>JAQPPZ010003444.1:0-2689174 GCA_028583015.1 Wollemia nobilis
GATCCGAGATCCCTATGGGTTGCCTTCCTCCATCAAGGTTAGTGGCTTTCACCTAAGGGTCTAGCCTTAATGGGTGATCCTGATACATAGCAGGCATAGAGGTACATTGCTCCCACACTGTGTACTACTCTCGAGGAATGTGGTAGTCTTATTCATACTCCCTTTCATATGCGTGCAAGGTGCGAGCAAAATTGTCTTGCCCTATCTAGAAAGCCTGATACTCTGGATTTGGTCTAGTGTTTCTAACAGTAATACGGGGTAGAGGAGGGATGACAAAATCATGTGGCCCCTCCTTTTGGACCCTTTTTTTTTCTAACACTTCATCACTAGGCCACTCATAACGAGCGTCTAAGGGAGGTCTCATGTCTATGTTGAGTTCCACGTGTAGGTTCTCATTTTGGAAGGCTTTATGCTGAGTGGGAGTGCCCCTCAAAGAGGTGCCTCTATAATCCTATTCTGTTATGGCATGATGTGGACTATCTTGGGTGCCATGTCACCAAGGTGGGATGACTAAGTCCTCAGGACTATATCAGAGGTGACTTGCCCCCCTTTGTGCACTCTCTACAACGCTTTCCCATGATTGGGCTCGACTACGGGTGTACACCATGGTGATGTTTACCTAAAAATGCATAGATTTTTATCTTATTTTAGGATTTCTTATGCTACACTAAATAGGAAATATCACACACACCAAACAATTATTATCTTGTTTTAAAGATTAGAAGTGTGCCTTAAACCTGGTTTAGTGTGTTTTGATGTTTGTTTGAAAGCCTTTGGAAAGAACATTTAAATGCAGTATGATGGCTCTTATGACTCCCAAAAATGTTTGCCCCTTCGATATACCTTTGCCAGAGTGATATACCAATGTCTCTATATACCCGCCCTTATGTTAGGAAAACTATTGGTATGTGAGAGCAGATGGTACGTGGAACATAGGAGGTACGAAAGGGGAATTGCTCTGTTTATGAAACCTAGCATAGAAGACTTATCCTCATGCATTGGAAATCACCCCAGCTACACTTGGTCATATTTCATCAGGATTTACGTCTAGCAATAGTCATGATTGGGGTTATGTATGCAGTATCTCAATCCAAGGTGGTGATGAAATCCATCATTGGTCTTGCCCAAGGGTTGGGGTTTTATGACCAACTCCTTGTTGTTTCAAATTACCATGTGGTGTGTGGGGTTATTTTTAAGTTGCATAAATGAATCAAACAAGCATTCAAACTCTCCTATGCAAGAAAATAACCAGAGAACAAAAAATTAAAATTTGACAGAAGGTGTTTAAGACCTCTACCTCTTCTCTGCCCAAATCGGATGTCTCTGAATTTTTGCTCTAAAATAGTCCAGTGTTTGAAAACTTGGTACCTGTAAGCAAAAACAAGCAAATTTGATCAGAAATTTAATCTTAAAATCAAGGGATAGAGGTCCCACCATGATCACCACTGAAAGCACGAGGATACAGAAACAAAAAGGAATATGCCAAGCACGATGCGTGTAAAACCAAACTTAACGCTAAAATCCTATATATTGAAAAATGCATAAAAGGAAAGAACATAGATGAATAAACACGAGATAAAAGCAATATGAAATAGGGTCCTCTTTATTGATATGCTCTCAAATTCATGTTACACTACGTCTCCTTCATTTTTAGGGGATAGGAGTGTCAAATATGTTTCTTGTCACATCCATGGATAGCAATCCTTCTTCCGCGTGCCCACATGTAATATGGGCAAACCAAAATGTTACCGCCACTTGTGTATATTATTTTTGACTCCTTCCTACTCCTCTTATGTTGAAAACCTGCATTCAAAGTAACAAAAAATATTAGTAGCACCTGTAGATAGAATAAAACATGTTTTTCCCAAGGCCTATTGTTAGTATATGCATGAAAATATTAAAACGATAACCAAATGACCTCAGATTGACCTAAAAATTAAAAAAAAGCATAAATATGTTACCATGAGGCCACTGCAAAAGGAAAAGTCTGTAAATTCTTCATATATTTGTATTCGCTCTGGGGTGTGACGAATAGACCTGCAATAACTTGTCAGAAAGCATCCTCTTCAATGTCCTACCTAGAAAGCTCCAAATGACCTACAAAGTTGGGTTTAGCTAATTGAGAGTGTTTTGGGAAGACCTAGAAGGTCAGATTTCTTCAATTTAGCATCTATCACTCATATTTTTCTCATTCCATATGCAAGTTAGTAAAGGTGCGAAATGATAAAAACCTGGTCAAAATTGCTCATAATGAAGTGAAATTTAAACTAAATCCTATTTAAATAACCTAGAATAATATGCAAAAGAAAAATCATAGAAATATATCATATATTTCTAATCACTCTGGGGTGGGGCGATTAGGGCTATGATAGCTTGGGGGGCACCCAGGGGTAGAACGCCCACCGTTTGGGACTCTATTTTGGCACCAATCCACTTGGGATGGGTCCAAAACTTCTTATGGGGTGTTTTCAACAAATTTTGTGGGATATCATGGCCAAAAATTGGGTTTTGGGTCTGGATTCGTGCTTCAAATAATCACCCAATAACCTCCATTTCGAATGAGATATTAAGGATGTGAAAGACACAAATTGCAAGTAGGTATGTAAATTGGCAGAACTTTTTTACTCAAATGCTCCTTCTCTATATCTATTTTGGGTGAGAAAACTCACCAATTTATAGACCTAGGGTCTCTCTTTTTGAATTGCATATGCGAGGGCGCTACTTGAGTTGTTTATCCTATTTTGAGAGAAAAGATAATTCCTTGATTTAGAGTCTCCTTGCATGAGGTCTCTAAAATAAAGACATGCATGACTAAAGTCTCTCTTCTTGATTTGAAGCCATTCCTCGTAATTGCATGGCCTAAAGCTTCAGTTAACTGGCGGACTTGTCGAGGTTTGAATTTTTGCCAATCAAACTTGCTATTTGCCTCACCCTAGGGTGAATGCTGATATTCGTCCCTAGGTGGGATGAATGCTAGTTTGTATTCATCCCTGGGTGGGATGAGCAGAGAGCAAGGTGCAAAAAAGGTGCCAAATTGACCTCTGACCTCTAAAACTGCTTTTGGGAGTGGTTAGGACCACTGTTTAACCTCTAGCGGCTGCCCTAGGGACTGTGTGTGTCAATGCGATCAGTGCTTGTCGTCACATAGTCGTATTGGTGTTGTTTTGGTGTCTACAGATGGGTACATGAGTATTGAACTTTTGTCACATTGTTAATTGTACTGTTGTGTCATCTCACATTGCAAATTTAACATTATATATATAGCCATGGCAATGGAGATTCATAAAGTGGAAGACATGTTTTTGGAAATTTTCAAATTCATAATTAACAATGCTTTTAAATATTGGTATCTTTATGTATGGGGTATATAGAAACGATTAGTTAAAATGGATAAAGAAGAAATTATTAGATAATTTATTTTATTGGAACCAAAAATTATATTTAATAAAAATAAGAGAGGTTACAATAAAAATATAATAGTTGGACCTGTAAGGTCAACCATATGATAAAAGTGGAACCCGTATCTAAAAGGGCGAAAAAATAACATAAAAAATAACTAACCATAGAAAAATAAATAAGAGTAAAAGAACCCTAAAATATAAAACTGTAACTCTAGGCACTAATTACACATATTCCTATGTCGTTCTATGTTTGTTCAAAGCCAATGCCTCAAAGGTGCTAGAATTTTTGGGTTGAATGGGTAAAAATTTTATTTGGGTAGACTATCTTCATCTTCTTTCCCCTATCGAGGACTATGAGAAAACAAAAACCGCATAGAAAAGGAGGGATCTTTAGATTTTGTTTTTCGAAGCGTCAATTTCATCGATGACGATGATGATGGCTCTACATCTAGCAACATATCCTCACTACCACTAAGATACTCCAATACATTGTAGTTTTTGGATAAATGAAGAACATAATTGTCCAACTAAACACTGGTCATATGAAGTTGTTTCTTTGGAGTAGCATATTCTTGTGCGGATCCCCTTCTCGGGCTATGGAGCACCTTATGCTAGCCAAGATTAAATGTATTGGAGGAATGGGCAGTTGGATAGACTCTGAAGCAACCAAATTTATAGCCCTTAGGGAATGAATCTATTGAGGTTGAGGAGTCTCATTGTTGGCAGTTTTGGTTGGGGGACCAACTTTTTCCTTTTCATACATTTTTTCTATCAGTTTTGAGACATGTGCTAACTTGGATTGTGTACCTTTAAAAGTAGTTAAATGTGTATTTTTATGCCCTCACAGCATCATCCAACCATCCTCCTAAGGTTGAGGATTGGGCACACTCAATGTGGTGGGGATCTACTTGTCCCTATTATGCGGCATCAAGGGACAATATTTGATATTATCTCTTAATTATTTAAATATCAAGAATACAATAGCATATAAACAATGTTCTCATTGGATTTTAAATTTAATTCCTCACATAATGACATGCATTCAATATATGATAATAAATGAAACAACCCAAGTCTACTCATCTGGTTGCACCACATAATTTAGCTCAAGTAATTTTCAAGGTATTTTTTTTTTAAAGTTCATCGTTCATCCTAGGAAAAGATATTTCATGGTAAAAATATTTTAGGTTAACCCAAATTTTTCAATTACTACAAGGCATATCGTACCACTTTTGGAAATCAAGACTATTGCAAACAGTCTTCAAAGTGAATGAGGTTGACAAAATCCTATGGAATATGTCATTTTGTGGATCTAAATTTCTCAATTGTCATCATCTCATTCTAGCATGAGTGTCAATATATAACTAGGGTTATCCTCTAGGGACCATAACACCTAGAGGATGGACTCATACTCTTATCATCCCTTAGTATGATGAACATCGATCTACCTAATCGATTTGTTCTAAACTTGGCATGCAAGGGATTAGCATTCATATGCCTAGTACCTAGATGATTGTCTACTCCACTAGAGTTAGCTAGGCAATGTCATTATCGTCACTAGTTTAATACTAGACTTAGTATAGTTTACTATTTGTGACTCATGATAATTATCTCATACCAAGTGTCATGGCTAGATTAGTTCTCTTGGGCATACTAGTCCACTCATAGTCATAACAGTGCATGGACCTATCACTATACTTCTCGAGTAATTATCTGTATGTATCGTACCATATTGCCCCTCATTACCAATTCTGACAAGTTCACTTATTTTTACCTATTTGATCAAAAAATGGTTATTCTCAAGTTGTAGAGATTACCAACTCCTAACCACCAATGTTGTGTTTTTATGATCATTAATCCTTCACAATGAATTATTTTAATAAATTAATAGAGGTTATATATTATCCATGTTGAATTATTCAAGGTTTAGGAGATTTCATCCCAAATAATAAATGGAAGAATGTGATTTAGGGCTAGGCCACTCTTTCATCATAGCTGCATAGCTATATATATCCCTTGAATATTTGAAGCTTTTCATAGGAAATTTTACCTATTCATACCTTGTATTACCTCCTATCTATCTGCAAGAGGTTCATGAATATAATTACCTCAATTACCTATATTATTTTAAATTCAAATACGTCTCTTTGAACTAAATTGATTGTCTCAATTGGCTATTTTAGAATAGTTTATCATTGAGAACCAATTTAAAATATGACTTGTTTCATAAAATAACATATATTTTTTAGAATAATTTAATTCTTTTAAAAAATATAAATCAATTAGGTTTAAACAACAATACCTCGAGACATAAATTATTTCTCTCAACTAAATTTTACTTATTTAAATCTTTCGAATTCAATCCCACCCGTCAATTCTCTTGAATTGGTTGTATAAGACTAAGTTAAAGTTTCACTTAATTAGTCCGTTTGGGACAACTAAAATTTTGCTCTCACAAGCTATTCATAGCATGTTGGTTCTTTATATATATATTATTTAAAATATGAATGCATAGACACAAGGTTCCATCTACCCCACATAACCACAAAGTTAGCACATTTACCAACAAAATTAGTTTCCAAAACTTAACTTGATTTTAATATATGTTTGGATCTTAATTTTATATGTCCTTACAAGATACACGTGTTTCCTCTTCTATAAGTTTTTTAATTTATACATCTTTAACATTCATAATGGTGTCCATCCATATTTAGTGAGGATTTTGTTTTAGTTATTCTACAATATACTGAGTTCATTCTCTCTTAGATGATAGATAATTTAAACAACAACACATATCCTAGTTTACACTACACATTCTAGGAAAGGGCTATATGAAGAGAAACATCTATTGTAATAGTAATCTAATATTTGAAATTAATAAGTTATAAACTTAGGGCAACATATACATCGATTGTAATTTCCTTCTATAAGAATAATAACCAATATTGTTTCCAAAGCATTACATGATGTACTACTTAGTCATACTTCAATTCTTAACCATATATTAAGTCAAATATCCAAAATATTTTCAACTAAATACTATTTGGTATTGAAATCTAAACCAAAAAATTTCATAGTTTGGTAAAATCATAATCTTAAAAGACCACTTAGACATATTAAAAGAAATAATATCTCTACATAATATTCGAGACTCAATATTGAGTAACTAGAATCAAAAGCATGCCCAATTCACTCTAGTTGACATATACAATATAGTTTCCAACTTGAAATTCTTGATAGACTTATGGGGTTTCTTGTACAATGCAATTTTTATTTCTATGGAGTGTTTTAAACTCTAATTCATTTAGTTGTAGCTTTATCTTTTCTTCTATGTAACCTCTTTTAGACATGCAAATACATTGTCTTGCTCAATTGAGCATTTTTTATTTGTTTGTTGAACTATTGCATAGGAGGTTTTGAGAAGATTATCATGGGATCAGACGTATCTTAGGCATGAATGCAATCTAATATGCATATAGTGGTTTTCCAAATATTGTCTACCATGCAATCAAATAAATGCATAATAAAAAAACATTACTTCTATTTTTCACCATGCAATGTTTCTTCTAAAGGTAATCTTGTTTCACAAAATGTATTTTCTAATTTTCATTCAGTCAGAATAACCTATTTTCTCATTCCAACCTCATTCCCACCAACAATTGAATTAAAGCTTAATAATTTGGCTACCCATTTGTCTGTCACAGTATTGGAAAAAAAATTTCAATGGTTTAATAACACATCACAACTATAGGCATCAAAACTACTAGATAATCAATACAATCAGGACTTGTCTTGCTAATGACTAAAACATACAAAATATATTTAATCATTGTTCTATAATGTATTTCCAATCCCATAATATTTTAACTAGCAACAATTCCACTACTACAATGTTTAATTTTTTTTAAATACATAGAATTCACGATGGAAGAAGAGTTGTATTATTTATACAAAGTAGGTATTCACAATCAAATAAAAATAAAATAATCCACCATAGCAAGTAAGCATAATTTATAAGTAATTCCAGTATTTCCTATTGCTTACATAATGAAAAGAAAAAATTCTCATTCATTCAAACAACACTTAGCATATCTTATTTGCTTAGAGTATCCAGTTCATTCAACACATACAATAGTCTAAGTAAAGCATACATTCAAAATATAAGGACCTGATCTATAGGGTCTCTGGAAGTTGAAGTCCATTTAATTCTTCACAAGCAATATTTCCCATTATGTTGCAAAACAAAATGTCGAATTCCCCTCACACACTTCCCTACTAGCCATGCAAAATATGGATGTATAAAACTAAAATAAATCATACTCCCTTCCACATCATTCCTTTTCGCACCCAAAAATATGGAGAAGATTTCAAAGTAAACATGGATATCACTATGAGTTAAAAAAATTCAAACATATACCATATTCGTTTTTATCTACGTAAATTTTTAAATTCTCCTTTTGATTTATTTATAATTTATTTTTCAATAGTAATCTTATTTATATTATATTTTGTAATTTTTAATTCACTAAATATTATTTTACCTTCCAACCTCAACAATATACATATAAATGACTTTAATTCCCTAAATAAATTAATTAGAAAGTGGCTTCCATCCTCTTAAGCACTTTCATTGCCAACAAAGGACGTGTATGCACTATTTTTTATCAAACAACAAGTAGACATTCAAAATAAGATACATACATTATGCAAGTCATTCATCATGCAACTACATGCTATGCAAATTGCATAAGCTTCCATGTACTCACGAGATGAACATCATCTCCCACTTACCTTTTTTATTGACATTCTTTTGTCCATCAAAGGAATATACTTGGTCTTGCATGCACAACAACCATCAGTAGTACCACATTCTAGAAGAAAAAGGTAAGTATAATTTACCAATTCATCTATAATCATTAATGGTTCTAGGAGGGTTGTTACATCCTCCCCCACTAGAAATAAATATAGTCCCTATGTTTTAACGTATATTTAAAACAAGTCAATATATATACAATCAAGAATCCATCAATATACATATATTTCCACACATAAATAATTCAATAATTCAAAATGTTCATATAATCAATTTCCTATAGTGTTTTATTTTGCATTCAATTATATATCCATGCATCAACCAAAACATATCCTCAAAACAACTCTACATAGTAGTCCAAATATACATCCACACATATTTACATATACATAAATAAATCCACAACAATTTAAATTGTTCAAGTTTACACAAATAGGAAAGGAAATTGTTTCTTCATATTAGCCACATTCTCCCATGTGGTGGTTTTGTCTAAGTATAGATTCCACTAGACTCAACATTGATCAATGTACCTTCTCCTCAAGATCTTGGTCCTAAAACCTAGTATTCTAACTAGAAAAATTTCAATTTTTAATGGGTTTGATATCTACAAATTGGAAACATCCCAAATATGAGTAGGATCAATAATGTACTTTCTAAGGAGGGACACATGGAATGCATCATGGTTTTTTGTTAAACTTGGTGGTAGAGCTAGTTTGTGGGCAATAGGACTTATTTTTCTTGTAATTTCAAATGGATCAACAAATCTAAGGGTTAATTTTGGTATATTTAATGTAACTCTTTGTATATTTCACCGTCAAGAAGACTCTATCATCCACAAAGAATTCCCTCAATGTTATTTTGAGGTCCATATAGCTCTTGAGGTTTTGATGAATTCTTTTTATTTGTTCTTTTATTTATTTTTAGTATCTAACCTGATCACTACTTGATATTCCAAATTATCCCATGATAAAAGAGTCCTACACATTCTCTTGTACATGGTTTAAAATGGGGCCATACCTAGTGAAGCATGATAGCTATTATTGTAAGAAAATTTGACTAGGTATAGATAATCTTCCCATTTGGTATATTGGTCCATACAATATATTTATAACATATCATCTAGAACCTGATTCATCCTTTCAGTCTATCCATCTATCTCAGGGTGATATGCTAAACTAATATTAATTTTAGTTTCCAAAGCCTAATGTAAAGTTTACCAAAATTTTAAAGTAAAGTAAAGTATCTATCTCAGGGTGATATTATAACTTCTACAAACCCATGTAGTCACACTATCTCTCTGGTAAACTAAATTGTTATGGTAGGTGCATTATCATGCATATTTCCAGGTATAAAATGTTAAATCTTGGTTAATTTATCTATTACAACTAGTATTGCATCATGCATAAATCCATAAAATCCATCGAGACCACTTGAAATATTTGTGTAAGAATGTCATGAGGGTAAAAATAACTTTTTGGATGCAAATTTTTAGCTTTGATATTTTGACACTCCAAACACCTAGTCACAAAATCATTAATATATTTTTTCATTCCTAGCCAATAATAGGCCTTTATTATATTCTCGTGTATTTTTTCCCACATGGGTGAACATAATGAGTATTATGTACCTCATTTAGGATAGTTTCTATTAATCCACCCAAAATTAGAACAACCAATCTATGTTTGAAGTATAACAAACCATTTCTATGTACACAACCTATGCCCTTTTTATATTCTTGCTCAATTTAAACTTTACGTTTCCTACAATAATCATCACTCTATTCCAAGTCCTTGATTTTATCTACCAAATCATAATGGCATTGTGTCATCATGATGACATGATCTCTCCTACTCAAGGCATCAATAATATTATTTTCCTTACCTTTGATATATTATATATTGAAATCATACTCTTCTAGAAACTTGATCCACTGATGTGGTCTAGCATTCAAAAAGGGTTGAGTAAAAATATAATTTAAACTCTGATGGTCTATCTTAATTTCAAAAGGTTTCCCCAACAAATAACACCTCCAAATCTTAAGAGTATGCACAATTTCCGCCTACTCTATGTCATGAGTGGTATAGTTCACCTCATGTCTCTTAAGTTTTCATGATTCATAGGCAATAACCACTTCATCTTGGGTAGGAAATCCCCCTAATCCCTTAGTAGATGCATTTATATACCCTATAAATTTATGGGAAGGATTAGGTAACTAGAGAATTTGTGCAGTCGTTAACCTTTCATTCAGAGTCTAGAAGGCTTCTTCACATTGATTGATCCACATAAAGACCTTTTCTTTTATTTGGAGGTTACTGATAGTTTAAGAAATTTTTTAGAAACCCCTAATAAAATATTTGTAATAGCCTACAAATCCCATAAAACTATGTACCTTGGTTATATTATTAGGGGCAATCTAGTTAACAATAGCTTCAATTTTACTAGTATCAATAGCAATCCCTTTAGTAGAGACTTTGTGCACCAAATATTGTACTTGAGGAGTATAAAACTCACATTTTGATATTTTTCCATAAAATTGACTTCTCCTAAGAACCTCAAGTAAAATTATCATATGTTGTTTGTGCTCCTCCTAATTTTGGGAGTAGATCGATATGTCATCAAGGAAAACGAGCACAAAGTGATTTATCTGCTCTCTAAAAATATTATTGATGAAATTCATGAATGTATGTAGGGTGTTATTCAACCCAAAAGGTAGGGCTCTAAACTCATAATGTCCATACCTTGTTCTAAATAGAGTCTTATGTGTGTCTTCTTCTTGAATTCTCAACTGGTGTTATCCTAACCTAAGATCAAATTTTGAGAAGATGATAGCTCCTTTAAATTTATTGAAAAGATCATATATCCATGACAATGAATACTTATTTTTGATGATGACCTTGTTGAGTATTCAATAGTCTATGCACAACCTTAAGAATCTATCTTTCTTATTAACAAAGATAATAGGAGCACCCCATGGTGAAACACTAGGCTTGATAAGTCCCTTATCTAAAAATTCTTAAAGTTTTATCTTGAGCTCCTACAAATCAATAGGGGTCATCCTATATGGTATCATAGAAATTGGTGTAGCTCTATACAAGAGTTCAATTGAAAAATCAAATTCTCTTTGGGGAGCTAAACCTAGTAAATCCTTAGGAAATACATCCTTACATTCACTTAAAATAGGGTACATTTGGAAGAGGTCTGATTCAAATTTAGTTTCCTTCCTTTTGTTCATATTGACCTCAAAAATTATTCCTCTCTTTGTTATTGCCTTCTTCAGTTGCACTATTGACAACAAATGTGGTTTTACTTAACTGAAAGCACGAGATTCCAAAAAACAAAAAGGGAAAACTCCAACACGATGCAAAAACGAAATTAAACTAGATGCTACAAATTAGGAATGCGTAAAATGGAGAAAGCATAGACAAATGGGAACCAAAATGGAACGAAACAACCCTCTTCTTTTATTGATGTATTTTGAATTCGGTTACAATTAGCTTCCTCCCTTTTTAGGGGAAAGGAGCATCAAACTAGTCTCTTGGTCACATCAATAGAAAGTCATCTCTCTTTCGCATGCCCACATGCAAAATGGGCGGACCAAAGTGTTTCCACCGCTTGTGTAAATGAATCCTTGATCCTTGCTGCTCCTCCTGCATTCAAAGAAGTGTTAGTAGCACCTACTGCAAATATGAAACATTTATTCTCTAAAAAACGATGAAGGATGTATGCATAAAACTGAATAAAATGATGAATGAACTGATTCTAAAAAACTTGCACGTTTGACAGGAACTAGGGAACATTACCATAGGACCACTGCCATAAAAAAAGTTGAACAAAATGCCATCAATTTGAATTCATCCTTGGGCAGGATGAATTCTACTGTAATTTGTCCCCGGGTAGGACGAATTCACCTATGATAAAGCGCCGAAGTGATGCTACCCAAATGTCGTGTCTCAGGATCTCCAAACGACCTGCAAACATAGGGGTTAGCAAATTGGGGACATTTTGGGATGACCCAGATGGTCGGATTTCCTCAATTTGACCTCCATAAATAAGAATTTGACGTCGCTACCTGCAAGTTAGTGAGGACAACAAAAGCGACAAAACATGATAAGATTTGATCAAAACATTTTGAAATTGAAATTATAAACTATCTAAATAGTATAAAATGGAATGGAAGATAAACAAGTGATAAAAGGAACGATCTGCCATGAATTCCTAATCATTCTAAAAAGAATATTAGGCTCACATCAATTGGGGGCACCCGGGTGGTCCGCCCACTGTTGGAACCTGATTTCGGCACCAATCCACTTGGGATGGGCCCAAAATCTCTTGTAATGGGTTGTCGGTGAATTGGTAGATCAATGTGGTCAAATGTTAGGTTTTGGATCTAGATCCACACTTCCAATAGCCACCCAATGACCTCTCTTGCGAAAGAGATCAAGGATGTAGAAGAGGTGAATCAAAAGGGTAAAATGTGGTATTCAATTTGGTAGCACTTCGTTGCTTGAAAATGCCTCCAACTTGTCCCCTTTGGGTGGGAAAGTCCACCATTTTATAGACCCAGGGGGTCTCTTTGGAGGGGCATGCATAAGCACCATGTGGCAGTCATTCCTTCCCATGAGGGAGGAAAGTACTCCATGACTTGGTCTTCCCTGACTGCCTTTGTGACAGTCCTCTAACGTCCAATCTGCCCACCTACACGTGCATGCAAGGCAGGAGGCATTAATTGACTGTCGTCAGCTGCAAATTGGCATCATTCTTCTTTTTTCCCATTGAACCTGGAATTCATCCTGACCCAGAACAAATTCAGAATTCATCCCTGGGTGAGACGGATCCCAATTTGAATTTGTCCCTAGGTGGGATGGATACTGAGCAAAGTGCTTGAATGTGCCAAATTGCCTTTTGACCTTCCAAAATTGCTACAAAAGTGGTTAGGACCAATGTTTAACCTCTGAGGGCTGCCTTGGGGGCTGTGTGTGTCAAAGTGATCAGTGTTTGCAGTCACATAATTGGGTTGGTGCTGTTTTGGTGTCTGCAGATGCCCCTTTTTGGGATGTGCTGTGCATGGCGCAGTGCCGAGCAAAAATAGATAACCAAAGCACTAATGATTAGGGTTTCTTGGTAACCTAACCAAATTTTGATGCCCCAAGTATGGAAAGGGCATGCATTCTTGAATCCTTGCTTCTGACGAGCTAAGGAATTTGATTTCAAGTATTAACTTGTTTTGGTGAGGTGTGACTTGAGCTTGGACATTGATCAGTCATGAATAGGCAAAGGGCACAACCTTTTGTCCACGGGGGAACCTTGTGTTCATGCTTCAAGAATGCCAAGTGTTTGATCAATTTGTGATTATTGCTTGTTTACTGTCCCAAGTAGGAGCGTAATTGTCTTTGTCAATGATTCTTTGAATGCATGTCGTTTTCCTTAATTGGGTGTGTGTTTGCTGATTGGTGACTAAGTGTGACTACCCCCTCAAGCGATGAATCGATGAGGGAATGACCTTCATGAGAAAAGCGACGAGTCACTTGACTCAAGATGACTTGTGCAAGGGTGGCATTAGATGGTTTAGCATTAAGCATGTGCAATTTTTTTGACATTTAGACCTATTTTTGGTGGGTGGTAACCCTTTTTGTGATGCTTTTTGGAGCTAAAATTGGCAAAAATCCGTCTTCTCGTGGAGCGGTCCAGCTAAGATAGCCTTCTTAGGGAGTAGGATAGTGACAATTTGTTACCCCAACATCTATTTTGTATTCCCAGGATGTCAAGTGCAACAACACTTTCATTGGGCAAGTTTATTATCTGTTTTAGTGCATTTTTGTTAAATTTTTTATGTTTTTGAAATTTTTGGCCTGAATTCATCCCAGGGTGGGACGAATACTAGCTTAGAATTTTTCCCAGGGTGGGATGAGCACTAACCAGAGTGCTCGTCCTAGGGGAAGATGAATTTAAGCTCAAAAGGCCTATTTAAAGGCCAAAACTAGGGTTTGGGCTCATTTGCATCTGATTTTTCTTACGATTTGGAGCTCTGGGGAGGAGGTTAATTCTGCAAAGCAAAGCACTGTCGAATTTTCCTTGCTATCATGAGTGCACAAACCAGATCGAGCGGCGAAGCCGAAGCGAGACAAGTAAGTTTTCCTATTTTTTATTGCTTTTATTTAACATTGCAATTGTTTTGTTCAATTTTCTTTGTGATGATGTTCAAATTTTTTAAAACTTAAACCCTGAAACTGAGCTGACGACAACTAAGACTTAGTTTACAACTAAACGTAGCACAAAACCTAAGTAAAGAATTGTTATTTATCTTTTAACTAAACCCTAGGATAAATGGAACGTAAAACCCTAAGACGTAATTTTTGTTGTTTTTTGAATTTTTGTTCTGTTTTTAAATTAATCAGTTAGGATTAGAAACCCTAGAACTGAAAAATTAATTTTTGAATTTTTGTTTTGTTTTATTTTTGGAATTTATCAGTTAGGATTAGAAACCCTAGAACTGGAAAATTAATTTTTGTTTTTAAATTAATCAGTTAGGATTAGAAACCCTAGAACTGAAAAATTAATTTTTGTTTGAATTTTTATGTTTATTTTTTGCTGTACATTGGTATACAATGTGGTATATTCATGTTATTACTGTATAGTTATTTTCCATGATTTTAATGTTTTTGAATTGTTTTCTTTTGCAGGTTGTTAGGAGCCGGTACCGTGTACCCACTACTTTTACTAAAGCATGGGGGGCGCTGACTGTAGCTGACTGGGAGTGGCTTGATGCCCTTGGGCTCAAGCAGGTGGCTCGACTGGAGCCTGTGGTCATGGATCAGGCCTATTTGACAGCCCTGATAAATCTTTGGGATTCATAGACCAACACCTTCCATATCCCAATAGGGGAGATGACTGTTACCTTGGAGGATATCTATCGACTTCTGTGGATTTTGATAGATGGACTACCGATCAGGACATTGCAGCGTGATCAGTGGATAGCTGTACTAACGAGATACTTTGGGCATGGGGAGGAGCTGGGTGTGGAGGATCCACTGGAGAGGGCAGAGGGCGATTGCCAGATTGGTAGTATTTTGGTCTGATGGTGGCTAGAGAGGGGGGTGTTCAGCATGAGGCACACATTCCTTATGGGCCTCATGTCCAACATGCTGTTACCTGACTCGTCAGGCACGAGGTTCCCATGGAACCTACTAGATTTGGTTTGGAAGTTGGTAGAGTGCTCGACAGAGGCACCACTTATCATGAGATGGGGACAAACGCTATTGGAAAAACTCTATGGGAAGCTATATGAGGTCCATTGCCAACAACGAAAGGGGATTAGTTGTAGCTACCTATTGTAGTGCTGGGCTTGGCAGCACATAGTAGTGGAGAGGCCAGTCGGGTTACCATGGATGACTCGGGTAGAGATGGAGGATAGGGAGATAGGTTATGTAGTTCTGTGGCGGCGGTCTAGGGAGTAGGGGTAGAGTAGATGGTGGGCAGGTTCCGTAGGGCACTATGCTGATACCTTTTCTCAACTTACTCTAGGGGAGGTGGTTTGGCGCCCTTATCGGGACTGTCCAGCCTGGCCAGAGGCTGGAGAGTGGCTCCAATGGGTATGTAGAGAGCTGTGGCTAATTGGGCGACACGGGACCCAGCATGAATTCTTCTTGTATAGCCAGGTTACACGATAGTTTAGGGTGTGCCAAGGGTTCCCTGGTGAGCCCATGGTCTATCGACGTCACGGGGATGAGAAGACTCTAGACCGACCGGTCATCATGCCACTAGGCAAGGATTCAGACGCGGTGATTGATGTCTCAGACATTGATGACGTCGAGACTACCACAGAGTATGAACAGTGGTGGGTACTACGATGATGGCAGGGAGAGGGGCCACTGGGAGGCATGGAGGTTGTAGCGACGGGCGAGGAAGGTGCTGAGACACCAGGGGATGATTGGGAAGCTCCTTTGGAGGATGCAGACATGGTGGATTTGGAGGGTGAGGATGTGGATTTGGGGGCTCTGGATCAGCCAGAGATGCAGGACATTACGAAGTAGTGGGAGCCAGAGTAGACTGCTATTCTAGAGAGTCCCATGCCTCAGGCAGATGCGAAGGACATGGAGTCTGAGGTACACACTGAGAATGCACATTTGGTGGAGCTGCTACAAAGGCGAGATAAGGAGTTGGGGGATGCAATGCGGGAGAGGGATCTCCTGCGGGCTTAGCTAGCAGAGCGAGAGAGCACACGGGTGGTGTCTCATTGGCAAGATGGGGATACTAATGCTGCATGGGAGAGGGATCTCCTATGGATGCAGCTAGCAAAGAGGGATAGGGTTTTGGCACAACGCGATGATGCATTAGCTTACTATCGTTAGTAGGAGGTAGAGTGGTTCTGGCATCGGATGGATTTGGAGGGGGAGATCATCCACCTCGGTGGGCAACTACCTGAGCTGTCGGGAGGTGGATCTTCATGCTGGATGAGGGATAGTGGTACTAAGTAGTCAGCATCATCTCATCGTAGGTGATTGGATGAGGGAGGTGGTAGCAGGCGTGATGTAGGGGCTAGTAGTAGCCGCCCTGAGGGGTCCCATAGGACCCACACCATGGGGGGTAGTTCCCATCACACCGATCTTGCATGATCATGGTGGCCGATGCCTTAGGCTGGGTGGTTTTGTTGTATGATTGCGGGGTCAGAGGACCAGTTTTGTAGCCTACGAGCATTTTTTTTGACGATATATATATATATATATATATATATATATATATATATATATATATATATATATATATCGGCTTTATTTTGTTTATGCACATGTGATGATTTGATCTTATGCATAATGGTTGATGAATATGGATGTATGCATGTTGATTTATTTTGATGGATGCATATGTTATGATGAATGCAAATGTTTTTGATTTATATGTGATATGCAAAATGTAATGGATGAAATGAATTTGTGTTGGTTGGTTAGGGCACCATAGACTATTTAGGACTTTGTTATTTTGTTTTTATGCGATTGTTGTGGTAACTGAATTTGTATGTATACATGTGGTTTTTGATGGTATTGTAAGGATGAAAAGTAGCGCAGTTGGTTTAGAAATGTAGCTAAGGTTTTCTGAGACTCATATGGTTTTAACTCACTAGCCACGACTGTACTTTATCTTACAAGACTTTTTAACAAGGTATGAATCGGACTTGTCTTTGACCAAGCTATTTCACATCCCTGTGTGTGTATTTGAGTTCATTTATGTGGTATTTGTCAGGATACCGTCAGTGCCAGATGGGCTCTCAACCGAACCTGTACTAAGGATCACCTACTTAGCTCCACTAACTCCTTTATTGTATTTAGTCAGATTAATCTGCAATGCTATCTAGGACACCATCAGCTAGCTCATCCACATGCAAACATTAATCTGTACAAAAGTTAATGTGATAGATATATCATCATGTGGGAAGTTAACCGCCAATGACCAATAGGCTATCAACCAAACCGATGCTGAGGCTTGCCTCATGACCTGTCGAAATGCTGAGAGTTCCAAGGATTCAAGTTTGACTCCCTTCTTTTCTTCAATTGTATTGGGATACTTGCTCTTTTGTAGTGATAAAAATCACTGTTTATTTTTGTTTTATTTGTTTTTATTTTGAGCAAGGGATTTGGATATGGAGTGATGAGAATCACTATTGTTTGTGCCTGTTGATGTATGCACTCTGGGGATGATGTCAATTTTTTTGGAGTTTTGACGTTTTGCAAAATTTTGATGTTTTGCAACTATTGAGAATTTTGGGATTCTTGGGGAATTGGGTAGGGAAGATGCTTGTCCTTTTTCCAACTCTCAGCATTCTTGGGGTCATTTGCACAGGGGGATGAGCAATATAACCGTTTCGCTTATGGTGACCTGGATTTCTTTGTAGGTTTCATCTTTTGTTCACACAACTTGGGAATTTTTATGTGTTTTAATTTGTGTTGGGATGCTATGTAACAAGGTGTGATCCAATTAGAACTCTATCTTCGTAAAATCTGCCTGACTTGGTACAGTACATGGCTAGAAAGCAAAATTATGACTGAAAGATGAAAACTCTTGATACATTATAAGACCACTGACTCTATTGTGGTAAAAATCAGTGAATGGCATATTTTTGTTGTTTTTTGGACTGCTTATAAAATGGAAAAATGTGGAACAAGATGGACTAGTAGAGCAATTATAGCCTATGGTGCCTGTGACCTGTACGACCACAAATATGCAATGTATGGATGTGATGCTTAATGCAGCTATATACTTTTATATTTTTGATGGATTGATTTTTGTGAATCTGAAGATGAGATGTCAGAAGAGCTTTTTATTGATGAATTTGAGCATGCCTCGAAATGAGATGCTAATTTTTTGGTTATTTTTTATGATTTTTGGATTTTGAATTTCCTTATTTTTGACCAAGTGATTATGGGAATCCTTGGAGCACTTTGGGGTTGACGAAACGATCATATGAATCCTTGGAGAATTTTTGGGATTGACCAAGTGATTATATGAATCCTTGGAGCATTTTTGGGATTGACCAAGCGATTATATGAATCCTTGGAGCATTTTTGGGATTGACCAAGCGATTATATGAATCCTTGGAGCATTTTTGGGATTGACCAAGCGATTATATGAATCCTTGGATTGACCAAGCGATTATATGAATCCTTGGAGCATTTTTGGGATTGACCAAGCGATTATATGAATCCTTGGAGCATTTTTGGGATTGACCAAGCGATTATATGAATCCTTGGAGCATTTTTGGGATTGACCAAGCGATTATATGAATCCTTGGAGCATTTTTGGGATTTACCAAGCGATTATATGAATACTTGGAGCATTTTTGGGATTGACCAAGTGATTATATGAATCCTTGGAGCATTTTTTGGATTGAACAAGCGATTATATGAATCCTTGGAGCATTTTTGGGATTGACCAAGCGATTATATGAATCCTTGGAGCATTTTTGGCATATGGCTCTCTTAGATATGGAATGGGCACAAATGATTGATGTTCAAGGGTTATGTTTCCTTGATTCCGTCAAGAGAGGCTAGCTGATATGTCCCGGGTCCTATTTTTCTATCAATGACATATGGACCTAACCAATTTTTCGTGAACTTGTCCCTTAGGTGGGATGACAAACTAGAGTTCTGTTGGTTTTCCTTCAAAACCAAATCACCAACCCGAAAGTCCCTTAGGTGAACTTTCATGTTGTAAGCTTTCTTAAGTTTCTCTTGATAGATACGTAAATGCTAGAGAGCATTAACGTGTCGTTCGTCAAGCAACGTAAGCTAGTCTAATCGGTCCTATCGCGTAGCATCATCATCGATGAACTCCTGCATTGATATGCACAGGGAAGGAATTTCCAACTTGAGGGGCATGACTGCCTCAGAGCCATACACGAGAAAAAACGGAGTGGCCCTAGTGGGCATTCGAATGCTAGTGTGATAATCCTACAGGGCAAGTGGGATTTGAATGTGCCAATCCTTATGACTATCTATGAATGTCTTTTTAATGATGGAAACTAGCATTTTGTTTGATGCTTCTACTTGCCCATTCGCCTACAGATAATAGGGTGTCAAAAAACTATGTTGAATTTTATACTTTGTGGTCAAAGCACGCACGTCTTTGTTCTTGAATGGCATCCCATTATTCGAGACTATTTTGGATGGAATACTATAATGACATATGATGTTATGCAAAATGAACTCCACAATGCGAGGTCCTATCGTAGAGGTAAGTAGAACTGCTTCCACCCACTTGGTAAAATACTCTGTGGCCGTTATGATAAACATGTGATGGCCTGCAGGGGAGATCTTTCCAATTAGGTCAAAGCCCCACTACAAAAATGGCCAAGCGGATTGGACTGTCTACAAGGCTTGGGAAGGTACATGTGTCAAATTGGCATGGTGCTGACACTTCACGCACTTCCTGACATATGCACAACAATCTCGCTCTAAAGATGGCCAATAATAGCCCATGCAAAGAATGCACTTTGCGATGGCCATACCACTGAAGTGGCCACCACATGTACCATCGTGCGCTTGGGTGACTGCCCAAATGGACTCTTGCTGGTCCAAGCAATGAAGGAGGATTCCTTCATAGCTATGACGATACAAAATGTCTCCTATCAAGACATACTTAGCTTCTTTTTGCTTGAATGCTCGTTTCATGGCATGCGTCAATCCAAGTGGGAGATTACCTAACTTGAGGTAGTATCTAATGGGTAAATAAAAGTCCTGTTGATTGGAAACCTCGATGGTATGAACAACCGATCCCTCTTGAAGTTCATCCCTAGCAAATGCTAAGCGGGAAAGAACTTGTAGGAATAGTGTTGTGTTGCTATTAATGGAAGTAGGGGAGAACAAGGACCCCCAGTTGGCATGTTTCAGATAATCATGGATTTGAGAGAAATTATCCGAGGATGGTTCAATCTGGATCATGTGGATTCCTGGCATCAAGTTAGAGCTTGCACGCTCCATCACGGATTGTGATAGGATTTTGACTTGAATGGTTGTCATATCACCAGAAATGTCTTGCGAGATTAGTGACCCCAAGGAGGCCATTGTGTTTGCAAAATGATTCGATGATCGAGGGAGTGCCTCGATGTCGTACCACTCAAGTTTTTCCAAGAATTTGTCCACAAGGGCTTTATAAGCCTGCAAAACTGGGCATTTGCATTGGAATACCCCTTTGACTTGATTGATAATTAACAGTGAATCACTAAAGATGTTTAGTTGTTTGATGTTCATGGCGATTGTTGTCTTAAGACCTATGAGCAAGGCTTCATACTCTGCATTATTTTTGGTGCATGGGAAAATTAATTTAAATGATAGGGGCATTGGAGCACCCTGCAGTGTGAAGAAGACTATTCCTACGCCACCACCTTGCTCACATTTAGAACCATAAAAAAATAGGGTTATGTCAGCCTATGACTCAGGCTCATCAGAATTTGGCAATTATGAGACATGGAAGACCCCATCATCGGGTAGTTCTATGACTAGAGGTTGATCGTCTTCGAGAGGAGCCTCTGCTAGTTGATCAGCTATGACCTGTCCTTTGATGGATTTTTGTTCGATAAACTCTATGTCAAATTTCATCAACAACATGATCCATTTCATCGTGCGACTACTATGATAAGTATGACTCATGATGTATCATAATGGATTATCCTTAGACACAACATACGTAGCGTTGCTCAACATGTAGTGGCATAGCTTTTTGGTAGCAAACACCACTGCCAAGCAGAGTTTCTCGACGTATGCATAGTTAAGTTCATAACTGACCAGGGTGTGGCTAAGATAATAAGTAGCCTATTCTTTGTGAAGTTCATTCTTCTAGGCCAACATGGCACCTAGTGCCACCTCAGTAGCTGAGATGTATAATTAGAATGACACTCTTGGTCTAGGTGGTGCCAATACTGGTGGTGAGGCCAAGTATTGTTTGATGTCATCAAAGGCTGACTGGCACTCGTCATCCCAGTGAAATGTAACCCCCTTGTGCAATAATTTGTTCATGGGTCGGCACTTTTCAGATAACTACGCTATGAAGCGGTTGATTGACGTGACCTTTCCCTACAGACTTCTGAGCTTCGTAATGGTAGTTGGGGGAACCATTTCAAGGATTGCCTTGAATTTCTTTGGGTCCAACTCGATACCTCACTTTGAGACTATGAAACCCAAGAGTTTTTCGGATGTGATGCCAAATACGCACTTCTTGGGATTAAGTATGAATTTATGCTCCATGAAGCAATCGAGGATCTTGCTTAAGTCATCGAGATGATCTAGGCACAAAAGAGACTTGGCCAAAAAATCATCCATGTAATCTTCCAAAGCTTTATGCATGTAGTCGTGGAAGATGTACGTCATGGCACACTGGTAGGTGGTGCCAACATTTTTAATGCCAAAAGGCATGACCTTATAACAAAATGTTCCCCAAGGCGTTGTGAACGCCATTTTTAGTTGGTCCTCGGGATTGATACGAATCTGATTGTATCCCAAGAAACCATCCATGAGGGATAGCATTTCATGACCTATTGTAGCGTCTACCAATGCATCGATGCTTGGCAAGGGGAAATCATCCTTAGGACTCACTTTGTTTAGATCTCAAAAATCAATGCATATGCGAATCCTCTCGTCGAGCTTTTTGACGGGCACCATGTTGGACAACCATGACGGATAATCCATGCAGATGACAAACTGTGCATCCAACAACTTCTGTAATTCATATTTGACCATCAAGGTCACTGTTGGGTGCATCTTACATAGTTTTTTCTTAACTGGCTTGATTTTCGGATCAAGCGTTAGATTATGCATGACTAGCTATGGATCTAGCCCTGGCATGTCTTTGTATGACCATGCAAAAACCTCCTTCTTCTCTTTGAGAAGGGCAATGTAGTCGGATTGCTCTTCGGGGGATAAGCTTACCCCCAGCTTGATAATCTATGGATTCATTGGATCTAAGTCGATGTCTACGTTAGTTGTCTCCTCGACTAACATGTGGGATCTGTCTTCCAACTAATGTGGAGTCGGGATCAAATGGATATCATTAGCTGAGTTTAAATCTACATTGGGAACCTTGGGTTCCTCTTCAGCTTGAAATATATCCTAAGCTATCCTTGGGGTAAAATGAGGCATTTTACCAAAATTCCAGTACTCTGATGGGGAGAGAGGTGAATTGACATGATCCCAGTCGATGGCATCTATGTCTGGATGCAATGACCATGCTGGATCGGCTGGATTATGGATGGGTGCAGTCAAATCAATGGAGATCATGTGGATGAAATAAATTTGGTCTCCATTACCATGGGTGTGATGACTCAAACATTCTGGATGTTCCCTGTGTTTTGGATCTGGCTCTAGAGGGACAGGCACGAATGGATCGACCCTATGTGCTAATAGGAAGACAGGGTCTTCCCTCGACACTAATGTCATTAGAGGGTCTTGGGGTCGATAGTGCTCGTCATAAACTTGGAACCATGGATCCAAAACTTGGTCCCACCCTACTAGGTCTACGAACCACTCATGCCCTGGAAGTATGCTCATCTATGCAAATAAGTCATTAATCTCCAAGGGATGTCGTTGTTGCATTTGTTGCCTTTGTTGCATTTGTCGCATGTGGTTGAGATAGGCCATCTCAATTTCATCTTTTGAATCACTGTTGGAGATCCAAAAACCCTCATTGGCTCCAACAATTGCTTCCAACATTAAGGGCTCACCTTGTTCTAGAAAATTAATTTGGTCCCATTGTTGTTGGTCTACTCTTCGTGGGGGGACTTGATTCTCTTGACACATCACTAGCTCGATTGGCACCTCTAAGGGGAACAATTTTGAAAATATATCTTGCCAGTTATTCATGGGAATCTCTCATGAGTGATCACTATTGGATTCGAAGGGAACATATGACACTATTTCATGTTCTGATTCATCCTCCAAAGATCCTTCTAAACACTGTTTATGCTCTCCTTGAAAGTTAGTGTCCGAACTCTCACCTCTATCTAGAAAAGGAGAAGGATTATTGATGTTACGAAGGGTGTTTTTTGACCATGGGAGGTAATCTCCCAATGTATATGTTGTTTTTGGGTTGGCATAAGGATCTGATGCCAATCCCCCCTCGTTGCCTATTCCTAGGCCTTGCATGTTTTCCACCAAGATGTTTAAGGGCAGGGGGTGGTTGAACCCTACTCCCAACTTGTCATAAGGCATTTGGTATCTTGGATGGCAAAGGACACGCACTCCTTGCTCATACCTTCCTAGCCCGTATCCATGCCAATTGCATTGGCCAAGATATTTCAAAGCAAAGTCTAGGTTAGACAGATAATTGACATCTCTTGCAAAAGGCTCTTCATCCTCATCCTTTTGTATGCATGGCTCAACACCATGGTCAAGACCCTCATACACAAAATTGGTTTGATTTGATGGGTATCCTAAAGGAACAATTGTCTTGATAGGCAGGCGAGGTCTCCCCATGTATTGCAATGACTCTAGCGTGGGCGTTACTATAACATTCTGCACTAGATACTCCCCCAGGCCTGTGCTGGCCATTTCAATAGTAATTGTTGACGATTGAGAGGGAGGGAATGGAAGCCCTTCTGGAGTCCATTCCATTTTGGGTGGACTAGGAGCCTCGGCTTCCATTATGCTAGGTATCTCTTTTGTTGAGATGGTTGATATTGTTGGCAACGCCTCTTCCAGGGGTTGAGCCTCTTCCAGGATTTTTTTCCCTTTTTCCTTATGTTTAGCCATGATAGGTGATGTTGGTAGTGAATGAGTGGATGATGAAGATGCACCTGGCTGGGTTTTTGATGGATTAGTCACTAGTGGTGCTCGCGGCATCGGACCCTGTCTAGATGGATTTAACTAAAAATCCAAGTGCATCGATGGGAGGGTCGATTGTAGCATCAACTGCATCGCATTACCATATTTGAAGGGTTCTAAGTCCATTGAGACTACATGTAATTCTCCTTCAAATGCATACTTCAAACACTGGTGAGCTATTGAAGGGATACACTTCATGTCCCTGATCCATGGCCACCCTAGCAGTATGTTGTATGCCATCTCGCCTTCCAAAATATGGCACAATGTAGGTATCATATTTTGTCCTACCTGAATGGGTAGAAAAATTATGCCAACTATCAAGCATATTGCATCGTTGAATGCTCGTAGTGTGTAAGTGGAAGCGATGATGTGAGAGGCTGGCAACTTTAGATGTTTCAATGCTGTTGTAGTAATGATGTTACTAGACGAGCCAGTGTCTACCAATACCCGCTTATACGGGATCCCATTGACCCGTGCGATAACGTGCAGGGGTGGATCTGCCATGTCATTAGATACTGATTTAACTTCATCTTCTTGAAAGGTAATGACTGGCTTTGTACATCGTTTTACATGTCCCATGAAGTTATTGAAGGAATTTGCTTCGTGGGGCTGCAACTCGATGGATTTCAAAATCTCCATGAGAGCCTCCCGATGGGGCACTGATTACTGTATAATCTCATATATGGAAAGCCTAGCTGACGTGGTCCACAAACTCTACGTGAGTTTTGTCCATATCGTGACCTCAAGTCTAGGTAGAGGTAACTACACAGGGTGTTGTTAAGGTTGCAATGTCGAAGGAACCTCTCTTGTGGCTACCTCGGGGGAAACTCCTGGGTATTTCTTGTTCCTGGTCGTAATCCTTATCATTCTCACATGCTCTTGCATGGGGAAATTTTGTCGCACCTCATTGACCTGAAGGGGTTTTGCCTGTGCCTCGTGGGCAGGCAAGGGATATTTGAAGACTCCCATCTGTTGCTTATTTGGTGCTATGAGGTTGTCCATTGTCAATGTTTTATTATCAATAAAGTCTTGTATCAATCCTTTGAATTTCCAGCATGATTTTAGGTCATGTCCGTTTCGCCTGTGGAACCTACAATACAAATCCTCTCTATATCCCTTAGGCTTGGGAGCATTAGGATCTATGGTTTGGATCTCTGGAAGGGTGATTAAATTTTCCACTAACAAGAGGTCAAATAGTCTGTATAAGGGGTGTACTGTCACTTAGGGCAACACTACTGATTTTGCTCTTGTTTTTTATTTTATCTTTCATAATTCTTAGGAGGCTCTACCTGATAATTAGCCTTTTGAGGCTATATTTCTTATGCAGTGTTAGGGACATTTATAGCAACTTGATTAACCACAACGGGTTTTTTTTGCATAGTCCCTGTCTTGGTATTTTTGTTCCACTCTTTCTTTTTAGGTTTGGCAATTTTGCCATCCTGTATTTTGATCTCTTCGATAACTCTGGCTTGCGCCAGAGCTTGTTCTAAGGTGGCATATTGCTACAGCTACAATAGCCTAGATATCAATCTTAGACAACTTCGTGAAAACATTTGTATGAGGTCAGACATAGGGGGAAGGTAGGGTAGCTTAGAAAGTAGATCCCTCCATCGATTCTCGTAATCCACCATTGTCTCTTCCTCATATTGCCTGAGGCTGGCCAGGTCACTCAGTGACGCCTTCTTCTTTGTGTTGAAGGCGAAACTTTCAAGGAACGCATCCACTAATTGATCCAAATTATTGATGTTGTGCTTCGACAACTGGGTGAACCAATCTGAGGTAGGGCCCATGAATGTGGTTATCAATGTCCTTAGCAACAATGCATCATTATCCTAAATGCCAAAGCATTGACTCAGGAATCTCGTCACATGCTCTTGAGCATCCTCTTCACCCTTAAAGACTACCAACTAAGGCAACTTGAAATGTTCGAGGTAAGGAGGTGCGGGCACTAATGGATGCACCAGATGACTATAGAGTTGGCATAACATGGGATTTTGGGGGCCAGAAGCTTTGGTTTCCATAGACTCCAAATGCTCTAATAGCACTTTGTATGCATCGAAAGACTTAATATCTTCCTCTTTGGTTTGCTCCCATTGTGAGTTATGGGAGACTGGAGGCCTATGGAGGGGTGGCCGGATAGCAGCCCCTCCGCCTTGATAGGGCATTTTGGCCTGCTCTACTTCTGGTTCATACTCCTCGTAAACTTCTTGAGGAGTCTTTGGGTGAGACCTATGACCCTAAGTGGGTCCCCACGGAGGGTACCCATCATTGTTTCGGGGAGTGGCCTCCCTCTCAAGTCTATGGGGTCTCGGAGGCAAAGCTTGATGAGGTCACGGAGACCTATCCTGCACCAAGGGATTATGCCTCTCATATGGTTTTGCTTTTTGGGTGCAAGGGGTTGGAACCCTCTCAGGTAAGTTATAAAGCAACTCATCTACTTTGTGTTGAATATGCTCTTTGTTAAGGTAGTATAAGTGCTCTAACTGTTGCTGATCTTTCTTAAGCCACGTGATATGGGCTTGGCAGGTGGCATGTCTGGTGACTTCCAGGTCAATTTGGTCTACCATATTGGTCCTAGGAGGTCTAAATGCCTCTCCTATGTATTTGCATCGGTCGTGATGATCTAGGATTTCAATGGGTCACTTCCCTCTATCGAGGTTGGTGGCATTTACCTGAGGCTCTGGCCTTAATGTGTGACCATGGTATCTAGAAGGTGTGGAAGCGCAAGGATCCCATGCTATATGTTGCTCTTGAGGAATGTGATGGTCTTCATCATACTCCTTTTCATGGGTGTGAAATGGGCGGGCAGAGTTAGCTCACCTTGTGTGGAGAGCCCTGCACTTTGGGTTTTGTCTGTCGGTTCTAACAATGATGAGAGACAAAGGAGAAATGCCAGTCATGTTGTCTCTCCTCATGGGCACTGTGCCTCTCTAGCACTTCGTCACACGGTGGCCACTCATATCTAGCCTCTAAATGTGGTCTTCTATCTACGTTGAGTGCCACATGTAAAGCTTCTTCCCGAAAGGGGCTATGCTGAACGGGCGTGTCCCCCAGGTGGGTGTCCCTATAATTCCACCATGACATGGAATGATGTGGACTCTCTTGTAGTCCAGACCACCAAGGCGGTATGGCCAAGTCCTTAGGGCTAAAGCGGAGGTGACTTGTGCCCACTCCTTGTACACTTTCCACAACTTCCGCCCTTGATTGGGCTTGGCTACGGGTGTACACCATGATGGTGCTCTTCTACAAGCTAAGCAAATTTTACCTATTTTATGATTTTTTTGATTTTTTTTTGTTACACTAAGTAGAAATGAACACACACATACAAAAATGGTGATTATCTCTTTTAAATATTAATGGTGTGTCCTAAACTGGTTTTAGTGCATTTTGATTATTTTGTTTTGTTTTTGAAAGTTTTGAAGAATGTTTAAATGCGTAATGAAGGCTCATATGACTCCCATAAATGGTCGCCCCTTCAATATACCATTGCCCGGCTGATATACCAACATATCTATATACTCGCCCTTATGAGAGGGAAACTATAGGTACGTGAGAGCAGATGATCACCACTAAAAGCATGATGTTTTGAAAAACAAAAAGGGAAAACTCTAACATGATGCAAAAACAAAACTAAACTAGATGCTACAAATTAGGAATGCATAAAATAGAGTAAGCATAGACAAATGGGAACCAAAATGGAACGAAACAACTCTCTTCTTTTATTTATGTATTTTGAATTTGGTTACAAATAGCTTCCTCCCTTTTTAGGGGAAAGGAGCATCAAACTAGTCTCTTGGTCACATCAATAGAAAGTCATCTCTCTTCCGCGTGCCCACATGCAAAATGGGCAGACCAAAGTGTTGTCGTCGCTTGTGTAAATGAATCCTTGATCCTTGCTGCTCCTCTTGCATTAAAAAAAACAACAAAATTGTTAGTAGCACCTGTTGCAAATATGAAACATTTATTCTCTAAAAAATGATGAAGGATGTATGCATAAAACTGAATAAAATGATGAATGAACTGATTCTAAACAACTTGTACATTTGACAGGAACTAGGGAACATTACCAGAGGACCACTATAATCAAAACAGTCAAAAAAAATGCCATCGATTTGAATTCAACTGTAATTCATCCCTGGGCAGGACGAATTCTACTGTAATTCATCCTTGGGTAGGACGAATTTGCCTATGACAAAGCGCTGAAGTGATTCTGCCCAAATGTAATGTCTCGGGATCTCCAAACAACCTAAAAACATAAGGGTTAGCAAATTGGGGGCATTTTGGGACGACCCAGATGGTCGGATTTCCTCAATTTGACCTCCATCAACAGGAATTTGGCATTGCTACCTACAAGTTAGTGAGGACAACAAAAGCGACAAAACATGATAAGATTTGATCCAAACATTCTAAAATTGAAATTATAAACTATCTAAATAGTATAAAATGGAATGGAAGATAAACAAGTGATAAAAGGAACAATCTACCATGAATTCCTAATCATTCTAAAAAGAATATTAGGCTCACATCAATGCGGGGCGCCCGGGTGGGCCGCCCACCATTGGAACTTGATTTTGGCACCAATCCACTTGGGATGGGCCCAAAATCTCTTGTAATGGGTTGTCGATGAATTGGTAGATCAATGTGGTCAAATTTCGGGTTTTGGATCCGTATCCACACTTCCAATAGCCACCCAATGACCTCTCTTGCAAAAGGGTAAAATGTGGTATTCAATTTGGCAACACTTCATTGCTTGAAAATGCCTCCAACTTGTCCCCTTTAGGTGGGAAAGTATGCCATTTTATAGACCCAGGGGGTCTCTTTGGAGGGGCATGCATAAGCACCATGTGGCAGTCATGCCTTCCCATGAGGGAGGAAAGTCCTCCATGACTTTGGCTTCCCTGACTGCCCTTGTGATAGTCCTTTAACGTCAAATCTGCCCACCTACACACGCATGCAAGGAAGGAGGCATTAATTGACTATCCTCGACTGGCACTTGGTGCCATTCTTCTTTTTGCCCGTTGAACCTGGAATTCATCCTGACCCAGAGCGAATTCAGAATTTGTCCCTGGGTGGGACAGATACTGAGCAAAGTGCCTGAATGTGCCAAATTGCCTTTTGACCTTCCAAAATTGCTACAAAAGTGGTTAGGACCACTGTTTAACCTCTGAGGGCTGCCCTGGGGGCTATATGTTTCAAAGAGATCAGTGTTTGTAGTCACATAATCGGGTTGGTGCTGTTTTGGTGTCTATAGTAACCACGGTCACAGTGAATTCTAACTCTCCAACTAGATTCGTATATGAATTATATCCATCTATATTTAGAATTTAGGATGGATTTAAGGACATTCAATCAATATACACCAAGAATTATGTCAAAGGTATACAAATAAGCCACATAAAAGTGCTAACTAGTTTTACCTTGGGGTAAGGTAATGTGAGGGTAAAATAAATATTGATTAACTAAGTAGGTCGACCTTGACCCATATTCTACATTCCAATTGTTAGCCAAAAGCATTTTATTTTTCGGTATGTCCCTCACTAAATTAGTAGAAATGAAACTATTAGTAGCTCCACTATCAATTAGGATGCATACATTTTTATCATAAATTTTACCATACAATATAAAACGAGTAACTTACACATAAAGTATAGGACTACTTGTTGCTGCAAAGATTTAGCGGGTGGTATCATTTGGTATCTTCTTGCAATATACTCTCTAAGGACACTTTTTTGCAAAGTGGGAGTCTCTACAAACATAACAACCAACTGGAGGGGCTCTACTATTTTTACTATCATTTTTATTTCTGTTCTATGGTACAACCTCCTTAGCCTTATCTTGATATGATGGTTTATGTTAATTTATTCTTGGATATCATTTTCTATCACTTCTAAACTTATTGTCCTAAAAAATATTTTAGTTTTTATTCACAATCTTGGTTTGATCCCCTCCTTCAACCCTTTTTTCTTTATTTGATTGTTCTTGATGGGCTAAATCAAAATATTTGGAAATATCTTCAGGGTTAAGAAGATTAACTATTATTTTGATCTTAAAGTAAAGTCCCAAAATAAACTTTTGAACCTTTATTTTCTCATTATTCTCATATTAGATTGAATACTTTAGTAGTTGGGTGAACTTTTTGTGATATACCTATACAGTAATTATCTCTTACTATAGGGTGGAAAACATAGTAAATTTTTCTACATAGTACTACCTAGTTAGGAATCATTTTTGAAATCATTTCAAAAATTCCTCCCACTTTATGTCTATGGCTTCAATGCCCTTTCCCTTCATATAGATTTTATACCAATCCAAAGTTGCTCCTACCATAAAATTTCAAAATCATAACCTTCTTCAAATATTTTGCCAACTAAACTTCCACTTAATCCCTACTATTTATTGCAGAATCAATAGGTGCTTCCTTAGGTGTGCCTTCGCATTCTCTACTCTTTTTTAAGTCCTCTATCAATTTTTTTGTTGGAATCTTAGTTCATGTTGTTGGGTCATATGTGATTTTTGTTGCACAATTTCTTCTTTCTATTGTTCCATATGGGTTTGTAATAGTTGAAACATCTTTTTCAAACTTCCATAATCCTTGTTATATTCATTTGGTGGAGGCTCATTAAGTTGTTTCCTTCATATTTACCTTTGAGGACCTTCTTTTATAGCCTCTATATGTGGTTCTCTTTGAGGTCTTATAGTGGATTCTTCTTGCCAAGCTCTTGTATGGTTACCAGAGGATGCATCTCAACATATTTGTTCCATTAGACCTATGGGAAAAGGATGTAATCTAATAAATTGGTTTATGTTTGATAAATAAAAACATCATAAAAAGTCTTTTAATTTATAAATATATAGAAAACATTCTACTTTTGGTCATCTCATAAGCAATTCTAATCTAGTATCTTAGTTGATATTATTATTATAGTAATCTTGTTCTCCTTACCATTGATATATTCTATGTTGAAATCATACTCTACTAGAAACTCCATCCATCGATGTTTTCTAGCATTCAATAAGGGTTGAGTAAAAATATACTTTAAACTCTGATGGGCTATCTTGATTTCTAATGGTTTCCCTAACAAATAATACCTCCAAATATCAAGAGCATGCATGATAGACACCAACTCTAGGACATGAGTGGCATAGTTCACCTCATGTATCTTAAGTTTTCATGATTCAAAGGTAATGAACGCTTTATCTTGGGTAAGGACTCCTCCCAAATCCACAATAGATGCATTATTGTACATTGTAGATTTCTTGGAAGGATAAGATAACTGGAGAATCGGTGTGGTTGTTAACCTTTGATTCAGAGTCTAAAAGTCTTCTTTACATTGATTGGTCCACTTAAAGGTCTTTCATTTTCTTTGGAGATTAGTGATAGGTTGAGAAATTTTTGAGAAATCTCTAATAAAATATGTACAATAGCCTAGCAATACCATAAAACTATGCACCTTAGTTATTTTAGGAAGGGTAAGCTAGTTAAAAACAACTTCAATTTTCTAGGGATCAATAGAAATCCCTTAATTAGAGAGTATATACCCCAAATATTGTACTTGAGGAGTATAAAAATCATATTTTGATAGTTTTACATACAATTTGTATATCTTAAGAACCTCAAGTATAGTTATCATACGTTGGTTGTGCTTCTCATTATTTTAAAAGTGGATCAATATGTCATCAAGGAATATGAGCACAAAGTGATCTAGCTGGTCTATAAAAATATTGTTCATGAGATTCATGAATGTATATGGGGTGTTAGTCAACCTAAAAGATAGGACTCTAAACTCATAGTGTTTATAACTTATTCTAAATATAGTCTTATATGTGTCTTTTTCTCAAATTCTTAGCTGGTGTTATCCTAACCTAAGATCAATTTTTTAGAAGATGGTAGCTCCTTTAAACTGATTTAAAAGATCATCTATCCTTGGCAAGAATACCTAATTTTGATGATGACCTTTTTGAGTATTTGATAGTCTATGCACAATCTTAAATATGTATTTTTCTTCTTAAAAAATAGAATACGAGCATCCCATGGCAATACACTATGTTTGATAAGCTCCTTCTCTAACAAGTCCTAAAGTTATATCTTGATATCCTACAACTCAATAGGGGTCATCCTATATGGTGCCCCAACAATTGGTGCAGCTCTAGGCAAGAGTTCAATTGAAAAATCCAATTCTCTTTGGGGAGGTAAACCTAGTAAATCCTTAGGCAAAGCATCCTTTAAATTTAGTCAAAATAGGGTACTTTTGGAAGAGGTCTCATTCAGCTTAATTTTCTTTCATTTTATTCATCTTGACCATAAAAAGTATTCATCTCTTCGTTATTGCCTTCTTCACTTGCATTGTTGATAACAAATGTGGTTTAACAAAACCACAATCACAATGAATTCTAATTATTTGATTAGATTCATCTATGAACTCTATCCATCTATCTTAAAAATTTAGGAGGGCTTTATGGGCTTTCAACTAATCTACACCAAGAATGATGTCAAAGACATGCAGAGGAGCCACATGCAAGTACCAACTAGTTTTACCTTGGGATAAGGTAAATTGAGGGTCAAATAAACATTGATTAACTAAGTAGGTCTACTCTAACCCATACTCTACCTTCCAACTGCTAACTAAATATCTAGGTTATTTTAGCATATCTCTCACTAGACTAATATAAATAAAACTATCAGTAGCACCAGTATCAATTAGGATGCATGCATTTCTATTATAAATTTTACCATACAATAGAAAATGAGTAACTTATCCATAAGGTATAAGACTAAATGTTGCTACAAATATTCAATGGGTAGTATCCTTAAGTGCCTTCTTGTGATCCGCTCTCTTAGGACACTTGTTTGCAAAGAGGGGGCCACCACAAACATAACAACCAACTAGAGGGGCTTTACTATTTTTATTATCATTTTTATTCATATTCTAGGGTACAACCTCCCTATCCTTCTCTTGATATGATGGTCTTCATTCATTTCTTGTTGGATATCCTTTGCCATCCCTACTGAACTCATCGTCTTCAAAATTATTTTAGGTTTTTTCACCAACTTGGCTTGATCCCCTCCTTTAGCCCTTTTATTTTGTTCTTTTTCTATTTCATGTATCCTTCACTCTTTATTTTTCTAATTTCATCCTTATCTTTTTTAGATAATTTCTAATAGTCAAAATATGCATTTTTTATTTCTTGATTTGATTCTTCTTTATGGGCTAAATCAAAAGCTCTTGGAAGATATTTAGAATTAAGCAAATTAACTACAATTTTGATCTTGGAGTGAAGTCAAAAAATTAAATTTTGAACCTTTATTTTCTCATTGTTCTCATACTAGGGATGCATACTTCAGCAGTGGGATGAAATTTTGGTGATTTGCTTGAACAGTCATTGTCTCTTACTATAGGATGGAAAACTTGGTAATTTTTTCGTTATAGTACTACCTAGTTACGAATATTTTTTGAAATTATTTTACAAAGTCTTCCCACTTGAGGTCTACGACTTCAATACCCTTTATCTTCTTATAGATTTTCCACCAATATAAAGTTACTCCTATCAAATGTAGGACAACCCATGTATTTTTAGACTTAGATGAAAAATATGGCATGGAAAATTATGACTTGACATCATTCAACCAATTTTCTATTGCATCTCCATCATCCCTACCATCAAATTTTGAAATCACAACCTTCTTCAAATTATTGGCCAATTGAACTCCCACTTGAGCCCAACTATTTCTTGCAAGCTTAGTAGGTGGTTCCTCTAGTCTACTTTCATGTTCTCTACTCTTAGTTAAGTCCTTTAATAGTTTTTGTTTTTGGACCATTAGTCCATGTTGTAGAGCCATATGTGCTTTTTTTTGCACCATTTCCTCTTTCTATTGTTCCATATGGGTTTGTAATAGTTGAACCAAATTTTCTAAACTTATGTCCTCCTTGTTAGATTCATTTGATAGAGGATCATTAAATTACTTCATTCATATTTCCATTTGAGGACCTCATTTTTAGCCCATGTACATGGTCATCATTGAGGTATTATGGTGGATTCTTCCTACCCAAATCCTACAGGATTACCAAATGATCCACCTTGCAACATTTGTGTCATTAGACCTATGGGTAAAAAAAGTAGGTCAATCAATTGATTTACGTTTGATAAAGCAAAACAACATACAAAGTCCTATAATTTATAAATACATAGTAAACATTCTACTTATGGTCACCTCATAAGTAATTCTAATCTAGTATCTTAGTTGAGATTATTATGATTATTTAAACCAAAACATTGCAAAAGATATATATTATAAATCAAAGAACTCAAAGTTTCGAAGTTAGAGAATTATATTCTTATATTTTTACCACAATTTTGATGTCAAATATTCTCCATAGAGTACGTGGTTGGGCATCTAAATATAAAATTAGTAAAACAAGTAAAGATAATAATAATAAAAAAATATAGCATTTGAATTTATATAGCAATAGCAATAGTAAAACAAGTAAAACTTGGAATACATAGCAATTTTGGATTCTTTTCTTGTTTGTGCTTATTTTACTTTTACCTCAACAAAATAAAATAGGCATTGGTATTTATGATTATAATAGATTTTATAAAGCGGTAATTAAAAATTATAAAATGTATATTATAATTACAATTTTGATGTTATATGCTGTTCTTGAACAATAACTAAAAAAAATAGCTTATGATTTTTTAAAAGTATTTCTTTATATTAGTAAAATTTATATTTTATAAAAATTAATAAAAATAATAATAAATAATATCATAATATTATTTAAGAACTAATTCAAAAAGTCAAAAAATTTGCAAAATCAGAATAACAGATTATAGGCTTCACATTAGGCTTCAAATTTCAATCAATATAGTGATGACTTATACCATACACAATTTTATAATTACTGAAATTATCCCTATCACAAATATTTGTGAATTGCAATTTATAGTTAATAGATATGCAATTTTGTAAATATATACTCATGACAGTTTTATATGCATGGCAGTAAATAAATAAGCTAAAAATGCCAAAAGAATTAGAAAATTGTAAGGCACTATAATTTAGTATTTAACTTTTATTATAGAGTGGTGGTCATGTAACAGTGTTAAAATCTATCCGATGGAGCGGTAACACATGCCCGAACCTTTATTACAATTTACTGGAAGTATTATACTGAAATATGTAAAAGTGGAATAGTTCGGCTCCACCGACGGCTAAATTAACCTCATAGGCTTAATAGTATTATATAAAACATAGAAATTGTTAATCTATACTAGTATTAGAGCCTTCTAAGTAGATTTACTTTCCGTTGCAAGAGTGATGTTGGGGATCCGGTCCCCCAGGAATTTCTCTTTTGCAGTGAGATTTTGGCTTCATCTTCCTTTCCCTTTCCCTGAAAGAGTTACGTCCTCTACTTTTTCTTAAGTTTTCCATATGTAATTGTAGCGGATGGCTTTGGTGACCGGTAAGCTGATTCAAAATTTACCAGACGACAGTTCAGTAATCGGTGATCTGCTAAAAATGAATAGCATGAAAATAACACATCGAAATAAAAACAAAGTTATTTAGAACCAACCTTGGACAAAGTTTGATTGGCTTCAAAGCTTTTCACAGTAGCATCGGCATTGTATTTAGGGTGCTGTCCTCGTATTGGTACAGTTTCCATTTCTCCTCTCTCCTCTGAAAAACAAAATCCAAAGAGCTTTACGCCTAGATTTCTTAAACCTTAACGTTGTTGACAATATTCCAATAATACAATAGATTAAAAAGAAGTTGCCAAAATTGATTTGGTACAACGATTTGCTAATTGGTATTGTAGTTTTTAATATTTTAAGGTTAAAAATTATATGAGATAATTTTATTGGTAGATATTATTTATTTATTTATTCATATTTATTATGTGTACAATTCTTAAAAAATTCAAATTAGTTTCAAAATTTTCGGCTAGCTATACATATCTTAGAGAAAAGTGATTAAAAAATAAATAAAAATAAAGTGATTAAAAAATAAATAAAAATAAAGTTTATAAATGTGAGATCAGTTCCAATTTTTATTGAAAAATATAAATAATAAAAGTTTATAATCTATAAAAAAAAAATTAAAAAATAATATACTCTTAAATATATTAAAAATAAAATGGAAATGAAAAAAACACATATTAGAAGTTATCACAACAAACTTCATTGTGCTATTGGAGCTCAAATAACTTACATCCACAACAAAGTAATTAAAAGAAGAAAGAGTGATTTGCCTTACTTCTTATGTGACATAACGAAAGAGGAAGAGGTAACACTAACAACATCGTGGCGAATACGAGACATGTACGGAATGCCATCTTCTTATTCCTTCCAGGCTTTTAATCTCTGACAACTAAATCGTTCTTCTTCCTTCCAAGCTTTCAATCTCTGACAACCAGTTTAGATGGACAATACCTTCTAAAGCTGGCACAATGGACTTGATTACCTAAGCAGGATGGAGTGTATGGAAGTAGAAAGACAATTTAAATAGACTTCAAGTCATGGATGCCGACAAACTTCAGTTTTAGAAAAATATTTACATCCAATTGATAACAACTGAAGAGTCGGCGCAATTTAAGTATTAAAAATTTAGTAGATAAGCCTTATGAAATAGGGCCGACAAACTGGCTGCCATTGACTTTATGACACATTATCAAAAAAAAAAAAAACATGGCCTGATCAATGCTTTTCTTTGTTTGTTCCAACTCAGATCTACTCCCCATCCATTAATTTTTTTTTTTTTCTTGAAGTCAATCCATGAATTTATTAAACCATGTTAAGTTTCAAAAACATTAAATAATCCACTACCTTACCAACGAGATCGAACGGGAAACTGGGAGCTGTTCTTACATTTCGTTATTTCTATATTAAGCCACTATTTGACAGTCTCCTTTTCTCATATCGTGTGCTTTTATTTATTATTATTTCGTTATTAATTTCGAAGCCACTATTTATTTTTGCCCGCCCTAATTTCTTCTTCTGCTGCATGCTTGGTAATATTTAGTCATTTTCGTGTTGGTATGAAAAAGATGTTGTTTGCCATTAGTTGACAGGTACATGCGTATCGGACTATTGTCCGCCTCACATTGTTGACTGTAATGTTGCGTAGTGCGTCTGGTATTCCAAATTCAACGGTCTTGATAATATATATATATATATATATAGCCGTGGTAATGGAGATTCAGACATATTTTGGAAATATTCAAATTCATAATTAGCAATGCTTTTAAATGTTGGTATCTTTATTTATATAGAAATGTTTAGTCAAAAATATATAAATGATAGAGAAGAAACTAGTTAGATAGTTTATTTTATATTTTATTTTTAAAATAAAGTTAATTATTTTTACTAACATAAAGTTATTTTATTAAATTGTAACAGATAATCTAATTGAAAGATATATAGACATATATAATTAATAAGTTGTTTTTTAATATCGTTTGACTTATAATTATTTAAATATTTGTTAATAGTGTGGGGTATGCGTTTTAAAATATTTGAAATAAGATGAACTATCTTCACCATTTATATTTGATTAAAAAATTATTTCTTTTTATATAAATATAACAATTTTATTGAAAAATATAATTAATTATATTTTTGCATTAAATAAAATAAGAGTTTTTGAAAGGGTCTTAGAACCTTTTACAATTAGAAGCACAAGTTTTTAAGGAGAAACCAAAAAATAAATATCAAACCCATCCATAGAGCCAAAAAGTCAAGCTCAAACCAATAACATGAAACATGACAACTAAATAGAGTAAGATAGGATCCCATAGAAGGTAGAGATCTATGAGAACCAATAGAAATAGGAGACATGGATCCCATCCAAGGAGCCTCTTAAAGAACATGATAAAATTTGAAAAGCAAGATCACCGGTAGGAACACCAAAAACCAAGAAGGAGATCCCATCCAAGTCGAAGACAAGATAAACAAACCATAATTTGTCACCGATGGACAATCAAAATTGAAACTAAGGAAAAAATGTGAAAAATAGAACATCAACTAAAACTTAGAAACTACAATATAGTGATTGAATAAAATTTCAAATTGGTTGAAAGGTGTCAAAAGAAAATCCACTAACAACTGAATAACAACACCCCTAAGTAAAGAACCATAAAAACCTCTCTCAAATTAGATATGTACATAAAAAATGAGTCTCATTAGAGCTACACCGAGTGCTCCCAAGGAGAAAACATAACATTTTACAAAAAATTATCTAGATCCGCACACTCGGGCAGTAGATCCACTCATCCTCTCAAGGACACCATCCCAACATACTAGAATTATCAAGAGTTGTTCCATATGAATTCTTGCTTCTTTTTAACTTAAAATATAAATTTGATATTATCCTACCTAAAATTGAGTGCATGAGATCAAGCCTAGAATCCATGTTATCACTAACTTCATAAAACATAAATACAAGATAAAACCTACAAGCAACAAGAGAATGAGCCATTGACTTTTGAGTAAAAAGAAAACCTTTTGCCTTAGCATTAATAAATTATATTAGGGATACCACGAATATTTGAACCATAAGGTCACTCAAACCACTTATGTTCAATGATAGGAGCATCAATTATGAGAAATGGTAAAGGATTTCTTTCCACCCTTGTGACAGTGAGGATATTAAGAACTAAAGGAGGTAATATTTAATTATTTTCCTCTAGAAATTCTACCCTCTTCTAAACCCAGCAACATATGAGTACCATTAGCTATTTTGAATTATGTTTCCTTTTTCCTAAGATCTTTATTTGGAAGTTTTCCTATCTTATTCTCCACCCCCACATCAACCGAAACTTTTTTTATAAGTGCAAATTTTAGAACGTGGGGATCTCGTTTTCCAAATTGGAGATCCTATTTTGAGCCCCTAAAAGAGCCATAAGAAACTCCTTGGGGTTAGATATGAAGTCAATACCCAAATCATTTTAGAACTCCAAAACTCAATAAAGACACTCAAAGGAATTGTACTCATTCACCAGAGGTGAGGGAGTTTAGGAATTAACCTCTAGGGAGTAGGTCTAGTTTCTGATTCTTGGTGTAGGGGATCTAGGCTAATCATCACAACCACTTACACCTCAAGAACTTTGCAACCTCCTCACCTCTTTGAGAAGACATGATATTAATACTAGTTTCCCTAAATCTTTAAGAAGAGGGTTTGGCTTTTTGTTTTAAGTGATTTATAAAATTCATAAATATTGACCCAAAATCATTTTCCTAGATTTTGAATAAATGTATTCGCTTTCAAAGTTTCTTTGATTGTATTTTATTAGTTTGGAAACCATTGCTTCTTAATTTTTCATGATTATATTTCCATATTTATCTTGCCCTCATATAGGATTTCAAAAATAGTATTTTTGATCTACTTCTAATTATCCTAGGATTTTATTGTCATTGTGGTACAATTGATTAAATCATTAGAGTAACTATATTACAAAATTTTATAATACCTTTGAAAATATAAGATTTATAAGTATGGAGTAAAAGAATATATATCCTAAATCTTGAAATATATTACCTTTGGTATTACCTTTAGGAAATACTAATATGATAGACAAGAAAATATAGAAAAAATAGGAGTGGCTACCAATAAGTATACCATCATAAAATAATTCTCATATAGTATTAGGGAGGTATTTTACCACTTTCCAAATATACTAACAAAAATTCTACTATAGCATGGAGTTGAGATCTGCTTAAAATCATCAACAAAAATCATTGTAAATATAAAGATAAAGATTTGATTCCTTGTTATCTCTTGTCAAAATAAAGGAAAATATTGAGTTAATGAAACCTATCTTAAGCTAACTCAAATAAAATCTTAAATTATGTCTTAGATCATCTTTCATCATACAAACCATATCTAAAATGATTACACCTATTAAATTCTTGTATTTTTTCTACGTTTATTTTTATTCTTATTCTATATGTTATCCCATTAAGAAAATAATGTTACTATTGATCCAATTGAATATACTAGTCTTAATTTTTATTTGCTTAAGAATGAAGTTAATAGTCCTTAATTAACACTTCTATTATGTATAGCTTTTTGAATGTATAATTATACTTGGTTATATTTTTGGAATGCCTCGAGACATGATAAATTTTCTTCTAATTTTTGAATGAATTAATCAATGGCCATAAAGAACCATGTAAATTAATACATACCACATATTTAAAAACTAGTTACAGATAAACAAATAAATATATAGATAGATATCATCTCAAGCAATGTAAATATATTGAATTACAAAGCTTGATCAATCATATATTGTGATGCTTTGTCACACTAGAATAAAAAAACTTACATGATTCTTTTCATATCACATATTTACAGATAGACAAATAGATATATAGATATCATCTCAAGCAATGTAAATAGATTGAATTGCAAATCTTGATCAATTATATATTACAATGCTTTGTCACACTAAAATACAAAAACTTAAATGACTCTTTCATACCACATATATACAGACAATTCATAAAATCTAGACTCAAATATTTACAAGAGTCTAAACATAAATATTTACATGGTACTTGCAATACTTCGAACAAAAAATAATTTTCAAAATACAATGCTTCTCTATTTTATAAAGTTGCAGGTTTATTTCCACTTAAGTTTTCATTCATTACACCATCATATTATGTTTCTTCTGAACATTCATCCTTGATACCATTTTTTCATGATTTTAAGTGATCTATCATTGACTTATTTGGATCATACTTTTCTGTGGAAAAGGATTCTAGTCTCTCAAAACCTCACATAAGATTATATATGTTAATTTTACTACCTTGTTTAGCATGTCACTTCTCTATGGAAGTTGCTTTTCTATTTCATTGTTGAAGTGGATTTTCATTCTAATATACTATGTAATTGCTTTAAATTTTTTCTTTTAAAACTTCAAATTGAATGGATAATATATCTCATTGTTGATTCTTTACATCCCTTCCCAGTACCTATATAACTACCTCTTCATGATTACAAGACATAATACAAATTTTATTTATTTTCATTAGGTTTACAATGATAAATTTTATTGTCCTTTTCTTTATGGTTGAAGTTTAGCTTTGCGAATAAAGCAAAAAAATAGACTTTTATCCTTCATAATCATGTTTAAAATATTCAAAATCCTTATTTTCAATTTCTAACAACATGGATTAAGAAACTGAAATTTATTTATTAGTTGCTTGAGCACAATCATTCCACTCTATAGTGTGAGTGATTTTAAAAAAACTTCATACTAGAGGATTTTAACACATGCATCTAAAGGTGGTAATAACCATACTCCATTTGTTTAAAGTAACCAAACAATAAACCAAATCAGATAAAATTATATTGGCATTAAGAGAATCTTCTCTATTTTTCTCTTTCTTTTCATATATCTATTTCTAAATTTTTACAATAAAATATTTTCTAGACATGTTAGTACTATGGTTCTTCATTCCACAAAACTTGAATGGTTAAAAATCCTAATAAATATAAGTTCAATAATCTTATATTCTACATTTTTTATAAAAATAAATTATGTATGATTGATGAATATATATTTCCTCATGGACATGCACTTACTTATCTTCTCTCCATTGTCAAAGCTCACATAGGACTTGTTTGATTCTTGCTCTTCTAAATGTTGCACTTTCTTAGCTTACTAAAATATCTCACAAATTCTTTTATCCATATTTTATGGAATGGTAGTTTGTCATTATTATTAGAAATAACGCTTTGGCTTTTCATAGATCATTTTCCATGCTTCTAATACCCAAGCCCCTTTTTTCAAGGTCTTTGTATTACCCTAATCGAATACTTGATTCCTTGAACCTTCTTTCCTAAACCTTGGTCTTAGTAGTCCATTTTATTTTTATTCAATACCATTTACAAGTTTAAAACGTGCATAATCGTAATCTTGATTACATACCTTGATGCTCTTATTTGAGGAACATTCATCCTTCATGAAAATCTACTCTTTGTCTTGCATTTTCTAGCATGATTCATGAATTTGATTTAGAATCCATATATTTTGTCTTTGGTCCATTTCCTATAGGTTCTTTATTTATACTTATGATATGCCCTCAAAATGAATTATAATTAATTACATGCATTTTTTTGTGGCTTGATAACTTGCTTTGCCATCATAGTGAAGAATTCTTCTTGATATTGGAGATTCATTTGTATCCTTTTATTTTATTTTAATAGCCTAAGAATATCATTTGTTTTTGTTTTCTTTTCTCAAATTATCCTCCAACCTTTTTGTTCTCTTCTTAGAGCTCGAGTTCTTCAATTTTGCTAGAATTTGTCATGTGAAAACTATTACCTGTTGACCATAGCCTAAAAAAATATCTTAGTACTAATATTTTTTAAAATTTCCACAAATAAAACCTTAAGCATATTAGTCAAATATTTTGAAATTATCTTTGTTCTAGCTTGACTTTGACTATATTGAAATTGGTCATTTATCACTAGCAAAAATCTTTCTTGGCATTGAAACTACTATTCTATATGCATAAATACTAGACTAATTATTAAAAATAGATCATGAAAATTATTTGAAGAGCTTCATGTAATGATTAACAAGGTTTAAATATACATTGAATTTAACCACTTATTATTACTATCATACAATGTTTAGTTCTACCTTAGACATGGTAGTTTCTATGTATCAAAACAACATAAAAAATTAATTATATTACAAAATAAGCAAAGCTTTAGAAGATATAAGAACTACAACCCATGAAAAATACTTTTTAAACTAGCCCATGATAATAGAAAAATAATATTTATTCTAATTTGCAAAGTATAGTTATCTTATTCTAATAATATGTCATAAGCAATGTATGTTTTTTTTTTTTTGTAAATAAGTCTTCATTAATTACCGGGTTTTGCAGGTTAACCCAAAACCTATTACAATATCCAGCCTTATGCTAAAATTGTAGATCCTAGTCATCCTTGAAACTTTCTTACCTGAACTTGTGTCATCTTTTAACACTTTTTATGCTCATTAATAAAAAATTAATGACTCAATATTGAATATAAACCTCTTAATTACATTATTTTTTTTTTAGAATGAACTAATAACCCTTTTATGTAAATATTAAGTGTAAAAATTTTCATTGAAAACCTTTAATGGTAAAAACATTTGGATAGATCATAGATTGGACAAGATATATGACCTAATGTAAGTCTTCTAATTTTTGTCGAAATGATTTACAAATACATAGAAACCATATCATAAACAATTCTAATATACTATCCTAGTTGACATTATTATCATCATTTAAATATAAACAATTCTAATATACTATCCTAGTTGACATTATTATCATCATTTAAATCAAAACAGTGAAAAAAGTTTTTTTTTAATTTATCAGTAGCCGTTATGAATCTGGGTAGGTTGTTCAGCTTTTATAGTCGTTACAGTATTCTGTGAATCGCATATAGATCTCCGTGCAATCCATCCCTATAACCACTATGCAACAATTATTTAAAACCTTTTACCACAGTTTTAAAGTTAGAGTATTATATTCTTATATTTTTACCACAATTTTAATGTCAAATATCCTCCACAAAGTGGTTGAGCATCTAAAAATGAGTGGTAGGGTAATTAAAAAATATATTGCAATTGAATTTATAATTTAATATGGCAAACTTGCAATACTTAGCGAATACGAGACATCTATGTATTCCACAACTAAATCCTTCTTTTTCCTCCAAAGCTTTCAATCTGTGACAACCAGTTTAGATGGGCAATACCTTCTAAAGCTGGTACAATGGACTTGATTACCTCGGCAGGATGGAGTTTATCGAAGTAGAAAGACAATTTAAATAGACTTTAAGCCGTGGATGCTGACAAACTTCAGTTTTAGAAAAATATTTACATGACTAAAGAGTCGGTGCAACATAAGTATGAAAAATTCAGAAGAAATGCCTTATGAAATAGGGCCCACAAGGAGTCGGTGCAACATAAGTATATGGGACGTTATTCAAAAAAATAGCACGGTCTGTTCAATGCTTTTCTTTGCTGGTTCCAATTCAGATCCTACTCCCAATCCATTAATTAATCAATATTATTTTTTAAAAGTCAATCCATTAATTTATCAAAACATGTTAAGGGTCGCAAACGTTAAATACCACTACCTTACCAACGACATCGAACGGGAAACTGGGAGCTGTTCTGACTTTTTGTTATTTCTATACTAAGCCGCTGTTTGAGCATCTCCCTTTCTCATAAAGTGTGCTGTTATTTATTATTATTTCGTTATTAACTTGGATGCCACTGATTATATTTGGCGGCCCTGGTTTCTTCTTCTGCTGCATGCTTTGTAATGTTTAGTCATTTTTGTGTTGGTATGAAAAAGATGTTGTTTGCCATTAGTAGATGGGTACACGCGTATTGGACTTTTGTTGGCCTCACATTGTTCATTGTTCTCTTGCGTCTAGTGCATCTCGCATTGCAAATTCAATGGTTTTGATTATACCATGGATTCATGAAAATATTCATATTCATAATTAATGCTTTTAAATATTGATTTTTTTTTAATGAAAGGACTTTATATTATATAAATGGAAAAAATCACTTTAAAAAAGTGGGTGGAATTAAATATTGGTATCTTTATGTATGGGGTATATAGAAATAATTAGTCAACATATATAAATGGATAAGGAAGAAATTAAATAGATAATTTATTTTATATTTTGTTTTTATAATAAAATTAATTACTTTTACTAATATAAAGTTTTGTTATTAAATTGTAGCATTAATCTAATTGAAAGATATTCGGACATTTATAATTAATAAGGTTTTTCTTAAAATATTATTTGACTTTAAATTATTTAAATATTTGTTGAGAGTGTGGTATAAGTTTTAAAATATTTGTATTGTGGTTTTTTAAGCTGTTTTTTTTTTGTTTTGATAGTGTGGTGGCATTTGGCCCTCAACTATGATCTCTCCAACTTCTTTTTTATTGTAACTTTTTTTTATTTATTTAATAAAATTATTGTCTTTTATTTATTTAATAAAAATTTTGGATACACTAAAAATATTTGAAAATGTTTATTTCAGTTTGTATAAGATATCAATTTTATTCCAAAATATAATTAATCGTATGTTATTGTTTTATGTGATTTATAAATTTCTTAAATCTTGGTCCAAAATCATTTACCTAAATTTTGAATTGATGTCTTTGCTTACAAAGTTTCTTTGATTGCAATTTATTAGTTTGGTAATTGTTGCTTTGTAATTTTTCATGAATATATTGCTATATTTATCTTGCCCTCAAGTAGGGTTTCAAAAATAGTTTTTTTTATCTACTTCCGATTATCCTAAGCTTTTATTTTTTTATTATTGATAGAAACAAAGGGGTTTTGATAAGGCTCCTTGAACCTTTTACAGAGTGAAATTAGAACAAAAGAGACAACCTTTAAAGATAATATTTATAAAGCAAAAATTGAGAGATAATTTGCTCCACTAGAAAATAAAAAAAGACACATGCATGAACATCATGACCTAACAACAAAGAAATAAGACATTATATAGGGCACTCATTAACTTGGGAACCAAATTGCTGACTAGATTTTATGTCTTTCACCTAAGCAAGAATAAGATCATGAGGGAAGTTGGAATACAACATTGAAATGTTTTTCTGAGAGACCCCTATGACCCCTATGTTGGCTAGCACATCAACAACCTGATTTCCTTAACAATAGACATAATGAATCAATATTTTGCTCCTCCTTTGGATGAGTCTCTTGGATTCTTCAATAAGGTTTTAGGTCTTCTAATTGGACTTGGGTCTCCTTTTTTTGCTGATTAATAAGATTAAAATATTTTCCTTCTATGATTAAATTTGAGTTAGGGTAACCAGTAAAAATGTTAAGACCTTGAAAAAGTGTTTTTTCCTTCATGAAATTATCTGTTTGGATTCCTATATTCTTAGGAAAGATTAATAAGATGTTTCATATGTGATGACGAAAAAGACCTCTTGCTTTCCCTTTATCCAAATTCCATTTCGTTGCTCCATAAAAAATAAATTTGATCCAACATAAAGGAGGAGGCTCCCAAGAAATTTGATATCTCTCCATCAAAGGTATGAGGTCCCGAGGGGGAAGGTGACCCAAAGGTAACCTAAAGATAAAAGATCCACTTCGCTCTTCAAGGTGGGAGCATCATTCTAGGGTACTGTGAGAAGCAGAACCAATTTTGTTTAATTTGACGAAGTATAAATAATACATTAGGGCTAGGACTAGTCAGGAGGTTGTGGAACCACCCAAGACTAATATAGGCAGAGTTGTAACAAATAAAAACTAGCCTAAATTAATCAATCTAACAATATAATATTGTTATGATTGAATTAATTAATAAAGGAAATATTGAAATATATTCTAACATCCCCCCTTATTACAATATTTCAAGAAACATATAACTATTAGCTATACTATCACCCCCATTATTTTGAAATACATAGAGAGCTACAAAAAAATTCAAATTTGACATGTGCAAGTGCCTTAGTGAATATGTCTGCAATTGAGCATTGGTGGAGATGTAATGAAGTTGGATTCAGTGCTTTGGTACTTTGTCTCGAATGAATTGGTAATGTGTATCAATGTGCTCGATTTTCTCATGATGCACTGGATTCCTAACAGGATTCAAAACACCCATGTTGTCACAAAACAAGCGTATTGGAGATTTTGATGGAAGACCCATACTTGTCAGGATGCGATGCAACCATATCACTTCGCACACAGCTTCACGTACAGTGTGATATTCTACCTCTATTAATGAGATAGCAACCACTTTTTGCTTCTTGTTGTGCCAAGAGATAGGACCAGATCCCTTCTTGTTGTGCCAAGAGACAGGACTAGATCCAAGTTGAAATAAATATCCTGAAGTTGATTTACGATCATCAAATAATCTGGCATAGTCAAAGTCCATGTATCCCTATAAGAATAATTTGTTGTTTTTCTTATATTCTATGTCATATTCCATTGTGCCACGAGCATAGTGAAGAACTTGTTTTTTTGCTTTCTAGTGTGTAGTCTTAGGTTCTTGCATGAACCTTGAAAGATAATTGATAGAAAATACAATATCTATCCTAGTGTTGGTCAGATATATGAGACTCCCAATCAGTCGATGATAGAGAGTTGCATCTACCTGAGATGATTTGCCATATCATGATAACTAAAGATTTGTTTCCATTGGTGTTGCCATCGGATTGCAGTCAGTCTTGCGATATTTTTATAGTAGTGTCTTGGCATATTTTTTTGGGACACTTTGATGTAGTGCTCCTTCTAGTTCACTTCTAGGCCAAGACAATAATGGAGAAGTCTGAGATCTGTCATTTCAAAATATTTCTCAAATATTATTTGATAGAAGAGATCATTGTTTCCGAACTCCCTGTTATGAGTAGATCATCAACATCGAGTACAAGCAATACTATTTCAGAGCCTTACTTATTGAAATAGAGGTTTGCATCTGAAGGACATATCTTAAATCCATGTTGTAGTAGGTGATTATCCATTTTTATGTACCAAGCCTAAGGGGTCTGTTTTAAACCATGTAAGGATTTGACCAATTTGCAAACTTTTTGCTATTGGCCTTCCACTTCAAATCCTTTCGGTTGAGTCATGTATACTTCCTATTGTATATCACCATTTATAAAAGCACTCTTGACATCCATTTGGTGCACTTTCCACCCATATTGTGCTGCCATAGCACAAATAACTCGAATTTTTGACATCTGACTAGTAGGTACAAAAATTTCCTCGTAGTCAATGCCTTCTCTTTGAGCATAGACCTTTGCAAAAAGTTGAGCCTTATGCTTATATATTATTCCATTTGCCTTGTAATTTATTTTGTACACCCATTTGTAGCCTATGAGCTTCTTTTCGTATGGCACATTGATAAGCTTCCAAGTTTTATTTTTCATTAGAGACCTATACTCTACATCCATAGTGGCCTTACACTTAAGCTCACTAAGAGCATATTGCACTGAAGTAGGTTCAAGTTCATCTATTGAAGACATAAACACCTTGTCATCATCAATATCCATATCTTCTATATTTATCTCTGGATCTATAGAAAGTTCCTAAAAATATTGACAAAGATCATCAACCCCAGTAATCTCTACTATAGCTTTCTCTTGTTGAGCCATGTTGCGAGTATGAGGTCTGTCCAGAGTCAAATATGGTGGAGTGGATAGCTTAGAATCTTTGATTGTAGTTGTATACCACTTTGGATTCTTCTTCTATGGTGATGAAGAAGATGAAGAAGGACCTCCAACCTTTGATGAAGGAGACTTCTCAGCCTTAGTGTCCACAAGGTCTAGGTATACATCTAATGTGTTTTTTGATGTGAAAGCCTCATCAAAAACTATATCTCTACTAATGTGTATCTTCTTGGTTAAGGGATAAATCAATCAATAACCCTTAGAGTGCTCATCATACCCAAGAAGAATGTACTTTAATGCTTTTCATCTAGCTTTTTCCTCTATTCTTTTTGTATGTGCATGAATGCTTTACAACCAAAAATGCATAGATGAGAGATGGAGGGTTTCCTACCACTCCATTATTCTTGTGGAGCCATTCATTTTAGGGCCTTTGTGGGTGCCCTATTCAATAGATATACTACTGTGGTGACTTCTGCCCAATATTGTAGCCCAATTCTAGCTCTTGTGAGCATGCAATGGACCATTTCCATGATGGAACGGTTCCTCATTTCAGCAACTCCATTTTTCTTAGGAGTATAAGTAGTATTCAACTGTCGTGTGATCCCATTTTCAATAAAAAATGCAAAAAATTCTTTAGAGGTGTACTCACCCCTCGATCTGAGTAGAGGGTATTTATAGAATTCCCTGACTCCTTTTCAATAGATTTCTTGAATTGCTAAAAGAATCCAAATATCTCAAATTTTAGTTGAAGAAATAATACCCACATCTTTTGTGAGTAATCATCCATGAATAACTAAAAATACCTCTTACTCCCACAATTTTTGGATGTTAAAGGACTACACATATGGATGTAAACCAAATCCAGAGGTTTCTTTGCTCTTGTAGAGATCCTTTCAAAAGGTACTTTGTGCTACTTTTCTGCCAAGCAGTCAGAGCAAACTGGCAATGTGGTAGAAATGGAAGGAAGACCCTTTACCATTTCATACTTACTTAACTCAAGAAAGTAACCAGAAATCATATGTCCATATATCTTGTGCCATAGGGAAGTTGCCTCCTTTGTAGAGACAATTATGGCTATATATGAAGAAGAGATAGTATCTAGGGCAAATAAACCATGCTTATATGAAGTAGTTGCAATGTTCTTACCCCTCCTGGTGATAGAACAACACTTTTTGCCCCCCTCAACATTAAAGTTTACAACCATATTTTTGTCCAAAATTTGTGTGACTGACAACAAGTTGTTCGTCATTCCTAGAACATAGAGAACCTTTTCAATCTGACACTTGCCATCAAGAAGAGTAACAAAAACTATTCCTTCTCCCTAAACCTTGTAGGTTTTATCATTGGCAATAGTGGCAGGTTTTCCCTCTTTGGCCTCAAAAGACTCAAACCATGATTTGTCGACATACCAAATAGGATCCGTCTATTTGGATACTGTGGTAGTCATGAGCACTTTATGTGTGCGCTCAAAATCCATGTCAGACCTCAATAGAAAAATTCACTTTGGGTTTCTTGTTCTTGTATATTTTGTTCTGGCCTTTCTTTTTTTGTTGTTTGTTTTTATGCCAATATTTGTTTGCATCATGACCTTCTTTGTCACAGATCATGCAATATCTCTTATTTTGTTGATGTTGAGTTTTTTTCCATTTTGAATCCTTCTGAGAACTCCATCCATTCTAAAAATTACCCTTCTTGTTCTAGCCCTTCCTGTTTGTGTAGAGGGTAGTGTTAGAAGAATCATCTCGTTGTAGTTGGCATGCCTCTTCCTGTTGAAGCAAATTTACCAACTCAATAAATGTAACTTGTCTCTATGATACATGAAGTGAGGTGATCAATACTTGAAAAGAATCAGGTGATTCTCTCAATACAACTGAGGTAAGGAGTTGATCATCAACTAGTGCTGCCAAAGAATTCAACTTTGCTTTCAACTCAAACACTCTGCATAGAAAGAGTTCAACTGTTTCTCCCTAGTTCATGCTCAGTTTGTGTAATTGATATTGAAGAAATAGAATGGTGGAAGTATTATTTCCTTCATATATAGTTTTAAGGGCATTCCATGCCTCTTTACTACTTTTACACTCAGCAATATGAGGTTGAACTTCATCAGAGACAGTAAGCAAAATGAGCACTTTTGCCTTGCTATCTATCTTATGAAACTTTTTTTGATCAACAATGAGAGTTGTGACTCCAGATGCAGATGAAGATATCATTGTCGTTCTAGACACAACATCCCAAATATCATCCATCTCTAGGATTGCCTTCATTTTATTTTTCCATGGTGTATAGTTTGGACCTTTCAATAACTAATGAGCATCAGTCATTAGTTTTGTAGACATTGTGAAGGTTCCTTATAACACCAAATGGTCCCCCATTCAATATACCTTAATTCTAGGCCATTATACCATACAAAATACCCGCCCTTATGTGAGGGAGACTATAGGTATTTTGAAAAACCAAAAAAATCACCCGCCCTTACGTGAGGGAGACTGTAGGTAATTTTAATGATTTATACGATACATAGTACTTAGGTGATACTAAAAGGAAATCACCTCATTGATGGCATCTGTAGACACCAAAACAGCACCAATCCGATTATGTGACTGCAAAAACTGATCACTTTGGCAAACACAGCCCCCAGGGCAGCCCTCAGAGGTTAAATAGTGGCCTTAACCACTTTCATAGCAATTTTGTAAGGTCAAGAAGCAATTTGGCACACTTGGACACTTTGCCTAGTATTCGTCTCACCTAGGGACGAATTCAAAATAGAATCCGTCCCACCCCAGGATGAATTCTGAATCCGTCCCTGGGTGGGACGAATTCTAAGCTTAATGGGCAAAAAGGCAAAGGGTGCCAAGTGGCAGCCCAGAATAGTCAGTTAAGGACTCCTGTCTTGCACGCGTGTGTAGGTGGACAGAGGGGCCGTTAGAAGACTGTTACAAAAGCATTTATCAAAGCTCAAGTCAATTGGGGACTCCCCTCCCTCATGGGAAGACAAGACTGCCACATGGCGCCTATGGCCAACACATGGCATTTGTGCTTCCCTCCCAAAAGAGACCCCATGGGTCTATAAAAGGTGGGAATTTTCTCACCCAAAACATATAGGTTGAAGGAGTTTTCAAGCAATGAAGTGCTGTCGAATTGAATACCCACTTGCATCCCTCTTGGTTCACCTTCCCACATCCACCAATCTCTTTTGCAAGGGAGGTTGTTGGGTGGCCTTTGGAAGCTCGAACCTTACCCAAATCCGACGCATGGACACCTGAACCTACCAATTCACCGACCCCCCAATCCTAAAAGGTTTTGGGCCCATCCCTGGTGGATTGGCTCCAAAATTGAGGGCCAACGGTGGGAAGCCCACTTGGGCACCCCCACACCTCCCAAGTCCTAATTTTAGTTTTTGAGAATTTTAGATTATTTTTTAAATTGCATTCTGTGTTACTAGGTCTGATTAGTCCATAATTGCAATTTTGTAACTTTTGGTCAGATTCTAGGACGTTTTGTATTGCTTTGTCGTTTCGCTAACTTGCAGGTGTCAAGGTCAAATTCCCGAGGGTGGAGGCCAAATTGGGAAAATCCGACCATCTGGGTCGTCCCAAAATGGCCCCAATTACATAACCCCCTTGTTTACAGGCATTTTTTAGATCTCGAGATCCGACATTGGAGCAGCGACAGGTCGGTTTCTTCAACACAGAAGAATTCGTCCCACCCAGGGACGAATTACAATCAGAATTCGTCCTGCCCAGGGATGAATTCCAGTTGAAGGTGGATTGGCCAGCTGCCTCAGTGGCAATGGCCTTCTGGTAACTTTTCTTACCTTCTGTCAAGTTTTGAAGCAATTTGTATTCACTGTTTCAGGCAAATATTTACATGCATATTTCATTAGTTTTAGAGAGCAAACGCTTTTCATTTGCAACAGGTGCTACTGATGTCTTGGTCATTTCTTTGTTCACAGGAGAAGTAGCAGAGGCAAATAACTCATCGACATCAACGACGGCATCATCTTAGCCTGCCCATTGCAATCATGGGCACGCAGAAAGAGGAATCGCTCAGTGATTGTAATCAAACTCTATTTGCGCTCCTAGCCCTGAAAAGGGAGGAGACGTCATTGTAACAGAGATCAAGGGAAATTAATGAAAGGGCTATGTTTTCTCTATTTGATTGTGTCTCTTCCAATGTGTTTCTTTTCCGTTTCGTGCAATTTACATTTCTAGGACTTAAGCGTACTTAATTTTGAATGCAATCGCACTTGGTGTTTCCTTTGCCCGGAATATCGTGCTTTCAGTGGCGATCACGATGGGACCCTGTTCCCTGGTTTTTAAAATCATAGAAACTGATCAAATTTTTGTGTTTGTGCTTTACAGGTACATATTTTTTTTGTTGCAGACTGCTATTCGTCTCTGACAGGGACGAATTCTTTTCTGCAATTCATCTGACCCTGAGACAAATTCAAATTCGTCTCTGGGAGGGACGAATTCTGTTCTGCAATTCATCTCCCAGAGGGACGAATTCCTGTCTATGGATTTTCAGAGCATAAATTCAGAGACAATAGGAGCAGGCAGAGGAGAGGTAAGGATTTTTATTATCTCTGTTAAATTTTTCTGTTTTTGTTTCTGTTTCTGTTTCGTTAATTGTTTTCATTTAATCCTGCATTGCATTAGGGAAAGTCATGTATGCTAGTTTCATTTTTGTTGAATAAAATGAATCCCACACACATCACGAAACAATTTTAAACCAAGGAGCTGGTCGTAAGACCTCAGCCCTTGATCAAGACCATTGGTGGATTTCATCACCACCTTGGCTTGATTTGCATCCATTTCCCGATTGTCAACTGTTGTTAGGCATAATCCTGACGAAGACAGACCGAGCGTAGCTGGGGTGATTCCCATGCGTGCAAGGATAAGTTTTCTATGGTAGGTGCCATTAACAGGACAATCACCCTTCCGTATCGTCTATGTACCACGTACCTTCTGCTCTCACGTACCTATAGTATCCCTCTCGTAAGGGCGGGTATATAGAGAGGTTGGTATATCGGCCTGGCTGGTATATTGAAGGGGCGACCTTTTTGGAGTTATAAGAGCCTACATGATGCATTTAAACGTTCTACAAAACCTACAAAAACAAAAAAAAACATCAAAATGCACTAAACCAGTTTAGGACACACCAAGAATCCTTAAAAGAGATAATCACGATTTTGTGAATGTGTGTGTTTAATTCTGCTTAGTGTAGACAAAAAAAAAAAAAATCATAAAACGAGATAAAAACTTATTTAGATAGCATAGAAGCACCGCAATGGTGTACACCCGCAGTTCCAAGCCCAATCAAGGGCAGAAGCTCCGGAAGGTACACAAAAAGCAGGCACAAGTCACCTTCACTTCGATCCTGAGGATTTGGTCATACCGCCTTATAGGTCAAACCTACAAAAGAATCCAATTCAAAATCCTCGGTGGGGTATGCCTATTCAAAGTAGCCCCTTTCGGGAAGATGCCTTACATGTAGACCTTGACATAAATAGAGAATCACCTCTTGAAGGTAGACATGAGTGGCCATCGCGCGATGAAGCGCTAAACAAGCACACTGTCCATTTGGAGGGGCAACGTGGATATGGCATCCCCTCTTTACCTATCATCAGAACAGAGAGACCAAATCCGGAGCGCAGGGCTCCTTACATAGGGCGACCTAACTCCGCCCAACCCATTTACACCCGTGAAAGGGAGTATGAGGAAAACCATCGCATTCCTCGAGAGCAACAAACAATGCGGGAACCTTGCATTTTTGCACCAGCAGGATATCATGATCACCCCTTGAGGCCAAAACCTCGAGCACATACCGCCTACCTCGACAAAGGGAAGCGACCCCTTGAGATTTTAGAGCATCAAAACCAAGGTAAACCCATAGGAGGAACATTTGAACCTTCTGAACAAAATAGGGTAGATCAAATTGACCCGACTGTTGCCAGATATACCATCCGTCAAGCCCAAATCATGCGTCTTAAACAAAGTCAGTAAGAGATAGAGTATCAATACCGCTTGGATAAAGAACACATGCAACGCGAAGTGGATGAGTTACGCTATGAAATACCTGAGAAGGGGCCAACCCCTCGCATCCAAAGAGCTGAACAGTATGAGAGGCGTAATCCATTGGTGCAGGGACAGGTCTCCACGACCTCGTCAAGCTACGCCTCCAAGACCCCATAGATTCGAGAGAGAGGCAACTCCCCGAAACAATGATGGGTACCTTCAGCAAGAGCTTGATCAGGGTCATAGGTTTCGCCCTGAGACTCCTCAAGAATTTTATGAGGAGTATGAACCAGAAGAGGAATATATTGAAACTCCTCATCAAGGCAGGAAGGATGCCATTCGGCCACCCCTCCATAGGCCTCCAGTTTATCGTAACTTGCAACAAGAGCGAACAAGAGAGGAAGAAATAAAATCTTTCGATGCATACCAAGTGCTATTGGAGCATTTGGATTCTGTGGAGACAAAAGCTGATGGGCATCAAAAACCCACATTACGTCTACTCTGCAATAATCTGGTACATCCCTCAGTGCCTACACCTCTTTACCCCGAACACTTCAAGTTGCCTCAATTGGCAGTTTTTAAAGGTGAAGAGGACGCGAGAGGAACATGTTACACGATTTCTAAGCCAATGCTTCGAATTCAAGATAATGACGCATTATTGCTTAGAACATTCATAACCACATTCGCAGGCCCTACCTCGGATTGGTTCACACAGCTGCCCAAACATAGCATAAGCGACTTAGATCAGCTAGTAGATGCGTTTCTTGAACATTTCGCCTTCAACACAAGGAAGAAGGCATCACTTAGTGATCTTGCCAGCCTTAAACAATTTGAGGAGGAAACAATGGCAGCGTACGGGAACCGATGGAGAGCTTTGCTTTCTAAGTTACCCTACCGTCCTCCCATGTCGGACCTCACACAAATGTTCGCAAAAAGTTGCTTAAAATCAATCTTTGGTCTATTGTTGCTGCGACAATACGATAGCTTAGAAGAAGCTTTGGTGCAAGCCAGAGTCATAGAAGAGATTAAGATAGGCGAAGGCGCAATTGCCAAGCCTAAGAAGAAAGAGTGGAATAAAACCACTAAAACTGGGACAACACAACCACAACACGCTATAGTCAACCAAGTTGCGATAAATGTCCCCGCGCCTGTGCAAGAAACGTAGCCTCAAAAGGCTAACTACCAGGCAGTGCCTCCTGCTTACGAAAGAGATAACAGAATATAGGAGTAGTATCAGCAGCATCACCCTAGGTGATAATTCACCTCGTATGTGGAGTCTAGGGACTCCTTATTTGACCGCTTATCAGCGGCAAATTTAGTTACTCTGCCAAAAATCCAAAATTTTGACCCTAACGTTCCCAAGCCTAGGGGGTATAGGGAGGAATTGTATTGCAGATTCCATAGGCACAGAGGACATGACCTAAATGGGTGCTAGAAATTCAAAGAACTAGTCCAAGATTTGATCGACAACCAAACATTGGTCGTGGACAACCCCATCGCACCTAACAACCAACAAATGGGGGTATTCAAGGACACCTTGCCTGCCCACGAGACGCAGACAAAACTGCTCCAAATTAACGAGGTGCAACAAGATCTTCCCGTGCAAGGATTTGTGGGAATGATTAGCATTGTAAAAAGGAACATAAAATACCCAACAGTTATCCTCGAGGTACCTACGAGGGAAGTTCCATCGACATCGTAGCCTCAACAACGCCCAACGTAGTTACCTCTGCCTAGACCTGAGGTCACGATACGAACCAAACTCACGCAGAGTTTGCGGACCACGTCGGCTAGGCTGTCCATCTACGATCTTATTCAACAATCAGCTCCCCATAGAGAAGCTCTTATGGACATTTTAAAAGACATTGAAGTACAACCCCACGAAGCTAATTCTTTCAATGCCTTCGTGGGACATGTGAAACAATGTACGGAGCCTGTCATCACATTCAAATAAAATAAGGTCAAAATGATATCAAATGACATGCCGGATCCACCCCTACACGTTATTGCTTGGGTCAACAGGATCCCGTACAAGAGAGTGCTAATAGATACTGGCTCGTCCAGTAACATCATAACCACTGCAGCATTAAAGCATTTAAAACTGCCAGCATCTCACATCACAGCTTCCATGTACACACTGCGAGCTTTTAACGATGCAATTTGCTCGATAGTCGGCACGGTTGTTCTGCCTATACAGGTAGGACAAAAGTCAATACCCACACTGTGCCATGTGTTGGAAGGCGAAATGGCTTATAACATACTGCTAGGGCGGCCTTGGATCAGGGACATGAAGTGTGTCCCCTCGATCACACACCAGTGCTTGAAGTATGCCTATGAAGGGAAAATACATGTAGTCCCAATGGACTTAGAGCCCTTCAAGTATTGCAATGCGGTACAATTCATACCTCAATCGACCCTCCCATAAACGCATTTGGATTTTCAATTAAATCCATCTAAACAAGGTCCGATACCGCAAGTACCAGCGGTGGCCAACAAGGCAAAATCCCGACCGGGTGAGACTTCATCATCGGCTCCTTCATCATCAACGCCACCTATCGTGGCCCAACAGAAGGACAAGGGAAAGCAAATCATGGAAGAGGTTAAGCCTCTAGAAGAGGGGTTGCCCACGATTTCAACCATATCAACAGAGGAAGCACCCAACGCAATGGAAACCAAGATTCCTGAACCACCAAACATGGAATGGACTCAGGAAGGACTACCGTTTCCTCTTACCCAATCATCAACAATCACTGTTGAGATGGCAAGTACGGGCTTGGGGGAGTACTTAGTGCAAAATGTTGTGGCAACCCCCACACTGGAGTCAGTACAAGACATGGGAAGACCTCGCCTTCCCATTGGAACAATCGTCCCTCTAGGCTACCCACCGAACCAAACGAATTTTGTGTATGGGGGCCTTGATCATGGTTCTGAACCATGTGAACAAAAGGAAACGAGATGAAGAACCTTTTGTCGAAAACATCAATTATCTGTCGAACCCGAGAATTTGCCCTAAAATATCTCGAACAATGCAATTGGCATGGGTATGGGCTAGGCGGATATGAGCAAGGGATGCGGATCCTTTGTCAACCAAGATATCAGATGCCATATGACAAGTCAGGGGTAGGGTTCAACCATCCCCTGCCATTAGACATCTTGGTTGAAAATATGCAAGGTCTAGAAATAGGCAACAGGGGGGGATTGGCACAAGACCCGCATGCCAATCCAAACACAGAATACACCTTAGGGGATTATCTCCCATGGTCTACAAGCACCCCTGGAAATAGCAATAATCCCTCTCCTTTACTAGAGAGAGGTGAAAGTTCAGAGAGCAGTCCTCAAAGATAACAACAATGGCTTCCAGACATTTTTCTGAAGCTATTCCCCTTAGAGGTTCCAGATGAAATAACACAGTGTCAAAAGAATCAGGTCCCTCCACTAAGAGTGGAACAACCGCAATTGGACCAAATTAATTCATTGGAACAGGAAGAGTCCTCAATGTCGCAAGCAACGGATGCTAAAGAGGATGAACAATTTTGGATCTATGAAAGTGATTCAGAAGACGAAACCGAAATGGACTATCTCAGACATGCGCGATGACATCACCGCGCTCTAACTCATGAAGATCTAATGGTACAAATGGGTATACGGTTAGGACATGAATGGCACGTAGACCCAATGAGGTGGGACCAAGTGTTAGGCCTATGGCTCCAAATTCAAGATGAGCATTGTCCACCTCGAGATCCCATCAGGACAGCAGTACCAAGGGAAGATCTTGCCTTCTTTTTCGCACATAGAGATGAATTTGCACCTAGAGAGGATCCATTCGTGCCTATTCCCATAGAGCCAGATCCAAAGTATAGGGAACAGCTAAAAGAATCGAGTCATCACACCCGTGGTTCTGGAGACCAAATTCATTCCATCCACATGATCTCCATTGATTTGACCACACCCATCCGCAATCCGACCAATCCATCACGGTCATTGCATCTAAACATGGATGCCATTGACTGGGATCGCGTCAATTCACCATTGTTACCATCAGAGTACTAGCCTTTCAGTGAAATGCTTCATCTTACCCCAAGGACAACTCAAGATATTTTTCAAGCTGAAGAGGGACCCGAGGTCCCAAACGCAGATCTTAACTCAGCTGATGATATCTATTTAATCCCAACTCCACATCAGTTGGAAGACGGATCTCACATGTCAGTCGAAGAGACGGCCGACGTAGACATCGGCACAGATCCAATGAATCCACAGATTCTCAAGGTGGGGGTAAGCCTTTCCCCCGAAGAGCAAGCCGATTACATTGCCCTTCTTAAAGAAAAGAAGGAGGTTTTTGCATGGTCGTACAAAGATATGCCAGGACTAGACCCATAGCTAGTCATGCATAATTTAACGCTTGATCCGAAAATCAAGCCTGTAAAGCAAAAACTAAGAAAAATGCACCCAACAGTAGCTTTGATGGTCAAAGACGAATTGCAAAAGTTGTTGGATTCACAATTTGTCATTTGCATGGATTATCCGCCATGGTTGTCCAACATGGTTCCTGTCAAGAAGCCCGACGGGAGGATTCGCATATGCACCGACTTTCGATACCTAAACAAAGTGAGTCCTAAGGATGATTTCCCCTTGCCAAGCATCAACGCATTGGTAGACGCTACAGCAGGTCACGAAATGCTCTCCCTAATGGACGGTTTCTCAGGATACAATAAAATTCGTATCAATCCACGAAGACCAACTCAAAACGGCATTCACAACGCCTTGGGGGACATTTTGTTATAAGGTCATGCCTTTTGGCCTTAAAAACACTGGCGCTACATACCAACGTGCTATGACTTATATCTTCCACGATTACATGCACAAAACTTTGGAATATTACATGGATGATTTGTTAGCCAAGTCTAAATTGTGCTCAGATCATCTCGGTGACTTAAGCAAGATTCTTGATTGCCTCATAGAGCATAAGGTCAGACTGAATCCCAAGAAGTGCGTATTCAGCATCACATCTGGAAAACTCTTGGGTTTTATAGTCTCCAAGAGAGGCATCGAAGTGGACCCAAACAAAGTCAAGGCAATCCTTGAAATGGCTCCCCCAACCACTATCAAGCAGCTCGAAGTCTGCAAGGAAAGGTCGCGTCGATTAAATGCTTCATAGCGCAATTATCTGACAAATGCCGACCAATGAACAAATTATTGCACAAAGGGGTCACATTTCATTGGGATGACGAGTGCCAGTCAGCCTTTGATGAAATCAAACAATACTTGGCTTTGCCACCAGTATTGGCACCACCTAGACCAGGTGTGCCATTCTACTTATACATCTCATCTACTGAGGTGGCACTGGGCGCAATGCTAGCCCAGAATAATGAACTTCACAAAGAACAAGATACTTACTATCTCAGCCGCACCCTGGTCAGTTATGAACTTAACTATGCATACGTTGAGAAACTCTGCTTGGCAGTGGTGTTTACTACAAAGAGGCTACGCCATTACATGCTGAGAAACATGACGTATGTTGTGTCTAAGGAGAATCCATTGCGATACATGATGAGTCATACTTATCATAGTAGTCGCACGGTGAAATGGATCATGTTGTTGACAAAATTTGACATTGAGTTTATTGGGCAAAAATCTATAAAAGGACAAGTCATAGCCGATCAACTAGCAGAGGCTCCTCTTGAAGACGATCAGCCTCTGGTCATAGAACTACCCGATGATGAGGTCTTCCATGTCTCAGAATCACCAGATTACGAAGATCCTGAGTCTCGAGCCGACATAACCTTATTTTTTGATGGTTCTAAATGCGAGCAAGGTGGTGGCGCGGGAATTGTATTTTTCACACCGCGAGGGAGCTCCAATGCCCCTGTCATTTAAATTAAACTTCCGAGTGCACCAACAACAATGCAGAATATGAAGCCTTGCTCCTAGGTCTTGAGACGACAATCACCATGAACATCAAAAGAGTGAACATCTTTGGCGATTCGTTGTTAATCGTCAATCAAGTCAAAGGGGTATATCAATGCAAATGCCCAGTTCTGAAGGCCTATAAAGCCCTCGTGGATAAATTCCTGGCAAAACTTGAGTGGTATGACATCGAGGCACTCCCTCGATCATCGAACCATTTTGTGGACACAATGGCCTCCTTAGGGTCACTAATCTCGCAAGACCTTTCCGGTGATATGACAACAATTCAGGTCAAAACCTTATCGCAACCCGTGATGGAGCGCGCAAGCTCAAACTTGACGCCAGGAATCCACATGATCCAGATCGAACCATCTTCGGATAAGTTCTTTCGAATCCCAAACTATTTGAAACATGCCAACTGGGGGTCTTTGTTCTCCCCCACTCCCATTAATAGCAACACAACGCTATTTTTACAAGTTCTATCCCAATCAGAATTTGTTAGGGAAGAACTCAAAAAGGGATTGGCTATTCAAACTGTCGAGGTATCTGATCAACAGGACTGGTATTTACCCATAAGAGACTACCTAAAGTTAGGTAATCTACCCTTTGGATTGACACAAGCCGCAAAACGAACATTCAAACAGAAAGCGGCAAAATATGTCTTGATAGGAGACATTTTGTATCGTCGCAGCTACGACGGAATTCTTCTTCATTGCTTGGACCAGCAAGAGTCCACTTGGGTAGTCACCCAAGTGCATGACGGTACATGTGGTGGCCACTTCAGTGGTATGGCCATTGCAAAGCGCATTCTTCGCATGGGCTATTATTGGCCATCTTTAGAGCGAGATTGCTGCGCGTATGTCAAGAGGTGCATAAAATGTCAACATCATGCCAATTTAATGCATGCACCTTCCTAGGCCCTACAGACAGTCCATTCTGCTTGGCCATTTTTGTAGTGGGGCCTCGATCTAATAAGAAAGATCTCCCCTGCATCATCAGCCCGTCACATGTTTATCATAACGACCACAAAATATTTTACCAAATGGGTGGAAGCAATTTCGTTAACCTCTACGACAGGACCCCGCATTGCGGAGTTCATTTTGCATTACATCATATGTCATTTTGGTATTCCATCCAAAATAATCTCGGATAATGGGCCATCATTCAAGAACAAAGACATGCGTGCTTTAACCACAAAGTACAAAATTCAGCACAGCTTTTCAACACCCTATTATCCGCAAGCAAATGGGCAAGCAGAGGCGTCAAACAAAATGCTAGTTGCCATCCTTAAAAAGACCGTCGTAGACAATCATAAGGATTGGCACATACAAATCCCCCTTGCCCTTTGGGCTTATCGCACTAGCATTCGGACGCCCACTGGGGCAACTCCGTTTTCACTAGTGTATGGCTCAGAGGCAGTAATGCCTCTCGAGTTGGAAATTCCTTCCCTTCGCATATCAATGCAGGAATTCATCGATGATGACACTACACGGTAGGCCCGGTTAGACCAACTTACGTTGCTTTATGGAAGACGCGTTAATGCTCTCGAGCACTTACGTATCTATCAAGAGTGGCTTAAGAGAGCTTACAACATGAAATTTCACCTAAGAGACTTTCAGGTTGGTGATCTGGTTCTGAAGGAAAACCAAAAAAACTCTAATTTGCCATCCCATATGAGAGACAAATTCATGGAAAATTGGCTAGGTCCTTATGTCATTGATAGCAAAATAGGACCAGGAACGTACAGGCTAGCTTCTCTTGATGGTATCAAGGAAACAAAACCCTTGAATATCAGTCATTTGCGACCATTTCATATCTAAGAAAGCCATGTACCAAAAAAAAAAAAAAAACACAAAAACAAACAAACAAAAAGCTCCAAGGATTATCGCAATCTCTTGGTCACCTAAAAAGCTCCAAGGATTATCGCAATCTCTTGGTCACCCTAAAATCTCCAAGGATTATCGCAATCTCTTGGTCATACAAAAAGCTCCAAGGATTATCGCAATCTCTTGGTCAACCTAAAAGCTCCAAGGATTATCGCAATCTCTTGGTCACCCTAAAAGCTCCAAGGATTATCGCAATCTCTTGGTCAATACAAAAAGCTCCAAGGATTATCACAATCTCTTGGTCAACCTAAAAGCTCCAAGGATTATCGCAATCTATTGGTCAACCCAAAAAGCTCCAACGATTATCGCAATCGCTTGGTCAAAAAAAAAAAAAAAAAAAATCAAGAAATTCAAAAAAAAAAACATAACACAAAAATCATCAAAAACAACAAATATTTGCATCTCAATTCTAGGCATACTCGAATTCATCAGAATCAACAAAAACACCATGCTACAGTCAGTGGTCTGGGAATGTACCAAGAGTTTCGGTGATTCAGTCATCATTTTCCTCTTTAGCCATGTAGTGTACCAAGTCGAACAGATTTTACGAAGGTAGAGTCATACTTGAAATACACCTTGTTACATAACATCCCAACACAAATCAAAACACTAAAATTCCCAAATAGTGTGAAAGAAAGACGAAACCTGCAAAATAATCTAGGTCACCACAAGCGAAACGGTTATCTTGCTCATCCCCCTGTGCGAATGACCCCTAGAATGCTTAGAGTTGGCAAAAGGACAAGCATCCTCCCTACCCAATTCCCTAAGAATCCCTAAAGTTCTCATCAGTTGCAAAACACAAAAAATTTGCAAAATGTCAAAACTCCAAATTTGACAAACTATAGTGCACACATCAAAAGGCACAAACAACAGTGATTTTCATCACTCCATATCCCCAATCCCTTGCTGAAAAGAAAAACAAATCAAAATAAACAGTGATCTCATCACTACAATGAGAAAGTATCCCAATACAATTGAAAAAAAGAAGGGAGTTGACCTTGAATCCCTGGAACTCTCAGCATTCTGTAGGTCATAAGGCAAGCTTCAATACCAATTCGGTAACAAAAGTAAACCTCCCGCATGACGATATATCTGTCACATTAACTTGCGTACAGATCAATGTTTGCATGTGGATGAGCTAGCTTATGGCATCCTGGATTACATCGCAGATTAATCTTAGTACATACAACAAAGGAATTCGTGGAGCTAATTAGGTGATCCTCAGTAGAGGTTCGGTTGAAAGCCCATCTGGCACTGGCGGTATCCTAACAAATACCACTAAATGAACTCAATTGCACACACAGGGATGTTAAATAACTTGGTCAAAAATAGGTCCGATTCATACCTTGTTCAAAAGTCTTGTAAGATAAAGTACAGTCATGGATAGTGAGATAAAACTGTCTGAATCTCAGAAAACCTTACATTCATTCCAAAACCATCTGCGCTACTTATCATCTTTATGATACCATCAGAAAATACAAAAAACAAAAACCATGTAAATAAAGAGATTCTTAAACAATAATGGTGCAATCATCACAAAATGTCATTCATCCATTTCACCTCGCATATCACATAGACATTTAAAACATTTCAATTCATCATAACATCTGCATTCATCAAAATGAATAAACATGCATAACAAAAATCACATCATCACATGTACAAATTCAAAAATAAAACGGTATATATATATATATATATATATCACCAAAAAGATGCCCGTAGGCTACAAAACCGGTCCTCAGACCCCGCAATCATAACAAAAACCCAACCTAAGGCATTGGCCACCATGATCACACAGGATCGGTGCGACGGGAACTACCCCCCGTGGTGTGGGTCCTACGGGACCTTGCAGGGCGGGCTACTGCTAGCCCCCGCATCATGCCTACTACCACCCCCTCATCTAACCGCCTACGGCGAGATGATGTTGACTGCTCAGTCAGACTATCCCTCGTCCGTCGAGAAGATCTGCTGATCGAAGGCTCAGGGAGCCACCCGCCAAGGCGGATGACCTCCCTCTCCAAGTCTATCCGGTATAGACACCACTCTGCCTCCCACCGATGATAGATAGACAATGCATCATCGCGCTGCGCCAAAACTCTATCCCGCTCTGCCAACTAAGCCCGCAGAATATCCCTCTCCAGATCCTGCATCCGCAGTAGCTCCATAAGTCGTGCAATCTCATCACCTACATCCGACCCCACCCCCTCCGTATCTTCCGGATGCATAGGACTCGCGGGGACAGTAGCCTGCTCAGGCTCCAACTGCTCCTCCACATCCTGCATGTTCGGCTGCTCCGAAACACCCAAGTCCACATCCTCATCTCCCGCATCCACCATGTCTGCATCATCCAATGGCCCTCCCCAATCACCCCCTGCCACCTCAGCATCCTCCACTACCGCCTCTACGCCTCCCAGTGGACCCTCTCCTCTCCAGCGCCACAATACCCACCACGAGTCATACTCAGTGGTAGTACCAACGTCATCCACATCCAACACCTCAATCACCGCATCCGATTCCTCGCCCAATGGCATGAGGACCGGTGGCTCCAGATCCCTCTCATCTCCCCGATGCCGATAGCCTACGGGTTCACCAGGCAACCCCTGGCGCACCCCAAACTGTCGTGTAACCCGACGGTATGAAAAGAACTCATGCTCCGTCCTGTGCCGCCTAGTCACCATTGCTCCCTTCGTACCCGTCGGAGCCACTCTCCAGCCTCAGGCCAGGCTAGACAGTCTCGATAGGGACGCCAAAACACCTCCCCTGGAGTGAGCCACGAAAATGCATCAATGTAGTGATCAACTGCACCTGCCCATCGCCGACTCTGCCCCTGCTCTGCAGACCATCGCCACAAAGCTGCATAACCAATCTCCTCATCCTCCATCGCCGCTCGAGTCATCCACGGTAACCCGGTAGGCCTCTCAACAGCTATGTGCTGCCAACCCCAGCACTACAACAAAAAGCTGCAACTGACACCCTTCTGCTGTCGACAGCGGACCCCGTACAACTCCCCGTAAAGTTGTGCCAACAAAGTCTATCCCCATCTCAGAATCAACGGTGCCTCTTTCGGGCACTCTGCCAACTGCCACACCAAATCCAGCAGGTTCCACGGGAACCTCGTGCCTGACGAATCATGGATAAGAATGTTAGAAAGGAGGCCCATCAAGAATGCGTGCCTCACTCCTAACACCCCCCTCTCCTTCCACCAGCTAACCAAAATCCCGCCAGCTTGGCAATCTGCCTCGGCTGTCTCCACTGGGTCTGCTACACCCAGCTCCCCCCCATGCCCAAAACATCTCATGAGTATAGCAGTCCACTGATCAAATGGAGATGTCCTAATAGGAAGACCATCTATCAAAATCCGAAGCAACCGATAGACGTCCTCAAGAGTCACAGTCATCTCCCTTATCGAGAGATGGAAAGTATTGGTCTGCGGATCCCAGAGCTTGATCAGGGCCGTTAGATAGGCCTGATCCGAAACCATAGGCTCCAGTCGAGCCACCTGCTTGAGCCCAAGGGCATCAAGCCATTCCCAGTCATCATCGGTCAATGCCAACCACGCCTCAGTAAAGGCAGCGGGTACACGGTAGCGGCTCCTAAAAACCTGCAAGCAAACAAAAAAAAAATAATAAATAAATAAATGAAAAAGATAAAATTTTCAGTTCTAGGGTTTCTAACCTTAGTTAAACAAAAACATCACAAAAAAATCTTAAAGTTTTGAAAAGCGTAACACAAAAACAATGCATTAAATTAAAGCAAAATAAACCCTAGGGTCACTTACAGGTCTTGCCTTGGCTCCGCCGCTCGAACCAGTTTATGCACTCATGATGGAAGAGAGAATTCCAGTAGTGCTTCGCTTCGCAGAATTACCTCCTCCCAGAGCTCCAAAATCGCAAGAAAAAATGACACAAATGAGCCCAAAATCAAGTTTTGGCCCTTAAATAGGCCCTTTGCACTGGAATTCATCCTTGACTGGGATGAGCACTCTGATCAGTGCTCGTCCCACCCAGGGACGAATTCTCCAGCTGGAATTCGTCCCACCCAGGGACGAATTTAGGCCAGCACAAAAAAAATCAAGAAAAATGACTAAAAATGCACTAAAAATAGACAATAAAACTGCCTGACAGGATTGCAAATGCAACTGACAACATGGGCATACAAAATCGACATCGGGGTCACAAATTATCACTATCCTACTCCCTAAGAAGGCTACCATAGCCGGACCACTCCAGGGGAAGACAGATTTTGACAATTTAATCCCAAAATGGTGTCACAAAAAAAAAAAACAAAAAAAAAAAAAATGCAACACAAAACAAACAATAAACATTGCCAGACACAAGTGCTCTTGCACTTAACCTCTTGGCATAGCAAAATTTATGTCGGGGTTTGCATTGTCACTATCCTACTCCCGAAGAAGGCTATTATAGCTGGACCGCTCCACGGGAGGACATATTGCCAACAATTCAATCACCAAATGGTGTCACAAAAACAACAAAAACAATATAAAATTCAACAAAAACACAACAAAAACATTGTCGGGCATAAGTGCTCATGCACTTAACCTCTAGGCAAAGAAAATTGATGTCGAGGTCCAAATTATCGCTCTCCTAGTTCCCCAAGAAGGCTATCATAGCCGGACCGCTCCACGGGAAATAGGTTTTCGATGATTTCACCTCATTATGACATCACCAAAATGGTTAACACCCACCAAAAATAGGTCCAAATGTTGGAAAAATTGCACACGCTTAACGGTAAACCCTCTAAAGGCACCCTTGCACAAGTCATCTTGGGTCAAGCGACTCGTCGCTTCTCTCACGAAGGTCATTCCCTCATCGATTCGTCGCTTGAGGGGGTAGTCACACTTAGTCACCAACCAACAATCACACACCCAATTAAGGAAAATGACATGCATTCAAAGAATCATTGACAAAGACAATCACGCTCCTGCTTGGGGCAATAAACAAGCAACAATCAAATCAATCAAACACTTGGCATTTCGTGAATCATGAACACAAGGTTCCCCATGAGGATAAAACGCCCTTCACTTGTTCATGACTGATCAATGTCCGAGCTCAAGTCACACCTCACCAAAATAGGTTAATACTTGAAATAAAATTCCTTAGCTCGTCAGAAACAAGGATTCAAGAATGCATGCCCTTTCCATACTTGGGGCATCAAAAGTTGGTTAGGTTACCAAGAAACCCTAATCATTAGTGCTTTGGTTATCTATTTTTGCTCAGCACTGCGTCACCCGCAGTGCTTCCCAAAAGGGGCATCCGTAGACACCAAAATAGCACCAATCCGATTATGTGATTGCAAACACTGATCGCTTTGGCAAACACAGCCCCCAGGGCAGCCCTTAGAGGTTAAACAGTGGTCTTAACCACTTTCATAGCAATTTTGTAAGGTCAAGAAGCAATTTGGCACACTTGGACACTTTGCCTAGTATTCGTCTCACCCAGGGATGAATTCAAAATAGAATCCGTCCCACCCCAGGACAAATTCTGAATCCGTCCCTGGGTGGGACGAATTCTAAGCTTAATGGGCAAAAAGGCAAAGGGTTCCAAGTGGTAGCCCAGAACAGTCAGTTAAGGACTCCTGTCTTGCACGCGTGTGTAGGTGGACAGAGGGGCCGTTAGAAGATTGTTACAAAAGCATTTATCAAAGCTCAAGTCAATGGAGGACTCCCCTCCCTCATGGGAAGACAAGACTACCACATGGCACCTATGGCCAACACATGGCATTTGTGCTTCCCTCCCAAAAGAGACCCCATGGGTCTATAAAAGGTGGGACTTTTCTCACCCAAAACATATAGGTTGAAGGAGTTTTCAAGCAACAAAGTGCTGCTGAATTGAAGACCCACTTGCATCCCTCTTGGTTCACCTTCCCACATCCACCAATCTCTTTTGCAAGGGAGGTTGTTGGGTGGCCTTAGGAAGCTTGAACCTTACCCAAATCCGACGCATGGACACCTGAACCTACCAATTCGCCGACCCCCCAATCCTAAAATGTTTTGGGCCCATCCCTGGTGGATTGGCTCCAAAATCGAGGGCCAACGGTGGGAGGCCCACTTGGGCACCCCCACACCTCCCAAGTCCTAATTTTATTTTTTGAGCATTTTAGATTATTTTTTAGATTGCATTCTGTGTTACTAGGTCTGATTAGTTCATAATTGCAATTTTGTAACTTTTGGTCAGATTCTAGGACGTTTTGTATGTCGTTTCGCTAACTTGCAGGTGTCAAGGTCAAATTCCCGAGGGTGGAGGCCAAATTGGGAAAATCCGACCATCTGGGTCGTCCCAAAATGGCCCCAATTACATAACCCCCCTGTTTGTAGGCGTTTTGCAGGTCTCGTGATCCGACATTGGAGCAGCAGTAGGTCGGTTTCTTCAACACAGAAGAATTCGTCCCACCCAGGGATGAATTACAGTCAGAATTCATCCTGCCCAGGGACGAATTCTAGTTGAAGGTGGATTGGCCAGCTGCCTCAGTGGCAGTGGCCTTCTGGTAACTTTTCTTACCTTCTGTCAAGTTTTGAAGCAATTTGTATTCACTGTATTCACTGTTTCAGGCAAATATTTACATGCATATTTCATTAGTTTTAGAGATCAAATGCTTTTCATTTGCAACAGCTACTACTGACGTCTTGGTCATTTCTTTGTTCGCAGGAGAAGCAGCAGAGGCAAAGAACTCATCGACATCAGCGGCGACATCATCTTAGCCCATGCATTGCAATCGTGGGCACGCGGAAAGAGGAATCGCTCAGTGATTGTAATCAAACTCTATTTGCGCTCCTAGCCCTGAAAAGGGAGGAGACATCATTGTAACAGAGATCAATGGAAATTAATGAAAGGGCTGTGTTTTCTCTATTTGATTGTGTCTCTTCCAATGTGTTTCTTTTCCGTTTCGTGCAATTTACATTTCTAGGACTTAAGCATACTTAATTTTGAATGCAATCGCACTTGGTGTTTCCTTTGCCCGAAATCTTGTGCTTTCAGCATCAACCTTAGAAAGTCTTCACTACTTATGCATGTGGTGTAACTTCCCCTAAACACTTTGGATATCCGAACATTCATCTAGATTTAAGCCTAAACACGAGAGTGATTGGGGTAGTCTATGGAGTAAAAAAATAGCAAAAAAATGGCAAACATATCTCTCCCCAATGATTAATAGAGAACTAGCTCAGACATCATTTTGGCAGCTATATTATGCGGCATATACAGTAGCACTATCACGACAACGTTACTTGTAAGTGCTAGCCAGAGGTATAACAAATATCGAATGTTGTAGTGAAATAAATTACACGGATGGGTTTTAATTATTTTTGGGACTTAAGGAGTGAATTTCATTTTAAATTAAATGATGTAGTGCAAAATAAGGAAACAATACAACATACAACATAAAAGTTCCCACAAAAATAACCCACTAGGTTTTGGGTGCAACCAAAAATGCACCTTTACAATAATGCCAAAAAATTTGCTTTTTCAAAAAATTACTCTCAATCCCCCCTTGATTTTTCTAAAAAAAATGACTCCCCCCTTTAAAATTTCTCTTTATAAACAATTTTAAAACATTCTTGTATAACTAAAGTTTAAAAAAAATAACTTTATCTTATATAGTAAAAAATTATTTAAAAAAAAATAACCTTAAACTATTATAAAATAAATTAAAATGATATTTAATTTTAACTTTAATTAAAGAATATTAAAAAAAACTTTAATAAAAAATGAAAATTTTTATACCTTTGGGGCGAGGGGGGTCGACGGGACTTGAACCCGTGACCTGAGGCTCTCGGAGCCTTAACCACTCGACTCACTGCCAAGTGAGTCAGTGGGCTGATCTACACAGATCAGGCTCTAGGCCTCCTTTAAGGAGACCTTGAAGATGTAATAGCCTCCGCGGTGGCACTCCCTCCACCACCACCACTCGGGTGGAGTGTAGGTGGTGCTGCTCGAATGGATCCACCAGTGGCTCATGGGTGGCACAGGAGTGGTAGACTCACAAAGAGCCAAAAAACATACTCAAATCACATGAAATTTATCTCTCTCGAATAGTGTTTCTACGGCAGGAAGATACAACACTAAAATTATCATTAAAAACTATAGAAATGTGGAGAAATCACCTGATTGATGGATGTCATTGATGCTCAGTGTGAGAAAAAAAAATTGAAGGGTTTGGAAGGGCTTAGATCAAATTTTGATCTAGCCAATCTACTCTGATTGCTTTCTACCTTCCATAAAATCACTCAAAATGAAGGCACTGCAACTAATGATAATAAAAAATAGGAAGTGATTTACCAGTTTGACGTCGAAATGTGCAGGTAACAAAAAAAATCGTCAAGTGATGTGCATGATCGAATTTCAAATTTTGAGGCTTCTTTTTAGTTTATCCCATATTGATGGGATCGGTAGTAAATAAATGATTTTAAAAGCATTTTACTCCACAATGGAGTATAGCCTCTTGAGGAGAGGCTCTCACCCGAGAGGGTTGTGGGGAAGCCTTGGTGTTGTCTCCCACGACATATGCTATTTTCCTTGCCCTTTCGACCATGTAGTCGATTGCCTTGTTCGATCTTGGTTGATTGCTTTGAATTCTTTATTTAAAATTGCTCCTTCAGTCGATCACCTCTTCGACCGTATGGTCGATCCAACTTTTTTGAAAAAAAAATTCTCTATTTCATGAAATGAAAAAAAAATTCTCAAAATTTCAAAGAATTATTCCCAACAGACAAAAAAATCTCTGCTCGTTTGCTCCACTACTGTGATATCACCTCATGAGAAATGATATGAGAAATGAGAGTGGTGGAGGAAGAGCTCTGATACCATGTGAGAAGCGAAACCATGTTTGATTAATTTGATGAATTATAAATAATACATTAGGGTCAGGATTAGTCCGGAGGTTGTGGAACCACCTGAGACTAATATAGGCAGAGTTGTAACAAATAACAACTAGCCTAAATTAATCAATCTAACAATATAAGATTGTTATGATTGAATTAATTAATAAAGGAAATATTGAAATATATTCTAACAACTACAATATAAGATTTTTTCAAGGCAAAAGATAAGATGAGATTCACAATTGAAGAAACATATTTTGAGGAATTGCCTACAATTAATTAAACCATCAGAGTAGATATGTTATGAAATTTTATAATACCTTGGTCCAAAATAATTTACCTAGATTTTGGGCAAAAATCTAGCTAAATTAATAAATCTTGATCCAAAATCATTTAGCTAGATTTTGAATTGATGTATTTGTTTCCAAAGTTTCTTTGATTACAATTTATTATTTTGGTAACCATTTCTTTCTAATTTTTCATGAATATATTTCCATATTTATCTTGCCCTCAAGTAGGATTTCAAAAATAGTATTTTTTATCTACTTCTAATTATCCTAAGCTTTTATTATCATTGTGGTACAATTGATTAAACCATCACATTCATAATTATGGAGAAAAATAATTTATGAGCTAAATCCTGATGTATATCACCATTGGTATCACCTTTAAATAATACTAATAGGATAAACAAGAAGCGATAGAGAAAATAGGAGTACATACCAATAAGTATACTATCATAAAAGAATACTAAACAAAATATTTTACCCCTTTCCAAATATACTAAAAAATTTCTACTATAGCATGGAGTTCATATTTGCTTAAAATCATTGTAAATATATCTCTACCTCTGAAAGGAGTTGTGGATCCTCACTTTTGGGTTATCGACTGTGCCCTTGGTGTGGAAGTCATAGTTTTCGTAGGCTAGTAGGGTGACTAGTTTTATCCAATCTGTTGTTTTTTGTTGGTTGGGTAACCCATTTTCGGGTTGATGATTGTAAGTCTCCATTTATATCTTGATGTTAAGGTTGTAGGATCATATCAAAATCCTCACCTTATAATTAATAAAAATAAATATAAAGATAATGTTTTGATGCTTCTATCTCTTGCCAAAATCAAGAAAAATATTAAGTTATAGAAACATCCCTTAAGCTAACCCAAATGAAATCTTAAATTATGTTTTAGACCATCCTTTTTCATACAAATCATCTCTAACATAGTTTCACCTAATGACTTCTAGTATATTTTAGACATTTATTTTTATCGTTATTTTATATGTTATATCACTAAAAAAAGAATGTTACTATTGCTCCTATTGAATCTACTAGTCTTAATTTGAATATGGTTAAGAATAAAATTAATAGTAATTACTCCTATTATATATAAATCTTTAAATGTATATCTATACTTGGTTATATTAATGGAAAACCTCAAGATATTACAAAGTTTCATCTAAGTTTTGAAGGAAATAATAAATGGTCATAAAGAACCATAAAAATTAATTCGAAATAATAATAGATGACTTTGATTTGAGTGATGAAGATGTTGCTATGATTTTATTTATGCAAATACTTAAAAATGTGATGAGAAATTATTATAGAATAAGTAAAATCAAGGAAATAAATTAATAAGGAATTTAAAAATTACACAAGATAAAAGATATATATTATATTCCTATTAGCAGGGTAAATAAGATTTCCAACTATATATTGTAACATTTATTGAAGATATTTCTCATAAAAATAGTAAGGTTATATAAAAATTATATTCTTGATGATGAAGGTTTAGATTCTTCTATATACCATTGAAACAAATTTAAATTTTGAATAAAATTATAATAGGACTATTTAAATTATGGATACCAATATCTAGTCAAATTAGTGGTATTTAAAAAGATGTGAAAGATAAATTTGATTAAATTTTAGTAGCTTATAGAACATAGGCTCCAATTACAAGATATTGTATCTCCTTAGATATTAGAAATACCATTAACATAACCAATTCAACTATGTTTAAAAAGAAGATAGGATATCCTTCATATCATAATGATCCTTAAGAACATAAAACTTAGTATGATTATCACATGTCTAGATTATTATTTTTCAACAATACAAACATTCTAAGTCATCTAATAAGAACTAAGAAATTGTTATCTATCAAAAACTTATATCGTATATAAATTCTATTATTATTTTATTTCTATGAGTATGCATGAACTTTTTTATCATGATAAGGTTTTCATGGATTACTAGCATAGTATATAGTAGTTTTAAAATAATGTGATGATTGCATATATAAATTTTGTAAAAATAATAAAGTTTATCAAGTTTCTATCTTAGGAATTTAAACACTTAAAAAAAAAACTTATCTCAATGTTATCTTCAAAAGAAATAGAATTGTTAATATCTTTAGTGACAAATTAAAATCTCTTAACTATTTAAATATCAAGAATTTTATAGCATATAAAAAATTTTCTTGGAGTATCTTAAATTTAAATTCTCACAATATGGCATACATTCAATCCATGATTTTTTTTTTTTTTTTTATTTATGGAAAACATCCCAAAAGGGATGCCACTTTCGGGTAAGACCCAAGGAGTAGGGGTATCCATACATTCAATCCATGATAATAACAATGAACAATGACTCATTGTGAGAAAATTAATGTAAATAAAATTTATTAAAATGCTTGCTAGATCACCATTACAATTCTTTATCTTCAATATATACAACTTGGACATACGACTCTTCACATTCATCAAACTCTTGACTTGTGTACTTCTACTAACACTTAATCTCCTCAAAATCATGGGAGATATGGCTCTTCATATTTTTCATAAGAAAAATATATTTTATTGACTCCTAATAATGACAAACTTCTAATGATTACTAAATAAAAATATTTATTTAACTCCACACATTAAATACTTACATGACACCTAATATTTACAAAACTTTAGACTCAAATATTTACAAACTATTTACAAGGTACTTGCAATATTCTTGCAAGGTACAAAATAATATAATACTTCCAATAACCCCCTTGTATTACATTATTTGGTATAAGATCCATTGTTTTAATTTTCTTTGATCTTCTTGATCACTTCTTATCCTTCATCATGATGTTGTTTCTTGAACATTTTTGGATCTTTGTCTTTGTCTTTATTCAATAGAATACTAAAATAAGTTATTACCTATACATGCCATACTTTTGAGCAATTCATTACAATAATATATAACTTATACCGTTATTGTGCTTGTTGTAATCAATACATTTTATCTTAACATCTTTGAGGCTAGAATCATTATAAATGTTTGAATCAATTTCAGCAACATCCCTAGAGACTATTTTGGACTCATCAATACTACTCAAATCATTATGTATACAATCACTGGTGTCACAAATTCCATCTACCATTTTAGAATTAGTCATTTGATAAATATTATATGTGTCTTTGTTTTTTGCAGTATACTAATGAATAATTTTTTTATCATCCTTTAAAGTAGAGTGCTATTTTCTAATACCCTATCTTATTCTTTTACCATGACAACTTTTTATTCAATTAAATATATTTTTTGGTATTTTTATTTTGGTAGAAGCTAATCTAAATTTTTTTATGAAATTTATATCACATCGACCCGAGAGCTTCAATATTATTGAGTCTTTTGATAATAATTTCTTACTACCATTGATGACTTTGAATTTTATTGTTCTTTCTGTATATAACAATTGTGATACTAAAATTAGGCTATTTGCTATTCTTAGAACATAAAGAGCATTCTCTAGTGTGTATTTTGAGAAAGGTATACTATATATAGCATTGTCTATTCCATGGACATGCTAGATTTTATCACCACAATCTTAATTGGTATACTTTGTTTCACTTGAATGGAATAAAACCAATATAGTTTGCTAGTCATATGGTTGTTGGATTCTAAATAAATATACCAATAATTACCTTTTGATTATCTTATGTCACGTGCCCTTTTAAAATTTTATTATAAATTTGGTTTCCCATTTTTCAATTAAAAGAATGTGATAGTTTGACACATTTGACCATGCTATTATTTGAGACAAAAATTTCTATGCTTTTGAGTTCCTCTAAACATTGGTTCTTCAACGAAGTGAAACATTGTAAGAGGTATTTTTAATGAAGGCATAATTTGTATAGAAATTTATTTTTAATTATTTTCCTTCTATTTCTTTGGGATTTCTTCAACTATTCAATAGAAGAACTTTTAAATCCCTATTTCAATATATAAATCTTTTCTTTTCCAAATAAATATTTTCTATTTTCTATTTTTCTTAATTTATCTACAATCTTCAATTTAATATTCTTCTTCAATTCGTTCTTTCATGTGTCTATGCATAAATTTATTTCCTTAATGTTTCTCCAATTCTCATTTAATTATTATTATCAATTCTTAACTTTTATTCTTAACTTTAATATTTATTCTCCATTATACTATTTAATTATTATTCTTTTTAAATAATAATTTCATCCAATTTTTAAATATTTCAATTCTCTTCTTCAAATATCTCACCTTTCAAATTATTATTATTATTTTTTATTTGTGTAAAACATCCCAAAAGGGACGCCACTTTCGTGTAAGACCCAAGGAGGCAGGGGTATCCATTCCACCAAAAATACGTAGGACTCGGACCTGGCCTACCACCTTTGACATACTCAAGGAGAAAACAAACACAGAAAGCCAATTTAAAAATATGTAAATAAATAATAAATAACAACAAATAAAATAAAATAAAATAAAAAACATGCTCCTTAAGTATGTCAAAAACAAAAGCACAACCAAACACACACACAAAAAGGTAAAATAAACCACAACACAAACCACATAGAAAAACACAAGAACCACATAAAAAAACACAAACATGACAAAAACAACAGAATGCTAAAAAGACATAACCCAAAAAAAACATGAAAAAATAAACACAACCAAAACCTAAAATATTAAAAAATAAAAATAAAAATAAAAATAAAAAACAACCAACAATAGATAATAAAAAAAAACAAAAAATAGAAAACACTCACACATAAAAACACAAATTAACATAAACAAAGAGAAACACAAGAACAAGAACGACAAAAACACAAGAACAATAACAAAAAGCATTAAAAAAAAAAAAAACACAAAACAAGAAAAACACAAGAACAACAAAAAACAACACAAAGAGCACAAAAAAAAAAATCAAAACAAATGAACACACATACCTTTAAAAACTAAACAAAAAAAACAAAAAAGAAAAAAGAATTGTTTTTTAACATAACAATGACCTATCTAGACCAGAAGACTTTTAAGGCAAGAATCAATAAAGGAAACAAAATAAAGAATAGTTTGAGCTAGGGAACTAAAATAACCTGAATGAACTAAAGAGAAGAAAAAATAAAGCAAGAAGAAACTAGGTACCTTCAGAACTAGATCCATCCAATGAAATGATAGAAAGAAGAGCTTCCCTAATTTATGAAGCTCACCATGTAGGAGGGTGGCCATAAAAAGTAATATCACCTTTATCCAAAGCCCAATTAGCTAAAGAATCAGCACTATTGTTTTTATCTCTGACCACATGATTGTAATCAACTTTCATAAATCCCATCTGGATTAATTGAATCTTCTCAATAATTATTTTTGTTCTCCAATCAACCTTATGATTATTAGGAGTCTTCAAAATATTAATCATAAGTTGAGATTCGGACTCAACTAACACCTTTTCCCATCTAACCTTAGTAGCCTCCTGAAGGACTCTAAGGATACCATACCCCTCAACAAGTTTATTGGAAAGAATACCCAAATTTTCAGCAAAAGTAAAAACTAGGGAGCCATATGAAAGTCTACCAATTCCTTCCACAATGGCTTTTCCAAGGTTCCCTATAGAGGCTCCATCAGTATTGAATTTTCCAAAACCCTTAGGAGGAGGTTGCCAATTTATTTTCCTATCCATATTACTAATACTCACATTCCCTTTAAGTTGGTTGCCCTTAGAATATTTAATCTTCAATCTTTGCATCACTTGATCTCATCTTTGGTGGGAGTTTTAGGGGTGATTAAGGAGTTGATGGACCGATTCAACTAATTTGGCTATGGTATTTTTCCAAATATAGTGAATATCCTTCCTATCTTGATTAAAAATTTGGTTATTCCTTTCATTCAAAATATTCCAAAGAAGAATGGTAGAACCCATCCAAACTAACTACCTAATAAAATGATCAACAACCTCTTGATTAGGCAAACACCTCCAAAGCTGTTCAAAAGTTTAAAAAAATGGACCACTGTAAGCGAAGTAAAGTGGCCATTCTCCTCCATAACTCAGATGCTAAAGTACACTCAATAAAAATATGGTTTAGAGTTTCTACATTCTCTTCACACATTTCACATCTAAAGGGGCTATGAAAACCATGCTTCATAAGCTGCTCACCAGTAAGAACCCTACGATGTAATAAAATCCAATTAAAGAACCTCATCTTAGGTTAGAGCTTTTGAGCCCACATTTGAGAAAATATATCAAAATAATGGTTGGGACTATTATGGCATAAGGTCAAATAACCTTGAGCAACTGAATACTCACCCTTAGTAGTGTTGTTCCATCCAAAACAATTTTTTTCATGGGACCACGAGAGAGATCTCATATGAAGGATGCCTTGGATATATTGTCTTTGCCTTTCTAGGATTTGAATGGGCCAGTCCTAAATAGGGATCCAATATCTACCAACATTTGAATTACCAGTATGGTACCAATAGTAATTAGCCACCTTTATCGAGTTAGCTCTGTGAAGCTCCTCCATCCAAGGCCTCCAATCGGGAAACTGAGTTATCAAAGGCTTGTGACCATCCCAAAAATCTATCTAAAAATTTACCTATTTACCATTATGAATGATCCAAAATAAATTTTTATTTATCAAATCCTCACCAGTATTAATAACTTCTAAAATTGGAGAACCTTTGGTAGGAAGTTGATAGCAAACAAGGTCTTTAGGACTTTTTTTCTCAGCATATTTAGCACTGAGATTATTGGCCCAAAGAGCATTGGGATTATGCAACATCCTCCAATATAATTTAGTAGCTAAGGATTTGTTTTTTTTAATAGAATACGGAAATCCTAATCCCCCGTCATTCTTAGGAAGACATAAAGTGTCCCATTTCACCAAGGCTCATTTTATTTTCACTTTAGTACCACTCCAAAGAAAACTATGACTGATTTGATCCAGTTCTCAAAGAAAAACCTTTGGGATATTCAACACGGAAGATACATAAATAGAAATAGCTTGAAGGACTAATTTTACCAAGGTGATTCTACCCCCAAAATAAAGCCACCTGTTGGTCCACTTTCCAATTTTCTTCTTGACTTTGTCCAACAACCAATTCCAATATTTATTTTTTTGCTTTTAAATATTTATGGGAATACCTAAATAAGTGATTGGAAGGGAGGTCTTCTTATATCTTAATTTATCCAAGACCATGAATTCATATCTAGAAGAGCAGTGAAAGAAAATAACTTTAGATTTATCTTCATTGATCAACTACCCAGTAGCCTTAGAAAAACAACTAATGATTTTATTAATATTAGAAGCTTCCTTAACTGTAGCTTTACCTAAAATAGTAGAGTCATCCACAAATTGAATATTATAGATAGGTCTAGCTCCATGAGAAATGGTAACTCCCTCAAGATTTTTTTTTTCCCTCTTTTTGGTTATAGTCCTACCCAAGCATTAAGCAATAATGATGAATAAATAATGGGATAGTGGCTCACCTTGCCTAATACCTCTGGAAGCTAGGAATGTTTGAGAAGGCCTACCATTGATAAGAACTAAGTAGGAAACTAAAGAGATACATCCCATAATCCAATCCATCCAATCCTTAGAGAAACCAAATTGCCTCAAAACTTCTATAAGGAAGTGCCAATCCACTCTATCATAAGATTTGGATAAGTCTAACCGAATGAACATGGAAGGAAATTTTTGCATATCCATGGAATGGATGGCTTCCTGAGCAAGAACTATCTCATATACTATTTGATGCCCTTCCACATAACCCCCTTGCTCCGGCGAAATAATATTATGTAAAATAGGCTTCAAACTTTCTGTCATGATTTTAGTAATTATTTTGAGAAGAACATTACATAAAGCAATAGGTCTAAAACCTAAGATATAATCAACCTCTAGAGCTTTTGGAACAAGATTAATATAAATTTTATTGATAACCTTTAAAATTTCTTTGGATTTCGTAGCTTCTTCCACCACCTCTAATAAATTAACATGAAGGATATCTCGAAACTCTTGGTAGAACATAATGGGAAAACCATCGGGACCTAGGGTTTTCCATTTTTGCATTTTAAAAACTACCTATTGAAGCTCGTTGATAGTAACAGGAGTAGTCAAAATAGAGTTCTCCTCATAAGTGATAAGATAAGGGATTTCTTGAAGAAAATTTTGTTGATAAGCTGAGTCAAGAGGAGTAGCAACAAAAATATTGGAAAAGTAATCAACAACAATAGATTTCATGTCATCTCAAGTATAAACAACATCTCCATAATCTAATTTCAAGGAAGAGATAAAGTTGTGATACCTTCGAGCTAGAAGATATTTGTGGAATAAATTTGTGTTCCGATCTCTTTCTTTGATCCATTGAATTCTAGATTTTTGCTTCCATAAGATTTCTCCTATTTTTTACCATTCCTCTAATTGAGTTGTAAGTTTAATTTCATCTACACTTCTCTCCTATGTGAGGCCATATTTCTTATTCAAATTTTCAAGATGAACAATAAATTCATATTTTTTTATGAACATCCCCAAACTCTTTCCAGTTCCAAGTCTTGATTTTGGATTTAATGTATTGAAGGCTTTTGGTAAAACATAACATCTTAGTCCCACACCTAGGTTTACCTTCCTTCCACCATTTTTTCACATGATGTCTAAACCACATTAATTGAAAAATAAAATGAGAGAAACTCACATTGGTTTTCCACATTTCCACCATGACTAGCCAATGATCCGAAACAGCATTGTTAAGAGTCTTCACTTTAGGAATGTGACTGTGGATTAAGAAATTTTTAGAGAGTAAAAACCTATCCAATATCTCCATTATACAAGATAAGCCTTACCTAAGTCATAAGACCATTATCTGGTTGGATATCCACAAGGTGGAGGTTTACAATATATTCACTCATGAGGTCAATGCTTTTGTCTAAATTTCTATTTCCCCCCATTTTCTCATCTAGAGAGAGGATGGTATTGAAATATCCTCCGATCAAGATCCAAGCTTCAGGAAAATGAGAGATAATATGAGTTATATCCTTCCACTGTCTTCTTTTTTCCTCCAAAGTAGTCGGAGCATAAACGATAATGCAAAGCATAATTTGGTTGGAATGTCTACTTTGAATAGCTATAGCCAACAGACCCCAAATGCCAACCATATGGTGAATAACTACCTATTTTGGGTACCAAAGATAATCAATGCCACCAGAAGTCCCCTGGGAATTGAGGGAAATCACTTTTCCAAATGGCCAAATTTTACTGGCAATTGAGTCCATATCCTCCATTGACATCTTTGTTTATTGAAAGAACACAAGATGTGGATGGTTTATATGAATCATTCTTCTAATTTTATTTTGTTTTGAAAGACTCCCTTTGAGTCCTCTAATATTCCAAGTGATTATATTCATTAATACCAGGGCATTAATATTACATTCCTCTACAATATTTTCATCTTATTTTACCATATGATATTGATTGGTCTTGTGACTTGCTTTTTGATTAGAATCCATCTTCAATATTTTTTCCATATTTCTTGACATATTCCAATAGAATCTGAGATGGCTTCTAACCTTGAATAATGCTCATACATATACAAAATTTTACTATATGGTTCAATAGAGTCTATATTGGGACCTGTATTATTTGAAGTTTTGACATTTAAAAGATTGTTTTTCCTCTGTAAATTTTCTCCATTTTTTTTTTGAAAACCTTTGATTTGTTGGTTTGTCTTTGATTTCTTCCCGTCATATTTAAATTATGTTTCTAAGATTTATGTTTCTATTATTTTCTCTTCCTCACTTGGGAAATCATTTGTGGAAAGGATTTCAAACATATTATTAGATGACTTTGATTGATCCTTCATAACTAGTTTTTTCTGAGTGTTCTTCTTCTTAGTCATTTGGAAACCTTCTGAGTTTATATCTTCTTTTTTTGATCAGGAACTTTATTTGGGCAATCACTGTCCAAATCACCATATTCATGGCAAATTCTACAATGAAAAGAAATATTATCATAGTCCACTACTTTCTCCCAAGTGTCTTACCCAAATTGTAATGTGATATTTGTAGTTAGGGGTGTGTCAAAATACATTAAAACAAAAATCCGAGCATAAATAATATGTTCAAAATTTTGAGTACAATCAAAAATCATCATAAAAGTTCCTAAAGAGTTTCCAATTGAAGAAAAAATAGTAGGATTCCAAAATTCAATAGGGAGGCTAAATATTCTAACCCACATGGGAGCTATAGAAGGCATCTTTTCTTCGAATTTAAATTTAGCATGTCATGGCTTCATGAAAAGCCCTGGCCTTCCAAAAAACCAAGGATCCCCTTGAAATTTTTTTTCTCTATATTCATTATTAGCAAATAAAAAAAGAAAATAACCATTTGGATAAATAGATATTTGTAACTCACCTTTAGTTTTCCAAATTTTTGTAGCCCAGACTTTGAAAGTAGATAGGCTCGAAAAAAAACCCACGAACCAAAAAATTACTGTTTTTTTTTTCAAATCTTCAATTCCAGTCTGAATGTTATCCATATCAAGCTTAATAATAGGAGTTCCATCAACTTCTTTAAGAAATCCTGACTCCATTTTCTTGGGATAAATCTTAGGTATTCTTAGATGTTTATGGGAATCCCTAATATTGATATTAGCATTGGGCTGAGGTCGTCCACCATGGACGACATCCCTAGAATTTATTTTTGGGACTGAGTCTTCAATATTATTACCCTTGACAGGGGTTTTCATAGTAGAATTATTTTGTGGATACACATTAGCAGCAGATTCACTTGAGATATGAGCCATTTTTTGATCAACTGCTTGAAACTTGTTTCATGATCTCTTTAATCCTTGTCATAGATGACGTGGAAAGGTATGCTTTTCACTTTTATTTTGTGCAACAAACTGGAAGCCATTGTCACTCAAGTTCATAGTATGATCTATTGAAAGATAATTTTCTAAACCATATTGGATCCCATTAAACATTTACTGCTAAAATTTTGAGCATAAACCACAAAAATATTGGTCGCTAAGGCTCGAAGGCCCTAAAAATCAACCTCTAGAGATGTTTGCACTCAACCCAGATGAAACCCTTGCATAATAACTTGCCAAAACTATCATTCATATATAGGGCTACACTACGATCTGTGTTTCTCCAAATTATATGACAATTTGTGGAGATGTTCTAGGGTTTTGTTAGGCATCTACCCTCAAAATTTTAGTTCAATCCAATTCTGGATGAGTGAGATATGGACGAAACAAGTTCAATAGTTTGGGCAGTCCTACAAAAAATGTCCCTCTATTTCAAATTATTCTTCTTCTTACTCAAATACTCACTATTGTATGGAAAATATTTTAAGACAAAAATATGTACCTTAAGTAGCACACATCTTGTATTTATGTTCTTTTGAGATGATTTGAAATTTTATTGCTTTCTAATCTAGGAATTAGAAATTCAACATTTCTATTAATATGACTAGCTCTGCTAAACTTGAATTAGAAATTTTATGAATTACACATTAGCATGCTCTCTCCTTTAAAAATTTTTCCTCTAGATTGGAATATGTTTATTTACTCCTTGTACTTATGTTTCTTCAAAGCCATGAATGGTTGCTCTATTCTAGGATATTGCTCTTGAGGTTTATTATTTCCTTCTTTATTGTTCTCTCACCATAACTTATCATACTAAAGCTTCTCTTCTAGTAGTTCTTCTCCTCTCACACATGAAATTTTCATTAATGGGGTACTCTCAATATGATATTTTGTTCCTTCCTTACTAATGTAATCTCCTTATCCTCTTTCTCGCTAGGTGTTTTCCAAATGCTATATAGCTTCCTATCACTCATTATATTTTCTTCAATGCGGCACTCTCACTATGATATTTTATTCCTTACTTACTATTGTAGTCTTCTTATCCTATTTCTCACTAGTTGTTTCCCAAATGCCCTATATATGGCTCCCACACCCTAGCTCCATTCTTTTCTTTATTGCTTCTATCAAATGTTGCTCTTTCTCATGAAATACTTAACATAAATCTAATACCATTGATAGCATAAAAAAAAATTATTAACTGATTTTAATTTTAAATCCTCACATAATTACATCCATTCAATATACAATAATAATAATGAATAATAAATCTTTAAAAATATTATTGAGAAATATATCTACTTAAGCAATGCAAATAAAATGTATTGCAAGGCTTATTCCATCACAATTAAAATGTTGTATCCTATATATATACTTTGGCATAAGATTCTTCACATTCACCATAGTTTCATTAACTCTCCATTTACTCAAACTCATTGGAAATATAACTCTTCATTTTTCTCAGAAGGAAAAAAATGTTGAAAACTAATAAAAAAACTTCTAATGATTACTAAATGACAAATATTTACTTAACTCCACACATATTAAATACTTACATGACACCTAATATTTACAAAACTTTAGACTCAAATATTTACAAACTATTTACAAGGTACTTACAATATTAATATAATGTGTCAAATAGTGTAATACTTCCAATAGAAATCCAAGGTATACATTATTAAAATTTTGAGAGGTAGAATTTAACTATACTAAATGGTTTGATGAAAAATATAGAATTGAAAAGAGACTATATAGGATAATTCTATCAATATCAAGGTGATTAAAATACATCCCTAACTAGATCAACCATTTTAGTGCTCATTAATTTGATTACAAGGATGACTATTTAAAGTGAATATTGACATAAATCTACTTGTATATCTTGTATTTCTCCATTTTTTAAATTATAAATAAAATCATATTTACATATAATTAGAGTTAGGTGTTAGAAATTATCGCCAGTTTAGATATACATAGACAATCATCATCCTAGGAATTATAACTTACTATGTTTTTTAAATATACCATACTAAAAACATAATTATATTGAAGGTGTAACATAAATTATACAATAATTTCCATATTATTGTATAATAAACATAAATAGTTTATCTCAATATGAACATCCGTGTTTCCTCTATATGAAAGACTAGGCAAATTCCTTCTAAGTGAAACTCAACTACTTACTTTAATTTTAGCTTTAAATATAGAATTGATTACAATAAAGTCTAAAATAGATTAATACCTAAATGTTGAATTTTTAGAAGATAAAAAAAATGTGTTACATAAGAAAAATCAAATTACATGCTATAGGAGAAAAATTCATGTAGTCCAACATCACCTTATGCTTGACTTGGTAGGAAATAAGGAGAAGTAACATAATATATCTGTAAAAAACTACTTCATTCACTTTAATATAGATAAAAGTGAAACAAATCAAGACTAATTCAATATAAATCTAGTGTATAAAGAGAGCTACCTAGCCATAACACTATTATTTTAACATAGTCCTCTATATTGAAATATTTACATTGACAAATATTCAAGTTCACATGCTTCCATGGTTCACAAGAAACAAAAAAGGGTAAGGTTAATTTCAAGGAAATTTGCTATCATTATTAAAATTACACTATTTAAAGCATTGACACTAATAAATCCCCAATTCCATGGTTTATTATAAGACATGGACTTAACCCTTAATTTATAAACAAGATGATTTGTAGACTTTCATACTTTGTGTAATTCAGCCTTACCAGAGCAAAAGGAAGGTTTTTTGTATCCTAGCTTCACTAACAAAAATATTTGTACCATCCAAAAAATTTAAAATTCCCTTCACCCTTTGATGAATGTCTATACAACATGGGAAACTACAATTGCATCTCGTGTTAATTCTCTCTTCATTGAGGAAACTACCAAAATCAGCCATTAAATCCTAAATACCCTAATCATGATGCATATGAATCATCATTGTTGTCACATGGCCATCCAAAGCTCTAATTTCAACCTATGGAATAATTCATGTGATGGCATGTGTGATGGCATACATTTTTAGCTTAAGATTATCTTAAAAAATTCCCAAGTCTCTCTCATACCTAAGTTGGTTGGAACCTTCATTTTCTATTATCTCTTGGTGGCCCCTATTTACCCCTCTATCTAAATGGCCCTGGTTGAACTTGATACCCTAAACATGGATCCTAATGTTGAAGTGTTTTTCAAGAACCATGGTTTAATGGCATTTCTAGAAAGATTATAAGGCATTGCTAATGAAGTTACCCATGATTTATTCAACTCCTATAATGATGGGTAGGTTGTTATTAAAGAATTGAAATTCAAGGTACTGTAATCTTACTTGTTGAGATAACAAAGCTCCCTAATGATAATTTCAAGCTTCGCTAAGACAACCATACCATATAGGAATAATTGAATTATTTCACATATAGGGAAAATAAATTAGTCAAATATCAAAGGAGAATTATAAGGAAGGAGTTACCAAATCCATGGAATAGAGTTTTAATTGCTATGATGCAATACTATACAATGGAAAATATTAACGAGCCACTAAAAAGTTTCCATTTGGTGTTATTAAATCATCTTAGGGATGTCAAAGAACTTAATGTTCTTGAGTACATCAGAAGATCCATTGAGATCTCTATTGAGGGATTAAAAAGGGGTCCACTCCTCATGTCAAGCACCAAGCTCTTTTCCTGATTATGTACAAATACATGTTATATAAGGCTATGTCTAGTGTGTCTTTCAATACAACTATCATGGTATTTGATGAATAGGAGAACATGTTGGTCGATAAGATAATGATTAGTGGTGGTTCTAGCAACCGACACTGCTCTCCCAGATCTTCAGCTTCAAAAATAAATATTTAGGTAAAAAAAAGGATCCTATTGAAAATCTATCCATCAATATTGAGAGAACTAATCCAAAAATTGATCAACCTCTAAAGGATTCTAATATTATGTCCAAATCCAAATACAATCCTTTGGAAATTTTGACTAAAACTCTAGAAAAAAATTATGAAACTCATTGTAAGACTAATCCAAGCCTACAATACATTATTCGTGTGTCCAAGGTGATAAATACAAAACAAAGTGATTCTTTCAAAGTTATTAGTCATGGAGAAGGAAGCATGAAGAAAATTATAGAATAACCCTCTTGGGCGTAGTGCTTTGTTTCTTTCTAGTTCTTTTGTCTTGGCCTGGTTTCGTTTTGTTAGCGTACTTTATCATATTTTTAGCTTTTGTTGTTGCACTGTTACAACCATGTAACAGTTCAGTTACGCCGGTGCTATTCTCGGCAGTGTAACTCGTTATTTAAACAAGTTCAATGCAATGCAATTCTAGTTCACGTTTTACATGGTATCAGAGCCACTCGGAAGTTTTTGGGTGAGGTGACTGCAGACGAGATTTTTTTTCGCAGGCGTGATTTTTTTTCGTGGCCACGCACTGTCTCGTCTCCCTGCCACGCAGCGGAGCAAAATAAAAAAAAAAATATTTTTTTGTGTCACGCGTAGACGCACGACAGCCATCGCACATCCACGTGCGACTGAGTGGAGCCGACGCATTCCAGCAACCAGCCTGCACAGACCTGCATCGCTACAGCCTGCACGAATGTCACGCCCAGCCTGCGCCGAGAGGACACACAGAGAGACGTCTCCATGCACAAAGGAGACAGACGTCTCCATGATGTAGACGTCCCTACGCTTAGGGGAGACAGACGTCTCCGTCCCGCAGCGCAGACGTCCCTACGCGCAGAGGAGATAGACGTCTCTGTCCCGTAGCACAGACGTCCCTGCGCGTAGAGGAGACAGATGTCTCCGTCCCGCAGCGCAGACGTCCCTGCGTGCAAAGGAGACAGACGTCTCCATCTCGCAGCACTGACGTCCCTGCACACAAAGGAGACAGACCATCCCTGCATGCAGAGGAGGGTCGAATACGGACGCCACGACGCGCAGGGGGACCCCCCCGTTGAAGGCGGACGATGTCGTGGGAATGAAAAAAAAAATGGGAAGTTCCAGACAAACCCCCCCCCTGTTGAGCGCGGAAGTTCAAACCCCCCCCCCCCCCCCGCGCAGGGCACCAGCCAGCCGGAATTAAAAAAAATGAGAACCTACAGAACGCAGTGTTCAAGCACGCGAACAGGGAACTAGAGGCTGCAGCAGAGGAGGAGGAGCATCGGGGTGTTGAAAAGGGAGGAGCTCCACTGATCCTTTCGGATCAGCCCGCTGGCTCACGTGGTCGTGAGCCGTGCGATAAGGCTCTGGGAGCCTACAGGTCGGGGATTCAAATCCCGCCGACTCCCCCCTAAGGTATAATTTATTTTTTTTTTAAAGTTTTTTTTAATTAAAATTTTTAATTTTACTTTTTTTTTATAGTTTTTTAACTTTATAAATTAAAATTAAAAATTTTAATTTATTTTTTCATAAGTTTTAAAACTATATAACTTAAAATTATTTATTTTAATTTTAAATATATAATAATTATTAAAATGTTTTGTTAAAAGATTTTTTTTAGGGGGGATATTTTTTCAAAAAATCAAAGGGGGAATGTGAATAATTTTCTGAAAAGGCAATTTGGCGAATTGTAAAAGGTGCATTTTCGGCTGTGACCGACACCTTGTGGGTTATTCTTGTGGGCGTTTTTTATGTTGTATGTTGCATATTTCATTTTTGCACTATAACATTAAAAACTTAAAAGCAAATTCACTCCCTAAGTCCCCAGAATAATTAAAACCCATCCGTGCAATTTATTGCACTGCAGCGTTCGGTATTTGTGATACCTTTGGCCAACACTTACAGGTAAAGCTATCATGATTAGGCTACTGTATCCACCACCTAATATAGCTACTACAATGATGTCTGAGCTTGTTCTCTATAAATCGTCGAGGAGAGATAAGTTAGCCATTTTTACATTTTTTTACTCCATCCACTACCCTTAATCGCACTTGTGTTTAGGCGTAAATCCTGACGAAGTATTCTTCATAGTTTTTAGGGGAAGTTACGCCCCACACATGAGAAGAATCTTCTATGGTAGGTGCCATCAACAAGGCGATTCCCTTTCAGTATCGCTTATGTTCCACGTATCGTATGATCTCTAAAACTCACCTATAGTCTCCCTCACGTAAGGGCGGGTGATTTTTGTTGATCTTTCTAAATACCTATAGTTTCCCTCACGTAAGGGCGGGTATTTTGTACGATATAACGGCCTAGCAAAATGTATATCGAAATGGGGACCAATTGGTGATATAAGGAACCTTCACTATGGCCGTTGTTGCAAAGTTGATGACTGATCCACATCAGTTATTGAAAGGTCCAAATTATACACCATGGAAACATAAGATGAAGGCAATTCTCCAAATGGAAGATTTGTGGGATATTGTTACTGGAGTAGCAACTAGGCCTTCACCAACAGCAGGATCCATAGGTCCTTTCGCAGATCAGATAGCTTTTGACAAGAAATATAGTCGAGCAAAGGTGCTCATTTTGTTTGCTATTTCAGATGAAGTGCAACCTCATATAGCTGACAAAGCAAGTGATAAAGAGGCATGGGATGCCCTTAGAATCATCTATGAGGGAAAGAATGATTCAACCATTCTTCATCTTCAACAAAAACTTCATAACCTGAGTTTGAGATAGGGTGAAATAGTTGAACTCTTTCTGTGCAGAGTGTCTGAATTGAAAGAGAAATTGAATTCTTTGGGAGATACTGTGGACGAAAAGCTTCTCATTTAACTTGTGATGAGAGCTTTACCTTCTTCATTTGATATGTTGATAACCTCCATCTAGGTGTCTCAACAACAAATTACCTACATCGAGTTGGTCAATCTGCTTCAACAACAAGAGGCACGCCAACTTCACAAGGATGATTCTTCCAATACAGCCCTATACACCAACATCCAGGGTTCTAGGAAGAAAGGTAATGGGCAAAAAGGAGGCAAATTTTAGAAAGGAGGAAATTCTCAACAAGATACAAAAGGAAAAGGCAAACAACCTCAACAGAAGAAGAGGTGGTGCAAGATCTGTGAGAAAGACAACCATGACACCAACAGGTGTTGGCATAAGAACAAGCAAAAAGGCCAAAACAAACCACAAAATAAAAACAAGAAACCCCAGGTGAATGTTGCTGTTGAAGAATCTGACTCAGATTATGAATGGGCACATAAGGTGCTCATGACTACCACAGATTCCACACAAAGGGATCCCATTTGGTATGTCAATTCTAGAGCTAGCAAACATATGACTGGCGATAAATCGTGGTTTGAATCATTTGTGGCCAAAGAGGGCAAACCTGTCACCATTGCTGATGATAAAACCTATAGGGTTCAGGGAGAGGGTACAGTTTCAGTCACTCTTCCTGATGGCAAGTGTCAGATTGACAAAGTCCTCTATGTTTCGGGATTGGCTAACAATTTGTTGTCAGTCACACAAATCCTAGACAGAAATATGGTTGTCAACTTTCGTGTTGAGAATGGAAAGAAGTGTTGTACTATTACCAGGAAGGGTAAGCAGATGCAATAGCTTCATATAAGCATGGCTTATTTGCACTAGATGCTATCTCTACTCCACATGTTGCCATGACTATCTCTACCAAGGAGGCAACTTCCCTATGGCACAAGAGATATGGGCATCTTAGTTCTGGATACTTACTTGGGCTTAGTAAGTATGAGATGGTAAAGGGTCTTCCTTCCCTTTCTGCCACATTGCCGGTGTGCTCGATCGCTTGGCAAGAAAGCGAGCATAGAGTACCATTTGAGAAGAGCTCTACAAGAGCACGAAAACCTCTGGAGTTAATTCACACCGATCTGTGCGGTCCTTTCACACCCAACAGTTGTGAAGGGAAGAGGTACTTTCAGTTATTCGTAGATGACTACTCACGAAAGATGTGGGTTTTCTTTCTCCAAATAAAATCCGAAGCTTTCGCATTCTTCCAACAGTTCAAGAAATTCGTTGAGAAGGAGTCAGGAGCTTCTATTAAAACCCTCCGCTCAGATCGAGGGGGAGAGTTTACCTCTAATTAATTTTTTGCATTCCTAGATAAGCATGGAATCAAGAGACTGTTAACAACTGCCTATACTCCTCAGCAAAATGGAGTTGCTGAGAGAAGGAACCGTTCTATCATGGAAATGGTTCGTTGTATGCTCATAGGAGCTACTCTTGGGCAACAATATTGGGCAGAAGTTGTCACCACTGCAATGTATCTGTTGAATAGGGCACCCACAAAGGCCCTAAAAGGAATGACTCCACAAGAAGCATGGAGTGGTCGAAAACCCTCCATATATCATCTACGTATCTTTGGATGTCACGCTTTCATGCACATTTCAAAAGAGAAAAGGAAGAAGATAGATGAGAAAACACTGAGATGTATTTTTCTTGGTTATTCTGAGCACTCTAAAGGATATCGGTTGATAGATCCTTTGACCAAGAAAATTCATATCAGTAGAGATGTTGTCTTTGATGAAGCTTTCACATCACAGAGCACATCTAAAGTACACCAAGATATTGTGGAATCTAAGGAAGAGAAGATTCCTTCGTCAACACAGATAGGAGGTCCTTCTACATATTCTTCAACTCCACCGAATAAGAATCCTAAATGGTGTACAAATACAATCAAAGATGCAAATTTATCCACTCCTCCCAATTTGAATTTGGATAGACCTCGTACACGCAGTATGGCTCAAAAGGAAAAAGAAGCCAAATAAACTGGTGAGGTTGATGATCTTTGTCAATCTTTTGAGGAACTTTCTGTAACTCCAAGTACAGAAGTAGAGGATATGGATATTGATTATGACAGGGCGTTCATGTCTACCATAGATGATCTTGAACCTGCATCAGTGCAATATGCTCTTAGTGAGCCTCAGTGGAAGGCCGCTATGGATACAGAGTATGAGTCTTTGATGAAAAATAAAACTTGGAAGCTTGTTGATCTGCTGCATGGAAAGAAGCCCATTGGCTACAAATGGGTATATAAAGTCAAGTACAAGGCAGATGGAACAATTGATAAGCATAAGGCCCATCTTGTTGTAAAGGGCTATGCTCAAAAGGAAGGCATTGACTACGAGGAAACTTTTGCACCTATTGCTCGGATGACCACAATTCGGGTTATGTGTGCTATGGCAACACAATATGGGTGGAAAGTTCACCAAATGGATGTCAAAAGTGCCTTTCTAAATGGTGATCTCTAAGAAGAAGTCTACATGACTCAGCCAGAATGGTTTGAAGTGGAAGGCCAAGAGCAGAAGGTTTGCAAATTGGTCAAATCCTTATATGGTCTGAAACAAGCTCCTCGAGCTTGGTATATAAAAATGGACAATCACCTTATGCAACATGGATTTAAGAGATGTCCGTCAGATGCAAACATCTATTTCAAGAAATAGGGTTCTGATATAGTGTTGCTTGTACTCTATGTGGATGATCTGCTCACTACAGGGAGTTCAAAAACTATGATCTCTACTGTCAAAAGAAACTTGTGCAAATCTTTTGAGATGACAGATCTCGGACTTCTCCATTATTGTCTTGGTCTGGAATTCAGCCGGAAGGAGCACTCCATCAAAGTGTCTCAGAAAAAATATGCCAAGACATTGTTGGAAAAATATCGCATGACTGATTGCAAGCCAATGGCAACTCCGATGGAGAATGGACTTCAGTTATCACGATATGATGATTCACCTCAGGTAGATGGTACTCTCTATCGACAGTTGATTGGGAGTCTCATATATCTGACCAATACTAGGCCAGATCTCGTATTTTCTATCAACTATCTTTCGAGGTTCATGCAGGATCCTAAAACCACTCATTGGAAAGCAGAAAAACGTGTTTTTCACTATGTCCGTGGTACTATGGAATATGGCCTAGAATACAAGAGGAACAACAAATTCTTCTTGCAAGGATACACGGACTCCGACTATGCTGGATCATTTGATGATCGCAAGTCAACTTCTGGATACATTTTTCATCTGGGATCCGGTCCTGTCTCTTGGCATAGCAAGAAGCAATAGGTGGTTGCTATTTCATCAACAGAGGCAGAATATCGCACCGCACGTGAAGCTATGTGCAAAGTGATATGGTTGCGTTGCATTCTGACAAGTATGGGCCATCCATCAAAATCTCCAATACACTTGTTTTGCGACAATCAAGGTGTTCTGAACCTCTTCAAGAATCCAGTCCATCATGAAAGAACAAAGCACATTGACACACAATGTCATTTTATTCGAGATGAAGTTCCAAAGCACCGAATTTAGCTTCAACACATTCCCACCGATGCTCAAGTTGCAGAAATTTTCACTAAGGCACTTGGACGTGTCAAATTTGAATTGTTTCGCAGCTCACTTTGTATTGCAAAATAATGTAAGGGGATGTTAGTAGTCTAGTATAGCTATTAGTTATTACATTACCCAAATAATATAATAAAGGGGGATGTTAGCGTACTTTATCATATTTTTAGCTTTTGTTGTTGCACTGTTACAACCATGTAACAGTTCAGTTACGCCGGTGCTATTCCCGGCAGTGTAACTCATTATTTAAACAAGTTCAATGCAATGCAATTCTAGTTCGTGTTTTACACGTTTTTCCTATCATCTCATTTGTCTTAGGGTTTTTTTCTCTATATTATTTTGGTTTGTTGCCCTTGTTAGTTGGTTCTTGTGGTGAAAATATTTGTTTTCCACCCATGCTTGTTATGTAAACATTTTAGGGATTCTTTCAAACCCTTTACACTAATACAAAATATTATTTTAACACAAACAAGTGATCCCACAAAACAAGTTTTTGAAAGGTACTCACAATAAATAATAAAAAAATATAATATATACAATAATGAACCAACTAGAAAACATTTATAAATAATTTTAAGAGGTACCAAGAGCCTAAAATTACTCCATAAAAAACAATGATATGGTGATATTGGGTGAAAATTGCTTCTAAAATTAAGGGCATAAAAATAACTAAGCTCATGGATGCTAGAATTTGCTAACCAAAATTCCTTTAGAAATGGGCATCATCACCAATGGATGTTGTGTTATAAATTAGCCCGAATTGTATCATACATTGATTACTAACATAACAAGAATGTCCCAAAATATCTACTAGACGTAGTTGAATAATGGATCTCTCCTTTCATCTCACCATGCTTGCGCTCCTTTTGGCCCTTTGCCTTACCTCATGTGTTGTGCTAGTTTGTCATTACCCTCCCTTCGTTACTTTGCATCTTGATGAATTTATACATTGTTATGTGTTATAGTGATGTAATATTTGGCTATTTCTAGACTAGATGTTTAGTTCTAAATGGTTTATGAAGGTAAATTATGAATATTGAAATGAAATTATTAATTATCTTATTATGAACTTTGCAGAACATGGATTGAATGGAAAATGTAATATTTTATACCACAAAAATGATTGAATATTTTAGGTATAACTTCTATAAACAAAATTTAGTTGATAAAATATAATGTTATTAATGGTTTCATACTCTTGCAGGAACATGTTTTCCTCATTGGAGGAAGAAAGAGCTAACCATTGGAGAGTATGATTTCCTTGAATGATTTGGAGGGAATATAAAGAAATCAATTTTTATTGACTTGCATAATAATTCTAGAATTAGAAAGAGGAAATATTTTATATTATTGATTATTTCATTATTAATGAAAGGAGAATAACTTTAGTTATCTTTGCGTTCTTTTGCCATGTGCCTTTCTTGGACCAAAATTTAGCTAAGGATAAATGTATTATTTAGGTGGTAACTTAGAGAATGAGAGTGGTAAGTTGGTCATCAAATATTTTTCTAAAGAGATTTACAAATGATATCTTAGGCTAAGTATAGTATTAATATCTGGATACTAAAAGGAGGATCATGGGAGAGTGAGAGTCAGTAGAACTTAACATCATATTGCCAACCGTTAATATTAATTATGAAACTATGAAGTGGAAGATGTGAAAAATGTTGAAAGAATAGTGAGCATCCATTGAGGATACTAGAGGAGCATTGGAGAGATATAAAAAAAGATAGCAGGGTGTGAGAGAAGACAAAAGGCTTGGAGAACAAAAGAGGAAAAGAGGAGGAAAAATCTGGAATTGTCAGGTAGTATATCTAGACTATCACATTGATCATACAAGAGTAAAACCAAGTAGCTTTAATCTAGTTATTTCTTCTTGGTTCAAAATTTTGGAGTGATGTATTGGCTAAATTTTCTAGTTAAAGATAAAGAAATTCACAAAGTATAGGACTTAGTTATGGTTAAAGAAATTTCCTGGATGGATATATTTAATGATTTGAATATTTTTATTTTAAGACTCGATGAAGTTTGTATATCTTTATTTTGGATTGAAACATCCTTTGGATTATTTACCGACTCCATAGTGTGTAAAATTTACTGTTGTATTGCTAATATAGATTGCATGTGGAGTGATGTTCATTTTTAGACATGAGAAAGCTAATAAAACTTGTACGAGATTTCCTTGTAAAATTTAGAATAATGATGTCATAATTTTAATTTATTTAAGGGTATGAAGTGTGGGATGATATCCGTATTGGAGGACTCATTTTAAATATTTGCTGAGAATTTTTTTTGTAAGGAAACCATTTTGAGTTATTGCGTTAAATTATAGAAGAGTACCTAGATTAAGGACTCTAGGTTGTGATGTGAGTGCATCGTCCAAAAATCAATGGTGCTAGTAAGGATAGGATAAATTTTTGTGATGTCAATAAGACTTATTGTATCTATGTGATATTCTACACTCTATCTCATGGGTTTAACGAGAAAAACTTTCAAACTAGTTGATAGAGTGGAAGTGATTGAGACCAGAAGCTTCTTTTTGAAAGTAAAATTCTAGGAGGTTCTTTGTTGTGTTAATCTATGAGAATATTTTCCATAGTTTATATATTTAAGAGTGTGGGTAGATTTTTTATTTTTATTCATATGGAAGTAATCCACTCTTGAGCTCATATAGAGAAATGTGTAGCGAAGTAGACCATGGGAGTGACACTATTAATTTATATTCTTTTATAACTTGTTTTATAGAAAGGTAATCTCAGTCAAAGTATGTGCTATGAGTATCACTTTAGGAAATAACCATGAGAATATGGTAATGTATAGTAGAATGATATGAAACTATAGTACTAGGATATTTTTTTGTAACAAGTGAGACTTCCTACTATCAAGATGATTCATTCTTGAGTCACTAGATGATTGAAAATTATCATTGAAATTTTTGAAATAAGGACAATTTTTTCACATAGTAGTTCATTGATGAATTTTTCTAGATGATGTGATATGAAGAAGCATGAAAAATGACTCGTCTAATAGATGAAAACTGAAATGCAATCTAGTGTTTCTAAGAGAGCATGCAAAAGAGAGATGCTAACGAAGTAAACAAGTAAACTATTGAAATGGTAAATTATTTGACATAAAAGAGTGGGTTTTCTCCTTGTATTCATAAATTCATAAATTCCAAAGGTTACAATACATCCCCCTTTGAGTGCTTCTCATTTTGATATATTTCATATTACAAATTACAAGGGATCAAATCCCTCCATGAGCTTAATGGTGAGATTCTAGTGATTTTTTTGCAACCCACACTTGAGAGCTATTCTTGGGCTTAATTTATATTGCTCCTTAGATCCTCCCTCATGACTAGAATACCTACACCTATACATAATATATTGAATGATGTTAATAGCATATGCATTTAGTGATGAAAACCATAGAAAGTATGCATCTATGAATATAAAATTTATTTGTGACTATTCTAAACAACTCCAAATGACTTGAAATTCTAGTATGATGTTTAATAGGTGATTTTGGAAGGATCTGAGAAGAAATCACAATGAAATTATTAGCAAAACTTGTGGTCATTCCTAGCAGGAACAAGTAAGACTACAATCATAAAAACATTAATCGACCCATCAAATCTACTCAAAACTTTACTGAATTTGGAAATTATGCTAATATAATGCTATAGAAATGATATTAAAAATTTTGTGCCATTTCATGGTCATCCCTAGGAGTTCCAATAAGACCTGTTAATTGTCCCTATGGGGGATGACCACAAACTGAGGTTGTTTTTACCACCAATTCCACTAAGCTTTGGTTAATAAACCTCGTAGGGGTCTTGTTGTTGAATTTTGGAAACTAGATCTCAAACTTGATTGGTTTTGGAATTGGTTTAGTGTATTTTTGGATGCTTCTGAAAGCAGCTTTGAATGAAGAGGTTTTCAAGGAAAATACTTGGGCAAATTTTGAGGATAAATGTGAGCAAAACTTCATGAGAAATGCTTTTTATTGTCTCTTTATGAAATTGCATAGGAGCACCTCAATTTATAGTCCAAAAAGGAAAAAATGGGAAAAGGGGTAATTTTTGGCATGCAAGGCAAGTGCTGCCACTTGTCCATTTCTTTTCCATACATAGGGTGAAAGAGGATACCCATTTGTGCCTCCAATTTTTAGGTCTTGATGCTTATGACAACCTCCCAATAAATTTTGGGTTATTTGTAAAGATAAATGGCAGTAATTGATTACCATTTGTCCCACCCTTTGACTTTTGATGGGTATGGTTCATGGCCATCCCACCCAGGGATGACTGCTAGTATCCATACCTAGGTGGAACATCCATGAACTGTGGCCATCCCTAGGTGTAACGAACATATGGTTATATTCCTCAAAACTTTCGAAAAGTGGGGTGAACCTTACCAAAAATGGTTGGGAGCTCTTATTAACCCCTGATTATTTCCCAATGGGGCCATATGATGTCTTTAAGAGTGGAACATAGCAGTCTTATATGATTTATACAATTTTAGTGTCTACAGATGCCCCTTTTTGAGATGTTTTGTGTTCAACAGAGCGTTGAGCAAAAATAGATGACTAAATCATTAAATGATTGAGGTTATTCATAAACAAAACCAAATTTAAATACCTTTATTATGGGAAGAGCATACATCCTTGGAATCCTTACTTTTGACATAGTTGAAGGATTGATTTTGGTATACCTTTTAGCCATGCTTGCCATAGCTTTTTTGGGGCTTAGGGTATACTTGGTCTTGGTTCCTAGTTTTCCTTGTAATAATTTTCTTTGGTAAATTCCTAAGTCTTCAAGGAGGACAAAAATTTATTTTTTTATATTTTCTTATTGTTTGCCCCAACACAGGATTGAAATTTTATCTTTGGCAAATATTATTTTGAATGTATGAAATTACACTTTTGAGTGTTTAAGTGTTGATTTTATTTTGAAATAATTATTATGACTACCCCCTCAAGCAATGAGTCGATGAATACATGACCAATGATAAAGTGACGAGTCGCTTGAATCATATGACTTAATTGGGATAACCATTAGTTTTGCCTAGTTCAATATCTACCAATTTTTCTAGGATTTTGATTGTTTTGATGGTGTTTCATGGAAGCAAAATACTAAATACTTCATTCTCATTGAGTGTTCCAGCCATAATGACCTTTTTGGATAATTAAATTGAGAATTTTGAGAGCATTTATGAATAATTTTAGTTCAATATTGATCCCATGTTAATTTTAACCATTTTGACTTATTTTTGATGGGTTTTTAGGTCCTTTTTATGAACTTTTTAAGCTATTTTTTGTAGGATTTTTTGGTGTTTTAATTGTTTTTAATTTTTTTATGTTTGATGATATTTCATAGAAGAAATGAGATGAATACCTCATTCCCATGGAGTAGTCTGACCGTAATGGCCTTGTTGGGGATTGAAGTGAAGACATTTCAATTTGACTATAAATAATTTGGTTCAAGTAGCCTTATGGTAATTTACTCATATTTCCATATTGCATTGGAGTGCAAGTCGTTGCAACTGTCAAGTGTATAGGGTAATTAACTGGGTACGAGGCGCACTTGATATTTTACTTTATTTGATTTTTTTGTTGATTTTTGGAGTGTGAGGTTTGAGGACCCACTTAATTACAGCCCATAGGCAGTTTTTGGATTATGATGTAGCTTTAGATTTCATATATACATACATATATATGAGTTTTCTATTATCATCATGTGTTTTTTACTACTTTATGAAATGTATGCAATCTTATATTTACTTTATGGTGTTATGATGGATCTGTAACATGGATTCATGTATTTGTAATATGATGTGTTTTGATGATATGTAGATATGTATATGCACAATGAAATGGATGATTTATTTAATTTGTATGATGTATTATGATTACTAGTTGACACATTAGATTCTATCACCATAGATTATACAATATTTATCTCATAATTTTCATGTTACTATGACATTATGTAATGGCTTGTGTAAATGTAAACTGACAAAAATGTGATGGTATGATATGAAATGGAATGAATAGTATAATATTTATGATGTGTTTGGAATTTTCATGAGACTCAAACACTCTAGTTACCTAAGAAAAATTTTTATAGTAACTATGCAATAATTTTTAACAAAGTATGCTTAGATAATCAAGATATGCAATATCCCTATTTTTGCATGTGATATCATTACTATGATAACACATAAAGTTACCCTAGTGCCAAATAGGATTGATTCAGCCCATCTGTATTAGATATCATCCTATGAGTATCATTATCCTAAGTTTTGTACATAGTTGGATTAGACCAATAGGCAATATAGGCTACCAAAATCTAGCTCATCCGCATGCAAACATTGGTCTGTACAAAAGAAAGTCGTTTATGTGATAGACATATCATCATGCGTAAGGGTACCACCATTTACAAGTGGGCTTGATGCCACCCAACCTGTAATGAGGATCACCTTAGGGTTCTCTAATGCCTAGAATTCCAAGGATTCAAGTTCATTACTCCTTTCTTTTCTTTTTAAATTTGAATTTTTCAAGGGAGTTACTCATTTTTGTTATGGTGAGCAATGGATTTTGGTAGTGGTGAGAACCACTATTTATTTTACTTTTTTGTAATAGTCAAAACCACTATTTCTTTTGAATATTGCTAGGTGATAATAATTATTGTTTATTATTCTCTTTTGGATACTTACCCCAATTTGGTGTGAGGCAAGAGCTTTTGATTGTTTTTGGTAATGAGAAACTTGTCTTTTTGTCAATTATCAGCATCTTTGAACCATTCATAGAGGGGGATGAGCAAGATAAAAAAAAATTCTTAAATTAACCTAGACCACTTTGTAGGTTTCATCTTTCCTTGTGCTAAACTTGGATTTATTAATGTAAAAATGTGTTGGGATTTTGACATATACAAAGTATAATCTAAATAGGATTATACCTTCTAAAATCATGATAGCTTTCTACAAAGTCTAATAATAAAACTATAGACGGTTGAGTGATCAAAAACCCTAAATATGCCTTACGAACAATGGCTAAGTGAAGGGAAAGAGACACACAATATAGAAGGTATATGTAAATCCTAAATATGATGTAAATAGGTGCTAAAATTGACCTATGAAAACATTAATTTTGATAGATGCCTAGTGTATAGAATTGGTGCTAGACATGTATGCTCAAATTCTAATGATGTACAATGCAATGATGATGATGCCTAATGCAATTGATGTTATAATGCAATGACATGAAATGCAATGCAATGCAATATAATATAATATTTTTGTGTTTTTGATATTTTAATAATGTTTTTTAATTTTTAATATATATATATATATATATATGTATATACAATTTTTACCAGTGGACTTAATGAATGCCATTATGGCTTTTGGGGTGACCAAAGGGCTTATAGATGCCTTTGGGGCTTTTTGGGTTTACCAAAGGGCTTATAGATGTCTTTGGGGCTTTTTGGATTGACCAAAGGGCTTATAGATGCCTTTGGGGCATTTTAGGTTGACCAAAGGGCTTATAGATACCTTTGGGGTATTTTAGGTTGACCAAAGGGCTTATAGACACCTTTGGGGCATTTTAGGTTGACCAAAGGGCTTATAGACACATTTGGGATATTTTAGGTTGACCAAAGGACTTACAAATGCCTTTGGGGCATTTTGGATTGACCAAAGAGATTATAGATGCCTTTGGGACATTTTGGGTTGACCAAAGAGCTTATAGATACCTTTAGGTCATTTTGGGTTGATCAAAGGGATTGTAGATACCTTTGGGCAATTTGGAGGTGACCTAGATAGTCATAGACCACCTAGGGATGCTTTAGGTTGACCTAGATGGTCGTAGACCACCTAGGAGTATTTTAGGTTGACCTAGATGGTCTTAGATTACCTAGGGGTATTTTAGGTTGACCTAGATGATCATATATCATCTAGGGATGTTTTAGGTTGTCCTAGATGGTCATAGACCACCTAGGGGTATTTTAGGTTGACCTAGATGGTCGTAGACTACCTAGGGGAATTTTGGGTTGACCTAGATGGTTGTAGATCACCTAGGGGTATTTTTTTTTGACCTAGATGATTGTATATAACCTAAGTGTGTTTTGGGTTGACCTATTTATGGGGACACAAAAATTGCCACCTACCAAATCCAAATTTTCATGCAAAAAATTGGAACACATGCTTTACAAGAAAATGAAATCCCGATGTTTCATTAAATAACTTGCAAAGATTACAATAACAGCCTGTAGGCTTTACAGAAACTAGCTCTCAGGCTTAGTTCTTTCACTAACTGGCGCACAGGCACAGTTCTCTCACTCTCTATTGCAGATCTCTCACTCTACAACTATGGAAGGAAAAGCACTCAAGCCGATTCAGAATGGCTCTCGACCCTCGACTCTGCAACACAACTGTGCAACTCTGCAACTGTAGTTATCCAACCACTGTACACACCTCTGCTTCAGCATTTTATAAATTTTTGAGCATGCCTCTTCGTCTTCCATCTGGAAGCCCTTTGATTCATTTTTGCCATGACTATTCATCTTCGTCTGCCCCATAACTACAATCCGTAACGTCCTTTGTAGCTGGCATAACGTCTTTCGTTAACTATTCGTCTGTGCCTATTTTCACTGCACCTTGGTGCCATGTGTTGTTCTGTGCTGCCACGTGTCATTCTGTAACGGCCCCCAAAAATGTAGCCTATCACGATTTTGTGACATCTTCTTCCTCTTCCTCTTCCTCTTCTCTTTTGGTCATGATATTGCGACATTTTGGCTTCCCTGCACTCCTTCTCCCTTTTGGTCATGATATCACGACATGTCATGATATCGCGACATTTTCCTCCATCGCTGCCTTTCTTGACTTCAAGTCATGATATCGTGACATGTCGCGATATCATGACATTGCCTTCGGATGCCCCCTGCTTTCCTGCTCCTTGTCATGATTTTGCGATAGTCACAATTTCATGACATGTCATGAAATCATGACATTCCCAAGTCTTCCCCCTGGTTGTCTACTCCTTGTCACAATTTTGCAACAGTCGCAATTTCACGACATGTCATGAAATCGTGACATTCCCAATTCTTCCCTTGACTTCCCTACTCCTTGTCACGATTTTGCAATAGTCATGATATCGTGACATGTCACAAAATCCTGACATCCCAAGTCTTCCCTTGGTTGCTCTTTCACATCATGATTTTGTGATATGTCATGAAATCATGACATTTTCACCATGCTTCTGCTCCTTCTTCCTTTTGGTCACAATTTCATGACATGTCATGAAATCATGACTATTTTTGCCCTGCACCTTCTCTCTCCTTCTTGGGTCACAATTTCATGACATGTCATGAAATCGTGACTATTTTTGCCCTGCACCTTCTCTCTCCTTACTGAGTCACGATTCTTCAACATGTGATATCGCGATACTTTCTTTATTGTGATTTCATGACACCAAGGCAAACACTTAGAAATTTTCTTGAAGATGCAATATTGTTCGGCCGCCACTAGATGCTCCTGCATCAAACACCCGAGGTTGATGGAGAAGTGACCTTCACTTCTGTGCTATCTGATCACCACCTTCTGCAATACTTCCAGACATTCACCTGCCTCTGCATTCTGCTTCAACTCTGTTTCCAAGCCTCTACTTCTCAGTTTATCTTCATGCTTTCTACGTAGCTCCTCTTGCTTCCACAAATTCATTCTGAGCAGCTCCTCTTGTAGGGCTTTCACTTGCCTCTACAAAGATCTGAACATCCGTAACTATGAATCTTCAGATCTCATATCTCTCCCACCACCATGGTTTCTTTGTGGTGGCATTCTTCTCACTCCTCTCACAAAGCTCTCCCACAGATCTTGGTGTAACTACCTCATGTCCGATGATCTGTTACACACTCAAGAACTTCTAGCTCTGATACCACTTGATGGGGACACAAAAATTGCCACCTACCAAATCTAAATTTTCACGTAGAAAATTGGAACACATGCTTTACAAGAAAATGAAATCTCGACATTTCATTAAATAACTTACAAATATTACAATAACAACCCACAGGCTTTACAAAAACTAGCTCTCAGGCTTAGTTCTTTCACTAACTGGTGCACAGGCATAGTTCTCTCACTCTCTGTTGCAGATCTCTCACTCTGCAACTATGGAAGGAAAAGCACTCAAGCCGGTTCAAAATGGCTCTCGGCCCTCGACTCTGCAACACGACTGTGCAACTCTACAACTGCAGTTATCCAACCCCTGTACATGCCTCTGCTTCATCCTTTTATAAATTTTTGGGCGTGCCTCTTCATCTTCCATCTGGCGGCCCTTTGATTCATTTTTGCCATGATTTTTCGTCTTCATCTGCCCCATAACTGCAATCCATAACGTCCTTTGTAGCTGGCGTAACGTCTTCCATTAACTGTTTATCTACGCTTGTTTTCACTACACCTTGGTGCCATGTGTTGTTCTATGCTGCCACGTGTCATTCTATAACAGCCCCTAAAAATGTAGCTTGTCATGATTTTGCGACATCTTCTTCCTTTCCCTCTTCCTCTTATTTTTTGGTCATGATATCATGACATTTTTGCTTCCTTGCGATCCTTCTCCATTTTGGTCGTGATATCATGACATGTCGTGATATCGCAACATTTTCTCCATCGCTGCCTTTCTTGACTTCAAGTCACGATATCGCGACATGTCACGATATCGCGACATTGCCTTCGGATGCCCCCTGCTTTCCTACTCCTTGTCACGATTTCACAACGATCACGATTTCACGACATGTCACGAAATCACAACATTCCCAAGTCTTCCTCCCGGTTGTCTGCTCCTTGTCACAATTTTGTGATAGTCACAATTTCGTGATATGTCACAGAATAGCAACATTCCCAATTCTTCCTTTGGCTGCCCTGCTCCTTGTCATGATTTCATGACAGTTGCAATATAGCTACAAGGAGCAAGGCAGCCAAGGGAAGAATTGGGAATGTCATGATTCCACAACATGTCGCAAAATTGTGACTATCACAAAATCACGACAAGGAGCAGATAGCCTGGGGGAAGACTTGGGAATGTCATGATTTCGTGACATGTCATGAAATCGCGATTGTCGTAAAATCACGACAAGGAGCAGGAAAGCATGGGTCATTCAAAGGCAATGTCGCGATATCGTGACATGTCGTGATATCATGACTTGAAGTCAAGAAAGGCAGCGATGGAGGAAAATGTTGCGATATCACGACATGTCATGATATCGTGACCAAAATGGAGAAGGAGCACAGAGAAGCCAAAATGTCATGATATTACGACTAGAAGAGAAGAGGAAGAGGAAGAGGAAGAAGATGTCGTGAAATCGTGACAGGCTGCATTTTCAGGGGTTGTTACAGAATGACACGTGGCAACACAGAACAACACATATGGCACCAATGTGCAATGAAAATAGGCGTAGATGAACAATTAACAAAAGACGTTACGCCAGCTACAAAGAACGTTACAGATTTTAATTATGGGGAAGACGAAGACAAACAGTCATGACAAAAATGAATCAAAGGGCCGCCAGATGGAAGACGAAGAGGCATGTCCAAAAATTTATAAAAGGATGAAGCAGAGGCATGTACGGGGGTTGGAAAATGGCAGATTGCAGAGTTGGATAACTACAGTTGCAAAGTTGCATAGTCGAGTTTTAGAGTTGAAGGCAGAGGGCCACTCGGACCGGCTAGAGTGTGTTTTCCTTCTAGAATTGGAAAATCCTTCCTAGGAGCACCAGGAAAAACTACGCCTGCGGGCTAGTGTTGTGTTTGTCCTACTGTGACCAAAGGAAAAACTGTGCCTGTGTGCCAGTTGTTGTAAAGCCTACGGGCTATTGCTGTAAACTATAATTTTACAGTGAAAATATAGAATGAAAATTTGATTTTGCTGAATGCAATTTTTGTTCCCCAAAATCAAATTTTCATTCTATATTTTCATTGTAAAATTACAGTTTACAGCAATAGCCTACAAGCTTTACAACAACTAGCGCACAGGCATAGTTTTTCCTTTGGTCACAATAGACCAAACACAACACTAGCCCGTAGGCATAGTTTTTCTTGGTGCTCCCAGGAAGGATTTTCCAATTCTGGAAAGAAAATGCACTCTAGCCGATCCGAGTGGCCCTTTTCCTTCAACTCTGAAACTCAACTATGCAACTCTGCAACTGCAGTTTTCCAACTCTGTAATCTATAGTTATCCAACCCCTATACATGCCTCTACTTCATCCTTTTATAATTTTTTGGCCGTGCCTCTTCATCTTCCATATAGAAGCCTTTTGATTCATTTTTGCCATGACTGTTCATCTTCGTCTACCCCATAACTGCAATTTGTAACGTCCTTTGTAGCTGGCATAACGTCTTTCATTAACTGTTCGTCTGCACCTATTTTCATTGCACCTTGGTGCCACATGTTGTTTTGTGCTGCCACATGTCATTCTATAATGGCCCTTGAAAATGCAACTTGTCACGATTTCACGACATCTTCTTCCTCTTCCTCTTCCTCTTCTATTTCGATCGTGATATCACAACATTTTGGCTTCCCTACGCTCCTCCATTTTGGTTGCGATATCACGACATGTCTCGATATCATGACATTTTCCTCCATCGCTGCATTTCTTGACTTCAAGTCATGATATTGTGACATGTCATGATATCGTGACATGTCATGATATCACGACATTGCCTTCGAATGCCCCTTGCTTTCCTGCTCCTTGTCATGATTTCATTATAGTCACAATTTCGCAACATGTCGCAAAATTGCAACATTCCCAAGTCTTCCCCTCGGCTGTCTGCTCCTTGTTGTGATTTCATGACAGTCACAATTTCGTGACATGTCACGAAATCGTGACATTCCCAATTCTTCCCTCGGTTGCCCTGCTCCTTGTCGTGATTTTGCGATAGTCGTGATATTGTGACATGTCACAAAATTGTGACATCCCAAGTCTTCCATCGGTTTCTCTTTTGCATTGCAATTTCATGACATGTCACGAAATCGTGACATTTTCACCATGCTTCTGCTCCTTCTTGCTTCTGGTCGCGATTTCATGACATGTCATGAAATTGCGACTATTTTTGCCTTGCACCTTCTCTCCTTCCTGAGTCGCGATTCTACGACATGTCGTGATATCGTGACACTTTCTCTATCGTGATTTCACGACACCAAGGTAAACACTTAGAAATTTTCTTGAAGATGCAAGATTGTTCGGCCGCCACTAGATGCTCCTGCATCACCTATATGGTCATAGATTACCTAGAGGCATTTTATATTTACCTAGATAGTCGTAAAGCATGTAGGGGTATTTTGGGTTGGGCATAGTGAGTATGGAAGGGTTATAGATGACTAATATTCAAAGGTTCAAGCTCTTCACTTACTTCAATAGATGCTAAGCGATAAGTTATAGGTTCGATCTGACTAGTAGTGATATATGGACCTAACCAATTTACCATAAATTTATCCCACAAATAGGGTGGAAAATTTTAGTTTTGCTGGTTTTCTTTAAGAACTAAATCACACAACTTAAAATATCTAAGGTGGAATTTCATGTTGTAAGCTCTCTTGAGGCACTCTTTATAAACACGTAGATGCTCGAGGGCATTCATGCATCACTAATAAATCAAAGTGAGTTGATCTAGATGAGCTTGTCATGGAGTATCATCATCGATGAACTCCTGCATAGATATGTATAGTGATGGTATATCCAACTCTAAAGGTATGAAAAACTTAGCACCATACACTAGTAAAAACAAAGAGTCCCTAGTGGGAGTCCGAATACTAGTGTGATAGTCCCAAAGGGCAAGAGGTAACTAATTATACCAAAACATATAATTTTTCTTAACGGTTTTCTTTAATATTTCAATTATTTTTTTATTACATTCCTTTGCTTACCCATTATCTTGTGGATAATAGGGCACAAAAAATTTGTGTTGTATATTATATTTTTTTGTTAGATTACGTACATATTTATTCTTAAAGGGTGTCCCATTATCTAAAATTATCTTGTATGGAATACCAAAATGATAAATGATGTTATGCAACATGAACTTTGCGATGCGAGGTCCAGTCGTAGTGGTAATGGGAATTGCTTCCACCCATTTTATGAAGTACTCAGTATCCATAATGATAAATGTGTGATGGCCTAATGAGACAGGTGATACTTTCCCAATTAAATCAAACCTCCATTGTGCAAATGGCCAAACCAATTGAATCGGTTGTAAGACCTATGAAGGTACATGTGTCAAATTTAAATGATGTTGATACTTTACATACTTGTTCACATAAGTGCAACAATATTTCTCTAAAGTTGGACAATAATAGCCCATATGAAGAATGTGCTTTGTGATGACCATGCCACTGACATGGCCACCACATGTATCATTGTGTGCTTGGGAAATTGTTGAAGTTGACTCTTGAGAGTCTAAGAAATGAAGGAGGATACCCTCGTAACTTCGACAATAAATTATGTCTCCTATTAAGACATACTTTACCACCTTTTCTTAAATGCTCAATTTGCAGCATGTGATAATCCATAAGGAATACTTCCTAATTTTAAATAATATTTTATTTGGGTAGCCTAATCTTGTTTTAAAGAAGCCTCAATTGTATGAATTGCATGATACTTTTCATTTTCATCTCTCGCAAATGTTTATTGAGAGAGAACTTGTAAATATAGTGTTGTGCTAGCATTAAAAGGATTTTTAGGGAACAAAGTACCCCAAGCGACATTATTCAAATAATTATGAAGTTGAGAGAATCGTTCATGTGAAGGCTCAATATGAATCATGTGGAATTCTGGTGTAGATTTAAGCTCATCACGCTTAGTTGCAAATTGTGATAGCACTTTCACTTGAATGGTCATGATATCATCAAACGGTTCTATAGGATTAAAGAGCCTAATGAGGCCATTGTATTCGCAAAATGGTTAGATGAATGAGGAAGTGCCTCAATATCATACCACTAAAAAATTGTTAGATTTTTTTCCACTAGGGATTTTTAGGCTTGCAATACTAGGCACCTGCACTGGAATATTCCTTTGAGCCGATTAACTATGAGCAAGGAATCATCAAAAATGTTGAGCTTTGTTATTTTCATGGTGATTGACGTTTTAAGGCCTATGAGAAGGGCTTCATACTCAAAATTATTATTGGTGCACAAGAAATCCAGTTTAAATTAAAGGGGTAGACTACCTAGGGGAATTTTGGGTTGACCTAGATGGTTGTAGATCACCTAGGGGTATTTTTGTTTGACCTAGATGATTGTATATAACCTAAGTGTGTTTTGGGTTGACCTATTTATGGGGACACAAAAATTGCCACCTACCAAATCCAAATTTTCATGCAAAAAATTGGAACACATGCTTTACAAGAAAATGAAATCCCGACGTTTCATTAAATAACTTGCAAAGATTACAATAACAGCCTGCAGGCTTTACAGAAACTAGCTCTCAGGCTTAGTTCTTTCACTAACTGGCGCACAGGCACAGTTCTCTCACTCTCTGTTGCAGATCTCTCACTCTACAACTATGGAAGGAAAAGCACTCAAGCCGGTTCAGAATGGCTCTCGGCCCTCGACTCTGCAACACAACTGTGCAACTCTGCAACTGTAGTTATCCAACCCCATGTACACACCTATGCTTCATCCTTTTATAAATTTTTGAGCATGCCTCTTCGTCTTCCATCTGGCGGCCCTTTCATTCATTTTTGCCATGACTGTTCATCTTCGTCTGCCCCATAACTACAATCCGTAACGTCCTTCGTAGCTGGCGTAATGTCTTTCGTTAACTGTTCATCTTTGCCTATTTTCACTGCACCTTGGTGCCATGTGTTGTTCTGTGCTACCACGTGACATTTTGTAACGGCCCCCAAAAATGTAGCCTATCACGATTTCGTGACATCTTCTTCCTCTTCCTCTTCTCTTTTGGTCATGATATTGCGACATTTTGGCTTCCCTACACTCCTTCTCACTTTTGGTCATGATATCGTGACATGTCATGATATCGCGACATTTTCCTCCATCGCTGCCTTTTTTGACTTCAAGTCACGATATCGTGACATGTCGCAATATCATGACATTGCCTTCTGATGCCCCTGCTTTCCTGCTCCTTGTCATGATTTAGCGATAGTCGCAATTTCATGACATTTCATGAAATCATGACATTCCCAAGTCTTCCCCCCGGTTGTCTACTCCTTGTCACAATTTTGCAACAGTCGCAATTTCACGACATGTCATGAAATTGTGACATTCCCAATTCTTCCCATGACTGCCCTGCTCCTTGTCACAATTTTGCAATAGTCACGATATCTTGACATGTCACAAAATCGTGACATCCCAAGTCTTCCCTTGGTTGCTCTTTCACATCATGATTTTGTGATATGTCATGAAATCATGACATTTTCACATTGCTTCTGCTCCTTCTTGCTTTTGGTCACAATTTCATGACATGTCATGAAATCGTGACTATTTTTGCCCTGCACCTTCTCTCTCCTTACTGGGTCACAATTTCATGACATGTCATGAAATCGTGACTATTTTTGCCCTGCACCTTCTCTCTCCTTACTGAGTCACGATTCTTCAACATGTGATATCGCGATACTTTCTTTATCGTAATTTCATGACACAAAGGCAAACACTTAGAAATTTTCTTGAAGATGCAAGATTGTTCAGCCGCCACTGGATGCTCCTGCATCAAACACCTGAGGTTGATGGAGAAGTGACCTTCACTTCTGTGCTATCTGATCACCACATTCTGCAATACTTCCAGACATTCACCTGCCTCTGCATTCTGCTTCAACTCTGTTTCTAAGCCTCTACTTCTTAGTTTATCTTCACACTTTCTATGTAGCTCCTCTTGCTTCCACAAATTCATTCTAAGCAGCTCCTCTTTTAGGGATTTCACTTACCTCTACAAAGATCTGAACATCCGTAACTATGAATCTTCAGATCTCATATCTCTTCCACCACCATGGTTTCTTTGTGGTGGCATTCTTTCCACTCCTCTTCATAAAGCTCTCCCACAAATCTTGGTTGAACTGCCTCATGTCCGATGATCTGTTACACACTCAAGAACTTCTAGCTCTGATACCACTTGATGGGGACACAAAAATTGCCACCTACCAAATCTAAATTTTCACGTAGAAAATTGGAACACATGCTTTACAAGAAAATGAAATCTCGACATTTCATTAAATAACTTGCAAATATTACAATAACAACCCACAGGCTTTACAAAAGCTAGCTCTAAGGCTTAGTTCTTTTACTACCTAGTGCATAGGCACAGTTCTCTCACTCTCTATTGAAGATCTCTCACTCTGCAACTATGGAAGGAAAAGCATTCAAGCAGGTTCAAAATGGCTCTCGACCCTCGACTCTGCAATACGACTGTTCAACTCTACAACTGCAGTTATCCAACCCCTGTACATGCCTCTGCTTCATCCTTTTATAATTTTTTGGGCATGCCTCTTCATCTTCCATTTGAGGGCCCGTTGATTCATTTTCGCCATGATTGTTCGTCTTCGTCTGCCTCATAACTACAAACCATAACGTCCTTTGTAGCTGGCGTAACGTATTCCATTAACTGTTTATCTACGCTTGTTTTCACTACACCTTGGTGCCATGTGTTGTTCTATGCTGCCACGTGTCATTCTATAACAACCCCTAAAAAAGTAGCCTGTCATGATTTTGCAACATCTTCTTCCTTTTCCTCTTCCTCTTCTCTTTTGGTCATGATATCATGACATTTTTGCTTCCCTGCGATCCTTCTCCCTTTTGGTCGTGATATCATGACATGTCGTGATATCGCAACATTTTCTCCATCGCTGCCTTTCTTGACTTCAAGTCACAATATCGCGACATGTCGCGATATCGTGACATTGCCTTCAGATTCCCCCTGCTTTCCTACTCCTTGTCGTGATTTCACGACAGTCACGATTTCACGACATGTCACGAAATCACAACATTCCCAAGTCTTCCCCCCGGTTGTCTGCTCCTTGTCACAATTTTGTGATAGTCACAATTTCATGATATGTCACAGAATAACGACATTCCCAATTCTTCCCTTGGCTGCCCTGCTCCTTGTCACGATTTCACGACAGTTGCAATAAAGCGACAAGGAGCAAGGCAGCCAAGGGAAGAATTGGGAATGTCATGATTCCACAACATGTCGCAAAATCGTGACTATCACAAAATCACGACAAGGAGCAGATAGCCGGGGGGAAGACTTGGGAATGTCATGATTTTGTGACATGTCATGAAATCGCGATCGTCGTAAAATCACGACAAGGAGCAGGAAAGCACGGGGCATCCGAAGGCAATGTCACGATATCGTGACATGTCGTGATATCATGACTTGAAGTCAAGAAAGGCAGCGATGGAGGAAAATGTTGCGATATCACGACATGTCACGATATCATGACCAAAAGGGAGAAGGAGCACAGAGAAGCCAAAATGTCGTGATATTACGATCGGAAGAGAAGAGGAAGAGGAAGAGGAAGAAGATGTCATGAAATCGTGACAGGCTGCATTTTCAGGGGTTGTTACAGAATGACACGTGGCAACACAGAACAACACATGGCACCAATGTGCAATGAAAATAGGTGCAGATGAACAGTTAAAAAAAGACGTTACGCCAGCTACAAAGAACATTACAGATTGTAATTATGGGGCAGACGAAGACAAACAGTCATGACAAAAATGAATCAAAGGGCCGCCAGATGGAAAACGAAGAGGCATGTCCAAAAATTTATAAAAGGATGAAGCAGAGGCATGTACAAGGGTTGGAAAATGGCAGATTGCAGAGTTGGATAACTACAGTTGCAGAGTTGCATAGTCGAGTTTCAGAGTTGAAGGCAGAGGGCCACTCGGACCGGCTAGAGTGTGTTTTCCTTCCAGAATTGGAAAATTCTTCCTAGGAGCACCAGGAAAAACTACGCCTGCGGGCTAGTGTTGTGTTTGGTCTACTGTGACCAAAGGAAAAACTGTGCCTGTGTGCCAGTTTTTGTAAAGCCTACGGGCTATTGCTGTAAACTATAATTTTATAGTGAAAATATAGAATGAAAATTTGATTTTGCTGAATGCAATTTTTGTTCCCCAAAATCAAATTTTCATTCTATATTTTCATTGTAAAATTACGGTTCTGATGAAATAGCCTACAAGCTTTACAACAACTAGTGCATAGGCATAGTTTTTCCTTTGGTCACAGTAGACCAAACACAACACTAGCCCGCGTAGTTTTTCTTGGTGCTCCCAGGAAGAATTTTCCAATTCTGGAAAGAAAATGCACTCTAGCCGATCCGAGTGGCCCTTTGCCTTCAACTCTAAAACTCAACTATGCAACTCTGCAACTGCAGTTATCCAACTCTGTAATCTATAGTTATCCAACCCCTATACACACCTCTACTTCATCCTTTTATAAATTTTTGGCCGTGCCTCTTCATCTTCCATCTAGAAGCCTTTTGATTCATTTTTGCCATGACTGTTCATCTTCGTCTACCCCATAACTGCAATTTTTAACGTCCTTTGTAGCTGGCATAACGTCTTTCGTTAACTGTTCGTCTGCACCTATTTTCATTGCACCTTGGTGCCACATGTTGTTTTGTGCTGCCACATGTCATTCCGTAATGGCCCTTGAAAATTCAACTTGTCACGATTTCACGACATCTTCTTCCTCTTCCTCTTCCTCTTCTATTTCGATCGTGATATCACAACATTTTGGCTTCCCTGCGCTCCTCCATTTTGGTCACGATATCACAACATGTCTCGATATCATGACATTTTCCTCCATCGCTGCATTTCTTGACTTCAAGTCACAATATTGTGACATGTCGTGATATCGTGACATGTCATGATATCACGACATTGCCTTCGAATGCCCCTTGCTTTCCTGCTCTTTGTCATGATTTCATTACAGTCACGATTTCGCAACATGTCACAAAATTGCAACATTCCCAAGTCTTCCCCTCGACTGTCTGCTCCTTGTCGTGATTTCGTGACAGTCACAATTTCGTGACATGTCACGAAATCATGACATTCCCAATTCTTCCCTCGGCTGCCCTACTCCTTGTCGTGATTTTACGACAGTCATGATATTGTGACATGTCACAAAATTGCGACATCCCAAGTCTTCCATCGGTTTCTCTTTTGCATTGCAATTTCGTGACATGTCACGAAATCGTGACATTTTCACCATGCTTCTGCTCCTTCTTTCTTCTGGTCGCGATTTCATGACATGTCATGAAATTGCGACTATTTTTGCCTTGCACCTTCTCTCTCCTTCCTGAGTCACGATTCTACGACATGTCGTGATATCACGACACTTTCTCTATCGTGATTTCACGACACCAAGGTAAACACTTAGAAATTTTCTTGAAGATGCAAGATTGTTCGGTCGCCACTAGATGCTCCTGCATCACCTATATGGTCGTAGATTACCTAGAGGCATTTTATATTTACCTAGATAGTCGTAAAGCATGTAGGGGTATTTTGGGTTGGGCATAGTGAGTATGGAAAGGTTATAGATGACTAATATTCAAAGGTTCAAGCTCTTCACTTACTTCAATAGATGCTAAGCGATAAGTTATAGGTTCGATCTGACTAGTAGTGATATATGGACCTAACCAATTTACCATAAATTTATCCCACAAATAGGGTGGAAAATTTTAGTTTTGCTGGTTTTCTTTAAGAACTAAATCACACAACTTAAAATATCTAAGGTGGAATTTCATGTTGTAAGCTCTCTTGAGGCACTCTTTATAAACACGTAGATGCTCGAGGGCATTCATGCATCACTAATAAATCAAAGTGAGTTGATCTAGATGAGCTTGTCATGCAGTATCATCATCGATGAACTCCTGCATAGATATGTATAGTTATGGTATATCCAACTCTAAAGGTATGAAAAAATCAGCACCATACACTAGTAAAAACAAAGAGTCCCTAGTGGGAGTCCGAATACTAGTGTGATAGTCCCAAAGGGCAAGAGGTAACTAATTATACCAAAACATATAATTTTTCTTAACGGTTTTCTTTAATATTTCAATTATTTTTTTATTACATTCCTTTGCTTACCCATTACCTTGTGGATAATAGGGCACAAAAAATTTGTGTTGTATATTATATTTTGTTGTTAGATTACGTACATATTTATTCTTAAAGGGTGTCCCATTATCTAAAATTATCTTGTATGGAATACCAAAATGATAAATGATGTTATGCAACATGAACTTTGCGATGCGAGGTCCAGTCGTAGTGGTAATGGGAATTGCTTCCACCCATTTTATGAAGTACTCAGTATCCATAATGATAAATGTGTGATGGCCTAATGAGACAGGTGATACTTTCCCAATTAAATCAAACCTCCATTGTGCAAATGGCCAAACCAATTGAATCGGTTGTAAGACCTATGAAGGTACATGTGTCAAATTTAAATGATGTTGATACTTTACATACTTGTTCACATAAGTGCAACAATATTTCTCTAAAGTTGGACAATAATAGCCCATATGAAGAATGTGCTTTGTGATGACCATGCCGCTGACATGGCCACCACATGTATCATTGTGTGCTTGGGAAATTGTTGAAGTTGACTCTTGAGAGTCTAAGAAATGAAGGAGGATACCCTTGTAACTTCGACAATAAATTATGTCTCCTATTAAGACATACTTTACCACATTTTTCTTAAATGCTCAATTTGCAGCATGTGATAATCCATAAGGAATACTTCCTAATTTTAAATAATATTTTATTTGGGTAGCCTAATCTTGTTTTAAAGAAGCCTCAATTGTATGAATTGCATGATACTTTTCATTTTCATCTCTCGCAAATGTTTATTGAGAGAGAAATTGTAAATATAGTGTTGTGCTAGCATTAAAAGGATTTTGAGGGAACAAAGTACCCCAAGCGACATTATTCAAATAATTATGAAGTTGAGAGAATCGTTCATGTGAAGGCTCAATATGAATCATGTGGAATTCTAGTGTAGATTTAAGCTCATCACGCTTAGTTGCAAATTGTGATAGCACTTTCACTTGAATGGTCATGATATCATCAAACGGTTCTACAGGATTAAAGAGCCTAATGAGGCCATTGTATTCGCAAAATGGTTAGATGAATGAGGAAGTGCCTCAATATCATACCACTAAAAAATTGTTAGATTTTTTTCCACTAGGGATTTTTAGGCTTGCAATACTAGGCACCTGCACTGGAATATTCCTTTGAGCTGATTAACTATGAGCAAGGAATCATCAAAAATGTTGAGCTTTGTTATTTTCATGGTGATTGACGTTTGAAGGCCTATGAGAAGGGCTTCATACTCAAAATTATTATTGGTGCACAAGAAATCCAGTTTAAATTAAAGGGGTATTGGGACCCTTACGGTGTGAAAACATGATTCCTATGCCACCTCCTTGCTCGCACTTAGAACCATAAAAAAATAGAGTTATGCCAGCCTGTGACTCAGGATCTTCAGGATCTAGTGATTTTAAGACATGAAAAACTTCATCATTGAGAATATCTATAGTGAGAGGCTGGTCATCCCACAATGATCACCACTAAAGAGGCATGAAAAATGGCTTGCATAATATATGGAAATTGAAAAGTGATCTAGTGTTTCTAAGAGAGCATGCAAAAGAGAGATGCTAAAGAGGTAAAAATGTAAACTGTTGAAATGATGAATGATTTAAAATAAAAGAGTGGGTTTTCTACTTGTATTCATAAATTCATCAATTCCAAAGGTTCAAATAAATCCCCCTTTGAGGGCTTGTTATTTTGATACATTTCATATTACAAATTACAAGGGATTAAATCCCTCCATGAGCTTAATGGCGAGCTTCGAGTGTCATTCTTGCAATCCATACTTGAGAGCTATTATTGGGCTTCATTTATACTTCTCCTTATCTCCTCTCTCATGCCTAGAATACCTACACCTATACACAAGAGATTGAATTATGCTAATAGCATATGTGTTTAGTGATGAAAACCATAGAAAGTATGCATCTATGAATATAAAATTTATTTGAGACAATTCTAAACAACTCCAAGTGACTTGAAATTCTAGTATGATGTTTAATACGTGATTTTAGAAGGATCTGAGTAGAAATCACAATAAAATTATTAGCAGAACTAGTGGTCATTCCTAGTAGGAACAACTAATATTGTAATCATGAAAACGTTAATTGACCCATAAAATATACTCAAAAATTTACCAAATTTGGATATGATGCTAATATAATGCTATAGAAATTATCTACATAGAAATTAGATCAAAATTGTGGGCCATTTCATGGCCATACCTAGGAGTTCCAATAAGACCTACTAACCATCCCTAGGGGGATGGCCATAAACTAGGGTGGTTTTTGCCACCAATTCCACTTGTATTTGGTCAATAAACCTCCTAGGAGTCTTGTCATCGAATTTGGAAAACTAACTCTCAAAATTTATTGGTTTTGGAATCATTTTAGTGTATTTTAGGATGCCCTTGAAAGTGCCTTCAAATGAAGAGGTTTTCAAGGAAAATACTTGGGTAAATGTTGAGGAAAAATGTGAGAAGCACTTCATGAGCAATGCTTATTATTGTCTCCTTCTAAAATTGGGTATAAGCACCTCAATTTATAGCTCAAAAATGGTAAAAGTGGCAAAGGGGCAAGTTCTGGCATGCAAGGTAAGTGTTGCCACTTATCCATTTCTATGATGTGAAAGAGGATGCCCATTTGGGCCTCCAATTTATAGGTATTGATGCTTATGCCATCCTACCAATAAATATTGGGTGATTTGGTGGGATAAATGGTAGTAATTAATTGTAATTTGTCACACCCTTTGAATTTTAGGGGGTCTGGTTCATGGTTGTCCCACCCAAGGATGGGTATTGGTGGCCATCCATGGGTGGGACGACCATGAACTATGGTCGTACCTGGGTGGGATGGCCATGGTTGTGTGCCCCACAAATTCCAAAAATTTGGGTGAACCTTCCCAAAAGTGGTTGGGAGCCCTAATTATCCCCTGAGGGTTACCCAATGGGACCATATGATATCGATATGAGTGGCGCACATCAATATTATCAGATTTACATGATTTTAGTGTCTACATGATATTTTGTGATTATTTCCTAACTAGAATGCTAAACAAATTAACATGTTAGTATAGGTGTTTAACATGATTTCTATAATATTAATGACAATTTAGGTTCTTAGGAAACTTACTAAAATATTTCAAGAAAATATACTAGATGGTTCTCCATATATATTATAGTAAAAATAGAACCTTTCAAAGAGATGAAATCTTTATTGATGTTTGTAAACCAATGAGATAAAACTATCTCCATTAATGAAGGAAATGATATATTAATAATATGAAATTTCAAGAGTTTGAATTACACTCTTAAGAAATGGAATTAGGTAGAGTAATTCCTTCATCCCAATGTAGGAAGAAAAAAAAATTAGGAAATGAGAAATGGAAAATATTTTACTAGCTAGGTTTTCCTCTTCGGGGGATTTCCCCAAAATAATTATGTTGTTGTGGATATTTGTGAAATTATTTTTTATGTGTTCCATTATCAATTATTAATTAAGTTATGTGTTAAAGATATCAAAATTGTGGGATCTAATATTAATGAATGTGCATGGCTTCCTTTATATTTTCTTATGTTGTTTTTAAGTGGAATTTATAAGTGAGCTTTAGATTCTTCTATAAATTAAGTAAAACAAGTTTATGTGCATAAGATTAATTAAACCATGGATAATTATTGATTGAGCTATTTTTTTAAAGAAGATTCTTGCTGATTTTAGCTGGTTATTTATTGGTTGATTAAAGTATCAGCTCTAAATATGGGTTTAGCTTAAGTTTTTAATCACCACTAGTAAGTTGTTGTGGGTAATAAATTGATGGATATTGTACCTTAGGATTATAAGAATTTTATCAAGGATTCTTTTGATATAGATTATCTACCCTGAAATGAGTTAAAGGTTTTGGAGGACTTTAGGCATGTAACAATGAAAGAATGCATGTTGTCTAAAATAAACTAGTAGGTTTTCTCCTAACACGTTAGCATACCTACATGAGTGGCCACATGTATGGTGTGGGTATTATGTGGACCTTTTATAGAATGAAGGAAATGAGTTATCTCATCAAATAAATTATGATTCAACTATATTGAGCTCATTATATAACCTTGAGTTGGTATACTTTCTCTTAATGCACTTAAGCACATCTACATGAAGGGACCCATGTATGGAGTGAACATTACTATAGACCCTCGATATATTGTAGCTTAATAACTATCTCATAGAAGGGAATTTGGGGTGGTTATTTAGATATTTCTAAATTACCTAGTACACTTACATAATTGATTCTTGTAAGATGTAGAGATGGACAACTTTTGGGGTTTCCAAATATAAGAAAAGAATCCAAGATGGGTCTAAAGAAAAATAAATAAAATTGGTGTAGAAATGGATATGAAAAGAGAGAAATTCTTGGGCCTTCAAGAATATTTCTCACCCTCTAGAGTTCAAGGTCATGCAATCTATCATTGCTACTATTGAGAATTTGAATATTCTTTCTCTTGAAAAGGTATCTGCTAGTTGGGAAATGGACATTGATTTGGCCCTTGGCTTTAAATCCATTATGGTCCCAATGCCTATGTTGCATCCTATTTCTAGGTCAAATATAGTGTTGGAAACTTCCCCCTCGTTTGAGTGATATTAATTTGTGATCGTGCATCCAAAGGTAATCCAAGGTCAATCAGTACTAGAAGAGTGGTCAAGGATTCATATGGGAGAATCTTGCTGGACTTCACTAAAAATATTGGTTATCAAACCAGTCATGTTGTAGAATTAAGGGTCCTCTTTTGAGGGGCATCCCAAGTGGTATATCTAGATTTTAGGATGGTATTTATAGAGAGATACTCTCAATATAATCAATATGATTAAAGGAATCCAAAAAATAATGTGGACTATTTAAAATATATTAGATCAGGTGCATAGACTAACCCAATATCTCAAAGATTTCCAATTTAAACATATTTTTAGGGAAGAAAATAGGTTTTCTAACTTCTTAGCTAACATGGTCCTTGAATAGAAAAAGAAATTTGGTGGGATGATTTTCTAGCTAGGCTTTTATAGTTAGATAATGATACTAGAAGAAGATAACATGAACTCCACAATAATTTTCAAATTTTATGGATGGAGCAAAGTGCATGAGTCCATAAAATTTTTGAATATAAAGGACCACTAATTTTCAAATTTAAATTGGAGGAATATTCACGCTTTTGACCCGATAAGAAAGAACATGTGGTACTATCTTGGGCACCCAGATCTGGGAGTAGTAGGATATGAAGTATGATGACATGGATAATGAATTTTACCCTAGTGGTAGTAAGAATTGATTCTCGACTTTTTTTATTCCCATGGTTCTATTTTTCTAGGTTTTTTTTCCTATTTCTATTTTTTTTTTTGGCTTGTTTGGCAAGGGTGTTTTCTCTCTCCTAAATGGGATTGAGCTGCCCTCTACTCTTTCATTTTATTAGTGGTTAATTTTTATCCTTTTTTTTTATGATGTTAGCTAAGAGTTGAATATTTTTAGGAATTCTAGTTTCTCTCATGGTGGCTTGTAAGCCTTTGTTTATGGTTTTAATGAAGGATGGATTAATTTTGTAAAATTTTTGGGATCCTTTCAAAACCCTTTCATACACAAGATAAAAAATATATAACAAGAATATGATTATAGTTATAATAATACACATTTAATGTAGCATTGTGTTGGCATTTACTATACCCTATTGTAGAGTTATCATAATGGCTTGGTCATTGGAATATGAGGGATTTTTAATTATACTTTTTTCTACCACATTATTGATCATGTTCAATTATGCTTGAAAATGCTAAAAATAGTTATTTAAATAATGGTTTGAATCACTAATAAATGTTGTGTTACAAACTAGAACATAGTCTATCATACAATCACTACCAATCTAGGAGGAATACACTTGTAGTTATACTGAGAAACATTAAAGGTAGCATCAAGTTAGCATGTGTATACCACTTGGTAGGTATATCACCTTGCATTGGTCATTGGATTGAAATAGATCTCCAGTTACACCTTTGCAACCACCACATTGATGATCATGCATAATAAGGCTCAAAATTCTTCTCTGAATACAGTCCTCAATATAGATAGAGTTGTAGTATGCGAACCCTATTTAGTATTTTTATCTATGTATTTTGAAATAAGTAAATCTAGTTGTAGTGATCAACATTATATGAACAAAGTCAATAAATTGGTGATTAAACACTATTATTGGATAAATGAATCAAGGCAATTATGATTATATATTGGAAGTTTTTCCATCAAGAATGCTCCAAAGTATAATGCTTACTAATAATTTATGACATAGTTGATAGATGTTTCTATTTGAAGATGGTGTTTTAATTTCAAAAAATAAAATTGAAAACATAGACCGTACTTCATTACTTAAAAAATTATAATAAAATATACTCATCACCAAATATGATCACATTACTTTAGTATTTTTTGTTATTATAAAAAAAGAGGTACAATATTAGGTATATTTTATATTTAACATCCATTCTTGTACATGGTATTTCATGTCTCTGATTCTCATTATAATTTAATAGACTACCTAATGCATCACTTTGAATACTCACTATTAGCATTATCTATCTTATTTTACTAATACAATTATGATAGAATAAATTAATAGTATGGACAACATAAACATGAATATAAATATATCCTAATATATGACATATTTTTCATTTGTTTTAATGGATGCACATGCTATTTCATATCTCCTATAGACATCGTAGTTGAATGAGCTATTAATATGGTCATTGCATAAGCCATCTATATAAATATTTGATGCAAGCACAGGCTATGAGAAACAAAACATAGGGTTTATACCTTGTTGCTAATCACACAGAGTACACAACATACCAACAAGGCACAAAAAATACTAGTATTTTTGTATTAATTCAAAGGGTATCATACAACATACAATATTTGATTCTTCATGTATTCCCTCTCTCACTATAGGCTTCGGTGGTCTTCTGTCTCCCCTCTTGCTACTGCTCTATCTCATATATATATATATATATATATATATATATATATATATATATATATATATATATTTTTTTTTTTACTTCCTCTAGAAGCTTCTTTTTTCTTTTCTCTATATTTCTATATTATTATCGAAACTTCTATTGTTTAATTTTCTTTATAGTTATATATTCTTCTAGAAACTTTTTTTTTTTACCTTTTTGCTTTTCTCAATAGTTTTTTATTCTTACGGAAACTTCCCATTTTAAATCTCCTATGTCATTATCTTGGGATAAGAAAAGTTTTAGCATGAGCTCCTACTCATGCCAAGGCTTGATATTCTTCATCTATGTACCCAAAATTTTGCAGTTTAGTTGGTTTCATCCATGTTGCATCCTCTAATGACCTATTACTCCACTTAACCAAATATTCAAAATATTTTTTTTTCTTGGTCTTCCTGTACACTCTTTTATCTATTATGTCTTCAATTATTTTCTCTTGTTGTTTAGGCATCTGCTACTCCAAATGGACCTTTTAAGCTTTCTCTATGTGGTCATATTCTATAGTTAAGTTTGGATAAGCATACAAATACACAACATTGAAGATTGGAGAAATCCCAATTCCATCTAATAATTCTATCTCATAAGCATTATCCTCCAATTTCTTCAGCACTCTACACGAACCAATTTTATTTGAATTCGGCTTATTATATTCCCCCTTTGAAAACCTTTCCTCCCTAAGGTAAGCATATACCACATATCCAACCTAAAAAATGGATTCTCTTATTTTCAAATATACATGTTGTTTGTACTTTTAGGTACTTATTTGCAATCTCTTTCTTACCTCATTTTGCATATCATGTATTACCTCCACAAACTTCTCAACATCAACACTCCTCTTATTCTGCTATATCCCTCAATTCACAAACTCCTCTAGGGCTATATCCATACACAATCTGAAATGGTGTTTTCCTGGTGCTCTTGTTTATGGAATCATTGTATGCAAACTCAACCTATGCTAATTCCAAATCCCACTATTTCAGTTTGTCAGTTGCAATACACCTCAATAGATTTCCTAAACTATTAATGACAACCTTCATTTGCCCATTTGTTTGAGGGTGATAATTTGAACTAAAACTTAGCTTTGTTCCCAATTTCTTCCATAATGTTCTCCATAAGTGACTTATAAATTTAGCATATTTATCTAAAATAATGCTTAATGACAACCCATGCAATCTCACTACTTGTTTGAAGAATAAATTAGCTATATGTGTGGCATAATTACATTTTATACAAGTCACAAAATTCACCGTTTTTCTAAATCTATCAAAAAAAATAAATATGGAGTCCACACCTTTCACTGTCCTAGGCAATCCAAGCACAAAATCTATACTTATAGCTTCCCATGGATTTTATGAAATAGGAAATAGCTTGTACAACCCTATATTTTGACTACTTCATTTTGCATGTTGGCATATTCGGCATCCCTATACATATATCTTTAAATAGGTTATAATCTTAGGCCAATAATAATCTTCACTCAGCTTGACCAATGTTTTATCTATGCCAAAATGACTAGCAAGTCCTCTGCCATGCTTTTATTTCAATAAATTTTCCCTCATCAAACTTTACAATATACACAGTTGCTTCCCTTTGAAAAAAATACTTATTGGATAAAATAATCCAGCCATGGTGTCCAATCTTCCACTATAGGATTATCACATGCCTTCCATACCCTTACGAAATATGGATCAGTCTTATAAAAATCTTTATTGTATCAAATCCAATCACTTCTCAACTCATTTTAGTCATCAAAAGACTCCTTTTACTTAATGCGTCAACTACCTTATTTAATTTTCCGCTCCTATGCTTCAACACAAAAGTGAAATTTTGCATGTACTCAACCCATTTTATATGCCTCTGATTCAACTTACCTTGGTTGTTTATATATTATAGCGCTTGATGATTTGTGTATAAAATAGATTCTTTGGGTATCAAATAGTATCTCCATTTCTTCAATGCTTGGATGATAGCATAAAACTCTTGATCATATACTGAATACTTCCACTTGATTTCATTTAACTTCTCACTGAAATAAGCTATAGGTCTACCTTCTTGACTTAAAACACCTCTAATAGCTATACCGCTTGCATCACAATATACTTGAAATACTTTATTAAAATTTGGTAAAGTCAATATAGGTTGATTCGTAATCCTTCTCTTCAAATAATCGAAACTTCATTCTGCTTCATTTGTCCAAACAAATTGTTTTACTCCCTTAAAATTTTTTGTAATAGGTGCACATACTCCACTGAAATTTCTTATAAAATTCCTGTAAAAACTAGCCAAACCATGGAAACTTCTATATTTTAATGTACTCCTTGGTGAAGGCCAATCTACAATCACTTTCACATTTTCTGGATCTAATTTTAGTCCATTCTTTGATATCACAAAACCCAAATAAACCAGCTCCTCCTTCATGAAACTTCATTTTTCTAAATTTATCAATAATTTTTCCTACCTTAGCTTATCTAATACCTTCCTAACATGCTCCAAATGCTCCTCTTTAGTATTTTTGAAAATAAAAATATCATCCAAGTAGATAATTATAAATTTACCTTTAAACGGCTTTAGGACCTTATTGATCAATCTCATAAATGTGTTGGGTGTATTTTTCAATCTGAAAGGAATGACCAGCCACTTGTACAATCCATCATTGGTCTTGAATGCAGTTTTCCATTCATACCTTCTCTAATTCTAATTTGATGATATCTTCTCATCATATCAATCTTCATAAAGTACCAATATCCACCCAAATAGTTGATATTATTGATAATGGGAACCTGTACTTAATTTTTATTTTATCAATTGCCCTTGAATCTATATATATTCTCCATTTTTCATCCTTCTTCGATGTATGTACGGTTGGTACTATACATGGAATCAAACTCTCTCTTATCAAAATTCTATCTATAAACTCCTATACTTGTCTCTGTATTTCTTCATTTTCCTATGGTGTCAACCTGTATGCAACCTTGTTAGGTAGGCTTGAACTCGTAATTAGGTCCATATGATGGTTTATCTTCCTCATAGGTGTAAATCCACTTGCTAAATATTCTAATATAACATCCACATACTTCTCCAACAATTTTCTAATCTCTTTAAGATATTCTTCCTTTATTTTCTCACCCTTTACATTTATTGTTTTAGCTACCACAAGAAAACACATCCCTTCATTTTCCTTTATCTGTAGAAATTCCTTTCATGTTATCGATATTATTGTGTTCCTATTCCACCTATTTCTAATTATCCTACAATGGCTTCAACTTAAATTTTGTTCCATCTTTCCATATGGTGCAAGTATTTTCTCTCCCATAATGGACAACATGCCTATCATATTGCCAAGTCCTTCCAAGAAACAAGTGGTAAGCATCCATAGACATAATATAAAATAAAACTTCATCATAATACTTACCAATCTTAAAACTCACCAAACATTGTTCTTTGACTACCAATTGGTACCCCTTTTATATCCATGCCACCTTGTAGGGTGTAGGATGAGGCATCCTCTTCAATCCTATCTTGGTAACCATATCCTCAGATACAGTATTATCCATACTAATGTTTTCCACGATCACTTTGCAACATTTTTCCCCTATATTGCATATTGTTCATAATAATTTTCTCCTTTGTGAGGGCTTAGCTTCCTTTTTTTCTAGTGGTTTCATTAAAATATCCCTCATGATTAATGATTCTCTATACTCTGATGATGTACATTGCGACCTACCTTTATGCTTCTCCTCACATACAATATGAGCCATGTGCTTAGGTGCTCTTTGACTAGTTGTAGTTGTATTTTTAGGACACTAAAATGATATATGCCTAGAACACTGGTTGCATCTAAAATATTTTCCTCTAAATATTTTGCCTTGTCCTTTTTTATAATACCCTCTATTATAAGACTCTTCCTCTAGAAAAATATCCACCTCTTGTACTAGCATCTTGATAATGTGCATGCTTGGTTCCTTCATCCCTTGCTTGAAATTTTTTATTGTTGCCTTCCTTTCTTGGTTGGGATCTCTGGCTATCTTCTCCTCGATATATTCCTCTCATTATTTGACCTCTTACTCTAGATCTACTCTACATTATCCTCACTAATTTCTCCTCCATATTTAACACATACTAGTATATAATTTCTACAAACTTAATGTCCATTAAGATGATTTTATCCTGAATGTTATACCGCAATCCATTAATGTACCTATCAACTTTTTTTATTCTGAGTCATCATGGCTAGATATTATGGATAATTTATAAAACGTCTTCATGTAATGTTGGAAACTTATCTTTTTTTACCTTAAATTTTGTAGTTTTTCATAATAGACCCACTTGGTAGTTAGTAGACATGAACTTGAATTTCATCCTAGACACCATCGTATACCAATTTTTAATTTTCTCCTTTCCTTTCCTTTACCTCTCATCTTGGATGCTATTCCACCACAACAACACATGACCCTTCAACCTTGAACTTACATATTTTACGTTTTTTTTATCTTCTATTGATTCCAAGTCAAAATACCTATCTATTTCATTGATTCGATCGATTAATTTATCAGGGTCAAGACGTCCTTCATATCTAGGGACCTCAACTTAGGGTTTACCTCCAAATTTTCTATGGGTCAAATTAATCTGTCACTTTCATTATCTAATTGTTCTCCTTGGACTTCCTCAAATTTTGGTTCCTCGTTACTTTCCTCTTCAATAGGTGTTCCTCTACATTGTGCCACCTCAATAGCATCTAATCTAGATGTGAAAGTTATCACCATTTTATTCAATTATTCTCTTCCTAGTTCCCTTCTTCTAACTCTACCCTTCTGCATCATACTACTGCAATGTTTTCTTATCCTTTCAACTTCACCCATAAGTATCTTTTTCACCACTTACCCAATCAATTTCTCTCATTGCCCTCACCTTGGTCTTTTTCACCCAAGTCTATTGGTTACAATTTCTCCCCACAAGATCAACCTAGCTCTGATACCAAATTGATGCAAGCATAGGCTATGAGAAACAAAATAGAGGGTTTATACCCTGCTTCTAATTACACAGAGTACACAGTGTACCAATAAGGCATAAAACAAATACTATTATTTTTGTATTAATTCAAGGGTATCATACAACATACAATATTTTATTCTTCATGTATTCGCCTTCTCACTATAGGATTCGGTGGGCTTGTGTCTCCCCTCTTGATGTTGCTCTATCTCATATATATTTATTTATTAATTTTTTTTTACTTCCTCTAGAAGCTTATTTTTGCTTTTCTCTATAACTTCAGTTATTTACTTTTCTCTATAGTTCTATATTATTTCAAAAACTTTTGTTATTTATGTTTTTTATTTTCTCTATAGTTCTATATTATTTAGGAAACTTCCCCTTTTAAAGCTCATGTGTCAATATTCACCCCTAAGATATCATTTGTTCATTGATGAAGTCAATTGCAATGGACTAAAAGGATAGGATTGACAATTGAATATGAAATTCAACATGAATTTTATGCATATATGTATTATTGGTCATCAATTTGTGTATACGATATAGTTTAGTTATAAATATAAATAAAATGACTAATAAATTCAACATCATTTGCAAAACATTGCTCACATATAATTATCATTATAAATATGTAAATAAAAAATATATAATACAACTTAATTGCATTTGTCATGCACATCATATATAAAAATAAATAAAAAATGATATCTTGTAATGTTTTATTATATTTAGAAAATGTTCATTTAATTATTTATAGATCATTTTCTCTTTTAGTAATGAAAGTTCAAATAATTAAAAGATGAAGGTTAATAAAATTTTAAAGGTAAAATCATTTATATATTTAATTTCAAGTGAATATCATTTTATAAAAAATAAAATAATTTATTTATTATATTAAATGTTCACAATAAACTTGTTATTCTTTTTAAAAAATTCCAAAGAAGGTTTTACTCCTTTCCATCATATCTCTCCTATGGTAGACTAAGTCAAATCAAAGTTTCTAATGATCTTTCTAAGATGGTGGTTGTGCAAGGGGATTTATGCCTAATAAGGAATTTTTTGGGACCATGATCAGGTTTGGATACTATATGAGAAAAGGTCACACATTAAGTGTAGACATCATGGAAATTTGGATATTATTGTTTTACTTAAGAATTTATTTTGGCCAAATTTATCTACAAAGAAATCTTGTAGAAAGTACTACTTTAGGGTCCTTCATTCTTTGGTATAAGAGGACTATCTATGAAATAATTTTCATGTGGTTTTGATCCACATTCTTAGATTCTTCATGAAAAAGAAAGAGAATTGGAAGAAGGCCATGCAGGAAGAAATGTATTTGATGAAGAACTATGCATGGGATTTAGTTCAACGACCTATTGGGAGAAAGATAATAGGTAGCAAATGGGTGTTCAAAAATATACAAGGCCAAGTTGATTGTAAAAGGGTTCTCTGAGATCCTAGATATTGATTTTCATCAAACATATGTTCCCACTGTGAAGTTATATTCTATTAAACTTTTGCTTGCATATGCTGCTACTTTTAATTTAGAAGTTGAACAAATGGATGTAAAAATTGCATTCCTACATGGATGTTTAAAGGATGAAATATAAATGCAACAACCTGAAGGTTTTGAAGTACAATATGTATGTGTTTTTTGTAGGTTGAAAAAATCCCTCTATGGATTGCAACAACCCCTTAGAGAATGATACCAAAATTTTGATAGTTACATGTTGCAGATTGGATTTTTTTGTAACTCTCTAGATCCATGTTTCTATTACAAAATAAAGAGTAAAAGTTTTGTAATATTGGTTTTGTATATGGATGACATTCTCCTATTTTTTTTGGTATTAATTTAAAGAGAGGGTTTTTAAAGGGTCCCCACAACCTTATAGATATATCCAAACTCTCAACCATAATAATAATCTCCAAAATATTATACCTATTAGGAATAACCGAGATATTTTAATTCCTAATAACCATAATGATTATGGAGAGAACTTAGAAAAGTGCAATACTTTGAAGGCAAAAAAAACTCTAACAAAATTTTATAAAATAGAAAAGAGAGACAAAACACCCCTTACAATGAGATACAAAGGGATGTCCGACTCCTCCTTGCAAAAAAAAACATCATGAGCCTCTTTCCTAGCAAGGGAGACTACATCATCTGGGACATCATTTTTCCACATCAAAAAAGCAGCACAGTGGACATCACGGTTGGCCAGCATATCAGCCAATGCATTCCCCTCATGGAACACATGGTGAATGTTCACCTGTTAAAAATCATACAATAATCTCCTACCTTCGGCAATAATATTGAGAATGTTATAGCTAGGTGTACACTCCCCTTTGAGCATATTGATTATGTTCAATGATTCACCTTCGATTTCCACATTTTGATAGCCATCATTCGCTAACAATTTCACCCCCATATAAGTTACATGAGCCTTAGTTAAGTGTGAAGATTAGGAATCAAGGGGTTCAGAAAATACCATGAGGAAAACGTCATTCTTGTTTTGCATAATACCACCTACTCTAGCCTTGTTGGGGTTACCTTTTGAGGCCCCATCGTAGTTGAGTTTTAGCCAATTTGGAGCTGGATGGGCCCACTTAATTCCTAATATAGGATCAGGTTTGGGGGGACCAAGGAAGAGGGCTCCAACACAATTTAAGTTCCAAATCAAATTTGTTGGAGGAGGAGGGTGTCTTGGGCCATTTACCCACAAAGGTATCCAAGACATTATTTGACTCTCTATTAATGATCTTAATACCCACCCTGACAGCATCGATCTCAACATAATTAAAATCACATACATTTCATTCTTTACACACCCCCCACCATGCATGTGGAAGCATAATTTTCCACAACCAAGATAGTCATTGGGACACGAATGACGAACACCATTGAAGTATGTTGTCAATCAACGTACCTGGAAACACCCAATAAATGTTAAACCAATTAAAAATAAACATAAATATCTACCATGTGAACAGGTAGTTGAGGATCAAATGTTGTGTGGAATCTCAGTCCTATTTGCATAGATAGCATCTGTTCACCATAATACGACCCCTCTTTTGAAGATTCTCTAAAGAAAGTATTTTATTTTGAGCCGCCAGCCAGAAATAAATATTGATCTTTGGTATTAGTCTTTTAATCCAAATAATATTTCTTGGAAATGGAGCCTCATCTTCTGGGAGAAGGAATAAATAAGCTAATTTCATAGTAAAGTCACCTTCATCTTCCCTGCTCCAAATAAAGCAGTCCCTAAAATCATCCTATCTGATAGCATACCTGTTAAGTTCCACTAAAAGTCTCTACCAACTGACCAAATTGTTATGGTTGGACACCCAATAAGGATGAAAATTCCACAAATGCTTACCATTAACAGTAGGCATATATTGGGAAATCCAAATATTTCCTTCCTCCATAACTTTTAAATCAAGAGCCCTGATATTTGGGTCATTCAATAACGGCTCTCCCTCAACCAATGGTCTTCCCAAAACTTGACGTTTCTCCCATCACCAATGATCCACCTAATTTTAACCTTCACAAAGTCGTTAATCTTCATTAATATTATTTAAAAAATGGAGCCTCTCAGGGAGAGATCATCTAACAAGAAATAATTAAATTTTTATTTCACTTTAAGGATAGAGCACCAAGGTCTCTCGACATTCAAAGCAACCAACCACCCTGATTTACCAACCAGGGTTATATTCATAAGTGTTGCTCTTTTAAAATTAAGACCCCCATCCTTTCTCCTCTTGCAAATCTAATCCCAAGTGACCAAGTGGTACTTGCATTTTAAATTTGATCCAGTCCAAAGGAACATTTTATAAATACGATCAATTTTGTCTATTACTTTAGCAGGGAGCATGAATAAGGACATGAAATAAATGGGTATGCTCTAGAGCGTGCTTTGAACAAGTACTGCCTTCTTTGATTGGCTCAGCAACACCCCTTTTCAAGAGGCTATTTTATGTTGGATTCTTTCAATCAAAGGGTCCCACAGTGATTCTTCCATTCTCCCCATGAAGAGAGGCAGTCCAAGATAGATCTTTGAAAATGTGGCAATCCTACAATTGATTATATTCACAATATTTGATTTCCTGGCTTTCGGAGTGTTAAAAAAGTAGAGAATGCTCTTCACAAATTTTATCTCCTGACTAGCAGCCCTCTCATAACACAATAAGATATTTTTAATATTTCGAGCAAAAAATACCGATGCACCACTAGCAATCAGAGTGTCATCAGCAAATTGGTGATGAGATACAGGTGGACATGGGAGAGCTGGATGAAGACCCACCTCCCCGCTCAACCTTACAATCGTTATCTCCAAAGCCTTTTTTGCAAAGAGAAATAGGAAGGGGAAAGTGGATCAGCTTGCCTCAAACCGTGGTGACTTAAAAAATCCAAAAAACCGATCCATTCACTTAAATAGAGCACCAAACTGAAGAAATTTAAGCCGAAATAAGGGTGACCCACCGATCATTGAAGCCAAACTTCCTCATCACCTCTTGTAAGAAATGCCACGTCACTTTTTCAAAAGCCATACTAATATCGAGATTTAAAAGGAAAGCCTCTCTACCACTGTACTTGACCTAATGAAGAAGCTCATGCATGACAATAACACCATCTACAATTTGTGTAGCCAACACAAAGGCACTTTGAGCCATATCAATGAGATTCAGAAGCAGCACCTTGATTTTGTTAGACAAAGCCTTAGAGAGGAATTTATATAATTAATTGCACAAAATTATTGGTCTAAAATCCTTAAATGACGAGGTGAAATCCTTTTTTGTAATTAAGGAAATCAACATGGAATTCAGGGATTTAGAAATCTTCATAGATATTTGGGCTTCTCTCAGATCCTCCGCCACATCAAACCCAAAAATATTCTAATATTTCTAAAATAAAAATGAAGTAAATCCATCAGGTCTTAAAGCCTTTAAAGGCCCCATATCTTTAACAACATTAAATATTTCATCATATGTGATCGGGGTCTCCGAACCCGCGTTCATTTTCTCTATCACCAACGTAGGAAAGGCATCTAAAATAACATGTTCCACCACCAAATACTAATCTAGAGGGGACCAAGAAGAGAATTGAATAAATTGACAGCCTCTAGTTGAATTTCCTCGCTATTCCTGATAGAGCTACCATTCTCCTTAATAATATCCACTATTCTATTCCTACTCCTCTGCTACATGGTGGATGTATGAAAGAACTACGTATTCTTGTCACCTTCTCTTAGCCATAATTCTCTTAATTTCTACTTCTAGTGCAACTTGATATCCGCTTGTTTGTTATGATAATTAGTTGAGCATTCCCTTTCCTCCCTTAATAACACCTCATAGAGTCCCTGTGACTCAATATTTTTCTCTATTTCAGAAAACTTTTTTTAAGCTTCCAACTCCCTAAAGATATTACCATACACATTCTTGTTCCACCATTTTATGAAGCCTTCAAATTTTGAAGGTAAATTTAAAACGTCTCAATCTTGATAATTCCTCATCCCACCATTTTTTCACATAATCTTCATAGTTAGGGAATTTGCACCACATTGCTTCAAAGCAGAAGGGTCTCAGAACAAAAGAAGTGTTTTAAACAATATCTAAAAGGAGAGATTTATGATCTGAGCCCACTTTGGGTAAGGTGGAAAGCACTACATCCCCAAATAAATTGAGACTTCCAGATGAAACTAGCACTCTATCTAGCTGGTTCAAGATAAAACCATTACCCGACATCCTGTTACTCCATGTAAAATACCCCCCTTTCAAATCCATGTCTCATAATTCTACAAAAGATATGAAATCCACCAGGTTAGCAATACTATGATCTTCACAACTACTTCCACACCTTCTCTCAGAAGGATATAGAAGGGAGTTAAAATATCCAATCACTAACCAATGTTCATGAATTAAGGTTTGACACATTTCTAGCAACAACTGTCAGAAATATCTTCTTCCATAAGTGGTATTCGAAACATATATATTAGAGACCACCTAACACGTTTGGATTTCATTGCACTAGAAAATAATATTTATCACTCTACATGAAGCAAAGATCACATTCCCATAAAATTTATTTGAATTTTAGAAAAAAATGAGTCCACCTATTGTTCCTATAGCTTCACTGGCCATGAAACCCGAGTCCTTCCATACTGCCCTTTGGATCGATCTCCACAACTTTGCCTCAAGCTTTTATTATTAAATGCATAAGAGATCAGGGGCTAATTCTCTTCTCAAGAATGCCAATAAATGCTTCTTGTAGGAGTTATTAAGCCCTCTTATGTTCCATGAGCATATTTTCATGGGAAGGAGGAACTCACTTTATCTCCACCATCTACCGACGAGCTCAAGAAACCATCCAAGCTCAATCGTTTTTCACCTTCACCAATTTTCAAAACTAGTCTATATTGACCTCCATTGGCCTTTCTTTTCCTACTTACTTTAGACACAGGACTTCCTGGTTTACAGGCCTTTCCCAAATCCATCAAACATCTTCTATGACTACAATATTTAGAGCTAGGAGAGACCTTCTTCGTTACCACCAGCTAATGATATGAGGAAGTAGGAGCCACATCCATCACTAAAGATTCATTTCTTACCATAGAGGTGGAACAACCATCCACATGATTGGTCATGCTAGGAGAGAAGGACATACAATGAGCCACCAAGGATTGTGGGCATTCCATTAAGGACCCCACCGGGGTCGCCATATGGACTTTAGAGCATGATGGACCCAAGTCTTCTTCTAGAGCATTTAGACACTCAAAAGAGTTGTCTAAGGGGATAGAAGCCTCCTCTAGATTGACTTTCAAAAACAAGTCCACCTCTAGCCTATTAGAATTATCCATTGTAATATTTGAACACATCGGTTTTACCAACTCCTCCTCCCTAACCATAGGCACCAACGAAAAGGAGGAAAGAGGGGAAGTCAAATTTCGAAGAGCCACCGAAGGAGTAATGGCTTCCTTGACCGACGTGGCAGCAAACAATTTCTTCTTCCATATTCTTCGCTTATTTGAGGGGAAAGACCAAATAGACTTGCTAACACCAGAAATAGAGGCCGGTCTCTTCTATTTTTCCATCGTGAACACAAATCCTTGCGAGTGTTTGATCCTAGTATGGAAATCCCCTAAATTTATTTTACAATACAAAGATGAATGACCTTTGCTCCCACAAGCTGAACATGAAAAGCTATCATGTTCGTAGATGATTACCTACTCCCACATTCCCGCCAAGGAGTTGATCAAAATAGATTTTGGCAACTCTTTGGATAAGTCTATGAGAACACTTAGGTGAACAAATTGCCTTTTATCTTCTGACATGGAAGAGGCATCAAAAGAGATAAATTTAACAATTACATTGGCAATTTGTTTGAATATGGATTCATGCCATAAATAGAGAGAGACTTTAGGAAGATGAATCCAAACTAGAATCATGTCCACTTTGTGAGTAGCAAGGTTAAACCCAGATTCTCATTTCCTCAAATACAACCCACACTTTCCAAAAACCATGACCCCTCTTCCAACACCCAATCAACATCAGAGGGGTTTGATAGATAAAAGAGAAAAAAGTTCCTTGAAAGAAGAGATAAACAGAGGCTACCAGTTAGCTTCCAATGGGTGATGGCCCATCTCTTTAAAGCATCAACATTCGGTCTGCTCCCAAAGAATTTTCCCACTAAATTACTAGATAGATTTGCCAATAGAGAGGACACAATTGAGTCAGAGACAAATATTTTAAGTTGGGGATGAATGTCTCCATCAACAACCCAATTGGCTAAGTCTACACTTCCCCATTAATTTTGGTCGTAGCCTCCCCAATAGCTTGACCACAAGGTTTTTCCAAAGAAAGAGATTCCATCGGTTCATCCAGAGCTTCCCCACTCGGATACCACATTTCATCAAAATCACACACTAGCAATGTAAAAGAGAAGACTGAATGATAGGATAGCTCAGACAACTGCAAGAATCCAAACACAAACACAAACCGATGAAATCTAGACCAAGATCCACCATATCAAAGAGCCATAATCATTGAGCAGAGCGATAGCGGAGGATGACATCCTTCTAATTGAAAATGATAAACATTTGATTTTAAAAACTAAGGTGTTGTTGTTAATAAACTTTGATATGAAGGACTTGGGTCAGTCATATCATTTCTTGGGTGTTGATATTATCAAATATCATAAGATTAGTTATGGATTTCCCAAAAGGATTAAATTGGTAAAATTTTAAAAGAATTTAGAATGTAGGATATTAAACCTGCCAAAACTCGTATGGAGCTTGGAGTTAAATTATTTGTAACTACAACTAAAGAAAAAAGAGAGAATGAATAAAATTTCATATGTAGAGGTTGTGGGATCATTAATGTATGCAATGGTATGTATCAAGCTTGATATTACTCATGTTCTTAGTATGGTCAACAAATATATATCTAATCCTGGAAAGGAACATTGAACTTCTATAAAAAAGAATTTTTAGATATTTTATAGGTACTAAAGATCATGTTTTGTGTTATCAACCCAAGAAGAATGAAGAGTTTTGTTTATAGGAACATGTAGACACAAATTTGGTAGGTGAATTGGGCAACCATAAGTCAATAGGAGGATATGTCTTCACTATGTATGGTAGTGTAGTGAGATGGACGAATAAAAATTCAAATGTTGTAGCTTTGTCAAGTGCTGAAGAAGAATATATCGCTACTACTGATGCTACAAAAGAATTTTTTTGGTTTATGAGGTTGTACAAAGGTTTGGACTTGAATAAATAATATATTCGAATAAAATGTGACAACCAAAGTGCAATAACACTTGTACATTTTTCATCATTTCATGAAATGACAATTCACATTGCAATGAAATATCATTTTGTGCGTGATATGGTAGATAGTGGAATGATCAACATGATCAAATGTAAAACCCAAGAGAATGCAGTAGATGCACTTACTAAGGTTATCATAGCTCAAAAGCACCAATTTTGCATCAATTTTGGTTTTCCACTGAAGTAATTGATAATAATTTTAGTATTATCGTAATAAGATAAAAAAAATTGCCATTAATACTACACATGTATTGGAATCTTCCCCACCCCAATTTGTCTAGTGGTATATAGTGCTGTCAAATTTGCATTGCAAATTCCACTATCGTGATAACAATAGTAATAATATTTTCTTGACACAGAAAGCTGTAAATAATAATTTTAGGTCATTGTCATTCAGATGCATTCTTTTAATAAATTATTGAAGTGATTCGTGTTACTATTTTAAATAATTTTGTATTCAAATATTAATGTAATCAAACATTAAGCCATATGTTTATGTTTGTAAATTGCAACATAAAAACATGATTTGTGAATTTCATGAATTTTATCCAAAGGACATTTCTTCTACAATTGTAAGTATATATTTGCTTGCAAAATTTATGACTATGCAGTATAGAGGAGTAATTTTATACAATAAATTTATTTTATTTTATTGTATATATATAGATATAATTTATTTGTTTTATTCATGATAATTTTTAGTTGGATTTTAGAAGTAGTTTTTATTATTTTATGTTATTTAAAGCATATCTTGTAACATGAAACAAATCCATTAATATTTTGAAAAAAAATTAAGGTAAGACAATAAAATTAGATAATGGTGTTTATTATATATATTTTGTTGATATGTATCTTTATTTTTAAGATGTCTTTTAGTTGTTTATATCAAAATGCAATATTCTAATGTTTATGTTTAATGACTATTTTAAAAAATGATAGTATTGTTTCAGGTTCTAGTAGGTTTTTCAATCCATTATTTCATATGCATTGAAGTCCATTTTATTAGTAACTTGAGGATTTTAGTAGTATAGAATTGGATCCAATTTATTTAGGAAAAGTTTCTAATTGAAAGGTGCTATAAACAAAGAGTTTTATCTTCTTCTATAATCATATTTTATATAAATATAATCATTTCTCTTAAGTGAGAGTAGATTGAAAAGTTCTTTATTATTGTTTTGAATTTTAGTCTCATGTCCTTGCCCTTATAGAAAAATTATTGAAGGTACTAGTTCCATGTTTTAAATGTTCAAGATCAAAAGAGGACAAGTTAATAATGGAAAAATAATAACTTTGCATTAGACCATCATATTTTATTAAAACTTGTTTTACTAAAGAATAAAATTAACAAATTTTAAAATATCAAAATTTGTTAAATTTAAGAATTAAAAATGAATATTTTGATATTGCTTTTTGTTGTTGTAAGAAAATTCATCGTACGATCACTGATTATAAATTAATTAATGAATTACACTTGTATTTTTCCTATGGAATGTCGTAATGTGATTTCCATTGTGTATGAAGGATCAGGTATACATTTTTAACAAACAAGGATTGATCCACGAAAAAGTTAAAAGGGGAAATGATGATTAGCTCACGAGTACATGGAAGAGTACATGGAAGCTCACACTCTGCATATCATATAGGTGCATTGCAAAGGATTTGCAGTATTCTGTGAGCTATGTTAAGATGTTTATTACTTTATTGTTTAAAGTTAAATGATACATGCATATGATTTTGTGGTGATGAAGATGCCTAACACAAGGGAGCATTTTTGTTAAAATAGAAATTCTTCATACCAGTTAGAATTTGTAAATAAGAATGAAATTTATTATTAAAATAATAAACAATAACAATAAACAAATGAAATAAAAATAAAATGTTATTATATTTATTTCTTAATAAATTACATAGATGTATATGGTAGATCATGGTTATATCGAAACGAGGTATTGTGTGTAACTTTCATTATATCTCTATCGAAAAATATCCTTTTCCATGATGGAAGTAGCATAGATGGAGGGTTGGTTGGATAGAGAAAGTGGATTTTATCTTGCTTTGCATATCAATTGAAGTTAGAGTCTTTCATGTTTGGTTTTTCCTTCGTGCATTAAAAAAATATAGATATTTTTACTATTTTTGTTCTGTTGGGTGAACCTAACTAGCTTGGAAATTTTATCTCAATTGGAAGAGAAGCAAAAGGACAATGAAATGATTTACAATGAACTTAAAAATCATAGGTCGGGTCCTTGGTTATTTAATTAAAATATTTGATACAGTATAATTGGATGAAGTTTGTGTATGCCATAATGATGAATGAGCAAAATTGGTAGAACTCATATGCTAATGCTTGTGGTTGAATAAAATTGGTTTTTTTGTAAATGATATACCTTATTTGTACTTGAACTATAGAAGAGGTATTCTTTATTTGTTGAGTTAAATTAATCTATGTGAAACCACATAAATCTATCCATTGTTTTTTATAACTGTTAGTTCTGGATTAATTGAAAAGTGTATGTGAAAGGATGCTATTTATTTCTGTAGTATAACATTAAAAATGATGGTTATTGAAGATATTGTTGTTATGCTAATGTTTCCTACCTGTATATATCATCATGATGAGTTTATGTTAGAATTTATCTTGGTATGAGATGTATGCATGGAAATCTAGATGTTTGTATTGTTAAGTGATGTTAAATTATTAGTAAATGTAAAACTTGGTGCATTGATTTAGCTATGCATTAATTTAGAATATGAGCCTTTTTTATCCTAGTTGTATGCTTAACAAGTCTTCAACTGTTGAAAATATGATGGGAGAGAAGATAGTTGGAAAAAAAATTATTCTATTATTCTTCTAGCATGCGAGGAATGAGAACTTAGAGAGCTACAACTCCTCTATTTGAACTGAAGGTGCTATCGCTAGTGTTAAGATTAAATTATTTGTAGTATTTTTGTTATTATGTAGCAAATGAAGGAAATATAACATAAATTTTTTTATTTACCTATATAATTACTTTTTGAGACATTTTTTGTACTGGTTTGTGGTATGCAACTAGAAAAATATGGCATCTATACATACTTTTTACTCTCCAAAAGATACATTAAATTGTGGATATAAATTGGATTCATAGTATTCCAAATGACATATGAAAAGGGTAGTGTGATATTTATTTCTTTAATACAAAGTATTTTTGCCTTGTGGAACATCGATTCTTGCATGGATTAAATGGTTGTTTGGAAAATATGTTAATTGTGTATATAGTGCAGAAGATAATGTGTGTGTTTAACACTTTATTTAAAAAAAACTCAAAAAAAGAATATTTATGTTTAACTTGGTGATATTTGAGGGGATTTATTCAATAATAATTGCTCTAAAACTCGAGTGACTATCACTATAAAACTCTTGAGTTTATTGTAGCAAGGTTTGATAAGATAATTTGCCAATCGAACTAGGAGATATATTAGTTTGTGATGAGAAAATAATACATTGGTTATCATTTAAAAGGGGATCCAATACGAAAATAATATGTTAAATTCAGTAAATTCCTTTTTTTTGGACAATCAACTAAATGTTATTTTATGAATGATAAACCTTGAAATACGTAAAGGGGTACCATGTTTATCATCCTAGATAAATGCACTCTGATCGAAAAACAAACTACTTCATTTAAAATGTGAATTATTAGAGTTTATTAAAAACATTTTGTAAGTTAAGAGTGTGATAATATCCTAGGTAGTTTGGATAAATTTGTTGTATAAAATCATAGAGGTATTATCCTTGAGATTAACTCATTATGCTTTTAGTTGGAAAATAAAAATAATTGACTTTAGCTGGTTCGTTGGGTATATTTGTAAGTAGTAAATATTTACTCAAAAATCTATTATCAAAACCCTTGTAAAGATAATCTTAAATATGACATGGTTTATAAATTGTTAGAAAATTTTGATGTAATAATATTTTATGTATCTAAAGTTATTTAAAGCAAAGAGCATTTATATTAGCATTGCTTTAGATATTTAAATATTGAAGTAAGTGAATAACTTATTTTACGAGAATTTTAAGTTGTATTTACCTTTTGGCTTATTTATGATCTAAGTACATAAAGATATATATAGTGAAATAGTATTTATTAAGGTTATTATATCAAGAAAAGAACTTGTCTGGAATAATAATACCTTAATAAAATAAAAATATGAAATCCTAAGAATAATACTAGTGAACTTTGAAACTAGTGACAACAAAATTATTTAGGAGTTGAGCTAATATTCTTTGAAATATGAGGTAAGAACTTAGAACATTTTATTTAGTAAAATTAAAAGTGAGCCTACCATAATATTATAAATTATAAAATGCATCAACATAATTCTTTAGAATATATGCTCATATTTAGATAAAAGTATAAAATAAGTTAAACCTATGTAATGCTTAGTTAAATGATAGCTTTTGTAAGATTGCTTAAGGTTAGTGTGTTATGTTAACTATATAAATTTTGGATCCTATCTAGAGTCTTTAGTGATAAACGCTAGCTATAAATTCAAATAATTCTTTGGTATAACTCATTGAGAAGGATGAGCAAACTACTTGAGAACCTGAAATAGTAAATGAATGCTTAGTATAAATTCTTCAAGGACGAAGATTCTAAAAAAGAAACTTGAAGAGATCATCAAGAAGGGGTGACTAATTGAAACCATCCAATGCTATTTATGTGTGGGAATGCACACAACGAGTCTCAAAAATAATCATAGTCTGACAGAATTGGTCAAAATAAGAGACTTGGTTAGAACAGGTAATGAAGGGTGGTATGGGATGTCATCTCTAGGTTGTTTTTTGGGTAGTACTATAAAAAGTCCCATGTTCATTTCACTTATCTAGTTAATCCATGATGTTTGGTATGGGATAAATAATCGTGAGTCACAATGAACATGTGTGATCAAGTCCAAGATCAGGGTATTGATATCTCTAGCTGACTTCGAGTAGTGGATAATCAGTTAGACACTAGGTATATGTACGCTAACCCCCTTATATACACATATTGGAAAATTTTGATTGGTTAGTCGAGGGTTCAATATGATAAGGGATGGGATGTATGCATCCACCCTCTAGGTGTTATGGGCCTTGGAGGATAATCACAACTATGGATTGACCCTCATTCTAGAATACGAGGACATTAAATGAGATTAATTGATTCTACAAAATATCATATTTCATAGGATTTGGTCAATCTCGTCCACTTGTGTGGTTGTATATAGCATTCTTGAATCCAAAAGTGGTATGATATGACTGTACTGATTTAAAAATATGATATTAATTCATTCAATGATAAAAATCTACTGTGAACATGAAATCACTTTTAGAATTAAAAACATTAAATTAAAAAAAAAAAATTACCCTATAAAATTTTCTTAGCTTGTTTTGAAGTACAACTAGGTGGGTAGACTTGGGTTGTTACATTACCCACCTGGTTGTACATCAAAATAAGCCAAAAAAACTTTACAGGGTAATTTGTTTTCTAATTTATATAGTTAGTATAACACACTAACCTTAAGCAATCTTACAAAATATATTATTTAACTAAGCATTACATAAGTTTAACTTTATATACTTTTATGTAAATATGAGCATATATTCTAAATATTTATGTTCTCATATTTTACAATTTATAATACTATGGTAGGCACACTTTTAATTTTACTAAATAAAATGTCTAAAGTTCCTACCTTGGTTTGACAAAATATTATCTCAAATCCTAAATAATTTTATTTTCACTAGTTTCAAATTTCACTGGTATTATTCTTAGGTTTTCCTATTTTTCTTTTATTAAGGTATTAATATTCCAAGCAAGTTATTTCCTTCATATACTAACCTCAAGAAAGTCTATTTCACTATGTATATATCTATGTACGTAGATCATGGTTATGTTGAGCTGGGGTATTGTGTCTAACTTTCATTATGACTCTACCTAAAAATATACTTTTCCATGACGAAAGTAGTGTAGATGGGAGAATCCGGTTGGGTAGAGAAAGTGGATACCATATTTCTTTGCATGTCAACTGAAGGAGGTTTTTTCATTATTTTTTTTGCCTTCATGTGTTAAAAAAAATAGATATTTTTACTGTTTTTGTTCTGCTCGATGAATCTAACTAGTTTGGAAATTTACAAGAAACCTAAAGGAGGAGATAAAATTAGATAGGGAGGTATAAAGAGAGCTAAATTTTAAACCAATAAATTTAGGAGAGATGGCAAAGAGTTTTCCAAAAGATATGATTAGAGACCTGCAATCTAGAGAAGGCTAGGGAAATTGTACCATAGAACAGTAACAAGAGTAATAATAGAGGAAAAAAAGCTCCACCAAGTGGATGTTATATATGCCAAGGAGCATACTATGCCAAAAAATTCCTCCACAAAGCTGATATTTGTTAGAAAGCCCTAGAAGAGGTCGCTCATAGGATCTCTACGATGAAAGGTAGTCTCATACTTAATGGTTAAGTTACTTATTTCTTATTAAATGGTAATTTTTTTTATAAATATGTACATATTTTGATAGATAGTGGATCAACTGATGGCTTTATTTCCACTAGATTAGTGAGGGATATACCTAAAAAAACCTAGATTTTTAGCCAATGGTTGGAATGTAGAGTACGATTTAGGGTAAAGCTACCAATTCAATCAATGTCTAGTTGACCCTCACATCATTTTTTCATAAGAAAAAATGAATTGGAATTTGTATATGGTACCTTTACATGCTTTTTATATCATTCTTGGTATTGATTGATTAAAATCCCATAAGGCTCTTCTAAATTTTGAAGAAATATAGGAAGAGTTTATGGATGATTCTAATCAAAGTACTATAATTCATTGTGATCGTGGTGCAATTAAGCCACATATATTGTCTGTAATGTATATAAATAAATTTATTAGGAGGAAAGGAATGATATTTATAGTTAAAATAAATATGAAAGAAGAAACTAAAGTGGAGTCTGATATCTTCCAAAAGCATCTTGTTTTTGGAGAATTCAAGTACATATTTCTGGAGGACCTTCCATGGTTACCTCCTTAGAGAGAGTTTAATTTTTCTATTGAGTTGTTACCTAGAGTTGCACCCATTACAAGGGAACTATATAGGATAACTTTTATTGAGCTACAACAGCTCAAAATACAACTTCAGGATTTTTTGGAAATCAAGCCTAGGGTGTCACCATGGGGAGCTCCTATCTTGTTTGTTAAGAAGAAACATGGTACCTTAATAATGTGCATAGACTACTAGATGTTGAATAAGGTTACTATAAAAATAGGTACTCGTTACCTAGAATTTATGATCTCTTTGATCAGTTGAAGGGAGCAACCATGTTCTAAAAAATTGACCTGAGGTCTAGATATCATCAGTTAAGGATTCAAGAAGAATACACTTCTAAAACATATTTTAGAACAATGTATAGATATTTTGATTTTACCATCCCATCGTTTGGTATATCTAATGCCCCAAATGCATTCATGAATCTTATGAATATTATTTTAAGAGAGCAATTAGATAGGTTTGTGCTCATATTTCTAGATGATATATTGATCTATTCCAAGAGCAAGGAGGAGCATGATCAGCATATGCCAACTATACTTGAGATTCTTAGAAATAATTAGTTGTATGTAAAACTATGAAAGTGTAAATTATACACACCACAAGTATAGTATTTGGGACATATTTTCTCTGCTAAGGGGGTTGCAGTCGACCCTAAGAAAGTAGAAATAATTATTGATTGGCAAACACCTACTAATATGACTAAGGTGTGAAATTTTATGGGGATTGTAGGCTATTATAGGTGATTTTTTAGAGGGTTCTCAAGAATTTACCAACCCATTACAAACCTTAAAAGGAAATGTAAAGCCTTCAAATGAAAAAAAAATGTAAATAGGTTTTTCAAATTTTGAAAGAAATATTGACAACCATACCAATTTTGCAATTAACTGGTCCTAATAAGTAGTTTATAGTGTGTACTAATGCATGAATTGAAGTATTGGAAGGGATTTTGACCCAATATGATGTGGTTATTACCTTTGAGTCAAGGAAACTTAAGAGACATGAGGTGAATTATGCCACTCATGACTTGAATTTGGTAGTTGTTGTGCATGCCCTTAATATTTGGAGGTACTATTTATTGGAAAAAGTATTTGAATTGAAAACAAATCATTGAAGTTTAAGATACATATTTAGTCAACCCTTATTGAATGCGAGGAAATAATGTTGGTGGAGTTTCTAGATGAGTACTATTTTGGCATCGAGTATGTGGAGTTTCTAGATGAGTAATATTTTGGCATCGAGTATATTAAGGGTAAAGAGAATAAATTTTTTTATGTTTTAAGTAGGAGAGGGTGCATTGCTACAATGACTAAATGTTATAATGATTTGTTGGATTTGATTAAAGCCTTTCAATAAAAAATGAATTTTTCCAGTATTTTAATATTTAGGTTGAGAATAACTTGGAAGGGATATATGCTTTGTAGTTAAATATGACTTGTTGTTTTATAAGAATAGGTTGGTAGTTCCAAACATAGGTGGATTGAGAAAAATAATCCTTAAGGAGAAAGACAATAGTCCTTATTCTATGCACCTGAGAGGGGGAAAAATTTATGATCTATTAAGAAGGGCCTACTATTGGCCAGGTATGAAAAAGGATATCACTAATTATATGACCAGATGCTTGGAGTGCCAAAAAGTGAAAATGAAACATTTTCATCCAACGGGTAGGTTGTACCCACATGAGATACCCACACAAAAATGGCAGGCGGTATCAATGGACATTATAGTGGGTTTTCCTAAAATAAGGTTTAGGCATGATGCAATATTGGTGGTTGTGAAAAAGTTGACCAAAGTCACACATTTTATACCTAGTAATGTGTAAACTGATGCACCTATTATAGAAAGCAAATTTTCTAGGGAAGTAGTAAGACCACAAATTTCTAGAAATCATAATTTCTCATAGAGAATATTACTTTACCTCTAAATTTTGGTAGGCTTCACATGAAGCATTGGAAACCAAATTGAATATTAGTACCATTTATCACCCTAAGAAATATGGACAAACTAAGAGGGTAAACTAGGTATTAGAAGATATGTTAAGAATGTATTGCATGGAAATAAGCATTCTAGCTAATTATCATAATATCTTAGCAAGGTAAGAATCCTTTTGGAAACAAAAATCTCGAGCATTGTGGCTCAAGGAAGGAGATCTTAATACTAAGTTTTTTCATGCATCTACACTCAAAAATAGAAGTTATAACAAAATTAAATAATTAGTGTGCTCCAATGGCTCCACAACTACTGATCTCTAGACCATTATAAATGAGGTTGTTTCATACTTTTCAGACCTCCTTGGAGAAGGTAGGGCTCCCTCCAATATGGTTGTAAATTCTATGCTCTATCATATCCCCAGTTTGGTTTCAAATGAGGATAATTCCAAGCTTCTTTTACCTTTTTCTAATGAATAAATTCACTCAGCTCTTTTTGCAATGCATCCGAACAAATATCCTCGCCCTGATGGTTTTCCTCCAAGGTTCTTTCAAATATTTTGGGAAATTGTAGCAAAATATGTATGTGCTACCATTAGAGAATTTTAGTTTTCCAAAATCATCCCCCATGGATTCAATTCTACATTCATTGCTCTTATCCCCAAGAATCCCAATGCTAAATCGATATCTGATTTTCATCCCATTAGTCTTTGTAATGTTGTATATAAGATCCTCATGAAGGCTATAGCTAATAGAATGAGATAAATCCTCCCAAGAATCATTGATTCTTCTCAAGGGAGTTTTGTTCAAGGTAGGTCCATCCTTGATGGTGTCATCACTATTCATGAAGTTCTCCATTCTGTTCATCTCTCTAAGCAGCCTACCTTTGTTCTTAAATTAGACATGAACAAAGCTTATGATAGACTTAATTGGGAATTTCTTGAGGTTGTCCTTATAAAATTTGGTTTTCATTCTGACTGGTTTTCCCTTGTCAAAGGATGCATATCTTCCCCATGGTTTTCTATCCTTGTCAATGGATCAACAACTGGATATTTCCCAAGTGCCAGAGGTATTTGACAAGGAGACCCTATTTCTCCTTTGTTGTTCATTATTGTTGTTGAAGCTCTTGGGAGAACTATCAAAGTATCTTGTGATATTTGTCTCCTCTCTGGCCTTAGAGCAGCGTCGCATATGAGACCTGTTTCTCATCAACAATTTGTTGATGATACTATTATTACTACAAAAGTGTCAGTCTTTGAAGCCCAGGTTATCAAGCATATTCTTTTACTATATGAGGAAGCAGCTGGACAGAAAGTTAACTTTCATAAAAGTAAAATTTACTTTGTGAATACTCCAATTCGAAGACAACAAAAAATATCTGCTATTCTTGAATGCCCCATTTCTTCCTTTCCTGCTTCCTACTTGGGTATTCCTCTCTTTTTAGGACAACCCAAGCCTTCCATGTGGAACAACATTGTTGAAAGACTTCAAAAGAAATTGGCTGGTTGGAAGGGCAATTTGTTGTCTCAATATGGGAAGATAATATTGACTCAAGATTCTCTTCAAAATATTCCCATCTATTTTATGTCTGTCTTTAAAATTCCTGCTAAAGTGTGTCAAAAACTTGAGCAGATTCAAAGAAAATTTTTGTGGTCTGGGATAGAAAATAGGAACAGGTTCCATCTTGTGTCTTGGGACAAGGTTTGCAAACCAAAATATTTGGGTGGGGTTGGTCTTAGAAGGATTCATCTCTTTAATTCTGCCCTTTTAACCAAACAGGCTTGGATATTAATCACAAAAGAGGAAGTTTCTTGGACACATATTGTTCACCGCAAATACATGCAGAATTCCACTTTCTTTGACATTGAAGTGCCCTCTCGCGGTTGTAGGTCAAATAATTTCTTCAATGTGGCCTACGTTGGAGAATAGGTGATGGTACTCTTATTTATTTTTGGAGGGACAAATGGATTCTTGGGACCCCCTTGATTCAACATCCTACTTTGACTATCCTCAAACCGCATACTGATATTTTATATGGGTCTAAAGTTATTGATTTCATAGAATATTAGAATGGTAGAAAGATATTGAAGAATTTGGTTATTTTTTCTCTTAAAAATGAATCTAATCAGCTATATAATATGTTAAGCTCCATATTCATCCCTTCTAGAAGATCATCAGATCAAATATTTTGGAAATCCACTAACTCAGATCAGTTCTCCATTAAATTGACATACAAATTTATGATTCCTATTGAGCCTGTTCTGGATTAAATATTTGATTCCCAAAATTACCTCCTTTTTTTGGGTTACAATATAAGAAAATATTCTCACCACTGACAATATATTAAAAATAGGATTACCTATACCTAATAGATGCCACCTCTGTTGTTATGATTGGAAATCCCCCTACCATATTTTTCTTAGGTGTCCCTTTGTCATTCCAATTCTTTATAAACTTCTTGATTGCTTTTGCATTTCCTAGGCTATCCCTCAATCCATACCTGAACTATTTATTCAGTGGCCTAATATATTCAACAACTTACACCTTAAGACCTTATGGTAATTTTGTCTTCACCACTATGTTTGGCAGATTTGGCTAGAAAGAAATCATCATGTTTTCTCTGACACTTCTTAGAGTTCTGATTATATTTTCAATAAAATTTTGTCCTTTGCGATGGAGAATGCATCCCTGTGTCCCTTACCTTCCTCACCTCCAAAACCTTTTGAAGCTTGTCTGGCTGGGACTCTTAATTTCTCCATTGTTAATTCATGCGTCCAACCTTCATCCAATAGAATTCTTACGAGCTAGATTCCTCCTCCTCCTCATTGGCTAAAGCTAAAATTTGATGGCTCTACCAAGGGCAACCCTAGTCATTCAGGTGCAGGTGGAGTTTTAAGAGACAACCAAGGTAATGTTATTATTGCTTTTCCTTGGGATCTAGTCTAACCAGGTTGCTGAGGCTCGTGCTCTCTAGCATGGTTTAACTCTTGCTCAAGGGATGACCAATCAGATTTTAGTGGAAGGGGACTATTTAACCACAATAAACTATTTTAAAAGTAGCAAGAACCCCTCATGGAAAGTCCAAAGTTGTATTGATGAAGCTAAAATATTGCGAAACCAATTCCAAGATATTATTTTCCAACACACATTCCGTGAAAATAATAGAGTTGTTGATGCCCTTGCTAATTATGCCACATCCTTAAGCGAGTTGATGACATGGAATACTGACTTGCCTCAATTCCTTCTTCCTATTATTGAAAAATATAGAGACCCTTTGTTTCAGCGCCTCTCCCTCCTAACGTGGAGCAAGTCAGCATTATTCAAACTGCCTCTCATGTTATTGGTCCTTAATTTTTTTGTTGTTGCCCTTGTTAACTAATGTATATCTCATTTTTAGTTTGTTTTTTGGTTGTTTTGGATCTCTGTTCTACTGCTTTATGTTCCCAGCTCTGGTTGGTCAAAGGATGGCCTTAGGTTGGTGTCACTTTTAGTTTTGTTAAATATGAGGTTTGCCTCAATTTTGATTATAATAGTTTTTTATGGCTTTGGTTGGCTTTTCTATGGACTATTATGAGGCTCGCCTCTCATTTTGGCTTTGTAATTTCTCGTTGGGTTTGGTTGGACTCTATGTGGATTGGATTTTTCCTTTTGTAATCAGGTTTTGGGTTCCTGTCAAAACCCCTTTTAATATATATCTCATATATTTAACCGACCAAAAAAAAAATGTATTGCATGGATCAACATACAAAATGGGAAGACTATTTATACCTAGTGGAGTTCACATATAATAACAATTATCATCCATATCTAGGTATGTCACATTTTGAAACCCTATACAAAAGAAGATGTAGAAATCCCTTATCTTGGGATAATTTGGAATATTGGGTAGTGATCATACCAAAAATTGTAAAATAAATGGAATATCATTTGAAAATAATTCAGCATGAGCTAAAGGAGGCTATAGAGTACAAGAAGAGCCATGTGAATATCAAAAGGACATTGAGAGAATATTTTGTGGGATACATAGTGTTATTAAGGATGAAGCCAACTAAAAGTTCTATAAAATATTCCAAACTTGACTCAAGATATGTGGGTCCATTTGAAATTGTGGGTAAGATAAGCCTTGTTGCATACAAACTTGATTTACCATCAATCTAATCCAAAATCCATAATGTCTTCCATGTGTCCCTCTTTACAAAATATATTTTTTATCCTACTCATATTTTTGATGTTTCCAAATTGGAGATGACTGATCCACTAAAAATTGAAGGCATGTTCATATACTTGGTTTTAGGACCAAGAACATGAGGAAAAATACTATAGAGTAATGCAGGGTCCAATGGGACCTCTACTCAGATAGAAATGCCACGTGGGAGAACATGGTAGAAATGTGGTAGTAGTTTTCTTATTTGTTTGAGTAGACATTATGTGGCTTGATGATATATGTATATATGCATATAATTATGTGACTAGACACTAAGTTGAATAACTCTGAGTATGTTTTGAGTTACTAAGTAGATTAACATTGTGTATGTTTTTGGGTTGCTAGGTAGAGTAGCTTTGCTCATGTGATGATGTATATTTTGGTTTGTTCATGAACATTTGGTTGAATGCAATATGACATATTAAATGATTTAATTTCATGTTAAAATTTAGATGACTTATGATTAAAATATTATTTTGATACAACTAAAAAAGTATAATTTATAAATTTATATGATTAATTTGGTATATGTGAAAAGTTATATTTGGATATATTCAACTTGTTTAAACATACCATGCAACACAAGGACTGTATTTTTTTCTAGTGGAGGATGTAATGACCCTCCTCGTATGATCATTGATTATAAATTAATTTATGAATTATTCTTGCCTTTTTTCTATGGAGCGTGGTACTGATAATGTCCATTTTATATGCAGGATCAGGTACACATTTTTTACAAACAAGGATTGGTTCACAAAAAAGATAAAATGTAAAATGATGATTGGCTCACGAGTACATGGAATCTCACACTTTGCATTTTATATAAATGCATCACATAGGATTTACATTATTGTGTGAGCTATTTTTGAATGTTTCTTTCTTGATTATTTAAATTTAAATGATTCATGCATATGATTTGGTGGTGATGAACATTTCTAAGGCAAGGGAGCCATTTTTTTAAAATATAATTCCTTCATGCCAGTTATAATTTAGAAATAAGAATGAAATTTATTATTAAAAAAATAAATAATAACAACAAACAAATGAAATAAAAATAAAATGTTATTATATTTCTTTCATAATATATTACATAAGTGTATATGGTAGATCATGGTTATGTCGGGTCGGGGTATTGTGTATAACTTTCATTATGACTCTACCAAAAAATCTCCTTTTCGATGATGGAAATAGCGTATTTGGAGGGATGTCAATTAGGTAGATAAAATGGATATTATCTTGCTTTGCATTTCAATTGAAGGTAAAGTCTTTCATGCATGGTTTTACCTCTGTGCTTAAAAAATATAGATAGTTTTACTATTTTTATTCTACTAGGTTAACCTGACTAGTTTGGAAATTTTATCTCTATTGGAAGAGAAGCAAAAGGATGACGAAGTGATTTACAATGAACTTCAAAATCACAATTTTGGTCCTTGGTTCTTTAATTATGATATTTGAATTGGGTGAAGTTTATTTATGTCATAATGACGAATGAGAAAATTTATTATAACTCATATGCTAATGCCTGTAGTTGAATGAAACTAGTTTGGCTATAAATGTTATACATTGTTTGTACTTGAACTATATAAGAGTTATTCTTTATTTGTTGAATTAAATCAGTCTATGTGAAACCATAGAAATTTATCCATTATTTTTTATAATTGTCAGCACTAGATAAACTAGAAAGTGTATGTGAAAGGGTGTTATTGATTTCTATAGTGACATTAAAATGGTGGTTATTGAGGATATTTTTGTAATGCTATTATTTCCTACCTGTATATGTCATCCTTATGAGTTTTTGTTGGACTCCTTATGGTATGAAATGCATGCATGGAAAGAGAGATATTTGTATTATTGTGTGATGTTGAATTATTAGTATATGGACAACTTGATACATTGATTTAGCTATGCATTCATTTATAATATGGGCCTTTTTTATCTCAGTTGTACACTTAACAAGTCTTCAGCCATCAAAAATATGATGGGAGAGAAGTGTTGGTAAATTTTGCCACACTAGAATTTTGCTTGTAAAATTTTGAAGAAGATGAATGATGCAATTCTACCATTTTTATTATTTTAATGAAATATTTTTGTTCCTTTCTTGTAAGTAATTCCATTAAATAAAAACATTGATTTCATTTATAAAAATGTGCTATAAATTCTCCCTATAGAAATTAATGGTAGTCATGAGAAAAACATAAAAGGAGAAATTCGATGGTAATATGTATTTTGGAATAAAAATGATTGATGGAAAAAAACTATGACTTTGGTATTTTTAATTCAAAGCAAATGCCTAAAAAAAATCAAGGAAAGATACTTTTTCCCTACGAAGGGGCAAAAATACTTTGTGTCCCTCCTTTGGGGTGAAATGACATTGAAAATTTTTGTCCGAATAAAGGACAAGAAAAAACTTGCAAGTGACAAAGAGGTCAAACTCAAAAGCACCCCTAAAAGGGGGTGGAAACCATTTTTTCCCCTCTTAGGGGTAAAAACATAGTTAAAAGCATCTTCAAGACAAAAAATGTTTTTGAATATTGTTAAGCGTGTCAAAGTCAAAAGCGCCCCTCAATAAGGGTGAAAATCATTTTCACCCCTCTCAAGGGTGAAATCCCAATAAAAAGCAGTTTCAGAGAGCGAATATAAAAATGATGTCATCCAGGCATAGAAAGGAAATTCAAAGTCAAAATCATCCCTCAACAGGGGCAAAAATAATTTTCACCCCTCTCAAGGGCGAATTTCCAAGTGAAGATATTTCAAGATAAAAATCCTAGAAAGAGCAGCATTTCATTTTAGTCAAAGTCAACGTCACCCCTATGCTGGGACGAAAGTTATTGTCACACCTCTCAGGGATGAAATCAATTATGTTTTGACTCCTCCCTTTTAGAAGACATTTTTTTATCATTTTGAGGGTGAAATCACCTAGGAAAGGGGTGAAAGCAAGCTGAGGGGTGAAACTCCCATTTTTTGTTTACAATTCAAAAAAGAGGACGTTGGGGGTGAAATCAGTTAAAATGAGAGATAAAATTCCAAAGGCAATCATCAACCAGGGTTGTTGTCTGAAGTGTTATTATTGCACATATTTTTAGGAAAGTATAAATATTGATAGAATTTAATGCTTGGGGTAGTAAGAGTGATGATCCAAAATTTTTGCTAAAACTTTGTCATGATTAAATGCTACATCCTCAAATCCTATGCAATCCCAATGATTTTCAAGGTGCCCTCTATGGAGTTCATTCATTTTTGAAGTAGAATTAAATTTCATTAATTTCAATTGGTAATAGTAATATTCCAAGGTATAAGATAATGTAATGGCACCAAGATTTATTGTTTAAGCTCTTGATTACTGTGTGACACTGCTGAGTCTCAATGCATTGACACCTAGGATATCCTTTCTTTCATTGATTTTCCAAGCACACTCCATGAAAACCAGATCGCTATCCTTTGAAGAATAATCTGATTTGAGCATCACCATTACCAAGGAATAAATTGTTGCTTATAATTTTTGACCAGTCGATATTTTGTTGTGTTGTGCATTTAATTAAAGAGGTAAAATACTCTATAAATGCTAAGTATTTCAATGTAAGAAAGGAGGATAGACACTATAAAAAAACACTTGAATTTCTATGCATAAATATAAATACATTTCGCTTCTGGTTCCTTAAGAAGTATTGTGTTTGATTTATTTCTACTTGTTATTTTTTATCAAGTTCATATCCTTTATTTGCTGATTTTAAATTTTGATATGGATTTAATTACTATTTTTGAGGGGGTGAATATTGGAATGCTTCTTGGAAGTTAGCTCTATAATATTATGAGTGGTTTCTATGCTTGGCTTTCTGTTATATGCTAATCCATGCTTGTTGTAAATTTGTATTGTTAGTTTATCCCCACCTTATAACTTCGGCTTATAGCCATATTTCCTTTTTATTTCTATCATTTTGCATTTATTTCCTACTACCCTAAGCTTTAAACCGATCATTAGTTTTATTATAGGAACAAACCCTCTCTGGATATTGGTCCTAAGGACATATCTTTCCTTTATACCTTCAATGTTGGTTGGGTCTAGGGTGCACAAATAATAATATTTTATCCTTAGGTATATTCATGACCAATAGTTTATGGAATACCCGGTGGGACTTGTAGACACTAAAATCATGTCAATTAGATAATACTGCAATGATACCACTCTTATTGACACCATATAGCCCTATTGGGTAACCCTCAAGGGTTAATTAAGGGCCTAACCACTTCTGGAAAGGTTTACCCCACTTTTGAAAAGTTTTGGGCCATGTCTCCATGGTAGTCCCACCCCAAGACAACCATAGTTCATAGTTGTCCCACATAGGGATGAAAACAAGCAACCATCCCTGGGTGGGATGGCCATGGTTTAGACCCCTCAAAAATTAAGGGTATCACAACAATCAAAATATACCATTTATCTTATCCAATGACTTATGACAGATTGGAAGACTGTCTAGGCCATCACAAACTGCAAATTGGAGGCCTCTTCCATCCAACACATGGCAAGGGCTTTGAAAAGTGGTGGAACCTACCTTACATGCTTCAAATTACCCCTTTGGCCATGTAGCCCTCTTGGGCTATAAATTGGAGTGATTTCATTCAATTTTATAAAGAGGAGTCTTTAAAAAAATTTGCCATGAAGTGCTATCGAGATTTGATCTCATATTTTGCCTTCGTATTTGCCCTTGGAAACTTCATCAATCAAAGGAGTTCTCAAGGAATCCTCAAATACGCACATCCCTTCCAAAAACCATCCATTTTTGTGAGTTAAATTACCAAATTTTATGAAAACACCCCTAGGAGTATTCTAGACCATATCCTAGAGCAATTGGTGGCAAAAACCACCCTATTTGGTGGTCGTACCCACCTAGTATGGTTAAAATTCCCAATTGGCCCTCCAAGGGATGACCATAAATTGGCACACAATTTTGAATCAATTTTAGTGGTTTTTTTTATAGTAGTTTATATGCATCATACTTGAAGTTGGTAAATTTTGGAGTATTTTGGAACTTCAATTAAGGTTTTTGTGATGATAGTCTCAATTGTTCCATCTAGGGATGACCATATATTCTACTCACCATTTCTATATATATCATTCCAAAAATATATAATATCTATTATTTTAAGTTTTGGTATCATTTGAAGTAGTTTTGCATTCTCTATTGCAATCTGTATATCCTATGTTGCACGTATTTCATTGATTTTATCTTATTCTGTACATGCTATTAACCAATTTTGACTTCTTATGTGTAGGTACAGGTATTCCAGTGCATGAGAAAGGAGCTAAAGAGTCAAATATGTATAGATCATCATAGCGGTAACAAAAACCTGCTATTCAATCATGAGTGTGAGGAAGAAATTGAAAGTGCACTGTAGGTTTATGAAAGTGCATGAGGAAGGAGCTAAAAGTTGAATATGGATAGCTCATCGCAGTGGTAGAAAAAACCTGCTATTCAATCATGAGTGTGAGGAAGACACTAAAAGTGTACTATAGGTTTATGAAAGGATTGGATCCTTCAACATTATAATTGGATTGTATCAATTGAGATCCCTTAAAGGAACATTTTGTAACCATGTATTTGATAAATTAATCAATATAAAGAAAAACCCCATTTCTTTCAAATATTTATCACTTATTTCTTACTATATTATCTCTTTTGAATTCTTCAATAGAACAATAAATATATTTCATTTACCAATTCTAGGTGCACCATTTTTTCCACTCTACAATGGCGATCACAGTGGGACCCTTGTCCATTTTCATTTTTTCAACTTTGAACCTTGTTTTTGCACTTTGAATGTTATAGGTTATGGTCATTGTGGATTGAAACGAACCTTGAATTCCTAATTAGAACACCTAGGGATGGCCACAACAACCACCATCCCACCTAGGAACAACCCCCAAATTTGCAACCATTCCATCCTAGGATGACCACAAAATAGGGGTTTTCAACCCAAATTTCTGAAAACATTAGCTTCTTAGACTTTAAAGGTAAGTTCCTAAACCTTCAATTTGCATTAATGTTGTTTATAAAAAGTTAAATTCAGATTTTCATGTATTTTCCTTGTTTATTGAAAGGTTGATTTTTGCTTTTCCTAAAATTCAAAATAACAAATAGAAGAAAATTAGGAAAAAGAACAATTTAAGTATGCATTTGAATGGTTTGACTGCTTATGACCTACCTAAGGGTTAGGTTGTCATATAGTATAAATACTTTTTAGGTTCCTTATTCATGTAAATATTTCTGAAAGTGAACCGTTTCTTATATATTTAGTGAAGGTTCATTTAATGCTACTTTGTTTTACTTTCTTTAAGTATAAAATGAACCACACATACCATGTCACATTTGAACATTAATGAGTTGGAATTTCATCACCAACCACTAATAGAGACAAAATATGGTGGGTTTCATATCCACCCGTTGGAACACATCCTACAAACCCTATTTTTGGCCAAATTTAGCTCCAAGAACCATCTTAGCCATGGAAAATAGAATGCAGTTATCTTCGAAGGGTGTATCGTTACCCATGGTTAATATGGTTGAGGACCAGTAGCACTTGTGCTCCCTGATCAGGTATGGGCTTCATATATACTTTAGTTGGTTCACACGATTGGAATTTCATTGTTGGTTTTTGAGCTACGAGTATACATGTGAAATCCCTTAAACAAATTGAGAATTATATCAACAATATTCAAACATGTGAAAATAGATCTCTTTACAAAATAACAAATCAAAAACACACCAAACAATTTTAGGAACACATATAAATCTTTAAAAGAGATAAAAACTTGTATTATTGTGTGTTTTTATTTTTTGTTATGTTGAATAATTAAAATTTGTAAAGGAGATAATCATGTAGGGTTTAGAAATAAGTAGTTATGGTTTACACTCGTAGCAAATCCCACTCAGGGGCTAACATTGTGGGGAGTAGGAAAGAAGATGCAGACCATCTCCAATTTGACCCTAAGGATTTTGTTATACCTCCTTTACGGCCTCCTACTCACCCAAGTCCTAGAATGTCAAATAAGGAACCTATCCTACAAGGGACCCCTATACGGGACACCCCTACAGGTTGTGGTCCTAATCAAGAAAAATATTTTCCAAGTATAGACACTTTTCATGCCCTATTTCAATAAAAACAACCACATATTGAGGTGCCAAAACATAGAGAAATACCATGCATTCATGTGCCTTCTCAGTCTACCTTGCACATCTACGTGTAGGATCAAGACTATGCACCATGGGTGGGGCTAAATGATGACAATACACCCTCAGGTTACCTTGATAGGTCTTATAAGTACAAGTACCAAGATAATTATGATACTTATCACACTGGGTGAGTCAATTATTCCCTTTCCTTCCTCATTTATGAAGCAAGATGCAAGAAAAATCTTGACTAACCTTAGCTTAATTACTCCATGCAAGTACAATGTGCTTCTACACCAACAAATTATAAATAATATACATTTAAGAGTGAGCCTCATGTAAATGTGACCTCTCTGAATCGAGGGTAGCTCATAGTGGATTTATCAGATCCTATTAAACATGATAGGTATCACGGTAATAGTGTTAGGGCTTATAGGCCTCGCACAACTGAGTAGATAAACCAAGTTGTCAAAATGTAAGTTGATCACCAAGATAAAATTAATTAGCTTCAGCTAGATAAACAACACTTATATCTTTTATATCACCAAAATCAATTAGAAAAAAAAAGTATTGAATAGCATATTCAAGAGACCTTTCACAACGGGGTGCCTACCCCAAGTATGCATAGATAAGGGATTCATCAGAGGCAACCCACTATGAACTAAAATGGACTCCCTAGGCCTAATCAAATGGTGACTCCTTGACCTCCTAGGCCTAAATGGGACTTACCTCCTATGCCAAACATAGATTGCCTTCAGCAGACGTTTGTTCCTCCTTATAGGCCTATTCAGGAAACACCTTATGATGCCTATGATGATTTATAACTAGAATAGGAATACCTAGAAGCACCTTATTGAGGCATGGTTGATGATAATCAATCACCATGTCATACACTTGACATTCCTAACCACCCACTATGGGACCAAAGTAAAGAAGAGGATATTAAATCCTTTGATGTGTATAGAGCATTTATTGAATGTGTAGAAACCATAAAGAGTAAGACAGTTGGGTCTGGGCTTCAAAATACCACTTTATGCTAGCTATGCAATCAACCACTTCACCCATCTATACCTTTCCCTTCATATTCAAAGTATTTTAAAATGTCCAAGCTGGATAAATTTAAATGAGAGGAAGATGCATAGGAGTACTTCACTAAGTTCATGAACCATTGCTTTAGTATCCATAAAAATGATGTCTTACTTCTAATAATATTTTTTATTACCCTCTTTGGCCCGATCGTAGGCTAGTTAATCAACTTCCAAGGTATAGCGTCCATACCTTTAAAAAAATTGTAGATGCACTCCTAGAATGTTTCACCTTCAACACTAAGCGAAAGGTGACTTTAACAAACATCACAAGGTTGAAGCAATATGAATATGATTCAATCAAAGACTATGATAATAGGTGGTGAATGCTACTTGCTAAGCTACCATAACTATTGCTAGTGTCTGATCTAACTCATATATATTATAAGAGTTATTTAAAATCAATATAATAATTTCTACAACTCCAATAGTATCAAACTATTGAAGATTCTCTAGCGCAAGCTAGAACCATAGAAAAAATTAAAATTCAAGAGGGATAAATCACAAAAACTGTAAAAAAGAGTGGACTAAGAATCCAAAGGGCAATATGGTACAATAAAATCCAAAAATAGTGAACCAAGTTTCCATCAATGTCCAAGGGCCTGTGCAACCAACACCACCTTAGAAGGTAAATTATTAGGCCCAACCTCCTCCTGCAACTTACAACAACAAAACTCAAGTGAATCAAGGAAAAAATTAGCAATGTCACCCTAGGTGACAATTTATGCCCTTCGTTGAGTCGATGGACTCCCTATTTGATCATCTATGTGCAACCAAGGTGATTACTCTACCTAAGATCCAACCTATAGACCCGAGTACAGGTAAACAAAAGCCTATGGGATGTCATGAAGACCTATATTGTAGATACCATAGGCAAATTGGACATGACTTGCCAACATACTATGGTTTCAAAAACCTAGTACAAGATATGATCGAGAGGACTGAAATTCAAGTAGATAACCCTATTGTAACAAATAATCAACAAATGGGTATTTTTAAAGATGCATTACCCACTCATAAGGTGCAGTAAAATCCTTACAAACAATTTAATGAGGTCCATGCGACACCCCATCAATAAGGGTTCATCAGTATGGTTAACATTCTGACAAGAAATTGATGCTACCTAAATCAAGGTGTGCCACCTACAACTTCAAGCGATATTCTTTCAACATCACAACCTTCACCACCTCCAGCTCAAATACTTACACCTCATCCAATGGTTACAATAAAAATTAAGTTTACTTAAAGCTTACAAACAACATTAGATAGAATTTCCATATATGAGCTTATTCAACAGTCTCCACCTCATCAAGAGGTTCTTATGTATATTCTTAATTTTATTAGCCCTAGGAGTCTAACTCCTTTATCAATTTTATGGGGCATGTTCAGTAGTGTAAAGAATCAGTGATCACGTTTCATGAACACAAACTCAAACTAATAGCAACCGATGTGGTTGATCCTTGTTAGGATCCTATCCTAACACCATTTTGTAATTCTCATTTACTTATGTAATGACACACTCCCACCATGAGGAATCCTATTATAATGTTAGTTTGTAATACTTTGTAATGTATGTGGTAAGTAAGGTGCCTAGACAAGTGGTGTCATCTCATGTAACCATTTTTATAAATATTGTAACCAATGTTTTGCAGGATATTCTAGTTCGAGTGGCATTTTGCATGTAAGCCAACTCTTGAGCCTTTATGTAGGGTTGCATGAATTTTTTCCTTTAAAATTTATGAAGCCATGTACACATTTATCTTATTGCAATCTAGTGAAATATTGAAGGAGGCTTCCCCCTCGAAGAGGCCCGTGATTATGTGTTATTGTGAGATTTTTCCATTTTTCATTTAATTTTTGCAAAGTGTTATTGAGTTATTTGATGTATTTGAGTTATTTTTTTTTGTATTTTGTGTTAGTGTGCTTTATTTTAATAATGAGATCCTAACAAGTGGTATCAGAAAATTTTTGCAACTGAGATGATTTTTCCATCCATTCTACCCGTTAGGTATAATTTTCCATGTGTTCTTTTTAGTTCTACTTTTCCCTTTATTAAAAAAAAAAATCAAAAAATTACAGTCTATTTTTTTTGTAAAAAAAAAATGGAAAACACAAAAAAAAATACTCTTTTTTAGTAGTTGTGTAGGTTAGAAACCCTGTATCGGGGGCTTTAAAATATCATGAAGGAGCTATCATTATTGGCTAAGCTAGATAGCCCATAAATCATCTAGCTAAGTGAGGTGCGATCAGGCTTCAATACCCAGGCCTTAGACAACACGTGCACAAACTTGAGCTCCCACGCATCTTCGGGTATATCAAGAGAAAATATAGGCTTCAACAAAATTTTATCCATTAGGAACATTTTTGGCCTTGTATTATCCATATTCCATGGGACATAGTATCTCGAACAATCAACCTCATGTACTATTAGAGAGGCAGCTATTAGGCTCAAGGGTATGTGTGGAATACTCCTTGGGTAGTGGCTTGAAATATTGATCCGAGCACTATTGTTCATCACTATAGTATAATAGATGGCCTATGGGTATTACATACTCCTTTACTTAGCATACCCTGGTTCTAAAAAATAGCTTCCACCTACAAATCAACACCATCTTTGTTCTGCTATCCTGCATTCACAACCTAAAAAATGAGCATACGAAGAAGACATTCCTTATCACAAAAAATAAACTTGCATGCACCAATAGTTAGGAAATTTTTTGCAAGTGTCTACAATAGCCTGTGTTCAGAGATAGAATAGTCAAGATAGTGACAATAATAGTATGATCAATAACAATGCTAGTTAGGTTGATAATAACAACCCTTTATAACAGTCAAGAATTACAGACTTCTAGTATCTGAAACATAATTGTTAGTGTTAGAGAATCTCTAGGATCAGTAACAAGAACCATGTCAGAAACCATAGTAAAAGTGACAGGGTAGAGATAGGATAGTGATAGGTTGGTCAGGGGGTAAGCTATAGAGGTCAAAGACAATTGATCTCAAAGCCCAAATTTTGAACCGTAACTCCAAATCAAAAATCAAGAACACTAGTAGACTCATCAAAACAACATAATAAAATAAAATAAAATCTAAGGTGCTCAAATTTAGTGTTGTGGTATATAGCTCATTACGACTATTTTTTTGAGTTTATCATTTTGACATACCACATCAAATCACTTTTTTGTATGCCTTACTAAAAATAGTAACTCCTGAAACCCCACGTATATTTTTAGTAACTTAGTAAAAGAGGGCCCACAATGGTGGATGGCACTCATGGAAAAAAGGAGTTAGAACTTGCCACAATACTAGCTGAAATTCAAAAAACCCTTGACTACTTGACCACTACAAACCACAACATCAGAGAAGATATTCAAGAGCTTCGAAAAGATCATGATGCCACTAAAATCCACTTAGAAAATAACTTAGAGATGTGGAGACTAATTTTAGGGTACTCCCACATCTGAAAACCAAGTTGAAAACTATGAACTAGGTTGAAGAAGGGAAACATAATACCAAATAAGGGAAACTAAATACTAAATAAGGGAAACATAAGACACTCACTATAATCATGAACCGACGTTCAAAATTCCTAAATTGGATTTCCCTAAGTTCAGTGGAAAGAATGTCGATGGGTGGTTATGTTGGGTTAATCAATTATTTAGACTCCATAATGTCCCTATATATCATCAGGTTCAGATAGCTTCCTTCAAATTAGAATTTGAGGCATTACATTGGTTCCAATGGCTATGATCCACTAACCCTGATTTCTCTTGGGAGGAATTTGAGTCCCAACTACTCACCCGATTTGGACCTAGTGACTATGAAGACTTTGGATGAGCGTTGACAAAGTTGAAATAGACAACCATAGTTCATGATTACCAGATACAATTTGAGAAATTGGCCAATAAAAATAAGGACTTGAATGAAGGGTTTTTCATGAGTTGTTTTGTTAATGTGTTGAAATATGATCTCTAGGCTGAATTCAAGACTTTTAAACCCCAAACCATGATGCAAGCTATCAGTTTAGCTCGATTGGTTGAATCTAAACTCTTAGCTCAAAGGTGGACATCACGAGTTTCTCAATCTCGACCTCCCTTTCCTCCTCAGTTCCAAAATAATACTAATAATAGACCTCCTACTCTCAAGAGACTGACTACATATGAAATGGATGTGCATCATGCCAAAGGGCTATGCTATAATTGTGATGAAAAAATTGTGAAGGGGCATAGATGTGCAAATAAGATATTTTTATTAATAGATGTAGAGGGAAGTGATAGTAGTGACCATAGTGATGAGGGAAGTGACACAACTAAAGCACCAACTCAATAGGAAGAGGAAACCCAAGAACCTTAGGCAAAAATTTTAGTCCATGCTCTTGCTAGGATTATCACTCCATAAACCATGAAATTTGTGGGTTTTTAAAAGGCCAATGCCTTACTATTCTTATTGATTCAGGCAGTACACACAAATTTATTGATCCTCGAGTTTCTAAGAAGGATATTACTATATACACATGTGAAATTAATTTAAAGTCAATGTCTATCTCAACTATTTGTGGCATATGTTCAAAAGAGCATAACACTGATAAGTGCCATCTCATGCCTCACCTCAAAAATGTTTTGCAAACCCAAACTGAAGAACTTAATGTTATTGGACAGAGGCTAGGAGGCAAATTTTCACACTACCATAATCTCTCTCGTATTACTATAGGGTGGGGACAAAATCTTTGGAATATGCCTTGGGGATATTCAGAACCACCTCCATAGCCCTGGAATCAATCTTGGTCAGCCCCTCAAGACTAGTCACATTCTAGTTGGAATCAACCATGGAATCTTGTTAATCTACCTTGGATACAAAGTCAACAATCTGGAAAAATATGGTGGCCACAATACCCATCATATCAAGGGTAGCAAAGGTATCAAGTATAGACTCAAAATCTACTGCTAGCTCCTAATAAAAACTTTCAAGGAAGAATGCCACCACAAAAAGCACAACCAGTTAAACAACCTCCACTTCCAGCTCAGTCTGTAGCTAACCCTAATAATACTAGACAAGCAACCCCTATTTATGGAGCTAATTTTGAAGATTCTGTTACAGTTCATGTACTTGATTGTAGTAATATCTAGTTGCATTCATGGAAAGTTTTACTTGATCCTGATCCACACACCATTGAAGAGATTTATGGAAAGCAAAAATCTCCATATTTAGAACCAGTGCAAAAAAAATAAAAAGAAGAAAAATCAAGAAATGAGCAAGAAAAACAAGAATCCCCTATAGGAGAAGTACTATACCCTGAAAGATTTAAAAATATTGCAACTATTCCTAAATCAGAATTAGTTATAGAACTTAATAAAATGACAATTTCTCTTCCTTTGTTGCAAGCAATAAAGGATGTGCCCTTAATCAATAAAACCATTTAGGATTTATGTATCAATAAACCTAGTAGAAAGAAGAAAGCCTTTCCTAAAAATGTGCAAGTAGAAGGGAAGTTGGCTGACCTAATATCTGGAAAACTAGTGCCTCCAAAATATAGTGATCCAGGAAGTCTAGTAGTCACAATTACTATTGGGTTAGTGCAAATTCCAAATGTACTAATTGACCTTGGAGCTGCAATCAATGTAATGACTAAGGAAACAATGCAACAACTGCATCTCAATAATCTCAGTACTACCACTACAATTTTGGAAATGGCAGATAGGTCAGTTGCCAAGCCCGAAGGAATCCTAGAATATATTGTCATTGAAGTTTCTTCTTGGGATTATCCTATATATTTATTGGTGTTATAGCCTAGAAATTTAGTTAGTGTTTATCCCATCATTCTAGGGAGACCTTGGCCTACTACTGTAGCTGCTTTTATAGACTATAGATAAAGGTAAATGACTATTTTAAATGGCATTGACCTTAAGAAGATTCCCCTATATCCACCAGCCCAACCTTAAACCAAATTTTTTGGATATATCTTGTATCCTGAGTCTGATGAAGAACAGGGAGAAACTATTGCCACTTTAACCACAGTAGTAGTAAAGGAACACATTGAGAAAATCAACTCACCAGAAATAAATTTTTGAAGATGAGACTGTCGTAGTTGAAACATTACAAGAGGAAGAACTTAAAGATGATAAAATCATTGTTCATCACTTTTTGTGGAAGGATGAAGACCATACCTCAGAACATATGTTACCTATTACCATACAAGAAAGTTCTTTCACACTACCACATGGATGACATCATCATCTTCTTACCTCTTTCACACGTACTATGCATGGAATGATTCCATATGGCATCACTTATGAAACAAAATACAAAGTATTTCATACTCTGCAGCCACACCACTATCCATTAAATTTTTTAATCAGCAGATATGAATCAATTATTTTTTTTTATCCAAGGATTACAAAAATTGATATACCGCCAAGAAAAGTGCTAAATATTAATAGTTGACTAACTAATGAACAAGAAGCCAAATTATTTATTGTTTTACAAAAACATATTAAGGAGTTTTCCTAGAAATATAAAGACATGGTTGGAATTCACCCTGAGGTATGCACACATAGGATATACACTAAAGATGTTAAACCAGTGAGACAACCTCAAAGACACTTGAATCCTATTCTGAAAGATATTGTTAAAGAAGAAATTGAAAAACTTCTAGATGTAGGATTCATTTACCAAATTTCATATAGTAAGTAGGTTTCTACATTGGTTATTTTTCCAAAGAAAAATGGCAAAATGAGAGTGTGTGTGGACTACAGAGAGTTGAACAAAGTCACACATAAGTATCACTTTCCTTTACCATTCGTAGACCAAGTGTTGGAAACCCTTGTTGGTAAGAAATGTTTCTATTTCCTTGATGGTTTTAGTGGTTTTAATCAGATCTAGGTTGCACCAGAGGACCAGGAAAAGACTACTTTCACATGCCCTTGGGGAACATTTGTTTACAAAGTGTTACCCTTCAGTTTATGTAATTCTCCACCAACATTTCAAAGAGCTATCTTGGCCATATTCTCTAATTTGACAAATGAGAGTGTAGAAATTTACATGGATGATTTCATAGTATTTTGGGATAGTTTTGATTATACTTTGGAATAGCTTGAGAAAGTTTTATATGTTGTGAAACATACCATTTGTCTCTTAATCCTGAGAAATGCTTCTTAATGATGGAGGAAGGGATTGTCCTTGGTCATCATATCTCCTCTTATGGGATCAAGGTTGATCCTAAAAATGTGGAATTCATCAAAAATATTCCTTCTCCAAAAAATCAAACTGATGTGAGGAGTTTCTTGGGACACATTGGTTTCTACCATAGGTTTATTCCCAATTTTAGTACCATAGCCAATACAATGTTTTCATTACTAATGAAATATTCTGAATTTACTTGGTCTACTGAGTTTCAAAAATGTTTTGATGAATTGAAAGAAAAATAACAACTCCCATTGTATTGAGAGGAACTAATTGGGAATTGCCCTTCCATATTCAAACTGATGCTTCCAATACTGCTATTGGAGTTGTATTAGGACAAATTTACAATGGGGAGAATTATGCCATTTATTATATCAGTAAAAACTTGATAGGGGCTAAAAAGAACTACACTCCCACTGAGAAGGAATTATTAGTTGTAGTATATGCTATCAATAAGTTCTGAAACTATATCATAGGATATCAGGAATTCATTCATACAGATCATGCTACCACTAAATACCTGATGAATAAACCTCTGGTTAGTGCAAGAATTATTCACTGGTTAATATTGTTGTAGGAATTTGATATCACTATAGTCAATAAACCAGGGAAAGCTAATGTCATTGTAGATTTTCTATCAAGATTGCCAAATGCAGATACAAGAGAGTTGGTTGAAGATGTAGTTCTTTATGAGAAAATATTTGCTATTTATGTGTAGTATCCATGGTTTGCAGATATAGCTAATTATTTGACTATAGGAAAAATTCCTCTTCACTTTACTCCTAAACAAAAGAAATAGTTAATCAAGCATAGTTCTTCTTTAAAATGGATAAAAGGCTTACTTTTCAAATGCAATCCTGACCATATTTTGTGCAGGTGTATCTACAAGGATGAAGTATATGATATCCTATGGGCATGTCATGATGAACCATCAGGATGACATTATTCAGTAAAGAGCACCATTCAAAATATTTTGGGTGCTGGTTACTACTGGACATATTTACATAAATATGTGAAAAGGTATGTTGGACATTGTGATGTATTCCAAAGGATGGGAAAACCTACCTTCACTAGTGAAATTCCATTACAACCTCAAATAGTATAGAACCATTTGAGATATGGGGGTTAGATTTTGTAGGACCCATTGACCCTCCTTCCCAAGGAAAAGTGCATATCTTGGTATGTACTAACTATGTAACCAAATGGGTAGAAGTCCATGCTTTTAAGCATGTTCGAGAAGACAAAGTTGTTGATTTCTTGTATTCATAGATTTTCCTACATTTTGGGGCCCCACAATCCATCACCACAGATCAGGGACCTCAGCTTACTTCAAGAGTTATTTAAGCCTTCACTCAACTATATGAAATCAAACACAGGATATCCTCACCTTATCATCCACAAGCCAATGGTTAGGTTGAAGTAACAAATAGGGAACTAGAGAGAATCTTAACCAAAACCATAGTTTCCCATAGGATGAATTGGGTGGATAAACTACCTGAAGCAATTTGGGCTTACAACACTACTTAGAAATCCACCACTAGATTTACACCATATGAAATGGTTTATGGTAAGTAACATTTTTTACCTATTGAATTTGAGTTATTAACTCTTCAAACTACTTTGGATGTAGGTATTGATTTGTCACAGGCAAAAACTAACCAAATTTTGTAACTCAATGCATTAGATGAGCTACGGAGGGATGCATTGCACCAGACTAAGATGATCCAAGCACAACAAAAATTATGGCATGATAGTCATATTCAGTAGAGAAAGTTTCAACAAGGCAACTGGGCTTTGTTATTTGACTCACGTTATGAATACTATCCTAGAAATTTGCAAACTAGGTGGCTTGGACCATATCAGATTGAGGAAGTATTTGAAAATGAAGTTGTTCGCCTTTCACCCTTTGATGATTCACAATGAAAATTGGTCATTAATGGACATCGCCTTCGGATATCATAAAACACTATCAAAGGAGGAGTTTCTCAAGCAAGTAGAGAACTTAGACGGAAACATGTTGGAAGAGAACACTTCTTCCACACTAGACTCAGCAGAGTAACATGAAAGAAATTAAATAAATAAATAAAAATTATAAAAAAATGAATAAATTCAAAAAGTGAAAACCTCTTTGAGGCACCTCTAAATTAGGATTGCATGAAAATTGGTCTTACGGTATGTTTACCTTAGTGAATCACCATTTTTTCCCACCATAATTGTTCCATATTTTCTCACAATCACTGTTTCACCTGTTTTCATATTGCACCTATCGTAGTCTGTAGAACAGCCAACCGAGAATCAACAGGAACAACCACTATACAATTGTGGATAAATGGTTATATTAGGTATGTGCCTTTTTCATTTTATAATAATTTTGATATCTAGTATGTAGTGTATAATATCCCTAGTTAGTATATGAGGCATACATAAGGTTAATTCAAAAATTTATCCATCTAATCAATGGAAGATATGAAAAGGGTAGAAAATTTTTATCCATAACCTTCAAATTTTTTAGCATGATAATGATCTAGAATAAATGGTACTCATAATTGATTCGAAATGATGATAACTCCAAATCCAAAACAAAGAGAAAAAACAAGAACAACTTCAGAATAAAAATAAACATATGCTTCGGAATGAAGGAATTTTCATACTTTAATAAAGACTTTGGAATGAGTAAGAATAAGGATGAAACAACATATGACATCACAATCAAATTTCTATTGTTCAGAGTAAGAAAATATTTTGGCATAGATTTCAAGATGCAGGATTCCAACACAATGATGGAAACGAGGTTGTTGGGAATCATAACATATTTTGTAATATACAAAATATTTGGCACACTTCACAAGGACTTCAAGAAAAAAAGGAAGTTCTATACATTGTCCATAACCTAGCCAACAAACAACTACCACATTAGAGAATCGTAATCATTTAATAAAATACAACATATCACATTCCTATGGGAAATAGGAGTCTGCCACGTGAGATAGAAGAAGGAAATTTAATTTCCAAATGTTCCAACATGTTTCGAAGAATTTTTCCAGCATTGTAAAAATTTAATTTCGTAGCCCAGAACCATTTTGAGCCCTGTAGTTGCAAATAGTTTGATTCAGACCCAAGAACGACGTTGTCTTTCGACACTGAGAAGATATAGAACATAGGAATATTAAAAATGGGGGGTAAGAAGAATCATATTAAGCCAAAAAATGTAGATTGCATACTAGGGGATCCTGAATCACTATGTGTCTTTACGGAGGGAGGGTTTATGCTATTTCTACATAAATTTAATGGATATTCTGAGGGGTTAGTGGCAGAATTCACCCAAATGTTTAGGAACAACCAAATCCATATCAGTGGCATGACCATCCAAGTAACTCTAGAAATTCTTAGTTATAATACTAAAATGCCTTTGCAAGGGGTTCATATTGTAAAAACTAGAAAAAATACACTAGTAGAAATTGTTAATCAATTTAGGGAAGAAGGGGATAGGCCAATTGAATTTTTAATGAGAAAAAATATCTGTAAAGGGGTTAAGAGGTCTAGTCTACCACCTCCATGGAATGAAGTAGCTATATGGGTTATTATATTTTTAACCTGTGATGGATAATTTTTTATTCTATCTGGGCATCATGTAAGAATTTTGAATCATCTACAACATGGTCATTCAAACCCGGAGGTCAAGATAAATCTGACCTTATACCTTCATCAAGAATTGAGAACTATGGCTAGAAAATACCAACAAGGAAGGGGCACTCCAAAATACCATGGTCTCATCAAGCTCATCTGTAAACATCACTTTGGAGGAAACCCTAGAATATTTAAATGATTCTTCTCTATCTGAAATGAATTGAAGATTGAAAGACCTGAATCTTAGGAAGAGTTAGAAGGTGAGAAGTCTGAATCTGAAGATGAAGCAGAAATTACAAGATCTGAACCTAAAATTGAAACTAAATTCACTGAAAAAGAAATCTCCTTCTCACCATAAGGACCTCCATCCTCTAGTACTAGGAAGAAAAGGGAAAAATAATCTAATTTTGGTCTTGTGGGAAAAAGGAGAGTTACATTTTCTGAGAATGTAACTATTTTTCCAACATAACCTATTGGGTAGTCTGATAGTTCAAGAAAGGAAGGTTAGATAGAGAAAGAAAAAATTGAAGTAGATTCTACTCCAGAATCATTAGAATTTGTTTCAGAGTCACCAAAAAATGTTAAAAAGACTCCTATGGGGTTACGAAGGTCTTATAGACTTCAAAAACAAAAAGTAATAGAAGAAATAGTGGATGAAGAAGCGACGTCATTGTTTCAGTAGTTAAATATAGAGTAGGAACAAGAAGTGATTATAGATCAATTTACAGAATAAATATCAGAGGAAGTAGATATGGACATAGAAGAATTGGAGGTAGAGACAACAATCATAGATATAGAAATACCTACATTATCACTTGTTGACTATACAGATTTTGAAGATTCTGATTCTGGAAAATAATCACTAAGAGAAGAGGAAAACCCTGATATACAAACCTAGTTACATGCTGCTAAAAGCATTATTAAGACACAAATAGGTTGTATTGAACAACATGAAACCTCTATCATAGAAAAATATAAGCTTATTTCTGATTTGTAGGAATAAGTGAACAAACTAAAGGCTCGGTTGTCCACTCTAGAGAAATAACCTACATAATCTAATTCTAAGGATGAATTGGCCAAAATTTTGTTAGAATTGGTAGAATATCATAGGGATATAGCCCTACCTAAGGAATAATCACCCATAAGAGGAGTGGAAATAGAAGATACATCAACACAAATCTTCCATCAGGATGTCAGCATGATAGATTCAAGATCTTCTGTAGAACATTCTAAAATTTTACAATAAGGGACACAAACATCACAAGCAGCTGAGGAGGCCAATGAACAGGGATAAGTGCAAGAACAAGTAAATATACATTCTCCTCAATTATCTATTGAATTAATTATAGTTGAATCACCTCAATTTGAAACAACAAAAGTTGGAGTATAAGTAGATCTACTCTCTATTAACACATCAAAAATTGGTATACAAGTGGAATTACCTCCAAAAATACAATCAATCGTAAGGCACCCACAAATAGTTACAATGACAAAATATAATGAGGGCATAGCACATTGTATGCTACAGTGTCAATAGATGGAGGCACAAATTTCAGCTTTAAAACCTTTGAAGTAGAAGTTAGAAGCCCAAAATATAGATATAACTAAGTTACAAGAATAGATACATGATATGTACCAAATTGCAGAGTACATAGTTCAGTGCAGAAGGCCTGTAAGGTTTTATACTTTGATCCTAAAATAAAAATACCTTTATTGGAATTTAATGAGGATTATTTCCAAACTTCCATACAAACTGGACACTGGTCAGGAATTTGTAGAAACATATCTGCATAGTCTAGAGGAACATAGAAATCTGCTTAGTGAATTATTTCTGCATAACTTCTTCTTACCTTAGAATGGAACCTTCTTGTCACACATATTTGTAGTAGATATCCAGTTGAGAGCCTTCATATCTCTAGTGCAAAATTAGATTCATTGGGAGAAGGAGATAAAGACAAACAAGGAAATGGATTTGAAAGCTGAGTTACTAATAAGACAGACCCATACTAATTATAGGGAATCCATAAACCAAAATTTCACTATGATGAGGGAACAAAAAATCAAGGAAGTATATAAGAGAAATCTTACTAATTGTATAAAAAAAAATTAGGTCTTTTGTAACCAACATTTTGGTAATTCTCTATCAGCTTATAAGAGCAGGTGGAGAGAATTACCAATATCACTTCAGAAAAGGGAACCTATCTCACCCAACAATTTTTTGTGGTCCAAAAGAAGAGAAGAAGGTATAATGCAGGTCATCCACAAACTACAATACCATTGGGTAGGTTTGAGGTATAGGCTACCAAATGTTATAACCCATGTTCCATATTTCTTTGATAATGATCCCCAATCATATGAGCAGTTCTAGGAGTGGCTCAAGAAAATACATGCAATCAAAGGATATTATAAGGTTCTAGGGCCAAAAATGAGTTATGAAGAATGGAATCTGGACATAGATCTTTGTGCTATTGTGGCTTCACAAAATGCATGAGGACATGCATTATAATAGGTTGGGGGGAAATGATGAGGCCAAAAAATTACCTCATTCATGGGCCATTTTTGGATATTTGATAAACTATTTTATAAACCTTATGTTATGTTTTGATGCTAATTATGGTGATATAATGTATTATGTATTAGTTTTTACATGTTTTAAATGTTGAAGAACATATATTCTGTTTTAACTAATTTTCTATACTTTCTGACATGTTTTAGCTGAATTATTTAAGCAAAGTAGAATTTATTTGAATCTATAATATTAAGTGTTGATACGTATTTAGTTCTAAAATAATTTTATTAGCTTTCCCAATCGTATAACCATTTCAAATGGCCAAAAATATGCCAAAACTTGTTCAAAATAGTTTGACTATGTAGAAACAAGAAATTATCCATTCAAATTTCATCCAGTTGTACATATACAACATGGCTTGGAATTGGTCCAACCCAACTCATGCAAAGGATGTAATAAGTATTATGGGAAATTATGGAGACTATTCAAACAATCAAAACTTTTTTCCTACACCTTTGGTGCGTGAATTAATACAAACTCTGTTATCTTGTTTGATATTCTGGAGCAGCTCCGGAATGAACACAGTAAGAACAGTTTTGGTCAAAAGCACCTATAACAACAATAGAAGGGTGGTAAATGGTGGCTAAAACTATTTAATGGATACCCCTATTATTTAAAACACCTATCCCTCAATGCATGAAGTCAATAATAAGGAATGGATAATGAATAACAGAACACATCCCTGCATTCTGGGAAACAATTTTGTAATAGTTGTAGCAGCCCTACATAGCAGCACAAAATCCTATCAATATCGTAACCCATTAGTATAAATAATATAACTCTTGTTTGGTTGAGTAGAGATAGAGGATATAGAGTTGCATAATTTCATAATAGATAAGCTTATAATTACAGTAGGACAGTATTTTGCAGGTTTTTTCCTGCAATACTATAATGCTACTGCAAAATCAATAAAAGGTACACTATTTCTATTTTATTGGTAGTATAAGTGAATGTGTGTGAAACATAGATAGTTTAGAAAAATTCTTTCCACACTATTCTGCGTCATGGAGTAAGGTCCACTTCCAGGGCCAAGAGAAGGAGCAACTTTTACATGTTTTCTGCTCATTTCTTGTAGTAGCAAATTAGCAAGAATCTGTCAGTTTATACTTCATAATTTTAGTTGTACTCTTTTATATTACATGTGATAATTTGTAATTATTATAGGAGTATGTGCATGTCAGCTGACCACTTAGCATAAATTCTTGCATCTTACAACATTTTCTATTATTTTCTGTTTTAGCAGTTGTTCTCATAATCTAGCTTTTCTAGTTGCATTAGATAATTTCTTAATGTTTCAATTCTACAACATTTGATTACTATTATTTGAATTCTGATATTGTAATTAATTTTTGCTTAATACAAGGTGTGATTTTCAATTCTGCAAGTTTTATTTTTGCCATTTCTATTTATGCATTATTTTATTTATGTCAGTTTAAATTTTGCAACAATAGTTAGTTTTTCTTTTTCTACAAAGTTTCAATTTCTGAAATTTCACTTATGAAAAGGGTAAATAAGAGTTAATTTCAGTTTATAAGTTTTAGATGTGACATCAAACCCCCAAAAACTAACTGTTTCACCAATAAAACCATCCCTTGAATGAATTGATCCTTAAACTGCTTACCTTTCCTATCGTATATAACCATTGGACATTGCCTTGGATTGACAAGAATAATGATTAAATGATGAATAATTGATGACACTCATCAGTTGGGAACCTTAGAAACTATATCCTAGAACTTTGAAAAATTATTGATGCAATTTTCACATGGAAAAATACACACCCTCCATAGTACCAAACTAGTTCCTCCTCATATTATCAGTTCCAATTGTATGGAGAATTTGTTGAAAAAGCAATCTTGCGAGGTCATTGCATAAATATTTTCAATTGAACCAACCACTTCCATAGTGGATCGAATTCTAGCAGATTTACAACTTGTTCTAACCAAGCACAATGGCATTTTTTATAACCAACTACCATATCGCCTCATCACTCATATGACCATGCTATTACACTACTACTAGGTAATGCACCATCCAAAATCATACCATATAGGTATACTCATGCTCTCAAGTCTAAAATAGAGAATATGGTACAAGAATTGCTCAAAAATAGTGTCATTCGACATAGTACCAACCCTTACTCTTCTTCAATTTTACTAGTTCTCAAGAAATATGGCTCATGGTGATTTTGTATAGACTACCGTGAGCTCAATAAAATTACCATCAAGGATAAATTATCCATCTCGGCAGTGGATTAATTACTAGATGAATTACATGGAGCTATGTACTTCTCCAAGTTAAACCTTCATTTTAGATACCATCAAATCAGGCTTAACGATATGGTTAATTCCAAAACTACTTTTTGTACTCATGAAGGTCACCATGATTTCTTGGTAATGTCATTTGGTATGACAAATGTTCCTTCCACATTTCAAATCCTTATGAACAACATCTTTCACCCTCTCCTATGGAATTTCATCCTAGTTTTATTTGATGATATCTTGGTTTATAGTTGCTTGTCGGAAGAACACCTTATCCATGTGGATCAGACGTTATAGTTATTGGCATAGCATCAAATTTTTGCTAAGTGGTCCAAGTGTTCCTTTGGTCTTATTGAATTAGAGTATCAAGGATAAATTTTCTTCCAAGATGGCATCAAGGTCGACCCAAAGAAGATTCATGTAGTTCAAGACTAGCCAAAACCTTGCACTCTCAAGGGAATTCAAGGCTTCTTAGGTCTTGCAAGTTATTACTATTTTTTTTTTTCATAATTATGGTAAAATAGAAGACCCTCTCACCTCCATGTTAAATAAGGACTCTTTTACATAGATGTGGCCCACTGACCAAGCCTTTCTCAAATTGAAGCAGACTATGACCACCATGCTAGTTTTAGACATGCCATATTTTTCCAAGCCTTTTTTCATTGAAAGTGATGCTTCCGACCATGGCATTGGGGAAATATTAATGCAATAAAGGAGGCCTTTGGATTTCAATATTAAGTAACTCTCTAGTCGTAACTTGGAAAAATATACATATGCTAAGGAGATGTTGGTAATCTTACACACCGTAACCCATTGGTGACCATATCTCATTGGGTGCCATTTTTCCATTAAAATAGACCATTAGAGGCTCAAATACTTATTGGAAAAATGGGTTGCTACCCTAGAACAATAAAAATGGGTTTCTAAACTCATGGGATATAATTATGATATCACCTATAAGAAGGGCAAATATAATCTTGTGGCTGATTCTCTCTCTTGCCAATTTGAGGCCCTTAGTATGTTATGTGTAATTTCCTCACATGTTCCTCAATGGATAGATTCCTTACGATAGGTGGTACTTTAGGATGCAAAATTGAATATTTTGTGGCCTCGCTCTATGATGATCCTACTTCATACCCAAGCTACAATTGGGATGTCCATGACTTACATTATCGCCAATGCCTTTTTCTTCCTTGCATGTCCCCAGTATGTGAGATTTTCATGAAGTAACTACATACTTCTCACTCTGTAGGCCATTCAATATTTCTCAAAATATATGAATTCCTTAAGCGCATATTCGTTTGGAAAGGTATGAAACATGACATACATAATTTTTCATAACTTGTGATACCTGTCAATGGATGAAAGGTGAAGCAATACATTCTTTGGGTACTCTTCAACCCTTACCCATTCTAGATCAGGTTTGGACTAATATTTCCATGGATTTCATCGAAGGGTTACCTAAATATATTGGTAATTCTATTATTCTTATGGTAGTGGATCACCTTTTGAAGTATGCTCATTTTTGTTCCCTTGGCCATCCTTACATAGCCTCTAACATGGCCCAAATATTCGTTGATTCTATTTTTCACCTTCATGGTATGCCCACCTCCATTGTATCCGATCGAGACCCACCTTCACTAGTCATTTCTCACAAGAATTTTTTAAATTGCATGGAACTCGGATGAAAATGAGTTTAGCTTATCATCCACAAAAAAATGGTCAAAATGAGATTGTCAACAAATTTTTGGAGACCTATCTTTGTTGCTTTGCATCAGATCATCCTACTCAATGGGTGAAGTGGGTTCCTTTGGCCGAATGGTGGAACAACACTTCCTATCATACAACAACCAAACTCACCCTTTTTGAGGTCATTTATGGGCACCCTCTACTCATGCCTTATTCATACATCCCAAGTAGCTCCAAGGTCCAAGCAGTTGACACTACTCTTAACCAACATACCAATGTTCTTCACCAGCTAAAGAAAATTTTGGACATGGCCCAAAATTGGATGTGATAATAGGTTGACCAACATAATTCTAAGCATAGGTTTGATGTAGGAGATATGGTCTTCCTATGCTTGCAATAGTATAAACAATAATATCTACAACTCTATAGGTGCCAAAAACTTGTAAAATATATGGACCCTACCAAGTTCTACAATGGATTGGTTCCATAGCTTACAAGTTGACTCTTCTACCCACCTCCAAGCACCATCCTATTTTCCATGTTTCCTCTCTCAAAAAAATTATAGGAACAAAGGTACAGGTTCAATCAATATTTCTAGAATTAAATGAAAAAGGATTCATATTACTTGAACCTGAATAATTGTTAGATCATCGGATCCGCACTCTCTGCAACCATACCATCATGGAAGTCCTTGTTTAGTGGCATGATCTCCAACCAAAAGTTTTTACATGGGAGTCTCTCCAGCACCAGTTTCCTCAATTTCAAATTTGAGGACAAAGCTTTTCAAAGGAGAAGGACATGTTAAGATTCTATCCTAACACCATTTTTTAATTCTCATTTACTTATGTAATGACCCACTCCCAGTGTGGGGGATCCCATTATAATTCTATTTTGTAATACTTTGTAATGTATGTGGTAAGTAAGGTGCCTATCCATGTGGTGACATCTCATGTAACCATTTTTATCAATATTGTAACCGATATTTAGTAGGATATTCTAGCTCGAATGGCATTTTGCATGTAAGCCAACTCTTGATCCTTTAGGTAGTTTTGCATGAAGTTTTTCCTTTAAAAGATATGAAGCCATGTATGAATTTATATTTTTGCAAGCTAATGAAATATTGAAGGAGGTTACCCCCTCGAAGAGGCCCGTGATTCTATGTTATTGTGAGATTGTTCCATTTTTGCATTTAATTTATGCATAGTGTTATTGAGTTATTTGATGTATTTGAGTTATTTTTCAATATTTTGTGTGAGTGTGTTTTATTTTAATAGTGATATCCTAACAATCCTCCTCTACACATCATTGCATGTGTAAGTGGAACACCCTATAAGAGAGTTATAATTAACACTATTTTGTCAAGTAACATCATTACCACCAATGCTCTCAAACATATAGGACTTCCAACATCCCATGTTGTTGCATCCACCTCCATATTTTGAGCATTTAATGATATAATATGCTCAACATTTGGCACTACAATATTGCCTATTCAGGTGGGATGCAAAACTATACCAATTGTATCACATATTGGAGGGTGTAATGACCTACAAAATATTGGTAGGAAGACCTTGGATTAGGGACATGAAGTGTGTCCCCTTCATCTCTCATAAATTTTTGAAGTATACTTGTGAAGGGTAAGTACACATTATCTATGCAGGCCTTGAGCCCTTAAAATACTGCAACTTGGTGTAGCATATCCTCAAGTCAACTTTACCATCAACTCATGTGGAATTCCAATTGAATACATCTATTCAAGTTCCAATTCCCTCACCATAACCTTCCATTACACCATTACCATATTATTGTGTACCATTATCATCATTGGAACCTTTAGAAAAACCTTCATCATCATTGAATCCTTCATAGAGGAACATGTCGAAGAGGCCAATTGATGAGATCCCTCCCATCATCTCCACCATTTCCATGGAAGATATTCCTAGTCTAGCAAATGAGGAACCATATCATGAGGTAAGCGTTGAGCTATCTCAAACCTTGATTTCATCTCCTTCATACTCACCATACTAGGTCACAGTCTATTTGGCTAATATAAGTTTAGGAGGATACCTAGTAAGGAATATTACAATAGTTCTAGCCATTGAGACAATATAAAATATGGGATGAAATAATTTTACCATAGGTACCATTGTACCTCTAGGTATACCTACAAATCAAATGAATTTCATATATTGGGGTATTGAATATGGAATAAAACCATCTCATCAACAATAAGAGGATGCAAAACCTTTCTATGAGAACATCAATTACATGTCTAATCCTGACCATGCCTTGCGATATCTCCATTTATACCATTGGCATGGCTATGGTTCAATGTTATATTAAGAAGGTACTCATGTTCCTTTCCAACCATGATATCAATTTCCATATGATAAATATGGTTTAGGACATAATAAGTGTGTGCCTCTTGATACCCTCATAGAGAGTTTAGAATGCCTAGGTTTGAACTATAGGTATGAGCTTACAAGCAATCCCTATGCTAATCCTAATCATGTCCACTCTTTGGGGTATTATTTTATTGTAAACATGATAGATTAGGGGATATATCATGATTTCACCCAATCCTTTGAAGAAGGTGAAGGTTTGCATACTCTTCCATATGATAATGAGGAAGAGGATCAAGGTCCTCCTCAAGAATGGAAAATGGATGATGAATTAGATTATGGTGTAGCACCCATCAACTATCCTAGTTCAGAAAAGGAATACGAGCAAGTCATCCCATTGGATGACAAATAAGAATTCTATTTTTGTATGTTCTCAATGCAAACACTCCATATGGTAATAGATTTTACCACTTGAAGAGCAATTTCATCACCTTCCCCATCGACCACCATAATTTATTCCACCTCCACCGCACCCACCCCTGCAAGTATTTCAACAACCTGCTGTCCCTAGACCCAATCACCCATCCAATGGAGATCATCCATCTATTAATATGATTTCCATAGATCTTACTCCACCATTGCATGATCTTAATAACCCATCAAAGTCATTGAACCTCGATCTTGAGGTAATTGAATTTGATTGGGGAGATTCTCCTCCATATCCACTAGAGTACTGGCCTTGCGATAAAATGTTACAATAATTTCATTTTTGTCCAAGATATACTCAAAATATCTTTCACGCTAACATTGAGCATGAGTTTCCAATTGATGATGTAAACCCAACTGACAATGTTCAGTTGATCCCTACTCCAAATCAGTTGGAGGAGGGATCTCATATGTCAATTGAGCCAAAAATTGATAGGGATGGTACATATCCTAATAATCTCCAATTCATAAAGCTAGGGGAAGGCTTATCCTCTACTAATCAAGCTTATTACACAAAACTATTAAAAGAGAAGAAGAAAGCTTTTGTGTGGTCTTATACAAATACACTAGGACTAGATCCAAATTTAGTCACACATAATCTTATGATTGATCCAAATACAAAACCAATTAAGCAAAATCTACACAAAATGCATCCAATAGTAGCCTTAATGGTGAAATATAAATTGCAAAAACTATTAGATACCAACTTTATTATATCATTTGATTATCCACCCTGGGTTTCCAATATGGTAGCTATAAAGAATTTTGATGGAAGGGTTCACATTTGCACTGATTTTCAAGATCTAAATAAAGTGAGTCCTAAGGATGAATTTCCTTTTCCATACATTTATGCACTGGTAGATGCCACAATATTTCATTAGATGTTATCCCTAATGGACAATTTCTATGGATACAATCAAATTTGCATTAATGTAGAAGACCAACTCAAAATGGCATTCATAATGCATTGGGGGACATTTTCTTATAAGGTCATACCTTTCAGCCTCAAAAAATTTGGTGTTACCCACCAACGAGCTATGAATTATATCTTCCATGACTACATGCATAAAATTTTGGAAGATTACATAAATGACTTATTGGCTAAGTCTTTACTCCTACATGAGTACATTGAAGTATTGTGCAAATTTCTAGATTGCCTCATTGAACACAATGTTACACTAAATCACAAGAAGTGCATCTTCAACATCATGTATGGAAAAATCTTGGGATTCATAGTCTCTAAATGAGGTATAGAATTTGATCCAAATAAATTCAAGGTAATCCTAGAAATACCTCCCCCCACTACTATAAAGCAACGACATAGTCTACAAAGAAAGGTCGCATCCATCAAGTTCTTTAGAGCACAATTTTTAGATAAGTGTTGAGTGATGAACAAATTATTACACAAGGGGGTTGCATTTAAGTGGGATGATGAATGCCAAGAAATATTTGATGATATTAAACAATATTTGGCTTCACCGCAAGTATTGGATACTCCCTAACCAAGAGTGCCATTATATCTATACATCTTAGCTAATGAGATTGCGTTACAAACCATGTTGGCCCAAAATAATGAATTGCACAAAGAACAAGCTACATACTATATTAGCCATACCCTGGTTAGTTACAAAATAAATTATGCATATTATGAGAAGCTATGCTTCGAAATGGTTTTTACCACTAAAAAGTTACACCATTAAATGAAAAATCATACCACATATGTAGTATCCAAAAATAATCCATTGCGATACATGATGAGTCAAACTTACCATAACAGTCACACAATGAAATGGATTATGTTATTGATAGAATTTTACCTTGAATTAATTGAACAAAAATCAATTAAATATTAGGTCATAGTCAATCAACTCTTAGAGGCTCCTCTTGAGGATGACCAACCTCTTAGCATAGAGCTTCCCGATGATGGAATTTTTCAAGTGTCAGAATCACCTGATCCTAAAGAGCCTGAAGCATAGGCTAACATAACTCTATTTTTTGATGGCTCTAAGTCTAAGCAATGGGGTGGCATGGAAATTGTGTTTTTCACACCACAAGGGGCTCCAATACCCCTATCATTCAAACTTGATTTTTTATGCACCAATAATAATGTCGAGTATGAATATCTTCTCATAGGCCTTCAAACAACAATCGCCATGAAAATAACCAAGCTCAAAATTTTTTATGATTCCTTGCTCATAGTGAGTCAAGTCAAGGAAATATTCCAATGTATATGTCTAATATTGCAAGCCTACAAAGCCCTAGTGGATAAATTCATATCAAAATTTGAAGGGTATAATATTGAAGCAATACCTCATTCATATAATCATTTTTTGGAAATAATGGCCTCCTTAGGATATTTAATCCTATATAACCCATATGATGATACCACAACCATTTAAGTCAAAATGCTATTACAATCTCAATATAAGCATGAAAACCTTCACTCCATGCCATAATTCCACATGATTCAAATTGAACCTTCTCATGAATGGTTCTCTCAAATTCACAATTGCTTAAATAATGTCACTTGGGGGACTTTATTCCCCAAACTATCTTTGATAGTAGCATAATGCTATATTTACAAGTTCTCTTCCAATCAAAATTCATGAGATATGAACTTAAAAAGGATCAAGCAATTCATGTAATTGAGGATTATTCAAAGCAATATTGGTCCATCCAGCTAAAATATTACCTAAAGCTTGGTAGTATCCCTTCTAGATTGTCGTAGGCTACTAAACACACATTTAAGAAAAAAACAGTAAAATATCTCTTACTTGGAGATATATTGTATTGTTGAAGCTATGAGGGTATCCTCATTCATTGATTAGAACCTCAAGAGTCAGTTTGGGAAATCATCCAAGCTCACGATGGTACATGTGGTGGCCATTTTAATGGCATGGCCATCGCAAAGTGTATTCTTCGCATGGGCTATTATTAGCAAATGTTAGAGCAAGATTGCTACGCTTATATTAAGAATTGCATCAAGTGTCAACACCATACTAATTTGACACATATACCTTCTGAGGCCTTACAATCAATTCAATTGGTTTGGCCATTTTTGTAATGGGGGTTTTATTTAATAAAAAAAAATTCACCCTCTTCCTTAGGCCATCATACATTCATCATTATAGCCATCGAGTATTTCACAAAATGGGTGGAAGCAATTCCCGTTACCACTACGATTGGACCTCGCATTGTGGAGTTCATACTATATAATATCATTTGTCTTTTTGGTATCCCATTCAAAATAATTTTAGATAATGGGCCACCTTTCAAGAATAAAAATATGCATTCTTTAACAGCTAAATATAACATCCAACATAGCTTTTCTACACCTTATTATCCACAAGACAATGGGAAAGCTGAGGTATCAAATAAAATAGTCATTGCAATCTTAAATAAAATTGTTAAAGATAATCACAAATATTGGCATCATAAATTGCCTCTTTCCCTTTGAGCCTACTACACTAGTATTTGAACACCCATTAGGGAAACTTCATTTTTACTAGTGTATTGTGCTAAGGCTATCATGCCTTTAGATTTGGAAATCCCATCGTTTTGCATATCCATGTAAGATTTCATCGATGATGATATTGCACAACATAATCACCTAGAAAAACTAACTTTACTTGATGAATGACATGTTAAGGCTCTTAAGCACCTAAGTTTTTATCAAGAATGGATTAAGATAGCCTATAACGTAAAGTCCATCCTAGAGAATTTTAGGTTGATCACATTATTCTAAAAGAAAATATAAAAAACTCTAACTTGCCACCCCATATGTGGGTTAAATTTATGGTAAACTGGTTAGGTACTTACATTATCACTAGTCATATTGGACATATAAATTATCATGTAGCTTCTATTGAAGAATTTGAGGAGCCTGAACCCTTGAATATCCTTCACTTGTGACCTTTTCATGTTTAAAATGTTGCACCCTCACCAAAATGCCCCAAATGTATTTATAAACCCTTTTGTCACCCAAAAAGCTCCAAAGGTATCTACAAACCCTTTAGTCACCCAAAATGCCCCAAAGGTATCTACAAACCCTTTAAAAGCCCCAAAGGTATCTATAAATAATTTGGTCACCCAAAATGTGACAAAGGTATCTACAAACCCTTTGGTCACCCAAAAATCCCAAAAGGTATCTTAAAAATCTTTGGTAACCCAAAAAACCCCAAAGGTATCTACAAACCCTTTGGTCACCCAAAAATCCCCAAATGCACCTACAAATCCTTTGGTCACCAAAAATGCTACAAAGGTATCTATAAGCCCTTTAGTCACCCAAAAAGCTCAAAAGGTATCTATAAGCCCTTGGGTCACCCAAAACACTCCAAAGGAACCTATAAACCTTTTGGTAACTCAAAAATATTAGAAGGTATTTATAAAGCCTTTGGTCACCCAAAAATATTGAAAGGTATCTACAAACTCTTTGGTCACCCAAAACACCCCAAAGGTATCTACAAACCCTTTGGTAACCCAAAAAGCCCCAAAGGTATCTATAAATACTTTGGTCACCCAAAATGCCCCAAAGGTATCTACAAACCCTTTGATCACCTAGAAAACTCCAAAGGTATCTACAAGTGCTTTGGTCACTCAAAATGCCTCAAAGGTATCTACAAATCCTTTGGTCACCCAAAAATCCCCAAATGCACCTACAAACCATTTGGTCACCAAAAAATTTGCAAAGGCATCTATAAGCCCTTTAGTCACCCAAAAAGCTCCAAAGGTATCTATAAGCCCTAGGGTCACCCAAAACACTCCAAAGGCACCTACAAACCTTTTGGTCACCCAAAAAGCTCCAAATGTATCTATAAGCCCTTCAGTCACCCATAAATATCCAAAGGTATCTATAAACTGTTTGGTCACCCAAATGCCCCAAAGGTATCTATAAACCCTTTGGTCACCAAAAAATATCCAAAGGTATCTAAAAATCCTTTGGTCATCCAAAATGCCCCAAAGGTATGTATAAACCATTTGGTCACCCAAAAAGCTCCAAAGATATCTATAAACCCTTTGGTCACTCCAAAATCCCCAAAGGTATTTGTAAACTCTTTTGTAACCCAAAATTCCCCAATGGAATCCACTAAGGCCATTGGTCATATATATATATATATAACATCATTAAAATATCAAAAATACATAATATTGCATTACATATCACTGCGTTATACAATCACTTGCATTAAGCATACCCATAATTGCATCTTGTATTCTAGAGTTGATCATACATGTCTAGCACCAGGTCTATACACTAGCCATAATTCAAAATCAACTTTGTCATGAGTCATTATTCACACCCATGTACATCACACTTATCATTTCTATTTACATTTTACACCTTTCATATGTATGTCTGTTTCTCTTCACCTAGACCATTGGTTATAAGTCATCATTAGGATTTTTGGTCACTCAACTATCTCTACTTTTACTGTCAAATTTTGTATAAAGCTATCCTAATTTTTAGAAGGTAGAGTCCTACTTTGATTGTACCTTGTATATGTCATAATCCCAACATATTTTCACACTAATAAATCTAAATTTTGCACAAGGAAAGATGAAACCTACAAAGTGGTCTGTGTTAACCAAAGAAAAATTTTTACCACTCATCCCTCTATGCGAATGGTTCAAAAATTCTGAAAATTGACATAAGGACAAGCTCCTTATTACCCCAAAAAATTAGAATCCCTTGATTCATGCAAAATTGGGGTAAGTATCCAAAGAGAAAATAAACAATGGTTGTTACCACTTTAAAATATTCAAAATAAAAGGTGGTTATCACAACTAGAAAATTTAAAAGGTAAAATAAAAAATGGTTCTCACCACTACCAAAATCCCTTGCTAACCAAAAAAAAAATGAGAAAATTCCTAGAGCAATTCAAAGATAAAATAATAGGAGGGAATGCTAAACTTCAATCCTTAGAATTCTTAGCATTTGAGTACCATAAGGTGATCCTCATTATAGGTTGGGTGGCATCAAGGCTACCATGCAATGGTGGTATCCTTATGCATGTTGACATGTATATCACATAAGAAACCTTCTTTTGTACATACCAATGTTTGCATGCAAATAAGCTAGATTTTAGTAGCTTGTATTGCCTAGTGGTCTAATCCAACTACGTACAAAACTTAGGATAATGATACTCGTAGGGTGATCTTCAGTATAGATGGGTTGCATCAATCCTGTTTGGAACTAGGGTAACTTTATGCGTATTATAACAATGAAATCACATGCACACATAGGGATATTGAATATCTTAGTCATCCTAGCATATTTATACATTGACAAAAAGTCTTGCATAGTTACTATACAACTTTTGACTAGATCACTAGAGTTTTTGAGTCTCATGAAAATCTCAAAGATATTGTATAACATTTACTATACCTATCATTCTATAACATTTTGTCACATGTTTGTTAGTTTACATTTGCTTGTTAAAATAAATATATAAATTTTGTACAGTCTATGGTGCTAGAATCCAGTGTTTCCATAGTATTCATAAATCATAAGTAGAAATTAACAAATAATCCACTTAATTATGCATACACTCATGTGCATATCATCAAATCACATTATATTACAATACATGCATCCATAAAAGTATTAGTAAAGAAATTATAAGAAACATCTAATAAAGCAGTAAGGAAACATATGATGACAACTGAAAAACTCATATATATGCATATGTATGTATGTATGTATGGGATAAAAAGATACATAATAATCCAAAAACTACCTGTAGGCTACAATCAAGTGGGTCCTTATACCTCACATTTCCAAAAATACAAAAATAACCATAGATTCTCAAAATCCATGGTCACATAGGATTGACACCATGAATCTCATCCCCACACTCAGTTGGTGCTCATTGAGAGCTCCCAAATTTACTCTCCCTAGTCCTATCTACTCTCTTCATAGAGCTAGGTGCCTCCATCCTAGTTGATGACTACCCTGTACCACTTATCCTACTCTAATGGGACCCACTAGAAGAAGAGAAATATGTGAAGTGCCTTCTAAATCATGCTATCCCATCCTCCAAATCCTATGTGTATGTGGTGTCATATTGATGACATGCTTGGTACTCACTCAATATGGTCTATAGTTGTGTTACATCCTCCTATAGCCTGGCCATATCACCACTACTAGATACCCCATGGCTAGAACTCCCTACTCCAACTTATGCCTAAAGAGTAGCTAATCATGTTGCCTGCCTATCAATCTATACATGTGTAGTCGACACCTATGCCTATAAGAGAGCCATATCCTCTGCATAATCCCTCCACTCATGTCTACCTCTAATAATCTCACCCTATAGCTCAACAATGGTATCATCCCATAATACCAATTATACCTACACTCCCTACTCATCAAAGTCATCTTCAGTATAGTCATCCTAAGGATCTTCCATATCTGAGATATCTATTCAATTATCATCTACCTGATGATGCACATATTGCTCACCTAATTTTAGATCCTCCTTATCTAGATCCTCATCATATCCCTCATTTGTATCATCCTTGATATCATCGATAGGTTTGGCCTCCTCTCCAACTATCTCAAATATAGGCCAAGTAAGTGTCCTCTCATCCCCATGACATTGATAATCACTGGATAACTAGGCAAACCCTAGAATAGACCAAATTGTTGTATCACTTGAGAATATAGTAAATACTCTCACCTGATCCTATTTCAACCAACTAACCATCTACCTTACCTCATCTAGCAAAGTTGTGGCTCAACCTTAGGCCATGCTGGAAAATCCTTGTATGGTCTCCAAGTAACCTTCACTACCCTGAGTCATGTAAATGATTATGCATGATGATAAATCATAGATGCATAGGGTTGGATCTAACCCCTATATTTTTCTCACTACCATAGGATCCCATAGCCAACCTCCACATCTACGAGTTGTGCTTGTATTGTCCAAGGTAGTCCCTATGGTCGATCCATAGAAATATTTTGTCATACCCACACCTATAGTATAAACCTGTATCCCAATCCCTTCCACATGTGGAAATATATATCATACATATCATCATAAAGTTATTCCAACAACGTCGTACCCCAAGTCATCACCAACGACCTCTCTATGGTGCACTCCAAAAGTGAAAATGCCAACTCCAAAAGGTTCCAATGGAACCTATCTCTTGATTAGTCTTGTAACAACATGTTGGAGATAAGCATCATTAGTAAATCATGTCTCATAGTTAGAATATTTGCATCATACCATAGCTCCACTAGGATACCTCTGCTAGGCAAGTCTCATGTTGTCTCGTGCCTATCCTCTCTAAAGTATCTCTAAAACATCGTATCTCTAATATCTTTATGAGTAGATATAATCATATACCCCTCTATTAGAATGTACAAAATCTGATAGATGTCCTCTAGCATCACTGTCATTCCCCAGTCATTAAGTGGAAGGCTCCCACAAATCTATCAAAGTCATCAGGTAGGCTCTGTCTCCCAACACTAGCTCTAACTGTGTCACTTTCTTGAGACCAATGACATCAAGCTATTTCTAGTTATCCTATATCATTAAGTCCCTATTAGTCTAAAATAGATTCAAAAATTGATACTAACTCTTGATCACCTAATAGAGGTAATCAAGCTTAATAAAAATACAAAAAAAATGCAATAAAATTGCCCAAAATGGTAAAAATAGCTCAAAAAAGGGACATTTTTCCAAAAATTCATGGTCATACCACATAGGGATAGCCCCCAGATTTACAACCATCCCACCCAATTATGGTAACCAGTGGTTTTCCCACATGCCATAAACCAATGGTTGTCCCACCTAGGGATGACCATTGGTTTATGCTAAAAATGACCTTCTTGGCCCCCCAAAACAGGCATAAAAACTTATAAAACACAAAACATATAATAAAATTGCATAAAAACCAAAAAATGAAAAAAAAATTCCTATATACTATCACTATTGAGGTTAATATACCGATATTTAGTATGTATTTTGGATAATATAAAAATAATTACATTTCCAAATTCAATAAAGTATAGGAGCAAATTCAACCCTTACCCATATTGCATCGAATATGCCACTTGGAAAGTATTAATACTTTATCATGGTGATTGTGGGATGATCTCAACATTTCTCTACTTCAAAAAATCAATCTCGTGCTCCTCACCTCTCACTTTTCCAAGTTAGAAGTGTGCAAATGAGCTCATTTTTTAAATTTGGAGCTTAAAAAGGCATAGAATAAGTATGGTCATCCCAGGGTGGGATGACTAGTAAATTGGCTGACCATACCACCCTAATATGGTATTAAACTATGCAGTCATCCCACCCTAGTATAGCGACCAAAAATATCCCATAAAAAGAAAAGGAAAAGCCAAGAAAAGGGCCTAAAAACCACCAAAAATAGGTCAAAATTGATCAAATTCATAATGGATCAATATGGAATCAAATTTGTTCATTGATGAATGTAAAATTATCTAATTCAATCCCAAATAATTCCATTGCAGTTGGACCACTTCACCACTCCCCGGGAATGAATACTTCTTTTCTTTTCTTCCATAAAATATCAACAAAACCATCAAAATCTTAGCAAAATTGATAAATTTTTGCAATGGGTAAAATTGAAGGAATCCCAATCAAGTCATACTGGTCAAGTGACTTATCATTTTCATCATTTTTCATGCCATCATTGAATCTTAACTTGATGGGGCAGTCATAATAATGAATTCATAATCAAAATAAACACTCAAACACTCAAAAGTGCAACTTACATACATTCAAAAAATGATTGTTAATGATAAATTTCAAGTCCACGTTGGGTAAAATAATTCAGCACAAATATAAAAAAAAGTCATGGTATACCTGAAGTCTTAGTACACGTATCCTAAAATAGGAAAAATAAGGAACCGATACCAAGTATACCATAAAATCCTAAGACTACCATTGCAGTGTGGCTGAAAGGTATACCAAAATTAATCCTTCAATTATGTCAAAAGCAAGGATTTAAAGAATGTATGCTCTTTCCACAATGGAGGCATAAAAATTTGGTTAAATTAATTAATAAAATTAATCATTTTATATTTTAGTCGTATATTTTTTCTCTGTGCTCTGTTTCACACAATGCATCCCAAATAGGGGCACCTGTAGACACTAAAATCGCGTAAATCAGATAAGATTTCTATGACGCAGCTCTTATCAACACCATATGACCCCATTGGGCAACCCTCAGGGGTTAATTATGAGTCCTAACAACTTTTGGGAAGGTTTACACCACTTTTGGGAATTTTTGGACCATGTAGCCATGGTCGTCCCACCCCAGGATGACCATAGTTCATGGCCATCCCACCCAAGGATGACCATAAGCAATCATCCTTGGGTGGGACAGCCATGGTATAGACCCCTAAAAAATTTAAGGGTGGGATAAATTGCAATCAAATTATGTCATTTATCCCATCCAATAACTTATGATAGATTGGAATACTATCTAGGCCATCACAAACTACAAATTGGAGGTCCAAATTGGAGGCCTCTTCCACCCAATGCATGGCAAGGGCTTTGACAAGTGGTGACACTTGATTTACATGCCCCAAATTACCCCTTTCACCCTGTGGCCCTCTTGGGCTATAAATTATATTGATTCCATTCAATTTCAAAAAGGTAAGTCTTTGCAAAAATTCACCACAAAGTGCTACCGAGATTTGTTCTCACCTTTTTCCCTCGTATTTACCCTTGGAAACTTCATCAATCGAAGGAGTTTCAAGGCATACAAATACACACATTAATTCCAAAACCCATTCATTTATATAATTTAAGTTACAAAATTTTATGAAAACACCCGTATGAGTATTCTAGACTAGATCCCAAAGGAATTGGTGATAAAAACCACCCTGTTTAGTGTTTGTTCCCACCTGGAATGGTTAACAGTCCCAATTGGCCCACCCAGGGATGACCATGAATTGGCATACAATTTTGAATTAATTTTAGTTTAAATATTTTTTAGAGTAGTTTATATGCATCATACTTGAATTTAGTAACGTTTGGAATATTCTTGGACCTTCAATTAGGGTTTTTATGATGACAGTCCCAATTGTCCCACCAGGGATGGCCATAGATTCTACTCACCATTTCATTTTAATTTCTACATAGATCATTCTAAAAGTATATAATATGCATTATGTTAAGTTTTGGTATCATTTGAAGTAGTTTTGCATTCTCTATTGCAATATTTATATCTTATGTTGCATGCATTTCATTGATTTTATCTTAATTCGCACATGCTATTAACCAATTTCAATTTCTTGTGTGTAGGTATAGGTATTCCAGTGCATGAGGAAGGATCTAAAGATTCAAATATGGATAGATCATCGTAGTGGTATAAAAAACTCGCTATTCGATCGTGAGTGCAAGGAAGACATTGAAAGCACACCATAGGTTTATGAAAGGATTGGATCCTTCAACATTGTAATTGTATTGTATCAATTAAGAGACCTCAAGGAGATATTTTGTAACCACGTATTTGATAAATTAATCAATATAAAAAGAACCTCCATTTATTTCAAATATTTATCACTTATTGCTTACTTTAATGTCACTTTTTAATGCTTTAGTAACACAATAGATGCATTTCATTTCTCTATGCTAGGTGCACTATTGTTTCTACTCTACAAGATCCTAAAAAGTTCCACTTTCAACAATATCAAGGTTTGATGTTCACTTTTATACTGTATGATTAGAACATCTGGTGACTCAGCCCTACCTAGATGTCTCTGAACATGAAGTGAGTGAAAGATTTTTTCATGATCACAAGATAAAAGTCCAAAAATCCAAAATATCCCATTGATTTTTATGAGCTTGACACTTAAGTGCTAGGAGAAAATCCTAGGTTAATTACCCTAGTTATCTCATCATATGTTATATCTTCATAGTTAGCTGGTTTGTTCTCTATTCCTTTGAGTTTTTCTAGCACAACCACTAGTTTTCAACCTCCCTAACCACACACACTAATCCACATGGATCAAAATCCACCAACACAACCACCAAGGTAGTTCCTAGCATGGAATCACTCTAGACCTCTAAATCTGCAAGCTCAAAATTTGATTCTACAAGCAAAAATGAAGGCTTTACCTACTTATGATGGTACAGGAAATATATCTTATGAGCATGTTCAAGATATAGTTGCCTTGGTGACAATCCATAGTATCACATATGAGGATATAATGGTATGGTTTCTCATGCTCTCTCTTAAAGGTATGTTGCTTTACTGGTATTGGTCATTACAACCTACCACTATTACTACCTCAGACCAGTTGGTTGAGTTGCGGATCAAAGGTTTTAAAAAACAAGTGGATATGTTATCTCTGTTGAATTAGTTTAATGCCATTTAGAGGCATCCTTAGGAGGAAATCATGGATTTCAATGTCAAGTTAACCCAAACTTGGCATATAGTTCCTTATAAATTTTAGTCGACTCCTGAGAAGGAAGTATTTTACTACTTTTGAGCTTTAAACTCCAACATCAACATGGCCATCTAGTAGTCTAATATTAATACATTACCTGATTTTTATTCTACTACATAAAAAGCTAAAGCTAACCTGGTTGCTATCGATAAGCTTCCACTAAAAATGGGTATGCCTATTTTCCCAATATTTCATAGTATTTGTATGCTAATGCATCTTATCAGCCTTTTCCTATGTTACCCATGTATCCAATCCCTTCATGGAATCTGACTACATCTTAGACCATGACAACAATATTTATCCCTTAACTTTTTGGTCTGATCATTATGCAGTTACTTGCTCCAGTTCCGTTCCCATCACTACCATATCCACCTATCCCATTACCATTACCATATCCTCCAACACCCTCAAACCTTGATCCATAAGAAAATGTGTTGAAAAATTTGTAGTTCATGAACTTAGTAATAAGAACGATGGGTAATGAAATCATGGTAATAAAAAGGAAGCAGGTTGAAAAATATTTCCAACCTATGAGATTTCAACCGCCACCAATCACCAGGGAGAAAGGAACTTCAAACAAAAAAATAATTTGGCACATCAAACAAAAGAAATATGACGGTGCTAACAAACAAAGAATTTGGCACATCAAACAAAGCATATTAGTGCTCTACGTTCAATGGCCTGCATGGTGAGGAAACTTGCATGGTTCATCTAAACTACATGTAAAATTTCGTAGAAATTTCCTCTATTGGTCAAATCAACATGATCACAAAATTCAATCACAATTTTATGGTCCCTTTTGAAGAGCAAGTTTCAATTCTCGTGAGAAGTAGAAGAAAACCTGTTACGGTGGACCCAACTGAGTTGGATCCCTGAAGGTCCCTGCTGATTCAAAGGTGCAAAATGAGAAGAAATAGGCATAGGCAAATATAGCTATTTCATCACCCTTGCCAAATGTACCCATCCTTTTGAAATATATTTTTCCTCCATGAGTGAAAGATAAAGTGCAAGAAAAGGCTTCAACTTCATAGGTAAGAGCTAAAATAGAGGAGCAGGCTAGAGATAAGCTTAAGTACCCATATTTAACAAAATTTTAGAGGGTGGAAGCCACACAACAGTATCAAAGTAGATATGAAACTACCAATGACGAAAAGGTGTCATGTGCATCCATGTACAACATAGTTGAATAATTGAAGAGGATTCTAGCCAAGGTAAGTCTCTATGATGCACTGCAATTGCCTGAATAAGTGGACTTGTTACAAGAATCACTAAAATTTATGAAATATAAGGGGAAGAATATGACTCAGACCATGTTAGCTCAAATGCTTACAACTTCTACCACTATAAATAATTGACAATGCCATTTCAAATTTTATCTCATGATGGAAGGCTGGATTTTGCACAATTGCATGATTGACTCTAGCACCGCAATGACTATCATGCCAAATGTAGTGTGTGATGTTATGGGTATGGAGTATATAAGGAGTAGCCCTGGTTTATTGGAGTTATATGGAACCCCTATCAGGATAGTAGCAGTCATCAAAGATATATCCATTATACTACATAAAATACCATAGATAACTATGATCCAAGAGGTGATCGTGGTTGATCTAGAGCCTTAATTTAGCATGTTCTTATCATGGGAGTTTACTGCCAAGTTTGAAGGCTACCTTTCTATTGATTATTATCATTTGGAAATTCCTGTCAAAGGGAGGAGAATCCAAATTTATAATGAGAAGACTTCAACTTATCACATAGATAATATTGAAGAGGAGGATAAACCCATGAATTTCATTAATTTAATGATCAAATAATTAGAGTTAGACCTGATGGAAGAATTTTTGGATGAGATTTGGATAGAAGATGAGTTTTCAATGCTCAATTTTAATGCCATTATGGAGACCAAAATCTACTGCTACACCATCACTAAACTTGAAAAAACAAAATGGAAAGTGTCCGACGAAGAAGATCCTATTTCTAATCAACTATGGAAGCAATATTTTTATGATGCAAGATTTAAGAATGGCACAAGAGCTAGGATTGTTCTCATTTCTTAATTTAATATACAAAATATGTACTCTTACCAGTTGAATTAGAGGTACACAAACAATACCACCAAATATGAAGCACTTTGTTTGAGTCTAAAAAAAGGTATAAAATATCAGGATCAAGCAACTATAGATCTTTGGAGATTTCGAGCTAATCGTCAACCAGGTAATTAGTAAGTGTATCTCCAAGCAACATTAGTTGAAGGTATACCGAAATAAATTTTGGGACCTTTCTAAAGCTTATACAACATTGAACATCCAAGCAATCTCAGTGGAGAAAAATAAGCATGTCAAACTCTTAGAATCCTTTGGTGCTAGCTTTTCCCTAATGGAGCATGTGGTGAGGAAGCCCATGAATGTGAGGTTAATTTATAGACCTTGATTACCTAAAAAAATTATCCACTAACAAGTGTTCAAAAGTTATGATTATATTGTTAAGTTATTTATAAGAGAAGTTAGTGATTTGGAAGAGAGAACACTTGATGAGGAAGAGGCTGAGGGTTTGATCCAACTGCAAAACAATCATATCCCAAAGGGGTTGATTACACTTGAGAGCTACTTTAATAAAAATGATAGAGTAAAAAACATAAGATCAATGTGGATGAAAAGGAGTATACTAAACTACATATGGGACCTAAAAAGTTGATCAAAGTTGACACTGATTGCACTCAAGAAGAGCTATAGCATATTAAAGATTTGTGTTATGAGTACCCAAATATTATTTCTTGGAGTTACCAAGATTTGAAAGGTTACAACAAAGATGTAATCTAGCATACCATTGGGCTATAGGAAGGAGTAAAACCCTTTAATAAAAAGTAAAAACCTATCAATACCAAGATCGAGTTTTTTATGAAAGCAAAATTGCTGAACATGCTTGAAGCCAAAATCATATACCCGATCAAACACTATACCTGGGTATCAAATCTAGTTTGCATGAGAAATAAGAATGGATATATCTACCTATGAGTGGATTTTCTAAATTTGAACTAGGCATCTCTAAAGGATCACTATCCACTACTACAAATTGATCAAATTCTTTATATAGTAGCTTACGCTCAAATATTCTCTTTATTAGATAGATTCTTCAGCTATAATAAAATCTGGGTCAAGGATGAAGACCAACACAAAACAACATTCATAATGAAATGGGGAACTTTTACTTATCAGCATATGCCATTTGGTCTCTCAAATTCTAGTGCAAATTTTTATAGAACAATGGACATAGCCTTCAATGAGTTGTTGAATCATATTATTATTATTGATATGGATGACATTACCATATTTTCTCACAATAAGGAGGAACATAGTCTACATCTGAGATAGGTGTTCAAAAACTTTTGAAAGTTTGAAATATCAATCAACCCAAATAATTCCATATTCATTTTAAAATAAGGAAAGCTCCTAGGAAATATTATTTTGGAATAAGGTTTGGCGATTGACCCAGCTAGAGCTAAAGTCATCATGAAGCTTCCATTACCAGCCAACAAAAAGTATTTACAATAATTCTTCAGGTAAATTAACTTTATTCAAAAGTTTGTAGTAGATTTCACCCAAGTGGTGAAGCCAATGATAGAGTTGCTTAAAAAAATATTGAGTTTAAATGTATTGAGATGAGGAGGTAAGCATTCGAGGAGATAAAGAGAGAATTGCTCAAGCCCTACTATTGGTAAATCCTTATTACTCAAAAGACTTTATCCTATATACTATTGATGAACAAGAGAGCTATGCAACAATGCTCACACAAAAAGGATATGATGAAGATGAGTGACCAATTTATTTATTGATCCAAGTCATCCAATCGCATGAAGATAAATATAGCTTCATTGAAAAACAAGTATATACGATGATGAAATACTTGAAGTAGTTCTAAAATTTTGGTTCTCAAAGCAAGATAATAGTTTATATGGTTCACCCAGATGTCCAGAGTTTCATCATTCAAGGAGAGCTTAGTGAAAAGAGGACATGATAGATATCTATAATATAGGAATACAACATTGAAATCCATTTGATGAAATGGTTCGAGGTTGAGCTCTATATCAAGAACTTGCAAAAAGTGTTGCATCTGAATCCATGGTTTTCCAAATTGAAAATTCAACAAGTAATTTCACTAACCACTCTACATGCGATCATGATTGGATAGAGGACCTTCTCGAATATTTTTAATTAGGAATATGTCCTTCACACTTTAATGCCTCATAGAGATAGAGATTTAGACTCTAGGATCTTAGGTATGTGATTCTTCCAAATGGATTGTTCCATAAAAATATTTACAGAGTACTTCTTAGGTGTGTCAAAGAATCAAAGAAACAAATAATCCTAGAGGAGTTCCACTCTAGTCTATCAAGATGTCATTATGCAGGGAGTCCAATAGCATTAAATATCATCAAAGAAAGATATTTTTGGCCTACTCTCTTTGTAGATACTTTCAAATTCAGTCAAAGTGCTAGAGATATATCAGTAGAAGCAAGAATGAATCATTACCCCTTCATCAAATTCAAGTAGAAGCACCATTCCAGTAATGGGGTATACATTTTATTGGGGTCATTGATCCCAATTCCTTTGCTGAAAACAAGTATATCCTAACTATAACTAATTATTTTACCTGATGGTTAGAGGCAATTCCAACTAAGAAGGTGGATTAAGAAATAATGATTGCTTTCCTTGAGGTTTTAATCACTCATTTTGGCATACCATATGCAATCATAACGAATAATGGGAATCCCTTCATTGGTGCTAGGATCAGTGAATTCATGAGTAAGTATGGAATTTAATTGAAGAGATCATCTAACTATTATCTAAAAACACAAGGATACGAAAAAAAAAAGGAAAATGCCAAGTACGATGCGTGTGAAACCAAACTTAACGCTAAAAGCCTACATATTGAAAATTGCACGAAAGGAAAGAACATAAATGAATTGAAATGAGATAAAAGCAATATGGCATACAACCCTATTTATTGATATGATTTTAAAGTCATGTTACAATACATCTCCTTCCATTTTAAGGGATAGGAGCGTTAAATATATTTCTTGTCACATCCATGGATAGCCATCCTTCTTCTGTGTGCCCACATGTAATATGGGCAAACCAAAAAATCACCGCAACTTGTGTATATGAATGTTGACTCCTTTATTCTCCTCCAATGTCCTAATACTACTTTCAAGGAAACATAAAATAGTCAGTAGCACCTATAGATAAAATAAAACATGCAATCCCCATGCCTTCAATTAGTGCAAGCAAGATGTAAATAAAATGATAACTAGCATAGCTCCAAATGAACTGAAAATTTGACAGGGGCATCAAAAACTCATAAAGAAAACACTGCAAATTGAATAGGTAGGAAATTCCTCACAGATTTGTATTCACTCCGGGGCAGGACGAATAGACCTACAACAAAAACATCAAAAGACACAGTCCCAAATGTCATAGTCGAGAAGCTCCAAATCACCTGCAAAGTTGGGTTTAGCTAATTGGTGGCATTTTGGGGAGACCCAGAAGGTCATATTTTCCTAATTTGGCCTCTATCACCAGGAATTTGATGATGCTACCTGCATGTTAGTAAAGGTGAGAAATGATAGAAACATGATCAAAATTGCTCAAAACAATGTGAAATTTAAATGACAACCTATCTAAGCAGCATAGAATCAAATGCAAAAATAACAGAAGGGAAATCTACCATATATTTCTAATCACTCTAGGGTAGGGTGATTAGGACTGCGTAGTGTGGGGGGCACCCGGGGGAAGGATGCCCATAGTTTGGGGCCCGATTTTGGCACCAATCCACTTGGGATGGGTCCAAAATCTCTTATGGGGTGTTGTCGATAAATTTGGTAGGATTTTGTGGCAAAATGTTAGGTTTTGGTTCCATATTTGTGCTTCCAATAACCACCCTATGACCTCTCTTCCAAAAGATATCAAGGATGCGAAAGGCACAAATCAAAAGGTGTGTGTGTGGAAGTAAAATGATAGCACTCCGTTGCTCAAATTTGTCCTTCTCTGTATCTCTTGTGGTGAGAAAACTCACCAATTTATAGACCTCGAGGTCTCTTTGGATGAGCATGCAGATGTGCCACTTGGCAATCATTCCTTCCTAGGAGGGAGGATATTCCTCCCTGATTAGAGGCTTCATGACTGCCTCTGTAACTTCCTCTAATGCTCAAAAATGCTCACTCACACTCCCATGAAATGAAGAATGGTTAAGTGGTGGATCTGTGCTGCCATTTATCAAGATTTGAATTTTTTCCTATCAAACTTGCTATTCACCCCACCCTGGAGCGAATAATGCTAATCGTCCCTGTGTGAGGCAAATACTAGTTTGTAATCATCCCTGGATGGAACGAGTATGAAGCAAAGTGTTTTAAGGTGCCAAATTGACTCCTGACCTTCCAAAACTACTATGAGAGTGGTTAGAACCACTGTTTGACCTTTGGGAGCTGCCTTGGGGTTTGTGTGTGTCAATGCGATCAATGTTTGCAGTCACATAATTGGATTGGTGCTATTTTGGTGTCTACAAATGCCCCTTTTTGGGATGCACTGTGCGTGGCACAGTGCTGAGCAAAAATAGATAACCAAAGCACTAATGATTAGGGTTTCTTAGTAACCTAACCAAATTTTTATACCCCAAGTATGGAAAGGGTATGCATTCTTGAATCCTTGCTTTTGATGAGTGAAGGAACTCAATTCAAGTGTTAACATTTTTCGGTGAGGTGTTACTTGAGCTTGGACATTGATCAGTCATGAATAGGCAAAGGGTGCAACCTTTTGTCTGTGGGAACCTTGAGTTCATGATTCATGAATGCCAAGTGTTTGATCAGCTTGTGATTGTTGCTTATTTACTGCCCCAAGCAGGAGTGTGATTGTCTTTGTCAATGATTCTTTGAATGCATGTCATTTTCATGATTGGGTGTGTATTTGTTGATTGATGACTAAGTGTGACTACCCCATCAAGCAACGAATCGATGAGGGAATGACCTACATGAGAAAAGCGATGAGTCGCTTGACCTAATATGACTTGTGTAAGGGTGCCCTTGGATGTTTTATCATTGAATGTGTGTGTAGTTTTCTGATATTTAGACCTATTTTGGGGGGGTTTGAACCCTTTTGTGACACATTTTGGAGCTAAATTATCAAAAATCCATCCTCACGTGGAGCGGTTCGGATATGGTAGCCTTATTAGGGAGTAGGATAGTGACAATTTTTGACCCCAACATCAGTTTTGCATGCCAAGAATGGTGGGCACAAAGGCGCCTTTGTTCGGCAATGTTATTGCTATTTTTGGTTGAGTTTTGACCCTTTTGGTGACATCATTTGGGGATAAAATTCTCGAAAATCCATCTTCCTGTGGAGTGGTCTAGCTATGGTAGCCTTCTTAGGGAATAGTATAGTGAATATTTGTGACCCCGACGTCTATTTTGCATGCCCGAAATGTCAAATGCAAAAGCACTCTCATCGGGCAATTTTATTGTTTGTTTTGGTGCATTTTTGTGCAGGTTTTGCTATTTTTAAAATTTTTGCCCTGTATTCATTCCTGGGTGGGACGAAAAGTAGTGTAGTATTCATCCCAGGGTGAAAAGAGTGCTAACCAGAGTGCTCGTCCTAGGGAGGAATGATTACAGGATAAAAAGCCTATTTAAGGGCCAAAATAAGGGTTTGGGCTCATTTGCATTCAATTTTTTTGGCGATTTGGAGCTTTGAGGAGGAGGCTGATTCTACGAAGCAAAGCACTGCTGAATTTTTCTTTCTACCATGAGTGCATGAAACGTATCGAGCGATGGAGTCGAAGCGGGACCAGTAAGTGATCTTCCTCGTTATTGCTTGTATTTTGTTGTTACAATTTTTAATACCGTAATTTATTTGTTGTTTCTTTTGTAGTTTGTTGTTCAAATTAAAAATGAAAAATCTATTTAAATGTATGTCATTATGCATGACTTGTTATTTTATGAATTCATGAAAACTTAGGGAAAAACCTTAGGTAAACAAAGATCAAAAGTTAGTTTATAACTTAGCTGAAAACTTAGTTGAAAACGTAACTGAAAAACTTCACTTGACCCTAGTTAAACAGAGATCAAAACTTAGGTTAGAAACATAGGGTAAAACTGAGCGTAAAATGTAGCACAACCTTAGTTATTTTTTTGTTGTTTTTGTGTGTGTTTTTAATTTATCAGTTAGAATTAAAAACCTTAGGACTGACAAACCATTTTTTTTGAATTTTTTTGTTTGTGAATATTGTTGTTCGGCATTCGTCTGTTTTTATTTACATTTTTTTATGCATTTTTGTATATTCATGTTATTGTTGTACTATTTTTCAATATTTTTATGTTTTTATTTTGTTTTCCTTTGTAGGTTGTGAAGATCCGATACCGTGTGCCCACGGTTTTCACTAAAGCACGGGAGGCACTGACTTTGGCTGATTAGGAGTGGCTTGATGCCCTTGGGCTCAAGCAGGTGACTCGACTGGAGCCTATGGTTAGGGATCGGGCCTATATGATAGCTCTGATAAAATTATGGGATCCCCAAACCAAAACCTTACATCTCCCAACAAGGGAGATGACAGTGACCTTGGAGGATATCTATCAGATTCTATGGATTTTGATAGATGGACGATGTCGTGTGATCAGCAGACAATTGTACCGACACGATGCTTCAGGAACGGGGAGGAGGTGGGTGTGGATATCCCAGTGGAGAGCACAGAGTGTGACTTCCATATTAGCAAGATTTTGGTTCGATGGTGGCTAGATAATAGGGTGTTGGGAGTGATGCACGTAATACTTATGGGCCTCATTTCCAACATGCTACTACCTGACTCATTAGGTGCGAGGTTCCCATGGAACCTATTGGATGTTGTCTTTTGACTAGTGGAGTGTCTGATGCATGAGCCCTTGATTATGATGTAGGGACAGACACTGCTGGCATAACTCTATGATGAGCTATACGAGGTCCACTACCAAAGGTGAAAGGGTATTGGGTGTAGCTTTCTGTTGTAGTGCTAGGCTTGGCAGCACATAGATGTGGAGAGGCCAATGGGGTTGCCATGGATGACTCGAGCTGAGATGGTGGATAGGGATATAGGTTATGTGGCTCTATGGTAGTGATATGAGGAGCAAGGGTAGAGTTGGCAGTGGATAAGTTTCGTAGGGCACTATATCGATACCTTCGCTTGGATTACTCCATGGGAGGTGTTCTGATGCCCCTACCGAGATTGTCCAGCCTGTCCTGAGGCTAGAGAGTGGCTCTAGAAAGTTCATAGGGGATGGTGGTTGATTAGGTGGCATGAGACAGAGCAAGATTTCTTCTCTTACATCCAAGTGACATGATAGTTTGGGGTGTGCCAGGTGTTTCTTGGTGAGCCTATGGTCTATCAAAATTGGGGGGACGAGAGGACTCTGGCCTGGCCGATCATTATGCCACTGGGTGAGGATTCATATATAGATATTGATGTCTTGAAAGTGGACAATGCCAGAACTACCATAGAGTACGACCAATGGTGGACACTGCAATGATGGCGAGGAGAGGGATCACTAGGAGGTGTCGAGGCAGCAGCAGCAGGTGATGAGGGTGTAGAGGCACCAGGTGAGGGTTGGAGGTTTTGTTGGAGGATGCAGATATGGTAGAGGTGGATGATTTTGTGGGGGAGGATTTTGGGGTTCTAGAGCAGCTAGAGATGTAGGACATCTTGGAGTAGTGGGAGCCAAAGTAGGCTACTTTTCCATAGATGCCAATGCCTTAGGTAGTCTCAGAGAACACGAAGGCAAGGTTGCATGCTAAGAATGCATGATTGGTAGGGCTGCATCAGAGGCAATATGAGGAGCTAGGGGAGGCTCTACAGGAGAGGGATCTCTTACAGACTTAGCTAGCAGAGCAAGAAAATGCATGGGCTACATACCATCGATAGGAGGGGTATACCGATGCTACTTGGGAGAGGGATCTTCTACGAATGTAGCTGGCAGAGAGGGAGAAGGTGTTGGCACAGTGCGATGATGTAGTAGCAATGTACCGATGGTGGGAGGTAGAGTGGTGTTGATGCTAGATGGATCTAGAGGGAGAGATCATCCACCTTAGGGGGCGGGTACCTGAGCCCTTTGGATGTGGTTCTTCATGCCAGATGAGGGGTAACGATATTGAGCAGTCAACATCGTGTCATCGTAGGTGTTCAGATGAAGGGGGGCTAGTGGGCATGATGTAGGGGTGAGTAGCAGTCACCTTGAGAGGTCCCATAGGACCCAAACCATGGGGGGTAGTTTCCATTGCACTGATCTTGCATGATCACGATGGTCGATGCCCTAGGCTTGGGGGTTTTTGAGGTTTTGCTTTTTTGAGGTCAGATGACCGGTTATTGTAGCCTATAGGCATTTTTGATGATATATATACAAATGACTTTATTTTTTTTATACACATGTCGACATTTGATGTTATGCTCAATGATTTTTGAATGTGTATGTATGCATGTTAATTGATGTTGATGGATGCATATGTTATGATGAATGCAAATGTTTCTAATTTTTAGGATATGCAAATGAAATGGATGAATTAAATTTGTGATTTTTTGTGGGGGCACCATAGACTATTTAGAACTTATGGCTTTTTGTCTTAGGCGATTGTTGTGGTAAATGACTTTTGTTGTATACATGCTATTTTTTATTTTGTTTTTTGATGGCAATTCAAGGATGACAGATTGCACAGGTGGTTTAGAATGTAGTTAAGGTTTTTGAGACTCAGATGTTTTAACCAACTAGCCAGTACTGTAATGTTATCTTACAAGACTTTTGGACAAGGTATGAATTAGACTTTTCTTTGACCAAGTTATTTCACATCCTTGTGTGTGCAATTGAGTTCATTTATGTGGTATTTTTTAGGATACCGCCAGTGCTAGATAGGTTGTCAACCAAACCTGTATTGAGGATCACCTAATTAGCTCCACTAACTCCTTTGTTGTATTTAGTAAGATTAATCTGCGGTGCTATCTAGGATACCATAAGCTAGCTCATCCACATGCAAACATTGATATGTACACGAGTTAATGTGATAGATATATCGTCATGTAGGAGGTTTACCACCAGTGACCGATAGGCTATCCACCAAACCGGTACTGAGGTTTACTTCATGACCTTTTGAATGCTGAGAGTTCTAGGGATTCAAGTTTGACTCCCTTCATTTCTTCAATTTTACTGGGATACTTGCTCTTTTGTGGTGATAAAAATAACTATTTATTCTTTTGAGCAAGGGATTTGAATTTTGAGTTATGAGAATCACTATTGTATGTGTCGTTTGATGTATGCACTTTTGTGGTGATGTCAATTTTTTTTTGGAGTTTTGAATTTTGTAAATTTTATGATGTTTGCAACTTTTGGAGAACTTGGGATTCTTGGGGAATTGGGTAGGGAATATGCTTGTCCTTTTGCCAACTCTCAGAATTATTGGGGTCATTCGCATAGGGGGATGAACAAGATAACCATTTCACTTATGGTGACCTAGATTGCTTTGCAAGTTTCATCTTTCGTTCACACAACTTTGGAATTTTATGTGTTTTAATTTGTGTTGGGATGCTACATAACAAGGTGTGATCCAAGTAGACCTCTACCTTTGAAAAATCTGTCTGACTTTGTATAGTCTTTGGATAGAAGACTAATGACAGTTGAATGACAAAACTCTAGACACCTGTTGGAACAAAATCTACCTTCGGTTAATAGTGTTGTGCCTTAGACTTTGCCAAAATTGAATAGAAAGATCTTGCTTGAGATCATCTGTCTAGTCTCCAGAGAAGGCTGGTTCCTTTGAGTTTTTTAGAGAAAAGGGGAACAAGAGATAAGGGAAATATAGCCTAAGCTAGAAAATTTTCTCACGGTATAGATTGGACAACAACAAACATTGATGATGCAGATTACTACTTTCAGAGTTTTCTTTATATCTTCTTTATAGAAAACATGAATTCTTGAGTGTGACTTTTAGATGTTCGTCTAAAAGCATGTAACTATATTTTAATGTTCAACTCTAGAAATAATATTTATACATGCACAGTCCAAATTTTAGAATAGATACATTATAAAATTTAGAGTGAATAAAAGTTAAAACAACCAGATACACACTTGCACACAAAAGTTTCGGAAGCCAGAAGAAGAAATATTTTATTTCTTGTAATCCAGTACATGTACATCAAGCTTGTAAACATCTAAGAGCCAACCTCTTTTCATGGTTGACTCACTCCTATTTATACCCTAAAAAGAGTATCTTCTACTATGTACATTTAATTTCTTTAATCAATTACAAGTAATTGTCTGTAGTTTCTAATAATATGCAACAGATTTCTCGTAAATTGGATATATTTCTTTCTAGCTAATTTTAGATGAGTCCGTTATTCTGTAATCATCTAGTGGACCTACCAGATTATAATCAATAGACCATTCTTCAAAAATCAGCACCTGATGTCATTGCATGTCTCCAGTTGCCAAAAATATACTTTATTCCTCTACAACTAGCGTTTCACGAAATCGCAACATTCTTTCCTTGCTTTGCTCTTCTGTCGCTTCCAACCGTGAAAATGAGACATGTCATGAAATAGTGACATTATTTCCTTGCTTTGCTTTTTTTTCGCTTCCAGCCATGAAAATGAGACATGTCATGAAATCGTGACATTCGTCTCTTGCTTTGCTCTTCTACCGCTTCCAGCCACGAAAATGAGACATGTCACGAAATCTTGACATTCGTCTCTTCCTTTGCTCTTCTACTGTTTCTAGCTGTGAAAATGAGACATGTCACAAAATCGCAACATCTTTATGTCTTTTCCTTCATTTCTTCTGGGCGGTCACGAAAATGCGACATGTCATGAAATCGTGACATTCCTTACCTTCTCAGTCTCCTCTTGCTATTTTCTAGCAAAAATAAGACATGTCGCAAAATCGTGACATTCCTATGTCTTTCCTTTATTTCCTTTTGGATGGTCATAAAAATGTGACATGTCGTGAAATCGTGACACTCCTTCGCGTTGCTCTTTTGCTGCCTTCAGCCGCAAAAATGTGACATGTCACAAAATCGTGACATTCTTTCCCGCTTGGACTCTTTTGCTGCCTTCAGCCGCGAAAATGTGACATGTCATGAAATCGCGACATTCTTTCTCGCTTGGACTCTTTTGCCACCTTTAGCCGTGAAAATGTGACATGTCATGAAATCATGACATTCTTTCCCGCTTGGACTCTTTTGCCACCTTTAGCCACGAAAATGCAACATGTCACGATATCGTGACACTTTTGCCTCCTTGCTCCCTTTTTTTGCTCTTAGCCGCGAAAATGCAACATGTCACGATATCACGACACTTTTTCCTCCTCGCTCTTTCTCTTTGCTTTGGACCGTGAAAATGCAACATGTCGCGATATTACGACACTTTTTCCTCTTTGCTCTTTCTCTTTGCTTTGGACTACGAAAATGCAACATGTTGCGATATCGTGACACTTTTGTCTTCTTGCTCCTTCTCTTCGATTTGAACCGTGAAAATGCAAAATGTCGCAATATCATGACACTTTTTCCTCCTTGCTCTTTCTCCTTTCTTAGGACCACGAAAATGCAACATGTCATGATATCATGACACTTTTTCCTCTTTGCTCTTTCTCTTTGCTTTTGCCAGCAAAAATGCAACATGTCGCGATATCGTGACACTTTTTCCTCCTCGCTCTTTCTCTTCACTTTGGACCGCAAAAATACAACATGTCGTGATATCGCGACAGTTTTCCTCCTTGTAGTGTTTTGATTTTTCTTTGATCTTTAGCATATGGGCCACTCTGGTCTTCATATCTTCAGGACATGACCCAGTCTAAAAATACCTCACAAAGTCATCGATCCAACTCGAACTTACTCTGTCTTGGTGTTGCTCTATGTTTGCCATGACGGGGTGGCTCTCCCCATATCCACTTGTAGCTTGCTTGGCCAATTCCTGGCACAAAGCTCTCCCTTCGGATATTTTAGTAGGATGTATTTCTACATCATACTCTTGGATGGGTGACTCTTTTTTCACCTAATTCTCCTTGAATTATGAAGTTCCTTACATCGGTATGAATAACATACACCATCGTCCGACTCTGGGATAAGAAGTGTTTTAGATTATTCAAGGATTTCATAATTGTGTATACTTATTTTTCTATGAAGATGTACCTTTTGATATTCTCACAATGACACTGAGAGGGGGGGGTGAATCAGTGTAGCTAAAAATCTGATCTGCAATCCTTAAAATCGAAGCAAAGAGAACTAGAAAATAGATAAAGCAATAATCACAAGAGAGCACACCACAACACACAATGTAACGAGGTTCACCAATTTGGCTGCTCCTCAAAAATGACTGCTTGGACTTCTATCCAAATCTAGCTTTTGAAAAACACCAATTTTACAAACACTTTACCAGAACCCACTGGAAGGAGCACCAACCCCTTGTTTTTCTGCTACAACATATAGGAGCACCAACCCCTAATGCCAAGCACCAACTTGGAATGCAATTTGGATTTAATTCAGTGACATAAAAATGCCTTCGCTATTTACACGACCCTGATTGGTCTGCAATTAATTAAACTTGATTAAAACCTACATGCTCTCATGGTTCTGCTTATCTCTTTCTCGGCCCTCTTCTCACCCTCTTTACGTAACAAATTATCACTTACAACAGCAGCAATATACTTCACGCAGATATGCTTTTATAACAAATAAGTCTCTATTTTTAGCTTCCATATTTACGCATGCAACCCGTAACTGTTCTTTTATTATTCTCTTCTGCCACTTGTCAAATATAACTCCTTCTGTATTTATAGAGTGTGCATTATTATGTTACATGCAACATATATCTCTACCATGACTGTACGAATTCATTTCTGTGCATGCATGTATTTTGTGATTCTATTAATGCGACTATTTTATTTACTCTAGTTAACTCTAGTTCTTAAAAAGCTGCATGACTACATCTATAACTGACGCATTTACTCTAGTTACCTCTTTTTTTTTTTTGGCTGCATGCTTTTCTTCTACAACTGCCTCTTTAACTGTTGTTCTGTTCCAGTTAACTGTCTATTATCGTGTTGTTGCGACCTGTCACGAAATCGTGACACTTATGTATCTTTCTGCCCTTCTCGCCTTTTACCCATGAAAATACAACATGTCACGAAATTGTGATAGTTTTTGCTTCCTTGTCCACTTCTTTGCTTGCACTCATGAAAACCAGACATGTCACAAAATCATGACACTTTCACCTTCTCGCTACTCTTCTTGGCTTCAACCAGCAAAAACAAAACATGTCACGAAATCGTGACATCTTTCTCTGCCTTGTGCCTTTTCTGCCTTTCGCCCGTGAAAACGAAACATGTCACAAAATCGTGACATATTTCTCTGCCTTGTTCCTTTTCTTCCTTCCACCCGTGAAACTGAAACATGTTGCGAAATCGTGACACTTTCACTGCCTTGTGCCTTTTTTGTCTTTGGCTAGCGAAAACGAAACATGTCACGAAATCGTGACATCTTTCTCTGCCTTGTGCCTTTTCTTCCTTTCGCCCGTGAAAACGGAACATGTCACGAAATCATGACACTTTCGCTGCCTTGTGCCTTTTCTGTCTTTGGCTAGCAAAAATGGAACATGTCACGAAATCGTGACATCTTTCTCTTCCTTGCACTTCTCTTCGATCCTATCACGACACTTTCTCTCCTTGGCACTTTCTCTTCGATCCTGTCATGAAATCGTGACACTTTCTCTCCTTGGCACTTTCTCTTCGATCCTGTCATGAAATCGTGACACTTTCTCTCCTTGGCACTTTCTCTTCGATCCTATCATGAAATCGCGACACTTTCTCTCCTTGGCGCTTCCTCTTGGAACCTGTCATGAAATCGTGACACTTTTCTTTGCGAGCTCCTTCTCCTCGAGCATGTCACAAAATCGTGATAGTTTTCTTTGCCTGCGCCTCTTCTTCAAACATGTCATGAAATCATGACAGTTTTTCTCCTTGCCTCCTTCTCTACCAACATGTCACGAAATCGTGACAGTTTTCCTTGCGCCTTCTCTCTCCTCGGCCATGTCACGAAATCATGAAAATTTTGCTTGCGCCTTCTCTCTCCTCGTTCATGTCGCAAAATCATGACAATTTTGCTTGTGCCTTCTCTCTCCTCGACCATGTCATAAAATCATGACAATTTTTCTTTCTGTCTTATTTCTTCTCAACCTGTCACGATATTGCGACAGAAAACATGTTGCGATATCACGACAATTTTCTTACTTGTCTTTTTCTTTGATTTTTTGAATCTGGGCCACTTTTGTCTTTTTATAAATTCACTATACATGTTCTGACTGACCTCTGAATTCTTGTCAACTGCATCAACTGATCTATCTGTCTGTTTTGACAACAATGACAATACTTTTGCTGCACCTTGCTGAACAATCTCCCCCTTTGGAATTGTTGGCAACACTCATGCACTCTTCTGCAATTCTTCTCCCCCTTTGACAATAATACCAAAGGGCTGCTGCAGACTCCCCCTGAGTCTATGCACAACATTCTCAGATACACATTGTTATAGTTGGCAAAAATCATGAATATGAGCAAAACTATAAACATAGGCATAAATACTCCCCCTAAGAATGTGATCCCAATTGATAGTCAGTTATTGAGAAATGTGACTACTCCCAACTTACTCCGAAGGTACTCAAGAAATTCCTTTGGCAATGGTTTTATGAATATATCTGCTACTTGCTCTGTAGTCGAAACAAAATCCAATTTGACCTCACCTTTTGCAACTTTATCCTTCAAGAAGTGATACCGGATTGCAATATGTTTGGTTTGTGAATGCATAACCGAATTCTTTGATATGTTTATAGCACTGGTGTTATCACACTTAACTGATATTGGCTCTTTGAAGTGAATACCAAGATCTTTCAATGTTTGTCTCATCCATAATATCTGTGTACAACATGTTGTTGCTACAATGTATTCTGCCTCTACTGTGGATAGAGAGACTGATTCTTGTTTCTTGTTGTGCCATGCTACTAGCCTGTCTCCAAGATAAAATGCTCCTCCACTGGTACTCTTTCTGTCATCAATACATCCTGCCCAATCTGCATTAGAATATGCAATAAGAGTGTAGTCCTTACATTTTGGGTACCACAACCCATACTCCATAGTACCCTTAAGGTACCTAAAAATCCTATTTATAGCTGTCACATGAGTCTCTTTGGGACTAGCCTGAAATCTTGCTACCATGCATACTATTTGTAAGATATCTGGTCTAGTAGCTATCAAATACAATAGGATTCCAATCATAGACCTATACATGGTTTGATCTACATTTGAAGATTTGTCATCCTTGCTCAACTTGCAACCTGTTGTCATGGGAGTGCTAACAGGTTTACAATCCTCCATTGTGAACTTTTTCAGCATTTCTTTCACATATTTAACTTGAGAAATAAAAATTCCCTTTTCATTTTGATTGACTTGCAGTCCTAGGAAATAAGAAAGTTCACCAATCATAGACATCTCAAATTCTTTCTTCATTTTATTTTCTATGTCTCTACAATACTCATCCATGTTGCTGCCAAATATTATATCATCTACATAAACAACAAGTACAATAAGATGGCCATTCTCTGTTTTGACATATAAATTGTTGTCCACCATACCTTTATTGAACCCTTGTTGAATAAGATAGTTATCCAGCCTTGCATACCATGCTCTGGGTGCCTGTTTCAGACCATACAAAGCTTTCTTTAACTTACAAAAAAAATTGGGATTGTCACCGAGTTGGAAGCCATCTGGCTGTTCAATGTAAACCTCTTCTTCCAGTTTTCCATTCAAAAATGCTGATTTCACATCCATTTGATATACTTTGAAATTTTTATGAACTGTTAAAGCTAGAAACATTCTGATTGCCTCTAGTCTAGCTACTGGTGCAAAGGTTTCCTCAAAATCAATGCCTTCAACTTGAGCATAGCCTTTACAGACCAATCTTGCCTTATTTCTGACAACCTTTTCGTCTTCATTTAATTTTTTTTGAAAAATCCATTTAGTACCGATTATGTTTTTATTTGCTGGTCGTGGTACTAATTCCCAAGTTTTTTTTTCTCAATTTGATCTAGTTCTTCATTAATTGCCTTCATCCAACTTTCATCTGTGCTTGCTTCAGCAACATTTTTAGGTTCAATGTTGGATAATAGAGAGTAGTTCCGTACTACTGCTCTTCTTGTCTGAATACCAATTGTGGGGTCCCCAATAATCTGTTCTTTGGGATTATTTTTTTGCCAGCTGCCTATTTTGAATTTCTTGTTTTCTTCTTCTTTTGAGTCAGTTCTTAAATCATCTGGGTCAATTTTTTGATTCTCTTTTATTTCCTTTTCTTCGTCTCCTTCAATGACTTCTTCATAAATAGGGTAGTTTTCTTGATAAGTAATTTCTTGTTCTCTACCTTCATCAACTTTAACATCAGCACTCTCAGCAATTTTCGTTAGCCTCTTGTTGTAACATGTGTAGGCTTTGTTTTTTGTTGAGTAACCAAGAAAAATACCTTCACCAGCTCTATCTTCAAACTTATCGAGATTATCTTCAGTTCGTTTGATGTAGCACTTGCTGTCGAACACTTTGAAATATCTTGTTGTTGCCTTTCTTCCGAACCATAGCTCATAAGGTGTTTTGCTTTCATGTGTCCTTAGCATGCACCTATTTTGGATGTAAACCACAGTATGGATTGCCTCTTTCCAAAATCTGTTAGCTATTTTGTTCTCAGCCAACATTTTTCATGCCATTTTTTGCACAGTCCTATTCTTCCTTTCAACAACACCATTCTGCTAAGGTGTCCTTGCTGCTGAAAACTATCTTCTGATCCCATATTTTTGATAGTATTCTGCAAACTCCTCTGAGATAAACTCTCCTCCTTTTTCTGATCTTAGGCATTTAATTCTTTTCCCAATTTGATTCTCAACCTATTTTTAAAAAATCTTGAACATCTCGAAGGCATCTGATTTAAGCTTTAAAAATAGCACCCATGTCATTCTGGAGTAGTCATCTATGAACAACATAAAGTATTTGTCACCATTTATGCTTTGTGTTCTCATGGGTCCACATAAATTAGTATGTATCAGCTCTAACGGTTTCTTTGGTGAAGTATTTCTTTGCTTTAAATGTGGATTTTGTTTGCTTCCCTTTTTGGCATGAAGCACAGATGCTATTTACTGGTTTGCCAATAGTAGGTATATCTCTTACTGCTCTTTTTGAACTCATTTTTACCAGATTGTCAAAGCTAATATGACTGAGCCTCTTGTGCCACAGCCAATTTTTATCTTCCTGTCCAATCAAGCATGATCCTTTTGAAGTTTTTGAGAGAGTATATAGATTTCCAGAAGTCCTTGATCCGATAGCTATCAGATTCCCACTGTGTGCTTTTTTTACTTCACAGCCCTATTTTTTAAATATGACTTCATGACCTCTGTCACAAATTTGACTTACGCTCAGTAAGTTGTGCTTCAAACCAACTACAAACATAACTTCTTTGGAATTGATCTTTCCATCACTTATCTTGATTGATCCTTTGCCAACTATTTTGGCTCCATCATTATTTCCAAACTTTACAGAGCCCCCTTCATATTTTTGTAATTTTTCAAAATTTTGTTTATCTCCTGTCATGTGACTGGAGCATCCACTATCCAATATCCATGGTGTAGATTTGTTCTATGCTTTGAATGTTGTTTGTACAATCAAGGATTCCTTTTCTTCCTTGAGTTGCTTTTTTTCTTTTCATTCTGATTTGACTGTAGTTTTGGTCACTTGTTTAGACTTTTCTTTGTCAGTGGCCTGTGCATGTTTATCTCAAAATTTTCTATTTTGCCTTAAACTTTTTAGTTGAGATCTTCCCTAATATTTATTTTTTGCATATGTGCTTCTACAGTTTCTTGCAATGTGTCCAAAGTTATGACAGTTATAGCATTCTACTACATAATCCATCAAGGGTGAAAATACATTTCTACTAGAAAAATTTCTTTGTCCTATATTATAAATGCAGTCTAAAATCTTATGATCGTAAGTATTGCATTTAAAACAATAACCAGAAAAGGAATGATTGAACCTGGGAGTTGGTCTTTTCCAATTTGTAGTAGGAGCCACAAATTTTCTTCTCCTTTGATGTGTGACTTTTGTGAATCCCTCATTGTCAATAGTCTTCTCATGCCTAGCATTGTTGCTTTCTTTTGCAAGATTCATTTTTCTTTGGTCAACCTTGATCCTATCCTCTTTATTTACTGGTTCTATAGTCATGGCCTTTGATCCACTTTATGATTCTCCTTTGACAAACCCCAAGCCAAACTTGATGCCTGTAGTCCTCTGACTATTTATAATCTTTTCAATATTTGCAGAAATTCCTTCAAGTTTGTGATAGCAACTTAATTTTTTATTCTTTTATTCTATCCGCATTCTTAAAACAAAAATCTCTTCTTCTAGTTTGCTGCACTCATCTATTCTCATGGCTAATTATACTTCAAGTTCTTCAGACATTTTATTAAATTCTTTTGTCTGTACTTTCAAACTTTTTATTATGTCATTTGCATCCTCAAGCTTTCTTGAGACCTTATTATTCTTTTTCCTTTTTGTCTTCAACTCTTTAAGTGCAGCAACCAACTCTCCTTCCAAATAAACTTCAACCTCATCCTTACTTTTTGTATCACCTTCCTATTTTTCTTCTATTTTTGCTTCTTCAAATTCCATGAATAGAGCTTCACCCGTTTCTTCTTCAGAGTCTTCACCTGAGCTTTCTTCAGAAGAGCTGACATTCTTGCATATGAAAATTTTCTTTTTGAAATTGCTTTTCCTAAAATTTGGTTTCTTCTTCTAGTCACTTCTTTCTTGGTGTGACCCTTCATAACTTTTGGTTTTCTCATTCATTGGACACTTAGCTACAACGTGACCGACCCCTCCACAATTGAAACACTTAAACATTAACTTTCCTCTATACTTTCATTTTCCCTTTGTAAGTTTCTAGACACAGTTGGCTTCCATTTCATCCAATGTCTCTTCATCCTCAGATTCTTGTTCAACTTTTGTATTCTTGTGTGCTTTAAAAGTAGCTTCTCTGTCTATGGGCTTAGTTTGTCCTATTCTCATTTCGTATGCAGTAAAAGAACCATGAATCTCGTCCATGCTAAAATTATTTAGATCTTTAGCCTCTTCTATTGCAAAAACTTTAGAATTAAATCTTTTATGAAGAGTTCTAAGTACCTTTTTCATGACAACCGCATCTTCTATCTCTTCGCCAAGTCCTCTGATTGCATTAATGACTCCATTGACTCTCAGCATATAGGCCTCTATGTTCTCATCGTCATTCATTTGTAATGCCTCAAACTGAGCTCGATGCGTTTGCAGCTTGGCTTCCTTGATCTTGTTGTCTCCTTCATGGATGCTCTTCAATTTTTCCCACATGTCTTTTGCTGATTTACAGCTCATGACCTTTATCAGTTCACTATCTACTAGCCCACACATTATGGCATTCTTTGCTTTGGAGTTATTCTCAAACAGTTTTTTATCAACAGTATCTGTTGGAGGAGTAGCGGGTACTGTGTATCCATTTTCTACTGAATCTCAAATGTCGTATCCTAACGCACTCAGATATGTCTGCATCTTGAGTCTCTAGAATGAGTAATTAGTTCCATTGAATAAAGGAGCTTTGTTTGATAAAAATCCTTCATTACCTGCCATTGTGTTCCTTCCAAGATCACCTTAGCTAATTAAGCTTAGTTCAGGAACCTTGCTCAGATACCAATTGATATTATCACAATGACACTAAGAGGGAGGGTGAATCAGTGTAGCTAAAAATATGATCTAAAATCCTTAAAACTAAAGAAAAGAGAACTAGAAAATAGATAAAGTAATAATCACAAGAGAGCACACCACAACACACAATGTAACGAGGTTCACCAATTTGGCTACTCCTCAAAAATGATTGCTTGGACTTCTATCCAAATCCAGCCTTTGCAAAACACCAATTTTACAAACACTTTACTAGCTCCCACTGGAAGGAGCACCAACCCCTTGTTTTTCTATTGCAACAGATAGGAGCACCAAACCCTAATGCCAAGCACCAACTTGGACTGCAATTCTGATTTAATTCAGTGACATAAAAATGCCTTCGTTGTTTACATGACCCTGACTGGTCTGCAATTAATTAAACTTGATTAAAACCTACACGCTCTCATGGATTTGCTTATCTCTTTCTCAGCCCTCTTCTCACCCTCTTTATGCAGCAAATTCTCACTTATAGCAGCAACAATATACTTCACGTAGATCTACTTTTATAACAAATAAGTCTCTATTTTTAGCTTCCATATTTATGCATGCAACCCGTAACTGTTCTTTTATTATTCTCTTCTGCCACTTGTCAACTATAACTCCTTCTATATTTATAGAGTGTGCATTATTATGTTACATGCAACATATATCTCTACCATGACTGTACGAATTCATTTCTGTGCATGCATGTATTTTGCGATTCTATTAATGCGACTGTTCGATTTACTCTAGTTAACTCCAGTTCTTAAAAAGTTGCATGACTACATCTATAAATGACACATTTACTCCAGTTACCTCTTCTTCTTTTTTTGGCTGCATGCTTTTCTTCTACAACTGCATGTTTAACTATTGTTCTTTTCGAGTTAACTATTTGTTATCGTGCTATTGCGACCTATCGCGAAATCGTGACACTTTTGTATCTTTCTGCCCTTCTCGCATTTTACCCGCAAAAATACATGTCATGAAATCACGACAGTTTTTTCCTCCTTGTCCACTTATTCGCTTGCACTCGTGAAAACTAGACATGTCACGAAATCGTGACACTTTTGCCTTCTTGCTACTTTTCTTGGATTCAACCAACAAAAACGAAACATGTCACGAAATCGTGACATCTTTCTCTGGCTTGTGCCTTTTCTGCATTTCACCCGTGAAAATGAAACATGTCGCAAAATCGTGACATCTTTCTCTGCCTTGTGCCTTTTCTTCATTCCACCCGTGAAACTGAAACATGTCACAAAATCGTGACACTTTCACTACCTTGTGCATTTTCTGTCTTTGGCCAACGAAAATAGAACATGTCATGAAATTGTGACATCTTTCTCTGCCTTGTGCCTTTTCTTCCTTTCACCCGCAAAATCGGAACATGTCACGAAATTGCGACACTTTCGTTGCCTTGTGCCTTTTCTATATTTGGCCAGTGAAAATGGAACATGTCGTGAAATCGTGACATCTTTCTCTTCCTTGCACTTCTCTTTGACCCTATCGTGAAATCGTGACACTTTCTCTCCTTGGCACTTTCTCTTTGATCCTGTTGCAAAATCATGACACTTCCTCTCCTTAGCACTTTCTCTTTGATCCTGTTGTGAAATCGTGACACTTTCTCTCCTTGGCACATTCTCTTCGATCCTGTCACAAAATTATGACACTTTCTCTCCTTGGTGCTTCCTCTTGTAACTTGTCATGAAATCACAACACTTTTCTTTGCGAGCTCCTTCTCCTCGAGCATGTCATGAAATCATGATAGCTTTCTTTGCCTGTGCCTCTTCTTCAAACATGTCATGAAATCATGACAATTTTTTTACTTGTCTCCTTCTCTGCCAACATGTCGTGAAATTGTGATAGTTTTCCTAGCGCCTTCTCTCTCCTTGGCCATGTCATAAAATTTTGAAAATTTTGCTTGCGACTTCTCTCTCCTCATTCATGTCGTGAAATCGTGACAGTTTTGCTTGCACCTTCTCTCTCCTCAGCCATGTCACAAAATCATGACAATTTTTCTTTCTGCCTTCTTTCTTCTCAACCTATCACGATATCACGACAGAAAACATGTCGCGATATCGCGACAGTTTTCTTACTTGTTTTTTTCTTTGATTTCTGAGTCTAGGCCACTTCTGTATTTTTGGAAATTCACTATACATGTTCTAACTGACCTCTGAATTCCTGTCAACTGCATCAACTAATCTATTTGTCTGTGTTGACAACAATGACAATACTTTTGTTGTACCTTGCTCAACACCTTTCCTCATGTTTGTGCATGGTGGAACTCAGAAAGGCTATGGGTCTTTCTTTGTCATCTACTCCTTTGTAAGTGATAACTAGAGCATAACTATTTTGCTCTCCGATAGCTTATAGTATGAAACCTCAGGAATAGTCAAGGTTGACTAGCACAGGAGCTTGAGCGATGGCTTCTATAATTTTTTGGAAAGCTTCTTTCCTTGGCTCTGTCCTTTTGAAAGGAGCATCTTTTTTCAATAATTCAGTCATTGGATTAACTGTTTGGGAAAAATTCGCAATGAATTTTTTGATGAAATTTATTTGCCCAAATAAAGACTACAAACCTTTCTTGTTAATTAGGAATGACAGCTCAAGAAGCGCATTTACTCTATCAAGATCAATTGACAACCCAGATTTAGAAATAACATGCCCAAGGAGTATTCCTTCTTCCACAGCAAAATTAGAATTTTTAGGATTTAGTGATATCCCAAATTCTCTACATTTCTCAAATACTTACTGCAGATGAGTGGCATGGTCCTTTTTGTTATGAGAAAAAATAGTCATGTCATCTAAATAGACGATAATAATTTTGTTCGCAAGCTCCCCAAAAGCTACGTCCATGGCTCTTTGGAATGTTTCTCTTGCGTTGGATAATCCAAAGGGCATCCTTTGGTATGCAAATGTTCCCCAATTAGTGGTGAACGCAGTCTTGTATTGATCTTCATTTCTCACCCAAACTTGATTGTAACTAGAGAAGCCATCTAACAGAGAAAACCTTTCTACTCCTACCATAGTATGAAGGATTGGGTCAATCTGGGGTAAAGGATAGTGATCCTTTAAAGAGGCTCTGTTCAAATTTCTAAAATCGATGCATAGTCGTATTTCTCCATTTTTCTTGCAAACTGGAACTAAATTTTCCACCTAGGTAGAGTGCTTGATTGGGTATATTATCTTAGCTTGTAGGAGTTTTAACAACTCCTATTTCATTAAGTCTTCAATTTTAGGATTCATAGGCCTTTGCATCTGCCTGAAAGGTTTAGCTCCTTCCTCCAGTTCGATGGTATGTTGAATAAACTCTTCCCTATAAACTTTCATATCACTATAAGTCTAGGCTATTATATCTAGATACTCTCTACATAACTATTTTATTTTCTCTAGTTCTACTTCTATACAATCTATCCCTAATTTGATCATTTTGCCCGGTTCTAGTTCTATTTATATCGATGTTCATCTACCTTGATCCTTTGACCTACAACTTTGTCGCTATTGTCAAAAAGGCTCTCTAAGGTGATCAGTCCCTTAGGGATATGATTATTTTTTAGTTAAATAAGGCTCTCTTCGTCCTCTTCTTGTAATGCTCTTTCTATAGAGCAATTCATCTCATGAATAAGAAAATTTAGGATCTGCTCGTCATTTTCAAATACCTGCTAGAAAATGTCCTTGTCGGGCACAGAAGGCCTGTATATAAGTCTAACTATTTTAAACTTCTAAATAACATTGTCGACTGGGCAAAAATTTGATCCTACTGATGCTAACAAGTCTGCATGTGTGTTCTTCTCTCTGGAAATGGATTTCATGTTTAGTGCTTCAAAATTTTCCAATAGATCTAACACTTTGTTTTTGTAAGCCCTTAGGTAATGTTGCTTACAAATGCACTTGCCAGTAACCTATTTAACGATCAGCTCTAAATCTCCATAGATCAGAAGTTGTTTTACACCCAATTTTTTAGCTTTCCTAAGTCCCAAACACAAGGCTTCGTACTCAGCTATGTTATTGGTGCAACTCCATGTCAACCTATATGAAAATACTTTTTCTTTTCCAGTGGGTGAAATCAGGACGATTCTAGCTCCTGCTCCATTTTTGCACCTTCAACCATCAAAGTACAATTTCCATAATTGGTTGACTGAATCATCTATTTTAGGCACAACAATAGGCATATTTTTTGGTTTCTCAATGGAATAGCTTCCCATTTTTGTCTCTATCATAGCATTGAAGTATTTCATTGAAAATTGATCTTCAGATTGGAGTTCCTCTAGGGTTTCTTCCATTAAATCGATATTCTCCAATTCCTCGAACATCATGTTGATGGTAGCTGTTTCTTCTAGTCTTTCCACATGAAAAGTAGATGGTTTTTCATTGTAGATCTTGACTCTTTTACCTTTGAAAGGTACCTCCAAATGCGAATAATCTAGTGACAGATAACCTCCTAGTTTGGCTGTGAACTCTCTAGATAAACACATACCAAAATATGGTTCTAAGTCTACAATGACTACTTCTTGTATGACGACTGCTTATGGAATTCTATGGAGTTGAATAGGTATATCTTTGATCACGTCGACAGTTTTTACTGGAGCACCATCCAATTGCAACACACCAGGATGACTTCGAGTATATTCCATCCCCATTATGTCACATACGGCTTTGGGCATCACCGTAGTTGTGGCCCCTGGATCAATCATGCAATTGTGAACTATCCACCCCTCAATTTGCAAAGATAAATAGAATGGGGGTGGTCTGTTTTTCCCAGAAGTTGGCACCACATTTGCTTGTATGACACTTGATATGGAGGCATTATTTTTAAAATTTAGGGACTCTTCGAGGAGGTCAATCTGACCAAGAATTTGCAGTGCATCATACATGCTTATCTTGGAAGGAGTACTATTCATTTCTTCTACAATGTTGAACAAAAGGGTTGCAGTTGGGGATACCTCAGTACTCTTTTCCCTTACACTAGTAGATGCATCGTATCTGTCTCTATAGACCTGCATAGATTCTGTTCTTTGCCTTTTTGTCAATGAAGGAAATATGAGTCTTTCCTTCGCTTGCTCTTGAGCCTCGCTCCCTTTTCTAGGAGGAAATTATTTTCTTGGTGTAGTCATAGAAGTTTGAGGAGGGTCAGAATGTCCTTTCTCACTAGGCAAGTTCTTATGTGGAGTTGCCCTAGGGTTAGGAGGAAAACCTAGTGGTTGGAGTTCCTTAGGGTTAGCTTGTAATGGCTTTTTTACCGATCTTGTTAGGATCGATACTTGCTCCACTGATGGCATTGCCAAATTGTGGTGGACCTCTATGATTATGTTCACCTGTCCCTTGTTGGTTTCTTTGGCTCTTTCATTAATAACCATGTGCACATGATGTTGATGAATCATGCATGAATCTTCTCCATGAGGATCATTGCAAGTGGTACACCAGTAGTCGAAATTAGTAGGTTCTCCATTATCTCCTATCTCATTCACATACACCACATTTTTTTTTATCTTGTCCTCTTACACTTGTTGAAGCACATTCCTTTTGTATATATGGAAATATTCTTGCTTGGATATTCCACTCTGCCTCTCTCTTTTTCATGGACACCATTTCATTTGACAATGTCTTCATTGTATCAATTATGGTCATGTATTGATCATTAGGGGGAGCTGATGCAAGGGGTGTGGCTGGTAATGCAAGGAATGTAGGAGGTGTAGCTATAGCTAGGAGGGCATGCATTGATGGGAGTACAGGCAGTTTAGAAATTGATGCTTGGGAAAGCTCTGGTAAAATTGGCAATAGACTTTTTGATGGATATCTTTTTGTAGCGATGAGATCAGCTTCGCCCTTTGTTGCCTCTACATAGATCCCAGGAAAAGTGGTTACATGGGATTGTCTTATTATCATACTGAGATCTAAATCAAAAGCCCTTAAATAATAGCATATAGCTTGTTCTTCCATGGGCTTTAGCCCTTGCGGTACTCTATCATGAGTTCTGGTAAATATGATGTTGAAATCTTGGATTTCTTCCTGTGGATGCCTCTCAATGATAGTGAATTGATTCAAAAATGTGAAAGGATCCACATGTATATTAAATTCATCATCCAGATGGCCGACCAATACTGCCCAAGAAGTAATGGATCCAATGGGAAGCACTTTGTACCAATAGAGCATCTTTCATTTCAAAGATATAATAAACAATATAACCATTACATCTTCCTGAGTGATGTTGTAAACAGATGCTAGCACTGATACATCTAAACAGTGCTCATCTATTGTTTTTCCTATTCTGTCAAAGGTCAATAATGCTTTTAGTGCAGCTTGTGGAATTTGGTGGTGTGTTCCCAAGTTCAAAGGGTTAGTTTGATTCCACACAAGATGCGCTGTGGTAGGGGCGGCTGCCATGATTGCTAAAGGAGTTACAACCACTATGTGATTGCTTGCAGATGCTCCTACAGTGGGTGTTAAAGAGGTGCTAATGGTTTCAAACGGATTTGATCATGCGGCTAGCATAGGGTGTGCTTTTAGGCTTTCAAGATGTAGTTCAAAGAACTTGATACGTTCTTTAGAGTTTCTAGCTCGAGATCTGGTTATCATATGGCTATATAACCAGAAGGTTTTTAGATAAGGTCTTTCTTTTATGGTCTAAATTACAACAGAGTCTTTAGGTGGTTTTTCTTGAGATTTTTAAACAAAAAGGCTCTTAAGGTAAAACACCAAAACTTATACAATATTGTGGAATTTCTAGTCCCATCGGGCATGCCAAAAACTATTGGAACAAAATCGGCCTTCGGTTAATAGTTTTTCACCTTAGACTTTGCCAAAATTGAATAGACAGATCTTGCTTGAGATCATCTTTCTAGTCTCCAGAGAAGGCTAGTTCCTTTGATTTTTTTAGAGAAAAGGGGAATAGGAGATAAGGGAAATATAGCCTAAGCTAAAAAATTTTCTCATGGTATATATTGGACAACAGCAAACATTGACGATGTAGATTACTACTTTCAGAGTTTTCTTTATATCTTCTTTATAGAAAACATGAATTCCTAAGTGTGACTTTTAGATGTTCGTCTAAAAACATGTAACTATTTTTTAATGTTCAACTCTAGAAACAAGATTTATACGTGCATAGTCCAGATTTTAGAATAGATACATTATAAAACTTAGAGTGAATAAAAGTTAAAACAACCAGATACATACACTTGCACACAAAAGTTTCGAAAGCCAGAAGAAAAAATATTTTATTGCTTGTAATCTAGTACATGTACATCAAGCTTGTAAACGTCCAAGAGCCGACCTATTTTCATGGTCGACTCACTCCTATTTATGCCCTAAAAAGAGTATCTTCTACTATGCACATTTAATTTCTTTAATCAATTACAAGTAATTGTCTACAGTTTCTAATAATATACAACAGATTTCCCATAGATTGGATAGATTTCCTTCTAGCTAATTTTAGATGAGCCTGTTATTTTGCAATCATCCACACGACCTGCCAGGTTATAATCAATAGACCATTCTTCAGAAATCAGCACCTGATGTCAGTGCATGTCCCCAGTTGCCAAAAATATACTTTATTCCTTTACAGCTGGCGTGTTGTGAAATCACGACATTATTTCCTTGCTTTGCTTTTCTATCGCTTCCAACCGCAAAAAGGAGACATGTCGTGAAATCATGACATTCTTTCCTTTCTTTGTTTTTTTGTCGCTTCTAGCCACAAAAATGAGACATGTCATGAAATTGTAACATTCGTCTCTTGCTTTGCTCTTATGCCGGTTCCAGTCACAAAAATGAGACATGTCGCGAAATCATGACATTCGTCTCTTGCTTTGCTCTTCTGTCGCTTCCAGCCATAAAAATGAGACATGTCATGAAATCACAACATCTTTATGTCTTTTCCTTCATTTCTTTTGGGCGGTCACGAAAATGCGACATGTCACGAAATCGCGACATTCCTTACCTTCTCAGTCTCCTCTTGCTATTTTCTAGTGAAAATAAGACATGTCGTGAAATCACGACATTCCTATGTCTTTCCTTTATTTCCTTTTGGATGGTCGCAAAAATGTGACATGTCATGAAATCGTGACACTCCTCCTTCGCGTTGCTCTTTTGCTGCCTTCAGCCATGAAAATGTGACATGTCACGAAATCGCGACATTCTTTCCCGCTTGGACTCTTTTGCCACCTTCAGCCATGAAAATGTGACATGTCACGAAATCGTGACATTCTTTCCCGCTTGGACTCTTTTGCCGCCTTCAGCCGTGAAAATGTGACATGTCACAAAATCATGACATTCTTTCCCGCTTGGACTCTTTTGCCGCCTTCAACCACGAAAATGCAACATGTCGCGATATCGCGACACTTTTGCCTCCTTGCTCCCTTTTGTTGCTCTTAGCCGCGAAAATGCAACATGTCACGATATCACGACACTTTTTCCTCCTCGCTCTTTCTCTTCGCTTTGGACCACAAAAATGCAACGTGTCGTAATATCGTGACACTTTTTCCTCTTTGCTATTTCTCTTTGCTTTGGAATGCAAAAATGCAACATGTCGTGATATCGTGACACTTTTGCCTTCTTGCTCCTTCTCTTTGCTTTGAACCACGAAAATGCAACATGTCGCGATATCGCGACACTTTTTCCTCCTCGTTCTTTCTCGTTGCTTTGGACCACGAAAATGCAACATGTCGCGATATCGCAAAACTTTTTCCTCTTTGCTATTTCTCTTTGCTTTTCCCCACAAAAATGCAACATGTCGCGATATCGCGACACTTTTTCCTCCTTGCTCTTTCTCTTCACTTTGGACCACAAAAATGCAACATGTCGTGATATCGCAACACTTTTCCTCCTTGCGGTGTTTTGCTTTTTCTTTGATCTTTAGCATATGGGACACTTTGGTCTTCTTGGAAAATATGCAAAAAAGGTGCATCAGCTATTTTTCTATAGTTAGTCACTTTTTGACTAACAATACCTTAGAAGACCACTGACTATGATATGGTAAAATAACGTGAATGGTGGTTATTTTTGATGGACTGTTTACAGAATGGAGAAATGTGGGAACAAATGGATTTTTCGAGTAATTACAGTTCTATGGTGCCTTTGACCTATATGACCACAAATATGCAATGTATGGATGTGATGCTTAATGCAACTATTATTTTTGTGTTTTTGATGGATTGATTTTTTTGTGGGTATGAAGATGATATGCAAAAAGAGCTCTTTATTTTTGTGATGATTTTGAGCATGCATGGAAATGAGATGCAAACATTTGTTGTTTTTGATGATTTTATTGTTTTTGAATTTTCTTATTTTTGACCAAGCGATTGTGGGAATCTTTGGAGCTTTTTGGTTTGACCAAAGGGGTAATGGGCACCTTTGGGGCATTTTTAGGGTTGACCAAGTTATTGTGGGAATCCTTGGAGCTATTTGGGATTGACCAAGTGATTATGCGCATCCTTGGAGCATTTTTTTTGGGCTATGGCTCTTTTAAATATGGAATGGCCACAAATGACTGATGTTCAAGGATTCTAGTTCCTTGATTCCATCAAGAGAGGCTAGCCGATATGTTCTAGGTCTTATCTTATTGTCAATGACATACGGACCTAACTATGAATTTGTCCCTTAGATGGGGTGGCAAGTTAGAATTTTGCTGGTTCTCTTTTAAGACTAAGTCACCAACCTGAAAGTCCCTCAGGTGAACCTTCATGTTGTATGCCCTCTTAAGTCACTCTTGATAGATACATAAATTCTTGAAAGCATTAACACGTCGTTCATCGAGCAACGTAAGCTAGTCTAACCGGGCCTACCATGGAGTGTCATCATTGATGAACTTGTGCAATGATATGCGTAGGGAAGGAATTTACAACTCGAGAGGCATGAAAGCCTCGAAGCCATACACAAGCAAAAATAGAGTTACCCTAGTGGGCGTCTGAATGCTAGTGCGATAAGCCTACAGGGCAAGTGGGATCTGAATGTGCCAATCCTTGTGATTGTCTATGAATATATTTTTGAGGATGGCAACTAGAATTTTGTTTGACGCCTCTGCTTGCCCATTTGCCTACAAATAATAGGGTGTCAAAAAATTGTGCTGAATTTTGTACTTTGTGGTCAAAGCACGCACATCTTTGTTCTTGAATGACGTCCCATTACCTAAGATTATCTTAGATGGAATACCAAAAATACATATGATATTATGTAAAATGAACTCCAAAATGCGGGTTCTAGTCGTAAAGGTAAGTGGAATTGCTTCCACCCATTTGGTGAAGTACTCTGTGGTCGTTATGATAAACGTGTGATGACCTGACGACATAGGGGAGATATTTTTGATTAGATCTAGACCCCACTATGAAAACAACCAAGTCGATTGGATTGGCTGCAAGGCCTGAGAAGGTACATGTGTCAAATTGGCATGGTGTTGACACTTCACACACTTCCTTACATATGCACAACAATCTCGCTCTAAATATGGCTAGGAATAGCCCATGCGAAGAATGCACTTTGCGATGGTCCATACCACTGAAGTGGCCACTGCATGTACCATTGTGCACTTGGGTGATCGTACAAGTGGACTCTTGTTGGTCCAAGCAACGAAGGAGGATTCCTTCGTAGCTATGATAGTACAAAATATCTTCTAACAAGACATGCTTTGTCAGTTTTTTCTTAAATGCTCGTTTTACGACATGCGTCAATCCAAGTGGTTGGTTACCTAGCTTGAGGTAATCCCTTATGGGTGAATACCAATCCTTCTGATCAGAAACCCCGATGGTATGAACAACCAATCCCTCTTGAAGTTCATCCCTAGCAAAAGTTGAGCGGGAAAGAACTTGTAAGAATACTGTTGTGTTGCTATTAAGGGGAGTAGGGGAGAACAAGGACCCCTAGTTGGCATGATTCAGATAATCATGGATTCGAGAGAATGTTTTCAGGGACAATTCAATCTGGATCAGGTGGATTCCTGGCATTAAGTCAGAGCTTGCACGCTCCATCGTGGATTGCGATAGTGTTTTCACTTGAATGGTTGTAATATCATCAAAAATGTCTTGTGAGATTAGTGACCCCAAGGAGGCCATAGTATTCACAAAATTATTCGATGATCAAGGGAGTGCCTTGATGTTGTACCATTCAATATTTTCCAAGAATTTATCCACAAGGGCTTTGTAGGCCTGAAAAACTAGGCATTTACACTGGAATACCCATTTAACTTGGTTGACAATTAGCAGCGAATCACCAAAGATGTTCAATCATTTGATGTTCATGGTGATTGTTGTTTGAAGACCTATGAGCAAGGCTTTGTATTCTACATTTTTTTTGGTGCATGAGAAGTCTAATTTAAATGATAGAGGCATTGGAGCCCCTTGCAGTGTGAAGAATACAATTCTCGCACCACACCCTTGCTCACATTTAAAACCATAAAAAAATAGGGTTATGTCGGCTTCTTACTTAGGTTTATAAGAATCTGGTTATTCTAAGACATGCAAGACCCCATCATCGGGTAGTTCTATGACCAGAGGTTGATCGTCTTTGAGGGGAGCCTCTGCTAGTTGATTGGCTATGACTTGACCTTTGATGGATTTCTATCCAATGAAATCTATGTCAAATTTTGTCAACAACATGATCCATTTAACCGTGTAGCTACTATGATAAGTGCAACTCATCATGTACCGTAATGGATTCTCCTTAGACACAATATACGTCATGTTTCTCAGCATGTAATGGCATAACTTTTTGGTAGCAAACACCACTGCCAAGTAGAGCTTCTGAATGTATGCATAGTTAAGTTCATGACTGACCATGGTGCAGCTAAGATAATAAGTAGCCTATTATTTATGAAGTTCATTCTTCTGGGCTAACATGGTGCCTAGTGCCACCTTAGTAGCTGAGATGTATAAGTAGAACGACACTCTTGGTCTAGGTGGTGCCAATACTAGCGACGAAGCCAAGTATTGTTTAATGTCGTCAAAGGCTGACTGGAACTCATCATCCCAGTGAAATACTACACCCTTATGCAATAATTTGTTCATGGGTCGGCACTTGTCAGATAGTTGTGCCATGAAGCGCTTAATTTACGTGACCTTTCCTTACAGGCTTCAAAGCTGCTTAATGGTAATTGGGGGGAGCATTTCAAGGACCGCCTTGACTTTGTTTGGGTCTACCTTGATGACTCACTTTGAGACTATGAAACCCAAGAGTTTTCTAGATGTGACACCAAATACGCACTTCTTGGGATTTAGTCCGACTTTATGTTCCATGAGGCGATTGATGATCTTGCTTAAGTCATCGAGATGATCTGGGCACAAAAGAGATTTGGCCAACAAATCATCCATGTAATATTCCAAAGTTTTGTGCATATAATCATGGAAGATGTATGTCATGGCACGTTGGTAGGTGGCATCAACATTTTTAAGGCCAAAGGGCATGACCTTATAACAAAATTTTCCCCAAGGCATTGTGAATGCCATTTTTAGTTGGTCCTCGGGATTGATACGAATATGATTGTATCCCGAGAAACCATCCATGAGGGATAGCATTTCATGACCTGTTGTAGCATCTACCAATGCATCAATTATTGGAAAGAGGAAATCATCCTTAGGACTCACTTTGTTTAGATCTCAAAAATCAATGAATATGCGAATCCTCCCATTAGGCTTCTTGACGGGCACCATGTTGGATAGCCATGGTGGTTAATCCACATAGATGACAAACTATGCATCCAACAACTTTTGCAATTCTTCTTTGACCATCAAGGCCACTATTGGGTGCATCTTACATAGTTTTTGCTTAACCGACTTGAATGTCGGATCAAGCGTTAGGTTATGCATGATTATCTACGAATCTAGCCCCGACATGTCTTTGTAGGACCATGCAAAAACCTCCTTCTTCTCTTTAAGAAGGGTAATGTAGTTGGCTTGATCTTCAGGAGATAAGCTTACCTCTAGCTTGATAATTTGTGGATTCATTGGATCCAAGCCGATGTCTATGTTAGTCATCTCCTCGACTAACATGTGGGACCTGTCCTCCAACTGGTGTGGAGTTGGGATCAAGTGGATATCATTTTTTGAGTTCAAATATGCATTGGGAACCTCAGGTTCCTCCTCAGCATGGAATATATCTTGAGTTGGCTCTGGGGTGAAATGGAGCATTTCACTGAATGGCTAGTACTCTGATGGGGATGGTGGTGAATTGACGTGATCCCAGTCTATGGCATCTATGTCTAGATACAATGACTATGTTGGATTGGCCGAATTGTGGATGGGGGTGGTTAAGTCAATGGAGATCATGTTGATGAAATGATTTTGGTCTCCATTACCATGGGTGTGATGACTCAAAAATTATGTATGTTCTCTGTGCTCTGGGACTGGCTCTGGAGGTATTGGCATTAATCGATCAGCCCTATGTGTGGATAGGAAGACAAGGTTTGCCCTCGGCATTGATGTTGCTATAGGGTCTCTGGATGGAAGGTTTTCTCTGTATGCCCAAAGTGGCAGATTCAACACTTGGTCCCACTGTGTTGGGTCTACGTACCACTCATGCCTTGGCACTATGCTTAGTTTTTCAAATATGTTGTTAATCTCCAAGGGGTATTGTTGCTGTCGCATATGATTGAGATAGGCCATCTCAGCTTTGTTGGAAATTACCATCAGTAAAAGTTAAAAATATTTGATTTTACTTGGGTTAAAGGTAACTTACCTTTACCTTACATGGACGGCAGTGGACGGCAGCATTTTGGCGGCAATAGAACTCAAGTTAACTTTCTTTTCCCCCAATTTCTCCTTTCCCCCATTTCTTTCTCGAATAGGTTATTTACCTTGTATTTAAGCTTTGTAACCTTTGATTCAAAGTTAATTCAATTAATCCTATTTGCAAATCACTCACCTTTCACATTTGGTATCAGAGCGGCATGATTCCCGAGGTGATGGGGCTCGTAGTTCGAGGCAGTGGCATGGATCTTGAGGTGGCTCGTAGGAGCCGAGGCGGCACAGATCTTGAGATGGCATGCAGGAGCTGACTGGCACATTTTTTGAGGCACTGGTGGAACTGGACGATGTGGCCCGTAGGAGTAGTAGATCCGCATGATTCTCGAGGCACTGTTGACGTGGCACCGACACGATTCCTAAGGCAGAGCTAAGATGGTGATCTATTGCATGTGGCCTGAGGTGCGAGATCGACGTGGCATGATGCGTGGTGATGTGAGACTGGCATGTGGCCTGAGGAGGCTAAAGAGGCAAGGTGACGTGGCACTAGTGCGCGGCCCGAGAAGGTGACATGGTGATCTACAAATTGTGCTGACGTGGCACTGGTGCATGGCCCGAGAAGGTGACGTGTCAATCTGCACGTGCATCATCGGTGGCAAAAGGCTACGACATTGGTGACTGCACGCAGGTAGTCAAAGCACATTACGTTCTTTGTTGTTTTTAAACAACAAAAACATCGCTCTGTGAGTGATGTGGGACTAATAGTCCCAAAGAATATAAAAGCTTCGCGCCGAAGCGCGAAGCCAAAACTTGCTTTGCGCTCGACATGAAAGTCAAGATGCGGGGAGCACGCGTTGCTCCCGGATCAGCCCGGGTAGCGCAGCGGCTACCCTCAGCCCTGAGACTCGCGAGGTCGCAGGATTGACTCTCGGCGGGGTCGATAGAAAATCAAATTTTTTTTAATCAAAAGAAAAACTAAGGAATAAGTTTAAAATTAAAAAATATATATATTTTTTTAGTTTTTTTTTAAACTGTTCATTAGCTTTTATAAAAAAAAAAATTTAGTTGAGTGAAATTTCCTAAGAGGAATTAAATGTGAAGTTTTTTATTGATTGAAATTTCCTAAGAGGAAATATATGTAAAGTTAAAAAAAAAAAAAAAACTTGGAAAGTTAATTTTTTTTTACTATTTCCTAAGAGGAAATCCTTGTAAAAGAAAATTTGTGGGAAATTTTCTTAAATGATAAGATCGGAAGGTTGTTATCATGCCCTCTACAAGTTTTTACTAAGAAAAACTCCTGAAAACTTTGATAGGAGCGTGAAAACACTAAGTCTTAATACAGTTTTTTCACAGTTGCAAAACGTGGTTATTGCACACCAGAGAAATCCTGATCAAGGATACGAAGCCGATTCAAAAGATAACTCCTTCGGCAGCAAGTTTGAACAATCTGACACAGTTGCAATTGCTACACAAGGATCCAAATATACTCATTATAGTAATTCAGTTGAAATCCTTCAACCTCCTTCTCCTGAGATAATATTGATCAGTGACAATGATGAACAAGTTGCTGATAATTTTGTAATTGCTTAACAAGTTTGAGTTGTTCATGATTGTAAATCAAGCAGGGCTTGATAGTTTGTAAAGTATTTTTGCAATAAGACTATAAAAGAGAGGTTTCTTGTTTTAGTAGATTAAAAAATGGGATCACATAATAATCTACCAATTCTCGAATTCAGAGGGGATAATTATGAGTACTGGTCCATCAAGATGAGGACATTACTCATCGGAAAAGGACTATGGGATATTATTGAAGACGGTTACATTGCTCCAACAGATTGGACTACTTTAAGTGCAAATGATAAAAAGATCTACAAAGATGCACATAAAAATAATTCATTTCCCTTATACCATCTTCAATCAGCATTAGATCCTAGTATCTTTCCAAGAATTGCATCTTACTTAACTGCTACAGATGCATGGAATGCCTTGAAAGAAGGATTCCAAGGAAGTGATAAAGTAAAGCAAGTTAGGCTTCAGAATTTGAAAAGAGATTTTGAAAATCTTAGAATGAAGGACAATGAAAGAGTTGGAGACTATTGTGTTCGTGTTAAAGCAGTAGTTGATATGATGTAAACTTTAGGTGAAGAAACAAAAAATGAAACAATTGTGAAGAAAGTGTTGCGAACACTTCTTCCTAAGTGGAATCACATTGCAATCATAATTGAAGAATCCAAAGATCTTTCTACTCTTACATTTGATAGTTTGATTGGATCATTAACATCACATGAAGAGCGACTTCAAGGTGCACCTTCAACAAGCTATGGAGGTGATGACAAAGCCTTCACTTCGAATGAAAGTGTAAGACAAGGACAAGGAAGAGGACGAGGCAGAGGACAACAACAAAGAGGCAAGGGCCAAAGCAACTCCTACAGAGGAGGTAATCCAAATAGAGGTGGAAATCAAAATAGAGGAGCCAATCAGAACCAAAGCGGCAATGCAGGCCATGGAAATCAAGGACGAGGAAGTAATAAGCCTAAAACAACATGTTTCAATTGTGGGAAACAAGGCCACTTCGCTCGTGACTGCTGGTCAAAGTATTCAAAAGATCAAAGCAGTCAATATGGATAATTCTACGGAGAATAAGAAGGTCCACCAAATCTTTTTCTCTCTTATGGACCGCCATATCAAAATCTAAATGATACATGGATTCTGGATACTGGTTGCTCCAATCACATGAGTGGCAAAGAAAATATCTTTGCTACATTAGATTCAAATTACAAATCTCAAGTTAAGTTAGGGGATAATATATCCTTGCAAATTGAAGGCATAGGAGCTATGGAAGTTCCCACAAAAAAAGGTATTAAAAATGTGAATGACATATACTATACTCCACAGCTACAACACAATTTGTTAAGTGTTGGCCAAATTATGGAGAAGCATTACAAATTGGTTTTTGATGAAAGAAAATGTACAATATTTGATAAAAACAATTGTAACCGGGTCATCACAGAAGTCCCTATGACAAAGAATAGGTTGTTCCCTCTAAAGTTTGGTGAGCTAGGGGGATCTCAACTTGCAAACATTGCTATTACAAATCCAAGTGAATTGTGGCACTTGAGATATGGTCACCTCAATTCCGCTAGCTTGAAAATGTTAACATCACAAGCTATGGTGATAGGACTACCAAAAATACCATAACATAAAAAGGTATGCGAAGCATGTGCTTTGGGAAAGCACTCGCAACGAAGTTTCCAAGAGGCAGAGCGTGGAGAGCAAGCTATCCTCTTCAGCTAGTACATTCGGACATCTGTGGTCCAATGCAAACAAAGAGTCTTGGAAACAATTCTTATTTTCTAACATTCATAGATGATTATTCTAGAATGTGTTGGTTGTATTTTCTGAAACACAAAGATGAAGCATTTGATTGCTTCATAGACTTCAAAAATAATGTAGAAAAGCAAAGTGACTACTATGTCAAATGTCTTCACACTGATAAAGGAGGAGAGTACTCCTCAAATGAATTTCTTCATTATTGTAAGCAAAATGGGATAAAAAGGCAGTTCACCACTGCCTACACCCCACAGTAGAACGGTGCGGCTGAGATAAAGAACCACACCCTTGTTGAAATGGCACGAACAATGCTTCAGGCAAAACATCTCACAAATAGCTATTGGGCAGATGCAGTGAGAACAAGTGCATATATTCTAAATAGAAGTACGACTTCTAGTTTAGATGGTATCACTCCTTATGAAGGATAGTACGGTAAGAAACCAAATGTCAAACATTTCAGAGTATTTGGTTCTTTAGCTTATGCACACATTCCTGAGGAGAAGCGAAAGAAGCTTGATCCAAAGAGTCAAGCATGTGTTTTTGTAGGGTATTGTGATTCAACCAAAGGGTATAGATTGTACAATCCCATAACACATAAAATCATTATCTCCAGGGATGTAATTTTTGATGAAGGGGGAGAATGGGGTCATTAAAAATTTGTTGATTTTGACTCTAATTTAGACAGTACCACACCAGTACCTCCCATAATGGTACAACCCAAGAAAAGTAGTCCTCCTCCATAGATTCCACATCAAGAAACTTCATCAAGTACATCAAGTGGTACACCAAGTCCAAGAAGGAATTTGTTGGCACCCCCAAATTCTCCAAAACGATTCCAAAGATCTGTAAGCGCTCCAAGTCCGATGGATATTGATTCAGTTTCTCAAAGGAAAGAGACAAATAGAGGAAAGAGCGTACTACAGAGTCATCCATCTTCTCAAATGTTGGATAAGAATTTCCAACAAAGATACACTAGGAGTCAAGCTAGTGAGATGGATGACATTTTGTCAAGACTTGAAAATCTTCAAATGTCAGGGGATGATGAGTCTCATGAACCAAGGGGTGATGTAGTCAATTATGCTTTGTTGGCTACTGCACAGCTAGAACCTTCTAGCTATGAAAAAGCATGCATTGAAAATATATGGTAGGATGCCATGGAAGAGGAAATATCCTCTATTGAAAAGAATGATACTTGGGAGCTTGTGAAGCTTCCCAAGAGAAAAAAATGTGTTGGATGTAAATGGGTCTATAAGACCAAATTCAATGTTGATGGAAGCATTGAAAGGCACAAGGCGAGATTAGTAGCTAAAGGTTTTACTCAAAAATATGGAATATATTATGAGGAAACTTTTGCTCCAGTTGCTCGACAATAAACAATTAGAACTATTCTTTCCTTGGCAGCCCATAAAGGATGGAAGATTCAACACATGGATGTGAAAAGTGCATTTTTAAATGGATACCTGATAGAAGAGGTGTATGTTCAACAACCTCAAGGTTTCCAAGAACCAGGAAAAGAGAACCTTGTTTATAAATTGAAAAAAGCACTATATGGCCTCAAGCAAGCACCAAGAGCATGGTACTCAAGAATTGATGGCTATTTCAGCAAATATGGTTTCACAAAAAGCAAGAGTGAACCAACATTATACTACCCGAAAAATGGAGTAGATATCCTCATAGTTTGTTTATATGTGGATGATCTAATATTCATGGGTAGTAATGATAAAATGAATATGGAGTTCAAAAACTCCATGATGAATCAGTTTGAGATGAAGGATCTCGGATTAATGAGATACTTTCTAGGAATGGAAGTACATCAATCAAAGAATGGGATCTTCATATGTCAACATAAATATGCTCATGACATGATCAAGAAATTTGCTATGCAGCAGTGCAAATCAGCTGCAACACCAACTGGACATGGAATCCAGCTAAGCAAAGAATATGGAGCACCTAATGTTGACTTGACCAATTACAGAAGCATGGTTGGGATTTTAATGTTTCTCACCAACACTAGGCCAGATATACAGTATGATGTTTATATTGTATCACGATTTATGGCATGCCCATCCGAGCTGCATCTTCAAGCAACCAAACGAATTTTACGATATGTAAAAGGTACATTGGATTTTGGAATCCATTACCACAAGTCTAACTCTGTGAAGTTATTTGGTTATAGTGACAGCGATTGGGGCAGTAATATAGATGACAGAAAATCTACATCAAGGAACTGTTTTAGTCTAGGATCAGGACTAATAACTTGGAGTTCCAAGAAGCAATCTGTTGTAGCATTATCATCTACAGAAGATGAGTACATAGCCATTACTCATGCAAGTACTCAGATCCTCTGGTTGAGGAAAATACTTGAAGAGATTGGCAAAAAACAAATTGGTCCAACCAAACTAAATTGTGATAATATAAGTGCCATACAGTTGGCATATAATCCGATCCACCACAAAAGGTCAAAATACTTTGATATGAAGTATCACTTCATAAGAGATATGGTGGAATAGCAGATAGTTGAGCTTCAATATTGTAGCACTTTGGATAATCTAGCAGACATCTTCACCAAAGGCATGGCTAAAGCTCAATTTATAAAGTTGAGAGACTATATAGTTAGTCCTCTCAACTTTAAGGGGGAGAATGTTGGAAATTACCATCAGTAAAAGTTAAAAATATTTGATTTTACTTGGGGTAAAGGTAACTTACCTTTACCTTACCTGGACGGCAGTGGACGGCAGCATTTGGGCGGCAAGAGAACTCAAGTTAACTTTCTTTTCCCCCAATTTCTCCTTTCCCCCATTTCTTTCTCGAATAGGTTATTTACCTTGTATTTAAGCTTTGTAACCTTTGATTCAAAGTTAATTCAATTAATCCTATTTGCAAATAACTCACCTTTCACAAGTTTCATCTTCATAATCACTGTCAGAGATCCAAAGGCCTTCATTGGCTCCAACAATTGTTCATGACATTAGAGGCTCGTCTTGCTTGAGCAAATTGATTTGGCCCCATTGGGGTTGTCCGATCTATGCGGTGGGGCCTGATTGTCTTGTGGTGGCCAAAGGGAACATTGTCAAGAGGCTTTCTTGATAATCATCCATGGGGGTCACTTGTGAGTGATTGCTATCTGATTCAAAGGGATCACATGGTGCTACCTCATATTCTGACTCGTCTTCTAAAGATCATTCTTGACCTTGTCTATATCCCCTTTGGAGGTGAGCTCTCAAACTTTCTCCTCTCTCGAGTGAAGGGAAAGGGTTGTTGAGGTTAACAAGGTTGGTGGTCGACCATGGGAGATAATCCTCCAATGTATATGTTGTATTAGGATTGGCATAGCGATCTAATGCCAATCCACCCTTGTTGCCTATCCCTAGGCCTTGCATTTTCTCTACCAAGATGTCTAGGGGCAGGGTGTGGTTGAACCCTACTCCTGACTTGTCGTATGGCATATGATATCCTGGTTGGCAAAGAACATGCACTCCTTTCTCATATCTGCCTAACCCATATCCATGCCAATTGCATTGGCCAAGGTATCTCAAAGAAAATTTTGGGTTGGACAAATAGTTGACATATTCTACAAAGGGCTATTCATCTTTGTCCTCTTGCATGTATGGTTCAATACCATGATCAAGACCCCCATATACAAAGTTTGTCTAGCCTAGAGGAACAATAGTACCAATGGGGAGGTGAGGTCTCCCCATGTCCTACATGGACTCTAGTGTGGGTGTTGCTATAATATTCCACACCAGATACTCCCCCAGGCCTGTATTGGCCATTTCAACGATGATTATTGGTGATTGAGGGGGAGGGAACGAAAGTTCCTCCAAAGTCCACTCCATGTCAGGTGAACTAGGAGCCTCGACTTCCATCCTGCTAGGCATCTCCTCAATAGATATACTTGATACTGATTGCAGTGCCTCTTCCAGGGGTTTCTTCCTTTTATCCTTATATGTGGCCACCATAGGTGGCATCATTGGTGAAGGACCAACCGATGAAGATGGACCCGATTGTGGTTTTGATGGGCTTTTCAATGGGGATGCCTACGGAATCAAACCCTGTTTAGATGGATTCAACTAAAAATCCAAATGTGTTTATGGAAGGGTCGATTGCGACATCAGCTACACCGCATTGCAGTACTTGAAGGGTTCTAAGTCTACCAGGACTACATGCACCTCCCCTTCAAATGTATACTTCAAGCACTGATGAGCTATCGAAGGGACACACTTCATGTCCCTGATCCATGGCTGACCCAGCAAGATGTTATAGGCCATTTCACCTTCCAAAATATGGCACAATGTAGGTATAGTCTTTTGTCCCACCTGGATGGGTAGGACAATTGTGCCCATTGTCAAGCATATCACATCATTGAATGCTTGCAGAGTGTAGGTCGAAGCTGTGATGTGAGATGCTAGCAAATTCAGGTGTTTCAATGCCACTATTGTGATGATATTACTGGACGAGCCAATGTCTACCAACACTCTCTTATATAGAATCCTGTTGACCCGTGTGATAACATGCAAGGGTGGATCTACCATATCATCAACCACTGATTTCACTTCGTCTTATCGAAAGGTGATGACTGGATCAGTGCATCGTTTGACATGTCCCACAAAGTTGGTGAAGGAATTTGCTTCATGGGGCTGCAACTCGATGGCTTTCAATATATCCATTAGAGCCTCCTGATGGGGCATTGATTGTTGTATGAGCTCATATATGGAGAGCCTAGCCAACATGGTCCCCAAGCTCTAATTGAGTTTGGTCTGAATTGTGGCTGTGGGTATAGGCGAAGGAGGTTGTGTAAGGTACTGTTGTAGTCGTGACGTTGTTGGCACCTCTCCTGTAGCTACCGCAGTGGCATCTACACTCGGATGCCTCCTGTTCCTAGTTACCATACTGTTCATCCCTACATACCCCTGCATGGGGTAGTTCTATGTGATATCATTGGCTTATAGGGTCTTTGCCTATGCATCATGGGTAGGCAATGGGTCCTTAAAGACCTCCATTTGTTGGTTTCTTAGTGCCATAGGATTATACATCGCTAATGTCTTGTTATCTATTAGGTCTTGCACCAAGACCTTAAAATTCCAACATGCATTAAGGTCATGTCCCTTCCACATATGGAACCTATAGTACAAATATTCCCTATAGCCCTTAGGTTTTGGTGCATTGGGATCTATGGGTTGAATATCGGGGAGGTTGATAAAGTTTTCCACTAATAAGCAATCAAACAGGGAGTATTTGGACTCTGTTTAAGGTGTGAATTGTTGCCTAGGGTGACGCTGCTGATTTTGTTCTTGCCTCTAATTTTCTTAGTCATAACTGTTAAGAGGCACCACATGATAGTTAGCATTTTGGGGCTATGTTTCTTGTGCAGGCTTGGGGATGTTTATAGCAACCTGATTGACTGTAACGGGTTTCTGTTGTGTGGTCCCTATTTTGGTGTTCTTAGACCATTCTTTCTTCTTTGGCTTGGCTATCTCACCATACTGAATCTTGATCTCTTCAATGATTTTGGCTTGTGCCAGAGCTTTCTCTAAAGTGGCATATTGCTACATCTGCAATAGCACAAATATCGATCTCAAATAGATTTTTGAGAACATTTGGGTGAGGTCAGACATAGGAGGGAGGTAAGGTAGCTTTGAAAGCAAAGTCCTCCACTGATTCCCATAGGCTGCCATAATTTCTTCCTCATACTGCCTGAGGTTGGCTAGGTCACTTAGGGATGCTTTATTCTTGGTGTTGAAGGTGAAGTGTTCGAGGAACACATCCACTAGATGATCTAAGTTGCTAATTTTGTGCTTTGGAAATTGGGTGAACCAATTCGAGGCAGGGCCTGTGAACATGGTGATAAATATTCTTAACAACAAAGCATCATTATCATGAATTCCAAAGCATTGGCTTAAGAATATAGTCACATGCTCTTGGGAATCCTTCTCACCTCTAAAGATTGCCAACTAAGGCAGCTTAAAGTGTTCAAGGTACAGGGGTGTTGGCACTAACGGATGCATAGGATGACTACAAAGTTGGCATAACGTGGGATTTTGGGGCCCAAAAGTATTGGTATCCACAGACTCCAAGTGCTCTAGCAGTGCTTTATATGCATCAGAATATTTAATCTCTTCCTCCTTAGTTAGCTCCTATTTTGGATTATGGGAGACTTGAGGCCTATGGAGGGGTGGCCGGAGACCATCCCATCTACATTGGTAGGGTTTTTCGGCCTGCTCCTCTTCTTTTTCATACTCCTCATAGGCTTCTTGAAGAGTTTCTAGATGAGACCTATGACCATGGGTGGGTCCCTGCGGAGGGAGCCCATCGTTGTTCCTGGGAGTGGCTTCCCACTTAGGTCTAGGAGGTCTCAGAGGTAGCACTTGATAAGGTCATGGAGACCTGTATTGTACCAAGGGGTTGCACATCTCATATGGTTCTGCTATTTGGGTGCGAGGGGTTGGAACCCTCTCAAGAATAGTGTTATGGAGTAGCTCATCTGTTTGGCGCTGAATGCACTCTTTGCTAAGGTGATATAGATGCTCTAGATGTTGTTGGTATTGCTCAAGCTACGTAATTTGTGCTTGAAAGGTGGCATGTCTGGTGACTACCAGGTCAATTTGTTCTACCATCTTGAGTCTAGGAGGCCTAGATGTCTCTCCTATGCATTTATCTTGGTCATGATGATTTGAGATATCTATAGGTTGCTTCCATCTATCGAGGTTGGTGGTATTCACTCGAGGTTCTAGCCTCGGTAGGTGATTTTGGTAGATAGACGATGCAGAGGCGCATTGCTCCTACGCTATGTATCGCTCTTGAGGAATGTAATGATCTTCATCGTGTTCCATTTCATATACGTGAAAGGGGCGGGCAGAGTTGGCTCTCCATGTTTGAAGCACCTTGTGCTCTAGATTTTGTCTATTGTTCCTAATAGTGATGGGGGGTAAAGGAGGGATGACATAATCATGTGGCCTCTCCTCATGGACCCTCTACTATTCTAGTACTTCATCACATGGTGGCCACTCATACTGAGCTTCCAAGGGAGCATTCCTATTTATATTGAGTGCCACGTGTAAGGACTCCTCCTGAAAGGGTCTATGTTGGACGGGAGTGCCCCATGAAGGGGTGCCCCTATAATCCCATTCTAAAATGGCATAGTGTGGGCTCTCTTGGGGGCCAGGCCACCAAGGTGGAATGAGCAATTCCTTGGGGCTATAGCAGAGGTGACTTGTCCCCCCTTGTACACTCTCTATAGCTTCCACCCTTGATTGGGCTTGGCTATGGGTGTACACCATGGTGGTGTTTCTTTTTATGATTTTTATGCTACACTAAATAGAAAATATCACACACGCAAAACAATGATTATCTCATTTTAAAGATTAAAGGTGTGGTCTAAACCTGGTTTAGTGTGTTTTGATTTTGTTTTGAAAGCTTTTGTAAAGAATGTTTAAATGCAATATGATGGCTCTTATGGTTCCCAAAAATGGTCGCCCCTTCAATATACCATTTCCAGGCTGATACACCAACCTCTCTTTATACCCACCCTTACATGAGGGAAACTATTGGTCCATGAGAGCAGATGGTATGTGGAACATAGGCAGTATGGAAGGGGAATCACCCTATTTTTGACACTTACCATGGAATACTTATTCTCATGCACTAGGAATAACCCAATCTACACTCAGTTAGCTTTCATTAGGATTTACGTCTAGCAATAGTAATGATCGGGGTTATGAATGCAAAATTCAAGCCAAGGTGGTGATGAAATTCACCGTTGGTCTTGATCAAGGTCTAGGGTTTTATGACTAGCTCCTTGGTGTTCATGTTGCCATGTGATGTGTGGGGTTATTTTTATTTTGCATGAAAGAAAATAAATATGTAGTGCAACTTTTCCTAAGCAAGCAAAGAACCAAAAAAATAGGAATCAGAAAATAGAAAATGACAAAAATAGTTCAAGACTCTTACCTCTTCTCTGCCCAAATATGTTGGTTCTGAGTTTCTATCCTAAAACTACATAGAAAACTATTCGTCCCTGGGTGGGATGAATAAAAAAATTATATTCGTCATAGGGTGGGTCAAATTCCCATTCATCCCTGGGTAAGATGAATTCCAGCTCTGTATTCGCCACAAGTTGGAACGAACAACAGTCCAACATTTGAAAACTCAATACCTGCAAGCAAAAAAAATCAAGTTTTGATCAGATTTCTGATCTCACAAATAGAGGATGGGTCCCACTGTGATCACCACTGAAAGCACAAGGATACGGAAACAAAAAGAAAAATGCCAAGTACTATGTGTGTGAAACCAAACTTAACGCTAAAAGCCTACGTATTGAAAATTGCATGAAAAGAAATAACATAAATGAATCAACATGAGATAAAAGCAATATGGGATACAACCCTATTTATTTATATGCTTTTAAAGTTGTGTTACAATACATATCCTTCCATTTTAAGGGATAGTATCATTAAATATGTTTCTTGTCACATCCATGGATAGCCATCCTTCTTCCGCATGCCCACATGTAAGATGGGCGGACCAAAATGTCACCGCCACTTGTGTATATGAATGTTGAATCTTTGCTGCTCCTCCATTGTCCTGATCCTACATTCAAGGAAACAGAAAATGGTCAGTAGCACTTGTAGATAAAATAAAATATGCAATCCCCATGCCTTCAATTAGTGCAAGCAAGATGTAAATAAAATGATAACTAGCATAACTCCAAATGAACTAAAAATTTGATAGGGGTATCAAAACCTCACAAAGAAAACACTACAAATGGAATAATCAAGAAATTCCTCAAATATTTGTATTCACTCTGGGGCAAGACGAATAGACCTGCAACAAAAATGTCAAAAGACATGGTCCCAAATGTCATATATGGGAAGCTCCAAATCACCTACAAGGTTGGGTATAGATAATTGGGGGCATTTTTGGAAGACCCAGAAGGTCAGATTTTCGCAATTTGGCCTCTATCACCAGGAATTTGATGACACTACCTACATGTTAGTAAAGGCGAGAAATGATAGAAACATGATCAAAATTGCTCAAAACAATGTGAAATTTAAATGACAACCTATCTAAGCAGCATAGGATCGAATGCAAAAATAATAGAAGGGAAATATACCATATATTTCTAATAACTCTAGGGTGGGGCAATTAGGACTACAGTAGTGTGGGGGGCACCCAGGGGCATGATGTCCACCGTTTGGGGCCCGATTTCGGCACCAATCCACTTGGTATGGGTCCAAAATATCTTGTGGGGTGTTTTCAAAAAAATTGGTAGGATGTTGTGGCCAAATTTTGGGTTTGGTTCCGAATTTGTGCTTCCAATAACCACCCTATGCCTCTCTTCCAAAAGAGATCAAGGATACAAAATGCACAAATCAAAAGGTGTGTGTGTGGAAGTAAAATGATAGCACTTCGTTTCTCAAAATACTCCTTCTTTGTATCTCTTATGGTGAGAAAAATCACCAATTTATAGACCTGGAGGTCTCTTTGGATGAGCATACAAAGGCACCACTTGGAAATCATGCCTTCCTAGGAGGGAGGAGATTCCTCCCTAATTAGGGGCTTCATGACTGCCTCTGTAACTGCCTCTAACACTCAAAAACACTCACTCACACTCCCATGCAATGAAGGAAGGGTTAAGTGGTGGATTTGAGTTGACATTTGTCAAGATTTGACTTTTTGCCCATCAAACCTGCTATTCACCCCACCCTAGAGCGAATACTGCTAATCGTCCCTGGGTGAGATGATAACCATTTTGTAATCATCCCTGGGTGGAATGAGTATGAAGCAGAGTGCCTGAAGGTGCCAAATTGACTCCTAACCTTCCAAAACTATTGTGAGAGTGGTTAGGACCACTGTTTGACCTCTAGGGGCTGCCTTGGGGGCTGTGTGTGTCAATGTGATCAATGTTTGCAGTCACATAATCGGATTGGTGCTATTTTGGTGTCTACATTATCCATAGGAGAATGACTTGGATGAGTCCACAAATAAGAATTTATTGAGAATTTTGAAGAGGACCATGGGTGAAAATAACCACAATTGGAACCTACTCTTAAACTGAGCATTGTGGACCGACTGTATATCCATGAAGAAATCCATAAAAATATCTCATTACTCCTTGGTTTATGGTAACGAAGTAGTGTTTCCTGTTCATATTGAATTATCAGTTCCTTAGTTTTGGCACATATTATATGATGAAGATGATGATGAATCTGATCCTATGAGAATGAGGTCGGCATACTTTTTATAGTTGGAAGAATAAAGGGAGAGATCATACAATATCTTCATGGAACATGCTTGAATGATGTAAAAGTGGTTTGGAAAGAAAGCTTCTAAAAAATTATTTGAGGTGGGTAATCTAGTTCTAAAATGGAATGAAAACATGGTTAAGCCCAACAAGCACCAAAATATTGAAGCAATATGGGAGGGTCCATTCCATATTTCAAGGGTTAATTAAATCAATTCATTTTATTTGTAGGACATAAATGGTCATGGATTACCAATTCTTGTAAATGATCTTCATTTGAAGGTCTACCATCAGTGACCGAATCTTGATCAAGTATGTATATATGTACATAAGTTATTATGTTGTTTTGTTTTAGATGAATATAAAAAATATATATAAAAGATACGAGAAGGTGATTTCACCATGAAATTATTTTTCCCCCCAAGGCAGGTGATTTCACCTTAAAAGTATCTTGCCACTAGCAAAAAAGTCATTTTTGACCGAAAACATTTTAAAAGACTTTTATATTATTTTTAGGTGGAAATTAGGGAAAAAAGAAAGTAGAATTGTCTATTCTTTTAAGAAACCATGAAAGCATCATGGGACCAATTGGATTTCATAATTTTGTTTTTTTATTAAAAGAGCGCTCCTATTTTTGTTAGAGGAAATAAAGAATTTAAAAGATAAGAAAGGAGGAAGAATAAAAAGTAAGATAAAATCTTAAAAAAGAAAAGGGGTGCTCGAGCTTTTCTTAAAATGGCCAAAATAAAGCAAAAGGGCAAAAAAAAAAAAAAACTTGGGTTTTCACCCCAGAGTAAATTTATTTTGTTTTTTTCTATTTTCGGGGTGATATCTCATGGCGCCCCTAAAGAAGGTATTTTCAGAGTGAAATTTCTAAGAGAAGGATTAAAATCAAACGCATGCTTTTCCAAGAAATCCAGTTGGTAGAACTAAATTCAGAAAAAAGAAAAGCAAAATTAATTTCACCCTATTTTTTCATGCAAAGTGTTTTCAATTAAAGCCACTCTTTCAAGGTGAATTGATAAAATAAATTGTTTTAAAAAGGGGTTGGAAGGGTATGTAATTCCATGAAGCAAGCAAGAAGAAGCAGTTTCAAAGTACAGGTGACGTGAATATTTTTGCCCTAATATATTTTTAGCTTAGCAGGCATGCTCCCTCAACATTTTTTACTGGGGGGTTTTTAAAGTTAATATGATATTGATTTCACCCACAAAGATTCCATAAGATGTTTTATTATTTTTTAAAACAAAATAAATCATTTTCAACCCTTTCTCTTGCATGTGGTGCTTGATTTTCCCAATGTGAACCATTAAAATCTAGACTGTACCCTCCAAGGCAGAAAAGTAGTTGAGTTCAACAACCAAGGAAGATTCACAGTACAATGACATTATTGGTAGTCAATGGATAATTGAATTTTCATTAAAAAATGTGTTAGGTGAGAGAATTGAGGATCACGTTCACTTGAATTCTTCAAGTATGACACCTAAATTAAATCATGTGGTTGGAGGAAAAAAATTATAAAAGAAAAATAATTAGAAGCTTGCAATTCAAGATTATATTTTTGACCATCGCCAGGTTGCCAAATTTTCCTTCAATGTTTCGAGTTGCTATTTTGTTGCATATTTATTAGATTATTGCAGAGAAGTGACGATGTAAATATGGGGAAGAAGATAACTAATCCAGAGAAAGCTTCAAATATGAAAAAGAACAGAGTTGTAAAAAATCCAAAAAATCTTGATGGCATAAAAATACTGAGTTAGACCCATATTTGGATAAGCTGGCCAGTGTTGGATATTGTTATATTTTGAAGAAATATGTAGAAATATTGTGTTGTATATGGAAACTACTGTTAGGTAAGGTTTGACACTGAAAATCCCATTAACCATCACTTGTCATGCACAAATTTCTTGGTACCTATGTATACCTATGCATCCTTATCCTGAGGTAGTAATGGCAATTGCAAAGTTTTATCAGCCTACAACTAGGGTCATCCAAAATTTGAAGGGATAAAAAATGTTCACCATTTCAATCGATGCAATAAAAGAGGTATTTTATTGTGGGTTGAAGCCTTATTCGGATCTCATAGTCAAGAAGTTGAATCTTAAGGAGCAAGAGGAAAAGTACCAATAAACCGTAATGTTTCACTAATTCATGGAGAACTAGCTGATAAAGTCACCCCCATTCGGAGAGTTACCAGCTATGCTGAAACCCTTGATAGATTTTAAAATCTTGGATATGTATTCTATGTTGGCCTAGATGTTTGGTATTCCTACCGATACACAGTGTACAAATGGTAGGCAATGTTGGTGCAGTGCATTTCACAAGTTGAATTTTATGGCCCTACAACTTCGCAAGTAAGCACAAATCCCATCTTTGATTGGATGGATTATGTGGTCCAAGCAATGAACACTCAATTGGAGATAATATAGAGTGAAGAGGTAGTTTTTTTCGGGCACACTTCCTTTTTGGCCTGGTATTTCTTATCTAAAATGCACCAACATTTTTCTTTTATTATAGTGAAGCAATATGATGAGGCAAATAATAAGCTACTAGTATATTTGTGGACTTAGAGCTTGTCAAAGGGAGATTCATTCTATAATTTTAACTGCATGTTCTTGGGCCATGCTCTCGAACATATTTTCTACATAGGTGAGAGAGTCCCAAGGGAAATGTGGGAGGAGGTTGTCACTAAGGATAAAGGATATATTTTCTTTTTGACACATGGCATTGTGGTGTGGATTTTCAGCTTCAGTAGTAAGATATTTCTCCTTACCTAATTTACTATTGAGTGCATCTTTGCAATGGAAGTCATTTTTCAAACTGACTATATCAAAAAAATCTATGGGGTAGGACAAGGCAAGAAGACTACGTGCACCATGCCATTTAAATTTGGTAGCATTAAAGTTGACCAAGCCAAAAAAAATAAATTTCTTAATGAAGCACTCTCAAATATGGGCATGGTGGAGTTACCTCCATGGTTGAAGTATGACCATTTGGGTCGGTTCATAGATTTTATTAATGCCAAAAAAATTTCATTACTATCCCAAACTTGATATTTAGTGGCACATAAATAATTCATAAGGGCATGATCTCGAATGGCATGTTGAGAAGATGATGCCATTTCCACCATGGCATGATTTTTATGAGATGGAGGCCAAGTACAATTCCATAGTTTACAGGCATCAGATTCCTCCCCCCGGGTTTGTTTGGAAGGATGAAAGAACAACTGCCAACTTGGTCTAAGGAAAAAATACTAACTAGTGGGTAATGAGGGACCACAAAGGAAAAAATGGGTCAACTTATGTTCCGGTAATGGATGAGGTATTTTCGGATGTCTATGATGAGTACTATGATGGCTATCAACCAATCTATTTCTCTAAGATTGTACCTTAGATTATTCTATTGGATATTTTGAGTAGATAAGTTGTCATTGATGTCAAGAGTGAGTGGTCATTGATATCAAACTTTCAGCACTAGTCAGTGGTAATTTCAGTGGGTAACATTAGTTTTAGGTTCTCCAGTTTTAGTTAATCAAGACTCGATTTTAGGAAGTCAGATGTGGTCTGAAGTGCAAAAATCCCAAGTGAATAATATTATAATAATTTTTTTAATATTATAAAGGGAAGTTTTAAATTAATTATAAATTAACTAATATAATTTTTATTATAAATTAATTTATAATTTAATTTAATTAAGTTATTTAAATTAATTATTAATTAATTTTGATATTAGTTATAAAGATTAATTTATATTAATTCTTAACTAACCCTAAGGAGGGTTATCAAATTATAATTTGAATTTTTGAAATTTGAATTCCAAGCACCGATGTGGGAGAAAATTTCCAAACGTGTATAAAAGGGGGATCATCCCACCTTAGCAAATTACCATGCCTTCAATTTTTAATTAACTACGAACTTTGCAAATTGTGTTGCATCTAAGTGGAAAGCGTTGTGGTTTTCATGGGAAGTCAACGATGCACTAGGGCATAAGGTGAAGGAAGTGTTTCTTCCTTCACATTGGTACCATTAGCCCATGCGGTGGACTCCCAAGTGCTAAGGTGCTTAGGCTTAGGGAGGCGGTGGATCGAATCACATTGAAACCCATTTTAGTGGAAGCAAAAGGTATGCATTGAAATTGAGCACCAAAATTTTTGAAAGGGTTAGTTGAGCATTCAAAATTTAATTTTTGCATTTTTATTTGGTTTGTAAGGTTGTAAGGGGAATTATAAGGGTTATGCAAAATTAATTTTTTGGTGTTATTTACTTTGTTGTTTAGAAATGGTAGTAAGGTGATTTAGAAATATTGCTTGAAGTATTGTGGTGTTGGATATTATTTTGAGTTGGGGTTTATAAAGGTGTATCCAAGGAATTATTATTTTCATGTATGATTTTATGGTTTGGAGCAATAAGGTATAGTTGAGATTTGAGTATTTTTGTGTCTAAGGAATATTTGAGAAAGTGTTAAGAGTGATATTTTGTCATCTAACCATTGAAATTGGAAAGAAGAAAATTGTGATTTAGATAGGTTTTCCAAGAGCACTTCTACATCAAACAAAGTTATGGGCATATTATTCCTAGTGAGTGATTGTTGAATGGTGTGAATGATAAGTTGGAGTGAAAAGGATTTGTTTAAGGTTTTCCTTGTTGAGTGTGTTTTGAATTAATGCTTCAAGGTTTTTTGAAATAAATAGTTGTTGATAATATCTTGTTTTATAAGCATTATTTTTTAGGTGATTAAGTTAAGTTAACTTGAACTAGGGATTGTAAAGATCATGAGTATCATTGTTATGCGAAGATTGTTTTATAAGCATTGTTGTTGAAGTGAATAGTTGAGTGAAGAAATTGAACTAGGGTTTGAAAAGAACATGAGTATCATTGTTATGTGAGATTGGTTGATAAGCATTTTTGGAAATATTTGAGTGAGTGTTCATATGATTGGACTAGGGTTTTTGAGCAAGAATTATTTCATTGAGTGATTAGTTGAGTAGAGTTGGTTGAGCCTATTCAAGTGGATGTGTGAAGTGATAGTTCAAGTTCTATGAAATAAATTGTTCTATATTCTGAATTGGTTTGAGAAAGATATTGAGAGTTTGTGAGTGTGAAGCATATTGAGTCTCTAACAACTCTATATGTTTCTAAAAGAGTGATTGAAAGTAATTGAGCATTGTGATAAGTTTGAAGTATATTGAGTCTCAAACAATTCTCTATATGCTTCTAAAAGAGTGATTGAAAGTAATTGAGCATTGTAAGTGTAAAGTATATCGAGTCTCTAAAAATTCTCTATATATTTCTAAAAGAGTGATTGAAAGTTATTGAGCATTGTGATGAATGTGAAGCATATTGAGTCTGTAACAATTATCCTTATGCTTCTATGAGATTGGACAAGTTTTAGTGTGGAATTATTGAGCAAATTTGAGAGAAGTCTTAGTGAATAATTGAGAGCATATTAGGCAATTTTTGGAGAGGACTTGTGGATATATTAGTGTGAGCTTTTGTGGAAGCTTACAAGGTAGATTTGAGACAAGTATTTGAGAAGACTTGTGAGCAGAATTGATTCATTGATTTGTTCAAATCTTAGGTGAAGGTTTGAGGTAGATCTAGCAGTGTTGATTTATGATTGGATCAAGCTTTGTGTTAATTCTAGAGGATAGATATTGAGGACATATATATGCTAGAATGAAGTACTATGTTTAGTGCAGACCAGAGGACATAGATTGAGGAAATATATTGAGGAAAAATTTGTGTTATATCGAAGGACTATGTTTAGTGCATATCAAAGGATAAATATTGAGGATAGATTTGTGCTAGACCAAATGACTATGTTTAGAATAGATTTGAGGATAGAGTTTAGTGCAGATTTGAGGATAATTTTTTGCTAGAATAGAGATAGATATTGAGCATATTTATGCTAGATCGAAAGACTGTGTTTAGTGTAGATTTGAGACAGATATTTAAAGGTGACAGAATATAGAGGATGATAGTATCTGGTAGATAGAGATCATAAGCCAAGGTAGTGAGGATAGGTGTATTTAATAGATAGATATCCATTAGCCAGAGCAGTGGGGGCAACATTTCTTCTAGAATATCACCAGCTAGAGCAAGAGGAGGAAGGAGTTATCCTATTGATAGAAATACACAAAATTGATTAGGGGATTGATGTCTATTTTGGATAGAGGTCCATAAACATTGTAATAGGGAAAGGATTCCAAAAATATTGATTGAGAAAATTTTAGTGAAATATTTTCTCCATGGAGTAGCCCATGTTAGGTGAACCACGTAAAATTGGTGTCTCTATTATGTGTGGTTATTTATGCATTGCTTTGATTAATGCTGTGTATATTTCTATCTAAATATTGCATAATATTTATTGGAAAAGAAAATTTAAAAGTGGTCTTATATTGTTCACCCTCCCTCTCATTATAATCTTGTGTTCTTCATTTTCAAAAATCTGGCAGTGAGGAAATCATGGTTGAACATGAGCAACATGTGGTTGAAGAATTACCACTTGTGGAAGAAGAAAGACATCCATATATAGAAGTGCAAATCTAGAAGAATAAGAAGAATAAGTGTGAGACACTACCTCTCTCAAAAATATCCAAAAATCCTAGAGCAGGTGTAGTTACATCATCTGGTGTGAACCCTCCTACAGATAAAGCCACATAGGCTAACATTTTAGAATATCCTTCTTTGGTTCAGGTAGAACATCTTTGCCTACACATGGAAGTCATTGATATATAGAAGGACATGGAGGAGGAGTAAAACAAGGGTGGGCTAGTGCCATAGTCACCCTCATAATTGGATTAGAAGGTGTATGATCCCAAAGATACATTTTCCATACCTTCTTCCCTTTATCTTGAGCATTCGATGACTGTTGCACCCATTTTTGTAGTTGTTGCTTCCATATCCCCTTGATTTGGCATATGTACCACCTTCATTTTACTTCCTATTTCCCAATAATTGATTCTCTCTCTTCTTCTATTTCCACTTCTACTATTTCCCTTTCTTTTAGTTCTTTCACATCTAGTCCTAACCCATTTCACTTCATATTCCATTCCATTAATTTCCATAATAGCTATAAGTATGCAAGATCCTCATCGAGTGAGTGTAACTTCAACCAAAACCATCACTTCCATCCCCTTAAATACTTCTGTTATATAAACCATTCCAATTTCAACTTCCCTTTATGAGCCAAAACTTTAGCAAACTCATTTTATTTTTGCTCTATTTTTTGAGTTGTAGGTGCTAACAGAGCCTGAGATAGATATTGTACTAGACCATCTTGTTGCAGTAAAAATGAATTGAGACTGATTAAGTGCATCATAGTGGCTAAGGAGTCATAAGAGAAAAGAAGCTCAAAATCCATAAAAGGTATTTAATAAGGATACTTTTGACCTTGAAACAATAGAGTCTCATACTGTAAGAATGATTCTCCAGGTCCAAAAAACTCAAAGAGAAATGACTTCAAGTGATTACACTTTTGAAGTAATTACAGAGGACATGAAAAATATTCACACCATGGAGAATTTGGGGAATATGTAGGTGGACATGAGCTCTTTTTACTTGCATGGCAAAAATTACAAGAAAATTTTCTTTGAGGCTAAGGTAAAGATTGTTGAGTTGAATGATGCTTTGGCTGAAAGTAGAGATTTACTGGAAATAGTAAAATCAGAGGTAGAGTGCTAGTAGAAGAAGGCAGAGTAATGGGAGAAAGAAGACAAGGGTTACAAGATAACTTGGAAAATATCAAAGTAATAAGTGCAAGCATTAACAATACATCTTAAGGTTGTGCAAAAATGACTAGCTGAGAAAGCCGCGTAGTTGAGAGGATTATCCAAGGAAAAATTCAAAGAGACTTACCACCATTTATTGAAATATTGCGTGACTTTGGTGATGGATGCACTCAAGGTTCTTTTGTACATTCATGAGGTTCAAATAGCAATTTTTCTTGGAGAGTCAACTTTGGAATATGTTGAAGAGAGGCTAGAACCAAAACTTGAAATGGTGCTATAGATTCTTGCATTGGTGAAATCTGATTTTTAGGTTAATCCGTTGAGCGAGATGGATCATGGTTGGTCCAAGATCATAATGACATTGTGTGGTTATTTTTCTCAGTTGGAGAATGTCGATACTAGGTTTCCAAGCTTCGTTCATGAGCAAGATGAGCTATTGCCTACAAAATAATTGAAGATGACTTGGCAAGCATAGAATATAATTAGAAAATTGATAGGTAGGAGGAACCAATACTAGAGGAACAAACATTACCCTATATGGAGAGGCTCACTTGCATCGAATATTCCTTACTAGAAATTTAGAAGAGAGCTAACCACATTAGCATGTATCAATTTGAGATGCTATGCTTTGTCATAGATTCACTGAGCACATTCTTAGCTTTCAAAAATGATGCATGGGCTGAGGTAGTTTCTATGTATGAAACTACAAGTTAGAACCTCACCAAGAATGAAGTCCAAGCATGGGTGAAAGTAGAGCAACAAGCAACATAAGGATAGGATAAGCAGGCATAAGAGGAAAGAGAGAATAAGGAGGCTATAAGATAAAACACACCATCTAATACAACTAATAGATCTGATGTAGCCTATGACGCTGATAGCTGAGCCCAATGGATGAAGGTTTGGGGTCGATTGCATTCAAAAGAACTGAATACCCTAAGAACCACCAAAAGTGTTGGCAAATTTTATCACACTAAAATTTTACTTGTAAAATTTTGAAGAAGAAGATGAATGATACAATTATACCATTTTTATTATTTTAATGAAATATGTTTGTTCCTTTCCTAAAAGCAAATCCATTAAATAAAAAATTTGATTTCATTTGTGGAAATGCATAGTAAATTTCTTCCTCTAGAAATTAATGGTAATCATGAGAAAAATTTAAAAGGATAAATTCTATGGTAATAGATATTTTGAAATAAAAAGGATTGATGGAAAAATAGCTATGACTTTAGCATTTTTAATTCGAAGCAAAGGCACCAAAAAAATCAAGGAAAGACATTTTCACCCCAGGAAGGGTCAAAAATCCTTTGCACCCATCCTTTGGGGTGAAATTACCTTGAATGTTTTTGTCCAAACAAAGGAGAAGAAAAAAATTGCAAGTGATAAATACGTCAAATTCAAAAGTACCCTTGGAAGAGGGCGAAAATAATTTTTACCCCTCTCAGGGCTGAAAACACAATTAAAAGCATCTTCGGGGTGAAAATAATTTTTGAAGCTTGCTAAGCACGTTCAAACTTAAAAGCACCCTTCAACAAGGTCAAAAATCAGTTTCACCCCTCTTAAGGGTGAAACCCTAGTAAAAAGCAATTTGAAAGAGAAAATATAAAAATGATGTCATCCAGGAACATAGTCAAAGTCAAAATTGCCCCTCAACAAGGGAAAAAATCATTTTCACCCCTCTCAAGGGTGAAATTCCAAGTGAAGATATTTCGAGGTGAAATTCTCAAAAAGAGAAGATTTTCCTGCTAGTCAAAGTCAATGTTGCCCTTGGGTTGGGGCAAAAGTCATTGTCACCCATCTCAAGGGCGAAATCAATTATTTTTAGCCTCCTCCCTTGCAGAAGATGCATTTTTATCATTTTTGGGGTGACATCATCTAGGAAAGGGGTAAAAGTAAGTTGAGGGACAAAAATCCCATTTTTTACCTATCATTCGAATATGAGGACATCAAGGGAAAAATCAGTTAAAAGGAGAGATGAAATTCCAAAGGTAATCATCAACTAGGGTTACTGTCTAAAGAGCTATAACTACAAATATTTTTGGAAAATGATGAATATTGATAGAATTTAATGCTTAGGGCAGTAAGAGCAACAATACAAATTTTTCCTAAAATTTTATCATGATTAAATGCTACATCCTCAAATCCGATGCAATCTCAATGATTTTTAAGAAACCCTCTATAGATTTCATTCCTTTTCAAAGCATAATTAAATTTTGTTGATTTCAACTGGGAAGAGTAAGAATCCAAGGCATAATAGAATGCAATGGCACCCATTATTTAATGTTTAAGCTCTTTATTACTGCATGACACTATTGAGTCTTGATGCATCGATGCTTGGGATGTTCTTTCTTTCATCAAATTTTCAAGTGAACTCCATGAAAACTGGATCACTATCCTTTGAAGAATAATCTAATTTGAGCATCACCATTACCAAGGAAGAAATTACTGCTACTAATTATTTATGAACCGATATGTTTTTGTGTTGTGCATTTAATTAAAGAGGAAAAATTCTTTATAAATACTAAGCTTTTCAATGTAAGAAAGGAAGATAGACAATCTGCAGAAATGTACTTTAATTTTTTTGCATAAATAGAAGTACATTCGACTTATGGTTCCTTGAGCAGTATTGTGTTTTATTTATTTTTGCTTGTTATTTTTTATCACGTTCATGTCCTTTATTTTCTGATTTTAAATTATGCATCATTTAATTACTGCTTGTGAGGGAGTGAATACTATAATACTTCTTGGAAGTTATCTCTCTAAAACCTTGAGTGGTTTTTGTGCATGGCTTTCTGTTATATGCTAACCCATACTTGTGAATTTTTTTTGTTAGTTTATTCCAACATTATAATTCTATATTATAGCCACATTTACCATTTCTTTCTATCATTTTCCATTTCTGTCCTGTTACCCTAAGCATTAAATTGATCATTAGTTTTAGTATGAGAAACAACCCTCTCTAGAGATTGTCCCGAAGGAAATATATTTTCTTTGTTCTTTCAATGTTGGATAGGTCTAGGGCACACAAATAATAATATTTTGTACTTATACAGATTCATGACTGACAGGAAGATAGCTGAAAAAAGTGTTGTTTTTTCCTTCTTCTAGCATGTGGGGAATGAGAACTTGGAGCGCTACAACTCCTCTATTTGGACTCAAGGTGCTATCGCTAGTGTTAAGATAAAATTATTTGTAGTGTTTTTGTTAGTATGTAGCAGATGAAGGAATTATAACATAAAATGTTTCCTTTACCCATATAATTACTTGTTGAGACATTTTTGTACTAGGTTGTGGTATACGACTAGGAAAAGATGGCAGCTATGTATACTTTTTATTCTCGAAAAGATACATTAAAATTGTGGATATAAATCCGATTCATAGTATTTCAAATAACATATAAAAAAATGTGGAGTGATATTTATTTATTTAATACAAAGTATTTCCAGCTTGTGGAACATCAATTCTTGCATGGATTAAATGGTTGTCTTGAAAATATGTCAAATGTGTATATAGTGTAGGAGATAATGTGTATGTTTAACACTTTATTTTATAAAAAAACCTAAAAAAAGAATATTTATGTTTAACTTTGTGATATTTGAGGGATTTTATTCAATAAAAGTTGCTCCAGAACACGAGTGACTATCACTGTAAATCTCTTGAGGTTATTGTAGCAAAGTTCGATAAGATAACTTGCCATTTGGACTAGTAGATAGATTAGTTTGTGATGAGAAAATAATACCTTGGTTATCATTTAAAATGGGATCTACTATGAAAATGATATGTTAAATTTAGTAAATTTATATTTTTTGGACAACCAAGTAAATGTTGTCTTATCTATGATAAACCCTAAAAGATGTAAAGGGGAACCATGTTTATTATACTAGAGAAATGCACTCTGATATTAATAAAAAAGTGAAATACTTCATTTAAAATGTGAATTATTAGATTTTATTCAAAAAAATTGGTAAGCTAAGAGTGTGATAATCTACCAAGTAGTTTGGGTAGATTCGTTGTGTAAAATCATAAAGGTATTATCCTTTATATTGATTCATTGTACATTAATTTGGGAAAAAAAAATAATTGACTTTAGTTGGTTCTTTGGGTATATCAGTATGTGGTAAATATTTACTCAAAAGGCCATTATCAAAACCATTGTAAAGACAATCTTAAATATGACATGGTTTATAAATTGTCAGCATAGGGTTATGTAATAATATTTTATGTATCTAAATATGTTTAAAGTAAAGAGCATTTATATTAGCATTGCTTTAGATATTTAAATATTGAAGTAAGTGAATGGTTTATTTTAAGAGAATTTTAAGTTGTATTTACCTTTTGGCTTACTTATGATCTATGTACATAGAGATATATACATTGAAATAGTCTTTCTTGAGGTTAGTATATCAAGGAAAGAACTTGCTTGGAATAATAATGCCTTAATAAAAGAAAAATAGGAAAACCTAAGAATAATACTAGTGAACTTTGAAACTAGTGACAACAAAATTATTTAGGAGTTGAGCTAATATTATTTGAAAATTGAGGTAGGAACTTTAGACTTTTCCTTTAGTAAAATTAAAAGTGTGCCTACCATAGTATTATAAATTATAAAAGATGTCAACATAATTCTTTATAATATATTATCATATTTATATAAAATTATACAAGAAGTTAAACCTATGTAATTCTTAATTAAACGATAGCTTTTGTAAGATTTCTTAATGTTAGTGTGTTATGTTAAGTATAATGTTTTTGGATCCTATCTAGAGTCTTTAGTGATAAACGCTAGCTATATATTCAAATAGTTCTTTGTTATAACTCATTGAGAAGGATGAGAAAACTACATAAGAACCTAAAATAGTAAATGAATGCTTAATTAAAGTTCTTCGAGGGGGAAGATTATAAATAGATAATATGAAGAGGTCATTGGGAAGGGATGACTAATTGAAATATTACAATGCTTTTGAGGTGTAATCATGGACACAAATATTCTAAAGAGAAACTGTAATTTGATAAAATTGGTCAAAATAAGAGATTTGATAAGAATTAGTAATAAGAGGTAGTATGGGATGCCATCTCTAGGTTGTTGTTTGGGTAATACTGTGATAAGTACCAACTTTATTTGAATAAGCTAGTTAATAAACAACATTTAGTATGATACAAATGATCATTAGTCACAATGGATATGTGTGATCAAATCGAAGGTTAGGGTATTGACATATCTCTAGCTGACTCTGAGCAGTGGATAATTATCTAGACACTAGATATATGCACGCTAACCCCCTTACATACAAATATTGAAACAAGTAAATGAGTTAGTTGAGGGTTCAGTATGATAAGGGATGAGAGAGTATGTTTTCACCCTCTAGGTGTTATGGGTCCTAGAGGATAATCCTAGCCATGGATCGATCCTCATGCTAGAAAACAAGGACATTAAATGAGGTTAATAGATTCTAGAAAATGACATATTTTACAATATTTAGCTAGTCTCATCCACTTGGGTGGCTATCTGTAGTAGTCTTGAACTAAAAAGTGGTATTATATGCACGTACTGATTTAAAAATATGATATCAATTCATTGGGTGATACAAATCTACTTTGAACATGAAAGCACTTTTAGAATTGAAAACATTAAATTTAGAAAAAACATACCCTATAAAATCTAGTTGGTTTGTTTTGAAGTACAACCAAGTGGATAGACTTGGGTTGTTACACTTGCACATTAAAAATGTAAAAATATGGTCCAATTTGGTATCTTGATTTCATATATGTGCATATTCTAGGCTAACCATTATAATTTAATCATTTCTTTGTTGAATGAAACAAATCGGTACCTTGATTTCATATATGTGCATATTCTAAGCTAACCATTACAATTTAATCATTTATTTGTTGATTAAATATAGATATAAAAATATTTTAAATGATATTTATTTAGTAGAATCTGTTGATATTTTGATATAAAAGCATAAATTTACATTTACTATTATTTTCAAGCCTCAAAGCCTTTGGAGGAGAAAAATAGAAATAATAAGTAATTAAATTAAGTAAAAAAAATTAAAGGTTTTTAGGAAATGAATACTTTAAAATATTTTTAATTGGATTTGGAAATTTAATTTTAAATTAATAATTTGGTACTTTATTGTAATAATATATCACCCGGTTAAATTAGAGAAATGAATTTTTTTTTTTTAGATTTTTTATTTATTTTTTTAGACAAAATAATTCATTAGCTAAAAATTATAAATCATAGGTGAAGAAATTTTCATAAGGTGAGTAATCCAACAACTAAAGCATGACGTATAGAAAAAAATGAGAAAGTATAAAGCTTTTTTTAGAATAGTCAAGTATTGTTGTTATAAATTGAAGAAATGAAAAACTTTCAAGAATTCAATAATAGGATAAAATAAATATAAAAGGAAATTAAAACTAAGGATGAAATATGTGATTGCATGTAAATCACCAAAAGTACATGTGAAGTTGGAAGAATAACCTCCATAGGTTCCTACAAAGACTACACTTAAAGCAAAAGTCTAAATACCATCATGAAAGAGGCTAAAAGATACTTAGAATATCTCTATCATAAATTGGTCATTATTTAATACATTGTTCGTTTGGATGTTTGAGGATGTCAAATAAATTGTTTCATTTTACTACATTGAAGTTGAAGCTTTAAAATGGATATGGTATGTTGTATACAAGAATACAACTATTTGATAAGTATAATTATGGATTATTTTATAATAATTCCCTATACTAATGTATTAGATATAAAACTACTTATTTTTCTATAATAGTAATAATAATTATAAAAATATTCCGAAGGGTTAGGTGAATTTGTAAGTGCTTTTCTGGCCAGGATTCTACAAGAAGACACCCAGTTTCAAACCTCGGGGTATCATGTATGTAAATATAGTATTCTTATCTGAATCCTCTAAGTGTACACCAGACTAACAATGACAGTACAAATCCCAAGTGAATAGGTTTGGTGGTAGTACCCCATGTGATTTAAACCCTATGTTTTTTAGTTACTAAAAGTAGTGTGGTTGTGACCAAATATTCTATGTAACAAAAGAAACAATTATAAAAATAAAAAATCAAGAAAATATTTCATAAAAATTATCCTTAAAATTTTCAGATTTGCTAGGGTCCCCCAACCCTGATGGCCTGGTTATTTACTCTAGTCCTACAAGGGATATGACTCCTATCAATGACACCCTTAAGGTATCCCCAAAAATAGCTATTTTTGGACATTATGGAGGCAAAGGTTTACCCTCTAATGTCAGTTTTCCTTCATGATTTATTGAAATTGGATGTATGTAGCTAGAGTTGCATGCCTTAGTATGGTAATTTGTTAGGTGAATCCCTAATGAGTGAATCTTGAGGGTATATATTACTTAAAATTGGGCTTCACATGGCATCTAGGTTGAACTAGTACGAAAAATTATCATAATTTTTTTCATTTTCTATTTTTTTGACCCCACACATGTGCAAGTTGTTTAAAAGTAAAGTTCATGGCAATTATGGAGCTCTTTGTTAGTTCTATCATCATGGACCCATAATTTTATTGTTTATAAGGATAGAATACATAAATTCATACTCTAGGTTGAGTTCCTTGGTCTTCCCCTTATTTTGTGGGTTGGTTTGGAACAAATAACGGGTGTGCTTGGGCATGTGGTTCTGATTGTATCTTTTTTCAATGCCTATCAGACTTGACATGTTTGCATAGAGGTATATATCTCTAAGGAACTCAAGGAGTCCATCAATAATCAAGTTGAAGAGACCACAATTTCTTATAGGATTGTTTACATTAACCTCTTGAACACTTGTTCTTGAGACCAAATATCTAGTCATAAGATAAAATACTATTCACTTTCATCACACAGCAAGCCAAATCCATATTTCATGCCCACACTTGGTGCAATACCTCCTATAAAGAAGGAGGTTTGGACAATTGTTATATGCCATAGAAATTAGTACTCTAGTGTGACTACAACTTCAAACCCTAAGACATATATAGATATGATAACCACTATAAATGTATAACATTTAGTTTTGATGCCAGGTCTACTATCAGAGTAGCTAGTTAGTAGCCTTTCAATAGTTCAGGTGGTAACTAAAAATGTACAAACTTTATAGTACCAAATATACTACAAAATAAACTATTTGGTATCTTTTCAATAGCCAAGGTGGTCAACAATGTGGTCCTTCCATATTATCAAAAATATTCATCAAGTTTCAATAACATGATTTTAATAAATGAAGTGAAACCGGTATCTCCAACCGAGTCTCCTCTAAAAAATGCACCTCTCTCATAGCCCTTAAAAGGAAGTGGTGATAGGATATTTTATATTGGAGAAGAGGTCTCACCTTACCCACATTTACCCACATTTAGTTGAAAAGGTCTAGAGACAATCCTAGAGGCTCCAATAGTTTTAATGCTTTGACACTCTTTGGTGGTGAGAGTACCTTATTTCTAAGAAATTATTAGTAGGATCTATTATTTTCTTCTTTGTTCTCTATAATATTTTGGGTTAATATTTTAGGGTTTTAATTTTCTTGTTTTTTTTTTTTGGTAAATAAAAGTTTTCATTAATTACCGGGTTTTGCAGGTTAACCCAAAACCTATTACAATATCTAGCCTTCTACTGAGATTGTAGATCCTAGTCATCCTTGAAAATTTCTTAACAGAAATTGTGTTGAATCCCATACAAAACCTTACTAACAAGGCACACCCATACCTAAACATAACTATAAGCATTACTTACATTGATAGGAAATTGAAGTTTGGAACTTTGGACTTGTGAAACCTGTTGCATGCCCATTTCCTTTTCTTTGTCAGAATATTCCAAGGCTTACACCCTATTACATTCATTTCCAATTTGGTATGATTTAGAGGGAAACCCCATAGTTATTACCAGCTCCATGGGGAAAGAACACCCATTCATATTTCTCCTTAATGGGTAGGTTTATTTTCATGACTAATAATGTTTTCCACTTCACGTGGCACACCTTGTGTCCATGTCACCAAACTACCAACATCAACACCTATGTTGGCTAATTTTTTAGCTGACATTTTGGCCTCATGGTACACATGATGAGCCCTCTTGTTCTATCTTGTCGCAAAAAGGATCCTCACTTCATGTATGACTCCCTCGATTCTCCATGGAGTTTTTTTGCCATTGGTTAACAGGTTGATGATGTTCATAGAATCAAATTAAATCATCAAGTTACCTTGAGTTTCTTGGGCTACTTGAAACCCTCTCCAAAGGGCTTTAGCTTCTGCTTCATTATTAGTTCTAATTCCCAATGGTTCAGTGAAAGCCTTGACCAAATTTTCTTGATGATCCCTGATTATTCCTCCAACTCTAGATCTTCCCGGGTTCTCCTTGGATGCACCATCAAAATTTGGTTTAAACCAACCCTAGGGGGTGGCTCCCAAGAAATCCCATTTTTGGGATTGGGCAAAGGAATGGAAGGTTTGTACTCAATACCTAAGGCCCAAACTAATTATTTTTTTTGGGGAGAAATTGAGTGGTTCTCATCCACTATGGTGCTAAGGTTTTCTTTCGCAAAGAAAATAATCCTATTGAGGATGGTTTTTGGGTTGTGAATGGTATCCTTAAAGGCTCTATGGTTCCTTTCTAGCCAAATCTGCCAAAGAAAATGATGCCAAAAAATTTTCCATAGGTACTTAAGTTTTAGGATAACAAAGTGTTGATGCCATTGATGGAACACTTCAGATATAAGAGTAGGCTTAACCCATGAGATCCTAAAGGCTTGAAAAAGTTCATCTAGGATGGACTCTGCTATCGAAAACTCTAGAAACAAGTGTTGGGTTGTCTCCCATCCTACCTTGCACATGTAGCAACGGTTAGAAATAACCATACTTTGGATAACATATTGTCCATAGTGAGGATTTTTCCTTGAATCACTAGCCATGAAAAAAAGGATATTTTAGGAATTAAGCCTTTGATCCAAACCAAACTCGGTTGAAATTGTTGACCTTCCACATTGAGAAGCAAATTATAGGCATACTTAACTATGAAGTCACCACTTTCAGTCTCAGCCCAAACAATGTGATCTTCATCCTCTCCAGAGGGAATAATTTGCTGAGTTAAAATGTTATAAATCTCTTAAGACTTCGATTCAAAACCCTGTACTCTGATGTGTTTCCACCTATTGATATTTATATCCTGCCACATATAATTTGCAACATTCTTCCCAATATGTTGCTCCATATGCTCTTGAATCCTATCCAAAAGAGGATTATGGGATAAATCCTCAGCTCTCACCCACCTATCCTTCCAAAAGTCTATTGTTTACCCATTTCCTAGAATCCATCTAAGACCTTTCTTGACAATATCCCTGCTCGTGAGGATTTACTTCCAAAAAGTAGACCCCCTACTTGCTAAGTTGTCATTAAGGAAGTTCACACCTTGGAGGTATTTCCTCCTAACTATGGCAGTCCATTCATTATCGACCTTAGTCAATAACCGCCATGCTTGTTTGGCTAACAGAGCTGTATCAAGATGAGAAACTCTCCTCAATCCTAACCCCCAATCAGATTTAGGTTTGCAAACCTTGTTCCAACCTACTAAATGGATCCTTTTCATATTCTCAGTCCCTGACAAGAGAATTTTTTTTGAAGCTGCTCAATTTTGTGATATACCTTGCTGGGAGCTCTAAAGACTGATAGGAAGTAAACGGGTATACTTTGAAGTGAAGCCATAGTTAAAACTGCTTTGCCTACTTGAGATAACAGATGTCCTTTCCAACCTGCTAGCTTTTTTTGGATCCTCTCTAGAACTATGTTCCACATTGATCCTTCAGGTTTCCCCGTAAATAAGGGAATACCTAAATAGGATATGGGAAGGGATGCAGTCTGACATTCCATGATCCTTGCTATGCTATTTTGCATAGGAATGGGGGTATTTATGAAATAAAATTTTCTCTTATCAAAATTCACTTTCTGTCCAATCGCTTCTTCATACATTATGAGAATATTTTTAATCCTTCTTTCCTCAACCACAAAATCCAAATTCAGTAGCAATGTATCATCAACAAATTGCTGATGTGTCACCGGGGTAGTTAGCGATGTGGCCTTGATACCTGATATGAGTCTAGCTACCATTTCTGCCTTAATGGTTCTTCCCAAGGCCTCAGCTACAATGATGAACAACATAGGACTTATGGGATCTCCTTGTCTTAGACCAAATTTTCTTTGAAAAAACCTGTAGTAGACCCATTAACCAAAACTGAAAAACAAGGCTTAGAAATACAATCTCTTATTAACTTGACCCATTTCATGTTGAAGCAAAATTTTAATACATCTGCCTCTAGGAATTCCCAATTTATCCTCTCATAAGCTTTGTTCATGTCTAAGTTTAAAGCCATGACTGCTTTTTTGGTCTGGGTAGATGTATGAAGAGCCTCATGAAAAGTAATAACTCCATCTAATATTGATCTTCCTTGTACATAAATTCCTTGAATTTGATCAATGATAACTGGTAGAACTTTCTTCAAACGATTTGCTAAAACTTTGGACAGAATTTTATAGGATATATTACACAGGCTAACCGGCCTAAAGTCAGCCATAGTCTTGGGGTTGGGGCATTTAGGGATCAAAGCAATGAAAGTTGAATTGAAACCCCTTGGAATATGATTTGAACTTTGGAACTCCTTTATTGCAATAATAACTTCTACTCCAACAATATCCCAACAAACTTGGAAAAACCACGGTGAAAACCCATCCGGCCCAGGAGCTTTGTCAGGATCCATATTAAACAAAGCCTCCTTGATCTCTTCATCTGAAAAAGCTGTTGTAAGAGACTCGTTAATCGTTTCATCAATGAGTTGTGGAATGAATTGAAGGAGAAAGTCCTTTGCTTGGGTATTACTGGCCCGTTCTTCACCCAATAATGAACTAAAAAAATTAACAGCCTCATCCTTGATCTCTTGAATATTTTGAGTTGAGGATCCATCCACCTTAGTTAAATTTCTAATATTATTGTTGCTTCTATTGCTCAATGTGGTAACATGGAAAAAAATTGAATTAGAGTCCCCTTCCTTTAGCCATAATGCCCTTGATTTCTGCCTCCAATACATCTCTTCACAAGCTAAAATATTATAAAACTCACAAAGGGTTTCCTTCTCTTCAGTCCTTGTCACCTCATCATAGGTTCCATTTTGGATTTTGCTTTCTATTATTCTCAGTTTTTCCCCCAATGCTCTCTTATTCTCAAAAATATTTCCAAATACTTATTTATTCCATATTCTAAGGTTGTTTTTCATCATCTTAAGTTTTTGAGATAGTTTGAAGGAAGCACTTCTCTGGATAGGCTGTTGCCACCATTCCTCTTTTCATTTCTTGAAGTCTAGATTTTTAACCCAAATTGACAGAAAGCTGAATGAATTTTTAAAGGAATTAGCCTGAAATGCCTCCCATAGAATAATATTATGGTGTGAAGTGCATTTAGGAAGGGCTTGTAATGCTGAATCACCAAACATTGTTGTAGCTTCCTTGGATAAAAAAACCTATCCAACCTTTCTTGAATCAGCTGACTTCCTATCCTCTTGTTACTCCATGTAAATTTGGCTCCTTTTAGTCTTACATCCATTAATTCATTTGTGTTAATGAATTCATTGAAGTCCTCCATGCTCCTTGAGGGTAACCCAGATCCTCCCTTCTTATCGGATGGGTGAAGGGGGGTATTGAAATCTCCCCCAATCACCCAAGAAATATCTTTAAAAGCTTGGCTCAAATGCCCCAAAAACTCCCATAGTTCAGACCGACCTTGGATAGAGGTAGGGGCATAAACATTTGACATAATCCAGTTCTTATTAGTATCAAAATTATGAAATACTGCGCTTAAGACTCTTTCATTTTCCTGAATAATACTTCCTTCTATTTTAATAGGATACCATAAGATCATGAGCCCCCCAGATGCTCCTATCGCCTATTGAAATGCCACTTCCCATTGCTTCCATATCCTTCTAGGTATAAGTGCTGATTGTGTCGCATCTGTTTTTGTTTCTTGAAGAAAAATGATAGTAGGATTCCAATCCTTCCTTATAGACTTCACCATCCTTTGTTTTGGTGGGTCATTTAGACCTATCACATTCCATGAGATAACCTTCATTTATAATGTTTGATATTTTTTCCCTGCACCCTTCCCTGAGCCAAAGGGGGTTTGTTAATTTTTCTATTATCCTGGCTAGGAATAGCTTGCTGTAACAATGTTCTTTGCTTTCTATTTGTAATTTCTTCATTGATTCTCATTTTATAGTGCTCTGCTGTAGATATTCTCCCTTTCTTTATTTCACTTCAATAATCTATCAGAGGCTTGGTGGTGCTTCTAGTCTATTTTGAACTGAAATGAGGGGGCATATACTATGATAGTCTAGGGCTTGAACCTTCTTCCTCATTTTGGGGGTTTTCAATTCCCTCTTCATCCTCAGTATTGTTTTGGTTCACCTCTCCTATTTAGTTCCTAAATAGGGGGCTTTCCTTCAAGGAACATTTTACCATTGGGCTTGTCTAAAAAGGTATAATTTTCTCCACTACCGGATTAAGAGCTACATTCCTGCCTCTTGTTTCCACAACTTTGACTCTTGATTCTATTTTTTCCATGTTTAAACTGAAATGACCTGGCAATTTTTCTTCATTTTGAGCATAGCTTTTTGGGATTTTTTTCATAACTATGGATGGTCCTGATTTGGATGGGGAATCTAGGGTTTCAGGAAACTTGACACTGATGGTATCATCTGTTGAGAAGCAACACACCTCCACTAAAAAAATGAAATTCCATCCTTTGAAAATGTTTAATATTCATTTGTTTCGCAGGGACCCTCTTGATGTTTTTTGGATTTTAATTCCAAATTTTTGCTTGCATCCTTTTCCAAACTTCGCCTACATCAAAGTGACCAAGTAGACTTGCATATGGCATTGATTTCAATTTAGAAATAGCAGTTTCCATTTCTGGCCTAGCAAATTTCTAAATGCATATTCTCTTAATCCATGATGAATTTTTAAGTTCCGTTTGCAAATTGGGATACCCTTTGGGCTTTTATAGATACTTGTAAAGTTTCATCAAATTCTAAGCACTTTGAATTTTCATCATTTTTTCTACACCATGTGAAGTTGATCATTCTCGAGCAATTTAAAATTCATTTTTTAAATGTTAAAATAATTTTTGAGTAAGGAAGATCCTTCACCAATATGTAAAAATGCAAAATACAGATGGAAAAAGTCATTGGAATCAACCTACAATTTTTGGAGAATTTGCAAAGTGAAAGAAAGTTTGAAGGAAATGTTGCGATATCGCGACATGTTCCATTTTCGGACATGTCTCATTTTCATGAAGGCAAAATCTAGGAAGAAAATATTGTAGGAAATGTCGCAATATCGTGACATGTTCCATTTTCATGGGGGAAAATCCAAAGAAGCAATGACTTGTAGGAAATGTCACGATATCGTGACATGTTCCATTTTTGGACTTGTTGGACTTTTGCTCAAATTTGGTTATACCCTAAAAACTTTTAAAGTCTGATGTCGCGATATCGCAACATGTTCCATTTTCAGAGGGGAAAATCCAAAGAAGCAATGAATTGTAGGAAATGTCATGATATCGCGACATGTTCCATTTCTAGACTTGTCGGACTTTCGCTCAAATATGATTATACCCTAAAAACTTTTAAAGTCCGATGTTGTGATATCGCGACATGTTCCATTTTTGGACATGTCTCATTCTCGCGAAGGCAAAAGCTAGGAAGAAAAGCTTGTAGGAAATGTCGCGATATCATGACATGTTCCATTTTCGGAGGGGCAAAGCCAAAGAAGCAATGACTTGTAGGAAATGTCATGATATCGCGACATGTGATTTTGCGATAAAGAAGCTGAAAGGAGGCAGGGTGAAGGAAATGTCGTGATTTCACGATGTGTCATGATTTTGCAAAAAATAAGGGACAAAAGAGACTAAGTGGAGGAAATGTTGTGATTTCATGACAAAGAAGCTAAAAAGTCACCAAAGTGAAGGAAATGTTGCGATTTTGCGACATGTTCCATTTTCACAAGGAAATAGTGAAGGCAGAAGCCAAGTGAAGGAAATGTCACGATATCGTGAAATGTTCCATTTTTACGATGGCGGGAGCTGAAAGATATGAGGTGAAGGAAATTTTTGCAATATCGCGACATGTTCCATTTTTGGACATGTATCATTTTTGTGAAGGCAAAATATAGGAAGAAAATATTGTAGCAAATGTCGCGATATCGTGACATGTTCCATTTTCGAAAGGCGAAATCTAAAAAGAGACTAAGTGGGGGAAACATCATGATTTTGCAACATGTCACAATTTCATGACAAAGAAGTGACCAAAGAGACTAAGTGGGGGAAACGTCATGATTTCACGACATGTCGTGATTTCGTGACAAAGAAGTGACCAAAGAGACTAAGTGAGGGAAACATCACAATTTCGTGACATGTCATGATTTCACAACAAATAAGTGACCAAAGAGACTAAGTGAAGGAAATGTTATGATTTCGTGACATGTCATGATTTCACGACAAAGAAGCTGAAAAGAGACAAGGTGAAGGAAATGTCGTGATTTCGTGACATGTCATGATTTTGTGACATGTCGCGATTTCGTGAAATGTCACGATTTCGCAACAAAGAAGTGAGAAAAGAGACTAAGTGGAGGAAACGTCACGATTTCGTGACATGTCATGATTTCACGACAAAGAAGTGAGAAAAGAGACAAGGTGGAGGAAATGTCATGATTTTGCGACATGTCACAATTTCACGACATGTCACGATTTCGCGACAAAGAAGTGACAAAAGAAGAGAGGTGAAGGAAATGTCGCGATATTGCGACATGTTCCATTTTTGAAAGGTAGAAGCTGAAAAGAGGTGAAGTGAAGGAAATGTCACAATTTTGCGACATGTTCCATTTTCACGAGGAAACAGTGAAGGCAGAAGCCAAGTGAAGGAAATGTCGCGATATCGTGACATGTTCCATTTTCACGATGGTGGGAGCTGAAAGATATGAGGTGAAGGAAATGTCACGATATCGTGACATGTTCCATTTTCAGAAGGCACAAGCAAGGAAGAAGTAACTTGAAGAAAAGGTCACAATTTCATGACATGCTTTGGTTTCATGGCATCACCTATCCAAAAGGAAGTGGAAGCATTTCAACACAGTCCAAATCAATTAATTAAGTAAAATGAAAAACATTAAAAATCTAACCTCTGTGTTTTTTTTTGCAGAAACAGATCCGATAGTTGCACAATGGCGGAAATGATGGCGAGAAATACAAACTTCAAGGAATTCACCGATAGATTCATTTGCTCAAAAAATTTATGGCAAGTCAGTGACTCATCCAGATTTTGCAGATCTGGCCGTGAATACAGGTTTCAAGGAATTTACCGGTGGATACATTACCAAGAAAATTTATGGCAAAAGTAATGGTGGACAGAGAATCTCGGCTTGAACCAAACAAAGATAGTTGTGCGAAGATAGAAGGCCTCATAAGTCAGTGACTCATCCAGATTTTGCAGAGGAATTAATGAGATGCTCTGACGGCTTATCAAAATAAGAACATACATTTGCACATGGGTGTCCATTTGATAAGTATCAAACCAAATCTTATCTTCTCCATTCATGGCAAGATCCACATGAAGATTTTTAGAGTAATTAGGGCTTATCAAAACTCTATATAAAATGCCTTATATTGTAAAACCTCGACGGTGGTATTTTTATGATAAGATCTAGAGATTTGGAAGAAGATATTTTGAAAATATTAGGGTCTATCCTGAGTCTATATATATTTCTCTTGAATGTAAAGTAAAGATGTGAAAACTTGGAATAAAAGACACTTTAGCAATTTCTTGCAAATCTTGTTTGAATTCTTTGTTCTGGACTTGGGGTTGGTGTGGAATCATTCTTCTATGATAGTGTGGCCAGGAGCCTAATCTCTTTTGGATTTCGATAAGTGCATCTTCTTCTATTTTTGTCTCATTAAAGTTTTATTTATTTTGGTTGTGAATCTGTGTTATCAAGATTGAATATGCTGCTAAGCTTCATTCTGTTTGTTATATGCTAAGGAAAGTTAGAGATTTAAGGTTCAGGTCTATTCTAATTGCTCTATCCTCACTGTGTGAGCTAAGCTACTGGTGAGAGATACCAGTTGACACTGACTTCCATTTTGTTTATGATTTTCTTTCAGATCTATGTTATTTCCGTCTTATGCTCTTAGTAGAAGGTGATCTTAGAAAGCTGGACACCTTCCTCTTTGATTGGTTTTATTGTGAAGCTAAATAGTATAACTAAAATTGGTGGTTCTAATTTTGCAGCTAAGTTAGATAAACTTCTCTTTTCTGCCCTACCCTACTCTCTCTGTTCCACTGTTAAATGATTCATTTTTATTTTCTTTCAAATTTGTATTTTATTTAATATGCTAAAACATAGAGAGCTATATCAAAGAACTCATTGTAAACCTGATAGTCTACAAAGATAACAACCACTAAAACATTATTGAATGAAGGTCGAGCCCATTGTAAGGTAACAGACAATCCACTTGAAACTATTCCAAAAGTGAAAAAGAGTGAATAGACATTCGACCCAACTCTGTAACTCACACCTTGGATAACCAAAAAGATCCTAAAGTGAGTGGGATTTATTCTGTATAAGTGTTATCGATATTTTATGCTCATTCTTCATAGGGTGTATATGAAATATGAACCAACATTTAAAATTGGTTCTAGAAGGAGGGCTGCTAAACTCCGTTCAGTATTTGTTAAGGATTGTTTTATCACCACTTGTAGTTCCTCCAACTGTAACTCAAAATATCATAGTTAATCAGGTAGTGATGGCAAGCTGGTTGGGTCCCACTGCTTTGAATATCCTTGGTGTAGCACATGATTTACCCACAAATCCTGAGAAGTATCTTCCTACCTACAAACATGATGGAATCAAAATAGCAGAAGAACACCTGATGGCATATAAAAATGCTCTAAAGTTGTTGAATGTGCAGCATGAAGATGTGGCTTGTAGGTTATTCCCATTCACTCTCTAGGAGGGAGCATACGACTAGTTTTTGAATCTTACTAATGATTCTATTACTAGTTGGAATGACCTAGAGAAAGTTTTTGTATCCCAATTTGGTGAATTGATTGACCCCAGCGTGTTATATCAACAGTTTTCTAACATTAAGAGAGAATATGGTGAAGATATCAGGTCTTTCAATATGGGGTTCCAAAAAGCTTATGGTAGAATGATTGGTCATTACATCCCAAGTGCAAATCTAGCCTTAGAAATCTATAAGAATGCATTGGATTCAGTGACCTCTATTTTCCTCAAGAGAGACATCAATATCACAACCCTGGCAGGAGCTTATAAGGAAGCTTTAATTCTTGAAATACTGTTAGGACCTCAAATTTTGACCAGTCCTTTGATATCCTATGTTACACAGAACATGCCTATTTTGAATCCTATTCCACATCATGAGTTAGTGCCAACATGTCACGCTCTACCCAAGGAAACTCCATTAACTGTGACACACACTCAGCATGTGTAAAATATAGAGAAAGATTCTGACAAGTTCAAGGTGGAAGTGCTTGAAGTAAACATTTGTGATCTAGCATTACCCAAATTTGAAGCTTTTTCTAGTGAGTTAAATTTTCATAAAAATCAGAGAAATATTGATAGTTATGGTTCATCCAAAAATAGTACGACTATGGTTTCGGATTCATTCACTTTTCTTGAAGAGTCAAAAAATGTTGTAGAAAATTCCTATGGATGAAGTACAAGCTTTTCAACAATTCCAAAAGGACAGTTATAATTTGAGATGTGAGAATCCAGAACCTACTCCTAATAATTATCCTCCCTCACCAAAAGGTGATGAAAATAAGATTCAATATCACTATACAAAAGTAACTAGGAAGGAGTATAACATCATTGAGGATATGAAGAAAATTAAGGCTAACATCACCGTCCATGAGCTGGCTCAGATTGTTGAACAAAAAGATAACTTGATTGAAACTTACTCTAGACCACCTATTGAATTTCAAGAAAAGGAGAAGAAGATAGTAAAGGTGAATGTGGTCAACCAACTCGGAATAGACAAAGAGTCTCAGTATAAGCCTGTGATTACTAAACATAATATCAAAAAAGAGGTTGTAAACCATGTTGATGCATATATTAGAGTTTATAATTTGACAACTGAGAAGGTGAGACCAGTTATAGCTCTAACCAATCACAATAATGATATTTGGACATTACACATTGATGGGGTTAAATCTAAGCAAGACTTAGGTGAAAGAGAAAATTATGAAAATTCTACTAGAGGGATAAAAAGTGAAATCTTGGATATTGGAGCAGTAGAGCAACCATAAAATGTTCAAGTTATTAAGAACTATGACGTACAAATAAAATATGATCTCTTTGAGTTGTTACATAAATCTGAAGATGTGATGATTTGGGTCTATAAAGGCTTTAAGGTATTTGATCCCGTGGGGTTTTTACATTTCGTCCCTTTGAAAGAATTCTGCAAACCCTTCAAGTAGAAGCATAAACATGTTAATGCCTTGATTTTGAAGGAGGCATAAAAATTGTATGCACATGGGTGAAGAACACAAGCTTATACTGAGAGGGGGGGTGAATAGTATAAGACCTCTTTTTACTTTTTCCTTTATACTTCAAAATAGTAAAGCAATATACCCAAAGCAATATCAAAGCAATGCACAATATCATCCACAAAGTGACATCAATTTTAACGTGGTTCACCCAGAATGGCTGGGCTACATCCACAAAACTTTTCTCTAAAAGTTATCTCAAAGTTCTTTGGGAATCCTTCCCAATTACAATGTTTATGAGCCTCAGCCCAAAGGAGATACCTTCCCCCAAATAGAATTTATGAGCCTCTACTCAAAGGAGATACCTTCCCCTTTGCTCTAGAAATGATCCCTCAGAAGATCAACTGCCTCTACCTCTTGCTAGCACGTGGAACTCCTTTCCACCGAAGACCTCCTATCCTCAATGCTTAGCCTAAGAGACCTTTGCCTTCTATGATCACATCCATAGTAGCCCAGCAACCTATACCAAACATAGTCAGTCGATCTAGTACAAGTCTTCCTCTATCTGTCAGATCTATCCAACACTTGAACAAATCAATCCTCTACACACAAGCATTCACAAAGACTTGCCAAATATATCCTCAAGTTCTTCTCAAAGAACCACTGCACCTCTGTCCTCAAGTTCTCTGATAGAACTATCAAACTTAGCTCACAAGTCCTCTGCTAGGACCTGTCCAAATCTGCTCATAAGTCCCCTCTGGAACCTGTCCAAAAATTGCTCACAAGTCCCCATTGGAACTTGTCCAAAAACTCAGCAAGCTCACAAAGAAGACTCATCACTATCTTGAAGCTGTTTACCTTTGGATTTCTTGGTAGCCTTGAAAGCTGCCTCTTTCTTGACATCAACCTTCACTTGAGTTCTCAACTCAAATGCTGCAAGTATACTATGGAGCTCATCATTTTTCAACTTATCCAAATCTTTAGCTTCCTCAATAGCAAAAATCTTTTCACTAAATCTATTAGGAAGAGATCTTAAAATCTTATCACAAACATCATTTTTAGCAAGCTCAAGACCTAAGTATTTCATGGAGTTAACAACCTCATCCATACGAAGCATGTAGTCACTAATATTTTCATCATCATTCATCTAGAGTTGTTCAAACATACCTTTGAAGTGTCTCAACTTGGCCTTTCTAACATTTATATCACCTGTATGAACCACCTTCAACTATTTCCAAATTTCACTAGCTGTCTTGTAGTGAATCACTTTGGTGAGATCTACTTTCTGTAAGCCTTTTAGGATTGCATTCATTGCTTTTAAATTGTTGTGATGTAGGAGACTTTCTTCTTTAGTATTAGGACCATGTACAGGAATAGTGTACTCATCTTCAATCACTTCCCATACCTCATTACCAAGTGCCATTAGATGAACCTTCATCCTTGCACTCCAAAGACCAAAATATGACCCATCAAGAATAGGTGTTGCATTGCTACTTGAATGATCCATTGTGTTCTTTACTAGCTTTTCCTTCAAGCTGTTAAACTTTTTGAAGGCACCTGCTCTGATACCAATTGAAGAACACAAGCTTATACTAAGAGCGGGGGCATGAATAGTATAAGACCTCTTTTTACTTTTTCCTTTATACTTCAAAATAGTAAAGCAATATACCCAAAGCAATATCAAAGTAATGCACAATATCATCCACAAAGTGACACCAATTTTAACGTGGTTCACCTAGAATGGCTGGGCTATGTCCACAAATTTTTTTTCTAAAAGTTATCTCAAAGTTCTTAGGGAATCCTTCCCAATTACAATGTTTATGAGCCTCGGCCCAAAGGAGATACCTTCACCCAAACATAATTTATGAGCCTATTCTCAAAGGAGATACCTTCCCCTTTGCTCTGGAAATGATCCTTCAGAAGATCAACTGCCTCTACCTCTTGCCAGCACATGGAACTCCTTTCCACCGAAGACCTCCTGTCCTCAATGCTTAGCCTACGAGACCTTTGCCTTCTATGATCATGTCCACAGTAGCTCAGCAACCTGTACCAAACATAGTCAGTCAGTCTAGTACAAGTCTTCCTCTATCTATCAGATCTGTCCAACACTTGAACTGGTGGAGAACAGATCTTGCACAATAAAAAAAATGAGAAAACAAGAGCCCAAAATTTGTATTCAATACTTTGAAAGAATTTTTACAAGAATATACATCCAATCTGCCGTTTGCCAACCACCTCTCATTACAATCCATGGGTTTTTATCGAGGTCCCGATCCTCTATGCTTTCACACTTCCCACGATCTACAATTGCCACTTGGAACAATTTTGGAAAGTTGCATTGATGAGACTCTAGGTGAGGTGCTCTACTGGTTGCCATACCCAACAAAATCTTCTTCTTGATCTGCTGCTTGCTGTTAGTTGCTATAAATGCATCTCCAGATATCTTGTGTGAGTGGCCAACATGCCCATTGAAATCCTCCTTTGAAACTACTGCTTCACTGCTATTAACTTGTCATGCACGAAGGGACGTCTTTATGAAGGCTGGGAGTGCGTGTCTTTCTATTTGGTCGTGATATCGTGACATGTCACGATATCGCGACCATTTTCTTTCTGCACCTTCTCTCTCCATTTTGGCCATGATATTGCGACATGTCGCGATATCGCGCCATTTTTCCTATCGGCCTCTGTTCTCCCATTTCGGTCATGAAATCGTGACATGTCACGATTTCATGACCTTTGGTCTCCGTGCCTTCGTTTCCCCTGTGGTGGTCATGATTTCGTGACATGTCATGAAATCATGACATGTCATGATTTCATGACCTTTGGTCTCTGCACCTTTGTTTCCCTTGCGATGGTTGTGATTTCATGACCTTTGGTATCCACGCCTTCATTTCCCCTGTAGTGGTCATGATTTCGCAACATGTCACAATTTCATGACCTTTGGTCTCCGTGCCTTTGTTTCTTCTGTGGTGGTCACGATTTTATGACCTTTGGTCTCTGCGCCTCTGTTTCCCTGCCTTGGGTTGCAATTTCATGACATGTCGTGAAATCGTGACATGTCACAAAATCATGACATTTTGTTCGTTGCTCCCCTATCTTCAGTTTTGGTCACGATTTTGTGACATGTCGCAAAATCACGACATGTCACGAAATCATGACATTTTGTTCGCTGCTCCCCTATCTTCAGTTTTGGTCATGATATCGTGACACTTTTTGTGTCGCGATATCGCGACAAATATTTTCCTTGCAACACTTAGAAAAAAAATAACATTGCAACACTTAGAAAAAAATAACAACAAAAAAGTTTGGTTGATGCTCGATTGCTTTGCTGCCCTTGGATGCTCCTACATCAGACACCCGGGGTGGATCGAGAAGTGATCCTCACTTTTGATCTTTAGGAGGAAGACCCAGGCGGTCAACCTCTATTTTTGATAGCCAAGTTGCATCTTCTACAGGTCTGTTCTTCCACTTGATCAAATACTCAGAATATTGTTTGTTCCTTGTGCTTCTGCCTTCACAAGTATCTAATATTTCCTTGATCTCATGTTTGGTTGGGTTTGACGTTGGAATGCTCCATAATTCTGTGCTTGGTGCCTCTGTACTATCTCCTTCATGGTATTCCACTAAATCAAATATGTTAAAAATAGGTGAAATGTCAAGCCCACTTTGCAATTCCACTTCATATGCGTTGCCTGAATCTCATTTTTCCAGTATTCGACATGGCCCAAACTTCTTCATATTTAACTTGTTATAAGTTTTGGCTGGAAATATTTCTTTTTTGAGATGGACCATGACTTCATCCCCCACTTCGAACTCTTTGAACTGCCACTTTTGGTCTGCTCTTGTTTTATACTGATTATTCATTTTTGTAATTTGTTTCTTCACTTCTTCATGTAGGCTTTTCATCTGTTTTGCGAATTCCTCAGCCTTTGCATTGCACTTTTCTCCTTTATCTAATTTTCTCAGCTCAAAAACATTTCTCGGACTGTTTCCATATATGATTTGGAATGGAGATTTGTTTGTACTCTTATTGATAGAATTATTGTATGCAAATTTTTCCTACGACAAAACTAAATCCCATCCCTTGGGTTTATCTGCTATCAAGCATCTTAATAAATTACCCAGACTTCTATTTACCACCTCTGTATGTCCATCAGTTTGTGGGTGGTATGCAGAACTAAAATTCAGATCTGTTTTCAGCTTCTTCCATAATGTTCTCTAGAAATACCCAACAAACTTTGTATCTCTGTCAGAAACTATGCTTCTTGGTAGACCGTGAAGTCGTACCACTTCCTTGAAAAATAACCCTGCAATGTGAACTACATCACTTGTTTTCTGGTAGGGAATAAAATGTGCCATCTTGGAGAACCTATCAACCACCACAAATATAGAGTCATTTCCCCTCTGTGTTCTTGGTAATCCAAGAATAAAATCCATGCTTATGTCCTCCCATGGCCTCTCAGGTATAGGTAACGACTGGTATAATCCTGTGTTTTGCCTTATGCCTTTTGCCATCTGGCATATTCTGTAACCTTGCACAAATATTTTCACATCTTGTTGAAGTTGCGGCCAGTAGTAATTTTCATTCACCAGGGCAATGGTCTTATCCTGACAAAAATGTCCAGCCAGTCCTCCGCTGTGCTTTTCCTTGATTAAGTTCTCCTGCATGGAACTCCTTGGAATGCATAATTTACTTCCCTTGAACAACATTCCATATTGGATTAGGAAATCTAACCATTTTGTCCTGTCCATAGTAACAGGTGCCAAGCAAGTAGTCCAGGATTCTGTAAAATTAGGATCTTCAGGATAAAGACCCTTCAGTTCTTCGAATCCTACCACTTCCACTATCATTTCAATCAACAGATTCTGCCTTCTACTTAAGGCATCTGCAAATTTGTTTGATTTCTTGCTTCTGTGCTTCAACACAAAGGTATAGCTTCGGAGAAACTCAACCCACTTCATGTGTCTCTGATTCAATTTTATTTGGCTGTTGATGTACTGCAATGCCTGATGATCCATAAATAGAACAAACTCTTTTGGCAACAAATAATGCCTCCACTTCTTCAAAGCCTAAACTATAGCATAAAATTCTCGATCATAAACTAAATACTTTTTTCGAGCATCATTGAGCTTTTCACTAAAATAAGCAACAAGTATGACTTCTTGACTCAGTACAGCCCCTATTGCACTGCCACTGGCATCACAGTATACCTAAAATACTTTGTTAAAGTTTGGGAGTTCCAAAACAGGCTATTCTATGACCCTTTTCTTTAATGCATCAAAGCTCATTTCAGCCCCTAAGGTCCATTTGAATTCTTTCTTATCCCCTCTCATTATTTCTGTGAGGGGTGCACAAATGCTGTTGAAGTTTCTTATGAACTTTCTGTAAAAGCTGTCTAGACCATGAAATGATCTTACCTCTGTTGTGCTTCTTGGGGTAGGCCATTCGATGATAGCTCTCACCTTCTCTGGGTCTATTTTTAGACCTTCTACTGAGATTACAAATCCTAGGTATACTAACTTTTTATTGAAAAAATTACACTTTTTTAGATTTATTAATAACTGCTCCTCCCGCAGCTTTTCAAAAACCCTCTTGATGTGCATAAAATGTTCCTCCAGGGTTCTGCTAAATATTAATATATCATCTAAATAAACAATGACAAATTTTCCTAAAAACTCTTTCAGTACCTCATTCATCAGTCGCATGAAGGTACTTGGTGCATTGGACAGCCCAAATGGCATGACCAACCACTCATACAAGTCCTCTCTTGTCTTGAAGGCTGTCTTCCACTCATCTCCCTCCCTGACATAGATCTGGTGGTAACCACTCTTGAGGTCAATTTTGGTGAAGTACTTGGCTCCACTCAAACAGTCCATTATGTCATCCATCCTTGGCAGTGGAAATCTATATTTTATTATGATCTTGTTGATGGCTCGAGAGTCTGTGCACATTCTCCACTCTCCATCCTTCTTGGGTGCTAGTACTGTAGGTACTGCACATGGGCTAAGACTCTCCCTAATCAATCCCTTCTCTAGCAACTCCTGGACCTACCTGTTTAGTTCTTCAGTTTCTACAGGTGTCATTCTATGTGCAGCTTTATTGGGCAAGCTTGACCCTGGCACCAAATCAATATGGTGACTGATTTTTCTTATTGGGGGTAAACCCTCAGGCACATTATCAGATATGATATCTAGAAATTCCTTCAACAGCTCTTGGACTTCTGCTGGGGCATCTTTGCATTCTGTATCCCTGACTCTAGGAATTAATGCATAACACATATGTTCATGCTTTAAATCATCTAAAATTTTTCTTTTGCCAACCAAGCAAATTCTTGCACTGCCACATACCTTTTCTTCTACCTCATTCAGGGGTTTCAAATTATGATGCATTCCATTCTTGTTCATGGAATAGGTGTTGGCTCAGCCATCATGAACCGCACACCTGTCAAACTGCCATGGCCTTCCCAGCAGCAAATGGCATGCATCCATGGGTAGAATGTCGCATAGAACCTCATCACGGTAATTTCCAATACTGAATTTTACTAGGCATTGTTCATTGACCAAAACCTTATGGTATTTCTACAACCATGTGATCCGATATGGATGCGGGTGTTTCTTTCTCTTCAGTTGTAGCTTTGTAACCATTCCCTCTGAAACTAGGTTATTTGTGCTATCATTGTCAATGATAATGTTGCAAATCTTACCCACGCATTTACACCTTGTGTGGAATAAGATTTTCCTCTGATCTGTAGCTCCCTCTTCATTCAGTAGGACTCTTCTTGTAATCATTACTTCTCCTCTCTCAGCTTCTTCAGAATGCTCAGATCCAGCATCTTCATCAACGATTGCTACTCTGGCATTTCCTTTTGGCCTTCGATTATTTCTTTCTCGCTATTGTGGGCACTCATATTGGTGATGTCCCTCTTCACCACAATGGAAGCAAGTCCCTCAAAATCTTCCTCTTCCTTGACCTCGTCTAGATCTGCCTCTTCCCCCTCGGTAACCATTATTTTGATTATGGGGGCGGTCTGTATTTTCTCTCCTTTGTTCTTGATTGCTGCTACCTTCTCCATTTTTTTGAGAATCTTCATTTCTTCTTCCACTATTCCTTTTGTCGGTTCTTTCGCCATGACCTCTTCCTATTTGCTTGTTTTAAAACCTCCTATTGAGCTTTTCTTCAACCTTTAAGGCAAATTGGTAAGCGTCCTCTATGGTGGTCATCCGGACTAGACTTAGTTCTTCTTGAATGCTTGCTCATAACCCATTAATGTAATGGGCTACCTTCTCCTTGTTGGCCTCTGAGTGGCTTGTTCTAATCATTATTTTATGAAATTATTTTGTGTATTCTTTCATAGACTTGCTTGATTGCCTCAATCCTTGCATTTTCTTCAGCAGGTCTAACTCATAATCACCAGGGATGAACTACCTCTTTAGCTTTTCTGCCATCCATTCCCACTTAGTTATTCTCTCTTTCCCTCTTTTATTTTGCTCCAACTGCACTCCCTTCCACAAAATGCTAGCATGACCTTTCAGTTTGGTCTTTGAGAATCTGACCCTATCAAGGTCCTCAACCTCTTCGTACTCAAAGTACTCTTCCAGGTCGTTGATCCACTTGATCAATCCCTTTGGATCAAGATTCCCAGAATATGTGGAAACCTCCATCTTCGACCTCTTCTCAATCTGGGATATGGCTTTGTATAGTCTGGCCTGATCCAGATCTACTGCTTCTTCTTCTTCCTCAGGTTGGTCTTCTTCTTCATCATCTTCATTTTCACTACCTTTGTCTCTTCTTGGCTCCAATATTTTGTGCATTTCTTCTTGCAGGGCTTGCATTTTCTGTTGTAAAGCTCAAACATCTTTCGCTGCTGCCATGCCTCTCCCACCAATAGGATTTCTCCTTGGAGGCATTCTGCTCACCCAATTCCAAGCACTTCCACAGATCCTGGTGTAACTGCCTCTCCTCCAGCAATCTGCTACACACTCAGGAACTACTGACTCTGATACCACTTGGTGGAGAACAAATCTTGCATAATATAGAAAACCAAAAAACAATAGCCCAAAATTTGTATTCAATACTTCAAAAGAATTTTTACAAGAATATACAGCCAAATTGTCGTTTGCCATGATCTATAATTGCTACTTGGAATAATTCTAGAAAGTTGCATTGATGAGACTCTAGGTGAGGTGCATGACTGGCTGCCATACCCAAAAAAATATTCTTCTCGATCTACTGCTTACTGTTAGTTGCTATAAACGCGTCTCTAGATATCTTGTGCGAGTGGCCAACATGCCCGTTGAAATCCTCCTTTGAAACTGCTGCTTCACTGCTGTTAACTTGCCACACACGAAGGGACATCTTTATGAAGGCTGGGAGTGCATGTCTTTCTGTTTGGTCATGATATCGTGACATGTCATGATATCACAACCATTTTCTTTCTACACCTTCTCTCTCTGTTTTGCCGCAATATCACGACATGTCACAATATCATGTCGTTTTTCCTATCGGCCTCTATTCTCCCATTTTGGTCATGAAATCATGACATGTCACGATTTCATGACTTTTGGTCTCCACGCCTTCATTTCCTTTGCGATGGTCGTGATTTCATGACATGTCATGAAATCGTGACATGTCATGATTTCGCAACCTTTGGTCTCTGTGCCTTCGTTTCCCCTGGTGGTTGCGATTTCATGACCTTTGGTCTCTGTGCCTTCGTTTCCCTTGTGATGGTCATGATTTCATGACCTTTGGTCTTTGCACCTTCGTTTCTCCTACGGTGGTCATGATTTCATGACCTTTGGTCTCCGCACCTCTGTTTCCCTACCTTGGGTCACGATTTCGTGACATGTCACGAAATCATGACATGTCATGAAATCGTGACATTTTGTCCATTGCTCCCCTATATTCAGTTTTTGTCGTGATATCGCGATGCTTTTTGTGTCACGATATTGCGACACATATTTTACTTGCAACACTTAGAAAAAAAATAACATTGTAACACTTAGAAAAAAATAACAACAAAAAATTTTGGTTGATGCTCGATTGCTTTGCTGCCCTTGGATGCTCCTGCATCATGAACAAATCAATCCTCTGCACACAAGCCTTCTCAAATACTTCCCAAATCTGTTCTTAGGTTTTTCTCAAAGAACCAGTGCACCTCTGTCCTCATACATCAGCACTCCACGTTTGTCTTTGCCCTTTGAGCTCTCTATGCCCTTTGCTCTTTCTACACACTCACAGTCACACTTGGTCAAAATTCAATCTTTGCACTGTCTACACAATCACAATGACACTTAGAAAAATTCACCATGACTCTTCGCTCACTCTGCACACTTTGATCGAATTTCACACTTTGCTCTCAGCGATCGAACTTCTCACTCTGCGCTCTATCTACGAACGTCACAACCAAAAACCTTTTCAACTCTTCAAAATAGCCTGCTTTTTATAATAACACTTTCAAGATCAAAACCTTAATCTTAGTTAGATGTAACCTTGATCTTTAGTCGGCTACACAACCCTAAACTTCGTCAGCTATAAACCCTAATCTTCACTGGCTCACATTTAACTTTGTTGGCTTCAACTACCTCTGTATCTCTTCTGTAGCTTTTTCTACGAAACTACAATATGTTGCAATATCGTGACACCTTTGCAATCGTACACTTTCTTTTGGCTTTTGTCATGATATTGTGACACTTCAGCCTTTTTTGACTTCAACTAAGCTCTTGTCATGATATTGTGACACTTCTGTCTTTGTCAGCATCAATTTTGCTTTTGTCGTGATATCGTGACACTTCTCCCTTCGTCGACCTCCTTTCTGCTTTTGTTGCAAAATCGTGACACTTCTGCCTCTACAGACTTCATCTTCACTTCTATCGTGATATCATGACACTTCTCTCTTCATAACCTTCCTCTCTAATTTTGTCATGAAATCATGACACTTCTCCTATAGAAGACCTACTTTTAGTTTCTATCACGAAATCGTGACATTTCTGCTTTTGTCTGCTTTATTTTCTACCTATCATGAAATCGTGACACTTTCTGCATCCGTATGCATTCTTTGCAACCCATCATGAAATCATGACACTTTCAGCTTTCCTACGCTTTCCTTATAACTCATCACAAAATTGTGATGCTATCAACTTTTTGTACATTTTCTTTGCTCTTTGAGTCACAAAATTGCGACATGTCACGATATCGTGACACTTTTCTAACTTTCTTTCTCTCTCCTTCTTAAGTCATGAAAATACGACATGTCACGATATCGTGACACTTTTCTAACTTGCTTTCTCTCTCCTGCTTAAGTCATGAAAATACGACATGTCGCGATATCGCGACACTTTTCCTCCTTAGCGCTTTTCTTTTCTTCGGGTCACGAAAACCCGACATGTTGTGATATCGTGACACTTTTTCACTACGAGCTCTTTCTCTCAAACTTGTCAGCTTGGGGTTTGCAAAAGACCTTTGAAACTGTCATGCCGTAACCTTCATCAAAACAAATTATTTGACATCAAATAAAATTCCTTCAAAAGCTTCTTGACATCAATGACAACTTATATACTTGAGCAAAGGCAATGTACCCAAAGTACCCAAAATTGCTAACAATCCCCCCCTTTGTCATTGATGGCAAACCTTTACTGAAAAAACTTCTCAAGAGCCAAAACTGAAACCAACTGTGCTAACAACTTAGAATCTTCCTTTGAAGTTTTGCTCCCCTTGACTTGAAGCTTTCCTCTTCACTTTGAAGCTCTACCCCTTACTCATATCTCTCCCCCTTTGTCATCAATGGCAAAGGGTCACCTTTGGGGCTCGAGACTAAGAATGAGCCTCTTATCTTAGTCCCTCCCACACCTCCTGATGAGGTGATTAATTTTGGGGTGGGAGTAAAACTCCCATTAGGCATTGATCATCATCAGCATCTATAACTTCCTTTCTAGGCCTTCTCTTGAACACTTTGTCCATAGTCCTATTTCCGTCACTGTTCTTGTTCTTGTTCTCATCCCTATTCTTGTCCATGCCTTGATCCTTGGACCTAATCATGCCACTATTCTTGTTCCTATATTTTGGAATTTTAGCTCTACACTGTCTGATTGTGTGACCTTCATTGTTGCACTTGAAACACTTGACGATGTTGTTTCTCTGAGGTAAACCTGATCTTTGAATTTACCAGTTCTGACCAAACCTATTCCTGTTATTTGCCTTGCAATAAACTGCCTTGTGCCCAAACTGTTGACAAGAGTAGCAATACCCTTGAAAGAAACTAGCACTTCTAAAATTGTCATTTACCTTCTTTACTTGAGCCATGCAATGTGAAGCCATGTGACCAAACTTATGACAAACAAAACATCTGCCTTGAAATTTTCCTTTATTTGACATCTTGGGTCCTGAAAACTTCTTCTTCTCATTCTGAATTTTGTTTTCTATTTCTGTGCATCTATCATTCAAGGACTCATGATCTGAAATACTTTCTTCATAAGAAATATCTTCCTTTTGGAGTCTCTTACTAGACTCTCCAACTTATTCCTTGTGTGGCTTAACAAAACCAAAGCCTGTTTTATCTGTTGTCTTTCTTTGAACTTTGATGAGTGACTTAAACTTTTTGGAGCTATCTTGAAACTTGTAAAGCTTATCCTTGTACTCTTTAGTTTTCTCTTTCAAAGAAGCCATTTTTTGTTCTAACTCACTATACTCAAGAACCATAGACTCTAACTCATCCTTGAGTTCTTGTGTCTTAGCTATAAAGAAATCAAGTTTTTCTATAAGATCATCTCTCTCCATACAACATTCATCTAACTTATCCTTGAGTCTAGCATTCTTCTTTCTTTCCTTTTTCAAATCACTAAGAGCATTAATAAGTTCACTTTCAAGATCCTTTATTTGTTTGCTTTCTGAATCATCAAACCCTTTTTTAGATTTCTTATCACTAAAGGTGCTACCTTTTTCAAAAACCATAAAAGCATATTCCTTATAGTTTTCTGAAGCATCCTCATACATACTGGAAACTAAATCATTATTTGTACAATCATCCTCAAGGTGACCAAAATTTCCACATCTAAGACATTTCATGATAATGAATCTATGTTTCGGTTCTTCCTATTTTTCTGATATGAACATCTCATTTTCATTATCACTTGAAGAACTTTCACTATCACTACTAGAACACTTACTTGCTTTGTCTAGATAGAAAATCTTCTTGTGCTTGTGAGAATACCTCTTTCCTTGATTGTTGTGCTCATATTTGTTCTTTCTGTGATGCTTAAAATTTTCAAAAACCTTGCTCATAGAATCTTGTTTATCTTCATAACTTTCATTCTTGTAAATAGTACAGTAAGTAGCATAATGACCAAACTTTCCACAATTGAAACATCTTATATTTTTCATGCTTTTGTGCTTTCTAGAGAACTTGCCTTTCTTGATGTAATATGCCTCTTCATCACTAGAAGACTCATCACTATCTTGAAGCTGTTTACTCTTGGATTTCTTGGTAGCCTTGAAAGCTACCTCTTTCTTGACATCAACCTTCACTTGAGTTCTCAACTCAAATGCTGCAAGTATACTATGGAGCTCATCCTTTTTCAACTTATCCAAATCTTTAGCTTCCTCAATAGCAAAAATCTTTTCACTAAATCTATTAGGAAGAGATCTTAAAATCTTATCACAAACATCATTTTTAACAAGCTCAAGACCTAAGTATTTCATGGAGTTAACAACCTAATCTATACGAAGCATGTAGTCACTAATATTTTCATCATAATTCATCTAGAGTTGTTCAAACATACCTTTGAAGTGTCTCAATTTGGCCTTTCTGACATTTGTATCACCTATATGAACCACCTTCAACTGTTTCCACATTTCACTAGCTGTCTTGTAGTGAATCACTTTGGTGAGATCTACTTTCTGTAAGCCTTTCAGGATTGCATTCATTGCTTTTGAATTGCTGTGATGTAGGAGCATTTCTTCTTTAGTATTAGGACCATGTACAGGAAGAGTGTACTCATATTCAATCACTTCCCATACATCATTACCAAGTTCCATTAGATGAACCTTCATCCTTGCACTCCAAAGACCAAAATTTGACCTTTCAAGAATAGGTGTTGCATTGCTACTTGAATGATCCATTGTGTTATTTACTAGCTTTTCTTTCAAGCTGTTAAACTTTTCGAAGGCACCTGCTCTGATACCAATTGAAGATCACAAGCTTATACTGAGAGGGGGGTGAACAGTATAAGACCTCTTTTTACTTTTTCCTTTATACTTCAAAATAGTAAAGCAATATACCCAAAGCAATATCAAAGTAATGCATAATATCATCCACAAAGTGACACCAATTTTAACATGGTTCACCTAGAATGGTTGGGCTACGTCCACAAAACTTTTCTTTAAAATTTCTTAGGGAATCCTTCCCAATTACAATGTTTATGAGCCTCGACCCAAAGGAGATACCTTCCCCCAAACATAATTTATGAGCCTCTTCTCAAAGGAGATACCTTCCCACTTTGTTCTGGAAATGATCCCTCAGAAGATCAATTGCCTCTACCTCTTGCCATCATGTGGAACTCCTTTCCATCGAAGACCTCTTGTCCTCAATGCTTAGCCTAAGATACCTTTGCCTTCTATGATCACGTCCACAGCAACTAAGCAACCTGTACCAAACACAGTCTATTAGTCTAGTACAAGTCTTCCTTTATCTGTCAGATATGTCCAACACTTGAACAAATCAATCCTCTGCACACAAGCCTTCTCAAAGACTTGCCAAATATGTCCTTAGGTTCTTCTCAAAGAACCAGTGCACCTCTGTCCTCATATAGCAGCACTCCATGTTTGTCTTTGCCCTTTGTGCTCTCTATGTCCTCTGCTCTTTCTGTGCACTCACAACCACACTTGGTCAAACTTCAACCTTTGCACTGTCTGCACAATCACAATGACACTTAGAACAATTCACCATGACTCTTCACTCACTCTACACACTTCGATTGAATTTCACACTCTTCTCTCAATTATTGAACTTCTAACTCTGTGCTCTATCTACTAACGTCACAACCAACAACCTTTTCAACTCTTCAAAATAGCCTGCCTTTTATAATAACACTTTCAAGATCAAAACCTTAATCTTAGTCAGCTGTAACCCTGATCTTTAGTTGGCTACATAACCCTAAACTTCATCGACTACAAACCCTAATCTTCATCGGCTCACATTTAACTTTGTTAGCTTCAACTGCCTCTGTAACTCTTCTGTAGCTTTTTCTACAAAACTACAACATGTCACGATATCGCAACACCTTTGCAATCGTACACTTTCTTTTGGGTTTTGTCATGATATTGTGACACTTCAGCCTTTGTCAACTTCAACTAAGCTCTTGTCATGATATCACGACACTTTTGTCTTTGTCAGCATCAACTTTGCTTTTGTCATGATATCACGACACTTCTCCCTTCGTCGACCTCCTTTCTACTTTTGTCACGAAATCATGACACTTCTGCCTCTATAGACTTCATCTTCACTTCTATCATGATATCACGACACTTCTATCTTCATAACCTTCCTCTCTGCTTTTGTCGCAAAATCATGACACTTCTCCTATAGAAGACCTGCTTTCAGTTTTTGTCATGAAATCGCGACACTTCTGCTTCCGTCTGCTTTCTTTTATGCCTATCACAAAATCATGACACTTTCTGCATCCGTACACATTCTTTGCAACCCATCGCAAAATCATGAAACTTTCAGCTTTCGTACGCTTTCCTTGTAACCCATCGCAAAATCGTGATGCTATCAACTTTTTGTATGTTTTCTTTGATCTTTGAGTCACAAAATTACGACATGTCATGATATCGCGACACTTTTCTAACTTTCTTTCTCTCTCCTACTTAAGTCATGAAAATGCGACATGTCACGATATCGCGACACTTTTCTAACTTGCTTTCTCTCTCCTACTTAAGTCACAAAAATGTGACATGTCGTGATATCGTGACACTTTTCCTCCTTAGCGCTTTTCTTTTCTTTGGGTCGCGAAAATCCAACATGTCGCGATATCACAACACTTTTTCACTATGAGCTCTTTCTCTCAAACCTGTCAGCTTGGGGTTTGCAAAATATCTTTGAAATTGTCATTCCGTAACCTTCATCAAAACAAATTATTTGACATCAAATCAAATTCCTTCAAAAGCTTCTTGACATCAATGACAACTTATATACTTGAGCAAAGGCAATGTACCCAAAGTACCCAAAATTGCCAACAATGGGCTGATAGAATAAGACATAAGCAGCGGTTGAAAACTTCATGATTCATGTTATTATATGATTTGACTAATTTGGAGGGTGAAGGACTTGCAGATTTGGTTTTTTCTGTGGGACAAGATCCATATATAAAAAAAAAAAGAGGGAAGACGGTAAACACAAGTCTTTCCATGTAGCAAAAAATTTTGGGAAGCATAATTTGGAGTGCATTTCGTCGATAGGACCTAAAAGGTATTTTTCTAAATTTACCCACAAATGGTAAATTTTTTTAAGGGCACTATTTCTCTGCTTTTCCATCTGCTACATTTTTTGAGTGATTGAAGGGAATTTGTGCATATGTATATATTGTAAATAAAGTTTGAGGTAGTGTGTTTTTATTTGCTTTATTTAAAGTTTGAAGTATTGTGTTTTATCTTTTGAGGTCTGTGCAATTTTGTCTTTAACTGGTGGATTTTTTTCTCTCCTCTTTAGCTTTTAAATCTCGTTTGTTTGAGTTTTTGCCTAAACAAAGAAAACACAAATCAACATTTAAAATTGGCCTAGTGTGTTTTAATTTTGTTTTATTTTTTTTAAGATATAGTTTGTTAGAGCTAAAAAAAAGTGGAACTACTTGTTATTTAGAACAAAATTAGAAAGATAATTGTATTTGGTATCTTTCTTGCCACAATTATTTTGTTTATAAATAAACTACTATACTGTTTGGCTGAAGAACTCCCAGGGAATCTAAGAAAAGTTGGTCAGGAGAGGGGACTATGATTCATAGAATTACATGAAAGCATCCAAGGAAGCTATTGGTACCCAGGTTGAAATAGTTAGTCGATCAATTGCTCGATGAATATAAAAAATAAAAAATAAAAAAAAAGAGAAAGAGAGCAAGGCATTCCAGCTATCAGTATCTTTCAAAAGGAAAAAGAGATAGAAGGTGAAAGTTGGGCAAGCCAACATAAAATTGGCATTCTTTTCAGCACATAGCAAAGGTTCTAGAAGGATACATCTCAAACATGTTCACCAGGCTATGAATGCCACCTCATAGTGATGAATCAGGGTCATGAAAATATAAAGAGTAACTTTGTTGGGGTTGTAAAAGGCTAAACTAGCAAAAAAAGCTCTACTCGGTTTCCCCTGCACAATATAAATAGCTGATAAATCCCACAGTGAGTAGTCAAAGCCCTGATCATCCTTGAAGAAATTTTTTATATGCTTATAACCGCACATCAGAATCTTCCTTGAGTGATTCAACCTAGTATGTCCTTGGGAAACTTTAATAGCTAACAGAAAGTAGTTAAATCATTTTAGAAAATATTTGTGGCAAAGCATGGTATGTAGTCTGAATTGTTTTGAAACTAGAGTTCTGGATTCTAAATAGTGCTACTATTTTCCCCGCAGATATCACCATTTGTTGAGAAGCAACACATCCCCACTAAAAAAATGAAATTCCATCCTTTGAAAATGTTTAATACTCATTTGTTTCATAGAGACCCTCTTGATGTTTTTTAGATTTTAATTCCAAATTTTTCTTGCATCCTTTTCCAAACTTTGCCTACATCAAAGTGACCAAGTAGACTTGCATATGGCATTGATTTCAATTTAGAAATAGCAGTTTCCATTTATGGCCTAGCAAATTTCTAAATGCATATTCTCTTAATCCATGATGAATTTTTAAGTTCCATTTACAAATTGGTATACCCTTTGGGCTTTTATAGATACTTGTAAAGTTTCATAAAATTCTGAGCACTTTGAATTTTCATCATTTTTTCTACACCATGTGAAGCTGATCATTCTCGAGCAATTTAAAATTCATTTTTTAAATGTTAAAATCATTTTTGAGTAAGGAATATCCTTCACCAATATGTAAAAATGCAAAATACAGATGGACAAAGTCATTGGAATCAACCTACAATTTTTGGAGAACTTGCAAAGTGAAAGAAAGTTTGAAGGAAATGTCGCGATATCGCGACATGTTCCATTTTTGGACATGTCTCATTTTCACGAAGGCAAAAGCTAGGAAGAAAATCTTGTAGGAAATGTCATGATATCATGACATGTTCCATTTTTGGAGGGGCAAATCCAAAGAAGCAATGACTTGTAGGAAATGTCGTGATATCGTGACATGTTCCATTTTTAGACTTGTTGGACTTTCACTCAAATTTGATTATACCCTAAAAAATTTTAAATTTCGATGTCGAGATATTGCGACATGTTCCATTTTTGGAGGGGCATATCCAAAGAAGCAATGACTTGTAGGAAATGTCGTGATATCGCGACATGTTCCATTTTTGGACTTGTCGGACTTTCGCTCAAATGTGATTATACCCTAAAAACTTTTAAAGTCCGATGTCGCGATATCATGACATGTTCCATTTTTGGACATGTCTCATTTTCACAAAGGCAAAATCTAGGAAGAAAAGCTTGTAGGAAATGTCGCGATATCGCGACATGTTCCATTTTCGAAGGAGCAAAGCCAAAGAAGCAATGACTTGTAGGAAATGTCGCGATTTCGTGACATGTCATGATTTCATGACAAAGAAGCTAAAAGGAGACAAGGTGAAGGAAATGTTACGATTTTGTGACATGTCACAATTTCACGACAAAGAAGGGACCAAAGATACTAAGTGGAGGAAATGTCGCAATTTCGTGACAAAGAAGCTGAAAAGTCGCCAAAGTGAAGGAAATGTCACGATTTCGTGACATGTTCCATTTTCGCGAGGAAACAGTGAAGGCAGAAGCCAAGTGAAGGAAATGTCACGATATCACGACATGTTCCATTTTCATGATGGCGGGAGCTAAAAGAGATGAGGTAAAGGAAATGTCGCAATATCGCGACATGTTCCATTTTTGGACATGTCTCATTTTTGCGAAGGCAAAAGCTAGGAAGAAAATCTTGTAGCAAGTGTCGCGATATCGTGACATGTTCCATTTTCGAAAGGCGAAAGCTGAAAAGAGAATAAGTGGGGGAAACGTCGTGATTTCATGACATGTCATGATTTCATGACAAAGAAGTGACCAAAGAGACTAAGTGGGGGAAACATCGCGATTTCACGACATGTCACGATTTCACGACATGTCGCAATTTCACGACAAAGAAGTGACCAAAGAAACTAGGTGAGGGAAACGTCGTGATTTCATGACATGTCATGATTTTGTGACAAAGAAGTGACCAAAGACACTAAGTGAAGGAAATGTCATGATTTCGCGACATGTCACGATTTCGCGACAAAGAAGCTGAAAAGAGACAAGGTGAAGGAAATGTCACGATTTCACGACATGTCATGATTTCGTGACAAAGAAGTGAGAAAAGAGACTAAGTGGGGGAAACGTCACGATTTCGTGACATGTCACGATTTCGCGACAAAGAAGTGAGAAAAGAGACTAAGTGGAGGAAACGTCGTGATTTTGCGACATGTCACGATTTTGCGACAAAGAAGTGACAAAAGAAGAGAGGTGAAGGAAATGTCACGATATCGCGACATGTTCCATTTTTGGAAGGCGAAAGCTGAAAAGAGGCGAAGTGAAGGAAATGTCACGATTTCGTGACATGTTCCATTTTCATGAGGAAACAGTGAAGGCAGAATCCAAGTGAAGGAAATGTCGCGATATCATGACATGTTCCATTTTCACGATGGTGGGAGCTGAAAGAGATGAGGTGAAGGAAATGTCGCGATATCGCGGCATGTTCCATTTTCAAAAGGCACAAGCAAGGAAGAAGTAACTTGAAGAAAAGGTCACGATTTCGTGACATGCTTTGGTTTCATGGCATCACCTATCCAAAAGGAAGTGGAAGCATTTCAACACAGTCCAAATCAATTAATTAAGTAAAATGAAAAACATTAAAAATCTAACCTCTGTGTTTCTTTTTACAGAAACAGATCCAACAGTTGCATAATGGAAGAAGTGATGGCGAGAAAGATAGACTTCAAGGAATTCACCAGTAGATTCATTTTCTCAAAAAATTTATGGCAATTCAGTGACTCATCCAAATTTTGTAGATCTAGCTATGAATATAGGTTTTAAGGAATATACCGGTGGATACATTGTCAAGAAAATTTATGGCAAAAGTAATGGTAGACAGAGAATCTCGGCTCAAACCAAACAAAGACAGTTGTGCGAAGATAGAAGGCCTCATAAGTTAGTGACTCATCCAGATTTTGCAGAGGAATTAATGAGATGCTCTGACGGCTTATCGAAAGAAGAACATACATTTGCATGCAGGTGTCCATTTGATAAGGATCAAACCAAATCTTATCTTCTCCATTCATGGCAAGATCCACACAAAGATTTTCAGAGTAATTAGGGCTTATCAAAACTCTATATAAAAATGCCTTATATTGTAAAACCTCGATGGTGGGATTTTTATGATAAGATCTAGAGATTTGGAAGAAGATATTTTGAAAATATCAGGGTATTTCCTGAGTCTATATATATTTCTCTTGAATGTAAAGTAAATATGCGAAAACTTGGAATAAAATACACTTTAGCAATTTCTTGCAAATCTTGTTTGAATTCTTTGTTCTGGACTTGGGGTTGGTGTGAAATCGTTCTTCTATGATAGCGTGGCTAGGAGCCTAATATCTTTCAGATTTTGATAAGTGCATCTTCTTCTGTTTTCGTCTCATTAAAGTTCTATTTATTTTGGTTGTGAATTTGTGTTATCAAGATTGAATATGCTACTAAGCTTCTTTCTGTTTGTTTTATGCTAAGTAAAGTTAGAGATTTAAGGTTCAGGTATATTCTAATTGCTCTATCCCCACTGTGCGAGCTAAGCTGTTGGTGAGAGATACCAGTTGACACTGAATTCCCTTTTGTTTGTGATTTTCTTTCAGATCTATGTTATTTCCGTCTTATGTTCTTAGTAGAAAGTGATCTTAGAAAGCTGGACACCTTCCTCTTTGATTGGTTTTATTGTGAAGCTAAATAGTATAACTGAAATTGGTGGTTCTGATTTTGCAGTTGAGTTAGATAAACTTCTCTTTTTTGCCCTACCCTACTCTCTCTGTTCCACTATTAAATGATTCATTTTTATTTTCTTTCAAATTTGTATTTTATTTAATTTGCTAAAACATAGAGAGCTATATCAAAGAACTCATTGTAAACCTGATAGTCTACAAAGATAACAACCGCTAAAAAATTATTGAACAAAGGTCAAGCCCATTGTAGGGTAACAGACAGTCCACTTGAAACTATTTCAGAAGCGGAAAAGAGTGAATAGATATTTGACCCAACTATGTAACTCACACCTTGGATAACCAGCAAGATCCTAAAGTGAGTGGGATTTATCCCGTATAAGTGTTATTGGTATTTTATGCTCATTCTTCACAGGGTGTGTATGAAAGATGAACCAACATCATCCTTACTGCTTTCTTTTTCAACTTCTAGATTTACTAGGATATCAAACATGTTCAAGCTGGGATATTTATTACATACCTTATGATTTTTGCCTCCCTCATTATGTTTCTTTCCTTTATCTTGGATTTTTGCCAGTTCTGTGTTGGCTTGGTCAGCCTTGTTATTCTTAACTTATCTGTATCCTTCCAAGTTAAGATGCGGTCTGTGAAACTTTGGGATCCCTCTCCCATTAGCTTTCCCAAAAAAACCTTTGCTCGTGGCTTCCTTTTTTGCAGTTATTGGTAGACATTGGGCTTGAAGGTGGCCCTGGGTTTTGCACATGCTACAAAATACTGGCTTATTCTCATACTCCATAGGCTAAATCCTTAGAAACTCTCCATATGCTAGTTCCACCTGAGAAGATAGATTAGAATCCAAGTTTGCATTTACACAGATCTTGGCATGCGTCAGTCTAGTCCTTGCCTGGGTTGAATGGTCTATTGCCATGAGCTCTCCTATCGTCTTTGCTATGCCACTAATCTAGTACTCATTAACAAACTAGGCTAGGAGGTTTGGTAAGCGGACCCAAATGGGTGCTATATTAATTTTCTACTTCTCAGGGTTGAAATCCTCCCCCCACTTCCTCAAAAAGAGGCTACACATTCCTAGAAACCAAGGTCCTCCTATCAAGATGCGCTCTGCATCACATTTATTGTTGAGTCTTATCATAAAAAACCTCTTGACATGGCTACGATTTCTAAGCTTCCTAAAGTTTTTCACTTTGCCGCGGCCCATGAGAGAATAATCTCAATGTCCAGCCTTCCTCCAAAAAACTTGCCAAATAAGGATGATGCCTCCATATCCAAGAATCTTTCCATAATATCCACTGGCATAATTAACCTGTTATTTTTTGGTATTAGGGGTGGTAGTTCACTGACTAGATCCTTCTTTTTCCCTTTCAACATTTCCAAAAAGGTTGGGCCCTTATGGCCAGATCCTGAACCCTAGTGGGACCCTTTGTCTGAGGGTTTATCTGGAGGATCTGTACCTTTAACATTTTCAAACTAAGCTGACAGGGAATCCTCTTCCTTTCCAACTACAATATTCTGCCCTGCCTTTGAATCTTCTCCTTTCGTTGGTTCAAAATTCATGCCTACCTTTTTTGCTCATCCTTCGCTTCCTCCATCGCTCCTCAGCATTCTACCCTGCCTGATTCCTATGGTGTCAAATGAGCTGCTTTATGTCTCTATTGTAAACCTGTAATTTTCTTGTTATTTTTAGTTTAATAGTATAACCCCCAATTCTCCTTCTTTCGATGCTCGATGGAATATCTAGTTGACAATATGGGGTGTGTCTTCATAATACCCACCTTTTTTGTGATTAGTGTAATTGTTATTATTTAATAATATAAAATATTTTTTAATATATAAATAAGAAATTAATTTTTAAAATATATTTATTTCCTACTTAAAAAAGGAGAAAAATACCTTGAAGTGAAGTGTATATGGTTTCCTATAAATAATGTGAAGCTATAATGAAAGGCAGGGGTTGTTTTTATTTGTCATTATAATAATATTATTATATCTTGGTACAAAATTATATTTGTTATTTTATTAATTATTTTTATAACTAGAATTGAATGTTTTTAAAAGAGAAGAAAGAAGAATTTCAACCTTCAACTCTATCATGTTTTGGAAGCTTTTTATGGTAGCCCATTGAAATTGCATTGTATGTTTATTATTGTTGTTTCATTGATACAAGTATTTACATATTATGAAGATGAGTTTTAGTTATGTCATACTAGAATGAAATCATATATTTTACAAGCAATAAGTTCCAAAGCACTATATATATATATATATATATATATATATATATATGAGGATATGTCATATTTCAGTTGTTAATTTTATATACGGGAATATTTTACTTGCAATCCCTTAATTTTTATTGTGTTGCTATATATTTGGGTTTAATATATGTAAACATTGGTGGTGATTGAATGATCGAACAACCATTTCAATAAAAATTAGTCATTCCTTCATGAAATCTTGTCTTGTTTCTTGATACATAAAAGAAATTACTCTTTATTAAAAGTAGAAAAAACTCTTCCTACATGTTTTATTATGGCATTACATCTTATCCTTTGCGTTATATATTTTTTAAATTATGGTTGTAGATACGTTACACATGGTATTACAACCATGTTTTATTTCATCAAAATTGGAATTGAAGAGAAAACATATGTATGTATGTCTCCTATGTATGTACACAATTATATGTATGAGCAAATATAAATGTATTTCAAGATGTTGTACTAAATATTATTTTGTTGAAAATAAACAATTAAACAATTGTTACTCTATATAAATTGTTGAAAAGATATATATATGTGTGATATATACATACATATATACAATCATATGTATAAGAAAACTTGTTTAATGTTTTCTTTACCCATACAATTTTTTATTGAATTTTACTAAAAAAATATTTTGTTTAAAGAAACTGTTAAGCCATTTTTAATTTGTCAATCAAATTTTTAGGCAAAGAGAGATATATCTTTATTGGATATTTCTAGACACAAATTTTAAAACACAATCAATACTAGTATTCTAAAACAAATTTTATGATATATATATATATATATATATATATATATATATATATATATATATATATATATATGGATTTTTATTTACTATTATAGATAAAAAAATCTAATGATATGCAAAAAAATGAGGATATATTAATTTCATCTAGTATTTTTATATTCATAGTTAGCATAAAATTTTACCTTGAGCATAAATTAGAGGAATTATTGAACATCATTGGAAAGGTTAGATATAGGTTTCGTTGTAAAAATCACACACTTTTCTAACAAAATGATGCAAAAATAAGTAGCAAAACTCTTAATATGAGGGATCCAATGTAAATAATGAGCATTCTAAATGAGAAAATCTAGGAACTATAAGATCATAATCAGGTTTTATCTAAATGTAAATCTATTTCAAAAAAAAAAAAAACTTGGAAGTAACACAAGAGGATAATGATGTTCAAATTAAATCCTACCATTAACTTCAATTAAATTCCATTAATTCCAAAATAAATCATACTACAAGATGTAATATCTCATATATAGAAAACAATAATGTGAAAAAACTATAAAATCCCTCAAAAGGAGATTGTCTCCTTTGGCATAGGAAACTTGACCATTTGGGAGAAATCAACTTGAAGTAGTTAGTCAATAAACGTATGGTGCATATCTCTAACACTATTAAATTTTGTAAAACATGTGTGATGCGCAATAAAAAAAAGGTAAGATTTGTTTATCACCCACATAAAGCTAAATCTGCTTTGGATCTTGTTCATTAAGTCATTTACGATCCTATGGATACTCCATATATTGGTGGTGCATTATATTTTACGACTTTTATTTATGATCATAGCAAAAAAATATGGATTGTATTTTTGAAGAAAAATTATTATACTTGATCATTTAAAAAGGATTTTTGCTAATGTAGAAAGGTAGATAGGTAGTCAACTTAAGATATTTTTTAGTGACAATGGAGGAGAATATTATTCTGCTAAATTTGAAAATTTTTGCAGGCATAAAGTCATCTCTAGACAAAATAATACACCTTACTCTCCTAAAAAAAATGGAGTAGTATAGAGAATTCATAGAACACTACTAGAGAACATGAGGAGCATGTTGTTAGATGCAAATCTCAATAAAGGGTTTTATATTGAAGTAATTTCTAGTCCTAGATATTTGGTTAATTTATCACTATGCACTAATTTGATTGAAAATATAGTAGAAGAGGATTGGAGTGGGAGAAAACCATCAATCTCGCACCTGAGGTTTTTTGGTTGTGATACCTTCATGCACATTTCTATTGAAAGGGGAAAAATTTGGATGAAAAATCTAATAAATGTATTCTTGTTGGTTATGAAATTTTTTTTGGAACAAAGGGATATAAATTATGGATTTTAGATGAAAATAAAAGTATTTTTAGTAGAGATGTGATTTTTAAAGAAATTAAGATAACTAGGGAAATTCAAAAACAAGAATTACAAAATTTAAAAGAGAAGGTTAGTGCACATGAATGCACTATGAAAAGTCAACCTTCAAGTGAAGCACATGATCAACTCTATCAGCCTCAAGAAACAATATCTTTTAATAATTCAAATAGAGTTCCAACCTATAAATACCTAGTGAAAATTTGCCTTCTTATGTACCTAAAGAGGTGCATCAAGAGGATAAATAAAATTTATTGATTGATTCTCCACCTTTCATAAAAGAGGTCCAAGAATCAATGGAGAAATATAGAAGAACTATAAGAGAGGCATATTTCGAGTATATTTCAAGATAATTTCTATGGATTTACAACTACTTGTGATGATCCTCTCACATTTGAAGATGCCATGAATAGTCCAAATAAAGAGCATGGGAACAAGGTCATGTAGGAAGAAATGGATTCAATGAAGAACAACCATGTATGGGATTTAGTTCAGCAACCTACCGGGAGAAAGATAATAAAAAGAAAATGGGTGTTCATAAGGAATTTAAGGCCTAATGGATCTATGGGAAGATAAAATACTAAGTTGGTCGTAAAAGGGTTCTCTCAGATCCTATGTATCAAATTTCATAAAACTTATGCTCCATATGTGAAGTTATTTTCTATTAGACTTTTGCTTGCATGTATTGTTACTTTTGATTTAGAAGTTGAACAAATGGATGTAAAAATGATATTCCTGCATGTAGATTTGAAGGAGGAAATATACATGCAACAACTTAAAGGTTTTGAAGTAGGAGGTGTAGGTGTTTTTTGTAGATTGAAAAAATATCTCTATGAATTGAAGTAGTCTCCTAGACAATGGTACCAAAATTTTAATAGTTACATGTTGTAGATTGCATTTTTTTGTAACTTTACAGATCCATGTGTGTATTACAAAATAGAGAGTAAAAGTTTTGTAATTTTTGTTTTGTATATGGATGGCATCCTCCTAATTGAAAATAATGAACAGTTGATTTTAAAAACTGATTTGTTGTCAAAGATCTTTGATATGAAGGACTTGGGTCAAACACATCATTACTTTGGTATTGATATTGTCAGATATCGTAAGAGAATACAATCATGTCTTTCCCAAAAAAAATACATTAACCAATTTTTGAAAAAAATTAATATATAGGATAGTAAACCTATCAAAATACCTATGTAGTTTGGAGTTAAATTATCTATAAAAATGTGTCCAACTAAAATTGAAGAAAAAGAAAGAATGAAAAAAATTACATATGTAGAGGTTGTGGGCTCAATGATGTATGTAATTGTATGTACCAAGTATAATATTGTTGATGCTATTAGTATGGTCAGTAGGTATATGTCCAGTCCTAGAATGGAACATTTGAATGCTATAATATTTTTTTATTTATTTATAGGGTACTAAAAATCATGTTTTGTGTTATCACCCCAAGAAGAATGAAGAGTTTTGTTTACAAGGATATGTAGATGTAAATTAGGCATGTGACTTGGCTAACCATAAGCTAACATGAGGATATGTCTTCACTTTGTATGGTGGTGTAGTGAGATGAAGGAGTAAAAAGTAAACTATTGTAGCTTTATCAAGTGTTGAAGCATTATATATTGCTACTATTGATGTTGCAAAAGAAGTTATTTGGCTTAAAAGGTTTCCATTTGAACCAATAATATGTTGGAATAAAATGTGATAGCCAAAGTGCAATAGCACTTGCATATTCTTCATGATCCCATGTAAGAACAAAACATATTGCAGTGAAATATCATTTTTTGCATGATATGGTAGAGAGTGGAATGATCAACCTAATCAAATACAAAATTCAAGAGAATGTAGTAAATGCACTTACTAAGGTTGTCACAACTCAAAAACACCATTTTTGTAACAATGAGATTGAGATAAAAGATTACAAAAATATACTGCATGATTTTCCTGTTTGGTGAGGCAATCTTTTGGAAATTCATGAAAACCTTTTTTTGGAGACTTAATGTTGTTTGGTATGACCTCAAAAATTTTAGAAGACATGCAAACCCTCCATAAGATTGTTTAGGTGGGAAAATTAGAAACCCTCTCATTTTGTGATTATAAAAAGAGTAACATAACATTGGAGAGTTCCTCTTAATAAATATATGTTTTTCTAAAAATACTGACTCCTTTTATTTGTTGTTCATATTTTTGCTTGTAATTTTGTAATTTTTATTTAATGTTTGTTATAATAGTAATTTTTAAAATAAAATATATATAATAAGGCCAGAAATTAATAAAATATCCTATGTCTAATTTGAAATCAAATCTTTTTTTTCTTAAATTATTATGTTTTGAACGTGTTTGCCTGTCAGTTTAGGCCCCTTGCATACTTAGATAAATAGCTCAAACAACTATCTTCCACTCAAATAAAAAATTTGTTTTTTTAATATTGCAGAAATGACTATCTATGACGTTCTGGCAGTGGACAACTTCGGACAATCTACTTGTGCTAATCATCATCCTAATTGCGAACATAATTGTAAAATACAAAGTTCAACGCATTTGAATTTGAAGATAATTCTCTAGCGCCATAACTACGACATAATCTAATGGCAAGGGAATAAGTTTCCCATATTTTTCTTCATCAACCCCGCAGGGCTACGGGACAAAGCGGTCTAAAATAGCGAGAGAGTGATCAGTAACACAATTGTCACTATGACAAATAAAACCTATTTAGAGGAAGCCATATATGTATACTATATCTTCGCTTTCAAACTTTTAGTTCAGTGAAAACGGGCAGTAGGTAATTTCTGCATATCAAAATTTTGCAAACTATGCTAATAAGAATTTAGAGAGTTAACGACCTTAAGAGGGAGGAAGTTCATCGGAAGGAGAGAGAAGATTTAAAAAGCGTGGAAATCACATATGCTAACATATGTGTCACACGCGAAAGGGAAAGCAAGGAGCCCACTAACCGCTAAGAACGATTAATTTTAAATATGTTTTTTTAGTAATTTTTTTATATACATTCATTATCGAAATTAAATCTGGATCATATCACTAATAATATAAGTGACCCCTTCTATGTAGACCATATTCACACCTTTAAATATATTTATCCTGATTTTTTTTAAAACCTATGAGATCTCATTCCAAACATTAGATTAATTTATTCACATGGTTTTTCATTATTCAGATCGAAATGTCTGATAATGCAACGAACTTTTAAGCACGCGTACCTAAATTAGAATATGTAGCATTAAACCACATTCCTTGCTTTGTCGTCCACTAAATTACGAGTCAACCAACCTGAAACCTGAGACTATATAATTCTAGATTTTCAAGCCACTAATGATTATCTTCTATTGTTGTTCTTTTTTAACTCCGTTAACACGGTGATTAGGTGTATCTAGCTATGAGCCGCGAAGCCACTAGTCATTCTTGCCGGCCTTTAATTTAGGTTTTGCATGGAAATAATTGATAATGAGTTTAGTATTACCGTAATAAGAGAAATTGCTTGCCATTAATACTACACATGCATTGGACTCTTCCCACCTGACTTTGCCTGGTGGTATTCAGTGCTGTCAACTTTGCATTGCAAATTCCACTATCCTGATTACATAAATAACAATACTAATAATATTTTCTTGACGCGGAAAGCTGCTATTCAAATGCATTCTTTTAATAAATTGAAGTGATTCTTGTTACGATTTTAGATAATATGTTATTGGAATATTAATTTAATCAAACATAAACATGTGTTTGTAAATTGCAACATAGAAACGGGATTTGCGAATTTAATGAGGACATTTCATTTCTTCTATAATTGTAAGTATATCTTTGCTTGCAAAATTTATGACTTTATGACTGTGCAGTACAGGGGATTATTTTTATCCAATAACATTCTTTTATTATATATATATAATTTATTTGTTTTATTCATGACAATTTTTAGTTGGATTTCAGAAGTAGATTTTATTATTTTATGTTATTTAAAGCATATCTCGTAACATGAAACAAAAGATTTTGAAAAACTTTCAGGTAAGACAATAAAATGAGATAATGGTGTTTATTATATATATTTTGTTGGTATGTATGTTTATTTTGCATAAGATGTCTTTTTGTTGGTATTGTATCAGGTTCTAGTAGGTTTTTCAATCCAGTATTTCATATGCATGCAAGTCCATTTTATTCGTAACTTGAGGATTTTAGCAATTTATGTATAGAATTGGATCCAATTTATTTAGGAAAAGATGCTAATTGAAAGGAGAACAAATTTTTGATATAAACAAAGAGTTTTCTCTTCTTTTATTATCATTATATATATCTTAAATGAGAATAGATTGATTTTTTTTTCTTATTGTTTTGAATTTTAGGCTCATGTCCTTGCACTTATAGAAACATTATTGAAGGTACTAGTTTCATGTTTTAAATCTTCAAGGTCAAAAAAAGACAAGTTAATAATGGAAAAATAATAACTTTGTATTGGACCATCACATTTTATTAAAACTTGTTTTACTAAAGAATAAAATTAAAAAAATTTAAAATGTCAAAATTTGTTAAATTTAAGAATTAAAAATGGAGATATTGATATTGCTTATTGTTGCTACAACGACCTTCCTTGTACGACGATCATTCATTATAAATTAATTAATGAATTACACTTGCCTTTTTCCTATGGAGCATGGTAATGTTGATGTCCATTGTCTATGTAGGATTAGGATTGATAGACAAGGATTGATCCACATAAAATGTAAAAGGGGAAATGATGATTAGATCGTGAGTACATTGAAGAGTACATAGAAGCTCACACTCTACATATCATATAGGTGAATTGCAAAGGATTTGTATTATTGTGTGATCTATGTTTGGATGTTTATTACTTTATTATTTAAAGTTAAATGATACATGCATATGATTTGGTGGCGATGAAGATGCCTAAGGCAAGGGAGCCATTTTGTTAAAATAGAATTCCTTCATGCTAGTTAGAATTTACAAATAAGAATGAAAGTTATTATTAAAATAATAAATAATATACTTTTCCATGATGGAAGTAGCACAAATGAAGGGTTGGCTGGATAGAGAAAGTGGATTTTATCTTGCTTTGCATATCAATTGAAGGTGGAGTATTTCATGTCTGGTTTTTCCTTCGTGCATTAAAAAAAAAAGATACATATATTTACTATTTTTGTTTTTTTGGGTGAACAATAGTTTGGAAATTTTATCTCAATTGGAAGAGAAGTGGAAGGATGATGAAGTGATTTACAACAAATTTCAAAATATAGGTCGGGTCCTTGGTTCTTTAATTAAGAAATTTGATATAGTAGAATTGGATGAAGTTTATTTATGCCATAATTATGAATGTCCAAAATTGGTAGAACTCATATGCTAATGCCTATGGTTGAATAAAACTGGTTTTATTGTAAATGCTATACCTTATTTGTACTTGAACTATAGAAGAGGTATTCTTTATTTTTTGAGTTAAATTAAACTGTGTGAAACCATAGAAATTTGTTCATTGTTTTTTAATAACTGCTAGTTTTGAATGAACTGAAAAAAGTATATGAAAGGGTGCTATTGATTTATGTAGTATAACATTGAAAATGGTGGTTATTAAAGATATTGTTGTTATGCTAATGTTTCCTACCTATATATGTCATCATGATGAGTTTGTGCTAAATTTTTTTGTATTTTTGCATGATGTTGAATTATTAGTATATGGAAAACTTGGTGCATTGATTTAGCTATACATTCATTTAGAATATGAGCCTTTATGGTCCCAATTGTATGCTTAACAAGTCTTCAACCATTGAAAATATGATGGGAGAGAATATAGTTGGAAAAATCATTGTTCTATCATTCTTCTAGTATACGAGGGATGAGAACTTAGAGAGCTAAAACTCATCTATTTTGACTCAAGGTGCTATCGCTAGTTTTAAGATAAAATTATTCATAGTAATTTTTTTAGTATGTAGAATATGAAGGAACTATTACATAAAATATATCCTTTACCTATATAATTACTTGTTGAGACATTTTTTGTACTGGGTTGTGGTATGCAACTAGGAAAATATGGCATCTATGCATACTTTTTACTCTCCAAAAGATACACAAAATTTTGGATATAAATTGGATTCATAGTATTCCAAATGGCATATGAAAATGGGTAGCATGATATTTATTTCTTTAATGCAAAATATTATCGCTTTGTGGAACATCGATTCTTGCATGGATTAAATGGTTATCTAAAAAATATATTAATTGTGTATATAGTGCAGAAGATAATGTGTATGTTTAACACTTTATTTAGAAAAACTCTAAAAAATAATATTTATGTTTAACTTGGTGAGATTTGAGGGGGTTTATTTAATGAGAGTTACTATGAAACTCGAGTGACTATCACTGTAAACCTCTTGAGTTTATTATAGCAAGGTTTGATAAGATAATTTTCCAATTGAACTAGGATATAGATTAGTTTGTGATGAGAAAATAATACCTTGGTTATCATTTAAAAGGGGATCCAATATGAAAAAACATGTTAAATTCAGTAAATTCCTTTTTTTTGGACAACCATGTAAATGTTGTCTTATCTATGATAAACCTTGAAAGACGTAAAGGGACACCATATTTATTATCCTAGATAAATGCACTCTGATCTTAATCGAAGAGTGAACTACTTCATTTAAAATGTGAACTATTAGATTTTATTCAAAAACTTTGGTAAGCTAAGAGTGCGATAATATCCTAGGTAATTTGGGTAAATTTGTTGTGTAAAATCATAGAGGTATTATCCTTGAGATTGAATCATTGTGCATTAAGTTGAAAAATAAAAATAATTGACTTTAGCTGGTTCATTGGATATATTTATATGTAGTAAATATTTACTCAAAAAACCATTATTAAAATCCTTGTAAAGACAATCTTAAATATGACATGGTTTATAAATTGTTAGCATAGGGTGATGTAATAATATTTTATGTATCTAAAGTTATTTAAAGCAAAGATCATTTATATTAGTATTGATTTAGATATTTAAATATTGAAGTAACTTAATAATTTATTTTAAGATAATTTTAAGTTGTATTTACCTTTTGGCTTACTTATGATCTAAGTACATAGAGATATATATAGTGAAATAGTATTTCTTGAGGTTAGTATATCAAGGAAAGAACTTTCTTGGAATAACAATACCTTAATAAAAGAAAAATACGAAATCCTAAGAATAATACTAGTGAATTTTGAAACTAGTGACATAGAAATTATTTAGGAGTTGAGATAATATTCATTGAAAACAAAGGTAGGAACTTAGAACTTTTCATTTAGTAAAATTAAAAATGTGCCTACCATAGTATTATAAATTACAAAAGATATCAACATAATTATTTAGAATTGTAAACACCAAAATAGCACCAATCCTATTATGTGACAACAAGCATAGATCGTATTGACACAAACAGCCCCCAGGGCAGCCCTCAAAGGTTAAACAGTGGTCCTAACCACTCCCAACAATATTTTGGAAGGTCAAGGGTCAATTTGGCACCTTTTGGCACTTTGCTCTCTACTCATCCCACCCTGGGACAAATACAAACTGGTATTTGCATCAGCCAGGGATGAATAGCAGCATTCACCCTAGGGTGAGGTGAATAGCAGGTTTGATTGGAAAAAAGTCAAACCTTGACAGGTCTGCCAGTTAACTGCAACTTCAGGACATGCAATTGCGAGGAACAACTTCAAATCAAGAAGAGAGACTTCAGTCATGCATGTATTTATTTTAGAGACCTCATGCAAGGAGATTCTAAATTAGGGAATAATCTTGTCTCAAAATAGGACAATCAACTCAAGTGACGCCCTCGCATGCGCATTCAAAAAAAGAGACCCTAGGTCTATAAATTGGTGAGTCTTCTCACCCAAAAAATATGTACAAGGAGGATATTTTGGAGAAACAAAGTGTTGCTAAAATATATCCTCACCCATTTTTTGTGCTTTCACATCCTTGATCTCTCTTTTGTAGGGAGGTTATTGGATGACTATTGGAGGTGCATTCTAGACCCAAACACAAACATTTGGCCACAATATTCCACAAAATTTTTCAAAAACACCCCATAAGAAGTTTTGGACCCATACCAAGTGGATTTGTTCCAAAAAAGAGTCCCAAAAAATGGGCGTCCAGCCCTTGGGCACCCCCCAAGCTGTCATAGTTCTAAACGCCCCACCCCAGAGCAATTAGAAATATGTGGCAGATTTCCTTTATTTTATTTTTTCATATTATTCTAGGTCATTTAAATAGGTTTTAGTTTAAATTTCACTTCATTATGAGCATTTTTGACCATGTTTGTATCATTTCCCACCTTTACTAACTTGTAGATGACACCATAAAAATATGGGTGATAGAGGCCAAATTGGAGAAATATGACCTTCTGGGTCTTCCCAAAATACCCCCAATTAGCTAAACCCAACTTTATAGGTCATTTGGAGCATTCTAGATAGGGCATTAAAGAGGGTACTTTCTCATAATTTATTACAGGTTTATTCGTCCCGCCCCAAAGTGAATACAAATATGTGAGTAATTTCTTGACTATTCCACTTGCAGTACCATCCTGGTAACATATTCATGCTTATGTTAAGTTTTTAGGTCATTTTGATATCATTTGGTTATCGTTTTAATATTTTCATGCATACACTACTAGTAGGCCTTAGGAAATACATGTTCTATTCTATTTGCAGGTGCTACTGATATTTTCTATTTCCTTGAATGTAGGTATCCAAAATTAGAGGATCATTAAGGAGTAAAAAATCATATATACAAATGGCGGTGACATTTTGGTCTGCCCATATTACATGTGGGCACGCGGAAGAAGGATTGCTATCCATGGATGTGATAAGAGACATTTAACGCTCCTATCCCCTAAAAAGTAAGGAGACATATTGTAACATGACTTTGAAAGCATATAAATAAATAGGACCCTATTCCATATTGTTGTTATCTTGTGTCAATTCATTTATGCTCTTCCCTTTCATGCATTTTTCAATATATAGGCTTTTAGCGATATCTTTTGTTTCGTTCACATCGCATCTTAGCTTTTCATTTTTGTTTTCATATCCTCATGCTTTTAGTGGTGATAACAGTGGTAGCTATGTCCATTCATTTTAAATATTAACTTTCTGATCAAATTTTCTTGTTTTTGCTTACAGGTACTAAGTTTTCAAATGTTGGACTGCTACGTTTCAGTCTGTGACAAATACAGAGCTAGAATTCATCTTATCCAGGGACAAATAGGAATTCGTCTTACCCTAGAATGAATATAGATTTGTTACTCATCTCACCCCAGGATGAATAGATCTCTGTGCAATTTTAGGGCAAAAATTTAGAGACATCTTATTTGGGCAGAGAAGAGGTAGGGGTCCTAAACACCTTCTGTCAAATTTTTTCTTTCTATTCTCTGGTTATTTACTTGCATAGGAGAGTTTGAATGCTTGTTTTCTTCATTTATGCAACTTAAAAAGAACCCCACACACCACGTGGTAATTTAAAACAATAAGGAGTTGGTCGTAAAACCCCAACCCTTGAGCAAGACCAATGGTGGATTTCATCACCACCTTGGTTTGAGATACTACATACATAACCCTGATCACGACTATTGCTAGACGTAAATCCTAATGAAAGTTGACCAAGTGTAGATGGGGTGATTCCCAGTGCATGAGGATAAGTCTTCTATGGTAGGTGTCATAAATAGAGTGATTCCTCTTTCGTACCGCCTATGTTCCATGTACCATCTGCTCTCACGTACTAATAGTTTCCCTCATGTAAGGGCGGGTATATAGAGAGGTTGGTATATCTGCCTGGCAATGGTATATTGAAGGGGCGACCATTTTTGGGAGTCATAAGAGCCATCATATTGCATTTAAATGTTCTTTACAAAAGTTTTCAAAAAAAACATCAAAACACACTAAACTAGGTTTAGGGCACACTTTTAATCTTTAAACGAGATAATCATTGGTTTGTGTGTGTGATATTTTTTGTTTAGTGTAGCGTAAAAATCATAAAAATACAAAAATCTACGTATCTTTAGTCAAACATCACCATGGTGTACACCCATAGCCAAGCCCAATCACAAGCAAGCACTGCAGAAAGTGTACAAAGGGGGACAAGTCACCTCCGATATAGTCCTGAGGACTTGGTCATCCCACCTTGATGGCCTAACACACAAGATAGTCCACATCATGCCATCATAGAACAAGACTAAAGAGGCACCACTTTGAGAGGCACCCCTACTCAGCATAGATCCTTTCAAGAGGAGAACCTACACGTGGCACTCAACTTAGATAGGAGGCCTCCCTTAGATGCTCATTATGAGTGGCCTAGTTATGAAGTGCTAGAGCAACATAGGTTCCATAAGGAGGGGCCACATGATTTCATCATCCCTCCTCTACCCCGTATTACTGTTAGAAACACTAGACCAAATCTAGAGCACAGGGCTCTCCAGACAAGGCAAGACAATTCTGCCCACACCTTTCACACATATGAAGGGTAGTACGAGGAAGAACACTACCTTCCTCAAGAGTAGTACACAGCATGGGAGCGATGCACCTCCTCACCTGCTATGTATCAGGATCACCCATTAAGGCCAGAGCCTCGGGTGAATGTAGCTAAACTCGATAGAGGAAAGCAACCCATAGGGGTCTCGGATCACCATGAACAAGATAGACACATAGGAGAGGCATCTAGGGTTCCTAAACAAGATATGGCAGAATAAATTAACTTGGCATTTGCCAAAAATACCACCCACCAAGCACAAATCACGCAGCTCAGGTAGGATCAACAATAGTTAGAGCATCTGTATCGCCTTAAAAAAGAGTGCATTCAACATTAGACAACCGAATTGCTTCATAAAAATGTGCCTGAGAAGGTCCCAACCCCTCGCGTGCATAAATTAGAAGTGTATGAGAGGCACAACCCCTTGGTATGAGATAGGTCTACATGAAGTTATCAAGTATTGCCTCCAAGACCTCCTATACCTGAGCAGGAGGCCACTCCCAGAAATAATGATGGGCACCCTTTGTGGGCACCCACCCATGTTTATAAGTCTCATCCAAGCACTCATCAAGAAGCCTATGAGGAGTATGAACAATAAGAAGAGTGGGCTAAAACACCCTACCAAGGCAGAGGGGCTACTATCCAGCCACCCCTCCATAGGCCTCAAGGTCCCCGCAACCCACAACGGGAGCAAACTAAGGAGGAAGAAATTAAATCCTTTGATGCATATAAAGTGCTGCTAGAGCACTTAGAGTCTATGGAGACCAAGAATTATGGGCCCCAAAAGCCTACTTTATGCCAACTCCGTAGTCATCCGGTGCATTCATCAGTGCTAGAACCTCCATACCTTGAACACTTTAAACTACCCTAGTTGGAACTCTTTAGAGGGGAGGAGGATGCCAAAAAGCACATGACTAGATTATTGAGCCAGTGCTTTGGCATTCAGGACAATGATGATTTGTTACTAAGAACATTTATAACCACATCCGTAGGCCCTGCCTTGAATTTGTTCACTCAGTTACCAAAATATAGCATCAGTAACTTGGATCAGCTAGTGGACGTGTTCCTCAAACTCTTTGCCTTAAACACCAAGAAAAATGCATCACTAAGCGACCTATCTAGCCTCAGGTATTATGAGGAAGAAACCATGGTGGCATATGGGAACCGGTGGAGGACGCTGCTTTCAAAGCTACCCTATCTCCCTCCTATGTCAGACCTGACCCAAATGTTCTCAAAGAGTTGTTTGAGATTGATCTTCATGCTATTGCAGCTACAACAATATGCCATTCTTGAGGAAGCTCTGGTGTAAGCTAGAATCATTGAGGAGATCAAGATACAGGATGGTGAGATTGCCAAGCCAAAGAAGAAAGAATGGCTTAAAAACACCAAAATAAGTACCACACAACAGAAACTTGCTATGGTCAATCAGGTTGCTATAAACGTCCCTAAGCCTACACAAGCAACACAACATCAAAAGGCTAACTATCAGGTGGTGCCTCCTAACAATTATGACAGAGAAAACTAGAGGTAGGAACAAAATCAACAATGTTGCCCTAGGCGACAATTTACACCTTACACAGAGTCTAGGGACTCCCTATTTGATCGCTTGTTAATGGCAAACTTGATCAACCTGCCAGAGATTCAAACCATAGACCCCAATGCACCGAAGCCTAAGGGGTATCGGGAGAACTTGTACTATAGGTTCCACAGATGAAAGGGACATGACCTTAATGCATGTTGAAATTTTAAAGGCTTGGTGCAAGACCTAATCGACACCAAGACATTGGCAATGGACAACCCCGTAGCACCAAACAACCAACATATGGGAGTATTTAGAGACCCTTTTCCTGCCCATGATGCACAGGAAAAACCCCTTCAAGTCAATGAGGTGCAACAGAATTGCCCTATGCAAGGGTATGTAGGGATGATAAGCATAGTGACTAGGAAAAAGAGGTATCCAAGAGCTGCTCCTGTGGTGACCACAAGAGAGGTTCCATTAGTGTCACAACCTCAAAAGCACCCTACGCAACCTCCCCTACCTAGAACGGTGGCCACGATTCAGACTAGACATACCCAAAGTCTCAGCACCACATCGGCTAGGTTCTCCATATATGAGCTCATTCAGCAATCAGCACCCCATCGGGAGGCTCTAATGGAGATATTAAAAGCCATCGAGCTACAGACCCACGAAGAAAATTATTTCAACAAATTTGTGGCACATGTAAAATAATGTACTAAACCAGTCATCACTTTTAGAGAAGGTGAATTGAAATCAGTGACTGGTGATGTGGCAGATCCACCCCTGCACATCATTGCATGAGTCAATAGGATTTCGTATAAGAGGGTGTTGGTGGACACTAGATCATCCAGTAACATCATTATAACCACAACATTAAAACATCTGAAGTTGTTAGCATCTCACATAGTGGCGTCCACCTATACTCTTTGAGCGTTCAATGATGTGATATGCTCGATGGTTGGCACAATTATCCTACCCATCCAAGTGGGACAAAAGACTATTCATACATTGTGCCACATATTGGAAGGTGAGATGGCCTATAATATCTTGTTGGGGTGGCCTTGGATCAGGGACATGAAGTGTGTCCCTTTAATATCTCCTCAGTGCCTAAAGTATACATTTGAAGGACAGGTGCATGTAGTCCCGATAGACTTAGAGCCCTTCAAGTACTACAATATGGTGCAATTCATTCCGCAATCGACCCTCCCATCAATGCATTTGTATTTTCAGTTGAATCCATCTAAACAGGGGCCGATTCTGTAGGCATCCCCGTTAACAAGTCCATCAAGTCCCCAGCCGGGTCCATCTTCCTCATTTGGTCCTTCAACAATGATGCCACCTACGGTGGCCACACCAAAGGACAAGGGAAAGAAACCCCTAGAAGAGTAACCACCCCTAGTCTCCACCATCTCTACCGAAGAGATGCCTATCCGAATGGAAGTAGAGATGCCTAGTTCACCCCACATGGAGTGGACTCAGGAAGGACTCCCATTTGCTCCCCCTCAACTGCCAATGACCACTGTTGAGATGGCCAACATGGGCCTAGGAGAGTATTTAGTGTGAAAAATTGTAGCTACTCCCGCACTTGAGTCCATGCAAGACATGGGGAGACCTCGACTCCCCATCGGCTCTATGGTTCCTCTAGGCTACCCACCCAATCAGACCAAATTTGTTTATGGGGGCCTGGATAATGGCGTTGAAACTTATATGCAAGAAGATGAAGATGAAGAGCCCTTTGTAGAGGACGTCAACTATTTTTCCAACCCAGACTTCACATTGAGATATCTTGGCCAATGTAATTGGCATGGATATGGGTTGGGTAGGTATGAGCAAGGAGTGTGTGTTATTTGCCAACCGAGATATCAAATTCTATATGACAAGTCAAGAGTAGGGTTCAACCACCCCATGCCCCTGGACATCTTGGTAGAGAATATGCAAGGCTTAGGGATATTCAACAAGGATGGGTTGGCATTAGATCCATATGCCAATACAAACACAACATATACATTGGGAGATTATCTCCCATTGCTAATAACCAACCTTGTTGACCATAACAACCCTTTCCCTTCGGTCAAAAATGGAGAAAGTTCGAGGACTCACCTATAAGAGGGATATGGACAAGACCAAGAAGGGTCTTCGGAAGATGAGTCAGAATACGAGGTAGCACCTTGGGATCCTTTCGAGTCTGATAGGAATCATTCATAGGTGACTCCCATGGATGATGATCAGGAGAGCTTCTTGACAATGTACCCTTTGGATGCTCCAATTGAGCATATGCCACCTTAAGAGATTCAAGTCCCCCCAAAGAGAGTGGAAAAACCTTGATGGGACCATATTAATTTGCTTAAGCAAGATGAGCCTCATATGTTGCAAATAGCTATCAGAGCCAATGAAGGCTTTTGGATCTCTGACAGTGATTCTAAAGATGAAACTGAGATGGATTATCTCAATCACATGCGACAAATGCAATAACAATATCCCTTGGACATAGATGACATGTTCGAACACATGCACATAGGTGTCAAGCATAGGTGGCACTTAAACCAGGTACAGTTATAACAATTACTACACCCGCCACTCTAGGTATATAGAGAACATCTTCCGCCTGGAGACCCTATAAAGCCATCAGTGCCTAGGGTGGACCCTATATTTTTATCCACGCATAGGGCTGATCCATTTGTTCCAGTACCCATAGAGCTAGATCTAGAGCACAAAGATCATCTAGGATGTCCGAGAAATCATACCCATGGTAATGGAGACCACAATCATTTCATCCACATGATCTCCATTGACTTAACCACCCCCATCCATGATCCAGCCAACCCGACACGGTCATTACATCTAGACCTAGATGGTATAGACTGGGATCACGCTGACACACCACCATCCCCATCAGAGTACTAGCCTTGTGGAGGGATGTTCCATTTCACCCCAGGACAGACTCAAGATGTCTTCCATGTTGAAGAGGAACCTGACATTTTGAATGATGACCTAAATTCAGCAAACGATATCCACTTGATCCCAACTCCACATCAGTTGGAGGGTGGGTCACACATGTCGATCGAGGAGATGACTGACATAGAAATCAGCTTAGATCCATTGAATTTGCAAATCATCAAACTAGGGGTAATTCTATCCCCCGAAGAGCAAGCCGACTACATTGCCCTTCTCAAAGAGAAGGAGGTTTTTGCATGGTCATACAAAGACATGTCAGGGCTAGATCCATAGCTAATCATGCATAACCTAATTATTGATCCGAAAGTCAATCCAATTAAGAAAAAACTATGTAATATGCATCCAACAGTAGCCTTAATGGTCAATTACAAGCTACAAAAGTTGTTGGATGCACGGTTTTTCATCTGCATGGATTACCCACCATGGTTGTCTAACATGGTGCCCATCAAAAATCTCGATGAGAGGATTTGCATATGCATTGATTTTTGAGATCTAAACAAAGCGAGTCCTAAGGATGATTTCCCCTTGCCTAGCATCGACGCATTGGTAGACACTACAGTGGGCCATGAAATGCTTTCCCTCATGGATGGTTTCTCGGGATATAATCAAATTTGTATCAATCCCGAGGACCAACTAAAAATGGTGTTCACAACACCTTGGGGGACATTTTGCTATAAGGTCATGCATTTTGGCCTTAAAAATGATGGCGCCACCTACCAATGTGCCATGACATACATCTTCCATGATTACATACACAAAACTTTGGAATATTACATGGATGATTTGTTGGCCAAATCTCTTCTGTGCCCAGATCATCTCGATGACTTAAGCAAGATCCTTGATTGCCTCATGGAACATAAATTCAGACTAAACCCCAAGAAGTGCGTATTTGGCATCACATCTGGAAATATCTTGGGTTACATAGTCTCCAAGTGAGGAATCGAGGTAGAACCACACAAATTCAAGGAAATCTTTGAAATGCTTCCCCCAACTACCATCAAGCAACTCAAAAGTCTACAGGGAAAGGTCGCATCAATCAAGCACTTCATAACGCATATGTCTGACAAGTGCCGACCCATGAATAAATTATTGCACAAGGGGGTAACATTTCACTAGGATGATGAGTGCCAGTCAACCTTTGATGACATTAAACAATACTTGGCTTCGCTGCCAGTATTGGCACCACCTAGACCAGGAGTGCCATTCTACTTATACATCTCAGCTACTGAGGTGGCACTGGGCACCATGTTGTCCCAAAAAAATGAACTACACAAAGAATAGGCTACTTACTATCTTAGCCGCACCCTAGTCAGTTATGAACTTAACTATGCATACATTGAGAAGCTCTTCTTGGCAGTGGTGTTTGCTACCAAAAAGCTACGCCACTACATGCTCAGTAATATGACGTATGTTGTGTCTAAGGAGAATCCATTGTGATACATGATGAGTTGTACTTATCATAGTAGCCGCATGGAAAAATGGATCATGTTGTTGATGGAGTTTGACATAGAATTCATTGGATAGAAATCCATAAAAGGTCAAGTCATCACCGATCAACTGGCAGAGGCTCTTCTAGAAGACTATCAGCCTCTGACCATAGAACTACCTAATGATGGGGTCTTCCATGTTTTAGAATCACCATATTTTGATGATCCTGAGTCACAGGCTGACATGATCCTATTCTTTGATGGTTCTAAATGTGATCAGGGAGGTGGCACGAGAATTGTATTCTTCACTCCACAAGGGGCTCCAATGCCTCTATCATTTAAATTAGACTTCTAGTGCACCAACAACAATGTAGAATATGAAGCCTTGCTCATAGGTCTTCAGACAACAATCACCATGAACATTAAATGTTTAAACATCTTTGGTGATTAGTTGTTAATTGTCAATCAAGTAAAGGGGGTATTCCAATGTAAATGCCCAGTTCTATAGGCCTACAAAGCCCTTGTGGACAAATTCTTAGCACAACTTGAATGGTATGACATCGAGGCACTCCCTCGATCTTGAATCATTTTGTGGATACTATGGCCTCCTTGGGGTCACTAATCCCGCAAGACCCTTTCGGTGAGATGACAACCATTTAGGTTAAAACATTATCGCAATCCGCGATGGAGCATGCAAGCTCTGAACTAACACTAGGAATCCACCTGATCCAGATTGAACCATCTTAGGATAGGTTCTCTCGAATCCATGATTGTCTGACTCGAGCCAAATGGGGGTCCTTGTTCTCCCCGACCCATCTTAATAGCAACAAAAAGCTATTTTTACAAGTTATTTCCTACTCAAATTTTGCTAGGGATGAACTTCAAGAGGGATTGGCCATTCATACCATCAAGGTTTCTGATCAACAAGATTGGTACACACCCATAAGGGATTACCTCAAGCTAGGTAACCTCCCACTTGGATTGACACAAGCCATGAAAAGATCATTTAAATAGAAAGCGGAAAAACATGTCTTGTTAGGAGATATTTTATATCGTCAGAGCTATGAAGGAATCCTCCTCCATTGCTTGGACTAGTAAGAGTCCACTTGGGTGATCACCCAAGCCCACGATGGTACATGTGGTGGCCACTTCAGTGGTATGGCCATCGCAAAGTGCATTATTCGCATGGGCTATTATTGGCCATCTTTAGAGGGAGATTGTTGTGCATATGTAAAAAAGTGCATGAAGTGTTAACACCATACTAATTTGACACACGTAACTTCTTAGGCCTTGCAACCGATCCAATCAACTTGGACTTTTTTGTAGTGGGGCTTTGATCTAATCGGAAAGATCTCCCCTGCATCATCGGGTCATCACACGTTCATCATAACGGCCATAGAGTACTTCACCAAGTGGGTGGAAGCAATTTCGCTAACCTCTATAACTGGAACCCGCATTGTGGAGTTTATTTTGCATAACATCATATGTCATTTTGGTATTCCATCCAAGATCCTTTCGGATAATGGGACATCATTCAAGAATAAAGATGTGCGTGCTTTGACCACAAAGTACAAAATTCAGCATAGTTTTTTAACACCCTATTATCCATAAGCAAATGGGCAAGAAGAGGTGTCAAACAAAATGCTAGTCGCCATCCTCAAAAAGATCATCGGAGATATTCATAAGGATTGACACATTCAAATCCCGCTTGCCCTGTGGGCTTATCACACTAGCATTCGGACACCCACTAGGGCAACTCCATTTTCACTAGTGTATGGCTCCGAGGCAGTCATGCCTCTCGAGTTGGAAATCCCTTCCCTGTGCATTTCAATGCAAGATTTCATCAATGATGACACTACGTGGCAGGCCTGTTAGACCAACTGACATTGCTCGACGAACGATGTGTCAATGCTCTCGAGAATTTACATATCTACCAAGAGAGACTTAAGAAAGCATACAACATGAAGGTCCACCTAAGGGACTTTTAGGTTGGTGACTTGGTCTTAAAAGAGAACCAACAAAATTCTAATTTCCTATCCCATCTACGGGATAAGTTCACGGTAAAATGATTAGGTCCTTATGTGATTGATAGTAGAATAGGACCTGGAACATACCGGCTCACCTCTCTTGAAGGAATCAAGGAACTAGAACCCTTGAACATCAGTCATTTGAGGCCATTCCACATCTAGAGAGCCATAGTCCAACCAAAAGCTCCAAGGATTTCCATAATCGCTTGGTCAACCCCAAAATTCCCCAAAGGTATCCATAAACCCTTTGGTCAAAACCAAAAGCTCCAAGGATTTCCACAATCGCTTGGTCAACCCAAAAATTCCCCAAAGGTATCCATAAACCCTTTGGTCAAAACCAAAAGCTCCAAGGATTCTCTCAATCACTTTGTCAACCCCAAAATGCCCCAAAGGTATCCATAAACCCTTTGGTCAAAACCAAAAGCTCCAAGGATTTCCACAATCGCTTGGTCAACCCCAAAATGCCCCAAAGGTATCCATAAACCCTTTGGTCAAAACCAAAAGCTCCAAGGATTTCCCCAATCGCTTGGTCAACCCCAAAATGCCCCAAAGGTATCCATAAACCCTTTGGTCAAAACCAAAAGCTCCAAGGATTCTCTCAATCGCTTGGTCAACCCCAAAATGCCCCAAAGGTATCCATAAACCCTTTGGTCAAACCAAAAGCTCCAAGGATTTCCACAATCACTTGGTCAACCCCAAAATGCCCCAAAGGTATCCATAAACCCTTTGGTCAAACCCAAAAGCTCCAAGGATTCTCTCAATTGCTTGGTCAACCCAAAAATGCCCCAAAGGTATCCATAAACCCTTTGGTCAAACCAAAAGCTCCAAGGGTTACCATAACCGCTTGGTCAAAATAAATATTCAAAAAACAAAAAAAAACAATAAAATCATCAAAAATAAACAATTTTTTTTTGCATCTCCATTCCATGCATACTCATAAAAATCAAAATACAAAAATATAGGTTGCATTAGGCATCGCATCCATACATTGCATATTTGCTGGTCATACATGTCCCAAGCACCATAGACCGTAATTGCTTGGAATTTCCATCATTTTAAACATTCCATCCATTTTTATCAACACATACATCAAAAATAACACCATTCACATTTTTAGCATAGGCTGTTGTCTCCTAATGTATATAGGGTTTTCGTCATTCAACTATCTTTAAATTGCTAGCCAAAAACTGTACAAAGTTAAATAGATTTTACAAGGGAAAGTTTTACTTGGATCACACCTCGTTATGTAACATCCCTACACAAGTTAAAACACATAAAATAATTTCCAAGTTGTGTGAACGAAAGAGAAACCTACAAAGCAGTTTAGGGTGCCATAGGTGAACGATTAGCCTGTTCATCCCCCTGTGCAAATGGTTCAAGAATGTTGAGAATTGACAAAAGGACAAGCTCTTCCCCATCCATTTCCCCTAATAAACAATGGTTTTCACCACTACTCACAAAAATCCCAATCACCATTGGTCCCTACGGTCGTAAGGATTCGTACTACACGTCCTTTCCAAGGATGGGTAGTCATCCCCAAAGCCTAAAAGGATTGATGCCATTCAAAAAAAAAATTCCCACAAGCCATCATCACGACCATATCCAATCACCTTTGGTCTCAAAATACCTAAGGATTCATAATACACATCCCTAAATAGGATGGGTAGTCATCCCAAAGGCCTACAAGATCAATGCCCTTCATTCATCGTATCCCTAATCCCCTTTGGTTCCCAAAGTCATAAGGATTCATACTACACATCCCTGAATAGGATGGGTAGTCATCCCCAAGGCCTAAAAGGATCAAGGCCATTCATAAGCCACAAACCTACAAGACCAACCTTACAAAGCTCAAAATCCACAATCAAATAACAGTGGTTATCACCACTATTCAAAATCCTTTCTAAAAAAAAAAAAAAAAACAAAAAATAAACAGTGATTTTCATCACTATGTATACGAGAAAGTATCCTAAACCATTGAGCAAAAAACCAGCCTAAATTTGAATCCCTGGAATTCTCAGCATTCGAAAACCATCTAGGTGATCCTCATTATGGGTTTGGTGGACAGCCTACCTAGCAATGGCGGTATCCTAAACGCATGAAGATATGTCTATCACATTAGCTTTGCGTGTGAGCAGACCAATGTTTGCATGTGGATGAGCTAGCTTATGGTACCTTAGATTGTCCTATGGATTAATCTTACTAAATACAACAACGGAGTTAGTGGAGCTAATTAGGTGATCCTCGGTACGAGTTTGGTTGACAACCTATCTGGCACTGGAGGTATCCTGACAAATACCACATAAATGAACTCAATTGCACACACGGGGATGTGAAATAACTTGGTTAACCTCAATTCAGGATTTATACCTTATTCAAAAGTCGTGTAAGATAAATGTATAGTTTTGGCTAGTTAGTTAAAATATCTGAATCTCAAAAAATCTTAACTATATTTTAAAAACAACTGTTACATTTCATTACATACATCACCATCAAAAAATATGCAAAATATAAAAACACAGTTATCACATGCAAAGTCATTTCCACAAAGCCATCCCATAAGTACATCAAACCAGTAAATCTTGTACATTCTATGGTGCCATCGACAAGTTATCAACAACTCATTTCATTCATTCCATATGAATACATCATATAAATTAGACACATCGCATTCATAATACCACATGCATACATCATCATAAAAAACTGTGCATAAACGAAAAAACAAACCATGAAAATTGTATAAACACAAAGAAATTCATCTGTATATATATATCATCAAAAATTCTCGTAGGATATAATGAACCAGTCCTATGACCTCGCAACAAAGCCAAAAACACAAAAAAACCCATGCCTAGGGCATCGGCCACCATGATCATGCAGGATCGATGCGACGGGAACTACCCCCCATGGTGTGGGTCCTATGGGACCTCTCAGGGAAAATTTTGCTCACCCCTACATCACGCCCACCAGCACCCCCCTCATATAGCCACCTACGATGAGATGATTTTGATGGCTCAGTATCCCTATTTCTCGTCTGACGTGAAGAACCACCTCTAAGGGTATCAGGTAACCACCCATCGATGCGGATAATCTCTCCCTCCATATCCATTCGATTTTGAAACCACTCTACTTCCCACTAATGGTAATAAGCTACTACATCATCGCACTGCACAAATGTCTTCTCCTTCTACACCAGTTGCACCCGTAGGAGATTCCTCTCCCATGCAGCATTGGTGTCCCCATCCCCTTGGCGATACGTAGCAAATGTGTTCTCCCACTCTACCAGTTGAGTCCATAGGAGATCCCTCTCTTGTAAAGCTTCTCCTAGATCCTCATCTTGTCTCCATAGTAGGTCCTCTAATCATGCTATCTCAGCACAATGCCTCGCCTCCACACCCTCCAAAAATATCTGGTGCATAGGCGAATCTGGAACAACAACCTGCTTCGGCTCCCATTGCTCTGGGATGTCCTGCATATCTAGCTGATTCGATACCCCAAAATACCCCCAAACATCATCCACCTCAACCATATCCATGTCCTCCAGAAGAATCCCTTAGCCCTCTCCTGATGCCTCTGCATCATCACCCCCTGTTGCTACTATCTCTACATCCCCTAGCGGCCCCTCGCCTTGCAATCACTGCAAAGTCCACCACTGGTCATACTCAATGGTAACCCCGATGTCATCCACATCTGGGACTTCAATCACTATATCTATATCCTCACCCAGTGGTGTAATGACTGGCCAAGCTAGAGTCCTCTCGTCCCCCTAACGCTAATAGACCACGGGCTCACTAGGAAACCCCTAGTGCACCTCGAACTATCGTGTAACCTAGCCATATGGGAAAAAATCCTACTTAGTCCCATGATGCCCAATCAGCCACCGCCCCCTCCGCACCTGTAGGAGCCACTCTCCAGCCTCAGGCTAGGGTGGACAGTCCCAATAGGGGCACCAGAACACCTCCCCTGGAGCAAGTCAAGCGAAGGCATCGACATAGTGCGCTATGACACCTACCCATTGCCGACTCTGACCTTGCTCCTCAGACCTCCACCATAGTGCCCTGTATCCAATCTCTCGGTCTACCATCTCCACCTGCATCATCCATGGCAGCCCAACCAGCCTCTTCACTGCTATGTGCTGCCAAGCCCAACACTACAACAAGTAGGTGCAACCAATCCCATTCCACCTCCGGTAGTAGACCTTGTACAACTCATTGTAGAGCTGTGCCAGCAGAGTCTATCCCCATATCATGATCATAGGTGCCTCTGTCGAACACTCCACCAGCTGAAAGACTACCTCCAGCAGGTTCCATGGGAACCTCATGACCGAAGAGTTTGGGATAAGCATGTTGGAAATGAGGTCCATAAGCAATGCGTGCCTCACTCCCAACACACCCCTCTCTAGCCACCATCAAACCAATATGCCACAAATCTGGCTGTCGCCCTCTACCCTCTCCACTAGTCTATCCACCCCCATCTCCTCTCTGTGTCCAAAGCAGCATGTCAACACCATTGTCTGCTAATCCAACAGCATCATCCTAATCAGCAGTCCGTCTATCGAAATTCTAGGGAATCTGATAGACATCCTCCAAAGTAACTGTCGTCTCCCCTGTTGGGAGATGGAAGGTATGAGTCCAAGGATCCCACAAGTTGATCATGGTCATTAGATAGGCCCGATACCTGACTATCGACTCCAAATGAGTCACATGCTTGAGCCCAAGGGCATCAAGCCACTCCCAGTCAGTCAAAGTCAGTGCCTCCTATGCTTCAATGAAAATCGTGGGCACATGGTACCAGATATTCACAACCTGCAAAAGAAAACAACACAAAAACATTAAAACAATGAAAAATTATACAACAATAACATGAATATACAACAATGCATAAAACATTGTACAACTAAAAATAGACAAATAACGAGCGACAAAATGCACAAAAATACAAAAAACATTCAAAACTAATTTTTTAGTTCTTAGGGTTTTAACTCTAAACTGATAAATTAAACAAAAATACAAAAAACATTCAAAACTAATTTTTCAGTTCCTAGGGTTTTAACTCTAAACTGATAAATTAAACAAAAAATAAATAAAAACATTCAAAACAAATTTTTTAGTTCCTAGGGTTTTCCATTCTAACTCTAAACTGATAAATTATACAACACAAAAAAAATCAAAAAATTATTTTTCAGTCTAAGGTTTTAACTCTAACTGATAAATTAAAAACAAACAACAAATTCAAACAAAAATTATTTGTCAGTCTAGGGTTTTAACTATAACTGATAAATTAAAAACAAACAAAAAAAATCAAAAAAATAATTTCTCAGACCTAGGGTTTTTAACTCTAAACTGGTAAATTAAAAACACAATCAAAAACAACAAAAAAATAACTAGGGTTGAGTTATGTTTTTTAGCCTAGTTTTACCCTACGTTTCTAACCTAAGTTTTTGATCTTTATTAGGGTTAAGAAAAGTTTTAAGTTATGTTCTAAACTCGGTTTTCAGCTAAGTTTTAAATTAGCTTTTGATCTTTGTTTACCTAGGGTTCAACTAAGTTTTAAGCTAAGTTTTTGATAGACTATGGTTTATTTTAGTTTACAACAAATACAAAAATCACATGGTTTCCACGAGGGTTTCAAACTAAGTTCTAATGAATGCGTACCACAAAAATTCACACATAATAACCAAACACTTTCTATTTTAGGGTTTCATTTTTAATTTGAAAAACCAAAATACAAAAAGAGAAAAACAAATAACTTGCAGTTTCATACTGCACAAAAAAAGAGAGGAAGGGCACTCACCAGTATCGCTTCAGCTCTGCCACTGGATGATCCAGTCCATGAAATCATGGTGGCAGGAAAAAATTTTGTAGTGCTTTGTTTCACAGAATTAACCTCCTCCTCCTCAGAGCTCCAAATCACTAGGAAAAACAAATGCAGGAAAAACAAATGCAAATAAGCGCAAAACCTAGTTTTGGCCCTTAAATAGGATTTTTGAGCCTGTAATCATTCCTCCCTGTGATGAGTGCTCTGGTTGGTGCTCGTCCCACCCTATGACAAATACTAAACTAGTATTCATCCCACCTAGGAACGAATATAGAGCAACAATTTTAAAAATAGCAAAAACTGCACAAAATGCACCAAAAACAAGCAATAAAAGTGTCCGATAAGAGTGCTTTTGCACTTGACATTCCGGGCATGCAAAATAGACGTCGGGGTCACAAATCCTCACTATCCTACTCCCTAATAAGGCTACCATAGCTGGAAAACTCCACGGGAGCATGGATTTTTGAGTATTTCATCCCCAAATGGCATCCCAAAAAGGGTCAAAACCCAACCAAAAATAGCAATAACATTGCCGAACGAAGGCGCCTTTGCACCTGACATTCTTGGAATCCAAAATAGATGTTGGGGTTACAAATTGTCACTATACTACTCCATAAGAAGGCTACCATATCCGGATCACTCCCTGGGAGGATGGATTCTTGACAATTTCAACTCCAAAATGCGTCATAAAAAGGTTTAAAACCCACCAAAAATAGGTCAAAATGTTCAAAAACTGCTTAAGCATTCAATGGTAAACAACTAAAGTCACCCTTACCTAAGTCATCTTGGGTCAAGCAACTCATCACTTTTCTCATGTCGGTCATTCCCTCATCGATTCGTCGCTTGAGGGGGTAGTCACACTTAGTCACCAATCAACAAAAATATACCTTATCAAGGAAATGACACGCATTCAAAGGACCATTGACAAAGACAATCACGCCCCTGCTTTGGGTAGCAAACAAGCAATAATCAAAAGCTGATCAAATGCTTGGCATTCATGAATTATGAACTCAAGGTTCCCATAGACAGAAGGTTGCGCCCTTTGCCTATTCATGACTGATCAATGTCCAAGCTCAAGTAACACCTCACCAAAAAATTTTAACACTTGAATTAAGTTCCTTATCTCGTCAGAAGCAAGAATTCAAGAATGTGTGCCCTTTCCATACTTGGGGCATCAAGAGTCGATTAGGTTACTAATAAACCCTAATAATTAGTGCTTTGGTTATCTATTTTTGCTCAGTGTTGTGCCTTGCACAATGCTTCCCAAAAATGGGCATCTGTAGAAACCAAAACAACACCAATCCGATTATGTGACAACAAGCATAGATCACATTGACACACAGCCCCCAGGGCAGTCCCTAGAGGTTAAAAAGTGGTCCTAACCACTTCCAACAACAATTTAGAAGGTCAAGGGTCAATTTACCACCTTTTGGAACTTTGCTCTCTACTCGTCCCACCCTGGGACGAATACAAACTAGTATTCACCCCAGCCAGGGATGAATAGCAACATTCACCCTAGGGTGAGGTGAATAGCAGGTTTGACTAGAAAAAAGTCAAACCTCGACAGGTCCACCAGTTAACTGTAACTTTAGGACATGCAATTATGAGGAACAACTTCAAATCAAGAAGTGATACTTTAGTCATGCATGTCTTTATTTTAGAGACCTCATGCAATGAGATTCTAAATTAGGGAATAATTTTTTCTCTCAAAATAGGACAATCAACTCAAGTGGCGCCCTCGCATGCGCATTCAAACAAATAGACCTTAGGTCTATAAATTGGTGAGTCTTCTCACCCAAAAAATATATACAAAGAGGAGCTTTTGGAGCAACGAAGTGCTACTAAAATATATCCTCACCCATTGTTTGTGCTTTCACATCCTTGATCTCTCTTTTCGAGGGAGGTTATTGGGTGACTATTGGAGGCGCATTCTAGACCCAAACACAAAAATTTGGCCACAATATTCCACAAAATTTGTTAAAAACACCCCATAAGAAGTTTTGGACCCATCCCAAGTGGATTTGTGCCAAAACAAAGTCCCAAATGGCGGGCGTCTTGCCCCCGGGTGCCCCCCAAGCTGTCGTAGTTCTAAACACCCCACCCCGGAGTGATTAGAAATATGTGGTATATTTCCTTTCTTTTCTTTTTGCATCTTATTCTAGGTCATTTAAATAGGTTGTAGTTTAAATTTCACTTCATTCTGAGCATTTTTGACCATGTTTTTATCATTTCCCGCCTTTACTAACTTGCAGATAATACCATAAAAATCTGGGTGATAGAGGCCAAATTGGAGAAATATGACCTTCTGGGTCTTCCCAAAATACCCCCAATTAGCTAACCCCAACTTTTAAGGTCATTTGGAGCTTTCTAGATAGGACATTGAATAGGGTGCTTTTTGATAATTTATTGCAGGTTTATTCATCTCGCCCCGGAGCAAATACAAATATGTGAGGAATTTCTTGACTGTTACACTTGCAGTACCCTCATGGTAACATATTCATGCTTATATTAAGTTTTCAGGTTGTTCTTGATCATTTGGTTATCATTTTAATATTTTCATGCATACACTAACAGTAGGCCTTGGGAAATACATGTTCTATTCTATCTGCAGGTGCTACTGATCTTTTTTGTTTCCTTGAAGGTAGGTATCCAACATAATAGGAGCATTAAGGAGTCAACACTCATATATACAAGTGGAAATGATGTTTTGGTCCGCCCATCTTACATGTGGGCACGTGGAAGAAGGATTGCTATCCATGGATGTGATAAGAGGCATATTTAACGCTCCTATTCCCTAAAAAGGAAGGAGACGTATTGTAACATGACTTTGAATACATATAAATAAAGAGGACACTATTCCATAGTTCTTTTATCTTGTGTCGATTCATTTATGCTCTTCCCTTTCATGCATTTTTCAATATATAGGTTTTTAGCGATATCTTTTGTTTCGTTCACATCGCATCTTAGCTTTTCCTTTTTGTTTTCTTATCCTCGTGATTTCAAGAATATATGCTCATATTTAGATAAAAGCATAAAATAATTTAAACCTATGTAATTCTTAGTTAAATGATAGTCTTTGTAAGATTCCTTCAGGTTAGTGTGTTATGTTAACTATACAATTTTTAAATCATATCTAGAGTCTTTAGTGATAAAATATAGCTATAAATTCAAATAATTATTTGGTATAACTCATTGAGAAGGATGAGAAAACTACTTGAGAACCTAAAATAGTAAACGAATTCTTAGTATAAATTCTTCAAGGAGGAAGATTTTAAATAGGAAACTTGAAGACATCAGGAAGGGATGACTAATTGAAACCACCCAATGCTATTGAGGTGTGGGAATACACACAACGAGTCTCAAAAGAAATCATAGTATGATAGAATTAGTCAAAACAAGAGACTTGGTTAGAATTGGTAATGAGGAGTGGTATGGGATGTCATCTCTAGGTTATTTTTTGGATAGTACTATGAAAAGTCTTATGTTCATTTGACTTAGCTAGTTCATCCATGATGTTTGGTATGGGATAAATAATCATGAGTCACAATGAACATGTGTGATCAAGTCCAAGGTCAAGCTATTGATATATCTCTAGCTGAATTTGAGAAGTTAATAATCAGTTAGACACTAGGTATATGTATGCTAAACCCTTTATATACACATATTGGATCAAGTCAACTGGTTAGTTGAGGGTTCAGTATGATAAGGGATGGGAAGTATGCATCCACAACTATGAATCGACCCTCATGCTAGAACATGAGGATATTAAATGAGGTTAATTAATTATATAAAATGACATCTTTCATAGGATTTGGTCAATCTCGTCCACTTGGGTGGCTGTCTATAGTAGTCTAGAATTGAAAAGTGGTATGATATGCCTATATTGATTTAAAAATATGAAATTGATTCATTGGATGATACAAATATACTGTGAACATAAAATCACTTTTAGAATTGAAAACATTAAATTTAGAAAAAAAATTACCTTATAAAATTTGGTTGGTTTGTTTTCAAGTACAACTAGGTGGGTAGACTTGGGTTATTACATTACCCACCTGGTTGTACATCAATACAAGCCAAGCAAAATTTACATGGTAATTTTTTTTCTAATTTATATAGTTAACATAACACACTAACCTTAAGCAATCATACAAAAGCTATTATTTAACTAAGCATTACATAGGTTTCACTTTTTATTCTTTTATCTAAATATGAGCATATATTCTAAAAATTTATGTTCTCATATTTTACAATTTATAATAATATGGTAGGTACAATTTCAATTTTACTAAAGAAAATGTGTAAAGTTCCTACCTTGGTTTTCAAAGAATATTAGCTCAACTCCTAAATAATTTTATTGTCACTAGTTTCAAATTTCACTAGTATTATTTTTAGGTTTTCCTATTTTTCTTTTATTAAGGTATTAATATTCCATGCAAGTTATTTCCTTGATATAATAAACTCAAGAAATACTATTTCATTTTTTATATCTCTATGTATGTAGATCATGGTTATATTGGGTCGGGGTATTGTGTCTAGCTTTCATTATGAATCTACCTAAAAATATCCTTTCCATGATGGAAGTAGTGTAGATGGGGGAGGTCAGTTGGGTAGAGAAAGTGGATGTTATCTTGCTTTGCATGTCAACCAAAGGAGATTTTTTCATGTTTGGTTTTGCCTTCATGTGTTAAAAAAAAAAATATATTTTTACTGTTTTTATTATGCTCGATGAATTTGACCAATTTGGAAATTTACAAGAAACCTAAAGGAGAATATCAAATTAGATAGGGAGGTAGAAATAGAGCTAAATTTGAAAGAAATAAATTTAGGAGAGATGGCAAAGAGTTTTCCAAAAGATATGATCAAAGACCTACAAATATAGAGAAGGCTAGGGAAATTGTGCCATAGAACAGAAACAAGAGTAATAATAGGGGAAAAAAAGCTCCACCAAGTGGATGTGATATATGCCAAGGAGCATATTATACCAATAAATACCTCCAAAAATCTAATATTCATCAGAAATCCCTAGAAGAGGTCTTTCATAGGATTTCTACGATGATAGGTAGTCTCATACTCGATGGTCAAGTTACATATTTCTTATTAAATGGTAATTTTTTTGATAAATAAGTACATATTTTGATAGATAGTGGATCAAATGATAGCTTTATTTCCACTAGATTAGTGAGGGATATACCTGAAAAACCTTGGTTTTTGGCTAATGGTTGGAAGGTAGAGTACAATTCAGGGTAAACCTACCAAGTCAATCAATGTCTGTTTGACCCTCACATCATTTTGTTATAAGGAAAAACTAATTAGAATTTGTATGTGGTACCCTTGCATGCTTTTTATATCATTCTTGGTGTTGATTGGTTAAAATCCCATAAGGATCTTCTAAATTTTGAAGAAATATGGGTAGATTTTATGGATGAGTCTAATCAAAGGATTAGAATTCATTGTGATCATGGTGCAATTAAACCACATATATTGTCTCTCATGTAAATAAATAAAGCCATTAGGAAGAAAGGAATGATATTTATAGTTAAAATAAATAAGAAAGAAGAGACTAAAGTGGATTCTGACCTCTTCCAAAAGCATCTTGTTTTATGATAATTCAAGGATGTATTTTTGGAGGACCTTCCAAGGTTACCTCCTTAGAGAGAGTTTGATTTTTCTATTGAGTTTTTACCTAGAGTTGCACCCATTACAAGGGAAACATATAGGATGACTTTTATTGAGGTACAAGAGCTCAAAATACAACTTCAAGATTTTTTAGAAAAAGGGTTAATCAAGCCTACTGTGTCACCAAGGGGAGCTCCTATCTTTTTTGTTAAGAAGAAACATAGTACCTTAAGAATTTACATATACTAATAGATATTGAATAAGGTTACTATAAAAAATAGGTACTCATTACCTGGAATTGATGATCTCTTTGATCAGTGGAAGGAAGCAACCATATTCTCAAAAATTGACTTGAGGTTTAGATATCATTAGTTAAGGATTTGAGAAGAAGACACTTCTAAAACAACTTTTAGAACAATGTATAGATATTTTGAGTTTATCGTCCTATCCTTTAGGCTATCTAACGCCCAAAATGCATTCATGAATCTCATGAATAGCATTTTTAAAGAGCAATTGGATAGGTTTGTGCTCATATTTATAGATGATACATTGATTTATTCCAAGAGCAAAGAGGAGCACGATCATCATATGCCAATTGTACTTGAGATTCTTAGAAAAAAATAATTGTATGGAAAACTATAAAAATGTGAATTATACACACCACAAGTATAGTATTTGGGATATATTTTCTCTGCTAAGGGGGTTGTAGTCAATCCTAAGAAAATATAAGCAATTATTGATTGGCCAACACCTACTAATGTGACTAAGGTTCGAAGTTTTATGGGGATTACAGGATATTATAGGTGATTTGTTATAAGGTTCTCAAGAATTTTCCAAACCATTACAAACCTTAAAAGGAAAGATAAAGCCTTCAAATGGACAAAGAAATGTGAAGTGGATTTTCAAAATTTAAAATAAATATTGACAACCACACCAATTCTACAATTACCTGATCCTAATAAGTAGTTTATAGTGTGTACTAATGCATGAATTGAAGGATTAGAAGGGGTTTTGACCGAGTATGATGTGGTTATTGCCTTTGAGTCAAGAAAATTTAAGAGGCATGAGGTGAATTATACCACTCATGACTTGGATTTGGTGGTTGTTGTGTATTCCCTTAGGATTTGGAGGTACTATTCATTGGAAAAAAAAATTGAATTAAAAATAAATCACCTAACTTTAAGATACATATTTACTAAACCCTTATTGAATGCAAGGAAATGATGTTGGATGGAGTTTCTAGTTGAGTACAGTTTTGACATCGAGTATATTAAGGATAAAGAGAATAAAATTGTTGATTATTTGAGTAGGAGAGGGTGTATTGCTACAATGACTAAATTTTATTATTATTTGTTGGATTGGATTAAAGCCTTGCAATAGAAAATGAAATTTTCCAGTCTTGTATTATTTAGGTTGAGAAATAACTTGGAAGGGATATAGGCTTTGTAGTTGAATATGACTTGTTTTTTAATAATAATAGGTTGGTACTTCCATACGTAGGTGGATTGAGAAAAATAATCCTTAAGGAGACACATAATAGTCCTTATTATGTGCACATGAGAGGGGTAAAAATGCATGAGATCTTGAGAAGGGCCTACTATTGGCCAGGTATGAAAAATGATATCACTAATTATATGGCCAGATGCTTGGAGTACCAAAAAGTGAAAATAAAATGTTTGCATCCAATTGGTAGGTTGTACCCACATGAGATACCTATGCAAAAATGGCAGGTGGTATCAGTGGATATTATAGTGGGTTTGCCTAAAACAAGGTTTAGTCATGATGTAATGCTGGTGGTTGTGAAAAAACTAATCAAAGTCACACATTTTATACCTGGTAATGTGCAATATGATGCACCTATAGTAGCAAGCTAGTTTGTTAGGGAAGTAGTAAGACTACATGAATTTCCATAAATCATAATTTCTCATAGAGATTCTTACTTTACCTCTAAATTTTAGTAGGCTTTACATGAAGCATTTGGAACTAAATTGAATATTAGTACCATCTATCACCCTAAGAAATATGGATAAACTAAGAGGGTAAACCAAGTATTAGAGGATATGTTAAGAATGTATTGCATGGATAAAAATACAAAATGGGAAGACTATTTATACCTAGTGGAGTTCACATATAATAACAATTATCATTCATCTCTAGGTATGGCATATTTTGAAGCCCTATATGAAAGAAGATGAGAACTCCCATATATTGGGATAATTTGAAATATTGGGTAGTGATCATACAAAAAATTGTAAAATAAATAGAAGATCATTTGAATATAATTCAGCATAAGTTGAAGGACTGCCAAAAGAGCAATGCAAATCTCAAAAGGATATTGAGGGAATATTTTGTGGGAGACAAAGTGTTCTTAAGGGTGAAGCCAACTAAAAGTTCTATAAAATATTCCAAAATTGACACAAGATATGTGGGTCCATTTGAAATTATGGGTAAGATAAGCCTTGTTGCATACAAACTTGCTCTACCACCAATCTAATCCAAAATACATAATGTCTTCCATGTGTCCCTTTTTAGAAAATATATTTTTTATCCTACTCATATTTTGGATGTTTCCAAATGATCCACTAAAAATTGAAGGCATGTTCATATACTTGGTTTTAGGACCAAGAACCCGAGGAAAAGTAATATAGAGTAATGCAAGATCCAATGGGACCTCTACTTGGATAGAAATGCCAGGTAGGAGAAAATATATAGAGTAGTTTCCTTATTTATTTGAGTAGACATTAAGTAATTTTATGATATATGTATATATGCATATGATTATATGATTGGACAATAAGTAGAATATATTTGAGTATGTTTTGAGTTACTGAGTAGAGTAGCATTGTGTATGTTTTTGGGTTGCTATGTAGAGTATATTTTCCCATGTGATGATGTATATTTTGGTTTGTTCATGAAAAACTGGTTGAATGCAATATGACATATTAAATTATTTAATTGCATGTTCAAATTTGAATGATTTGTGATTCAAATATTATTTTTTATACAGATAACAAAGTATGATTTATAAATTGATATGATTAATTTGGCATATGTGAAAAGTTATATTTGGATATATTCAATTTGTTTGACCATGCCATGAAACATAGGGACTATATTTTTTTCTAGTGGAGGATGTAATAACCCTCCTCCTATGATCATTGATTATAACTTAATTAATGAATTACACTTGCCTTTTTCTATGGAGCATGGTACTGCTAATGTCCATTATGTATGTAGGATCAGGTATACATTTTTTATAGACAAGGATTGGTCCACACAAAAATATAAAAGGGAAAATGATGATTGGCTCACGAGTACATGGAAGCTCACACTCTGCATATCATATAGGTGCATTGCAAAGGATTTGCATTATTGTGTGAGCTATGTTTGAATGTTTGTTGCTTGATTGTTTAAAGTTAAATGATACATGCATATGATTTGGTGATGATGAATATGCCTAAGGCAAGGGAGATATTTTGTTAAAATAGAATTCCTTCATGCTAGTTAGAATTTGCAAATAAGAATGAAAGTTATTATTAAAATAATAAATAATAACAATAAAAAAATGAAATAAAAATAAAATGTTATTATATTCCTTTCTTAATATATTACATAAGTGTATATGGTAGATCATGGTTATGTCAGGTTGGGGTATTGTGTGTAAACTTCATTGTGACTCTACCAAAAAAACTCCTTTTCCATAATGGAAGTAGCATAGATGGATGGATATCAGTTAGGTAGATAAAGCGGGTGTAATCTTGCTTTACATGTCAATTGAAGGTAAAGTATTTCATGCCTGGTTTTGCATTCGTGCATTAAAAAAGATAGATATTTTTACTATTTTTATTGTACTGGGTGAACCTATCTAGTTTGGAAATTTTATCTCCATTTGAAGAGAAGTAGAAGGATGGCGAAGTGATTTACAATGAACTTCAAAATCGCAGGTTGGGTCCTTGGTTATTTAATTAAGAAATTTGATATAGTAGAATTGGGTGAAGTTTATTTATGTCATAATGATAAATAAGCAGAATTAATAGACCTCATGTGCTAATGCCTACAGTTGAATGAAACTGGTTTAGCTATAAATGTTATACATTGTTTGTACTTGAACTATAGAAGAGTTATTCTTTATTTGTTAAGTTAAATCAATCTATGTGAAACCATAGAAATATGTACATTGTTTTTTATAACTGCTAGTACTAGATAAACTGGAAAGTGTATGTGAAAGGGTGCTATTGATTTTTATAGTATGACATTAAAAATGGTGGTTATTGAGGATATTTTTGTTATGCTATTATTTCTTACCTGCATATGCCATCATTATGAGCTTGTGTTTGACTCCTCATGGTATGAAATTCATGCATGGAAAGAGAGATATTTGTATTGTTGCATGATGTTGAATAATTAGTATATGGAAAACTTGATGCATTGATTTAGTTATGCATTCACTTATAATATGAGCCTTTTTTTTATCTCAGTTGTACACTTAACAAGTCTTCAGCCATAGAAAATATGATGGGAGAGAAGTGTCGAAAAAATTTTCCACACTAAAATTTTGCTTGTAAAATTTTGAAGAAGAAGATGAATGATGCAATTTTACCATTTTTATTATTTTAATGAAATATTTTTGTTCCTTTCTTGTAAGCAATTCCGTTAAATAAAAACTTTGATTTTTTTTCTAGAAATGCACAGTAAATTCTCCCTATATAAATTAATGTCAGTCATGAGAAAAACGTAAAAGGAGAAATTTGATGGCAATAGGCATTTTGAAATAAAAATAATTGATGGAAAAAACAACTATGACTTTGGTATATTTTTTTCGAAGCAAAGGCGTTAGCAAAATCAAGGAAAGACATTTTTGCCCTAGGAAAGGGTAAAAATATTTTGTACCCCTCCTTTGGGGTGAAATTACCTTGAACATTTTTGTTCGAACAAAGGAGAAGAAAAAACTTGCAAGTGAAAAAGAGGTCAAAGTCAAAAGTTCCCCTAGAAGCGGTAAAAAATCATTTTTACCCCTCTCAGGGGCGAAAACATAGTTAAAATCATATTCGGGATGAAAATAGTTTTTAAAGCTTTTTAACAGTGGTCAAAGTCAAAAGAACCCCTCAACAATGGTGAAAATAATTTTTGCCCCTCTCAAGGGTGAAATCCCAGTAAAAAGCAGTTTTAGAGAGAAAATATAAAAATGATATCATCCAGGCATAGAAAGGAAATTCAAAGTCAAAATCTCCCCTCAACAGGGGTGAAAATAATTTTTACCCCTCTTAGGGATGAAATTCCAAGTGAAGATGTTTCAAGGTGAAAGTCCTGGAAAGAGCAGCTTTTCCTTCCAGTAAAAGTTAATGTCGCCCCTAGGCTAGGTTGAAAGTCATTGTCACCCCTATCAAGGGTGAAATCTATTATTTTTTGTGTCCTCCCTTGAAAAATATATTTTTTATCATTGTCAAGGTGAAATCACCCAAGAAAGGGGTGAAAACAAGTTGAGGGGCAAAACTCCCATTTTTTGTCTATGATTCAAACAAGAGGACATCAAGGGAAAAATTAGTTAAAATGAGAGATAAAATTCCAAAGGCAATAATCAACCAGGGTTGTTGTCTGAAGTGCTATAACTACATATCTTTTTTGGTAAATGATTAAGATTGATAGAATTTAATGCTTGGGGTATTAAGAGGGATGATCCATTATTTTTGCTAGAAATTTGTCACGATTGAATGCTATGTCCTCAAATCCGATGTGATCCCGATGATTTTTGAGGTGCCCTCTATGGATTTCATTTCTTTTAGAAGTAGAATTAAATTTTATTGATTTCAATTAACAAGAGTAATATTCTAAGGTATAAGATAACGTAATGGCATCAATGATTTATTGTTTAAGCTCTGTATTGTTGTGTGACACTACAAAGTCTCAATGCGCCGATTCCTGGGATGTTATTTCTTTCATCTATTTGGCAAGAAAACTATATTGTTGTACTTTGAATAATAATATGATTTGAGCATCACCATTACCAAGGAATAAATTTTTGTTGCTAATTTTTGACCAGTTGATATTTTTTTGTGTTGTGCATTTAATTAAAGAGGTGAAATTTTTTATAAACACTAAGTATTTCAATGTAATAAAGGAGGATAGACACTCTATAGAAAAACACTTTAATTTTTTTGCATAAATAGAAACACATTTGGCTTTTGGTTCCTTGAGTAGTATTGTGTTTGATTTATTTCTACTTGTTATTTTTGATCAAGTTCATATCCTTTATTTGCTAATTTTAAATTCTACATATGTATTTAATTACTTCTTTTGAGGGAGTGAATACTAGAATGCTTCTTGGAAGTTATCTCTATAGAATTATGAGTGGTTTCTATGTCTATATTTTTGTTATATGCTAATCCATGCTTGTTGTGAATTTTTATTGTTAGTTTATCCACACCTTATAATTTCGACTTATAGCCACATTTCCCATTTCTTTCTATCATTTTGAATTTCTTTCCTCTTACCCAAATATTTAAACTGATCATTAGTTTTAGTATAGGAACTAGAACTCTCTAGATATTGGCCTGAAGGACATATATTTCCTTCAACCTTTGAATGTTGGTCGGGTCTAGGGTGCACAAATAATAATATTTTGTACTTAGAAGGATTTGTGACCAACAATTTTAGGCATGGCCGGTGGGACTTGTAGACACTAAAATCATGTCGATAAGATAAGACTACAATGATGCCACTCTTATTGATACCATATGGTCCCATTGGATAACCCTCAAGGGTTAATTAGAGGTCTAACCACTTTTGGGAAGGTTTATCCCACTTTTGGTAAGTTTTGGGCTATGTAGCCATGGTCGTCCCACCCCAATATAGCCATAGTTCTTGGTCATCCCATCTAGGGATGACCATAAGCAACCATACCTGGGTGGGATGGCCATGGTATAGATCCCTTAAAAATTTAAGGGCAAGAAAAATGAAAATCAAATTCTACCATTTATCCCATCCAATGACTTATGACATATTGGGAGACTATCTAGGCCACCAAAAACTATGAATTAGAGGCCCAAATTGGAGGCCTCTTCCACCCAATGTATGGCAAGGGATTTGAAAAGTGGTGGCACATACCTTGCATGCTCTAAATTTCCCCTTTTACCCTGTGGTCCTCTTGGGCTATAAATTGGAGTGATTCCATTCAATTTCAAAAAGAGAAGTCTTTGGAAGAATTTGCCATGAATTGCTATCGATATTTGCTCTCATATTTTCCCCTCATATTTATCCTTGTAAACTTCATCAATCGAAGGAGTTTTCAAGGCATCCCAAAATATGCACATCCCTTCCAAATACCATCTATTTCTATGATTTAAGTTACCAAATTTGATGACAACACCCCTAGTAGTATTCTAGACCATATCCTATAAGAATTGGTGGCAAAAGCCACCATATTTGGAGGTCATACCCACCTAGGATGGTTCACAGTCCCAACTGTCCCACCCAGGGATGACCATAAATTGACATACAATTTTGAATCAATTTTAGTGTAGATAATTTTTGGTGTATTTTATATACATCATACTTGAAATTGGTATATTTTGGAGCAGTTTTGGACCTTAAATTAGGGTTTTTGTGATGATAGTACAAATTGTCCCACCTAGGTATGATCATATATTTTTCTCACAATTTTTGTATAGATCATTCCAAAAGTATATAATATTCATTATGTTAAATTTTGGTATCATTTGGAGTAGTTTTGCATTCTCTATTGCAATATTTAAATCCTATGTTGCATGCATTTCATTGATTTTATATTTATATACATGCTATTAACCAATTTTAATTTCTTGTGTGTAGGTATAAGTATTCCAGTGCATGAGGAAGGAGCTAAAGATTCAATTATGGATAGATCATCGCAGTGATAGAAAATACCCACTATTCAATCATGAGTGCGAGGAAGACACTGAAAGTGCACCTTAGATTTATGAAAGTGCATGAAAAAGGAGATAAAGAGTCGAATATGGATAGCTCATCATGGTGGTATAAAAAACCCACTATTCAATAATGAGTGTGAGGAAGAAACTGAAAGTGCACCATAGGTTTATGAAAGGATTGGATCCTTCAACATTGTAATTGGATTGTATCAATTGAGAGCCCTCAAGGGGATGTTTTGTAACCACGTATTTGATAAATTAATCAATATAAAGAGAACCCCCCATTTATTTCAAATATTTGTCACTTATTGCTTACTTTATTATCACTTTTGAATGCTTTTGTAGAATAATAGATACATTTCATTTCCATTTGCTAGGTGCCCCATTCTCTTCACTCTACAGTGGCGATCATGGTGGGACCCTTTTCCATTTTTATTTTTACAAATTTTGATCTTGTTTTTGCACTTTGAATGTTGTAGGTTCTGGCCGTTGTGGGCTGAAATAACCCTTGAATTCCTAATCGGAACACCTAGGGATGGCCATAGAAATTGTCCCACTAAGGGACGACCCCCAAATTTGCAGTCGTTCCACCATAATATGACCACAAAATAGAGGTTTTTCAGCCCAAATTTCTAGAAACAACTTCTTAGACTTTCAAGGTAAGTGCATAAACCTTATATTTATATTAATGTTGTTTAGAAAAAGTTAAATTCTATTTTTCATATCTTTTCCTTGTTGATTGAAAGGTTAATTTTTGCTTTTCCTAAAATTCAAAATAAAAAACTAAAGAAAATCAAGAAAAAGTACAATTTAAGTATGCATTTGAATGGTTTGACTACTTATGACCTACCCAAGGTTTAGGTTGTCATATAGGATAAGTACTTTGTAGGTTCCTTTTTCATGAAAATATTTCTAAAAGTGAAATTTTTCTTATGTATTTAGTGAAGGTTCATTGAATGCTACTTTTTTTTACTTTATTTAAGTATAAAATGAACCACACACACCACGCCACATTTGAACATTAGTGAGTTGGAATTTCATCCCCAACCACTAATAAATACCAATGATGGTGGTTTTCATATTCACCCATTGGTTTGCATCCTACGAACCCTATTTTTGGCCAAATTCAACTCTAAGAACCATATTAGCCATGGAAAATAGCATGCAATCCTCTTCGAAGGGTGTATCACTACCCATGGTCAATATGGTTGAGGACCAGTAGCATCTATCCTCCCTAATCGGGTATTGGATTCATCTCCATAATTTAGTTGGTTTACATGACCAAACTTTCATTGCTAGTTTTTGAGCTACGAGTATATAAGTGAAATACCTTAAAAAAATTAAGAATTACATCAACAATATTCAAACATGTGAAAAGAGATCTCTTTGCAAAACAATAAATAAAAAACACACCAAACAGTTTTAGGAACACATATAAATATTTAAAAGAGATAAACACTTGTATTATTGTGTGTTTCTATTTTTTTGTGTGTTGAATCATTAAAATTTGTAAAGTACATAATAACATAGGGTTTAGAAAGAAGTAGTTATGGTTTGCATATATAGCCAAGCCCACTCAAGGGTTGACATTGTGAGGAGTAGAAAGGGAGATGTAGACCATCTTTGATTTAACCCTAAGAATTTGGTTATACCTCCTTGGAGGCCTCCTACTCGTCCAAGTCATATAATTTCAAATAAGGAACATAGCCTCCAAGGGAAACCTATGCAAGACATCCCTAAAGGTATAGACACTTCACATGCCTTATTTAAATAAAAAAACAACACATTGAGGTGCCAACACATAGATCAATACCATTCATTCATATGTCTGCTCAGTATACCTTACACACCTATGTGCAGGATCAATACCATGCACCATAGGCAGGGTAAAATGATTACAATACACCCTCAAGTCACCCTAATAGGTATCAAAAGTATAAGTACCAAGATGAGTATGTGAATAACATAGACTTATACTGAGAGGGGGGGGTGAACAGTATAAGATGCAACCATTTAAAAAACATTACTTTAGATAGTAGTGGTATCACCATAACATTAACCATAACAGAAAGAAACACATAAATAAGAGCCATTTTAACATGGTTCAGCCAAGATGGGCTACATCAACAAAAATGTTTTCACTAAAAGCTTTCTCAATCAAGTTATTTGTGTTGGTAATTTTGGGTACTTTGGGTACATTGCCTTTGCTCAAGTGTATAAGTTGTCATTTATGTCAAGAAGCTCTTGAAGGAATTTGATTTGATGTCAAATAATTTGTTTTGATGAAGGTTCGGCATGACAGTTTCAAAGGTCTTTTGTAAACCCCAAGTTGGCAAGTTTAAATATTACAAGTAGATGCATTAGTTTAATGCAATTGGGTCCAGGAGGAAATATTTATTTAAATAATTAAAAACCTTATTAAGGTTCCCTTTAATTATTTTTAAAATAAATATTAATTATTTGCAATGGGTTCTCCTAATCCATGGTGCAAATGTTTTAACATGGTGGGCACTAGCAAAGACCTCTGCCAACGTGTTAAAATCCTCGTCGATGTCAAAGAGCTTATGGCAAGGATTCATATTAATACCCCTCGATGAAAACAAAGATTAATCCCATCCGATTTTTGAAAGGAGTTGCTCACTGTAAATTCGACTGTATCTTCGTCGGTTTTCGTAATCCACTGATCGTTTGTGTGTCTTCGTTGGTTTTCATAATCCGCTATTCATTTGTTTGTCTCGTCATTTATCGAATCCTCCATAGAGCTTGTTGTCTGTGAATTCGCATTAGAAGGAAGGGATGACTGTGTTTTATTTTCCTGGCACAGAAGGGACAAGCATAATAGCATGAGGTTTTAACCTCATCGGGTGCCTTTGGCGCACCGGTAGTGGCTAGGCTATTGACATGCTATCCAAATGAGAGGTTCCACGTTCGAATCATGAAAACGGGTTTTTCATCGTGGACGTAGCGGGTGGTGTTAGATTTCGGGCGCAAATTTCTCCAAAGCGATTTTTTGATGTTGGCTAAGGTATTTTCAAAATTAATCTTTTGCTAAGTGTATGTTGCGGATGGACGAAGTTTGTTAGAAGAAAAAAAGCTTAGGAGTAATAAGGGTTTTAAAACTTGTTGTTATTTTGATAAAATATTAGTTTGAAAGGGTTGTTGAAATATCTTATTGCATTCTTATAAGAGATAAACATTATTTTTGATGTGACAATAAGGGAGAAATAAGGTGTATAATGGATAAATATTTCTTGTAATGTTGAGAGTGCTTTTGGTTGATTATGGAAATGAAAGCATGATGTTTTAAGGTTAAAATTTCTTATTGTGTGAAGTTGTGAAACCTTAAGTGGGAAGATTTGAGATTGACATTTGCTTTCATTAAGTTGGTTATAATCAAGCTATTCTTTACTTGGTTAAAGTTTTGGGCTTACTCTTTTGTTGATGAATTGAAAAGTTGTTTTATGCTATTGTTGAGTTGAGTTGGTGGATGCTTTTTGTTCAAACAATATTGGAGAGAAAAGGAGTTCTACTTGTTTCCTTTTCTGATGTTGATTGTGAAATGCTTCAAGGTTGTGTTTTGAGCCGAATGGTGTTGATTGAGCCTTGTTTGATGAGCATTGTTGTTGAAGCCCTAATTGATGGTGAAAAGAACATGAGTATCGTTATTATGTTATTATTTGCATAGTTGGAAATTTTTGGGGTTTCATGTTCTTGAAAGAAAGCATTCTATCCTATCCATTTTAGATTTTGAGTTGAGTTTTCAGATTTGAGATTGAGTTTGAGCTGAGTTGATTTGAGTTGATTTTTGAGATTGGGAGTTGAGTATAGAACATATTGAGTCTCTAAAAATTCTCTTTATGCTTCTATGAGTTTGACAAATCACATTGGGTCTCTAAAAATTCACCTTGTGATTTCCTACTAAGAAAGTTTTTCTTGGTGAGCTTGCTGAGGTTTTGGATAGGTTTCGGTGGGGACTTGTGAGCAGGTTTTGGACAGGTTTCGGTGGGGACTTGTGAGCAGGTTTTGGACAGGTTCCGATGGGGACTTGTGAGTAGATTTGGACAGGTCCTAGAAGAGGACTTGTGAGCTGAGTTTTTTAGTTCTATCAAAGAACTTGAGGACAGAGGTGCATTGGTTCTTTGAGAAGAACTTGAGGATAGATTTGGCAAGTCTTTGAGAAGGCTTGTGTGCAGAGGATTGATTTGTTCAAGTTTTGGATAGATCTAACAAATAGAAGAAAGACTTGTACTAGACTAACTGACTGTGTTTGGTATAGGTTGCTGAGCTACTATGAACGTGATCATAGAAGGCATAGGTATCTTAGGCTAAGCATTGAGGATAGGAGGTCTTCGATGGAAAGGAGTTCCACATGCTGGCAAGAGGTAGAGGCAGTTGATATTCTGAGGGATCATTTCCAGAGCAGAGGAGAAGGTATATCCTTTGAGCAAAGGCTCATAAATTCTGATTTGGGGAAGGTATCTCCTTTGGGCCGAGGCTCATAAAAATTTTAATTGGGAAGGATTCCCAAAAAACTTTGAGATAACTTTTAGATAAAAGTTTTGTGGACGTAGCCCAGCCATTCTAGGTGAACCACGTTAAAATTGGTGTCACTTTTTGGATGATATTATACATTGTTTTGATATTGCTTTAGGTATATTACTTTACTATTTTGAAGTATAAAGGAAAAAGTAAAAAGAGGTCTTATACTGTTCACCCCCCATCTCAGTATAAGCTTGTGTTCTTCAATTGGTATCAAAGCAGGTGCCTTAAGAAATTTTAACAGGTTGAAGGAAAAGGTAGTAAAGAACACAATGGATCATTCAAGTGGCAATGCAACACCTATTCTTGATGGGTCAGGTTTTGGTCTTTGGAGTGCAAGGATGAAGATTCATCTAATGGCCATTGGTAATGAGGTATGGGAAGTGATTGAAGATGAGTACACTATTCTTGTACATGGTCCTAATACTAAAGAAGAAAGGCTCCTACATCACATCAATTCAAAAGCAATGAATGCAATCCTGAAAGGTTTACAGAAGCAGATTTCACCAAAGTGATTCACCGCAAGACAGACTAGTGAAATGTGGAAACAGCTTGAAGGTGGTTCATACAGGTTATACAAATGTCAGAAAGGCCAAGTTGAGACACTTCAAAGGTATGTTTGAACAACTCAAGATGAATTATGATGAAAATATTAGTGACTACATGCTTCTTATGGATGAGGTTGTTAACGCCATGAAAGACTTAGTTCTTGAGCTTGATGAAAATGATGTTTGTGATAAGATTTTAAGATCTCTTCCTAGTATATTTAGTGAAAATATTTCTGCTATTGAGGAAGCTAAAGTTTTGGATAAGTTGAAAAAGGATGAGCTCCATAGTATACTTGCAGCATTTGAGTTGAGAACTCAAGTGAAGGTTGATGTCAAGAAAGAGGCGACTTTCAAGGCTACCAAGGAATCCAAGGGTAAACAACTTCAATATAGTGATGAGTCTTCTAGTGATGAAGAGGCATATTACAGCAAGAAAGGCGAGTTCTATAGAAAACACAAAAGTGTGAAAAATATAAGATGTTTCAATTGTGTAAATTTTGGTCATTATGCTACTAACTATACTGTTCCCAAAAATGAAAGTGATGAAGATAAATAGGATTCTATGAGCAAGGTTTCTGAAAAGCATAAGCATCACAGAAAGAACAAAGATGAGCACAAAAATAAAGGAAAGAGGTATTCTCACAAGCACAAGAAGATTTTCTATCTAGACAAAGCAAGTAAGTGTTCTAGTAGTGATAGTGAAAGTTCTTCAAGTGATAATGAAAATGAGATGTTGTTCATATCAGAAAAAGAGGAAGAACCGAAACATAGATTCATTATCATGAAATGTCTTAGATGTGGAAATTTTGGTCACCTTGAGGATGATTGCACAAATAATGATTTGATTTCTAGTATGTATGAGGATGCTTCAGAAAACTATAAGGAAGATGCATGTATGGTTTTTGAAAAGGGTAGCACCTCTAGTGATAAGAAATCTGAAAAAGGCTTTGATGATTCAGAAAGAAAACAAATAAAGGATCTTGAAAGTGAACTTATTAATGCTCTTAGTGCTTTGAAAAAGGAAAGAAAGAAGAATGCTAGACTCAAGGATAAGTTAGATGAATGTTGTATGGAGAGAGATGATCTTATAGAAATTCTTGATTTCTCTCTAGCTAAGACACAAGAACTCAAGGATGAGTTAGAGTCTAAGGTTTTTGAGTATAGTGAGTTAGAACAGAAAATGGCTTATTTGAAAGAGGAAACTAAAGAGTACAAGGATAAGCTTTACAGGTTTCAAGATACCTCCAAAAAGGTTAAGTCACTCATCAAAGGTCAAAGGAAGACAACAGATAAAATAGGCCTTGGTTTTGTTAAGCCACATAAGGAACAAGTTGGAGAGTCTAGTAAGAGACTCTAAAAGGAAGAGATTTCTTATGAGGAAAGTATTTTAGATCATGAGTCCTTGAATGATAGATGCACATAAATAGAAAATAGAATTCAGAATGAGAAGAAGAAGTTTTCAAGACCCAAGAGGTTAAATAAAGGAAAATTTCAAGGCAGATATTTTGCTTGTCATAGGTTTGGTCACATGGCTTCACATTGCATGGCTCAAGTGAAGAAGGTAAATGAAAATTTCATAAGTGCTAGTTTCTTTCAAGGGTATTGCTACTCTTGTCAACAGTTTGGGCACAAGGCAGTCTATTGCAAGGTAAATAATAGGAACAGGTTTGGTCAGAATAGGTTTGGTCAGAACAGGTTTGGCTAGAACAGGTTTGGTCAGAATAGGTGGATTCAAATATCAGGTTTACCTCAGAGAAACAACATCAACAAGTGTTTCAAATGCAACAATGAAGGTCACATAATCAGACAGTGTAGAGCTGAAATTCTAGAATATAGGAACAGAATGAGTGGCATGATCAGGTCCAAGGATCAAGGCATGGACAAGAAAAGGGATGAGAACAAGAACAAGAACAGTGACAAGAACAGGAATATGGACAAAGAATTCAAGAGAAGGCCTGGAAAGGAAGTTATAGACACTGATGATGATTAGTGCCTAATGGGATTTTTACTCCCACCCCAAAAATAATCACCTCATTAGGAGGTGGGGGAGGGACTAAGCTAAGAGGCTCCTTCTTAGTCCCAAGCCCCAAAGGTGGCCCTTTGCCATTGATGACAAATTGGGATAGTTTCAAGTGAAGAGGAAAGCTTCAAGTCAAGGGGAGCAAAAATTCAAAGAAATATTCTTAGTTGTGGGCACAGTTGGTCAGTTGTTAGCACAGTTGGTTTCAGTTTTGGCTCTTGAGAAGTGTTTTCAGTAAAGGTTTGCCATCAATGACAAAGGGGGAGATTGTTGGCAATTTTTGATACTTTGGGTACATTGCCTTTGCTCAAGTGTATAAGTTGTCATTGATGTCAAGAAGCTCTTGAAGGAAATTGATTTGATGTCAAATAATTTGTTTTGATGAAGGTTCGGCATGACAGTTTCAAAGGTCTTTTGTAAACCCCAAGTTGACAGATTTAAAGATTATAGGTGGATGCATTAGTTTAATGCAATTGGGTCCAAGAGGAAATATTTATTTAAATAATTAAAAACCTTGTTAAGGTTCCCTTTAATTATTTTTAAAATAAATATTAATTATTTGCAATGGGTTCTCCTAATCCATGGTGCAAATGTTTTAACATGGTGGGTGCTAGCCAAGACCTCCGTCGACGTGTTAAACTCCTCGTTGACGTCAAAGAGCTTATGGCAAGAATTAATATTAATACCCCTCAGTGAAAACAAATATTAATCCCATATGATTTTCGAAAGGAGTTGCTCGCTATAAATTTGACTGTATCTTCGCCAATTTTTGTAATCCGCTGATCGTTTCTGTGTCTTCGCTGGTTTTCGTAATCCACTGTTCGTTCATTTGTCTTGCCGTTTATCGAATCATCCGTAGAGCTTGTTGTCTACGAATTCACATTAGAAGGAAGGGAGGAATGTGTTTTATTTTCCTAGTGCAAAAGGGACAATCATAATAGCGTGAGGTTTTAACCTCACCAGGTGCCTTTGGCGCACCGGTAGTGGCTAGGCTGTTGGCGTGCTATCCGAATGGGAGGTTTCACGTTCGAAACACGCGAAAGGTTTTTCTTTGTGGATGTAGCAGGTGGTGTTAGATTTCAGGCGCAAATTTCTCCAAAGCAATTTTTTGATGTTGGCTAAGGTATTTTCGAAATTAATCTTTTGCTAAGTGTATGTTGCGGATGGACAAAGTTTGTTAGAAGAAAAACAACTTAGGAGTAATAAGGGTTTTAAAGCTTGTTGTTATTTTGATAAAATATTAGTTTGAAAGCATTGTTGAAATATCTTATTGCATTCTTATAAGAGATAAACTGAAATAAGGTGTATAATGGCTAAATATTTCTTGTAATGTTGAGAGTGCTTTTGGTTGATTATGGAAATGAAAGCATGATGTTTTAAGGTTAAAATTGCTTCTTGTGTGAAGTTGTGAAACCTTAAGTGGGCAGATTTGAGATTGACATTTGCTTTCATTAAGTTGGTTATAATCAAGCTATTCTTTACTTGGTTAAAGTTTTGGGCTTACTCTTTTGTTGATGAATTGAAAAGTTGTTTTATGCTATTGTTGAGTTGAGTTTGTGGATGCTTTTTGTTAAAACAATATTGGAGGAAAAAGGAGTTCTACTTGTTTCCTTTTTTGATGTTGATTTTGAAATGCTTCAAGGTTGTGTTTTGAGCTGAATGGTGTTGATTGAACCTTGTTTGATGAGCATTGTTGTTGAAGCCCTAATTGATGGTGAAAAGAACATGAGTATCATTGTTATGTGATTCTTGGCATAGTTGGCAATTGTTGGGGTTTCATGTTCTTGAAAGAAAGCATTCTATCCTATCCATTTCAGATTTTGAGTTGAGTTTTCATATTTGAGATTGAGTTTGAGCTGATTTGATTTGAGTTGAGTTTTGAGATTGGGAGTTGAGTATAAAACATATTGAGTCTCTAACAATTATCTTTATGCTTCTATGAGTTTGAAAAATCACATTGGGTCTCTAACAATTCACCTTGTGATTTCCTACTAAGAAAGTTTTTCTTGGTGAAATTGCTGAGGTTTTGGATAGGTTTTGGTGGGGACTTGTGAGCAGGTCTTGGACAGGTTCTGATGGGGACTTGTGAGCAGGTTTTGGACAGGTTTCGATGGGGAATTGTGAGAAGATTTGGATAGGTCCTAGCAGAGGACTTGTGAGCTGAGTTTGTTAGTTCTATTAGAGAACTTGAGGACAGAGGTGCATTGGTTCTTTGAGAAGAACCTAAGGACATATTTGGCAAGTATTTGAGAAGGCTTGTGTGCAAAGTATTGATTTGTTCAAGTGTTGTACATATCTGACAAACAGAGGAAATACTTGTACTAGACCGACTGACTGTGTTTGGTATAGGTTTCTGAGCTGCTGTGGACGTGATCATAGAAGGCAGAGGTATCTTAGGCTAAGCATTAAGGACAAGAGGTCTTCAGTGGAAAGGAGTTCCACATGCTGGCAAGAGGTAGAGGCAGTTGATCTTCTGAGGGATCATTTCTAGAGTAGATGGGAAGGTATCTCCTTTGAGAAGAGGCTCATAAATTTTTATTGGGGGAAGGTATCACCTTTGGGTCAAGGCTCATAAACATTGTAATTGGGAAGGATTCCCAAAAAACTTTGGGATAACTTTTAGAGAAAAGTTTTGTGGACGTAGCCCAGCCATTCTGGGTGAACCACATTAAAATTGGTGTCACTTTGTGGATGATATTGTGCATTGTTTTGATATTGCTTTGGGTATATTACTTTACTATTTTGAAGTATAAAGGAAAAAGTAAAAAAATGTCTTATACTGTTCACCCCCCCCCTCTCAGTATAAGCTTGTGTTCTTCACTTTGGGAAATCGTTTCCCTATTACAAATTTTATGAACTTCCTATCCAAAGGAGAATCCTTCCCCTCAACAAGTATTTATGAGCCTCCTGCCCAAAGGAGAATCCTTCCCCTCAACAAGTATTTATGAGCCTCCTACCCAAAGGAGATGTCCTATCCCCCAAATCTCTAGAAATGATACTTCAGAAGATCACTACCTCTTCTACCGCTAGCAGGTGGAACTCCTTTCCATAGAAGACGTCCTATCCTCCTTGCTATGGCTCTAGAGACTTCTATCCTCACTTATCACCTCCATAGTTGCTCATAAAAACCTGTACTAAACACGTTAAGTTAGTCCAACACAAGTCCTCTCAAACTCTATCACAAATCTACACCAAACTCAGTCCTCTGGTCCAGCACAAATTTGCTCTCAAATATCTGTCAGATCTGTCCCAATATTAAGCCAAAAGCTTGAACAAATCAATCACAACTTCTCACAAGTCTTCACCAAGACTTCATCAAATCTATCCACAAGTTCTTCAACAAGAACCTATCCAAATCAGTCCTAGCAAGCTCACCAAGAACTTGCCCAAATCAGCTCAAGCAAGTTTACCAAGAAACTTGCCCAATGTGAACACACAAAGAGAATTGTTAGAGACCCAATGTGTTTCATCCAATCATATCAAATCAATCTCATAGAAGCATAAAGAGAATTTTTAGAGACTCAATATGTTCTATCCTTCAACTCTCAATCTCAACTCAAATCAATCTCATAGAAGCATAAAGAGAATTGTTAGAGACTCAATATGTTCTATCCTTCAACTTTCAATCTCAACTCAAATCAATCTCATAGAAGCATAAAGAGAATTGTTAGAGACTCAATATGTTCTATCCTTCAACTCTCAACAACCAAACAACTCAATTAGGGTTTCAAAAACTTATAGCAATGGCATAAGCTTCTCACTCAAAAACCCTAAAGCAAACTTCAAATGCTTCCACTCTCATAAACCAGAATTATGCAATAACTCATAAACTCATCATGATCTCATAATGCATAATCAATACTTCCACTTTCAGAAAATAAGATCCACTCCAAATAAGGAAACTTAATTTAATCCTTTTCACTCCAAACTTATTTTTAGAAAACCATCAATCAATAATAACCATGGAAGAATGTGCCCATACCTTTACTTTGATGAAGAAGGAGAACTCAAAATCTGTCACAACACTAACTCTCAATTTGCCACAAATTAGAGTTAGCAACAATGGAATAATGCACAATGATAAGAGTCCTAATAACACCTTATCACTCCAACTCATCAATAATAAAAACTCACAAATATACATATCAACAATATTCCTTTACACCTTATAACTCCTACTTAATATATCATAAAATAACTTCAACCTCAAAAATAATTACAAGAGAATATCCACTCAATAACTCCAAAGGCTTTCTAACCCCAATATGACATTAAGCACAATTATTCCTTAAACCCTTATAACTCCTAAAATACATTTACTTCTAAATGCATTTACCACATAAACATTAAGCATCAATAATAACAATGTCAAAGCAATATTTCTATTTAACCTTATACCTCCATCCAATTACCAACAATAATTTGCCAAGTCAAATCAAATATTCCACATTATCAACAAAAGATCTACCTTGGCCAAAAATCAATTCTCCAACCTTAGGAGAAGTGTGGAGACACCAACATAAGCGCCAAAGTGCTTCCTCCTCCAAACTCGTGGCCCAAGGCAACTGTTGTACCACGTGCACAATAATCCATGACCAAAAATGAAACATGCCCAATGCGAATCGATCTCGACACCTCTGCCTAGCGAGCGCCTTCACTCCACTGCCTCCGCCATTGGAGCACAAGTGCCCAATGAAACTCTCAAGTGCCACTCATCATTTTACCTTCCCTTTGCTCGTAGAAATTAAAGACAAACAGATTTGTCTTCCTCATAGGCGTACGAAATTGGAACTTAAACACAGAGCAATACGAAACTCAAAAATCATAGAGCAATCCAAAATCGAAGGTCATAGAGCAATATGAATTTGAAGGTAATCACACAAATCGGAGGTGTATTGAACCTTAGGAATTAATGCCCTTTAATAGTCTTTTGCATCCCATGCAAGTTGACGTCGGCGCTCCTTCCAAAAAAATGACGTCGGTGAGGTAAGTCTTCTACATTGGCATCGCTAAGGGTTTAGAAACCCTTTCAATAATAATTATTAAATTAATAATTATTATTTTATTAATAATAAACTTAACTTAAAACCTTTTCAAAGGTTTGAGTTAATTTATTTATTAATAATCAAAATGGACTTTTAAGGTTTTTTCAAGGAGCAAAAACCTTTTCATTAAGCCAAGATGGTTTTAATAAAAACCCTTAATGAGTCCAGATGGTTTTAAGAAAAACCTTTAACCTTGTCACCATGGTTTTAATTAAAAACCCTTAAACAAACATCATGGAACTTTCAAGATATTTTTGGCACCAAACTCTTTTTGACATCAGCACAAATTCCTTTTGATATCAACACAAACTCCTTTTGACATCAATGACAACTCACAACCATGAAGCTAGGCAACATACCCAAAATTGCCAACAATCTCCCCCTTTGTCATTGATGGCAAACCACTACCGAAACCACTGCCAACTGTCAAAACTGAAACCAACTGAAAACCATCCTCTGAAGCTTTGCTCCCCCGACTCAAGGCTCTCCCCCTTACTCAAATCTCTCCCCCTTTGTCATCAATGGCAAAGGGTCACCTTTGGGGCTCGGGGCTAAGAATGAGCCTCTTAGCTTAGCCCCTCCCCCACCTCCTGTTGAGGTGATTAATTCTGGGGTGGGAGTAAAACTACTCCCAACTTCTTCCTTAAATACTCAAAAGTCTCTCTTGGAAGAGGTTTGGTGAAAATGTCAGCAATCTATTCCTTAGTAGGCACATATTCTAGCTTAACCTGCTTGTCCTGAACCTGCTCTCTCAGAAAGTGATATTTGATGGGAATATGCTTTGTTCTTGAGTGCATTATTGGATTCTTGGAGATACTTATGGCACTTGTATTATCACACAATATGGAAATGGGTTGATCATGCTTTATTTTGAAATCCTCCAAGGTAGTCTTCATCCATAAAACTTGTGTACAACAAGCTACTACTGCTATGTATTCTGCCTCTGTTGTAGACAAGGAAACTAAAGGTTGTTTCTTGCTTAACCAAGCAACTAAACAATTCCCCAAAAAGAAAGCTCCACCACTGGTGCTTTTTTTGTCATCAATATTGTCGGCCCAATATGCATCTATAAAAGCTGTGAGAGTGAACTTATCGCTCTTGGGATACCAAAGCCCAAGATCCATAGTGCCTTTCAGATATCTGAGAATCCTTTTTACTGCCATAACATGAGTTTATTTTGGTGCAGCCTGAAACCTTGCAACTAGTCCCACTGCCTGCATGATGTCTGGTTTGGTAGTTGTAACATAAAGCAAACTACCAATCATGGATCTGTACAACCTTTGATCTACCTCTGGAGATTCATCATCCTTGCTCAACTTACACCCTGTAATCATTGGAGTACTAACAGGTTTGCTATCCTCCATACCAAACTTTTTCAGCATCTCTCTTATGTACTTGCCTTGTGAGAGAAATATTCCTTCTTTGATTGGGCAATCTGAAGTCCTAAGAAGAAGGAAAATTCCCCAATCATGGACATCTCAAATTCACTCTGCATATTGTTAGCAAAATATTTACACATTTTGGTGTTATTACCTCCAAAAATGATATCATCAACATAAACAACCACAATTAAGATATTATTTCCATCATTTTTGATATACAAATTGCTATCTGCCATACCTTTTCGAAACCTTATTTCTGAAGATACCTGTCAAGCCTCGAATACCAAGCCCTAGGAGCTTGTTTCAAACCATACAATGCCTTTTTCAATCTACACACAAAATCTGAATTTTTTGAAAGTAAGAACCCTTCTGGTTGTTCAATGTAGACTTCTTCTTCTAACACACCATTTAGAAAAGCTGATTTGACATCCATATGATAGACCTTGAAGTTTTTAAAACTTGAAAAAGCCAAAAACATTCTGATAGCCTCAAGACGAGCAACTGGAGCAAAAGTTTCTTCAAAATCAATTCCTTCTACTTGAGCATAACCTTTGCAAACTAACCTTGCTTTATTTTTGACTACCTGACCATCTTCATTTAGCTTGTTTCTGAAGACCCACTTAGTGCCAATGACATTTTTATCTTTAGGTCTTGGAACAAGTTCCCAAGTCTCACTCTTCTCTATCTATTCCAATTCTTCATTCATAGCATTTATCCAAAACTTATCTGCATAGGCTTCATTGAGATCTTTTGGCTCAATCTGAGATAACAACGAAACATCTGTATGGGAATTTGAAGATATGATTCTTCTCCTTGTCTGTATGACTTCTGGATTACCAATGATTTGATCCTTTGGATGGTGTTTCTGAACATATCTGGATGGATTTTTAGGAAGGAGTTGTTGTCTTTCCTCTTCTTCTTTATCTGAATCCTCCCTGAATTCTTCTTGGCAATCTTCATCATCAATTTCTTGAACTGGTTCTCTTATCCCTATTTTCTCATCCACTGTAACATTTATGCTTTCCACAATAGTACAAGTTCTTTTGTTGTAGCATCTATAGGCTTTGCTCTTGCTGGAGTACCCAAGAAAAATGCCCTCATCACATCTAGGATCAAACTTCCCTAAATTCTGATCTTCCCTTCTGATGTAACATTTACTACCAAAAACTCTAAAATGTTTTACTGTGGCTGGTCTTCCTTTCCATAGCTCATAGGGAGTTTTGTGATGATTGACTCTTAACTGAGCTCTGGTGATAATATACATTGTTGTACTAACTGCCTCTTTCCAAAAACCATCAGGAAGCTTTGACTCATTCAACATAGCTCTAGCCATATTTTCAATAGTTCTATTTTTTCTTTCAACTACTCCATTTTGTTGAGGAGTTCTTGCTGCTGAAAATTCCCTCTTAATCCCTTGTTGCTCACAATAATCCACAAATTCATTTGAAGTGAATTCTCCTCCTCTATCTGATCTTAAGCATTTTATTCTTTTGTCTATTTCATTCTCTATCATTTCTTTGAAGGCTTTAAACTTGTCAAGGGCTTCAGATTTTTCTTTCAGAAAGGTAACCCAAGTCATTCTAGAGAAATCATCTATGAAAAGCATGAAGTAACTCTCTCCCTGTATACTCTGAGTTCTGGTGGGACCACACAAATCAGTATGAATAAGATCTAAAGGTTTGGATGACATGTACCCTTTAGCCTTAAAGCTGGTTCTAGTTTGCTTTCCATGTTGACAAGGACCACAAATAGTATTTTGGGGTCTTTTCAATTTAGGTAAGTCTCTGACTGCTTTCTTATGGCTAATGTTGATAAGATTATCAAAGCTCAAATGTCCCATTCTTTTATGCCATAGCCAACTTTCATCCTCTTGAGACAAAAAACACTTTTCCCTTTTTATCTCACTTAGCATGTAGAGGTTGTTAGGAGTTCGTCTTGCATTAGCAATGATTTTTCCATTCTCTACTTTCCTTATCTCACATCTATCAGAATAGAAAGTCACCATATGACCCTGATCACAAAGTTGGCTAACACTCAAAATATTATGTCTCAATCCTTCTACATAAAGCACATTTTTAGTTCTGGTTTTTCCATCTAAACTTAGAGAACCCTTTCCACAAATTTTAGCTGATCTGTTATCTCCAAAGCTAACTGACCCTCTACTAGTTTCTTTGAGAACTATAAACTTTTATTTTTCTCCAGTCATGTGCCTAGAACATCCACTATCAAGGTACCATTTTTCTTCCTTATCTTGAGCATGAAGAGCAGTTTGAACTATCATAGATCTAGTTTTATTTCCATTTGTTTTCCTAACATTCACTTCACTAGATCTTTCCAATTTACACATTCTAGCTATATGCCCAAAATTATTGCATTTGTAACACATAATACTATCATCCATGAGTGGTGCAAAAGAATTAACATTTTTCTTAACATTGTCATTCACAATCCTAGTACAATGGATAGCTCTATGACCATATTTATTGCAAGAAAAACAATAGCCATGGAAAGTATTATGTAACCTGTTTGGAAGCCTTTGATGAGTGTTCCTTCTTTTGTGATCAACTCTTGTCCATTGCTCTCCTTTGTTTTCTTCTTTTCTGGTATCCTTTGGTTTTTGAAAGTTGACTTTATTTTTGTTGGATGTTCCTGCTTCTTGGATATGGAGATCTTCTTCCCTTTGCTTTCCAAGAAAAATATTTTGTTTAAGACTCATCTGTTCAAGTCTAACTCTTAGAGAAACCACCTCTTCTTCAAGTCTCTCACATTCAACTTCCTTCCCTTTCAAAACCTCTTGTCAAAACCTGCTCAACTTTCTTTCCTTCTTCAGCTAGGATCTTGAAGTCTGTGAGATTTTGAGATAGTTCTATTTTGGCCATCTCTTCTTCTTGATTTTGTTGTTTTAAAACAAAATTCTCTTCCCTGACTTTTTCTAGATTTCTTAGGGCCAAAAATAATTCCCCTTTCAAATCAAATTCAATCTCTTCATCACTTTCCATGCTCATATGATCTTTCGAGGGATCCTTCTCCAAGATGTTAGGCTCTTCCTGGAGAGACCCACTCTGATACCAATTGAAGAACATAGACTTATACTGAGAGGGGGGGTGAACAGTATAAGATGCAACCATTTAAAAAAATTTACTTTAGATAGCAGTGGCATCACCATAACATTAACCATCACAGAAAGCAACACACAAAGAAGAGCCATTTTAATGTGGTTCACCCAAGATGGGCTACATCCATAGAAATATTTTCACTAAAATCTTTCTCAATCAAGTTCTTTGGGAAATCCTTTCCCTATTACAAATTTTATGAACTTCCTATCCAAAGGAGAATCCTTCCCCTCAACAAGTATTTATGAGCCTCCTGCCCAAAGGAGAATCCTTCCCCTCAACAAGTATTTATGAGCCTCCTACCCAAAGGAGATGTCCTATCCCCCAAAGCTCTGGAAATGATACTTCAGAAGATCATTGCCTCTTCTACCGCTAGTAGGTGGAACTCCTTTCCATAGAAGACGTCCTGTCCTCCTTGCTCTAGCTCTAGAGACTTCTGTCCTCACTGATCACCTCCATAACTACTCATCAAAACCTGTACTAAACACAGTTAGTCGGTCCAACACAAGTCCTCTCAAACTCTATCACAAATCTGCACCAAACTCAATCCTCTAGTCCAACACAAATCTGCTCTCAAATATCTATCAGATCTGTCCCAAGCTTAAGCCAAAATCTTGAAAAAATCAATCACAACTGCTCACAAGTCTTCACCAAGACTTCATAAAATCTATCCACAAGTTCTTCAACAAGAACCTATCCAAATTAGTCCTAGCAAGCTCACCAAGAACTTGCCCAAATCAGCTCAAGCAAGTTTACCAAGAAACTTGCCCAATGTGAACACACAAAGAGAATTGTTAGAGACCCAATGTGTTTCATCCAATCATATCAAATCAATATCATAGAAGCATAAAGAGAATTATTAGAGACTCAATATGTTCTATCCTTCAACTCTCAATCTCAACTCAAATCAATCTCATAGAAGCATAAAGAGAATTGTTAGAGACTCAATATGTTCTATCCTTCAACTTTCAATCTCAACTCAAATCAATCTCATAGAAGCATAAAGAGAATTTTTAGAGACTCAATATGTTCTATCCTTCAACTCTCAACAACCAAACAACTCAATTAGGGTTTCAACAACTTATAGCAATGGCATAAGCTTCTCACTCAAAAACCCTAAAGCAAACTTCAAATGCTTCCACTCTCATAAACCAGAATTATGCAATAACTCATAAACTCATCATGATCTCATAATGCATAATCAATACTTCCACTTTCATAAAATAAGATCCACTCCAAATAAGGAAACTTAATTTAATCCTTTTCACTCCAAACTTATTTTTAGAAAACCATCAATCAATAATAACCATGGAAGAATGTGCCCATACCTTTACTTTGATGAAGAAGGAGAACTCAAAATATGTCACAACACTAACTCTCAATTTGCCACAAATTAGAGTTAGCAACAATGGAATAATGCACAATGATAAGAGTCCTAATAACACCTTATCACTCCAACTCATCAATAATCAAAACTCACAAATATACATATCAACAATATTCCTTTACACCTTATAACTCCTACTTAATATATCACAAAATAACTTCAACCTCAAAAATAATTACAAGAGAATATCCACTCAATAACTCCAAAGGCTTTCTAACCCCAATATGACATTAAGCACAATTATTCCTTAAACCCTTATAACTCCTAAAATACATTTACTTCTAAATGCATTTACCACATAAACATTAAGCATCAATAATAACAATGTCAAAGCAATATTTCTATTTAACCTTATACCTCCATCCAATTACCAACAATAATTTGCCAAGTCAAATCAAATATTCCACATTATCAACAAAAGATCTACCTTGGCCAAAAATCAATTCTCCAACCTTAGGAGAAGTGTGGAGACACCAACATAAGCGCCAAAGTGCTTCCTCCTCCAAACTCATGGCCCAAGGCAACTGTTGTACCACATGCACAATAATTCATGACCAAAAATGAAACATGCCCAACGCGAATCGATCTCGACACCTCTGCCTAGCGAGCGCCTTCGCTCCACTACCTCCATCATTGGAGCACAAGTGCCCAACGAAACTCTCAAGCGCCACTCATCGTTTTACCTTCCCTTTGCTCGCATAAATTAAAGACAAACATATTTGTCTTCCTCATAGGCGTACGAAATTGAAACTTAAACATAGAGCAATACGAAACTCAAAAATCATAGAGCAATCCAAAATTAGAGCAATACGAAATCAAAGGTCATAGAGCAATATAAAATTGAAGGTCACAGAGCAATACAAATTCGAAGGTAATCATGCAAATCGGAGGTGTATTGAACCTTAGGAATTAATGCCCTTTAATAGTCTTTTGCATCCCATGCAAGTTGACGTCGACGCTCCTTCCAAACAAATGACGTTGGTGAGGTAAGTCTTCTACATTGGCATCGCTAAGGGTTTAGAAACCCTTTCAATAATAATTATTAAATTAATAATTATTATTTTATTAATAATAAACTTAACTTAAAACCTTTTCAAAGGTTTGAGTTAATTTATTTATTAATAATCAAAATGGACTTTTAAGGTTTTTTCAAGGAGCAAAAACCTTTTCATTAAGCCAAGATGGTTTTAATAAAAACCCTTAATGAGTCCAGATGGTTTTAAGAAAAACCTTTAACCTTGTCACCATGGTTTTAATTAAAAACCCTTAAACAAACATCATGGAACTTTCAAGATCTTTTTGGCACCAAACTCTTTTTGACATCAACACAAATTCCTTTTGATATCAACACAAACTCCTTTTGACATCAATGACAACTCACAACCATGAAGCTAGGCAACATACCCAAAATTACCAACAATCTCCCCCTTTGTCATTGATGGCAAACCACTACTGAAACCACTACCAACTGTCAAAACTGAAACCAACTCAAAACCATCCTCTGAAGCTTTGCTCCCCCGACTCAAGGCTCTCCCCCTTACTCAAATCTCTCCCCCTTTGTCATCAATGGCAAAGGGTCACCTTTGGGGATCAAGGCTAAGAATGAGCCTCTTAGCTTAGCCCCTCCCCCACCTCCTGTTGAGGTGATTAATTTTGGGGTGGGAGTAAAACTACTCCCAAATTCTTCCTTAAATACTCAAAAGTCTCTCTTGGAAGAGGTTTGGTGAAAATGTCAACAATCTGTTCCTTAGTAGGCACATATTCTAGCTTAACCTACTTGTCCTAAACCTGCTCTCTCAGAAAGTGATATTTTATGGGAATATGCTTTGTTCTTGAGTGCATTACTGGATTCTTGGAGATACTTATGGCACTTGTATTATCACACAATATGGAAATGGGTTGATCATGCTTTATTTTGAAATCCTCCAAGGTAGTCTTCATCCATAAAACTTGTGTACAACAAGCTACTGCTGCTATGTATTCTGCCTCTACTGTAGACAAGGAAACTGAAGGTTGTTTCTTGCTTAACCAAGCAACTAAACAATTCCCCAAAAAGAAAGCTCCACCACTGGTGCTTTTTTTGTCATCAATATTGTCGGCCCAATCTGCATCTGTAAAAGTTGTGAGAGTGAACTTATCACTCTTGGGATACCAAAGCCCAAGATCCATAGTGCCTTTCAGATATCTGAGAATCCTTTTTACTACCATAACATGAGTTTCTTTTGGTGCAACCTAAAACCTTGCAACTAGTCCCACTGCCTGCATGATGTCTGGTCTGGTAGTTGTAACATAAAGCAAACTGCCAATCATGGATCTGTACAACCTTTGATCTACCTCTAGAGATTCATCATCCTTGCTCAACTTACACCCTGTAATCATTGGAGTACTAACAGGTTTGCTATCCTCCATACCAAACTTTTTCAGCATCTCTTATGTACTTGCCTTGTGAGAGAAATATTCCTTCTTTCGATTGGGCAATCTGAAGTCCTAAGAAGAAGGACAATTCCCCAATCATGGACATCTCAAATTCACTCTGCATATTTTTAGCAAAATATTTACACATTTTGGTGTTATTACCTCCAAAAATGATATCATCAACATAAACAACCACAATTAAGATATTATTTCCATAATTTTTGATATACAAATTGCTATCTGCCATACCTTTTCTGAAACCTTATTTCTGAAGATACCTGTCAAGCCTCGAATACCAAGCCCTAGGAGCTTGTTTCAAACCATACAATGCCTTTTTCAATCTACACACAAAATCTGAATTTTTTGAAAGTAAGAACCCTTCTGGTTGTTCAATGTAGACTTCTTCTTCTAACACACCATTTAGAAAAGCTGATTTGACATCCATATGATAGACCTTGAAGTTTTTAAAACTTGAAAAAGCCAAAAAAATTATGATAGCCTCAAGACGAGCAACTGGAGCAAAATTTTCTTCAAAATCAATTCCTTCTACTTGAGCATAACCTTTGCAAACTAACCTTGCTTTATTTCTGACTACCTGACCATCTTCATTTAGCTTGTTTTTGAAGACCCACTTAGTGCCAATGACATTTTTATCTTTAGGTCTTGGAACAAGTTCCCAAGTCTCACTCTTCTCTATCTGTTCCAATTCTTCATTCATAGCATTTATCCAAAACTTATCTGCACAGGCTTCACTGAGATATTTTGGCTCAATCTGAGATAACAACGAAACATCTGTATGGGAATTTGAAGATATGATTCTTCTCCTTGTCTGTCTGACTTCTGGATTACCAATGATTTGATCCTTTGGATGGTGTTTCTGAACATATCTGGATGGATTTTTAGGAAGGAGTTGTTGTCTTTCCTCTTCTTCTTTATCTGAATCCTCCCTGAATTCTTCTTGGCAATCTTCATCATCAATTTCCTGAACTGGTTCTCTTATCCCTATTTTCTCATCCACTATAACATTTATGCTTTCCACAATAGTACAAGTTCTTTTGTTGTAGCATCTATAGGCTTTGCTCTTGTTGGAGTACCCAAGAAAAATGCCCTCATCACATCTAGGATCAAACTTCCCTAAATTTTGATCTTCCCTTTTGATGTAACATTTACTACCAAAAACTCTGAAATGTTTTACTGTGGTTGGTCTTCCTTTCCATAGCTCATAGGGAGTTTTGTGATGATTGACTCTTAACTGAGCTCTGGTGATAATATACACTGCTGTACTAACTACCTCTTTCCAAAAACCATCAGGAAGCTTTGACTCATTCAACATAGCTCTAGCCATATTTTCAATAGTTCTATTTTTTCTTTCAACTACTCCATTTTGTTGAGGAGTTCTTGCTTGCTGAAAATTCCCTCTTAATCCCTTGTTGCTCACAATAATCCACAAATTCATTTGAAGTGAATTCTCCTCCTCTATCTGATCTTAAGCATTTTATTCTTTTGTTTGTTTCATTCTCTATCATTTCTTTGAAGGCTTTAAACTTGTCAAGGGCTTCAGATTTTTCTTTCAAAAAGGTAACCCAAGTCATTCTAGAGAAATCATCTATGAAAAGCATGAAGTAACTCTCTCCCTATATACTCTGAGTTTTGGTGGGACCACACAAATCAGTATGAATAAGATCTAAAGGTTTGGATGACATGTACCCTTTAGCCTTAAAGCTGGTTCTAGTTTGCTTTCCATGTTGACAAGGACCACAAATAGTATTTTGGGGTCTTTTCAATTTAGGTAAGTCTCTCGACTGCTTTCTTATGGCTAATGTTGATAAGATTATCAAAGCTCAAATGTCCCATTCTTTTATGCCATAGCCAACTTTCATCCTCTTGAGACAAAAAACACTTTTCCCTTTTTATCTCACTTAGCATGTAGAGGTTGTTAGGAGTTCGTCTTGCATTAGCAATGATTTTTCCATTCTCTACTTTCCTTATCTCACATCTATCAGAATAGAAAGTCACCATATGACCCTGATCACAAAGTTGGCTAACACTCAAAATATTATGTCTCAATCCTTCTACATAAAGCACATTTTTAGTTCTGGTTTTTCCATCTAAACTTAGAGAACCCTTTCCACAAATTTTAGCTGATCTGTTATCTCCAAAGCTAACTGACCCTCTACTAGTTTCTTTGAGAACTATAAACTTTTCTTTTTCTCCAGTCATGTGCCTAGAACATCCACTATCAAGGTACCATTTTTCTTCCTTATCTTGAGCATGAAGAGCAGTTTGAACTATCATAGATCTAGTTTTATTTCCATTTGTTTTCCTAACATTCACTTCACTAGATCTTTCCAATTTACACATTCTAGCTATATGCCCAAAATTATTGCATTTGTAACACATAATACTATCATCCATGAGTGGTGCAAAAGAATTAACATTTTTCTTAACATTGTCATTCACAATCCTAGTACAATGGATAGCTCTATGACCATATTTATTGCAAGAAAAACAATAGCCATGGAAAGTATTATGTAACCTGTTTGGAAGCCTTTGATGAGTGTTCCTTCTTTTGTGATCAACTCTTGTCCATTGCTCTCCTTTGTTTTCTTCTTTTCTGGTATCCTTTGGTTTTTGAAAGTTGACTTTATTTCTGCTGGATGTTCCTGCTTCTTGGATATGGAGATCTTCTTCCCTTTGCTTTCCAAGAAAAATATTTTGTTTAAGACTCATCCTGTTCAAGTCTAACTCTTAGAGAAACCACCTCTTCTTCAAGTCTCTCACATATCAACCTTCCTCCCTTTCCAAAACCTTTGTCAAAACCTTTTAAACTTTATTTCCTTTTTCATCTAGCATCTTGAACTTTATGTTTTTTTGGGTGTTTCTATTTTGGCCATCTCTTCTTCTTGATTTTGTTGTTTTAAAACAAAATTCTCTTCCCTGAATTTTTCCAGATTTCTTAGGGCCAAAAAGAATTCCCCTTTCAAATCAAATTCAATCTCTTCATCACTTTTCATGCTCATATGATCTTCCGAGGGATCCTTCTCCAAGCTGTTAGGCTCTTCCTGGAGAGACCCACTTTGATACCAATTGAAGAACATAGACTTATACTGAGAGGGGGGTGAACAGTATAAGATGCAACCATTTAAAAAACTTTACTTTAGATAGTAGTGGCATCACCATAACATTAACCATCACAGAAAGCAACACACAAAGAAGAGCCATTTTAACATGGTTCACCCAAGATGGGCTACATCCACAGAAATATTTTCACTAAAATCTTTCTCAATCAAGTTCTTTGGGAAATCCTTTCCCTATTACAAATTTTATGAACTTCCTATCCAAAGGAGAATCCTTCCCCTCAACAAGTATTTATGAGCCTCCTACCCAAAGGAGAATCCTTCCCCTCAACAAGTATTTATGAGCCTCCTACCCAAAGGAGATGTCCTATCCCCCAAAGCTCTGGAAATGATACTTCAGAAGATCACTGCCTCTTCTACCGCTAGCAGGTGGAACTCCTTTCCATAGAAGACGTCTTGTCCTCCTTGCTCTAGCTCTAGAGACTTCTATCCTCACTGATCACCTCCACAGATGCTCATCAAAACCTGTACTAAACATAGTCAATCGGTCCAGCACAAGTCCTCTCAAACTCTATCACAAATCTGCACCAAACTCAGTCCTCTGGTCCAACACAAATCTGCTCTCAAATCTCTATTAGATCTGTCCCAAGCTTAAGCCAAAATCTTGAACAAATCAATCACAACTGCTCACAAGTCTTCACCAAGACTTCATAAAATATTTCCACAAGTTCTTCAACAAGAACCTATCCAAATCAGTCCTAGCAAGCTCACCAAGAACTTGCCCAAATCAGCTCAAGCAAGTTTACCAAGAAACTTGCCCAATGTGAACACACAAAGAGAATTGTTAGAGACCCAATGTGTTTCATCCAATCATATCAAATCAATCTCATAGAAGCATAAAGAGAATTGTTAGAGACTCAATATGTTCTATCCTTCAACTCTCAATCTCAACTCAAATCAATCTCATAGAAGCATAAAGAGAATTGTTAGAGACTCAATATGTTCTATCCTTCAACTTTCAATCTCAACTCAAATCAATCTCATAGAAGCATAAAGAGAATTGTTAGAGACTCAATATGTTCTATCCTTCAACTCTCAACAACCAAACAACTCAATTAGGGTTTCAACAACTTATAGCAATGGCATAAGCTTCTCACTCAAAAACCCTAAAGCAAACTTCAAATGCTTCCACTCTCATAAACCAGAATTATGCAATAACTCATAAACTCATCATGATCTCATAATGCATAATCAATACTTCCACTTTCAAAAAATAAGATCCACTCCAAATAAGGAAACTTAATTTAATCCTTTTCACTCCAAACTTATTTTTCAAAAACCATCAATCAATAATAACCATGGAAGAATGTGCCCATACCTTTACTTTGATGAAGAAGGAGAACTCAAAATCTGTCACAACACTAACTCTCAATTTGCCACAAATTAGAGTTAGCAACAATGGAATAATGCACAATGATAAGAGTCCTAATAACACCTTATCACTCCAACTCATCAATAATCAAAACTCACAAATATACATATCAACAATATTCCTTTACACCTTATAACTCCTACTTAATATATCACAAAATAACTTCAACCTCAAAAATAATTACAAGAGAATATCCACTCAATAACTCCAAAGGCTTTCTAACCCCAATATGACATTAAGCACAATTATTCCTTAAACCCTTATAACTCCTAAAATACATTTACTTCTAAATGCATTTACCACATAAACATTAAGCATCAATAATAACAATGTCAAAGCAATATTTCTATTTAACCTTATACCTCCATCCAATTACCAACAATAATTTGCCAAGTCAAATCAAATATTCCACATTATCAACAAAAGATCTACCTTGGCCAAAAATCAATTCTCCAACCTTAGGAGAAGTGTGGAGACACCAACATAAGCGCAAAAGCGCTTCCTCCTCCAAACTCATGGCCCAAGGCAACTATTGTACCACGTGCACAATAATCCATGACCAAAAATGAAACACGCCCGACGTGAATCGATCTCGACACCTCTGCCTAGCGAGCGCCTTCGCTCCACTACCTCCACCGTTGGAGCACAAGTGCCCAACAAAACTCTCAAGCGCCACTCATCGTTTTACCTTCCCTTTGCTCATAGAAATTAAAGACAAACAAATTTGTCTTCCTCACAGGCGTACGAAATCAAAACTTAAACACAGAGCAATACGAAACTCAAAAATCATAGAGCAATCCAAAATCGAAGGTCATAGAGCAATATGAATTCGAAGGTAATCGCGCAAATCGGAGGTGTATTGAACCTTAGGAATTAATGCCCTTTAATAGTCTTTTGCATCCCATGCAAGTTGACGTCGGTGCTCCTTCCAAACAAATGACGTCGACGAGGTAAGTCTTCTACATTGGCGTCACTAAGGGTTTAGAAACCCTTTCAATAATAATTATTAAATTAATAATTATTATTTTATTAATAATAAACTTAACTTAAAACCTTTTCAAAGGTTTGAGTTAATTTATTTATTAATAATCAAAATGGACTTTTAAGGTTTTTTCAAGGAGCAAAAACCTTTTCATTAAGCCAAGATGGTTTTAATAAAAACCCTTAATGAGTCCAGATGGTTTTAAGAAAAACCTTTAACCTTGTCACCATGGTTTTAATTAAAAACCCTTAAACAAACATCATGGAACTTTCAAGATATTTTTGGCACCAAAATCTTTTTGACATCAACACAAATTCCTTTTGATATCAACACAAACTCCTTTTGACATCAATGACAACTCACAACCATGAAGCTAGGCAACATACCCAAAATTGCCAATAGTATGATGATATTCACACAATGACACTGAGAGGGGGGGTGAATCAGTGTAGCTATTAAAATTCAAATCTACAACATTTAAAACTGAAGCAAAGAGAACTTGAAAACCAGAAAGGCAAATTGAACAAGAGAGCACACCACAACACACAATATAACGAGGTTCACCAATTTGGCTACTCCTCAAAAATGACTCGCTTGGACTCCAATCCAAATCCGGTCATGTGCAAAATACCAATTTTACAAACACTTTACCAGCATCCACTGGAAGGAGCACCAACCCCTTAATTTTTTGCTGCAATAGATAGGAGCACCAACCCCTAGTACCAAGCACCAACTTGGACTGCAATTCTGAGCAATTATAATGACATAAAAATGCCTTCACTGTTTACACGACCCTGACTGGTCTGCAATTAAACAAACTCTGCACACTCTCACGACTCTGCTTATTTCTCTCTTGGCCCTCTTCTAACCCTCTTTTCATAGTAATTTCACTCTTACAGCAGCAACCTGATTCTCTACATGACTGTCCTTTTATAACCCCTTTTCCTCATCGAGACTCCTCGTCTTCTATGACTTTTCTAATCCTGCATGCAGTCGAATAACATACTCTGACTGTTCGAATTCCTTTCTCTGCGTGCATGCAATTTTTATTCTGCTTATGTGACTGTTCGAATGCATTTTCGATTCTCCATATGCGGTTGTTCGAATTCTGCATATACGGTTGTTCGAATGCTTTTACGATTCTGCATATACGGCTGTTCGAATGCATTTTTGATTCTCCATATGCGGTTGTTCGAATTCTGCATATACGGTTGTTCGAATGCTTTTACGATTCTGCATATACGGTTGTTCGAATGCATTTTCGATTCTCCATATGCGGCTGTTCGAATTTTGCATATACGGCTGTTCGAATGCTTTTACGATTCTGCATATACGGTTGTTCGAATGCATTTTTGATTCTGCATATACGGCTGTTCGAATGCTTTTTCGATTCTGCATGTATTCTAACTGTTACTGCACTTGTAACCGTCGCATTGTCTTCAGTTGACTTTTCTAATTTTGGCTCCCTGCTTTTTCTCTATAACTGTAGTTCTGTTTCAGTTAGCTGTCAGTTAGCGTGTTGTTGCCACCTATCTCTTTGCACTCTTCTTCACCTTCTACCAGCGAAAACATGACCTGTCACGATATCGTGACACTTTTCGCCTCCTTGTTCCTTTCTTCGCTTGCAACCGCAAAAACCAGACATGTCACGAAATCATGACGTTCTTTGCTTCCGTACAACTCTCCTTCGCATGCAACCGTGAAATCCTTACATGTCGCGAAATCGCGACATTCTTCGCTTCCGTACAACTCTCCTTCGCATGCAACCACGAAATCCTTACATGTCACGAAATCGTGACATTCTTCGCTTTCGTACAACTCTCCTTCGCAAGCAACCACGAAATTGGAACATGTCACGAAATCATGACACTTTTCGCTCACTCTCCTGCAACCCACAAAATGGAACATGTCACGAAATCATGACACTTTTCCTTACCACTCTGCTTCGCTTGCCCGAAAATGGAACATGTCACGAAATCGTGACACTTTTCACTTTTGTACACTTTTCTCCACTTGCCTTAGTGAAATTGGAACATGTCGCAAAATCGTGACGCTTTTTTGCCTTAGCGCTGTTCTTTTCCTTTCGCCCACGAAAATGCGACATGTCATGAAATCGCGACATCTTTCGCATCCGTACAACTCTTTCTTCATGCACTAGCGAAATCAAGACATGTAGCGATATCGCTACAGTTTTGTTCCTTGCACATTTCTTTTGTTTCGTCTTGTAAAAATCTAGCATGTAGCGAAATCGCTACACCTTTTTGACTTTGCACTTTCTTTTCTGCGGCCAGCAAAAAACCAACATGTAGCAAAATCGCTACAACATTTCGACTTGCACTTTCTCTTTGCTTCAACCACGAAAATCCAACATGTAGCGAAATCGCTACAACTTTTTGACTTAGCACTTCTTCTTTGCTTCAGCCAGTGAAAGTTCAACATGTAGCGAAATCGCTACACTTTTGTTGCCATACATTCTCTCTCCTCTTCGAGTCACGAAAACCCGACGTGTCATGATATCATGACACTTTTCTTGCTTAGCTTCTTTGCTGCCAACATGTCACGAAATCATGACAGTTTTTCATGCACTTTCTTCTCTCCTTCGAGATGTCATGAAATCGTGACATTTTTTCATGCGCCTTCTCTCTCCTCAATTTTGTCACGAAATCGCGACATTTTTGGCTGCATTTTCTCTCTCCTCAGTTGTGTCACGAAATCATGACATTTTTTCTTTCTGCCTTATTTCTTCTCAACATGTCGCGATATCGCGACAGAAAACATGTCGCGATATCGCGACGTGTTCTTACTTGTCTTTTTCTTTAAATTTTTGAATCTGGGTCACTTCTGTTTTCCTGGAATTTCATTGTACTTGATTTGACTGACCTCTGAATTCTTGTCCACTGCTTCAACTGCATCAATTCATGTCTGTGTTGACAACAATGACAATACTTTTGCTGCACCTTGCTCAACAATCTCCCCCTTTGGAATTGTTGGCAACACTCATGCACTCTCCTGTAATTCTTCTCCCCCTTTGACAATAATACCAAAGGGCTGCTGTAGACTCCCCCTGAGTCTATGCACACCACTCTCAGACAAATATTGTTATAGTTAGCAAAAATCATAAATATAAGCAAAACTATAAACATAGGCATAAATGCACCCCCCTGAGAATGTGATCCCAAATGATAGTCAGTTCTTGGGAATTGTGACCACTCCCAACTTATTTCGAAGGTACTCAAAAACTTCCTTGGGCAATGGTTTTGTGAATATATCAGCTACTTGCTCTGTAGTTGGAACAAAATCCAATTTGACCTCTCCTTCTGCAACTTTATCCTTCAAGAAATGATACCGGATCGCAATATGTTTGGTTCTAGAATGCATAACCGGATTCTTGGATATGTTGATAGCACTAGTGTTATCACATTTAATTGAAATTGGCTCTTTGAAGTGAATACCAAGATCTTTCAACGTTTGTCTCATCCATAATATCTGTGTATAGCATGTTGTTGCTGCAATGTATTCTGCCTCTGCTGTGGATAGAGAGACTGATTCTTGTTTCTTGTTGTGCCATGCTACCAACCTGTTTCCAAGATAAAATGCTCCTCCACTGGTACTCTTTCTGTCATCAATACATCCTGCCCAATCTGCATCGAATATGCAATCAGTGTGAAGTCTTTACCTTTTGGATACCACAACCCATAATCCATAGTACCCTTGAGATACCTAAAGATCCTCTTTATAGCTGTCACATGAGTTTCTTTGGGACTAGCCTGAAATCTTGCAACCATGCATATTGCCTGTAATATATCTGGTCTAGTGGCTGTTAAATACAGCAGGCTTCCAATCATAGACCTGTACATTGTTTGATCTACATCTGGAGATTTGTCATCCTTGCTCAACTTGCAGCCTGTTGTCATGGGAGTGCTAACTGGTTTACTATCTTCCATTGTGAACTTTTTCAGCATTTCTTTTACATATTTAACTTGAGAAATAAAAATGCCCTTTTCATTTTGATTGACCTGCAGTCCTAGGAAATAAGAAAGTTCACCAATCATAGACATCTCAAATTCTTTCTTCATTTTAGTTGATATGTCTTTGCAATATTCATCCATGCTGCTGCCAAATATTATATCATCTACATAAACAACAAGAACAATAAGATGGCCCTTCTCTGTTTTGACATATAAATTGTTGTCCACCAAACCTTTCTTGAACCCTTGTTTAATAAGATAGTTATCCAGCCTTGCATACCATGCTCTGGGTGCCTGTTTCAAACCATATAATGCTTTCTTTAACCTGCAAACAAAATCTGGATTGTCACCGAGTTGGAAGCCATCTGGTTGTTCAATGTAAACCTCTTCTTCCAGTTTTCCATTCAGAAATGCTGATTTTACATCCATTTGATATACTTTGAAATTTTTATGGACTGCTAAAGCCAGAAACATTCTGATTGCCTCTAGTCCGGCTACTCGGTGCAAAGGTTTCCTCAAAATCAATGCCTTCAACCTGAGCATAGCCTTTACAGACCAATCTTGCCTTATTTTTGACAACCTGTCCATCTTCATTTAATTTATTTCGAAAAATCCATTTAGTGCCAATTATGTTTTTATTTGTTGGCCGTGGTACTAATTCCTAGGTTTTTTTTTTCTCAATCTGATCTAGTTCTTCATTAATTGCCTTCATCCAACTTTCATCTGTGCTTGCTTCAACAACATTTTTAGGTTCAATGCTAGATAACAGAGAATAGTTCCGCACTACTGCTCTTCTTGTCTGAATACCATCTGTGGGGTCCCCAATAATCTGTTCACTGGGATGATTTTTCTGCCAGTTTGCCTATTTTAAATTTCTTGTTTTCTTCTTCTTCTGAGTCAGTTTTTAAAACATCTGGATCAATTTTTTGATTCTCTTCTGTTTCCTTTTCATCATCTCCTTCAATGACTTCTTCATAAATAGGGTAGTTTTCTTGATAAGTAATTTCTCGCTCTCTACCTTCATCAACTTTAACATCAGCACTCTCAACAATTTTCTTTAGCCTCTTGTTGTAACATGTGTAGGCTTTGCTTTTTGTTGAGTAACCAAGAAAAATACCTTCATCAGCTCTGTCTTCAAATTTATCGAGATTATCTTCAGTCCGTTTGATGTAGCACTTGTTGCCAAATACTTTGAAATATCTTGCTGTTGCCTTTCTACCGAACCACAGCTCATAAGGTGTTTTGCTTTCATGCGGTCTTAGCATGCACCTATTTTGAATGTAAACTGCAGTATGGACTGCCTCTTTCCAAAATCTGTCAGCTATTTTGTTCTCAGCCAACATTGTCCGTGCCATTTCTTGCACTGTCCTGTTCTTCCTTTCTACAACACCATTCTATTGAGGTGTCCTTGCTGCTGAAAACTGTCTTCTTATCCCATATTTTTGACAGTATTCTACAAATTCTTCTGAAATAAACTCTCCTCCTCTGTCTGATCTTAGGCATTTAATCCTTTTTCCAGTTTGATTTTCAACCTATTTTTTAAAAATCTTAAACATCTCAAAGGCATCTGATTTAAGCTTTAAAAATAATACCCATGTCATCCTGGAGTAATCATCTATGAACAACATAAAGTATTTGTCACCGTTTATGCTTTGTGTTCTCATGGGTCCACACAAATCGGTATGAATTATCTCCAACGGTTTCTCTGGTGAAGTATTCCTTTGATTTAAATGTGGATCTGGTTTGCTTTCCTTTTTGGCATGAAGCACAGATGCTATTTACTGGTTTGCCAATGGTTGGTATATCTCTTACTGCTCTTTTTGAACTTATTTTTTCCAGATTGTCAAAACTAATATGACCGAGCCTCTTGTGCCACAGCCAATTTTCATCTTCCTGTCCAATCAAGCATGTTCCTTCTGTAGTTTTTGAGAGAGTATATAGATTACCAGAAGTCCTTGATCCAGTAGCTATCAGCTTCCCACTGTGTGCTTTTCTCACTTCACAGCCCTGCTTCTTGAAAATGACTTCATGACCTCTGTCACAGATTTGACTTACACTCAGTAAGTTGTGCTTTAAACCAATCACAAACAGAACTTCCTTGGAATTGATCTTTCCATCACTTATCTTGACTGATCCTTTGCCAACTATCTTGGCTCCATCATTATTTCCAAACTTCACAGAGCCTCCTTCATATTTCTGTAAATTTTCAAATTTTTGTTTATCTCCTGTCATGTGACTGGAACATCCACTATCCAATATCCAAGGTGCTGATTTGTTCTGTGCTTTGAATGTTGTCTGAACAATCAATGATTCCTTTTCTTCCTTGAGTTGCTCCTTTTCTTTCCATTCTGATTTGACTGTAGTTTTGGTCACTTGTTTAGACTTTTCTTTGTCAGTGGCCTATGCTTGTTTTTCTAGGAATTTTCTGTTTTGCTTTAAATTGTTTGGTTGAGTTCTTCTTCCCTGAAATTTATTTGCTGCAAATGTGCTTCTACAGTTTCTTGCTATGTGTCCAAAGTTATGACAGTTATAGCATTCTACAACATACTCTATCAAGGGTGAAAATGCATTTCTACTTGTGAAATTTCTTTGTCCTATATTATAAATGCAATCTGAAATTTTATGACCGTAAGTGTTGCATTTAAAACAATAACCAGAAAAGAAATGATTAAACCTTGGAGTTGGTCTTTGCCAACTTGTAGTAGGAGTCACAAATTTTCTTCTCCTTTGATGTGTGACTTTTGTGAATCCCTCATTGTCAGCACTCTTCTCGTGCCTGGCATTGTTGCTTTCTTTAGCATGATTCAATTTTCTTTGGTCAATCTTGATCTTATCTTCTTTCTTTGCTGGTTCTGCAGTTATGGCTTTTGATCCACTTGAAGATTCTCCTTCGACAAACCCCAAGCCGAATTTGATTCCCGTGGTCCTCTGACTATTTATAATTTTTTCAAGCTGTGTAGAACTTCCTTCAAGTTTGTGATAGCAACTCAATTTTTGATTCTGTTCTTCTAGCCGTATTCTTAAACCATCTATTTCTTCTTCCAGTTTGCTGCACTCATCTATTTTCATGGTTAATTTTACTTCAAGTTCTTCAGACATTTTCTTGAATTCCTCTGTCTGTATTTTCAAACTGTTTATTATGTCAGTGGCATCCTCTAGTTTTCTTGAAAACTTTTTATTCTTTTTCCTTTCTACACTCAACTCTTCAAGTGCAGCAACCAATTCTCCTTCCAGGATATACTTCAGCCTCATCCTTAAAGTTTTCATCACCTTCCTGATTTTCTTCTGTTCTTTCTTCTTCAAGTGCCATGAACAGAGCTTCACCTGTTTCTTCTTGGGAATCCTCACCCGAGCTTTCTTAGAAGAGCTGACATTCTTGGATATGAAGCTTTTCTTCTTGAAGTTGTTCTTTCTAAAATTTTGTTTCTTCTTCCAGTCACCTTTTTCTTGGTGTGACCCTTCACCATTTTTGGTTTTCTCATGCATTGGACATTTGGCTGCAAAGTGACCGACTCCTCCACAATTGAAGCACTTAAATGGTAGCTTTCCTCTATATTTTCCTTTTCCCTTTGTGAGTTTTCGAACAAAATTAGCTTTCGTTTCATCCAGTGTCTCTTCATCCTCAGATTCATGTTCAGCTTTTATATTCTTGTGTGCTTTAAAAGCAACTTCTCTGTCTATAGGCTTAGTTTGTCCTATTCTCATTTCGTATGCAGTCAAGGAACCATGCATCTCATCCATGCTAAAATTGTTTAGATCTTTCGCCTCTTCTATTGCAGAAACTTTGGAGTTAAATCTTTTGTGAAGTGTTCTGAGAACCTTTTTCATGACAACTGCATCATCAATTTCTTCACCGAGTCCTCTGATTGCATTAATGATTCCATTGACTCTCAACATATAGGCCTCTATGTTCTCATCTTCATTCATTTGTAATGCTTCGAACTGAGCTCGATGAGTTTGCAGCTTGGCTTCCTTGATCTTGTTGTCTCCTTCATGGATGCTCTTCAGTTTATCCCACATGTCTTTTGCCGATTTATAGCTCATGACTCTTATCAGTTCACTGTCTACAAGCCCACACATTATGGCATTCTTTGCTTTGGAGTTGTTCTCAAATTTTTTCTTCTCAGCAGTATCTGTTGGAGGAGTAGTGGGTGTTGTGTATCCACTTTCTACAGACTCCCAAATGTCGTATCCCAACGCACTCAGATATGTCTGCATCCTGAGTTTCCAGAAAGTGTAATTAGTTCCATCGAACAAGGGAGCTTTGTTGGATGAGAATCCTTCACCACCTGCCATTGTGTTTCTTCCAAGATCACCTTAGCTGATTAAGCTTGTTCAAGAAACCTTGCTCTGATACCAATTGATATTCACACAATGACACTGAGAGGGGGGGTGAATCAGTGTAGCTATTAAAATTCAAATCTATAGCATTTAAAACTGAAGCAAAGAGAACTTGAAAACCAGAAAAGCAAATTGAACAAGAGAGCACACCACAACACACAATATAACGAGGTTCACCAATTTGGCTACTCCTCAAAAATGACTGCTTGGACTCCAATCCAAATCCAGTCTGTGCAAAATACCAATTTTACAAACACTTTACCAGCATCCACTGGAAGGAGCACCAACCCCTTAATTTTTTGCTGCAACAGATAGGAGCACCAACCCCTAGTACCAAGCACCAACTTGGACTGCAATTCTGAGCAATTATAATGACATAAAAATGCCTTCACTGTTTACACGACCCTGACTGGTCTGTAATTAAACAAACTCTGCACACTCTCACGGCTCTGCTTATTTCTCTCTTGGCCCTCTTCTAACCCTCTTTTCATAGTAATTTCACTCTTACAGCAGCAACTTGATTCTCTGCACGACTGTCCTTTTATAACCCCTTTTCCTCATCGAGACTCCTCATCTTCTATGACTTTTCTAATCCTGCATGCAGTCGAATAACATACTCTGACTGTTCGAATTCCTTTCTCTGCGTGCATGCATATTTTTATTCTACTTATGTGACTGTTCGAATGCATTTTTGATTCTCCATATGCGTGTTCGAATTCTGCATATATGGCTGTTCGAATGCTTTTACGATTCTCATATCATTGTTCGAATGCTTTTACGATTATGCATAAATGGCTGTTCGAATGCATTTTTCATTCTCCATATGTGGTTGTTCGAATTCTACATATACGGCTATTCGAATGCTTTTACGATTTTGCATATACAGCTGTTCGAATGCATTTTTGATTCTCCATATCCTCCATATCTTCAACTATCTTGAATGCTTTTTCGATTCTACATGTATTCTAACTGTTACTGCACTTGTAACCATCGCACTATCTTTAGTTGACTTTTCTAATTTTGGCTCCCTGCTTTTTCTCTGTAACTGCAGTTCTGTTCCAGTTAGCTATCAGTTAGCGTGTTATTGCCACCTATCTCTTTGCACTCTTCTTCGCCTTCTACCAGCGAAAACATGACCTGTCACGATATCATGACACTTTTCACCTCCTTGTTCCTTTCTTCGCTTGCAACCGCGAAAACTAGACATGTCACAAAATCATGACATTCTTCACTTTCGTACAACTCTCCTTCGCATGCAACCACAAAATCCTTACATGTCACAAAATCATGACATTCTTCGCTTCCATACAACTCTCCTTCGCATGCAACCAAAATCCTTACATGTCATGAAATCATGACATTCTTTGCTTTCATACAACTCTCCTTCGCATGCAACCATGAAATCCTTACATGTCACGAAATCATGACATTCTTCGCTTCCATACAACTCTCCTTCGCAAGCACCCACGAAAATGGAACATGTCATGAAATCGTGACAATTTTCGCTTCCCTGCACTCTGCTTCGCTTGCAGCCGCGAAAATGGAACATGTCACGAAATCGTGACACTTTTACTTTCGTACACTTTTCTTCGCATGCCTCAGCGAAATCGGAACATGTCGCGAAATCGTGACGCTTTTCTGCCTTAGCGTTGTTCTTTGCCTTTCGCCCGTGAAAATGCAACATGTCACGAAATCGTGACATCTTTCGCATCCGTACAACTCTCTCTTCATGCACTAGCGAAATCAAGACATGTAGCGATATCGCTACAGTTTTGTTCCTTGCACCTTTCTTTTGTTTCGTCCCATGAAAATCTAGCATGTAGCGAAATCGCTACACCTTTTTGCCTTTGCACTTTCTTTTGCTGCGGCCAGCGAAAAACCAACATGTAGCGAAATCGCTACAACATTTCCACTTGCACTTTCTCTTTGCCTCGACCAGCGAAAATCCAACATGTAGCGAAATCGCTACACCTTTTTGCCTTAGCACTTCCTCTTTGCTTCAGCCCGTGAAAGTCCGACATGTAGCGAAATCGCTACACTTTTGTTGCCGTACATTCTCTCTCCTATTCGGGTCACGAAAACCCGACGTGTCACGATATCGTGACAGTTTTCTTGCTTAGCTTCTTTGCTGCCAACATGTCATGAAATCGTGATAGTTTTTCATGCACTTTCTCTCTCCTCCGAGATGTCACGAAATCGTGACAGTTTTTCATGCGCCTTCTCTCTCCTCTGTTATGTCGCGAAATCGTGACAGTTTGGCATGCATTTTCTCTCTCCTCCGTTGTGTCGCGAAATCGTGACATTTTTTCTTTCTGCCTTCGGACTTCTCAACCTGTCGCGATATCGCGACAGAAAACATGTCGCGATATCGCGACAGTTTTCTTACTTGTCTTTTTCTTTGATTTTCTGAATCTGGGTCACTTTTGTTTTCTTGGAATTTCACTGTACTTGATCTGACTGACCTCTGAATTCCTGTCCACTGCTTCAACTGCATCAATTCCTATCTGTGTTGACAACAATGACAATACTTTTGCTGCACCTTGCTCAACATATGACACTCATATCACTGGGTGAGCCCTCATTGATGAAGGAATATATAAGGAAAATATTGACTATTCTTGGTTTAATTACTTGACACAAGCACGATGTGCTTCAGTGCCAGTGGAGTATAAAGAACATATATTCAAGAGTGAGCCTCAAGTAAATGTAATATCTCTCAATCGAGGGAAGATCATAGTGGATTTATCATATCCTCTTGAATATAATAGGTATCATGGCAATAGTTCTAGGGCTCATAGGCCCCACATAGCTAAGTAGATCAACCAAGTTATCAAATTATCAAGATCAATTTAATTAGATTCAGTTAGACTTGGGTTAATACGTTACCCACCTGGTTGTACATCAAAACAAGCCAAGAAAATTTTATAGAGTATTTTCTTTTTCTAATTTATATATTTAACATAACACACTAACCTTAAGCAATCTTACAAAAGCTATTATTTAATTAAGCATTACATAGGTTTAATGTTTTTTATTTTTATCTAAATATGAGCATATATTCTAAATATTTATGTTCTCATGTTTTACAATTTATAATACTATGGTAGGCACACTTTTAATTTTACTACAGAAAATTTCTAAAGTTCTTACCTTGGTTTTCAAAGAATATTAGCTCAACTCCTAGATAATTTTGTTGTCAGTAGTTTCAAAGTTCACTGGTATTATTTTTACGTTTTCTCATTTTTCTTTTATTAAGGTATTAATATTTCAATCAAGTTATTTCCTTGATATACTAACCTCAAGAAATACTATTTCACTGTTTATATCTCTATGTGTGTAGATCATGGTTATGTCGGGTCGGGGTATTGTATATAACTTTCATTATGACTCTACCTAAAAATATCCTTTTCCATGAAAAAAGTAGTGTAGATGGGGGGTATTCAGTTGGATAGAGAAAGTGGATGTTATATTTCTTTGCATGTCAACTAAAAGAGATTTTTTCATACCTGGTTTTTCCTTCATGTGTTAAGAAAATAGATATTTTTATTTTTTTTGTTCTGCTTTGTGAATTTGACTAGTATGGAAATTTACAATAAATCTAAAGGAGGAGATCAAATTAGATAGGGAGGTAGAAAGAGAGTTAACTTTGAAAGTAATAAATTTAGGAGATATGGCAAAGAGTTTTCCAAAATATATGATCAAAAACTCACAAATCTAGAGAAGACTAGGGAAACTATGCCAAAGAACAGGAACGAGAGTAATAATAGAGGAAACAAAGCTCCACCATGTGGATTTTATATATACCAAGCAGCATATTATACCAACAAATACCCCCAAAAAGTTTATCTTTATCATAAATCCCTGGAAGGGGTCACTCATAGGATCTCTACGGTGATAATTAGTCCTATATTTGATGGTCAAGTTACTTATTTCTTATTAAATGGTAATTTTTTTGATAAATATGTACATATTTTTATAGATAGTGGATCAACTAATAGCTTTATTTCCACTAGATTAGTGAGGGACATACCTAAAAAACCTAGGTTTTTAGCTAATGGTTGGAAGGTAGAGTATGGTTTAGGGCAAACCTACCAAGTCAACCAATGTTTGTTTGATCCTCACATCATTTTACCACAAGGAAAAACTAATTGTAATTTGTATGTGGTACCTTTGCATGCTTTTGAAATCATTATTGGTGTTGATTGGTTAAAAGCTCATAAGGCTCTTCTAAATTTTGAGGAAATATGGGTAGAGTTTATGGATGAGTATAATCAAAGGATTAGAATTCATTATGATTGTGGTGCAATTAAGACATATATTATTTGTCATGTAGATAAATAAAGTTATTAGGAGGAAAGGAATGATATTTATAGTTAAAATAAATATGAAAGAAGAGATTGAAGTGGAGTCTGAACTCTTCTAAAAGTATCTTATTTTGAAAGAATTCAAGGATGTATTTTTGGAGGACTTTCCAGGGTTACCTCCTCAAATATATTTTGATATTTATATTTATTTGTTACCTAGAGTTGCACCCATTTCAAGGGAACCATATAGGATGACTCCTATTGAGCTACAAGAGCTCAAAATACAACTTTACAATTTGCTAAAAAAAGGGTTAATCAATCCTAGTGTGTCACCATGGGGAGATCCTATATTGTTTGTTAAGAATAAATATGGTACCTTAAGAATGTGCATTAACTACTAGATATTGAATAAGGTTACTATAAAAAATAGGTACACGCTACCTAGAATTGATGATCTCTTTGATCAATTGAAGGGAGTAACCATCTTCTCAAAAATTGACCTTAGGTCTATATATCATTAAGGATTCAATAAGAAGACACTTCTAAAACAACATTTAGAACCACGTATGGATATTTTAAGTTTACCATCCTATCATTTGGGCTATCTAATACCCCAATAACATTCATGAATCTCATGAATAGCATTTTTAGAGAGCAATTGGATAGATTTTTACTCATATTTCTAGATGATATATTGATCTATTCCAAGAGCAAGAAGGAGCATGATCAGTATATGGCAAGTGTACTTAATATTCTTATAAAGAATAAGTTGTATGGAAAGCTATCAAAGTGTGAATTCTACACACCACAAGTATATTATTTAGGACATATTATCTCTGCTAAGGGGATTGCAATTGATCCCAAGAAAATATAAGCAATTATTTATTGGCCAAAATCTACTAATATGACTAAGGTACAAAGTTTTATGGGGATTGTATGATATTATAGGTGATTTTTTAGAGGGTTATCAAGAATTTCCCAACCCATTACAAACCTTCAAAGGAAAGGTAAAGCCTTAAAATGTATAGAGAAGTGTGAAGAGGATTTTCAAATTTTGAAATAAATATTGACAACCACACAAATTATGCAATTATATAATCGTAATAAGTAGTTTATAGCATGTACTAATTCATTAATTGAAGTATTAGAAGGGGTTTTAACCCAATATGACGTGGTTATTGCATTTGAATCAAGGAAACTTAAGAGTCTCAAGGTGAATTATGCCACTCATGACTTGGAGTTGGTAGTTGTTGTGCATGCCCTTAAGATTTGGAGGCACTATTTATTGAGAAAACCATTTGAATTGAAAACAAATCACCTAATTTTAAAATACATATTTACTCAAGCCTTATTGAATGAGAGGCAATGATGGTATATGGAGTTTCTAGCTGAATATGATTTTGGCATAAAGTATATTAAGGATCAAGAGAATAAAATTGTTGATGCTTTGAGTAGGAGGTGTGCATTGCTGCCGTGACTAAATGTTATTATGATTTTTTGGATTGGATTAAAGCCTTGCAAAAAAAAGATGAGTTTTTCTAGTCTTGTAATATTTAGGTTGACCAATAAATTTGAAGGGATATAGGCTTTGTAGTTAAATATGACTTGTTGTTTATAATAATAGGTTGGTATTTCCAAATCGTAGGTGGATTAAAAAAAATCCTTAAGGAGACACATAATAGTCCTTATTATGCATACTCGAGAGGGGTAAAAATGCATGAGATCTTGAGAAGGACCTACTATTGGCAAGGTATGAAAAAGGATATCACTAATTATATGGCCATATGCTTTGAGTGCCAGAAAGTGAAAGTGAAATATTTGTATCCAGTGGGTAGGTTGTACCCACATGAGATACCCACACAAAATGGCAGGTGGTATCAATGGATATTATAGTGGGTTTGCTTAAAACAAGGGTTAGGCATGATGTAATACTGGTGGTTATGGATAAGATAACCAAATTCACACATTTTATACCTGGTAATGTGTAATATGATGCACCTGAAGTAGCAAGCAAGTTTTCTAGGGAAGTAATAAGACTACACTGATTTCCAAAAAATATAATTTCTCATAGATATTCTTACTTTACGTTTGAATTTTGGTAGGCTTTGCATGAAGCATTAGGAACCAAATTGAATATTAGTACCATCTATCACCATTAGAAATATGGAAAAACTATGAGGGTAAACCAGGTATTAGAGGATATGTTAAGAATGTATTGCATGTATCAACATACAAAATGGGAAGACTATTTATACCTAGTGGAGTTCACATATAATAACAATTATCATTTATCTCTAGGTATGACACCTTTTGAAGTACTATATGGAAGAATATGTAAAAATCCCTTATCTTGGGATAATTTATAAGATTGGTTATTGATCAGACCAAAAATTGTAAAGGATATGGAAGATAATTTGAAAAGAACTTAGCATAAGGTGAAGGAGGCCACAGACTGGCAGAAGAGCTATCCGAATATCAAAAGGACATTGAGATAATATTCTATGGGAGACAAAGTGAACTTAAGGGTGAAGAAAACTTCTATAAAATATTCCAAAATTGACTCAAGATATGTGGATCCATATGAAATTGTGGTTAAGATAAGCCTTTTTGCACACAAACTTGCTCTACCACCAATCTTATCCAAAATCCATAATTTCTTCCATGTGTTCCTCTTTAGAAAATATTTTTTTATCCTATTCATATTTTGGATGTTTCCAAATTTTAGACGACTCATCCACTAAAAATTGAAGGTATGTTCATATAATTGGTTTTAGGACCAAGAACCTAAGGAAGAGGAATATAGAGTAATGCAGGGTCCAATGGGACCTCTACTCGGACATAATTGTGATGTGGAATAACGTGGTAGAAATGTGGTAGTAGTTTCCTTATTTGTTTGAGTAGATATTATGTGGTTTGATGATATATGTATATATGCATATGATTGTGTGATTGGATACTAAGCAAAATATCTTTGAGTATGGTTTGAGTTACTAAGTAGAGTAGTATTGTGTATATTTTTGTGTTGCTAGGTAGAGTAGATTTGCTCATGTGATGATGTATGTTTTGATATGTCCATGAAATTTTGGTTGAATGCAATATGACATACTAAATGATTTAATTGCATGTTCAAATCTGAATGATTTATGATTCACAGATGATTTTTGATACAACTAAAAAAGTATGATTTATAAATTGATATGATTAATTTGGCATATATAAAAAGTTATATTCAACTTGTTTAACCATGTCATGAAACACAATAATTGTATTTTTTTCTAGTGGAGGATGTAATGACCCTCTTTGTATGATCATTGATTATAAATTAATAAATGAATTACACTTGCCTTTTTTGTATGAAGCGTGGTGCTGCTGATGTCCATTATGTATGCAGGATCAGGTATACATTTTTGATAGACAATGATTGATCCACGAAAAATATTATCTCATGAGTACATGGAAGCTTACACTCTACATATCATATAGGTGCATTGCAAAGGATTTGCATTATTGGGTGAGCTATGTTTGAATTTTTGTTATTTTATTTTTTAGAATTAAATGATACATGCATATGATTTGGTGATGATGAATATGTCTAAGGTAAGGAAACCATTTTGGTAAAATAGAATTTTTAAATAAGAATGAAAGTTACTATTAAAATCATAAATAATAACAAAAAATAAATGAAATAAAAATAAAATGTTATTATATTCCTTTCTTAATATATTACATAATTTTATATGGTAGATCATGGTTATGTCGGGTTGGGGTATTGTGTGTAACTTTCATTATGACTCTATCAAAAAATTCTTTTTCCATGATGGAAGTAGCACAAATGGAGGGATGTTGGTTAGGTAGATAAAATGGATGTTATATTGCTTTACATTTCAATTGAAGGTAAAGTATTTCATGCTTGATTTTGCCTTCATGCATTAAAGAAGATAGATATTTTTATTGTTTTTGTTCTATTGGGTGAACCTAACTAGTTTGGAAATTTTATCTCCATTAGAAGAGAAGCGGAAGGATGACAAAGTGATTTACAATTAAATTCAAAATCATAGGTTGAGTCCTTGGTCCTTTAATTTAGATATTTGATACACTAGAATTGGGTGAATTTTATTTATGTCATAATGATGAATGATCAAAATTAATAGAACTCATATGCTAATGCCTGTAGTTGAATGAAATTGGTTTGGCTGTAAATGCTATACATTGTTTGTACTTGAACTATAGAGGAGTTATTTTGTATTTGTTAAGTTAAATCAATCTATGTGAAACCATACAAATCTATCCATTGGTTTTTATAACTACTAGCACTAGATAAACTGGAAAGTGTATGTGAAAGGGTGCTATTGATTTTTATAGTATGACATTGAAAATGGTGGTTATTGAGGACATTATTGTTATGCTATTATTTCCTGCTTGTATATGTCATCATGATGAGTTTGTGTTGGAACTCCTCATGGTATGAAATGCATGCATGGAAAGAGATATGTTTGTATTGTTGCATGATGTTGAATTATTAGTATAAGGAAAACTTGATGCTTTGATTTAGCTATGTATTCATTTATAAGATGAGCCTTTCTGACCTTAGTTTTCCACTTAACAAGTCTTTGGCCATCAAAAATATGATGGAAAATAAGATAGCTGGAAAAAGTATTATTTTATCCTTTTTCTATCATGTGTAGAATGAGAAATTGGAGCACTGAAACTCCTCTATTTAGACTCAAGGTGCTATCGCTTGTGTTAAGATAAAACTATTTGTAGTGTTTTTGTTAGTATGTAGAAGATGAAGGAAATATAACATAAAATGTTTTCTTTACCCATATAATTATTTTTTGATACATTTATTGTACTAGGTTGTGGTATACAAACAAGAAAATATGACATTTATGTATATCTTTTATTCTCCAAATGATAAATTAAAATTGTAGATAAAAACCGGATTCATAGTATTCCAAATGACATATGAAAAAAAGGGAAGCATCATATTCATTTCTTTAATACAAAGTATTGCAGCCTTGTGGAACATCAATTCTTGCATGTATTAAATGGTTGTCTAGAAAATATTTCAATTGTGTATATAGTGCAGGAGATAATGTGTGTGTTTAACACTATTTTAAAAAACCCTAAAAAAATAATATATATCTTTAACATGGTGATATTTGAGGGGGTTTATTCAATAAGAGTTGCTCCAAAACACGAGTAAATATCACTGTAAATCTCATGAGTTTATTATAGCATATTTTGATAAGATAACTTGCCAATTGGACTAGTAGATAGATTAGTTTGTGATGAGAAAATAATAACTTGGTTATCTTTTAAAAGAGGATCTAATATGAAAATTATATGTTAAATTTAGTAAATTATTTTTTGTTGGAAAACCAAGTAAATGTTGTCTTATATAATATAATCCCTAAAAGACTTAAAGGAGAACCATGTTTATTATCCTAGAGAAATGCACTCTGATATTAATAAAAAAATGAACTACTTCATTTAGAATGTGAATTATTAGAGTTTATTCAAAAAAATTGGTAATCTAAGAGTGTGATAATCTCCCAGGAAGTTTGGGTAGATTCATTGTGTAAAATCATAGAGGTATTATCCTTGAGATTGATTCATTGTGCATTAAGTTGGGAAACAAAAATAATTGACTTTAGTTGGTTCTTTGGGTATAACCGTATGTGGTAAATATTTACTCAAAAATTCATTAACAAAACCATTGTAAAGACAATATTAAATATAACATGGTTTTTAAATTGTTAGCATAGGATTATGTAATAAGATTTTATGTATCTAAAGATGTTTAAAGCAAAGATAATTTATATTAGCATTGCTTTAGATATTTAAATATTGAAGTAAGTGAATTATTTATTTTAAGATAAATTTAAGTTGTATTTACCTTTCGGCTTATGTATGATCTACGTACATAGAGATATATAGTGAAATAGTCTTTCTTTTTGTTAGTATATCAAGGAAATAACTTGCTTTGAATAATAATACCTTAATAAAAGAAAATAGGAAAACCTAAGAATAATATAGTGAAGTTTGAAACTAGTGATAACAAATTTATTCAGTAGTTGAGCTAATATTCTTTGAAAATTGAGGTAGAACTTAGGACTTCTCCTTTAGTGAAATTAAAAGTGTGCCTACCATAGTATTATAACTTATAAAATACGTCAACATAAGTATTTAGAATATATGATCATATTTAGATAAAAGTATACAAGAAGATAAACCTATGTAATGCTTAGTTAAATGATAGCTTTTGTAAGATTGCTTAAGGTTAGTGTGTTAAGTATAAAATTTTTGGATCCTATCTGGAGCCTTTAATGATAAAAACTAGCTATAAATTCAAATAGTTCTTTGGTACAACTCATTGATAAGGATGAGCAAACTACTTGAGAACCTAAAATAGTAAACGAATGCTTAATTTAAATTCTTTGAGGAGGAAGATTCCAAATAGAAAATATGAAGAGGTCATTGAGAAGGGATGACTAATTGAAATCACCCAATGCTTTGAGGTATGGGAATGCACACAACGAGTCTCAAGAGCAATCGTAGTTTGATGAAATTGGTCCAAATAAGAGACTTGCTCAAAATTTGTAATGAGGGATAGTATGGTCAAAATAAGTAGTACTATGATAAGTACCATCTTCATTTGACTTAGCTAGTTTAGGTACAACATTTGGTATGAGATAAACAATCATTAGTCACAATGGACATGTGTGATCAAGTTCAATTTTAGGGTATTGACATGGCTCTAGCTAACTCTGAGTAGTGTATAATCAATTAGACACTAGGTATATGCATGCTAACCGCCTTAAATACAAATATTGGATCACGTCAACCGATTAGTCGAAGGTTCAATATGATAAGGGATGGGGAAGTATGCATCCAGCCTCTAGGTGTTATGGGTCTTAAAGGATAACCCTAGCCATGGATTGACACTCATTCTAGAACACAAGGACATTAAATGAAGTTAATCGATTGTAAAATGTCATCTTTCACAAGATTTAGCGAATATGATCCACTTGGGTGGCTTTGTAGCAATATTGAACTAAAACATGGTATGATATGTATGTACTGATTTAAAAAACTGATATCGATTCATTGGGTGATACAAATCTATTGTTAATATGAAGGCACTTTTAAAATTGAAAACATTAAATTTTGAAAAACAATTACCCTGTAAAATTTGCTTAGCTTATTTTGAAGTATAACCAAGTGGGTAGAATTGGGTTGTTACACTTGCACATTAAAAATATAAAAATATGGTCCAATTTGGTATCTTGATTTCATATGTATGCATCTTCTATGCTAACCATTACAATTTAATCATTTCTTTGTTGAATGGAACAAATCAATACCTTGATTTCATATATGTGCATATTCTAAGCTAACCATTACAATTTAATAATTTCTTTGTTGAATAAATATAGATATAGAAATACATTAAATGCTATTTATTTAGTAGAATTTATTGATATTTTGTTATAAAAGCATAAATTTACATTTATTATTTTCAAGCCTCAAAATCCTTGGAGGAGAAATATAGAAATAATAAGTAATTAAATTAAGTAAAACAAATTAAAGCTTTGTATAAAATGAATACTTTAAAATATTGTTAATTTGATTTAGAAAAATAATTTTCAATTAATAATTTGGTACTTTATTGTAAGATTATATCACGAGGTTAAATTAGAAAAATCACAAAATAACTTTGTTAGATTTTTATTTATTTTTTTAGAAAATATAAATCATTAGCTAAAAATTATTAATCATAGGTGACAAAATTTTCATAATGTGAGGAATCCAACAACTAAATAATGGGGTATAGAAAAAAATGAGAAATTACAAAGCGTTTTTTTTAGAATAGTCAAGTATTGTTATTAAAAATTGAAGAAATGAAAAACTTTCAAGAAGTCAGTAATACGATAAAATATTTAAAATAAATATAAGAGAAAATAAATCTAGGGATGAAATATGTGATTGCATGTAAATAACCAAAAGTACATGTGAAGTTGGAAGAATACCGTCCACAGGAGAAGCCCTATCAACAACAATATTATAAAAAAATATTTGATTTCACTCTTCATGGAAATCAAGGCTATAAAACGATTTCCTACAAAGACTACACTTAAGCAAAAGTCTAAGTTTCACTCTTGAATAGCTAAGGTGGTCAAAAATGTGGCCCTTCTATCTTATCAAAAATATTCATCGAGTTTCAATAAAATGAGTTTTATTGAGGGAGTGAAACCAGTCTCTCCAACCCATTCTCCTTGCAAAAGTGCACCACTCTCATAGCCCTTAAAAGGAAGTGTAATAGGATATTTTAAATTGGATAAGAGGTCTCACCTTACCCGCATTTAGTTGGGAAGGTTTAGAGACAATACTAGAGGCACCAATAGTTTTAATGCTTTGACACTCTTTGGTTGTGAGAGTACCTTATTTCTAAGCAAGTATTAGTAGGATCTACTGATTTCTTCTTTGTTATTTATAATATTTTGGGTTAATAGTTTAGGTTTTAATTTACTTGTTATTTTTAGTTTAACAGTATAAACCCAAATTCCCTTTCTTTCGATTATGGATGGAATAACTAGTTGACAATATGGGATGTGTCTTCATACTACCCACCCATTTTTTTGTGATTAATGTAATTTATATTTTTTAGTAATATAAAATATATTTTAATAAATATATAATAAATCAATGTTTAAAATATACTTTACATCCTACTCAAAAAAAGGATAAAAAATACCTACAAGTGAAGGGTATATGGTTTCCTATAAATAATATAAAGCTATAATGAAAGGAAGCGGTTGTTTTTGTTTGTCATTAAAATGTTTACGTCTTGCTACGAAATTATATTTGTTATTTTATTAATTATGTTTTATGACAAGAATTGAATGTTTTTAGAAGAGAAGAAATAAAATTTAAAATAAGGATTTCAACCTTCAATTCTATCATGTTTTGGAAGATTTTTATGGTAGCCCAATAAAATTGTATTGTTTGTTTATTAATCTGATACAAGTATTTACATATTATGAATATAAGTTTTAATTATGCCATACTAGAACAAAATGATATTTTTTACAAGCAATAAGTTCCAAAGCACTATATATAGGGATATATCATATTTCAACTGTTAATTTTATATATGGGGATATTTTACATGCAATCCCTTACTTTTTATTGTGTTACTATATATTTGGATTTAATATATGTAGGCATTGGTGGTGATTGAATGATCGAACAACCATTTCAATAAAAATCAATCATCCCTTCATGAAATATTGTCTTGTTTATTGATACGTCAAAGAAATTACTCTTTATTAAAAGTAGAAAAAACTCTTCCTACATGTTTTATTATTGCATTGCATCTTATATTTTGCATCATATGTATTTTTTAAACTATGGTTGTAGATATGTTACACATGTATTACAACCAAGTTTTATTTCATAAAAATTGGAATTGAAGAGAAAATATATGTATGTATGTATGCAATCATATGTATAAGAAAATACATATGTATTACAAGATGTTTTACTAAAAAATATTTTTCTAAAAAGAATCAATTAAACAATTGTTACTCAATATAATTTTTTTAAAAGATATATGTATGAGACATACATATATACATACATATGTATGTGTGATATATGCTTACATACATATAATATGTATGTATACAATCATATGTATCAGAAAAAATGTTTAATGTTTTCTTTATACATACTATTTTTATTGAATTTTACTAAAAAATATTTTTTTGAAAGAAAACATTAAGCAATTTTTAATTTGTCAATCAATAGAGAATTTGTGATATATATATATATATATATATATATATATATATATATATATATATATATATATATATATATATATATATATATATATAGGAGAGAGAAAGAGAGAGAGAGATACATGGAGTTTTATTTACTATTATAGACAAAAACATCTAATTATATGCAAAAAAAATGAGGATATATTAATTTCAGCTAATACTTTTTTATTCATAGTTGGCATAAAATTTTACCTTGAGTCTAAATTAGAGGAATTATTGAACATTATTGGAATGGTTAGATATAGGTTTCTTTGTAAAAATCATACAATTTTCTAAAAAAATGATGCAAAAAGAAGTAGGAAAACTCTTAAGGAGAGGGATCCAATGTAAATAGTGAGCATGCTAAATGAGAAAATCTAGGAACTTTAATATCATAGTTAGATTTTATCAAAATGTAAATCTACTTAAAAAAACAAGGCTTAGTAAGTAATACAAGAGGATAATTATGTTCAAATAAAATACTACAATTTTTTTAAATAAAAAAACCCCTTGCGGAGCCACCTTGGTTTGAGAGACCATGAACAAGGGGTTCTACATCGTCAAAGTCACCCGGGGGTTGCACCCGACCCTGCCCACACCAACATTATCAATGTGATTTTGGATACCCAATTCAGATTTTTGGTAGGGTGAATATTTGAACCTGGGACCTCCCTTGGAGGATCATCCTTTCCTCTCCAACTCACCTACAATACCTGGGTTACCATTACCTTCAATTAAATTCCATCAATTCCAAAATAAATCATATTACAATATGTAACATCTCATATATAGAAAACAATAATGTGAAAAAACTATAAAACCCCTCAAAAGGAGATTATCTCCTTTGGCATAGGAAACTTGACCATTTGGAAGAAATCAACTTGAAGTAGTTAGTCAGTAAAGGCATGGTTCATGACCTCAAGGATATTAGATCTAACACTATCAACATTTGTAAATCATGTGTGATATACAAGGAAAAACGTGTAAGCTTTGCTTGTCTCCCACATAGAGCTAAATATGCTCTAGATATTATTCATTCATATATTTATGATCCTATGGATACTCCATATATTGGTGGTGCATTATATTTTACCACTTTTATTGATGATTATAGCAAAAAAATATGGATTGTATTTTTAAAGAAAAAAAAGTATCATACTTGATCATTTAAAAAGTTATTTTGCTAATTTAGAAAGATAGATAGATAGTCAAATTAAGATATTTTGTAGTGACAATGGAGAAGAATATTGTTTTGCTAAATTTGAAAAATTTTGCAGGCATAGGTATATCTCTAGAAAAAAGACTACACCTTATTCTCCTCAGAAAAAAGGACTAGTAGAATAATACATAGAACACTACTAGAGAAGATGAGGAGCATGTTGTCAGATGTAAATCTAAGTAAAGGGTTTTAGGTTGAAGTAATTTCCACTTCCAGCTATTTGGTTAATTTATCACTATGCACTAATTTTATTGACAAGACACCATAAGAGGCTTGGAGTGGGAGAAAACCATCAATCTCTCACCTAAGGGTTTTTGGTTGTGATACCTTCATGCACATTCCTATTAAAAAGGGAAAAAAGTTGGATGAAAAATCTAGGAAATGTATTCTTGTTGGTTATAGAGAAGTTGTTGGAACAAAGGGATATAAATTATGGATTTTACATGAACACAAAATAATTTTTAGTAGATATGTGTTTTTGAAAGAAATGAAGACAACTAGGGGCATTCAATAAAAAGAATTACAAAAGTTGAAAGAGAAGGTTAGTACACATGAATGCACTATGAAAGATCAACCTTCAAGTGAAGCACATACTCAACCCTATCAACCTCAAGAAATAATATCTTTTAATATTTTAAATAGAGTTTCTAGACTATAAATACGTGGTGAATATTTACCTTCTTATGTACCTAAACAGGTGCATCAAGAGGATCACTAAAATTTATAGATTGATTCTCCACCTTCCATAGAAGAGGTCCAAGAATCAATGGAGCAATCTAGAAGAACTAGAAGAGAGACATATTTATAGTAGATTTTAAGATAATTTCTATGGATTTACAACTACTTGTGATGATCCTCTCACATTTAAATATGCCATGAATAGTCCAAAGAAAGAGTATTGGCAGGTCATGCAGGAAGAAATGGATTCAATGAATAAGAACCATGTATGGGATTTAGCTCAGCAACCTACCAGGAGAAAGATCATAGGAATAAAATTGGTGTTCAAAAAGAAGTTAAGGCCTAATAGATCTATGGAAATATAAAAGACCAAGTTGGTTGCAAAAGAGTTCTCTCAGATCCTATGTATCAATTTTCATCAAACTTATTCTCTGACTATGAAGTTATATTCTATTAGAATTTTTCTTGTATATATTGTTTCTTTTGATTTAGAAGTTGAACAAATGGATGTAAAAATGATATTCCTGTTGAAGAGAAATAAATATCTCCAATAAACTAAAACAAGAAAAATAGTAATAGCATAATCAAAGTAATAAGATAGCAGATTCACACATTACACAATATTTATCCTGGAAACCCTCAAGTTGGAAAACCATCACAGTATTATCTTATTATTGCATTAACTTGACCATCTCCAATACAATAATATTCTCCTTTTGTTTCTCTTCAAATCCTAATGCAAGTACGATATATATAATAAAGGCACATACACAAATTTTATAATATTATGAGCAAAAAAGCAAGAGTTCAAATATAGTAACACTAAAAGCCCATATGGGTCTAAAAATAACTTAAAACCCTAAAAAATTTTAGTATATCGCACACAATGTCTAATACCTTTTAGTGTTAACCCCACCCGAATAACATCGAAAATATTCAACATATGTCTAATACCTGCATGTAGATTTGGAGGAAATATATATGCAACAACCTAAAGATTTTGAAGTAGGAGGTGCAAGTGTTGTTTGTAGATTGAAAAAATCACTCTATGAATTGATGTAGTCTCCTAAAAAATGGTACCAATATTTTAATAGTTACATGTTCCAGATTGGATTTTTTGTAACTCTGCAGATCCATGTGTGTATTATAAAACATAAATTAAAAGTTTTGAAATTTTGGTTTTGTATATGGATGACATCCTCCTAATTTTTTTTTTTTTTTTTTTTTTTTGAATTTACATGGTGGAATTGGTAGTTGCCATGAATCCAGGCAGGCTGTCCGACTTTTTATGGCCACCACAGTATTCTGCGATATCCGCCCCATAAGATGCCACACAGATCTTCACGCAGTATGCCCCTATAACCACCATGCCATAATCATTTTAAACCTTTTACACCACTGAAAGCACCATGAAAGGGATAAGCATTCAGTCCAGCAAGGCCCGAGATTTGAACCTTGGACCTCCACCCCCTTTATGTGGTTTGGATGAATCAATTGGTATACACCTCGGACCTTACATCCTCCTAATTAAAAATAATAAACAATTGATTTTAAAAAACTAAGGATTTGTTGTCAAATATATTTGATATGAAGGACTTGGGTGAAACACATCATTACTTGGGTACTAATATTGTCAGAGATCACAAGAGAAGGCAACTATGTCTTTTCCAAAAAAATACATTAGTAAAAATTTGAAAGAATTTGGAATATAAGATAGTAAACCTGCAAAAACTCCTATGAAGTATAAAGATAAATTATTTATAAAAATGTGTCCGACTAAAATTGAATAAAAAGAGATAATGAAGAAAATTCCATATGCATAGGTTGTGGGCTCATTGATGTATGCAATTGTATGTACCAAGTCTAATATTGTTGGTGCTATTAGTATGGTTAGTAGGTATATGTCCAATCCTAGAAAAGAACATTAGAATGTTATAATATATATTTTTTAATATTTATAGGGTACTAACGATCATGTTTTGTGTTATCACCCAAAGAAGAATGAAGAGTTTTGTTTCCAAGGACATGTAGATGTAAATTAGGCATGTGACTTGGGTAACCATAAGTCAACAAGAGGATATATTTTCACTTTGTATGGTGGTGTAGTGAGATGGAGGAGGAAAAAGTAAACTATTGGAGCTTTATCAAGTAATGACAGATAAAGCATAATAAGTGATAGATGAAGCATAATATATTGTTGCTATTGATGCTGCAAAAGAAGTTATTTGGTTTATGAGGTTGTGCAAAGGTTTACATTTGAACCAAGAATATGTTGGAATAAAATGTGACAACCAAAGTGCAATAGCACATGCATATTCTTCATCATTCAATGTAAGAACAAAACACATTGCAGTGAAATATCATTTTGTGCTAGACAGTCGAATGATCAACCTAATCAAATGCAAAACCCAAGAGAATGTAATAAATTCACTTACTAATGTTGTCACAACTCAAAAACATCAATTTTGTAACAATAATATTGACATAAAAGATTACAAAAAAATCTTGCTTCAGGTGGATGTTTTTGACAATGTAACATAACATTGGAAAATTCCTCTTAATAAATATATGTTTTTCTAAAAATATTGACGACTCCTTAATATTTTTTATTGTAGTTTTTAATTATTGTTCTGTGGTTGTTTTAAAAAAATTGTTTTGTGTTTGTTCTAACACCAATTTTTAAAATAAAATATATATACTAAAGCCAGAAATTAATAAAATATCCTATGTGTTTTTTAAATTATTTTGTTTTGAACGTGTTTGCCGTCAGTTTAGGCCCTTGCATACTTAGATAAATAGCTCAAACAACTATCTTCCACTCAAATCAAAAATTTACTTTTTTAATATTGCAGAAATGACTATCTATTTCGTTCTGGCAGTGGACAACTTCGCACAATCTACTTGTGCTAATCATCATACTAATTGCGAACATAATTGTAAAATACAAAGTTCAACGCATTTGAATGCATTTGAATTTGAAGATAATTCCCTAGCGCCATAACTACGACATAATCTAATGGAAAGTGAATAAGTTTTCCATATTTTTCTTCATCAACCCCACAGGGTCTACGGGACAAAGCGGTCTGAAATAGCCAGAGTGATCAGTAACACAATAGTCGTTATGAAAAATAAAACCCATTTAGAGGAAGCCCTATATGTATACGATATCTTTGCTTTCAATCTTTTAGTTCATTGAAAACGGGCAGTACGTAATTTCTGCAAATCAGAATTTTGCAAACTATGCTAATAAGAATTTATAGAGTTAACGACCTAAAGAACGAAAAAGCTCATCGGAAGGAGAGAGAAGATTTAAATAGCCTGGAAATCACATATGCTAATGTATGTATTGTCCATATGCATGCCTTTGTTTTTTTGTTTTCAATCCTATCGGATCTCATTCCAAACATGAGATTAATTTATTCACATGGTTTCATTATTCAGATCGAAATGTCGGATAATGCAACGAACTTTTGAGCACGCGTACCTTAATTAGAATATGAGCTCTCGAGTAAGATGGATAGCATTAGACCACATTCGCTGCTTTGTCGTCCACCAAATTACTAGTCAACCAGCAAACCTGACACCTGAGACTATCTAATTCTAGATTTTCAAGCCACTAATGATTATCTTCTATTGTTGTTCTTTTTAACTCCGTTAACACGGCTGATTCTGCGCATCCAGCTATGAGCCCCGAAGCCACTAGTCATTCTTGCCGCCCATTAATTTTGGTTTTCCGTGGAAGTAATTGATAATGAGTTTAGTATTGCTGTAATAAAAGAAATTGCTTGCCATTAATACTACACATACATTGGATTCTTCCCCACCTGACTTTGACTTTGTCTGGTGGTATTCAGTGCTGTCAACTTTGTATTGTAAATTCCACTATCCTCATTACATAAATAACAATAGTAATAATATTTTTTTTGACGCCGAAAGCTGCTAATAATAATTTTAGGCCATTGTCATTCAAATGCATTCTTTTAATAAATTACTGAAGTGATTCGTGTTACTATTTATTGGAACAAATAATTATATTTTGAACCAACGGGAGGAGAAGATTCAGAGGCAGGGCAGCATGCTGGAGTTGGAAAGGAAAGGGATTCTCTGTCAGCTCAGTTCGAAAAGGTTAAAGGTACAAATTCTCCAGATAAACCCTCAGACAAAGGGTCTCACTGGGGTTCGGGAGCTGGCAACAAGGGCCCAACCTTTTTGGAAATGCTGAAAGGGAAAAAGAAGGAGCTAGTCAGTGAACTACCGCCCCTAATACCAAACAATAACATGTTAACTGCACCAGTGGAGATTATGGAAAGATTCTTGGATATGGAGGCATCATCCTTAGTTGGCAAGTTTTTGGGAGGAAGGCCGGACATTGAGACTATTCGCTCATGGGCCGCGGCAAAGTTGAAAACTTCAGGAAGCTTAGAAATCATAGCCATGTCAAGAGGTTTTTTTATGATAAGACTCAACAACAAAGATGATGCAGAGCGCATCTTGACAGGAGGACCCTGGTTTTAGGAAGGCGTAGCCTCTTTCTGAGGAAGTTGGGGGAGGATTTCAACCCTAAGAAGCATAACATTAATATAGCACCCATTTGGGTCCGCTTACCAAACCCCCTAGCCTAGTTTGTTAATGAGTACTGGCTTAGTGGCATAGCAAATATGATAGAAGAGCTCGTGGCAATAGACCATTCAACCGGAGCAAGGACTAGGCTGACGCATGCCAGGATCTGTGTAAATGCAAACTTGGATTTTGATCTACCTTCTCAAGTGGAACTAGCATATGGAGAGTTTCTAAGGATTCAGCCTATGGAGTATGAGAACAAGCTGATATTTTGTAGCGTGTGCAAAACCCAGGGCTACCTTCAAGCCCAATGTCTAAAAATAACTGCAAACAAGGAAGCCACGAGCAAAGGTTTTCTGGGGAAAGCTAATGGGAGAGGGATCCCAAAGTTTCAAGGATCGCGTCTTAACTTGGAAGGATACAGACAAGTTAAGAATAACCAGGCTGACCAAGCCAACATAGAACTGGAAAAAATCCAAGAGAAAGGAAAGCAACATAATGAGGGAGGCAAAAATCATAAGGTATGTAATAAAGATCCCAACTTGAACATGTTTGATATCCTAGCAAATCTAGAAGTTGAAAAATAAAATAGTAAGGATGATACCATTAGTGTCAAGTTTCTTGAAACCCTAGACTCCCCATCCAAATCAGGACCATCCATAGTTATGACAAAAAGCCCCAAAAGCTATGTTCAAAATGAAGAAAAATTGCCAGGTCATTTCAGTTTAAACATGGAAAAAATAGAGTCAACAGTCGAAGTTGTGGAAACAAGAGGTAGGAATGTAGCTCCTAATTCGGTAGTGGAGCAAATTATTGCTTATCAGACAAGCCCAACGGTAAAAGGTTCCTTGAAGGAAAGCCCCCTGTTTAGGAACTAGATAGGAGAGGTGAACCAAAATAAGGTTGAGGATGAAGAGGGAATTGAAAACCCCCAAAATGAGGAAGAAGATTCAAGCCCTAGACTATCACAATATATGCCCACTCATTTCTGTCCAAAATAGACTAGAAGCACTACCAAGCCTCCGATATATTATGGAAGTGAAAGAAAGAAAGGGAGAATATCTGTAGCAGAGCACTATAGAATGAGAATCAATGAAGAAATTGCAAACGAGAAGCAAAGAACATTGTTCCAGTAAGCTATTCCTGGTCAGGATAATAGCAAAATTGACAAACCCTCTTTGGCTAAGGGAAGGGGGTAGGGAAAAAATATCAAATAGTCTAAATGAAGGTTCTCTCATGGAATGTGAGAGGCCTAAATGGCCCACCAAAACAAAGGATGGTGAAGTCTATAAGGAAGGATTGGAATCCTACTATCATTTTTCTTCAAGAAACCAAAATAGATGCAGCACAATCAACACTTATAGCTAGAAGGATTTGGAATCAATGGGAATTGGCCTTTCAATAGGTGAGAGGAGCGTTTGGGGGCCTCATGATCTTATGGGATCCTATTAAAATAGAAGGAAGTATTATTCAGGAAAATGAAAGAGTCTTAAGCGTATTATTTCATGATTTTGATACTAATAAGAATTGGATTATGTCAAATGTTTATGCCCCCACCTCTGTCCAATGGCGGTCTGAACTGTGGGAGTTTTTGGGGCATTTTAGCCAAGATTTTAAAGACATTCCTTGGGTGATTGGGGGAGATTTCAATACCCCCATTTACCCATCTGATAAGAAAGGAGGATCTAGATTACCCTCAAGGAGCATGGAGGACTTCAATGAATTCATTAACACAAATGAATTGATGGATGTAAGACTAAAAGGAGCCAAATTTACATGGAGTAACAAGAGGATAGGAAGTTAGCTTATTCAAGAAAGGTTGGATAGGTTTTTATATCCAAGGAAGCTAAAACAATGTTTGGTGATTCAGTGTTACAAGCCCTTCCTAAATGCGCTTTAGACCATAATCTTATTCTATGGGAGGCATTTCAGGCTAACTCATTTAAAAATCCATTCAAATTTTTGTCAATGTGGGTTAAACATCCGGACTTCAAGAAACGAATAGAGGAATGGTGGCAGCAACCTATCTAGGGAAGTGCTTCCTTCAAACTATCTCAAAAACTTAAGATGGTGAAAAAAAACCTTAGAATTTGGAATAAAGAAGTCTTTAGAAATATTTTTGAGAATAAGAGAGTAGTGGGGGAAAAACTAAGAATAATAGAAAGCAAAATCCAAAATGGAACCTATGATGAGGTAACAAGGACTGAAGAGAAGGAAACCCTTTGTGAGTTTTATAATATTTTAGCTTGTGAAGAGATGTATTGGAGGCAGAAATCAAGGGCATTATGGCTAAAGGAAGGGGACTCTAATTCAAAGTTTTTCCATGTTACCACATTGAGCAATAGAAGCAACAATAATATTAGAAATTTAACTAATTTGGATGGATCCTCAACTCAAAAAATTCAAGAGATCAAGGATGAGGCTGTTAATTTTTTTAGTTCATTATTGGGTGAAGAACAAGCCTGTAATTCCCAAGCAAAGGACTCTCTCCTTCAATTCATTCCAAAAATCATTGATGAAATGATTAATGAGTCTCTTACAGCAGCTTTTTTAGATGAAGAGATCAAGGAGGCTTTGTTTAACATGGATCTTGACAAAGCTCATGGGCCGGATGGGTTTTCACCATGGTTTTTCCAAGTTTGTTGGGATATTGTTGGAGCAAAAGTTATTGCTGCAATCAAGGAGTTCCAAAGTTCAAATCATATTCCAAGGGGTTTCAATTCAACTTTCATTGCTTTGATCCCTAAAGGCCCCAACCCCAAGACTATGGTTGATTTTAGTCCGGTTAGCCTATGTAATATATCTTATAAAATTTTGTCCAAAGTTTTAGCCAACCATTTGAAGAAAGTTCTACCGGTTATCATTGATCCAAGTCAAGGAAGTTCTATACAAGGAAGATCAATCTTATATGGAGTTATTACTATTCATGAGGCTCTTCATATAGCCGCTCAGACCAAAAAAGTAGTCATGGATTTAAAGTTAGACATGAAAAAAGCTTATGACAGGATAAATTGGGAATTCTTAGAGGCAGTTTTATTAAAATTTGGCTTCAACATGAAATGGGTCAAGTTAATAAGAGAGTGTATTTCTAAGCCTTGTTTTTCAGTTTTTGTTAATGGTTCTACTGCAGGTTTTTTTAAATAAAATGTGGTCTAAGACAAGGAGATACCATAAGTCCTATGTTGTTCATCATTGTAGCTGAGGCCTTGGGAAGAACCATTAAGGCAGCAGCGGTAGCTGGACTCATATCAGGTATCAAGGCCACATCACTAACTACCCCGATGACACATCAACAATTTGTTGATGATACATTGCTACTGAATTTGGATTCTATGGTTGAGGCAAGAAGGATTAAAAATATTCTCATAATGTATGAAGAAGCGGCTAGACAGAAAGTGAATTTTGATAAGAGCAAACTTTATTTCATAAATACCCCCATTCCAAGGAAAAATAGCATAGCAAGGATCATGGAATGTCATATTGTATCCCTTCCTACCTCCTATTTAGGTCTTCCCCTATTTACGGGGAAACCTGAAGGATCAATGTGGAACATAGTTATGGAGAGGATCCAAAAAAACTAGAAGGTTGGAAAGGACATCTGTTATCTCATGCAGGAAAATCAGTTTTAACTATGGCTTCACTTCAAAGTATACCCGTTTACTTCCTATCAGTATTCAGAGATCCCAACAAGGTGTATCACAAAATTGAGCAGCTTAAAAAAATTTTCTCTATTCAGGGACTGAGGATAAGAAAAGGATCCATTTAGTAGGTTGGAAAAAGGTTTGCAAACCTAAATATGATGGGGGGTTAGGATTGAGGAGAGTTGTTCATCTCAATACAACTCTGCTAGCCAAACAAGCATGGTTGTTATTGACTAAGGTCAATAATGAATGGACTACCATAGTTAGGAGGAAATACCTCCAAGGTGTGAACTTCCTTAATGACAACTTAGCAAGAAGGGGGTATGCTTTTTGGAAGGCAATCCTCATGAGCAAGGATCTTGTCAAGAAAGGTCTTAGATGGATTCTAGGAAATGGGCAAACAATAGACTTTTGAAAGGATCGGTGGGTGAGAGCTGAGGAGTTATCCTAGAATCCTCGTTTGGCTAGGATTCAAGAGCATATGGAGCAGCATATTGGTAAGAAGGTTGCAAATTATATGTGGTAGGACATAAATATCAACAGGTGAAAACACATCAGAGTACAGGGTTTTGAAGCAGAGTCTGAAGAGCTTCATAACATTTTAACTCAGCAAATTATTCCCTCTGGAGAGGATGAAGATCACATTGTTTGGGTTGAGACTGAAAGTGGTGACTTCACAGTTAATTCTGCCTATAATTTTCTTCTCAATGTGGAAGGTCAACAATTTCAACCGAGTTTGGTTTGGATCAAAGAATTAATTCCTAAAATATGCTTATTTTCATGGCTGGTGATTCAAGGAAAAATCCTCACTATGGACAATATGTTATCCAAAGGTATGGTTATTGCTAACCATTGCTACATGTGCAGGGTAGGGTGGGAGACAATCCAAAACTTGTTTCTGGAGTGTCTAGTAGCGAAGTCCATCTTGGATGAACTTTTCCAAGCCTTTAGGATCTCGTGGGTTAAACCTACTCTTATATTTGAAGTGTTCCATCAATGGCCTCAACCCTTTGTTAGCCTAAAACTTAAGTACCTATGGAAAATCTGTTGGTATCATTTTATCTGGAATATTTTGCTAGAAAGGAACCATAGAGCCTTTAAGGATACCATTCACAACCCAAAAACCATCCTCAATAGGATTATTGTCTTTGCGAAAGAAAACCTTATCACCTTAATGGATGAGAACCACTCAATTCCTCCCCAAGAAAAACAATTAGCTCGGACCTTAGGTATTAAGTACAAACCTTCCGTTCCTTTTCCCAATCCCAAAAATGGGATTTCTTGGGAGCCACCCCCCCAGGGTTGGTTTAAACTAAATTTTGATGGTGCAGCCAAGGAGAACCCGGGAAGAGTTGGAGCTGGAGGAATAATCAGGGATCATCAAGAAAATCTGGTCAAGGCCTTCACTGAACCATTGGGAATCAGAACTAATAATGAAGCATAAGATAGAGCCCTTTGGAGAGGGTTGCAAGTAGCCCAAGAAACTCAAGGTAACTTGATGATTGAAGGTGATTCTATGAACATCATCAACATATTAACCAATGGCAAAAAACCTCCATGGAGAATCGAGGGAGTCATCCATGAAGTAAGGATCCTTTTTGCAACAAGACAAAATAGGAGGGCTCGTCATGTGTACCATGAGGCCAACAGGTTAGCTGACAAATTAGCCAACATAGGTGTTGATGTTGGTAGTTTGGTGACATGGACACAAGGTGTGCCACGTGAAGTGGAAAACATTATTAGTCATGAAAAGAAACCTACCCGTTAAGGAGAAAGATGAATGGGTGTTCTTTCCCCATGGAGCTAGTAATAACTATGGGTTTCCCATATAAATCTGATGCAGGAGCATCCGGAGGCGAAGAAGCAATCTTGCATCACCCAAAAATGTTTTTTTCTTTAAGTGCCAAAACTGTCGCGATATCGCGACGCTTTTTGATGAAAAGGGCCGAGGCACCAAATGGTCGCGAAATCATGACATTTTTGAAGAAAAGCAGCTTGGGCGCCAAATGGTCGCGAAATCGTGACAGTTTCAAAACAATACAACTCGAGCATCAAACGGTCACGAAATCATGACATTTCCGAAGCAAAGAAGTCAAGGCGCCAAATGGTCACGAAATCGCGACATTTTTGAAGCAACGCAGTCTGGACGCAAAATGGTCACGAAATCGCGACATCTTCGAAGCAAAGGGGCCAAAGTGCGAAACTGTCACGAAATCGTGACATTTTTGAAGCAACGCAGTCTGGACGCAAAATGGTCGCGAAATCGTGACATCTTCGAAGCAAAGGGGCCAAAGTGCGAAACTGTCGTGAAATCGTGACATTTTTGAAGCAACGCAGTCTGGACGCAAAATGGTCGCGAAATCGCGACATCTTCGAAGCAAAGGGGCCAAAGTGCGAAACTGTCGTGAAATCGCGACATTTTTGAAGCAACGTAGTCTGGACGCAAAATGGTCGTGAAATCGTGACATTTTCCAAGCAGAGAGGCCAAGGCACAAAATGGTCACGAAATCGCGACATCTTCGGAGGCAAAAGCTCTAAGGCACAGAATGGTCACGAAATCGTGACACTTTCGGGGGCAAGGTTCTAAAACGCAAAGTGGTCACGAAATCACGACACTTCCGGAGGCAAGGTTCTAAAATGCAAAGTGGTCGTGAAATCGTGACGCTTTCGGTGCGAAGGCTCAACGGCGCAAAGTGGTCGCAAAATCGCGACATTTCCGGAGGCAAGGTTCTAAAACGCAAAGTGGTCGCGAAATCGTGACACTTTCGGGCCGAAGACTCAAGGGCGTGAAATGGTCACGAAATCGTGACACTTTCGGAGTAAGGGCTTAAAGGCACAAGGTGGTCGTGAAATCGTGACACCTTTGGGACAAAGACACCAAGGGACAAAATGGTCGCGAAATCGTGACATGTCGCGGTTTCGCGACCCAAAGGCAGAAAGCGAGTAAGGAAGGCTTAGACGTCACGATTTTGCGACGTGTCACGAAATCGCGGCCCCCAAGGAAGAAAAGAGAAGCCAACGCCAAGACGTCGCGATATCGTGACCAAAGAGGAGAGAGAAGGTATGGGAGCAAGAACATCGTGATATCGCGATAGAACGCTCACGACGCCTGACCAACCGACGATTGCAGGGACCATTGCAGAGGGACACGTGGCGTCAAATCACAGGTGGTCCTAGAATGTGAAACGGTTACTGGGACTCTGGCAAGAGGACACGTGGCAACAAACTACAAGCGGCGGTGGTGCATTCCTTTGAATGATGATTTGGCGGATGGATTGACAGGCGGCCGCAGTGCACTCCACCATTACAGACCATGATAATTCGGGGCACCTGGCAGCATCTTGCAGGCGGCAATAGAACATTCATGCGGATGGTTACAGGGAATCTCGCACTTTGTGTAATGATGTCGAAAGAAGCTGGGGACTGTGATAAAAGGGCCGCGCATGCATTGTATTGGGGGGGGCTTGGCCATTTTGAATGTAACTGCTGTATTTCCGAATTGAAAGACCTCTGTTGTCAAAATTGGGTTAATTTGTTGTGTGTTGTTTTAGATCTATATCAAGTGGTATTAGAGCCAGAAGGTTCTGAGTGTGCAAACCGATCGCCGACAGTGAGGCAGTTTGCACCAGGATTGTGGTTGTGGGTTGTGAAGAAGAAGCAGGATGCCTCCGCGCAAGAACCGTGGTGGTGTGAGGAACAGACAAGCAGAGGTCGATCTTAGAGCCTTGCAGAGGCAAGTTGAAGCCCTGCAAGAGGAAATTAGAAGAGGAGTTGAGCCAAGAAGGGAGGAACCCAGTGAGGATGAAGTTTGGGAAGAAGAGGGTCCATCCGATGAGGAAGAAGCATTGGATCTAACAGAGGCTAGGCTGTATAGGGCCATCTCCCAGATTGGGAAGAAGCTGAAATTTGACGTCTCTACTTACTTCGGGAACCTCAACCCTGAGGAGTTGATAGATTGGATCAACGACATGGAGGAGTATTTCGAGTATGAAGAGATCTCAGACCCAAATCGGATCAGGTTCACGAAAACCAAGTTGAAAGGACATGCTAGCATCTGGTGGAAAGGAGTGCAACTGGAAAGGAACAGGAGGGGAAAGGAAAAGATCACCAGGTGGGATAGGATGGTGGAGAAATTGAAGAGACAATTCATCCCTACAGATTACGAGTTGGATTTGTTGAGAAAGATGCAGAGTCTTCGACAGGCAAGCAAATCTATCAAGGAGTATACGGAGGAGTTCTATCAAATCTCGATCAGAACCGGCCATTCGGAGGCGAATAAGGAGAAAGTCGCACGATACATCAACGGATTGCGAACCAGCATTCAAGAAGAGTTGGGGCTGGTTAGGATGAGCACGATGGAGGATGCATACCAGTTTGCATTAAAAGTGGAGGAGAAACTGAATAGGAGATTTGATGGAAAGCAGAGAGGAAAGGACAGGGGTGGAAGAGCTGGTGGAAGAACCAATGGAGGAAGGTACAGAGATTTGGGGAAAACTGGTGAAGCTAGTAGTAGCCAGAAATAGAAATAAGGGAAGGAGGAGAATGACCAACGCCCACGCAATCAGAACAACAACTACCCGAGAGGAAGAGGTAGGCCTGGGCGAGGGTTTGGAAGAGGTGTCTTTCGAGGAACCTGCTTCAACTACGGAGAAGAAGGACACAGGGCATACAACTTCCCGCAACATCAAGAGAGGCCAAATCGAAGACCTGAGGGTCAGGCCCGAGCTGCTGTAGCAGACGAAGGTGCAGAATCTGAGCACTCTGAGGAGGCAGAAAGAGGAGAAGCAATGATCATCAGAAGAGTCTTGTTGAATGAAGAGAAAAGGGCAGACCAAAGGAACAGCCTATTTCGAACAAGATGCAAGTGCGCAGGCAAGGTCTGTAACGTCATTATCGATAATGGAAGCACTGACAATTTGGTTTCTGAGGAAATGGTTGCCAAGCTATAGTTGGAGAGGAGAAAGCACCCGCACCCTTATCGAATCGCATGGTTGCAAAAGGACCATCGGGTGCTAGTAAGTGAGCAATGCCTGGTGAAGTTCAATGTTGGAACTTACCGAGATGAGGTCTTATGTGACATCTTGCCTATGGATGCATGTCACCTACTGCTTGGGAGACCATGGCAGTTTGATCGAAATGTTGTACATGATGGATGAGCCAACACATACTCTTTGTCGAAGGATGGAGTTCGCCACAAGTTGAAACCCTTGAAGGAGGCGGATGAGAAGGTATGCAGCAGTGCACGAGTCTGTCTAGTTGATGGCAAAAGATTTTTGGAAGGCCTGAAGTCAGATCATATGTGCTATGCCATAATCCCTAGGGTTAGGGAAGAAGGATGCAAGGAAATTCTAGTGGAAGTCATGGGACTGTTAGAGGAATTCCCAGATATCATTTCTGATAATGTTCCTGAAGGTTTACCGCCTGTTAGGAAGATCAACCACCACATAGATTTGGTGCCTGGATCGAGCTTGCCAAACAAGGCTGCACATCGAATGACGCCTGTGGAAACTGAGGAGTTGAATCGGCAAGTTCAAGATCTGTTGAAGAAAGGGCTGATTAGGGAGAGTCTTAGTCCATGTGCAGTACCAGCAGTACTAGCACCCAAGAAGGATGGAGAATGGAGGATGTGCACAGACTCTCGAGCAATTAACAAGATCACCATCAAATACAGATTCCCACTGCCAAGGATGGATGATCTCATGGACTGTTTAAGTGGAGCTGAGTACTTCACAAAGATTGACTTGAAAAGTGGTTACCATCAGATCCGCATTAGAGAAGGGGATGAGTGGAAGACAACCTTTAAAACCAGAGAGGGGTTGTATGAGTGGTTGGTTATGCCATTTGGGCTGACCAATGCACCAAGTACTTTCATGCGGTTAATGAATGAAGTCCTGAAGGAATTTTTGGGCAAATTTGTTATTGTCTACTTGGATGATATCCTGATTTTTAGCAGGACCCTAGAGGAGCACCTGATGCACATCAAGAGGGTTTTTGAGAAACTGCGGGAGGAGCAGTTACTGATTAATCTAAAGAAGTGCAACTTCGTGAAGAAGGAGCTGGTATACCTGGGATTTGTTATCTCAGCAAATGGTCTTAAAATGGACCCCAAAAAGGTGAGGGCTATTTTAGAATGGCCTGCTCCAAGAAGTGTGACCGAGGTTAGATCATTTCATGGCCTGGCCAGTTTCTACAGAAAGTTCATTAGAAACTTCAGCAGTATTTGCGCATCTCTTACGGAGACAATGAAGGGGAACAAGAAGGAATTCCAGTGGACAGTTGGAGCAGACAAAAGCTTTGCTATGCTGAAGAAGAAGGTCACTGAGCAACCCATCTTAGCACTTCCAGATTTCAATAAGGTGTTTTAGGTAGACTGCGATGCAAGTGGCAATGCCATAGGAGCCGTATTGAGCCAAGAGGGTAGGCCTGTAGCTTATTTTAGTGAGAAGCTCAATGATGCCAGAAGGAAGTATTCGGTATATGATCAGGAGTTCTATGCCATAGTTCAAGCACTTAAGAAATGGAGGCATTATTTGTTGCCAAAGGAGTTTGTTCTGTATACCGACCATCAGGTGCTGCAATATATTAACAGTCAAGGGAAATTGAATCAAAGGCATCTAAAATGGGTAGAGTTCCTGCAGAGCTATACCTTTGTGCTGAAGCATCAGAGCGGAAGGTCCAATAGGGTGGCAGATGCATTGAGTAGGAGACAATGTCTGATGATGGAAATGAAAGTGGAGGTTGTAGGGTTTGCTGAGCTCAAGAGCTTATACCCTACAGACCCCGATTTCGTAAAAGCTTGGAAAGCTTGCACGATGCCTGTTACGTTGGACAGGACTAAGTGGTTGAATTACCTGGTTCAAGAGGGGATGTTGTTCAGGGGGAACCAATTATGCATTTCGAGGAGCTCAATGAGAGAAAATCTCATCAAGGAAAAGCATAATGGAGGTCTAGCTGGACATTTTGGTCGTGACAAAACTACCTCACTTGTTAGTGAAAACTATTACTGGCCACAATTGCAACAGGATGTGGCAAAGTTTGTGCAGAGTTGTAGGATATGCCAGATGGCAAAAGGTGTGAGGCAGCCTACTGGCTTGTATCAACCGCTACCTATACCTGAACGACCGTGGGAAGATATTAGTATGGATTTTGTGCTTGGTTTGCCCAGGACGCAGAGGGGACACGATTCCATATTTGTGGTAGTGGACCGGTTTTCAAAAATGGCTCACTTTATCCCATGCCAGAAGACTAGCGATGCGGTCCATGTAGCTGGTTTGTTCTTTAAGGAAGTGGTACGCCTTCATGGGCTGCCAAGAAGCATTGTGTCGGATAGGGATACTAAGTTTGTCGGGTACTTCTGGAGGACCCTGTGGAAGAAACTGAAGACGGATTTAAAGTTTAGTTCTGCATACCACCCCCAAACAGATGGCCAAACAGAGGTGGTTAATAGGAGTTTGGGCAATCTATTGTGATGCTTGGTTAGGGACAAGCCCAAGGGATGGGATCTAGTTCTACCACAAGCAGAATTCACGTATAACAGCTCGGTCAATCGAAGTACCAATAAATCGCCATTCCAGATCATTTATGGGAGAAGCCCAAGAAACGCTTCAGAGTTGAGAAGGATAGATACGAGAGAGAAATGCAGTGCTGAGGTAGAAGACTTTGCCGAACACCTGAAGGGAGTGCATGAGGAAGTGACAAGACACATTGCCAAGATGAATGCTCAGTACAAGACAAGGGCGGACCAAAAATGCCGAGTTAAAGAGTTCAAAGTAGGAGATTCTATCATGGTCCATCTGAGGAAGGAGCGGTTTCCTGCCAAGACCTATAACAAACTAAAAATGAAGAAATTTGGGCCATGCAAGATCATTGGCAAACGGGATTCGGGTAATGCATACGAGGTGGAGCTACCAAGTGAACTTAACATCTCCCCTATGTTTAACATTTCAGATTTGGTCGAGTATCATGAAGGAGAAAGCAGTGAGATACCCAGCCCAGATTTGTGGAGCATTCCAGTAGTCATCCCAGTTACGGACGAGATAGAAGAAGTTCTGGATACGCGTGAGGGCCAAAGTACTCAAAACAGGAGTTACTCTGAGTATTTAGTCAAATGGAAGGGCAGACCCATAGAAGATGCGACTTGGTTATCAAAGGCAGAGGTTGATCGCCTGGGTCTACCTTGGAAAGATCAGAAGTGAAGGTCACTTCTCAAACTCACCTCGGGTGTCTGATGCAGGAGCATCCGGAGGCGAAGAAGCAATCTTGCATCACCCAAAAATGTTTTTTTCTTTAAGTGCCAAAACTGTCGCGATATCACGATGCTTTTTGTTGAAAAGGGCCGAGGTGCCAAATGGTCGCGAAATCGTGACATTTTCGAAGAAAAGCAGCTTGGGCGCCAAATGGTCACGAAATCGCGACAGTTTCGAAACAATACAGCTCGAGCGTCAAACGGTCACGAAATCGTGACATTTCCAAAGCAAAGAAGTCAAGGCGCCAAATGGTCGCGAAATCACGACATTTTTGAAGCAACGCAGTCTGGACGCAAAATGGTCACGAAATCGTGACATCTTTGAAGCAAAGGGGCCAAAGTGCGAAATTGTCGTGAAATCATGAAATTTTTGAAGCAACGCAGTCTGGATGCAAAATGGTCGCGAAATCGTGACATCTTCGAAGCAAAGGGGCCAAAGTGCAAAACTGTCACAAAATCACGACATTTTTGAAGCAATGCAGTCTGGATGCAAAATGGTCATGAAATCTCGACATCTTCAAAGCAAAGGGGCCAAAGTGTGAAACTATCATGAAATCGTGACATTTTTGAAGCAACGCAGTCTGGACGCAAAATGGTCGCGAAATCGTGACATTTTCCAAGCAGAGAGGCCAAGGCACAAAATGGTCACGAAATCACGACATCTTCGGAGGCAAAAGCTCTAAGGCACAGAATGGTCACGAAATCGCGACACTTCCGGGGGCAAGGTTCTAAAACGCAAAGTGGTCACGAAATCATGACACTTCTGGAGGCAAGGTTCTAAAACGCAAAGTGGTCGCGAAATCGCGACGCTTTCGGTGCGAAGGCTCAACGGCGCAAAGTGGTCACGAAATCGTGACATTTTCGGAGGCAAGGTTCTAAAACGCAAAGTGGTCACGAAATCGCGACACTTTCGGGCCGAAGACTCAAGGGCGTGAAATGGTCGCGAAATCGCGACACTTTCAGAGTAAGGGCTTAAAGGCACAAGGTGGTCACGAAATCGTGACACCTTTGGGACAAAGACACCAAGGGACAAAATGGTCGCGAAATCGTGACATGTCGCGATTTCGTGACCCAAAGGCGAAAAGCGAGTAAGGAAGGCTTAGACGTCGTGATTTCGTGACGTGTCGTGAAATCGTGGCCCCCAAGGAAGAAAAGAGAAGCCAACGCCAAGACATCACGATATCGCGACCAAAGAGGAGAGAGAAGGTATGGGAGTAAGAACGTCATGGTATCGTGACAGAATGCTCACGATGCCTGACCAGCCAATGATTGCAGGGACCATTACAGAGGGACACATGGCATCAAATCACAGGTGGTCCTAGAATGTGAAACGGTTACTGGGACTCTGGCAAGAGGACACGTGGCAACAAACTACAAGCGATGGTGGCGCATTCCTTTGAATGATGATTTGGTGGATGGATTGACAGGTGACTGCAGCGCACTCCGCCATTACAGACCATGATAATTTGGGGCACCTGGCAGCATCTTACCGACGGCAACAGAACATTCGTGCGGATGGTTACAAGGAATCCCGTAATTTGTGTAATGATGTCGAAAGAAGCTGGGGACTGTGATAAAAGGGCCGCGCATGCATTGTATTGGGGGGGCTTGGCCATTTTGAAGGTAATTGTTGTATTTCCAAATTGAAAGACCTTTGTTGTCAAAATTGGGTTAATTTGCTGTGTGTTGTTTTAGATCTATATCAAAATAATACCAAATTGGAAATGAAAGTAATAGGGTGTAAGCCTTGGAATATTCCAACAAAGAATAGGAAATGGGCAAGCAACAGGTTTCACAAGTGCAAAGTTCTAAAATTCAATTTCCTGTCAATGTAAGTAATGTTTATAGTTATGTTTAGGTATGGGTGTGCCTTGTTAGTAGGATGTTTTAGGGGATTCAACACAAGTTCTGGTAAGAAATTTTCAAGGATGACTAGGATCTACAATCTCAGCAGAAGGCTAGATATTATAATAGGTTTTGGGTTAACCTGCAAAACCCAGTAATTAATAAAGACTTTTATTTACCAAAAAATTTAATTATATTTAAAAATTAAGAGAGGTTAAAATAAAAGGGAGTTGGAAAAATCACACTCGAGGCGCAAGTCCACCCAAAAAATCAACATCATAGGGACCTGAGACCAAAAATGAAACCATTCCCTAAAAGGGTGAATAAACAGAATAACTAAATAAATGGAGTCACTCCAATAGGAGACCGAGCCATATTGTGGGCATTGACAGAACAACCTGATACTAGAAAATGTCACTCCCTCAACCTGCTATGTCGCGGCATCAAAGAAACATAGGAACCTTAAGGTGGAAGGAGGTTAGGCAAAGCCATGTTGGTAGTGCATGGAGCCTTGCATCCAAACCTAACAAGATTTGTCAAATGCGCCAACTCCTGAGTCAACTTGGAAGCCTGCGAATGGAGTTGAACATAAACACCAAAAAATACTATAATCTTTTTGTGGAAGGAAAACTGACTAGAAATTGAATCTTTAGAATAAACAAAAACATTCCTAGTTTTCCAAAGTTGAAACAAAATAATAGCATGAAAAAAATTCCACAGAGCAATAATATAGGCAAGCCAAAAACTGTTATCTCCAAAAAAAATCATCTACCATTTGAAAAATTTAGGATGAAAGGGCTTGAACAATGAGTGAATCCAGGACCAAGAAGACTGAGCATGAGGATAGAACCAAAAAATATGTTTGAAAGTCTTAAAAATACCACAAGATGAACACTTACTCTTAGGAATACCAACCCTACTAAGTCTCTCTCCCATAGGAAGCCCTTGATAAATAAGAGACCAGAGAAAAAAGGTAATATTGGGTTTAAGTTTAGACTGCTAGATATAGTTCAAAAGAGCAATCCAAGTATAATAGGTAGAATGAGTTTTTCATCTCTCATTAAGTTTAATAACACTAGAAGAAATAGGACTAAGTAGCTGATAAATCAAGGAAGAAGAGTAGTTCTTGAAATAAGTATCCATGTTCCAACACAAATCCCTCCACCAAGAAATTGGGGGTTCAAGTCCAAGCTTATGAAGCATAACATTAGGTATGAGCTCTTGAATCTTAAGAATAGAAGGAATATCTGATTTCATAAGATTAAAATTTTGTTTGAGATTAGGCCAAGGAATCCAGTCTCGAGAGTGCACTAAAGCATTAATATAGGAGATGCCCTGGTGAAACGACCTCAAATCTATAATCCCTGGTATATCAACAAGAAGAATTGAAGAGTTAGAATAGGAGACCACTAGATATTTTGAGAATTCAATGAATTAAAATTATGAAAACCATCACCAATCCAATGAATATGAGGTTTTACTACCTCAAAAAATTACCAAATACTTATAACAACAAATGAACCTTGAATATTAAGTGGAGCATAATTAATGATGAGAGTATGGAGGCCAATATTAGCCCAAGCCTTGTTCCAATAATTTAGCCCTCAAGAAATACAATGATGAATCAAAATCTTCTAGGTTTAAATGTCTTCAATAGCTTTAAACACCCACTTAGCACACAGAGAAATGTTTTACCTATAAATGTCAATGATGTCCATTCCATCCTTATCATTATGTGTGTAACAAATATCCCAAGCAACTCAATCAAAACCATGCAATTTTTTTCCCTTGGCCCAATGAAAATCCCTAAGGATTCTGGCCAACTTATTATAATAATTCTTAGAGGGGGCCCAATAGGAAGAGTAATAAGCATGGGTGGTAGCAAGACTCTTTGTGTAAACCTTAAACTTATCGACAAGTGAAAGGGGATATGAGGCTCAACAAGAAATATAATTTTCAATTTTATCAATGACATACTGCCAGATTTCAGAGGGTGATCTATAAAAATTAAAGAGGATTTCTAAGAACTTAAAATGCTCACCCCTTTGAATCCAATGCGGTGAAAAATATCTAAGCCAAGCAGACATAGAATAAGAAGCAAGGCAAAAACAAAGGGAATTACACCATTTGATGTTGGATCTAGGGGTCTTATAAAAAGTGTCCAAAAAATCCAAAGTAGTTGAAACTAAAAACTCGTCCTCATTGATAGTGATAAAATAATCATATGTAAAGTGTCGATTAATAAGTTGGGTGGACATATTAGGAAAATAAATACCTTTGATCAACCCCTTAGATGCTTGATTGGCAAGTATATAAGAAAAATATTTAGCAGTAAGGATGTAAATTAAGGGGCCAAAGGATAGCCCTAGCGAATAGAACAAAATAAACCAAAATCCTTTCACCTAATTCCATTAACAGTAAGACAAGATGAAGCTTTAGAAAACAATATAATGATAGCCCTGATAAAAAAGGGACCAAAGCTGAGAGCTTGGAGCATGGCAAAAATGAAAGGCCACTCAATATGATCATAAGATTTCTCAAAGTCCAATTTAAGGAAAATACACTTTTAACTAGAGATACGTGATATTCTAACAATGACACTGAGAGGGGGGGTGAATTAGTGTAGCTATTAATATTCAATTCTACAACACTTAAAGCTGAAGCAAAGAGAACATGAAAATAAGTAAAACAATTTTCACAAGAGAGCACACCACAACACACAATGTAACGAGGTTGACTAATTTGGCTACTCCTAAAAAATGATTGCTTGGACTCCAATCCAAATCCAGCCTTTGCAAAACATGAATTTTACAAACACTTTACTAGCACCCATTGGAAGGAGCACCAACCCCTTATTTTTTTTCTGCAACAGATAGGAGCACCAACCCTTAATGCCAAGCACCAACTTGGACTGCAATTCTAAATTATTTCAATGACATGAAAATGCCTTTGTTGTTTACATGACCCTAACTGGTCAGCAATTAATCAAACTCTGCATGCTCTCATGGCTCTGCTTATTTCTCTCTCGGCCCTCTTCTAACCCTCTTTATGCAGTAATTTCTCACTTACAACAGCAACTTAATTCTTCACACAACTACGCTTTTATAACAATATTGAGTCTTTGTGACTTTAGTTGTAACTCCTTTCATTTCTTATGCGCCACTTGTCAGTTGTAACGCTTTCTAGTTGTAACTGATTTTGTCTATATATAGGGTAGGTTTTTCGTCAAACACAATGCATGTTATGATTCTACACATAAAACCTTACCATGATTGTTCGTCGTCTCGATCATGACTATTCGTATCCTTTTCTGTGCATGCATGCGTTTATGTTTCTATTTTGATGACTGTTCATTTTCTCCTTCTTCGACTGTTTGTTTTCTCCACTTGGGCATGCATTTGTTTTCTTCTTCGATAACTGTTCGTCTTCTTTTTCATGACTATTCATTTTCTCTTTCATGACTATTCGTTTTATCCACTTGGGCATGCATCCGCTTATTTCCATGTGTAACGACCATCTTAAATGATTTTAAAGATTCCTTATGGGTCCACGTCACTCTACAGTCTCCAGTTTCACCATCCTGGTATTCATGTTGTGATATCGCGACACTTTCACCTTCTTGTTACTCTTCTCGGCTTCAACCAACGAAAACCTAACATGTCACGATATTGCGACACTTACGCCTCCTCGCTACTCTTCTTGGCTTCATCCAGCGAAAATAGAATACGTCGTAAAATCATGACACTTTCGCTAACTTGACCTCTTCTCTGTCTCTTGCTTGCAAAAACGAAACATGTCACAAAATCATGACATCATTCTCTTCCGTACACTCTTCTCTGCAAGCCCCAACGAAAACCTGACATGTCATGAAATCATGACACATTCGCTGCCTTGTGCCTTTCTCTATCTTTCACCCGTGAAAACACATGTCATGAAATCATGACACATGCACTGCATTGCACTCTATTCTGCTTGAACTAGTGAAAACATGACATGTCACGAAATTGTGACACTTTTCTTGCCTTATGCCTTCTTCTGCCTTTTGCCCGTGAAAATGGAACATGTCATGAAATCGCGACACTTTCGCTACCTTGTACCTTTTCTGTCTTTGGCCTGCAAAAATGGAACATGTCGCGAAATCGTGACACTTTCGCTACCTTGTGCCTTTTCTATCTTTGGCCCGCAAAAATGGAACATGTCATGAAATCGTGACACAATTGCCTCCGTACAATCTCTCTCCTCTTCGGGTCGCAAAAACCCGACATGTCGTGAAATCGTGACACTTTTTCTCCTTGGTGCTATTCTTCCCTTTGGGCTGCGAAAACCTGACATGTCATGAAATCATGACACTTTCTCTCCTCAGCACTTCCTCTTGCACATTGTCGTGAAATCGTGACACTTTTCTTTGCGAGCTCCTTCTCTCAAAACATGTCGCGAAATCATGACAGTTTTCTTTTCCTGCACTTCTTCTTTGAACATGTCGTGAAATCATGACAGTTTTATTACTTGCCTTATTTACTTTCAACATGTTGCAAAATCATGACAGTTTTCCTTGTGCTTTCTCTCTCTTTCAACTTGTCATGAAATCGTGACAGCTTTCCTTTCGTTTTCTAAACATGTCGCAAAATCGCGACAGTCTTCCTTGCACTTTCTAAACATGTCGTGAAATCATGACATATTTTTCTCTCTCCTCTTTCTCTTCGCTTTGGACTACGAAAATGAAACATGTCATGAAATCACGATAGTTTTGCCAGCATTTTCTCTCTCCTTTGATATGTCGCAAAATCGCGACAGTTTTGCCTGCATTTTCTCTCTCCTTCGATATGTCACGAAATTACGACATAAAACATGTCGTGATATCGTGACAGTTTTCTTACTTGTATTTTTCTTTGATCCTCTTAATCTGGGCACTTCTGTCTTCTTGGAAATTCACTGTACATGATCTGACCAACCTCTGAACTCCTGTCCACTGCATCAACTGATCTATTTGTCTGTGTTGACAACAATGATAATACTGTTTTTGCACCTTGCTCAACAATCTCCCCCTTTGGAATTGTTGACAACACATGTGTAATTTCTTGTAATTATTCTCCCCCTTTGACAATAATACCAAAGGGCTGCTGTAGACTCCCCCTGAGTCTATGCACAACATTCTCAGACACACACTGTTATAGTTAGCAAAAAACATGAATATGAGCAAAACTATAAACATAGGCATAAATGCTCCCCCTGAGAATGTGATCCCAATTGATAGCCAGTACTTGGGAAATGTGACCACTCCCAATTTACTCTGAAGGTACTCAAAAACTTCCTTGGGAAATGGTTTTGTGAATATATCTGCTACTTGCTCTGTAGTTGGAACAAAATCCAATTTGACCTCTCCTTCTGCAACTTTATCCTTCAAGAAGTGATACCGGATCGTAATATGTTTGGTTAGAGAATGCATAACTGGATTCTTTGATATGTTGATAGCACTAGTATTATCACATTTAACTGAAATTGGCTCTTTGAAGTGAATACCAAGATCTTTTAGTGTTTATATCATCTATAATATCTGTGTATAGCATGTTGTTGCTGCAATGTATTCTGCCTCTACTGTGGATAGAGAGACTGATTCTTGTTTCTTGTTGTGCCATGCCACCAGCCTGTCTCCAAGATAAAATGCTCCTCCACTGGTACTCTTTATGTCATCAATACATCTTGACCAATCTGCATTAGAATATGCAATAAGAGTGAAGTCCTTACCTTTTGGGTACCAAAACCCATACTCCATAGTACCCTTGAGGTACCTTAAAATCCTCTTTACAGCTGTCACATGAGTCTCTTTGGGACTAGCCTAAAATATTGCTACCATGCATACTGCCTATAAGATATCTGGTCTAGTAGCTGTCAAATATAGTAGGCTTCCAATCATAGACTTGTACATGGTTTGATCTACATCTGGAGATTTTTCATCCTTGCTCAACTTGCAACATGTTGTCATGGGAGTGCTAACAGGTTTACAATCCTCCATTGTGAACTTTTTCAGCATTTCCTTCACATATTTAACTTGAGAAATAAAAATACCCTTTTCATTTTGATTGACTTGCAGTCCTAGGAAATAATAAAGTTCACCAATCATAGACATCTCAAATTATTTCTTCATTTTATTTGCTGTCTCTACAATACTCATCCATGCTGCTGCCAAATATTATATCATCTACATAAAAAAGTACAATAAGATGGCCATTCTCTATTTTGACATATAAATTGTTGTCCACCATACCTTTCTTGAACCCCTATTGAATAAGATAGTTATTCATCCTTGCATACCATGCTCTGGGTGCCTGTTTCAGACCATACAAAGCTTTCTTTAACTTGCAAACAAAATTGGGATTGTCACAGAGTTGGAAGCCATATGGCTATTCAATGTAAACCTCTTCTTCTAGTTTTCCATTCAAAAATGCTGATTTCACGTCCATTTGATATACTTTGAAATTTTATTTCATCAACTTTAACATCAGAACTCTCAACAATTTTCTTTAGCCTCTTGTTGTAACATGTGTAGGCTTTGATTTTTGTTGAGTAACCAATAAAAATACCTTCATCAGCTCTATCTTCAAACTTACCGATATTATCTTTAGTTCGTTTGATAGCACTTGCTGCTGAACACTTTGAAATATCTTGTTGTTGCCTTTCTTCCTAACCATAGCTCATAAGGTGTTTTTCTTTCATGCGTCCTTAGCATGCACCTATTTTGGATGTAAACCATAGTATGGACTGCCTCTTTCCAAAATTTGTGAGCTATTTTGTTCTTAGCCAACATTGTCTGTGCCATTTCCTGCACTGTCCTGTTCTTCCTTTCTACAACACCATTCTGCTGAGGTGTCCTTGCTACTGAAAACTGTCTTCTGATCCCATATTTTTGATAGTACTTTGCAAACTCTTCTGAGATAAACTCTCCTCTTTTGTCTGATCTTAGGCATTTAATTCTTTTTCCAGTTTTATTGTCAACCTATTTTTTAAAAAATCTTGAACATCTCAAAGGCATTTGATTTAAGCTTTAAAAATAGTACCCATGTCATCCTGGAGTAGTCATCTATGAACAACATAAAGTATTTGTCACCATTTATGCTTTGTGTTCTCATGGGTCCACACAAATCAGTATGTATTATCTCTAAAGGTTTGCTGGTGAAGTATTCCTTTGTTTTAAATGTGGATCTAGTTTGCTTTCTTTTTTCTCATGAAGCACAGATGCTATTTATTGGTTTGCCAATGGTGGGTATATCTCTTACTGCCATTTTTGAACTTATTTTTACCAGATTTTCAAAGCTAATATGACCGAGCCTCTTGTGCCATAGCCAATTTTCATCTTCCTATCCAATAAAGCATGCTCCTTCTGAATTTTCTGAGAGAGTATATAGATTTCAAGAAGTCCTCAATCCAGTAGCTATCAGCTTCCCACTGTGTGCTTTTATGACTTCACAGCCCTGCTTCTTAAATATGACTTCATGACCTCTATTACAGATTTGACTTACGCTTAGTAAGTTGTGCTTCAAACCAATCATAAACAAAACTTCTTTGGAATTGATCTTTCCATCACTTATCTTGACTGATCCTTTGCCAACTATCTTGGCTCCATCATTACTAAGCTGTCTTCATATTTTTATAATTTTTCAAAATTTTGTTTATCTCCTGTCATGTGACTGGAGCATCCACTATCCAATATCCATGGTGCCAATTTTTTCTGTGCTTTGAATGCTTTCTGAACAATCAAGGATTTATTTTCTTCCTTGGGTCGCTCATTTTCCTTGCACTCTAGTTTGGCTATAGTTTTGGTCACTTGTTTAGACTTTTCTTTGTCAGTAGCCTATGCATGTTTTTTTGGGAATTTTCTATTTTTCCTTAAACTATTTGGTTGAGATCTTCTTCCCTGATATTTTTTTGCTGCATATGTGCTTCTATAGTTTCTTGCAATGTGTCCAAAGTTATGATAGTTATAGCATTCTACTGCATAATCCATCAAGGGTGAAAAGACATTTCTACTAGTGAAATTTCTTTGTCCTATATTATAAATGCAGTATGAAATCTTATGATCGTAAGCATTGCATTTAAAACAATAACCATAGAAGGAATGATTGAACCTGGGAGTTGGTCTTTGCCATTTTGTAGTAGGAGCCACAAATTTTATTTTCCTTTGATGTGTGACTTTTATGAATCCCTCATTGTCAACACTCTTCTCATGCCTGGAACTTTTGCTTTCTTTTGCCTGATTTGTTTTTCCTTGATCAACCTTGATCTTATCTTCTTTCTTTACTTGTTCTATAGTTATGGCCTTTGACCCACTTGACGATTCTCCTTTGACAAAGCCCAAGACAAATTTGATGCCTGTAGTCCTCTGACTATTTATAATATTTTCAAGCTTTGCAGAACTTTCTTCAAGTTTGTGATAGCAACTCAATTTTTTATTCTTTTCTTCTAGCCGCATTCTTAAGACAACAATATCTTCTTCCAGTTTACTGCACTCATCTATTTTCATGGTTAACTGTACTTCAAGTTCTTTAGATATTTTTTTAAATTCTTTTGTCTATACTTTCAAAGTGTTTATTATGTCATTCACATCCTCAAGATTTCTTGAGACCTTTTTATTCTTTTTCCTTTCTATACTCAAATATTTAAGTGTAGCAACCAACTCTCCTTCCAGATATACTTCAGCCTCATCCTTAATGTTTATGTCACCTTCTTGTTTTTCTTCTATTTTTTCTTCTTCAAATGCCATGAATAGAGCTTCACCTGTTTCTTCTTCAGAATCTTCACCTGAGCTATCTTCAGAAGAGTTGACATTCTTGGATATGAAACTTTTCTTTTTGAAGTTGCTTTTTCTAAAATTTGGTTTCTTCTTCCAGTCACTTCTTTCTTGGTGTGACCCTTCATCACTTTTGGTTTTCTCATTCATTGGACACTTAGCTGCAAAGTGACCGACCCCTCCATAATTGAAGCACTTAAACGGTAACTTTCCTCTATATTTTCATTTTCCCTTTGTAAGTTTCCAAACAAAGTTAGCTTTCGTTTCATCCGATGTCTCTTCATCCTCAGATTCTTGTTCAGCTTCTATATTTTTGTGTGCTTTAAAAGCAGCTTCTATGTCTATGGGCTTAGTTTGTCCTATTATTATTTTGTATGCAGTCAAAGAACCATGCATCTCGTCCATGCTAAAATTATTTAGATCTTTAGCCTCTTCTATTGTAGAAACTTTAGAGTTAAATCTTTTGTGAAGAGTTCTAAGTACCTTTTTCACGACAATCGCATCTTTGATTTATTCGTCGAGTCCTCTGATTGCATTAATGATTCCATTGATTCTCAGCATATAGGCCTCTATGTTCTCATTGTCATTCATTTGTAATGCTTCAAACTAAGCTCGATGTGTTTGCAGATTGGCTTCCTTGATCTTTTTGTCTCCTTCATGGATGCTCTTTAGTTTGTCCCATATGTCTTTTGCTCATTTACAGCTCATGACCCTTATCAGTTCACTGTCTACTAGCCCACACATTATGGCATTCTTTGCTTTGGAGTTATTCTCAAACTTTTTCTTCTCGATAGTATCTATTGGAGGAGTAGCGGGTATTGTGTATCCACTTTCTACTAACTCCCAAATGTCGTATCCCAATGCACTCAGATATGTCTGCATCCTAAGTTTCTAGAATGAGTAATTAGTTCCATCGAACAAAGGAGCTTTGTTGGATGAGAATCCTTCACCACCTGCCATTGTGTTCCTTCTAAGATCACCTTAGATGATTAAGCTTGTTCAAGAACCTTGCTCTGATACCAATTGATATTCTCACAATGACACTAAGATGGGGGGTGAATCAGTGTAGCTGTTAATATTCAATTCTACAACACTTAAAGCTGAAGCAAAGAGAACTTGAAAACAGCTAAAACAATTTTCACAAGAGAGCACACCATAACACATAATATAATGAGGTTCACCAATTTGGCTACTCCTCAAAAATGACTGCTTGGATTCCAATCCAAATACAGCCTTTGCAAAAAACCAATTTTAAAAACACTTTACTAGCACCCACTGGAAGGAGCACTAACCCCTTATTTTTTTCTTGCAACAGATAGGAGCACCAACCCCTAATGCCAAGAACCAACTTGGACTGCAATTCTGAATTATTTCAATGACATGAAAATGCCTTCGTTGTTTACACGACCCTGACTGGTCTACAATTAATCAAACTCTGCATGCTCTCATGGCTCTACTTATTTCTCTCTCGGCCATCTTCTAACCCTCTTTACGTAGTAATTTCTCACTTACAGCAACAACTTAATTCTTCACACAACTACGCTTTTATAAAAATATTGAGTCTTTGTGACTTTAGTTGTAACTCCTTCTTTCACTTCTCATGCGCCACTTGTCAGTTGTAACGCTTTCTAACTGTAACTGCTTTTGTCTATATATAGGGTAGGCTTTTCATCAAACATGATGCATGTTATGATTTTACACATAAAACCCTACCATGACTATACGTCATCTCGATCATGACTGTTCGTATCCTTTTCTATGCATGCATGCATTTATGTTTCTATTTTGACGACTGTTCATTTTCTTCTTCTTCAACTGTTTGTTTTCTCCACTTGGGCATGCATTTGTTTTCTTCTTCGATAACTATTCGTCTTCTTTTTCATGACTGTTCGTTTTCTCTTTCATGACTATTTGTTTTCTCCACTTGGGCATGCATCCGCTTCTTTCCATGTGTAATGACCATCTTAAATGATTTTAAAGATTCCTTATGGGTCCATGTCACTCTACAGTCTTCAGTTTCACCATCCTGGTATTCATGTCATGATATCATGACACTTTCACCTTCTTGCTACTCTTCTCGGCTTCAACCATTGAAAACCTGACATGTTATGATATCGCGACACTTACGCCTCCTCGCTACTCTTCTTGGCTTCATCCAACGAAAATAGAACATGTCACAAAATCATGACACTTTCGCTAACTTGACCTCTTCTCTATCTCTTGCCCATGAAAATAGAACATGTCGTGAAATCGTGACATCATTCTCTTTTGTACACTCTTCTTCGCAAGCCCCAGTGAAAACTTGACATGTCGTGAAATCATGACACATTTGCTGCCATGTGCATTTATCTGTATTTCGCCCATGAAAACACATGTCACGAAATCATGACACATGTGCTGCCTTGCACTCTATTCTTCTTGCACTAGTGAAAACATGACATGTCACGAAATCGTGACACTTTTCTTGCCTTATGCCTTCTTCTGCATTTTGCCTACAAAAACGGAACATTTCATGAAATCATGACACTTTCGCTACCTTGTGCCTTTTCTGTCTTTGGCCCACGAAAACAGAACATGTCACGAAATAGTGACACTTTCACTACCTTGTGCCTTTTCTTTCTTTGGCCTGTGAAAATAGAACATGTCACGAAATCGTGACACAATTGCCTTCGTACAATCTCTCTCCTCTTCAGGTCGCGAAGACCTGACATGTCACGAAATCACGACACTTTTTCTCCTTGGTGCTATTCTTCCCTTCGGGCCATGAAAACCTGACATGTCATGAAATCGTGACACTTTCTCTCCTCAGTGCTTCCTCTTGCACATTGTTGCAAAATCGTGACACTTTTCTTTGCGAGCTCCTTCTCTCAAAACATGTTGCGAAATCATGACAGTTTTCTTTTCTTGCACTTCTTCTTCGAACATGTCGTGAAATCGTGACAGTTTTCTTACTTGCCTTCTTTGCTTCCAACATGTCACAAAATCGTGATAGTTTTCCTTGTGCTTTCTCTCTCTTCCAACATGTCACGAAATCGCGATAGCTTTCCTTTCATTTTCTAAACATGTTGCAAAATCGTGATAGTCTTCCTTGCACTTTCTAAACATGTCATGAAATCATGACATCTTTTTCTCTCTCCTCTTTCTCTTTGCTTTGGACTGCGAAAATGAAACATGTCACGAAATCATGACAATTTTGCTAACATTTTCTCTCTCCTTCGATATGTCATGAAATCGTGACAGTTTTGCCTGCATTTTCTCTCTCCTTCGATATGTCATGAAATCACGATAGAAAACATGTCACGATATCGTGACAGTTTTATTACTTGTCTTTTTCTTTGATCCTATGAATCTGGGCCACTTTTGTCTTCTTGAAAATTCACTGTACATGCTCTGACCGACCTCTGAACTCCTATCCACTACATCAACTGATCTATCTGTCTGTGTTGACAACAATGACAATACTATTTTTGCACCTTGCTCAATAATACAAGCCCATTCTAAACATTCCCAAACACCAATAAGATTATCCAAGATGTAACGCCCTTTATTGAAGTCTGTTTTCTCTTGTCTGATAATCACAAGGAGAATATTATGAATTGGTGAAGATCAAGCAATACAAAAAAAAAAACCTACAAGTGTTTTTCCTTTGATCATGTCAAATAAAAAATAATTTTAATTACCTTTATCTAAAAAGAGGATACAAAATAAAAGAGTCCTTTTACAATTTTGAAATTTCCCTCTAATACCTTGTTTTCTCATTTTCCTGCCTAAAACAATGCATTTGAAATTTGAATTTTGGAGGCAAACTTCCTAAGGTCATAACTTCACACTCGTAGCTTTGATTGACTGGCATGAGATATTTTTGTAAAGGGAACGAGATAAACTATGTGGGGCAAGACTTAGTGAAGTCCTGCATCTATTTTAAAAATCTCAAATTTGACCTCTAAGACCCTCAAAATTCACCTACAAGTTTGGGTATCTTGATTTCATTGTTTTTGGCAGGGTTTTACCATAAAACATACGTAAATACCAAATCATTCAAGGTATTGGGGTGATTTTTTTTATAATGGCTCTATTTTTCTATCCCCTAGCCAACCAAATACATGTAGCAAGTAATCAAATCAAATACAAATTTTGGTGATGCAAAATCACTCTTACACCACTGGATGCTTTGCATCATGAATATAGAGACCTAAAGCTTTAGCCAAAATAATATAATAGATATTAAGGAGAGTAATAGGTCACCAACTGGTGATAAGCTCAATATTTATTGCTTTAGTAATAAATTTATTTTTTTCACGATTGATAATATTGCCTAAAGAATTATTGGCTAACGCTTCATTGTAGACAATGAGTAGATCAGGCCCAGTAAAATTTCAAGTAGCTTTATAAAATTCACATGGAAAGCCATCAAGACGATTGAACTTGTCATTTGATATAGTCATAAGAGCATTATGAATCTCATCAAGTGAAAGAGGAGCCTCACAAAGAAGTTTGTCATAAGTAGACAACTTAGCATAAACAATATCAAGACACTGTTGGAGCACCATATGACGTTCTAGAGAATCTTGTTGAGCTTGAAAAACAAGCTTATAATTATCCATAAAGGCTAAAGTAATATCAATAAGAGAAGTTAGTCTACCATGAGAGACTTGAATAGTCTTGATCTGAATCTTGGTCTACATGGAATGTAGAGACTTGAAACAATCTTTGGATGGGTGATCACCAACACTCAGCCAGTGTACATGAGACCAAATATGAGCCCCATGGCTTCATGTTGTTCATGGACTATAAGCTAATGGTGAAGACCAAAAACTCTGGTTTGCAACTGTCAATCATATGGATCATTTTCCAACAATCAAATTTTGTTGATACTCCTTCGTAACAGTCAAATGAGCATGCTTTCTAACATGTGCCACTTGTTTTCCAAAATACTACATGAAAGAGGTAGTATGAGTAATTACTTCATTCCACCAAGAAATATAGTTGACAGAGTGAGGAGGACGAGGTAATAAATTCTAGATTCGCTCAGTCGCAACAATGGTGTCAGGGTGTTACAATGAAGAAGTATTTAAATAAAATTGCTTGCATAAAAAATTAAATTGGTGACCACTCCACTCAATCTGAAAGGAAATTGAAAAATGATCTGATAACAGGAATTAATCCTAGACTATCACAATATTTCTATTTATTGAGGAGAATAAAAAAAATTGCTACTTTGACATTATAACTCAATCAAGGCGCTTGCAGACTCTGTCATTATCCACACAAAAATTGGACCATGTGAACCAGGGTTGAGGTGGGCAATTACGCTGACAAAAAATTAGATCAAAAATATCCCTTCTATGTTTAAGAAAAACAAAGCCTCATGCACTCCAACACACAAACACATTAAGAGGTAGCTAAATTTACTTTAGAATGCTCAACCATATTAAAATCACCATAAAAAATCCAATATGCGATCGACTAGTGGTCATATAGGTACCACCAAAGGGCAGAATGACTAGGTCCATCATTAGGTTCATAAATGTTGGCAATGCCCAGGGTTTTTCCATTAATATTCAACAAAATCCATACCATAGGATGAGAAGGATACTTACCAGAACCAAGCAGACAATACTCAAGTTTGGAGATAGAAATAGAGGCACCCTCTAACCATATTCATGGTGAGTAGTGAAGTGCAAAAAATAACCTGCAATTCAGATGAGAAAAACATCTAACAAAATACTGAAAATCTTAACTTCTTGTAAAAAAATAACATCAACATAGCCAATACTTTGCAAACCATATCAAACATAAAACTTTCTTGAGGATTCTATAAGTCCTCAAACATTCCACGAAAGGAAATTCATGGAGGAGGAATATCCATGGAGTTATCTCCCATAGGGCTGCCTCCACTATAAACCAACATCGAAGAATTATTAAATGCAGAAGCCTGAGAATGTTGAAGTAAATCACCAACAAACAAGGGACTACGCATATTTTTAATTAATACAAAAAACCTATTAAATATAGAGGTCTTAGAAGGTTGAAATATGTCACCAATAGTAAAAATATGATGCTTAGCCTCTTTAATTTCCCTCAATGATTATGAGCCATCCGGATATGGACTATGCGAATGCCTAGAGGGTGGAGGTATTGAAAGTTAATTTCCTTCTTTTGATTTTAATTTATGTTCAAGAGGTTTCTTAGCAGGTGGAGCCTGAGTAGCCAAAAAAAGATGAACATGAACAAAAGAATGGTGAGATGGTGGCTTCGCAACCTTATCTCCATTAGAAAGCATCAACTTAGGGTTGATCACCCCCTTCTTATTAGAAATTGTAATCAACCACCATCAATAGAGGGTTTTGAATGTGCAGGTATAGTATGAAGAGCATGAACAACTACCAAAGGTTTTTGAGCAACCAACAGACAATACTTGATATGATGCATGCTGGATTGACATTGAAAACAAGTATTAAATAAATTATAGTAAATAGTTTTTTGTATAAAAAACTCTATTCCAACCTGAATTTCCACAAATTATTTGAGATCTTGTGTGAGGTAAACCTCAACATAGACTCTCTTATTAGGTTGTGCTAATAATAATAGCTCTTGCTCCTGATAGAACACCCGACCAATGGGTTTAAAAATATCATCAATAAACTCTCATAAGGGCAACAGAAGTCCAAGGAGTTCAAGCCAAACCAACACTTTTGGAATCCTAGCCTACCTTAAATGAAGATACATGAAAAATGATTTGGATTGGTGATCACCAACCCTCATCTAGTGCAAATAAGCCTGAATCTAAGCTCCTTGGATTCATGTCATTCATATATTATAAGATGGTTGTAAAGATCAACAATCCTGGTTTGCAACTGTTGATCATACAAATCATTTTCCAGCAACCATAAATTTTGTTGATAATACTTCATAAAAACCAAATGAGTGTGCTTTTTGATATATGCCACCTGTTTTCCTAAATACCACATGAAATAGGTAGTACGGGTAATTGCTTCATTCCACCAAGAAATCCAACTGATAGAGTGAGGAGGTCGAGGTAATAAATTTCAAACTCACTCAATCACGGTAATGGTGCCAGGGTGTTGCAATAAAGAAAAATTTAAATAAAATTGCTTGCATAGGAAATTAAATATGCAACCACTCCACTCAATTTGAATTAAAATTGGAAAATAATCTCATAATAGGAATTGATCCAAGACTATCACAATCTAGTTATTTATGGAGGATAATAAAAAAATTATTGCTCTCACATCATAACCCAATCAAGGTTCTTGAAAACTCTACAATTACCTACATAATACCATGTGAACCATGGTGGAGGCATGCAATTACGTTGACAAATAAGAGGATCAAAGATATCCTATCTATGTTTAAGAAAAACAAAGCCTCATGCACTCTGACACACCAACACATTAAGAGGTTGCCAAATTTATCTTTAGCATGCTCAACCATATTAAAATCACCATAAAAAATCCAATATGCCATCGACAAGTGATCATCCAGGTACCATAAAAGGGTAGAATGACTAGGCCCATCATTAGGTTCATAAATTTTGGCAATGCCCATGGTGTTTCCATTAATATTCAACAAAATCTAGACCATAGGATGAGAAGGATCCTTACCAAAACCAAGCAGACAATCCTCAAGTTTGGATATAGAAATAGAAGCACCCTCTAACCATATTCATGGTGAGTAGTGAAGTGCATAAAAGAACCTTCAATTCAGTTGAGAAAAAACATCTAACAAAAAATCAAAAATCTTAACTTCTTGTAAACAAATAACATCAACATAGCCAATACTTTGCAAACCATATCGAACATAAAACTTTCTTGAGGATTCTATAAGTCCTAAAACATTCCATGAAAGAAAATTCATGGAGGAGGAATATCCATGAAGTTATCTCCCATAGGGCTGCCTCCACTATAAACCAACATCAAAGAAATATTAAATGCAGAAGCCTGAGAAGGTTGAAGTAAATCACCAACAAACAAGGGAATACCCATATTTTTAATTAATACAAAAAACCTATTAAATATAGAGGTCTTAGAAGGTTGAAATATGTCACCAATAGTAAAAATATGATGCTTAGCCTCTTGACTTTCCCTCAATGATTGTGAGCCATCCAGATATGGACTACGTGAATACCTAGAGGGTGGAGGTATTGATAGTTAATTTCCTTCTTCTGAGTTTAATTTATGCTCGAGAGATTTATCAATAGGTGGAGCCTGAGTAGCCAAAACAAGATGAACATGAACAATAGAAGGGTGAGATGGTGGCTTCACAACCTTATCTCCATTAAAAAGCATCAACTTAGGGTTGATCACCCCATTCTTATTAGAAATTGTAATCCAAACACCCTAAATAGAGGGTTTTGAATGTGTAGGTATAGTATGAAGAGCATGAACAACTACCAAAGGTTTTTGAGCAACCAACAGACAATACTTGATATGATGCATGCTGGATTGACATTGAAAACAAGTATTAAATAAATTATAGTAAATAGTTTTTTGTATAAAAAACTCTATTCCAACCTGAATATCCACAAATTATTTGAGATCTTGTGTGAGGTCAACCTCAACATAGACTCTCTTATTATTTTGTGCTAATAATAATAGCTCTTGCTCCTAATAGACCACCCGACCAATGGGTTTAAAAATATCATCAATAAACTCCCATAAGGGAAACGGAAGACCAAGAAGTTCAAGCCAAACCAACACTTTTGGAATCCTAGCCTACCTAAAATGAAGAGAAATGAAAAAGTCTTTGGATTGGTGATCACCAACCCTCATCCAGTGCAAATTAGACTGAATCTAAGCTCCTTGGCTTCATTTCATTCATGGATTATAAGGTGGTGGTAAATATCAACAATCTTGGTTTGCAACTGTCGATCATACGGATCATTTTCTATTAACCATAAATTTTGTTGATAATCCTTTATAACAACAAAATGAGCATGCTTTCCGATATGTGCCACTTGTTTTCCAAAATATCACATGAAATAGGTAGTACGGGTAATTACTTCATTCCACAAAGAAATCCAACTGATAGAGTTAGGAGGTCGAGGTAATAAATTCCAAACTCACTCAATCGCAATAATGGTGCCAGGGTGTTGTAATAAAGAAACATTTAAATAAAATTTCTTGCATAGGAAATTAAATATGCAACCACTCCACTCAATCTGAAATAAAATTGGAAAATGATCTCATAATAGGAATTGATCCAAGACTATCACAATCTAATTATTTATGGAGGAGAATAAAAAAATTATTGCTTGGACATCATAACCCAATCAAGGTGCTTGAAAAATCTACAATTACCTATATTGGACCATGTGAACCACGATGGAGGCATGCAATTACGTTGACAAACAAGAGTATCAAAAATACCTCATCTATGTTTAATAAAAACCAAGCCTCATGCTCTCCAACACACCAACGCATTGGGAGGCAATAAAATTTATTTTCAACATGCTCAACCATAGTAAAATAACCATAAAAAATCCAATATGCCATCGATAGATGATTAATCATGTACCACCAAAGGGCAGAGTGACTAGGCCCATCATTAGGTGCATAAATTTTAGCAATGCCCAGGGTATTCCCATTAAAAATAAACAAAATCTAGACCACATGATGAGAAGGATCCTCGCTAGAACCAAGCATATAATCCTCAAATTTGGAGAAGATAGAAATAGAAGCACCTCCCAGAACATCTTCCTGGTGATTAGTGAAGTGCATAAAAGAATCTGCAATACAGTTGAGAGAAACATCTAACAAAAAACTAAAAATATTAACTTCTTGTAAACAAATAACATCAACATAGCCAATACTTTGCAAAGCAGATCAAACAATTATTTTTTGAGGACTTTGTAAGTCCTCAAATATTCCATGAAAAAAAATTCATGGAGTATCCATAGATTCATATCCCATAGGGCTTCCCCCACTATCAGCCAATATTGAATAATTATTAAATGCAAAAGTTTGAGAAGGTTGAAGTAAAATACCAAAAAATGAGGGACTACCCACACTATTGGCCAATACCAAAAACCTGTTAAATAAAGAGGTCTGAGAAGGTTAAAATATGTTATCAATAGTCGAAATACGATGCTCAGCCTTCTGGATTCCCCTCGATTATGGGGAGCCATTCCAATATGGACTAAGCGAATGTCTAGAGGGTGGAGTTATTGATAGTGAATTCCCTTCTTCTAAGGTTAATTTATGCTCGAGAGGTTTCTTAGCAGGTGGAGCCCGAGTAACGAAAATAGGATGAATGGGAACAATAGGAGGCTAAGATGGTGGCTTGACAACCTTATCTTCATTAGAAAACATCAACGAAGGGTTGGTTTCCCTCTTCTTATTAGAAACTATAATCCAATAATCATCAATAGAGGGTTTGGAAGGTGAAGGTAGAGTCTGAGGAGTAGGAGCAACTACAAAAGGTTTTGGAGAAACCAATAGATAATCCTTGATAAGATGCATGGTGGATTGGTACTGAAAACAAGTATTAGGTAAATTATAGTAATTTTTTTTTTCCATAAAATACTCTTTTTCAACCTAAATATCCATAAATTCTTTGAGATATTGTGTGAGGTCAACCTCAACACAGACTCTATTATTAGGTCATACTTAGAAGAATCGCTCTTGTTCCTAACAGATCACCCGACCAATGGGTTTAACAATCTCATCAATAAACTCCTATAAGGGTAACAAAATACGAGGGATTTCAAGCCAAATAAACACTTTCAAGGTAACATAATGCTTAAAATAATATTAATTTAATCAAATATTAATCCATATGTGTTTTTTTAGTTACATAGGGAAGTTGGTTACAACTACTATTTTTTGTAATTGGTAAGCATAGGGTTCAAGTGTAGGGACTGCTCCAACAACCTATTTGTCTCATTGTTGTTGACACGGTGTGATATGGAGATCATTGATCGCTCTAGGTTTATACCGTCATCGTTGGTCTAACGTGCACTCAAAGGATTCAGTACGAACTACTACCTTTGCTAAAGCTGGCAGCGTGTCCTCAAGGTTTAAACCTAGGTCTCTTCATGTCAAGTACTTGGCTAGTCAAGCCCTTTCCAATCTTCCTAGCCCTTGGGAGCAATATTAAGGTACTTGGTCACTCAAAATTTTTCCAATCCACCTAGACTTTGGGAGCAACATTAAGCCATATGTTTATGTTTGTATATTGCAACATAGAATAATTGTAAATTGCAACATAGAAACAAGATTTGTGAATTTTATAAATTTTATCAAAAGTATATTTCTCCTACAATTGCAAGTATATATTTGCTTGCAAAACTTATGACTGTGTAGTATAGGGAAGTAAAATTATCCAAAAACATTATTTTCATATATATATATATATATATAATTTATGTGTTTTATTCATGATTATATTTAGTTGGATTTAAACTGTAGTTTTTATTATTTTATATTATTTAAAGCATATCTTGTAACATGGAAAAAAATCCATTAATATTTTGAAAACTTTTAAGGTAATACAATAAACTAAATAATGTTGTTTATTATATAAATTTTGTTGATATGTATGTTTACTTTGCATAAGATGACTTTTAGTTATTTATATCAAAATGCAATATCCTAATTATATTTAAGGCCTATATTGAAATAAATTGATAGTATTTTATCATTTTTAGTAGGGTTTTAAATCCATTATTTTATATGCATGAAAGTCCATTGTATTTGTAAATTGAGGGTTTTAACAATTTATCTATAAATTAATACCATGATTTCATATATGTGCATCTTCTAGACTAACCATTACAATTTAATGATTTCTTTGTTGAATAAAGGTAGATATAAAAATATTTTAAATAATATTTATTTAGTAGAATTTTTTGAGATTTTGATATAAAAGCATAAATTTACATTTACTATTATTTTCAAGCATAAAAACATTTGCAGGAGAAAAATAGAAATAATAAGTAATTAAATTAAATAAAACAAATAAAATATATATAATTTTTTTTTTTTGATGAGGAACCTTTTATATACAACATATCCGCAACATGTGAGGGGAGAGATTTGAACCTGGGCCTCTTGATAACTGGAGAGTTTTAACTACCCACTTGCTCTCCAACTCCTCTACATGAGTGGATAATAAAATATTTTTGGTAAATGAATAGTTTAAAACATTGTTAATTGGATTTTGAAAAATATTTTTCAATTAAAAATTTGACATTTTATTGTAAGATTATATCGCAAGGTTAAATTAGATAAATTACAAAACAACTTTGTTATTTTTCTCCTAGACAAAATAAATTATTAACTAAAACTTATAAATCATAGGTGAAGAAATTTTCGTAAGGAAAGAAAACCAAAAACTAAAGCATGAGGTATAGAAAAAGATGTAAAATTATAGAGCTTTTTTAGAATAGTCTAGTATTGTTATCCAAATTTATGAAATTGAAGAAAGGAAATTTTTTAAAAATGTCACGTAATAGGATAAAAAGTTCAAAATAAATATAAGAGAAAATAAAACTAAGGATGAAATATGTGATGGCATGTAAAGCACCAAAAATAAATGTGAAGTTGGAAGAATACCCTCTATAGGAGAAGCCTTATCGACATCAATATTATAAAAAAATATTTGATTTCACTCTTCATGGAAATCAAGGCTATAAAAGGAATTCCTACAAAGACTACACTTAAAGCAAAAGTCCAAATATCATCCTGAGAAAGGCTCAAATATTTTTAGAATATCTCTATCGTAAATTGGTCTTTATTTAATACATTGCTAGTTTGGATGTTTGAGGATGTCATATCAATTATTTCATTTTACTACATTGAACTTGAAGCTTTAAAATGGATATGGCATATTGTATACAAGAATACAACTATTTTATAAGTATACGTATGGATTATGTTATATTAATACCCTATACTAATGTATTTTTTCTATTAAATATTTAGAACTTTCTATTAAAATAAACTATTACATCATAAGCTCATAGTATCATAATAGGCTAAAACCAAGAACTATAGATAATTGGAAGGATTCCAGTCATAAAAACAATAAAACAGTCATAGAGTGCTGTTGTTTTTAACATACAAAGTGTTACATCTTATAAAAAATTACAAAATCATTTATATACATCAATATCATGAATATCATCAAACATGGAGCATATAACCCAATCATTTGTCTTCAATTGATCCAAGTCCTCAAAAATTTTCTTTGATTTGCAGCTGCCCTTCAATGTCCATAGCGACCTGTTGACCTGTAATAATATTTTGAAGCATATGAGTCTCAAATGAGACCTAGTAATATTTATACAATTTTACTAAAAAAATTCATCGTTACGAGATATTCATATCATCCATAAAATTTTAGAGGCTATAATGAGCCAAAAAAGATTATAAGTTTTTTACGACTACTGAATATGCCCATAAACAACTTGCATTTTAAACTCAATTGAGTTACAATTCCAACCAAGAATACCAGAGCATAAAAGAAGCCATATTTCTTTAGCATATACACAATCAAAAAAATATGACAAATAGTCTCTGAAACTTTACATAAAGAGCATATAACCAAACTGTTAGGATTAGTCACAGTAGGCAGCATGTATAACAAAAAAAATCATCTAAATTTTTTTTTTTTTGTTCAAGATGCCTAGACCATATATGCTGTAGAATAAAATAGAAATGACTAATAGATAAAATGAAACCCCATTTAGTGATAATGTGTTGATAAATAATATCTATATTAGTAAGCATAAGATACAACTTCTTTGTATTAGGCTTTATGAATTTAGAACCATAATTCCAACAGATAAAATCAAAAATATGTTGCTCATAAAAAATAAATTCAGGATTGATCAGCTGTCTAAAACATTTCTGAAACATAGAGTAAATTCTTTGTTGGGAATCAGGCAGATGAAATTCTTGCTTCAACATTTCCTAAGACTTCAAACCAGTAGGACAGAATATGCTCAAAAAATAGATACCATTTTGAGCCCAACTACAATCTGAACAACCCTATAAAAGGGCTAAAGGCTTATTTTTATGTTTCAAGTTCCACCAAACAAAACTCTTCACATATATTTTAAAGCTAGAATTTATAGGCTGAAACCAACCCTGCAAATTAGATCTCACCTATTGCCAAACTTTTTAGATAGTTCTAAAAACAACTGAACCAGTTGGAACACTACTAATACATTAGTTATACTAATGTATTAGATATAAGACTACTTATTTTTCTATAATAGTAAAAATTATAAAAATTATAAATCAAGAAAATATTTCATAGAAATAATTGTTGAAGTTTTTGCTCTGCTAGGGTCCCTCAACCCTAATGTCCTAGTGAGTTACACTAGTGCTATAGGGGATATGAATCATATCAATGGCACCCCTAAGCTGTCCCCAAAAATAGCTATTGTTGCTGTTTCTTGAATCAAGGTTTTATCCCCTAATGCTGCTTTCCTTCCATATTTTGTTGAAACTACATGTTGTTGCCTAGAGTTACATGTCTTAGTAGGGTACTTTGTTTGGATAATCCATAATGAGTGAATATTGAGGGCTTAATTCACTTTATATTTGAAATCACAAAATAAAAACTTTGACAAATTCACTTACACACTTTACAATGCACAAGGAGAACAATTTTTTCTAAATTTAGGTCAAATCCACAAATTTCTATTTTTACGAGAAATAATGCTCAATGGTAATGCACTGAACTTACACTAAATCATGGAAAACATAAATATTCTCAACTTATAAATGGAGTGGAGATCAATTGATCTCACGTCAACTTATATTAGAATGGCGTGATATCTCGTTCAACCCTAATTTACACACAAGGAAGCAAAACTAGGTTGCACTCAATTTACAAAAGGAAGTGGAGTGCAACAATGTTTTGCTCAATTTACAAAGGAAAGGGTGTTGACTTAAGTTTTTCCTGAAAAAGGTGATTTCCAAAAAAATTGTTAATATTCATGAAAAAACTATTTTTATCGAAAATTAAATTTCTAGCAAAAAAAGAATTTCTAGGTTTTCCAAAGTCATGATTTCTAGGCTTTACACTAAATTCAATGAAAGTGTGATTTTTGGTTGTTACATTAGCATCCCTAAGAATGAGATTTTTTGGAACCTCTAAAAAATAAAATAAAACCTTAACTTTACAAATTTAAATGGTTGAACATTCAAATAAGCACACGAAGCATATGTTAGAGTAATATTCTACTTATTTGGCATATTAATAATATCTCTACGTATGGATATATTGTTAATGTTGTTATAACAATATGCCAATTATTTAGGGATATTATGTTGGCTAATTTTAGCCAATGATATGTATATTTAAACCTAAAATTTAATAGAAATATGTAATGATTGAGTTCATACTAACATTGGTATCACAACAGGTTTCACTCCCGCTCAGTTGGCATTTCTAGTGTTTTGTATCTAGGAGAATTGTGATCTCAGTTGGAACTTTTGGATCACCACTCAGTTGGTATTTTTGGTGTTCTAAAACTAATATAACTATGATCTAGGTGGAGAGCTTTGATCAATAGACCATACACAGAATCCTAGCTAGAAGAACTGTGACACTTTAGGCCTATAGTCCAGATCAGTGATCTGACCTAACAAATATACATAGTGAACTACATGCAATTTGATGAACCTAGTGGATGGTCCTAATGAACATGATTCTCTATTCAATTTTTCAAAATTTATAGATCAAAATTGACCCTTGTGACATGTGACAGACAAAAACTAGATAGATCTATCATGTGGTGGATGTTGGTGATTAAAGATCTATAGATCCTGGTGATTGGAGATTTCGGATCATAGACTCATCTATAGATTATGAAATAGTCAGATCATAGACTCTAACAACAAACCTAGACTGGGCATGATCAAATTTGATAGCTTGAAGGACACGAATGTGTAGATATGAGGGACCTACAAATTTTGATGTGGAAGATCATAGATCAAATTCGAGTGAATACAAGGTAAATGCAGGTGATCCTAGACCAGACAAGGATCCAAGGTGGATAGCATTTAATAGAATCATATTATCGATACTTATTGGATCTAAACTGACATCAAATCTTGACCTAAATGTTGACCTCACTAAGAGCCAACAAGTTGATGTTTATTGATGTGGTACTAATTTGAAGGTAATCTGGAAAAACCTCAACTACACATGAATTGATAGATAACAATTGTAATATATCCTTAGGAGCATATGTGGTGATTCCTACAAACACAATTCCATAGGTGGTAGCATAATTCTTTAGTCGAACACGTGGTGAACGATGCAATTCTTGGTGGATACATGGTGGGTGGATCTGTTGATTTGAACTCTAAACCTACTAACGTGGTTGGTGATGTGGAAATTGGACTCTGAACCTAATAAAGTTGTGATATAGTTGAGAAGATAATATGATGAATCAATCACTAATATGTCGATCAATATTGAGGACGTAGGCAACTTACGTGAAAGTGATACATTTTTTGAAGATTTAACATAAAATTTATTATAGAAACGTGGCAATGATTGGTCAAAGAACAAATATTAGTGATTTTTTGAAGGCAATCTGGAAAGAAAGGGAGGATTGTTGTTTTTATCCCCCTTGTAGTCCTCCATCCCACTGCATGTGGGATTTTTGAATTCCATTTCTTTTTTCGTCGTTCAACGAAGAAGCTTTCAAATTCAAGATCACAATACCTTTATTCCATCAATAGTGGTAGCTCACTTGGTATCTCAGGCATGCGTTAAGTCACAATGGATACAGATCTCAAGATTTCAACTCCCATTAGTTCCAAAACATATCTTTTCTATGGGGAACTCATCCAATTGAAGACAAAAACTTTGTAGGTAAACCTTGTTTGGGTCCAAAATTGTATTCTTTTTTGCAAAATTTCAACACAAGGGTAAAGTAGTGAATATCAATTTTACAATTTCAAAATTTCTTGCAAAATTGCCTAAGGAGCACATGTTGTAAATGCCATTTGTGGTAATCTTTGTAAAAGCCCTAGAGGCTTCATAGTAGCAATTTTTAGCACAAAAAGGGGGGATAGATATTTCTTCCATAAGAACATATTTTTGCAAAAAGGGGGGACAAAACCTTGTAAAAATACTATTTGGAACAAAGGGATAAATTATTTCTTCTATCAAAGCATATTTTACACAAAGGGGGAAAACTTATAAGGGTCCATTTTCGGTAGCGACTGACACCTTAGAAACCTTATCAAATTTTTTTGCAAAATCATATTGTAAAAGGTGAATTTTTTATGGAGACTAGAACCTTAAGAAAATGGGGAAATAAATGAAAAAGAAAGACCTAAAACTAACTAAATGTGCAAAATCAGTTAAAGGTCCTTACTTTCCAACAAATATGGAAGGGATGGATTTTTATGAGGATGGAAAATTTCTCACACTATGCAGTGGTGTAAGATCCATTCTCAAAGATTTTGAATCTTCTAAAGATATTTAGATGGATGGTGCTATAATCCCTATTGAATTTGTATAAAAGTATACATGTCATTGGTTTCACTTGATATTACCAAGAGTAAACAGAAAAGGGATATCAGTTAGGAATAAAAGATCATGCTCCTCATGGTCGATGCTTGTTGTGACACAAGAAATCTCATACCTATAAGTGTAGATATCAGTTGTAGCATAGGTGACATGATCACAAAGGTAGATTTTTCTTGTGATATCAGTGACTTAAAAATTCAAACTACTCAAAATGAGCTCCATGATCTCAACAATTGTAACAAATACCATATTGTTAAAATCGTTGATGAAGATGAATAGCTTAGGTGTTTTGAGAAACACACCAAAGGCATTGGATCCAAACTGATGAACAAAATGGTATTCAATGCTGAATGATTAGTCAAACATTGACAAGGTATAAAAATTCTATTAATATCAAATATTAGGCAAAATAATGAAGGCCTTGGTTATGATGGACAAGCAAGTACTAGTAAAATCATGTTTGTAAAACCTAAATGTCATATAACTCCTACAAAGCACTATAGCATTCATTACGGTAGAATAGGACCAAATTAAAACTACATCCTTGTGACCCATGTGTATGTACTAATCACTCTATAAATTATTGGTACAAAGTGAAAATGGCCAACAAGTTTCATATTAATTGTGAATGGAAAAATATTACACAATGGACCAAATGAAAGAAATGTTGTATGGCTTCTACAAAAAAGGTAAAACCTATGGTAGACCTAGAGGCAGATCCAGTGATAGACCGAGTGGCAGTCCCAGAGGAAATGACCCAACAACAGACCTAAAGGTAGACCCAATGACAATGATCTAGAGGCAGACCTACAATTAGATCGAGAGGCAATGATCTAGAGGCATTTCCATAGGCAAATCCAATGGCAGACCCAACGGTACACCTAAAGCCAGAGCCAAAGCTAGAGCCCTTAGCTAGAGCCAGTACACGAGCATCTTTCATTTATCTCTTCTTCACATTAATGGGGGAGTTATATATGTTATCCCAAATAATGGAATAAGGGGGGTGTTAGAGTAAATATTCCACTTATTTGGAATATTAATAATATCTCTACATATAGGCATATTGTTAATATTGTTATAACAATATGCCAATTCTTTAGGGATATTATGTTGGCTAATTTTAGCCAATGATATGTATATTTAAACCTAAATTTTAATAGAAATTAATTATTGAGTTCATACTAACAACATAAAAATATAGAATTATTTTTATATTGCTCACAATGGAAAATATACTATTGTTGTAGTTTTATAGTAACACGTAAATATTTTACACATTTGCAACTTAGTAAGATTACGGGTTACATCCGCATAGGTGTTTAATGAATGTTGCAACTTTGAATCCTTGCTTATACATTCATCCTTTTTTGCATACTCTTGCATTTCTTGTCTTCTTCTTCCACTACATAGATGATACCAGCTACTAATATTTATATCTAGGGATTGGAGGAAAAACACACCAGCATTATAACATGCATTAAATTTAAAAGCATGGCATAAATTGAATTGTTGAATAATTGTAACCACCTATATTAAAATTTAGGTACTTCATAATATCATGATTATTTAAGAATATAAGATATCAGAGATCTAGAAGGTGAAATCTGGTTTAATTTCTAGCATCCTCTCTTAAAAAAGATTTCACAAAAACTTTGATACTAAGAATTTCCATCAGTTTTTAAAATCTTCCTCCTTGAAATATTTTGTGAATATATTTGCAACCTACCCTTTGGATCTACAAAATAATAACACAATTTTGTTAAATTTCACTAGTTCTATGATGAAATGCTACCAGATGTCAATATTCTTACTCCTTTCGTGAAGCATTGGATCCTTTGATAGTGCTATGCAAGAATTATTGTCACAAAATATTGTTGCTACTCCTTCCTATTGATGATTCAAATCACATAAAATTCTTATAATCTAAACTTCCTAGAATGTGTGTTGGACTTTATATGTAACTATGTGTGAATGCAACTATTCTCCTACGTAGCTAAGTTTAAGTTAGCATATTTTTTTTCAGAGAAATTATAGGAAGAGGTTAGACTTAGTCTAAGTTTAGGTTGATATTTGTTACGTAAATCAATAGAGCTCCAAATTTGGGCTCAAATTTGTTCTTCCCATCCTATAAAATGTAACCAATATTTTACAAATCAATATAGAATGAATCGAATGTTCATTGTAGTATCAGAGATGGGGAAGCTGATCAATGTCGGAGCTAAAAGCTAGAACGAGGTGAATCTAAATTTGTTTGGATATCAAGATATGTGCATAGGTGATTGCCATTAATAGATCATTGGTTTATGATACACTGAAACACTATTTCAATTTACTTTGCTGCTCTTTGCAGAGTTTTTTTTATGGTGACATCGGTGTGTTTTGATTTGGAAGATAATGACATGTTTTTTAAAAAAACACGTATGGTCTCTTGGCTCCAAAAATTGGTCATGGAGACACTATTTTTTGATGATGTGAAACACAACAATTGGTCTTTTGGCTTGATACCGACAAGAGTGCACTCACCCAGAGGAAGTAGGATCGTGTTGTATTGATTTACTATAAATGTGATGTGATGAGCATGGAGATAGACAATGCAAAAAGAAAAAAAATGTAACACTTTGTGGATATCCAATGTGTCAAGAGGACACGTCTATGGATCGATCTACTAAAGGCTACATATAAAACATGTAAGGAAGAATTACATTGATGTCTGCAATTGAGGAAATCATTGAGACGTGTTACATCTTCATTGTAGAGATCCATATCGAAATTATATGTTGAATGTACCAAGAAACGCTAAGAGATGGCCTAAGGAAGTCATTTGCTTTTTAATTAGTGATTGGTGAAAATATGAAAGGAAATCATTATTTTTGCCATCATCGTTACATTTGGCATGCGATCTGATTGAGCTCATGATGTATTTTAAAATATAAAAACACCATGTATTGTGTGCGATGATTTATTGTTAGCATTGTGTTGTTTATGAAGTTGGAGAGATGCCTCATCCAAGACGCCATACGAGACACTGTAAAAGCATGGAGAAACTTGATGAATTGCTAACGCAGTGAGGAAACACATTTTTCAAAAGCATCGTTCTACGTGGACATGAGCTGAAGTGGAGGTACCATGTGTTGTTACTCAAGAATATAGTCTAGGGTGTTGACAAATCTCAAAATGAGTGGTTGATGTTTGTTGTCCATAATGTAGAGGAGGAGACAACTGTTTTAGAGGAGAAATCAATCATTATAAAAAGGTAAATTCTTATTTTGTAAAAAATATTAAAGTTTTATTTTTATCGATTTGTTTTTTAATAATTTAATATTTTTTTGATTAAAATCATTTATTTTTTAAAAATTCATGATTTTTAGTCAAAATTATTTTATTATTACTTAAATAATTGATAAAACTTTAATTTTCTAAAATTAAAACTGAATAATTTAAACCAAAAAGGAGTTATATTATCATTTTTTTAAGTTAGAAATGTCTGCTAATAATAATCTTCATATCCCTGAGTTCAACAACCTAGATTATGAGTATTGTTTTATCAATATGAAGACCTTACTAATTGGCAAAGGGTTGTGGGACATAGTCGAAGAAGGCTGTGCAAAACCTGCATATTGGACAACCTTAAGTGCAACTAATAAAACCAGCATGAAATATGCCCCAAAAAAAAATTCTTTCGCCCTCTACCATCTCCAAGAAGCCTTGGAGAAAAGCATCTTCCCAAGGATTGCTTCTTGTTTAATAGTCCAAGATGCATTCAAGTGAAGCAAGTGAGGATTCAAACTTTGAAGTGGAATTTTGAGAATCTAAAAACATAAAATGATGAAAATGTAGGTGATTATTGTATTAGAGTGAAAGCCATTGTAAATAAAATGCAAACCCTTGGATAAGACATCAAAACTGAAGTAGTTGTGAAGAAATTATTGAGAAAACTTCTTCATAAATGGAACCATATTGCAATAATTATTGAGGAGTCTAAAGATTTGTCTACTCTAACTTTTTATGCTCTTATTGGTTCTTTTATGTCTCATGAAGAAATACTATAGGGTTCTACATCAACAAGCTATGGAGGTGATGAAAAAGCATTCTTATCCAAGGAGGGTGAGCGACAAGGAAGAGACCAAGAAAGAGGCCAAGGAATAGGACAAGGAAGAGGTCAAAGGAGAGGCAAATGAAGAGGAAGAGGTGACAAAACAAACAAATTTTGTTACAATTATGGCAAGGTTGGTCACTTTTATAGAGATTGTTGGTCCAAACCTTCTCAAGAAGGGAAAGGTAATAACTATGGAAACTATGGAGAATATGAAGGAACTTCTTCAAATTTGTTTCTCACCTATGGAAAATCAGATCAAGAAATCAATGAAACTTGGATTTTGGATACTGGTTGCTCAAATCATATAAGTGGCAAAGAAGAGCTTTTTTCTACAATGGATTCCACCTACAAGTCAAAAATAAAATTTGGAGATGACAAGGCACTACAAGTTGAAGGCATGGGAGCCATGGAGGTTCCAATAAAATAATACACCAAGAAGGTGAACAACATATATTACACCCCCAAACTCCAACATAGTTTGCTTATTGTTGGACAAATAATGGAAAATAACTATAAAATTGTTTTTGAAAATGGAAAATGTGTAATTTTTGACAAAAACAATTGTAATAGAGTTATTACACAAGTACCTATGACAAATAATAGGTTATTTCCTCTTAATTTTAGGGAAAAAGGAGGTTCCCAACTTGCTAATGTGGCCATAGAAAATCTAAGTATGCTTTGGTAATTGAGATATGGTTATATTAACTTTGCGAGCTTGAAGTTATTGACTTCACAAGCTATGGTATGTGGATTGCCAAAAGTTGAAGTTAACAAGGAGCTGTGTCAAGGATGTGTTTTGGGAAAACACTCAAGAACAAATTTTCCTAGAGGACAAGCATGGAAGCAAGTCATCCTATACAATTGGTACATTCAGACATTTGTGGTCCCATGAATACCAAAATATTAGGTAACATTTCTTACTTTCTCACTTTCATTGATTATTTCTCTAGAATGTGTTGAATTTATTTTTTGAAAACTAAAGATGAAGATTTTGATTGTTTCAAGGATTTCAAAAATAATGTAGAGAATCAAAGTAATTATGTTGTAAAGAGATTAAGAATTGATAGAGCAGGGGATTTTTGTTCAAATGTATTCCTCAAATTTTGTAAATACTGTGGGATCAAAAGGCAATTAACTACTGCCTACACCCCACAACAAAATGGTGTGGCTGAAAGAAAGAACCACACTATTATAGAAATGGCTAGATAAATGCTTCAAACAAAGAAACTTAGTAACATGTATTGGGTTGATGCTATTAGAACAAGTGTTTACATTTTGAATAGGAGTCCTAATTTTAGTTTAGATGGGAAGACTCCTTATGAGGGATGGTATGAAAAAAATCCAAATGTAAAACACTTCAAAGTTTTTGGTTGTCTTGCATATGCACACATTCCTGATGAAACAAGAAAGAAAATTGACCCCAAAAGTCAATCATGCATTTTCATTGGGTATTGTGAGTATTCAAAGGTATATAGGCTCTACAATCGAACCACACATGAAGTTGTAATTTCCAGAGATATGATTTTTGATGAAGGGGGAGTATGGGATCATAAAAAAAAAAATTGATGATGGATATCATGATGTAAGTTTCTCTCAAGTGTAGAAAGCGCAACCCAAAAATAGAAAAGGAAGTCTTTCTACAAGTTCAAGAAAGAGTTCTACTTCAATTACAACAGATGCTACTCCATGTTTTTCTCCACAAAAATCATCAAGTTCTTCTCCAATGCCAATGGAAATAGATTCACCAGCAAGAGGTAATAGAACACTTCAATACCATCTCTCCTACCAAATATTGGATATGAATTTTCAGAAAAGATACACTAGAATTCAAGCTAGTGAGATGAATGAATTTTTGAAAAGACTTGAAAATTTGCACAAGTATGGTGATGATGACTCCCATGAGCCTATGGGAGATGTTGTAAACTATGCTTTAATGACTAGTGTAGAGCTAGAGCCATCTAGTTATGAAAAAGCATGTGCTCATGATGTATGACAACAAGCCATGAAAGAGGAAATGACCTCTATAAAAATGAATTATACTTGGGAGCTAGTCGAGCTTCCTAAAGGTAAGAAATATGTTGGATGTAAATGGATCTACAAGACCAAGTTCAATGCTTATGGGAGCATTGAAAGACACAAGGCAAGGCTAGTAGAAAAATGTTTTACTCAGAAGTATGGGGTTGACTATGAGGAGACCTTTGCTCCTGTTGCTAGATAGGAGACCATTAGATTAGTACTATCCTTGGCTGCTCACAAAGGGTGGAAAATTTAACACATGGATGTGAAGAGTGCCTTCCTTAATGGGTACATGAATGAAGTTTTTTTTATGCAACAACCTCAAGGATTTGAAGAACTAGGTAAGGAGAAACTTGTGTACAAATTGAAGAAAGTATTGTATGGCCTCGAGCAAGCACTAAGGTCATGGTACTCATACATTGATGGCTAAGTTAAAAAGTATGGATTCACTGAGAGCAAAAGTGAACCTAATATATACTATATAAAATAAAGTAAATACATTCTCATTGTATGTTTAAATGTGGATGATCTTATATTCATGGGTAGTAGTGCTAAGATGAATAAGGAGTTCAAAAACTCCATGATGAAAGAATTTGAAATGAAAAATATAGGCTTAATGCATAACTTCCTAGGCATGGAAGTACATAAAATAGGTAAAAGTATCTTCATATGTAACAAAAATATGCTGAAGACATGATAAATATATTTTCTATGGAGTAATGCAAGTCTGTTGCAACTCCAATGGGTCATGGGATCCAATTAAGCAAATAAAATGGAGCACCAAAAGTTGACATGATCACTTACAGGGGCATGGTTGGGAGTCTAATGTTCCTCACCAACACAAGGTCATATATTCAATATATTATTTCTCTAGTTTCAAGGTATATGGCTGATCCATCTGAACTTCATCTACAAGAAACTAAAATAATTTTGATATATGTAAAGGGTACATTGGATTTTGGGATCCATTACCACAAATGTAATTATGTAAAATTAGTTGGATTTAGTGATAGTGATTGGGGCAGCAATATACATGATAGAAAATCTACTTCAAGGAATTTTTTAGTCTTGGATAAGGATTAATTACATGGAGTTCCAAAAAGTAGACTGTTGTAGCATTATTATCTACTGAAGTTGAGTATATAGCAATCACAAATTCTAATACCCAAGCTTTATGGTTGAGAAAAGTCCTTGAAGAAATTAGAGAGAGACAAAGTGGTCCTACCAGATTATATTGTTACAATATGAGTGCCATTCAATTGGCACAAATCTTATCCACTACAATAGGTCAAAATATTTTGATATGAAGTATCACTTTATTTGAGACATGGTGGAGAAACAGGTGGTTGAGCTATGATATTGCAACACTTTGGACAACATAGCGGACATCTTCACCAAAGGAGTTCCTCAAGCTCAATATATAAATTTGAGATACTGTCTTGTCAACCCTCTCAACTTTAAGGGGGAGAATGTTGAACTTTATATGTAACTACGTGTGAATGCAACTATTTTTCTATGTAGCTAAGTTTAATTTAGCATCTTTGTTGTTAAGAGAAATTATAGGAAGAGGTTAGACTTAGTCTAAGTTTAGGTTGATATTTGTTACGTAAATAAATAGAGCTCCAAATTCGGGATGAAATTTGTTCTTCCCATCCTATAAAATTTAACCAATATTTTACAAATCAAATAGAATGAATCGAATGTTCAATGTGTTTGAAGTGGTAGTAACACATTATTCCTCAATAGTTGATAATGCAACAATTGGTTGCTTCTTTGATGACCATGAAATTGCACCTAATCTAAGATGGAATGCATAACCAAAAGTGCTATTCCTATCATCTATATTGCCATCACAATCACTATTTGTGTCGCCAACAAGCTCAAGCCAGTATTTTCTCGTATAGTAAATTCCATGGTCTCTGGTCCCATTGACATACCGTAGAATTATTTTGCCTACTTGGAAGTGAGTTTTCTTTGGTGTCTACATAAATTTTCTAATAAAACTCACTACAAATATTAATTTTGGTCTAGTTTTGGTTAAATACATGAGACTTCCAACTAATATTTTGTAGAATGTTGGATCAATATTATTGCAACAATCATTCTTGCTCAATTTCAAGCCTATTGTAATTGGTATAATGGATGGTTTTTTTTCCTCCATTCTAAACCTCTTCAAAACATATTTTTTATACTGGCCTCGATAAATGAAGATACCATCTATAGATTGCATAACTTCAATGCTAAGAAAATATTTCATCAAACCTAAATTTGTGATCTCAAACTCCTACTTCATGGAATTTCTAAATTTTTTAAATAGCATATTGCTATTGCTAGTATAAATTAGATCATCTACAACAAGTAAAATATTTTCATGCCCCCCTCTTAATTTATCTTTATGTAGAGAGTGTTCTCATATGGGCATTTGATGAACCAATTCTCTTGAAAATATGTATCAATGCAGCTATACCAAGATCTCGATACTCACTTCAATCCAAATAAGGCCTTCTTCAATTTTAGGACCTTTCCTTCTTGCCCTTCTAACTCATAACTAGGTGTTTGGTCTATGTAGACCTCTTCTTCTAACACTCCATTTAGGAAGGTAGACTTGACATCCATCTAGTAAACAATCCACCCTTTTTGGAATGAAAAAGCTAGAATTATTCTAACCGTGTTAAGTCTTGCTACGGGTGCATATACCTCATGATAGTCAATCCCTGACTTATATTTGTAGACTTTTACAAAAAACTATCTTTATACATTTCAACATCACCTTAGGCATTACATTTTATTTTATATATCCATTTCAATCCAAGGGTCTTATTACCTATTAAACATCCAATAATTCCCATGTCTAAATTTTCTCTATTTATTTTATCTCATCATCCATAGCTTTCACCCATGTTCTATTTTTAAATTCTTATTCAAATAAAATTGGATCACAATAAAAAAATAAAGCAAAATTATAATGTTCTTCTTCTATTTTATTTCCAGTTACCTCATATATGTCTTCCAAGCTCCTTATCTTTATTGGTGTTTTCATGTTGGAGATCATTCTTGCAAGTGGAGGTAACCTTGATGGTGAGGCAATGTTGTTTCTAGTAGTAGTGCTACTACTTGAAGCTATAGGTGGATGCACACTATCTATGTTCAAGTTTTCAAACTCAAAATTTACTGATTCTTATTGACCAGTCTTGGATATCCAGTTCCAAGCTTCATCTTCTATGAACTTCACATCTCATATTATAATCAACTTCTTTGTAACTATATTATACAACCTATAATCCTTATATTCTTCACTGTAGTCGGTGAAGATGCATTTTTTACCTTTTCATCCAACTTTTTTGTCTTCTCATCTGAAATATATTCATATGCTATACACCCAAAACTCTTAAATCACCCAAAACTCTTAAATGAGCAACACTCAACTTTTGGTTGCTCCATGCTTCTTGAGATATTTTTTCCTTGATACTCTTTGTGGGATACCTATTCAGCAGGTAAATTAAACATGCTACAACTTCTACCCAAAACTCATGTGGTAAACCCTATACCTTTAGCATGCACCATACCATCTTCATTATGGTTTTGTTCTTTATCTCTACAACACCATTATGTTGTGGTGTGTATCTGACTATGAATTATCTTCTAATTCCATTTGCGTTGCAAAAACTTTAGCTTTTGGAGCCTTAAACATAAAGTAAATGCATTCACAAGTATAGAAATAAATATGCAATGATACAACTATGATAAAATAAAAAAACCATTCACGAAAATATGATAGAAAACTTGATACAAAGCTCTATAAATGCTCATATAGAAAACTCATGAAAATTACAATGCTCCTCTAATGGATTTTGCAACTCCTCCACTATACTTTCTCTCTCATAATCACTCACAATGAGGCCTTTATATAAAAATATAGGTTATTTAAAACTCTCCTGTTATACAGAGGCCCAGGTCCAAATCTCTCCCCTCACATGTTGCAAATATGTTGTATATAAAAAGTTCCTCATCAAAAAAATAAAATAAAATATATATACTAAAGCCAGAAATTAATAAAATATCCTATGTGTTTTTTAAATTATTATGTTTTGAACGTGTTTGCCGTCAGTTTAGGCCCTTGCATACTTAGATAAATAGCTCAAACAACTATCTTCCACTCAAATTAAAAATTTGCTTTTTTATTATTGCAGAAATGACTATCTATTTCGTTCTGGCAGTGGACAACTTCGCACAATCTACTTTGCTAATCATCATACTAATTGCGAACATAATTGTAAAATACAAAGTTCAACGCATTTGAATGCATTTGAATTTGAAGATAATTCCCTAGCGCCATAACTACGACATAATCTAATGGAAAGTGAATAAGTTTTCCATATTTTTCTTCATCAACCCCGCAGGGTCTACGGGACAAAGCGGTCTGAAATAGCCAGAGTGATCAGTAACACAATAGTCGTTATGAAAAATAAAACCCATTTAGAGGAAGCCCTATATGTATACTATATCTTTGCTTTCAATCTTTTAGTTCAGTGAAAACGGGCAGTACGTAATTTCTGCAAATCAGAATTTTGCAAACTATGCTAATAAGAATTTAGAGAGTTAACGACCTAAAGAACGAAAAAGCTCATCAGAAGGAGAGAGAAGATTTAAATAGCCTGGAAATCACATATGCTAATGTATGTATTGTCCATATGCATGCATTTGTTTTTTTGTTTTCAATCCTATCGGATCCCATTCCAAACATGAGATTAATTTATTCACATGGTTTCATTATTCAGATCGAAATGTCGGATAATGCAACGAACTTTTGAGCACGTGTACCTTAATTAGAATATGAGCTCTCGAGTAAGATGGATAGCATTAGACCACATTCGCTGCTTTGTCGTCCACCAAATTACGAGTCAACCAGCAAACTTGAAACCTCAGACTATCTAATTCTAAATTTTCAAGCCACTAATGATTATCTTCTATTGTTGTTCATTTTAACTCCGTTAACACGGCTGATTCTGCGCATCCAGCTATGAGCCCCGAAGCCACTAGTCATTCTTGCCGCCCATTAATTTTGGTTTTTCGTGGAAGTAATTGATAATGAGTTTAGTATTGCTGTAATAAAAGAAATTGCTTGCCATTAATACTACACATACATTGGATTCTTCCCCACCCGACATTGACTTTGTCTGGTGGTATTCAGTGCTGTCAACTTTGCATTGTAAATTCCACTATCCTCATTACATAAATAACAAAGTAATAATATTTTATTTGACGCCGAAAGCTGCTAATAATAATTTTAGGCCATTGTCATTCAAATGCATTCTTTTAATAAATTACTGAAGTGATTCGTGTTTCTATTTATTGAAGTGATTCGTGTTACTATTTATTGAAGTGATTCGTGTTACTATTTATTGGAACAAATAATTATATTTAAAAACTAAGAGAGGTTAAAATAAAAGGGAATTGGAAAAATCACACTCGCGCGCAAGGCCACCCAAACAATCAACATCATAGGGACCTAAGACCAAAAATGAAATTAGTCTCTAAAAGGGTGAATAAACAGAATAACTAAACAAACGGAGTCACTCCAAGAGGAGATCGAGCCTTATTGTGGTCATTGACAAAACAACCTGATGCTAGAAAATGTCACTCCCTCAACCTGCTATGTTGCGGCCTCAAAGAAACATAGGAAACTTAAGGTGGAAGGAGGTTAGGCAAAACCATGTTTGTAGTGCATGGAGCCTTGCATCCAAACCTGACAAGATTTATCAAATGCGCCAACTCCTGAGTCAACTTGGAAGCCTGCAAATGGAGTTGAACATAAACACCAAAAAATACTATAATCTTTTCATAGAAGGAAAACTGAATAGAAATTGAATCTCTAGAATAAACAACAACATTCCTAGCTTTCCAAAGTTGAAATAAAATAATAGCATGGAAGAAATTCCATAGAGTAGTAATATAGGCAAGCCAACAATTGTTATCTCCAAAAAAGATCATCTACCATCTGAAAAATTTAGGATGAAAGGGCTTGAACAATGAGTGAATCCATGACCAAGCAGACTGAGCATGAGGACAAAACCAAAAAAGATGTTTGAAAGTCATAAAAATACCACAATATGGACACTTACTATTAGGAAGACCAACCCTACTAAGTCTCTCTCCCATAGGAAGCCCTTGATAAATAAGAGACCAGAGAAAAAATATAATATTGGGTTCAAGTTTAGACTGCTAGATATAGTTTAAAAGAGCAATCCAAGTATAAAAGGTAGAATGAGTTTTCCATCTCTCATTAAGTTTAATAACACTAGAAGAAACAAGACTAAATAGAAGATAAATCAAGGAAGAAGAGTAGTTCTTGAAATAAGTATTCATATTCCAAAAAAAATCTCTCCACCAAGAAATTGGGGTTTCAAGGCCAAGCTTATGAAGCATAACATCAAGTATGAGCTCTTGAATCTTAAAAATAGAAGGAAGATCTGATTTCTTAAGATTAAAATTTTGTTTGAGATCAGGCCAAGGAATCCAGTCTCGAGAGTGCACTAAAGCATTAATATAGGAGATGCCCTTGTGAAATGACCTCAAAGCTTTAATCACTAGTGTATCAACAAGAAGAACTAAAGAGTTAGAACAGGAGACCACTAGATATTTTGAGAATTGAATGAACTAAAATTATGAAAACCATCACCAATCCAATGAATATGAGGTTTTACTACCTCCAAAACTTACCAAATACTTTTAACAACAAATGAACCTTGAATCTTAAGTGGAGCATAATTAATGATGAGAGTATGGAGGCCAATATTAGCCCAAGCCTTGTGCCAATAATTTAGCCCTAAATAAATACAATGATGAATCAAAATATTCCAGGCTTAAAGGCCTTCAATAGCTTTAACCACCCACTTAGCACACAGAGAAATGCTTTACCTATAAATGTCAATGATGTCCATTCCACCCTTATCAATAGGTGTGTAACAAATATCCCAAGCAACTCAATGAAAACCATGCAAATTCCTTCCCTTGGCCCAAAGAAAATCCCTAAGGAGTCTGGCCAACTTATTATAATAATTCTTAGATGGGGCCCAATAGGAAGAGTAATAAACATGGGTGGTAGCAAGACTCATTGTGCAAACCTTAAACTTACCGGCAAGTGAAAGGGGATATGAGGCTCAACAAGAAATCTAATTTTCAATTTTATCAATGACATACTGCCAGAGTTCAGAGGGTGAGATATAAAAATTAAATAGGATTTCTAAGAACTTAAAATTCTCACCCCTTTGAAGCCAATGCAATGAAAAATATCTAAGACAAGCAAGCATAGAAGAAGAAGCAAGATGAAAACAAAGGGACTTACACCATTTGATGTTGGATCTAGGGGTCTTATAAAATGTTTCCAAACAATCCAAAGTAGTTGAAACAAAAACCTCATCCTCATTGATAGTGAGAAAATAATCATATGTAAAGTGTCGATTAATAAGTTGGGTGGACATATCAGGTAAATAAATACATTTGATCAAGCCCTTAGATGCTTGATTGACAAGTATATAACCAAAAGCTTCAGCAGTAAGGATGTAAAGTAAGGGGCCAAAGGATAGCCCTAGCAAATAGAACAAAATAAACCAAAATCCTCTAACCTAAGTCCATTAACATTAATACAATATGAAGCTTCGAGAAAAAAATATACTAATAGCCCTAATAAAAAAGGGACCAAAGCCGAGAGCTTGGAGCATGGTAGCTTTCTCAAAGTCTAGTTTAAGGAAAATGGGCTTTTAGCTAGAGATACGAGCCCATTCTAAACATTCCAAAAGAAAAATAAGATTATCCAAGATGTAATGCCCTTTATTAAAGTCAGTTTGCTCTTGTATGATAATCACAAGGAGAATATTACGAATTGGTGAAGATCAAGCAACACAAAACAAACAATCCACAAGTGTTTTTCCTTTGATCATGTCAGCTAAACAAGCATTTTCATTACCTTTCTCTAAAAATAGGATACAAAAGAAAAGAGCCCTTTTACAATTTCGAAATTTCCCTCTAATACCCTGTTTTCCCATTTTCCTGCGTAAAACAATGCATTTGAAATTTGAATTTCGGAGGCAAACTTCCTAGGGTCATAACTTTGCACTCGTAGCTCCGATTGACTCGCATAAGACATTTTTGTAAAGGGCATGAGACAAAATATGTGGAGTAAGACTTAACTAAGTCTTGCATCTATTTTAAAAATCTCAAATTCGACCTCTAAGACCCTCAAAATTCACCTGCAAGTTCGGGTATATTGATTTCATTATTCTTGGTAGGGTTTTACCATAAAATGTACATAACTCCCATATTGTTCAAGGTATTGCGGTGATTCTTTTTCCAATGGCTCTATTTTTCTATCCCCTAGCCAACCAAATACACTTAGCAAGTAATCAAATCAAATACAAATTTTGGTGATGCAAAATCACTCTTACACCACTCGATGCTCTGCATCATGAATATGGAGAGCTAAAGATTTAGCCAAAATATTGTAATAGATATTAAGCAGACTAATAGGTCACCAACTGGTGATAAGCTCAATATTTTTTGCTTTAGGAATAAATTTAATGTTTTCACGATTGATAATATTTCCTAAAGAAATATTGGCTAACGCTTCATAGTAGACAATGAGTAGATCAGGCCCAGTAAACTTTCAAGTAGCTTTATAAAATTCACATGGAAGCCATCAAGACCAGTGAACTTGTCAGTTGACATATTCATAAGAGTATTATCAATCTCATCAAGTGAAAGAGGAGCCTCACAAAGAATTTTGTCATAAGTATACAACTTAGCATAAACAACATCAAGACACTGTTGGAGCACCATCTGACGTTCTAGATAATCCTGTTGAGCTTGAAAAATAAGCTTATAATGATCCACAAAGGCTAAAGCACTATAAATAAGAGAAGTTAGTCTACCATGATATACTTGAATAGTCTTGATCTGAATCTTGGTCTACTTGGAATATAGATACTTGAAACAATATTTGGATGTGTGATCACCAACCCTCAGCCAGTGTAGATGAGCCCAACTTTGAACCCCATGGCTCCATGTTTTTCATGGCCTATAAGCTAGCGGTGAAGACCAAAAACTTTGGTTTACAACTTTCGATCATATGGATCATTTGATGGATGCTATTTTACCCTATAAGCTTCTCAGCTCTTTGATTTTAGTGGGCGGGGCCATGTCTAGGATAACCTTTACCTTTACTAGGTCTACTTCGATGCCTCATTTAGAAATGATGAATCCCAAGAGTTTTTTTAAAGTTACACCAAACACAAATTTCTTGGGATTCAACTTGACATTCAATCAGGTGATCAAAGACCTTTTTGAGGATCTCAACATGCTCTTCATGCAGTAATGACTTGGCTAGTACGTCATCAATATAGTCTTCTAAGATCTTGTGCATGTAGTCATGGAAAATGTATGTCATGGTCCACTGGTATGTGGTACCAAAACTTTTAAGACCAAATGACATTACTTTGTAGAAAAATGTTCCCCATGGAGTGGTGAGTGATTTTATGTTGGTATTTGAGTTTAATCCTAATATTACTGTAACCAAAAAAACCATTTATTAGGGAGAGCATCTCATGACCTATAGTCGCATTCTATAAGAGCATCTATGTTAGGCAACATGAATGAATCCTTGGGTGTTGCCTTATTGAGATACTTGAAATCCATGCAAATGTGGATTCTTCCATAATATTTTCCTATGGGCACCATATTTGATACCCATTCTGTATAGTCAATGGGAAAAATAAAGACTATATCCAGCAGTTTGTGCAAATCTTTCTTTACCATCAAAATGATGGTTTGATGCATATTTTTTAGCATTTGCTTGATCGGTTTTTTGCAGGGTCTAGTGAAACGTTGTGGAAAACCAATTTTGGATCTAGTCCTGATATATTCTTATAGGTCCAAGAAAAGATACTTGGTCTCTCTTTCAATAGATGAATAATGATGGTCCATGAACTTAACTTTATTTGGATTAGAATGGTCATCGTTGATGTCCACTTAAAAAGTCTTCTTTATTTCCATATATGAACCCTCCTAAATCTGGTGAGGAGTGGGATTAAATGGATGTCATCTTCTGGGTTTAAAGGTTCCACTGAATCATGGTTGAAACTAGCATGATAGACATCATGTGTGTAGCATGGTGTAAAATGGAGTGGTTGTAGCATCTCTTTGTTAGGGAAGAAATCTTCAGGCTCTAGGGGTGAATCAACATAATCCCAATCAATAGCATCTAAGTTAATACACAATGGTTTTGAAGGATCTGATAGGTTATGAAGTGGAGTGGTCAAATCAATGGAGATCATGTTGATGGATGGGGTGAAATCTCTAGGACCACGTGGGTGAAACTCTTCATTAATGATTTACCTTCCATACCCAATATGTGGCTTTGGAGGTATGGGGATATCAGGATCTGGTCTATGAATAGATGATATGATGGGATCGTTAGGCTGTAGTAGCTCTCTAAATGTTGAAAAATCTAGGAAAACCATGCGATAGATGATGTATGAATTTATTGGTCTTCCCAGGAAGATAAGATCGGGATCTATGGTGCAAAGTATCACCTCTCTCTCAACAAGCTATTTGAAATGACATAAGTGATGAGGCCCAAGATAAACCATCTCGATCTCATACTCAAAGTTGTCATTTCTTATGAAGAAACCCTCATTCATGCCAACTGGAATTGGGAGGTGACTTTCCTATTGATGCCTAAGGCCATTTCAGTTTCATCTTCATAATCATTGTCACTTATGAAGAATCCATTGTCATTTACTATTGGACATACGATTTGGTGTGTATGTCTCAGGAAGGCCATCTCAATTGAGTCCTCTGAATCATTTAACCCCCTTATTTTCTTCACTTTTATTTAGGATACTTGATCATGCTTTAGTGATGAAAATCACTTTTTATTTTGAATTTTTGTTTTCTTTTGAGCAAGATATTTTTGTAGTGATGATAATCACTATTTATTTTGCTTGTGAATATTGCTTTGTTTTAGTATTTTTGCTTGTTTTTATGAAAGTAAGGGGTTTCTTTGGGTAGGAGGGAGCTTGTCCTTTTTCCAATGATCAAAATACTAAACCATGTGCATCATAAGGTGGGAAAGTAGAAACCTTTTGCTTAGTATGCCTAGTACCACTTTGTAGCATTCATATTTTCCTTGTTTCAATTAGGATTTTAATGTTTGGATTAGTGATAGGATTTTGATATATGCTAGGTACTATCACAACTAGACCTCACCTTCTGCTAATGAATATAGATTTATAAAATATATGATAAAATCAATAGGCAAGGATCAGTGACCAAAAAACCTAGTATATCCCTTATAGCAATAGGAGGGGTTGTGTTGAAAAACACAGTTACACACATGGGTTATGGATGATGATGGATTTTGATGATGCATGATTGAGGTACAAACGTGGTTTCATTTGTAAGATTGTAAACACAACCTACCTAATGTAGTGCAATGGATGGAAATGTCTATATGCAATGAAAATATATGAATGCAAAATGCAAAGCAAATATTTTTGTATTTTTGATGCTTTCAATTGTTTTTACATTTTGATTATTCTGAATGTTTTTGATATTTTTTTGGCTTTAAATTGTTTTTGTGCTTTTGTGTTTTGCTTTTGACCAAAGGAATTATGTTGCATTTGGGTCTTTTATGGTTATACAAAAGGGCTTATAATGCCTTTGGAGTTTTTTGTGAGTTTACCAAAGGAATTTAATATGCCTTTGGAGCTTTTTGTAACTTGACCAAAGGGCTTATGATGCCTTTGGAGCCTTTTATGTTTTGACCAAAGGGCTTTAATATGCCTTTGGGGCCTTTTGTGATGTGACCAAAGGTTTTTAAGATGCCTTTGGAGCCTTTTGTGTTTGACCAAAGGGCTTTAAGATACCTTTGAAGCATTTTGTGATTTGACCAAAGGGCTTATGACGCCTTTTGAGCCTTTTGTTTTAAAATTTTCTATTGTTTTTGTGATTTTGAAATTTATGAATGTTTTTAATATTTTGTTGGTTTATGTGAATTTTTTTGTGTTTTGTTGTTCTTATGTGTGAAAATCCCTTAGATGAATAATTTTGAGAGGCTTTAGCTCCTCAACACCTTTTAGCGATGTTAGGTGATATGCCTCAGGTCCAATCTTCTCAGAGATGATGTAAGGACCTTGGCCACAAATTTATCTCATAGGTGTGTAGGTAGATTTGAGTTAGGTTGGTTTAATTTAACCACAATATCCCCAATCTTAAATTCTCTCATGTGGAATTTATTGTTATAAGCTCGTGGTAGATGATCCTGGTAAATGTAAATATGCTTAAGAGCATTGATGTGACATTCATCCAAGATGGTCAACTGATATAAGTGAGCTTGCCACATAGTGTCATCATTGATGAAATATTTTAATTCAATGCACAATGTTGAAATTTTCAACTCTAAGGGCATAATGGCCTTGGTTCCATATACAAGTGAAAATGGGGTTGCCCTAGTGGACATCCATATGCTAGTCCTGTAATACCATAATGCAAGGGGTAATTGCATATGCGAATCCTTATGATTTTCTTTCATCATATTATTTAACATGGCTACTATTGTCTTATTTGAGGCCTATGATTGACCATTTTCCTACATATAGTATGGTGTCACAAAACTATGCTGAATGTTGTATTTGGACGTTAAATCCTGCACATTTTTGTTTTTGAATGATGGACCAGTATTCGAGATTATCTTAAAGGGGAAACCAAAATGATAGATGATGTTGTGAAGTATGAACTTCACAATTCATGGTCCAATTTTTGAGGTTAAGGGGACCGCTTCCACCCATCTGGTGAAGTACTCAATGGCTATTAATATAAATATGTGTGGGTCCAAATATAGGGGAGAAATATTTTTTATTAGATCAAAACCCCACTGAGAAAATGGTCAAGCCGCCTGAATGGACTGTAAGGCCTGTGATAGCAAGTGAATTAGATTTACATGATGGTGAAATTTAATGAATTTATTGATATACTCGTAGTAATCCTTCTCCATGGTGGGTTACTAATAGCTCATTCAAAGGATGCACTTGATAATGGCCATGCTGCTAAAGTGGCCACTGCATGTACCATTGTGATCTTGTAAATTTACCCAAGTTGATTCTTGGGGCTCTAATAAATGAAGAAGGACTCCATCATAGCTTTGATGATACAATATTTCTCCTATAAATACATATATTATTGCTTTCTATTTAAATGCTTATATTTTGGAATGTGATAGTCCCTGCCCAACAATTCCAAGCCTCAAGAAATATTGTAACTAGGATAGCTAATCCTAAAAAGCTACAAACTTGATAGATAATATGACTTATTACTCCTGTGATTTGATGTGTATAAATTCATACTAAGAAACAACCTTGTGGTGAATTATGGTACCATTATCTGTAGGACCTTGAGATATCAAGGAACCTCAAGGTGCCTTCTTTAAAAAGTCTTTGGTTTTCTGAGAACTAGTCATGGTATGATACTATATGAATCATGTTGATTGATTCTTTGTTGTCAAAAGCCTCACACTACATCATTGAGTGCAAGAGTGTTTTCACATGAATGGTAGTGAAATCAGTAGATGGATTTCAAGGGATAATGGGTCCCAATTGTGCCATGGTGTCTGCAAAGTTGTTTTATGTGCGAGGGATTACCTCGATGTTGTACCATTCTAGTTATGCTAGATAGGTGTCAACAAGATCCTTATAAAATTTCATGATTGGATCCATACATTGAAATAGTCCCTTGACTTGGTTGACTATTAGGAGGGAGTCACCAAAGATATTTAGCCTTTTGATCTTCATAGTTATGGTTGTTTTGAGACCCAATATTAGGGCCTTGTATTCAATATTGTTTTTTATGCAGGGGAAGTCTAATTTAAATGACAAGGGCATTGGAGTACCTTGTGGCATGAAAATACAGTCCCTACAACACCTCCTTTCTCACACTTCGAACCATCAAAGAACAAAGTCATGTCAGCTTCATTTTATGGTTCTTTGGGTTTGGGTGCTACTGATAATGCAAAGATTGCATCATCAAGAAGTTTTATGGTGAGGAGCTTACTATTCTAAAGAGGCACCTTAGCTAGCTGATCAGCTATGAATTATCTCTTGATGGACTTTTGGCTTATGAATTTCAAGTTGAATTTTGTCAATAGCATGATCCAATTTGCAATACGTGTATTATGATGTCTTGTTCATCATAGAATGTAAATAATTTTGTTTGAATATTACATATGTCGCATGGCTTAACATGTAGAGGCATAATTTATTGGTTGCAAAGACCACTTCTAAGAAAAAAATTTCTACATATGTGTATCCTATCTCGTAGCTCACCAAGATGTAGATAATGTAATATATCACTTGTTCTTTATCTTGCATGTTCTTTTGATCCAATATGGTACCCAAAGAAAAATCGATAGCAGATATATAGCAGGAATGTCACGTCTAGTCTTGGTGGATCTAGGAATCGTAGCATTTCTAGATACTTCTTAATTTCATCAAAGGCTTGCTGGAATTCTTTGTACCACTATAATGAGACCCCCTTGTGTAGCAATCAATTTATGGATCAAAATTTGTTAAATATTCGTGTTACGAATCACTTTATGGATGCTACTTTACCCTGTAAGCTTCTCAGTTCTTTGATATTAGTGGGTGGGGCAATTTCAAAGACAACCTTTACCTTTGATGGGTCTACCACGATGCCTAATTTATAAATAATGAATCCCAAGAGTTTTCTAGAAGTAATGCCTATAGACACCAAAACAGCACCAATCCGATTATGTGACTACAAACACTGATCGCATTGACATACACAGCTTTCAGGGCAGCCCTCAGAGGTCAAACAGTGGTCCTAGCCACTTACATAGCGATTCGAGAAGGTCGAAAAGTAAACAAAGCCTTTATCAAAACAAAGTCTTAATCAAAGTCAAAAGCAAGCCTTTATCAAAACAAAGCCTTTATCAAAACAAAGTCTTAAGCAAAACAAAGTCTTAAGGAAGAGAAAGTCTTAAGCAAGACAAAGTCTTAAACAAAAGAAAGTCTTAAGCAAAAGAAAGTCTTAAGCAAGACAAAGTCTTAATCAAAGAAGGCCTCGGCCGAAGTGTCGCGATATCGCGACGTCGCGATATCGCGACACTTCGACGCCCAAAGCAAAGCTTTGCCCGAAGTGTCACGATATCGTGACGTCGCGATATCGCGATGTCATGATATCGCGACACTTCGGCGCCCAAGGCCTTGCCTTGGCGAAGTGTCACGATATCGCGACACTTCGGCCCCAAGCGCCTGCCAGTCGTCGCGATATCGCGACACTTCGGCACCCAAGGCCTTGCCTTGGCCGAAGTGTCACGATATCGCGACACTTCGGCGCCCAAGGCCAGGCCTTGGCCGAAGTGTCACGATATCGCGACACCGCGCCCAGGCCACCGGCCGAAGTGTCGCGATATCGCGACACTTCGGCGCCCAAGGAACGGCCTCGGCCGAAGTGTCGCGATATCGCGACGTCGCGATATCGCGACACTTCGGCGCCCAAGGCAAGGCCTTGGCCGAAGTGTCGTGATATCGCGACACTTCGGCCTCAAGGAAGGCCTTGGCCGAAGTGTCGCGATATCGCGACACTTCGGCATTTTCGACTGGGCGGATTTTTAGGCATTCAGAGGTAGACATTCAACCCGTTAAAAGCAGACATTAAATAATTAAAAGTGCATGTTAACCAACGAAGGCAGACTTTAAACAAATACAGGCATTTTGACAAAGATACGAAAATGGGCATTAAACAAACTGGTAGTAGAAGTCAGTCAGTTACGTGGGCCGTTGGAGGACTGTCACAGTGGCATTCATGAAAGCCCGAGTCGTGGAGGACTTTCCTCTCTCGTGGAGACATGACCGCCACATGGCACCTATGACCAACACGTGGCGCTTATGCACGCCATTCAAAGAGACCCCCTGGGTCTATAAAATGGTGGATTTTTCCACCCAAAAAAAAAAGGTTGACAAGCATTTTCTAACGTAACGAAGTGCTGTCAGAAAAACACCCGATTGCGCTCCTTTTCGATTCATCCCTTCTACACCCGTAATCTCTTTCGCAGGAGAAGTTATTGGTGGCTGCTAGAAGGAGAATCCGAACCTTCGAATTCGACATTGGACCACAGTAATCCATCGATTCGTCGACATCACATTTTCTGAGATTTTGAACCCATCCTTGGTGGATTGGCGTCAAAGTCAAGTTCTAACGGGGGCGGCCCGCTTGGGCACCCCACGCATTTTTGCTAGCTTCATTTTGATTATTCTGTTATCACGTATTTACATCACGCTCATGCTGTTTGAATAGTTTACATTTTATGTTCGAATATATCTTGCTACGTTCGAATATATCTTGCAGTTAACAGCGTTCGAATATATATTTTAGAAGACATTTTATCGAATATATATATTCTGTGATTACGTTCTAACGTTCAGAGGCCCCTTGTCAAATAGTAGCGTGTTTTGCCAATTTTTGGTTCTCTATTAACCTACAGGTAACAGCGACTGTTTTACTGGCAGCAGCCTTCTGGTAAATTTTTTGATTTCTGTCCGAATTGCAGGTTGCATAGAGTTGTTTTGGTTGCACGCATTTAGTCAATCTTTTGCACGTATTTCTTATCGATTTCTAAAGTTAAACGCTCTACATTTTAACACAGGTGCTACTAAACAGTTTATTGTTTCTTTGAATGCAGGAAGAACAGCAAGGAGCAAGGATTCATCAGGCATGAGCGACGGCAACACTGGCCCGCCCGTTTCAAACGTGGGCATGCGGAAAAGAAGATCACTATTCATTTGTTGTAATGGAAACATGCTAACTCTCCCAGCCCTTGAAAAGGGAGGAGACGTATTGTAACCGAGTTGGAACCACATGAATAAAAGGGGCTGTGCTCTCACTTTTGATGTGATTATATTCGTGTTATTTCATGCATCCAGCTAGTTGTTTTCATTGTAATTAGTGTTTTATTTTCCGGAATCTCATGCTTTCAATGGCGATCACGGTGGGACCCTGTCCCCTATTTTTTTTTTAAGATTCGAAAACTGATTAAAGCTTGTGTTTTTGTGCTTGCAGGTACCGGGCCGAGAATCAAAAAAAGCCGATTTGGGCGGAAAAGACAACCGATTTGGGCAGAAAAGAGGTAACGGTTTCTAACTGTCCCTATCATTTTCTACTGTGATATTTCTATTTTCTGTCATGTTTGCCTTCTTAGGAAAAGTTTTAATCCATTAAAAAAAAAAATAAAATAAATAAAAAATCATTTTATTTGTTCATTTTTAATTTCATGTTCTTTAATTGTTAAAGAAGGGTAGAGAAAGTTGTAGTCAATTTTCATGCTTTATTTATTTAATTGTTGAAAAAAAAAAAAATTCCGTCCAATTTCTATTTACTGTTTTCCGGTTTGTAGTGTTTGCATGGCTTAGGGAAAGTTTCTTTTTTGCTACCTGTTTCATTTTTATTAAATAAAATGAACTCCACACACATCACGTGGTAAATTAAACCAAGGAGCTGGTCGTAAAACCCCAGCCCTTGAGCAAGACCAACGGTGGGTTCATCACCACCTTGGCTTAGCTTTGCATCCATTTCCCCCGATTGTCACTGTTGTTAGGCGTAAATCCTGATGAAAGCTGACCGAGTGTTGTTGGGGTGATTCCCATGCGCGCGAGGATAAGTCTTCTATGGTAGGTGTCATTAACAGGACAATCCCCCCTTTCGTACCGCCTATGTTCCACGTACCATCTGCTCTCACGTACCTATAGTTTCCCTCTCGTAAGGGCGGGTATATAGAGAGGTTGGTATATCGGTCCGACAATGGTATATTGAAGGGGCGACCATTTATGGGAGTCATATGAGCCAACATTATGCATTTAAACGTTCTTCAAAACTTGCAAAAACAAAACAAAACATCAAAATGCACTAAACCAGTTTAGGACACACTATTTAATCCTTAAAAGAGATAATCACGGTTTGTGTATGTGTGTGTTCATTTCTGCTTAGTGTAAACAAAAAAAGAAAAATCATCATAAACAAGATAAAAATTTGTTTAGATAGTAGAGAAGCACCACAATGGTGTACACCCGTAGCCAAGCCCAATCAAGGGTAGAAGCTCCGGAAGGTACACAAGAAGCAGGCACAAGTCGCCTTCGCTTTAGTCCTGAAGACTTGGTCATACCGCCTTGGCGGTCTGGGCCACAAGAGAATCCACATCATTCCATGTCTAAAAGGAATTATTGGGACCCTCCTCATTGGAGTATACCCATTCAACACAGCCCCTTTCGAGAAGAAGCTTTACATGTAGATCTCAATGTAAGTAGACAACCGCCTTTAGAGGCTAGAGATGAGTGGCTACAGCGCGATGAAGCGCTAGAGAGGCATAGTGTCCATGAGGAGAGACAACGTGAATACGGTACCTCTTCTTTGCCTCCCATTAGAATAGAAAGACAAAATCCAGAGCGCAGGGCTCTTTACACAGGACGAGCTAACTCCGCCCGCCCCTTTCACACCCATGAAAGGGAGAACGAGGAAGATCATCGCATTCCTCGAGAGCAACGTACAGCGTGGGAGCCTTGCGCTTCCGCACCTGCTAGATATAATGATCACCCATTAAGGCCGGAGCCTCAAGTAAATGCCGCTAATCTCGACGAGAGGAAGCACCACATAGAAGTCCCGGATCCTCAAAACCAAGATAGATACGTCGAAAAGGCGGCTAGGCCTCCTAGAATTAAAACAATAGAGCAAATTGACCTATCATTTGCTAGACATGCCACCCACCAAGCGCAGATCAAGCAGCTTGAGCAGGATCAGCAGCAGCTAGAACAATTATATCACCTTAATAAAGAGCGCATTCGGTGCCAAACAAATGAGCTGCTCTGCATCACTGTGCCTAAAAAGGTTCAGACCCCCCAAACGTAGAGGGCGGAAAGGTACGAGAGGCACAACCTCATAGTGCATGATAGGTCCCCAAGACCTCACCAAGAGGTGCCTTTAAGACACCCAAGACATGAGCGGGAGGCCACTCCCAAGAATGACGATGGGCACCCTTCGCGAGTGCCCACTCCTGTTCATCGAGCTCGCCCAATAACTCCTCGGGAAGCTTATGAGGAGTATGAAGAAGAAGAATGGGCCGAAACGCCATATCAAGGCAGAGGAGGTGCTATCCAGCCACCCCTCCACAGGCCCCTAGTTGCCCAACGGGAACGAGTTACGAAAGAAGAAATTAAATCTTCCAATGCATATAAAGCGCTATTAGAGCGTTTGGAGTCTGTGGAGACAAAATCTTCTGGGCATCAAAAGCCCACGTTACGTCAACTCCGTAGTCATCCAGTGCATCCCTCAGTGCCCACACCTCTTTACCCTGAACATTTCAAGTTGCCTCAATTGGCAGTCTTTAAAGGTGAAGAGGACGCACAAGAACATGTCACAAGATTCCTAAGCCAATGCTTCGGCATCCAAGATAATGACGCATTGTTGCTTAGGACATTCATAACCACATTCGTAGGCCCTGCCTCGGATTGGTTCACACAGTTACCAAAACACAACATAAACAACCTAGATCAATTAGTAGATGCGTTTCTTGAACGCTTTGCTTTCAACACAAGGAAGAAGGCATCACTGAGTGATCTAGCCAGCCTCAGGCAATATGAGGAAGAAACAATGGCAGCATATGGGAATCGATGGAGGGCTTTGCTTTCTAAGCTACCCTACCGTCCCCCTATGTCTGATCTCACACAGATGTTTGCATGGAGTTGCTTAAAATCAATCTCTGGGCTATTGCTCGCTGCAGCAATACGACAATTTAGAAGAAGCTTTGGCGCAAGCCAGAGTTATAGAAGAGATCAAAATAGGAGAGGGCGCAATCGCCAAGCCTAAAAAGAAAGAGTGGAACAAAAACACTAAGACTGGGACTACGCAACCAAAACCCGTTGCAGTTAATCAAGTCACGATAAATGTCCCTAAGCCTGTGTAAGAAATACAGCCTCAAAAGGCTAATTACCAGGCAGTGCCTCCTAGTTATGAAAGAGATAATAAGAAACAAGAGCAGAATCAGCAGCGTCACCCTAGGCGACAATTCACCCCTTATACGGAGTCTAGGGACTCCTTATTTGACCGCTTGTCAGTGGCAAATTTAGTCACCCTTCCAGAGATCCAGACTGTAGACCCTAACGCTCCCAAGCCTAAGGGATACAGAGAGGAATTATATTGTAGATTCCATAGGCGAAGGGGACATGACTTGAATGGATGTTGGAAATTCAAAGGACTGATACAAGATTTAATTGATAATCAAACATTGGCAGTGGACAACCCCATAGCACCAAATAATCAACAGATGGGGATATTCAAGGACCCTTTGCCTGCCCATGAGGTACAGGAAAAACCTCTTCAGGTTAATGAGGTGCGACAGAATCTCCCCATGCAAGGATATGTGGGAATGATCAGCATAGTAACGAGGAACAAAAAGTACCCAGTAGCTGCCCCGGAGGCAGCTACAAGAGAAGTTCCTTCAACATCGCAACATCAACAACCCACTGTGCAATTGCCTCCGCCTAGACCAGAGGTCACGATACGGACCAAACTCACGTAGAGTTTGTGGACCACATCGGCTAGGCTTTCCATTTATGAGCTTATACAACGAGTCAGCGCCCCATCGAGAAGCTCTCATGGAAATTTTGAAAGCCATCGAATTACAGCCTCACGAAGCAAATTCCTTCAATAACTTTGTAGGACATGTAAAACGATGTACAGAGCCAGTCATTACCTTCAGAGAGGATGAAGTTAAAGTAGTACCGAATGACATGGCAGATCCACCCCTGCACGTTATCGCGCGGGTCAACGGGATCCCGTACAAGAGAGTGTTGGTAGATACTGGCTCATCCAGTAACATCATTACCACTGCAGCATTAAAACATCTGAAGCTGCCAGCCTCTCATATCACGGCCTCAACATACACACTACGATCATTCAATGATGCAATATGCTCAACAGTCGGCACAATTGTTCTACCCGTCCAGGTAGGACAAAAGACGATACCTACATTGTGCCACATTCTGGAAGGCGAGATGGCATACAACATACCGCTAGGGCGACCATGGATCAGGGACATGAAGTGTGTCCCTTCGATAGCTCACCAGTGTCTAAAGTATGCATTTGAAGGAGAAATACATGTAGTCCCGATGGACTTAGAACCCTTCAAATATTGCAATGCAGTGCATTTGATGCCGCAATCGACCCTCCCATCGATGCACTTGGATTTCTAGTTAAATCCATCTAGACAGGGTCCGATACCGCAGACACCATGGATGACTAATCCATCGAAACCCCAGCCAGGTGCATCTACATCATCGGCTCCTTCATTACCAATGCCACCTGTCATGGCTAAACAGAAGGACAAAGGAAAAAAGATCTTGGAAGAGGCTCAACCCCTAGAAGAGGTGTTGCCAACGATATCAACTTGTCTCAATAGAAGAAATACTTAGCACAATGGAAGCTGAGATTCCTAATCCACCCAACATGGAATGGACTCAGGAAGGCCTTCCATTTCCTCCCTCTCAATCGTCAACAATTATTGTTGAAATGGCCAGTACGGGCCTGGGAGAATATCTGGTGCAAAATGTTGTAGCAACGCCCACGCTAGAAATAGTGCAGGACATGGGGAGACCTCGCCTTCCCATAGGGAAAATTGTTCCTTTAGGTTACCCACCAAACCAGACAAATTTTGTGTATGGGGGCCTTGATCATGGTGTAGAACCATGCAAGCAAAAGGACGAGGACGAAGAGCCTTTTGCCAAAAATATCAATTATTTGTCGAACCCGGACTTCGCTCTGAGATATCTAGGCCAATGCAATTGGCACGGATACGGGTTAGGCAGGTATGAGCAAGGGGTGTGTGTCCTTTTCCAGCCAAGATATCAAATGCCTTATGATAAGTCGGGAGTAGGGTTCAACCACCCCCTGCCCTTAGACATCTTGGTAGAAAACATGCAAGGCCTAGAAATAGGCAGCAAGGGTGGATTGGCATTAGATCCTTATGCCAACCCAAATACAGAATATACATTGGGAGATTACCTCCCATGGTCAACAAACACCCTTGGCAACAGCAGTAATTCCCCTCCTTTGCAAGAGAGAGGTGAAAGTTCGGATAGTAATCCCCAACGAGAACATAAACGGTGTCCGGACATCTTTTTGAAGCTGTTCCCCTTAGAGGTTCCAGTTGAGTCAATACAGTGTCAAGAGAATCAGGTCCCTCCACCAAGAGTGGAACAACCGCAATGGGACCAGATTAATTTGTTGGAACAAGGAGAACCCTCAACGTCGCAAACAGTTGCTGAAGAGAATGAACATTTTTGGATCTTCGAAAGCGATTCAGAAGATGAGACTGAGATGATCTATCTCAGACATGCGCGATGGAATAATCGCCCTTTAACTCATGAAGATCTAATGGGACAGATGGGCATAAGGTTAGGGCATGAATGGTGGGTAGACCCAGCGGGGTGGGACCAAGTGTTGGATCCATGGCTCCAAATTCACGATGAGCACCGTCCACCCCGAGACCCTATAATGACATCAGTGTCGAGGGAAGACCCCGTCTTCCTATCAACACATAGGGACGATCCGTTCATGCCCGTACCTACAGAACCAGATCCAGAGCATAGGGAGCATCCAGAATGTTCGAGTTATCACACCCACGGTAATGGAGACCAAATTCATTTCATCCACATGATCTCCATTGATTTGACCGCACCCATCCGCAATCCGGCCGATCTAGCATGGTCATTGCATCTAGACATAGATGCCATCGACCGGGATCGCATCAATTCATCGCTCTCCCCATCAGAGTATTGGCCTTTCGATGAAATGCCTCATTTTACCCCAGGGACAACTCAGGATATTTTTCAAGCTGAAGAGGGACCCGAGGTTCCAAACGTAGATCTAAACTCAGCTAATGATATCCATTTGATCCCAACTCCACATCAGTTGGAGGACGGATCCCACATGTCAGTCGAGGAAATGACTGACGTAGACATCGGCTTAGACTCAATGAATCCACAGATTATCAAGTCAGGGGTAAGCTTATCCCCCGAAGAGCAAGCCGACTACATTGCCCTTCTCAAAGCGAAGAAGGAGGTTTTTGCATGGTCATACAGAGACATGCCGGGACTAGATCCGTAGCTAGTCACGCATAATCTAACGCTTGATCCGACAATCAAGCCAGTTAAGCAAAAACTATGAAAGATGCACCCAACAGTGGCCTTGATGGTCAAAGATGAATTGCAAAAGCTGTTGGATGCACAGTTTGTCATCTACGTGGACTATCCGCCATGGCTGTCCAACATGGTGCCCGTCAAAAAGCCCGATGGGAGGATTCGCATATGCACTGATTTTTGAGATCTAAACAAAGCGAGTCCTAAGGATGATTTCCCCTTGCCAAGCATCGACGCATTGGTAGACGCTACAGCAGGTCACGAAATGCTATCCCTCATGGATGGTTTCTCAGGATACAATCAGATTCGTATCAATCCTGAGGATCAACTCAAAATGGCGTTCACAACGCCTTGGGGGACATTTTGTTATAAGGTCATGCCTTTTGGCCTTAAAAATGCTGGCGCCACCTACCAACGTGCCATGACGTACATCTTCCATGATTACATGCATAAAACTTTGGAAGATTACATGGATGATTTGTTAGCCAAGTCTCTTTTGCGCTCAGATCATCTCGGTGACTTAAGCAAGATTCTCGATCGCCTCATAGAGCATAAGGTCAAGTCTGAATCCCAAGAAGTGCGTATTCGGCGTCACATCTGGAAAACTCTTGGGTTTTATAGTCTCAAAGCGAGGCATCGAAGTGGACCCAAAGAAAGTCAAGGCAATCCTCGAAATGGCTCCCCCAACCACTATCAAGCAGCTCAGAAGTCTGCAAGGAAAGGTCGCATCGATTAAGCGCTTCATAGCGCAGTTATCTGACAAGTGTCGACCCATGAACAAATTATTGCACAAAGGGGTTACATTTCACTGGGATGACGAGTGCCAGTCAGCCTTTGATGAAATCAAATGATACTTGGCTTCATCGCCAGTATTGGCACCACCTAGACCAGGAGTGCCGTTCTACTTATACATCTCAGCTACTGAGGTGGCATTGGGTGCCATGCTGGCCCAAAAGAATGAACTTCACAAAGAACAGGCTACTTACTATCTTAGCCGCACCCTGGTCAATTACGAACTTAACTATGCATACGTTGAAAAACTCTGCTTGGCAGTGGTGTTTGCTACCAAGAGGCTACGCCACTACATGTTGAGCAACACTACGTATGTTGTGTCTAAGGAGAATCCATTGCGATACATGATGAGTCGTACCTATCATAGTAGTCGCACGGCGAAATGGATCATGTTGTTGACGAAATTTGACATAGAATTTATTGGACAAAAATCTATCAAAGGACAAGTCATAGCCGATCAACTAGCGAAGGCTCCTCTTGAAGACGATCAGCCTCTAGTCATAGAACTACCCGATGATGGGGTCTTCCATGTCTCGGAATCACCAGATTCCGATGAGCCCGAGTCACGAGCCGACATAACCTTATTTTTTGATGGTTCTAAATGTGAGCAAGGTGGTGGCATGGGAATTGTATTCTTCACACCGCAGGGCGCTCCAATGCCCCTGTCATTTAAATTAAACTTCCCGTGCACCAACAATAATGTAGAGTATGAAGCCTTGCTCCTAGGTCTTCAGACAACAATCGCCATGAACATCAAACGACTAAACATCTTTGGTGATTCGCTGTTAATCGTCAATCAAGTAAAAGGGGAATACAAATGCAAATGCCCAGTTTTGTAGGCTTATAAAGCCCTTGTGGACAAATTCTTGGCAAAACTTGAATGGTACGACATCGAGGCACTCCCTCGATCATCGAATCATTTTGAGGACACAATGGCCTCCTTGGGGTCACTAATCCCGCAAGACCTTTTCGGTGATATGACAACCATTCAAGTCAAAACCTTATCGCAATCCATGATGGAGCGTGCAAGCTCTGACTTGACATCAGGAATCCACATGATCCAGATTGAACCATCCTCGGATAAGTTCTCTCAAATCCATGATCGTCCGAAACATGCCAACCAGGGGTCCTTATTCTCCCCTACTCCCATCAATAGCAACACAACGCTGTTCTTACAAGTTCTATCCTGCTCAGCATTTGTTAGGGAGGAACTTCAAAAGGGATTGGTTGTTCATACTGTCGAGGTTTTCGATCAACAGGACTGGTATTTACCCATTAGAGACTACCTCAAGTTAGGTAATCTTCCCCTTGGATTGACGCACGCCGCAAAACGAACATTCAAGCAGAAAGCGGCTAAGTATGTCTTGATAGGAGACATTTTGTATCGTCGCAGCTATGAAGGAATCCTTCTTCGTTGCTTGGACCAACAAGAGTCCACTTGGGCAGTCGCCCAAGCGCACGATGGTACATGTGGTGGCCACTTTAGTGGTATGGCCATTGCAAAGCGCATTCTTCGCATGGGATATTATTGGCCATATTTAGAGCGAGATTGTTGCGCATATGTCAAGAAGTGCGTGAAGTGTCAACATCATGCCAATTTGATGCACGTACCTTCCCAGGCCTTGCAGACAGTCCAGTCTGCTTGGCCATTTTCACAGTGGGGCTTCGATCTAATTGGAAAAATCTCCCCTGCATCGTCAGGCCGTCACACGTTTATCATAACGGCCATAGAATATTTTACCAAATGGGTGGAAGCAATTCCGCTAACCTCTACGACAGGACCCCGCATTGTGGAGTTCATTTTGCATAACATCATATGTCGTTTTGGTATTCCATCCAAAATAATCTCGGATAATGGGCCATCATTCAAGAACAAAGACGTGCGTGCTTTGACCACAAAGTACAAAATCCAGCATAATTTTTTGACACCCTATTATCCGCAGGCAAATGGGCAAGCAGAGGCGTCAAACAAAATGCTAGTTGCCATCCTTAAAAATACGGTCGCAGACAGTCATAAGGATTGGCACATCCAAATCCCACTTGCCCTTTGGGCTTATCGCACTAGCATTCGGACGCCAACCCGGGGCCACTTTGTTTTTGCTCGTGTATGGCTCGGAGGCGGTAATGCCTCTAGAGTTGGAAATTCCTTCCCTCCGCATATCAATGCAGGAGTTCATCGATGATGACACTACGCACGGTAGGCCGGTTAGACCAACTTACGTTGCTTGACGAACGACGCGTTAATGCTCTCGAGCACTTACGTATCTATCAAGAGCGGCTTAAGAAAGCTTACAACATGAAAGTTCACCTAAGGGACTTTCGGGTTGGTGATTTGGTTTTGAAGGAAAACCAACAGAACTCTAATTTGCCGTCCCACCTAAGGGACAAGTTCGTGGAAAATTGGTTAGGTCCATATGTCATTGATAGCAAAATAGGACCCGGGACATACCGGCTAGCTTCTCTCGACGGTATCAAGGAAACAGAACCCTTGAATATCAGTCATTTGCGACCATTCTATATCTAAGAGAGCCATATCCCAAAAATGCTCCAAGGATTCCTGAAATCGCTTGGTCAATCCCAAAAAGCTCCAAGGATTATCGCAATCGCTTGGTCAAATCCCAAAAAAATGCTCCAAGGATTATCGCAATCGCTTGGTCAAATCCCAAAAAAAATGCTCCAAGGATTATCGCAATCGCTTGGTCAAATCCTAGAAATGCTCCAAGGATTATCGCAATCGCTTGGTCAAATCCAAACAAAAGGCTCCAAGGATCCATAAAATCGCTTGGTCAATTCCAAAAAGGCCCCAAGGATTCTTAAAATCGCTTGGTCAAACCCAAAAATGCTCCAAGGATTATCGCAATCGCTTGGTCAAATCCCAAAAATGCTCCAAGGATTCTTGCAATCGCTTGGTCAATCCCAAAAATGCTCCAAAGGATTTCCACAATCACTTGGTCAAAAATCAAGAAAATTAAAAAAACAACAAAAATCATCAAAAACAACAATTTTTTTTTTTGCATTTCATTTCTAGGCATACTCAAATTCATCAATAGAGAGCTCTTCTCGCACCTCATCTTCATATTCACCAAAATCAATCCATCAAAATTACAAAAATACATAGCTGCATTAAAGCATTGCATCCATACATTGCATATTTATGGTCGTACGGGTCAAAGGCACCATAGGCTGTAATTGCTCTGCTAGTCCATCTTGTTCCACACTGTTCCATTTTACAAAAACAACAAGACACCATGCATTGCTTTTTACCACACTAGAGTCAGTGGTCTTTTAATGTATCAAGGATTTAGTGATTCGATCATCATTTTGCTCTTTAGCTATGTAATGTATCAAGTCGGACAGATTTTACGAAGGTAGAGTTACACTTGAAATACACCTTGTTACGTAACATCCCAACACAAATTAAAACACATAAAAATTCCCAAGTTGTGTGAACGAAAGATGAAACCTGCACAGTAATCTAGGTCACCATAAGTGAAACGGTTATCTTGCTCATCCCCCCGTGCGAATGGTCCCAGAATGCTGAAAATTGACAAAAGGACAAGCTATTTCCTATCCATTCACCTCCATATACAGTGGTTTTCACCACTACCAAATTCCAATCATAGTTGGTTCCCAAAGTTGTAAGGATTTGTACTACACGTCCCTGCCAAGGATGGGTAGTCATCCCCAAGACCTAAAGGGATCAACACCATTCACAAACAAAATTCCAACAAATCATCATCCTAAAACTTTCCATTCACCTTTGATCTCCAAGTTGTAAGGATTCGTACTATCCGCCCCTAATCAGGATGGGTAGTCATCCCCAAGGCCTAACAGATCAATGCCCTTGCTCCATAATCTCCATCACCCCCTTGGTTCCCAACGTCGTAAGGATTCGTACTACACGCCCCTAACCAGGATGGGTAGTCATCCCCAAGGCCACAAGGATCAAGACCACTCACCGGCCCAAACTCACAATACTCAAAATACAAAATCAAATAACAGTGGTTATCACCACTATCCAAAATCCTTGCTCAAAAAGAATTAATAGAAAATAAACAGTGATCTTCATCACTATATAGACGAGCAACTTTCTAAATCATTCAGCCAACAAATATCCTGAACTTGAATCCCTGGAATTCTCAGCATTCGAAAACCATCTAGGTGATCCTCATTACAGGTTTGGTTGATAGCCTATCTGGCAATGGTGGTATCCTACCCACATGACGATATGTCTGTCACATTCACTTTGCATGTGTGCGGACCAATGTTTGCATAAGGATGAGCTAGCTTAGGGTATCCTGGATAACACCGTAGATTAATCTAACTAAATACAACAAAGGAGTTAGTGGAGCTAATTAGGTGATCCTCAGTACAGGTTCGGTTGAAAGCCCATCTGGCATTGGCGGTATCCTGACAAATACCACATAAATGAACTCAATTGCACACACAGGGATGTGAAATAGCTTGGTCAAAAACAAGTCCGATTCATACCTTGTTCAAAAGTCTTGTAAGATAAAGTACAGTCATGGCTAGTAAGTTAAAACCGTCTGAGTCTCGAAAAACCTTAGTTACATTTCTAAACCAATTGCACTACTTTTCATCCTTACAATACCATCAGAAAATACAAAAAAAGAAAAACCACATGTATACATACAAAGTCATCCACTACAGCAATCGCCTAAAAGACAAAATAACAAAGTCATAAACAGTCTATGGTGCCATAGCCAAACATCACAAATTCTATTCATCCATTTCATTTCCGCATATCACATATAAATCAAAAACATTTGCATTCATCACAACATATGCATCCATCAAAAATCAACATACAACAATCGCATTTATCATATCATATGCATCCATCAATATAAAGTAGCATGCATCCATCAACATCAATCACTGTGCATAACATAAAATCATGACATATACACAAAGCAAGAAAATCAAAACAACAAAAACATCACAAAAATGCAACATAAAAACAAAGCAATAAACATTGCCAGACACAAGTGCTCTTGCACTTAACCTCTTGGCATAGAAAAACTGATGTCGGGGTTTACATTGTCACTATCCTACTCTCTAAGAAGGCTACCATAGCCCCAACAGAAACCCAAAAATGGGTCAAAGCCCACTAAAAAACAACAAGAAAATCAAAACAACAAAAACATCACAAAAATGCAACACAAAAACATAGCAATAAGCATTGCCGGACACAAGTGCTCTTGCACTTAACCTCTTGGCATAGAAAATCGATGTCGGGGCTCAAATTGTCATTCTCCTACTTCCCCAAGAAGGCTACCATAGCCGGACCGCTCCACGGGAAGACGGGTTTTTGACAATTTCACCCCATTATGGCATCACCAAAAGGGTTAACACCCACAAAAAATAGGTCCAAATGTCGGGAAATTGCACATGCTTAAACGGTAAAGCATCTAAAGGCACCCTTGCACAAGTCATCTTGGGTCAAGCGACTCGTCGCTTTTCTCATGAAGGTCATTCCCTCATCGATTCGTCGCTTGAGGGGGTAGTCACACTTAGTCACCAATCAACAAGCACACACCCAATCAAGGCAATGACATGCATTCAAAGAATCATTGACAAAGACAATTACGCTCCTGCTTGGGGCAGTAAACAAGCAATCATCAAATTGATCAAACACTTGGCATTCTCGAAGCATGAACACAAGGTTCCCCTGTGGACAAAAGGTTACGCCCTTTGCCTAAATCATGACTGATCAATGTTCAAGCTCAAGTCACACCTCACCAAAATAGGTTAACACTTGAAATCAAATTCCTTAGCTCGTCAGAAGCAAGGATTCAAGAATGCATGCCCTTTCTATACTTGGGGCATCAAAAGTTGGTTAGGTTACCAAGAAACCCTAATCATTAGTGCTTTGGTTATCTATTTTTGCTCAGCACTGCATCACCCGCAACGCTTCCCAAAAAGGGGCATCTGTAGACACCAAAATAGCACCAATCCGATTATGTGACTACAAACACTGATCGCATTGACATACACAGCTTTCAGGGCAGCCCTCAGAGGTCAAACAGTGGTCCTAGCCACTTACATAGCAGTTCAGAAGGTCGGAAAGTAAACAAAGCCTTTATCAAAACAAAGTCTTAATCAAAGTCAAAAGCAAGCCTTTATCAAAACAAAGCCTTTATCAAAACAAAGTCTTAAGCAAAACAAAGTCTTAAGGAAGAGAAAGTCTTAAGCAAGACAAAGTCTTAAACAAAAGAAAGTCTTAAGCAAAAGAAAGTCTTAAGCAAGACAAAGTCTTAATCAAAGAAGGCCTCGATCGAAGTGTCGCGATATCGCGACGTCGCGATATCGCGACACTTCGGCGCCCAAAGCAAAGCTTTGCCTGAAGTGTCGCGATATCGTGACACTTCGGCACCTAAGTCTTTGCCTTGACCGAAGTGTCGCGATATCGCGACTGTCGCGATATCGCGACACTTCGGCGCCCAAGGCCTTGCCTTGGCCGAAGTGTCACGATATCACGACACTTCGGGCCCAAGGCCTTGCCTTGGCCGAAGTGTCACGATATCGCGACACTTCGGCGCCCAAGGCAAGGCCTTGGCCGAAGTGTCACGATATCGCGACACTTCGGCGCTCAAGGCAAGGCCTTGGCCGAAGTGTCGCGATATCGCGACACTTCGGCGCCCAAAGAAGGGCCTTGGCCGAAGTGTCGCGATATCGTGACACTTCGGCATTTTTGACTGGGCAGATTTTTAGGCATTCAGAGGCAGACATTCAACCCGTTAAAAGTAGACATTAAATAATTAAAAGTGCACGTTAACCAACGAAGGTAGACTTTAAACAAATACAGGCATTTTGACAAAGATACGAAAATGGGCATTAAACAAACTGGTAGTAGAAGTCAGTCAGTTACGTGGGCCGTTGGAGGACTGTCACAGTGGCATTCATGAAAGCCCGAGTCGTGGAGGACTTTCCTCTCTCGTGGAGACATGACCGCCACATGGCACCTATGACCAACACGTGGCGCTTATGCACGCCATTCAAAGAGACCCCCTGGGTCTATAAAATGGTGGATTTTTCCACCCAAAAAAAAAAGGTTGACAAGCATTTTCTAACGTAACGAAGTGCTGTCAGAAAAACACCCGATTGCGCTCCTTTTCGATTCATCCCTTCTACACCCGTAATCTCTTTCGCAGGAGAGGTTATTGGTGGCTGCTAGAAGGAGAATCCGAACCTTCGAATTCGACATTGGACCATGGTAATCCATCGATTCGTCGACATCACATTTTCTGAGATTTTGAACCCATCCTTGGTGGATTGGCGTCAAAGTCAAGTTCTAACGGGGGCGGCCCGCTTGGGCACCCCACGCATTTTTGCTAGCTTCATTTTGATTATTCTGTTATCACGTATTTACATCACGCTCATGCTGTTTGAATAGTTTACGTTTTATGTTCGAATATATCTTGCTACGTTCGAGTATATCTTGCAGTTAACAGCGTTCGAATATATATTTTAGAAGACATTTTATCGAATATATATATTCTGTGATTACGTTCTAACGTTCAGAGGCCCCTTGTCAAATAGTAGCGTGTTTTGCCGATTTTTGGTTCTCTATTAACCTACAGGTAACAACGACTGTTTTACTGGCAGCAACCTTCTGGTAAATTTTTTGATTTCTGTCCGAATTGCAGGTTGCATAGAGTTGTTTTGGTTGCACGCATTTAGTCAATCTTTTGCACGTATTTCTTATCGATTTCTAAAGTTAAACGCTCTACATTTTAACACAGGTGCTACTAAACAGTTTACTATTTCTTTGAATGCAGGAAGAACAACAAGGAGCAAGGATTCATCAGGCATGAGCGGCGGCAACACTGGCCCGCCCGTTTCAAACGTGGGCATGCGGAAAAGAAGATCACTATTCATTTGTTGTAATGGAAACATGCTAACTCTCCCAGCCCTTGAAAAGGGAGGAGACGTATTGTAACCGAGTTGGAACCACATGAATAAAAGGGGTTGTGCTCTCACTTTTGATGTGATTATATTCGTGTTATTTCATGCATCCAGCTAGTTGTTTTCATTGTAATTAGTGTTTTATTTTTCGGAATCTCATGCTTTCAATGCCAAATACACATTTCTTTGGATTCAACTTGACATTGTGCTCAATGAGGCGATCAAAGACCTTTTTGAGGATCTTAGCATGATCTTCATGCAACAATGACTTGGCCAATAAGTCATAGATATAGTCTTCTAAGATCTTGTGAATGTAGTCATGGAAATGTATGTCATAGCCCGTTGATATGTGGCACCAACATTTTTAAGACTAAATGGCATTAATTTGTAGTAGAATGTTCCCCATGGAGTGGTGAATGTGGTTTTATGCTTGTCTTAAGGTTTAATCTGAATCTTATTGTAACTGGAAAAATTGTCTATTAGGAAGAGCATCTCATGATCTGCAGTTATGTCTACAAGAGCATCTATGTTAGGCAAAATGAATAAATCTTTGGGTCCCAAAAATCTGTGCAAATATGGATTCTTCCATCAAGTTTTCCTATGGTAACCATGTTTGATATCCATTCTGGATAGTCGATGGCAACAATAAATACTACATCCAATAGTTTCTCCAACTTGTTCTTTACAACCAAAGCAATTGTTGGATGTATATTTTTGAGATTTTGCTTGACTAGTTTCTTTTCGAGGTCAAACGAAAGGTTGTGGACAACCAATTTTGGATCTAGACCTGACATATCTTTGTAGGTCTAAGAAAAGAGACTTGGTATCTCTTTCAATAGAGGAATAATGATGGCCTATTCTTTTGGAGATAAGCTTTCTCTAAACTTGACTTTATTTGGATTAGAAGGGTCATAACTAATGTCCAATTTAAAACTCTCCTCTATTTTCATATGTGACCCCTCCTAAAGTTAGTGAGGAGTGGGGATTAAATGTATGTCATATGATGGGTTTAAAGGTTCCACTGAATCATGGTCAAAACCAACATGATAGACATCATGTGCATAGCCTGGTGCAAAATGGAATGGTTGTAGCATATCTTCATTAGGGAAGAAATATTTAGGCTCTAGGGGTGAGTTAGCGCAATCCCAATCAATAACATCTAAGTTAATATAGAATGGTTTGGAAGGATCTGTTGGGTTATGAAGTGGAGTACTCAAATCAATGGAGATCATGTTGACGGATGAGATGAAATCTCCAGGACCACATGGTGAAACTCTTCATTAATAATTTATCTTACATACACAATATGTGGTTCTAGGGGTATGGGGATCTCAAGATCTGGTCTATGGATAGAGAAGATGATGGGATCATTAGGTTGTAGGATATCTCTAATTTTTGGTGGATCTAAGAAGACCATGTGATAGATGACATCCATATTTGCTGGTCTTTCTAAGAAGCGAAGGTTGGGATATATGGTGCGAAGCATCACCTCTCTCTCAACAAGTGAATTTACTTGATGTAATCGATGAGGCTCAATATAAGCCATCTTAGTCCCATCCTCAAAGTCATCATCGCTTATGAAGAAACCATCATTCATACCTACTGGAATTAGGCAGTGACTTGCCTGTTAATGCCTAAGATAGACTATTTTAGTGTTATTTTCATAATCATTGTTGCTTATGAAGAATCCATTGTTATTTACTATTGGCCATACAATTTTGCATGCATGTCTAGTAAGGCCATATCAATTGATTCCTTTGAATCATAACCACTCATCTAAAATGTATCCACTCTCTGTGTGGCCATACCAAGTGAGATTTTGTAGATATTAAGGCCCATGATGATCCAATCCAATTTCATCTTCATCCTCACTCGAGACATACTAATTTTACTCTTTCTTATATCTATGGATTGGCTCATCCTACCATAGGATGGTTCTTGATGGGTGTGCTTCAAGAGAGGAATCAAGGTGATACTCATCGGGTGGTTTGATATTAACTATAGATACCCATCCGTCACCCAAGTAGTTTCTTCTAAGGGATTGATAGGGATTCTAGTAAATGTCTTTCCTGAATTCCAATCTTAGCCTATCTATAGTTTTTATCAAATAATTATCATGGCTCTGTATTTGATACTCTACACCCCACCTATCTGTAGGTAGTTGGTACTATGGTTGGAATGGAAGTCGATGCCCTTGATCGTATAAACCTAAGCTATAGCCATGCCAATATTGCTCAAAGTACCTTATATAAAACTTAGTATTGGATAAGTAATGAACATCCATGGTGAATTGTTCATCCTCATCCTCATCAATATCAGAAGTAGGATAGAAACAATCTAAACTAGCATAGATGAAGTTGATTTGGTTAGGGGGAACCCCTAATAGAACTACTATCCCTACTGGAAAATTTGGGACTCTTGGCCATCCCATGTCTTGTGCAGACTAAATAATAGGTGTGAAAGTCATGTTATGCAAAAGATATTCACCTAACCCTATGCTGGCTAAGTGAACTATCACCTGCGGTGCAGATTTATGTTGTTGATGAAGCAAGCAAGGCAGGTTGAGGTACCTCCTTAGCTATGTACTGGGAATATTCCTCCTCCATGATATTTGGAATTTCTATAGTTGCTATGGTTGGAAGTTTTTTAGGTCCTTCCTCTAGTAGGGGTACTTTTATATTATGAGTATCTTTTGCTTTAGATGTTGAAGTATTTTTAGAAGATCTAGTAGCTTTAGATGCCAAAGGTGGTGCTGATGTGGATGGGTCATCTCGCACTGATTTAATCTTATTTTTTGGCTGCATGGTCTGGGATGAAGGCCTTTTGTACATATGTGTTCACATAATGAAAAATTATCCCAAAAATTTAACCTAATGCACGTATTTAAATGAATTTTTATCAGATGGAACCATATGAGTGTGTCCCTCATGCACGTACTTGATGCATTGGAGCAATATTGAGGGAACGCACTGCATGTCCCTTATACAGGGATGTCGTAGGAGAATGTTGTATTGAATCATCCCCTCAAATATGTGACACATCATGAGGATGGTTTTTTTCTCTACCTGTATAGGTAAACCGACTGTAACCATTATGGAGCACAGTGCATTATTGAAAGCTCTTAATGTGTAGGATGTTGGGACAATGTTGGACCTAGGGATCTTCAGCTACCTTATAGTCTTTTTTGTGATAATATTAATTGATGAGCCTATGTTGATTAGAACGCACTTGAAGGGTATGTAATTGATTGATCCAATGATATGCAAAGGTAGGTCTGCTATGGTAGTAGGCACTAACTTGATTTCATGATCATAGAAATAGATCACAGGCTCTTGACACTGCTGCACTTGCCCCATAAAACATGTGAATACATATAGGTTATGGGGATGGAGATTGATCGATCTCAAGATATCCATAAAAGTCTCCCTATGCCTAAGATATTGTTTTATGAGCTCATAAATTGATAACTTGGTCAGAGTCATTTGTAGATTTTGTTCCAGTCTACTTTGAACAGTTGCCATAGCTCGCATTGGCAGACCTGGAGGATTGTTTTGCATATATATCTATTAAGGTGCAACAAATATATAAATAGGAGCTATTGAAGACTCTGGTTGATAATATCACTAATTCATAGTTGCCACATTGACTATCTCAACCATTCTGATGCACCCCTGAGTGGGTGGTTTGACTTGAACCTAGTTGAATTGGGTACCCTAATATCTAGGGGCCTCATGATTTGGCAATGGGTTCCTGAATATACCCATGTCTCTATTATTGGGTGCTAATGGGTTGTTAACTCTTAGCTCACCCTTCTCAATCATATTTTGGACAACATTCTTGAATCTTATACATGTTTGTATGTCATATCCCTATATTCTATGATATGGGTAGTATTGATCTTCTGTATATCCCTTGGGATTGGTATGATTAGGGTTATGAAGTTATGCATAAGAAAATATAATTCTATGTACCTCACTTAACATATTAAATATTGATTACATTGATTCAGATAGAGGCATTAAATAGCGAGATGACTAACACACCTTGTTTAAGCTTTAGTTTTTCTTTGCATCATAATTAGCTGATGGGGAGTGATCCTGATAGTTATATGGTTGTTGGTCATTGCCTCACTTTTGCATGCTTAAAACAACCTGGTTGAATTTATTAGGCTTGACCTAATTCTATTGATTCTTGTTGCAGTTGGCATTATTCCATTTCTTGTTCCAAATATTAAGGTCTCTTTTGTCAACCTTTATGTCCTCTATAATATTGGCTTGAGCCAAGGCTTCTTCAAATTATTCATACTATTGCATTTGCAATAGAAATGAGATGTGTTTGGTACAAATCTTTGTGAAAATTTGAGTAAGCTCTTCAGTGGAAATAGAAAATGGTAGCTTTGCCATTATTTTCCTCCATCTATTCCCATAATCCATAACTAGCTTATCATCATATTACTTTAAGTTTTCTAGATTGGATAAGTTTAGCTTATTTTTAGCACTAAAGGAGAAGCATTCAAGAAATGCATTAACCAATTGTTCAAAGTTGATGATGTTGTGCTTGGGCAATTGATTAAACCATTGAGTTGCTACATATAATAACATCATGATGAATATTCTTAGCATTAGGGCATCATTCTGCTCAAGCTGGAAGCACGTATTCATGAAATTTGTAACATGTTCTTGCGCATATTTCTCTCCTTTAAAATTATATAGCCTAGGCATATCAAAGTGCCTAGGATATGCAGGACTCAGTATTAAGGGACATAAAGGTTGGTTGTGTATTTTTATCAAAGTTGAATTTTGCCCAACTGTGTCCTACTTCTCAAGATATTTGACTCTCTCAGTGAGTATTTGGTATGCATTCAAGGAAATAATATCATGTTCCTAAAGGTTTATCCATGGTCGTAAGGGAGGTAATCCAGTGTTTGCTCAATTTGGGAATCTGTATTCATCCCCCATGATCACAAATGGAGGTTCAGGATATGTCTACTCCTGATATTCCATCCTTGCATGTTCCTCATTAAGTTGTATTTTTTTAGGATCCAAGTATTGTTGATGTTGTGCTTCTTAGTGAGTGCGCTCGTCTCTTTGTCTGATACATATCTCATGCTAAGAATTGGCACATCTATCATGTTGATATTCCTCACCACCTATGTGTAAGTTAGTCTAAGCCAGCCTATCTGCTTGCTCTTCATGCTCAAACCTTTATTCTCTCAAGCATTTCTCATGTAGATGTAGGTGCATTTTCCTCTATGCTTATTGATCAAGAGATTCCAAACACTCTTGCTCAGTGAGTAGTGATTCTTCTAACATACGTATGTGGTTGAACTGACCTACAACTAAATGTTTATGCCTATCTAACTCTATGTAAGGATTTCTAATGGATAGACCTATCAGAGAGGCTTCTACTATGTTATTTCCCTTGTCTATCAGGGTGACTTGCTCAATGCACTGTGATTTGTGTTGTGTATGTCCATGGTCGAAGGTAGTGTATGTGCTATGGGGTTTCTTTGAAGTTTCCTTGGTTCATTGGTGTACCTAGTAGTTATGTTATGCAAAATTACTAAACTAGAATATGTGGTATCAATGCTTCTTTGATCTTGTCTCGAGGGAAATCGATCTAACTCATCAAGCTATATGGTCCTCCATTATTCATCCTATGCATTCCCATTAGCACCAATGAGCTCATAATCTAGGGGTATCCTCCCATATATAGGGAGGATATTGGATGCCCTGGGTCTACAAATAGGTGTAGGATTAATGTCTTACCCTTTAGTGGGTTGATCTGTCCTAAGTGTATCATGTGAATTTTAGGGCCTTGTAATCCCTACATGCCTATGTTATGATGGAGGTCTTTATGCCTCCTCATGTCTATGTGATGATGGAGGTCTTGAGGCTTTTTCCTATCTGTGTGGTGATGGAGGCATTGAGGCCTCTACATGGCTATGTGATGATGGAGGTCTTGAGACCTCTGCCTATCTATGTGACGATGGAGGTATTGAGGCCTATGCATGGTTTTGTGATGATGGAGGCCTTGATGCACCCTCATGTTTGTGTGATGATGGAGGTATTGAAGCATTTGCATGTCTATGTGATGATGGAGGACTTGACGCATCCTCATGTTTGTATGATTATTAAAGCCTTGATGACTCCTCATGTCTACCATGAGAGAAACTACGATATGGATCTCTCATTGGGGTTTATCGAGGAGTCCCCAAAAGGATTTTTTTATCACCCCTAAGACTTACTAAACTTCATCTAGTGACACTATGGGTGGGAAACTCAATACCATTATGATTGTGAGTGTGTAAAGCATCAGTTTTTGCCTCAATTTTGGAATGATGGTGGTTTCTTCATGTGTATACCATGATGAATATGAATTATCTTCTTATGTCAATTTTAAACCACACAAGCAAAGCAAACAAATATTTATCTCATTTAAGGATTAATGTGTATTCCCTAAGCTATTTTGTGTGTTTTGATGCATTGTATATAAATAAGACCTTATATCATGTATTTTGTATTTCAATGGATGATATTCTAATATTGTTAAAGGGATTTCACCTATATACTTGCACAAGATGAATATGGTAGTGAAGTCCATACTCAAAGAGGTATCATAGGTAGTACCAACCCTCAAAAAACACCTTATGCACATTGATACAACCCTTAAGGATGAGTGCATGCTATTTTGAATGGTTAGAATAGTTCTTGGGTCGGCCTTGAACATATACGGGTCTCGATGATACTCTTCAAGTGAGCCAAACAAGTGGTAATGACATCCAGTTTGGTATCAATCAACGGGTTGGATGTGAGAGCCCAAAATCACTAATTTTAAAGTGATACGTAATGTGTGGGGTTATTTTTATAATAAAATAAAAGGATGCATCAATAATCATTCATGATATTCACCTATATGCCTAAAAATAATGTTTTATTTCATAAAATGCATCTATAACTAATCTAAATGACTGATGCAATTTCTACATTATGATGTAATGGGCTCTAGCTAGGCCACATGCAAGCAAGCTTAAACATGCAAGAACCTAGACCGTTGGAGACTAGGGAAAACCTAAAAAATAGAGGACTATTATTCCTAGTAGTGACTAGAGGAAAGCTAAAAGATCTAAGAAGCTTTAAATGCATTTTTCTTCCATATTTTTTTATATTTCCTTAATAAAAAAAATACGATTTTACTTTCTATTTTCTAAAAATAAGTTGCAGATAGAGAAATATAGAAAATTAGGGAATAGCACCAACGCAAAATCCTCATCTGACAATGAAAGGACTGCTCTCTGATGCACTTTTTTTTCTAGTCACTGTCGACCATAGAATCTACTGCTAGCCATTAACTGCCAAATCAGCTAGGCTCTATTGGTCGCTGTCGACCAGAGCGACTAAAAATGCACACAAAAAATACATCAAAATGTCAATAAGTTGACAAAAAATATAAACCTGGTGGGGGTCCCACCATGATTGCCATTTATGCAACCTTGAGAAGCATGCACCACTTATGCTATTTGCAATATTATATCAAATTAAAGAACATAAAACAATATGCATAACACGAAAATGACAATATAAAGAAATATCCTTTATTATTAATTTCTTTGTAAATATCGGTTACGTATCGGTCCCTCTAAGGGATACCCAGTTTTGATATAATAAGATACAAGCAGAATAATAGTGAATAATATGTCCCCCTCGCAAATGGGTTGTACACTTTTGCAGGCCTCCCGATCTCACATATAAACTTGTATGAGGGCTTATAGACACCTCCTCCTTATCTCACCTTGAAGGGATATTATGCACTAAAAGCCTTGAATAGAACCTGTAAACATGTAACCTACATGCATAGAAATAACATAACACTATCAGTATCATAGGTAGCCTCTTCGAAAGAGGCTCTTATTAGAACATCTAATGAACATGATATATGAGTATGATAATATTAAAATGCAAGCACAAACTAAGTGATAAATACATAGAAAACTTAGAAATACGATGTAAATCCATTAATGAAATTAAATCTAAGCCATAAACTAATTAATAAATCAAAGTAATAATCAGATCTAAGCTGGAACTAGGAAACTAATGTCTAAAAACCCTAGTCTATGCCTGTGAAACACTATCAATGAAAATGACCATGAAATGAAACTCTTCTCCTCATGAACTAGGGGTTGTAGCACTAGATTCTTTCCTCCAATTTACATTCAAGGGTCACCTATTATGTTTGCTACACTGATGGGTGGTGAATAATAAACATATTTGAAAGCAAGTGCGTAGATGTAGCTCAACCAAATAGTGTTTTGTTGCTCCTCGAAGGGAGCGTGGATTCACTCCCAGATCAACCAGGGCTTCACTACACAAAATTTTAATATTCATTGATCATTTTATTTGCTTGGGAGATTCTATATGTAAACCATCCTTGTTTCAGATCTGGATCTGATTCTTGGCTTCCTATAAAATCCAAAATCTAAATTTGCATGCAACTAACCATCCTGAGGGGAAGCATCAATCACAAATTGGCATTGAAGGGGTAGTTAGGAAGAACTCTAGGAGTTCCTCACCAAAATTCACTCATAAGCAATGCAGGGTGCAGCCAAACTCTATGTTTTGGGCTCGTATTCATGGTAAGACTATGCATGGTGCTAGTCATTGTTTAGAGAAGCAGCTAGGTGTGGCCGCTCTCAGCTTTAGTAGCCAGGTGTGGCGACCAATTTTCGTAAGATATGCTAAGCCTGTATGGGCTAGAACTACCATTTTTTAATGGTTTGGACCACTTCTAGCTCTTGGAAAGGTCCAAGATCATTCATATGGTCTATGGGTGTATCCATATGAGTAGTCTCATAAAAATAATATATTTTAGGTGTCTACACTAGAAAATGGTTTCCCCCACTCATCCTATCATTTGTATGATCAAAATACACCCTAGGGATAAAAAAAAGGGATAAGCATAAGAAAAAATAAAAAAAGGGGTAGAAAATAAAATCCAACATCCATATAAAAAACAACACCACAAAAATACAAGCAATTAAAAAAGGGACAGAAAACAAAAGTAAAAGCCTCCAGATATCACAATTGTTATGCTTCATTACCTTTTGTCCTTAGGTTTGACTTAACATCATGGGATGATTTCCATCACCAGAAATAGGCCCTAAGCACCTTCCTGCCAGTGGAATTGTCTTACAAGTCGTGACACATCTATCACAATAGTGACCTTATTTTGTATAAATTATTACACGCTTGTGGATGAGCTAGATACTTCAGCTATGTTTACAATGGGTTAATCCTACCTCCCTCAAAATTAATAAATTAATATCACTCACTTGCACACACAATTCCTTAATAGAATTTTACCTAGCCAGGTTAGTTATGAATTGTTGATAGATCTCGCTCAATTTTTCATGAGGTTTGATTTCTACAACCATGATTTTCAAAAATTTTTCATACACACTACACTATCCTACATCCCTAATATTATGGAACAAATAACATTACCATAGGCTATGTTATGATACAAGTGCTTCCTCTACACATTTTAGCTATCACATACATGCATTATTGCATCTATCCTACATGCATTTATTTCTATTATATTACAGATCACCACATCTATCTACATGCATTTCCATTGCATCACTTCATATTATTTTTGCACTACAATGTTATAATTTTATTACATACTACCATACACACATATATTCATCCATGGTATATCTACCTATTGCTATTTCACACAATAAATCATAATAAATCACACACACATTCAAATCAAATCATAACACATATATATATAGGATTTGCGATACAATAGGTATCTATATATATCAATATCAAAAATACAACCAGGCTATTAAATAGGTACAAGTCCATAACCCATCATCACATCCCCCGTAGGCTATAAAAATAAACAATACATCACCACAAATCAAAGAATCACCTCTATCAATCACCAGGAGTCTCTCCACTCCCCTCATGAGTTACCATACCCTACACTACTTTGTGTGCTGCTACCACCCTACTAGACTTCACCCCTACCCTGGATGTTTGAGTCACCATAGGAGCCACACTCCCTCTCGACAATGTCATTGGTACCTTTATCCCCACTGCTCTTTGTGCAATTGAGTTCATACTCTAATGACTCTACTATGAATGTGTTTGTGCTCACGATCATGATCTTGATCATGACTACAAATTGCCATAATTTGGTAGTGGAATCCCATGCATCATTAGGAGGATTTCACAATTTGATTACATCACCATCTCCTCCGTCATATGATTCCCCATCTCTTCACTATCCCTCTACATATATTCTATCTCTTCTCTCAATGCAATTACATCTATCGAGACCTACTATGATACTCTCACCCACTCCACATCCTCTTGTGCATGTTATTCCCACTCAACCTCGGTATGCAACTCAAAAATCTCTACCAAGTGAGACTCTCATTCATAATCCCTCATATTTATCACATACTACATCTTATATATCTCACCCTTTAACCTCTCTCTGACCACCATAGTCTCTCTAGTCAGACGCTCAAAATTTCCTACTATCTCTAAATGCCTCACCTCCATTGCAGTAAACTACTTGTGCTATTCTACAACCTGAAGATCCAAATACTCCCTAGTGGAACCTACCACCTCCACAACCACCAATCGCTCCTCTAGATTCCAATGCTCCTCACTCCAAATTTTTTGATATACAACCCAAACCTCCTGACTGATACAAAGTTATCCCTCTAGCTATTGTACCCTCTCACACAAAATCAACAACTTCTCATCAACCTCCAACCTCTCCTACTTCTCAATGGATATATCTTTCATATCTCCAATTTTACCAAAACATATCACATTAATTGTGTCATAAACACCCATATGAACCCCAACATCCTCTCTCACATCCTCCATCATCATAGACTCCTTCGTAGGCTCCACCCTATCACCTTTCGATACCTTCGTTACCCTCTCTACAATCACATTAGATGTGTTACCCAACCATAACTTCGATTGATAGAGAGGTACCTTAGACTCATCCCTCACCTCCTCCTATGGCCTAAATTGGGTATCTCTCACTACTCATCTAGGTACCCCACTACCTGGTTGCACCCACCGATCAATCACTCCCTTGACTACCTTCCAACTTTGATTCATCCACTAGGCATCATAATTTGGTGTTTTACACACATCATCCACATCCAGAATCATCATTGATGGATCCCTCTCACCATTCTAAGGTAGTACTATAGGGTAAATAAATCTATCACCCCATATCCTATAAATCATGATAGGTTCCTCCAAATCATCCTACGACAAACCAAAATACTGCATCACCCTATTGAAATAGAATAACATAGCCTACCGAGTATACCGAACAACTATCCATCACCCTCTATGAATAGCTCCTAGCTTCTCCTCATCATTTTCCCATACTACTCCACCTCTCAAAGTCCTCCAAAAAATATCCTTAGCCTCCAACTATCCAAAATACACCATCTAAAACAAAGGATCACCCTCATGCGGCCTCTTCATCCCTTTCTCCTCATTTGTCCTCTATCTTAGTACATATGGCAAGTGATTCTTCCCCTCCATATGATCATTATAGGGCAAAAAAAACGGTCACTCTATGGCTATATGCTCTCATGCCCACAATTGTAGCAAAGGAGTCCAACTCAATCCCTTCCATCTCGCACATACTATATTGTGCAACTCCCTATACACCTAGGCCAATAGTGCAGGTGCCAACACAAACACAACCCTATTCTCCACCATGTCACACACCACACCCAATATATTCTTGGTAAACAAAACCTTGAAAGCATCTGGTAGCACATAGGATGATATCATCATCATCACTACACACTATCAATTAGACGACATGTACTGATGCCAAAGGTACTCGTAATCCATATTCTTAATGTTTACCTCCCTTCACCATACACTAAATGCATACTCCATCACAATATCCTGATTATCATCTATAGCTATCCTCAGTAGAACACCCTCAATCGGTAACTTATAAATCATGTACATGTCCTCCAAGGTGATCGTCATCTCACCCATCAAAAAGTACAAGGTGTAAACACTAAAATTGCATCAATCCAATTAGATGACCAAGACATATTATAATTGATACCCTATGGTCCCCTTGGGAAACCCTCATAGGTTAAATAGTGGTACTAGCCACTTTTGATAGGTTATACCCACTTTTGGGAAGTTTTGGGATATGTAGGTATGGTCATACCACCCAGGGATGACCATAATTCATGGCCATCCCACCCAGGGATGGTCACCAATAGTCATACCTGGGTGGGATGGCCATGGCCTTGAACCCTCAAAAAGTCAAAGGAGGGACAACTAGCATCCAAAAACTACCATTTATTTCATCCATTCAAGCATACCAGTATGAGGGTGCATAACTCACATGCCAAGTTGTAAATTAGAGGTCCAAAATGAATATTTATTCCCCCTCCAATGCATGGGAAGGTTTGGACAAATGGTATCTCTTGCCTTGCATAGCCTCGCATCCACATTTGACCATATGACCTCTTGTGCTATAAAGTGGATCTATTCCACCCAATTTTAGAGAGGAGTCTTCACAATATTTCACCATGAAGTGTTGCCGATATTTATCCCCAATTTGTATTTTGCCTTGAGATCTCCATAGAGCAAAGGAGGTTTTCAAGTGATTCCAAAATGTACAATATGTTAATAAAACTGACCCAATTGAGTGAATCATATCCCAAAATTTGGTGACAATACCCCTAGGAGTAATTTAGACCCAATACCAAAGGAATTGGTGGCAAAAACCACCATATTTGGTGGTCATCCCACCCCAAGATGACTCCCAAATTGTGACAGTCCTAAATGGCTCACCCTAGGATGGCCACAAATTGGAGTATTATTTCTCTACTATTTTACATAGATCAATTCTATATTAGATTATATATCTTTTGTTAAAATGTGATGCAATTTGGAGTTTTTTGCATCTATTATCATGTTGTTTGTGTTTTGCAGTCCTGAATGGCACACCCCGAGATGGCCACAAACCTGTGTGCAATTTTCTTTCTATTTTTTATTAGATTATTTTTGTAGCACATAATATGCATGATCCTAATTTTTGGTAGCATTTAGATCAATTTTTAATCATGTATGAGGATATATTAGGGTTAACTAGGGTTAGCTAAATCCTATGTTATATTAAGGTTTAGTTAGGGTTTCTAGGAAATAATGTGCACACATGTGTGAGGGAATAATTAGTACTAATTTGGGTTTAGGATCCTAATTAACCTTTTTAAGTCTTAAAGTACACTTAAGTGAAAAATGACTTTATAATTAGGAATTCAATTAACTTAATTAGGAGTTTTAGAAAGTAATAGTCTAGTGGGGTCCTAATTAGGTGTAGGAAATGTCTTAGGTTGCCTTAGGGAATTGATAGGTGGCCTCCTGATAGATAGAAGGTGGTTAGGACATAAATTGTGCAATTTATTAGGGTTTCATGCCTATAGACTAATGACATGGTCTACATAGATCTATGAAGGTCTATGATAATCTAGAGTGGTCTACAGTGGTCTACAGTGGTCTACAATGGTCTACGTTGGTCTATAATAACCTAGAAATATCTAGTATGGTCTATGTAAAACTACAAGTGTTCAAATAGATCTAAATGTACATAGAGGTAGACATGTGCGACTTTTAGGTGTCTACAATAATTATTTTAGAGATGGTTTGTGTGATGAAGTAGATGATCTAAGGCATAATTTAAGAGTTTATTTGTGTTAAGAGATACTTCTATAACACAATGTTTTCCTTAATCTTGACCAAACCTAACTAGCCATCAACACTTTATTTTTATATTTACAATATTTTTCATTCATGAGTTTAAGCGAATGTCAACTCCATGCTATAGTAGAATTTTATTTAGTATTTGTGAAAAAGGGGTAAAATATATCTCTAATATTGTATGATATTTTTGTGATGTTATACTTATTGGTAGCCACTTCTATTTATTCTATATCTTATTGTGTATTCTATTAGTATTCTTTAAAGTTGATATCAAGGAAATATATGTCAAGAGTGAGCACATAGCTTCTTTTGGTTCATACTTACGAATATTATATTTTCAAAGGTATTATATATTTTTATAATAGATCCACTCTAATGGTTTAATCAACTTTACCTTAATGAAAATAGAATTGAAAATAATCATAATAAAATTTAAAAAATACTAATTTTGAAATCCTACTAGAGTGCAAGATAAATATTATGACAATATAATTATGAAAAATTATCATGCAAAGGTTACCAAGCTAATAAATAGCAATAAAAAAATTGTAATCTAACACGTCATTTCAAATTCTAGCTAAATAATTTTGGGCCATAATTTTTGAATTTTATAAATCACAAAAAACAACATATGATTAACTATATTATAGGATAAAATTGCTTTGTATATAAACTAAAATAAACATTCAACAAAATAGATATGATGAAGTTGGTTCATCCAATTTATATATATATATATATATATATATACATATATATATATATATATATATATAATTTAAAAAATACTAATTTTGAAATCCTACTAGAGTGCAAGATAAATATTATGACAATATAATTATGAAAAATTATCATGCAAAGGTTACCAAGCTAATAAATTGCGATAAAAAAATTGTAAGCGAGCACATCATTTCAAATTCTAGCTAAATAATTTTGGGCCATAATTTTTGAATTTTATAAATTACAAAAAACAACATATGATTAAATACATTATAGGATAAAATTGCTTTGTATATAAACTAAAATAAACATTCAATAAAATAGATATGATGAAGTTGGTTCATCCAGTTTAGATATATATATATATATATATGGATATAAAATTATTTAAACACATACTCCACATTGCTTATAAATATTTGAATAATTAAAAGTCAAGTAAAATACAAAAAAAGGTATAGGAGGTAGTTTAGGATTTTAGAGGAGCATGCACATTGTAGAGGAGGTAGTTTAGGGTTTCATAGGAGTGTTGCAAAGGAGGCATAACAATAGAGGATGATAATTACAGAGAAGACGAATGATCTTTATAGAAGAGGTGGATCTAATACCCTTTATTTGGAGAAATGAATGATCGAGAGAGAATTTTGGCCAGAATCAATGTTATTTATGACGAATCTTCTGATAATGCGAACAATGTCATTGATAAAGATGAAGTCATGGGTGTTGGATGGGAACAACTGATAGTTTCTCCTCGAAACCTATTTTTAGGCTCCTTTGTAGATAATGTTCACAATGAAATGGTGCCTGGTATTTCCAATGTCCATGACTCTATTCCTCTCACTATTTCTAGAAGAGAGGTCATCATTCCTCCTGAAGTCAAGAATCTCTATCATTGATTGGAAAATTTGTCGATGTAAGGCTAGATATTGAGTCCATTTGCAAATTGGCTTTCTTGAATTAGATACCTATGGAAAACATGGATCTAGTTGCCTACCTAATGGGGTTTTTACTAATAAGGTTAAACAATCATTAAGAAACTAGAAAAATTCTCACTAGAGGCCCTTGGTTCTTTAGTAAAAGAAGTATTTTCTTGAGGAAATGGGGTGAATATTTTAAACTAGAAACACAAAGTATAAAATCAACACCCATTTGGGTCAAAATCTTGAGCCTCCCATCATAGTTTTGGCATATTGGAATTCTCAAAGGCATTGCTCAAACCATTGGTGGCCTTGTTGCCATTGACTCAAAAACCAAAGCAATAAGTTGCCTTACTTATGCATGCATCTATGTCATTGCAAATCCTAGTTTTCAACATATGTAGATCTCATTTTAGGATCATATTGAAGGTATCAAGCTATCGATTATGAGAACAAACCTTTTTTTTACATTGAGTACCAAAAACAATGTCATATTTGTGCCCAGTGCCCCAATCTAAAGAAGGAGTTAAAGAAGGATGCAAATCATGGAAAGAATAGATCAAGTAACAATAAACCGACTTAAAACTTCTAGAAAAAGAATCAGATCGACAAAGACAATCAACTTATCTCTTAGACCCAGATTCATATATGATTTGAAGACCAAATAAACTCTCTTTTTGGAAAACTTAATCCTTTAATGAACTTAAATGACCAAAATCTATATATTAAAGTTGATAAATCTCTACCAACCCTAAATCTATAGATCTTACTAAAATTGTAACTGATCATAACAATTTCACTAATCTATCTATTCACATTTTTTATGCTCCCTAGTCCCCCACTGGGTCTAGGCCTTTTGTTCCTCCTTTGACCAAGTTTTTATTAAATCCTAAATTAGTTCTTCCAACCCAATAAAATTTTTATTTCTAGTTGAATTCCTCATCCTTCTTTCCTCGCATTCCCATATTTTAGAGCAACTACTCAACCCTCTTAAAACAAGAAGTCAAGGGAATAGAATTACTACCAATGTTGGCAGTGACAAGAAAAAGGGTAGACCTTCAAATAAATATTTAAGGAAAAAATAAACTAACCTAGACATTACCAATGGCTTATATCCTATGATTATGTCATCTCTATCAAATCAAACAAACATTAATTTTCCCATGGATGAGGAAAAATGATCCAAACCGCTCCCATCTCATGGCAAATGGATGGAAAATAAATCTTCCTAAAAATATAAATGAATATCCTCTCATGGAATGTGAGAGGTCTCAATGGAGTAACCAAATAGAGGTTGGTTAGATCCATGAGGAAATATTTGAAACCTAGCATCATCTTACTCCAAGAAACCAAAACTAATATTAAGAACATTTAAAGGATTGGTAAAATATTGTGGAAAAATAGTAAATTTACTTTTAGTCCTGCCAATGGCTATTCATACGGACTCGTATGCATGTGGTATCTGCTCCTAATTGAAGGCATAACTATATCCATTTTAGAAATAATCATTAACATTATGTTCTTCAATAATGACTTCAATCATCAGTGGGTTCTTTCAAATATTTATGCTCCTAATAGTATTACTGGTCATCGTTCCCCTTTAACCACTCTAAACCAAATGAGAAGAAACTTTAAAATGAACCATGGATGCTTGGTGGTAATTTAAATAGCCCTCTATATCCCTCTAACAAGCATGAAGGAGCTCCAATCACTTCTATATGTTTTGAAGAATTTGCATATTTTGTTGATATGAATGATTTAATGGATATTCACTTAAAAGGTTCAAAATATACTTGGAGCAATAGGAGATATGGCAGTCAACTCATTCAGCTAATATTTAATTGGTTTTTATTATCTAAATAAGTTATTCATTTTCTAGGTGATGCTACAGTGATCTCTCTCACTAAAATATGTTTGGACCACAACCCTCTGATATTTGAAGGTTTGTAGCTTGTTCATTTCAAAATTCCCTTCAGATTTGAATCAATGTGGCTTCAACACCCTGAACTTTGAACCTACATTTTTTATTGGTGGAAGGAAATTTTCACTAGGCCCAGGGTTATGCATAGCGGCTATTTATCACCAAATTGGCTAAAATTAGGATTTTTAAAATTTGGAATTGGCTAATATTTGGGACTCTTGACCATGGCCCATTAGCCAAAAATTTCTAGGTGCAAATATTTTTTGGGGTATACTCACCCCAATTTTATATTAATTTGAACAATTTAAGTTTAAATTTCCAACATTGCCCCTAATAATAGTGAACCTTCTACATGTGTTTCGACACTATTCACCTGAATTTCAAAACTGATTCACCAAATTTTTATAAATACATTTTAGGGCCAAACCCTTACACATAACCCTATCTCGGCCTCCCTTAATCCAATTAGCCAAGAAACTTTGCTTTATAAAGTTTAAGCTAAAGCAGTGGAATAAATATATTTTTTGGAATATTTTCTAGGATAAACAACGAATATCTGAACAACCAATGAATATTGAAACTAGCATTCAAAATGGAAATCCAAATCTAGATCTTAGGTAGGTTGAAAAAAATCTTCTTGCAAAATTTCAAAATTTGCTATCTAAAGAAGAAATATTCTAGAGGCAAAAATCTAGAGCATTTTAGTTAAAAGAAGGGGAATCCAACACTAGGTTTTTACATACATTAATTCTCAGGCATAGAAGTATTAACATCATCATAGAACTTTCTAGGAGTTATGGATAAAGCATTAGTGACATTCACGAATCAGTTCTGAAGCTATTTCTCATTTTGAGAATATATTGGGATCCAGTGCTTTATCCTCCTTCCAAGCCTGTAATGCTCTTCTACAGAATATTCCTTGCCTTGTTTCACAAGAATAAAATGATGATCTTATTGAAAATTTCACAAAGGAAGAAATCAAATATGCCTTGTTATCTATGCATCTTCATAAGGGTCTCGAACTTGATGGATTACCTCTGAGGTTTTTCTAGCACTTTTGGGATATTGTCAAGCATGATGTCACCAATGTTGTCCAAGACTTTTAGAAATGCAAACCGATTTCCAAATATGTTAAATAAATGTTCTTGGCTCTTATACCTAAGTCCCAAGTAAGAAAATCCATCTCTGATTTTAGACCTATAAGCCTTTGCAATGTCATTTACAAGCTCATATCCAAATTTTTGGCCAACAAACTCAAGGTCATCCTCTTAGATATAATTACTATTCATGAACTTATCAATTATTTTTCCAAGAGTAAGAAACCTGACCTCTTCTATAAACTTGATATCAATAAAGATTTTGACAGGGTTTCTTGGAATTTTTACTTTGTAGTTCAAAAGAAATTTGGGTTTCATGAGGAGTGGATCACTTTAATAAAGGAGTGCTTAAACTCTGTGTGGTTCTTAGTCATTGTTAATGGTTCAGTAGTAGGACATTTTAAAATATTTAGAGGACAAAAACAAGGTGACTCTTTGTCACCTTTTCTCTTCATCATCACGGATGAATCTCTTTGCAGGTCCCTTAAATAGGCTTGCTCTTTGGGTATTCTATCTTGTATCAAGACCTCATCTATTTCCAAGCCCATTACTCATCAACAATTTGTGGATAATACCATCCTAGAAACTCTATCCTTAGTCCTTAAAGCTAAAATAATAAAATCAACTCTAATTTCTTTTAAGAATTTGTTGGGAAGAATATTAACTTTGAGAAGAGCAAATTTATATTCTTAATACTCCCATCCATAGCTAGCTTAATATAGCTAGGATTCTGGGTTGTACTATTTTTTAGATTCCTTCTACTTACATCAAGATTCCTCTATTTCATGGTAATCCTTCAAAAGTTTTATGGAACAATTTCATCGAGCAAATAAACAAGAAGATATCAGGGTGGAATAAAATAAGTTTAAGCTAGGCGACTAAGGCTACTTTGGTGCAAGTGTGCCTACAAAGTATCAAAAAAAATTTCATGTCAATATTTAAATTTTATGTTTTTGTTTACCATAATATTGAACAAACCAAAAGGAGGTTTCTTTGGGATGGAAATAAAAATTGAAATAGGTTTCCTTGAGTAGATTGGGACATAATCTACAAGAAAAATGATCAATAAGGGATAGGATCAAGGGAAATCCACAAAATGAATCTAGCACTCATGGCAAAGCAAGCATGGAGAATATTCACTAATAATAAAACTACTTGGATTGATATAATCAAAAGGAAATACCTCCAGTAAAAATATTTTATAAATAACCAACACATCCCCAAAGGATTGTTCTTTTGAAATTCTATTATTCAATGCAAGGACATCATCAGGAAATGAATGAGATGGAAACTTGGCTACAATAATTATATCAGGTTCTAGGAAGATGTTTGGCTTAAGGACCACCCCCTCATTTTTGAGCCAAATTTTATAATTCTCAAGCCCTTCATGGACTAAATATTTAGTAGTAGAGTTATTAATTTTATTTCTCAGTATCCTAACCAACACCTTTGGAAATCCATTCCAACCAAATACTTGGACTTTAATTGCACCTCTACTACTAGAACCCTTCAAAAAAATTTGCAAGTTTTTGTTATCCTAAGCTCCCAGTCAAAAGACAATATCATATAGAAACTTAGTGGTGATGGTAATTTCATGGTTAAATCTCCTTACTATATTCAAGAAAACCCCTCACCTAGTTGGACCCCTACTAAGATTATTTGGGTTAAAAAGTTGATTTTAAAATTTAGTTTTTTATCCTAGCTTGCTTCTCAATATCAAATTATAACTATGTATAATTTAATTATTAGAGGTCTTTTTATCCCTAACTACTACCCTCTTTGCATGTCCAATTGGGAAACAACCTTCCATATTTTCCTGCAGTGCCCTTTCTCTCTTTTCATTCTAAATTCCCTATTTTATTTGGTCAGCATCACCTAGGTTCAACCATCCTCAGTTATCATTTTTTTTTAGCAATGGCCTAACCCTTTCTATAATTACTAGTTAAAATTCTTGTGATCCACATGCTTACACAACTTCCTTTTGCAGATTTGGATGGAACACAATGATAGGATTTTCAAAGGAATTTCCAAATACTCTCAATTTATCCTCCTTCGCATCACTACCTTTGCCTCTAAAAATTCCCACCTTGCTTCATCAAATTGGGCCCCCAAACCTAGTATCGAATCTCACCTATTTAGTAGTTTCAATCTAACAAATTGTGTTGTAGGTCCTCCTTGTCCAGCTATAGGTATTACTTGGAAACCTCCTTCTAGAGGGTCGATAAAGCTCAACATCAATGGAGAAGCTAAAGGAAATCCTATAAGGGCTAGGAGTGGAGGCATAATTAGGAATGATAGGAGGAAAATCATCATGGCATATGCAGAGAACATAGAATTTCAATCCAATAACTTGGTTGAAGTGAGAGCTCTGTATCAAGGCCTACTAGTCTTAGAAGGTCTTGGTTTCAACAACTTAATCATTGAAGGAGATTCCCTGCTTATCATCAACTATCTCAAAGCATCTCAATCCCCTTCATGGAGCCTTTCCAACATCATTTGCGAGTGCAGGAGGCTTGCTAGTAAGTACTCTAATGTGATTTTCTAGCATGTGTTAAGAGAAGGAAACAAAGCTACTGACTCACTTGCTAATAGAGGCATCGAGGAAGAGACCCTTTGGGTTTGGCATGCTAATTTTCCTTAGGATCTCAGGTTTGCCAATCAAGATGATGATATTTGTTTACTTTAAAATTCCTTTCCATTTGGCTCACCGATTTGTCACTCACAACATGTTCCTTGGTGTCAATTTGTGCAATGTGAGTGTTAGCCTCTCCATGGCTGAGTAGTTGTTGACTTTATGATGTTTTTGGTTGTGGTTAAGCTTAGACTGTGTTAATCTTAGGTTTCTTTCCTCTCTCTTGTTGGTTAGATTTGATGTTTTTGCTGCTTCCTTTTTAGTTTTCCTTGGGTTAATCTTGCTGATTTACCTTGTTTCACTTTGTTCTTCTTTGTAAAAGGTTCAGGGTCCCTTTCAAAACCCTTTCCCATGAATTAAAAATTAAATAAAATTATGAGAGCCTCTCAATAGCTCAATAAACTCAAAGTAGAGTCAGCCTTCCCAACTAAATCTAGTGAGCCATATAAAACCTATGATTCTTCTCCAGACAAATCCAATGAGGTTGCAAAAACACCTGATCGGGCGGACATGAAGATTGAAAACATCAATTCTCTTGGAATACCAAATGTTTCAATTGACAAGAAAATCCTCTGCACTACAATCCTCGACCACCTAACTAGCTCTACCACCACCCTCACTACGATTTCCAAAACAGTCAAGTTTGAGTGGACGGTCATCTAGCAGGTGGTGAATGATCTAGAGGTTGCCCACTCGTAACACCTACACTACCCATGGCAACAACTGAAGGTTTTACCGCGACTTTAGGGTCCTTCCTTAGGATGGGATTGACCTTAGGGATGGGATCATCCATCCTACACTGTTGGCCTTAAGTTTTTTGCTTTTTAAGATATTTATTTTTTATAAAAGCAATAAAAGCCTTAAGTTTTTTGCTTTTTAAGATATTTACTTTTTATAAAAGCTATGTTAAGTTGGCTAACAAACTTAATGTAATCAAGTCTCAATTTATATGTACTAAGGTTTCGAAAACCCTATCAAAACTTTTACATTAATACCATTTTTTTTTAATATCTAAAAAAATTAAAATTAAAAAAAAAAAAACTTATATATGTCCTTTAATGTAAATTATACGACACATTTAAATAACATATCAAATTAATTAATTTTAGTTTTAAAACAAATCATAAAATAAACTATGTAATTAATTTCTTCTTTGTACATTTATATACTTCAACTAATCATTTATATATACCTACAGTGAAATACCAATATTTAAAAGCATTGTTAAGTATAAATTTGAATGAGACTGATTTTGAATCTTCCTTTCCAGAATATGTCTTATACTTTATCAACCTCCATTACCTTTCTTATATATGTAATCAAGATCCTTGAATTTGCAAGAGAGATACAGGCAACACTAAAATTAACAATGTGAGGCCGACAAAATTCCAATATGCACGTACCCATCACACCAACACCAAAGTGACGAAATATTTAAAAAAACGCAGAAAAAAAAGAAACGAGGACCCGCAAAAATAATCAATGGCTTTGAGGTTAATTACGAAATATATATTAATAACAGCACACGAAATGAAAGAGGGAGACAGCGAAATAGCTTTTGATTATGGTTTTAACATTTTTTAAAAGGTTGTTTGAATTATAGTGTATTTAAAAGAAGATAAGATAATGGTGATGGTTGAGTGTTTGATAGCTAGTTGTTCTAATTTAATAACTTTGACTTTATGACCAAATATTTGGTCGACTGCTCTAGTTGTTCGAAGATCTTATTAACTTCACAAGACAATATTCAATAGTTTTTGGTTTTCTTATGCATAAATTTTTTTATAAAAATAAGGAAAAATAAAAACAGGTCCGAGTTTGCCGTTCGATATCGTTGGTAAGAAGGCAGTGGGTATTCATCTGTTTGGACAACTCATATTCTAATTTACGTATTTGATTTTTTCGGAGTAGGATCTGAATTGGAAACAACAAAGAAAAGCATGCAACAGACCGTGTTATTTTTTAGATCTGAATTGGAAACAATAAAGAAAAGCATGCAACAGACCGTGTTATTTTTGAGATGATGTGCCATAAATTCAATGACAGCACGTACCTTCTGAATATTTTATACTGATATTTCACCGCCTCTTTCGTTATCAGTTGCTCGTAAATGTTTTTCTAAAACTGAAGTTTGTCAGTATCGATGACTTGAACTCTATTTAAATTGTCTTTCCACATCGATAAACACCATTCTGCAGAGGTAATCAAGTCCACGGTACCAGCTTTAGAAGGTATTGCGCGTCTAAACTGCATTGTTGTCAACAGAGATTGAAAGCTTTGAGGAAGAAGGAGGATAGAGTTGTGGAATACATAGATGGCATTCCGTACATGTCTGGTATTCGTCGCGATGCTGATAGTGTTACCTCTCACTCTTTTGTTATCTCACAAAGCTGTGTCCCTTGGGTGCAGAGGAAGTAAGGCAAATCACTCTTTTTCCTTTGATAATTTTGTTGTCGATATAAGTTATTTGAGCTTCAATGGCTCTATGATGTTCTAGCGAGGAATAATACATATCATCTTTTAAATAATTTTCTCTATGATGTAGGAAACTCGAGGAGAAGAATTTATACATATACTGTTTGCCTGGAGTTTAATTGTTATCGTTTCTTAATAACGTTGCAAATTATTTCAGAATCCATAGTTATAGGTTAAAAACATGGTTTTGAAAAGTTATTTTTTACTTTTTACATAAATTTAGTTATATCAGATTATATAGTTAATTTGGTATTATCAGGATTTAAATTTTGATGTGAGTTATATAATTTATATATTTCAAGTATTGAAACATAGTTTCATAAGTTTTTTATTTTGGCAAAAAAATAATTTATATTAAAGTATTCACATTGAAGAGGTACATGACTTGTCTTTCCACATAAAACCCAAGATTTAACAGATGATATATTGCTACATTCTCTATCAATTGATATGCTAGTAACATATGTGTAACAAAAATAACTTACTACAATGAATTATAGAACTAAATACATCTAATGTTGCTACCATCAAGAGATAGGATAGAAATATATTGCTACATTCTCTATCAATTGATATTCTAGTAACATATGTGTAACAAAAATAACTTACTACAATGAATTATAGAACTAAATACATCTAATGTTGCTACCATCAAGAGATAGGATAGAAAAAAGAGCTTCCCTGATCTGCATTACCCACCATCTTGGAGGGTAGCCATAACAAGTGAGATCAAATTTGTCTAAAGTTCAATTGGCTATTGATTTGTCCTCTAGGAGTGTGATTGTATTGGAATACAAAAAGCCTTTTTGTACAATCTAAATATTCTCTATAATTTTCCTTACTCTATAGTAAAACTTTCTATTCTCCCTTGGATTCTTAAAATGGTTGGTCATGACTTATGAGTCAGATTCTATTTTGATCTTATTCTTGCCTTCCTTTACTACCTCATGGAGCCCTCTAAGGATGTTGTAACACTTTGTTAGTTTGTTGGAAAGTATGCCAAGATTCTCTACAAAAGTTAATATTAAGGTCCCATTCGACTGTCTTCTTATCCCTCCCACAATAGCTCTTCCTGGATTCTCTTGTGATGCACCATTCATGTTAACATTGTTCCAATCATCTATAGGAGGTTACCACTTTTCATTTTTGACTACTTTCGGGTGCCTTATGATCATCATTTCCCACTTACTAGGCTTAGGAACAATTTTTATTATAATCATTATAGTCATTATCTATTTCAATCATTGGTGGATTTTCTTGGGATACTCTAGCATATGTTAGACTATCTCCACTATGTTGGTTGTGGTATTTTGCTAAACATAGTAGATGTCCATATACTCATATTTTAAGATGTGGTTGTTCCTTTCATTCCATATGTTCCAATGTAGGAGAATAGTTCCCACCCATACCATGTAGTTCATTCCCTCCACATATGCTCTACAATGGTAAAACTAGACCATTTAATATGAAGGTAGCCATCGTATTACACAACTTTGAGGTTATAAAACACTCATTAAATAAGTGGTAAAGTATTCTGAGGTTTTCTTGAGACATCTCACATGTGAAAGGATCATGGTAGCTTATTTTCATAAGTTCCCTTGTTAGTAACCTTTTATGAAGTAGAAGAAAAATGAAAATCTCACTTTATACCATAACTTTTATGCCCATAATTGTTTGAATAAGTCTCAAAGTTGGTTAGGAGTACTTTAGCATAGAGCTACATATCTACATGCTCCTATATACTCCCCTTGAATAATATTGCCCTATCTATGAGAAACCTCTACATGAGGCAATGAAATGATATTGGTTGTAGAGATTGTTGGCTATCCATATTCTACCTCTCTAAAATTTTAATTGGTCATTTGGCTATGGAGACTTAGTTTCTATCAACTTCTAAGTTTCCAATCTAGTACCTATAGTATTTTGCAACATTTTATCTAATTTTCTCTACATAGCTACTCCATGAAAGGTCTCCACTCTAGAAATTAAATTGCTAATGGATGGTGTCTATCCCAAGAGTATGTCCATATGTTTGTGTGTTGACCATTATGAATTATACAAAAGAGCTGATTTATTATATGGAATATTATCTACTAGGGATTTTGTGGTAAATAATACGTGTCAAAATTTTAATTTTTACATATTTAGCTCTCATATTTTTGGCCCATAGTGCATTAGGGTTGTTAAACATCCTTAAATATATATTAGCAACTAGTATTTTATTGTTCTTGATCACTCATTTGAATCCTATACCCCTTTTATATTTGCAAAGGTATAACATTTCCCACTACACTAGCACCCATTTCCTTTCCTCCTTAGTGCCCCTTCAAAGAAACTTATGAATATATTGATCTATATCTCTTAGCACTACCTTGGGAATACCCAAAATTATAGAAACATGTATAGGTGTAGATTGAAGAACTAATTTATCAAGGTTGATTATTACTTATAATTATAGTCATCAATTAGTCCAAATTGTTTATTTTTCTTTTGAGTCTATCTACTAGTTAGGACCAATCCTCCTTATATGTTCCTATTTTAAGTGAAATTCCTAAGTAGGTGACGATGAGGGAGGTATTTTACTATTGTGGATTGACCTCATTTGATATAACACTTGGATCCTTTTACCAAGAATAGCAGACATCATTAGGAGAACTTGTTCCAGAACCATTATCTCATGTCTAGGTGAGTAATGAAAGAAAATAACTTTGGACTATTTCTCATTGATCTATTTTTCATGGCTCTTGAGATACAACTTACAATATTTTAATTATTGAGGCTTCCTTCACTATTGGTTTTCCTCATAGAGTAAAATCATCAATAAACTTGATGTGATTGACTGGTTTGGCTCCATTTGCAATAGTGATTAATGATAATGTTTGATTTTATTGTATTTGATCATTATCCTCCCTAGACATTCAACCAGGATGAATAAGTATTTAGATAGGGGATATCCCTACCTAATAACTTTTGATGTAGTGAACAATCATGAATGATAGCCATTTATTAAAACTAAATAGGACATAAATAAAATACATTCCTTGATCCAATCTATTCATTCTTGCAAAAATCTAAATTGATCGATTACTTTGATGAGGAAACCAATCTACCATATCATATGATTTGGATAAGTATAATTATATGAACATAGATGGTGATTTCTATGCTCCCATGGAGTGGATAACCTCTTAAGCCAAAAATATCTCATCCACAATTTATATTCCTTCCACAAAGCCACCTTGTTCTAGTGAGATAATCTTATGCAGAATTAGTTTGAGCCTCTCTATCATTACATTGGGAATTATTTTTAGTAATATATTACATAAAGCTATTGGTCTGAACCCAAAATTGCACTCTACATTGTGTGACTTTGGAATCAATGCTATATATATTATTAATTTTCTTCAACGCATATTTATATTTTTGAGCTTCCTCAACCATATCTAGAAGATCCTCATTCAAGTTATCCCAAAAATATTGGTAGAATTTGATGGATAATCCATCTAACCTAGGGATCTTAGCTTTTTTCATTTTGAAAACCACATGTAGTCAAAAATAAATTGTCCTCATATATTATTAGTATAGGTATCTCCTATAACACTTCATGTTGGGCTTCAATTAAAATTGGTATCTCCTATAACACTTCATATTGGGCTTCAATTAGAATAGATATCTCCTATAACACTTGATGTTGATCTTCAAACTATAGAAGTTTTATTGAGGAAACACTTGCAAAATAAATTATTATAATAGACGTCATAGCTTACCATGTATGGTTAAAATCTCAAGCTTCTATTATCAATGAGAGTATAAAGTTATGAGATCTATGGACTCAAAGGGATTTGTGGAACAAGATCATGTTTTGATCCCCCTCCTGGAGCCATTGGATTCTATATTCCTAATTCTATAATAGATCTTTCTTTTGTTCTCATTCTTCTAGCTATGATATAAGTCTTGTCTCTACCATGCTCAAATCCTTTGTGAGGCCATCCATGTAGATACATTGATTCAAATATTTGAGTTGGCTATCACTTATAACTTTTTCTTCATGACATCTCCAAACTCTTTTCAATTAGAGATACTTATCATAGATATGATGTACTAAAACATCCTTAGAAAGAAATACATCGTAGTTCCATGTTGATATTTTCCTTCCTTCCATCACTACTACACTTTGGGATAGAAAGTGATATCTTTGAACCATATTAGATGGAGTCTAAATGAACAATTTATATCCTTATATTTCCATAGTTATGTCATGATCGTCCAATAATATAAGCTATCATTATTTAGGATCTTCACCCGAGGAATGTATCCATGTATTAGAAAATTATTTGATAATAGGAAACTATTTAATCTCTCCAAAATACATGTAGAGTCTTACCTCCTATTACACTAGGTCATCAAGCCATTGTATAGCATGGCATTTGCAAGGTGGATATTTTTGATATATTTCTTCATGAGATTTGTGCTCCCATTAAAGCTAGTATTTACCCTAGCTTCTATTCCAAGGAGAGGATGGTGTTGAAATATATTACCTCTATGGTCTATGCTTTAGATAATTTGGTAATCATATAGTTTATGTTCTTCCACTATCTTAGTTTCTCTTTCAATATAGTATGTGCATAGACATATATAGAGCATAAATTGTCTTGATTTCCTACTCTATGTGGCTACCACCAAGAGACCCTAGCTACCCATAATTTACTAAATAACTAACTCTTTAGTTTTCCAAAGGTATGCCATACCTCTTGATACCCCTTGAAAGATAAGGGATTACACTCTTCTAGTAGGTCATACATTTCTTGCAATTGTTTCTATCTCTTCCATTGTCATATTCATCTCCTAAAGGAAGACAAATTATGATTAACTTATCTATATCATTATTCTAATTGTATTTTGTTTTTATGGACTCCCCTTGAGTCCTCTAATATTCTAGGAGATGATATTCATTAGTATCAAGGGCTAAATATAGGGATATGGCATTGCCATTATGTTATGTTATTATCTTCTATTATTATTTAGACACATCATATCGAGTAGTTTATATCCTACCTCTCAATTAGTGTCCATTTTCATCTTCTCACTTATCTCCTAGCCCACCATTTCTAATGATAAAATAACATCCAACCCTATCCTATGTGTGTACAATACAAAGGTATTGTTATAGATCGAGTGAGGTCTTCCATATGCTCTAGAGTTTTTATGGTTCCTACCCTTAATATACTACTACTCTTATTCTTATTTTCCCCTTGTTTTTTATTAGTAGGCTATTGATGAATGGTTTACTCCTTCCTATTTGTTGCTCTACATTGCTAGGGTGGTGTCAAGAGTGTTATTTATCTATTTTGGTATGCATTTAGTCCTCCCACTATGGAACTATCTCTAGGAATTATGTCTCTATTGTATCCTCCTAAATATTCAAAAGGTTATAAATAGGGATATTTCAAAACATATCATTTAACACCAATGCTAGATTCTTCACTATCAATTTACTATGGATATTATTTTTTTAGGTACTTGAAATCCTTTAGTATTTATTTCCTCTATTTGCTTTGAGATATTATGCATGTACTCTCTTGTTAAGTGACTATATTCATGGTTTATTTTGCAACAAAAAGACATGTTCTTGTAATGTACCTCCTACTCCCATGTTTCCTTCTCAAATTAGAGACTAAAATTTTATGGAAGGGGTTTGTTAAATTATATTAGGACACATATATTTGCATAATTAATTTATTTAAATTTGTGTTTACTATAATAAATCATCGTAAACATTCTTAGGGTATTCCTAATTGCCATATATGTTGTTGGACTCCAAAATTTTGATGGTAGACCAAAATGTCTCACCCACACTAGTGCTATAGATGGTATCTCTTCCCCACTTTGAATTTAGAGCACTAAGGTTTCATAAAGAGATCCAATATTAAAAACACAAGGCCCCATTGGAATTATTTTTTCCCACCTTTAGAAGAAAAATAATGAAATAACTATTGGGGTAAGTAGAGGTTTGGAACTCACCTTTTATTTTCCATTGCTTAGTAGCCAATAGTTTAAATGCTAATATAATTTATTTAAACTCAATTTTACATACCATCCCTCTCATCTCCATGTCTTATATTCCATTTTGAATATTTTCAATATCCAATTATCAAGGAACCATCTACCACCTATAAATACCTTGTCATAGTTTTACTAGGATTGATCATAGGCATCCTCAAATGTCTTCATGGTACCATTTATTGATCACATCTGGTTGGGCTTATTCCCTATGAAGATCATCCATAAAATTTACTTTTGGAGTTAGCTCCCCCAAATCCTTCCCCATTTTGTGTATTCATACAATCAACTCTTTTTGGTAGGTTTCCCTCAATATAATTTTACTCAAACTTTGGACCATATTCATTTTTCTTGCTTCAACTTCTATGATGTGGTCTATGTTGTGTATTTTTTTTATAGTCCTCTTCAACCCTTGAATTTATTTTTGTTGTAGACTATTATCTCACATCTCTTTTTGTATTGTAAACTAAAAATGCTTGTTGGTTTTTCCTTCATTTTGTGTGGCTTATGAAAATTACTTGTCTACTACATTTTGAATCCATAACATTTCCTCCAACTATGTCTCTCCTTCGCTGTGATCATCCACATTAGAAAACATATACTAGCCACTAGGGCCAACCAACCCCATCCTCTATATTTTTCTTGTATTTTTTTAAACCATTCAAAACCTTCATCCCAACTCTCTCTCCCATATATATATTAATGACTTTTCAAATTTTTATTGGGTATATAAAATTGAAATTAGTTTATAGAATTACATGATGGCTAACATTGATATTATTAATTCGTAGTATTATTTAAATATATTTTTTATATAATTTTTTTAAATATATAATTTTTGGATATAAAATTTTCAAGTAAATAATTATTTTATTTGAAATATATATTTTTTAACTATTAATATATATTTCTTATTTTCTTTTTACTATTAATATACAAAATATAATAACATTAATTTTATTTATTTATTTTATTATTTAAAAATAATAAAAAATATTTATCCTTTTCTTTTTAGTAGATTAGTAAACTTTATTTTTATTTTAAATTTTCTATTTAAAAATATAAATATATATCTTTGATATATATTTATATTTTCATGGAAAACATGGAATTGAACTTATATTTATCAACTTTGTTTTTTTAGAATTTTTTTTAACATTTTATTTATTTTTATTTGAATATGTAGAGTAGTTTAATGAAGAAAATTTTGAAATTTTGAATAAAAGTTTGAAGTTTAAAATAAGTTGTATATCAGTATAGATGAATTAGTTCAAAATCTTATAAGAAGACCGATGTCTAAGGTTCTAATCTGGGGCTTCCTAGAAGAAACGCTTGTTGTATTCCTTGTACTTTCACGGATAAAATGGTTATATGGTTATAAAAATTGATATGGACAGGTAAATAAGGGTAACAACTACCAATTTCACCATATTTATTTAAATAATAATAATAATGTCATCCTCAACGATAGTTTCACCTTTACGTTGAAAATGTTGAACAATATAAATTGTTAAATATAAAACAATTAAAGAGGGCCTGACCTTTACCTTAGAAAATGTTGGCGATCGTTTTAGCAAACCAATATGACCAACTTCTTTTATGACATACTCAACGGTCACCTTATCTTAGCACTAACCTTTACGCCAAGTTTCAAACATCCATAAGAAATTGTTATCATTTCGTATTATTCGAGTATTCTCAACAACGTTACAGCTTAAGAAATCTAGGCATTAAGCTCTTTGGATTTTGTTTTGTAGGGGAGAGAGGAGAAATGAAAACTTTACAAATAACAGGACAATACCCTAAATGCAATGCCGATACTACTGTGAAAAGTTCCGAAGCCAATCAAACATTGTCCAAGGTTGGTTCTAAATAGCTGTGTTTTTCTTTCGATTTCTTATTTTCATACTATTCTTGTTTAGCAGCTCACCAATTACTGAACTATCGTCTGGTAAATTTTGGCTCAGCTTACCGGTCACCAAAGCCATCCGCTCCAATTACAGATGGAAAGCCTAAGTGAAAATAGAGGACGCAAATCTTTCAGGCAAAGGAAGATGAAGCCAAAATCTCATCGCAAAAGACAAATTCCTGGTGGGCCAGATCCCCAACATCACTCTTCAAACGGAAAGTAATTCTAGCCATAAGGCTCAAATACTATATAGATTAATAATTTCTGTGTTTTCGATAAATAGGCTAGCCAATCTTCCACATTTTAAAAAGAAAAAAATATGAACCCTAAGAGGTTAATTTAGCACTCAGTGCAGCCAAACTATTACACTTTTACATATTTCAGTTTAATGCTTCTAAATTGTAACAGAAATTGGCGCATGTGATAGCCCTCCATCACATCGATTTTAACACAGTTACATGACAACTTCTCAATAATAAAATTTAATTGCTAGATTATAGTGCCTTGCAAATTGCTAATTCATTTAGCTTATTTGTTTGCTGCCATGCATATAGAACTTTCATGAGTTTATATTTATAAATTGTGTATGATATGTGTGATCATTATATTGATTGAAACGTGAACTCTATAACCTCCTACTTTGAATTTGCAAAATGCTTTGACTTGATCTTTTTAGTTTTAAAATATTTTTATACTATTTATTCTTATTTTCATTTGGATTTTATGCGATATAAATTTTACTAACGACCGTTGAAATATTTAAAAATACTATAAGTTCAAAAATAAAAGCTAGTGCTTGATAACAACCTATAACATCAAAATTAAAATTATAATAATATATAATTATTAAAATATGTTAGAAATCCGCTCATATAGAGGAGTTGGAGAGCAAGTGGGTAGTTAAAACTCTCCACTTATCCAGAGGCAGGTTCAAATCTCTCCCCTCACATGTTGCGGATATGTTGTATATAAAAGGTACCTCATAAAAAAAAATGTTAGAAAAATATTGTAATCATAAATGTAAATAAGTTTTTATTTTGTTAAGATAAAAATAAAATCAAATAAAACCAAGAAAGAAAATAAAATCAAATAAAACCAAGAAAGAAAATAAAATTTGTAAGTATTGTAAGTTTACTTTATTAAATATAAATTCGAATGATATATTTTTTATAATTATATTTAATTTTTTCATAACTCATTCTTTATTTAAATGTTCAATTGCTTATTTTATGAAGAATATTTAAATTTAAAATTATTGTAAAATATAAGAATTTAATATTCTAATTTAAAAACATACACTTTTTTATTTGTAATGTATATTTTGCAATGTTTTGATTTGAATAATCATAATAATATTTTTTTTTATAAACATATTTACCCTTCACACTCACTCACATCAATAATCACAATAATTACTTTTGTGTAGCCAAAAGTAAAATACATGCATTAGCTTATATATTATGTCCATCCCATGATGTACCAAAATATGTTTATGGTAAAAGGGTTTCAATGAAAAAGGTTACACCTAATAGTTGAATCTAAAAATGATAAGAAAGTACTTATGAGGTTTATGTCCAATATACGACAATTAAAATTCCATTTATAAGCGCTAAAAGCGTTAAAGATGATATAAGTAAAATTCAAACCTCAAAAAATGTATATGGTTATGGTAAAAGGGTTTCAATAAAAAAGGTTACACCTAATAGTTGATTCTAAAAATGATAAGAAAGTACTTATGAAGTTTATGTCCAATACATGGCAATTAAAATTCTTTTTATAAGCGCTAAAAGTGTTAAACATGATATAAGTAAAATTCAAACCTCAAAAACATAAGTCACTATGATATATTATTAGATTAAGATATAGTGTTTTTGTTGTTTGATGCCTTGCTTATTCAGTGATATAATTAAATATTTATAATTAAATATTTTCAATCAGTTACATATATGAAAGGCTACACAAATTACATGGTAGTTGTCTGTTAGACACAAATATGGTATTTGATTGAGTAAATTACGATTTTCATTCTTATTTAAGATTTAATTTTATTTAATATTAATTTATTAATACCATATTAAATGATATTTTAAATGATTTTTTCATGTATTTGTGTGGTACACTTTATTTTATGGGTTTGTCTCATTTCATGTGGTTTTCATACCTAGAAACTACCATGTATGAGCTAGAACTAAAAATTGTATAATAGTAAAAATAAGTGGTTGAATTCGAGGTATATTTAAAGGTTGTTTATCATTGCATAAAACTCTTTAAATAATCCCAATGCTCTATTTTTAATATTTAGTCTAGTATTTATACACATAGAATAGTATATTAGATTTGAAGAGAGAGTTTTGAAAGTGATAAATGATCAATTTTATTATATTCAAATTCAAACTACAACTAAGAGAATTTAAAATTATTTAACTAATATGTTTCACTTTTAATTTGTAGAAATTTTAGAAAATATTAGGATGAGATATTTTCCTTGGCTATGGTCAAACATGCCATAATTTCCATATGACAAAGTCTAGTAAAATTGGTGAACTCAAGGTAGAAGATTTATTTAAGAAAATATAACATAAAACAAATGATAGTTCCATGTTAATAAAATAAAATAAGTGAATATGAATGAATATCCAAGGTCAAGAAGAATTCTTGACTATGATGGCATAGCAAGCTACCAAGATGCCAAAAAAATACATGTAATTAGTTAACATTCCTTTTAAAGGAATATCACATGTAGAAAGAAAAATCATATAAGAAATGGACCAAACTTAAATAAATTTATCATCATGTATTGGATTATATCTTAAACCCATGAATCATGTTATAAAATACAAAGTAAAGAGTAGAATTTCATGAATTATGCATGTGCCTTGATCAATTATACCATGGTAAGTAATAAAAGTTATGATTATGCAAGTTTTAAATATATAAGTAGTATTGAATTCATATTAATAATTAAAATTGACTATGAATACCAAGGTGTACTAAATAAGGTCTAAGGAATCATGTATGATATTATGGTAATACAAAGACCCTAAGAAATGAGTCTTGGATACTAGAAGCATTAAAAATAGTAAATGAAGAATCAATATATTATTTCTAATACTAAGAACAAACTAATATTCCATCAAAATATGCACAAATGAGTTAGTGAGACCTTGAAATATTCCAAAAAATATGTAATATTTAGAAGAAAAAGAATTATGGAAGCTCTATTTGAGCTTTGGTAATGGATATAAGATCAAGTATGTGCACATGCATGAGGAAATTTATAATAATCAATCCTATAAAATTTAATTTTATGATAATTGTAGAAGAGAAGGTCATGTAACTTATATTTGTTAGGATTTTTATCCATTCAAAGTATTGTGAAATGAAGAACCATAGTACTAGCATGTCTAGAAAATATTTTATTTTAAAATGTAAGACAGAGATCTCTAAAAATAAAACACAATTAAAGAAGATTAGGTTAATGTCAATGTAAATTCATTTGAATCGGTTTATTATTTGATTACTTTAACAAATGGAGTATGTTCATTACCACCATTAGGAGTATGCATATGCTATAATCCTTTGCTATGAATAATATTTAAAATCACTCACACTATAGAATAGAATCTTTTTGGGTCCGAGGGCTTGGTTCAATGGTCAAAATGCTTCTGTAGGAGCATGGAGACCAGGGTTCCAATCCCTCGAGCCTTGTAGTACCTTTGGACATGTCGCATCAGTATCATAGACTACTTAAAATATTTATCCTAATCCAACCAGACATTATTGTAGCGATAAGGAGCAATATTCGAACCCATAAAAAATAATACAAACAATAAAAATTGTAACGTGTTATTGATTCCTCTAGTATAATAAAAATAATAATGGATTATTTTTCCCAAGCAACTATTAATGGGTTTTCAATTGATTATTCAATGTTCTGAGAAATAATGAGTATGAGTATTATAAACACAATGATAAAGAATAAAGGTGTATTTTCTACTCTAGTCATAGAGTTGAACCTCATCCATAAATAAAGGGTAATAATATTTATCATTATATACCCAATGAAAGCAAAGAAAAATGTATTATATGTATTTTCGTGAAGGAGTTATAGTTATATATGTACTAAGAAGGGATGTAAAGCATCAATAAGGAGATATGAGTATCCAAAGACCAACAAATGGAGAAAAAATTATCTAATTATTTTCATGTTTTAAAAGAGAAAAATTACAATAACATATACACACATGTGGCACAAGGTAGGTTAAACATGAATTATAACCAATAAAATATACTTGTTATTATAATAATTTAATGATACTCTATTTTGTAAATTGTTTACATCCATGTTAAATAAATTATTGCACAAAAAAGAATGATAATAGTCATTCACTAGAAAGTAACAAGCACACTCATGTTGTTAGGTTCAATTAATCACTTGAAAATAGAAATGAACAAACATTTGGAGGTACAATAAAGCTATCTAATAATACAATTAGAGCATCAATCAAGCTCTCCAACCAAGCACTTACTCAAGCAAGCATTTGAATTCAAGAAAATAATACAATACCCTTGGGAAGCCAAACAAGTATAATAAACAAAAGAAATCCATGTATGAACGTCGAAATGAAAACAACACCCTAGAAAATGAAAATAACAAAATAAGTAGAATGCAATGAAAATAATTTATTTTAAATTGATATGTGTGAGCCACATTCTCTATTTTACAATAAAATACCCCAATGTGTAGAGGTGAGTTTACAATAGAGCTTGCGTTGAGTACAATAAAAGGAAGAAAACCCCTTTTTCAAAATAATGCATATGGGTGTTAATATATTCATGCTACAATTAAAATATTGTGGGTGGGATTGTGTATCCTACCTGATCATACTCAACCTTAGTGGACACATTCTACATCAGCACACAAGTTCTAAAAACAAAATATATCAATAGCATATATGGGCCCTTCACTGTGTAAGGTCTGTATCAAAGAATGATAAAGCAACAAAATTGTTGAAATGAAATTTCTAAAAAAATAGAGCATGCAAAACTTAGAAATATGAAATATACCTTAATGTGGTAATGTAGACACCAAAACAGCACCAATCCGATTATGTGACTGCAAACACTGATCGCTTTGACACACACAGCCCCAAGGGCAGCCCCTAGAGGTTAAACAGTGGTCCTAACCACTTTTGCAGCAATTTTGGAAGGTCAGAAAGCAATTTGGCACATTCAGGCACCCTGCTCCAAATCCATCCCACCCTGGGATGAATTCAAAATGGGATCCGCCCCACCTAGGGACGAATTATGAATTCGCTCTGGGGTAGGACGAATTCCAGGTTTAACGGGCAAAAAGAGAAATTGCGCCAAGTGGCAGCCGAGGACAGTCAATTAATGCCTCCTGCCTTGCATGCGCGTGTAGGTGGGCAGATTGGACGTTAGAGGACTGTCACAAGGGCAGTCATGGAAGCCCAAGTCATGGAGGACTTTCCTCCCTCATGGGAAGGCATGACTGCCACATGGCGCTTATGCATGCCCCTCCAAAGAGACCCCCTGGGTCTATAAAATGGTGAACTTTCTCACCCAAAAAGAGGACAAGTTGGAAGCATTTTCAAGCAACGAAGTGCTGCCAAATTGATACCACGCTTTACCCTTTTGATTCACCTCTTCCACATCCTTGATCTCTTTCGCAAGGGAGGTCATTGGGTGGTTATTGGAAGTGTGAATCCGGATCCAAAACCCGAAACTTGACCACATTATTCCACCCATTCACCGACAACACATTACAAGAGATTTTGGACCCATCCCAAGTGGATTGGTGCCGAAATCAGGTCCCAACGGTGGGTGGCCCGCCAGGGCGCCCCGCACTGCTGCGAGCCTAATCCTCTTTTCTTAAGAACGATTGGGAATTCATAGCAGATTGTTCTTTTGTCATTTTTTTATCTTGCATTTCATCTTATGCTGCTTAAATAGCTTGTAATTCTGATTTCACAATGTTTTGATCAATTTTTACCATGTTTTGTCGCTTTTGTTGTTCTCACTAACTTGCAGGTAGCGACGTCAAATTCCCATTGATGGAGGCCAAATTGGGGAAATCTGACCATCTGGGTCTTCCCAAAATGCCCCCAATTAGCTAACCCCTAAGTTTTTAGGTATTTTGGAGCTCCCGAGATGCGACATTTGGGCAGCATCACTTCGGCATTTTGTCGCAGGCGAATTCGTCCTACCCCGGGACGAATTACAGTCGAATTCGTCCCGCCCAGGAGCGAATTCGAATCGGTGGCAAATTGTCCAACTATTTTGATGGCAGTGGCCCTCTAGTAATGTTCCCTGGTTACTATCAAATTTGCAGGTTATTTGGAGTCATTTTATTTATCGATTTAGCTAATCTTATGCATGCATCTTCCATTGGTTTTTAAGATCAAAAGCTTTATCTTTTGTCACAGGTGCTACTAATGATTTTTTGTTTCTTTGAACGCAGGAGGAGCAGCAAGGATCAAGGATTCATCAACACCAGTGGCGGCAACACTTTGGCCTGCCCATTTCAAATGTGGGCACGCGGAAGGAGGAATACTAAGTCATGATTGTAACCAAAACTCATTTAATGCTCCTAGCCCCTGAAAAGGGAGGAGGCATCTTTGTAACCGATATTAAGAGAGTTAAATAAAAAGGGCTATGCTTTCTATACTTTCTTTTATCTCAGTTCAATTCGTCTCTTTCATTTCATGCATTTCACGTTTTAGGACTTAAGCGTTCGTTTGATTTTGAATGCATCGCATTAGTATTTCTCCCTTTTTATTTCTAGAATCTCGTGCTTTCAGTGGCGATCACGGTGGGACTCTGTCCCCTAGTTTTTGAGATCAAGAAACTGATCAAAAATTTGTGTTTTTGTGCTTACAAGTACCATTTTTTGAACTCTGACTGTTATTCATTCCTGCCTGTGGCGAATACAGTACTGGAATTCGTTTGACCCTGAGACGAATTCTAATTCATCTCAGACTAGGACGAATCCTTTTCTAGAATTCGTCTCACCCAGGGACGAATTTTTTTCTGTGCATTTTTAGGGCCGAGGATCAGAAACAACAAGTTTAGGCAGAGAAAAGGTAAGGGTCCTAAACTGTTCTTGTCATTTTCTGCTTTTTTGTTTTTGTTTTCTGTCAATTTTTTCTTCTTAAGGAAAGTTGTTGCTTCATGTTTCATGTTTTATTTTTTTTTAAATAAAAAGAACCACACACACATCACGTGGCATTTTTAAACCAAGGAGCTGGTCGTAAGACCCCAGCCCTTGATCAAGACCAACGGTGGGTTCATCACCACCTTGGCTTGATTTTTGCATCCATTTACCCCGATTGTCACTGTTGCTCGACGTAAATCCTGATGAAAGTTGATCGAGTGTCGTTGGGGTGATTCCCAATGTGCAAGGATAAGTCTTCTATGGTAGGTGTCATAAATAGGACAATCCCCCTTCCGTACCGCCTATGTTCCACGTACCATCTGCTCTCACGTACCTATAGTTTCCCTCTCGTAAGGGCGGGTATATAGAGAGGTTGGTATATCGACCGGGCAATGGTATATTGAAGGGGCGACCATTTATGGGAGTCATATGAGCCTTCATTATGCATTTAAACGTTCTTCAAAACTTTCAAAAAAAAAAACAAAATAAAAAACACACTAAACCAGTCTAGGACACACCATTAATCTTTAAAAGAGATAATCATCGTTTGTGTATGCGTGTGTTCATTTCTGCTTAGTGTAACAAAAAAAATCAGAAAAATCATAAACAAAAGATAAAAATCCACGCATTTTGTCACTCGCTCCAAAAGCTCCAAGGATTCCCGCAATCGCTTGGTCACTCCAAAATGCCCCAAAGGTGTCCATGAACCCTTTGGTCAACCCAAAAGCGCCCCAAAGGTGCCCATAAGTGATGCAGGAGCATCCAACAAAATATGGGAAATCTTATTTTTTTTCCCTAAAAACCAGTTTTCGGGGCCAAATTCCATCATCTAGTGCCCCGAAATTAGGTTTTAAAATTGCTCACCTAATTTTTTATGCTTTTTGAGCTGTTCGAAGGTTAATATCTCCTAATGTATTTAGAGTTAGGACTTGAAACTTTATTTATGGCTTATCTATTGTAAGAGGGATGTGCACCCCAATTTTGGGCCCCATATGACTCATTTCAATTTTAGGGTTTTTAGAGAGACATCGTCATGGTGCTCACCCACAGCCAAGCCCAATCACGGGCGGACACTGTGGGGAATATCCAAGGAGGCACAAGTCACCTCCGGTATAGCCCCAAGGATTTGGTCATACCACCTTGGCGGCCTGACACACAAGGCAGACCCCTCCATGCCCTGACGGAATGGGACTATAAGGGCACCCCTTCTAGGGGCACTCCCTGCCAACACAACACCTAGCACACACCCATTCAGGAGAGGTATACCCGTGGGAGAACTCCCTTGGACACCCGCTATAAGTGGCCACCGCGCGATGAAGTGCTAGAATGGTAGGGGGTCCATAAGGGGGGGCCACATGACTATGCCATCCCTCCTACACCTCGCATCATTGTTAGCAACAACCGATCAAATCCAGAGCACACGGCTCTTCAGGCAGGGCGAGCCAACTCCGTCCGTCCCTTTTTCACTTATGAAAGAGAGCACGAGGAAGACCCCTACCTTCCTCGAGAGCAATATACAATGCGGGAGCAATACGCCTCCGCACCTGCTATCTATCAGGACCACTCACTAAGGCCAAAGCCTCGAGGGAATGCCGCTACCCCCAACAGAGGGAGGTGGCCTATAGAGATCTCGGATCACCATGACCAAGATAGATATGTAGGAGAGGCGTCTAACCCTTCTAGACATGAGACGACGGGACCAACTATCTTAGAATTTGCCAAACATGTCACCCGTCGGGCGCAACTCACGCAACTTGAGCTAGAGCGACTACAGTTAGAGGAACTGTACCATATTAACAAAGAGCACCTTCAGCGCCAGAAGGATGAGTTGTTCCAACACACTATGCAGGAGAGGACTCCAACCCCTCACACGCATAAGACAAAACATTATGAGAGGCACAACCCCTGGGTGCGAGACAAGTCTCCATGACCTTATCAAGCACCACCCCCGACGCCTCCTAGACATGAGCGGGAGGCTACTCCTATAACCAATGACGGGCGCCTTCCTCAAGAACCCACTCAGGTTTATGGGCCACCCTTAGAAATTCATCAAGAAGCCTCTGAGGAATCAGAGCGAGAAGAAGAGCGGGATGAAATGCCCTACCAAGGCATGGGGGGTGCTATCTGGCCACCCCTCCATAGGCCCCAAGTTCCTCAACAAGAACCAACCAAAGAGGAGGAGCTCAAATCCCCGATACATGCAAAGCGCTAGAGCACTTCGAGTCGATAGAGACCAAGATTTTGGAGCTCCCAAGGCCCAACTTACATGAGGCTCCTTTCGAAGAGGATCAACCTCTGATCGTAGGGCTACCTGATGAAGCAGTCTTCCATGTCTCAGAATCGCCAGATTCTGATGAGCTGGACTCACTGGCCGAAGGTGAGGATAAAACAGAGATGGCCCATAGCAATCACATGCGACAGCATCAACACCCCATGGATATTGATGACGCACTTCAATAGCTAAACATAAGGCCAGGGCATGAGTGGCGCGTTAACCCAACGCAGTGGAACCAACTGTTGAATCCACCACTTTGGGCACACAAAGATCAACTTCCGCCCAGAGACCCCATAGCAATATCAGTACCGAGGGTAGACCCTGTCCTCCTATCCATGCATAGGGCCGATCCATTCATGCCAATCCCTCCAGAGCCAGATCCAAAGCACAAATATCATCAAGCTGGGGGTACATCTATCCCCTAAAGAGCAAGCCAAAAGCTCCAAGGATTATCGCAATCACTTGGTCACCCCAAAAGCTCCAAGGATTATCATAATCGCTTGGTCACCCCAAAAGGTCCAAGGATTATCGCAATCGCTTGGTCACCCCAAAAGCTCCAAGGATTATCGCAATCGCTTGGTCAAACCCAAAAAGCTCCAAGGATTCCTAAATCGCTTGGTCAATCCCACAAAAGCTCCAAGGATTATCGCAATCACTTGGTCACCCCAAAATGCCCCAAAGGTGCCTACAAACCCTTTGGTCACACCAAAGGCTCCAAGGATTATCACAATCTCTTGGTCAACCCAAAAGCTCCAAGGATTATCGCAATCTCTTGGTCATCCCCAAAAGCTCCAAGGATTATCGCAATCGCTTGGTCAACCCAAAAGGCTCCAAGGATTATCGTAATCTCTTGGTCAACCCAAAAGATCCAAGGATTATCGCAATCGCTTGGTCATCCCAAAAAGCTCCAAGGATTACCACAATCGCTTGGTCAAACCCAAAAGCTCCAAGGATTATCGCAATCGCTTGGTCATCCCAAAAGGCTCCAAGAATTATCACAATCTCTTGGTCAACCCAAAAGCTCCAAGGATTATCACAATCGCTTGGTCATCCCAAAAGCTCCAAGGATTCCCGTAATCGGTTGGTCAAACCCAAAATATCCAAGGATTATCGCAATCACTTGGTCATCCCAAAAGGCTCCAAGGATTATCACAATCGCTTGGTCAACCCAAAAGCTCCAAGGATTATCGCAATCGCTTGGTCATCCCAAAAGCTCCAAGGATTATCCAATCGCTTTGTCATCCCAAAAGCTCCAAGGATTATCGCAATCGCTTGGTCACCCAAAGCCCAGACCAAAGGCCCCACCAATCTTGGTCAACCCAAAAGCTCCAAGGATTCCTAAATCGCTTGGTCACCCCAAAAGCTCCAAGGATTATCGTAATCACTTGGTCACCCCAAAATGCCCCAAAGGTGCCTACAAACCCTTTGGTCACACCAAAGGCTCCAAGGATTATCGCAATCTCTTGGTCAACCCAAAAGCTCCAAGGATTATCGCAATCGCTTGGTCAACCCAAAAGCTCCAAGGATTCCCGCAATCGCTTGGTCAAACCCAAAAGCTCCAAGGATTATCGCAATCACTTGGTCATCCCAAAAAGCTCCAAGGATTACCACAATCTCTTGGTCAAACCCAAAATCTCCAAGGATTATCACAATCTCTTGGTCAACCCAAAAGCTCCAAGGATTATCGCAATCTCTTGGTCAACCCCAAAAGCTCCAAGGATTATCGCAATCACTTGGTCATCCCAAAAAGCTCCAAGGATTATCACAATCGCTTGGTCAACCCAAAATCTCCAAGGATTATCGCAATCGCTTGGTCACCCACCAAAGTCCAAGGATTATCCAATCCTTGGTCACCCCAAAAGCTCCAAGGATTATCGCAATCGCTTGGTCAACCCAAAAGCTCCAAGGATTATCACAATCGCTTGGTCATCCCAAAATCTCCAAGGATTATCGCAATCGCTTGGTCAACCCAAAAGCTCCAAGGATTATCACAATCTCTTGGTCAACCCAAAAGCTCCAAGGATTATCGCAATCGCTTGGTCATCCCAAAAAGCTCCAAAGATTATCGCAATCTCTTGGTCAACCCAAAAGCTCCAAGGATTATCGCAATTGCTTGGTCACCCCAAAATGCCCCAAAGGTGCCTACAAACCCTTTGGTCACACCAAAAAGCTCCAAGGATTATCGCAATCCCTTGGTCACCCCAAAAGCTCCAAGGATTATCGCAATCACTTGGTCAAGAAAATCCAAAAACAATCAAAATCATCAAAAATAAAAAAAAAATCTGCATTTCAATTTCATGCATACTTCAAAAATCAAAATACAAAATAGCTGCATAGACACCGCATCCATCCATTGCATATTGTTGATCACACAAGGCAAAGGCACCATAGACTATCATTACTTGGCAAATCCACCACCTTTCACGTTTTCCATTTTAAACAAAAGTACACCACAATAAATGCCATTCACCATTTCAGTTGTTGACTAAAAGTATCTAGCGGTTCGTCATTCAGCTGTCTTTAGATCTCTAGCCAAGAATTGTACAAAGTCAAACGGATGTTACAACGGTAGAGTTTTACTTGAAATACACCTTGGTACGTAGCATCCCATCACAAGTTCAAAAGCACATAAAAACAATTCCCAAGTTGTGTCAATGAAAGATGAAACCTGTAAAGCAATATAGGATACCATACAATGAAAAAGGTTACCTCGCTCATCCCCCTGTGCGAATGACCCCAAGAATGCTGAGAGTTGGCAAAAGGACAAGAATCTTCCCTACCCAATTCCCCAAGAATCCAAAGTTCTCAAAAGGTTGCAAAACATCAAAAATTTGCAAACGTCAATACTCCAAAAAAATTGACATCAAATCCCCCAAAGTGCATACATCACAAAGCACAAGCAATAGTGATTCTCATCACTCCAAAATTCAAAATCCCTTGCTCAAAAGAATGAAAAAGCAAAAATAAACAATGATTTTCATCATTATAAAGAGCAAGTATCCCAATACAATTGAAGAAAAGAAGGGAGTTGAACTTGAATCCCTGGAACTCTCAGCATTCAGAAGGTCATGAGATAAACCTCAGTACCGGTTTGGTTGATAGCCTATCGGTCACTCGTGGCAAACCTCCCGCATGACGATATATCTGTCGCATTAACTTGTGTGCAGATCAATGTTTGCATGTGGATGAGCTAGCTTATGGTATCCTAGATTGCACCGTAGATTAATCTGACTAAATACAACAAAGGAGGTAGTGGAGCTAATTAGGTGATCCTCAGTATAGGTTTGGTTGATAGCCTATCTGGCACTGGCGGTATCCTGACCAACACCACATAAATGAACTCAATCGCACACACAGGGATGTGAAATAACTTGGTCAAAAACAAGCACGATTCATACCTTGTTCAAACATCTTGTAAGACAACAATACAATATTGGCTAGTTAGTTAAACCATCTGAGTCTCAGAAACACTTAGCTACATTCTACGCAAACCGTTGCATATAATCCATCCCTATATCACCATAAAAAAAAAAAGAGCAACATATATACACAAAAGCATTTACCATAGCAATCACCCAGTACACAAAGCCATAAGTCCTGTATAGTCTATGGTGCCAATGCAAGGTTATCAACAAATCATTTCATCCATTCCATTACCTATCATATAAATCAACAACATTCGCATTTATCATACCATATGCATACATCAATATAAAGTAGCATGCATCCATCAACATCAATCATTGTGCATAACATGAAATTATGACATATACACAAAGCAAGAAAATCAAAACAACAAAAATAGCAAATATCCACAAACAATAGCAATAAAAGTGTCGAACAAAGGCACCTTTGCGCCTGACATTCAATGGCATAGAAAACTGATGTCGGGGTTTACATTGTCACTACCCTACTCCCGAAGAAGGCTACCATAGCCGGACCGCTCCACGGGAGGACGGATTTTTGACAATTTAATCCCCAAATGGTGTCACAAAAAAAAAATCAAAACAACAAAACAACAAAAACAACAAAAAAAAAAATGCAACACAAACACACAACAATAAGCATTGCCGGACACAAGTGCTCTTGCACTTAACCTCTTGGCATAGAAAATCGATGTCGGGGCTCAAATTGTCACTATCCTATTCCCTAAGAAGGCTACCATAGCCGGACCACTCCACGGGAAGACGGATCTTTGAGAATTTCATCCCCAAACGGCATCGCCAAAAGGGTCAAAACCCACCCAAAAACAAGTAATAACATTGCCAAACGAAGGCGTCTTCACGCCTGACATTATTGGCATCCAAAACCGACGTCGGGGTTACAAATCCTCATTATCCTACTCCCTAAGAAGGCTACCATAGCCGGACCACTCCACGGGAAGATGGATCTTCGAGAATTTCATCCCCAAATGGCGTCACCAAAAGGGTTAACACCCACCAAAAATAGGTCTAAATGTCGAAAAACTGCACACACGTTCAAAGATAAATCTTCGAAGGCACCTTGGCACAAGTCATCTTGGGTCAAGCGACTCGTCGCTTTTCTCATGAAGGTCATTCCCTCATCGATTCGTCGCTTGAGGGGGTAGTCACACTTAGTCACCAATCAACAAACACACACCCAATTAAGGAAAATGGCATGCATTCAAAGAATCATTGACAAAGACAATCACGCTCCTGCTTGGGGCAACAAACAAGCAATAATCACAAATTGATCAAACACTTGGCATTCGTGAATCATGAACTCAAGGTTCCCCCGTGGACAAAAGGTTGCGCCCTTTGCCTATTCATGATTGATCAATGTCCAAGCTCAAGTCACACCTCACCAAAATAGGTTAATACTTGAAATCAAATTCCTTAGCTCGTCGAAGCAAGGATTCAAGAATGCATGCCCTTTCCATACTTGGGGCATCAAAAGTTGGTTAGGTTACCAAGAAACCCTAATCATTAGTGCTTTGGTTATCTATTTTTGCTCGATGCTGCGCCATGCACAGCGCATCCCAAAAAGGGGCATCTATAGACACCAAAACAACACCAATCCGATTATGTGACTGCAAACACTGATCGCTTTGACACACACAGCCCCCAGGGCAGCCCTCAGAGGTTAAACAGTGGTCCTAACCACTTTTGCAGCAATTTTGGAAGGTCAGAAGGCAATTTGGCACATTCAGGCACCTTACTCCAAATCCGTCCCACCCTGGGACGAATTCAAAATGGGATCCGCCCCACCCAGGGACGAATTATGAATTCGCTCTGGGGTAGGACGAATTCCAGGTTTAACGAGCAAAAAGAAAAATTGTGCCAAATGGCAGCCGAGGACAGTCAATTAATGCCTCCTGCCTTGCATGTGCATGTAGGTGGGCAGATTGGACGTTAGAGGACTGTCACAAGGGCAGTCATGGAAGCCCAAGTCATGGAGGACTTTCCTCCCTCATGGGAAGGCATGACTGCCACATGGCGCTTATGCATGCCCCTCCAAAGAGACCCCCTGGGTCTATAAAATGGTGAACTTTCTCACCCAAAAAGGAGGACAAGTTGGAAGCATTTTCAAGCAACGAAGTGCTGCCAAATTGATACCAAGCTTTACCCTTTTGATTCACCTCTTCCACATCCTTGATCTCTTTCGCAAGAGAGGTCATTGGGTGGTTATTGGAAGTGTGAATCTAGATCCAAAACCCGACACTTGACCACATTATTCCACCCATTCACCGACAACACATTACAAGAGATTTTGGGCCCATCCCAAGTGGATTGGTGCCGAAATCAGGTTCCAACGGTGGGTGGCCCGCCAGGCGCCCCGCACTGCTGCGAGCCTAATCCTCTTTTCTTAAGAACGATTGGGAATTCATAGCAGATTGTTCTTTTGTCATTTTTTTATCTTGCATTTCATCTTATGCTGCTTAAATAGCTTGTAATTCTGATTTCACAATGTTTTGATCAATTTTTACCATGTTTTGTCGCTTTTGTTGTTCTCACTAACTTGCAGGTAGCGACGTCAAATTCCCATTGATGGAGGCCAAATTGGGGAAATCTGACCATCTGGGTCTTCCCAAAATGCCCCCAATTAGCTAACCCCTAAGTTTGTAGGTAGTTTGGAACTCCCGAGATGCGACATTTGGGCAGCATCACTTCGGCATTTTGTCGTAGGAGAATTCGTCCTACCCGGGACGAATTACAGTCGAATTCGTCCCGCCCAGGAGCGAATTCGAATCGGTGGAAAATTTTCTGACTTTTTTGATGGCAGTGGCCCTCTGGTAATGTTCCCTAGTTCCTGTCAAATTTGCAGGTTATTTGGAGTCATTTTATTTATCGATTTAGCTAATCTTATGCATGCATCCTCCATTGGTTTTTAGAGATCAAACGCTTTATCTTTTGTCACAGGTGCTACTAACGATTTTGTTGTTTCTTTGAATGCAGGAGGAGCAGCAAGGATCAAGGATTCATCAACACCAGTGGCGGCAACACTTTGGCCCGCCCATTTCAAATGTGGGCACGCGAAAGGAGGAATACTAAGTCATGATTGTAACCAAAACTCATTTAACGCTCCTAGCCCCTGAAAAGGGAGGAGGCGTCTTTGTAACCGATATTAAGAGAGTTAAATAAAAAGGGTTGTGCTTTCTGTACTTTCTTTTATCTCAGTTCAATTCGTCTCTTTCATTTCATGCATTTCACATTTTAGGACTTAAGCGTTCGTTTGATTTTGAATGCGTCGCATTAGTATTTCTCCCTTTTTGTTTTCGGAATCTCGTGCTTTCAGGTACTTGTGTTGATCTAGATCTAGAGTTGGTCATATGTGACTACGTAAATATGGGTTATGTTTGTGCCATGGAAAAAATAGGTTGTGTTTAGATATTGTTGCTTCAAACGATGTAAAATTTGGTGGAGATATTATATGGAGTTTTGGGAACCTACCCTAAAAAATTCATGTCAATCAGAGTCCTAATGAGTGAGATATGGATAGAAAAATTTGGGCAATCTTGGGTAAATGCGAACTTTAGACAGGATGTGCAAATACAAAGGCCTGAGTTTGAGTCTCTATTACTCCAAATGATGTGAAATTTTTATGAATATATTATAGGGATTTTTAGGAATCTACCCTCATAATTTTAGGTCAATCATAGTCTAGATGAATGATATATGGGAAAAATAAATTAGGTAGTCCTCAATAAATGTAGACTTTGAATAGGATGTGCAAAGACATAGCATTTGGTTCTATGTTCCTCCAAATTATATGAAATTGTATGGATATATTATAGGTATTTTAATAAACCTACCCTCAAAATTTTAGGCCAATCAGAGTCTATATGAGTGAGGCATAGCCAAAACAAGTTGGGTAGTTCTAAGTAAATGTAAGAAGGTGTGTTTGGGGATGTTAACTTCATGGTGAAAATATGAAAGTGTGACACTATACAAATATTCTTTCCTTTTGGATGGAATTATTGGGGATTTGTAGGATTATGGGAGGTGAGGGATGTGAGGATAGGTGGTAGGCTAAGGTAACCAAGTGGCATAGGTAGGTGGGATGGAGAGTTTGAAGTGTTCTAGTTAGGGGGATATGTGGCAAGTAGGTAGGTGTGATTGAAGTGAGGTGTGGAAGTCAGGTGGAAAGCCAGGAAATCCAAATGGTATAGGTATATGTGATGGATAGTTTTAAGTGTTCTAGTTATTTGTAAATCAAGCAATTGTTGGAAATAGTCCTTATGGATGAAATAGATCTTTATATGTTTTGATTATGTATTAAAATATTCTCCTATATTAATTATTAACAATATCTTACCATGGACTTACTGTTAATCAATTGATGTATTATGTTATTCTTCTTAGATCTAAAATCAATGAACTCTATTTTTGTAGTTACCATTCTATACTTAAACATGATGAAAAAGTTATTGTTACTTATTTTATAATGTATTGTTTAACATATTTTTTTAGCTATGGAGAGAGTGATATAATTGATTGCTTAGATGCTTCTTCTTGTTATTCTCTTTTGGGTTGCAACTCACTCTTTATTTTTTTCTATAAATCTCTCTATCTTAACATGAGACTAGGGTAGTTTTAATGAGGTAAATACTAGGTACTATCTGTATATGGAAGATTTATCATATAGAGTAGTAGGTGCTTGAAATACCCATCATGGGGATAGAGTGGTAAAGCACAAAAGATAGTAGGTCATTGTGAAGATGCAACTAACTAAAAAAAAAGGTAATACACCCAAAGGAATAAACATAGACTAATGTATATTTAGTAGGAGATATGACATTCCCCCTTCTCTAAATATTGAGAAGGGATAACCCCAATGCTATGGTCAAGAATTCTTGTGTTCAAAAAGAATGCAAAAAATATGGCGTGACCATTCTAGAGTGTCCTTTATGCCACGTAGGTATACAAGGTAAACCCTATTAACTACGAGAGCATGGCCTCTCTTGTCCATTGGAATGATATTTGTAATATTACAAACTTAAAATGTGGTTATACATAGTCTTTATTTAACCATGGATGCTCCTTGTGAACCTTATCTAGATTCTTTAAAGAGATAAAAGAAAAAAAAAATAGTTCTCTCTGAGGTTGGTCTGTTTGGGATTGTTACCATTGGTATCAAATCTCTAGGTCATAGGACTAGAATCTTCCATTTAGGGAAACTTAGGATTGGTCAGACTTTATGGATGACTATAAGAAGAAAGTATCTTTCTTTGGGTATAACACCTTATATGGAGTAAAGGTGAATATTAATTTTATTAGTGGATGTTAAAACTCTTTAATTAGTTTAGAAAAATGATGTAACTAATTAGAAACTTAGACTTATAATTTGGAAAATAAATTTAAACCTGACATAGATCTTTGTGTGGCCAATGAATATGACACCATAGTTGGGAAGAGGAAGAGGATCTTCCTAGACACCAAGGTACGCTAGGTAGGATAGTGCCAAGGCTAAACCCCTAGGAGAAAGTTCAAGGAATTAAATAGAGAGGTGTATAACATTACTATAATTGTCTCTATTTTGCAAGAGAAAATATAACAACAAATAGAACAAATGAACCAATAGAGGAAGCAAATGGACCAAAAACAATAGTTATTGGAAACTATAGTGAGTCAAAGTTCATAGAATAGAAAAATGAGGTTATACAAGCAAGAAATCCTCCCACATAAGAGTAATATGTTAGAGCCCTTATAGAGATAAAACTAGCTAAGAATTTGATCAATGTAAAAATATACAAATTCAATAGAATATATGAGAGTGATTCACTTAAGGTATAGTTGAATGATTTGGAGACCTACTTATCCATGAAAAACTACTCCTTAGTGACCTAGATAGTTTAGGCCACTCTCCATTTATAGGAGATAGGGTTGGAATGGTGGAACACTTTTAAAGTTGGATAGAATATTCAAGCAATAAATCTAATGTGGGAAGGTTTTGTTAAAGCCTTTAAGAAAAGGTTCCTCATAGAACAACACTATGTGGAGAAATTTGAGGAATTCTCCACACTTCTCCAAGGAACAAAGATGGTGGAGATTTACTACCAAAAGTTTGTAAAGTTGCTTAAGTATGTACCACTTTATGAGAAGGATGAGACTATGAAGGTGCATAAATTTGTCTTAGGAGTGGATCCTAAGATAATATTAGTAGTAAACATGCATAAGCCTGAGACTCTACAAAAGGCTTATGACCTAGCTCGACAAGTTGAGTCCAACTTGCAATTAAATAAGACTTACTTTAACTATGCAGAATTGTTAGAAGAGGATCAATAGGCATTGAGAAAGAGGAAAAGTGTTGGTTTTATGAAATGGAAACAAGAGCAGAGCAAGAAAAGAAAAGGTAATCCAAAGTTTGAAAGGAAAAATGATAAAAAACAAGGGAATTTCAAGAAGAAATTCTAAAAGAGGAAAAATAATAGTACTCCTCAACCATAGAGGCAACCAAAACCATCACAAGTAGAGTAGATAGGGAGATCAAAAATAGGAAAGACACCTAGGTCCCAAAGGTGGTTGCTACAATTGTGGGGGACCACACTATGCAAACAAATATCCAAATTGGTTAGGATCAAGCAAAAGGGTAGAGGAACCCAACCATAGAATCTACATAGTAATCGAAAACTAGAATCTGGATGGGCAAGCCACACCTATACTCTTGAATGGTAAATTATTTGATAATAAAGTTAAAATTTTGATAGATAGTGGAGCTATTGATAGTTTCATTTCTTCTAGTATAGTTGGGGATATGCCAGAAAGACCAATATTTTTGGCACAAGGGTGGAAATTCAAGTATGGGTCTAGACAAACCTACTTAGTGGATCAATGTTTTCCCATAGCCAAGATCACCCTACCCAATGACTCTACCTTATGGCACCTATATGTAGCACTACTACATGCCTTTGATATCATCTTGGGAATGAACTAGTTAAAGGCTCATGGAGCCCTAATTAATTTCCAAGATAGATGGTTAGACTATACAGATAAAGATAAATAAAGACTAAGAATCTATAGTGATCAAGGGTCTTTTCATGCATAGATGATCTCAGAAATGTAGCTAAATAAAGCTATTAGAAAAGGTGGTATGGTCTATGTCATTAAGTTGAACCACAAGATTGGGGATGATAGGAAGGAGGAATTGTTTAAGGAGCACCCAATTTTGCATGAGTTTAGGGATGTTTTTCCTAAAGACCTTCCTAGGCTACCACCTAAGCATGAATTTGATTTCACTATCAAACTATTGTTGGGTTTAGAACCTATTCATAGAACTCCTTATAAGATGAATCCTATTGAGATGCAGGAGTTAAAAGTGCAACTTCAAGGGTTTCTAGAAAAAGGGTTGATTAAACCTAGTGTGTCACCATGGGGTGCACCTATTATTTTTGTCAAAAAGAAGGATGGTTCACTGAGATTGTGCATAGACTACATAATGTTGAACAAAGAAACCATCAAGAATAGGTACCCTTTACCTAGGATTGAATATTTGTTTGATCAACTTAAGGGTACCACCATATTTTCAAAGATTGATTTGAAATCAGGATACCATCAACTGAGAATCTAAGAGGAGGATACTCACAAGACTTATTTTAAGACTAGGTATGGGCATTATGAGTTCACAGTATTACCTTTTGGGCTGACCAATACACCAATAGCATTCATGAATTTGATGAATAGTGTGTTCAAGGAGCATCTAGATCAGTTTATCTTAATATTTTTGGATGATATCCTAATATATTTCCAGAATAAGGAGGAGCATGATAGACATTTGAGAATTATGCTCAAGTTGTTGAGAAAGAACCAAATCTATGGGAATTTGTCAAAGTGTGAATTTTATGTTCCAAAGGTGTAGTATCCACGGCATATCATATATGTAGAGGGGATAGTTGTTGATCCAAAGAAGATAGAGGCCATTTTGAGTTGGTCATCGCCTACTAATGTGCTTGAAGTGTAGAGCTTCATGGGCTTGACTGGGTATTATAGGAATTTTGTAAAGGATTATTCCAAAATAGCCTACTCCATAACTAACCTTCAGAGAAAAGGAAAGGAATATAAATGGACAAACAAGTGTGAAAAGTTGATTAAGAAAATTTTTATTACTATGCATGTTCTTAATATTCTAGATCACCAGGAAATTTTTTTTACTTTATATAGATGCTTCTTTGGAATATATAGAATGGGTTCTATCCCAGGATGTTAGTGTATGAATCAAGGAAACTCATAATTCATGAGGTAAACTATGTTATGCATGATTTGGAGCTAATAGCTATTGTGCATGCTCTTACAATTTGATGATATTTTCTTGTAGGAAAGCCTTTTGAGCTAAGGATCGATGATCAAAGTCTGAGGTATATCTTTACCCAACCAATGATGAATACTATATAAAGAAAAGATGGATCGAGTTCCTAACAAAATATGACTTTGGTATAGAGTATATCAAAGGCAAGGAAAAATAGGTCATTTATGCCTTAAATAGAAGAAGGCATATAACTACTTTGACCCGTAGCCACATGGACTTAATAGATCAAGTAAATAAAATGTAATCTTAGGATCAATATAGTAGTGAAATTCAGGCCAAAATGGGAAGAAATCCTACAGAGAACAAGGATTTTGATATTAAATAAGAACTTTTATATTTTAAGGATAGGGTAGTTATACCTAAAATTGATGATTTGAGAAGACAATTCATGCAAGAGATACATATATCTACTTACTCTACTCACCCTATAGGGGGAAATATGAGGGAGAACATGAAAATTACTTTTTACAAGTCAAGAATGAAGAAGGATATCACTGATTTTGCTACTCGATGCCTAGATTTCTAAAAAATGAAAGTTGAGCATAGACATCTAGTGGGGCAATTATATCCACATGATATACCAATGCAAAAATGGTAGGTCATATCTATGGAATTTATTGTGGGATTACCTAAGACCAGGTACCAGCATGATGCAATTCTTGTGGTGGTTGATAAGTTGACCAAGGTTGCACACTTTATACCAGGGAACACCAAGGATGATGCATTGGTAGTGGCAAATAGGTTTTCCAAAGAAATATTCAAGTTACATGGATTTCATGAGGTAATCATCTCTAGATAGGGACTCTAGATTTATTAATGAGTTTTGGTAGGCTCTTCACCATGTATTTGGCATAAAACTAACATAAGTTTTGCATACCATCCAAAAATAGATGGCCAAATAGAGAGGGTGAACCAAATCTTGGAAGACATGCTTTGCATATCCTACATGGACTAGAAGTCTCTATGGGAAGATTATATGCATCTAGTGGAATTTGCTTATAATAATGGTTATCATTCTTCCTTTGAAATGGCCCTATTTGAAGCCCTATATGGTTAGATATGCAAAACACCTCTATCTTGGGATAATCTAGAGGATTAGGTTATTGTTGGCCCAGATGCAGTGAGAGAGATGGAGGAATAATGTTGGATGATCAGGCATAGGTTTAAGGAAGCCACCAATCATCAGAAGAGTTATATTGATATGAAAAGGTCACCAAAATAATTCTTTTTGGGATATGAATTATTCTTAAGAGTTAAATCTATGAAGAGATTCATAAAGTATACTAAGTGTGATATCCATTTTATTGGACCTTTTGAGATCCTTGATAGGATCAGTCCAATAGACTTTAGACTCATTTTACCACCCAAACTATCAAATATCCATAATTATTTCTATGTATCCCTGCTTAGAAAGTATATTGTTGATCCTAATCATGTGTGGGATGTTTCAAAATTATATATGGTAGATCCAACAATCATTGAAGTGAGACCAGTGAAGATTCTAGAGTTTTATTCCAAAGTGATGAGGAAGAAAACTCTAGAATAGTGTAGGGTCTAGTGGGACCAATATTCTAAGAAAAGTACCACTTGGGAAAAAGTGGATGAGTCAAAAAAACATATTCCTTATTTATTTGAATAAAATTTAAATGTAATGAAATTGCAAGAAAACATAGAGCAATGTGTTTAGTCAAAGGGGTAGTATGTCATGACCCATATTGGAAGGAGCTTCATAAAATGGACTATGTATTACAAAATTGTGATTAATGTTTAGCTTTGATGTAATTAGATAGAAATATGGATTCATTGTTTTTATTGTTTTATTATATAAGGATATGGTACTATTGATTCTATGTGTTGTTGTAGGTGTAGGTGGACAAGGAAGTTGGCCATAAAGAATGAGAGATCATATTAAAGGGAAATTATGATGATGACTTGTTCATCAATAGATTAGGATAACCGGAATAAATAACCTTCATGTAGGTGCATTGCATTTTACTTATTCTAATTTTCACACCATTGGACTAGGAAGTTGCTTGCAATGAGTCTCCTTAAAGTAGATCGATGATAGCCTTAACCTATATTAAAAGAGACCACCCACTTAAGGATAAAACAATGGTGTGGAACATAGAGGGAGTGCATTTGTTATTTCTTGTGGCATGTTGGATATGGATTGCTTTATTCCTTATATTCTTGAAGTATTATTTGAATTTTATTATTAAGCTTTAAATGAATCTAAGGATGGCTATGATTATCTTGAACATTTTTAGTGAGGTTTGGTTTTTGTTTTAGTTTTTTCTCCTAGCTTGGTCCTATTTTAGTTTAAATATGTATGTTTTCTTTTCTACTTAATTTTGGAGTGGGCTTGATGAGGGATGGAGTGGGTGCATGTGAAATGTTTCTTGAATATTACCATTTAGTGCTCCATATATGAAGGCACCTAGTTGCTTCCTTTCTAAAAGGACGATGGTGGTGTGGTTCCTAGAATAGGGTATTTTTGGGGAAGAGATCGAAGGTAGAGGTAAATTTCTCATACAAGGGGAAGAATATTGAAGCTAGCGTAATATAAGATGTATAGGGTAGCTAAAATAGGTGAGTCTTGCTATTATTTTATGTTCTTTAACTATTGTAGCTTGATGTGGATTTTTTACTCACTTGTTTATCTTCTTATGCTACTTGTGTGGCATATAAGATAGTCATACATGCTTATGTTTTATCATTGTAGTTTTCAATATCACCTCCTTGTGTAGTTGATTTATTCCTTGTTTTTCTAGAAGTAAGATGTATTGGGTTTGATATTGACTTCTTATCAATGTTTGTGCTTTTTTATCCTTGCTCTAGAAGGGGGTGCCTCAATTTGAGAATCCTCGAATGTCATGTCATGCATATCATATGATTATCTATAACCATCTATGTGATGTGTACGTAGATCAATCACTATAATAAATATCTCTTGTATGAACCCTGATATAATCAATATTAGGAATTGATGTGTTTTAGAGTTCTCTATACACCTATTTTATTTGGATATTGTTTATTTCTTTTAAGGCACACATGCTAATATTTGGGTTTGTTTAGTTGAGTTTTTTCTTGATCTCTATGTTTTTGGAGTGCTCGTACAATGGCTCTTGTAGTTTTTTTTGCTCGAGTGTTGGTTTGTTCACTTGAGCACCTTAGCTTGTTTTAGTTTCAGTACAACGATCTTATGTTGTTTGGAGATTGTATGACTTGTGTTATTTATGTAAAGTATACTTCTCAAATGTTTAATGAATGCTTGAGTACCTTGGTTGTCTTGGTTTTGGTGTAGAAATCTTATGTTGTGTTGTGGCTGATCCACAACACACCCCAAAATTGGGGACCCACCTTTTTTGCAGGCTTGCAAAAGAAATCTCAGGGACCCAGATGCTAAAAATGAAGAAAAGAGAAAAAAAATGCATGTGTTGAAAGTGTCACGAAATCGCGACCTGTCGCACCATCGCTGCCAAAAAATAGAAAAACGTCGCGATATCGCGACATGTCGCTGGAAAAATGAAAAGGTGTCACGAAATCGCGACATGTCGCTCCGTCACGGTCAGGCAGGAGAGAGAAAGGCAAATATGAAAATTGTCATGATATCGCGACATGTCGCATCATCGCTGCCGAAAAACAGAAAGTGTCACGAAATCGCGACAGGTTGCTCCATCACGGCCAAAGCAGGAAAAGTGTCGTGAAATCACGACATGTTGCTCTATCGCTGTCGAAATTGAAAAAACGTCGTGATATCGCGACATGTTGCTCCATCGCTGCTAGAACAAAAAAGTGTCACGAAATCGTGACATGTCGCTCCGTCGCGGCCAGGCAGGAGAGACAAAGGCAAAATGGAAAGGCGTAGCGATATCGCGACGTGTCGTAAAATTGTGGGTCAAACTGGTCAAAGGGCACAAAGCGGAAAAACATCACGATATTGCGACAAAAAGAGGTCAAAGAGCACGAAGCAAGAAAACGTCGCGATATCATGACAGGAATCAGTCAAACAAGGCAAAAGGCCAAAATGGTCTCAAAATCGTGATAGGATCAACCAGAAAGCATAATGCACGAAATGGTCGCAAAATCATGATAGAAAGTAGCAAAGGGGAATGAAGTGAAAAGGCATCATGAAATCGTGACAGGTGGCAATTTCGCGGCTCCGAAGTAGTGAAGTAGTATGGATGGAAGCAGCGTAGCGATTTTGTGACAGAAAATTGGCAAGTGTACGAAAATGGAAAATGGTAACGAAATCATGACAGCATTGAGCGCAAAGGAGTGTAGAGTCAAAACGGTAGCGAAATCGCAACAGTTTGCGGTGAGAAGGCCCGAAACAGAAAACGATAGCGAAATCACGACAGTTTGCGAAAAGAAGGTCCGAAAGAGAAAATGGTCGCGATTTCGTGACAAGTAGCGACCGAAGACGTATGGACGAGGGAAGCTTTGCGATATCACAACATGTCACGATTTCGTGACATGTCGCGTTTTCATGGCCAGGAAGGTGAACAGGTTGCATGCTATTTTTGTCACGATTCTCATAGGAAGACGTTACAGAAGGCACGAAAAACATAGGACACATGGCATATAGGTGTCGGAGTTGCAGAAGCATTACATGCAGTGGCAGATTTCGAGCGTTTCAAAATCGAGCATGAATTAAAAGCTTCAAAAAAGCAAGAATTTTAAAAGGTGCATTCTGGTAAATGAAACGAAGAGACGCAAGGAGAATCGAAGAGCTGCGCCAAACAGTATAAATCCAAAAGTGCAAATTGAAGATAGGGTTGGAAATTGCCGCTTTTAGTGTTGCAAAGACAAGAGCTTCATGCCATTCTGGGCCTGCACTTGGGCAATTTCCTTCATTTGTTCTAGATTTGTAAAACCTAGAACATTCTATAATTGTAATTGATACATCATTTTAATACAGAAATACAGAGAGTTGGCATTTCATTGATGAGAAAGAAGGAGTCATTTTTGCATGCATGATTCAATGTGTTATCTTTCCCTTTCAGATTTCTAGGCTTATAGGTGAAGTTGAATGCAAGTGTTCTTGGTTGCTTCATGCGAATGCCTAAATCTGAAACTATAGTAGAAACCCTAGAAACCCACTTTGTCTTATCTAAATTGTGCGAATTTGTAGGTTCAGTAGGTTGGGTTGCATGCAGAAACCTCATTGTCTTCGGTTTTATCAATCAAGATGGCAATACTCTGGACGTAGCTTAGTTGCATATTCATTTGCATTTATTTTTATTTTTAAACCCGTATTTATTTTCTGTATTTTAATTTTAGTCATTTAAATAAATAATTGAAAACCCATCAAAGCTCAGAGTCCATTGCAAATCCAAATTAAAGTGAACTACGAGTGCCCCTTGTTAACATCCACTTGCAACCCTAAGGTATTCCCTGCATTTATAGTGAGCAACATCATTGGTGTTTTAGAATCAACATAAGAGGAACCTTGGAGAAATTACTTTCTTTGCAAGCAGAGGATTTTGGGACTCAGATCCTACCGGAGAGTGTGCTTTCACAATTGGGTGAAAACACCACTCAACAGATTGGCGCTAGAATGAGGGAATAATCGGTTTACTTTACTTTGGTTTTCATACATGAATAATATCTTTTGATTTAATTTTAAAATATTTTCTTAAAGCTCACAAACAGCTAAACTACAGCTTTTGCTTTTGTTGCAGGTTTTCGTTGAAATAATCGAGGGTTTCATCAGACAGGCTGGACCCATTGCGTCGTATTGCGACCAGGTCCCAAACAACTAGGGAAACCATTTTTCATGACCTTACTGGTACTCCCAAGAATAAAACCAAGCAAGTCGTAAGCTCACCAGTCATAAAAGAACTGTTGTCTCCAGGAACATCGAGTGGATTTATGCCCATAATATTAGTTGCCACTAGTGTTCCTATTGTCAGTAATATCTCTACTACTATTGTAGGTTTGTATTCATCAATTTTTAGTCAAATGGCTCAAGCTCCAGTAGCTCCTTGGTATGGAGCTAATAATACTCCTTTGAACATTGCTGGGGATATCCATGAAATCCCCAAGAACATTGAAATATTTTTGCCTAAATACAAACCAGATGGTCTAAGAACAATGAGAAGAACATATCCAAGCCTATAGGGATGTTTTAATTAGGCTGCAAGTTCAATATGAAGATGTGGCCTGCAGACTTTTCCCCATGAGCTTAGATCCAATAGCATATGAATGGTATATATGCTTGCCAACTGGTTCAATCACCTCTTGGACACAAATGGAAAATGCCTTTGTCAATCAATTTAGGTCACCCTTAGATCCCGCAACTATTTATAATCAGTTTATTACATGCAAAAGGTGCCAAGGGGAACCGATCAGAATGTTTAATCAGAGATTCTAAAAGTGCTATAATAGAGCAAATAGGCACTTTGCCATCGATCCCGTAGTGGCTTTGCAGATATATTTTGGGGCATTGGACCCCATGACAGCCATTTTTGCGAGACGTAATCCTCAAGTCACCACGTTGGCTTTAGCCTATAACGAAGCCATGACTATCGAGTAGCAAATGACACCACAGGGCTACGGGTTTACCTAGATGCCTATGATGGGGCAGTATGCTCCATATGGTCAAGCTCCCCAGGCAAATCAAATCATGGCACCACAAATGCCAAGCATGAATGCCTTCCCATATCAGCAGCCGTATCCACCAGCACCGGCATATGCACCCATTCCAATCCAACCAATCACATCCATTCCACCTGTCCCCGCATTTTTGCAGAATAGTCAATCAACTATGCAAGGAACTAGCCAAGTCAATCCTCAAGCCATAGTTCCTTTTCCAAATCCAACCCCGATTCAAAGTGTCAATCCATATGGGAATCAAATTCCTCAGCACCCGACCCAAGTTTTGAATCAAGACCCCATCAATTATGTGAATCCAACGGGGGTTAACAACAATATGATTCCACCGAAGGAGATTTATTCAGAAGTCGAAGAGCTTAAGAAATTAGTTCATAAATTGAGCAATGACAGGGTTCAATAGCAGAAGTATGAGTCCCATGCCCCTCACCCAAATCAAAATTTTAACAATAGAGGGAGACACTAGAACACCAAGCCAAACAATGGGGGAGTTCCCGCTCCCATTACTAATCAATTAGATACTTCTACAGGACCTAGCCAATCCAATTATCTTCTGAATATTTTAGATTTGGCATGGGAAAGGGGGTGCAGGTTGCACAACACGAAAGAGCACAATGAGAGGAATTGTCCTAAACTTGCGAGATACACTCATTGTCTTCAGGCACAAGTTGATTATTTGGAACTAGTATCAAATGAGGGTCCATCACAACATCAAGATGATAATATTATGGTGATGGAAACTGTATATCATCAAGAAGGTGAGATTGAGGAAGAAGAAGACGAAATTTTGGAACAGGAGGTGCAAGTTTTTTGAGATTTTAGGAAGGGGAATCATGGATACCATTTGAGAAGTAAATCTAAAACCCCTCAAACTTCATCAACACCTCCAAACAACTCTATTCTTCCTCCCGATACTAAGGCAAATAATAATCCTCCCCCTCCACTCAGAAGAGAAATGTCTAATGATGTGCAGAAGACAGTCAAATTCGAAAAGCCAAACTATGACATAGTGGAGGATCTAAAGAAGTCCAAATCTAGCCTTTCGTTCTTGGACGCAACTAGATTGCCGGGCCAAAAGGAGGCATTGATAAAAGCGTTGAACTCACCTAATCAAATGTGGAAAGTAAAATGAGTTGAATCCCATATCATTTTGCGAAAGGAGAGAAGGGATGTCCCGCCATTCTTACTGACTCTAAGAATTATGGGTAATAATTTGCATAACTGTTTGGTGGACACAGGTGCCACGAGCAACCTCATGCCTGAAGAAATATGTAAGATGCTAGGCCTGTAACCTGTTTCATCCAAATGTACAGTCCTGCAACTAGACAGCTCAGAGGTAAATGTAGTGGGAACTCTATATGATGTCAAGATTCAATTGAATTCTGAACCCAGGGTTCGACGAGGTTGTGGACATTCTGGTGGTTAATATCCCAAGTAGGTATGGAATGTTACTTGTGAGGGATTGGATGAAAACTTTGAATGGCTATTTTTCAACAGACTGCTCGCATATGTGGCTACCATGGAAGGGAATTGCAAACCAAATCAGAGTGGAAAATGAACCGAGGCTTAAGGAGATTATAACATATTTTAACAAGCCGAATGAAGTTCAATTTTTTGATCCAGAACTAGGAGTTTATGCACTTGATGTTAAGGAGGCTACTGAAGAACCTAAAGAGGAGGCTTGTCATGGTAGCTCTTATGATGGAAATGATTACATGTGGTTGCTCAGGTTCTATGGATCAAAATCTAGATAGGGAGCAGGAGCTGGAGTCGAGCTCACTGGCCCCGGAGGTAAACCATTATTAGCTGCTTACAGACTACAATTTCCTTGCATGAACAATGTGGCAGAATACGAAGCATTGATCTTTGGTTTACATCTAGCATTGAGCAAACATGTTAAATGCTTGAAGGTTTTGGGAGATTCTGAGTTGGTAGTCAAGCAAATCAAAGGACAGTATACATGCCACGATAGAAGACTGAGCCTTTATAGAACTAGGGTTATGGACCTCATTGAGGAATTCGATGCATTCAATATAGCCCTTATTTCTAGGAAAGGAAATCGAATAGCAGACTCTCTTGCAGTCACCGCGAGCATGTTAAACCTGGTTGATATAAAAATATGTAAAAAAATTTCTATTGAACTGGTTCCTTGTCCATCAATACCCGATAATGTAAAGAATTTCCAGGTTTTTGAAAGTGACAGACATATTTTCAAATTTGTCATGAACTCGGGTATTTTTGAAAATCAGGTGATTGATGAGGAGCAAAGGTGGCAGGATGAAATAGAAAATGAAATTGAAACTGCGTATCAATCCAACAAAATTCCTAAAGATGTGGTTTCATTGGAAAAGATGTTCGACATGGGATGCAAGACCAATAAAGGAAAAAGAGTCCCACTCCCTAAATATGCATGTGATTCAATTAATCTAGGGAGTGCAGACAATCCAAAGGAGGTGTACATAGCAAAGGCGTGTACGAGGAGGAAGAAAGGAGCAATATAATGCAGGCATTGAAGCATTACATAGATTGTATTGCTTGGAACTACAATGAACTGAAGACATACAACCAAAACATTATCACACATACCATCCCTTTGAAGCCAGACTCCAAGCCTTTTAGGCAAAGACAGCGAGTTGTTAACCCGCTATTGGAGCCTTTGATCGAAAAGGAGGTTAAAATATTATTGGAAGCGAAAATCATTTTTCCTGTTAGGCACTCAACCTGGGTGGCTAACCTCATTCCAGTGAGAAAAAAGAGTGGAGAGATTAGGTCTGTGCATAGATTTTTGAAATCTTAATAAATCCTCTCAAAAAGATAATTATCCACTGCCATCAATCGATGAAATTCTACAAATGGTAAATGGATCTGAAATGATGTCCTTTCTCGATGGGTATTGCGGGTACAACCAAATTCTTATACATCCGGATGACAGGATGAAAATAGCCTTCACTACCAAGTGGGGGACATTTGCATATAAGAGAATGTCGTTCGGACTGTTAAATGCTGGTGCAACTTTTCAACGTGCCATGGATTATGCATTCAAGGGGCTTATAGGCAAATGCATCATCGTGTATGTGGATGATATCCTAGTTTTCTCAAAGAAGAGAGAGGACCATGTCAAATATTTACAGAAAGTGCTTCAAAGATGCAGAGAACATGGAATTTCCTTAAATCCCAAAAACTGCATTTTCGGAGTAACAGAAGGAAAATTACTGGGTCACATTATTGTTGAGTGTATATTTGTCTCATTACAAATAATGAACACGCAACTGGAGTCTCAAACCAGAAGACTCTTTCTTGCAAAGAAATATGTTATTATATTTTTATTTCTCCAAGTTTCTTGTATAACATATTTTTATATGCATAACACCAATTTCAACTTAATGCACATAAATAAAACAATATCCCAGAGTAACTCAGATCTTGCAAGTAACTATTAACAAGGGGCCTTTATTGATTCACGACAAACTCTATAACCCTAATTTGTTTAAATGACCAAATCATGCAACAAAACAAAATCCTTTTAATGTTCTAACATTAATGGTTTATTCTAATGTCAATTGGTTCATTTTATCTTTGTTTAATCGTTCTATTATTTTAACGTTAGTCTTTAATATGAGCTTAAACATATTAGAAACTAAAACAGAAAATGTTCTTATAAAAATCAGCTGGAAAACCAAAGAAGGATGTTGATCTGGTTAGCAATCTCCTCCCTGCAAAACCCCAAGTTAATGAGATGAAGTTCTAAAACAACCCGACCAAGCAGATCTGTACTAACACACAATCCAATCAGATCATATGCAAGACTCTATGGAATGAATATAACTGCATCATTCTGTCATTCACCTATCGTAACCCATCCCATGGCGTAAACAAATAGATACCAAAAAAAATGATGCAAAGGAAATATTGATAGTAAAACTGTAGTCTTAGCTTCGATCTCCTTTTGATTTTGCACACAAAAGTCACTTTTACCAAATAACTCCTTTTATTTCAACAAATAATGCTCTTTGTTACAATCTCCAGCCCCTTATCCATAACTCGATTCGGATTTTAAACCTTCTGCCTCGGCTCTTGGTTCCCCTACGACGCTTCGTTTCAATGTCTAGGACTCTTCGCTTCAATTTCCCGCCTTTTGATATTCTAACCCTTTGCATGCATTTGTAACGCTTGATCTTCTCTGCATCCAATAACCGTCGATTCAAAGCGTTACTCTGACCCTCGTGCATTTTTCCACGTGTTTAGCACTCTCTACATGTTCAGTAATGGTTCCTAAAAAATCGTGACCAAATATAGCATGCGGCCTTGCTTTTTTTTGCTTTCGCAACGAAATTGCGACATGTCACGAAATCGCTACGCCTTCGCTCTCCGTACACTTTGTTTGCATCCCGTCGCGAAATCGCTACCGCTATCTCCATCGGGCCGTCTCACCGCACCTATCGTGATATCGCTACCATTTTTGCTCTCCGTATGCTTTACCAAAACCTGTGACGATATCGCTACCGTTTCTCTGCTTCGGGCATGGTCTTCATTTCTATCGCGATATCGCTACTGTTTCTCTGTGTCATACACCTTGGCAAAACATGTAGTGAAATCGTGACCATTTTCTCTGTCGGGTCACTTTTCTGAAACACGTCGTGATATCGCGACCATTTTCATCGGCCATACAATTTGGCAAAATACGTCACGAAATCGCGGCCATTTTCTTCGACCGTACAATTTGGCAAAACACGTCGCGAAATCGTGACCATTTTCTTCGGCCGTACAAGTAAAACACATCGCAAAATCGTGACCATTTCGCTGCTTCGTCCCTTTCTATCCACTTGCGTCGTGAAAACGCGACATGTCATGATTTCGCGATGCCTCTTCGAGCTATGCACCTCTATCCCAGTTTTGTCATGATTTCATGACCCTTTTCTATCTTGTGCCTTCTATCCGCTTCCAAGCCGCGAAAACCAAACACGTCGCGATTTCATGACGTTTTCGCCCACCTGCTGTCGTTGACCATGTTGACCGCGATTTTGCGACACGTCACGATTTCGCTACAGTTTTTCATTCTACCTTTCTCTCTCCTCTTTGGGCCGCGACGAAGCAACATGTCACGATTTTGCTACAACTTTCATCATTCGTACACTTAATCCAAACACGTCGTGATATCGCGACCATTTTCTCTGCGTTGGAGCGACATGTCACGATATTGTGACATTTTTCTTTTTTTTTTGTGGTGACGGTGTGACATGTTGCGATTTCACGACATGTCGCAATTTCATGACATGTCGCGATTTCGCGACACTTTCTACACTTGCACATTTTGCCCCCTTTTCTTCATTTTTGGCATCTGGGTCAGTGAGATTTTCTCTGAAAACTTGCAACAAGGTGGGTCCCCAATCTTGGGGTGTGTTGTGGATTAGCCACAACAAATGGCAACTCTGCTGTCAAATGCTCCAGAGCATTTTGTGAGAACCCAACCTGAAATATATGAGCTTAGATACAGGCATTAGCACATAAAAGATTAACAAATATCAACAGATCAGAAGTACATGAAACATCAGAATCATTAGTATTAGCTCAGTGTGTGCTATCTATTTCATTCCTTATCACTTGGACTTGATCAACATTCCATTGTCAGCTTTACATGCATGCATGTGTGAGATTGTAAATGATTTGTCAAACCTAATGAATATTCTTAGAGATTTGCTTCTACAAATGCATAGACCTTCTAACATCACATACAAATATTCAAGATTGTCAAACCCTCTTAGGATCAACCACGCGTATAATGAATTGTTTTATTAGATCCCAAAGTTGGTTATGAGTCACTATTATCTTGAACCCATGTGTAAGTGATAGTGAAATCAGAGCTTTGGGAAATCGGACTCCCAACTTAATCTAGATGGGAGTTTAACCCTATTCTTACTACTCTGATTTGGAATTCATTACCTCACTTTGAGAAAAATGACCTAACCAATTATGGAAGAAATGATCATGCTAGTCTAACCCTCTGAACAGTCAGTGGTCTTATTTTTAGACAAGACATTTTGTCATGCATGGGCATACCTAACCCCATAATCCATGACTTAACTTCATTTCTTTGGACTTTAGGGATGACTACCCATCCTTTGCAAAGGACAAGTAGTACGATCCTTTCAATCCAATATAAATATGAGATGGGAAAAAGTTAATTTTACTTCTTGGATCTTAGGGATGACTACCCATCCTTTGCAGAGGACAAGTAGTACGATCCTTCCAACCCAATTTTTAGATGAAAATGAAGAATATTATTTTATTACTTAGACCTTGGGGATGACTACCCATCCCTTGCAGAGGACAAGTAGTACAATCCTTCCAATCCAAGTTTTATCTTGAAATGAGACATAGGAGCTTTGGGGAATCATATTCTTAACCTAGGCGAGATGAGAATTATGCCCTATCCTTACTACTCCATGTAGGTCAAATCAAAGCTTTGGGGAGTTGGATCCTCAACCTAAGTTTGATGAGGACTTAACCCTATCCTTACTACTCTGATTTTAGGCTTTAAGCTTAATGGAAGTGGTGAAAACCACTTTTTGAAGGATCATGTTGCATAATAGGATAGACATGAAATATTCCTTTTCGCTTGACCCTCTTCCTCCGAGGCAAGGTTTTGATCATTTTGCCCAAGATCCTTTTTAATGTGTACAAACTGTGCTTGGTTCTAGATACCTTTGGGCTCAGTTTCCAACCTTAGGATTTTTCTTTATTTATGTTATAGTATAATCCTAAGAGGATTTAACACACTTTAATGGTTTGTATCTAAAATGCATATTTAACTAGGATGACATGAATATGCAAAGTGAGATGTACTATGAATGCATTGTCCTTTGAATTGCCAATGAAGTATTACTATAATTTGCAAAACTGACTACTTCATGCATCACAAGCCCCAAGCGATATTAATTAACTATTTGTATTACATGTGGAGCTTTTACAAAATAATTCCAATGCTTCATATTCTCCCAATCTTAGGCATATGTTTAACATTTCAAACTTTATTCCTTGTTTTTTTTTTTTTTTTTTATATATAAGACAACAAAAAATGTCAAATAAACACACCACCTAAGTGTCCAACCTGCACACACAAAACAAAGCACAGCATTAATACAAAAACCTGAACATGTCAAAACACACAATTTAAATATTAAATCTGCACACAAAAGAAACAAAGCACAGTATTAACATAAAAGTAGACATGTCAAGAACACACACTTAAGTATAAAATCTGCACACAAAAGAAACAAAGCATGGCATAATTACATATAATACAAACCCAGCTGCCTCAAGCCTGGAAGTAGTGTTTCAAGTGCAACCCATTGATAGGTAATTCCAAATCCTTTCCATCCAAGGTTCTTAGCCTAAAACTGTTTTCCCCTAGGACTTCTAAAACCTGGTAGGGACCCAACCAAAGGTAATCAAACTTATCATGCTCCCCTTTCTTCTCATATCTTTTGTCCCATAACAACACTAGATCTGATATTTTAAAGGACTTGGCCCTAGAATTTTTGTCAAACCATCTCTTTACCACATCCTGGTGTTGACTAAAATGAAGCATAGCCTCATCCCTTTTTTCATCCAGATGCATTAATTGTGTTAGTCTAGACTCAAGTTTGTCATTAGTTTCGAAATAATCCTTCATGAAATGCAGTGTTTGTAATCTGATATTTGTAGGGAAAATGGGATCTTGTCCATAAACCAGATGGTAAGGAGATGTTCCTATTGCCTCTTTGACTCTGATTCTATCAGACCAAAGGGCCAACTTCAGCTTGTTGTGCTAGTCCCACGGATTTCTTTCCAACAAATTTTTTATGACATTTAACAAATTCTTGTTAGATGATTCGGCCAATCCGTTGCCTTGCGGGTAATAATTGGAAGAGAATTTCAAACTCACGCTATTATAAAATGCCCAATTAGTGAATTCTAGAGAGGAAAAAGCTGAACCATTATCACTTAGAATGGAGTTAGGCATCCCGAACCGAGTGACAATTTTATCTTCTAAAAATTTAATAACAACCTTCGAAGTAGCATTCTTTGTGGGTATAGCTTCGGTCCACCTTGTGCAATAATCCGTAGCTATCAGAATGTATTTGTGGGAATCAGATGAATTGGGACTGATAATCCCAACAAAATCTAGGCCCCATTGTGCAAAAGGTCTAGACTCAATTACGGATTGTAAAGGCATGGAAGCATTCCTGTCTCTATTGGCTGTAGTTTGACATGTATGGCATGACCTCACATGAGTATGGGCATCTTTGAACAGACGAGGCCAATAATAATCGGCTCTGAGGATTTTATGGGCTGTGGAATTAGTGGACCCATGCCCCGTCCCATGTTTACCATGAAACTCCTCGAGTATTCGCACTGCCTCCTTTTGATCAATGCAACGAAGGTAAATACCTTCATGGTTTTTTTTGTATAATGTGCCAGATCTAATTAGGAAATTAGCAGACTTCAAATGCAAGGCTCTTCATTGAGTAGCATTCAAATGCGGTGGAAATTTACCATTTAGCAGATAATACACCACATCTGCATACCACTCATCCTTGGTTAGATTTGTGACTTCATAATGTTGACATGAAATTGTGAGATCCTGTTCTGCTATTTTCTTAACCATCCCTTGCCCCCGAACTCCTGTAAAGTTGAAACCTACTTACCACGTATTTCACCTAATTCATTCTGTATGAACATGGCTTTGACTGCAGGATCTGGGACGATAGCAAAGACCCTACTGTGGACTATGTAATGCCTGAATTTCTTTACAGTCTTAACCAGAGCATACATTTGCTTGTCCAAGATAGAGTATCTCAGCTTCGCATCTTTGAGAGGACTACTCAGGAAGGCAATGGGATTTTCAATGCTACCTTCACTATTCTGAGTTAAAACACTCACAAAGGAGTGATCTGAAGCAAAGGTGTAGATATAGAAAGGCTTCGTATAATCAGGACTCACAAAAACCAGGGCTTTAGCAATCGCATCCTTGATATTTTGGAAAGCATCTATACTTTCATTTGTCCACTTGATTTGGACTTCTTTCTTTAACATGTCGTTCAAAGGCTTTGCTATTTCTGCAAAATCTGCAATAAATTTTCTAACCCAAAAAATGATCTCAACCCCTTCTTGCTAGTGGGACAAGTAATCTGCTGTATGGCCTCTATTCTCTCAGGGTCAATGGAAATTCCCTCCTTAGATATTATATGCCCCAACAGCTTTCCTTCTGTTACCCCAAAAATGCATTTCTTTGGGTTGAGAGAAATACCGTGTTCCCTACATCTTTGAAAAACTTTCTTAATATCCCTAATGTGGTTTTCCCTGTTCTTAGAAAATACAGGAATGTCATCGACATAGACAATGATGCACTTACCAATGAGCCCTTTAAAAGCAAAGTCCATTGCTCGCTGGAAAGTGGCACCTACGTTCAATAGTCCAAAGGGCATTCTCCTGTATGCAAAGGTGCCCCACTTTGTGGTAAAATCAATTTTCATCCTATCACTAGGATGGATAAGGACCTGATTATATCCTGAATAGCCATCCAGGAATGACATCATTTTTGACCCGTTCACCTTTTGGAGTATTTCATCAATAGTGGGTAACGGGTAGTTGTCCTTTTGGGAGGCTTTATTAAGATTTCTAAAATCGATACATAACCTTATTTCTCCACTCTTTTTCTCACGGGGACCAGGTTAGCAACCCATGTGGAATGCCTAACAGGAAAGATGATCTTAGCTTCTAACAGTCACTTCACCTATTTCTCTATCAAGGGTTCTAATAATGGATTAACTTGCCTTTGCCTTTGCCTGAAGGGTTTGGAATCTGGCTTCAATGGTATCGTGTGCATGATGACATTCTGATCATAGGTTTTCAACTCCTTATAAATCCAAGCTATTGAGTCTATGTATTCTTTTAATGCACTGGCAATAGAATCCTTCTGCTTGGTACATGCTTTTGCTATGAATACTTCTCGAGGATTTTCTGCACTTCCAATATTAACTAAATCACAGGCCTCTCTGGGAGGTAGAACTTTTTTACCCTCTCTTGGCTGGTATCCGATATCGAACGTTTTTTCTAATGAAGCCATCTCATCTGGCAACTTATTTTTAGTAAATTTTTCTTCCAAGTCTACCTCCTCTAGGTCCCTTTCGTCCTCATCTATAACCTGCTTTTCAAATATACCAGAATTAGTGACAAAATGGAATATGTTCCTGTCACTATCAAACACTTGGAAATTCGTGACATTATCTGGTATCGAGGGACAAGGGACCAGCTCTATTGAGAACTTCTTGCATTTCTTATGGTCCACTGGCTTCAACATACTCGCAGCCACGGCTAAAGATTCTGCCAGACGATTACCTTTTCTAGAAATCAGAGATATGTTAAAAGCATCAAACTCATCTATCAAATCTCTAACCCTAGTTCGGTAAAGTCTGAGCCGCCTATCCTTACATATGTACTGTCCCTTTACTTGTTTCACCACCAGTTCTAAATCCCCAAGGACCTTGATAGATTTAATTTTCTTTCGAAGGGCCAATTGCAATCCGAGAATCAAGGCCTCATATTCTGCCATATTGTTGGTGGCAGGGAACTATAGTCTGTATGCAGCGAACATAGGCTCTCTGTCTGAACATGATAATTCAATATCGACTCCTGCTCCTTGCCTGGACTTGGATCCATAAAATATTAAAGTCCAAATTTCCTGATGTCCTCCAGTAATGTTGCACCCAATCCTTTCATCTTGGGTATTTTCAAGTGTTTCTATGTCCAAACAATATGCTCCCAACTCTGCTTCAATGTACTCGATCTCATTCGATTTGTTGTAATCTGTGATCATCTATTTGAGCCTCGGTTCACTATCAATCTGAATTTGATTGGCCACTCCCCTCCAAGGCAACCACATATGCGAAGAATCTGTCACAATGTAACTGTTTAGGTTTTTACTCCAATCTCTTCCCAAAACCATGCCATATTTGATAGGAATGTCAAGCACCAATATGTCTATGCGCTGTTGAACCCTAGGTTCTGAATTGACTTGAATAAGCACATCACCCAATTATCCTACTACCTCCATGGTTGATCTATCCAGCTACACCACCCTGCTTCTAGAAGGCTTTGGTGTAAGTCCCAATTTTTTACAGATTTCTAGGGGCATGATGGTAGCCGAGGCCCATGAGTCTATTAAACAATTGTGCAAGTTTTTACTTGCAATTATAATGGTTATCAAAAAAGGAGGTATATTTCATTTTTATTTTCATAAAACCATTTAGGACTTGGCACTTTTGGCTTCATGAACTTTGGCATCTGTATTTAATCTCTTTGGTGAACTTATTTCTTGGCCTAATAATCGGGACATGTCATACATTGAGACATTGGCCTTAGTTTTCTTCATGTCTTCCACCAAGTCATAAGTGGGCTTTTCTGAATTTGACATATCTTGCCCCACCTTAGACTTTTCCACTTTGGATGGAGGAAGGGGATTGACATCTCCTTTGAAATCAGGAGGGAGTAATTGGTTGTTTGGAGTAGTAGAGGAACTTTTGGGCTCCTTAGAACTCCTAGTGTAGTACTTGTGATTTCCTTTCCCAAAATGTTTGTTGGCATGAACTTCCAATGCTTCTTCATCTTCGCTTCCAAAAAATTCTACATCCTCTTCTTCTTCACTTTCTTGGGAATGTATAACCTCAGTCAATATAGACTCATGATTCCCGTGGCCACAGTGCATACAATCGTTATCACTGGGTCCCGACTCTCCAAAATCTTCTGAGACATCTGCCTGATTGGCTACGGGGTTGGGTATTCACCCATTATTCAGCTATGTGTTATATGTTCCTTTTCCTCTATGATTATGAGGTTGGTTGTGACCCATGGCTTGGTCTACTTTTTTATTGACATTTCCCACCGTGACCAAAACTTTGGCCAAGGTTTCCTTCATGTTTTCTATGGCGGATTCAGACCCTTGTGGTTGGGGCACTGTAATGCTGAGTCCAGTTGTGTTTGCTGCATTAGCCACCTCTAGAATAGGTACAATGGCTTGGGTCTGGGCAGGTGGATTCCACCCTGGATTCACACTTTGAATAGTTTGGGTCTGGGCAGGTGGATTCCACCCTGGATTCACACTTTGAATGGGAGTAACTGTTGGATAAGTCATTGGGCTTGGTGTGCTAATCGGAGCAAACCCCAGCATGGTCAACAGATTATTGCCCATGCCAAACCCATGAAAACCCATCGAGCTATTTTGAATCAATCCCTGTGTTTGAACAGAGGCATTCGGATAACCTAAAAATGGCGTCACTTGGGTGGGTGTTTGGAAATTGTTCATCATAGGAACTTGTGGTGTCATCAACTGGTTCATCATGGCAAATTGACTATATGGGCCATATTGTCCCATCCCAGATCCAATCGAGACAATCCTGCTCCTGGCGGGGTTCATCTATTGTTCGAGAGTCATTGTTTCGCATAGGCCAAAGGAAGGGTCGTAACCTGGGGGTTCCTTCTAGTCAACAAAGATGTTAAAGGATCCAAGGCTCCGAAATATAATTGCAAGGCGACTGTAGGGTCTACCGCAAAGTGACGAGTCACATTCGTGTATAGATTTTGAAACCTCTGATTGAATGTTTGTATAGGTTCATTGGGTAATATTTTGCATGATACGAACAAATTGTAGGTTATGGAGGGATCCACTAACATTCTAAATTGGCTTATGAATGCGGTTTCTAATTGGGCCCATGAAGTGATGGACCCTGCTGGTAGATTCCGATACAATTCATTGGCCGTGGGGTCTAGACTAGCAGGGAAAAATTGGAAAGCAACATCCTCGTGAGTAACCCCTTTTCTAAACATGTAATATTTATAGATTTGGACATGATCTTCTACTGTTGTGGGACCATCATGAATGAATTTGGGTAATCCCCTTTCAATTTTTCTAGGCAAGTCGTGGACTGCCCCGAGAATATCTAAAGGGGAAATTTGAGCACCATACCAAAGGGCAGGTGGCTGCTGTTGTTGTTGTTGTTGTTGTTGGGCCATATTATTCGAAGGTGTTACCCTTGTGGGAACAATTGGAACACTTGGAACCATGGAGACAGATATCACGGGTGTTACTGTCGCACTTGAACTTAAAATTTCAAGCCCGCTGAATGTACTTGAGTCTAAAGAAATTCCTAACTCAAGTATACTGGGTGGTATTTGAATTTCTAATGTTTTGTTTTTCGGCCTCTTAGCAGTGGGAGAAAGGCTTTGAAAAATAGTTTCCCCTGTGGTTTTAGACCTAGTAGCAATGTACTCAGGTTGGGCCAGCTTGGAAACTTTAGAACTCCAAAGACTTCCCACAACCCTCCTGCAAAATACAGTATCTAAATGTTATACCTGCAAGCACCGTAAGTGGAAACAAAACTACCCACGTTAGTTCTTAGAAAAAATTAAAAATCACAAAGCAATAAAGAAGGCCCTCCTTCTAGCGCCAAAATTTTGAGTGTATATTTGTCTCATTACAAATAATGAACACGCAACTGGAGTCTCAAACCAGAAGACTCTTTCTTGCAAAGAAATATGTTATTATATTTTTATTTCTCCAAGTTTCTTGTATAACAGATTTTTATATGCATAACACCAATTTCAACTTAATGCACATAAATAAAACAATATCCCAGAGTAACTCAGATCTTGCAAGTAACTATTAACAAGGGGCCTTTATTGATTCACAGCAAACTCTGTAACCCTAATTTTTTTAAATGACCAAATCATGCAACAAAACAAAATCCTTTTAATGTTCTAACATTAATGGTTTATTCTTATTTCAATTGGTTCATTTTATCTTTGTTTAATCGTTCTATTATTTTAATGTTAGTCTTTAATATGAGCTTAAACATATCAGAAACTAAAGCAAAAAATGTTCTTATAAAAATCAGCTGGAAAACCAAAGAAGGATGTTAATCTGGTTAGCAATCTCCTCCCTGCAAAACCCCAAGTTAATGAGATGAAGTTCTAAAACAACCCGACCGAGCAGATCTGTACTAACACACAATCCAATCGAGATCAGATGCAAGACTCTATGGAAAGAATATAACTGCATCATTCTATCATTCACCGATCGTAACCCATCCCATGGCGTAAACGAATAGATACAAGAAAAGATGATGCAAAGGAAATATTGACAGTAAAATAGTAGTCTTAGCTTCGATCTCCTTTTGATTTTGCACACAAAAGTCACTTTTACCAAATAACTCCTTTTATTTCAACAAATAATTCTTTTTGTTACAATCTCCAGCCCCTTATCCATAACTCGATTCAGCTTTTAAACCTTCTGCCTCGGCTCTTGGTTCCCCTACGATGCTTCGTTTCAATGTCCAGGACTCTTCGCTTCAATTTCCCGCCTTTTGATATTCTAACCCTTTGCATGCATTTGTAATGCTTGATCTTCTCTGCGGCCAATAACCATCGATTCGAAGCGTTACTCTGACCCTCATGCATTTTGCCATGTGTTCAGTGCTCTCTGCATGTTCAGTAATGGTTCCTCAAAAATCGTGACCAAAAATAGCATGCGGCCTTGCTTTTTTTTGCTTTCACAGCGAAATTGCGACATGTCGCAAAATCACTACGCCTTCGCTCTCCGTACACTTCATTTGCAGCCCGTCGTGAAATCGCTACCGCTATCTCCATCGGGCCGTCTCACCGCACCTTTCATGATATCGCTACCATTTTTTCTCTCCGTACGCTTTGCCAAAACCTGTCGTGATATCGCTACCATTTCTTTGCTTCGGGCATGGTCTTCATTTCTGTCATGATATCGCTACCATTTCTCTGTGTCGTACACCTTGGCAAAACACGTCATGGAATCGTGACCATTTTCTTTGTCGGGTCACTTTGTCGAAACACGTCGCGATATCGCGACCATTTTCATCGGCCGTACAATTTGGCAAAATACGTCGTGAAATCACGACCATTTTCTTCGGCCGTACAATTTGGCAAAACATGTCACGAAATCTTGACCATTTTCTTCGGCCGTACAATTTGGTAAAACACGTCGCGAAATCACGACCATTTCGCTGCTTCGTCCCTTTCTATCCACTTGCGTCGCAAAAACGTGACACATCACGATTTCACGACGCCTCTTCGAGCTATGCACCTTTATCCCAATTTTGTCACGATTTCGTGACCCTTTTCTATCTTGTGCCTTCTGTCCGCTTCCAAGCCATGAAAACCAAACACATCATGATTTCACGATGTTTCCGCCCACCTGCTGCTGTTGACCATGTTGACTGTGATTTTGCGACACGTCACGATTTTGCTACAGTTTTTCATTCTGCCTTTCTCTCTCCTCTCTGGGCCGCGATGGAGCAACATGTCACGATTTCGCTACAACTTTCATCGTTCGTACACTTCATCCAAACACGTCATGATATCATGACCATTTTCTCTGCGTTGGAGTGACATGTCGCGATATCGTGACACTTTTCTTTTTTTTTTGTGGCGACGGTGTGACATGTCATGATTTCGTGACATGTCGCGATTTCGCGACACTTTCTACACTTGCACATTTTGCCCCCTTTTCTTCATTTTTGGCATCTGGGTCAGTGAGATTTTCTCTGAAAACCTGCAACAAGGTGGGTCCCCAATCTTGGGGTGTGTTGTGGATTAGCCACAACAATTATTTCAAAAGAGGGCATATCCATCAACCCAGAAAGGATACAAGCTATCCAAAACCTACCTCTCCCGAATAGTAAAAAAGAATTGAGATCTTTCTTTGGGCAGGTTAATTTTGTGAGGAAGTTTATCTCTAGCTTTGCTGAGATAGCCAAGCCTCTGAACAAGATGCTCAAGAAATATGTGGATGTAAAATGGAACGAGGAAAGTAGAGTGGCCTTCCAGAACATCAAAGATGCCATTTCCAGAGCCCCTGTCCTTATAAGTCCAGACTACTCCAAGAATTTCTATATTTATGCTTTTGCATCAGAACACTCCTTCGCGAGTGTCTTAACCCAAAAAGGTGAGGATAGTGCCAAAAAACCCATAGCATTTTTAAGTGCCCCCCTGAAAGATGCTCAATTAAGGTATTCAATCCTTGATAAGCAAATGTACGCACTTTTCATTTAGGCCTTACATTGTACACAGCAGAGTTATTGCCATCGTGCCCGACTCTGCTATCAAGACGATGTTTTTACAAAATGAACTAGGTGAGAAAAGAGGAAAATGGATTTCCACCATCCAAGAATTTGATCTCGAAATCCAACCTATGAAACTAGTTCGGGGACAGGGACTAGCGAAGGTGATCGTAGAAAATAATCAGCAAATAACAGGCCAATGCTCGAATACAGAATACATTGCTAAGGATGGTCGGTATGTTGATATTGTGCAATTTTTATTGGTTGGTAAGTGTCCTTCTAATCTGAATTCAACACAGAGAAGAGCTTTGAGGCTTAAGTCTATCAATTATCTGATGAAATCTGGTGTGCTTTACAGGAATAATCATGAAGGTATCTACCTGAGGTGCTTGAACAAAGAAGAAGCTACCAGGGTGTTGCAGGAATTTCTTGGGAAACATGGAACTTGTCATGGTGTAGCAAATGCTACAGCGCATCAAATCTTGAGAGCAGGATACTACTGGCCGCATATTTTCAAAGATGCACATGCCCATGTACGATCTTATCATATCTGTCAAGTGGCTGCCAATAGAGAGAGAAATGCAGCCATGCCCCTACAACCTGTAGTTGAAATGAGACCATTTGCACAGTGGGGACTAGATTTAATCAGGGTTATTAACCCAAATTCTTTTGATTCTCATAAATTCATATTGACAGCTATAGACTACTGTACAAGGTGGACAGAAGCGATTCCTACTAAACATGCCACCACAGACGTTGTAATTAAATTCCTTGAGGACCATATTATAACAAGATTTGGAATGCCTAATTCTATTGTCAGTGACAATGGTAAAGCGTTTATTTCTACGCAATTTGTAGATTGGGCATATGATAACAAAGTGAGCTTAAATTTTGCATCCAATTATTATCCTCAAGGAAATGGGTTGGTCGAGTCTTCAAATAAGAATTTGTTGAATACCATTAAGAGAACCCTCGGGACTGGCACAGCCAATTGAAGTTTGCCCTTTGGGCAGATAAGACCAAAGTGAAAGAGTCCATAGGGAATACTCCCTATCATTTGGTCTATGGGCAAGACCCAATATTTCCTGCAAATTTGAAGTTGCAGACCTTACATTTCATACAAGAGTACTTGGGGACGAGATGATCAAGTTGAAGCCGAGGTCAAGTCATTTGCTGCACCTTGATGAAAAGAGAGAAGAGGCCATGAATCACATGAATAAACACTAGGAAGTTATCAAAAGATGGTTTGATAGAAGGGCCAAAGTTAAATCATTCAGAATTTCAGATTTGGTATTACTATGGGACAAAAGACATGAGGAAAAAGGGAATCATCAAAAGTTTGATTGTATTTGGTTAGGCCCATATCAGATTTCAGAGATTCTTGGGAAGAATACCTTCAGGCTAAAAACTTTAGAAGGGAGAGATTTTATGCTACCGGTTAATGGGCATATTTTAAAGCATTATTTTAGCCCTTAGGTTGTGAGATTTTTGATATTATTCTTTCGGTTTTGGTGGGAGTTTTCAGTTTTTGTTTTTATTGTTTAGGATTGTTAGTTTAGCTAGGATTTTGGTTGTGGATTTGATTTCAATTGACATGTTTTGTTTATTCTGATAAAAAAAATAATAATAATAATAATAATAAAAAAATGAGATGTCAACTTATGCTTAAGGTTAGGAGAATATGAAATATTGGAATTATCCTGTAAAAGCTTCACAAGTACCACAAGCATCTTAAGTTATATTGTTTGATTTTGTGATGCATGAAAGAGTCAGTTTTGCATGACAAATCATTTTCATTTGCAAAGATAATGCATTCATGTTCCATCTCACTTTACATACATTTCATCTTAGTTGCATATGCATCTTAGGTACATATCATTTAAGTATGTCAATCCCTCTTAGGGTTGTGTTATAACATAAATGTAAGAGGCATCCTAAGGTTGGGAACTAAGTCTTGAGATATCTAGAACCAAGAACGTCTCATACATTAAAAAGGATCTTAAGAAAAATGATCATGACCTAACTTGGAAGAAAAGGTTGAGCGAAAGAGGTTTTTCATGTCTATCCTATTATGCAACATGATCCTTAAAACAGTGGTTTTGACCACTTCCATAGAGCTTAAAGCCTAAAATCATAGTAGTAAGGATAGGGTTAAATCCTCATCGAACTTAGGTTGAGGATCCAATTCCCCAAAGCTCTGATTTGACCTACATGGAGTAGTAAGGATAGGGCATAAATTCTCATCTCGCTTAGGTTGAGAATCTGATTCCGCAAAGCTCCTATGTCTCATTTCATAACAAATCTTGGATTGTAAGGATCGTACTACTTGTCCTCTGCAAAGGATGGGTAGTCATCCCCAAGGTCTAAGCAACAAAATTAATATTTTTCATCTAAATTTTGGATTGTAAGGATCGTACTACATGTCCCTAGCCAGGATGGGTAGTCATCCCCAAGGTCCAAGAAGTAAAAAAAAAATAATAATAATTCCCATCTCATCTTTATATTGGATTTTAAGGATCGTACTACTTGTCCTCTACAAAGGATGGGTAGTCATCCCCAAGGTCCAAAGAAATGAGGATAAGTTTTGGATTGTGGGGTTATATATGCCCATGCATGGCATCATGTCTTGCCTCAAAAACAAGACCATTGATTGTCTAGAGGGTTAGACTAGCGTGACCATTTCTTCCATAATTGGTTTAATTATTTTGCTTAAAGTGAGGTAATGAACTCTAAATCAGAATAGTAAGGATAGGGTTAAACTCTCATCTCGGTTGGTTGGGAGTCTGATTCCCCAAAGTTCTATTTTCACATTCACTTGCACATGGGTTCTAGATAGTAGGGACTCATAACCAACTTTGGGATACAATAAGGTAATGAATTAGTGGATCCTAAGAGGGTTTGGCAATCTTGAATGCTTGTACATAATAATAGAAGAATGACTATGCCTTTTATGAAAGCAAAATCTCTTAGCATATTCATTAGGGTACACAAATCATTCACCATCTCACATATGCATTCATGCAAAACTGATAATGGAGTGTGGATCAATTTCAAACGATAGGGAAAGAAATTCATTGCACACACTGAGCTAATACTTGATGATTCTGATGATTCATGTACTTTTGATCTTTGGGCATTTGTTATATTGCTTATGTGCTAACACATGTTTTCAAGTTTGTGATATGTTTCAGGTTGGGTTCTTACTAAAAATGCTCAAGAGCATTTGACAGCAGAGTCGCCATTTGTTGTGGCTGATCCATAACACACCCCAAAATTGGGGACCCACCTTTTTTGCAGGCTTGCAGAAGAAATCTCAGGGACCCAGATGCTAAAAATGAAGAAAAGAAAAAAAAAATGCATAAGTGTTGAAAGTGTCACGAAATCGTGACCTGTCGCACCATCACTGTCGAAAAATAGAAAAATGTCATGATATCGTGACATGTCGCTAGAAAAAATGAAAAGGTGTCGCGAAATCGTGACATGTCGCTGGCAAAAATGAAAAGGTGTCGCGAAATCGTGACATGTCGCTGGCAAAAATGAAAAGGTGTCGCGAAATCGTGACATGTCACTCCATCGTGGTCAGGCAGAAGAGAGAAAGGCAAATATGAAAATTGTCGCGACATCGCGACATGTCGCGTCATCGCTGTCGAAAAATAGAAAGTTTCACGAAATCGCGATAGGTTGCTCCGTCGCGGCCAAAGCAGGAAAAGTGTCACGAAATCGTGACATGTTGCTCCGTCGCTGTCGAAATTGAAAAAACGTCGCGATATCGTGACATGTTGCTCCATCACTGCCAGAACAAAAAAGTGTCACAAAATCATGACATGTCGCTCTGTCATAGCCAGGTAGGAGAGAGAAATGCAAAATGGAAAGCCGTAGCGATATCACGACGCGTCACAAAATCGTGGGTCAGACTGGTCAAAGGGCACAAAGCAGAAAAATGTCACGATATCGCGACAAAAATAGGTCAAAGAGCACAAAGCAAGAAAACGTCGTGATATCGCGACAGGAATCAGTCAAACAGGGCAAAAGGCCAAAATGGTCACGAAATCACGACAGGATCAACCAGAAAGCATAATGCATGAAATGGTCGCGAAATCATGACAGAAAGCAGCAAAGGGGAATGAAGCGAAAATGTGTCGCGAAATCGTGACAGGTCACAGTTTTGCGGCTCTGAAGTAACGAAGTAGTACGGATCGAAGTAGCGTAGCAATTTCATGACAAAAAATTGGCAAGTGTACGAAAATGGAAAATGGTAGTGAAATCACGACAGCATTGAGCGCAAAGGAGAGCAGAGTCAAAATGATAGCGAAATCGCGACAGTTTGCGGTGAGAAGGCCCGAAACAGAAAACGGTAGCGAAATCGTGATAGTTTGCAAAAAGAATGTTCGAAAGAGAAAATGGTCACGATTTCATGACAAGTAGTGGTCGAAGACGTACAGACGAGGAAAGCATCGCGATATCACGACATGTCGCGATTTCGTGACATGTCGCATTTTCGCGACATGTCGCATTTTCGCTGCCAAGAAGGTGAACAGGTTGCATGTTGTTTTTGTTGTGATTCTCACAGGAAGACGTTATAGAAGGCACAAAAAATGCAAGACACGTGGCATACAGGTGTCGGAGTTGTAGAAGCATTACATGCAGCGGCAGATTTCGAGCGTTTCAGAATCGAGCATGAAGTAAAAGCTTCGAAAAGGCAGGAATTTGAAAAGGCGCATTCTGGGAAATGAAATGAAGAGACGCAAGGAGAATCGAAGAGCCGTGCCAGACAGTATAAATCCAGAAGTGCAGATTGAATATAGGGTTGGAAATTGCCACTTGCAGTGTTGCAGAGACAAGGGCTTCATGCCATTTTGGGCCTGCACTTGGGTAATTTCCTTCATTTCTTTTGGATTTGTAAAACCTGGAACATTTTGTAATTGTAATTGATACATCATTTTAATATAGAAATACAGAGAGTTGGAATTTCATTGATGAGAAAGAAGGAGTCATTTTTGCATGCATGATTCAATGTGTTATCTTTCCCTTTTAGATTTCTAGGCTTATAGGTGAAGTTGAATGCAAGTGTTCTTGGTTACTTCATGTGAATGCCTAAATCTAAAACTACAGTAGAAACCCTAGAAACCCACCTGTCTTATCTAAATTGTGCGAATTTGCAAGTTCAGTAGGTTGGGTTGCATGCAAAAACCTCATTGTCTTTGGTTTTATCAATCAAGATGGCAATACTCTGGACGTAGCTTAGTTGAATATTCATTTGCATTTATTTTAATTTTTAAACCCATATTTATTTTCTGTATTTTAATTTCAGTCATTTAAATAAATAATTGAAAACCCATCAAAGCTCAGAGTCCATTGCAAATCCAAATTAAAGTGAACTACAGTGGCCCTTGTTAACATCCACTTGCAACCCTAAGGTATTCCCTGTATTTATAGTGAGCAGCATCATTGGTGTTTTAGAATCAACATAAGAGGAACCTTGGAGAAATTAATTTCTTTGCAAGCAGAGGATTTTGGGACTCAAATCCTACCGGAGAGTGTGCTTTCACAATTGGGTGAAAACACCACTCAACATGTTGTTTCTTGGAACCTATAAGGATTGCACTCTTTACATAAACCTTTCTTGTTTAATGTTCATTGAAGGCTTTCCTACTTGTGAGTTGGTTCGTTGATTGCCACATGATTTATGGTTATGTGATTTAACCTATGTTATGCTTAAGATAAATTAAGGTAGATGGAATGGTATATTTTTTATATTTTAACTTAGTTTGATTGATCATATTTAGCTTGCATATAAGAGGTTTTACTTTTAAAATATTATGGATTAGTTTTGCAAGTATAAATATTGCTTGATGTAAGAAAAGTAAAGGCTTTAATTAATAAATTTGATTAAATTTTTATTGTGTTGTTCTTTGGGAGAAAGACATTTTAGGAGTTTATTTATTGTAGATAACTATTGGTTTTTGGGTCTTTAAAAAAAAAAATCATTATGTGAGGAATTAATGTAACACCCCAAGTCTACTCACTTGGTTGTCCATTCACCCCAAGTCTACCCACTTCGTTGTCCAACTTTCAGAGGTTTCAATTTTGATAAAAAATATCTATTTTTTTTCTTTTACTTTGAAATATTATATCATTTTCTAGTATGAGCATGTTATTTCATCTTCATGAGTACCATTCTGTGGCAGTAAGAATACTGATGAGATAGATATTGGCTAAATCTCGTAGAGTTACCTCTTTTGAACTTCACTCTCCTCATGATATTCCATGTTCAGGTAGTGGGTTTCTTTTCCTCTATGGCCCATAACACCTAGAGGTGTGACACAACTTTCATGTGTCTTAACATGAATTTATGAAATTGTATTTTTACATCATGTAAGACTTAGCACATACATGCTCGAGCTAGACGATCATCCATTATTTTTGGTGCTTCTATCTGTATATAGAGCTTATTTATACGCATCATATCAAGTTTGTGTTTTCTCCCTCTATTTAATTTTTGGTCTTAGGTTCATAGATTCAGAATCCTTGCTCCATTTTATAGTTAGTTTACGTAGTTTTGTGAAGTTTTATAATGGTACATTATTTCATGTTCTAACTATAAAATTTTATTAAAAATAGGCATAGGTCATAGATGCTACATTATAATCATGTCAATATTGTCATATTTATATTTTAATACAATCTTGTCATTTTTAGATCCTTTAATTCATTTTGTAATCAATTTCATAAATAAATTTAGATGAATCAAACACTCTTGTAAATTTGTAATAAGTAGTAAAATTTGCATTTGTCTTTGCAATTTATGCATGAAAGTAAAATGCATTGTAGTTGCACTCTAATCTAGTTTTATTTTTGCATTCATGTCTCTAGTTTCTTAATCCAAAATAAAAATAGGGAAATAACTTTATTTTGCATTAGCTTTGAAAGAAAAATTCACATACATCTAGGATTTATCATCTTGCATTATTGTTTATACTTGCATTGCACCCCTTGTCAAAGTTTATATTTAGGATAGGACTTAGAATTTTTAATCCCTAGGTGTGTGTTCGAATCAATCCATATAGAATAGATTGGTAGGCTTCACAAATTATCACCATAATGTTGAGTGTGGGTATGCATTTCACATGTCCACATATTTGTTGATATCTACATGAACACCACATGGGTCTAAAAATAATTTATCCTACTAAAAATTCCTAATCAAGATAAAAAATGATATAACACTTTAAAAAAAATAATTTAATTAGTTATCTATTTAGAGAAAATTAATAAATACTAATGAGAAGCTAACCAAATTTTAGTAGACACTAAATAATTCTTGAGACTATATTATATATATACCAAGCCCAATATGCCAACATCCCACATATACTTTAGGACTCCTATAGAGTATCTTGTGGTGGGAAAAAAAGAGTCATAAGGAGGGGTCTTTATAACCTCTCACATATCTATCTTGGGTTATGTACCTAAGAAGGTCATACTCATGTATTGAAGTCTTGCACATACCTCAATTTCGCTCTCACTTATGACCATGTATTATGTATGTCAAGAGGACCAACATCTTCCACTTACCATCGAGGTATACATGAAGGGTGGGAATATAGGAATGTTTAGGTATATACTAAATCCTCTTGAAATATATTGATTAGACTAGTATATTGATAGAAGGAATTATATGGAAACAAACATATATTCTTCTATTCTATTTAGGAATAATAATAAAAAATATATTTAAACTCCCCTTTCTCCCTAAACCATGGCCAAACATCACTACCTTACCTGAAATGTTTCCTACCAATTGGATCACAATTCTAACTCCTTTCCACCATTGACTAAGGTCTAGGGGACCAAGTCACTTTAAAAAATCCCACATTTGAAGAAGATGAGGAATGTCCTCCTTTTGGGATCCTCTCCCTAGTCCATAATAAACAAAGTAAAGCCATATTTAGGTCCATAGATCATATTGTTGCCTTCCTACATGGGAACAAGGAATGTATACAAACTATTTTAAGAGTATACAAATTGTCCCTAGTTACTTTTATTATATATGGATCCCTTTATGACATTCCTTAGAAACCTATGATAACTTCTATAACTTCAAATCAGACATACTTTTCTCATGCATATTTATATATACACCTTAATGCATCAACCCTCAATCATAGAAGTTCAAATCCTACCATTGCTATATTTCTATAGAAGGTGGGTCACCAAATCCACTACCCTATTTAGGATATTATTCATCCTTACCTGATGCAGGAGCATCCAGCATCACCTACAGTAGAAGCATCCAGTTGCGGGAGAGCCACTTCTGAAGAGTCGGCTCAGGAAGAAGAAGAAGAAGGCACAAAAAATTTTTCTAAGGCAGAGGAAGAAAACTATAGCGAAATCATGACGTCATGATTTCACGACGTCACGAAATTGTGACCTCTAGGTGAGGCAAAGGCAAAGGTAGGAGTTTGTCATGATATCGCGATGTCGCGATATCGCGACGTTGCAAAATCATGACATGAATCGGAAGTCAGGGCGGAAGTGAAGAATTGTAGCAAAATTGCGATGTCGTGATTTTACAATGTTGTGAAATCATGACGTCAGAAAGGCGAAGGCAAAGGCAGAGGTTTTGGTAGCAAAATTGTGACGTCGTGATTTCGAGAAGTCACGAAATTATGACATTTTTCGAAGCAGAGGCACGGAGGCAGTTTTCGTCGCGATATCGCGATGTCGCGATATCGCAACGTCTCGATGTTGTGATGGTTTTCGAAGTAGAGGCTCGGAGGAAGTTTTCATCATGATGTCATGACGGTTTTCAAAGCAAAGGTATGGAGGCAGTTTTCATCATGATATCACGACATCGTGATATCGTGACATCGTGATGTCACGATGATTTTCAAAGTTAAGGCACGGAGGTAGTTTTCGTCGTGATATCATGACAAAAACCAAGGCAAACGACTTGCAGGAGAAGTGGTCACGATATCGTGACATGTCGTGATATCGTGACAAGAATTTGAAAAGAAATCTCGGAGGCAAAATGGTCGCGATATCGTGACATGTCACGATATCGTGACCAAAAAAGGGAAAGCAGAGCAGGGAAGAGGAAACGTCGCGATATCACGACATGTCGCGATATCATGACGGAGAGAGAAAAAGGCGTGGGAGAAGAAGGAAATGGCCACATGGATGGCCACGTGCATGGAAAAAGAGGACGACACATGGCACCAAGGTGCAGTTAAAGCGGGTGATTACCCAGGAATGCGGGAAACGAAGGGGATGGGTCACGCGGAGTGATCTGACGAAAGCGGCGATGACAGGGGCCATGCGGAGTGGAGTATTAAATTGGGTTGGTGTCCCGGTTTTCACGTCTTTGTAATTAATCGGGTTGGTGAACCCATTTATGCATAAGTTGTCTCAGAGGATCGGGGCCTCTATAAAAACCTGGTTTGATGTATTAGTCGGTGGTGGATCGAAGAACGCACTTAGAGCGTAGAAGTGAGAAGAGAAGACCAAGTCGAGCGCTGGTCATTGTAAAGCCTACGGGATATTTGTAATATATTTTTCCAGTATATTTTAATGAAAATTAGGGTTTGAAGAAGTGTGTTTTCTCGATCTCCCATCAGTGGTATCAGAGCTAATGTTCCTGAGTGCATAAACAGATTGTCGATCATGAGGTAGTTTGCACCAGGATCTGCGGGAGGGTTCTGAGAGAGGAGAGAGAGTTTAGGATTCCTAAGCATGTTAGCAGATCATCAGACGTGAGGCAGCTACACCGAAATCAGTTGAGCTTTGTGAGTAAAGCTAAAAAAAAATGCATCCCCGAAGAAGCCGGGACAGCAAGAACGATGTGGTGCCAGAGGAAGAGTTCTTGGCATTGCAGCGGCAATTTAAAACCTTGCAGGAGGAACTGCTCAAGAGAGATTTGCAGAGGCAAGTGAAGGCCCTACAAAGAGAGCTACGCAGACAGCATGAAGAAAGACAAAAAAAAAAGATGCGAGAGTGCATCAGAAGTTGAAGCAGGCTGCAGAAGAAGTATGCAGCAGTAAAATCTGTCCGGTAGAAGACAAAAGTTTATCTGGCCAGGAGACGGAGTTGGAATAGGCTACAGGGGCAGAAGAATGTTTGGAGGTGTTGCAGGAGGTAGCAACCAGACCATGCAGAAGTGAAAATCACTTCTCCACTTACCCTGGGTGTCTGATATAGGAGCATCCAGCAGCACCTGTAGTAGAAGCATCCAGTTGTGGGAGAGCCACTTCTGAAGAGTCAGCTCAGGAAGAAGAAGAAGAAGGCACAAAATTTTTTTCTAAGGCAGAGGAAGAAAACTGTAGCAAAATCATGACGTCACAAAATTACGACATCCAGGCGAGGCGGGGGTAGAGGTAGGAGTTTGTCGCGATATCGCAACGTCGCAAAATCATGACATGAATCGAAAGTCAGGGCGAAAGTGAAGAATTGTAGAAAAATCATGACGTCGTGATTTTGTGACATCATGAAATCATGACGTCAGAAAGGCGAAGGCGAAGGCGGGGGTTTTGGTAGCGAAATCACGACGTCGTGATTTTGGGACATCACAAAATCATGACATTTTTTGAAGCAGAGGCATGGAGGCAGTTTTTGTCACGATATCACGACACTGCGATATCGCGATGTCGCGATGTAGCGATGGTTTTCAAAGCAAAGGCTCGGAGGCATTTTTCATCGTGATGTCACGATGGTTTTCAAAGCAAAGGTACGGAGGCAGTTTTTGTCACGATATCGCGACGTCACGATGTCACAATGGTTTTCAAAGTTAAGGCACAGAGGTAGTTTGCATCGTGATATCATGATGAAAACCAAGGCAAAGGGATCATAGGAGAAGTGGTCAGGATATCACAACATGTCTTGATATTGTGACAAGAATTTGAAAAGAAAGCTCGGAGGCAAAATGGTCGCGATATCACGACATGTCGCGATATCGCGACATGTCACGATATCACGACCAAAAAGGGAAAGCAGAGCAGGGAAGAGGAAACGTCATGATATCACGACATGTCGTGATATCATGACGAAGAGAGAAAAAGGCACGGGAGAAGAAGGAAATGGCCACACGGACGGCCATGCGCACAAAAAAAGAGGATGACATGTGGCACCAAGGTGCAGTTAAAGCGGGTGATTACCCAGGAACATGGGAAATGAATGGGATGGGTCACGCAGAGTGATCTGACGAAAGCGACGGTGACAGGGGTTGTGCGAAGTGGAGTATTAAATCGGGTTGGTGTCCCGGTTTTCACGTCTTTGTAATTAATCGGGTTGGTGAACCCATTTATGCGTAAGTTGTCTCAGAGGATCGGGGCCTCTATAAAAACCCGGTTTGATGTATTAGTCGGTGGTGGATCGGAGAACGCACTTAGAGTGTAGAAGTGAGAAGAGAAGACCAAGCCGAGCGCTGGTCATTGTAAAGCCTGCGGGCTGTTTGTAATGTATTTTTCCAGTATATTTTAATGAAAAGTAGGGTTTGAAGAAGTGTGTTTTCTCGGTCCCCCGTCATTACCCTTTATTATAAAATTGATTTAGGATGATTCTAGTTGCTATATTACACAACCAATAAACTCTAATGAAATAAAATATAGGTGTATTCTTCTTAGAACCCCAACCTCTCTACCTATTATTCATAACCTTCCTTGCATTCCAAGTGTAAATATAGGGTTTTACCATTGATATTAAAGAGCTTTGATATGAATAATAGAATGCATACTCTAAAAATACATATCCCACATTTCATAAATTATACCACAACTATCAAAAACATCTTGTACCACAACCCATAATTCAATCCAAGGGCACTCATCTATTCACAAGTATTCCTATGAGGACACATGTAATGAACTACTTAATTCTATAGTAGATAGTATCCCATTTACTCCAAGTTTTGAAATACCTAAATTTTATATCTACCATGGTATAGAAGGCACCATTGAACATATTAGTCATTTTCATACTATATGTAGTTACATTACATATTCTAACAACCCAAATCTACTCACTTGGTTGTACCACACTACAATTCATAAATAAAACTGTGCATTATTTTTTTCGTTTTAATACAACAATTTACTCATAAGTTTACCTTCAAGTTCTTAGCAAACTTGCTTCACCCAATTATTTATTAGCATAAGCTTAACTTAGTACAGGTATATTACACCACTTTTGGGTTCAAGACTACTGCAGACCAGTCACCCAAGTGGACGAGATCGACCAAATCCCATAAAGGTGCCATTAGTGGAATTGACTTATCTCATTTAACATCCTTGTGTTCTGGCATGAGGGTCAATCCACGATAGGGGTTATCCTCTAGGGCCCATAACACCTAGAGGGTGGACACTTGCTTCCCTATCCCTTACCATTTTGAACCTTCAACTATTCATCGACCATGTTCCTATACTAAATGAAAGGAAAATAGCATATTTATGCCCAATATCTAGTTGATTATCCTCTTCTCGAAGTCAGTTAGAGCCATGCCAATACACTGGCCTTGGTCTTAATCTCACATGCTCTTTATGACCCACATTTGTATGTCCCATACCATACAACGAGGCTTAACCAGCTAGGTCAAAGATACATGGGATCTATCATAGTACTAATCCAGATGCAACCTAGAGAAGGCATCCCATACCACCCCTCATTACCAGACTTGACCTAGTCATATTATTCGACCAATTCTATTAGTCTATAGTTGCTCTAGATGTTGTTGTGTGCCTACCTACACCTCAACAATATTTGGGTGATTTTTTTGAGCATCCTTTTCACTCAATGCTCAATTTCATGGTCAGTTTAGGGCTCCTCAACCAATTCTAAATGTTTTGTTTTCATGCCCCACTAATATTTCCAACAAGAGTTTTCCAACCCATCCATTTAGGTTTAAGTTTCCACATAGATAAAAACTTCTCAAGGAAACCTATAAATAACTCTAAGCTTTGGGAGATACCAAAGATTTACACACATAATTACTTTAAATAAAATAAATGATGCAAAAAATATCCTCCATTCTATAATTATAATATAGTTTCGAGGCTTAAGGGAAAGAACAAGTTTTAACATAATTCCCTATGCATCTATCTTGAGTTCTTTCAAACATAAGCACAAGCATATCTATAGACCCTTTTTATTTTCTATCAAATTAAACCCATTTCTTTTCTCATATTTTAACTTCATATAGAATTCAGGTTTAAAGTATTCTTTCCATAAAATGCAATACATCAAAGACTTTAATACAATTTGCTATGTAAAAACATACCCCTATATTTAATTCCATATTTGCTGCCAACAAAGCAACCCCCCATCACGCTAAGGGTTTTATATAAAATACAAGTTTAGCCAATGTTATTAATTCATTCCATGGGATTCGGTATGCTTTCCACTTGAGAGTTATAACACAACTCAAGGTATTAGACATTCCAATAAAGGAATGTTGGTCCCAACACAACATGTAGCCATACAACGGTATTAAAATAAATTAACCAAATAGGATACCCAATAACCATTATGACCTTCACGTCAGCTACTCATGATGTCTTGATAGCAAATTGGTTAACACAACAAAGTCTTAGAATGAATGTTTTACAAAGTTTGGTATAATTTTCCATGCATTTTACTATTCTAGCTTAGCCCCTCTGCATATAAAATACACAAAAGTCTTATTTAAAATATAACAAGGTTTACGTTGCTCTCCCAATGCAACATTTGCTATAAAAAATTTTATTTAACATAATTTGGGAGCCTGGAAACCCAGATCGAGATGTTTTGCCAACATAATATACACCAACACCTAAAGTATGGTTTAACTCTATTTTATAAGTATTGGATGCATAAATTACTAATTAATACAAAAGAGTTCTCATTGCTTAAACCACCATACATAGTAATTAAACCATTGAACTAATTTATCAATATTATATTAATTTTCCCCTACACAGAATTCACATGAAAACTAAGTACATGCTTTCACAAGCCTCTACTAAACTTGTATAATAGATTTAAGATGTTTTAATCCAAAATCATACTTATAACTTTTACTTGAATACACTGCTCATAGATATGGAAAGACACAATATAGTTTTGCTGGTTCAACAAACTTTCTAGAATCCGTTTGCTACATTATAAAAGAGCATCCTTCACAGGTATAACATTTGGAGTTTGAGTTCTAAAATATACAAGGAGAAACTCTAACACTAGACAGGGTGACACCCCAACACTTTTTCCACACATCACAATGACTGCAACTCAATCATACATCAATTGTTTAGGCATGTCTTGTACATATATGTACCACAACTCTCATCAGAATACAATTGTGTGAAGGTAAATGTGCTAACATATTATTAAACATGCAACTCGGTGGCTACAGTCCTCCACTCAGCTATTGTCACCCTCGTTGGCATTTTTCACACTGCCCACTGAAACTTCACTCTCTACCTTGATGGTATGAGGTATTAGGATGAAGGGATCAGATTTTGGCTCTTCACTACATGAATGCATTTCTACTACATACAACATGCATACTTGCAGATGTTTACCAGAAGTCACACTGCATACTATAATACTAATGCATGTGGTTCACTTTAAACATCTTCCCATTTTTGGGTAACAATAATATTCACAACCAAGACAAAGCATATATCTAATTATGAAATTATGAAGCATTCACATAGGCCATCAATAACTTCAAATAGGTGCACATTCAACATAGTTCTTCCCATTTCATTTTCACATAGGAAAACAAGCAAACTTCCTAGTTCAAACATAATCCTTTCTCTTTAAAACCAAAAGCAAACAAGGATAAATTACTATGAATGATCTACCTAGAGTCCTTCATAGTGCTTATCCCTTCCAATAGTTGTCTGACACTTCCAGATCTTCCACCGCCAATACATTCACGTAGTTCTTCTTTTTTTAAAAATAATTCCCAAAAAACAACCAAAACAAAACAAAGACATCCATTCAATTTTTCCCTTTTCTCTTTGAAGTCGGTTTCCTCCCCATTCGGTCCTCCACTACGTCCAACAAATTTTCTTTTAATTACTTTTCCTCCCTTATCGATTCTCGATTATGGAGAGGGTTAAAATCATTATGACATCTAACACCTTGCACCAATGCAGTTAAGTTGACCACTACTCCACACCACGATCATCCATTCCACGATGAAGAAAACCATTTACTTTAATTTTACATATTTGCTACCATTTAAACATAGCTCAAATCATTTATATAAAATAAAATTCAAATATAATATTTACCTACTCTTTAAGTAATTGACATCCATAATAATACACTTGCATTCGGACTTCTTTAAACCATGCATACATCCACTTATTTGCATTCCTATTTTATATCTATTTTCTTTTAATTTAAACTATATGCATATTGAAATAATCAGTGGCTCCCATCATCATCGCCACTCAAACCAAACACAAAACTCAGTCAAACATGGCATCTACATGATATGCAAGTATGTGAGCATCCATGTACTCATGAGCCGAATCATCACTTCCCTTATTACCTTTTTCGTCGACTAACTTCCCTTCCTCGATGACTTTGAACCTGGTCCTGCATTCACAGTAGCTATCAACAGTACCATAATTCACAAGAAAAGGTGGGGTTATTACCAATTTACTTATCTACAAATATCTATGTGAGGAGGGTCATTACATCCTCCCCCACTTAGGACAAACACAATCCCCTGTGTTTCATGCAAAATTAAACAAGAAATATCTTGCATAAGGATTTAGTAAATACCAAAGTAATCAAATAAATTCATGATTTCCATTTCACACATAATATCCCATTCATCATATTCATCATAGAATCACAATTACTCTCATTTGGCATATATCTAAATCATATAACATGTCATATTGTATTCATTCAAAACATATACTATCACATGTACAAAATCACTTTGCTTAAGCAACACAAACCACATACAAGCTACTCTACTCAGTAACTCAAACCAACATAATCTACTCTACTTAGTATCCAGTCACATATTTGTTTGCAAACATACATAGATCATCAAATCACATGAAAGTTTTTTTCAAAAATTCTAAATCTACTCAAACAAATAGGGAAACTATTGTTGCATATCTGCCATGTTCTCCCACGTGGTATTTCTATGTATGAGTAGTGGTCCCACTAGACTCGATATTGCTCTATATTCCTCTTCCTTAGGTTCTTGGTTCTAAAACCAAGTATGCGAATAGGTCAAATTTCAATTTTGAGTGGGTCGGTCATCTATAATTTAGAAACATCCAAGACATGAGTGGGATCAAAAATATATTTTCTAAAGAGGGACACATGGAAGACATTGTGAATTTTGGATAGGCTTGGTGGTAGAGCAAGTCTATAAGCAACAAGGCTTATCCTGGCCATAATTTCAAATGGACCTACATATCTGGAGTCCAGTTTAGAATATTTTATAGAACTTTTAGTTGGTTTCACCCTTAAGAATACCATGTCTCCCATAGAATATTCCCTTAGTATCCTTTTTAGGTCCATGTAGCTTTTCTGGTGATCTACGACCTCTTTTAGCTTCTGCTGAATTCTTTTCAATTGTTCTTCCATTTATTTTATCATTTTTGGTCCGATCACTACCCGATCCTCCAGATTATCCCAAGACAAGGGAATTTGACACCTCCTTCCATATAGGGCTTCGAAAGGTGCCATACCTAGTGATGCATGATAACTATTATTATATGTAAACTCCACTAGGTATAAGTAGTCTTCCCACTTTGTATGTTGATCCATGTAGTACATTCTTAACATATCTTCCAATACTTGGTTTACTCTTTTAGTCTACCCATCAGTCTCAGGATGATAAGTAGTACTAATATTCAATTTGGTTCCCAATACCTCATGCATTACCTACCAAAATTTAGAGGTAAAACGAGAGTCTCTATCAGATATTATGACCTCTAGAAAACCATGCAGTCTTACCACTTCCCTAGAAAACTTACTCGCTATTGCAAGAGCATCATCTTGCATATTTCCTGGTATAAAATGTGCTACATTGGTTAGCTTATCCACTATTACCAAGATTGTATCATGCCTAAACCTTGTTTTAGGCAATCCCACTATAAAATCCATTGATACCACTTGCCATTTTTGTGTAGGTATCTCATGTGGGTATAGCTTCCTAACTGGATGTAAATATTCTACTTTCACTTTTTGACACTCTAAACATCTAGCCACATAGTTAGTGATATATTTTTTCATACCTATCCAAAAATAAGTTTTCCTCAAATTCTCACATATTTTTGTCCCTCTTGGATGCATCGAATAAGGTGTATTATGTGCTTCCTTAAGGATTGTTTCCTTCAACCCTCCTGAGATTGGAACTACCAATCTATTATTATAAAATAGTAGATCATATCTGATCACAAAGTCTATAACCTTTCCAAGTTCTTGCTCAATCTGAACCTTACATGATTGGCATAATTCATCCTTTGCTTACAATATTTTAATTTGGTCTAATAGATCATATTGGTATTTTGTCATTGCAGTAATGTGCCCTCTCCTACTCAGAGCATCTGCTACCTTATTCTCCTTACCCTTAATATACTCAATGCCAAAATCGTACTCAGCTAAAAATTCCATCCAACATCTTTGTCTGGCATTCAATAAGGGTTGAGTGAATATGTACCTCAAACTTTGATGATCTATTTTCAATTCAAATGGTTTTCCCAATAAATAATATCTCCAAATTTTTAGAGCATGAACAACCACTGCCAACTCCAAATCATGAGTGGCATAATTTACCTCATGTCTCTTAAGCTTCCTAGACTCATAGGCAATAATCACATCATCTTGGGTCAAAAATCCCCCTAACCCTTCAATTGATGCATTCGTGCACACTATAAATTGCTTATTAGGATCAGGTAATTGCAAGATCGGTGTAGTTATCAAATAATTTTTTAAAACTTGAAAATCTTCTTCACATTGTTTTGTCCACTTAAAGGCTTTACCTTTTCTTTGGATATTTGTAATAGGTTGGGAAATTCTTGAAAATCCTTTGATAAATCACCTATAATACCCTGCAATACCCATAAAACTTCACACCTCTATCACATTAGTAGGTGTTGGCCAATCAATTATTGCTTCAATTTTCTTGGGATCTACTACAATTCCTTCCATGGAGATAATATGTCCCAAATATTGTACTTGTAGAGTGTAAAACTCACATTTTGATAACTTTCCATAAAGTCAATTCTTTCTCAGAATCCCAAGTACAATTCTCATATGTTGATCATGTTCCTCCTTGCTCTTGGAATAGATCAGTATATCATCCAAAAATATGAGCACAAACTAGTCCAATTGCTCTCTAAAAATACTATTCATGAGATTCATGAACACAATTGGGGCATTAGTCAACCCAAAAGGTAGAACAGTAAATTCAAAATATCCATACCTTGTTCTAAATATTATTTTAGAAGTGTCTTCTTCTCGTATTCACAACTGATGATAGCCATATCTCAAGTCTATCTTTGATAAGATGGTTGCTCCTCTCAATTGGTCAAACAAATCATCAATTCTAGGTAACGAATACCTATTTTTGATAGTAAATATGGTTTAAATTCACTTTGACCACAATAAATCCTAACCCTTTGATTAGATTCATCCATAAATTCTATCCATCTCTCATAAAAATTTAGAAGAGCCTTATGCACCTTCAACCAATCAACTCCTAGAATGATATCAAACACATGCAAAGGTGCCACATACATATGCCAATAAGATTTTCCTTGTGGAAAAGTAATATGGGCATCAAAAAGAAATTTGTTAACTTGGTAGGTTTACCCTAACCCATACTCTACCTTCTAACCATTGGCTAATAATATAGGTCTAACAGATATGTCCCTATAGTAGCAGAAACCTCGGTTAAGATTTATTTAATAAATTTATAGTAGTTGCACTTCATTTCTAGTCTTATTTCATATTTATAATATCATTTTGTCTTTATTAATACGGGGCCTAATCCATGACAGGCCCCCAAATGAAGTAACACTATTTTGTAGGTCTTCCAACAACAATGAAACACCCATCATAGCAAAAAATACATTAGCAACAATAAAACACAATTATGGCTCACACGTATTAAAACCCACCTACATTCGAGGGACCCCAAGAGAAACCATCAAAGTGCTTTATATATTGTTAAGAAAGAAAAGGAGATTCACCTTGTAACCTTTGTATCAGTTTCTCAATAAAACAAGTTTAAAGCATTTCTGAGCATGTTAAATTATCATTGTTAATTTGCTTGATCAAATGGTAGCCTTTGGTATGCTTCTATTACACCTATTTATTTCTTGTATATTTTAGACATTTATTTGTATCCTTATTCTATAGTTTATCTCATTAGAAAAGGAATGTTGATTTTACTTCAACTAAATCTACTAGTTTTAATGTGAAAATAATTAAGAATGAAGTGAATAGTTCTTAATTACCACTTTCTATGAGTAAATATAACTCTTTGAATCATAAAATTATACTTGGTTATATTTATAAAATGCTTCAAGATATTACAGATTTTCTTCTAAATTTTGAAGGAAATAATCAATGGTGAAAGAGAACCAAAAAACTCATTCAAAATAATAATAGATGACTTTGAGTGAATTATGAAGATGCCATTATGCAATTGTTGATGTAAATATTTAAATATGTGGTGATAAATTATAACAAGAAAAATCATGGAGTAAATTAAATAAGGAATTTAATAAGTACATAGGATACAAAATATACCTCAAATTCCTCTTGATTGATGTTAGTAGGGTAAAGAAGAATTCAAATTATATTCTAAAATATTATTAGAAGATGATACTCATAACATTGGTAAGGTTCTATAAAAATGACATTATTGATGATATAGGTTTGATACTTATATCAATACCTTTGATGCTAATCTAAATTTTTAATAAAATTATAATAAACCTCCTATAATAGGGATATTTAGGATACCAAAATTTAGTCAAATTAATGGCATCTAAAAAGATATCAAAGAGAGAGTCAATTCAATTTTAGTAGCTTAAAAAAAATAGATTCCAAACATTACAACATATTATATCTCCTAATATATTAGATAATCCATTAAAATAATGGCACACATACATTTAGCTATATTTAAAAGAAAAATAGGGCATCCTTTATATCATATGAATCCTTAAGCATAAAAAATTCATTTTATGATCACATATAAAATTATGTTCTTGTGCAACAAAAACATTCTATGTCATCTAATAATAAGAGAGAAGTTAATATCTAACAAAATATTATGTGGTATATGCACTCTATTATTCTTTTATTTCTATGATAAGCATGATATCATTAAGTACGAGAAGGTTATCTTGGATTACGAGCATAATCAATATTATTTTTTTATTAATGCTTATGATTGAATATATAAATTTTATAAAGTAATTTTTAAAATAAAAAGGACTTTGATATGAAATGTATGGTTGATGATATAAATATAATACAACTTGTAAAAGGACTATTTTAGGAATTTAAAGTTTGAAAAGAAAAAGAATATCTAAATGTTATCTTCAATGAAAATATAATTCTTACGATCTTTGATGACATGTTGTAATATATTAATTATTTAAATGTCTAAAATGGAAGGTATACATGATTAATAAATCAAAAGGTATAATGTAACTATACTAAATTGATTCATGTAAAATATAGAATGCATCTCATTAGGTAAGTATACCAATGAGAATTAACAAGAGACATACCAAACATGTATTCAAACAAAGCAAAAATATATTTTTAGAGGATAAATCTATCAAGATCAAGGGATTAAATGACATCCCTAGTTGGCTCAACCATATTAGTGTTCATTAATTTGGTTACAAGGATGACTATTTAAATTGAAGGTTTGCATAAGTTTTTTTTTTCCATTCCAAAGGAAATCATATTTAAATGAATTAGACTTTAATGTTAGAAATCAATATATTTTTAGATATACATAAATGGTCATCATCCTAGGAATTATAACTTATTGTGATATTTAAATATACCAAAAACATAGTTATATTGAAGATTTACCATAAATTATACAATGATTTCCATTTGATGATATAATACACTTAATTAGTCTATCTTTATATGAATATCCATATTCTGTTTATATGAGATATGAGCTATTATACTTCTAAGTTAAGCTTAACTACTCACATCAATATTAGCTTTAAATATAGAGCTAGTTACACTAGAATATAAAATAAATTAAGATGTGAATGTTGATTTTGTCTAGGACATAAGTTACATTGAAACAATTAATTAAATACTATAGGTAAAAAATTCAAGGAGTCCAACATTAGCCTTTAAGCTTGACATGGCAGGAAAGAAGAAGTGAAATGATATCTCCTTAAAAAGTACTTCTTTCAATTCAAGATCAAAAAAACAAAAACTCAAAACTAATTCAATATAAAATTAAAGTATGGAGGAATTTACTTAGCCATGACACTACAATTTTAACACAATTAAAGTTATCCCTTAAACAAGGTGTTGAAAGGTTATCATGACAAAGAATAAAAAAATACAATACATACCCTCATTATACAACTAAAAAACATGTATAAGTAAAGTAGACAAATACCAAGTATACAAAATATATCTATTCAAAATAACATTGTGCCAAATGGTTTCAAAATAAAGGACATCAAAAAAACTAGGCTCATGGATGTTAGGATCTAGTAACAAAAGTTTATTGATAAATAGAAAATATCATCAATTGGTGGGTTACAAACTAGATCAAATTGAATCATAAATTCATTACTAACATAAGAATAATCTACTTCTAGTTATAGTGAGATATATTGAAAGCAACATTGAGTTGGCATTTTCTATAACCCTTTGTAGAGTTATCACCATGACTTGGACATTGGATTGAAAGGAATCTTTAATTATTATTTTTATCCACCACATTAATGTTTAATTATGCTTGAAAATGATAAAAAATACATTAAAAAATAGGTGGAATTACTAATCAATATGGTGTTACAAATCAACACATAGTGTATCATGCACTCACTACTAATATGGGAATAATGTTCTTGTAGTAGCATCAAGTTGGCATGTGTATACCACTTGGTTGTGATCTCACCATGCATTGGTCATTGGAATGATATAGATATTCAATTCCACTATGGCAACGACCAAATTGAGGATCATGCACAATTAGGCTCAAATATTATCTATGACTAGAGTCTTGAATATAGGTAGAGTTGTAGTATGAACACCCCTTTTAGGTTTTTTTTCTATGTATTGTATCAAATACCCAATTTTAATTATGAACACTAAATGGTAATAATAGAATTAATAAATTGATTATTGAAAATTAATGTTTGATAAATGAATCAAGGTTATTATAATTTTGTTTTCGAAGCTTTTCCATCAAGAATGCTCCTATACATGATGCTTATAAATAATACACAATATAGTTGAAATATGTCTCTATATGAATACAATTGTTTTATTTTAAAAAATAGAATTAAGGACATAGGCCATAATTCATTACTCATCAAATTCTAAGAAATTAGGTTCATCACAAAATATGACCACATCACTTTAATTTTTCTTGTTCTTATAATAAATGAGGCATAATATTAAATATATTTTAAATTAAACTTTCATTCATGTGCATTTTACAAAGTAATAAATTTCCTATATGTTTACTATCTAAAATAATATTAGTGTATCAATTTATAATATAAAATAATGATAGAAAAATATTTGATTTCTTTTGGGTTTTTTATTCTTTCATGAGAAACTTGACTCATTGAGAAATTATTGAGAATTTGGCAAAACTTGGCCACATGGGTAAAACACAAAAAATACAAAATACAAAACTCATTGAGATATTTTGTATGTTTTATTTAATTCATTTTAATGAGAAATAATTATAATGTATTTCATTGTTGAGAAAATATAATAAAAAATCAGCTATGTAGATCTCTAGTTTTTGTTTTAAATGTAATTTTTTAAAATTAAAATATTTTATTTTAATTTTTTTAGTTGAGTTTTTGCATACTTCCCAAATTTTCTTGATTTTCCAAGAAACTCTTCAAAAATGGTAAGTTTTCTAGATATATTTAGAATTTGTCAAGTTGTTAATCTAGTTGTTAGAATCGAGTCACTAGTTATTCTTACCACCCCTTAATTTTCTTTTTGGAAGTAATTGTTTGTTTTTTTAATAATACTTCTTATACACATCCACCATGGGGATTGAACCCGGGTCACATCATCGATAATGCAAGTGGAATCCTTACCGGTAGACCACACTCACAGGGATTGGAAGTAATTTTTAATCAATTTAGTTTTTTTATAGGGTGCAAATATGATGCAAGTCTGGTTTATTGCCTAATTGCTAAAAACTTTAGAAAACAAAGTGCAAGATCATGAAACAACTAAATACAAATGCTTAATCCAATATAATCTAAACTTGATGGTGCAATTAATATTTATGATTATCCTTTTGCAATGATCCTAGAAAGGAAATATAATGTTTAATCCATTTCACTAAAGTTTAGCAATACATATCAAAACTCTAATCTAACAACCTCACTTGATGTATATTAGAACTTAAAAGCACAATACTTGATTTTCCTTCTCAAAAGATGCATCTTACAAGTGTAATTTTCTATCAATGTAGTTTTTCCTTTAGAGAAGTGTGTCATACCAATGCAATTTTCCCTTTCAAACAAACACATTGTTCAAGTATAGTTTTTAGTATGGCATATATGTAGTCCTTTAGTACATTTATATTATGTGTACATAATATAAATTCTATGAGGTAAAAATATGATGATCATTGTGTAGTATTTGTTTGAATATCTCTAGGAATGATAGAATTCCTTAGTAGAGGGATCCAATCTTGATTTTATTTTATGGTTATTGATCCAAATGATGATAATTGCATATGGAGACAAAACATGCAAAAGGATACAAGAGACTAAAAATAAAGTAAATTCTAAAAAGGATAAGAGAAACAGGGAGAGAATAGCCAATATAATGGATTCCAACTTATATCTTCATGTAAAAAGCTTGCCAAGATCCCTCGTGGATGCTCCTTGATTGATCTATTAAACACCTATTTGGGAGTGACTAGAAATAAATATAAATCTATTATGACCATAGTGTATATTCAAGTATTAAGAGCTAAGGAATGATGATACTAACATGTACCTATAAATTTTGATTTCTCTTCTTATTTGTAGCTAGTCCCAATGGGTGATTTTATAGTCTACTCAAGCTCATTAGAGAACTAACATGTAGATATAGGATGTGATAGTGAGGGTGAAATAGGAAATTCATAAGAGTTATAGGAGGAATATTGGAGAGTTAATTACATTGATTTGGATTTACACATAGTCAAGATGGCATGCAACTACCAATCAAAGGGACTAGCTGGTAGTTCAAAAATTCTTGATTGTGCCATTAAGTGACTCACAATGTGGAATATGGAGATGATTGGTGCTGGAAAGTAGTAAAGATATTAGCAATTTAGTTCTATAGATAGTGGTATAAAAAAATTATTTCAATACAAGTACATCATATCTAGTTTCATCAACTTACAACTATGTCATATACAATCTCATAAGGTTATAGTAGATTTATTTCTAGGAATGTTGGGTATTTAAGCCTCAAAAAAACATAGGTATGTTTATAGTCATGGTAAATATTTTTTTGATCACTTTTCAATAGTATCACTTTTGTAATATTTGATATAGTTTTAGGATCCTCAAATGTTAGGCTATTTTATAACGTAATTCAAGCACAAAATGGTCATTTTCATAAAATTAGATAAAATTAGTAATGAATGATGTAAAATTAGGTGTCTACATTTGCTCTTTTTTATTACTCACTGTATATTGAAGATATAAAAAACCATCATATATGGCAACAATTTTGTGGCAAAAAGGAGAATATATTTTCCTTAGGTCAAATCCATGATATTGGTTTAATCAACACACAACTATTCCTCAACAAACACCCTTGCATTTTGAAGACAAAAATCTAATAAAACTAAGAAATCTTGAAAAGTTCATAATTTAAATGACATTAAAGACCATTAATGAGTTTGAAAAGATACAAAAAATGAAAATAATTTGGCAAAAAGGGTCATGACTTATTTTAAAGATAAAAAATGGAAATATGGTGGAAATATTGAGAAATGGAGATAAAAAATAAAAATGGGAGGTTTCAAAGGATAAAATGAGGTAAAACAAAAAAAAAAAATTAATGGGAGGGAGTTAAAACTGAAAAATCAAGGGAAAATTTAAAAATAGAAGAAAATGGGAAAAAATGAAGGGGAAGGGGGTATGAAAGGAGGGAAGGAAGGGATGGGGGCACAATTTTACCATGAAGGAGAGAGAAATAGTTTGAGAGAAAAGAACAATTAGAATTTGACAATGGATAAGGAATAGTGAACAATACATCATTCTATGGTTGTTTAAGCGATTAAGCAATGAAGGAACATAGAAACATTGGTAAGCAATTGTGACCCTACATTTTATTGGTCTTATGAGCTTTTTTATTTATGTTGGATTGACTCAGTCATAGGTTCTCTACTTGGCAATAAATATTTCATGTTTGTACAATGCATGTATGCATATGTATGATGTGATTATGTCCATACAATACACTTACAATTGTGTAATTCATTTATTGCCATATAGAAAAATTACATCTATATGGTATATTTAGGTTGTATAATGTGTTTCTATCCATATAATGCACTCACATCCATACAAAATACTTATTTCTATAGAATGCATTTATATTTACGGAACATGTTTGTTTCTACATGAAATGTTTGCAACCATATAGTTCACCTACAATTGTAAATCTCTCACATCATACGAGTGTCATGAGATAAAATTTTGGCATCTTTTGATTCATTCCCATTCTATATGTTGTCATTCATCTTGTCTATGGATGCAATATTCCTCTATAAATATAGAGTATCGAGAGAGGTGGTAACACACATTACAGATTTTCTAAGTCTTATAGGACAAGGATGATTATTTGTCACTTAATGGTGGTGGGGATATATTACATAATCCACATGCTTAATGTGGAGTTTAACCATGTGTTATTGATAGCACTTAGAAAGCAATGGTAATTAAATACGAGTACCTTTTATCTTCAAACAAGGGATATGATTATTATATTAGTGGATGTATGGAGGATTATTTATATATCAATCAAAGGAGATGCAATAAATAAGGGGTACAATCAAATATAGTGCTATAGAAGTTGATAGAGGATCTAGATTTTCCATTGTTATAGCATAGAATTGGCATCAATGTAATATACCTCCAGTGATAATTAGATAAATAGATAACATTGCTATGTGTATTAGTTTTGGGTATCCTGATAGGGGATGAGAAAATGGATGATGGTATGGGCATGGGGGAAGTGATGGTAGTTATGGAGGATGATTAGGTTGCATTTGTATGGGATCAATTACTATCAGTGAACCTATATCAGACACTACATTAGATAGTGTATAGGGATGGATGAAGTTGGGTATGTTGTTAACTACTTGAGATATATATATTAAACTATATAGAGGTCCTACAACCACCAAGGTTATTAGATAAGGTAGGTGATTGGTAAGTACCTATCTCTTTTTATAGAAATTATACTTTGAGATAGGATGTAAAGCATAAGTCATAAGATGGTTATAAACTTTGAGGAAGGTAATGGATGATCTTTAGGATGATCATATTGTATGGCGGTAGTATTATATACATAGAGGATGGACCAATGATGACTACTTGTTAGAAAAAGTATGATGGGTGAGATGGTTAGTGGGGATAAAGGCTTAATAGGAGTTGTATCATTTTCATTAGGTTTAGATATATCTTGTTAGGATTCAATATGTTATTGAGGGGTCATTATGGTTTACGAGAACCTATCGGGAGAGAGTGGAGTTAGTGACTTATATAATCTAGATATGTAGATATAGAATGATGTACATGATCCTATCATATCAAATATAGGCTAACCTTATCTTAGTGTTATAGAGGGGTACAAGCATTAGTACAAAAGGGATCATCCTTAGCAAATTATAGTATCATGGGAGAATGCACCTAGGTGGAGGGGATAGGTTGTGTCATACTTATAATGGTATAATTAGGAGGATATTAGTACGTGGGGGAGATAGATAAGAGCTAGCCATGCTAGCATGAGTTCAAATTTTGTCAACATCAAACAATGTAATGGAGGATGCAAGGGAAGAGCTAACTTGTATTAGGTTTGATATGGATGGTAGAGTGTCACTACCTATTGGTTTTTATGAAGAGTGAGATGGCTTCATATGGTACATAGCATGTTAGATTTAGATAGAGATGATCTATCAAGGTTGTTGATGATTTGGGAGATATATCATCAAGTAGATAAGGAGAGGGATAGGGATATGACACAACTACATATGGAGTAGGATTAGTTATTCATAGAGAGAGAAATGTGATTGAGCTAGAGGAGCAGGAGTTTGAGCATAGGTAGGAGAGAAAGAGGGTGTCCAAGGATATGGTAATGATGTGGTAGACCATTCATAGTATAAGTTTTAATCATTATACTATGGTATTAGAGGGTGTAGCAGGAGGGGAAGATATAATTTACATGCTTTTTGGGCAATTGTCATACTTTTAGGGATGGGTAGAATAAGCATAGAGCTATATGGGCAATTCCTAGGGGTATTTGGAGTATATGGAGAAATATCTAGTATAAGTCTAGGGTGACCTAATGTAAAACTAGGTTTTTTAGGTTGTACGTTGAGATCTACATATGGAGATAAATTGTTCGATGTACTATAGGTTATTGTATCATGTGATAATATCCATAGATTGACAACTCACATGACCCACTAGGACACATACTAAAAACCACTCAAGGTTAGTGACTCAGGAATACCATTGATTTATGAGAATATTATCTCCAATCAGAGGAACACTTGACAAGGGTTCCCAAATATAGGGACTATGGATGATAGATCCAGTTTTGATGATGTACCCTTTGTGATGATGTACCATTTTTATTATATCATTACAATGAAACTATCAAGGTTTATATATATATATATATATATATATATATATATATATATATATATCAATATTGATTAATTTGTGTGATGTAATGATGTATCCCTTGTGCTTGAATGACATCAAAGCATTGCTAGTTTGATTCACCTCTAAGTGGTAGCCTCTTAGAATTATTTAAAAACATACACTTGCATGTATTTTAAATATTTCCTAGATACATTGTGTATATAGAACTTTATTACCTTATTTTTTAAGTTATTTTCATCGCTAATAAGTGCCCTTCTAGCCTAATTAATAGATATGTGCTTAGGTGGTTTTTAAATATTTCCTAGATACATTGTGTCTTTAGAATTTTTATATGTTGTTTGTTAAGTTTATTTAGCCATAAGCAATATCCTTTTAGCTTGATTAATTAACAAGTGCTTAGATGGATTTTATAGATTGCCTAGACACCTTGTGTCTGTATGACTTTATTACCTTTATTGTTAAATTTGCTTTACCCCTACGTAGTAACATTTTAGCCTAGGTAGTGGACAATCATTAAGGTAACTTTAGTGAATACCTAGACACCTTATGAATGTAGTACCTTGTTAGCTTATTTGTTAAATTTTTTATTTTAATATTGATTCTCTCAACTCTTAGTGGTATTTTATTTTATGATTATTTACCCCTAGCTACAATTGGGGAGGAGAAAGAAGAGTAGATAGATGTATCAACATTATGGACTATCATGGTGATCATCATGTAGCTTATTCATGATATAGAATCAGGGTGGTATTATTGTAAAATTAACACCATTGACTATTATTATGGTCATCATGTATCCCATTGATAAAATAAAAAAAATTTGTGATATTTTTCCTTCAATGTTTGTAAATTTAATTTGGTTTATCATGTGGTAGATTATTTATAAAGATCAAATAATGTGATGGATAATTCTTGATGCCTTATAAACCTATGATAAAATTGGATATATTGGGTTATTGCATTGCAGGTCTATAAGGAAAAAAAGAGTGATGAGGTTATAATAATATAAAAATGGTGAAGTTGATCCATATATACATGTGAATATCAAAATACTCATCACATAGCAAGGGAGATATTTTGAATGTAGATGAATGTGGTATATGAAATAATCTATATGAAGTTGAAGTGATTTATATGAGAGGGAGAAGAGAGTGAATCCTATAAGAGGTCACTCTAGGTTCCTTATAAATGTACAAGGCTTATGGATATTATGGTCAATTTCCTAGTAGGTTTATAAGGTATTATGCATTCACCAATCATTTTACCCATAATATCTATCTACTCTAAGGATTATAAGGCATTCAATATCATAAATATAGCTAATTTTAAGATAGATAGATGGAGAATAATGATCAAGTGGACAAAATTTTGATTTATATAGGGAGGCTAGGAGAAACTACTAGGCTGAGATACCTAGTACAAATGCAAATACAAATATGATCTATCCTTACAAGGATCATCATGGAATCATTATGGTTCTTGATAATCAATAATTAGTAAGTACTCTAGGAAGATTCAAGCATATCTAAGCAAGCAATTTATAAAATCAAGTAGTCATTCATCAATTAGTATAAGCATAAGCAAGCATGCAAGGGTAAGAAATTATGCAAGTAATGTGGGATTGATTGAGTGCTGCAAGTGTTGAATATCTAGTGAAAGTGCAAAATGATATATTCATAACTAGGATCATAATTGCATCCTTGTAGTCTCTGAATGAAAGAAGGTATATGGATTACATTTTTTTCCAAACTAGCTCCTTTATGAAGGTAACATAGTTATTTTACTATTTATCATTGTGTGCATCTATTAATTGTTCATAAATAATATGGTAAACATAATGATTCTAAAACATTGCATGATCATCATAAAGAAATTATATAGGAAAATTATGATGAGGAGAAAAAATGGATAGGAATGCAAGATAGAATTTGATGCGATGTGCAATAAGAAATCTAAGAACTATGGACAAGGATAGAACAACAAACATTAATCACCTAATGGAAGTGTAATTCATGTGAAGAATATGCTAACTATGATTATCAAATGCATCCTAGTTGATATCCTAACTCAAATGCATGAAGTACACAATCATGTGTGAAAAAAGCAATCATGAAACAAAGCATTCATGTCGTAGACAATCATGTATTCAAATAGAAACAAGCAAATGACGCAAACTGATATAGAGTAAATGTATTATATTTATAAATGCTTTATATTAATGGGTTATTTCAAGTTTTTTATATCAAATATAGCCAAGAGGTGAGATTCAAATCCATACTTGGAAATTATTATAAATAGACCTAGTTGGTTTGGATAAAACATACCTTTGAGCTCATCTTTTGTGTTGGTGTTTTTAATATTTTATCGATCACTAGATCACCAAATTTGAGCAATAAGGCCATACACATTTTCCATAGGCCCATATAAGACTCTTATGGTATACTTATAAGTGTTTATGACTAAAATATAAGGTTTTGATATAAGGTATCATAAAGGATCAACCTTGACAATCACAAGGGTTTCATGGCTAAGCATGTAGTATTTATGCTTTTAGGAAGTAAATATGACTATGAGGTAAAGGTTTTTTATAGGTGTATAATGGACCTCATAAGTAACTAAGATCCCAATAATATAATAAATGGATATTTTTCTCTGTTGATCATCATATTGGGCTATAATAGTTCCTATAACATGGATGGTTTTGATATATATAAAAAAAATGCTTTGAATGGGTTACGAGGAACATGGATAAGCAAGAATAAAATATAGATTTTGAGACTATAAAAAGTTGTTTGATGCTCATCATCGTGCTTAAATTCTAAATTATTTCTTAAAATATTGGATATGAACCTATGTATGGCTTGGAGATTTCCTTGGAGTCTCCATAGTTGAGGTATTGTCTTCGTGGGTGGCATTTCAACAATGGCAGATATCTCACTAGGGTCAACCTTGATTCTATGTTAGGACACTATGGATCACAATAGGTAGTTGGATACAATTTTGAAAACATATTTTAAAGGTTTAATATGAACTTTGTATTCCACTAGACACTCAAAAATGTGTCTAAAATATTGTATGTGGTCCTCTTAGTTGCAATATTGACCAATAAGATCAATATAATCTTCAACTATATCATACTTCATATCACAGAAAATGTATTTCATAGCTCTATAGTAAGTTGTCCTTGAATTTTTTAGGATGAAGGGCATAACTTGATAGTGAAACATTTCCTAAGGGGTTATAAAGGAAACTTTATATTGATCTTTAGGTGAATTTTAAATTTGGTTCTATCCCAAAAACATATACATTAAGGCCAACATTTTGCATCTTGTAGTGAATTCAACAATCATATCGATGTTTGATAAAGGCAAGTATTCTTTTGGGAATGATTTGTTTATATCCCTAAAATTAGTATAGACTCTAATAGTACCTTCATTTTAGCCACAATTACAATGTTAGATATCTAGTCAAAATATTGAATGTATTCATTAAAACTAACTTCTACTAGTTTTTGAAGATCTTCCATAATGAGTAGAATGGCTTTTTAATGGATATTTGTAGGTTCTACTTAATAATTTTTGCATTTGACCTAATTATTAGATGGGTAACAACTAGCGAAGGATGAATTCCTTGCATGTTTGCACAGGACCAAGCAAAACTATCACTAAATTCTATTCAAAGTTGCTTATAATGTTCATGTTCTTCTAAGGTCACAATTTTCCCCAACCTTAGAATTTTAGGATTAACACTGGTTTCAATATAAATTTTGATAGTTTATTTAATTAAAATGTGTGATTCATCTTCTAATTGAGGGGTATCGGGTAATACTCATATGCTTTCATGATTGTTGTGGTGTAAAAGTAGTTAATCCTGGTTAAGTGATTGTGACGTATTAGTTTTAACTATCTATGAAAGATACCCTCTATTAGAGCAGATATGATGAAAAAAATGGTTAGAGATACTATATTATGGAGGGATATGAGGAATATCCTCTACCTTATAGTTGTTTTTGGTTAGTGATGAATTTTGGGTTGTGAATTTGCTATGAGATGATGACATTATCAATTTGGGGAAGAGGTCCTCCATTATATATGTTATTATGGGATGGGTGGATTTAGGTACCATCTATTGAAGTATTGTTATGATTAGTATCTATCTCAAAATTATTATTTTCAATAAAGTGTTTGAAATAATTTATAGTTAGAATATCTATACTATAAAATTACATAAACTGAGAGAAGTTAAGACCTTAACAGAGCCAAATCCCTTTTTTTATTCATCATCCCAATACAATCTAGTTATTAAAATAATGTCATCATGAGAATTCAAATAAGACATATTATATTTATCATCATCGTCTAATGAATCCAAAGCTGGTAGATATTCATTTTGGCTAGGGATATATCCTAACACCCAACAACCTAGTCATCATTTGGTTTCTAATTGCCCTTTTTATTGATATCTCAAATCATAAAGGATCTATTTAGGTATGGGATACATGTTTAACAAAATATAAAAAGCATACTATCATTCAACAAGTTGAGGGTTGCTACCATAGATCTATTTCTCAACAGTAATACTACCACAAATAAAAGAAAATATCCTTATCAATACCATTTTTCATTTTATAGATGGTAAAGTTGAGATTTCAGTAGAAGAGGGATATTGGTTATGTCTAAGGCTATTAAGTTGAATTCTAGATTAATCTAATTAATATTTTAAATTTTAGGTGCATTATCATTTCTATATTGAGATTGATCATGTATGGCTAATTGGATATTATTACTAATATTATTTTTATTAAGTTTTGAGTTATCCCAATGATACTTAGGCTGATCAAGTTGTGGGTTTTGAATAAGTGAAATTAATGAATTTTTGATGAAAGGATGAGATGATGAAGTATAACTAATGGAAGGACAAATATGGACATTGGTAATTTTGACTTTGACTACTTGATAGTAAGTGAATGGTTCATTATCAACTAGGATATTGTAGGTCTTACAATCATATTCATGTTTAGGGTATTCATGATAAATATATGGAATAAATGTCATTATATGGATCTAGGGTATGTCAAAAATATTTTTATAGAACAAGTTGTAAGGTATAACATGAAAAAGAGTGTTAAGGATATGAGTTTCAACTTGTAGAGGTAAGACTATGGTTACATTAGCCTTATACTCTTAAATGAATTGATGGTAATATTTAGTTCATCTAGATCTTGCTTATCCATCCCAAAATTACAAGAAAATTTTAGGCTACAAATATTATTGGCACAACCATTATCAACAACAATGAATTTGTTAAAGATTTTGTAAATATAACCAATGATGTATAATGGGGGATACTTTTTTATGGGTGTAGAAGGGAGATAATTTTCATAGAATTATATGGTAGTATGGTTTATTCTAAGGTATACTATGACATTAGTGAGGTTACTAAGGTTTATATATTAAGGGACAATTTACACACTTTGAATTTTCAAAAGAATTTATTCATGGGTTCGATAACTTTTTAAATATCAAGAAGAGATATTTTTGTAGGAGTTCTTTCAAGTTGTTGGTGATGGTTGAAAGTTATTTTATTCTAAATTTGAGAGTGAATGATTAAATTTGTCCATCCAAAAGAAGAAATACATTTATATCAAAGTACCAAACAATATTTGAAAGGATGATTAGATTATTGAGCTTTGTGTTGGTATCTTATAATAGCACAAATGGAATAATTGACCATGTGTTGAATATGATTGACCAATTTTTTATCATGATTGGATAAGGGGTCTTTAAAAGTTACCAATTATTGATTAAAGGAGGGTTTTTCTTTGGATTTTTTGAAAATAATGTGACTATCATCTATTATATATTGAATAAGTTTTAGGATCCAACATCCTAACTTTTAATTATTATTAGTAGTAGTATGGTTAACCAATATATCAGCTTGTAATGTGAACTGCCATATTGTAATAATTTGAACCAATGTAGGGTTAGCTTTAGGATATTTATGCTATAAATATATGTAATAATGGAAGATATAGTATCAAGGAGAAAATACTTTGTTTTATTTAAAATTTATAAGGAGGAATCCCCCTCGAAGTGGCTTGTGATTCTTGATAATCAATAAACATGTTTGGAATTTTTCCATTTTAAGATCTTATTGTGTTACTCTTAATTGAATACTATGGACAAAACCTGTATTAAATGCTCAAAGTCTTAACATTTGGTATCAGAGCATGATCATGGTCACTTGTGGATGAATTTGAAGGAAAACTTATCACTCTAAATCAGTTAGATTGAGAGGTAGTGTTAAGACAAGGTGCTTCAACTTTACCAAGAGGTTAGCAAGATTTTCATTTCTCCAGTGAAAAATAAATAAAAATCATGCAAATCGAAGCTATAATGAAGAAGTTGTAGTGGTTTTATCATTACTCTATTTTGAGAAATTTATAAACCAAAAATAGAAAAATAGCACTAAAAAAGTCATAAAAAGCCCTAGACAACCCCAAAAATATTCAAATTTATTTTGTTATCTTAGTTAGCCCCTTTTGCACCTCTCATAGAATGTTTGAGTCCTAAATCCTTATTTTCTCGAAATTCCTCAAATTTGTTATTTTTACACTAACCCTTTTTGGCCAAATAATCTACAAATACAAAAATTTATCCTAAAAACACTTTTTTTGAGTTTTAGCCCATTGTGATGAACTCATTGTAATGTAGGTTTGATATATAACACCCATAACTTTTTTTATAAAAGTTAGGATTTTCTAAAAAAAATGGTCAAGGGAAGAAGATCTCAAGACCCCAGCTTAGAAACATTATATCATGATCCTCAAAAAATCAAAGACCTACTTTCATAGGTTAATATCAAGTATACTTTTCAAGAAATGGAGGTAAGGATGGTTGTATTGAATGCTAAATATGACTCTTTGAATAATAATATGGTACAAGTACAACAAATCACATATTTAGTTGTATTTAATTAGTCTCAAAGCACACAAGGTTTAGGCTCACAATAGTCTTCAAGACAAATTGTAGGATCAATGCATTAGATGTACATTGGGGGCCAAAAAGCATCCATACTTCCAAGAAAAACTAAGTTTGGTTTTCTCAAGTTTGATGGACGAGATCCAACTAGCTGGATCTATCAAGCAGAATAATATTTTTTAGTGAACCATATTCCTAAGGGGTAAAAGTTTGTATTGCATCATTCCACCTCGAGCATGATGTTATCCAATGGTATCAATGGTACAAAAATACTATTGGAACTGCTACTTGGGGAGAATTTACAAATCATTTTTTAGTTTGATTTGGCCCATGTAATTTCAAAGACTTCACAGGAGCTCTCACCAAACTACGTCAAATCACTTTAGTGAAGGAGTATCAGACTCAATTTGAGAAGCTTGCAAATTTAACCAAGGGGTTGGATGAATCATTTTTTAAAAGTTGCTTCATTAGTGGGTTGAAAGAAGAAATTTGGGTGGAGGTGAAGATGTTCAATCCTAGAACCATTATGGAAGCCATTGGATTAGCCAAGTTAGTAGAAGATAAATTTAATGTTGAACATCGACAAGAGAAGCAACCTATTGGAAAATCACGTCACGCAAAATACCCCAAAACCTGACCCTTACAAGTTAAGTGGCTCATCTCGAAGGAAATGAAGGAATTATGGGAGAAAGGCCTCTGCTATAATTATGATAATAAATATGGACCAAATCATAGATGCACTATAGAAGAGTTATATTTATTGGATGCAAATGTTCCTTGTAACTAAATAGAGGAAGAATATGAAGTAGAATTGGAAGAAGTGATAAATGCACCTAATAAAAATAATGAAGATATACCAAAAATTTCTTTCAATGCACTCACAAGATTTTCTTCTCCATAAACTATGAAAGTTTGAAGATACTTCAAATGACAAAATCTCATTATGCTCATTTATTTAGGAAGTAAACCTAATTTCATTACCCCAAGCATGTTGAAATAGGTTTATTGTTATATAAAACCTTGCAATAGCTTTGAATTAATGATTGGTAATGGGGGAAAAATTTCCTATAAAGGGAAGTATCAATTTTTTATCATGCCTTTTGGCCTTTTGATATATTGTATTGTAATGTGAACTGCCATATTGTAATAATTTAAACCGACGTAGGGTTAGGGTTAGGATAGTTATGCTATAAATATGTGTAAGAGTGAAAGAGATAGTATCAAGGATAAAATACTTTGATTTATTTAAAACTTTTAAGAAGTCCCATTGAAGTGGCCTGCAATTTTTGATAATCAATAAAGTTCTTTGGACTTTCTCCATTCAAAGACCTTATTATGTTACCCTTAATTCAAGACTATGGATAAAACGTGTATTAAACCCTCAGGTTCTTAACAATAAGATTCCAAGTGTCATACATTTATTTTTAGGATGATTATTTATGCGATGGAAAGTGAATTGTTATTTAGCCTTGAAATAAGGGAGATTTTTATTTTTAAGGATTGTGGGCCTGATAGTAGGAGTTCTATCATTTTAGCCTCTAATAGTTTATCAAGCACAGTAAATTTCCTCTCAACATTTTGTTGTTGCTAGGATTTTTCTAGGACAAGGTTTTTTAGGGATACAATAATATTTAAATTATTACTTGGTGAAAGCACGAGGATACGAAAACAAAAGGAAAATGCCAAGGTGCGATGCAAACGAAGCTAAACTTAACGCTAAATCTTACGAACTGAAATGCATGAAAGGAGAGAAACATAAACGCATTGAAACAAGGTATAAAAGCAAATATGGAGTACAACCCTCTTTATTAATATGCTTTAGAACCCAGTTACAATTCGTCTCCTCCCTTTTCAGGCGCTAGGAGCGTTAAATATGTTCTTGTCACATCAACAGATGATATTCCTTCTTCTGCGTGCCCACATGTAGAATGGACGAACCAAACATCGTCGTCGCTTGTGTTGATGAGTCTTGAATCCTTGTTGATCCTCTAATGTCGAGACCCTATGTTCAAGGAAAAAAAAAATAGTCAGTAGCACCTATAGATAAAATGAAACATGCAATCCCCAAGTCTACGATTAGTGCATGCGAAAAATGAATAAAATGACAACTAAATAACATCAGAATGATCTAAAAATTTAACATGGGCATGAGGACATTACCAGGAGGGCACTGCAAATGGAATAGTTGGAAAATTCACCACGGATTTCTAATCGCTCCGGGGCGGGACGAATAGACCTGCAACAAAGCGTCAAAAAGCACTATCCCAAATTTTCCATCCGGGAGGCTCCAAATCACCTGTAAAGTTGGGGTTTAGGTAAAATTGGGTATTTTGGGAAGACCCAGAAGGTCAGATTTTGCCAATTCGGCCTCTATCACTAGGAAATTGATGATGCTACCTACATGTTAGCAAAAGCGAAAAATGACAAAAACATGGTCAAAAACTATAGAATTACTCGAAATTTGAATGCAAGCCTATCTAAGAAACCTAGAATCAGATGCAAAAATAACCAAAAGGAAATATACCATAGATTTCTAATCACTCCGAGGCGGGGCAATTAGGACTGCAGTAGTGTGGGGGGCACCCGGGGGCAGGACGCCCGCCGTTTGGGGCCTGGTTTTGGCACCAATACACTTGGTAGGGGTCCAAAACCTCTTATGGGGTGTTGTCAAAAAATTTGGTAGGATGTTATGGCCAAATGTCAGGTTTTGGTTTTGGATTTACGCTTCCAATAACCACCCTATGACCTCCCTTCCAAAAGATATCAAGGATGTGAAAGGCACAAATAAAAAGGTGTGAGGATGTAAAAAGGCAGCACTTCGTTGCTCAAAATGCTCCTTCTATGTATATTTTTGGGGTGAGAAGACTCACCATTTTATAGACCTGACGGTCTCTTTGGATGAGCATGTAGAGGCACCACTTGGCAATCATGCCTTCCCAGGGGGGAGATGATTCCTCCCTGATTAGGGGCTCCATGACTGCCCCTGTAACTGCCTCTAGCACTTAAAAATACTCACTCACACTCCCATGCAATGAAGGAAGAGTTAAGTGGCAGATTTGAGCTGCCATTTTTTAAGATTTGAATTTTTGCCCGTCAAACCTGCTACTCGCCCCACCCTGGAGCGAATACTACTAATTGTCCCTTGGTAGAACGAATACCAGTTTGTAATCGTCCCTGGGTGGAATGAGTAGAGAGCAGAGTGCCTGAAAGGTGCCAAATTGACCTCTGACCTTCCAAAACTACTATGTGAGTGGTTAGGACCACTGTTTAACCTCTGGGGGCTACCTTGGGGGCTGTGTGTGTCAATGCAATCAGTGTTTGCAGTCACATAATCAGATTGGTGTTGTTTTGGTGTCTACAGATGCCCCTTTTTGGGATGCGTTGTGCGTGGTGCAGTTCTAAGAAAAAATAGATAACCAAAGCACTAATGATTAGGGTTTCTTAGTAACCTAACCAACTTTTGATGCCCCAAGTATGGAAAGGGCATGCATTCTTGAATCTTTTCTTCTGACAAGCGAAGGAACTTAATTCAAGTGTTAACCTTTTTCGGTGAGGTGTTACTTGAGCTTGGACATTGATCAGTCATGAATAGGCAAAGGGCGCAACCTTTTGTCTGTGGGAACCTTGATTTCATGATTCACAAATTCCAAGTGTTTGATCAGCTTGTGATTATTGCTTGTTTATTGCCCCAAGCAGGAGCGTGATTGTCTTTGTCAATGATTCTTTGAATGCATGCCATTTCCTTAATTGGGTGTGTATTTGTTGATTGGTGACTAAGTGTGACTACCCCCTCAAGCGACGAATCGATGAGGGAATGACCTACATGAGAAAAGCGACGAGTCACTTGACCCAAGATGACTTAGGTAAGGGTGCATTTCAGTTGTTTATCTTTGAATGTGTGTGCAGTTTCCCAACAATTTGACCTATTTTTGGTGGGTGTTAACCCTTTTTGTGATGCCCCTTGGGGTGGAAATTGTCAAAAATCCGTCCTCCCGTGGAGTGGTCCGGCTATGGTAGCATTCTTGGGGAGTAGGATAGTGAAAATTTGTGACCTCGATGTCTTTTTTGTATGCCAGTGAATGGTGGGCACAAAGGCACCTTTGTTCGGTAATGTTATTGTTATTTTTGGGTGGGTTTGGACCCTTTTAGAGACGTCGTTTGGGGATGAAATTCTCTGCAATTCGTCCTCCCATGGAGTGGTCTGGCTATGGTAGCCTTCTTAGGGAGTGGGATAGTGAGGATTTGTGACCCCGAAATCTATTTTGTATGCCCAGAATGTCAAGTGCAAAAGCACTCATATTAGACAATTTTATTGCTTGTTTTTGTGCATTTTGGTGCAGTTTTTGCTGTTTTTGAAATTTGTGCTCTGTAATCGTCCCTGGGTGGGGCGAATACCAGTTTAGTAATAATCCCAGGGTGGGATGAGAACTAACTAGAGTGCTCATCCCAGGGAGGAATTATTACAAGCCTAAAAGCCTATTTAAGGGCCAAAACTAGGGTTTGGGCTCATTTGCATTCGACTTTTCTAGCGATTTGGAGCTCTGAGGAGGAGGAGATTGATTCTGCAAAGCGAAGCATTTCCGAATTTTCCCGACACCATGAGTTCATGAACCGGATTGAGCGGCAGAGCCGAAGCGAGACCGGTAAGTGCTCCTCTTCGTTATTTGCTTTTGTTTTATGTTACAGTTTTTAAAAATCGCAATTTATTTTGAATTTGTTCTTTCGTTTAAACTAAGGTAAAACCCTAGGCTAAAAAGAAATGTTTTTTTTTTTGTATTTTTGTTAAGGTTACAAGAAACCCTAGGTTTAAATGTGATGTTTTTTATTGTTTTAAAATTAAAACCCTAGGTTAATCTGAGAGCAAAACCCTAATTTAGAAGAAAATGTTTTAATTTGCATTTTTGTATTTTCATTTTGTAAAACCCTAGATTTAAATGCGTTCTTTTTGTGTTTTGTTTTTAAACTAAAACCCTAGGTTAAACTGACAGCAAAACCCTAGTTTGTAGCAAATTGTTTTTATTCTGATTTTTCATTTGTAAACTTTAGTTATAAACCCGAGTTCAAGGAAAATTGTTATTTCGTTTTTGATTAGTTTTATTTTTATTTATCAGTTTAAACATAGAGTTAGAAACCCTAGGTACTGACAAACTGTTTTTGAATTTTTTGTTTTTTTTAGTTATCAGTTTAAACGTAAAGTTAAAAACCCTAGTTACTGACAAACTTTTTTTTGAATTATTTTTGAATTTTGTTGCTCGTTATTTATCTTTTTTTAGCTATACATTTTTTTATGCATTATTGTAGATTCATGTTATTGTTGTACAATTTATCATGTTTTTAATGTTTTTGTTTTTTTTTCTTTTGTAGGTGGTGAAGAGTTTGTACAGTGTGCCTACGGTTTTCTCTGAAGCGCAAGAGGTGCTAACTTTGGCTGACTGGGAGTGGCTTGATGCCCTTGGGCTCAAGCAGGTGACTCGACTAGAGCCTGTGGTGGGGGATCGGGCATACCTAGCCATGTTGATCAACCTATTGGATCCCCACACCAATACCTTCCATCTCCCAATAGGGGAGATGACAGTGACTCTAGAGGACGTCTATCGAATTCTACAAATTTTGATAGACGGGCTACCGATCAGGATGACTCCGCATGGCAAATAGCTATATTGACACAATACTTCAGGCATGGGGAGGAGTTGGGTGTGGAAAGCCCGATGGAGAGGGCAGAGGGTGACTTCCAAATTGGCAGCATTTTGGTGCGGTGGTGGCTGGAGAGGGGCATGTTGGGAGTAAGGCATGCATTATTGATGACCCTTATTTCCAACATGCTGTTGCCTGACCCATCAGATGCGAGATTCCCTTGGAACCTACTAGAGGTGGTCTTCATGTTGGTGGAGTGTCCGACCATAGAGCCCTTGATTATGAGATGGGATTAGACACTACTGTCATAACTCTATGATGAGCTGTACGAGGTTTGATGTCGAAGGTAGAAGGGTATTGGATGAAGTTATCTATTGCAGTGTTGGGCTTGGCAGCACATAGCTATGGAGAGGCCGATGGGGTTGCCATGGACAACTCGGGCGGAGATGGTAGACAGAGAGATCGGGTACGAGGCACTATGGCGGTGATCTAAGGAGCAGGGATAGAGTCGGCGGTGGGTAAGTGTCGTAGGGAACTATGCTGATGCCTTCGCTTGGCTTGCTCCAAGGGAGGTGTTCTGGCACCCATATCAATATTTTCTAGCCTAGCCTAAGGCTGGAGAGTGGCTTCGATGGGTGCACTAGATGATATGGTAGATCGAGCAACATGGGACCGAGTAGGAGTACTTCTTGTACGTTTAAGTGACATGATAGTTTGGGGTACACCAGGGGTTGCCTGGTGATCCTTTGATCTATCAATTTTGGGGTGACGAGAGGACTCTGTCCTGGCCGATCATTGCACCACTGGGTGAGGATTCAGATACAATGATTTACATCCCAAACATGGATGATGTCGGGGCTACCGTGGAGTACGACCAGTGGTGGACTTTGCGACGATGGCGAGGTGAGGGGCTTCTAGGGGGTGTAGAGGTGGTAGCAGTAGGCAAGGAGGGTGTAGAGGCACTAGGAGAGGGCTGGGGGGTTTCGTTGGAGGATGCGAACATGGTAGAGGTGGATGATTTTGTGAGGGAGGATTTTGGGGTTTTGAGGTAGCCGAAGATGTAGGATGTTCCGGAGCAGTGGGAGCTGAAGCAGCCTGCAGTCTCGGATATGCCTATGTAATAGGATGTTCTAGAGGGTGTGTAGGGGAGGGATCACATTGAAATAGCATGATTGGAGGATCTACTTTGAAGGTGATACGAGGAGCTGGGGGAGGCTTTGCAAGAGAGGGATCTCCTATGGACTTAGTTGGCTGAGCGGGAGAATGCATTTGCTATGTACCACCGATGGGATGTAGATACAGATGCTACACAGGAGATGGATCTCCTACGGACGCAACTGGTAGAGAGGGAGAAGGCATTGGCACAACGTGATGATGTAGTGGCTACATATCGACGATGGGAGGCAGAGTGGTTTCAACATCGGATGGATTTGTAGGGAGATATTATTCACCTCCGAGGGTGGTTACCTGAGCTCTCTAGAGGTGGGTCTTCATGCTGGATGAGAGACAGTGATACTGAGTAGTCAGCATCATCTCATCACAGGTGATTGGATGAGGGGGGCGCTAGTAGACATGATGCGGGGGCTAGCAGCAGCCGCCCTGAGGGGTCCCATAGGACCCACACCATGGGGGGTAGTTCCCATCACACCGATCCTGCATGATCATGGTGGCCGAAACCCTAGGCTTGGGGGTTTTTGAGCTTTTACCTTTTTGCGAGGTCAGAGGACTGGTTTATTGTAGCCTGCAAGCATTTTTCATGATATATATATATATATATACAGATGACTTTCTTTTGTTTATACACATGTTGTGATTTGATTTTATGCACAATGACTGATGTTTGATGGATGCATGTTAATTTACATTATGGCGGATATGTTGCGATGAATGCTAAAGTTTCTAATTTATATGATATGCAAATGGAATGGATGAATTGAACTTGTGATTGTTGGCAGTGGCACCATAGACTGCTTATGGATTTTGTCTTAGGCGATTGCTTTGGTAAATGACTTTTTTATGTATACATGTTATTTTTTGTATTTTTTGATGGCGATGCAAGGATGAAAGATATCAAAGTTGGTTTAGAATGTAGTTAAGGTTTTTTGAGACTTAGATGTTTTAACTAACTAGCCAAGACTATACTTTTATCTTACAAGACTTTTGAACAAGGTATGAATCCAACTTGTCTTTGACCAAGTTATTTCACATCCCTGTGTGTGCAATTGAGTTTTAGGTGGTATTTTTCAAGATACCGCCAGTGCTAGATAGGCTGTCAACCAAACCTATACTGAGGATCACCTAATTAGATCTAGTAACTCCTTTGTTGTGTTTAGTTAGATTAATCTACGGTGCTATCTATGATACCATAAGCTAGCTCATCCACATGCAAACATTGATCTGCACACAAGTTAACGTGATAGCTGTACTAACGCAATACTTCAAGCATGGGGAGGAGTTGGGTGTGGACAGCCCGATGGATAGGGCAGAGGGTGACTTCCAGATTGGCGGCATTTTGGTGCGATGGTGGCTGGAGAGGGGCGTGTTGGGAGTAAGGCATGAATTACTGATGACCCTCATTTCCAACATGCTGTTACCTGACCCATCAGGTGCGAGATTCCCTTGGAACTTACTAGAGGTGGTCTTCAGGTTGGTGGAGTGTCCGACCATAGAGCCCTTGATTATGAGATGGGGTCAGACACTGCTGACACAACTCTACGATGAGTTGTATGAGGTTTGCTATCGGAGGTGGGAGGGTATTGGATGAAGTTATCTATTGCAGTGCTGGGCTTGGCAGCACATAGCTATGGAGAGGTCGATGGGGTTGTCGTGGACAACTCAGGCAGAGATGGTAGATAGAGAGATCAGGTACGAGGCACTATGATGGTGATCTAAGGAGTAGGGATAGAGTTGACAATGGGTAGGTGTCGTAGGGCACTATGCTGATGCCTTTGCTTGGCTTGCTCCAAGGGAGGTGTTCTAGCACCCATATCAATATTGTCCAGCATAGCCTGAGGCTGGAGAGTGGCTTCGGCGGGTGCACCCGATGAGATGGCAGATCGAGCAACATGGGACTGAGCAGGAGTACTTCCCGTACGTTCAAGTGACATGATAGTTTGGGGTACACTAGGGGTTGCCTGGTGATCCTTTGATCTATCAGTTTTGGGGTGACGAGAGGACTCTGTACTGGCCAGTCATTGCACCGCTGGGTGAGGATTCAGATACAATGATTTATGTCCCAAACATGGATGACATCGGGGCTACCGTGGAGTACGACCAGTGGTGGACTTTGTGATGATGGCGAGGCGAGGGGCCTCTAGGGGGTGTAGAGGTGGTAGTAGTAGGTAGGGAGGGTGCAGAGGCACCAGGAGAGGGTTGGGGGGTTCCGCTGGAGGATGCGGACATGGTAGAGGTGGATGATTTTGTGAGGGAGGATTTTGGGGTTCTGGGGCACTCGAAGATGTAGGATGTTCCAGAGCAGTGGGAGCTGAAGCAGCCTGTAGTCCCGGATACGCCTATGCACCAGGCTATTCCAGAGGGTGTGGAGGGGAGGGATCACGCTGAGATAGCATGATTGGAGGATCTACTTTGAAGGTGAGACGAGGATCTGGGGGAGGCTTTACAAGAGAGGGATCTCCTGCAGACTCAATTGGATGAGCGAGAAAATGCATTTGCTATGTACCATCGATGGGATGTAGATACGAATGCTACGTGGGAGATGGATCTCCTACAGACGCAGCTGGCAGAGAGGGAGAAGGCATTGGCGCAGCATGATGATGTAGTGGCTGCATACCGGCGATGGGAGGTAGAGTGGTTTCAACACCGGATGGATTTTGAGGGAGATATTATCCACCTCGGGGGGTGGTTACCTGAGCTCTTTGGAGGTGGGTCTTCACACCGGATGAGAGACAATGATACTGAGCAGTCAACATCATCTCTTCATAGGTGATTGGATGAGGGGGTGCTAGTAGGCATGATGCGGGGGCTAGCAGTAGCCACCCTTAGGGGTCCCATAGGACCCACACCATGGGGGGTAGTTCGCATCACACCGATCTTGCATGATCATGGTGGCCGACACCCTAGGCTTGGGGGTTTTTGAGCTTTTGCCTTTTTGCGAGGTCAGAGGACCGGTTTATTGTAGCCTGCAAGCATTTTTGATGATATATATATATATATATATATATACAGATGACTTTATTTTGTTTATACACGTGTTGTGATTTGATTTTATGCATAGTTACTGATGTTTGATGGATGCATGTTAATTTACATTATGGCAGATATGTTGCGATGAAAGCTAAAGTTTCTAATTTATATGATATGCAAATGGAATGGATGAATTGAACTTGTGATTGTTGGTAGTGGCACCATAGACTGCTTATGGATTTTGTCTTAGGCGATTGCTTTGGTAAATGACTTTTTTATGTATACATGTTATTTTTTGTATTTTTTTATGGCGATGCAAGGACGAAAGATATCAAAGTTGGTTTAGAATGTAGTTAAGGTTTTCTGAGACTTAGATGTTTTAACTAACTAACCAAGACTGTGCTTTTATCTTACAATACTTTTGAACAAGGTATGAATCCGACTTGTCTTTGACCAAGTTATTTCACATCCCTGTGTGTGCAATTGAGTTTTAGGTGGTATTTTTCAGGATACCGCCAGTGCCAGATAGGCTGTCAACCAAATATGTACTGAGGATCACCTAATTAGATCCACTAACTCCTTTGTTGTGTTTAGTCAAATTAATCTATGGTGCTATCTAGGATACCATAAGCTAGCTCATCCACATGCAAACATTGATCTGCACACAAGTTAACGTGACAACGATACTGACGTAATACTTCAGGCATGGGGAGAGTTGGGTGTGGATAGCCTGGTGGAGAGGGCAGAGGGTGACTTCCATATTGGTGGTATTTTGGTGCGATGGTGGCTGGAGAGGGGCGTGTTGGGAGTAAGGCATGCATTACTGATGACCCTCATTTCCAACATGCTATTTCTTGACCCATCAGGTGCGAGATTCCCTTGGAACCTACTAAAGATGGTCTTCAGGTTGGTGGAGTGTCTAACCATAGAGCCCTTGATTATGATATGGGGTCAGACACTGCTAGCACAACTCTACGATGAGTTGTACGAGGTTCACTGTCAGAGGCAGAAGGGTATTGGATGAAGTTATCTATTGCAGTGCTGAGCTTGGCAGCACATAGCTATGGAGAGGCCGATGGGGTTGTCGTGGACAATTCGGGCAGAGATGGTAGACAGAGAGATTGGGTACGAGGCACTATGGTAGTGATCTAAGGAGCAGGGATAGAGTCGATGATGGGCAGGTGTCATAGGGCACTATGCTGATGCCTTCGCTCGGCTTGATCCAAGGGAGGTGTTCTGGAACCTATATCAATATTGTCCAGCCTTGCCTGAGGCTGGAGAGTGGCTTCGGCGGGTGCACCAGATGAGATGGTAGATCGAGCAACATGGTACCAAGCAAGAGTACTTACTGTACGTTCAAGTGACATGATAGTTTGGGGTACACCAGGGGTTGCCTAGTGATCCTTTGATCTATCAGTTTTAGGGTGACGAGAGGACTCTGTCCTGGCTAGTCATTGCACCGTTGGGTGAGGATTCAGATACAATGATTTACGTCCTAAACATGGATGACGTCGGGGCTACCGTGGAGTATGACCAGTGGTGGACTTTGCAATGATGGTGAGGCGAGGGGCCTCTAAGAGGTGCAGAGGTTGTAGTAGTAGGCAGGGAGGGTGAAGAGGCACTAGGAGAGGGATGGGGGGTTCCGCTGGAGGATGTGGACATGGTAGAGGTGGATGATTTTGTGATGGAGGATTTTGGGGTTCTGGGGCAGCCAAAGATGTGGGATGTTCTAGAGTAGTGGGAGCTGAAGCAGCAAGCAGTCCCGGATACGCCTATGCACCAGGCTTTCCTAGAGGGTGTGGAGGGGAGGGATCACACTGAGATAGCATGATTGGAGGATCTACTTTGAAGGTGAGACGAGGAGCTGGGGGAGGCTTTGCAGGAGAGGGATCTCCTGTGAACTCAGTTGGCTGAGCGGGAGAATGCATTTGCTATGTATCGCCGATGGGATGCAAATATAGATGCTACATGGGAGATGGATCTCCTATGGATGCAGTTGGTAGAGAGGGAGAAGGCAATGGCATAGCGTGATGATGTAATGGTTGCGTACCGATGATGAGAGGCAGAGTGGTTTCAACATCGGATGGATTTGGAGGGAGATATTATTCACCTCGGGGGGTGGTTACCTAAGCTCTCTAGAGGTGGGTCTTCATGCCAGATGAGAGACACTGATATTGAGTAGTTAGCATCATCTCATCACAGGTGATTGTATGATGGGAGCGCTAGTAGGCGTGATGCGGGGGCTAGCAGTAGCCACCCTGAGGGGTCCCATATGACCCACACCATGGGGGGTAGTTCCCATCACACCGATCCTGCGTGATCATGGTGGCCGACACCCTAGGCTTGGGGGTTTTTGAGCTTTTGCCTTTTTGTGAGGTCAGAGGACTGGTTTATTGTAGCCTGCAAGCATTTTTGATGATATATATATATATATACATATGACTTTATTTTGTTTATACACGTGTTGTGATTTGATTTTATGCACAGTGACTGATGTTTGATGGATGCATGTTAATTTAAATTATTGCGGATATGTTGCGATGAATGCTAAAGTTTCTAATTTATATGATATGCAAATGGAATGGATGAATTGAACTTGTGATTGTTGGCAGTGGCACCATAGACTGCTTATGGCTTTTGTCTTAGGCGATTGCTTTGGTAAATGACTTTTTTATGTATACATGTTATTTTTTGTATTTTTTATGGCGATGCAAGGACGAAAGATATCAAAGTTGGTTTAGAATGTAGTTAAGTTTTTCTGAGACTTAGATGTTTTAACTAACTAACCAAGACTGTACTTTTATCTTACAAGACTTTTGAACAAGGTATGAATCCAACTTGTCTTTGACCAAGTTATTTCACATCCCTATGTGTGCAATTGAGTTTTAGGTGGTATTTTTTAGAATACCGCCAGTGCCAGATAGGCTGTCAACCAAATCTGTATTGAGGATCACCTAATTAGCTCCACTAACTCCTTTGTTGTGTTTAGTCAAATTAATCTACGATGATATCTAGGATACCATAAGCTAGCTCATCCACATGCAAACATTGATCTGCACACAAGTTAACGTGACAGCGGTATTGACGTAATACTTCATGCATAGGGAGGAGTTGGGTGTGGATAGCCCGATGGAGAGGGCAGAGGGTGACTTCCATATTGGTAGTATTTTGGTGTGGTGGTGGCTGGAGAGGGGCATGTTGGGAGTAAGGCATGCATTACTGATGACCCTCATTTCCAACATGCTATTTTCTGACCCATCAGGTGCAAGATTCCCTTGGAACCTACTAGAGGTGGTCTTTAGGTTGGTGGAGTGTCCGACCATAGAGCCCTTGATTATGAGATGGGGTCAGACACTACTGGCACAACTCTACAATGAGTTGTACAAGGTTCGCTGTGGGAGGTGAAAGGGTATTGGATGAAGTTATCTATTGCAGTGCTGAGCTTGGCAGCACATAGCTATGGAGAGGTCGGTGGGGTTGTCATGGACAACTTGGGCAGAGATGGTAGACAGAGAGATTGGGTACGAGGCACTGTGGTGGTGATCTAATGAGCAGGGATAGAGTCGGCGATGGGCAGGTGTCATAGGGCACTATGCTGATGCCTTCACTTGGATTGCTCCAAGGGAGGTGTTCTAACACCTATATCAATATTGTCCAGCCTAGCCTGAGGCTGGAGAGTGGCTTCGGTGGGTGCACCAGATGAGATGGCAGATCGAGCAACATTGGATAGAGCAGGAGTAATTCCCATACGTTCGAGTGACATGATAGTTTGGGGTACACCAGGGGTTGCTTGGTGATCCTTTGATCTATCAGTTTCAGGGTGACGAGAGGACTTTGTCCTAGCTGGTCATTGCATCGCTGGGTGAGGATTCAGATACAATGATTTACGTCCTAAACATGGATGACGTCAGGGCTACCATGGAGTATGACCAATGGTGGACTTTGCGATGATGGCGAGGCGAGGGGCCTCTAGGGGGTGCAGAGGTGGTAGCAATAGGTAGGGAGGGTGAAGACGCACCAAGAGAGGGCTGGGGGGTTCCGCTGGAGGATGCGGACATGGTAGAGGTGGATGATTTTGTGAGGGAGGATTTTGGGGTTCTGGGGCAGCCGAAGATGTGGGATGTTCTAGAGCAATGGGAGCTAAAGCAGCCTGCAGTCCTGGATACGCCTATGCACCAGCCTGTTCTAGAGGGTGTGTAGGGGAGGGATCACACTGAGATAGCATGATTGGGGGATCTACTTTGAAGGTGAGATGAGGAGCTGGGGGAGGCTTTGCAGGAGAGGTATCTCCTGTGGACTCAGTTGGCTGAGCAAGAGAATGCATTTGCTATGTATCGCCAATGGGATGTAGATACATATGCTACATGGGATATGGATCTCCTACGGATGCAGCTGGCAGAGATGGAGAAGGCATTGCTGCAGCGTGATGATGTAGTGGTTGCGTACCAACGATGGGAGGCAGAGTGGTTTCAACATCGGATGGATTTGGAGGGAGATATTATTCACCTCGGGGGGTGGTTACCTAAGCTCTCTAGAGGTGGTCTTCACGCCAAATGAGAGACAGTGATACTGAGCAGTCAGCGCATCATCTTGTCATAGGTGATTGGATGAGGGGGGTGCTAGTAGGCGTGATGTGGGGGCTAGCAGCAGCCACCTTGAGGGGTCCCATAGGACCCACACCATGGGGGGTAGTTCCTATCACACCGATCCTGCGTGATCATGGTGGCCGACACCTTAGGCTTGGGGGTTTTTGATCTTTTGCCTTTTTGTGAGGTTAGAGGACCGGTTTATTGTAGCCTGCAAGCATTTTTGATGATGATATATATATATATATATATACAGATGACTTTCTTTTGTTTATACACGTGTTGTGATTTGATTTCATGCACAGTGACTGATGTTTGATGTATGCATGTTAATTTACATTATGGCGGATATGTTGCGATGAATGCTAAAGTTTCTAATTTATATGATATGCAAATGGAATGGATGAATTGAAATTGTGATTGTTGGCAGTGGCACCATAGACTACTTATGGATTTTGTCCTAGGCGATTGCTGTGGTAAATGACTTTTTTATGTATACATGTTATTTTTTGTATTTTTTGATGGCGATGCAAGGACGAAAGATATCAAAGTTGGTTTAGAATGTAGTTAAGGTTTTCTAAGACTTAGATGTTTTAACTAACTAACCAAGACTGTACTTTTATCTTACAATACTTTTGAACAAGGTATGAATCCAACTTGTCTTTGACCAAGTTATTTCACATCCCTGTGTGTGCAATTGAGTTTTAGGTGGTATTTTTTAGGATACCACCAAGTGCGGATAGGTTGTCAACCAAACTCGTATCGAGGATCACCTAATTAGCTCCACTAACTCCTTTGTTGTGTTTAGTCATATTAATCTATGGTGCTATCTAGGATACCATAAGCTAGCTCATCCACATGCAAACATTGATTTGCACACAAGTTAATGTGACAGATATATCATCATGCGGGAGGTTTGCCACCAGTGACCGATAGGTTATCTACCAAACCGATACTGAGGTTTACCTCAAGACCTTCTGAATGTTGAGAGTTCCAGGGATTCAAGTTTGACTCCCTTATTTTCTTCAATTGTATTGGGATATTTTCTCTTTTGTAGTGATAAAAATTACTGTTTATTTTTATTTTTTCTTTTCAGCAAGGGATTTGAATATTGAGTGATGATAATCACTATTGTATGTGCTTTTTGACGTATGCACTTTGGTTGTGATGTCAAATTTTGGAGTGTTTGAACTCGATGTCAAACTCCATCAAAAACATGATCCATTTTTCTGTGTGGCTACTATGATAAGTACAACTCATCATGTACTACAATGGATTCTCCTTAGACACAACATACGTCATGCTGCTCAGCATGTAATGGCATAGATTTTTGGTAACAAACACCACTACTAAGCAGAGCTTCTCTACGTATGCATAGTTAAGTTCATAACTGACCAAGGTGCGGCTAAGATAGTAAGTAGCCTGTTATTTGTGAAATTCATTCTTCTGGACTAACATGGCACCCAGTGCCACCTCAGTAGCTAAGATGTATAAGTAGAATGACACTCCTGGTCTAGGTGGTGCCAATACTTGCGGTGAAGCCAAGTATTGTTTAATATCATCGAAGGCTGACTGGCACTCGTCATCCCAGTGAAATGCTACCCCTTTATGTAATAATTTATTCATGGGTTGGCACTTGTCAGATAACTGTGCTATGAAGCGCTTGATCGATGCGACCTTTCCCTGCAGGCTTCTGAGCTGCTTGATGGTAGTTGGGGGAAGCATTTCAAGGATTGCCTTGAATTTGTTTGGGTCCACCTCGATGCATCTATTTGATACTATGAAACCCAAGAGTTTTCCAAATGTGACACCAAATACGCACTTCTTGGGATTCAGTCTGACTTTATGTTCCATGAGGCGATCGAGGATCTTGCTTAAGTCATCAAGATGATCTGGGCACAAAAAATATTTGGCCAACAAATCATCCATGTAATCTTCCAAATTTTTATGCATGTGATCATAGAAGATGTATGTCATGGCACATTGGTAGGTGGCACCAGCATTTTTAAGGCCAAAGGGCATGACCTTATAACAAAATGTCCCCCAAGGCGTTGTGAAAGCCGTTTTTAAGTTGGTCCTCAGGATTGATACAAATCTGATTGTATCCTAAGAAACCATCCATGAGGGAAAGCATTTCATGGCCCGATGTAGCATCTACCAATGTGTCAATGCTAGGCAAGGTAAAATCATCCTTAGGACTTGCTTTGTTTAGATCTCGAAAATTGATGCATATGCGAATCCTTCCGTCTGGATTTTTGACAGGCACCATGTTGGACATCCATGGTGGATAATCCATGCAGATGACAAACTGTGCATCCAACAACTTTTGTAATTCATATTTGACCATTAAGTCCATTGTTGGGTGCATCTTACATAGTTTTTGCTTAACTGGCTTGACTTTCGGATCAAGCGTTAGATTATGCATGACTAGCTACGGATCTATCCTCGGCATGTCTTTGTAGGACCATGCAAAAACCTCCTTCTTCTCTTTGAGAAGGGCAATGTAGTTGGATTGCTCTATGAGGGATAAAATTACCCCCAGCTTGATAATCTGTGGATTCATTGGATCAGAGCCGATGTCTACGTTGGTTGTCTCCTTGAACAACATGTGGGATTCGTCCTCCAACTGGTGTGGAGTTGGGATCAAGTGGATATCATTTGCTGTGTTTAGGTCAGCGTTGGGAACCTCGAGTTCCTCTTCAGCATGGAAGATATCCTGAGTTTGCCCTGGGGTGAAATGAAGCATCTCACCGAAAGGCCAGTACTCTTATGGGGATGGTGGTGAATTGACGCGATCCCAGTCTATGGCATCTATGTCTAGATACAATGACTGTGTTAGATCGACCAGATTATGGATGGGGGCGGTTAAGTCAATGGAGATCATGTTGATGAAATGATTTTGGTCTCCATTACCACGAGTGTGGTGATTCAGACATCCTTGATGATTTTTGTGTTTCGGATCTGGCTCTAGAGGTATTCACACAAATGGATTAGCCCTATGTGCGGATAGGAGGACAGGGTCTACCCTCGACACTGATATCTTTATAGGGTCTCTGGGTGGTAGGTGCTCTCTATATGCCTAAAGTGGTGGATTCAACACTTGGTCCCATTGCACTGGGTTTATGTGCCACTCATGCCCTGGCGTTATGTTTAGTTGTTCAAATATATCGTCAATATCCAGGGGGTATTGTTGCTGCATCTGTCGCATGTGATTGAGATATGCCATCTCAGTTTCATCTTCATAATCACTGTCGGAGATCCAAAGGCCTTCATTGGTTCCAACAACTATTTGCAACATTAGAGGCTCATATTGCTCAAGAAAATTGATCTAGCCCCATCGGGGTTGTTCTGCTCTCTGTGGGGGGACCTAATTTTCTTGATGTGGCACTTGCTCGATTGGAGCATCCAAAGGGAACATTGCCAAGAGGCTTTCTTGGTAGTCATCCATGGGGGTCACTTGTGAGTGATTGCTATCCGATTCGAAGGGGTCCCATGGTGCTACTTCATATTCTGACTCGTCTTCGGAAGATCCTTCTTGACCTTGTCTATACCCCTCTTGTAGGTGAGTTTTTGAACTTTCTCCTCTCTCGAGCAAAGGGAAAGGGTTGTTGAGGTCAACAAGGTTGGTTGTCAACAATGGGAGATAATCCCCCAATGTATACGTCATGTTAGGATTGGCATATGGATCTAATGCCAATCCACCCTTGTTGCCTATCCCTAGGACTTGCATATTCTCTACCAAGATTTCCAAGGGTAGAGGGTGGTAGAACCCTACCCCTAATTTGTCTTACGGCCTCTAATACCTTGGTTGGCAGAGAACATGCACTCCTTGCTCATATTTTCCTAACCCATATCCGTGCCAATTGCATTGGCCAAGGTATCTCAAAGCGAAGTCTGGGTTGGACAAATAGTTGAAATCTTTAGTAAAAGGCTCTTCATATTCTTCCTCTTGCATGTACGGTTCAATACCATGATCAAGGCCCCCATACACAAAGTTTGTCTAGTTTTGCGGGTAGCCTAGAGGAACAATAGTGCCTATGGGGAGACGAGGTCTCCCCATGTCCTGCATGGACTCAAGTGCAGGCATTGCTACAATGTTCCACACCAGGTTCTCCCCCAGGCCCATATTGGCTATCTCAATAGTGATTGTTGGTGGTTGAGGCGGAGGGAACGAAAGTTCTTCCTATGTCCACTCTATGTCAGGTGAATTAGGAGCCTCGACTTCCATTCTTCTAGGCATATCATCAGTAGATATGGTTGAGACTAATTGCGGTGCCTCTTCCAAGGGTTTATTCCCTTTGTCCTTCTGTGTGGCCACTGTAGGTGGCATCGTTGGTGAAGGACCAGATGATGAAGATGGACCCGACTAGGATTTTGATGGACTTGTCAATGGGGATGCCTATAGAATCGGACCCTATTTAGATGGATTCAACTAAAAATCTAAATGCGTTGATGGAAGGGTCGATTGTGGTATCAGCTGCATCGCATTGCAATAATTGAAGGGTTCTAAGTCCATCGAGACTACATGCACCTGACCTTCGAATGTATACTTTAAGCACTGATGAGCTATCGAAGGGACACACTTCATGTCCCTGATCCATGGCCGACCTAGCAAGATGTTATAGGCCATCTCACCCTCCAAGATGTCTCACAATGTAGGTATAGTATTTTGTCCCACTTGGATGGGTAGGACGATTGTGCCAACTGTTGAGCATATGGCATCATTGAATGCTCGCAGTGTATAGGTGGAGGCCACTATATGAGAAACAAGCAACTTTAGGTGCTTCAAGGCTGCTATTGTAATGATATTACTAGGCGATCCAGTGTCCACCAACACACTCTTGTATGGAATCCCGTTGACTCGTGCGATGATGTGCAGGGGTGGATCCGCCATGTCACCAGCCACTGATTTCAATTCGTCCTCTCAAAAGGTGATGACTGGCTCAGTGCATCGTTTGACATGTCCCATGAAGTTGTTGAAGGAATTTGCTTCGTGGGGCTACAAGTCAATGGATTTTAGTATCTCCATTAGAGCCTCCCGATGGGGAGATGATTGTTGTATGAGCTTGTAGATGGAGAGCCTAGCCGATGTGGTCCTCAAACTCTGGGTGAGTTTGGTTTGAATCATGGCCACTGGTCTAGGCAGAGCAGGTTGCGTAATGTGTTGTTACAGTTATGACATTGTTGGCACCTCTCTTGTAGCTGCCACGGGGGCAGCTGTGCTAGCGTACCTCTTGTTCTGAGTCACTATACTGATCATCCCTACATACCCCTGCATGGGGTAGTTCTGGGTTACCTCATTGACTTGTAGGGTCTTTACCTGTGCATCATGGGTAGGCAAGGGGTCCTTAAAGACCTCCATTTGTTGGTTGCTTGGTGCCACGGGATTATCCACCACTAATGTCTTGTTATCTATTAGGTCTTGCACCAATCCCTTAAACTTCCAACATGCATTAAGGTCATGTCCCTTCCATATGTGGAACCTCTAGTACAAGTCTTCCTTGTAGCCCTTAGGTTTTTGTGCATTGGGATCTATGGGTTGAATATTGGGTAGGCTGATCAAGTTTATCGCTGACAAATGGTCAAGTAGGGAATCTCTGGACTCTGTGTAAGGTGTGAACTATCGCCTAGGGCGATGCTACTAATTTTGTTCTTGCCTCTAATTTTCTCTATCATAATTGTTAAGATGCACCACCTGATACTTAGCATTTTGGGGTTGTGTTGCTTGTGCAGGCTTAGGGATATTTATAGCAACCTGATTGACCGTAGCAGGTTTTTGTTGCATGGTCCCTATTTTGGTGTTCTTAGACCATTCTTTCTTCTCTGGCTTGGCTATCTCGCCATCCTGAATCTTGATCTCCTCAATAATTCTAGCTTTTACCAGAGATTCCTCTAAAGTGGCATATTGTTGCATCTGCAATAGCATGGAGATCAATCTCAAACAACTCTTTGAGAACATTTGGGTGAGGTCGGACATAGGAGGGAGGTAGGGCAGCTTTGAAAGCAAAGTCCTCCATTGGTTCCCATAGGCCACCATGGTTTCTTCCTCATACTGCCTAAGGCTGGCTAGGTCACTTAGTGATGCCTTCTTCTTGGTGTTGAAGTTGAAGCACTTGAGGAATGCATCCACTAGCTAATCTAAGTTACTAATGCTATGCTTTGGCAATTGAGTGAACCAATCCGAGGCAGGGCCTACGAACGTGGTGATGAATGTTCTTAGTAGCAAAGCATCATTGTCCTAAATGCCAAAGCATTGGCTCAGGAATATAGTCACGTGTTCTTGGGCATCCTCCTCACCTCTAAATATTGCCAACTGAGGTAGTTTAAAGTGTTCATGGTAAGGGGGTGCCGGCACTAACGGATGCACATGATGACTATAGAGTTGGCATAAAGTGGGCTTTTGGGGCCCAAAAGTCTTGGTCTCCATAGACTCTAAGCGCTCTAGCAGCGCTTTATATGCATCAGAAGATTTGATCTCTTCCTCCTTGGTTAGCTCCCATTGTGGGTTGTGGGAAACTTGAGGCCTATGGATGGGTGGCCGGATAGCACCCCCTCCACCTTGGTAGGGCGTTTCGGCCCACTCTTCTTCTTTCTCATAATACTCATAGGCTTCTTGAGGAGTTTCTAGATGATACCTATAACCATGGGTGGGTCCCCATGGAGGGTGCCCATCGTTGTTCCTGGGAGTGGCCTCCCGCTCAGGTCTAGGAGGTCTCAGAGGTAGCACTTGGTAAGGTCTTGGAGACCTATCTTGTACCAAGGTGTTGTGCCTCTCATATAGTTTTGCTCTTTGGGTGCGAGGGGTTGGAACCCTCTCAGGAACAGTGTTATGGAGTAGCTCATCTGTTTGGCACCAAATGCACTCTTTGCTAAGGCGATATAGATGCTCTAGCTGCTAATGGTCTTGCTCAAGCTACATAATCTGCGCTTGGAGGGCAACATGTATGGTGACTGCTAGGTCGATTTGTTCTACCATCTTGAGTCTAGGAGGTCTAGATGCCTCTCCTATGCATTTATCTTGGTCGTGATGATTTGATATCTCTATAGGTCGCTTCCCTATGTCGAGGTTGGTGGCATTCACTCGAGGCTCTAGCCTTAGTAGGTGATTCTCGTAGATAGCAGGTGCGAAGGTGCATTGCTCTCATGCTATGTATTGCTCTTAAGGAATGTAATGGTCTTCCTTGTGCTCCCTTTCATATATGTGAAAGGGGCGGGCATAGTTGGCTCACCCTGTTTGAAGAGCCTTGTGCTCTAGATTTGGCTTATTATTCCTAACAGTGATGGGGGGTAAATTAGGGATGACATACTCATGTGGCCTCTCCTCATGGACCCTATGTTGTTCTAGCACTTCATCACATGGTGGCCACTCATACCAAGCTTCTAAGGGAGCCTTCCCATTTATATTGAGTGCCACGTGTAGGGACTCCTCCTGAAAGGGTCTATGTTGGATGGGAGTGCCCCTCAAAGGGGTGCCTCTATAGTCCCATTCTAAAGTGGCACTATGTGGACTATCTTGTGGGTCGGGAAACCAAGGTGGTATGACCAAGTCCTTGGGGCTATAGCGAAGGCGACTTGTGCCCCCTTGTACACTCTCCACAGCTCCTGCCCATGATTGGGCTTGGCTACGGGTGTACACCATGGTGATGTCTCTCTACAAGCGACGTAGGTTTTTATCTTTTTATGATTTTTTTATGCCACACTAAATAGAAAATATCACACACACACAAAGCAATGATTATCTCATTTAAAGATTTAATGTGTGCCCTAAACCTGGTTTAGTGTGTTTTGATTTTTGTTTTGATAGTTTTGTAAAGAACGTTTTGTAGCAAATGCAATATGATGGCTCTTATGACTCCCAAAAATGGTCGCCCCTTCGATATACCATTCCTAGGCCATTATACCAAACCTCTCTATATACCTGCCCTTACGTGATGGAAACTATTATTATGTGAGAGTAGAATGGTACATGGAACATAGGTGGTACAGAAGGGGGATCACTCTATTTTTGACACCTACCATAGAAGACTTATCCTCATGCGCTGGGAATCACCCCAGCTACACTTGGTCAACTTTTGTCAGGATTTACATCTAGCAATAGTAGAGATCGGGGTTATGGATGCAAAAATTCAAGCCAAGGTGGTGATGAAATCCACCGTTGGTCTTGATCAAGGGCTGGGGTTTTACGACCAACTCCTTGGTGTTTAAATTACCATGTGGTGTGTGGGGTTGTTTTTAATTTGCATAAATGAATAAAAAATGTAGTAAAAACTTTCCTTAAGCAAGCAAATAACCAGAAAATAGAAAAAATAAAGCATAAAATGACAAAAGGTGTTTAGGACCCTTACCTCTTCTCTGCCCAAATTGGCTGGTTCTGAGTTTCTATCCTAAAACTGCACAAAGAGCTATTCATCCTTGGGTGGGATGAATAACATAACTGTATTCATCACAGGGTGGGGCGAATGCCCATTCATCCCAGGGTAAGATGAATTCATGGTTTTGTATTCTTCACAAACTGGAACAAACAACAGTCCAATGTTTGAAAACTTGGTACCTACAAGCAAAAACAATAAAGTTTTGATCATATTTCTGATCTCAAAAATAGAGGACAAGGTCCCACCATGATCACAACTAAAATCACAAGGATATGGAAACAAAAAGGAAATGCCAAGGTGCGATGCAAACGAAGCTAAACTTAACGCTAAATCCTACGAACTGAAATGCATGAAAGGAGAGAAACATAAACACATTGAAACAAGGTATAAAAGCAAATATGGAGTACAGCCCTTTTTATTAATATGCTTTAGAACCTGGTTACAATTCATCTTCTCCCTTTTCAGGGGATAGAAGCGTTAAATATGTTCTTGTCACATCAACAGATGGTATTCCTTCTTCCGCGTGCCCACATGTAGAATGGACGGACCAAATGTTGCCATCGCTTGTGTTGATGAGTCTTGACTCCTTTATACTCCTCTAATTTTGAGAACCTATGTTCAAGGAAACATAAAACAATCAGTAGCACCTGTAGATAAAATGAAACATGCAATCCCCAAGCCTACGATTAGTGCATGCGAAAAATGAATAAAATGACAACTAAATAGCATCAAAATGATCTAAAAATTTAACATAGGCATAAGGACATTACCAGGAGGGCATTACAAATGGAACAGTTAGAAAATTCACCACGAATTTCTAATCCCTCCGGGGCGGGATGAATAGACCTGCAACAAAGCATCAAAAAGCACTGTCCCAAATGTCCCATTTGGGAGGCTCAAAATCACCTAAAAAGTTGGGGGTTGGGTAAAATGGGGTATTTTGGGAAGACCCAGAAGTTCATATTTTGCCAATTTGGCCTCTATCGCCAGGAATTTGATGATGCTACCTGCATGTTAGCAAAAGTGGGAAATGACAAAAACATGGTCAAAACTACTCAAAATTACTTGAAATTTGAATGCAAGCCTATCTAAGCAACCTAGAATCAGATGCAAAAATAATAGAAAGGAAATATACCATAGATTTCTAATCGCTCCAGGGCAGGGCAATTAGGACTGCAGTAGTGTGGGGGGCGCCCGGGGGCAGGATGCCCGTCATTTGGGGCCTGGTTTCGGCACCAATCCACTTGGTATGGGTCCAAAACCTCTTGTGGGGTGTTTTTGGCAAATTTTGTAGGATGTTATGGCCAAATGTCAGGTTTTGGTTCCGGATTTGCGCTTCCAATAACCACCCGATGACCTCCCTTCCAAAAGAGATCAAGGATGTGAAAGGCACAAATCAAAAGGTGTGAGGATGTAAAACAGAAGCACTTCATTGCTCAAAATGCTCCTTATTTGTATATTTTTGGGGTGAGAAGACTCACCATTTTATAGACCTGATGGTCTCTTTGGATGAGCATGCAGAGGTGCCACATGGCAATCATGCCTTCCTAGGGGGGAGAAGATTCCTCCCTGATTAGGGGCTCCATGACTACCCCTGTAACTACCTCTAGTTCTTAAAAATGGTCACTCACACTCCCATGCAATGAAGGAAGAGTTAAGTTTTGGATCTGAGCTGCCATTTGTCAATATTTGACTTTTTGCCCGTCAAACCTGCTATTCGCCCCACCCTAGAGTGAATACTTCTAATCGTCCCTAGGTGGAATGAATACCAATTTGTAATCATCCCTGGGTGGAACGAGTAGAGAGCAGAGTGCCTGAAAGGTGCCAAATTGACCTCTAACCTTCCAAAAATATTGTGTGAGTGGTTAGGACCACTGTTTAACCTCTGGGGGCTGCCCTGGGGGCTGTGTGTGTTAATGCAATCAGTGTTTGCAGTCACATAATTGGATTGGTGTTGTTTTGGTGTCTACACTTAGGCATCAATTACTTACCCTCTTACCTACAATATCTTTAATTTTATATTGTATTTTATGGATGGAAGAATATGGTTTCCCCTCTTTATTTTAAGTTGACCTCTCTTCAAGAGTATAAATTCCATGTGCTTAATAAAATATATTACCTCTAAAAAAATAGAAGATGTTGGTTTTCTATAAGGGGTAGGCCAATTTTCCATTTAGAGTAAATATTAAAATAATTAGTAGTTCTTTTACTTTGAGTGTGTATTGATGTCTCACTACTAGAGCTCACCACTATGGTAGAAAAGTTACTAAAACTCTCATATTTTTCTTGTTTGATATTATATAGGTCATTGATGGTGGTCTTCTTATCAATATATACTGATATGTATTAGAAAAACATTTTGACCAAACCCTTGAATATTTGGAGGCTATGTCATGGTATATGGTGGTAACATTATAAGGTTGGGGCTTTAAGGTTATAAGATGATATTTTGAGTAGTAGCATCTCATTATATGAAACATCACTACATGTAATACAAAAAAGACTAAGATTTTCTATGGGTTCTTCTCTACCATGGTAGATATAAAATTTAGATGTCTCAAAATTTGGTGTAAATGGAATACTAACTACAATAGAATTAAGTAGTTCATTACATGTGTCCTCATAGGAATACTTGTGAATAGATGAGTGTCCTTGGATAGAGGTGACCCACTATGTCAATTGGTCTATCTATAAGTTCCTAGAGTTCTAGAGATATTGGGTGTTGATTTATACATTGTGGGGTAAGACGGTTTTAATAGTTGTGGTAGAATTATAACATTTGGGGCATATCATGTTAGAGTATGCATTATATGATTCATATCCAAGCTATTTAAGAACAATTAGAAAACCTTATATTAACACTTGGAATGGGAGGAATGTTATGAGTAATAGGTTGGGAGGTTGGGGTACTAAGAAGGATATCGAGGTGTTGAATTTTGATAGAGTTTATTGGTTGAGAAATATAGTAACTAGAATTATCCCAAATAAATTTTATAATGAAGTATAAGGATGAATGATGTCCTAAAAAATATAGTGGATTTTGTGCCCCACCTTATATAGAAGTATAACAATGGGGAGATTTGAACTTATGCAATTGAGGGTTAATGCATTAAGGTGTATATATAGATATCCATGAAAGAAGCACATCTGATTTTAAGTTACGAAAGTTGACATAGGTTTCTAAGGAAGGTTGAAAAGGGACCCTTCTACAATAAAATTAACTAGGAACTCTTCGTCTACTCTTAAAATAGTTTGTATGGATCCCTTATTCCCATGTAGTAAGGTAAAAATATGATCCATGTACCTAAACATGGATTTCCTTTATTCATTATGTATTATGGAGAGGGTCTCCAAAGGATGATATTCATCCTCTTCTTATTCAAATTTGGGATTTTTTAATGTGAATTGGTTCCCTTAGACCTTAGCCAATGATGGAAAGGAGTTAGGATTGTGATCTAGTTGGTAGGAAACTTTTGGATAATGTGGTGATGTTTGTCCATGGTTTCAGGGGAAAGGGGAATTTAAATATTATTTTATTTTTATTATTACTAAATAGAATAAAATAATATATTCTTATTTCCATATAATTCTTTCTCTCGATATACTAGTCTAGTCAATGTATTTAAAGGGGCCTCCCTATATACCTAAACTTTCCCCTCATATATATGTCGATGGTAAGTTGAAGAAGTTGGTCCTCCTGACATACGTGGTCATAAGTGAGAGAGACTTTGAAGTATGTGAAAGGCATCAATACATGTAGATGACCTTATTAGGTACAACATGCAAGATAGGTATATGAGAGGTAATCAAGACCCCTCCTTATGACTCTTATTACCACACCACAATATACTATGTAGGAGTCTTAAAGTATGTGTGATATCCTATTTGGAATGTTGGCATCTCGGACATGGAATATACCTAAAATAGCTTCAAGGATTATATAGTGTCTACTTAAGAGGTCGTATATAGCTTCCAATAGGACTAATATTTGGTTATCTTCTTATTACTATTTGTTAATTTTCTCTAAATACACAACCAATTAAATTATTTGCTAAAGTATTTTATCATTTTTTATCTTGACTAGGGATTTTGGATAGGAAAAAAATACTTTTAGACCCATGTGGTGTTCATGTAAATTTCGCCAAAGATGTGGACATGTGAAATGCATGTCCACACTCAAGATTATGGAGATTTTTTGTGAATCCTACCAATATATTATCTATGGGTTGATACAAACACACAACTAGGGATTAAAAATTATGTTTTATCCTTATTGTAAACTTTGATGAGGGATGCAATGCAAGTGCAAACAATAATACAAGATGAAAAATCCTAGATCTATGTGATTTTTGCTTTCAATGCTTACAAAAATTAAAGTTATTTCTCTCATTTTCTTTTGGAGTAAGAAACTAGAGACATGAATGAAAAATATCGAACTAGATTAGAGTGAAAATACAATGTATTTTACTTTTATGTATAAATTTCAAAGAAAGATCTAGATTTTACTACCTATTGCAACTTTACAAGATTTTCTGATTCATCTAAATTTCTATATGAAATAGATTATAAAATTAAATAAAGTATATAAATATGACAAGATTGTATTATGAACTTAATAATTAGGCATTTAATTTTATGTATTATGTAGCATCTATGACCAATGCCTATTTTTATTGAAATTTTATAATCAAAGGATGAAATAATGTACCCTTACAAAACTTCATAAAACTACCTAAACTAACTATAAAATGGAGCAAGGAGTCTGAACCTATGAACCTAAGAGTATAAATTAATTAGAGGGAGTCAATATAAACCTGACTATACATATAGAAGCACAATAGTGTAAAAGTTACATAGACTAACAAAAATTCTATAGTGTAGAAGCACCATAAATAGATGAAATAACTATAGTAGAAAAGCATTGCAAACTAATGGAAGCATCATATAGAATTTCACATACCAGTATCATATAGCTATAGAACTTTTCTTATAGATAAAAAAAACTTAGAAATCCACAAGCAAAAGAAATAAGTGGTTGCATTAGTATGAAGTAGTCTTTTTTATATCTCTAGGAATGTTGATCTTCCTTAGTAAAGGGATCAAACCCTTATCCATTTTATCGTAAATGTATAAAATAAGTTGAATTATGACTAAATAAAAAATAAAAAAGATACAAATAAAACGATAGTAATTAATGAATGCAAGAGAAAAAAAAGAGTAAAAAGGATCATAAATAAATATGTTCACTTGCCCCTCTAGTGCTTATATAGATTCCTATCATGTTTTCTATATGATGCTTCTTTATTTCATTTATTATGCTTTTAAAGGAGATGCAATGATCTGATATGGTTGTCTCAAAATTGCGACAACATAACAATGGAGATAGAAGTTTTCATGCTCTAATTTTGACATGTGAGTACCTACAAAGTGTTGATTGGTTAGGCTTCATCCAAGGGTGGTTTTATAGATCACCTAAGACTCCTTGGAGGATCCATTATATGTTCATGTAAGAAGAATAATGTTTCTAGTTTTTAGAAAGGGGTGGCAATTTTACAATACTTGCAAGGTATGACTCACTTGTCAAGATTATATGGATGACTTTGATTACTTAATTTATAGTTGCATGGCTTGATTGAGATTGACTAGCCAATTAAGTGCCTTCATTAGAAGTTACTTGACTTAGTTGGTAGTTGAGTCATGCATTGAAAGGGATACTAGGTGATATTCATGAAGAATAGACAGTGATAGGTAGACAAAGCATTGAATATTTATTTTTGGAGGTGGTGGCAAAAATTATCCATAAAGGAAAGAAATCACCATAAAAAAATTTATACTATGCTAATGTAATCACCATTTAGATTTTTGTATAGCACTCTTGTAGGGACATAATGCTACCATTTTGATATTCTTGGGCATTAGTCCTCCAAAAAACATGGGATAGTTTATACTCATTAGAAATATATCTTTGATCCCTTTCTAATGGCATGCTTTTTATGAAGTTTTGTGAAGATTTGACAAAGATTTATAGTTTCCAAAGGTGATGTCAAATTTTTCCCTAAAATCAGGTACAAAAGGGTCAATTTTACTTTATTTTCTAAAAGAGATGATCAATGACACCATTGGTGTCTATCCGGTGTGAAATATTAAGTTCCTATATTTACTATTTTAAATAATATTTTATTCAATTATTAATTTAGTTAATATTTATACCATATATTTATGTTTGTAAATTATAACATAGAAACAAAATTTGTGATTTTAATGAATTTTAGCCCAAGGAAATTTGTTCTACAGTATTAAGTATATCTTTGATTGTAAAAATTCTTATTATGGTGTATGGGGAGTAATTTTATCCAATATTTTTATTATTATTATTATATATATATAATTTAATTGTTTTATTCATATCAGTTTTTAGTGGGATTTTAGAAGTAGTTTTTGTTACTTTAGGTTACTTAAGGATATTTATGTAACATGAAATAAACACATCAATATTTTGGAATACTTTTAAGGGTAAGACAATAAATATAAATAATTTTGTTTATTTTACATATTCCATTGATTTGTATATATTTTTCTCATCAATATGACTTTTAGTAGTTTTATATCAGAATGCAATAAATTAATGCTTGTTTGTGGCCTATTTTATATTATATATGATAGTATTGCATATGTTTATAGTAATATTTTTCAATCCATTATTTCATATGTTGGTCTATTGCATTTGTAACTCAAATATTTTAGTAGTGTTTTAATCAATTTAAGTTCAATCTATCTAGTAATAGATGGTGATTGAAAGGAAAATAAAGTGTTGCTATAAATAAAGAGTTTTCTCTTCTTATATAATCGTCTTTTATTGTTTATAAATAAAATTAAATCATTTCTCTTAATTGAGAGTACATAGAAAAGTTCTTTCTTCTTGTTTGGAATAATATAGTTGCATCTTCTTGTGGTCATATAAAAATTATTGATTATACTATTACCATGTTTTAAATGTTTAAGGTAGCAAGAGGAGAAGCTAATGCAAATAAAATTTCACATTGGAGCATTGAATTCTATTAAAACATGTTTTGTTGAAGAATAAAACTAACCAATTTTAACATTTCAAAACATACAAATTATAACTAAGGAAGATATTGTTGTTGCATGTTGTTCCACTTGAGAAATATAAAAATGTGGTCCATGTTCATACGTTGACTTCAAATTTGTGCATATTATAACATAAGCATTATATTTTATTGAATTTTTTGCTGAATATAGGTAGATATAAAAACATAAATGACATATTTCATAGAATTTGTTAATATTTTAGTATAAAAGCACAAATTTACATTTACTATTACTTTGAAGGATCAAAACACTTATAGGAAAATAAGAAGGAATAAGGAGAAATAAAATTGAGTAAATAAATATAAATATATCTTTGGGACATAAATAATTTAAAAAAAATATTAATTAGATTCAAAAAATATTTTTCAATTGAGCATTTGGCATTTTATTGTAATACTTTACCATGAGGGTAAATTAAAGAAATGGTTTAACAAATTTGGCATAACTAGGTTTTTTCTAGAAAAAATAAATCATAAGCTAAAAATTGTAATTATTACATCAATAAAATATCATAAGGTGAGGAATACAACAATTAAAAGATTAGGTATAGGAAAAATAATGTTAAATTATAGATATTTTTTTACTTTAATCAAGTATTATTTTTATTTGTTAGAAATTAAAATAGGAAAAATGTTCAAGTATCATAATAGGATAATGTCCAATCTAAGTTTAGCCCCAAAATATTATGTAGCTCCAAAAAAATCCCCACTTGATGTTGGTAGTGATAAGAAGTGAGGTAGACCTTCCATGAATGAACAATGGAAAAACAAGGTCCAAGATGACATAGACAATGGTATTCAAAAAACCTTGTTTCCCCTTGTTGGCCCCCAAGGTCAGGATGATCATAAAAGTACCAAACCTCCCCAACCTACTGGTAAGGGAGGCAAGAAAACCTCTAAAGGTTCCAAATGAAGATCCTCTCTTGGAATGTGAGAGGATTGAATGGGTTAACTAAACATAGGGTGGTTAACTCATTAAGGAAATAAGTAAACCCTACTATCATTATTTTACAGGAAACCAAACTTGATCCAAATCATTCTGCTTCAATTGCTCACAAAATTTGGAGTAGAGGGGAATTTGTTTTTAGCCCTACTAGAGGTGCATCTGGTGGTCTCATGGTTTTGTGGGACTCAAGAAAGATAGATGGTATCCTGATCCACTCCAGTGAAAGAATTATCAGTGTTATATTTCAAGAACACAATTCTAACATCTCCTGGATCTTATCCAACATATATGCTCCAAACAACTCTACTGAGAGAGCCCTTTTTTGGAATTCACTTAGTAGTATCAAAGACTCTCATAACAATGTTCCTTGGATTGTTGTTGGTGACTTCAATACTCATCTCTATCCTTCTAAAAAATTTGGGGGTTCAGGATGCACTGATAGAAGTATGGAGGATTTCTTGGACTTTTTTAACTCCAACAACCTCATGGATATCAAGCTCAAGAATGCTATTTTCACATGGAGTAATAGAAGATCAGGAAGCCAACTCATACAAGTCAAGCTAGACAGATTTTTCTTGTCTCATGAAGTTGTTCAACTTTTTGGTGATGCTAACCTTCTTTCACTTCCTAAAATAGGTTTTGATCATTGTTCGTTGCTTTTGGATATTATTCAGGATAGCCTATTCAGGAGACCTTTTAGATTTGAGTCCATGTGGGTTCAACACCCGGATCTAAAAACAAGAATTTCTCAGTGGTGGTAGCAGATAGGTCAAGGGTGTCCCTCTCTTCGTCTTGCCCAAAGATTAAAGCATGTCAAAAGTAACCTCAAAATTTGGAATAAATAAGTATTTGGTAATTTTTTTGAGGTCAAACAATCTCTAAAGGATAGACTCCTTTCCATTGAAAGTAAAATTCAAGTAGGCCTTTGTGATGATCAAACTCGAGCTGATGAAAGGAGTATTTTAGCTGAATATCATAATATCTTAGCTCGTGAAGAAATATTTTGGAAACAAAAATCCCGAGCCTTGTGGCTTAAGGAAGGGGATCTTAATACAAGGTTTTTTCATGCTTCTACTTTAAGAAATAGAAGTCATAATAGAATCAAATAATTAATGCGCTCTGATGGGTCTATGACTTCTGATTTTTAGGCTATCAGAAATGAGGTTGTGTCCAATTTTACAGAGCTCCTTGGAGAAGATAGGGCACCCTCCAACCTTGTTGTAAATTCAATGTTGTATCACATTCCTAGCCTTGTTTCCAATGATGCCAATTCCAAACTTCTTATGCCTTTCTCCAATGAAGAAATCCATTCGACCCTTTTTGCAATGCACCCCGACAAATCCTCTGGTCCTGATGGATTTCCTCCACATTTTTTTCAAAATTTATAGGACATTGTTGGTGAGGATGTATGCATTGTTGTTAGAGAATTCTAGCATGCCAAATCTATTCCTCACGGTTTCAACTCTACATTTTTAGCCCTTATTCCTAAGAATCCCAATGCTAAATCAATGTCTGATTTTCATCCTATTAGTTTATGCAATGTTGTTTATAAAATCCTTACTAAGGCTATTGCTAATCGGATGAGAGAGATCCTCCCAACCATTATCGATTCTTCCCAAGGGAGTTTTGTTCAAGGTAGGTCTATTCTTGATGGTGTTATTACTATTCATGAAGCACTCCACTCTGCTCACATTTCTAAGAAGCCTACCTTTGTTGTTAAATTAGACATGAACAAAGCTTATGATAGATTAAATTGGGAATTCCTTGAGGTTGTCCTTCTCAAATTTGGATTTCATCCTGATTGGGTTGCGCTCATTAAAGGTTGTATATCTTCTCCCTGGTTTTTAGTCCTTGTCAATGGATCCATGATAGGGTATTTTCCAAGCAGTAGAGGCATTCACCAAGGAGATCCTATATCTCCCTTGCTATTCATAATTGCTACTAAAGCTCTTGGGAGAACTATTAAAGCGGCATGTAACATTCACCTCCTCTCAGGGTTAAAAGTTGCTTCACAAACAAGACCTGTTTCCCATCAATAGTTTGTGGATGATACCATCATCACCACCAAAGCATCTATTTTTGAAGAAAGAGTCTTAAAGCATGTCCTATTGTTATATGAAGAAGCAGTTGGGCAGAAAATTAATTTTCATAAGAGTAAAATCTACTTTTTGAATACTCCTATTCAAAGACAACAAAAAATTTCTGCCATTCTTGAATGCCCTATTTCTTCATTCCCTGCTACTTATTTGGGTATTCCTCTTTTCTTAGGGTAACCTAAAGCATCCATGTGGAATAATGTTATTGAAAGACTCCAGAAGAAATTAGTTGGATGGAAAGGCAATTTATTGACTCAAGCTGGGAAGATAACTTTGACTCATGCCTCTCTTCAGAACATCCCTATCTACTTTATGTCTATCTTCAAAATTCTTGCCAAAGTCTGTCAAAAAATAGAGCAGATTCAAAAGAACTTTCTTTGGTCTGGATCTAAAAATAGAAGCAGGTTTCATCTTGTGGCTTGGGACAAAGTTTGTAGACCGAAATTTTTGGGAGGGCTTGGTCTTAGGAGAATTCACCTTTTCAACTCTGCCCTCTTAGCTAAACAGGCTTGGAGATTAATCTCCAAAGAAGATGTTGACTGGACTCATATTGTTTCCCACAAATACTTGCAAAATTCCAAATTTTTCAGTGTTGAGGTGTCTCCCAGGGGATCGTGCTTTTGGAAATCTATTTTGCAGGTCATATATTTGATTAGTCTTGGCCTTCATTGGAGACTAGGTGATGGTCTTCATATTGATTTTTGGAGGGACAAATGGATTCTTGATGTTCCCCTCATTCAACATCCTATCTTGGTTGTCCTCAAACCGCATACTAACATTTTGTATGGATCCAAAGTTGTTGATTTCATATATTCTCAGAATGGTAGAAATAGTTGGAAGCATCTTGTTATTCCTGCTTGTCCAGATGAGACCAGATAGTTGTAGACTCTCTTAAGTTCTATGTTCATTCCTTCTGGGAGATCCTCAGACCAAATTTTTTGGGAAGCCTCTGAATCAGGTGAATTCACTATCAAAACTGCTTATAAAATCTTGTTACCTATCGAGGCCCCTGTGCTACCTTTTAGTATGGTTTGGCTCAAGTACCTAATCCCTAAAATTGCTTCCTTTGTTTGGGTTTCCATTCAAGAAAATATTCTCACTATTGATAACTTGTTGAAACGGGGACTACCCATACCCAATAGATGTTATCTCTGTTCTTCTGACTGGGAATCCCCCTATCATATTTTTCTTGGGTGTTCCTATGTTGTTTCTATTCTTTATAAACTTTTTGAGAGTTTTCATATATCCTGGGTTGTCCCTTGTTCTATCCCTAAAATTTTTATTCAATGGCCAAACCCTTTCAAAAACTTGTGCCTCAAGACCTTGTGGCAATTTTGTCTTCATCACTATGTGTGGCAAATTTGGTTAGAGAGAAATCGGCATGTTTTCTCAAATATTTCCTAAATTTCTAAGTTCATATTTAAAAAAATTATTTCCAGTGCTATTTAGAACGCATCCCTATGCCCTTTACCTTCCTTGCTCCCTTCTTCTTTTGAAGCCTCTATGGGGAGGTCTTTTAACTTTTCCATTGTTAATTCTTGTGTTCATCCTACGTCCAATGGAATTCTTTCATCTTGGATTCCTCCCCCTCCTGGTTGGCTCAAATTGAATTTTGATGGTTCTTCCAAGGGTAACCCTGGTCATTTAGGTGTGGGTGGAGTTATCAGAGACAATCAAGGTAAAGTGATCATTGCCTATGCTGAATTTCTTGGGATCCAGTCTAACCAGGTTGTTGAGGCCCGTGCTCTTTGGTGTGGATTATTTTTAGCACATGGGGTGACCAATCAGATTCTTGTGGAAGGTGACTCTCTGACCACCATAAACTATTTCAAAAGTAACAAAATGCCTTCATGGAAAGTTTGCAACTGCATTGATGAAGCTAAATTTCTCAAGAGTCAATTTCAAGACATCATTTTCCAGCATACCTTCCATGAAAACAACAAAGTTGTTGATGCTCTTGCCAATTTTGGCACATCCATAAGTGAATTGATGATGTGGATGTCTGACCCGCCTCAATTCTTACTTCATATAACTAAAAAAGACAAAGTGTCTTCAAGACCTATTCCTCCTTCGGCTGATGTGGAGCAAGTTAGCATCATTCAAGATGATCCTCATGTCAATGAGATTTAATTCCTTTCTTGCCTCATCTTTTACCATTTTGTCTCAAGTTGTTTTCGTATATTTATATTATGTCATCCTTGATAGTTGGTATCCCTACCCTCAAGGTAGTTTTTTTGCATCATCTCTCACCTGTATCTTCCTTTATTATCAGTTTCACTTTTTACGTAGTTTCATCATTGTTGTTTGCCCCTACCTTATTTTTCCCATTTTTTCCATGCTTTCGCCTCTTTTTATTTTACCTCTATCCACCTCCACCTTCCATGTCATCCTTTTCCCATGTAGCTCTCATTGTGTTCTGGTCCTTCCTTTAGTTTTTCCCTTTTTGAGGGATTATTTTTTGGATTACCTCATGATTCTCTTTGGTGATCATTCCCATCTTGTCAGTTTTGCTCGTTTTGGAATGTGGTGCTTCCTTAGATGGCACGAGTACCGAACCTAGTGCAATATTGTTGTTATAACAATTCTTTGTGGATTCTTTGGTCGCATTGCTCTATTTTACTCCCATCATATTTCTTCCCTGAAGGTCTCTCCTGTAATGCTCTCTATGTGCTTAAGCATCATGGATACTTATGTTGAGCCTTCCACCCTTAGTATTGATTCAATTGTTGAAGGGATTCTTGATGGTAGAAAGTTCCTTCCTTTATTTCAAAATTTTGAAGGTGAAGACCCTAAAATTACTTTGGCCTTCATGGAATCTTGGGATGATGGGAAGGTCACCATCCGAGGCAAATCCTATGTTTTGGATATCAAGACTCTTGTGGAGCTAACTGGTCAGCCACCAAAAGGAAGGTATATCATAAGGGAGAAACACAACTGGGACGCCGAGTTGAAGGATATTTTTGACAAATATATTTGCAGAAGATCCAAGCTTGGCATGCACTGTGATGAGCTTCCATTTCCTTGGGGAATGTCCTCAAGCCAATAATGGAGTATGTCACTATCGATGATCTAGATAAGCCCTTAAAGAGTTTTCACTTTGCATTTTATAATCATTTTCATGAGGTTAGGGTGTTGAACATTCCCAAGTTTATTTACAATTCTATCAGTCATACCATTGAGGAGTCTAGGAATAAACAAGGTTCTAAATTACCCACCCACCGTGGCTTGTTTAATGTTCTTTACAAGCACTGGTTGATCCATTGCCCCGAAGGTGTTGTCCTAACCCCCACCCCTGATCCTAAGCCCAAGTTGAGTCCCCCTAAGGCTAGCTCCTCTCAATCGACTCCCCTATCCTCCAAAATACCAAAATTATCTACTAAGAAACAAAAATTATTGAGGAAGTGGCCAGACTAAGAAAAAGGGCTAGAAATCCTCCCATCGATAGTGATAGTGATCATGAACCAGATCAAGAGATAGAACCTGAGCAAAAACCACTTCATGCCTCTATGTGGCTGAAGAACAAAGCTAAACAACAAGAGTCCTTGGTCATTGACTCTGATGAAGACACCAAGGATGACCCTAATATTTGTTTGCAGGAGTATATTATCAAATCAACTTCAAATAATATTGCTCAACTTGTTGATTTGCACAATACCCTGAGTCTCTATTTTTTTAGAAGATCTTTCTTTGAAAGGGATGTAAATGCACCTGATGCTAAACAAAGGAATAAGAAGGTCAAGATTGAGGATTCCCCTATTAATGGCAATGATGTTGAAGCAGAATTTTTCACTGCAAGCCTGCATGATCTCACAACAAAGCCTGCTTCTACGAAATAATTGATGGTTGTCATTTTTTGTTATGTGTTTTGGTTTATCCTTTCTCTCGTCTCTCTACACTTTCTTTTTTCCCTCTCTTCACGTTGGTTGTGGATAGCCTTTAGTTTTATTTTTCTTTGTTTTCTAGGCAGGTTGAGGATTACCTCAAGTTTTGATTCTATGTTGCTTTATTGCTTCTGGTTGGTGCTCCTGTGGGCTGGTATTGCCTTTTGTAATCAGGTTTTGGGTCCCTGTTAAAACCCTTTTTAATATAATATTTTTAACCACAAAAAAAAATATTAAGATAAAAATTTCAAAATAATTATAAGATAAAATATAATGAAATATGAAATATCTCATTGGTAAAAAACCAAAAGTAAAAATGATGTTGCAAGAGGACCCTCTTAAGGCGAAATCTTATCAACATTGACATTATAAAAAAAAAATAGTCAACTGTTCATGGAAATCAAAGTAATAAAAGGATTTCATACAAAGCTTAAACTTGAATCAAGAGTCTAAATTCCATTATGAAAAGAAGTTCAATTATATCAAGAATATATCTATAATAAATTGATTTTTATGTAATGCATTGTATTATGACCCTACATAAAATATTAGCAATACTCTAATAATCAAATATAGATATCATAATAATATATTACTCCAAATTGTTCAAAATATAAATCAAACCCTTCAGGTAGGGCAACACCATATAATGTTTCTTATTGAAACACTATATCCAAATATGATATCCAACACATACCCTCCTCCTCCATATGAGTCTCTTGCATATATTGTATAAAACTCAACTACCTACCACTACCATTTACCCATACATGTGGTTGTTGGAAATATGAGCAAGTTTGTTGTCATTGATGTCAATAGGATGATGACCAAGTTTTATTGGCATCCATGCATTCATGTCGAAGGTTGATGTCCAAGTTTCAGTATCATTAATGTCTTCCAGTGGTGTTTCCAAAAAGGTAAAGAAGCAGGTTTAAATGGAAATAATAATATTATAATATATAATATTAAATATTCTAGGGTACAAGTTGATTTGAAGAAAAACGAAGGCCAAGGAATTATAAAATTATAATTTCTCCACAAAACCCATGTGGCAGATTTTAAAGTCTAAGGTTTAAATTATTTAAATTTAAATATTTTAACCATAAGGTTAAAATTTAAATTTAAATCAATTAAGGTGCCAAAGTTTAATTTAAATTCAAATTAAATTCAAATTTCAAGGATCATAGATGTTTTGGATATATGGAACATGGTATATAAAAGGGAGTAAGTTTTAATTTAGAAATTATCCATGCGAATGTAATATTTCCCAAGGAAATCGTTTGCTATGATTAGAGAGGAAGAGATTCGCATGTGCTTAAATTTTTAAGAGGGTAGAAAAAGAAATAAATGCAAGTGGGAGTGCCAACATTTTTCCCAAGCACTGGGTAGTGCAATTGGCAGCCAAGGGCTGCACTAAGTCATTCACAGGAACAAGGTCATGGGTTCGATCCACACGATTATGGTTTTGCAAAGGGTAAAGGTCGTTTTTGTTTACATCGTCGAAGAAGGGATAAAAGGAAGTACGTGCACCTTGTTATCACATGAGGGAACATATCCCAAGTGATGGATGTGCTTTGCACTAAGGTGCTTGGTGAGGTAAGGTTTGGTGTTCAAATTCCATCGAAGGTTTTGGGAAGAATAAAAGGTATGCACTCACATTATTATTTGCCAAGGTTTTGATAATACGAAATTTTCATGGTGTGAAAGGTTTTGATAATCTGAAGTTTGCATGGGGTAGAAATTAAAACTATTTTAATTTTCCAAGGTCTTGATAATCTAAAAATTACATGGTGTGGAAATTTAAAATATTTTAATTTGCCCAAGGCTTTGATATATTGAAAATTGCATAGGAAAAAATTAAAAGGTGTTTATGAGTGATTGACGAAGATAAAAGGGAAAATAAAGTTAAAATATTTTATTTTAATTTTTGTGGTTAGACTTTATAAAGGAGGAGAAATAAGGTGTAATTGAGATTTAATACTTTTGTATGGTGAAGTAATTTTGAGTGAAATAATTAAGTGTATATTTTTGGTATCTAACCATTAAGATTGGAAAAAAGGTTTATTGTGATTGACATAGGTTTTGAGGTCAAATATTATTTAAAACACAAGGTATGTGCACATCTTTCTTGTGAGTGAAATATTGTTGGGTTGGATGTTGTGAAATGTAAAGTTGGAGTGAAAAGGATTGTTTGATAAGCATTGTTGGAAATGTTTGAGTGGGCCATCATGTGCATGATTAGGATTTGTGAAAGATCATGAGTATCATTATTATTTGGGATTTTTTGATAAGAATTGTTGGAAATGTTTGAGTGATCTATCATGTTCATGATTAGGGTTTGTGAAAGATCATGAGTATCATTATTATGTGAGATTTTTTGATAAGCATTGTTGGAAATATTGGAGTAAGATTTCATATGCATGACTAGGATTTGTGAAAGATCATGAGTATCATTGTTATGTGAAGTTGAGAACTATTTTGAACTAAGATTTAGTGAAATATCATGAGTATCATTGTTATGTGAATTTGGAATCATCTTGAGTCAAGGTTGAGTTCCATTGTGTGATTTATTGGAAGTATAGTGAGACACTTGGTTAGGATCTGTTAGAAAGTTGTGTTTCATTGAGTGAATGATTGTGTGAAGTTGGATGCACATTATTGATTGAAGAATTGGAGTTATAGTTCAAGTTCTATGAAACAAATTATTCTTTATTCTAAATTGATTTGAAGGAGAGTTTGAAAGTGATTGAGTGTTTGGTGAATGTAAAACTTATTGAGTCTCTAACTATTCTCTATATGTTTCTATAATATTAAACAAGATTCTGTGTGAAATTTGTTTGTGTGATTGGAGAGGTTCTCTAGTGATAAATTGAGTTGAGTTGAATAAGATTTTGTAAAAGCTAGTGGACATATTTGAGTAAGTCCTAGAGTGGACTGCAGTACAGAGTTAAGCAAGCTTTTATGAAATCTTGTGATAATATTTGAAGTAATTCTTGGAGTGGAATTAAGGATTGAGTTGAGTAAGCTTTTGTGGAAGTTTACAATACATATTTGAAGCAAGTATTAGTAAGGACTTGTTGAGTAGATTTGAGGAAAATATTAGTGAATACTTATTGAGCAAGTTCTAGTGATGACTTGTTGAGAAGATTTGAGGTAAGTCTTGTGAAAACTTGTTGAGAAGATTGAGCAAGTTCTATTGAGGAATTGTTGAGAATATTTGAGGTAAGTCTTGGTGAATACTTGTTGAGAATATTGATCAAGTTCTAGTGAGGACTTGTTGAGAAGATTTGAGGTAAGTCTTGGTGAAGACATATGGTCAGATTAGTGTGAGCTTTTGTGAAAGCTTATAATGTATATTTGAGATAGAGATTGAGAAGATTTGTGTTAGACCGAAGGACTGTGTTTAGTGTAGATTTGAGACATATATTAATAAGATTTATGCTAGAAATAAGAACTATGATTAGTGCAGATTTGAGACATAGATTGTGTATCGCTCCAAAATTTTCACATCCTTACCTTCAGGCTATTGGATCCGTTCCCGAAAGGAGGATGGGAAAAGGATGTCGCGGTACCTCGGACTGAGAGGAATTTGTGAAGGTCTCGCCTCTCAAGGGAGGTGTATTTTGATAATTTTTTGATGGATGGTGGGTTCACCAGGAAACATTTAAGGGCAGTTTCCACGCCTAGGTTTGGAATGTGTTTTAATGTGTTCATTTTTAACCTTAAGCATTCATATCCTAGGTTTGGCCAAATGAATCTAGATTAATCTATATGAAAATGCAAGTTCAATGAGTACAAAAAATAGATTTAAAGACATAAAATAGAGAATTGACAGAGTACAAATGTGAAATACCTGATCCGGATGTCTGGTGATGATTCTGATGTTTGAAGCAGTCAAGATCGTCTGGAATTCTACAGAATCGTCTGAGATCTGACGAATTCGTCAGACGAATTCGTTAGAGACCTGTAAGCAGAAAAATAGATACAAAACACAACGAATACTACTGTACTAACAGAGGGAAACGACACCAAATGACTGTATGAATACTGAATAATAGTTATGAACATAAATTCAAACAAATTACAATATTATAATGACAAATCATGATCTTAATATGCAATCTAAGCTAAATGGGTGAATTCCAAATGCAAAATAACATAAACACTGAATTAACTATCTAATTTATAGAATAAAATAGTAGAGAAAAGTTTGAAAAGTGCAAACTTTAGGCACTGATTGCCTCAATATGGACTGCAGTCGAGATCATCTCACATCAGTACGAAATCGTCTCGAATTGGACAGGTTCACCTCCGATCTGAACAGGTTCATCGATGACGATGTGTGATGGCTTCGGTTGAAAAACAGTGATGTACCTGCAACAAAATTGGTATGGGACCAGTGCAAATGAAAATTGGGATGTTTCAACATAGATGGAGTTAAATTACAGATAATTTCAGCCAGGGGGGTGCTAAGGGAATAGTTTAGGATTAAATAGGCTTAGGGGAGTAGTTAGGAGGTTGGAGATCATCCCAATTTGGGAGATATCCAACGGGGGAGGGTCTCTAACGGCACAGACACGCTTCTACCCAGATTGGAGACCCGTTGGAACAGAAGCTAACTTTGCAAAATTAGTTTTGCGACAAGATCATCTGGACGTCCTAGTCCAGATGAAATCATCAAAACTGGGGTGATATCGTCTGATCGGCGACGATATCATCAAAAGATCAAAACAACCTCTAAAATTGGCACGAAAAAGGGGGAAACGGATTACCCGGCGGTTAACGGGTGGTTTGGGAGGTTAAATTTAAATTTTAAATTATTTACTAAGGTGAATGTAATTATTGTAATTTTACTGTGCCAATTTTAGGGTGCTACATTTTGCCCCCTCTTTAGCGAATTTTCTGAAGAAAATGCGTTAAAGATGAGTTCTTTTCGATCTACGAGAAAGCAAAAATTATTCCCATTTTTAGGCGACGATTCTTGGTTGAATCGTACAACAGCTTACTATGGTGCCCCCTCTGTGTTTTTACCCAAATCGAACGTTTGAGGTAAAAACGTGGAAAAGAAAAAAAATATTTTTTAAATAAAATTAAGAAAAATAGGGTAAAACCCTAATTCATTTTTACTGTTCATTTTCTGGTTTTTAGAGCTCTAGAGCAAAAAATGGTGGAGACGACGCACAGATCGACAGAGGTCCGACACGGTCTACGGGTAAGAGTCTAGACTTAACTAGGATGCTTTAATTTAATTTGACATGCTTTGTAGGTAATTTTTAGGTGATTTTTGAGCATCGTGGCTGTTTTTGGGCTGTCAACGTTGTTGGGACAAAATCGTCCCGATTTCGATGAAATCGTCTCAATTTCGGCAATTTCGCTCGAGGGCAAAATTCTTCGAAAGGGGGACAATTTAGTCAAATTAGGGACGATTTCAAACTACAAAATCAGAGACGATTATGCTCAAATTTGGGACGATATCGTCCAATAGTGGGCGATATCATCAATTGCACAAAATTGAATTTTAACTTGCATTATTATTTACTTGAATTGTTATTAATGATTGTTTATTGTTTTGTTGTTTATGTTTGCAGAGAGGATTATTAAAGAGCAGGGAGTGGAAGTATGGAGGGTTGAGAGATGACTTGGCTGCTCTATCACAGGCAGAGCAGGATCAGCTTGCTCAAGCTGGCTTGCAGCATGTGGCGAAGATGCCATAAGTATCTACAGATATGGGGCTACTGACGGCCCTAGCAGAGAGGTGGTATCCGGGCTCTTCCTATTTTCAGCTACCTACAGGGGAGATGACTCCCACTTTGGAGGATGTATGGAGGATTCTGAGAATCCCCATACAATGACGGCTGATTACTCCTGCGACCAATCAGGGCCGTGCTATGGGACGACTATGTGGTGACCCGAGCTTCCCCCTGGAGAAGGGTGAAGTTAATATTGAGGCACTATGCCAGATGCCTGAGGCATCTACACTCACATAGGTTCTAGCTAGAGTGGTTGGTGGACTTTTTTTGTGCCACCAAAGTGGGTGCAAGGTGCCATGGATGCTCGTAGATGTGATCTGTGATATGCGGGATCATGGCTACAGATTCTCTTGGGGTAGTTTTGTTCTATGTCGATTGTACAGGATCTTGTATGGGGTCATGTATAAGGGCAGCCGATGTCTGGTCATGACATCACTCTTACAGGTTTGGTGCTGGAAGCACATTGCAGTGCGGATGCCGATAGGGCTTCCTATGATAGGGGTTGACGGGGAGAGGCCTCGAGTCTTCTGTTGGTGGCTCCGGAGAGGGGCACAGCAACGGATAGATCTGCCTATGTCCCGGAGGCTACTAGATGACCTTGTCCCAGACCAGATCACCTGGAGGCCATGGAGGGAGCATCCAGGGTAGGCCTAGGATGGATAGGAGTTGGCTCACGTTAGGCGAGCTTGTTGGCTGAGGATGGAGAGGGGAGAGGTGGAGTTCCATAGGTACGATCGAGTTTTGCAGCAATTCGATCTACAACAAGAGATCCCATATCTGAGGGATTATGAGTTTTCCCAAACTTTTTGGGATAACACTACAATTAGCGGGGCTTCCGACATGCAGCAGTTCTAGAGCCAAGACATAGATGATGCCCCCATCCAGCCAGTGGATAGGGACAACATAGGAGTAGCCGATGGCTACGATGCCTGGTACATAGGCATCCACCCTCCTCAGATGACGATGGCACAGGGTCCGATCCATGTAGTTTTGCATCAGATAGGGAGGCAGTGCCAGGCAGCAATGGAGGCAGCCCAGGGTCATGGCGGGAGAGAGGTGAGGAGGCCACAGGCATAGGAGAGGCCACGACAGAGAGAGAGGGAGAGGAGGGAGGCGAGACCCCCATCTCCACAGAGGCCACCATCACCTGATAAGGGCAAGGTTGTCGACACAGGAGAGAGTAGCGAGATGGCTACTCTCTGAGTGGAGAGAGATCATCTCTAGGCCCAGGTGTAGACGCTACAGGATGAGGTTGCATGCCATCGGGCTGAGGTGTCATAGCTATGGGATGAGATTGCACGTCTCAGGGCATGGGGCAAAGGGGCAAGCTTTGGAGAGCTGACATGGGCTATCGCCTAGCTGACCTTTTACTAGACATTATACTTCCAGCTGGTGCCAGAGGCAGATAGACTACCCCTACCAGCTAACATCGTAGATCCGATCAAGATTGGGTCATCGAGGACCACGTCTCGATCGAGGACGAGGACTACACAAACGGTGATGGGGCCACCTCGTCCACCTCAGGGCGGGGGAGGAGATGAGGCAGAGAGCTCGAGGGGCTCTTGAGGCTAGAGGGCTGCACTGACATTGTACAGACTGTCATTGTTGTATTATTATTTTTATAGAGGATTGAGTATGCTGATGTATAGATTGTGGCATACCAATCCAATTTTGATGATGTATATATGTTGTTGATATATATATGAGATGATATAATTTTTATCATATGACTTGTATTATGTGATGCTTATGATGCTTTTATGTTTGATTGATTGTTTTGATAATTGGATTGATGATTCAAGAAATTATGTTGTTTTTTTTATTTTAAAATATTATAATTTTGATGTCATGCTGGTAATATTTGAAATGAAATAATCTGATGTAACAAATTGATTGGTTGTAATGTGATGTAAAAATAAAAAGAGACTTCTAACAATAATTTCAAAGGACATTGTCGCTATTATAGACCATTTCATGGAGTCGCTGCTCACTAGGCCATCAAGCTAATCCCAAGATAGAAATATGGTTAGAAGAACAAGAGTGCTTAAGAGACTGTCTTAAGACTTTGGTGCAATGGGGCAAATGATGATGATGATGGTTTGTTTTGCAGATTTCATAAGAAATATTGTGCATGAAATAATGTTTTAAAATGATTTTTGCTAGGCATAAATTCCTAAGTATGATAAATTTTTTGGATAATTCTTTAGGAATTATACCATCATTGCAAAATTGTAGGTTGACATAATGACATGAAATAATGAAAATGTGTTTGCTTTTGAAAAGCATAATTTGTGTAACATAATGAATTAAGTCATATGGTTTTCATGTTTTTTAATAAATGGGGAATAAAAAATGTTACAATGGTCTGCGCTAGGCATAGAATATGTAGGTATAGACTTATACCATCATCGCGAAAATCCAAAAAAAATAGTTTTATTGCATGGTTGATTTTTGATGAATAGAAAATATGAAAATGAGGACTTGCGCTAGGCATAAAATTCCAATTTTGGTTTTGAAACTATACCATCGTCGCGAAAGTCAACCAGATATATATGCATATGTTTTGTGTAGTTTGAAAGAAATTTTTGATTTTTCTATTATATAGTTGTCTTTGTGGTAAACAAGCTGTACTTGATTTATTCCAAACAAGTTGCAAAAATAATATTTCAAATTATTTTGAAGACAAAAGTTAGATTTATAAGGAATCCCATGTGCATATGTGAATTCATTTCCGATCTTGATTTATCATAATGATACACAAAATCTCTCAAATACAAATGTGTGTGCAATTGCATTGTTCATTTACCAGTTTTGAGAAAGATAATATGATACAAGTGATTTGAAGAAACCAAATAAGTGTTCATTAACCATGATTTAGATGCATATAACCATACTAAACTACTATGTAGGTCGGATTATCAAGAGCTAGCTAATCCATAAGCAGACATAGGTCCAGTACAAAAGAAGGTCGCTAATGTGACAGACATATCACCACGCTAGGAGTTACCCAAGGCCAAGCGGGTTGGGCACAAACCACCTGTTATGGGACTTACCTCACAGTTTTCGAATAATTGAGAATTCCAGGGATTCAAGCTTATCAACCCTTCTTTTCTTTTCAAAGGGTAGGGAAGGGATTTTATTGCTTTCTTGCTTTTGCTTTCTGTTTTCTTTTGCTTATTTTTCTTTTGTATTTATTTTGCTTGATAATGCTTGGAACATTGCTGAAATGATATAAAATAACATTTTTCTTTTCTCTTTTTTCTTTCTTGAACTTTTTTTTTTTTTTCTAGGGATACTTGCTCGGATTAGCTGTAGAGCAAGGGATTTTTATTCTGGGTAGGGGTGAGCTTGTCCTTTTGTCAATTCTCAAAGATTCTAGACCATGTGCATGATAGGATAGCAGGGGAAACTTTTCGCTCAAGAAATCACTTCTACTATGTAGCAAAACATGGAAATTACAAATATAATCATTTTATTGTGAAAATATGTTCTTGGTTTAAGTAAATAACAAGATCAATTCTCTATGCTCAAACTTTATTTAATTGAATTTTGTGGACTTTGATATAAGAGAGATTAGTAATCATGCTAGATAAAACCAAGATATTTATTGTTGTGAGTGTGCAAGTGAGGGATTCCAAGTAAATGCTAATTTATCCCAAAATAATTTGAAACATATAACTGCAACGATTGTAAGAAAATATATATAAATGATTTTTTGAGAAGTTTTTGAGAATGTTGACTCTCTCTTTCTTCTTTATTTTATTTTGGTTTCGAAAGAGTCAAGTATATAGCTGTTATTATATCATTATTTTGATTTTTGGTTTTATTTTTGTTTTTGAGCAAAAAGAACTTAACAAGTGCTTGAAATAAATGCAATAGATAGTTTTTGAAGATTTTGGATGATTATGAATGTTTTTGGTGTTTTTGAATTGATAAATTAAAAGAAATACAAGATAGTGATTTTGAATTATTTTAAACAAATATATACAAGGATGAAATGACCAAATTTATACATAGTAACGTTTAAGATGCAAAATATTCATGGGTTCTTTAAGTTCTTTACCATCTAAGGTAGATAATTTATATGCTCCTGATTCAAATTTAGCAGTAATAATGTATGGTCCAAGCCAATTGGGCTCAAATTTACCTTTAAGTTCCTTAGTTGCATTTGTATTTTTTTGATTTTCTTTTAAAACAAGATCGCCAATATCAAAGGATCGATGACAAATTTTCTTAGCATATGATCTTTTAAGCTTGTTTTGATAAGCACGGAGATGCTCCAAAGCATTGATGTGTTTTTCATCTAGGAGTTCCAGATGATTGAGTCTGCCAGCACGATATTCGTCTCCTACTTTGGTATCTTGAAGTAGCAGAGCCAAAGAAGGAACTTCCAATTCAAATGGAAAAACTGCTTCAGCACCATATACCAAAACAAATGGTGAAGTTCCAGTGGGGGTTTGAACGCTAGTTCGATAGGCCCACAAGGCTGGATATAATTGAATGTGCCAATCACGACCAGTTTTATTGACTAATATTTTGAGAATTTTGATTAAGGTTTTGTTAGATGCTTCTGCTTGACCATTACCCTGAGGATAATAGGGAGTGGACCAGCGATGTTGAATCTTATATTTTTGACATAATTTTTTAACATCTTTATTTTTGAAACAAGTTCCATTGTCAAAGATGAGATTGGCAGGAATTCGAACCTGCAAATGATTTGATTAAAAATAAATTTAGAAACTTGTGTGCCAGTGTAGGAAGCTAAAGGCATAGCTTCAACCCACTTCGTGAAATACTCAATGGTAGTTATGATGAACTTGTGTCCATCAGATGACACAGGATTGATTTTGCCAATAATATCCAAGCCCCATTTAAAAAAGGGCCAAGGAGAAGAAATAGCCTGTAGCTCTTGTGCAGGCGCATGGACAAGGTCAGCATGTTTTTGACACTTGTCGCAATGGCGCACATACTCATGTGCATTTGTTTCCATGGTAGGCCAAAAGTATCCTATCCGAAGGAGCTTTTTAGCAATGACACTACCACTAAAGTGTCCTCCACAAGATCCATCATGGGCTTCACTCAAGGCTGATTTAGACTCTTCTAAGTTTAAACATCTTAATAGGATACCTTCAAAAGATCTCCTATATAAAGTATTGCCAATTATTACAAATTGACTTGCTCGTCGACGTAATAACCAATGCTGGTTTCTATTAGAATTGGCAGGGAAAGTCCCATTTTGGAGAAAATCAAATATGTCTGTATACCAAGGTTCGGGAGTAGTTTCATTGATTAGAAACACATCCAAAGGCTCTAAGCATGAATTATTTGAAGCGGGTTCCTGGAGTCGATGAATAATGATAGTGGCATATTCGTCATCTAACTCCAATGGCAGGAGAGATGCAGTTGTGGCCATAACATCAGCTACATGGTTGCTAGTTTGAGGAATAGCTTCTAAGGTAACTTGATCAAATAAAGACATTAATTGTAAAACATAGGCCTTATATGGGCGCAGTTTATCATCTCTGGTTTGATAAACTTCATTAATTTGGTTTATAACCAGTTGAGAATCACCAAAAACTAAAAGGTGTTTAATTTTTAGTGCTAGGGCAGCTCGTAATCCAAGGATTAGAGCTTCATGCTCAGCAGTGTTTTTGGTGCAAGCAAATGTCAATTTGAAGGACAGAGGAATAAGATGTTTTTGTGGAGATATTAAAATAATACCCGCACCAACCCCACTCATGCATCGAGCTCCATCAAAGTATAAGGACCATTGTTCGGTATGGTCTGCCTCTAATTGAAGGCATTCATCTGGAAACTCGATGATGAGGGGATGGGTAGACTCTAAGGGTGCAACAGCTAATTGATCTGCTATGATTTGACCCTTAACAGACTTTTGTCCTATGAATGTGAGATCAAACTTGCTTAGAGAAAGAACCCACTTGGCTGTGCGACCCGATAAATAAGGTCGACTCATGAGATACCTTAAGGGGTCATATTTAGCAATGACATAAGTTTTTTGACTAAGCATATAATGTCATAATTTTTGCGTAGCAAACACGACTGCTAGACATAGATTTTCCAACACTATGTAGCGGGTTTCATAACTGATGAAGGTTCGGCTAATATAATAATTAGCATGTTCTCACTTTTCATCATCAAGCTGAGCTAACATAGACCCTAAGGCAGAATCTGAAGCTGAAATATATAGGAGAAATGGGCGATCAGATTTAGGTGGTGAAAGCACAGGTGGATTAAGGAGGTATTGTTTGAGAAGTTCAAAAGCTTCTCTACATTCTGTGTCCCAATTAAAAGGGACATATTTCTTAAGGATTTTAAGAAAGGGACCAGTTTTGTCCACCAGCTTATCGATGAAGCGACGGATGGCTTGAAGTTTACCTTGTAAACTTCGTAACTCAGATATATTAGTAGGTGCGGGCATATCAGTGATAGCCGCAATCTTGAGAGGGTCGATTTCAATACCACGTAAAGAAACTAAAACCCCTAAGAGTTTGTCGGATTTAACTCCGAATATGCATTTTGTTGGATTTAATCGAATGATATATTCTCGTAATCGATTAAAGACTTTTCTTAAATCATCTAAATGATTATTTTCAATAATAGAGCGAGCTATAATATCATCTACATAATCATGTAGGATATCATGCATCATATCATGAAAAATATAGGTCATAGCTCGTTGATAATTTGCACCAACGTTATTTAAGCCAAATGGCATCACTTTCCAGCAAAAGGTACCCCAGGGGGTAATAAAGGCTGTTTTAGGCTGGTATTCAGGAGCTATCCTGATCTGATTATAACCAGAGAATCCATCCATTAAGGAAATCATCCCACTCCCAGCAATAAAGTCAATGATTTGATCCATGTTTGGAAGAGGAAAGTCATCTTTAGGGCATGCAGCGTTAATATCTCTAAAATCTGTGCAAACCCTAACTTTGGTAGCTTCTTTCTTGGTGACTGGAACTACGTTTGAGATCCATTCACCATAATCAATAGCTTGTATAAAGATAACATTCAGGAGTTTTTCTAACTCCCCTTTAACTAGCAGAGCCACTTTGGGATGTATTTTTCTAAGTTTTTGTTTAACAGGTTTAGCATCCGGATGGACCACTAGATGATGCATGACTACAGAAGGGTCTAGACCTAGCATATCTTCATATGTCCAAGTGAAGACATCTTCATACTCTTTAAGGAACACAATGTATTGTTCTTGTTTTTCTTGACTTAATTTTGATCCAATATTGATTATGTGAGGATTGTCCTCAGTTCCAATATTAATTTTAATGACGATTTCTACCTCCATGTGTAGATCTCTTTCAAAATTAGGTGGGGTGGGTGAAACGCCCAATTCTTGTAATTCTTGTAAGGTTAATTTAGATAATTAATTCTGAGGATTAGTGGCTTCAAGTTGGGCTATAGTTGGTATAGAACCATCAAAATAAAATCCATTGTGTAACATTTCTTCAACAGAGACATCATGGAAGATATCTCCTTCCAACTTTTCATCGGGGTCAGCAATCATTTCAGGGTATGCGATGGATAACATGTTGCATGAAAACGATTGATTTTTAAGAGGCAAATCAACATGCCTATCCATATAATCTTGATAACATATGAGATGATCATCATCCTCAAAAGGAAAGGGTTGACCCTTACTGGGAAATAAGCCCACACCACAGCGGGCAGGCCATGGTTCTACCTCGAAATGTTCTTTCATGCCATTTTGGAAAGGTCCCAAGCCTTTCCCTTCTTATCCCATTTTAAGCATCATGGGTTTAGCTTTAATATAATCATTAGTAAAATAACATCGAGCATATCCCTCATGATGAGTTTTGATATTCCGAGGGATTCTTCCCCAATCATATCCTTTATAAATGAAGGCACAACTTTCGACTTGGTAAGTACTTCCCATAGGTTGTGGTAGGCCCAAAGTACGGTGAGATGGCGGCAAGTTATTTAAAAGGTTTGAATCTCGCATGAAAGCATTCATTTTTTTTGATATTAAGGTTGTAGATAAATATGGTAAAATTTCATCAGAAAGGGCATAATATGTAGAAGGCTTATTACCTATATCTTTAGATGTGGAAGGTATGATTGATGTTTCTGTAGGTTTTGAATTTATAGGGATAGAACATGAAGGATTGGTTGTAGATTTAAGATCTTTTTGAGGTTCTAGAGTGATTTGTTTAGAGGGTTGTTGATCTATATAGGAGGATGAAATTACTAGAGGGGGAATAGGTGAAGTTATGGGTGTGTGTTTCACAATTTTAGATGAAAAATAAGAACTAGGATGTGTGGATGACAGAGCAGGCCAAAATTGCACCCCAACGAGTTCTGCCAAAGCATACATATCAAAAGGTCTAGGGTCACCATGGATAGTGACCAACTGATTTTTAAACTCAAATTTAACACATTGGTGTAAGGTTGATGGGACCGCTCACATGGCGTTGATCCAAGGGCGACCCAAAAGTATATTGTACAATGCTGGGCAATGTACAATAAACACGATTATTTCTAGGGTTCTAGGACCAACTTGCAATGGGAGGGTAATAACTCCACACGTTTCTTGTGTTTCGTCATTAAAAGCTTTGATAATCATATAAGTTTTCTTCATTACATCACTTCTAAAGCCAAATCATTGGTAGAAGTCAAAAGTGCAAATGTTTAGAGCTGAGCCATTATCAATCAAAACTATTTTGATAGCTACATCTCCAATTAGAGCAGTAATGTATAAGGGATTGTCCTTATGTAAATTGTTTTGTGGGATATCTTTATCCCGGAAGTCAATACAATCAATCTATCGAGTGATGATAGTATTGGCCATAGCTTCAGGTTGAATGTTTTGAGGTACCATCATTTGGCTCAATGTAAGCATCAACTCATCCCTATGGGTGGGAGATAATCTTAATAAATCCAAAAGGGAAATTATGGCCGTAGTATTGGACAATTGCTCATTAATATTGTAAGGGGGTTTAGATTGAATAGTAGGAACATGATTCCCTTTATTGGGGTTTTTCAAAATGAATGGAGCTGATCCATCATTCTGGTTTGGTTCTTGTTGAGAGTTTTGAGCTTGTTGTCAAGTAACGACTCCAATGGTACCTACAATGTTATAGTGAAGACGCTGAACTGGTCTCGATTGAGCATTAATGGCTTGTTCATTAGAAAGGAATATATTAGAAGAAGGTCGAGTAGTGACTCTTCTAGGGAATGGTTCTTCTGGAACCATAACATCTGTGACAGGTTGAATAGGATCTGATTCATTTTCATAACTATTCGATTGGTTTGAAGTAATGTCTAGTTCACTTTCACTATCTGATTCTATATCACTAGAATCAGAAGTTTGAAAATTATGTAAGGGCCTGGTCATAACCAGGGATAAGTTCATATCAAATATTTGAGGATCCTGAATAGGTAATTGTCCGCTAATGGTCCCTACATATTGGGTAGGAGGGGGAACATTATGATGTTCGATTTGATTGGCTACCTTTTTACCATGTCTTGGTAAAGGGTGTTGAAATATGTCTAGAGTTTGATTGGCATTTTTATTTTGATTTTGGGGAATGGTCTTTTGAGTATTATTGGGAGGGTTTTGTTTAGGTTGGAAGGCTTGCACTTCCATTTTATTATTGTCAATCAAATCTTGTATTTTATGTTTCAACCTTTTACAAGCATTGGTAGAATGTCTAGGTCCTCTATGGAAATCACAGTGCAAGTCGACTCCGTATTCGCGTATAGTTGGGTCAGGTTCCCGGATAGCTGGTAATTGGATCAAACCTCTTTCGAGTAATTGAGGTAAAATAGTTGATAAGGGTTGATTTAATCTAGTGAATTCTCAAGGAGGCTTATCAAGAGGTTTCAATATGAATTTTTATGTTGTCTTCGTTGCATTGATATTAGCAACATTCCTGCTGTCAGTGACTCCATCATCGACAACTTTTTTGTTTTTATATTTATTTCTAGACGTTTTCTCATCATCCTTCTTCCTAAGTTGGCCTCTCCTAATGAGGGCATCTTCTACTCTTCGAGCTAAATCTATAGCTTGATCGAAGGTAGTTAAAGTAGTAGTCGATAGCTCATAAGATATCTGTTCCTGTAAATTGTTGATGAAAATGTCCAACATTTCCCTATAAGGCAGCACAAAGTGTAGTTTTCCTGTCAATTGCCTCCATCTAGCTAAGAAATCGGCAAAACATTCATCCTTGTCTTGTTTTAAATTGTATAAATCTTTAATAGTTACATGCCTCTCGATGTAGGCACTAAATTGATGGACAAATGATTCCGCTGTTTCTTTGAAGTTTCTCAAAGAATGAGTGGGCAATTGATAGTACCACTCTAATGCCATTCCACCTAAACTTTTTGGGAACATTTTTAGTAATAGCATGTCGTCATGCGATATGTCATGACATGCTATCCTAAACATGCAAAGATGCTCTATGGAATCTTTGGTTCCTTTATATATGGGTAGGATGGGCATGGGAAAATCCTTAGGGTATGGTTGAGCTACAACTATGGGATCCAAAGGTTGACTACAGATCTCTCGATAATTATACGAGGGATGGTAGGGATCTATCTGGTCCATACGTGAAGCTAATTGTTTCACCATGGCTTCCAGATTACTAGTTTGCCCCCCATATTGGTTCGGTAGGGCATTGACATGAGTTTTATGGGCATATGATGGAGGAACATGCAGATTAGATGCCATGTTACTATTGTGTAAAGCATTGGTAGGAACAGTATTATGAAGGAACTTTGAACCTGTATTATGTTGTATTCTAGATTGTTGAAAGTTTGTATTTGGCTTTGTTTTAGGTTTTTGTTTACTTGAAGCATATTGCTCAATAGTTTGGCGGAATAAAGTAGTGAAGGGAATTTTCTTTTGTGTGGGAGTGATGTTAGGTTGAATAACAGGTTCCATAGGAGGTTGGGTAACCTGTTTTTTTGACATGTTTTGAGCCATAGTGACCATATCCGTATTGGATGGCCCAGCCTTGTCACTTTCTTGATCAATGAAAGACAAGGGGTTAGTGTGTATATTACACATATATTCCATGGCTGCTTGAGTGTTACTAATTTTCCCTTTATCAATACGTATTGCCACATTAAGGTCCTCAATGTTATCACTAAGAAATTTATTGAAATGCTCTGCATTTTCAAAAACAATAGTTCCATTTGGAGTTACTCTAGGGGATGAGGATCCATCCTCTTTAACACTTCTTTTTGTTCCTTATCTTCACCTAAGTCTTCGTCTGATTGACCTAGAGTTTCTCCTTCCGGATTTGTATCTCCAATAAGGACATCTGGGTCTTTAGTTGTATTTTGTAACCAATCTTCTTCTTCTCCTAAAGTTTCTTTACCATTCCTAAGTTTAGGCATGGTGCTAAGTTTTGATGTCAGCAAATATATATATATATATATATATATATATATATATATATATATATATATATATATTTATATATGTATATATATATGCAACAAATTAAGAGGTATATATTTATTATATACCTACTACAATATTTGAAATGAAATGTTTAAGTTTTTGCTATGTTTTTTAGTTTTTTAGTTTTTAATTTTTAGTTTTTCTTTGTTTTTGAAATAATATTGTAAAGATAATCAACACAATAAATGCAAGAAATAAGACTGAAAGTAATAATCTAGTTTTCTATAAATAATTTATAAATATCATTAATAGGTTCGAGTTGTTCAGGAGTCATGAAGTGTTCTTCTTCAAATTGAAAAATTTCTTTTAAAAATTTGATGAAAAGAGCTATAGTGATATTGTCTATTTTAGATGCTGGTTGATAAAAGTAAAGCTCATGGCAATACTCTCGATATAACACAGCTCGTGGAACTCTACTCCATATTTCCCTATCTGTAAGAACAACCTCTTGGTCTTTTACACAACCTAGGAACTTGTGCACAATGGCTGCGTTCTCGAGGTATTCCTCGAAGGTGAACAATTCTGAAGATACTAGAGCTCTCCTATAAGCTAACCATCTATGGCGAGGCTCTCGAAGTTCATGATAAAAAACTAATTGATGAGGATCCAGGATTCTATCTAGGACTAGCCTCTTGATTTTCTTAAGTTGTGTGGACCTAGATGAGATGATACTAAGTCTTCTATCAAGTTTGTTCCACAGGAATTGATTTCTACTTGTTTCAGGCACACTAAGGACATAATTGACTTCTATAGCTGCCAATTGGTTTTCTACATTTATAGTAACTGCTAACCTTTTCTTAGGAGCTACCATCTAAACATGATTTCAAAGTTAAAGGATCTAAAATGCATCTATGTTTTAGTTGTTCTGTATATATTATATATATATATATATATATTTGTTTTGTTTTTGTTTTGTTTTCAAAAGGTTATGATGCATTCACGTCGGGTTCACCAAAATGTATCGCTCCAAAATTTTCACATCCTTACCTTTAGGCTATTGGATCCGTGCCCGGAAGGAGGATGGGAAAAGGATGTCGTGGTACCTCGGACTGAGAGGACTTTGCGAAGGTCCCACCTCTCAAGGGAGGTGTATTTTGATGATTTTTTGACGGATGGTGGGTTCACCAGGAAACATTTAAGGGCAATTTCCACGCCTAGGTTTGGAATGTGTTTTAATGTGTTCATTTTTAACCTTAAGCATTCATATCCTAGGTTTGGCCAAATGAATCTAGATTAATCTATATGAAAATGCAAGTTCAATGAGTACAGAAAACAAATTTAAAGACATAAAATAGAGAATTGATAGAGTACAAATGCGGAATACCTGATCCGGATGTCTGGTGATGATTCTGATGTTTGAAGCAGTTAGGATCATCTGGAATTCTACAGAATCGTCTGAGATCTGACAGAATCATTTGAGATCTGACGAATTTGTCAGACGAATTCGTCAGAGACCTGTAAGCAGAAAAATAGATACAAAACACAACGAATACTACTGTACTAACAGAGGGAAATGACATCAATGACTGTATGAATACTGAATAACAATTATGAACATAAATCCAAACAAATTACAATATTATAATGACAAATCATGATCTTAATATGCAATCTAAGCTAAATGGGTGAACTCCAAATGCAAAATAACATAAACACTGAATTAACTATCTAATTTGCAGAATAAAATAGTAGAGAAAAGTTTGAAAAGTGCAAAATTTAGGCACTGATTGCCTCAATATGGACTGCAGTCGAGATCGTCTCGCATCAGTACAAAATCATCTCGAATTGGACAAGTTCGCCTCTGATCTGAACAGGTTCGTCGGCAACGATGTGTGCTGGCTCCGACTGAAAAACAGTGATGTACCTACAACAAAATTGGTATGGGACCAGTGCAAATGAAAATTGGGATGTTTCAACGTAGATGGAGTTAAATTGCAGATAATTTCAGCCAGGGGGGTGCTAAGGGAATAGTTTAGGATTAAATAGGCTTAGGGGAGCAGTTAGGAGGTTGGAGATCATCCCAATTTGGGAGATCTCCAACGGGGGAGGGTCTCTAACGACGTAGACCTGCTTCTGCCCGGATTGGAGACCTGTTGGAACAGAAGCTAACTTTGCAAAATTAGTTTTACGACAAGATCGTCTGGACATCCTAGTCCAGACGAAATCGTCAAAACTGGGGCGATATCGTCTGATCGGTGACGATATCATCAAACGGTCAAAACAACCTCTAAAATTATTGTAGAAAAGGGGGAAATGGATTACCCGATGGTTAACGGGCGGTTTGGGAGGTTAAATTTGAATTTTAAATTATTTACTAAGGTGAATGTAATTATTGTAATTTTACTGCACCAATTTTAGGGTGCTATAGATTGAGAAGATTTGTGCTAGACCGAAGGACCATGTTTAGTGCAGATTTGAGATAGAGATTAAGAATATTTGTGCTATACTGAAGGAATGTATTTAGTATAGTTTTGATGTATAGATTGATAATATTTGTGTTAGACCAAAGGACTATTTTTAGTGTAGATTTGAGATAGATATTGAGAATATATGTGCTAGATCAAAGGATTGTTTTTAGTATAGATTTGAGACAGATCTGAGATCAAGATTTGGAGGTGATATAGTAGAGGATAGTAGTCTCTAGTAGATAGAGATCCATTATTTAGGGTAGTGAATATAGAGGTCTTCTGAGTGAGGATAGGAGTCTTTAGTGGAGACAGATCCACAAGCTAGTGCAGTGGAGACAATAGTCTTCTCGAGGATCACCAGCTAGAGTAGAGGTGAAGGATTTCTCCTATGGATAGAGTTCCATAAATCATCTTAGGGGATTGGTATCTCCTATGGATAGGCATATAAAAAATTTATTAGGGGATTGGTGTCTCCTTTGCACAGAGGTCCATAAACATTATAATAGGGAAAGGATTCCCAAGAGATTTGTTGAGAAAATTTTAGTAAAATATTTTCTCCGTGGAGTAGCCCACATTGGGTGAACAATATTAAATTGGTGTCTTTATTGTGTATGATAATTTATGATTTTTTTTTATTGCTTTTGTTGATATTGCCATTGATATATTGCATAATATTGTTTAGGAAAGAAAAGTAAAAAGTGGTCTTATACTATTCACCCCCCTCTCAGTATAAGCTTGTGTTCTTCAATGGTATAAATATATTTATTATAATTAGATAGTGGGATTATTTATAAAGTATATGCACCCTCAATATACATTTATTAATATCTACCATATTATAATATCATATCCCTATGTATATTACATTATAGCCCCATTAAACATGTTTCATCCTTGAAACATGGAAGCCAAAATAAAACTATTATAAAGAAATATAAATAGGATGCCATGATCAATAATTTAATCATCCTTGAGCTATTGTTGTGTTATATTATGATGTAGTTTACATAGATCCCATCCTATATCTAAAGTTTATTTTTACACTATGATCATATTCTCCCACGTAATAATTCCTCATATTTGGCATTGAATAGCAAGTGCTTTTGTGATGTCACCAACTTTGGTTCTATGTAGATCCATATTTATTAGCGTATTTATTCCATATAGTATCATGCCTCCATGAATATTACCTATCACAAAGATGTGGATGTCTATATTGTGACTTTTTTCAATTTTAGATACTTTTTTGATTCTTCAACCCTTTTCACCACTTTTTTGTTGAATTTAGAAATGACTAGTCATTTTCATTGGTTTTTCATAGTCTTTCTCATGCCCCATTAGAGTATTAAAATTTTCAACCTTATATTTGATTTACAATCCATTATTTATAATATCTTGCAATATAATTTTTTTTTTTTTCTATACCATAGTTTCATAAACTTTTTTTAAACATTCATTCTTATTGTTTTGAAAGTATATAACCAAGATATCCAAGAATAATATCTATCCCATCCATATCCATAGCATAAAAATTTGAATGCAAAATATATTTATCCATGGTGAGTTTTAAATCTGCAAAAAAATTAGCATGCTTACCCAATATTTGAGATTATTTATCCTCTTTTCTTAAAATAGTAATTTCTTTTTAATTTCTATGTTTATGATGTTATACCTGTTACTATGTTTTTGGAACACAATAAAATTTATTTTCTTACATACATCCATAAAACTGAAAAATAATCTTCATTTCTTAGAGTAAAAATACATGTACTCTTATCTTGTAGATCATATTCACTATTTCCATTCTTACTTTGTACTTTGTAATTCCTCATTTTGATACTTTTATTTCTTGTATTTATTTGCATCAATTATTCCTTGGATTTATTATCATCCATGTATGAAACCTTATTATATTTGGTCTTAAGAATATTTTGTAGGAAATGGAAGACCAATGGGTATTAAATCCTATAAATCGAATAGATAATGATTATTTTTGAACTAGAACCATAACTCCATGGCATTAGCACTTCCATGAAATAGTAGAACTACCATAAAATATATTACCTTTCTACCATACATCTGGTTTAAAAAATTGCATGTCCAAATATGTAAAAAAAATTAATTGTAGGGTCAATTGCATGTTGTTATATCTCACTTGATATTTTTTATTGAAAAAATTGAAAAAAACTTATATTAAAACAGAGAACAATTACAAAGGGGGAGAAAACTCATCCCAACTAGGAGTAAGAAGCAAGACTACAGCAAGGCACGAAAACGTGACATGTCACGAAAACGTGACATGTCACGAAATCCCGACATGTCACGAAATCCCGACATGTCGCGATATCGCGATCGAAAACCAGTCGAGGCCGCGTCAGAGAAACAAGCCACAAAAACGCGACATGTCACGAAATTGTGACATGTCACAAAATCGTGCCATCCAAGCCCCAATGCACCTAAGCATCCCAAACGTCGTGAAATCATGACGACACAACCGGAAGACGCCCAGTCACCAAAGGTGTCGTGAAATCATGACGAAATTTCCAAAGGGCGCTTGTTCACCAGAAATGTCGTGAAATCGCGACGATTCTTCCCTTGACACCAAAGCTGCAAAAGGGTCGCGAAAGCGTGACGAGTTTTCTCCATGGTGCCAGTTCTCCAAAAATGTCACGAAATCACGACGAGTTTTTCCCTTGGCATCAAAAAATGCAAAAGTGTCACGAAATCGCGACGAGTTATCACCGTGGCACCCGACCTTCAAAAGTGTCACGATATCGCGACGGTTTTTCCCCGTGGTGCCATCTTGCCAAAAATGTCGCGAAATCATGACAATTTTTCCTCTTAAAGCCGAATCGACAAAAGTGTCACGAAATACCGACGGTTTTTCGCCTCGGCGCCCATCCTTCAGAAGTGTCGCGATATCACGACGGTTTTTCCCCTTGGTGCCAGCTCGCCAAAAATGTCACGATTTCACATCGATTTTTCTCCTGGACGTCCTTTCAACAAAAGTGTCACGATATCACGACGGTTTTCCTCCAAAGAGGGCAGCCTTCAAAAGTGTCACAAAATCACGACGGTTTTTCCCCTTGGTTCCAGCTTGTCAAAAATGTCACGAAATCATGACTGTTTTCCTCCTGTGCGCCTTTTCAACAAAAGTGTCGCGATATCGCGACCGATTTCCTCCAAGGCGGGCCTCCTTCAAAAGTGTCACGATATCGCGACAGTTTCTCCCCTTGAACCCAGCTCGCCAAAACTGTCGCGATATCGCGATGATTTTTCCTTTGATCAACCATTCAGCAAAAATGTCGTGATATCGTGACAGATTTTCCCCTTGGGGCCTATACTCCAAAAAGGTCATGATATCGTGACAATTTTTCCCCTTAACGCCAATTTTGCAAAAGCATCACGAAATCGCTACGGCTTCCAGCCATAGGCTCCGACGGTGCAAAAGGTCACGAAATCGTGACAGTTTCCCTCCAAGGGCCACAACAGCGAAAATAGTCACGATATCACGACAAAAACCTCCCTTATTATTTTATTTGCTCATTATCATAAGAAATGTTCCAGGCCCTACCGAATCATCTCATTCTCCAAGGGCATATCACTGTGTAGCTGTATCCCAACCTCCTCAACACCCAACTTTGTAAGGAAATCGGCCGCTTTATTGAGATTTCTACTCGCATAAATAGGGATCACGTCATCCAGTTCTCTCCAAAGCTCCTTGATTTGAGAGACCAAAGACCTCAACCTCCATGCTATCAAAGTAAATTTCCTCATGCAGTCAAGAGCTCCAACCAAAATCTGAGAGTCAGATTCAACAATCACCTTCTGATGGCCCTAGTTAACTGCCCAAATAGAAGCAGCTCTAATAGCAATGGCTTCAGCTTCATTGTTTGTAGTTCTACCCAAACACTATAGCTCCCAGTAGAGCACAGTGCCCTCGTGATTCTGGCAAACCACACCAATGCCAGCATTGCCCGGGTTGCCCTTAGCAGCTCCGTTAGTATTGATTTTGATCCACCCATCGGGAGGAGGTATCCAGTGGGCTCTAACCTGCTCCTCATGCACTTCCACCCCCTCATCCACTGGCTCCGAATCAACCTGAGAATCCTCTTTTGCATGGATGGCAACTATTTCAGAGACTTTGCTCCAGATGACCTACCAAACACCATCAAGCGTGGAGAACGTTTCTCAAAATATTCGTGCATTTCTCTCCAGCCACATCTGCCACCAAATGAAATTTAATCCGAGCTCCCAACCGGTACGAAGAGCTTTAGATTTAAATCTACCTCTCTTCCATCTATTTAGAATGTTAATCCGATTCAGATCACCATTAAGCTAGATTTTAAAGTGAGAGAACCAGCGCTTCCAAATCTGGCGCGTGAAGGGGCAATCAAACATTATATGGTCAACTGTTTCCTCGTTCTTAAGGCATAGAGTACATTGAGAAGGACCTATGATACCTCTGCACCTGAGGTTGTCGAAAGTGAGAATTCCATTATGCATAACCTGCCAAGAAAAAAAATTCACTTTCGGCCAGCCCTTGGATTGCCAAATCTGTCTCCAGTCTACAACCGAGAAAGCAGGGGGGGAGGCTCAGGGAGGATGTTATCATAGCCATATTTGATAGTGTAAACACCAAGGCTCCCAAAGCCCCAAGCTAATTCATCCTCATCATCACTTCCAGTGAGAAATATTTCATTCAAGATTTTGGATAATGTGGGTGCTAGCTCCGGAGGGATTGAAATTGGCCACTCCTCCAACTTCTTAAACTTCTTAAACTTATACCCTCCCAGTTGAGTAGTATTGAAATAACTCTCAATTCGGACCCAGCCCTTGGATTCTATGGCAGCTTTTATTGGGAGTAACTCGGGGAATTCAACCGTGATGGGAGGAAACTGATCCCAAGAATCAGACCAAAAATGGGCCTTATCCCCCCTCCCCACTTTCCAAAATAGCTGGTCTTTAATAACTTGAGATCCAAGCTTGAGAGCCTGCCAAACTAAGGATCCAGCACCCTCCAAAGAGAAGCGGCCCACCTCACTGGGACTGACATGACCCAAGTACTTGCTAGTAAGAATTCTACTAAATAAGGAAGTTGGCTGGGAGATCCATCTCCAGTACAACTTTCCAGCCAAGGCTTTATTATTTAACCTAGATCCTCTCAGTCCCAGCCCCACTTTTACCTTGGGCTAGGTAACCTTGTCCCAGCTCACTAAGGCCCACTTTCTCTCTCCCTTTGGTCCTTCCCACAAAAACTTTCTAGCCATTCTATCCAAATCTTTCCAAATTGAAAGCGGGGCAGCCAAGATAGAGAATTTGTAGATAGGCATGGCTTGAATGACTGACTGTAAGAAAGTTACTCTGCCACCATAGCTTAACCACTTGTGAGACCAGTGATTAATTCTTTCCTGGATGCCCTCAAGAAAGTGCCTCCAAGTGTCAAGTTTTAGTGTTTTGAAATGCAATGGAATCCCCAAGTAAACCACTGGAAGAGCAGTCCTAGTAAATCCCAGAATTTCTAAAATTTTATTCTGAAGCCTGTGCTCCAGATTGAAGAAGACCACCTTGGATTTGTTGTCATTTATAACCTATTGAGTAGCCCAGAGATAAACATTAAGGGTATCTCTAATCGATCTTGCTTCCCTGAGGCTGGCAACTCCCATTAGACCAGTGTCATCCACAAACTACAGGTGTGATAAAACTTCATCCCCCACCCTAACACCCAATAATCTGCCTTGCTGTCTTCTCTTCAAGAAAAGTCTACCAAGACCTTCAGAAATAATCAGAAACAAATAAAGAGAGCAAGGATCTCCCTGGCGGAGTCCCCGAGAGGCTCCAAAATGCTGTGAAGGAAGGCCCTTGATAAGAACAGAGTAGGTCAGGGAAGAGACACAGCTCATGACCCACTCAATCCATTCCTGAGAGAAACCAAAAGCAGCCATCATTTTGACTAGAAAACTCCATTCAACCCTGTCATAAGCCTTGGACATGTCCAGTTTTATGAACATCCCTTTATTTCCAGAAGTGTGCATTGAATGAATAGCTTCCTGAGCCAGAACCACCCCATCCAAAATCTGCCGACCCTCCACAAAACCTCCTTGCTCGGAGGAGATAATTCTGTGAAGAAGGGGTTTTAGATGCTCAGCCATTACCTTGGTGATTATTTTATACAACACATTACATAAGGCAATAGGCCTATAATCTGAAATCTGACTCCCCTCCTCCCATTTTGGGATCAAGGTGATGAAAGTGTGATTTAGAGATTTAAGCATTCTCTTGTTTTCTCTGGATTCCTCAACCATAGCTCTAACATCTTCCTCTAAGAAATCCCAGAAGTCCTAAAAAAACTCAATGGGGAAACCGTCAGGACCTAGAGTTTTACCAGTACTCATTCCGAAGACAACAGCTGTCAGTTCATCTCTATCAATAGGTTTGAGGAGAGCTTAATTTTCACCCTCAGAAATGAGAGCAGGAATGATAGAAAGAACTTCATTTTGGGCTGAAGCATATTGAACCAGACTCTCCTTAAAAAGTTTAGAGAAATAATCCATAGCATGAGAGTGAATATCTGGAAGAGTGTCAAAGGAATGACCATTCCCATCATGCAGGACCTCCATCTTGTTCATTTGTCTTCGGGCACATGCAGCCCGGTGAAAGAATTTAGTATTTCGATCCCCTTCCACTAACCAGGTAGTTCTTGCTCTCTACCTCCAATAAGTCTCCTCCTAATTTTCAATGTCCTCCATCGCTCTACACAAGGCATCATCCTCATCCTTGAGCTGATCAGTGATAACTCCTCTGAACTGCTTCTGGACCTCATCCCAGCGAACCACCAATGGATCTCTTTGGGCCTGGAAGTCAAATTTATTAGACCGCCTCCACAATTTCAACTGAGTTTTGACATATTGAAGTTGTTTGTGAATTCTGAACATTGCTCTCCCATAAGCTGGACGGCCTTCTTTCCACCACTGTGGAATTTTCTCTCGAAGTTCTTCTTTCTGCAGCCAAAAATTCTCAAATATAAAAGGTTTGTGAATATGTCCTCTTCCAGTCCCACCTTCCAACAGAATAGGGTAGTGATCAGAAATAGGTCCTTCTAAAATCTGAAAGTTAATGTTCCATTTTACAAATGCCTCTTCTGAAAGCAGAAAATGATCTAGTTTCACCTTCCTACTATGTGGCTCCCTCCTTTTATTAGTCCAAGTGAAGTTATTGCCAGGACATTTAATGTCCACAAGGTGTAAAGCCTGGACTTGGGCAATCATGAGACGGTCCCCTGTATCCAAAAAGGGTGTTCCCCCTTCCTGTTCTCTAGAAGATAATTTGGCATTAAAGTCCCCCGCAACAATCTAGTCTAGATCTTCCCTAGACACTCTCATGTCATGCACAACCTTCCACTGTCGCCTCTGACCATCCAGGGTTTGAGATCCATAAAAGTTAGTTATTAAAATGACTTTCGCCGAGACATTATTCTGAAAGAGAGAAGTGAGAACACCCCTCCAGGCAAGGTGATCTATTGCAGACCATACCTGAGAGTTCCACAGAGTCACTATCCCCCCTATGGTACCTTGGGCTGCCACATCCATATGCCCAGCACCCCTCCAGATTATGTTAACCATTTTAGACATAAGGTCCAAAGACATCTTAGTCTCATGTAAAAGCAAGAAATCAGTATTGCTATTTTCTAATAGCCTTTGAACAACAGATTGTTGGGTTCTACTATTTAAACCCCTAACATTCCAAGATTGTATAATCATGGGTTACCCTGAGAGCAATAAGAATCAATTGTCCTCATTGATCCTCCCATGATCAATTTGTCTCCTTGAGCTGCTAGCAGCTCCTTATTAGATCTCCAACCTGCTCCCTGAGAATTGCTATTTTTTGGTCTTTTTTCCAGCTGAGTTATCCCCAAGGATGGCCTTTCTATGCTATTCTCTGTATCTCACTTGATATTAAACTAGATATTTAGTGTAATTACTTCTCATATATTTATTGAATTCCTCTTTACAATGAATTTATATTATCCTTATTTAAATACATGTGAAACTTGTGACCCTCTACAATATTAATCCTTTATTTGGAACACATAAAAATTTGTGAAAAATTGAATCATATGGTCAAACATCAAATCACCATATTTCCTTTTATATTGATCCAAATATGTTAGAAAACTATTAAAAATAAGCTCACTCACACAAAATACTGTAAATAAATATAAATGCATAAATTAATAGAATAAGACTATGCAAAAAGTAATTGTAGAATTGAAACAATCTCACAAATAGCTCAGTATCAAGAGCCTCTTCGAGGGTGCAACCTCCTTCAATATTTAACTAACTTGCAAAATATGCATTTGTACATGTCTTCATAGCTTTGAAAGAAAATAATTCATGCAACCCTAACCCTAAGCTCAAGTGTTGGCTTACATGCAAAATGCCACTCAATCTAGAATCTTCTACTAAGTATCAGTTACATTCTTGATAATAGTTACATGAAATGGCCCCACTTGTCTAGGCATATTACTTGCCATATATCATTACCAACATATTACAAAATCATATTATAAATGGATCCCCATGTTGGACTTGGATCATTACATAATAAATTGAGAATTATAAAAATAATGTTAGGATGGGATGCTAACATGTGCTTTCATTTCAAAAGCTTTATCCTCAAAGTTGTATATGAGTAAACTAGTGCTAGAGATGGTGGAGAGACTCCCATGTAGCATATTTCAGTTGTAGACCATGCCATTGAACAAGGAACTTAATAATGGTATGGTTGTGAAGCATGCATGTCTGTTAATCCAATAATTATTCTAGCTCAAGAAAAATAGAATCTTTTTCATCCAATTTTGGAAGAGCATATTGAACCTATACCTAATTGCCCACAACCTTCTTGAGAGAGTGGACATGAAAAATATGGTGGATTTTGGATGTGTATGGAAGGGCTATTTTTTAGGCCATGGTATCAATCCATTAGAAAACCTGGTAGGGCCCATAGAACTTTACTACAAGTTTTTGGCACCTACAAAGCTATAGGGATGATTTTTTTTATGGCTATATATGAAGGAAGTCCATATCACCAATATCAAAACTATTCTTGGAATGATATTGATTAGATTATTCATGCATCCAATTCTAATCCACTTCCAAATTAATTTTTAGTTGATGCAAGACTTTGGCATGTTGGTTGAGTGTAGTGTCGACTGCATGTATATTAGATATGCTTGGAATGTAGGAGGAGGGAATCCATGGAGGTCACTTGTAAACTACTTTGAAAGGTGTGACCTTCTTCATTGTATGATAATATATATTATACCATCACTCGGCCAAGGAAATCCACTTTACCCATTATGTAGGATGATTAGAGGTAAAGCAACAAAGGTAGGTCTCCAAATATTTATTGATAATCTTAGTCTAGTCATCAATCTACGAATGGTAGGATTAACTCATATTGAATGAGTTCCCATTAAATTACACAATTCTTACCATATATTACTAGTGAATTTGGGGTCAAAATATTAGGTAATGGTGGAGGTTGTGTAAGGATGGGAGAGGGAATAAAAATGAGCATACCTCAAAAGATAATTCATTACCACAAAAATAATTGATTTACCACCAAACTTAGGTAACCCTTAAATAAAGTCCATTGAAATATCTATTCAAACTTGTTAAGGAATTAGCAGTGGTTGGAGAGTTCCTCGAGAATGCATCATTTCACCTTTCATCCGTTGACAGTCACATGCTACCATAAAATTGTGTGTGTCCTTATTCATACCCTTTGAAGAAAAGGTATACTTAATCATTTCATATATTTTAAGGAACATTGAATGGCCTACAATGGGGTAATCATGCATTTCCTTCATGATACGTTTCTAGAGGGAATATGTGCAAGGAACCACAAGGTACTAATGATATCATAAATCTTGTCTATCCCAAATGTATCTAGGACATAAGGTAGGATATATTTGAAGGGAAGAAACCATAGATTATAAATATAAATATTGAAGCACATCTTCATAGAGAGAATTTATCCATTGAGGAATGGGAGAGGAAAGGACACATAACATCCTATGAGTCTCAAATTGCTGAGAGAGGGCATACGCCATAATGTTCTATTTGCCCTTTTTATAGGTAATATCATAATCATAACCCATAAGCTTAGAGACCCAGTTCTATTATTTGGGTGTGGTAACCCATTTCTCTAATAAATATTTAATACTTTGATGATCTTTTTTAATGGAAAAATTATACCCAATGAGATAAGGTCACCAGTGACCACATGCAAAAGGGCAAGAATTTTCTTAGCATAAGTATATTCTCCTATAATTCAACTAGAAGTGCTTTACTAGTGAAATCTAAGGGTCATCCTTCATGCATCAATACTGCACCAATAGTATTTCCTGAAGCATCACTTTCAATGACAAAATATTTAGAGAAATTAGGTATTTCTAAGACTGAAGTTATTTCATTGCATGCTTTAAATCAAGGTGAGCTTCTTTAGCTAGACCCGACCAAGTAAAGGAATCATTTTTCAACATGGATGTTAAGGATTCAATAATTTTTCCATAATTATAGATAAATTTGTGGTAATAGCTAGTAAGTCCAAAAAATACATGAAGATCCTTGAGAATGCAAGGTTTCGACCACTCTTGAATTACCTGAATTATCTTAGGGTCAAATTTAACACCATATTTAGATATGATATATCCCAAATATTTCACTTCTATCAACCCAAAAGAACACTTTGATCATTAAGCAAAAATTTGATGTTGTACCAAAAGTTGTAAGGTTTAATCCACATGGACAATGTGCTCTTCCCAAGAGTGTCTGTAAACCAAAATATCATGAAAGAAAACCAAAATAAATTTAAAAAAAATGGATGAAAAATATTGTTCATGATATTTTGGAATGTTGAACGTGCAATGGTCAAGCCAAATAGCATTACCAAGAAATCATAATGGTCATCATGAGTATGTAATGCATATTTGGTAATATCTTCTTCCATGAGCTAGATTTGATGGTACCCATAGCAAAGATCTAATTTAGAGAAAAATAGTTCCATGCAACTCATCCAACAGGTTGTCCACTACTAGAATATGAAACTTGTCCTTAATGGTGATTTTATTGATATCAAATAAATCAATACATAATTACCATGAACTATATTTCTTTCTCACTAATAAGATGGGTGAAGAGTATGGTTTGTTACTAGGGCGAATGACTCCAACTTTTAATAATTCCTACACTAAATTCTCAATAGTTTATTTAAGAGCATGAGGGTATCAATACGGCCTAATTTTAGGTGGTACACTACCAAGAAAAAAAGGAATGACATGATCATGTGAGAAACATGATGGCAATTCTATTAGTTCAATAAAAACTGCATTGTACTTTGTCAAAACAAGATATAAATATTTTAGAATTTGATCCACTGTAGTAGGTGGGTAGATGGAAAACATCTATGTAATGACCCCACAAGATTATTTTTTAATTAATTTTCAATACGGTTGGAATTGATATTCTAAGGAGGCTCTAATTTTGAACCATGAAGAATGTATGATTGTCCATTATGTGAAAATTGTATCCATAGTTCTACAAAATTCCATGATATGGTGCCCAACCACTGAGATCCTAATACAATATCACATCCCATAATTGAAGGGTAAACATTTATTGTTTGAGCATATAAATTCCAATTTTTAATTTAACATTATGATATTTACATTTGCAACGTAAGGTCCATCCTTTTGCCACCATGAACCTAAAGGAATTGCATGTGTGTATGTAACAATTGGCTTACCTCATAATTTAAGGATCAATAAAGTTGTGTTCTACCTAAATAAATAAGGATTATAAGGCATAGGCCTTTCAAGAAACCCATAAATTTTATGGTTTGTTGAATAGTAATCCTAGAAAAAGTATGAACACAAATTTTAGCTTGTGGTTCTTCATGGATTTATTTCTCAGTTTGGGGTGGTTCCTCTATTAGTTCTGTGTCATCATCACTTTGGTTATTGATGGCTGGCTCATCAATGTTTATGAGGAACAACTTCTTTTGGGTACACCTACGTTTGTAAATATATTTTTCATCATAATTGTAGCATAAACCTTAAGTGCATCATGCATCCCTTTTCTCTGCGGTCAATTTCTAGGGGGTAGCATTCTTATTGTCATTAGGATTTGGGAACTTGGAAGGAAAGGAATATTTTATTCATGGAAATTTAGATGTCCTTATTTGAGCTAAGAATTTGGATTCAACCAATCATGCCAAGATTATAGCCTACATCATTTTTTATGGTTTAAACATATTAACCTCAACTTGGAGATCATCCTTCAAACCACAAATGAAACAACCCATGAATAATAATTCATTCAATCCTCTAATTTTTTTGGCTAATTTCTTGAATTGAGTTTGGTAATATTGAACCAAAGAAGTTTCTTTCAAATTTGTCAGTGCTCCTGTAAAGTTGCCATACTCACTAGGACCAAATTGAATAAGTAATTGGGATTCAAATTCTTCCCAAGAAGGATGAAGAATGGTGTTTTGTGACCATTGGTACCATTATAACATTTTTTATTCTAATTTTAATGAAGCCATCTGGACCCAATAGTATCTAGGCACATTATGGAGTTTAAAAAATTGATCAACATGACACAACCACCCATATACACCCTTCCCATTTAACTTACTAAAGTCAAACATAGGCATCATAAAGGTAGGATCACGAATATAGTGAGGGTAAGAATATTTTGCTTCATTTCCTTTCCTTCGTCCAAATTGTTTAGTATGGTACTCAAACCCTCTTGGACCACCTTGCAATTTGGACTCAACTTTCGCAAGTTGTTCTTCCAAGCGGTTTTTGGAGTGAAGGTATTCACCTCTAAAGCCTTGAATCTCTTCCCTTATGGATATATTGGCTTGGGAAAGGTCATCAATGGAACTTTTTATGGATTAAAACATTGAAGTGGCTTGTTCTACCTCCTTTTGATGTCCACGAGTGCCAATAGCCATTTTGGAAAGTCTAGAACTTCTTCCACTGAATTACTAAAAATAGAAGTGTGATTACAAGAGTTACTATTTTTAGTAATATCCCTTTATTTATTTATTTATTTTTAAATTTTTTGAAACATTTATTTCTTGATAGGACCACTTCAATGGCCACTCGATATGAGTGCTCAGTGAGGAGATATATTGACTTCTTTAAATTTTTGTGTTCTCTTGGTTTGGTGCATGTTGATGTTGAGGTAATTTCTTCAACTTGGACTTAAAATTTCCTAGGTGGGCGCTTGAGGGTATTTTGTGTAGAATAATAAGCTACTTCTAGTCTAGAAATTTTAGACCAAAGTGATTGGCCATTGTGAACTTATTACCTTAACAAGAAAAAAAAAAATTACCAATTTTAGAAAATCGATGCAAAATTTGACAAGGAGCTACCAAGGATAATTCTTTTCTAAAATAGAATATAGAGTTGTTCAATAAATTTTGAAGTCAATCTAAGATTTGAGTGAAGAAATATCCCATTTTGAGTAGAAATTCAATACCTTTTTTATTATTGTTATTGTTTTGATGAGTCTTTTTATGGGGTATTATGTCAACTATCTTTATCAAATATGTTATGACTACTGACCACTCCTATCACTATCCTATATCTATCCCTGTCACCTGTATTATTATTATTGACACTTTTTAGACACTGGCCTTGGGATTCCTTGTAATTTATGGTTACTAACACTATTTTTTCTATTTTTGCAACTGATAAACCTGTTATCTATGACTGTTACTACGATTGACCCAACTATTACTACCACTGAGATATTTTTGACTATGCTAGACACTTTTCAACTTTGTCTAGACTATTTGGTGCATGTAGTTGTGTGTTCTCATGATAGAGAAGTCTTCTATTTATTCTCACTTTTGTGGGAAATAAAATTATAGGTTCAATAGATAGAAGGTTTTACTTTTACAGGTTGAAGATTTTTGTTTGGATAGAACCAAGGTGCACTAGGCAAGGGAGTATGTAATACCCATTAGGCTCTATGTTATATAACAATGATGAATAATAGTGATCAGACCAATATTTCAAGATACTACTCAAGGAGGATTCCACACATACCCTTTAGCACATTATCAATCTCTCTAATAGTATGGAAGGGTAATCATCCAGGATGTTGTGTCCCATGGACTATGGATAATACAAGATCAAAAAATATTCCTATTGGATAAAATTGTGTTTAAGCCTAGATGGTCTCCCAATACACTCAAATATGCGTGGCATCTCAATTCCATGTGCGAGTGTTATTTGAGGCTTGGGTATTGGAGACTGATCACCCCTAACTTCACTAGATGCTTTATGAGCTATCTATATTAGTTAATAATTATAGCTCCTTCACAATATTTTAAAACCCTCAGCACAGGGTTTCTAACCTACTCAACTACTATAAAAATAGACTAACATTTTTGCTTTTTTAGGTTTTTGCTATTTTCTTTTATATAAAGGAAAATAGAAATGAAAAACATAATAAAGTTATACTTAATAGTTGGAATGGATGAGCAAGAATTGTCATAGTCACAATATAAATTTGCCTTGGAAAGCACTCTAATACCACTTTTTAGGAATCTACTATTAAAAATAAGCTCACTTACACAAAATACTGTAAATAAATAGACTTGCATCAATTAACAAAATAACACTATGTAAAAAGTAATTGTAGAATTGAAACAATCTAACAAATAACTCAGTATTGTGACCCTCTTCGAGGGGTAAACCTCCTTCAATATTTCATTAACTTACAAAATATGCATTCGTACATGGCTTCATAGATTTTAAAGAAGAAGACTTCATACAACCATAACCCTAAGCTTAATATTTGGATTACATACAAAGTGCCACTCAAGCTAGAATATTCTACCAAACATTGGTTACATTATTGAAAACGGTTACATGAAATGGCCCCACTTGTCTAGATGCCTTACTTGACATATACCATTATAAAAGTATTACAAAATAATATTATAAATGGACCCCCATGTTGGATGTGGATCATTACATAATCAATTGAGAATTACAAAATTAATGTTAGGATGGGGTCCTAATAAAATATTTAATGTGAAAGTTTTTCTAAAAGATATCAAAGTCCTCATTGCAATAAATCTAGAATAAATGTGTTTGAAGACCTATATGTAGTACACAATATTATGCAATATTCATACCTAAATTGAAAAAAATTATCATCCAAATCATCCCATATTGCCTTGAAAATTGCTCTGATATTGCTTGTTATGATCATTAATAAAATACTAACAATACTCTAATAAAATAAGATAGTTATGAGAATAATATAATACTCTAATTAGTTCAAAATATAAATCGAAGCTATCCTTAACCAAAAAAAAATAGGGTTTCTATTTTTGGGGCCTATCTGAGGGCAGTGAGGTTGATAGGCTATCTTTGCTACTGATGAGACCCCCTATTTTGCAAAAAATATGAATATGAATGCCTTTTTTTGGAGTAATATTGGCCTATTTCTAAATTCACCACTAGGTCTTGTCAAATTTACCACTAGAAAATTTTGTCTAAGTGGTGAATCTGGTTTTGTGGAACGAACTGTCAAATTCACCATAGGGGTGGCAAATTTGGTCTTAGAAGGAGAAAACTAAGTTTTGAGGCCGATTTTGGTGGGTTACACTATGATTTTTGAGCTAAAAATTTGTTAGAGAGTTTCTACTTAAGTCTAGAGAACCTGTGAGTGAGAAAATTGGAGAAAAAAGTCTCAAAAGTTGGGTTTTTCCAAATTAATCATAGGGGTGGCAAATTTGGTACTGGACGAGATTTTTAAATTTTAGAGCCAAATTGGAGCTTGATATGAGTGATTTTTTGGTTTAAAACTGAGAAGGGAGAATACTAAAAAAATTCAAAAGGTATGTATATAGATAAATAAAGGGATTAAGCTTTCAAATATGAGAATTGATAGACAAAAATATGATTTATAGTAGAAAAGAGTGAAATCCCAAGGGGGATTTGTAAATATTAAGAAATCAGATTTGTGACAGTCTGTGGAGGGAGAGCAAAGGCTTAGGAAATGTTGGGTTAGGATAAATCACTTCCTAATAGTATTATAAGGAGGAATTGAAGGACTGTTTTGAGAAATTGTTAAGAAATTACTCAAACTTCAAAACAACAAGCACAAGTAAATGTAAGTACATGAAAATGGAATTAAATTTAGTAGAAGCATAAATACATATAAAATCATATATAATATAACAGAAAATACTGATTTCATTCAATTAAAATAAAAGGGCAAGTAATATTCCTAAAATGATGAGAAATATCACACATGAAATTGAATAAAATGCTAGTAAAATCATTAAAATAAAGAGACAATATATAAATAAAAATGCTAAATCTCTACAAATGAAATAGCATGAAAGGAGACAAGATGGATTAGTATACTGTACAATGAATAAAGAGCTTATATGGAAAGGATTACTAAGAAAATATGTATATATAAATATGACAAACCCTACAAAATTGGAGGATTAGAATCATACACTATGATAAAGGAAATAGCAAGTTTAAAAGAACCTGCAAGAGAAGGGTGAGAAATGATAATATAGATGCAAAGTATATGGAATTAAGGCTGCCAAAGGAAGTGTTAGAGAATATATTCTGAAATATTTAATATATAAAATGAATGCACAAAATAAAATGAGAGGTATTAAGCTAGCAAGGCCACAACCATAGGGGACAAAATATTGTGGAATCAAAGTGAAAGGAGAGAAGAAGGAATCTAGGAGAGCTTCCCTTCTTACCTCCAATGGTGACCTCCTTGCTCTCAAGTCCTCCCTAGCCTTGCTTGGCTTGCCTCCAATGCTTGCAAAGACTACTCTAATTCTTGATAGAACTTATGCTATTGCTCGAGGAGAATGTAGAGAAGAAATGAAAATGCGAGAGTAATGTGGGTAGAGTTTTTCTAAATTAGAACTCCTTGTCAAATGCCTACTCAAGGATGTCCTTAAATAGGATTTGGAGGGGGTATTGGAGGGAGAATTGGATAAGAATTCATTTAAACCATAAAATATTAGAACTTTCTAGAGCATGTGGGATCAATGGTGGAAGTAGAAAGATGCTCAATTCATGGCTAGCTAGTTCATGTGAAATATTCTAAAATGTTCTGTCAAATTCACTATAGGTGTGGTGAATTTGGTTTAGAATGGAAGATTTGGTAATTGGTCATATAGGACTGAAATTTTTAATTTTGAGGAAGGCTACCAAATTCACCACTAGAAAAATTCACCACATGGGTGGCAAATTTGGTAAAAATGGGTCTTTTTGGAAAAACCCTATTTTTGGCAATTTTACCAAATTCACCATTCAGTTTTCCAAATTCAACACTAGAGAATTTGGTAAAAGGTTTTTTTGGGCATGTAGGGTGATGGGGGATACTAATTTAGAGGTTTAGTAATGGTTAGTCCAGATTTTGAAAGTTTTTGAAGCGTTTGTGATCAATTTTGGAAGATAGTGATAGGTGTGTCAAAATTGGGTGTCTACATTTTGTCCCAGTTTTGACATGATATCTAAGATGTTACATCAAAATTTAAGTTGTGATAAGGGTTATGCATAAGGGGTAGTACTGAAAAATTAATTATAAATTTAGGGTGAATCAAAGTGAATCATGTATAAGCATCACGACAAATTTTTCAAAGTTTTGCAAAACATTTATCAAAATATCATGAATTTTTAAAACGTTTGCACGTAAATTATAAATTTTTTTGAGGGTCATTTTGACCTATTAAATAATCCTAAAACTTCATAAGAACACCACCATTATATCGGGCTCAAAAAGAGCTTTCCAATTAGTACAAATATGTCTATGTTTGGATATATATTTATACCTAAAACTATGCAATTGTTTTTAGTTGCCTTGTGACAGTCACCACATGGCGAATATCACATGGCGACTGTCACAAGGTGATTGTCACATGGTTAATATCACATGGCAATCAACAATAATTTCATAATTTTAGGCATCAATATATAACCAAACATAGGCATATTTATACTTGTTGCAAAGCTCTTTTTGAGTCCGATCTAATGGTGGTGTGTTGAGTGGTGTTTTCACCCAGTTGTGAAAGCACACTCTCCGGTAGGATCTGAGTCCCAAAATCCTCTGCTTGCAAAGAAATTATAACAAAGTAATTTCTCCAAGGTTCCTATTATGTTGGTTCTAAAACACCAATGATGTTGTTCAATGTAAATGCAGGGAATACCTTAGGGTTGCAAGTGGATGTTAACAAGGGGCACTGTAGTTTACTTTAATTTGGATTTGTAATGGACTCTGAGCTTTAATGGATTTTCAGTTATTTATTTAAATGACTGTAATTAAAATGCAGAAAACAAAATAAGGGTTTGAAAATGAAATACATGCAAATGAAGATGCAACTAAACTACATCCAGAATGCTGTCATCAATTCGATGAAATCGAAGATAATGAGGTTTTCTGCATGCAACCTAACCTATTGAATCTGCACTTACGCACAATCCTGATAAGCTAGGTGCGGGTTTCTAGGGTTTTACTGTAATTTCAAATTTTAGGCCTTCGCATGAAGCAACCGAGAGGACTCGCATTAAACTCCATCTATAAACCTAAAATCTGAAAGGGAAAGATAAACATCAAATTATACATGCAAAAATGACTCCTTCTTTCTCATCAATGAGATGCCAACTCTCTGTATTTCTGTATTAAATGGTATATCAATTGCAATTACAGAATGTTCCAGGTATAACAAATCTAGAACAAATGAAGGAAATTGCTCCAAGTGCAGGCCCAGAATGGCATGCAGCCCTTGTCTCTGCAACTCTGCTAGCAGCAATTTCCAACCCCTGTTCAATCTGTGCTTCCAAGCTTTATACTGTCTGGCACGGCTCTTCGGTTCACCTGCGTCGCTTCGTTTCACCTCCCAGAATGCGTCTTTTCAAATTCTCGCCTTTTCGATGCTTTTACTTCATGCTCGATGCCGAAACGTTCGAAACCTGCCGTTGCATGTAACGCTTCTGCAACTCTGACACCTGTATGCCACGTGTCTCACGCTTTCTGCGCCTTCTGTAATAGTCCCATGAAAATCGTGACAAAAATAGCATGCAGTTTGTTCGCCTTCCTGGCCGCGAAAATGCGACATGTCACGAAATCGCGACATGTCGCGATATCGTGACGCTTTCCTGTCAGCAGCCTTTCTTGCCGTCACGCCCAGCGAAAACGTGACATGTCGCGATTTCGTGACATGTCACGAAATCGTGACGCTTTCCATGTCCGTACGCCTTCGGCTGCTTCTTGTCGCGAAATCGTGACGATTTTTCATTCGGAGTATCCTGCGGCTTTCTGTCGCGAAATCGCGACACTTTTTTGTTCCGTACCATTTTCCCGCAACCTGTCGCGAAATCGCGACGTTTTTCCACTTCGGGCGCCTTCGCTGCATGCTGTCGCGATTTCATGACGTTTTTTCCTTTCGTACGCCTCGGCTCGTTTCTGTCATGATTTCGTGACGCTTTTGTGCTTCGGACCCTTTCGCTCGATTTTGTCGCGATTTCGCGACATTTCTTACACTTCATGCCTTTGGCTGCAACCTGTCGCGATTTCGCGACGTTTTTCCCTCGACGCTGCTTTGGCTGCATGCTATCGTGATTTCGCGACGTTTTTCCCTCTTCGTGCTCATCCGCTGCTTTCTGTCGTGATATCGCGACGTTTTTCCCTCTTCGTGCTCATCCGCTGCTTTCTGTCGTGATATCGCGACGTTTTTGGCTTCGTCCTGTTTGACTGGTTTGACCCATGATTTTGCGACATGTCGCGATATCGCGACACCTTTCTGCTTCGTCTTTCTCTCTCCTCTTTCGGCCGCGACGGAGCAACATGTCGCGATTTCGTGAACTTTTTCATTTCTCTCTCTCTCTTTCACACTTTTTCATTTTTGGCACGATGGCGCGACAGGTCACGATTTCGCGACATGTCGCGATTTCATGACACTTTCTATACTTGTGCATTTTTGCCCCTTTTTCTTGAATTTTAGCATCTGGGTCACTGAGATTCCTTTTGAAAGCATGCAAAAAATATGGGTCCCCAATTTTGGGGTGTGTTGTGGATCAGCCACAACAAATGGCGACTCTGCTGTCAAATGCTCTTGAGCATTTTAGTGAGAACCCAACCTGAAACATATCACAAACTCGAAAACATGTGTTAGCACATAAGCAATATAAACAAATGCCCAAAGATCAGAAGTACATGAATCATTAGAATCATCAAGTATTAGCTCAGTGTGTGCAATGAATTTCTTTCCCCATCATTTGAAATTGATCAACATTCCATTGTCAGTTTTGCATGAATGCATATGCGAGATTGTGAATGATTTGTGTACCCTAATGAATATGCTAGGAGATTTTGCTTTTATAAAAGGCATAGTCATTCTTCTAGTATTATGTACAAACATTCAAGACTGCCAAACCCTCTTAGGATCCACTAATGAATTGTTTTATTATATCCCAAAGTTGGTTATGAGTCCCTACTATCTTGAACCCATGTGCAAGTGAATGTGAAATCAGAACTTTGGGGAATCAGACTCCCAACCAACCGAGATGAAAGTTTAACCCTATCCTTACTATTCTGATTTAGAATTCGTTACCTCACTTTGAGCAAAATAATTTAACCAATTATGGAAGAAATGGTCATGCTAGTCTAACCCTTTTGGACAAGCAGTGGTCTTGTTTTTAGACAAGACATGCTGCCATGCATGGGCATATCTAACCCCACAATCCAAAACTTATCTTCATTTCTTTGGACCTTGGGGATGACTACCCATCCTTTGCAGAGGACATGTAGTACGATCCTTCCAATCCAATATAAAGATGAGATGGGAAAAATTTTATTATTATTATTTTTTTTACTTCTTGGACCTTAGGGATGACTACCCATCCTGGCTAGGGACATGTAGTACGATCCTTCCAATCCAAACTTTAGGTGTAAATGGAAAATATTAATTTTATTGCTTGGACCTTGGGGATGACTACCCATCCTTTGCAGAGGACAAGTAGTACGATCCTTCCAATCCAAGATTTATTATGAAATGAGACATAAGAGCTTTGGGGAATCAGATTCTCAACCTAAGCGAGATGAGAATTTATGCCCTATCCTTACTACTCCATGTAGGTCAAATCAAAGCCTTGGGGAATTGGATCCTCAACCTAAGTTCGATGAGGATTTAACCCTATCCTTACTACTCTGATTTTAGGCTTTAAGCTCTATGGAAGTGGTCAAAACCACTGTTTTAAAGATCATGTTGCATAATAGGATAGACATGAAAACCACTTTCGCCCAACCTTTTCTTCCAAGTTAGGTTTTGATCATTTTGCTTAAGATCTTTTTTAATGTATGAGACGTGCTTGGTTCTAGATATCTCAAGACTCAGTTTCCAACCTTAGGATTTTTCTTACATTTATGTTATAACACAACCCTAAGAGGATTTGACATACTTTAATGATTTGTACCTAAGATGCATATGCAACTAAGATGAAATGTATGTAAAGTGAGATGGAACATGAATGCATTATCTCTTGAATTGCAAATGAAATGGTTTGTCATGCAAAACTGACTCTTTCATGCATCACAAAATCAAACAATATAACTTAAGATGCTTGTGTTACTTGTGGAGCTTTTACAGGACAATTCCAATATTTCATATTCTCCTAACCTTAAGCATAAGTTGACATCTCAATTTTTTTTTTTTTTTTTCTATCAAAATAAACCAAAACATGTCAATTGAAATCAAATCCACAACCAAAATCCTAGCTAGACTAACAATCCTAAACAATAAAAACAAAAACTGAAAATCCCCACCAAAACCGAAAGAATAATATCAAAATCTCACAACCTAAGGGCTAAAATAATGCTTTAAAATCTGCCCATTAACCGGTAGCATAAAATCTCTCCCTTCTAAAGTTTTTAGCCTGAAGGTATTCTTCCCAAGAATTTCTGAAATCTGATATGGGCCTAACCAAAGACAATCAAACTTTTGATGATTCCCTTTTTCCTCATGTCTTTTGTCCCATAGTAATACCAAATCTGAAATTCTAAATGATTTAACTTTGGCCCTTCTGTCAAACCATCTTTTGATAACTTCCTGGTGTTTATTCATGTGACTCATGGCTTCTTCTCTCTTTTCATCAAGGTGCAGCAAATGACTTGACCTGGCTTCAACTTGATCATCTGTCCCCAAGTACTCTTGTATGAAATGTAAGGTCTGCAACTTCAAATTTGCAGGAAATATCGGGTCTTGCCCATAGACCAAATGATAGGGAGTATTCCCTATGGATTCTTTCACTCTGGTCCTATCTGCCCAAAGGGCAAACTTCAATTGGCTGTGCCAATCCCGAGGGTTCTTTTCCAGCAACTTCTTAATGGTATTCAACAAATTTTTATTTGAAGATTCGGCCAACCCATTTCCTTGAGGATAATAATTGGATGCAAATTTTAAGCTCACTTTGTTATCGTATGCCCAATCTGCAAATTGCGTAGAAATAAACGCTTTACCATTGTCACTAACAATAGCATCGGGCATTCCAAATCTTGTTATAATATGGTCCTCAAGGAATTTAATTACAACGTCTGTGGTGGCATGTTTAGTAGGAATCGCTTCTGTCCACCTTGTGCAGTAATCTATAGCTGTCAATATGAATTTATGAGAATCAGAAGAATTTGGGTTAATAACCCCAATGAAATCTAGTCCCCACTGTGCAAATGGCCTCATTTCAACTACAGGTTGTAACGGCATGGCTGCATTTCTTTCTCTATTGGCAGCCACTTGACAGATATGACAAGATCGTACATGGGCATGTGCATCTTTGAAAATGTGTGGCCAGTAGTATCCTGCTCTCAGGATTTGATGCGCTGTAGCATTTGCCGCACCATGACCAGTTCCATGTTTCCCGTGAAATTCCTGCAACACCCTGGCAGCTTCTTCTTTGTTCAGGCACCTCAGGTAGATCCCTTCATGATTCTTCCTGTAAAGAACACCAAATTTCATCAGATAATTGATAGACTTAAGCCTTAAAGCTCTTCTCTGGGTTGAATTCAGATTAGAAGGACACTTACCAGTCAATAAAAATTGCACAATATCAACATACCAGTCATCCTTAGCAATGTATTCTGTGTTCGAGTATTGGCATGTTGTTTGAGGATTATTTTCTGCGATCGCCTTCGCCAGTCCTTGTCCTCGAACTAGCTTCATAGGTTGGATTTCGAGATCAAACTCTTGGATGGTGGAAATCCATTTCCCTCTTTTCTCGCCTAGTTCATTTTGTAAAAACATGGTCTTAACAGCAGAGTCAGGCACGATGGCAATAACTCTGCTGTGTACAATGTAGTGCCTAAATTTTTTCACCGTTTTAAAAAGTGCGTACATTTGCTTATCAAGGATTGAATACCTTAATTGAGCATCTTTCAAGGGGGCACTTAAAAATGCTATGGGTTTTTCTGCACTATCCTCGCCTTTTTGGGTTAAGACACTCGCCAAAGAGTGTTCTGATGCAAAAGCATAAATATAGAAAGGCTTGGAGTAGTCTGGACTTATAAGGACCGGGGCCCTGGAAATGGCATCTTTGATGTTCTGGAAGGCCACTCTACTTTCCTCGTTCCATTTTACATCCACATCTTTCTTGAGCATCTTGTTCAGAGGTTTGGCTATCTCAGCAAAGCTAGAGATAAACTTCCTCACAAAATTAACCTGCCCAAAGAAAGATCTCAATTCCTTTTTACTACTCGGGAGAGGTAGGCTTTGGATAGCTTGTATCCTTTCTGGGTCGATGGATATGCCCTCTTTTGAAATGATGTGACCAAGCAATTTTCCTTCTGTAACTCCGAAAATGCACTTTTTGGGATTTAAGGAAATTCCATGTTCTCTGCATCTTTGAAGCACTTTCTTTAAATCTTTGACATGGTCCTCTCTCTTTTTCGAGAAAACTGGGATATCATCCACGTACACGATGATACATTTGCCTATGAGCCCTTTGAATGCATAATCCATGGCGCGTTGAAAAGTTGCACCAGCATTTAACAATCCGAACGACATTCTCTTATATGCAAATGTCCCCCACTTGGTAGTGAAGGCTGTTTTCATCCTGTCATTTGGATGTATAAGAATTTGGTTGTATCCAGAATACCCATCAAGAAAGGACATCATTTCAGATCCATTTACCATTTGTAGAATTTCATCAATTGATGGCAATGGATAATTATCTTTTTGAGAGGCTTTATTAAGATTTCAAAAATCTATGCACAGCCTAATCTCTCCACTCTTTTTCCTTATTGGGATGAGGTTAGCAACCCAAGTTGAGTGCCTAACAGGAAAAATGATTTTTGCTTCCAATAATATTTTAACCTCCTTTTCGATCAAAGGCTCCAATAGCGGGTTAACAACTCGTTGTCTTTGCCTAAAAGGCTTGGAGTCTGGCTTCAAAGGGATGGTATGTGTGATAATGTCTTGGTTGTATGTCTTTAGCTCATTGTAATTCCAAGCAATGCAATCTATGTAATGCTTCAATGCCTGCATTATGTTGCTCCTTTCTTCATCTGTACATGCCTTTGCAATGTACACCTCCTTTGGATTGTCTGCACTCCCTAGATTAATTGAATCACATGCATCTTTGGGGAGTGGGACTCTTTTACCTTTCTTGGGCTTGCATCCCATGTCGAACATTTTTTCCAATGAAACCACGTCTTTAGGTACTTTGTTGGATTGATACGCAGTTTCAATTTCATTCTCTGTTTCATCTTGCCACCTTTGTTCCTCATCAATCACCTGATTTTCAAAAATACCCGAGTTCGTGACAAACTTGAAGATGTGTCTATCATTTTCGAAAACCTGAAAATTCTTGACATTGTCGGGTATTGATGGACAAGGAACCAATTCAATGGAGAAATTTTTACATCTTTTTATATCAACCGGGTTTAACATGCCCGCGACGACTGCAAGAGAGTCTGCTATTCGATTTCCTTTCCTAGAAATAAGGGCTATATTGAACGCATCGAACTCCTCAATGAGGTCCATAACCCTAGTTCTATAAAGGCTTAGTCTCCTATCACGGCATGTATATTGTCCTTTGATTTGCTTGACTACCAACTCAGAATCTCCCAAAACCTTCAAGCATTTGACTTGTTTGCTCAATGCTAGACGTAAACCAAAGATCAATGCTTCGTATTCTGCCACATTGTTCGTGCAAGGAAATTGCAGTCTGTAGGCAGCCAATAATGGTTTACCTCCTGGGCCAGTGAGCTCGACTCCAGCTCCTGCTCCCTGTCTAGATTTTGATCCATCGAACCTGAGCAACCATGTGCAATCATTCTCCTCAGAAGAGCCACCATGACATATTTCCTCTTTAGGCTCTTCAGCAGCTTCCTCAATATCAAGTGCATAAACCCCCAGTTCTGGCTCAGAAAACTGAACTTCATTCGGCTTGTTAAATTTTGTTATGATTTCTTTGAGCCTCGGTTCATTTTCCACTCTGATTTGGTTTGCAATTCCTTTCCATGGTAGCCACATATGTGAGCAGTCTGTTGAAAAATAGCCATTCAGAGTTTTCATCCAATCCCTCGCAAGTAACATTCCATACCTACTTGGGATATTAACCACCAGAATGTCTACAACCTGCTGGACCCTGGGTTCAGAATTTAATTGAATCTTGACATCATATAAGGTCCCTACCACATTTACCTCTGAACGGTCCAATTGCAAGACCTTACATTTGGATGAAACAGGTTGCAGACCTAGCATTTTACATATCTCTGAAGGCATGAGGTTGCTCGTGGCACCTGTGTCCACCAAACAGTTATGCAAATTCTTACCCGCAATTCTCAGAGTCAGTAAGAATGGCGGGACATCCCTTCTCTCCTTTCACAAAATCAGATGGGACTCAACTCCCTTTTCCTTCCACATTTGATCAGGTGAGTTCAAAGCTTTTATCAACGCCTCCTTTTGGCCAGGCAATCTGGCCGCGTCCAAGAATGAAAGGCTAGATTTGGACTTCTTTAGATCCTCCACTATGTCATAGTTTGGTTTTTCGAATTTGACTGTCTTATGCACGTCATTAGACATTTCTCTTCCGAGTGGAGGGGGAGGATTATTATTTGCTTTAGTATCTGGAGGAAGAATAGAATTGTTTGGAGGTGTTGATGAGGTTTTAGGGGCTTTAGATTTACTTCTCAAATGGTATCCATGATTCCCCTTTCTGAAATCTCGAAAAGCTTGCACCTCTTGTTCCAAAATTTCGTCTTCTTCTTCCTCGCTCTCACCTTCTTGATGATATACTGTTTCCATTACCATAATATTATCATCTTGATGTTGCGATGGACCCTCATTTGATACCAGTTCCAAATCATCGACTTGTGCCTGAAGACAATGAGTGTATCTAGCAATTTCAGGACAATTCCTCTCATTGTGTTCTTTTGTGTTGTGCAACCTGCACCCCCTTTCCCATGCCAAATCTGAAAGATTCAAAAGAGAATTGGATTGGCTAGGTCCTGCAGAAGTATCTAGTTGATTAGCAATGGGAGCTGGTACTCCCCCATTGTTTGGCTTGGTGTTCCAGTGCCTCCCTCTATTGTTAAAATTTTGATTTGAGTGAGGGGCATGAGACTCATACTTACGTTGTTGAACCCTGTCATTGCTCGGTTTATGAACTAATTTCTTGAGCTCTTCTACTTCTGAATAAATCTCCTTTGGTGGAATCACATTGCTGTTAACCCCCGTTGGATTCGCATAATTGATGGGGTCTTGATTCAACACTTGGGTCGGGTTCGAGGAATTTGATTCCCGTATGGATTGACACTTTGAATCGGGGTTGGATTTGGAAAAGGAACTATGGCCTGAGGATTGACTTGGCTAGTTCCTTGCATAGTTGATTGACTGTTCTACAAAAATGCAGGGACAGGTGGAATGGATGTGATTGGTTGGATTGGAATGGGTGCATATGCGAGTGCTGGTGGATACGATTGCTGATATGGGAAGGCGTTCATGCTTGGCATTTGAGGTGCCATGACTTGACTTGCCAAGGGAGCTTGACCATATGGAGCATACTGTCCCATCATAGGCATCTGGGTAAACCCGTAGCCTTGTGGTGTCATTTGCTGCTCGATAGTCATGGCTTCATTATAGGCTAGAGCGAGTGTGGTGACTTGAGGATTTCGTCTTGCAAACATGGCTGTCATGGGGTCCAATGCCCCAAAATATATCTGCAAAGCCACTGTGGGATCGATGGCAAAATGCCTAATTGCTCTATTATAGCACTTTTGGAATCTCTGATTAAACATTCTGATCGGTTCCCCCTGGCCCCTTTTGCATGTAATAAACCGATTGTAAATGGTTGCGGGATCCAAGGGTGACCTAAATTGATTAACAAAGGCATTTTCCATTTGTGTCCAAGAAGTGATTGAACCAGTTGGCAAGCATATATACCATTCATATGCTATTGGATCTAAGCTCATGGGGAAAAGTCTGCAAGCCACATCTTCATATTGAACTTGCAGCCTAATTAAAACATCCCTATAGGCTTGGATATGTTCTTCTGCTATTCTTGGGCCATCTGGTTTGTATTTAGGCAGAAATATTTCAATGTTCTTGGGGATTTCATGGATATCCCCAGCAATATTCAAAGGAGTATTGTTAGCTCCATACCAAGGAGCTGTTGGAGCTTGAGCCATTTGACTCAAAATTGATGAAGACAAACCTACAATAGCAGTAGAAATATTACTGACAATAGGAACACTAGTGGCAACTGATATTACGGGCGTAGGTCCACTCGATGTTCCTGGAGAAAACAGGTCTTTTGTGACTGGTGAGCTTACGACTTGCTTGGTTTTATTCTTGGGAGTACCAGTAAGGTCATGAAAAATGGTTTCTCCGGTTGTTTGGGACCTGGTCGCAATACGACGCGGTGGGTCCAGCCTGCCTGATGAAACCCTCGATTATTTCAAAGAAAAAAAACCTGCAACCAAAGAAAACAAAAGCTACAGTTTAGCTGTTTGTGAGCTTTAAGAAAAGATTTCAAAATTAAATCAAAAGATATTATTCATGTATGAAACCAAAATAAAGTAAACCGATTTGGGCCCTCCTTCTAGCGCCAATCTGTTGAGTGGTGTTTTCACCCAGTTGTGAAAGCACACTCTCCGGTAGGATCTGAGTCCCAAAATCCTCTGCTTGCAAAGAAATTATAACAAAGTAATTTCTCCAAGGTTCCTATTATGTTGGTTCTAAAACACCAATGATGTTGTTCAATGTAAATGCAGGGAATACCTTAGGGTTGCAAGTGGATGTTAACAAGGGGCACTGTAGTTTACTTTAATTTGGATTTGTAATGGACTCTGAGCTTTAATGGATTTTCAGTTATTTATTTAAATGACTGTAATTAAAATGCAGAAAACAAAATAAGGGTTTGAAAATGAAATACATGCAAATGAAGATGCAACTAAACTACATCCAGAATGCTGTCATCAATTCGATGAAACCGAAGATAATGAGGTTTTCTGCATGCAACCTAACCTATTGAATCTGCACTTACGCACAATCCTGATAAGCTAGGTGCGGGTTTCTAGGGGTTTTACTGTAATTTCAAATTTTAGGCCTTCGCATGAAGCAACCGAGAGGACTCGCATTAAACTCCATCTATAAACCTAAAATCTGAAAGGGAAAGATAAACATCAAATTATACATGCAGAAATGACTCCTTCTTTCTCATCAATGAGATGCCAACTCTCTGTATTTCTGTATTAAATGGTATATCAATTGCAATTACAGAATGTTCCAGGTATAACAAATCTAGAACAAATGAAGGAAATTGCTCCAAGTGCAGGCCCAGAATGGCATGCAGCCCTTGTCTCTGCAACTCTGCTAGCAGCAATTTCCAACCCCTGTTCAATCTGCGCTTCCAAGCTTTATACTGTCTGGCACGGCTCTTCGGTTCACCTGCGTCGCTTCGTTTCACCTCCCAGAATGCGTCTTTTCAAATTCCTGCCTTTTCGATGCTTTTACTTCATGCTCGATGCCGAAACGTTCGAAACCTGCTGCTGCATGTAACGCTTCTGCAACTCTGACACCTGTATGCCACGTGTCTCACGCTTTCTGCGCCTTCTGTAATAGTCCCACAAAAATCATGACAAAAATAGCATGCAGTTTGTTCGCCTTCCTGGTCGCGAAAATGTGACATGTCGCGAAATCGTGACATGTCGCGATATCGTGACGCTTTCCTGTCAGCAGCCTTTCTTGCCGTCACGCCCACAGAAAACGTGACATGTCACGATTTCGTGACATGTCATGAAATCGTGACGCTTTCCATGTCCGTACGCCTTCGGCTGCTTCTTGTCGTGAAATCGTGACGATTTTTCATTCGGAGTATCCTGCGGCTTTCTGTCGCGAAATCGTGACACTTTTCTGTTCCGTACCATTTGCCCGCAACCTGTCGCGAAATCGCGACGTTTTTCCACTTCGGGCGCCTTCGCTGCATGCTGTCGCGATTTCGTGACATTTTTTCCTTCCGTACGCCTCGGCTTGTTTCTGTCGCGATTTCGCGACGCTTTTGTGCTTCGGACCCTTTCGCTCGATTTTGTCGTGATTTCGTGACATTTCTTACACTTCATGCCTTTGGCTGCAACCTGTCATGATTTCACGACGCTTTTCCATCGACGTTGCTTTGGCTGCATGCTGTCACGATATTGCGACGTTTTTCCCTCTTCGTGCTCATCCACTGCTTTCTGTCGTGATATCGCGACGTTTTTCCCTCTTCGTGCTCATCCGCTGCTTTCTGTCGCGATATCACGATGTTTTTCGGCTTCGTCCTGTTTGACTGGTTTGACCCGTGATTTTGCGACATGTCGCGATATCGCGACACCTTTCTGCTTCGTCTTTCTCTCTCCTCTTTCGGCCGCGACGGAGCAACATGTCACGATTTCGTGACACTTTTTCATTTTGCCTTTCTCTCTCCTCTTTCGGCCGCGATGGAGCTACATGTCATGATTTCGTGACACTTTTTCATTTTTCGGCAGCGATGGCGCGACAGGTCGCGATTTCGCGACATGTCGCGATTTCGCGACACTTTCTATACTTGTGCATTTTTGCCCCTTTTTCTTGAATTTTAGCATCTGGGTCACTGAGATTCCTTTTGAAAGCATGCAAAAAATATGGGTCCCCAATTTTGGGGTGTGTTGTGGATCAGCCACAACATGGTGTTTTTAGGAAGTTTCAATATTATTTAATAGGTAACAATCTATCCTAAAATGACATTACTTCCTTACAACCATATTGGGGGCCATGTTTGACCTATTAAATCATATTGAAACTTCATAAAAACACCACCATTAGATTGATATCAAAAAGAGCTTTCCAACGAGTACAAATATACCTATATTTGGATATATATTGATGCCTAAAAATATGAAATTATTATAAGTTTCCTTATGATAGTCACCATGTGATAGTCACCTTATGACAGTCACCACATGGTGACTGTCACAAGGTGACTATCACATGGTAACTATCATAAGGTGACTATCACATGGTGATTGTCACAAGGTGACTATCACATGGTGATTGTCACAAGGTGATTGTCACATGGTGATTGTCACAAGGTGACTATCACATGGTAACTGTCACAAAGAGACTATCACATGGCGACTATCACAAGGTGACTGTCACATGGAAACTAACAATAATTTTATAGTTTTAGGCATAAATATATATCCAAACATAGGAATATTTGTACTCGTTGGAAAGCTCTTCTCAAGCCTGATTTAATGGTAATTTTTTATGAATTTTCAAGATGGTTTATTATGTCACAAGTGATCCAAAATATGGTGGTAAGGAAGTAATCTCATTTTTGTATAGATTTAGCCCTCCTAAATCATATTGAAACTTCACAAAAATATCAAAATTAGATCAGGCTTAAAAAGATATTTCCAATGAGTATAAATATGTATATGTTTGAATATATATTGTTGCCTAAAACTATGAAATTATTGTCAGTAACCTTGTGACAGTCGCCATGTGATAGTCACCATGTGGCGATTGCCACAAGGTGACTAACACAAAGGACTATCATAACGCAATTTTCACATGGTGACTATCATAGTCATCTGTGTCAGTCGCATTCTGTTAGTCACGTTGTGTTAGTTGCTTACTTTGTATCATTCACTATCAGATAAAATGAATTTTTTTAATTGTATGAGTGTCGCTATAAGGGGTACAAGAGGCGAATTGGGTAGGATAATGTTTTTTTAATAATTTTAAGGTGAAAATTAGTTGGGAAACCTTATGGTACCGGGGTGAATTTACCCTAAAAAAAATTGGTCTCGTAATTTTTGGGTGAATGGACCGACCTTTAGGGTCCCAAAATTAGCAAAATAAAAATTGTGAAAATCCTAAAACTCACTCTAAATTGCTATAACCCTAGTTGTGATACTCAATTTTGATGTTGCATTGTGTTGTAGTGATGCTCAATTGTTACGTAAGATTGATTGAATATTTTAGTTGGTTTGGAAGGATTTGTATATATACACCTTGTATTGTGTGCCCTGATATTTGGGGAATATTGCTAGGTTTTATGAGAATTTTATTTTTGGGAATATAACTTGTCGAAACCCCTATGCTATATTATAGATTTTGGTGCGAGTTTTCAAGATAAGGAGTATTTTGAATTAAGTAGAGTTTTAGGGTTTAAAATCCAAAATAGAGGTGAAAGCGACCTCATTTACACTTTTACCCTTTACAAAAAGTTGGAGAGAGTGAGGCGGGGTTATCAGAGAAGATGGTGAATATCCGAGTATGGGTGAATCATGCTAATATAATTTGAGAGATAATCGAGGTGTTGGAGTGAGATCGAGAGGTATGTTCTAACCTCAATGTTAAAATTTCTTATTTAAAGTACATTTTTTCATGATTTTCAAGATCTGTGGCAAAATTAGCACCAATGGCGATTTTGGTCCCTATGGTAAATTTGGCACTGGCGAATTTGGTGCCAATGGTGAATTTGGTCAAAATAATAGTCAAATTTATACTTTTCGAAAAGCTCTCTTCAAGGGATATCCAATGGTAGTATTTTTGTGAATTTTTAAAATTATATGATGCTTTGTATCACTCATTATTTGTGGTGGATTTTGACAGGCAATGAAGATTTTGACTAGTCAGGATTGTCATCCTAAGTGCTTGGGGAGCATCTTATGTGGTGATCGAAGAGTTGAGGATGTGGTACTTTTGATAGTTGTGGGGTTGTATTATGTTGGATATATGCATAATTTGGAGTTTGATCATTCTTTGTTGATAGATATCATGAAGAGGTGGTACCCAAACACCAATACTTTCAAGTTACCGATGGGTGATATTATAGTTACTTTAGAGGATGTATGGTGTATTCTTTGAGTTCTATTTTAGGGAGTTCCTATTTTTATGGGGATAAATTTACCCATAGGGAGATAAATATTTTTAGATGATGGTGATTTCTTGGGTATGTGGAAGTATTTGAGTTTCAATGATGCTTATGTTGGATGACACATTGATAGGAGCATGATACTTCTGGTTGTGGGAGTATCGAGGTTGATGATGAGTGATACATGCAATAGCTTCATGACATGGAGGTGGGGGCACATGATAGCGGGTATGATAGATAATAAAATAGTCTATGCTTGGGCTCTGACTATATTAGCTATATTATATCATACACTATACAAAGTAGTTTATCGATAGGTTCAGAGCTTGACCTGTTGTACCTTACTCTAGATTTGGGCTTGAGAACACATAGCTATTCAATGGCCCATAGTGGTGATGAGGAGGATTCACTATAAGTTTCTTGTGGTTTATCTATGGGACAGGTTGTCACATCCCACCTTGGAAGAACTCTTTTAAGATGCTATTTGTGTAATGATAGCTGATTTTAATGCTTGATATATTTACAATATATTTGTTTTTGTTAAGAGAAAATGATGTTGCATTGCATTACTTGATTGCAGGAACATGTATTCTCATAGGTGGAAGATTGACCACTAGATATGATAAAAAAAATGATGACAATGACAACTCAACATGTAAGGCTCATGTTCACATCATCACTAGTCTCCTTCATGATGGGTAGTGATAACTGAGAATTATTCTAAAATACCCATCCACTTAAAGGAAAAACAGTGATGGGGAATAATGAACATGCATCGATTGCTTGTGTATGCCATTTGTGTGATATATATTGCACAATTAATTTGTATGAGATTGGCATATTTGAATATTACCTTGAAAATGCACATTAAGTAATGGTTTACACCTTACAAATTATTTTAGAGATATTTTATGCATTTGAAAAATGCCATACAATTTAATAATATTTATTATGATTTTGTGAAAATGTTAAATTGGGGAAATTTCTAAAAGAAGAGATTTATTGTCTTGAACATGTTTATTAACCTAATTGCATCCATATTAAGAAAAATAATTAGGTAGATTGTTCTCCTACCAATTTGTCCAATTATGATTGGACCAAAATAATAAAAATATTTTATTAACCTAAAAGGATTATTTCTTGCTCCACATGGCTGCCTTAGAATGGTTAAATTGGTAGTTGAGATCCCTCTTTTGTCTCTAATTATCTCATTCTTATACCACCCATATGTCAAATAGTAGTAGTTGACCTAAGGGATGGTAGACACAAGAAAAATGAGACACCCTTCTAGAAACCTGCACATAGGGAAGAAAGAAAAATAATAAAAGACAACAAGATGGCATCTTTCTTGTTTAGAGGAAAAATAACTATATTTTGCCATAGAGGTTGAGAAAAATTAAGCTTGGAGGAGGCTAGAAAGAGGGTTGGGGAAGGTTAGAAAGGAGGAAGAGGAGAGGATATGCGAATCAAGTAGGGTCATCACCTTACGTCCAGGTGAGAGCTTTCCTACTAACATTTTGTGTCAGAAGATCTTGTATGACTAGTTTTATATTTCTTCTGCTCGTAGTTATCAAAATATTTTATTTTATATTGGTTTTGCTTTAATGAATGGTATAAGGATTGTTTGCCTTTCAATGCTTGGAAAGTAATTTATGAAACACTATTTTGAATTTCACTTTAATAATGTAGACAATATCACTCTACGCTGAAGTCATCTATATCATAATATGTTTGCAAATTTGAATCTTCGTTTTATTCCCAATGGAGTCATGGTATTAATGTATAGTGTACCTATCTATAATAATATGGAATGGGAGATATTTTGTAATACTGATGCCTGACTTATAAGGCGATTTCATATAAGAAGCATGGATCCAATCTTAAATCCAGATCGTTAACAATCCTCAAATGGTTTCTTCACTGTATATTTCCCTTGTAAATATATTATGATGGTGCAATGAATCATATGCTATGGAAGATCATAATAGACACCACTAACCTTCTATGTCAAGAGACCTCATTATACTCAAAATATTACTTGTGCTAGTATGAGCACATCTTGTATTTACCTACCATAGGAAGTGTCGTAATAGAGCATCATGCCTTTAGATCATTATTTCACTATAATCTAGAGATATTCTCCATATCTGATTAATCGCTCCTCTAAGTACGTATTATCCATAGGATTTTGTCTGTAATAACCATTTGGGTGTCGATGATTCATAACCAGCATGGATATGTTCATGTCATAAATATCGACAGTAGACTACCTCACTGAAATATGAAGGCCGATATTATAATGAAACTTTTTCTATTACAAATAAAATATACCAAAAACTTTAGTCACAGCCCTCATTACTCTGTTGCCAATGCGTAGCATTCTGTGCATAGGCTATGATAAGATAATTTAGATCTTGTCATGATGTGTTAAACCTATCTCTCTATTGATGAAATTGTGATACGTGTGTGAGCAATTGGATTACGTGTATGGGCCTTACTATAACAAATATTATTGGATGTATCAGACATGAAATATCAACAACTATATTTTATAGTAACCTGAGGTTATATATCACCAAATATATAACCACTCCCTTAGCTGATAAACTATCATCTTAAAGTGAATTATCGTCGATTAAGATTATTAATAACTATGTTTGTCCACCCTAAGTACCCTGGTGTTTCTGTGAAGCATCTATGTTTAATCTAACTTCAGCCTTGTTGACCACGTTAGATCATAAAGGTGGTAACTAACTCAAGATCTTCCTTAATCTCCAACCAACATTGCACCCACGTAACTCTTCGATGTTGCCATCGTAGACTCTTTTTACCTGTTCTTTTATTTTATACTTAAACATAAATCTTAAAATTTGAAAATAATAGAGTGACCAATGGACTTATGGTTCACCCTTGTGACATGCGGATAGGGGTTTACTTGGTTGTGCATTCACCCAAATACCATATGTGTACCTCCATATACGGGAAGTACTCATCTGGACTGTGGTATTTATCTTATGACTAGACCCCTAGTAATGCACTTTGGTGTCCCTACTGTAGACTGTCCAAAAAGCCTAAATGTAATAATACATAATATTTCAGGTTCAAATCTTCCACCTTCCACTGTAATGCTTACATTATGTGCAAACTATTGGTATGTTTATAATATTTTACCAAATGATGATTGGTGGTAAATATAAAAATTACCTTTGCTTGTGATAAATCATGCATGGATTTACCAAAATAGATTATGTGATATGTCTTGGTGTAGTTAAAATTGAAATAAAATTTCCTTTATGATTTATAATATATATTTTTATTTAAATGGAGCTTAGTTTCAATGAACTTCTATTATGATTATTGAATTTTTAAATGTGATGGAAAATATTTAAATATGAGTCATTATATATTTAAATTAAAATTAATTGATTCTAAAAAACAGGGAAAAGAGAATGAGTAGTTGAATGTATTAGCTTCTTTTTCCATTACAAATCTGAAATAGTATTTCATATTGGTAGCAAAAATTGTATAATTTTGTAAAGAATGGAATTCAATTTTTAAAAAATAAAGATTTGAAATCTATTAATTAGGTAAATTTAATGATCTCATGTAATTATAGTCTTTGTATATTGCTATGATAGTAAGTGGAAAAAGATAATAAACTATCCTATGTTTTATAATAAATTTTATAATGAATATAACCAACTAGAAGAATGGAATATCTTCTAGTTTTGGGAGGAATGGATTGGTGTCCATTCCTTGGAAGAGGTATGGGACTCTTCCACATTTTGTGATATACAAATGAATGACATTTATGATGGATGGGATTAGGAAAATAATCCATGTAACGATAAGTATTTTTTTATGAATGAATTATGGAAATTCATGCCTAATGATTTCTATGAAATGGAATGTGAATTATTGTGACAAATTATCGATGCATGTTTGCATTCAAAATAGATAAGCATGGTTTTCTTGGTTTGCATTTGTCATATTGAATCTGATTTTTCATTATCCCTTCACCATTATATCTCACACCATGGAGAATTCAATACTAACAAGAGAAGAACTAGATAGCAATATTGAAGACTATTGTATTGTTCATTATGTTTAAGCTTGTCTTGAGATAAATTGTAATATGATTGGCTGAAATAAATGTTGTATAATCAGCCATGATGTTGTAATATTTGATGTATTTGGTTGTATGCTTATGTGTCTTAGAGACGAAATCTATATAGTATTCAACTCCAAAAACAAATAGGTGAGTTATGCATTGGAATTTGATAAAGTAAATAGAAATTACTTTGATTATTATATATTTTCAAATGTATGGTATTTAGAATTGTAATGTTTTAGATGATTAATGGATATATATAAATTTCCATATCTTATTAACATCATTAGTGTAGAAGGAAACTTATGGATGACTTTCATAATAATAAGAGATAAATCAATGTTTACACCATTAATCTAAGGAAATTAGAAGCAAACCAAACACTCAATGCAATTGGGAAGATGACAAACAATCACCAAACCATCAACACCTTGTAAATGAGTAAATAGTATAATGATGCTTAAGACAAATATCCCAAGGCCTACATAAGTTTTCATGAGAAAAAAATATTAATGATTTTCTCCTAATTACTAGTCTTCATGGATAGTATGGAGAGGAGGGGGTGATTCCCTTTGGTGAGGGATAGTTCTCCAAAGATAATGGTAAAGCCATTGTAATGTCCTCGTACCATTTGGTGAGGGCATGATGAACATAGCCATTGTATTATCCTCATACAATTTGGTAGTTCTCCCAAGATAATGGTAAACCCATTGAAACATCCTCATACCATTTGGTGATGGCATGATGGACATAGCCATTGTATTATCCTCATACCATTTGGTGATGGCATGATGGAATTGTAGAAGTTGGTGCTTCTACTCAATATTGGCTTTGAATTAATCTTTTGTTGCTCGGATTACTTACTATTCATTTGGGATATCCTCATATTAGATCATTATTATATTATTCACTCAATGAAATGTGGACAAAGATAAATATAAGAACAAAAAAAAATTTAGTGGATGAGTAATAACAATTGGGGTTGTTACACAAGTGCATCTGCCATTCATCTTGTAATATGGTTTGGGTGAGGCATCTCATCAATGATATACAGATGGATCATGTAAGTTGGTTTCCTTGGAGAGGGGTGTATGCATGGTTTGAGGACCAAAAGGATTTGGCTAGGGTGAGGTGAGTTTGATGGTTGGATGATTGAAATAAGGCTTCTAATTTGTATCATTATGATTGGGAGACTCATCAGTTTGGAGAGGTACAAGGGATACCAACTAAGGAAGGTTTGGATGCGACGAGTGCATCACAAGAAATGGTGGGACCCTATGGATCCTCTCATATTTATTGAGGTTTATGAGGATGATCTGATGGTATTGAATCCTACATTGGATGATGTAGGTATGACAAAAAAATTATGATGGTTTGTATAGGTGATTCAGACCCCTTCACTTGACTACAAGTCCATCACTAAGGGATCGGAGGTAGATATTCTTGGGTATACTAAGTGCTTTATGAGCAACTAGGTATCACATTGGAATAGAGGTATGGTGGAGGAGGATGGGTAGATAGAGGGTGAGGAGATCAACTCCTTTATATGTTACTCCCTTGGTTGCTATTCCTCTATTATGTGCCCCAACCAGTGGAGGGGCATCAAGCTTAGGTGAGCAAGATGCTAGTGAGGTAGATCTAGATTTTTAGGGAGATGCTAAACTGAGTAGGGTTGATGTGAAAATTATAGTTGTAGAGTTGAGGATACTACATTACACCTTGGAGGGTGTGAGGGGCCAGTTAGCAGCTTCAAATACCCTATGATTGGTACAGGTAGCTCAGCTCAGGGATGAGATGGTGTGGATATGAACGAATAGTGGTGAGACCATTTTAAGGCTTTAGTCTTCCTTGGATTAGGTTGTAACCAAGAATGCCCTTGATCAGGCGATAATTGTTGGTCATAGGCCTAATATAGAGTAGGTGATGAGGTAGAGGTATGAGGCTCGTGATGCGATAAGATGAGATTTGGATAGCAGGATGGTGACTATCATTACGAGACCACTCAAGTGAGAGCTAGTAGATTCTAGGTCCTTGTTGGAGAGTACAAGGTCAAACTTTATGAATTAGGTGCATCACTTGACTATTCAGGTTGAGAGGGCACAAAGTAAGGTTGTACAATATCATGCTCTATATCATGTAGTGGTACCTACAGAGTAGTGAGCACCATATTCATCGAGTACATAGTCTAGAGCTATGATGATGAGTGGTACATGGGGGACTGCTAGCCTCTATCGACCATGCCCTCCTCCTCTAGCAAAGGACTCCAAGGATATAGAGACCTCAAGTTAGGGGGACCCTTTGGTACGATTGGGAGTGAATGCACTGATTTTTGGATTGTAGTGCATCCTCCTATGAGATGAGTGCATCATTTTCCTCTTGTGATGCACCTTATCTTATCATATTGTATGTTGCGATGCATCTATATATATATATGTATGTATGTATATCTATATATATATATATATATATATATATATATATATGGTGATACTTTTGCAATTTTGTGTTATGATTATGTATTTTTCCTTTGTATGGTGTGAATGCTTTGCTTTCATTGTAGTACGATTATGTTTATATAGGATTTTATTGGATGAGGGGAGATGCCCCAAATTGAGGTGTTTTTGGTGACTTTTGGATGATGGATGAACATCATGATATATATATTTATATATGAACGGTGGTATTTAGACCAGATATTGGATAACGCTCATTAGGAGGTAAATTTTACCATAAATATTTCCATAGGCATGGATATGATCTCATTGTGTCTAGATGGTGGCTCATAATGCCATATTTGTGGTATAATTTAGAAAATAGTGAGGTACTTGTAATATGTACAAATGATAGTATGTTATTGTTTTCTTCTCATCAGTGTTCAAATGTTGCTCTCTATAAACATTTGACTACATAGATGAGGTACCTATAATATGTACAAGAGATAGTATATTGTTTTTCTTCTCATCAATGTTCAAATGCTACTCTCTGTAAACATTTGACTACATAGATGAGGCACCTATAGTATGTACAAATGATAGTATGTTGTTGTTTTCTTCTCATAAATTTTCAAATGCTGCTCTCTACAAACATTTGACTACATAAATGAGGTACCTATAATATGTACAAGAGATAGTATATTATTTTTCTTCTCATCAGTATTTAAATATGCTCTCTACAAATAGTTGATTGCGTAGATGAGGCACCTGTAGTATGTACATGAGATATATAATATTTTCTTCTCATCATTTTTCAAATGCTACTCTCACAAACATTTGAATGCATAGATGAGGTACCTGTAGTATATGCATGAGATATATAATGTTTTCATCTCGTCAATGTTCAAATGTTTCTCTCAAAAACATTTGACTACCTAAATGAGGTACCTGTAGTATGTACATGAGATATATAATATTTTCTTCTCATCAGTGTTCAAATGTTGCTCTCACAAACATTTGACTGTGTAGATGAGGTACCTGTAGTATGATCCTTATCAGTGTTCAAATGTTGCTCTCTACAAATATTTGATTGCATAGATAAGGGTAGATGTAGTATGATCCTTATCAGTGTTTGAATGCTACTCTCTGCAAATATTTGACTACGTAGATAAGGTATATGTAGTATGATCCTTATCAGTGTTTGAATGTTTCTCAATGAAAACATTCAACTACGCAAATAAAGGTATATTTAGTGTGATCCTTATTAGTGTTTGAATATCGCTCTCTACAAACATTCGACTACATAGACAAGGGTAGATGTATAATGATCCTTATCATTATTTGAATGTTGCACTCTACAAACATTTGACTACATAGATAAGGGTATATGTAGTATGATCCTTATAAATATTTGAATGCTGCTCTCTACAGACATTTGACTACCTTATCAGTGTTCAAATGTCACTCTTTGTAAATATTTGACTGCGTAGATAAGGAAGATGTAGTATGATCCTTATGAGTGTTTAAATACCACTCTCGACAAACATTTGACTATGTAGATAAGGGTAGATATAGTACAATCCTTATAAGTGTTCGAATGCTACTCTCTACAAACATTTGACTGTATAGATAAAGGAGATGTAGTATGATCCTTCTCAGTGTTTGAATGCCAATTTTTGCAAACATTCAACTACGTAGATAAGACATGTATTATGATCCTTATCAATTTTAGAATGCCAATCTCTACAACCATTCGACTGCGTAGATAAGGTAGATGTGATTATTTTTATGAAGTAATGATTACATTGTAGATTTAGTGTTTTTTGCAAAATATTCTTGAAAAGTGAGGGTGAGTGGTATTTACAAGTATTTTTTTAAAGCAATAGGATGACTACTAAAAGTGCATATTGTGATTTTATTTTATGTTCTTTACAAATTTTTTTGCAAACTTATGGAAAATGCTCTTCTATATATGCTTTGTAATGACTTTTTTATGCTTTCTTTTCAAATACCTTTGAAAAATGAGTGGAAATGATTTTTAAAAATATATTAGAGAGTGATAAGTAAGTGTTGTAATTGCTTTGTGATTATCCTTTATCAGTTTGGAAAGATCTTACCGATTTTGTATTTTTATGGATAAAATATTTCAAAACTAAGGGTAGAGTTCCCATATGTACAATCCTAGAGAAGAAGAGCTCCTTCTCCCATATTCGGTGTATGTACATAGAAATGTATATGCATAGGATATGGGAGAAGGACCTCCCCTCATATTGGATGTGCATATGATAATTGTACCTTGAGTTCAAATGAACTCATTCAAATGAATAGTCATCTATCATCCATGCTATCTTATAAGAAATTATGATGCACAAGGATTTGATAATCGATTGTTTGATGTAGTTATAAATGATAATGGGTATGTAAAATTCTTATTACTAACCCTTGATACCTCCAAAGAGCATATAAGGTAGCTAGGTGTTGGAAATTTGAGCAAGTTTTATTTTCATTGATGTTAAGAGATTGTAGTTTTAGTTTTGTCATCATTAATGTCATCAGGTGGTTTTTCCAAAAGGAAAGGAAAGTTTTAAAAGGAATAAAATATAATATTTATTTTTAATATTATATGCCTAAAGAGGCTTAAAATGTTGAAGACCCAACGAAGGCGAAGCATATTTAAAAGACAATAATAATATTATAATATTCCAGAAAAAAGGGATGAGGTGAAGAAAATGAGGTCCAAGGAAGTATTGAAAATAATTTATCCTTCAAAATACCCATTGATTAGTTTGCAAAGGATTTAATTTTTTTTGTTTAAATTAAAATATTTTAACCTAAAGGTTAAAATTTTAATTTAAATAAATTTGGGCGTCAAAGTTAAAGGTTAAAAATTAAATCTATAATTTGAATTTGGGCTGACATCGAGCATAAAAGGTAAAATATATATAAAGGGAAAATTAATTTTTTGATTACCTCCATCCATGGATTCAAATTCCAAACTTAATACTAAAAATTGTGCACTGCTTGGTTGTGAGGAAGAAGAGGCTTTCACATTTTAAAATATTTGGAGGGCAGGTGATTGGTTAAATGCATGTGGTGAAACCCAAGTGTTTCATAACATTGTTTAATACATTTTGTGGCTAAGGAAGTGTTAATACATTCACAGGGCATAGGTTTGAGTTTCAAATCCCCGCACAATTATTTTGAGAAGGTATGAGGTTATGTTTTCATTCATCAAAACCTGCGAAGGCAATAAGGAGTGTGCTCATGTTAGTGTTTGTGTGGTATGTGCCCCAATGGCTGCCTAGCTTTGGCTACAACACAACGGTGGAAGTTGGTCGCAGGTTCAAAGCACAGCCAAGGTGTGCACTATTAATTTTGCAACGTGGGCCAAGGTGTATAAGGTAAGCATTATATATATTTTTTGAAGTTTTAAAAGGCACCAAGTGAAAGCACGAGATTTCGGACGAAGGAAACACTAATTGCGATGCAACCAAAATCAAATGCGCTTAAGTCCTAGAAATGTAAAATGCATGAAACGAAAGAGACGCATTAAAACGAGACACAAGCAAATGGAGAAAACACAGCCCTTTCATTAAAATTTCTTGATCTCTCTTACAATGACACCTCCTCCCTTTTCAGGGGCTAGGAGCGCTAAAAGAATTTGATTACAATCACTTAATGTTCCTCTTTCCGCGTGCCCACGATTGAAATGGACGGGCCAAGATGATGCCGTCGCTGATGTCGATGAGTTCTTCACCTCTGCTGCTTCTCCTGCGAACAAAGAAACAACCAAGATGTCAGTAGCACCTGCCGCAAATGGAAAGTGTTCGTTCTCTAGAATTAACGAAATATGCATGTAAACATTTGCCTGAAACAGTAAATACAGTGAGTCCAAATGGCTTGAAATCTTGACAGAAGACAGAAAAAGTTACCAGAAGGCCATTGCCACCGAGACAGCTGGCCAATCTGCCTTCAACCGGAATTCGTCCCCGGGCGGGACGAATTTCGACCGCAATTCGTCCCTGGGTGGGACGAATTCTTCCGTGTTGAAGAAGCCGACCTGCTCCTGCTCCAATGTCGATTCCCGAGACCCGCAAAATGCCCGCAAACAAGGGGGTTATGTAATTGGGGCCATTTTGGGATGACCCGGATGGTCGGATTCTCCCAATTTGGCCTCTACCCTCGGGAATTTGATCTCGCCACCCGCAAGTCAGTGAAACAACAAAGCGACACAAAACATACTAGAATCTGATCAAAAGTTACGAACTTGCAGCTATGAGTTAACCAAACATGATAACACAAAATGCAACCTGAAAAAGTAATCTAGAATGCTCTAAAACTTAGAAAGTGCGGGGGTGCCCAAGTGGGCCTCCCACCGTTGGCACTTGATTCCGGCGCCAATCCACTAGGGATGGGCCCAAAACCTCTTAGGATTGGGGGGTCGGCGAATTGGTTGGTTCAGGTGTCCATGTGTTGGATTTGGGTCAGGTTCAAGCTTCCAAAAGCCACCCAACAACCTCCCTTGCAAAAGAGATTGGTGGATGCGAGAAGGTGAACCAAAAGGGATGCAAGTGGGTCTTCAACTCGGCAAGCACTTCGTTGCTTGAAATCTCCTTCAACCTGTATATTTTGGGTGAGAAAAGTCCCACCTTTTATAGACCCATGGGGTCTTTTTTGAGAGGGAAGCATAGGCGCCACGTGTTGGTCATAGGTGCCATGTGGCAGTCTAGTCTTCCCATGAGGGAGGGGAGTCCTCCATGACTTGGGCTTTCATAACTGCCCTTGTGACAGTCCTCTAACGGCCCATATGTTCACCCACACACGCGTGCGAGGTAGGAGTCATTAACTGACTGTCCCTGGCTGCCACTTGGCACCATTCTTCCTTTTGCCCGTTAAACTCAGAATTCGTCCCTACCAGTTACGAATTCAGAATCCGTCTCTGGGTGAGACAGATTCTAATTTTGAATTCGTCTCTGGGTGAGACAGATTTGAATCCGTCTCTGGGTGAGACAGATTCTGAGCAAAGTGCTTAAATGTGCCAAATTGCCCTTTTGACCTTACAAAATTGCTATGAAAGTGGTTAGGACCACTGTTTGACCTCTGAGGGCTGCCCTGGGGGCTGTGTTTGTCAAAGCGATCAGTGTTTGCAGTCACGTAATCGGATTGGTGCTGTTTTGGTGTCTACAGATGCCCCTTTTTGGGAAGCGCTGCGGGTGATGCAGTGCTGAGCAAAAATAGATAACCAAAGCACTAATGATTAGGGTTCCTTGGTAACCTAACCAACTTTTGATGCCTCAAGCATGGAAAGGGCATGCATTCTTGAATCCTTGCTTTTGACGAGCTAAGGAATTTGATTTCAAGTATTAACCTATTTTGGTGAGGTGTGACTTGAACTTAGACATTGATCAGTCATGAATAGGCGAAGGGCGTTTTATCCTCAGGGGGAACCTTGTGTTCATGATTCACGAAATGCCAAGTGTTTGATTGATTTGATTGTTGCTTGTTTACTGCCCCAAGCAGGAGCGTGATTGTCTTTGTCAATGATTCTTTGAATGCATGCCGTTTTCCTTAATTGGGTGTGTGATTGTTGATTGGTGACTAAGTGTGACTACCCCCTCAAGCGACGAATCGATGAGGGAATGACCTTCGTGAGCAAAGCGACGAGTCGCTTGACCCAAGATGACTTGTGCAAGGGTGCGTTTAGAGGGTTTACCGTTAAGCATATGCAATTTTTCCAACATTTGGACCTATTTTTGGTGGGTGTTAACCCTTTTGGTGATGCCGTAATGAGGTGAAATCATCGAAAATCTAACTTCCCGTGGAGCGGTCCGGCTATTATAGCCTTCTTGGGGAAGTAGGAGAGCGATAATTTGAACCCCGACATCGATTTTATTTGCCCAGAGGTTAAGTGCAAGAGCACTTGTGTCCGGAAATGTTTATTGCTGTTTGTTTTTGTTGAATTTTGTACTGTTTTTGTTGTTTTTTTTTGTGACGCGTTTGGAGATGCAATTGTCGAAAATCCGTCTTCCGTGGAGCGGTCCGGCTATGGTAGCCTTCTTAGGGAGTATGATAGTGACAATTTGTGACTCCAATGTCGATTTTGTATGCCCTTGTTGTCAGGTGCAGTAGCACTCCTGTCGGGCAATTTTATTGTCTGTTTTTAGTGCATTTTTAGTCATTTTTTGATTTTTTTGAAGTGCTGGCCTGAATTCGTCCCTGGGTGGGACGAATTCCAGCTGGAGAATTCGTCCCTGGGTGGGACGAGCGCTAATCAGAGCGCTCGTCCCAGTCAAGGATGAATTCCAGTGCAAAAGGCCTATTTAATGGCCAAAACTTGATTTTGGGCTCATTTGTGTCATTTTTTTCTTGCGATTTTGGAGCTCTGGGAGGAGGAGGTAATTCTGCGAAGCGAAGCGCTGCTGGAATTCTCTCTGCCATCATGAGTGCACAAACTGGTTCGAGCGGCGGAGCCGAAGCGAAACCTGTAAGTGTCCCTAGAGTTTATTTTTGCTTTTATTTGATGATTGTTTTTGTGTTGACGCTTTTCAAAACTTGAAGATTTTTTGTGATGTTTTTGTTTAACAGTTAAGGTTAGAAACCCTAGAACTGAAAATTTGATTTGTTATTATTTTTTTTTTTTGTGTTTGTGTTGTTTTTTTGCTTTGCAGGTTGTTAGGAGCCGGTACCGTGTACCCGCTGCTTTTACTGAGGCGCGGTTGGCATTGACCGATGATGACTGGGAATGGCTTGATGCCCTTGGGCTCAAGCAGGTGGCTCGACTGGAGCCTATGGTCCCGGATCAGGCCTATCTGACGGCCCTGATCAAGCTTTGGGATCCGCAAACCAATACTTTTCATCTCCCGACAGGGGAGATGAATGTGACTCTTGAGGACGTCTATCGGTTGCTTCGGATTCCGATAGATGGTCTGCCTATTAGGACATCGTCGTTTGATCAGTGGACTGCTATACTTACGAGATGTTTTGGGCATGGGGGGCAGCTGGGTGTAGCAAACCCAGTGGAGACAGCCGAGGTGGATTGCCAGGCTGGCGGGATTTTGGTTAGCTGGTGGCAGGAGAGGGGGGTGTTAGGAGTGAGGCACGCATTCTTGATGGGCCTCATTTCTAACATTCTTCTCCCTGATTCGTCAGGCGCGAGGTTCCCGTGGAACCTGCTGGATTTGGTGTGGCAGTTGGCAGAGTGCCCGATAGAGGCACCATTGATTCTGAGATGGGGACAGACTTTGTTGGCACAGCTCTACGGGGAGCTGTATGGGGTCCGCTGTCGACAGCGGAAGGGTGTCAGTTGCAGTTTTTTGTTGCAGTGCTGGGGTTGGCAGCACATAGCTATTGAGAGGCCTACCGGGTTACCGTGGATGACTCGGGCGGCGATGGAGGATGAGGAGATTGGTTATGCAGTTTTGTGGCGGCGGTCTACGGAGCAGGGGCAGAGTCGGCGATGGGCAGGTGCCGTTGAGCACTACACTGATGCCTTTTCTCGGCTCACTCCAGGGGAGGTGTTTTGGCGTCCCTATCGGGACTGTCCAGCCTGGCCTGAGGCTGGAGAGTGGCTCCGACGGGTACGCAGGGAGCGGTGGTTGACTGGGCGGCACGGGACGGAGCATGAGTTCTTTTCATATATCCGGGTTACACGACAGTTTGGGGTGCGCCAGGGGTTGCCTGGTGAACCCGTGGTCTATCGACGGCGGGGAGATGAGAGGGATTTGGATCCACCGGTCACCGTGCCATTGGGCGAGGAGTCAGATGTGGTTATTGATGTCCCGGACGTGGATGACGTCGGGACTACCACTGAGTATGACTCGTGGTGGGTACTACGGCGATGGAGAGGAGAGGGGCCACTGGGAGGCACGGAGGCGGCAGTGGAGGGTGCTGAGGTAGCAGGGGATGATTGGGGAGCTCCATTGGATGATGCGGACATGGTTGATGTGGGTGATGAGGATGTAGACTTGGGCGCTCCGGATCAGCCGGACATGCAGGACGTGGATGAGCAGTGGGAGCCAGAGCGAGCTGCTGTTCCAGAGGATCCTGTTCGTCAGGCAGACACAGAGGAGGTGGAGTCTGAGATACGCGCTGAAAATGCGTGACTGATAGAACTACTATGGATACGGGATCTGGAGTTGGGGGATGCGAGGCGGGAGAGGGATATCCTACGGTCTGAGCTGGCAGAGCGGGATAGGGTTTTGGCACAGCGCGATGATGCGGTGTCATACTATCATCGACGAGAGGCAGAGTGGTGTCGTCACCGGATAGAGTTGGAGAGGGAGGTCATCCGCCTTGGTGGGCGACTTCCTGAGCCCTCGGTCAGTGGATCTTCTCGCCGGACGAGGGATAGTGCGACTGAGTAGTCAGCATCATCTCGTCGTCGACGATTAGATGAGGGAGGCGGTAGTAGGCATGATGCGGGGGCTGGCAGTAGCCGCCCTGCAGGGTCCCATAGGACCCACACCACGGGGGGTAGTTCCCGTCGCACCGATCCTGCGTGATTATGGTGGTCGACGCTTTAGGTTGGGTTTTTTGGATATGATTGCGGGGTCTGAGGACCGATTTTGTAGCCTGCGGGCATTTTTTTTTTTTGGCGATATATATATATATACCTGTTTTATTTGGTTTTGTACGTGTGATGTTTTTATTTTTGTTATGCATGATGGCTAATGACTATGGATTTATGCATATTTATTTATTTTGATGAATGCTTATGTTATGATGAATGCAAATGTTTTTGATTTCTTTATGTGATATGCAAAGTGAATGAATTGAATTTTGTGATGATTGGTTATGGCACCATAGGCTGTTTAAGATGCTTTTTATTGTTATGGTGTATGACTCTTGTATGGATATATGTGGTTTTCTATTTTTTGTATTTTCTGATGGTATTATAAGGATGATAGGTAGCGCAGATGGTTTAGGAATGTATGTAATGTTTTTTGAGATTCAGACAGTTTTAACTCACTATCCATGACTGTACTTTATCTTACAAGACTTTTGGACAAGGTATGAATCGGACTTGTTTTTGACCAAGTTATTTTACATCCCTGTGTGTGCAATTGAGTTCATTTAGTGGTATTTGTTAGGATACCGCCAGTGCCAGATGGGCTTTCAACCGAACCTGTACTGAGGATCACCTAATTAGCTCCACGAATTCCTTTGTTGTATGTACTAAGTTTAATCTGCGGTGTAATCCAGGATGCCATAAGCTAGCTCATCCACATGCAAACATTGATCTGTACGCAAGTTAATGTGACAGATATATCGTCATGCGGGAGGTTTACTTCGGTTACCGATAGGCTATCAACCAAATTGGTACCGAAGCTTGCCTTATGACCTATAGAATGCTGAGAGTTCCAGGGATTCAAGTTCAACTCCCTTCTTTTCTTCAATTGTATTGGGATACTTGCTCATTTGTAGTGATGAGATCACTGTTTATTTTGATTTGTTTTTCTTTCGAGCAAGGGACTGGGGATATGGAGTGACGAAAATCACTCTTGTTTGTGCCTTTTGATGTGTGCACTATAGGTTGTCAAATTTTGGAGTTTTGACATTTTGCAAATTTTTGGTGTTTTGCAACTATTGAGAACTTTAGGGATTCTTAGGGAATTGGGTAGGGAGGATGCTTGTCCTTTTGCCAACTCTCAGCATTCTAGGGGTCATTCGCACAGGGGGATGATCAAGATAACCGTTTCGCTTGTGGTGACCTAGATTACTTTGCAGGTTTCATCTTTCGTTCACACAACTTGGGAATTTTTAATGTTTTAATTTGTGTTGGGATGTTACGTAACAAGGTGTATTTCAAGTATGACTCTACCTTCGTAAAATCTGTTCGATTTGATACATTACATGGTTAAAGAGGAAAATGATGACTGAATCACTGAAACTCTTGGTACATTTACAGACCACTGACTGTAGTGTGGTAAAAGTTATGCATGGTGTTTTTGTTGTTTTTGTAAAATGGAACTATGCGGAACAAGATGGACTAGCAGAGCAATTGCAGCCTATGGTGCCTTTGACCTATACAACCACAAATATGCAATGTATGGATGCAATGCTTAATGCAACTACATATTTTTGTACTTTTGATGGATTGATTTTGTGAATGTGAATATGCGGTGCTAGAGGAACTCTCTATTGATGAATTTGACCAAGCGATTGCGATAATCGTTGGAGCTTTTTAGGTTTGACCAAGTGATTGCGATAATCCTTGGAGCTTTTTGGTGTGACCAAGTGATTGCGATAATCCTTGGAGCTTTTTGTGGTGACCAAGTGATTGCGATAATCCTTGGAGCTTTTTGGATTGACCAAGTGATTGCGATAATCCTTGGAGCTTTTTGTTTTGACCAAGTGATTGCGATAATCCTTGGAGTTTTGGATTGACCAAGTGATTGCGATAATCCTTGGAGCTTTTTGCTTTGACCAAGTGATTGCGATAATCCTTGGAGCTTTTTGGATTGACCAAGTGATTGCGATAATCCTTGGAGCTTTTTGTTTTGACCAAGTGATTGCGATAATCCTTGGAGCTTTTTGTTTTGACCAAGTGATTGCGATAATCCTTGGAGCTTTTTTTTTTGACCAAGTGATTGTGATAATCCTTGGAGCTTTTGGATTGACCAAGTGATTGTGATAATCCTTGGAGCTTTTTGAGGATATGGCTTTCTTAGATGTGGAATGGTCGCAAATGACTGATATTCAAGGGTTCTGTTTCCTTGATACCATCAAGAGAAGCTAGCCGGTATGTCCCGGGTCCTATTATGCTATCAATGACATATGGACCTAACCAATTTGCCATGAATTTGTCCCTCATGTGGGACGGCAAATTTGAGTTTTGTTGGTTTTCCTTCAAAACCAAATCACCAACCCGAAAGTCCCTTAGGTGAACTTTCATGTTGTAAGCCCTTTTAAGTCGCTCTTGATAGATACGTAAATGCTCGAGAGCATTAACGCGTCGTTCGTCAAGCAACGTAAGTTGGTCTAACCGGGCCTGCCGCACAGTGTTATCATCGATGAACTCCTGCATTGATATGCGGAGGGAAGGAATTTCCAACTCGAGAGGCATTACTGCCTCTGAGCCATACACGAGCGAAAACGGAGTTGCCCCAGTGGGCGTCCGAATGCTAGTGCGATAAGCCCAAAGGGCAAGTGGGATTTGTATGTGCCAATCCTTATGACTGTCTACGACTGTATTTTTAAGGATGGCGACTAGTGTTTTGTTTGATGCCTCTGCTTGCCCGTTTGCTTGCGGATAATAGGGCGTTGAAAAGTCTGTGCTGAATTTTGTACTTTGTGGTCAAAGCACGCACGTCTTTGTTCTTGAATGATGGCCCATTATCTGAGATTATTTTGGATGGAATACCAAAATGACATATGATGTTATGCAAGATGAACTCCACAATGCGGGGTCCTTTCGTTGAGGTTAACGGAATTGCTTCCACCCATTTGGTAAAATATTCTGTGGCCGTTATGATAAACGTGTGACGGCCTGACGATGCAGGGGAGATCTTTCCGATTAGATCGAGGCCCCACTACGAAAATGGCCAAGCATACTGGACTGTCTGTAGGGCCTGGGAAGGTACGTGCATCAAATTGGCATGATGTTGACACTTCACGCACTTCTTGACATACTCGCAACAATCTCGCTCTAAAGATGGCCAATAATAGCCTATGCGGAGAATGCGCTTTGCAATGGCCATACCACTAAAGTGGCCGCCACATGTACCGTCGTGCGCTTGGGCGACTGCCCAAGTGGACTCTTGCTGGTCCAAACAACGAAGAAGAATTCCGTCATAGCTTCGACGATACAAAATGTCTCCTATCAAGACATACTTAGCCGCTTTCTGCTTGAATGTTCGTTTTGCGGCGTGCGTCAATCCAAAGGGAAGATTACCTAATTTGAGGTAATCTCTTATGGGTAAATACCAGTCCTGTTGATCAGAAACCTCGACAGTATGAACCGCCAATCCCTTTTGAAGTTCTTCCCTAACAAATGCTGATTGGGATAAAACTTGTAAAAATAGCATTGTGTTGCTATTAATGGGAGTAGGGGAAAACAAGGACCCCCAGTTGGCACGTTTCAGACGATCTCGGATTCGAAAGAACTTATCCGAGGATGGTTCGATCTGGATCATGTGGATTCCTGGCGTCAAGTCTGGGCTTGCACGCTCCATCGTGGATTGCGATAAGGTTTTGACTTGGATGGTTGTCATATCACCCGAAAGGTCTTGCGGGATTAGTGACCCCAAAGAGGCCATTGTGTCCGCAAAATGATTCGATGATCGAGGGAGTGCCTCGATGTCATACCACTCAAGTTTTGCCAAGAATTTGTCCACGAGGGCTTTATAGGCCTTCGAGACTGGGCATTTGCATTGATATACCCCTTTGACTTGATTGACTATTAACAAGCGAATCACCAAAGATATTCAATCGTTTGATGTTCATGGCGATTGTTGTTTGAAGACCTAGGAGCAAGGCTTCATATTCTGCATTATTGTTGGTGCACTGGAAGTTTAATTTAAATGACAGGGGCATTGGAGCGCCCTGCGGTGTGAAGAATACAATTCTCGTGCCACCACCTTGCTCGCATTTAGAACCATCGAAGAACGAGGGTTATGTCGGCTCGTGACTCGGGCTCATCGGAATCGGCGATTCTGAGACATGGAAGACCCCATCATCGGGTAGTTCTATGACCAGAGGCTGATCGTCTTCAAGAGGAGCCTCTGCTAGTTGATCGGCTATGACTTGTCCTTTGATAGATTTTTGCCCAATGAACTCAATGTCAAATTCCGTCAACAACATGATCCATTTCGCCGTGCGACTACTATGATAAGTACGACTCATCATGTATCGCAATGGATTCTCCTTAGACACAACATACGTAGTGTTGCTCAAGCATGTAGTGGCGTAGCTTTTTGGTAGCAAACACCACCGCCAAGAGAGTTTCTCAACGTATGCATAGTTAAGTTCGTAACTGACCAGGGTGCGGCTAAGATAGTAAGTAGCCTGTTCTTTGTGAAGTTCATTCTTTTGGGCTAGCATGGCTCCCAGTGCCACCTCAGTAGCTGAGATGTATAAGTAGAACGGCACTCCTGGTCTAGGTGGTGCCAATACTGGCGGCGAAGCCAAGTATTGTTTGATTTCGTCAAAGGCCGACTGGCACTCATCATCCCAATGAAATGTGACCCCCTTGTGCAATAATTTGTTCATGGGTCGGCATTTGTCGGATAATTGCGCTATGAAGCGTTTAATCGACGCGACCTTTCCTTGCAGACTTCTGAGCTGCTTGATAGTAGTTGGGGGAGCCATTTCAAGGATTGCCTTGACTTTCTTTGGGTCCACTTCAATGCCTCATTTTGAGACTATAAAACCCAAGAGTTTTCCAGATGTGACGCCAAATACGCACTTCTTGGGATTCAATCTGACCTTATGCTCTATGAGGCGATCGAGGATCTTGCTTAAGTCACCGAGATGATCTGAGCGCAAAAGAGACTTGGCTAACAAATCATCCATGTAATCTTCCAAAGTTTTGTGCATGTAATCGTGGAAGATATATGTCATGGCACGTTGGTAGGTAGCGCCAGCATTTTTAAGGCCAAAAGGCATGACCTTATAACAAAATGTCCCCCAAGGCGTTGTGAATGCCGTTTTAAGTTGGTCTTCAGGATTGATACGAATTTGGTTGTATCCTGAGAAGCCATCCATTAGGGAGAGCATTTCATGACCTGTTGTAGCGTCTACTAGCGCGTCGATGCTTGGCAAGGGGAAATCATCCTTAGGACTCGCTTTGTTTAGGTCTCAAAAATCGGTGCATATGCGAATCCTCCCGTCGGGCTTCTTGACGGGAACCATGTTGGACAGCCATGGCGGATAATCCACGCAGATGACAAACTGTGCATCCAACAACTTTTGTAATTCGTCTTTGACCATCAAGGCCACTGTTGGGTGCATCTTGCGTAGTTTTTGCTTTACAGGCTTGATTGTCGGATCAAGCGTTAAATTATGCGTGACTAGCTGCGGGTCTAGTCCCGGCATGTCTCTGTATGACCATGCAAAAACCTCCTTCTTCGCTTTGAGAAGGGTAATGTAATCGGCTTGCTCTTCGGGGGAAAGACTTACCCCCAGTTTGATAATCTTTGGATTCGTTGGGTCTGTGCCGATATCTACGTCAGTCGTCTCCTCGACTGACATGTGGGATCCTTCCTCCAACTGATGTGGAGTTGGGATCAAATGGATATCATTAGCCGAGTTTAGATCTGCGTTTGGAACCTCGGGTCCCTCTTCAGCCTGAAAGACTTCTTGAGTTGTCCTTGGGGTAAAATGAAGCATTTCACCGAAAGGCCAGTACTCTGATGGTGATAAAGGTGAATTGACGTGATCCCAGTCGATGGCATCTATGTCTAGATGCAATGACCGTGATGGATCGGCCGGATTGCGGATGGGTGCGGTCAAATCAATGGAGATCATGTGGATGGAATGAATTTGGTCTCCAGAACCGCGGGTGTGATTACTTGATTCTTCTAGATTCTCCCTATACTCTGGATCTGGCTCTACGGGAACGGGCACGAATGGATCTTCCCTAGGTGCAAATTTTGCAAAAAGGAGGGCGGGGTCTTCCCTCGACACTGTTGTCATGATGGGATCTCGAGGTGGACGATGCTCATCTTGAATTTGGAGCCATGGGTCTAACACTTGGTCCCACCTTGCTGGGTCTACTTGCCATTCATGCCCCAGCAGTATGCCCATCTGTCCCATTAGATCTTCATGAGTTAAAGCGCGGTGATGTCTTCGCGCATGTCTGAGATAGTCCATCTCAGTCTCATCTTCTGAATCGCTTTCATAGATCCAAAATTGTTCATCCTCTCCAGCAACTGTTGATTGCGACGTTGAGGATCCTCCTTGTTCCAGTAAGTTAATCTGGTCCCATTGTGGTTGTTCCACTCTTGGTGGAGGGACCTGATTCTCTTGATGCTGTGTTGTTTCATCTGGAATCTCTAAGGGGAACAACTTCAGAAAGATGTCCGACAGGTGTTGGTTTTCTCTTTGAGGACCACTGTCCGAACTTTCGCCTCTCTCTAGCAAAGGAGAGGGATTACTGCTATTTCCAGGGGTGTTTGTTGACCATGGGAGGTAGTCTCCCAATGTGTATTCTGTATTTGGATTGGCATAAGGGTCTAATGCCAATCCCCCCTTGTTGCCTATTTCTAGGCCTTGCATATTTTCAACCAAGATGTCTAATGGTAGGGGATGGTTGAACCCTACCCCTGACTTGTCATATGGCATCTGATATCTTGGTTGGCAAAGGATCCGCATCCCTTGCTCATATCTGCCTAGCCCGTATCCATGCCAATTGCATTGGCCGAGATATTTTAGGGCAAAATCTGGGTTTGACAGATAGTTGATGTTTTCAACAAAAGGCTCTTCGTCTGCTTCCTTTTGTTGGCATGGTTCAAGACCATGATCAAGGCCCCCATACACGAAATTTGTCTGGTTTGGAGGGTAGCCTAGAGGAACAATTGTCCCTATGGGAAGGCGAGGTCTTCCCATGTCTTGTACTGACTCCAATGTCTGGCGTCGCCACAACATTTTGTACCAAATATTCCCCCAAGCCCGTACTGGCCATTTCAACAGTGATTGTTGATGATTGGGTGGGAGGAAATGGTAGTCCTTCTTGACTCCATTCCATGTTTGGTGTTTCAGGAGTCTTAGTTTCTGTTGTGCTGGGTGTTTTCTCCGTTGATACCGTTGAGATTGTGGGCAACCTTTCTTCCAAGGGTTTAACCTCTTCCACGATCTGTTTTCCCTTGTCCTTCTGTTGGGCCATGATAGGTGGCGTTGATGATGAAGGAGCAGGTGATGAGGTCTCACCTGGTTGGGATTTTGCCTTGTTGGCCACCAGTGGTGCCTGCGGTATCGGACCCTGTTTAGATGGATTTAATTGAAAATCCAAATGCGTTGAAGGGAGGGTCGATTGAGGCATGAATTGTACCGCATTGCAATACTTGAAGGGCTCTAAGTCCATTGGGACTACATGTATTTCTCCCTCATAAGCATACTTTAAGCATTGGTGGGCGATCGAAGGGACACACTTCATGTCCCTGATCCAAGGCCGCCCTAGCAGTATATTATAAGCCATTTCGCCTTCCAACACATGGCACAGTGTAGGTATTGTCTTTTGTCCTACCTGGATAGGCAGAACAACTGTGCCGACTGTCGAGCATATTGCATCGTTGAAAGCTCGCAGTGTGTACGTGGAGGCTGTGATGTGAGAGGCTGGCAGCTTCAAATGTTTTAAGGCTGCAGTGGTAATGATGTTACTGGACGAGCCAGTATCTATCAGCACTCTCTTGTACGGAATCCCGTTGACCCGCGCGATAACGTGCAGGGGTGGATCTGCCATGTCATTCGATATCGTTTTGACCTCATCTTCTCTGAATGTGATGACCGGCTCCGTACATCGTTTCACATGTCCTACGAAGTTGTTGAAAGAATTTGCTTCGTGGGGTTGTAATTCAATGGCTTTTAAAATGTCCATAAGAGCTTCCCTATGGGGTGCTGACTGTTGAATAAGCTCGTAAATGGACAGCCTAGCCGATGTGGTCTGCAAACTCTGCGTGAGTTTGGTTCGTATTGTGACCTCGGGTCTAGGCGGAGGCAACTGCGTTGGGCGTTGTTGAGGCTGCGATGTTGTCGGAACTTCCCTCGTAGCTACCTCGGGGGCAACTGTTGGGTACCTTCTGTTCCTTGTTACTATGCTAATCATTCCCACAAATCCTCGCGTGGGAAGATCCTGTCGCACCTCGTTAATCCGGAGTGGTTTTGTCCGTGCCTCGTGGGCAGGCAAGGGGTCCTTGAATACCCCCATTTGTTGGTTGTTTGGCGCGATGGGGTTGTCCACGACCAATGTTCTATTGTCGATCAAATCCTGGACTAGTTCTTTGAATTTCCAAGCACCCATTCAAGTCATGTCCTCTCGCGCCTATGGAATCTACAATACAATTCTTCTCTCGTACCCCCTAGGCTTGGGAATGTTAGGGTCTATAGTTTGAATTTCTGGCAGAGTGACTAAATTTGCCGCCGACAAGCGGTCAAATAAGGAATCCCTAGACTCCGCATATGGGGTGAAATGTCGTCTAGGGCGACGCGGGTAATTTTGCTCCTGTCTTCTATTATCTCTTTCATAAGCAGGAGGCACTGCTGGTAATTAGCCTTTTGGGGCTGCGTTTCTTGCACAGGCGCGGGAACATTTATCGCAACTTGGTTGACTGCAGCGTGTTGTGGTTGCGTTGTCCCGGTTTTAGTGGTTTTATTCCACTCTTTCTTTTTAGGCTTAGCGATTGCGCCTTCACCTATTTTAATCTCTTCTATGACTCTGGCTTGCGCCAAAGCTTCTTCTAAGCTATCGTATTGCCGCAGCAACAATAGACCAGAGATTGATTTTAAGCAACTTTTTGCGAACATCTGCGTGAGATCAGACATAGGAGGACGGTAGGGTAACTTAGAAAGCAAAGCTCTCCATCGATTCCCATATGCTGCCATTGTTTCCTCCTCAAATTGTTTGAGGCTCGCCAGATCACTCAGTGATGCCTTCTTCCTTGTGTTGAAGGCAAAGCGTTCAAGAAACGCATCTACTAATTGATCTAAGTTGCTTATGCTTTGTTTGGGTAGTTGTGTGAACCAATCCGAGGCAGGGCCTACGAATGTGGTTATGAATGTTCTAAGCAACAATGCGTCATTATCTTGGATGCCGAAGCATTGGCTTAAAAATCTTGTAACGTGTTCTTGTGCGTCCTCTTCACCTTTAAAAACTGCCAATTGAGGCAACTTGAAGTGCTCGGGGTAAAGAGGTGTAGGCACTGAGGGATGCACCGGATTACTGCGGAGTTGACGTAATGTGGGTTTTTGATGCCCAGCAGCTTTTGTTTCCACAGACTCCAAACGCTCCAATAGCGCTTGGTATGCATCGAAAGATTTTATTTCTTCCTCTCTTGTTCTCTCTCGTTGTAAGTTATGATAAACTGGAGGCCTATGGAGGGGTGGCCGAATGGCAGCCCTCCTGCCTTGATGGGGAGTTTCAACATATTCTACTTCTGGTTCGTACTCCTCGTAAAATTCTTGAGGAGTCTCTGGGCGAGACCTATAACCCTGATTGAGTCCTTGCTCGAAGGTACCCATCGTTGTTTCGGGGAGTGGCCTCCCTCTCGGGTCTATAAGGTCTTGGAGGCAAAGCTTGGCGAGGTCGTGGAGACCTGTCCTGTACCAACGGATTATGCCTCTCATACTGTTCAGCCCTTTGGATGCGAGGGGTTAGCTCCCTCTCAGGTAGTTTATAGCGTAGTTCATCCGCTTCGCGTTGCATGCGCTCTCTATCCAAGCGGTGTCGATACTCTATCTCCTGATGACTTTGTTTAAGCCGCATGATTTTGGCTTGATGGGCGGCATGTTGGGCGACTATCGGGTCAATTTGGTCTACCCTATTTTGCTCAGGAGGTTCGAATGTTTCCCCTATGTGTTTATCTTGATTTTGATGATCTAAAATTCCAATGGGTCGCTTCCCTCTGTCGAGGTATGCGGCATGTACTCGAGGTCCTGGCCTCAAGGGGTGATCATGATGTCCAGCTGGTGCGAAAACGCAAGGTTCCCGCGTTGCATGTTGTTGTCCTTGAGGAATGCGATGATCTTCCTCGCGTTCCCTCTCATAGGTGTGAAGGGGGTGGGCGGAGTTAGGTCGCCCTATGTAAGGAGCCCTACGCTCTGGATTTTGTCTCTCTGTTCTGATGGGAGGTAAAGAAGGGATACCATATCCACGTTGTCCCTCTAAATGGATGGTGTACCTATCTAGCGCTTCATCGCGCCGTGGCCACTCATGTCTAACCTCAGAAGGCGATTCTCTATTTATATCAAGGTCTACATGTAGGGCGTCTTCCCGAAAGGGGCTGCCTTGAATGGGCATACCCCACCGAGGATTCTGAATTGGATTCTTTTGTAGGTTGGACCGATAAGGCGGTATGACCAAATCCTCAAGACTGAAGCGAAGACGACTTGTGCCTGCTTCTTGTGTACCTTTCGGAGCTTCTGCCCTTGATTGGGCTTGGCTGTGGGTGTACACCATTGCGGTGCTTCTATGCTATCTAAACAGATTTTTATCTCTTTTATGATGATTTTTGTTTTTGTCTACACTAAGCAGAAATAAACACACGCATACACAAATCGTGATTATCTCTTTTAAGGATTAATAGTGTGTCCTAAACTGGTTTAGTGCATTTTGATGTTTTGTTTTGTTTTTGTAGGTTTTGAAGATCGTTTAAATGCATTATGACGGCTCATATAACTCCCAAAACGGTCGCCCCTTCAATATACCAACCAGGCCGATATACCAACCTCTCTATATACCCGCCCTTACGAGAGGGAGACTATAGGTACGTGAGAGCAGAAGGTACGTGGTACGTAGGCGGTACGGAAGGGGGATTGTCCTGTTAATGGCACCTACCATAGAAAACTTATCCTCGCGCGCATGGGAATCACCCCAGCGACACTCGGTCTGCTTTCGTCAGGATTTACGCCTAACAACAGTTGACAATCGGGAAATGGATGCAAAGCTAAGCCAAGGTGGTGATGAACCCACCGTTGGTCTTGCTCAAGGGTTGGGGTCTTACGACCAGCTCCTTGGTTTAAAATTGTTTCGTGATGTGTGTGGGATTCATTTTATTTAACGAAAATGAAACAAGCATGAATGATTTTCCCTAAGCATGCAGGATAAAATGAAAACAGTCAAAGAAACAGAAACAGAAACAAAAATTTTAACAGAGATTATAAAAATCCCTACCTCTTCTCTGCCTGCTCCAGTTGCTTCTGAATTTCTGCTCTGAAAATCCGTAGGCAGGAATTCGTCCCTCTGGGAGACGAATTGCAGAACAGAATTCGTCCCTCCCAGAGACGAATTTGAATTCGTCTCAGGGTCAGACGAATTGCAGTTAAGAATTCGTAACAGTCAGAGACGAATAGCAGTCTGCAACAAAAAAATGTACCTGTCAAGCACAAACACAAAACTTTGATCAGTTTTCTATGATTTTAAAAATATGGGACAGGTCCCACCGTGATCGCCACTGAAAGCACGAGATTTCGGGCGAAGGAAACACTAATTGCGATGCAACCAAAATCAAATGCGCTTAAGTCCTAGAAATGTAAAATGCATGAAACGAAAGAGACGCATTAAAATGAGACACAAGCAAATGGAGAAAACACAGCCCTTTCATTAAAATTTCTTGATCTCTGTTACAATGACGCCTCCTCCCTTTTCAGGGGCTAGGAGCGCTAAAAGAATTTGATTACAATCACTTAATGTTCCTCTTTCCGCGTGCCCACGATTGAAATGGACGGGCCAAGATGATGCCGCCGCTGATGTCGATGAGTTCTTCACCTCTGCTGCTTCTCCTGCGAACAAAGAAACAACCAAGATGTCAGTAGCACCTGCCGCAAATGGAAAGTGTTCGTTCTCTAGAATTAACGAAATATGCATGTAAACATTTGCCTGAAACAGTAAATACAGTGAGTCCAAATGGCTTGAAATCTTGACAGAAGACAGAAAAAGTTACCAGAAGGCCATTGCCACTGAGACAGCTGGCCAATATGCCTTCAACTGGAATTCGTCCCTGGGCAGGACGAATTCTGACTGCAATTCGTCCCTGGGTGGGACGAATTCTTCTGTGTTGAAGAAGCCGACCTGCTGCTGCTCCAATGTCGATTCTCGAGACCTGCAAAATGCCTGCAAACAAGGGGGTTATGTAATTGGGGCCATTTTGGGACGACCCAGATGGTCGGATTCTCCCAATTTGGCCTCTACCCTCGGGAATTTGATCTCGCCACCTGCAAGTCAGTGAAACAACAAAGCGACACAAAACATACTAGAATCTGATCAAAAGTTACGAACTTGCAGCTATGAGTTAACCAAACATGATAACACAAAATGCAACCTAAAAAAGTAATCTAGAATGCTCTAAAACTTAGAAAGTGCGGGGGTGCCCAAGTGGGCCTCCCACCGTTGGCACTTGATTTCGGCGCCAATCCACTAGGGATGGGCCCAAAACCTCTTAGGATTGGGGGTCGGCGAATTGGTTGGTTCAGGTGTCCATGTGTTGGATTTGGGTCAGGTTCAAGCTTCCAAAAGCCACCCAACAACCTCCCTTGCAAAAGAGATTGGTGGATGCGAGAAGGTGAACCAAAAGGGATGCAAGTGGGTCTTCAACTCGGCAGCACTTCGTTGCTTGAAATCTCCTTCAACCTGTATATTTTGGGTGAGAAAAGTCCCACCTTTTATAGACCCATGGGGTCTTTTTTGAGAGGGAAGCATAGGCGCCACGTGTTGGTCATAGGTGCCATGTGGCAGTCTAGTCTTCCCATGAGGGAGGGGAGTCCTCCATGACTTGGGCTTTCATAACTGCCCTTGTGACAGTCCTCTAACGGCCCATATGTTCACCCACACACGCGTGCGAGGTAGGAGTCATCAACTGATTGTCCCTGGCTGCCACTTGGCACCATTCTTCTTTTTGCCCGTTAAACTTGGAATTCGTCCCTACCGATTACTGAATTCAGAATCCGTCTCCGGGTGAGACAGATTCTAATTTGAATTCATCTCTGGGTGAGACAGATTTGAATCCGTCTCTGGGTGAGACAGATTCTGAGCAAAGTGCTTAAATGTGCCAAATTGCCCTTTTGACCTTACAAAATTGCTATGAAAGTGGTTAGGACCACTGTTTGACCTCTGAGGGCTGCCCTTGGGGCTGTGTTTGTCAAAGCGATCGGTGTTTGCAGTCACGTAATCAGATTGGTGTTGTTTTTGTGTCTACACCAAGGTTGGGAAGCACATATGTTTAGGCCACGTGATATTTTAGATAATGCCTTGGTGAAATATAGGGAGTCATAAGGGTATTTGGATATTTTATATTAGTTTATTCATCAAAAAATAATTGAAGGTTGGAGTAATAAGGATTGAATAAGGGTTTATTTTATTATATATTTTGAATATTATCTGGGGAGTTTATAAGGTGTTATAAAGGAACTTGGTTTTTCTATGCATTGAATAGTTTGAAGTCAATAAAGTAAATTGATTTTCATGTGTTGAGTGATATTTTAAGAATTTTGGAGATAATAAGGTGTACTTGAGACTTGTTATATTTTAAGAATTTTGGAGATAATAAGGTGTACTTGAGACTTGTTAATTTTTTTAATAGTGAATTAAACTTGAGGAGGATATTTTTGGAGATTATGAGATAGGTTATTTCTATCTAATCTTGAATTTGACAAAGAAGATTTGATTGTGATTAAGATATTTTTTAAAGATATATCTACATAAAAATTAAAGGTATGGGCACATATTCCTTATGAGTGAAATATTATTGGATTGAGTGTTGTGAAATGCAAATTTGGAGTGAAAAGGATTGTTTGATAAGAACTTTTGGAGATGTTTAAATGAAGTTGATTGAGCATTATTGATTGAAAGCATTGGAGTGATAACTCAAGTTTTGGGAAACAAATTATATATTATTTCTGAATTGATTTGAAAGTGAGTTTGAAAGTGATAGAGTGTTTTGTTGAGTACAAATATTATGAGTGTGAAACATATTGAGTCTTTAACCATTCTTTATATGTTTTTGTGGCTAAAAAAGAGTCTGAGTGTGTGTTGAAGATATTTTTGAAAGAGAATTAAGTTGTGTTTTTTGAAATTGTTTTAATGAGTTTGTGTGGAAGTTTAAGAACTGATTACAGGTAAGTCTTTGTGAAGACTTGAGAGCATATTTGATTCATTTTTTCAAGACTTGTGTTAAGGCTTTGGGTAAATTTGAGCAGAGATGGTTTTTTATTTGATCAAGCTTTGTGTTATGGCTTGAGGTTATATTTGAGGATAGAGTTTGGTACAAATTTGAGAGAAAATTTATGCCAAAGAAGAGATAAATTTATGAGAATATTTGTGTAAGGAAAAGGACAGTGTTCAGTATAGATTTGATACAGAGATAAAGTAGAGTTGATAGTAAGATTTGGAGGTGATAGAGCATAGGATAGTAGTCTCTAGTAGATAGAGATCCATTAGCTAGGTTAGTGAGGACAGAGGTATTCTGAGTGAGGATAGAGGTCTTCTATGGAGAGATATCCACAAGACAGTGTACTGGAGTCAGTAGTATTCTAGAGTGTCATCAAACAGAGTAGAGGAGAATGAGTTCTACTATGGATAGATATCCACACACCAAAAAAGGGGAAGAGTTCTCCTATGTATAGGTTTCCACAAACTTGATTAGGGGATTTGTGTATCCTTTGGAGAGAGGTCCATAAACATTGTAATAAGGAAGGATTCCAAAGAGAACTTATTGAAAAATTTTTATAAGGAATATTTTCTCTATGGAGTAGCCCAGATTGGGTGAACCACGTTAAATCATGTCTTTGATGTGTGTGATTCTTTGTATAATGTATACAAATTTAATACTGATGATGTTATCGTATGGTTCGAAAAGTAAAAAACTTTATCTTATACTATTCACCCCCCTCTCAGTATAAGCACATAGTGAGCACATGTTCTTCACTAGGACATTTTGATTTTAGGAGAAAATCTGATAAGTTGTCATCACCTATCGAGAAACAGGAAGTTCTCTATCTATTTCCTGCATATAGATAGATAATATCCATTTTATAGGTGATAAATTTTAGGCTTATGATATTTGATTGTATATTTACGTAAATGACTGACTGGAAATATAACTTTATTGATCTAGTAGCATTATTAGGCAAATAGGAAATGATGAGAACATGATTTTTGGATGATTTGTTGTCGTAGAGGCTCAAGAATCTATGAAGAAAATATTGATCCAATATTTTGTGAAGCATAAAAATAATTGCATGCTTACAAGGCATTGGATCCATAAGGCATCATAGTCCAATAGATACTGTAATAACCCAAGTCTACTCACTTGGTTTTTAAAAACACAAATACAAAATTTTGATATTTTAGAACACAAATGAAGTAAGCACACCCAATTTTGTATTAGTACTTAGGCATAGATGTTCACACTTCAGTATTTCTTACCACTACATATGGTATCTCAAGTTCTTGAGATTGGCCAACTTCCCATGATGGGTTACCATTCATGAGACCATCTCCCTCCTTTCTTGAGTATATGGATCTCGAAATGGGGTTGTCCTTTTAGGGCCCATAACACTTGTAAGGGTGGACACTCTATTTTCCCATATCATAGCATGAAGGACTTGGATCTATGATCCTAATCTTGTCCTATTGGTCCACTAAATCAAATATCTTAGTCAAACATTTATGCTTTGAGTTAGTGTAGCTATTTCAGTGCCTGATTATTGACCTTCACATAAGGTATTATCAGAGTCCACCAATACTCTAGTTTTTTGGACCAAGTGTCTTAGACAAACTTCTAGTTGATGGTAATGCTGCCTATAGCATCTACCACTAGATCTTCCAACCCCAAGGACTAGATCTCTAGTCCCTATTTTCATTGGCAATTCCAAAATTGAAGTATGGATCATCAGAACCCTCATGTACTGCATCATTCAGTAACCTAGAATGACGTACCATACTGTTATTCATTACACTCTATTGCATAGGATCCACTAACTCTTTTAGGTATGTTGGAGAACAGTTAACCCCGAAATTGTGGCATTCACCTCTGTGACTTGCCAAAATTGGATGGATGTTTTATCCCTCCTCGATATTATTCTATACTACCCTTTCTCAACATTATCTTAAAAAACTTACTCGGTTTTATGATGGAAATGGTTATTGAATAGTTATTTATGAGATTCAATAGGTTTATTTGTTTGGATAACGAACCTTGTTAATAATGCTTTACATAGTTTTTAGCTTAGCCTTTTGTACAAGGAAGGTTCATAAAATAATTTTAATATAAAAATATCATAATATATAGAATAGTTGAATAACTTGATATAAAAAATCCTTTCTTATAATTTTGGTAAAAAAACATTTAAGCAAACTAAGCATAAGAGCTCTAATACAATCAGTTCTAATAAAAAACATTGACTATAATATAAAAAGCAAATGAAATTATAAAACATAAATTATATTTTCACAAAATTATGAAAGTGATTTATAGAAATTTACGTATGCTATCTCAATAATGTATCTATCTTCGGGGATTTATTTAACGTTTTAGCTTTGATATAGAGTACACAGATAGGGATTGTGCTGAATTTAAATATATCCAAATATATTAGGGTTGTCTAGAAAATTCAAACATATTCGAAGAATATTCAGGACAAGTTACCCAAGGAAAACTAAACTTTGTTTTTATTAAAAAAACATGACCAGTAAAGTCAAATGGAAAATCATGAATACAGGATCTTTAAAATTTCGTTGAGCAAATTGACAGAACATCATGTTGATCGGTAAACCTAAAGTTTCTTCTTAGAAGAATGCTTAAACATTCTTTATTACGATTCCTTCCACTACTTACAATACATAATGCCTAATTTTTTTAAAAGAAAACATCTATTACTAACCCTAATTATTGTTATAAAAATTACATTGTTTCACCATAAGGAAAGCACAATAATACCCCATAAAACATACCTGTGGATAATCCAATTTTATATTTAAATAAATGTATACAATTCCTTTTTAAAAGGAAATACGAGTTTTAATATCTGATTCATGCCCTACAGACCAAACATGAATTCTAAGAGCCAATTTCAAATTTAAATGCCCCCGACAAAAGTTTCCTTATCTCACCGCGCTATTCTAAGAAATTAATCATGATCGTCCAAGTTTTCAAACACCTCAAGACTTTCACACGATTTTAATTTTTCAATTCTCAAAAATATTTTGTCTAATATAAGTTTGATATTTGATCTTACTTATAATGTACAATTCATGCATTCAGTTGGTCATGTCGGGATAAATCCCCATCGATACACGATAGAGAAAAGCTCTCATCAAATATTAAAATATAAAAGCAACAAATCTATTTCTCTTAATATATCTTCTAATTTTTTTATTTGTGGAAAACATCCCAAAAGGGATGCCACTTTCGGGTAAGACCCAAGGAGGCAGGGGTATCCATTCCGCCAAAAATGCCCAGGACTCGGACCTGGCCTACCACCTTTGACATACTCAAGGAGCAAACAAACACACAAAACCAATTTAAAAATAAGTAAATAAAAATAACAACAAAAATAATAAAATAAAATAAAAAACATGCTCCTTGAGTGTGTCAAAAACAAAAGCACAACCAAACACGCACAATAAGATAAAAGAAACCACAACACGAACCACATAGAAAAACACAAGAACCACATAACAAAACACAAACAAGACAAAAACAACAGAACACTACAAAGACATAACCCAAAAAAAAACATGAAAAATAAACACAACCAAAACCTAAAAAATTAAAAAATAAAATAAAAATAAAAATAAAAAACAACCAACAACATACAATAAACAAAAACAAAAAACATAGAAAACACTCACACATAAAAACACGAATTAACACAAACAAAGAGAAACCCAAGAACAAGAACGAAAAAAACACAAGAACAATAACAAAAAACATAAAAAAAAAACACAAAACAACAAAAACACAAGAACAACAAAAAACAACACAAAAACAAAACAAAAGAACCCACCCACCTTAAAAAACTAAACAAAAAAAACAAAAAAAAAAAAAAAAAATTGAACATAACAATGACCTATCTAGACCAGAAGACTATTAAGGCAAGAATCAACAGAGGAAACAAAATAAAGAATAGAATGAGCTAGGGAACTAAAAAAAACTGAATGAACCAAAGAGAAGCAAAAAAAAACAAGAAGAAACTAGGTACCTTCAGAACTGGAGCCATCCAAAGAAATGATAGAAAGAAGAGCTTCCCTAATTTGAGAAGCCCACCATCTAGGAGGGTGGCCATAACAAGTAAGATCACCTTTGTCCAAAGCCCAATTAGCTAAAGCATCAACACTCTTGTTTTGATCTCTCGACCACATGATTGTAATCAACTTTCAAAAATCCCATCTGGATTAATTGAATCTTCTCAATAATTCTTTTTATTCTCCAATCCACCTTATGATTCTTAGAAGGAGTCTTCAAGAGATTAATCATAAGTTGAGAGTCAGACTCAACTAACACCTTTTCCCATCCAACCTTAGTAGCCTCCTCGAAGGCCTCTGAGGATACCATACCCCTCAACAAGGTTATTGGAAAGAATACCCAAATTCTCAACAAAAGTAAAAACCAGGGAGCCATCTTTCAAGTCTACCAATTCCTCCCACACTGGCTTTTCCAGGGTTCCCTCTAGAGGCTCCATCAGTATTGACTTTTCCAAAATCCTTAGGAGGAGGTTGCCAATTTCTTGTCCTATCCATCTTACTAATACTCACATTCCCTTTAAGTTGGTTGCCCTTAGAAGATTTAATCTTCAATATTTGCATCACTTGATCCCATATTTGGTGGGAGTTTTGGGGGTGATTAAGGAGTTGATGGACTGATTCAACTAAGTTGGCTATGGTATTTTGCCAAATATAGTGAATATCCTTCCTATCTTGATTAAAAATTTGGTTGTTCCTTTCATTCCAAATATTCCAAAGAAGAATGGTAGAACCCATCCAAACTAACTCCCTAATAAAATGATCAACACCCTCTTGATTAGGCCAATCCCTCCAAAGTTGTTCAAAAGTAAAAAAATTGGACCACTGTAAGCCAAGTAAAGTGGCCATTCTCCTCCATAGCTCAGAGGCTAAAGTACACTCAATAAAAATATGGTTGAGAGTTTCTACATTCTCTTCACACATTTCACATCTAAAAGGGCCATGAAAACCACGCTTCATAAGTTGCTCACCAATAAGCACCCTACGATGCAATAAAAGCCAATTAAAGAACCTCACCTTAGGCCAGAGCTTTTGAGCCCACAATCGAGAAAATATGTCAGAAGAATGGTTGGGATTATTATGGCATAAGGTCAAATAACCTTGAGCAACCGAATACTCACCCTTAGTAGTGTTGTTCCATCCAAAACAATATTTTTCATGGGACCAAGAGAGGGATCTCATATGAAGGATGCCTTGGATATCTTGTCTTTGCCTTTCTGGGATTTGAATAGGCCAGTCCTCAATAGGGATCCAATATCTACCAACCTTTGAATTACCAGTATGGTACCGACAGTAATTAGCCACCTTTATCCAATTAGCTCGGTGAAGCTCCTCCATCCAAGGCCTCCAATCGGGAAACCGAGTTATCAAAGGCTTGTGACCATCCCAAGAATCTATCCAAAAATTTGCCTTTTGACCATTATGAATGATCCAAAATAATTTTTTCTTTATCAAATCCTCACCAGTCTTAAGAACTGCTAAAATGGGAGAACCTTTGGTAGGAAGTTGATAGCGAACAAGGTCTTCAGGACTTTTGTTCTCAACATATTTAGCACGGAGATTATTGGCCCAAAGAGCATTGGGGTTATGCAACATCCTCCAATATAATTTAGCAGCTAAAGCTTTGTTGTTATTAATAGAAGACCAGAATCCTAACCCCCCTTCACTCTTAGGAAGACATAAAGTATCCCATTTCACCAAGGCCCATTTTCTTTTCTCCTTAGTACCACTCCAAAGGAAACGATGACTCGATTTGATCCAATTCTCGAAGAACAACCTTTGGGATATTCAAAATGGAAGAAACATAAATAGGAATAGCTTGAAGGACTGATTTTACCAAGGTGATTCTACCCCCATAAGAAAGCCACCTGTTGGTCCACTTTCCAATTTTCTTCTTGACTTTGTCCAACAACCAATTCCAATATTTATTTTTTTGCCTTTGAATATTTATGGGAATACCTAAATAAGTGATTGGAAGGGAGGTCTTCTTATATCTTAATTTATCCAAGACCATGGATTCCTGTCTAGCAGAGCAGTGAAAGAAAATAACTTTAGATTTGTCTTCATTGATCAACTGCCCAAGTAGCCTTAGAAAAATAGCTAATGATTTGCTTAATATTAGAAGCTTCCTTAACCGTAGCTTTACCTAAAAGAGTAGAGTCATCCACAAATTGAAGATGAGAGATAGGTCTAGCTCCATGAGCAATGGTAACTCCCTCAAGGGTTTTGTTTTCCCTCTTTTTGGTTATAGTCCTACCCAAGCATTCAACAAGAATGATGAATAAATAAGGGGATAGCGGGTCACCTTGCCTAATACCTCTGGAAGCTGGGAATGACCGAGAAGGCCTGCCATTGATAAGAACTAAGTAGGAAACTGAAGAGATACATCCCATAATCCAATCCATCCAATCCTTAGAGAAACCAAATTGCCTCAAAACTTTGATAAGGAAGTGCCAATCCACTCTGTCATAAGCTTTGGATAAGTCTAACCGAATGAACATGGAAGGAGATTTTTGCATATCCATGGAATGGATGGCTTCCTGAGCAAGAACTATCTCATCTACTATTTGACGTCCTTCCACATAACCCCCTTGCTCTGGGGAAATAATCTTATGCAAAAGAGGCTTCAACCTTTCTGCCATGATTTTAGTAATGATTTTGAGAAGAACATTACATAAAGCAATAGGTCTAAAAGCTGAGATATGATCAACCTCTTGAGCTTTTGGAACAAGAGTAATATAAGTTTTATTGATAACCTTCAAAATTTCTTTGGCTTTCCTGGCTTCTTCCACCACCTCTAATAAATCAACATGAAGGATATCCCAGAACTCTTGGTAGAACTCAATGGGAAAACCATCAGGACCTGGGGTTTTCCTTTTTGCATTTTAAAAACTACTTGTTGAAGCTCATTGATAGTAATAGGAGCAGTCAAAATAGAGTTCTCCTCAGAAGTGATAAGAGAAGGGATTGCTTGAAGAACATTTTGTTGTGAAGCTGAGTCAAGAGGAGTAGCAACAAAAATATTGGAAAAGTAATCAACAACAATAGAGTTCATGCCATCCCAAGTATAAACAACATCTCCAGAATCTGATTTTAAGGAAGAAATAAAGTTGTGAGATCTTCGAGCTAGAAGAGATTTGTGGAAGAAATTTGTGTTTCGATCTCCTTCTTTGAGCCATTGAATTCTAGATTTTTGCTTCCATAAGATTTCTTCTCTTTTTTCCCATTCCTCTAACTCGAGTTGTGAGTTTAATTTCATCCGCACTTCTCTTCTCTGTGAGGCCATCTAAATGGATTTTCTTATTCAAATTTTCAAGATGAGCAATAACTTCATGTTTTTTTTATGAACATCCCCAAACTCTTTCCAGTTCCAAGTCTTGATTTTGGATTTAATGTATTGCAGTATTTTGGCAAAACAGAACATCTTAGTCCCATGCCTAGGTTTACCTTCCTTCCACCATTGTTGCACACGAGGTCTGAAGGAAATGTCTCTAAGCCACATTAATTGAAAATGAAAAGGAGAGAAACTCACATTGGTTTTCCACATTTCCACCATGACTGGCCAATGATCCGAACCAACATTATTAAGAGTCTTCACTTTAGGAATGTGACCATGGATTAAGAAATTTTTAGAGAGCAAAAACCTATCCAATCTCTCCATTATACAAGCTAAGCCTTGCCTTCTGTTAGACCAAGTCATAAGGCCATTATCTCGGTTGGATATCCACAAGATGGAGGTTTGCAATATATTCGCTCATGAGGTCAGTGCTTTTGTCCAAATTTCTATTTCCCCCTTTTCTCATCCAGAGAGAGGATGGTATTGAAATCTCCTCCGATCAAGATCCAAGCTTCAGGAAAATGAGAGATAATATGAGTAATATCCTTCCACTGTCTTCTTTTTTCCTCCAAAGAAGTCGGAGCATAAACAGTAATGTAGAGCATAATTTGGTTGGAATGTCTACTTTGAATAGCTATAGCCAACAAACCCCAACTGCCAACCATATGGTGAATAACTACCTCTTTTGGGTCCCAAAGACAAGCAATGCCACCAGAAGTCCCTTGGGAACCGAGGGAAACCACTTTTCCAGTTGGCCAAATTTTACTGGCAATTGAGTCCATATCCTCCATTGACATCTTTGTTTCTTGAAGGAAAACAAGATGTGGATGATTTATCTGAATCATTCTTCTAATTTCATTTTGTTTTGAAAGACTCCCTTTGAGTCCTCTAATATTCCAAGTGATGATCTTCATTAATACCAGGGCTAAAAAAGTTGGGAAGGGCATTAATCTTACCTTCCTCTACAAGCTTTTCACCTTCTTTTACCATATGATATTGATTGGTCTTGCGACCTGCTTTTTGATTAGAATCCATCTTCAATTTTTTTTCCCTGTTTCTTGACTTATTCCAATTGAATCTGAGATGGCTTCTAACCTTGAAGAATGCTCGTACACAACCAAAATTTTACTAGATGGTTCAACGGAGTCTATATTGGGACCTGCATTATTTGAAGTTTTGACATTTGAAAGATTGTTTTTCTTGTGTAAATTTTCTCCCTTTTTTCTGTTGAAAACCTTTGATTTGTTGGTTTGTCTCTGAGTTCTTCCCTTCATATTTAAATTGTGTTTCTAAGATTTCAGTTTCCATTATTTCCTCTTCCTCACTTGGGACATCATTTGTGGAAAGGATTTCAAACATATTAGCAGATGACTTTGATTGATCCTTCATAACTGGTTTTTTCTGAGTGTTCTTCTTCTTAGGTATTTGGAAACCTCGTTGAGTTTATATCTTCTTTCTTTTGATCAAGAATTTTATTTGGGCAAGCACTGGCCAAATGACCATATTCATGGCAAATTCTACAACGAAAAGGAATGTTCTCATAGTCCACTACTTGCTCCCAAGTGTCTTCCCCAAATTGTAATGTGATATTTTTAGGTAGGGGTTTGTCAAAATCCATTAAAACACAAATCCGAGCATAAATAATATGTTCAAAATTTTGAGTACAATCAGCAGTCATCATAAAAGTTCCTAAAGAGTTTCCAATTGAAGAAAAAATAGTAGGATTCCAAAATTCAATAGGGAGGCCAAAGAGTCTAACCCACACGGGAGCTATAGAAGGCATCTCTTCTTCGGCTTTAAATTTAGTATGCCAGGGCTTCATGAAAAGCCCTGCCCTTCCAAAAAACCAAGGACCCCCTTGAAAAGTTTTCTCTCTATCTTCATTATTAGCAAATAAAACAAGAAAATAACCATTTGGATAAATAGAGATTTGTAACTCACCTTTAGTTTTCCAGCTTTTTGCAGCCCAGACTTTGAAAGCAGATAGACTCGGACGAAAACCCACGAACCGACAAATTAGTCCTCTTTTTTCCAAATCTTCAATGCCAGTCCGAATGTTACCCATATCAAGCTTAACAATAGGAGTTCCATCAACCGCTTTAAGACATCCCGACTCCATTTTCCTGGGATCAATCTTAGGCATTCTTAGAGGTTTATGGGAAGCCCTAAGATTGATATTAGCATTGGGCTGAGGCTGTCCACCATGAAGGGCATCCCTAAAATTCATTTTTGGGGCTGAGTCTTCGAAATTCTTACCCTTGACAGGGGTTTTCAAAGTAGAATTATTTTGTGGGTGCACCTTAGCACCAGATTCACTTGAGATATGAGCCATTTTTTGATCAACTACTTGAAACTTGTTTCGTGATCTCTTTAATCCTTGCCCTAGACGTCGTGGAAAGGTATGGTTTTCACTTTTCTTTTGTGCAGCAAATTGGAAGCCGTTGTCACTCAAGTTCACAGTATGATCTGTTGAAAGACAAATTTCTAACCCATATTGGATCCCCTGCAACATTTCCTGCTAAAATATTGAGCATAAACCACAAAAATATTGGCCGCTAGGGCCCGAAGGCCCTAAAAACCAACCTCTGGAGCTGCTTGCACTCAACCCAGATGAAACCCTCGCATAGCCGCTTGCCAAATATCTCGTTCACACATAGGGATGTGCTAGGATCTGTGTTGCTCCAAATGATATGAAAATTGGTGGAGACGTTCTAGGGTTTTTCAGGCATCTACCCTCAAAATTTCAGCTCAATCCGAGTCCGGATGAGTGAGATATGGCCGAAACGAGTTCGATAGTTTGGGCAGTCCTCATATTCTAAAATTAAATAACCAAATTAATTTCAAATACCCAGACACTGATGAGGTGAAGGGTTTATTATTTATTGGAAAAATATAGCATAAGGTAATTTTAAGATATCCAATTTTTTTAAGAAACAATGGCACGACCAAGCGAGCACTGTACAGTAGATATTTAAAAAAAACACTCTTTATGAAGTTTCTCAGTCATAAGAGATAGAATTTTTAAATATTATACAACATTAAATGATATACAAAGTATTTTTGTATAAATTTTTACATAGGAAACCATCATATACTAAACATACAAAACTACAATTTCATATTCAATCACTTTACAAGCACATAAAAACAATTTCACTACCTTCCTCATATGATGATATTGGTTTCTAAAAAAAAATGAAACGTTGTGCAACCTGACTCATTCTCCACATCCAAAGGACTTCAAGTTGACGCTATGTAAAAGTGTTCAGCAAAACATTTCCTCCATACGTCCACAAGGACGGTGGAGATTAATAAGTTGAGAGCTCAATGGGTCAGCTTGACAACTAAATGAATGCAGTTTTCCTAAATGAAATAAAAATGCAGTATGCAATGTATTCTAATATTTTAACCATCGTATAATAGCTTACAAACATCAAGATGAAATTCTAAAAATAATAATGGCAGTTTTAGATATTATTCATTTTCCATTACTTATTATAATCCAATACTGCCTATATAAAAATTTCTCAACCAACCATAAGATATTATACACTTATGAAAACACAAGAAAAAATTTCACACAATATACTTTCATAATTTAGAGGAATAATTCCATTAACCAGAAAAATTAATACATAAAAATTACAAACTCATTTACTTCTCCTCACTGCCGTGGAGACTGGTAGATCAATGAAACTCAAGAAATATTTCTACTCACAACATGCAAGATGAACTATTCTCTTACTCTCCGATTTCTTCTCTTTTTCTTTCCTCCCCACTAGATGTTTTCTCCCATTATTATAAAGAAATTATAAGTAAATTTCACATATTATCATTCATGCAACCGGAAACACCTAACTCTGCCAGGTGGTAGTATTCTTTCTTTTAATCGAAATAAAAATAGTTTGTTTAGATATTATTTCATATAAATGTTTGATTTTGGTTCTTAATTATATTATATTTATATAATATTACATTATATATTTTATTTTTAATTTTAATATAAAAATAAATAAAAATAAAAATATATAGATGAAGAAATGTTTTATTTATTATTATTTTTATAATATATCTATATGATCAAGAACTATATATATATATATATATATATATATCAAAAAGTAGAATATAAATAAAATCAATTTCATTCATCAAGAAAAATTCAACCAATTTTTCATAATTGGGCATAAGTGCAAAAATGCATTAACAAGATGAATGATCTACATGGAATTTTTAGTTGCTTCCATGTATCCACGGACCAAGGTACATTTAGCACAATATCATATCTCACTTTACCTGATGCCTCAACCACTGTCTCCACAAAGGGTGGGTGATCTTCTTGTCCTGCATATTTTCTATGGAAAACTATACTTATAATCACAAGCACTCCCAACAACATCACATTCTTCAAGTAAAAAGTTAATCAAATAATGGGGATTTTACTTTATTACCCACAAAAAATTCAACACAGTCCCTATGTTAGCCAATATAATAAAACATATTTCAAAATATTTGATCATATAATATAAACAATCAGCTCTATTTTATTTTTGCAACATCTCAAAAGTTACATTCAAAACCACATCAATATCAAACATGTATCAAAATACAAAATACATACAAGTATTTTCTTATCAATATCCAAAATTTTCATTTGATTAATAGGTTAAAAAAAAAAGGAAATTGTATTTTCATCCCTACTACATCCTCTCAGGTGGCATTTCTTTCTGAGTAGTGGTCCCACTAGACCCTAAACCGATCAATTGTTCTTTTTTCAACTGTTTAGTCATGTATCCCAAAATTTTAACTGGTCAGACCTTAATGAGCTACAGGTCCAATGTTTGTAAATGAGAAATAAAAAAAATATGAGATGGGTTAGACACATATTTACAGAGGAGGGACACATGAAAAATAATGTGGATCTTGGATAAATTAGGTGGCAGAGCAAGCTTATATGCTACATGACTAATTTTGGCAGTGATTTCAAAGGGATCGACAAATTTGGGGTTGAGTTTAATAGACTTAATGGAGATTTTGTTCGGCTTGACTCTAAGAAATAACTTATCACCAACAATAAACTCTTGAGGAGTTATTTTTAGGTCAGTATAGCTCAATAAACTCTTGAGGAGTTATTTTTATGTCAGTATAGCTCTTCTGATAGTCTGCAACTTCATGAAGTTGCTAGCATATTTCTTTTTTTTGGACCTCTATTTTCTTAATAACATTAGGACTGATCACTTCTCGATTATCTATATTATCCTACATTAATTATTTCCAACACCTATGACCATATAGGGGTTCAAAAGGGGCCATGCCCAACATGGTATGATAGCTATTGTTATACGGAAATTCCACCAGGAAGAGATAACCTTTCCACTTACTTTGGTTATCCATATACATGTGTAACATTTCCTCCAGTACTTGATTGACCCTCTCGATCTGCACATCCATCTCAAGATAATATGTTGTGTTGATGTTTAGCTTTGTATCCCATGCTCATTGCAAAGCTTACCAAAATTCAAAAGTGAATCATGAATCTCTAAGATAATTATTTTAAAGAAACCATGCAACCTCACTATTTCTTGAGCAAACTTTTGTGCTATTGTGGGGTTATCATAATGAATATTTCCTAGTATAAAATGCACTACCTTAGTCAAATTATCCACAACTATAAAAATTGCATCATGTTGGAGCCAATTCTTGGGAAGACCAACTATAAAATCCATGGAAATTACTTGCCAATTCTATTTTGGTACATCAAATAGGTGTAGTTTTTTCCCATGATGTTGATGTTCAGCTTTGACTTTTTGATATTTCAGACACCTCACAATAAATTGAACCACATCCTTCTTAATTTTGGGCTAAAAAAAATTATTTTTTAAATTTTCCCTCATTTTTATTACAACTAGGTGAGTAGAGTATGGAGCACAATGTGCTTCTTGTAGAATCATTCTTTTTATCCCTTCATAATTGGATACTATTATTCTATTTCAAAAATATACCAGATTTTGCTTGACTCAAAAATTCGCATGGTAATTTGGTTCTTTCTAGACCTTAGTGCGGTATTGGTTGCAAAATTCATCATTATTTTACATTTTCTTAATTTTTTCTTTAGTCCATACTAGCATTGTGTGACAGTAGCTATGTGCCTTCTTCGACTAAGGGTATCTACCAGTTTATTTTTATTTCCTTTAATGTATTCAATCCTAAATTCATATTCAGCTAAGAACTCTATCCATATCTGTTGTCTAGAATTTAGTAGAGGTTGGGTGAAAATATACCTCAAAATCTGATGATAAGTTTTTAACTCAAAAGGTTTTCCCAAAAAGTAGTGTCACCAAATCTTAAGAGCATGGACAAACAACTACGAGTTCTAAATCATGAGTAGCATAATTAATTTTATGTTTCTTAAGCTTTCTGGGCTCATATGCCACAATTGACTCATCTTGCGATATGATACCTGCTAGTCTTTCTAGAGAGGCATAAGAACAAACTATAAATAGTTTGTTTGAATATAATTTTTGAAGGATAGGTGTAATGGTGAACTTTTCTTTAAACACTTTGAATGCATCCTCACACTGAGTTGTCCACTTAAATGATTTTCCTTTCCTTTGCATATTGGTTATAGGAAATGCAATTTTTGAAAATCCCTTTTCAAATTGTCAATAATATTCAGCCATTCCCAGAAAATTTCTCACTTCAGTAACATTGGTGGGAGCTGGCTAGTCTACTATGGCTTCAATATTTTTAGGATACACCACTACTCCTTTGGCTAGGACAATATGCACCAAATACTAAACTTGTGGAGTATAAAACTCACACTTGGACAACTTTTCATATAATTGGTTTTTCTTGAGGATTTCTAGGACTATTCTCATATGTTGGTCATGATCTTCTTTATTTCGAGAGTGGATCAGAATGTCATCCAGAAATATCAATACAAACTGATCTAACTATTCCTTGAAAAACTATTCATCAGGTTCATATTTGTTAACCCAAAATGTAGCACTGTGAACTCATAATACCCATAACAAGTTCTAAAAGCATTTTAATATGTATCATGTTCCTTTATTCTTAGTTGATGATAACCTGACCTAAGATTGTTCTTGGAAAATATAGTCACTCCCCTTAATTGATCAAACAAATCATCAATCCTAGGTAAATGATACTTGTTCTTTATTGTAATTTTATTGAGCATTCTATAATCAATACAAAGTATTAGTGATCCATCATTCTTTTTAACAAACAAAACCGGTGCTCCCCATGGTCAGACACTAGGCTTAATGTGCCATTTTTCTAACAAATCCTGTAGTTGGATCTTGAGTTCTTGTAATTCAAGGGGTGTCATTCAGTAAGGTATTTTGACTATAGGAGATGCTCCTGGTAAGAGCTCAATAAAAAAGTTAATTCTCTTTTTGGAGGAAATTTGAGTAGATATTCAGGAAAGACATCCTTAAACTCATTCAAAATAGGATAATGTTGAAAAAGAGCGGAGCTAGACTCAGTTTCTTCCTTCTTATTAGTTTAACTACATAAAGTTTACACCCTTTCCTTAAAGCTCTTTTGAATTGCATTGCAGTCATCAGGTGGGGTTCAAAATATATTCTATTACAATGGATACAGATTCGTTGATTAGACTCATCTATGAAGTCCAACCATCTCTTCAAAGTTTAGTAAAGCTTTGTGGGCTTTTAGCCAGTCTACTCATAAAACAATATCAAAGGCATGCAAAGGTGATACATAAAGATGCCAATTAATATTTTATTGAGGTAAATGTGTTTTAGGGTCAAATAAATATTGGTTGACCATATAGGTCTATCCTAAGCTATACTCAACTTGCCATTCATTTTCCATGATCCCAGGTTTAACCAGTATGTCCCTTAAGATACTAGATGATACAAAAATATCAGTTGCACCACTATCTATTAAAATACAAACATCTTTCTTATCCTGTTTTCCTTTTATGAGAAATGAAGGAGCTTGTCCTAAAAGGTTAGATTTACTTGTAGCAGCATAGATCTTGTGTAGGGCATCTTCTATTGGAGTCCTCTTGTTAGCTCTTTATCGACATTGGTTCACATAATGATCTAGGGCTTCACACACAAAACATACATTTGGTTCCTTATTCTTATACTTATCTCCCTATCTATTTTGGTTGCCATTATTTCCCTTCTCTTGATAAATATTTCCTTTTTCTTGATAATTCTTTCCTTTTTCTTGATAATTCTTTCCTTTTTCTTGATAATTCTTTCTGTCTACCTACCCTTTGTTCCCTTGAAAAATCCTCTCTATATTTGATATCTCCTATGAAACAACCACCATCTCTATATTTCTTATATTGATCTTTACCCTTAATTGGCCCTGGTTATTTTATTTTCTTAGGATCCTGCTTTTCATTGTTTTTTTTGGTAATAAACCTTTGCATTTTTTTGACTTATCTCCTCATAACGGTCAACATCATAAGCAACTGCCAAGGTTTTAGGTACTCTTATTCCAATAGGTGTTACAAATTTGGGATGTATTCCCATTAAAAAAAATTAATCCTTGAATTCCTCATTCTTATCATATCCTACAACATATTTCAAAAGTTGAACAAATGTTTTGATAGTATTCAATCACAGTCATGTTATCTTGGCATAAATTGGTCAATTCAGTATATTTCTAAATATAGAATTGTGGTGTGATAAAATGATCCTTAAATTCTATTTCAAATTCCTTGTTTGTAGCCTCCTTTTGAGTAATGTTTTTACAGGTGGTCCAACAATCTCTAGATGAATCTACTAAATGCGCCACTGCCCAAGTTGTTTTAGATTTCGCATAAAGGGGTTGAATTGAGAAATACCCTTCAACCTCACTCAACCAATTAATGAAAATTTCTTAATTTCTTTTTGAAACTCAACACTGACTTTTCTCCTTGAAGACCCTTTAGGAAACTCACTTACTCTTTCTCCTTCCTTACTTTTAGTTAGAATTTAAATAACCTTATGTTACTAAGTAATGATCTCCTATTGATGAGCCATGTGTGCCTTTTGTTGATCTATGTGCTTACTCATTTGAGCCCTTTTGGATTTTTATTTGTTCTCACTGCTAATTTAGTTTTTTTAATCAAATGAATAATTTTTGTCATATTTTTATCATTTTGTGTAGCCTTTGCAACTACTGGCTCTTTCTCTTTATTTATAAGACGTTGAGGCACTTCAATTATTTTAACTCTCTTTGAATCTCTCATGAGTCATCTTAGTCCCTTCCTTGTAACTTCTACAATATCATCTTGTAGATCATGAGTCATCTTAGTCCCTTCCTTGTAACTTCTACAATCTCATCTTGTAGATTAGCATCCACTTTTCTTGAGGTTCCCACCATTCTTGGTGACAAAAGAGCTATGTCAATACAATAATTCATATTTATAACCTAGGGCTTCATAATATAGGCTCTGATACCAACTGTAACAACCCAATTCTACTCATCTAGTTGTTAAAAACACAAATCCAAAATTTTAATATTTTATAACACAAATAAAGTAAGCACACCCAACATTGTAATAGTAGACATAGATGTTCACACTTCAAGATTTCTTACCATTGTAGATGGTATCTTAAGTTCTTCCTATCACGAGACCTTCTCCCTCCTTTATTGAGTATATGGATCTCGACATGGGGTTGTTATTCCAGGGCCCATAACACCTGAAAGGATAGATGCTTTATTTTCCCATCTCATAGTATGAAGGACTTGTATCTATGATCTTACTCTTTCCTATTGGTTCATTGATCAAAATATCATAGTCAAATATTTATGCTTTGAGTTAGCGTAGCTATGTCAATGCCTGATTATTGACCTTCACCTAAGGTATTATCAGGGTCTTCCAATACTCTATTTTTTGAGACCAGGTGTCCCATACCAACTTCTAATTGACGTTAATGTTGTTCATACCATCTACCACATGACCTTCCAATACCAAGGACCAATTCTCTAGTCTTGAGTTCTGTTGGCAATTCTGCAACTGAAGTATGGATCATGAGAACCCTCACGTACTGCATCGTTCAGTCACCTAGAATAACGTCCCATACCATCGTTAATTACTCTCTATAGAATAAGATCCACTAACTTTTTCAGGTATGTTGGAGAACAGTTACCCCTAAAATTGTGGCATTCACCTCTGTCACTTGCCAAAATTGGATGGATGTTTAATCCCTCCTCGATATGATTCTATAATACCCTTTCTCAGCATTATCTAAAACCTTACTTGGTATTAAAGTGGAAATGGTTATTGAATAGTTATTTATGAGCTTCAATAGGTTTGTTTTTTGGATAATGAAACTTGTTAATAATGCTTTACATGGTTTTGAGCTTAGCCTTTTGTACAAGGAGGGTTCATAAAATAATTTTAGTATAAAAAGATCATAATATACAGAATAGTTGAATAACATATAAAGAAAATCCTTTCATGTAATTTTAGTAAAAAAAAATTAAGAAAACTAAGCATAAGAACTCTAATACAATCAGTTCTGATAAATAACATTGACTATAATATAAAAAACAAATGAAATTATAAAACATAAATTCTATTTTCACAAAATAAGTAAACAATCTCGAAAAGAACCTTATGAAAGTAATTTCTAGAAGTTTACGTATCCTATCTAAATAATTTATTTATCTTCAGGGTTTTTTTTTTAACCTTTTATCTATGATAAAGAATACACAAATAGGGATTGTTTTGAATTTAAATATATCCACATATGTTAGGGTTGTCTAGAAAATTCAAACATATCTGAAGAAGATTTGGGACAAGTTACCCATTGTCCCAAGGAAAACTAAACTTTGTTTTTATTAAAAAAACATGACCACTAAAGTCAAATGGGAAAAATGAATACTATGATCTTCAAGATTTTGTTGAGCGAATTGACAAAACGTTGTGTTGATCGGTAAACCTAAAGTTTCTTCTTAGAAGAATGCTTAAACATTTTTTATTATGATTCCTTCCACTACTTACATTACGTAATGCCTAATTTTTTAAAAATAAATCATCTATTACTAACCCAAATTATTGCTAGAAAAATTACATTGTTTCACCGTAAGGAAAGCACAATAATACCCCTAAACAATACCTATGGACAGTCCAATTTTGTATTTAAACAAACATGTAAAATTCCTTTTTAAAAGAAAATATAAGTTTTAATATCTGATTCAAGTTCTACAAACCAAACACAAATTCTAAAAGCCACTTTCAAATTTAAATACCCCGACAAAAGTTTCCTTATCTCACGGTGCTATTCTAAGGAATTAATCATGATTTTCCATGTTTTTCAATGATATGGTTTAAATAAGTCTAAGTCTTCAAACACCTCACAAAACTTTCACACGGTTTTAATTTTTCAGTTCTCGAAAATATTTTGTCTAATATAAGTTCGATATTTGATCTTACTTGATAATGTAAAATTCACACATTCAACTGGTCATGTCTTTTAAGACCCGGATTACAACAAAGCAAATTTCCTTGAGAAGTATTCAAGGACAAATTCACATTGATAACCGATGGAGAAAATCTCTCATCAACACTTAAAACATAAAAGCAGAAGATCTAGACACTAACACCGAACTAATTTATAATCCTATTATAAGAGTATTTCAACCAGATAAGGTGAAAGATTTATCATTTATTGGAAAAATATATCATAAGGTAATTTTAAGGCATCCAAAATTTTTAAGAAACAATGGCACAACCAAGCGAGCATTGTACAGTAGATATTTAAAAAAAAAAAACTACTTTCTATAAAGTTTCTCATACTGAGAAGAGACAGAATTTTAAATATTATACAACATTAAATGATATAAAAAGTAGTATATTTTTATAAATTTTTACATAGGCAACCATCATATACTATACATACGAAACTGCGATTTCATATTCAATCACTTTACAAGCATATAAAAACAAATTCACTGCCTTCCTCATATGATGATATTGGAATCTAACAACAATAAAACGTTGTGCAGCCTGGCTCATTCTACACAGCTAAAGGACTTCAAGTTAACGCTATGTGAAAGTGTTCAGCTCAGCATTGCCTCCATAGGTTCCCAAGGATGGCAGAGATTAATAAGTTGAGAGCTCAATGGATCAGCTTGGTCCCTAAATGTAAATGAAATTAAAAATGCAGCATATAGTGCAATGCCAATGCATTCTAATATTTTAACTGTCGGATAACAACTTACAAACATCAAGATAAAATTCTAAAAAGAATAATGACAGTTTTTACATATTCTTCGTTTTCCATTACTTATTATAATCCAATACTGCCTATATAAAAATTTCTCAACCAACCATAAGACAATATACTCTTATGAAAACACAAGTAAAATGCTTACACAACATTCTTTCATAATTTAAAGGAATAATTCCATTAACCAACAACATCAATACACAGAAATTACAAACTCACTTCTCCTCGCTGTCGTGGAGACTGGTAGATCAACGGAACTCAGGAAATGTTTCTACTCGCAGCATGCAAGACGAACTGTTATCTTACTCTCCGATTTCTTTTCTCTTTCTTCCCCCACTGGACATTTCCCCCATCGTTATAAATAAATTGTAAGTAAATTTATGATGACACATATTATCATTCATGCAACCGGACACACCAAGATCTGCCAGGTGGTAGTATTATTTATTTTAATCGAAAGAAAAAAATAGTTTATTTAGATATTCTTTCTATAAATGTTTCATTTTTTATCTTAATTATATTATATTTATATAATATTACATTATATATTTTATTTTTAATTTTAATATAAAAATAAATAAAAATAAAAATATATAAATGAAGAAAATTTTCCTTTTATTTTTTTATACATATATCTATATTATGAAGAATTATATATATATATATATATACACACAAATTTTTATATTATTATTTTTATAAGTATATATATATACATCAAATAGCATATAAATAAAATCAATTTCATTCATCAAGAAAAATTCAACCATTTTCACAAACAGGCATAAGTGTAAAAATACATTAACAAAGCAGAATGATCTATTTTTTTATACATATATCTATATTATCAAGAAATATATATATATTACTTTTATAAGTATATATATACATCAAATAGCAGTATATAAATAAAATAAATTTCATTCATCAAGAAAAATTCAACCATTTTTCACAATCAGGCATAAGTGCAAAAATACATTAACAAACATAATGATCTATATGACATTTTTCAGTGGGCTTTCATGTACCCACAGTCCAATGTGCATTTAGCACAACATCATATCCCTCTATACTTGATGCCTCAACCAATGTATCTGCTAGGGGTGGATGATCTTCTTGTCCAATACACTTGCTATAGAATGGAAAACTGTACCTACAATCACAAGCACTTCTAGCAACATCACATTCTTCCAATAAAAAGTTAATAAAATAATGGAGATATTACACTTTTAAACAATAGTTTGTGAGAGACTTGATTTTGTTTGATGGAATGTGCACGATATAGTCTAGGAGGATACAAACATAACATTGAACCAGTGCCTAGTTAGGCACACAAGTACTTGTGGGCCTACGAGATATTGGATCAATGAGATCCACGATATCCTTGTGAACTGTTGAAAGCATTCATTGAGATTTTGATGTGGCTGATAGCATGTCAATACAATAGATCAGAGAGTAAATAAAAGTGGCCTTGATCTAGTGTCTAGTGAGGTCCACGAGGAAGTTGCAAACCTACGCATCATTGGATCAAGGGAACCTTACAATTCATATGATTTATTGAAAAATTATGTGAGAATCTGATTTATGTTTGATCACGTACTAAAACGGTATGTCGGGAGAGGAAAATTACCCTTAATCATCCATTCGTATATAAATTTGACAAGTAATTGTTAATCCATATATGAATGGATGATTAAAGGACTCCTAGCCCTCATGACCAATTGAATGAGTAGGTAGGTATTGATGTATTAGGTATGATATTGTAAACTCAACTAATAGGCCAATCAAGGAAGAGAACCCCATTCAACCAATAACTAGTAGAATTCATAAATGATTATGAATCTACGAGAAATTGGTTGAATGTGATTTCCCATCCCTGAATGGACTATCATATGAGTTATATGTGGATAATGTGATGTGTGGATGTCATGACACATTCTATAGATTGCTTGTAACTTATCTTATACAATACATTATTTTTGCATTATAGAAGAGAAAGGGATATCTTTGAGGAGTCTATAGAATAATCATGAGTATTATTAAGAACATAAAATCCCTTTGTTGAGAAATGTAGGTGTGAGTTGTTGATAATATTGTAGAGTGTTGTTGAAATTGATGACATGACTTATGTGTAAGATAGAAGAAAGTAGGTTGTATGTATTGCTTAATTTGTAGAGGAAAGAGTGTAGATAGAACTTTGATGATTGTTTGTCTATTTTATTACCCAAAATATTGGGACAAAATAAATGGATAAGGGTGGGTCATCAGGGTTGTGGATGATTGCATCATACATCACTTAACCCTAGAGAGGGAGAAGAAGATAAGAAATATGAGAGTAATAAAGTGGGACATATAGAAGAAGGTAGTAGAGGACAAGATTTTTGGACTGAGAAAGTTTACTCAACATATGAGTTAGCTTATGTGGATGCAATGCAAATGTATTTATAATAAGGTTTGGCCTTTGCATTATAGTAAACCCTTTTGAATCGATGGTATGATCAAGCAATCAAGGAAAACATGAAAGGGGTGGAGTGTGTATGATCATGTGGTGATCCTTATCATGTATCAATCAAATGAATAAGTAGTTAACTCGATGTGATTTATACATAGTATCATTTGAGTTTAATGATGTTAATTGGTTCTTTATGTTCTTGGCCATCCAATGTGGCTAGGCAGTAAGCTCCTGATCCAAATTTGGCTATGACAATAAAGGGACCTAACCGGTTCGGTTCAAATTTTCCCTTGAGTTTGGTTTTAGCGTGGGTGTTCTTTTGATTTTCTTTGAGGACTAAATCCCCAACTTCAAAAGACTTGTGATGCACTTTCTTGTTGTAAGCTCATCAGAGCCTATTATGGTATATTCTGAGGTGTTCTAAAGCATTGATGCATTTTTCTTCTAAGTGTTCAAGTTGTTGTAAGCGGTTTATTCAATATTTGTCTCCTATAGATGAATCTTGCAGTAAGACCCTTAAGGATGGAATATCATGTTCAAAAGGGAAGACTGCTTCTGTACTATATACTAGGACATAAGGCATTGTCCCAGTGGGAGTACGTACACTTGTACGATATACTCATAAGTTTGGATAAAGCTATAGGTTCTAGTCTCGACCCTTTTTATTGACTAGTTTCTTAAGGATCTTGATTATTATTTTGATATAGGATTCGACTTTCCTATTTCCTTACGGATAATAAGGGGTAGATCATATTTATTGGATTTTATACTTTACACATATTTTGGCAATATCTTTATTTTTAAATGGGGTGCCATTGTTTATAATTATAGTTGAGGGAGTACCATATCAGCTAATGATTTGATTCAATATGAATTTTGATACTTGAATACCAGTGGTAGAGGACATAGGCATTGCCTCGACCCATTTAGTGAAATATTCTATGGTAGTTATAATGAATTTATGTCCATTAGATGATTGAGGATTTATTTTACCTATGATATCCAATCCCAAGGAGGATAAAGTCCATGGGGATGTTATAGGTTATAATTCTTGAGAGGGGGTATGTACCATATTATCATGACATTGATACTTATCACATTTCTTGATGTAGTTGTGAGTATCCTTTTCCATGGAGGGCCAATAATAGCCCATCCTAAGGATATTTTTGGTGATGGTTAAGCCACTAAAGTGACCACCACATGATCCATCATGGGCTTATTTTATGAGGGTTTGTGCTTCTTCTAATTTTATGCATCTGAGGAGTATACCCTCAAAGGAGCATCAATATAAGATATCTCCAATGATGACATATTTAAAAGCTTTTAGCTTTAATTACCTATGTTTCTAGGAATTGAATCCTTCGAGAAATATTCCTTCCTTGAGGAAGTTGAAGATGTCTTGGTACTAAGGTGCTTGTGATATGGCTGCACCGATACTTCATATGTTGAGTGATAGGAGGTATGATTCTATGGAAGAAGGTTCCTTGATTGATATTATAATGATAGTGGCATCTTCATCCTCCAATTCTAAAGGAATAAGGGATGCAATTGTTGCCATAGTGTCAGCATGGCAATCTATTACATCATCAGAACCTTGGTAAACTACAAAACTCACTATACACCCATCGAGAAGATTTGCTTAGCAGTAGTTTTCTCATCTATCAAATTAAGGCATTACATGCTTAGCCAAAAGACTTACATTTTAGCAAGAGTAGACCCTTTACGCTATCTGATGTCAAAACCTTATCTATCAGGAAGAACCACCAAATGGGTCATTGCCCTTAGTGAATTTGATATAGAATTCATAAACCAAAAATCACTAAAGGGGCAAGTTATAGTTAACCAACTCGTTGCTACCCCTTTAGAAGTTGAACATCCTATAAATATATCTTTCTTATATGATATGGTTGCATCAATAGAGGCCCAAGAACCCAAAACATGGGCCTTATACTTTGATGAAGCACGATGTGCAAAAGATGTAGTGGAAGGAATTATCCTAGTCACTCCACAAAAACTCATCCCATTATCATTTAAGCTTTGTTTTCTTGCACCAACAACATAGTAGAATACAAAGCTCTTATTTTAGGGCTTAGGTCTGCAATAAAACTAAACATTAGAAACATAACCATATATGGCAATTCACAACTAGTAGTCAACCAAACAAATGATACCTATTAGACCAAATATGAAAAGCTAAAACCCTATAAAGACATTATAGACCTACTAAAAACTCACTTTGATCAAATAAATATGATCTACCCCTTATTATTTGTAAGGAAATAGGAAAGTTGAATCCTATATCAAAATAATAATCAAGATCCTTAAGAAACTAGTCAATAAAAAGGGTCGAGACTAGCACCTATAGCTTTATCCTCCAATTCTAAAGGAATAAGGGGTGCTTGTGACTACTGCTAAGCAAATATTCTCGATGGGTATACAGTGGGTTTTGTAGTTTTCCAAGGTTCTGATGATGTAATAGATTGCCCTTTCTCTATTTTGATCATCATATTGGGCTAATAGGGCTCCTAAGGCATGTTCGATAGTAGCTATGTATAATAGTAGTGGTTGGTTTAAGTTTGGTGGCACTAGAACTAGTGGTGTTAAGAGATAGGTTTTTAGGGTTTCAAAGGCTTCTTGGCATCCTTCATCCCATTCAAATTTTTCTCCTTTCTTCATCAATTTAGAGAAAGGTTGGCACTTGTCCACAAGTTGCGATATGAATCTATGTATAGCTTGTAGCTTTCCCTGAAGGCTACACAGTTTAATTAAGTTTTTAGGAGGCGATATGCTGGTTATGGTAGCGATATTTGAGGGATCGATCTCAATACCACATCGGGATATGATGAACCCAAGTATCTTTCTTGATCTTACCCCAAAAATGCACTTAAGGGATTTTATTCAGACTTTGTAGTCTTGTAGTCTTTGGAAGATACATCTAAGGTCTTGGGTATGGTCCTTTATTTCTTGGGATCGAGCTATAATGTCATCCACATAATATTCTACTATTTTGTGCATAAGGTCATGGAATATGTAGGTCATGGCTCTTTGATAAGTTGCTCCTACATTTTTGAGGCCAAAGGGCATGACCTGATAGTAGAAGGTTCCCCAAGGGGTGGTGAAAGCCATTTTAGATTGGTCTTCTTTCATGATTTTTATTTGGTTGTAACCTAAGAAGTCATCCATTAAGGATAGCATCTCGGATCCTATGGTGAAGTCAACTATCATGTCTATGTTGGGTAAGGGGAAGTCATATTTAGGAAAAGCATTGTTTATGTCTCTAAATTCAATACAAATTCAAATGGATCCTTCCTTCTTAGTGATGGGAACAATGTTGGAGATCCAATCCAAATAATCTATGGCTTTTATGAACCCAACATCTAGTAGTTTCTAGAGTTCATCCTTTATTAGTAGGGTGACTCTCGGATGTATCTTTCTTAGTTTTTTCTTGATGGGTTTCACATTGGGATGTACCACTAGGTGATGGACTACTAATGAGGGGTCTAGTCCTGGCATATCATCGTATCCCCAAGAAAAAATGTTGGAGAATTATTTTAGTAGGTTTGTGTATTCCATTTTCTCTTCTTGGGTCAAGACCTTCCCTAGTTTGATAAGGCATGGATCTTGATTGGTTCTAATGTTAACCTCTATGGTTTCCTCAATTAAGGCTTATGACTCATCCTCAAAATGGAGAGGGGCATCTATGATCCCTAGCTCTTTGAATTCTTGAGGGTCCATGGATATTTCTTCTAGACTGGGAGGTTGGGCCACATTTAGGTTGAAGATATGGTCTAGAGATTATTCTATATGGCCATCATCTAGAGATCCTTCGAGGTCCTTATTGATTGAAATAGCCTCTAGATGAATTAATTCTAGCATGTTGATGCTTCTGAATCGTATGGTTTTATGAGGGATTTTATTGAGGAGAGACCAAAGTTCTTCTTCATCCTCTTCACCCCATTGAGAGCCATGTATTGAGCCAGATTGGTCATCTTCATATTCTTCTTTAGATAGAGGAGAGGGTTTATTTTTTTTAGGGATGAATCCAATCCCACATCATGTTGGCCAAGGTAAGACTTCCACAGGTTCTTTAATGCCTTGTTCATGGTATCCTAGGCCTTTACCTTGGTATCCCATGTTGGTGAGCATTTGTTTAACTAGGGGGTATGTAGGCGACATGTAACATGTGGCGTAGGTTCATTCGATGGGTGAGAAATTACGTCCTTGAATATTTTCATCGAAGGTGGTTCCACCATGGATGAAAGTGTAGGATCCTATCTGAATTTTGAGTCCCCTTCTACTAGGCATTCCTATGTCTCGAGGAGAGAGGAACATGCTTACTAGTTCTACGAAAGGATATGGTTTATGATAAATATGGTTGATTTGATTCATGCTAAGGGAGGGTTGGGGGTTTCTTCTAAGTCTATAAGAGGCTCCTCTAATATTTCCTTTCCTTTATCAACTTTTTCTTGACCATTTGGTTTGGTTGGTTGTATGGAAGGACAAAGGTTAAGCTCTTGTAAGTCTATGGAGTTTCACATGGCAAAAGGTTATGGGTATCCAGGGATGTGGATAACCCTTCCTTGATATTCATATTTAAGGCATTGGTGTAAGGTAGAGGGGATGACCCTCATGGCATGTATCCAGGGTCTTCCAAGGAGCATATTATAAGTTACGTCACATGATATGACATAAAATAGGGTGTTCAAGACACGAGGTCCTACTTTGATGGGTAAGGTAATGGTGCCCGTTACTTCTCATTCTTCATTGTCGAAGGCCCTAATAATGAGGTCTGATATTTGTAGGTCACTTTCAGTTAGGTCAAAATTTCATAGAAATTTGACATTACACACATTTAAGGCTGATTCATAATCTACTAAGACTCTTTTGATGTATTTGTCACCTATTTGCATTATAATATAGAGGGGAGAATCCCTTGATATAGTCTCGAGAGGAGCATATTCCTCATGGAAGGATAAAATGGTATTGTTAATTTCGGTAAATCCGACCATGTCAGTGATATCATTTGGAGATAGGTCTTGAGGGACTTCTTGTTCACTCAAGAGTTTTATCAATATTTCTCTATGAGCAGGTGATGTCTTTAATAGTTCTAAGAGGGATATTTTAGTGGGTATTTCTTCTAATTGTAGATGAATATCAAAAGTATGTAAAGTGTTTTGATAAGGTGTAACCACTAAAGGTGATTTATTGGGGATGTTGAATTTTTCTCTTGGGATAGCCACTGGGGGTTGGTTTGAAAGCTGATGTTTTGGTTGTTGCCTTGTTATGGTGTGAGAAGATCTTGATAGACAGAAGGCACCTACGAAGTTAGCCATATTTTGGTCATGCATTGGTAGGGAATTTTGAAATATCCCCATATATTTATTAGGGTTTGGTTTTCTATTGATTGTTACTTTTCCTTCTTCGATGAGGTCTTGGATGATGTTCTTGAGGGTTCTACACTTGTTGGTAGTATGTCCTTCTATTTGGTGATAATCATAGTATTCATCTTGTCTATACCAAATGGGTGCCCCCTTTGATAAGTCCCATGGTCTAATGGGTGGAAGTTCTATTAGTTTGGACTCGAGGAGCATTTTCAACATGGTAGTTTGAATTTACCCCATGTTTGTGTATTACCTTTGAGGTTTGTCTTCCTTTTGGATGACTAATTTTTGAGGGGTGTTTTGGGTAGCATTTACATTATTTTTTTGTTGATAATTGGTTACACTATCTCCTACAATGTGTTTGTTTTTGTATTGTCCTTTTCTAGGGGGTTTCTCATCTTCTTTCTTGTTATAGTTGAGTTGGCCTCACCTTATAAGGATGGCCTCTACTCTTTTAGCCATGTCGATGACTTCTTAAAAGGAGGTTAAGTTTTTCATCTCCAAGGGATATGACAATTGTTCATGAAGGTTTCATAGGAAAATATGTAAGAGTTCTTTAGGAGGGGGAATGTATTGGAGTCTACCTATGAGGGCTCTCCATTTGGCCAAGAAATCTATAAATTTCTCATTCTTTCCTTGTTTAAGTTGGTAAAGGTCATCTATGGTAACCTTATCTTCTATATAGATTGAGAATTATTTAACGAAGGCTTCCATAAGTTCTCTAAACTTTTTAATGGAATGATGAGGTATTTGGAAGTACCATTCTAAGGCTAATCCACTAAGGCTCTTTGGAAATAATCTAAGAAGAAGTTTTTCATCATGGTTAATGTTGTTGCACGCTATTTGGAATAGCCTTAAGTGGTTGATGGGATCTTGTTTTCCATTATATATTTGAAAATCAGAGGTTTAAAAATTCTTAGGAAATGGATGATTAAGAATTTTGGGATCCAAAGGTTTTGTTGGTCAAATATCTGCCTAATTGCTAAAGACTGTATTTATGTGCCCTAGATGCGGCCAACATTGAAAGTCCAAAAGAAAGAGGTGTCCTCCATTCCAATCTCCAGAGAGGTCTGGTTACCTAACTAAATACTACATTGGTAAAAGACTAGGGATGCTTGAAAGAAATTAGAAATATGCAAAAATAAATGGGAAATATGGCCACAGGACAAAGTGCAAGGCTGGTGTTAGACTAACTAGCAGGAAAAAACCTAAGCACAAAGTAGCATTTGTAAAAATAAATAGAACATAAAAAACTCATGATATGGCCATAACAACTATCAAAATGGCGCTCCAACATTTACTTTCCTATTAGCAATTTCAAATTCAATGAAAAAATTTAAAAGGAACAAAAAACAAGACGAGCAAATATAAATAGAAGCGCACTACACAGAAAGTAAACACACGTAATATCACTTGCAAATTCAAAAATATGAAGCCTTGTATTAATGTAGAGAGCTTGGAGAAATCTCTCAGAAAATATCTAACCTTTGTTTACAATGAAATTTGTCTAGTATTTATAGAGGTTTTCGCCTCTTTCATTAAATACATAGGAGAATAAAATGTCCCGAGATCAAAGACAAAACCAGAAAAATCCTCCTTGAATTATTTGAAAATATATCCTCCTGAGAAGAAAAATTCCTGAAAACCTATAATTTGGGTGAGGGTGCGCAGACAGCAAAAAAAATATTAAATTTTTTTAGCGCCTTTGGTACATTGGAAATCATAAAAACTCATTTCTTCTCGCATTCCTCCTCATGATTCAAAAAATAGTGTTACTGAGGGTGTCCTTAATTAAATGCATAATATTAGCACCTTTGAATATTTGACCAAATTTCCATTCACCCATACTGATTTTTGCCTCAACATCTATTTCACCCCATTGCAAACTAAAAGGTGTTTGTGCGGCTATAATGGAAGTATGTTCACCCCTAAAAAGGGTGAATGGGATGTTCACTCCTCAGAAAGGGCAAACGTGATCCCAATGCACCAAAATGTTGGTTCGCCCTTGGGAAGGGCAAACTGGATGTTTGCCCCTGAACTTGGGTGAATGGGATATGGTTCAGGTGCATGTGCCTCCAAATGCCATCGAGCGCGTTCGCCTCTAAGAAGGGTGAATGGCACGTTCAGCCTATTGTTAAGATGAACGTAACCTTGCAATCTAGTATTTCACCTTTTAATTAAATTTAAAACATGTTCACCCCTTTCAATGGTGAATGGGATGTTCGCCTCTCCTCAGGGGTGAACATAAATATATGGTGATTTAACCAAGTTCTTCTTCATGACTTGTCTTCTTCATTCTTTTGGACTTAAGTAGACATTTCTCCATTAATATTTTACAGAGATAAATTCAAAAAGAAACTTTTTGATCATGCACCAAAAATGTACAATTATTTAAAACATCACAAAAATATGTATATATTTATTACCGCTACATTCAAGAAATGAACCCAAAGTCTTGAACAAAATTTCCAATGAATACAAAATGGTCAACATTTCTTAGCAAATCATGGGGTATCCAACTTACATGGATATAAGCGATCCCAGGCCTTTATCCATTAGGTGCAAAATCCTTTTATAAATTTGACACAGCTGATTTATCCAGAGCTATATTCTTCATTGTGGACACCTTTTTTTGTAATGCTTTCTCTATGCATTCTTGCTCTTCTGCCTCAACTGCAACCCTGAGTACTTCAGCACACTTAGAATCCTCTGCTACTTTCACTACTGCCTCATGATTTGCCATCGCTTTCTCCTCTTGCTCCATGATAGTCTCTAAAATAATCTCATAAGCATGCCAAGCATCAATGCTAAATAGGCAGCGAATGCTGAGGGACTCATATACAAAGTGGAGATTCTATAAATCTATCAAGATGAGGTTCTTTGAACGTTGAGATAATTCATAAAGTGATAGCTCCAATCATGTATACTTCTCCATAAATGCAATACATGTGCTTCAACCAAGGGTTCTCTCAAGGCATCAATTTTTGAAGTATCTTCAATGAACGTACACCAGAGTTCCTACAACTATTCCATTGGAAGAGGTTCACCTCACTCATCTACGAAGGTGGTAAAACCCAATCGATCATTAGTATCAAAATGATACATGGAAATGGTATGCTCACGCTCAATTGTATTGAGAATAGCCCACCCTTCCCTTACTAGGTCCATGCACTGAAAGTAGCTCCGCAGTCTTATCCATGCTCGGGACCAAGCGTAATTCATCTCACTAGGGGGGTGAATATGCAAAGTAGTATTCAGCAAAGCTTGTATTTTTATAGCCATTTTTATATAGGGAAAAAGTAGTTCCTCTAGGAAATCAATTGTTTGTTGTCCAAGCTATATTTGTATCTATGCTTCCCATAAGTAATGTAGTACCTTAACAACGTGCATAGCCAATTTCATAGAATTTTGAATGGAGCAGAGGCGAGAATCCTTAAAACTGTCACATGAAAATCCTGCAATAGGCATGGCTTTCTCTTCAATATGATTCTTGAGTTCTTCTACCTGCTATTGAATATTATGCATTTCAATCCGAGGAACATCACACTTTTTCAAGTGTATCTTCACTTGATTGTGAAGATATTCATTTTCAGTGGTTGTTCTCTCTTTTGTCGCCCTACTCTTGGCTAAGGTATTTTCAAACTCGAGCACTTTATCTAGTGCTCTCCATGCAGATACAATGAACTCATATCCACCTGCATATTAAAAATTTGCTCAATGGGATTAATCCACGTTAGATATTCAGTTACAGTCTTAGAAATGTAATCTTCAGGCTGCAATTTACGTTGGGGTTTTTGGACCAGTGGAGTGAATTTTGTAACTTGAGCCTCCTTGGAGATTGGAATGAAATCCACCTTCTTTATTGGTCCAGAGCTTCTTTTTATTGCATACTTTTCAACCATTGAGAAGATCTCAAGTGCACTCAATTTAGTTTTTCAACATCCAGCTTATTTCAGACTACCTGCATATCTGGGACAGTTTGTAACTCCAAAAATGGTGTAAAAGGGACAAAAAAATTTGAGTGGCTAAGGCCAAAGGACATGGATGACACGGATAGAGGTGAAGGAATGGATGTGGGAATAGTGGAAGAGAGAGAAAGGGAGGATGAGGTGGTAGACACAAGTGCAACTGCAGTTACTCTAATCCTAGGTGGAGCTCACGTACTAATAACAATGATGGTGGAGGTAGTGACGACCTAAGGAGGAGAACGCAAAAAGGTATTTGACCTGGATGCATATAAACTGAAAGAAACGAAGGGTGAAGGAGCGGGAATAAAAGAAGGAGTAGCAGTGGTTTCGAAAGCAGAAGGATTAGAAGTAGAAGAGGATATAATAGAAAATGAAATAGATGAAATACTGAAGGATGGATAAATAGAGGGTGGAAAATATGAAAATGTAATAGATGGGACCGAAGAAGAAACCACTACGTGATCCATAAGAGAGAGAGAAGAAGAGGGAAGAGATGACATACCTTGGGGTGCAAGCACCACTCATTCAGTTAATGAGGGAGGTTGTGCAACTAAATCCTCTTCTCGCTCTCCTTATGGATATCCAACATCGAGAGCTACTTACTCATACAAAATTTTGACATGCGAATCCTCAAAAAGTTTCTCCTCCCCCTCTTATAGTGCCATTAGAAATATTTGTGCAAATGAAGTAGGGAGCTCGTTATTGGGTGAAGGATTCACCATCACCACAAAAGTAGCTATAGAACTCAGCACGATAGAAATTGTGGCACCCAAATATATGGGTTTTGTAACAATAGATGTTAGAGATGCGCTGGTTCGAAGCCGTTTGGTCACTTTTGGAAATGGGGGCACCATTGGTTGTTTATGCTGCTTGGGCGTGGGAGCCTCCTCCTGAGGACGCTTCATCATTTGAGACCATATTTGGAAAATATACTACTCTTCTTCTTAGTCCTCTTATTCAGTCTCATATTCAACCATTGGGCTCTCCTGCTCAGGTTCGCTTTTGCCACTTTAGGACAGTTGAAAGCTTTGCAGCAAAATGATGGTGAAAGCAACGGGTGGATATGATTCCACAAATCTTTCATAAGCTTTGGAAAACTGAGTATCAAGCTTCAACCCATAAGAAACATATGGCTTCCTATGATGAATACGTATCACCCACCAGTTCATGATTTTTTCCTCGCTCCATGTCAGGTTAGCTTCTTTAACATTTTGGAATAGACCAGGAGGAGGAATATGTGTTTTATATGTTTTTGGATTATACACCACTTCCTGCTCATAATAATCATGCCATGGAGGAAGGGAGAATATTTTCTCTATATGCCATTTCATATCTAGCCCATCAAAATTGTTACATCTGTTCTGAATATCTAGGCGTGGGCAGCAATAAAAGGTCTTTGCATTGATAATTTTCAAAAAAAATTGAGGGTCGTAATGCCATTGCTACGACAATTCAATTAATCCTAGGTCCTAAAGTGCCACCTTAAAAAGGTGATTTTTCCCAACATGGTTCACTTCTATACCTCCAAACTTAAAATGTATAGTGCAGGTTTTCTTATTCCCTCACCCGATGTCGAATATGTCATTGACGTAATCTACCTGACACACAAATTCTATTGCAAAAATGTGTGCAGTAGAAAAATAAGGTAACAAAAATGTTTTACGTATGTACCCAAAAATTTGAACATCCACACCTTGAGTGAGCAAAAATATATCCTCCCTATCTTCTAAAATAATGGTATCCCTCAAGTCGCACGGTACCCTATCATAGTTTCCACATAGTAGTTCAATCACAAGCCCCAGAAACCAGTTATTAAAGTTGTACATAGACTCTTATTTTGTCAACACTTGAGTCCACCTGTAAATAGGTAAGGGCTCATATTTTTTGCCTGATTGTATTACTACGATAAAAGAAAAATGATGTTGCATCTAAAAGAAAAATAACCGGACCAGTGGTGAAGTGTGCTAAAATGATTTAGACTTTTCTTCCTGTAACTTTTGCAATTGTGAATTAAGCCTTCGAGAAAAAAACTTAGCCTAATAAAAATAAATTGGATTTCCACCCTATCTCATAGCAGCAGAAGAATAAAATTCCACCTTGCAAATGTATTGAACCATAATTGCCTGTTATTTATGCATTTCCTCGTTCAATGGAAAACCAACAATCCAGGCAAGCATAGAATAAATATATTGGCTCTTAAATTCTGAAAACAATTTTGGTAAATTCAGAAATTGCCCTATCTGCGGCTCCTTGACGAGATGTGTCTCCATAAATTTTCTCATAGTAACTGTGGAAACATACCTATCTTCCTACTCGTCTATATGAACTTTCTTGTTTAATACATAACTTGGGCCTTCAACCCATATGCAAAACCCTCTCAGACCTTGTTCGGTGTAATTGTAAAGAGAATTTCTTTCCTAGAATTTCATACAACTTTAGTAAAATGATCATAAAATTGTTCAATTAGCTGCACCAGCTCAGGGTATGGATGCACATGCGAACATAGGTACCATGAAAGCTATGAATTGTGAGGCGTTGTGAGCCAACTATTAAATGAAACCCCCTAGCTCACCGTAGTATCAACCTCTTGCCTTAACCAATCAAACCCCTTGTGTGTAATCAAACATTCCCCAATTTCTACCATTTTATCTTCATAGGGGTCCAGGTCAACATAGTCATTTTTCTGAGATTTCATAGCCCTAGTATTTCATTCTCACTTCTTGGATGGATTTTCCTCTACAACCTCTTGTGCCTCACTTGGCTCTTTACTACGTCTGCCCATCCTATCTGAAAAAACACTGAATGACTATGCAATTTTTTGCTTCAAAAACTTTGAAAATTCTTCTAAAAATTCTTTTGTACTATAAATGCAAGATACAACAAAGTAGGAAAAGTTTTAAATAATAAGGGAAAACAAGATTGGCCCTTTTACCTCCTAGAATTTATAGATGTCCCAACATCTACCACAGTAATTGAGGAATTAAATGCGGGTGTCTTTCGGAGAAGAATAATCCTCGAACCACTATCCAAACATCATTCCCCAGGACAAAAAATAACTTTTCCTCCGATTCACCACTAGATTCTCCTAGAAACTCATACCCTTTGCGCTACACAATGTCTTTGAAAAGTGTGCCCTGGTGTTTGAATATTTCTAGGGAAACCAAACTAGCCATTACTCCCAATTATTAATCTTTGCTTCCATATTGGAAATCTCAATCCGAATGCCTCCCACATTTGGAAATTATTTTCCAAATTTGGTGCCTACTACTTTAGATTATCGCCACGTATTCCAGATCGCATTAAATTTCACAATGTGCCTCTAAAAATTCTTCCTTCGACGAAAACCTCTTGGGTGCTCATGAATTCATGATGATTATCTTCTTCTTGCAACAATATTTTTGTTTCTTCCAAGCAAGTGACTGCGCTTTTAAAACGCCATGGGCATGCTTTTGTGTTTTTTCCCAAAAATTGGATTCCTCTTTCAAACCTATTTTTCTTTCTTCAAAGGCACCACGCTTTTCACTTTTCTCCTTATTTTTTTTTCTCTTTTTTTATATCATATATTTCTTTTTTTTTCTTTTCCTTTTTGCCCGCTTACGTCACAAAAAAAACACGTTCACTCAAGAGATATGCAAACGCCCCGTTCACCCCTTTAATAGGTGAATGCGAAGCCGAATTGATATTTCGGGTGAAGAAGAATTTTAATCCCCTTTATTTTTATTTATTTTTATTATTTTTTTATATCATATATATACAATGTCTATCAAGGATGAAGGGAGTATTTACATATGTACAAATAATTACCTTCAGTAGATCAAAATCACGTAACATAGGCCTTCAAATGAAGGTCGTTCGTAACTATCCATGTCGTAGAGATGATAAGCATTGGTAGTGTTTACTGCAGAGACCCAAAAAGGTCCTTCCCATTTGGAATTAAACTTATGGTGCTTTCTAGGCTTAGATTTCTTCTCATTCCATTTTAGCACTAGCTCACCCACCTGAAAACTTCGGTCACTTTTCTTCTTCTTAAAACCATTTCTTCATCTCTACAGAATGTTTGGCAAAATATAGGTAATCCTACTCCCTTTATTCCTATAATTATGGAAACTACACCAACCTTGCTTCTATAGGATCATATTCTTCATCTTTATCTCGGAACATTTGCAAAGTTTAGAGCACTAGTAGTTCAATTTGGGTAGGGAGGACAGCTTCTTTTCCATAAACCAAAGCATACAAGGAGGTCTTTATAGAATTTTTACTGAAATGCGGTTGGTCCAAAGTTCTTAGTTTAATAACAAATTCCAACTCCTCTTGTTGTCATCCATTATTCTTTTTAGAAATCGATGAACAAAGGTAGGCCAATAATAACCTGCCCAAATAATCTTCAAAGCCATGGTTCTGCTTGTGTAATGCTCTCTTGATAACCTAGAATGGAACTCCTCTAAAAATTTTCCCTTTTCGAAAGCCTTTACACACCTAAGAAATTCACCATATATATTTATATGATATAATACATTAGGCAATAGCACATACCTGAGTGCTTGCAATCAGAATCATTGATGCTATGAAGGATCAAGACAATTCAGACATCTTCACAAAGTAAAGTAATCATCCAATTCCTCTGTCCAATATTTATCACCTACTATGTGATTTAAACAAATCACATCTTCATGACTTACTTCAATCATTTCAACAACAATGCTTTTGGCCAGCTCTTGACATAGAGCACGTCCACAAACCAGTTTTGTCAGTCGTATCTCCACATCATACTCCTAGATTTTTTTGACCCAACCGACCCTATTTTCTCCTAGTTTTCGTTGGACTATGAAGTTCCAAACATCGGGATTAATGACATAAACCACAGTATTACTTTGGAAAAAAAAGTGGTGAAATTTCATTAATGCTTTCATTACTGCATAAACTTACTTCTATTAGGATTAAATAACAAATACGAGCAATAATATAATGCAGAAATAAACACAAAAGACATTAGGCAATACACAATAGACACAGATATAATGTGGTTCACCCAAATCGGGCTAATCCATGGAGAAAATAACGAGGCCCTTTGTATTCTGTCCAAAAACCCCTCTATACATAGCCGCGCACCTCATTACATATTTATTCTTCGTACAACCTCCTCTTATAATAATGCATTACAATTTTAGGGCAAAAAAAACCGCCTAAAATATATCGTCCGATTTGTGACCTAATATCAAATGGTCCATATTTACATAGAGGAAAAAAAATCTATCCTAGGACCCCCTGGAGATAGTAGTTGGGGGGGCTAATGCCCCACTACACCCCCCCTCTTTCATGTAGTGGGTCTAAGTGCGGTTGAAACAAAAGCCTCTGATTTAATCAGGCTCCATAATCAACAACTTCTCTATAAAGTTATACTTCTCCTGGTGTGGTGCTATAACCTGGCTTAGAAAATAAATAGGCTTCTCCTCACCATCATATTTTTTTTGAGTAAGCACGGAAGCGTAGCTCTCCTGCTCACCTACTACATAAAAGGTTGAAATCTTTGGAGGAGTCAATATTGATCAAAACTGGAGCTTGAGTAATCCTCTCTTTGATTTCTTTAAATGCTCACTTCCTGGATTCTGTCCACTTAAACTCAACATCCTTCTTCAAAATCTCAATCATGGGCTTGACGAATCGGGTGAAGTCAGCAATAAACTTGTGAATAAATTTTATTTTCCCAAAGAAGGACTACAAGTTTTTAGTATTGGATGGTAACGGTAATTTCATGAGTGCTTCATCTCATGTAGGATCTATAGCCAATCCTTCTTGTGAGAACACATGGCCCATTACATTCCCTTATTTAACTACAAAAATTGATTTTTATGGGTTTATGGAAATCCTAAATTCTTGGTAGTTCTCAAATATTTGTCTCAGATGGGTAACATGATCTGTTCTACAATGTGAAAACATTGTCATATCATCAATATATATTACAATAATTTTTTTTTAACAACTAACCAAAGGCGACGTCCATGGCTCTCTAAAAAGTAGTGCCATAATTTAAAATCCCAAAGGGCATCTATTGGTAAATGAATGTACCCCACTTAGTTGTAAACACCGTCTTATATCAATCCTCATCTCTTACCCAAATTTGATTTTACTTGGAGAATCCATATAGCAATGAGAATCTTTGCGCATTAGCCACAACATGAAGAATATGGTCTATCTGAGGCAAAGGATAATGATCCTTGAGTGATTCCTGGTTTAAATTTTGAAAATCAATGCACATATGTATGTCTTTGTTCTTCTTCCTCACAACAACCAGTTTCGCTACCTAGGTCGAATTCTTAATGGGATAAATGATCTTCACCTCAAGCATCTCCAAGAATTTCATCTTCATGAGGAACTCAATATTAGGATTGATAGGATGTTGTTTCTACCAAAAAGTCTTAACTCCTTTCAACTCAATTGTGTGCTGAATCACATTCTTATCATACCCTTTCATGTCCTGATAAATCCATGCTACAATATCTCGATATTTGTAGCACAAATTTATAATGCCTTCAATCTCATTTGATTCACAATCAGTCCCAATCTTAATGATATTTCCTGGTTCCAACTACAACCCTTTGTATTCCTTTGCATCCACCTTAATCCTATGTTTATCAACCCTATCATTCTAATCAAATAAGCTCTCTAATGAAATCAATCCCCTAGTAATATGATTATTTCTCAACTTAATAATTGCTTCCTTTTCTTCCTCCACAAGGACTTTATCATCGGCATTAGCAACTTCTTTGAGTAGAAAATTCACTATTTTCTCATCATTATCAAACACTTGCCAATAGAGATTCTTATCTAGAATGAAAGGCTTGTAAATTACTCTCACTATCTTTGGATTCTAAACCACTTGCTCAGTAGGAGAATAATTAGCACCAAGGGAAGCTAAAACATCAACATGTCTATTTTTCTCCTAAGGAATTACCTGAATATTTAGAGCTTTAAATGCTTCTAACAGATCCCATACTCTATTGCGGTAAGCCTTCAAATAATGTTGCTTGCTCACACATCTATTTGTAACTTGATTGAAAATAAGCTCAAAGTCACCAAAAATTTGCAGTTGTTCAATTCCTAATTTCTCCACTTTCTTCAAGCTAAGGCATAGCACTTCGTATTCAACCTTGTTTTTTGTGTAGCTCTAGGTCAATCTGTAGGAATAATTTTTTGTATTTCCTCAAGAGAAATCAATACAATGCTTTCTCCTGCACCATTCTTACATCGAGTGCCATCAAATAACAACTTCCATAATTGGTGTAAAATAGGTTCTAGAGACTCAATGACCTTCTTTTTAGACTGTTCTATCTTCTGGATTGAATAACAACCAATATCTATCCCAATAATAGCATTAAAATCTATCAGTAAAAACTCCTCCTCTAGGCGAAGCTCATCAAGTGCTTCTTCAACCAGATCAACTTCCTCCAATTCTTCGGTCATCATGTTCATCGTTCCTAGAGCTTTTTATGCCTCCTCTATATTTTCAATATGAAAAGGTGAGGCTTATCATTATGAATGCAAATTTACCTTCCCTTGAAAGGTATCTCCAAATGTGAATAATCTAGAGAAAGATAACCTCCAAGCTTAGCCATAAATTTCCTTGAAAGGCACATGCTAAAATAGGGCTCCAAATCAACAACCACCACCTCCTAGATGACAATAATTTGAGGTATATCATGGAGCACAATAAGAATGTCCTTTATTACCCCAATAGTCTTGACTGGAGTTCCATCCAACTGTAATACTCCTAGACTACTCCTTGTATACTCCATCCACATTAATTCGCATACTGCATTTGGAATGACCGTAGTTGTAGCACCAGAGTCAATCATACAATTATGCATGATCCACCCTTGCATTATCAAGGATAAATAAAATGGGGGAGGCCTATTCTTCCTTGTGACTGAAGTGGGTAGTTCCTAAGCCAAGACTATTTGCAAACAATATTTCTTTTGGTCCTTAGTAGTCTTCAAAGATTATTGTAACAAATCAATCTACCCAAGTAACTGCAATGTGTCGTACAAGCTAATCCTTTCTAGGATTTTCTTCATTTCTTCCATAATGTTGTAACTATGAGCACCTGAGTCTTTTCCTCCAGGGGCCACTCATACTTATCTTGATACTACTACATAGATTCTATGCTTTGCTTTTTAGTTAATGAAGGATACTTGAGTCTCTCCTTAGCTTGCTCTTTTGTTTCGTTAGAAACTGCAGCGATCGTCATAGGTTGTGAAGTTGAAGGTATATCTTGCGCTTTATCTTGAGCTTGGCTAGGAAACAAATATTTCACCTTAAGAGCATCAGGTCATTTTGTTCTAACATTAGGAGTCTTCACTAAGGATGACCGCTTTTCTTCCTACACTTTTGGTTTTACAGGTACTTTCAAAGGTTGCAATTCCATAGGATCAACAGTCATCAGCTTCTTCCCAGACCTAGTGAGGATTGAAACTTACTCCAAGGATAGCATCATATAATTATGCTCCACTTCTCAAAGAATATTAATTTTCCTGCCCGAGGAACTTTCTGCCAATGTTTGAATATATTTCAAATGCACCATACATGTGTCTTCACCGTGAGTATAATTACATGTAGAACACCAATATGCTCTTTTGAACACAATAACTTCATCATTTACTTGCACCATGGTGTTTTTATTAGGTCCCCTATTGGTAGACTCTTGCTCTCGGGTGATTGGCGGAGTTTGAAATCTTCTTGATCAAAACTCAGCTTTAGCTTGTTTTTTCCTCACCATTGTAAGCTCATTAGATATTTTCCTTAAAGCCACATTATTGGATTTCAATTCTTGTAACAAAGTGGTGAGGGGATCCGAATTAGGCAACAAAATCAACATTGGCAATGACAAAGGCAGTTGCAGTGCAGGTAATGGTAAAGGGGTTTGAGATGCTGGCAATGTTGGGAAAGAAACGAACGAAAGTTGGGGAAGTATTGAAGGAGCAAAAAAATATGGAAAGCTCATACTAAATGACTGCGGGATAGGGATAGGGGCCACTTTCATGGGGCCTGAATTCCATGAATGGACTACATACATTGATGGCATAGGCTACAAAAATTCATTAGAGTAAAGGTATTATGGAAGATCATGGAGAATAGGCATTGTTGGCTTCGAAGGGAGTCTTCCTAAAGAAATTAGGTTATATTCGAACTTTTGAGCTTGTGTGTATAGATCTTGGAAGGTGATCACATTGGCTTGACGTATCGACATACCGATATCAGTATTGAGAGATTGAAGATAATAAAATGTTGCTTGCTCAAGCGTCAACTGCAAACCATCTGGAACCCTTTGTAAGCTTCACGTAAATTGAAGATTAAAATATACAAGCTCTTCTTGTGGATGTATTTGAATCATGGTGAAATAGTGCAGCAAATAATACGGATCAACTTGATCATGGAAATTCTTAATTAAAAACTTTACCAATTGATCCCATGAAGTAATGGTACCAAGCTGCAAGGATCGATACCAATATAGTAATTTTCCCCTTAGAGACAAAACCAAAATTTTTATCATTACATCCTCATCAGTTATATCATGGATAGTTAAAAGAGAAGCCATATCTTGGATATGCTCATATGTAGTTTTCCTAGTACCATCATATGTTGGCAAAGCCTTCAGAGCAGCCTGAGGTACTGGATTCTGTGCCAAAAAATTCAAGGCTCTGGAGCTGTTCCATACGGGGAACTACCTTGGGAGATATTGTTGGTGTGGTGGGGGATTCTAGGCCATGTGAATAGGAATATGGGGAGTAGGCTACAAAGCGCTAGCGGTTGTACTAGGTGGATACTGAGGAAAATTTATGGCAGTACTCACTGGACTTACGGGAGCAAAAAACACAACAACTAACTGAGAAGACAAAACAAATGGTATGGATGGGATATGAGGGAGCAAAGACATTCATCGAAAAGTGGCTATTTGAGGATGCTCTCCCAAACTTTGGATATCAAATTTGTAAAACTCAATTTGATTATCTAGATTCTTGGTTTTTGATCTTGTATTCATGAGAGATAGCTTTTATCATCCTCACACCTATGAAGTTTTGGATAAAATTTGAGTCACCAGATGTTCTAATCTCAGAAGAAAGGTGAAAACCAAACCTAATAACTACTGGAAATGGAACCTTACAGTCCCAGTGGGTGTGCCAAAACTGTTGGTCAAATATATATCTAATTTCTAAACATTGCATTTATTCACCCTAGATATGGCCAATATTAATAGGATGAAAGAAAGATATTTCCTTCGTGCCAATCTCTAGAGAGGGTTGGTTCCCTAACTAAATCCTACACTGGTAAAAGACTAGGGATGCAGGAAAGAAATTAGAAATATGCAAAAATAAATGGGAAATATGGCCATAGGCCAAAGTGCAAGGTTGGTGTTAGACTAACTAGCATGAAAAAACCCAAGCTCAAAGTAGCATTTGTAAAAATAAATAGAACAGAACAAGCTCATGATCTGGCCATAGCAACTATCAAAATGGCGCTCCAACATTTACTTTCCTATTAGCAATTTCAAATACAATGACAAAATTTAAATAGAACAACAAACAAGACGAGCAAATGGAAATAGAAGCGCACTACACATAAAGTAAACACACACAATATCTCTTAAAAATTCAGAAATATTATTCCTTGTATTAATGCAAAGAGCTTGGAGAAATCTCTCACAAAATTTCTAACCTTTGTTTACAATGAAATTTGTCTAGTACTTATAGAGGTTTTTGCCTCTTTCATTAAATACATAGGAGAATAAAATATCCCAAGATAAAATACAAAACCATAAAAATCCTCCTTGTTTTCTTTGAAAATCTATCATCCTAAGAATACAAATTCCTAAAAATTTATAATCTGGGTGAGGGTGCGCGGATAGCAGAAAAAACATTAATTTTTTTTAGCGACTTTGGTACATTGGAAATCATGAAAACTTGTTTCTTCTTCCCTTCCTCCTCATGATTCACAAAATAGATTTACTGAGGGCATCCTTAATTAAATAAATAATATTAGCACATTTGAATATTTTACCAAATTTCCATTCGCCCATACTTATTTTTGCCTCAACATCTGTTTCGACCCATTGCAAACTGAAAGGCGTGCATATGACTATAATGGAAGTATGTTCACCTGTAAAAAGGATGAATGGTACGGTCACCCCTCAGGAAGGGCGAAGTCAATCCCAATGTGCAAAAATGTTGGTTCGCCCTTGGGAAGCAAAAACAGGATGTTCGGCCCTCAACTTGGGTGAACAAGATATGGTTCGGGCACACGCGCCTCCAAATATCATCAAGTGTGTTTACCTCTAAGAAAGGTGAATGATGCATTTGCCCCATTGATAGGGTGAATGCAACCTTGCGTTCTAGTCTTTCACATTTTAATTAAATTTAAAACATGTTCACCCCTTTCAAGGGTGAATGGGGCATTCGCCTCTCCTCAGGGGCGAACGTAAATATATGGTGATTTAACCAAGTTCTTCTTCACGAATTGTCTTCTTCATTCTTTTGGACTTAAGCAGACATTTATCCATTAATATTTTACAGATATAAATTCAAAAATAAATTTTTTGATCATGCACCAAAAATGTAAAATTATTTAAAACATCACAAAAATATGTAAATATATACTGCTGCTACATTTTAAAAAATGAATCCAAAGTATTGAACAAAATTCCCAATGACTACAAAATGGCCAACAAGTTCATTGTAAAATTTCTCAAAAGAGTACTTGAGTTTAGATGCTTCTTGAAGGGATGCAATTTGGCATTCAAGTTCTTCAAACTTGGCATCTACCTTTTCTAGATATAAAATTTTGGTTTTAATATCTTGGATATCATTTGATCAAGGTTGATTTTGTTACTGAGCAAATGTGTGGGTTGCAAGAGATAAAATTGTAAGACTTGGGATGTTTTTATTTGAAGTTGTTATTGGGTAATTTGACTAATCCCCGTGTTGCAAGTGAGAAAAGGGTTTGTGGTGTTGGATGCTTCATTATAAAGGGTTTTATTGAAGTGGGTATTTTAATGGATAAGGTGGGAGGTGTTGTAGAATCAGTAGGTCACAATATAGCGACATTAAGACTTGTAAATTTATCTTGAATTTTGTTATTTTAAGTGGTGACACTATAGCTCACCCATGTTTTTGTGTATTTTTGTAGATTCCACTTTCACTTGTTTTCTAATTTCATATTTAAGAATATCTAAAATGATGTCTTTATTTCTTTTGATATAATCTCAAACATGGTCCAAAGTTTGATGAGAGATTTTTTCTAGAACTAATTGTTCTCTTGGCCCTTGTTGTGACCAAGGATTTACTTCTAGTTTAATTTGCTCTTGAGAAGAGGATCCTTCTTGTGAAGGAATAGGGAAACCCTTGTTTTGGGTGTTATAAGGATTTTGAGACATATTTAGAAGACTTAGCTTCAAAGAGGAAGTTAATTTATTACATATTTATTTCGAGATTACTTATAGAAAAGAAGAGAAGATGTTTGATATCCTTGTGACACCCAGATAAGTAGCCCTTCTTGTGACTCACACTAATCCACCATAATATACTACCCAAAAAATATTGCTCCCCTAATGTTCATACATCGATTTACTCAGGGGGTTGTTAACCTTCCCCTAGTAGGATTAGAAATTGGTTATGTTCTTGTTATCTTAATTTAATGTGATGCAAACTAAGCAAAAAAGTTGAGTAATCTATTTAAGTTCAACAAAATTTTATCTTAGTTAAGGCAAAAGGAAATGTTCATGTCAGTTTCACCAATTTATGTAGGTGACGGGAAAACCTCATGTTCTTTTCCCTTTTAAATCTAATTAATGTCAAGTGTGCATGGGGGAGATTCATCAAAATATCTACTTCCCCACTTGAGGACCTCTTTCCAAAGGATATCCCGAGGATATATGAATCCTCAACACAACTAGACCCCTACGATTCATAAATTATCAAGGTCATGAAAGGTTGATGTAATACTTATTTTGTGGTGTTTTATGTGTACAATTAGGACAATCACCTAAATTTTTTGGATCCCTAATAATCTTGACTCTTTATTGAGCCTTAACGGTTATTTGAAAGTAAATCATCAAAACCATATAAAATTCAATTTTTTACTTAATCCACACAAATGCAAACAAACAAGAACTATCATAAATACAATTCAAGTTTTGAAAATACTAGTTTAAGGAGTTTTTTGTTTTCAGGCCAAATAAAGAGAGATGCAATCAAACAGAATTAGCTTAATGCAACTAAATACAATTTGATTTCTTGCCTAAGTGCTTAAATATAAAATATGTGATAAAACTATACCTAGGGTTCTTTAATTTATTGGTCCTTTAATGTTTTGTAAAGAAATTGTTGCATTTTGTAAAGATATGCTAAGGTTTTGTAAAACAATTTTGTGTTTCTAGTTGGGATTCCTTAATTTTCCAAAGTAAATATGCTTTTAGGTTTTATAACAATAAACAATTAGAAATAGGACACACATAATAGAAATTATATATCTAGGGAAGGGCCAAGTGGATGGGTTACCTCTACTGGAGCTTGTTTTCCAAATTCACCACAACACAAAGCCAAATTCACCACAAGGATGGTGAATTTGGTAAAGCTACACAAAAACTAAACACAAATTAGGGTTTCTATTTGTGTGTGTCTATCTGAGGGTAGTGTGGTCGATAGACTATCTCCGCTACTGATTAGACCCCTCGTTTTGCAAAAAATATGAATATGAATGCCTTTTTTTGGAGTATTATTTGCTTATTTCCAAATTAACCACTAGGTCTTGCCAAATTCACCACTCATGAATTTGGTCTAAGTGGTAAATCTTGTTCTATGGAATAGAACTCCAAATTCACCATAGGGGTGGTGAATTTGGTCTTGAGCTAATAAAACTAAGTTTTGATGTCGATTTGGATGGGTTACACTATGAGTTTTGAGCAAAAAAATTATCATAGGGTTTCTACTAAAGTCTATAGGACCTACGAGTGAGAAAAGTAGACAATAAAGTCTTAGAATTTGGGATTTAGCAAATTCACCAAACGGGTGGTTAATTTGGTACTGGATGAGATTTTAAATTTTTAGAGCTAAAATTGGACTTGATCTAAGTGAGATTTTGGATTGAAAATAAGAAGGGAGAATGCTAAAAAAATCCAAAAGATCTGTATATAGAGAAATCAAGGGAGTAAGCTTTCAAATCTATGAATTGATAGACTAAAATTCAATTTACAGTGCAAAAGGGTGAAATCCCCAGTGGGGGTTTGTAAATATTAAGAAATTATACTTGTGATAGTCTTTAGAGGGAGGGAAGAGGCTTAGGAAATGTTAGGTTATGATAGTATCACTCCCTAATAGTATTATAAGGAGGAATTGGAGGACTGTTTTGAGAAATTGTTAAGAAATTACTCAAACTTCAAAAGAATGAGCACAACTAAATGTAAGTACACAAAACTGAAGTTAAATTCATTAGAAGCATAAATACATATAAAATAAGATATAATATAACAATTAAATATTGATTTCATTCAATTCAAACAAAAGGACAAGTAATATTCCTAAAATAGTGAGAAATCTCGCACATGAAACTGAATAAAATGCTAGTAAAATGCTTGAAATAAAGAGATAATATATAAAGAAGAATGAAAAATATATACAAATGAAATAGCATGGAAGGAGACATGATGGATTAGTATACTGTAGGAAGAATAAAGAGCTTATATGCAAAGGATTAGTGTGAAAATATGTAAATAGAAATATGACAAAACCTACAAAAGTGGAAGATTAGAATCATGCACTATGACAAAGGAAATAGCAAGTTTAAAATAACCTATAAGAGAAGTGTGAGGAATTATAATATATAATTAAAGTATATCGAAATTAGGTTGTAAAACATAGTTAGAGTGCTAAAAAACTGAGTTAGAAGGCTGCCAAAGGAAGTGTTAGAGAAAATATGATGAAATATTTAATAGATGAATGGAATGCACAAAATAAAATGAGAGGTATTAATATATAAAGGCAACAACCATAGGGGACAAAATGTTATGGAATCAAGGTGAAAGGAGAGAGAATGAAACTAGGAGAGCTTCCCTTATTGCCTCTAATTGTGACATCCTTGCTCCTAAGTCCTCTAGACTTGCTTGGCTTACCTCCAATGCTTGATAGAAGTTATGCTATTTCTTGAGGAGAATGTAGAGAAGAAATACAAATGCTAGAGTAATGTGGGTAGAGCTTTAATATAGTAGAAATCCTTACAAAATGCCTACCTAAGGAGGTCCTTAAATAGGATTTGGAGGGGGATTGGAGGGAGAATTGGATAAGAATGCATTCAATCCAAAAAATCTCAAACCTTCATGGAGTGTGTGGGATTTAGGGTGGAGGTATAAATATGCTTAGTCTACAGCTAGGCAGTTCGTGTGGAATATTCTCGATTATTTTTCAAAATTTACCACTATTTGTCAAATTCTCCACAGGTGGTAAATTTTGTTCAGAATGGCAAATTTGGTGATTGGTCAGGCAAGAATTTGAAATTTTTAATTCTGAGGAAGGCTAAAAAATTTACCACTAGCCAAATTTTCCACAAGGGTGGTGAATTTGGTAAAAATAGGCCTTTTTGAAAAAAACCCTATTTTTGACAGTTTTATCGAATTTGCCAATTAGTTTACCAAATTCACCATTGGAAAATTTAGTCAAAGTGGTAAATTTGGTAAAATATGTTTTTGGGTGTGTAGGGTGATGGAGGATACTGATTTCGAGGTTTAGTAATGGTTAGGCCATATTTTAGAAGTTTTTGAAGTGTTTGTGGTCAATTTTGGAAGATAGTGATAGGTGTCTACAGGTACAAGTTCATGAAATATTAATGAGAAATTATGATAGTGGATATTTTCAATGTGGTGAAACATTCACTTTTAGCTAAAGATATGAATATCCCTGGCAGTGAAATATTCACCAATGGTTCAAGGGTATATGGAAGCCCATGTAGATGCATTCATGTAGGTGCATTGTGCATGAATGTTTCATTATGATGAATGAGTGCTTTTCGTTAAAAATACCCCAATGGAAAGGAAAGTGCCATGAGGCATGGAAACTATTCTTGTCTAGTAGATGATAATATGTTGTTATCATAAAGTTGCCTGTATGTGAAAAATTGTTGGAGGAATAGATACATGTGATAGTTTAAATGATTTATTTGTTTATTTATTTATTTATTTATTGGTTTTAAATTTAGAAATTATTTATAATTTCATAAAATAAACTAAAAGAATTTTTATTTATTATGAGTTTTGTGGAATTGAATCCACTCCAAAAATAAGATAACTTTACATATTCATTAAATATTTGGTAAAAATCTTAAAATATAATGTTGAGTACCACCTAGCTGGGGAAATTGCAAGTCCAGTTCGTTGTTTGCATGGCCATACATTTTCCTTATAGTTCCTCCCTGCATTTGATTTTAAAATAAGTTAAGTATGGTAAATGAGAGGAAGGATGAAAGGAAATCAAGAGAAGGGAACAAGAGTCAAGGGAGATAAGTCAAACAAGTATGAGAAGAGTGATTACGACTCCATCTCTTTACTACTATGCTATGTGTCTATGTTGCTTGAAAAGTTTTCATGCTACTTTTCAAATTCTTAGATACTTATAGTGAAAAAAAAATGTGTTTCTATATTTTACAACTTAATGTGTGGTAGTGAAGTTTTATCAAGCTTAAATACTATGGTCACTTCAAAATTCTGATTAAACTAGAAATCATTTAAACAATAGGGAATTATACTAGCTCTAAAATTAGTTTCTTCCCTAAATGACTATGAATTATATATACCAAACTAGCTAGTAGCTACCTTCTTTGAATACCATTCATCTTCTGTTTTAGTGGATTATTGGAATTTTGTATCTTTTTATTTATAGAGCAATATTATGTTGAATCATTTCTATGACTATATATCTATATGGACAGTCCTATTATTTTGTAGCAATTAGAAAGAATTATTGTATTTTATTTTGCTACCTCTTGAGTATAATCAAGAGAATTTTCACCGTTTTTTCTTTTTTACACATTATTTTCCCAACAAATATTATGGTTGCTCTCTTTTAATTATTTTAAAATATAAAGCTATTAGGTGTATTTTTATTACCCACCCAATGTGTTTGTGCTTATTTTATTATACCAATCCAATGTCCTTTTTTTTTAATGTCGCTCCCTTATTTTATTTTTTTTATTTTTTGGATAACGTTGATCAAAAGTTGACTATAACTCAATTATTTGATTGTCAAGCTACCTAGTGTTAATTAAAAAGCAAAAATATATAACCTCCTTTATAGCAAAAATGTAAACTGCAGTTTCGATAATTTTGTTTAAGAGTACTTTGAAACCTTGTACAACCTAGGTTCCCTAATTTTCTCTTTATTACCTCTTCTTTTCCAAATGACTATTGCACATTTGTTATCTATAAGAAATTATTTTTCCATAGCTTCTGCTTGTTTGATAAAGATGTCATACATATTACATTCATAAATGCAATCATTCTTTAGTGAGCCATTCTGATCTTAATGGTGAAAGTGTATGTGTTTGTTATGTACTAGGTAAACCATTTAATGATTGTGTTAGAGCAAGTGAATAACATGGATTTCACTTCAAAAGCATTCTTAAGTTGATGAAGGAACAAATGCTTAATTGTGTTGCAATAATGTACAGTCTATTATTAGGTTTCAAGTGAATATTTTTTTATTATGTTTGGTGGCTCATTCCAAAAATTTGTGATGTCTCCATTGTAAATGAGACATATTGGTTGTTATTTTATTATTAGAGAAAAAAAGGATAATTTATTTATAATTACACATTTGTTATCTTTCTAAAAAGTTATACCCAAATGTAAAATCATTTGTGCATATTCTTTACATCTTTCTCAAAGTCCATATTTAGGTTTATAGGAAGCACATTTTAAAAATTCTTATAAATTAAGTTCTATTTCATTCCATAATTGAAATTGACATTAATGAATTTTATTTTAAATAATTAGCTAAGTACATAGTTTAAATGAATTGGTTTAAATCTTCAATAAAAAAAATAGATTTATTTAATTAGTTGGTTTTCTTTTAAAGAGTTAACCTTTCCGTGAAAATATGGTTTAATTAGTTGGATGGTTTTATTTTAAATATTTATCCCATTTTATAATGAATATATGATTTTATTAGATTGAATAAAATATCAAGGGGTTAAATAAATCTCATTTATTTCTTTAAAATATTATTTTTAAGAATTATTAAGATATTGTTTTAAATATTATTACGATGGATGTACCTCATTTATTTTAAATAATTAGTAGTAATATATATCTAGATATTAATATAGATATACGGTCACAAATTAAATACTATAACATATACATTAAACACCATTACATATTATTTTAGGAATAAATGAGTAAATTAAACTCAAGATTTCACATTACAATAACATGTTAAGGGAGGGGAATCGTACACCCACCCTCTAAGTGTTATGGGCCTTAAAGGATAACCTCAAGTCATGGTTCTAGGTTATCATACTATGATAGAGGTTGAGAAATATAGAACCACTAAAGGTACCTCTTATAGGATTTGGTAAATTTCATCCACTTGGGGGCCATCTACAATGGTCATAACCCAAAAGTGGTTTTTGATGCTATGTACTATTTACTTAATAGGTCCAAAATTAAATTAAAAAAATAATACCCTAGTTAGACCTCTTCCCTTGTTTTTCGCTCCTAAATTTAGATCAGGCTACTACAAGCAGTGTGTTAGACTAGGTTGTCATAGTTTGTATCATAGCCTAGGTTGTAATATTCCTAGGTCATAGGGCCCAAGGACTTCTAAAAATGAACTCTAACCCTAGATATGCCAAGTAGACCAATTATATATATATATATATATATATATATATATATATATATATATATATAGCTCTTATCATGGTCAATAAGAAATGGATAATCTTACATCAATAGTTAAATCATTCAAAGGATAAATGGAACAACTTATATCTATAATTAAGTTACTAGTAGAGAAAATGGAGCAACAACAAAAGATATTGAAACACTTGTTGATCAAAAATACGAAAGAAAAAAGAGTAAGGGAAGGTTGAGAATAAGATATAAAAATAAAGGAAATAAGAACAAAGATAATCTAAAACTCTTCCTTTAGAAAATAAGTGGGTCAAATCATGAAGTGGGTATTGGTGAAAATAAGGAAGAAAATCCTTGAATGCAAAGATGGATTTTTTAATTTATGGAGAGCCACATTACACCAATAAGTTTCCTCTAAGGATAGATTTAAATAAAGGAGCAAAAAATTAGCCTCATGTGACAACAGGAAATTCAAGTTCAGATGGACAAGTCACAACTAGAAACTCAAGAATTGAAGGACAAGTAATAAATTCAAATCTAGACATATAGGCCATTATTTGAAAGGTAAATTAGTGGTATAATAGATAATTTAATTTCTTCTAGTATAATCAAGAGTATACCAAAAGGACCTTGATTTTTGGCAAATGGGTGGAAGGTAAAATATGGGTTGGGATAAATTTACTCAGTTGACAAATATTTGTTCAATGCTTGTATATTCCTACCTAATGGTAAAATTGAATAGCATATATATGTAGCTCCCTTTTGTTCTTTTGATGTTAACTTGATAATATATTGGATAAAATCCTATAGAGATCTTATTGATTTTCAATAAATATGGATAGAATTTATTGAATAATATAACCAGCAAATAAAAATCCATTGTGATTGAGGTTATTTTCAATAATATTTCTTGTCTATATTATAGCTAAAGAAAGAAATAAAATGACATGGGATAGTATATGTAGTCAAAATAAATAAATATGAAGAGAATGAAGCTAACTTGGAACTTTTTAAGAATTGTCCTATGTTGAAAGAGTTTAAGGATGCATTTTCTGAATATTTACTTGGTATTCAGCCAAAATGAGAGTTTTATTTTTCTATTGAACTCTTACATGTAGTATAATACATTACTAGATCACCTTATTGAATGAATACCATTGAGATACAAGAATAAAAAATATAGCTCAAATATTTGCTTAAAATAAGATTAATCAAGCCAAGTGTGTCACTTCAGGGAACCCTTATATTGTTTATGAAAAATAAGGATGGATCCCTAAGGTTATGCTTGATAAAATAACTATCAAGAATAGATATCTTTTGTCTAGAATTAACGATCTATTTGATTAGTTGAAAGGATCTATCATTTTATCAAAAATTGATCCCAAATTTGGATACCATCATTTGAGGATCAAGTAAGATCACACTCACAAGACTACCTTTAGAACAAGATAGGGACATTATGAAATCACATTATTACCTTTCGGGTTAAAAAATGCTCTGGTTACCTTTATGAATCTTATAAAATTTGTATTTTAATAATAGCTAGACCAGGTCATGCTCATATTTCTAGATGAAATTCTAATTTATTCTCAAACTAAGAGCCTGATTAACACATGAGAAATGTACTAGAAATAATAAAGAAGAATCAATTTTATGGGAAGCTTTTTAAGTGTGAATTTTATACTCCATAAATCCAATACTTAGGGCATGTTATATCTACTTATGGGATTGTCATCAATCCTAAAATTATTGAAGCTATAATTAGCTGGCCTACACCCACCAATGTCTTTAAAATATGTAGTTTCATGGGAATAGCAATATATTACATGCATTTTGTGAATAACTTATCAAAATTGTTTATCCAATCACCAATTTTCAAAGAAAAGAGAAAGCATTCAAATGGAAAAAATAATGTGAAAATACTTTCACGATATTAAAGGAAATATTGACAACTAGCCCAATACTCAAGATACCTAATTCTCCAAAAATATTTATAGTTTGCATTGATGCATATACTAAACAATTGAGGGATATTTTGACTCAGAATGGGGTAATCATAGCTTATAAGTATGAAAAATAAAAAATCATAAACTAAATTATGCCACTCATGATATATAACAACAACATGTTGCTAGTTATTATGGTATATGTCGAGCATGGGTTGAGATTGAAACCAATAATGTCAAAGATTTCATTATTAAGAATGATATGTTATTCTTTAGAGATGGGCTTTTTAATCTTGAATTAGATGGATTAATAAATTTTATTCTACAAGAGGCCCATTGCACTTCTTATTCTGCACATCCTAGAGGGGATAAAATGGGAGAAAACATGAGGAAAACACTTCATTGACTAGGAAGGAAACAATATATCAATAATTGTGTGGCTAGATGTCTTGAGTGCTAAAAATTTAAATCTAAACACTTACATCCAACTAGAAAACTTTATCCTCATGATATTTTGATACAAACAAGTTGTCTCTATGAATTTAATTGTAGGTCTACTGAATACCTAGCTTCAACATGATGTAATTCTGGTAGTGGTTGACACACTTTATTTGGAAAATGTCAAGGATGATGCACTTGCTATTGCTAGTAAATTTTCTAGAGAAATTTTACAACTACATATTTTCGTTGAAGTCATATTTCAGTATAGAGATCCTAAATTCTAGTAAGCCCTACATCTAGCCTTGGGTACACAATTAAACATCAGTTTTGCATATCATCCAAATATAAATGACCAAATTAAAAGAGTTAACTAGGTATTTGAGGATATGCTACACATGTATTGCATGGACTATAAGACTAAGTGGAGGATTATATTTACTTATATGAATTTTCTTATAATAATAGATGTCATACTTCCTTAGGAATTATCCCTTTTGAGGCCCTGTATGATATATGATGTAGAAATCCTCTATATTAGAATAATTTGGAGGATTGAATAATGATATAATCATATACTATTAAGGATATGGAGGAATAATTGAGAATGATTCATCAACAACTCAAAGAACCCATGGATCAATAAACGATCTATACCAATTTGCAAAGGACAACAAGGGGATTTTATATAGAAGATAAAGTCTTCTTAAGGTGATACCTAACAAAATATCCATCAAATCTATCAAAATTAATCCCAAATTTGTTGGCCCTTTCAAGATTATAGAAAATATTAGTCTTGTGGTCTATAGACTTGCCCTCCCACCTAATTTGTCAAAAATATATGACACCTTCCATGTATCCCTACTTAGAAAATATGTGGTTAACACATATCATGTTTGGAATTTATCAAATTTGTAGATGTCAAATCCTCTCACCATTGAGGTGTGATAAATCTAGATTTTTATTTTTCATACCAAAATTTGAAGAAAAAAACTGAATCAATGCAAATTCCAATGGGATCAATTTTTAAAATGAAATGCCACATGGGAGGATGTAGATTCCATGAGAAAACAATTTCCTTATCTTTTTAATATGTATTTTTAAAACATATGAGATTGTATTTAGAAATAGGGAGGAAGAATATCATGATCCTCCCAAATCATGATTTATAATGTTGGTATTTCTATGTCTATATAGCATCAATCTCTCTTGAATTATTATGATTTAACATTCTTGGATATGGTATTGTTGATAATTTTTGTTTTGCAAGTACAAATTCTCAAAATATTTATGGGAAATAATGGTGGTGGAAATTTTCACCATGGTGAAACATTCACTATTAGCTAAAGGATAGAATATCCCTAGTAGTGAAATATTCACCAATGGCTCAAGGGTACATGGAAGCCCATGTAGATGCATTCATGTAGGTGCATTATGAATGAATGTTTCATTATGATGAATGAGTGTTTTTCATTGAAAATATTCCAAAGTGAAGAAAAGTCCCATGAGGTATGGGAGCTATTCTTGTCTGGTAGATGATAAAATTTTGTTATTCAGGTTGCATGTATGAGAAAAATGTTGGAGGAATAGACGCATTTGATAATTTAAAATATTTAATCATTTATTTATTTATTTATTGTTTAGTTTTAAATTTATAAATTATTTATAAATTAATAAAATAAACTAAATGGTTTTTTATTTTTATGCATATGGTGAAATTGAATCCACTCCAAAAATAAGAAAACCTTACTTATTCATTAAATATATGGTAAACATCTTAAAATATAATGTTGAGCACCACATGGCATCGTAAACTACAAATCCAACTAGTTGTTTGTATGACTGTATATTTGCCTTGTAACTCCTCCCTACCTTTCATTCCAAATGAAGGTAAGTATGGGAAATGAGGGGGGGGATGGAAGGCAAGAAATAGGAGGGCACAAGAGTGGAGGGGGACAAGTTGGACAAATCTAAGAAAAGGAAATTATAGGTCCATCCCTTTCCTACTATGCTATGTGCCTGTATTACTTGAAAATTGCTCATACTATATTTTAAATTCTTAGATACTTATAGTCAAATAAAAAAAATATGTGTTCCTATATTTTACAACTTAATGTGTGGCAGTGAATTTTTTGCATGCTTAAAGATTGTGAAAAAAAAATTGTTTCTATATTTTACAACTTAATGTGTGGCAGTGAATTTTTTGCATGCTTAAATATTGTGCTCAGTTCAAATTTTTGATTAAACTAGAAATTATTTAAAACTTTGGGGTGTTCTACTAGCTCTAAAATTAGTTTCTTCCAAAAAAATTCTATGAATTATGTATACCAAATTTAACCATCCACGTTCTCTTTTGGATATCATTAATTTTCCATTTTAGTGGCTTATTAGAATTTTGTATCTATTTATTTATGCAAAAATCTTACATTGAATCATTTTCATGACCAAATATCTAGATGGATAGTAACATTATTTTGTATTAATTAGAAATAATTATTGTATTTTACTTTGCTACCTCTTGAGTATAATCGAGAGAATTTTAACTGCATTCTTTTCTTTCCACATTACATTCCCAATAAATTTTATGGTGCTTCTCTTTTAATTATTTTAAAATATAGTGCTATTACCTATATTTTTCTTACATGTTTGATGTGCTTGTGCTTGTTTTATTATGTCGATCCAATGTCATTTTTAAAACTGCTGCTCCCTTATTTTATTTTATTTATTTGTGATACAACATTGATCAAAAGTTGGATGTAACTCAATTCTTTGATTATTGAGCTACCCAATGCTAATTAAAATCATAACCTATAACATCCTCTATAGTGGAAATGTAAACTAGAGTTTTAATAAAAAAATTTAAGAGTACCTTGAAACCTTGTACGACCTAGGTTGCCTGATTTTCTCTTTATTTCCTCTTATTTTCCAAATAACTACTGCACTTTTTTTGTCTATACAAAATTATTTTTGAATAGCTTATGCTTGTTTGATAAATATATCATAGATATTACATTTGTACAAGCATTCATTCTTTAGTGAGCTATTCTAATATTGAACAAGAAATTTATGTGTTTGTTATGTATTGGACAAAGTATTTAATGATGATGATAGATTAAATGGACGAGACAAATGGCATTTCAAAAGTATTCTTAAGCTTATGAAGGAAAAAATACTTAATTGTGTTGTGGCAATGTACAGTCATTATTAGGTTTCAAGTGAATATTTCCTTATTATGTTTAATGGCTCATTCCAAATATTTGTGAAGTCTCCATTATATATGAGACATATTGAATAGTCTTTTATTATTAGAGAAAAACAAAGGGTTAAGTATTTATAATTGCGCATCTATTATCTTTTTGAAAAGTTATATATGAATGTAATATCATTTGTGCATATTTTTGATATCTTTCTCAAAGTCCATATTTAGTTTTATATGAAGCACATTTTAGAAATTCTTATAAATTAAGTTTTATTTCATTTAATAATTTAAGTTGACATAATAAATTTTATTTTAAAGAATTAACCAAGTACATAGTTTAAATAGGTTGGTTTTCTTTTAAAGAGTTAACCTTTCTATGAAAATGTGGTTTAATTAAATTGGTTTAATTAGATAACATTTTTATGAATACGTGTTTTAATTGGTTTAATTAGTTAAAAGGGTAAACTTTTCATTAATATATCGATTGGTTTAATTTTTTGTATGGTTTTATATTAAAGAATCAGTCCCTTTTAGAACTAATATGTGGTTTTGTTAGATTGAATAAAATATCTAGGGGTTAAATAAATCTCATTTATTTATTTAAAACATTATTTTTAAGGATTATTATAAATTTCTTTTTCCTAAAGGTTTATCCCTTAGAAAATAATATTAAAATAAAAATAGATATCTAGAGGACACTTTGGTGTGTTAACCTTAAATAAATGCTTAAATTATCAAGGAGGATGAACAACCATAGAAACCAAGTCAACCATACCGTTTAATTACGTGTATACATTAAATAATGCTTCAATAATAGCCACTAGGGATGGACATCGTGGTATGTACATTTATGTCATTGTGTGAGTAGTACAGTGATAGCCCTTGTATAAAATTATTGAATAAGGAATCTTAGTGGGAGAATTATGAGACTCTATGCTAGATTCCAAGGTGGATTTTTATGGGACAAACCACCACATTATTTAAGAACACAAGATTATACTGAGAGGGAGGGGAGGAGTGAACAGTATAAGACCACTTTTTACTTTTCTTTTCAATTCAATATTATGGAGTGTATAAATAGTAGTATCAATATCAGTAATCAAGCAATGCACAAACACCATACACAATAGAGACACCACAGTTTACATGGTTCACACAATGTGGGCTACTCCACAGAGAAAATATTTTACTAAAACTTTCTCGATCAATTTCTTTGGGAATCATTCTCAATTACAATATTTATGGATATCTGTCCAAAGGAGATGTTGATCCCTTAATCTCAATTTTGTCAATTTCTTCCACAATATAACTCTTTCTCCTTTTGCTCTGGATAGTGATATTCTAGAAGACTTTGTCTCTCTGCTACACTGACTGGTGGATATCTCTCTATTTGAATATTCCTCACTCAGATCTATCTTAAACTATCCTAACTACTAGATATCTATCCACTAAGACTTTGTCTTATATACTCTATCACCTCCAAATCTCTATAAATAGGCTAACTCAGAACCTACTCAACAAGCTCAAATAGAACTTGTCAAAATCTGCTCAACAACATCACACAAAACTTGTCAAATATGCTCAACAAGCTCACACACAACTTGTCAAATCTGCTGAACAAGCTCAAACAAAACTTGTCTAAATATGCTCAATAAAGCTCACCAAGAACTTGCCCAAATATGCACTAGCAAGCTCACCAAGAACTTACCCAAATATGCACTAGCTAGCTCACCAAAAACTTACCCAAATCTGCACTAGCAAGCTCACCAAGAACTTGTCGAAATCTGCACTAGTAAGCTCACCAAGAACTTGCCCAAATCTGTTCTAGCAAGCTCACCAAAAACTTGCTCAATAATTCAATCTCATAGAAGCATAAAGAGAATTTTTAGAGACTCAATATGTTCTATACTCAAATACCAATCTCAAATCAAATTAATATTATAGAAGAATAAAGAGAATTGTTAGAGACTCAATATGTTCTATCCTCAAATCTCAATATCAACTCAAATAAATCTTATAGAAGCATAAGGAGAATTGTTAGAGACTCAATATGTTCTATCCTCAAATCTCAATCTCAACTCAAATTCATAATATAGAATAGTTTGTTTCATGGAACTTGAATAACCACTTCACACAATCACTTGACTAGGCTAAAACAACTCTTCTCAAACAACTACCACAAGGAACAACTATTTCTTACAAACCCTAATCCAAGCATGTATCAATCAACTCAAATGTTTCCAACAATGCTCAACCACAAATCTCACATAACAATGATACTCATGCTCTTCTCAAATTCAATTTCTTTGCATAATAAACGGGCTTCAACAATAATTCTAATAAAAAATCTTCATATAACAATGATACTCATGTTCATCTCAAACCCTATCTCAGGTTTTTCACACTACCTATGGCTTCAACAACAATTCTTATAAAACAAGATTTAATAACAACTCTCAACCCAGAAAACCTTGAAGCATTCAACCAACTACTTTAAAAAATGAAAGCACAATTAATCCTTTTCTCTCCAATTATATTTCAGAAATAAACCACCATAAGAAATCAATAGGAGAATGTTCCCATACATTTTATGAAGATGAAGTCTTTTGGTTGTCCACAAAATATATCTCACTCAACACACTTTATTTTTCAACTTTCAACAAGGGTTAGATATCTTGATTAATAACAAAACAATAACATCGAAACAACATCTTATTACTCCTACTCAATAACATACACCATGTCACTTCATAAATGAATTAATCTCTTTTGAAAAAGAACAAATCAACCTTCACTTTCGAACCTCTATATAAAATCAAAAATATCTCTTTACACACACCTTATTTCTCCCTCTAAGCAAGTTAATCAAATAGCCCTCGAAATAATATTTCCAACGATATATAATATGATATACTTTCAAAAATTAAATCACCAAAAATCTCTCCTTTTTAAACATGCATCATAACCCTTATTCTTCCTAGGGTAACTTTAGAAAAAAATATATATCTAAAATTTATTAACTTGCCTCTGTCCCTGACAAGATTCAATCTCGTGACCTTCCTTGCTTAGCACCTTAACCATATCCAAACTTCCATTGGGCCACATGCCCTCACGTGCTCAAAATGAGCACACAACAAAACCTTATATCATGAATATCTGTGCCTTTCAAAAAAAAACGTGCTTCACGCGTTTTAAAATAGCGAAACACCTCTACTAAGAATGGAATGTAGGACCTCCTGCTTCACACATAGTGCATGAACCACTATGCCAAGGAGGCCTATATATTTGGCTTTAATCCACAATAGTCTCTTCAACGAACACAAAAATCGTAAGCCTTTTAAAACCCTTTTCACACACACTTCGACACACGATGCACAAGCTCTTTTACCATTCGAATCCAAATATCAAATCGAGCTCTTAGAGAAATAAATCTAAAATTTGGGAATATATATATGTCCTCCTCCTTTCCTTTGACGTTGGTGCTATAATTTAAATATTATTTTTATGCCTTTTCCTTTATTTGATGTCGGCACTATAAATTAAATTTTAATTTTAATTTTAATTTTAAATTTTAATTTTAAATAATTTAAAATTTATACTTAAATATTTAAAATTAAATATCTCCATCACTGGGGCACATTTTAAAATGAAAAAAAAAAACAACCTGGATTTTAATAAAAGTTCATTTCAAATATGTCATCCATGGTTTTAAATAAAACCTTTTATTTTGTTTGCCTTGGTTTTCACAAAAACCTTGTATATATCCATGCTCTCCAAAATATCATAAATGCTCATTTATGAAATGCTTTGGCCACAAAAACTCAATGTGATCCATGTGACATCAATGATCCATGTGACATCAATGACAACATAAAATTACTCAAATTTCCAACAATCTTCTCCTTTATGATTGATGGCAATACCTCTATTATAAATCACCACAATCACTGCAAAAACCATCTCTGAGAATCAAAGCTGCTCCCTCTGACTCAGTAATCTCTATGGATGCTGCTCCCCCTAACTCAATACTCTCTTTGTAGGTTGCTTCCCCTAACTCAATGCTCTCTTTGGAGGCTTCTCCCCCTAACTCAATGCTCTCCCCCTTTGACATCAATGGCAAAAGGGACACATATGGGGCTAAAATATATGACTCTTAATCTTATCCCCCTCACCACCTTCTCTATTGAGGTGATTAATTTTGGGGTGGGATTACATTTACTCCCGCATTACATTGTTCCCTTTCATTTTCAACTTCCTTCCATGTTTTTCTGATATCCTTCTCTTGATGAATTACTTGATCTTCTTATCTTGAACTTGTTTGACCTTCTTGCCTTGAAACTGCTTGACTTTCTTGTCTTGAAATTGTTTGGAATTGAGTCGTACACATTTTTGTAATATGTCCAAAGTTATTGTAATTAAAACACTTGAAATTGTAGCCTTTGGATGGTGCCCATATCCTGAATTCTTTCTTGAAATAATTTCCATATCCGTTCCTTTCTTGAACCCTATATTGTGAAGTTCTTTTTTCATGACCATTATGATCATGAATTCTAATTTATGTAGCTCTAAAACCAAAACCATGTTTCTCACTTTATTTGCACTGAGAAGCTCTATGACCAACCCTGTTGCATAAGAATCAATGTCCCTGAAAACCATACCTTCTTCCTTTGAATTTTCTTCTAGAAAAATCAAATTTCTTTGATCCATGGATCCTGCAATGTATAGCCCTTTGTCCAAATCCATTGCAAGAAAAACAATATCCTTGAAAATACCTTTGTCCATGCCTTGGTTCCTCATACCTTTCTTGATCATTATCCTTGTAGTCATCTTTGACTTGTGCATTATATCATTGAATGTTCTTTGTAGCATCTAAAACCTCTTCCTTAATTTATTCCTTGCTTTCTTATTCAAGAATTTCTTTTTCTTTTGAACTTGATTCACCTATATCAAGACAAGATCCAAACTAGATGTTTGGAGCCATAGGAAATTTGGAACTTTACATAAATCTTAGGTGCTTCCTTGGTTTCATATTTTAAAACTTCCTTTACCTTTGAGTGTGATTACCCAAACCTGAAATATGAGACCTTTGGCGCTTTGGAACCTTCCTCTTCTTTCTCTTCATTTGTGTCAAATAGTAAATTGGCATCCATATTTTATGTCTCTAAAATACATGTTTCCTTCTTAGTGAAAATATCTTGACCTTTTGAGTCATGTGATGGATCAAACTTCTCAAGTAGGGAATATCTCAATTCTTTTAGATTCTCCTTAACCTCTTGTAGTTGCTCATGGATATCATTGAAGTCTTCATTTAGATCAACTGAGACATCTGTATTTCTCACAATATTATCTTGTTTAACTTCTTCTTTTTTTATTTCCAAAAGTGGTATTTCTTATGTTTGGAGTGAATGTTCTTCTTATATTTCTTTTATCTGATAGAAAAACCCTTCTTCATCTTCACTGTCACTAAGATTATTATAATCTTCTATAGCAAACAAACTCTCAATATTTCTTTGACCATACCTGTTTACTTGATGTGTCATCTCATCTTCACTATCACTGAAGCCATTGCAATATCCTGATTTGTGATCTCTTTGACCACACACAAAGCACTATTCTCTTTCACCTTCTATTCCTAGGAATAGATGTTCTTCATTTTCATCATTTATTCCAAAGAATGTACATTCTTCTTCATCTGACTGGTCTTCATTGTTGTGAACTGAACCATCACTTGCTTATTCAATATCAAAAGTTTTATTTGTATTACAAAAACTTTTCTTCTTATCATACTTGTTTTGCTTGTATTTGTCATCTTTGTCATTTTTATGCTTTTCATTTTATTTTATTCTATGACCCTATTTTTCATCATCATTGTTTTCTTCATGTGGACACTTGTATGCATAGTGACAAAAATCACCACACTTGTAGCATCTGACTTTCTTCATATCCCTATAATTTATTAAGTCCTTTTTTCTTTTTATGAAGTGAGCTTCCTCATCATTACTAAATCTCTATCGATCTCTAAAAAATTCTCTTTATTTTTCTATAAAGCCTTGAATGCAATTTTTTTTATTGGAACCTGATGCTTACTTCTCCTCATATCATAAGTTGTGAGAGTTCCTTGTAGTTCTTCCATTTTTAGATTGTTTATATCCATTGTTTCTTCTATTGCTAAAACCTTTATATCATACTTCATGGGAAGTGATCTCAAAACCTTTTGAGTAACATCTGATTCTTTCATATCAAATCCTAGATATCTCATGGTGTTAGCAATCTCATAAAATCAAAGTAAAAACTATGCAATATCTTCAGAATCTTCCATTTTCAATTCCTCAAATATTTTTCTATGAGTTTGTATTTTTGCCAACTTTACCTTGGAATCTCCTTCATAGGTATTCCACAAATTGGTCCACACTTTATTTGTTGAATTACATACCATGACTTTTGTAAAATATCTCACGTAGCCCACTTAGAATACAATCCATTTCCCTTGCATTAATCTCAACCAATTTCCAGATAGTCTTATCTTCCTCGGGATCACCTTCAACCTTATACTATTTTGCAACCATCTGCCATACCTCATATCCTTGTGATATCAAGTAGTTTTTCATTCTCATGCTCTAGAAAGTATAATTGTTACTATAAAATAGTGGAGCCTTATTTTTAGGTGATCCATTATGTGAAGCCATTTGTGTTCTTGTAGAATCTTCCCTCAAGCTATTAGCATTTTCGAAGGAACACACTCTGATACCAATGGAAGAACATAAGCTTATACTCAGAGGAGGGGGTGAAGAGTATAATACCACTTTTTAGTTTTCTTTTTAATTCAATATTATGCAGTGTATAGACAATAGTATCAATAATAGTAATCAAGCAATGTACAAAATACCATACCCAATAGAGACACAATAGTTTATGTGGTTCACCCAATGTGGGCTACTCCACGGAGAAAATATTTTACTAAAAATTTCTCAATCAATTTCTTTGGGAATCCTTCCCAATTACATTTTTTATGGATCTCTATCCAAAGGATATGTTGATCCTATAATCTCAAGTTCGTGGATCTCTTACACAAGAGAACTCTTTCCCTTTCTATGCTGGCTAGTGATATTATAGAAGACTTTTTCTCTCTATTGCACTGACTAGTGGATCTCTCTCCACTTGAAGACTCCTCACTTAGATCTATCTTCAACTATCCTGGCTACTAGATATATATCCACTGAGACTCTGTTCTCTATACTCTATCACCTCCAAAGCTTTGTTAATAGACTCACTCATAACCTTCTCAATAGGCTCACTCAGAACTTGCTCAACAAGCTCACACATAACTTATATAAATATGCTCAACAATCTCACCAAGAACTTGTCAAATATACTCAACAAGATCACACAGAACTTGTAAAATCTGCTCAACAAGCTCAAAAAAAACTTATCCAAATATGCTCAAGCAAGCTCACCAAGAACTTGCCCAAATCTGCACTAGCAAGCTCATCAAGAACTTACCCAAATTTGCACTAGAAATCTCACCAACAACTTGCCCAAATCTACACTAGCAAGCTCACCAAGAACATGCCAAAATATGCACTAGCAAGGTCACCAAGAACTTGCCCAAATCTACTCTATAAAGCTCACCAAAAACTTGCTCGATAATTCAATCTCATAGAAGCATAAAGATAATTGTTAGAGACTCAATATATTCTATACTCAAATACCAATCTCAACTCAAATTAATCTTATAGAAGCATAAAGAGAATTGTTAGAGACTCAATATGTTCTATCCTCAAATCTCAATCTCAAATCAAATCAATCTTATAGAAGCATAAAGAGAATTGTTAGAGACTTAATATGTTCTATCCTCAAATATCAATCTCAACTCAAATCCAAAATATAGAATAGTTTATTTCATGGAACTTGAACAACCACTTCACGTAATCACTTGACTAGGCTCAAACAACTCTTCTCAACCAACTACCATAAGGCACAACTCTTTCTTACAAACCCTAGTCCAAGCATGTATCAACCAACTCAAATATTTCCAACAATGCTCAACCACAACTCTCACATAACAATGATACTCGTGTTCTTCTAAAATTCAAATTCTTTGCATAACCAATGGACTTCAACAACAATGCTAGTAAAACATTCTTCACATAACAATGATACTCATATTCTTCTCAAACCCTATCTTAGGTTTTTCACACTACTAATGGCTTCAACAACAATGCTTATAAAACAAGATTTAATAGCAACTCTCAACCTAGAAAACCTTGAAGCATTCAACAAGCTACTTTTGAAAAGGAAACCACAATTAATCCTTTTATCTCCAATGACATTTCAGAAATCAACCATCATAAACAATCAATAGGATAATATGCCCATACCTTTTACGAAGATGAAGAAGCCTTTTGGTTGTCCATAAAATTTATCTCACTCAACACACTTTCTTTTTCAACTTTCAACAAGGGTTAGAGATCTTGATTAATAACACAATAATAACATCCAAATAACACCTTATTACTCCTACTCAATAACATACACCATGTCACTTCAAAAATAAATTAAACTCTTTTGGAAAAGAACAAAGAAACCTTCACTTTTGAACCTCTTTACAAAATCAGAAATATATCTTTACACCCACCTTATTTCTCCCTCTAAAAAAGTTAATAAAATAGCCCTCAGAACAAACTTTTCAACGATATATAATATGATATACTTTCAAAATTTAAATCACCAGAAATATCTCCTTTTTAAACATGCATCATAACTCTTATTCCTTGTAGGGCAACTTTAGAAAAATAAAATATATCTAAAAATTATTATCTTGCCTCTGTCCCTAATGAGATTCAATCTCGTGACCTTCCTTGCTCAGTGCCTTAACCACATCCAACCTATTATTGGGCCACACATCCTCATGTGCTCAAAAGAAGCACACAACAAAACCTTATGTTGTGAATATTTGCGCCCTTCGAAAACAAAACGTGCTTCATGCGTTTCAACACAGCAAAACACCTCCGGTAAGAATCAAATGTACGAACTCCTTCTTTACACACAGTGCATGAACCACTAGGCCAAGGATACCTATGCACTTGGCTTTACTCCACAATCGTCTCTTCAATGAACACAAAAATCGTAAGCCTTTTAAAACCCTTTTCACACACACTTCGACACACAATGCGCAGGCTCTTTTACCATTAAAAACCAAATATCAAATCGAGAGCTTAGAGAAATAAATCAAAACTTTGGGCATATATATATATATATATATGTCCTCATCCTTTACTTTGATGTCGACACTATAATTTAAATATTAGTTTTATGCCTTTTCCTTTATTTGACGTCAGCGCTATAAATTAAATTTTAATTTTAATTTTAATTTTAAATATTAAATAATTTAAAATTTAAACTTAAATATTTAAAATTAAATATATCCATCATTGGGGCACATTTTTCGATGAAATGAAAATCCAACTTGGGTTTTAAGAAAAAACCATTTCAAATATGCCATTCATAGTTTTAAATAAAACATTTTATTTTTTCTACCTTGGTTTTCACAAAAACCCTATATATCCATGCTCTCCAAAATATCATAAATGCTCATTTATGAAATGCTTTGGGCACCAAATCTCTATGTGATCAATGTGACATCAATCATCCATGTGAGATCAATGACCACATAAAATCACTCAAATTTCCAATAATTATATGCAATTTTATCAAGAGAGACCATGATTAGTGCTAGGTTAATGGCATGACCCTCATTGTCTATGGCTGATACTAGTCCTATGATATTTAGATCTAGCTCAAACATTTTAGCTTATAATTATGAAAACCACATAAAATGACATAAGCCCATAGAACAAAGTGTAGTACAAAAATCCATAGATCAAATGCTTAAAATGATATCTAATAAAAAAATTAGATAATGATAGTGGATAAAAAAACTACTTGGGTTCCTTGTCCTAAATAATGTATCAAATTGAATTCGAAAGGTGTTTCCAAAGGTAATATTGGTCATTCTTATGCAGGTGGAGTCTTCATAAATGATAAAGGTTAAATCTTGCTTGCCTATGCCAAAAATATTGGAACTTAGAAAAATCACTTTGCTAAGGCCAGAGCTCTCTTCCAAGGTTTAGCTCTCCTAAAATAAAATCCCTTATAACAAAGTCGTCATACAAGAAGACTCAATGAACATTATCAACAATCTAAAAGGCTCTAAATATTCATCCTAGAGTATAGATAATCTTATTGAAGAATCCAAATAATCCCTACAGAATTATGATAATTTAATCATCCAACATATTTATCATGAAGGCAAAAAAGTTGCATATGCTCTAGCTAATTTGGGTCTTTATCAAAAATATATTTTCATCTGGAATTGTAATTTTCCATAAAATATTATATGTTGTTCTATTGATGGCCTACATTCTTCTTGATCCCATAGTTTTTGGTTTGATGTTCCACTTAATGACTATCCTCAGTCATATTATTTTTACCTATTATTGTTACCTCTGCTCTCTTTTCCTTCTGCTCGAGCTTTCGATTTCTTATCCCTACAACATAGACCAATTATTTGCTAACAAAGGGCCTTCATATTCTCATATAGAAGTATGTTATCTACAAGAAATATCATAAGGCCATGATAAATTTTACCCTATACCCAATAAGCCTATTAGATGACCTCCCTTACCCTAACTACTAGGAAAATCCTAAGATTAAGGTAATTGATGAAGCTGATCAAAAGCATTTATCTCCTTTGATAAATTGAACAATAGAGTTTAAATATAAGGATGAAGTGATCACCCCCATATATAATTTGGTGGTTCATCCAAGTTCCACTCATAGTAAATCCCATACAAACAAAATAAAATCTCCAATTGTCCTTGAACATGAACTAGAAAATATGGTTGATTCTTGAACCTGAGGGTGAAACGGCCATCCCCAAAGTTAAGTTGATGGCCCATCAATGGTCCACTCATAGTAAATCCTATACTAAGAAAATAAAATATCCAATTATCCTTGAACATAAAATGAATAACATGGTTGAATCTCCATTTCTAGGCTAGAGAATTAAACATAACAATAATTTTGGTCTTTTTCCCATAAGGTAGATCCTCCATGCCTTTGAGTTTAACTCACCATAAGCCATGTGTATCATTCATCACCAAGGATACATATAATATCTCAATGGTTTGATAAGTGTCCTATCCAAAGTGGTTAAAATGAGCTCTTCTCTGATCCACCAGACCACTACCATCCTCAAATAATTGAAGGAAAAGTTTGATGACAATAATCTAGAGGGCCTAATGGGATTCCTTGATCTAATTGACATAGAGTAATGTAGCCATCCATGCCTTATCTTGGTTGATATTCAATATCTTCTTAGTTTGTATTTGTTGTTGTTTTCTTCCTTTAGGTTAGCTTTTGTTATTCCCTTGGCTTTAGGGGCTTTCTTTGTTTAGTTTTTTGTTTCTATCATTGTCTTAAAGAGAAAGTATATTTTTACCCCCTGTAGAGGTTATTTACTTTTGTAAAAAAAAATTTAAATATTTGAGGATCCTTTGAAAATACCTTCCTTCAAGCTATAAAATAAAAGTCCTATAAAACCTATAATTCAATCAATCAAATATAATATTTCTTGTTAGTGTAACCTTGAGATATTGAGCATCATATTTAAATTGGATGGGATATACAACTACCATGTAATTAGTGTAACCTTGAATATATTTGATTGATTGATAACATTTAATTTTATTGCTAAATAATCAAGGCATCAAACAACACAAGCACTATAATACATGAACACTAATTTTTAATATAGCATATGATAGTAAGAAAACATAATTTTTTTTAATTTTCTAAGTAAAATAAACTTATTCTAATAATAAATATCATATTGATTTATGTTTTCTAGGTCAAAATTTTACTTGTGCAATCTATTAACACTTCTAGCACAAAAAAGTTAAATTTTTAATGACTATGTGTTTGACATAAACATCTAAATCACTTTGTTATCATTTTTAATAATTACCTAATGACCCTTGGATATGAATATTAAGTGTAATATTTTTAAGTAAAACCTTTTAATGGTTAAAATATTTAGATACATCATGGGTTGGGCAAGAAATGTGAGCTAATGCAAGTCTTTCAATTTTTTTGGAAATGGTTTATGAATACATAAAATGTTAGAATAAGTGAATTTTCTCTTAAGTTCTACTAGGATAGACACACTTGGGTTTCCACTCCTCCATGTGTTAGGTGAACTCTCAGTGGTGTCTTCATCAGGTTTTATGAGTTGTAATCCAACGGCTCTCAATGATCAACTTTTCTATTTATACAAATTTGATCCTCGGAATAAATCAATCAGTTCTAATTTTTCTTCATATTTTGTGTAATGCTATGCATGTCTATTTTGGGAATTTTTAACATGGTATCATAGCAGGATAGATCTTGATAGCATTACTTATTGGAGGTTCTAGGAGTTGGTTCTTTGATTCTTATGTTGGCTTCTCCATTTTTTTTTCCTTGGATTTAAGCCCTCAATAAGTTCTTATATATAGTTTTTTGCTATATTTTTTTTGATATATATATGTGGGTTATTCTTTCTCATGTTAAAAAATAGAAAAGTTTGATTGACTGTTAAAGTCAATATTTTTTCTATCCAGATTATACCAATTCTAATATATATTAATTTTTTTCTCCAAAAAGGAACACTTTATTCAAGCATTTAAAAAAAAAAAAAAACTTCATTGAAAGGAATTTATTTTCTTTTATTTAGGGTCATTCCTATTTACAGAAGAAGAATTTTTTTTGGTTGCTTCCCTCATGTTGCTCTCAGAGAAGTGTTTCTATGTTCTCGAATCGAGGCACCAATATTTTTTGGGCACCATCGATACGTGACTCCAACGATTTTCATATCTCCTTTTAGAGAGATATGAAATTGTAGCTCTCCATCTATAATGCTTGGCACACATTAGAGTCTCTTTTAACTTTTCATTTATGCCTACACATTGCTCTCGGAGAAGCATTTCGACTCTCTCAATCGAGTCACCCATATTTTTTGGGCGTCATCGATCGTGATGCCAATGATTTCCATATATCCTTTCATGGAGATATGAAATTGTAGCTCTCCATATATAACGCTTGGTGCACCTTAGAGACTCTTTCAAAATTCATGATTTTTAAAATTTGTCTTTTTAGTTATTTTTGTCATGTTAGTTGCATTTACTTCGTCTTTAATCGACGTATCTTGCTCTTCATTGTCATTACTTTTGCATATCGGTGATCTCCATAGGAGATGCTCTTAAACTGAGATACCTTTCAATCACCGATAATCGGTGGATTTGTTCTTAGTTTATGATTTGCAATAGCTCTCCTTCATCCTATTTAAGTTATCTTCGTTCCCTTTTCGATTCGCATTGTTTTATTTCTCTTGAGCTTAATTTCTTTGACGAATATCTATGCAAAGAAAGTTTTTTAGATTGCTCAAGACATTGCATCCTAATGCTAAAGGAGTAACTAATGGTTTTTTAATATATTTCTTCTTCCTTATTAGCCTATCCTACTATTTTTCTTTAGGTTTTGATCCTATCTACCGAGGCACTATGAGGTGTATCAAGTTTGATATAATTCATTTTATTTTTTTCGTTGCTATTTTTCTTGTTTGCCTCTGTTATTTTTTCTATAGGTTTCAATGTCCTTTCTGTAGCGAAAGTTGCATCTTTGATACATTCTTCTACGATTTTGGCATCACCAAAAGAACAAGCACTTAGCATGCCTTGGACGGTCTAGTTGAAGGGTGCTTTCATAAATGAAAGTTACCTCTTTGAAAGTTGCATCTTTGAGATTCGTGTCAGCAAAGGTATCCTCTACAAGGGCTTACCAAAGGTATCGTATGACATCAATTAAGGCTTCGTCTCCTCAGCTTTCATCTTTGTGCAAACAACGAAAAAGTCTTCTCAAAAGTGCATTGAAGTGTAATGGTCCTATTTAATTTCATTCATTCTATAAAATATTTGTACGGGTTTTTTCTTCAATTTCGAAGGAAAAAATCCATTTATATTCCTTACCTAAAGTTTTATTTTAGCTTTAAATTATCACTAATTTTTTCACTTTGCCTCCTTCAAGGGCAAATAGTGAAACGAGTCCGTTGTAAAAAATATTTTTGGGGAGGGGGTTCTCAGGTGCTTTTTTGTGGACCTTCCGTTTTTTTTAGGGGGTGTTCTTCTATGTGTTTTTTAAAAGGTCTTCCTTCTTCACACATCTCTAATATAATCCAAAGTAAAATTTTAAATTTAAAAAAATATATTGCTTATAGTTAATCATACAATATTTTTTTTGCTATAATCATTTGCTTCTAATCAAAGATTTTAATTCATAGCTTACTTTTTTTTTTTAAATAAAGGGGTAAAAATTTATTGATAAAAAGTCTAGATTACAAAGTATAGCTGAGCCCCCACCCAGGACTCAAATAAGCAACAAGATAGGCTAAATCACCAAACAAGGTCAACTCCCAAAGAAAACCAAAAAAAACAAACCACATTAAGTCTGAACATCCTTATGGATCAACTCCCGTAGGTGTTGAGAATCCCCAGATGGGAGACTCTCCCAGTTATCAATACTCTGAGTATCCAATAGCTCAAAATCCCTTTTGGCCAGGTAATCAGCAACCCCATTCCATTCCCTTGGAATGTGCACAAAGGATATAAATTCAAACTCTTCACTCATTCTAAGAATCTGAATGGTCACAGAGGCCAATTGCCAATTAACATCCTCCACTCTTTTGTTGTTTAAAATATTAACCAAAATTTGAGAGTCAGACTCGCAAAGAATCCTGTGCCAGCCAAGAGAAAACCCCCTTGGCAAGGCCTCAAGTATCGCCAGAGCTTCCATAAGATTGTTGGAGTGAACACCTTTATAAATGGAAAAGAAAAAACTGACCACGCCAGCAGAATCTCTCCCAACACCACCAATTCCAGCATGTCCAGGATTTCCCCTGGACGACCCTCAATTCATAGCTTACTTATTATGATTAGTTTGAATCATTCTTTTAGTGTTGTGATCAAATTAATCCTAATAATATTTCTTAGTAAGAAAATTATTATATGAAAATATTTTATTGATTACAAATTTTCTTACAAAGATTTCTTATTCAAATTCTTTTAAATTTTAATAATATATTTACCTCTTTCTCAAACTTTGAAATGTAATCTAAAAATATTTTTTGAAGATTTCAAGAGACAAGTATTTTATATCCTCTCACTCATACTGGTAATCTAATATAACTTATAGTTTCCCTCATGTAAGGGCGGGTTATTAGGATTACCACTATAGGTCTAGAATATATAGCCTATGTTCCAAGTATCTTATATAAACAATACTTATAGTTTCCCTCTCGTCAGGGCGGGTATTTGAGATAGATAGATATATTGGCCTGGCATATTTGTTCTCTTTAAAAAAATATTAAACTTCAAATATCCTCAATACTTATAGTTTCCCTCTCGTTAGGGCAGGTATTCTTGAGTTATTTGATGTATCTTAAAAAGCTTTGGTATATTTGTTCTCATTAGCCTCAAAATCATATCAATTTTCCTCAAATTACTTATAGTCTCCCTCTCGTTAGGGTAGGTAATTTTAGGGCATTTGGTTATTCGTTTAGGCTTCTGTAACTAATATACATTGCATTCTATAAATTAAAGTTAAAGGGAGGAACTTTGGGTTAACAAAAATTGAAAAAGAATTTAACGAATATAATTGATCCTCTCACTTATCATAACTACCATGCATGCAAGCCCAAAATTTTAAATCTCATTTCTCAAAAAGGCCTCACTCACCTTTTAGAAGAAAAGAAACCTACGTTTGTAAAAGAATATGAAATATTTGTTCACAAAGGTAAAATGTATGAAACTATGGGAATTATAAGCTCTAATGTAAGTGAAAGTTTGTGGTTTCACATTATAGATTGTAAAACTCCTTATGAAATTTTTGAGAAACTAAATACCTTGTTTGGGAAAGTAGATCAAATTAGATCAATGCAACTAGAAGCAAAATTAACAACTCTATATCCTGAGCACTTCAACAATATTGTTGACTTCCTCACCAAATTCAAAGAGGTCCTCACTCAATACAAATATAGTGGGAAGACTATGTCTGAAGAAGAATACATTTATCTAATCCTTTCTAAACTAAATGGTGTATTTCAAATATTTGCTACCACCTTTCTATCTACCAAAGATGCTCTTGGTGCAACCTTTAAAATACTCTCTTTAGAAGAGTTTTGTGATAGAATAACTAGGGAAGAAACAAAACTTGCAAGATATGAAATCTCTTCTTATTCCTCTTCCTCAAAATCCTTAGTAGCCTCCACCTCTTCTAAAGAAAAATTCAAAAAGAAGGAAAATAATCCCATAACTTGTACTCACTACAAAAATAATGGTCACTTTGTAAACAAATGCTGGAAAATATTACAACAACTAGAGGTAGCTATGAAGGATAAAAATATAGACAATAAAAATCAAATAGGTAAAACCCTAAATGTTCAAGGGAAAACCTCCAATTCTTCCTCTAATTACTGGGTCCTATATTCTAGAGCTACTCATCACATGACTACTTTAGATGAGTCATTCTCTTCTATCTCCTCAAGTTCTACATGTAGCATAGAAGTGGGTGACTCTTCATTTATCCCATTCAAAGAAAAGGGGGACAACAATTTATGGTATCTATATAAATAATGTTATCTATGTTCCAAACATTACCATAAATCTCCTCTTCGTCTATCAAATTTGTACTTTTGAAAAGGGAAAAATAGTTCTCTTTTCTCCAACAAGATTTGAGATAAGAGACTTTCAAGATCCTCATTCTCTCATAGTCAAAGGAGTTATTGATCACAACACTCACCTATTTCACTTCAAATAATTCAAAAATCTAGAAGGGACCTTCTATTTTGTGGCTCATGGAGATCTTGAAAGTAAAATTTGGCATGAAAGGTTTAGTCATCTTAGTGACAACTACCTAAAGGAATTGGGCACTCATGATATGGTAACAGGTTTACCCCAAGTCTCTTCTATTTATGGAGTTTATCATGGATGTGCCCTTGGAAAGCAACATCAAGATCCTTTCCACCCAAGTAGTTCTCTCAAATCCTTATCGCCTCTATAATTAATCCATAGTGACTTGATGTCTTTTATAGAACAAAGGAGAAAATATGTTGTAACCTTTATTGACGAATTTTCTAGAAGAACTTGGGTCTACTTCTTGAAATATAAAAATGATGCTCTATCCCACTTTAAATTCTTCAAATCCTTAGTTGAAAATTAGGCATCTTGCAAAATCAAGAAAATTCGATCATATAATGGGTGGGAATACTACAGTAATAAGTTCTCCATATTTCTATCAAATAATGGCATCATTCATCAACGTTCTATCTAAAACCGAACATTAAAGGAAATGGTAAATTGTATGCTCCATTCAAGAGATATTCCAAATTTGTTTTGAGTAGAAGTTATTAACTGTGCCAATTATATTTAAAACTACACACCTCATAAAGCTCTTGATCATTTAACTCTTGAAAAGCATGGACTTGTTCAGAACCAGATGTTTTCTTCTTCAAAATTTTTAGGTGTACTTCTTGGGTGCACATCCCAAAGAAGAAAATGAAGGCTCTAGATAAGAAAAGCAGAAAGCTCATCTTTGTTGGTTATTGTGAGGAAATTAAGGAATACAAGCTCCTTGATCCCTCAACTCATGAGGTATTTTTTATAGGAATGTACAATTTGATGAAACATTCCCTTAGAAAGATCCTCAACTCTCCTCTTCCTCCATTGAGCCTTCTCCTATAATAGAACATCAATATTATGAAGAACCAATTCTGGAGGTTAACTTAGAGATTGATAATCAATATGAGGAACCTGTAACTCCAGCTCAATGTTTTTCCACTCATACTCATTCCTCTATGCCAAAATGGGCCTGCACCCTTGTTAAAGAAGATACTCCTTACATACAAAATATTCCATCATCTAGATCAACCAACTCCATAGGCACTGGTCTTGTCTATCAGTCTATTTCCTCTGATCCTCAATCCTTCAAAGAAGCAATTGGTATTAAAGAATGAGATTACACCATGGAAAACAAATTCTCTTCCTTAATAAAAAATAAAACTTGGGATTTAGTTCCCTTGCCTAAATGAAGGAAATTAGTTCATTGTAAATGGATTTACAGAACAAAGTATGGTCCTAATGGAGAAATTGACAAACACAAAGCTCGCCTAGTAGCCAAAGGTTTCTCTCAAATTGAAGGAATTTATTATGCCAAAAATTTTGCTCCAGATGCTAAAATAGATTTTGTAATACTGGTTCTTGCTCTGGCTGCTTCCCAAAAATGGTATATCTTTTAAATGGATCTAAAAAATGCTTTCTTACATGGGGATTTAAAGGAAGAGATATACATGGAATAACCTGTTGGTTTCACTCAGGATTCCTCTATTTTTTGTAGGTTAAACAAGTCTTTCTGTGATCTCAAACAAGCTCCTAGAGCTTGGTATGAAAATATGGACTCCTTCCTTATTTTCATAGGTTTTTCTCATTGTGAGTTTGATAACATAGTCTACATTTGGAGAGATGAAGGAAAAATCACCATTCTTATTTTATATTTTGATGATCTTCTAATCACTAGTAGTATCTTCGATCACATTCAAACTATAAAAGACTCCCTCTATGAAAAATTTGATATGGATGATCTAGGTTTAGCTCATTACTTCCTTGGGATCCAAATAAATCAAATAAATGCAGGTATTTCATTGTGTCAAAAAAATACACTCTAGATCTTCTTTAGAGGTTTAAAATGTCAGACTTCAAACCTTCTCCTACACCTTTTCAATTTGGCATAAATCTAAGTACTTCCTGCTCATCCCCTCTATGTGATGCAACTCTATACCATCAAATTGTAGGGAGTCTGTTATACCTTACTCATAATCGTCCAGATATCTCATATGTTTTTAGCCTCATATCTAGATTCTTCCATCAACCTCACTTCAGTCATTGGTAAGCAGCAAAAATAATCCTTCGCTAATTGCAAGGAACTGCTCAATTTGGGCTTGTATATAAGGTAAAATCCATGGATATCATTGGCTACATAGATTTATATGAGGCAAGTTTAGTAGAAGACATATGTTCAACTTCTGTCTATGTATTTTTTCTTGGTTCTTTGCCAATAGCCTGGTTATGCAAAAAATAACAAGCAGTAGCCTTATCATCTACAGAGGCAGAATATAGGGCAGCAATTTTAGCAATTCAGGAAGCTCTTTGGCTTTGTCAAATTCTAAAAGAATTTAGTTTATCCCATGATAAACCTATAAATATTTGGTGTTACATTCAGAACACAATTCACATTGCACGAAATCCAGTTGAGCATCAACGCACCAAGCACATTAAGATACATATGCACTTCATTTGATATAGCACATTTAGAATGGGGACATATACTTGGACTATATTCCAACTGATAATCAAATTGCAGGCATCTTCACCAAGTCATTTCCTTCTTTGTGTTACCTTCAATTGTGAGATAAACTTAGAATAATACAAATACATTGACACAGAGGTCTTCCACCTATCATTATATTATTTGGAGAATGGTTTTTTCCCTTGTGGTTTTTTTTATCATCTCTCCAACATCATGTATATTATGAGGACAATCTTCACCATCCGAAGACATGCCTCTATCTTGGATATTTTTTGTGATAGATGGTTTTTCCCCAAGGGGTTTTTTCACCATCTATAAATTGTAAATGAGTACCTAATCAGGCCAAGTTGTTGGGACTCTATAATTGTATAAGGACAATCTTCACCATCCGAATACACACCTCTATATTAAAAATTTTCTTGTGATATATGGTTTTTCCCCAAGGGGTTTTTCACCATATCTATAATGTAAATGAGTACCTCATCAGGCCATGTTGTCGGGACTCATCATTCTTTTTATATTAAGAGGAAAATCTTCACCATCCAAATATAAGCCTCTTCCTTATTTCTTTTTTTATTGATGGCTTTTTCCATAGGGTTTTTACCATATCTTCAAAAGGAAGTTATTGTACATGAGTACCTCATCAGGCCTTCTTGTCAGGACTCATTTGTAAAAACCATCCCTAGTATCACTTAAGGGAGGATGTTAGAACAAGTGAATATTCTTTTAAGTTCTACTAGGATAGATACACTTGATTTTCCACTCCTCCATGTGTTAGGTGAACTCTCTATGGTGTCTTCATCAAGTTTAATGAGTTGTTGAAATACAATGACTCTCAATGATCAACTTTGCTATTTATACAAAGTTGATCCTTGGAATAAATCAATCAGTTCTACTATTTCTTCATATTGTGTGTAATGTTATGCATGTCTATTTTAGAAAATTTTAACATAAAATACATTCTTATTTTTGTCATCTCATATAAATTCTAATCTGGTATCCCAACTGACATGACTATGATTATTTGAATTAAAATATTCCAAAAGTTATATACCTCATAAATCAAGAAACATTATGTTTCTAAGCTAGAGTAATAAATCCTTATATTTTTACCATTATTTTAAAGTAAAATATTCTCCATAAAATAACTGTCTGAACATCTAAATAAAAAATGAGTTATTGAAAAACTAAAGACAATTACAAAATATACCTCTTTTGAATTTATATTTTAGTATAGGAAACTTGCAATACTATAATAAATAGGTTGAAATATCAAATTCACTAAAATAAGATACACGTAGTCTATATCTATCATCTAATTCACTTTTCTCATATAAATTATTTTGATTTTCATCATTTTCTTTACCACATACACCTAGTACTTGTGAATCTAATTTGTCATAAATTTTATCTTCATGTATTTTCAGTAGCATTTAGTTGTATTAAGATAATGGAGATAATGGTGGTTTATGAAAATTATTATCAATGATTAGTATCTAAATTGGATCAATATTCAATTGAATTTTAGTAAGTAAAATATATTTACAAACCATCCCATTCATAGAAAACACATCAACCTTTCTTGGAATATTAGAGAGATTGTCATCTATGGCTACTCCAACAGATATATGACTACATACTTCTACTTTTGATATACTTTATAGTATTGTTTTTACTTTACTTTATATACTTACAATGTACAATTAAAGTATTTAAGTAAAAAAACATATATGTGGATGCATACATTGAAAGTATAGTTTAGGAAGTGCTTTTCGTTATATTTCATACATTTTATATGCTTCCTTGTTCTTTCTATGCTTGTATGTCCTTCAATGGTGGTGCATGTGACTCTCCTTTCCTTCAATGTTCTTTTCCATTCCATGATATTATCTTCTCATCTCTACTTTCATTCTCACATATTGATCCCAATTTATGTTCTTTCATCATTCTTTAAATTCTATGATCATCCAATATTCTCTTGCTATTCAAATGTTTTCTCTTCCAAATAAAGCACTCTCTATTCCACCAATATTTAACTCATATTATCACTAGTTCTCTATCAACTTATGCATTACTTCCAACATTACAATACCCTCTATATTAGTTAGTATCTTCACTTTTTAATGCTTCCTAGTCTGGATTATTCACAATGTTCTCTTATCTAGTCCTCCTTCAACATTCTCTTCTCTATAATATTCCTCCATATCTCCAATAATTTCCAATAATTATCCTTCAAAAAACTTCAAGAATCCTCCAAGAAATCCATTTTAAAGTCATCCACATCTTCAAATGAATATTTCCAACAAAATCTTTTTTTTTTTTTAATTTCTAATCCTTAGCTTCTAATCTCTTCCCTCCAATATTTGTTTCTTAATTTCAATACCTCTTCATCATTGTAGATCTAATACAAGCTAATTGTGATACCACTATTAACAAATATGCCTTATTATCTCATAATTAAATTTCTCCATGATCAAATATCATGCATAATAATGCTCACAATATTACAAACCAAAAATATGTCTCTATGTTGGTATTTTTGCCATATTGTTTTTGTTGTTACTAATCATGCAAGAGAATGCACAAATTGTAGAGATACTCACTCCTCTATTTGTCCCTCCAAGAAATTTGAAAGGGAAAATACAAAAATCTCTACAAGCTTCGTGTTTAAGCAAAGTAAGTGTAAGATGTCACGATATCGCGACATGTCGCAATATCACGACCTGTTACAGTTTCACAGTGTTCAATGAAGAAAAGAGCTAAGTATAGAAAATGTCATGATATCGCGACATGTCGCATTTTCGTGACATGTTGCGTTTTCATGGCTAAAATAAGCCAAAGGAAGCAAGGGAGTAAAACTGTCACGATATCGTAACATGGTGGATTTTTGTGCTAGGAGCAACAAAAGGAAGCAGTAACGACAAAATTATCGCGACATCGCGACATGTCGCATTTTCACGACTTGTTGCGGTGAGGAAGTGAATGGTTAAAAGTTGTCACGATATCATGACATGTCACATTTTCGTGACTTGCAGTGGCAACATAGCAACATGATAGGAAAATGTCACGATATCGTGACATATAGCAGCAAAGCGGAGCACCGAGGAAAAATATCACGATATCACGATATGTCGCGATATCGTGATAGGAAAGCAAGGAAGGAGCAAGATGGTATGGAATGTCACGATATCGTGAAATGTCATGCTTTCATGAAAGGGTTGAAGATAAACATAAGGCAAAATAAATATGTCATGATATCGCAACATTTTTGGAAATGAAGCCAAGCAAGAGAAACTTGTCACGATATCGCGACAGGAAGCGACAACGAAGGAGAAGATAAAAAATTGTCACGATTTCGTGACATGTTGGGGCGGAAGGGCAAAGCACGGAGAAATATCATGATTTCATGACATGTCACGTTTTCATGAGGAGAAAGAGAGGAAGGATCCAGATAGTATGGAATGTTGTGATTTCACGACATATCAAATTTTCATGGCCGAAAAGCAGCAAAGTACAAGAAGATAGAAACATGTCGCGATTTTACGACTTGTTGAAGACGAAAGAACAAAACGGAGAAAACATCGTGATATTGCGACATGTTGCATTTTCATGACCTATCGCGTTTTTGTGAAATGAAGGCTAAAAAGTACAAGGTAGAGAGAAATTGTCGCGATTTCGTAACATGTCACGTTTTTGTGGTGAAAAAGTGAGAAAGAGAAGGATGTCATGATTTCGTGACATGATGCGTTTTTGTGAAAGTGCAAGAAGAGAAAGCTAAAAAGAAGGAAGATGTCATGATTTTATGACATGTCACATTTTCGTGATAGGTGGCAAGAAGAGCAAGCAGTAAGGTAAATGTGTCGCGATATCGTGACATGTCGCATTTTTGCGACCTGTCACATTTTTGCGATAGAAGCAATAACAAAGGCCTGATAAAGTTATGTTCACATTTTCCTTCAAATTGCATAGGAGAACGTGAGGAGAAGATAATATCAAACAAAGTAATGTTTTAAAAGCTCTCCAACTAATTTTGAGATCATGATCAAAGAGGCTCCAAAATTGAATGTTGTTGTTTACCTATGTGTGCAAGATGGAAGAACAGGAGGCGGTTTTTGAAGCCACCAAAATTAAAGATACCTCCAGTATTAAAATCTCCTATTCGTGATCTCCTAACAACTTCAATCATGCTCCGAGAACAACCATTTAATGAAGAAATATGGTCCCTTGTTTTTGATTTTCAGTTTTGATCCATAAAAATAGGGAATGTCATTTCTCCGAGGTAGATTAAGGGGGGATTGTTTTTATTTTCAAGTGCATATTTTGTAGATCGCATCTTCAAAATATGTTTTATGTTTTAAATTTTGTAATGCAAAATAGAGAGTGAAGACCTCTATAAATACCAATGTAAATCTCAAGCAAAGGGAGGAGGACCTTTTTGCAAAAGTTGAAGCAAAAATCCTAGATGCATTTTGCTCTATTCTTAGTGTCTTTGGACTTGGTGATCCAAATTGTTGTCCATGTGATGCTTTCTATGTGATTTACTTATGTTTAGTCTAGTGTTAAAATATAAGTTGAATTTTGCTATTTGAATTTGGCTATATTTTCATTTGAACATTTGAAGTATAATTGAAGGCGAACTTACGACTAATGCTTGATCCAATTTTTGTATGTGCATCCTAAGAATATGTTGTTTATCTTCAGGATTTAGTCTAATATTATTTCCTATCTGAGGTCGTTATCCCCATTGACTACTGGATTCAGCCATATTTACATCTCTTTCTGTTATTTCCCTTTCTTTCTGCATTTTCCATTTCTTTCCCGCACCCTTATCTTCAACCAAGTTTAGATTAGTTTGGGAGCCAGTCCTCTCTGGAGATTGGCTTGGGATACTTCTCTTTCTCTCGGAATTTCAATGTTGGCCGGGTCTAGGGTGTATTTTATATGACTAGGCGGATTCGTGACCAACAGGTTTTGGCACACCCAGTGGGACTCACAAGTCCTATTTTTTGACACCCGAAGGAATCAAGATTTTTGATGAACTATCTTGACCTCAAAGTGGAGATTGTAAGTTCATCTGGTGACTCTGTTGAGCTGAAGATCCAAATTTCTTGATCGTAGATCCTTTTTAAAGCTAAAATAAGACACCCCGGAGGAATCAAGGTTTGGTGAGCAGCCTTGACCTGACAAGCAGAGAAAAGAATGTGCACCTGGCGACTCTGACTTAGTGGTGATAACTGTGATCTCTACAGACCGCTACTATAATGGCAAGTGTAAGTTGTCCTAGCTGGGATGGTCCTGGAACTCTAAATCTCCAAAGTTGGCATGAGATTCCCAAAAGTGCCTTGAAGACATTGACGAAATACATTGGCACTAAGGGAATGGCCCTAGAGCATATTGAATATGTTTCTGCTTTGGCAATCCTCCATGACATAATCCATGAAGATGTAATGATCAGACTTTTGGTTCTGTCTTTGGAAGGAAGGGCATTGTAGTGGTACAAATTTCTTAGGCATAAAAGCATCTTCTCATGGGATGACTTAGTGGGAGCACTAATAAAAAATTTGATGGCTCTCAGGATCCCTTCCATCTCTTGATGCATCTCTCCACCATCATGAGAGCACCTCTGGAGAGCATCACAAACTTCAATGTTCGATTCTATAGAAGTTGGAAGAGAATTCTAGGGGAGATCCAACCGAAACCAGCCCAAGCCCACCTCTTCTATGTTCGAGATTTTCACCCGGACGTAAGCCTCCTCTTGCTGCAATCAGGTGAACAAAGGTTCCCTCAAATATTTTAGGAAGCAGTGCAAGTGGAACAACTTTTTCTCCTATCAAGAAAGTGGCAGTGGGGAGAAATCTCATCACCTTATCCGATAGTCACCACTCCTGTCTACCCTACGTAGTATTCACCATGGAAGATTCCTCATACTGAGCAGAGACCTGAGATGCAACCGTGTGGAGCTCAAGAGGCAAATTTCATCCAAGTCCAACGATGTGAATATGCAAGCTTTGTCCCGACAATAGATAATATGGTTGCTTGTAGTTTCCATCAGGAGATGGGCCAAGAAGGGGAACAGGCTCAAGTGGCAGAACCTAAGAGCAAAGAGGGCACATTTTTGCACCCTTTTTGTGTCCTAGGGCATAACACACAAGTATTCATCTAGAACCCAATAAGTAGGCCTCACCAAGAGGCTGAGCCTGAGGAGATCCTGGAAAAATGCCTATCATCAAAAAAGTCCTGTTATCACATCAAGGGGTTGGAGGAGCCTGTACTCAGCCCACAGCTAGTGGACTCTTCAAAATGGTGGTATTGGCTTCGGCCATTACTGCAACTGGTACCCAAAGGAGCCCTCCATGTGACAAATCTCTTTGCCACATTATTCGTCAACTGTATGGGTACTGGCATGCATGATAACCTACCATGTTGCACCCTATTTGCAACATGGAGAACTTTAGGAGGTCATCCAAACTTCAAGGACCAACTCAAGTATGATTAGATCTGGTCTGGACATTGTAGGTTCACCGGATAGACACCCGAAGCTAGGTTTGTGGTGGCGGCATGCCAATCATGTCGCAAACTTTTGTGTAAATATTGTAAATAGCCCGACTAGTAAATAAAGTGTCGAGGGCACTAAGTGTTGCTTAGGAGCTTAGGTATAGTTTTCTGTTTAGTTTGTGTGTGTTTATTTTTAGCAGTAGTTAAAGGAATAAGGGAAGTTCTACTTTTCTATAAATTTCTACTGAAGATCCTATTTTGAGTGTCGAGCGCCAGCAAGAGCTTATTGCAATAGCCCGCAGAAATGTCCAACATCAACCCGCACTCACTTATTATGCTCCTCCAGCTTCTTGACTATTTTTCCCAATGGATAAAGGCCTGAGGTTTGTGCATACAACAAAACTGTATACCCCACGATCCACCAAGAATGTTGGCATTTTTGACACATTGTTTTTGTTGTTACTAATCATGCAAGAGAATGCAAAAATTGTAGAGATACTCACTCCTCTATTTGTCCCTCCAAGCACTTTGAAAGGGAAAATACAAAAATATCTACAAGCTTCGTGTTTAAGCAAAGTAAGTGTAAGATGTCGTGATATCGTGACATGTCACAATATCGAGACCTATTGCAGTTTCATGGCATCCAATGATGAAAACAACTAAGTATAGAAAATGTCATGATATCGCGACATGTCGCATTTTTGTGACCTGTCGCGTTTTCATGGCTAAAAGTAGCCAAAGGAAGCAAGGGAGTAAAACTATCATGATATCATGACATGTTGGATTTTTGTGCTAGGAGCAACAAAAGGAAGCAGTAACGACAAAGTTTTCGTGACATCGTGACATGTCATATTTTTGTGACTTGTTGCGGTGAGGAAGTGAATGGTTAAAAGTTGTCACGATATCATGACATGTCACATTTTTGTGACTTGCAGTGGCAACAGAGCAACATGATAGGAAAATGTCACGATATCATGACATACAGTAGCAAAGAGGAGCACCGAGGAAAAATGTCACGATATCATGACATGTCGCGATATCGTGACAGGAAAGCAAGGAAGGAGCAAGATGGTATGGAATTTTGCCATATCACGACATGTCGCACTTTCGTAGAAGGATGAAGATAAACACAAGGCGGGAGAAAGATATCATGATATCATGACATTTTTGGAAATGAATACAAGCAAGAGAAACTTGTCATGATATCATGATAGGAAGCGACAACGAAGGAGAAGACAAAAAATTATCGTGATTTTATGACATGTTGGGGCAGAAGGGAAAAGTGTAGAGAAATGTCATGTTTTTGCGACATGTCACGTTTTCACAAGGAGAAAGCGAGGAAGGAGCCAGATGGTATGTAATGTCGTGATTTCATGAAATGTCAAATTTTTTTGGCCAAAAAGCAGCAAAGTACAAGAAGATATAAACATGTCACGATTTCACGACTTATTGAAGACGAAAGAACAAAACAGAGAAAATGTCACGATATCATGACATGTCGCATTTTTGTGACCTGTCACATTTTCACGGAACGAAGGCTAAAAAGTACAAGGCAGAGATAAATTGTCATGATTTTGTGACATGTCGTGTTTTCACGATGAAAAAGTGAGAAAGAGAAGGATGTCGCAATTTCGCGACATGATGCGTTTTCGCGAAAGTGCAAGAAGAGAAAGCTGAAATGAAGGAAGATGTCGTGATTTCATGACATGTCACATTTTCACGACTGGTGGCAAGAAGAGAAAGCAGTAAGGTAAAAGTGTCGCGATATCGTGACATGTCACATTTTTGCGACCTGTCACATTTTCACGACAGAAGCAATAACAAAGGCCCGATAAAGTTTTGTTCACATTTTCCTTCAAATTGCATAGGATAACATGAGGATAAGATAATATCAAACAAAGTAATGTTTTAAAATCTCTCCAACTAATTTTGAGATCGTGATCAAAGAGGCTCCAGGATTGAATGTTGTTGTTTACCTATGTGCGCAAGATGGAAGAACATGAGGCAGTTTTTGAAGCCACAAAAATTAAAGATGCCTACAGTATTAAAAACTCCTGTTTGTGATCTCCTAACAACTTCAAGCATGCTCCGAGAACAACCATTTAATGAAGAAATATGGTCCCTCATTTTTTATTTTCAGTTTTGATCCATAAAAACAAGGAATGTCATTTCTCCGAGGTAGATTAATGGGGGATTGTTTTTCTTTTCAAGTGCATATTTTGCGGATCGCCTCTTCAAAATATGTTTTATGTTTTAAATGTTGTAATGCGAAAGAGAGAGGGAAGACCTCTATAAATACCAATGTAAATCTCAAGCAAAGGGAGGAGGACCTTTTTGCAAAAATTGAAGCAGAAATCCTAGATGTATTTTGCTCTATTCTTAGTGTCTTTGGATTTGGTGATCCAAATTGTTGTCCATGTGATGCTTTCTATGTGATTTACTTCTGTTTAGTCCAGTGTTAAAATATAAGTTGAATTCTTCTATTTTGAATTTGGCTGTATTTTCATTTTAATGTTTGAAGTATAATTGAAGGCGAACTTATGGCTAATGCTTGATCCAATTCTCCTAAGAATCTGTTGTTGTTTATCTTCAGGATTTAGTCTGAGATTATTTTCTATCTAAGGTCGTTCTCCCTATTAACTACCGGCTTCGGCCATATTTACATATCTTTCTGTTATTTCCCTTTCTTTCTGCATTTTCCATTTCTTTCCCACACCCTTATCTTCAACCAAGTTTAGATTAGTTTGGGACCCAGCCCTCTCTAGAGATTGGCCCGGGAGACTTCTCTTTCTCTTGGCATTTCAATGTTGGCTAGGTCTAGGGCGCATTTTATATGACTAGGCGGATTCATGACCAACACTCTATTACATTCAAAATTCACACTTTCTAACATTATAAAACACATTCAAATTATATTTTATTTACTTTATTGTTTACATAGAAAAGAGCTTTATCTCCATTATATAACTTTACATAATAAACTCTTCAATACTCCTTACTATTTCTCTCCTTAAATACATGGGAGATGCAATATTTAACATACCTCTCAATATGACAAATATTCTCATGATGATTACATAAACTCCTACTCTATATCTTAACACATATCACATGATTCTTCACTTCCATACTTAACACATAACACACATGACTCTTTACTTACGACTTGAAACTCACACTTAATCACAAGACATATATATACTCTTCACACTTTGACAAACACTTTAGAAAAATATTAAACACACCTCCTAAACTAAATATTTGTGATATTACTCTAAGGTAATTCATCCTACCAAATAATATAATATCTCAAACAATATAGACATTTATTTTTATTCTTACTCTATATTTATCCCATTTAAAAAATAATATTACTATTGCTCCAATTGAATATATTAGTATTAATTTAAATATTCTTAAGAATGAAGTGAATAATCCTTAACTACCACTTTCTCCTATTATATATAAAACTTACAATAATATAATATTTTTATGGTTATATTTGTAAATTACCTTAAATCATTACAAAGTTTTGGAGGAAATAATCAATGGTCAAAGAGAACCATATACATTAATTTAAAAGAATAATAGATGACTTTGAAGTGAATCATCAAGATTTCATTAGGATACAAAATATATCCTACATTCCTCTTGAGTGATGTTAGTTAGGTAAAGAAGAATTATAATTATATTATATAGTATTTATAGAAGATGATTCTCTTAAAATTGGTATGGTTCTTTAAAAATAATATTCTCGATGATATAGGCTTAGTTATTAATATTAATACATTTGATGTCAATCTAAATTTTTAATAAAATTATAAAATTTCTCCTATAATAGGGCTATTTATAATATAGATTCCATAATTTAGTCAAAATAGTGGTATTTAAAGATGTTAAAGAGAATCATTTCAAATTTAGTAGCTTGAGAAAGAGAGACTCCAAATATTGCAACAAATTATATCTCCTACGATAGTAGTAATACAAGGTCCGATGTGTAGACCAATTGGTTCATACAAACCCCATAATGGGGGTGGAGGTCCAAGGTTCAAATCTCGGGCCTCGTCGGACTGAACGCTTGTCCCTTTCCTGGTGCTTTCAGCAGCGTAAAAGGTTTAAAATGATTATGGCATGGTGGTTATAGGGGTGAACTACGTGAAGATCTATGTGGCAGATTCTGGGGTGGATAGCACAGAATACTATGGAATCCATAAAAGCTGGACAGCCTGCCCGAATTCGTGGCGGCTACGATTCCACCATGTAAATTAAAAAAAAAAGATAGTAGTAATACCATTAAAATAATGGTATAATTGCATAAATTATTATTATTTATCCTCTCTCTCTCTCTCTCTCTCTCTCTCTCTCTCTCTCTATATATATATATATATATATATATATATATATATATATATATATATATATATATATATATATATATATGTGCACGTATGTATGTATGTATGTATGTATGTGCGCGTATGTATGTATGTATGTATGTATGTATGTGCGCGTATGTATATATATGTGTGTGTGTATGTTGCAATTGCTCTAGTGAAGTGTGGCTCTAAGTTTTTGTTGGTTTTCTTGGTCAAGGGTTTTTAAGATAAATATTTATGTTTTTCCATGAATGTATGCTATTTCTCCTTATATTTTAGAATTATGTTTGCATTAATATCTCTAAAATATGTTTATCAATCTTTTTTTTGGTACCGGATTCAAGTTATTGGTTTCAAATAGGATTCTTTTGTTGCTAGGGTTTAACTTGATCTAAGAATAATAGGGGTATCTTTTATATATAATAAACCTATTTTTAGTGGGTATGTGGAGTAGGTGAACCCAATGTGAAGAAAAAATGACTAGCAATACAAGGATTGAGATCAAAAATTTTAACAACAAGAGCTTTGAGTTATGGAAGCTAAATATGGAAGATCTACTTTTCGATAAAGATCAATGGATTTTTGTGTCAGGAAAAAAACCCATGGATATGTTGCAAAAATATTAGAGGAAGCTAGATGGGGAGGTGAAAATTATTGTTTGATTGTTTCTTGTAGATTCATTTTTGATCAATGTATCTAGATAAAATAGTGCTAAGGAGCTATGGAAGAAGGTAGGTTCTTTATATAAATCAAAATCCTTGGTAAGAAAATTGTTCCTTTAAAAATTACATCTTCTTTTGATGAATGATGGAGATTATATGGAAAAATATATCAATGTGTAACATTGATATAATTTAGATATCCTCTACTGATATTAAAATTACTAAGTATTATAATTGTATTATTATAATGTTATTTTCTAGATTCTTGCAATAATCTTATTATGGTCGTTGGGAGTACTACTACAACTCCTTTAATATTTGAATATGTAGTTGCATCATTTTTACAAAAACAAATATGGAAAAAATCCATGTGGGGATCATCCAAGGATGACTTTTTGCCAAGTTTTCATTCCCAAGATAAAAATAAGTATAACTTTGGATACAAGTCAAAGTTAAGAAGGAAATTTAAATCTCTTGAAAAATTTATATAAAAATTCTACAAATATGGTAAAGTTGGGCATTTTAAAAAGACTAGATAAAAATATTGATAAAATAAAGGGACCTGATTATGTTTCTTCTATAAAAGTGAAGAACTCCATAGAAGGAGGGGATATATACTTAGCATATTTAAATAAACATTTAGATTGTAATGCATTGTTATTGACTCGAGGGCTTCTTTCATATGACTCCTCAAAGAGAATGGTTTTGTGAATATGAAAAGTATAATGAAGGTGATATCTGTTGAGCAAGGTGCAGCAACAGTATTGTCATTGTTGTCAACACAGTCAGATAGATCTGTTGATGCAGTGGACAGGAAGTTCAAAAGCTATTCAGATGCAGAAGACAGGAGTTCAAAGGTTATTCGGAGTATGTACAGTGATTTTCCAAGAAGACCGAAGTGGCCCATTTGCAAAAGATCAAAGAAAAAGACAAGTAAGAAAAGTGTCGCGATATCGCGACATATACAGTAGGCAAGGAAAACTGTCACGATTTTGCGACATGTTGGAAGAGAGAAAAAGTAGGAAAAACTATCACGATTTTGCGACATGTTGGAAGAGAAAAAGGCAAGTGGAAAAACTGTCACGATTTTGTGACATGTTGGAAGAGAGAGAAAAAGCAGGAAAAACTGTCGCGATTTCGCGACATGTTGGAAGAGAAAAAGGCAAGTGGAAAAACTGTTGCGATTTCGTGACATGTTGGAAGAGAGAGAAAAAGCAGGAAAAACTGTCATGATTTTGTGACATGTTGGAAGAGAAAAAGGCAAGTGGAAAAACTGTCGTGATTTCGTGACATGTTGGAAGAGAAAGAGAAAGCAGGAAAAACTGTCATGATTTCGTGACATGTTGGAAGAGAAAAAGGCAAGTGGAAAAACTGTCATGATTTCATGACATGTTGGAAGAAAAAGAGAAAGCAAGAAGAAGTGTCACGATTTCATGACAAGTTCGAAGAAAGAGAACAAGTAAGAAAAGTGTCACGATTTCGTGACATGTCGTATTTTCATGACTAAAATAGGAGAGAGAAAGTAAGTTGGAAAAGTGTCACGATTTCACGACATGTCGCATTTTCATGACTAAAATAGGAGAGAGAAAGTAAGTTGGAAAAGTGTCACGATTTCATGACATGTCGCATTTTCGTGACTAAAATAGGAGAGAGAAAGTAAGTTGGAAAAGTGTCACGATTTCATGACATGTCGCATTTTCATGACAAAAGAAAGAGAGGAAGCGTACGGAAGCAGAACTGTCATGATTTCATGACAAAAATAGAAAGCAAGACTTCGAAAGTAGAAGTGTCATGATTTCATGACAAAAGCAAAGAAGTAAAGTATGAAAGCAGAAGTGTCATGATTTTATGACAAAAGCAGAGAAGAAGACTTCGAAGGCAGAAGTGTCATGATTTCACAACAAAAGAAAAGAAGCTAAGTACGAAAGTAGAAGTGTCACGATTTCATGACAAAAGCAGAGAAGAAGACTTCAAAGGTAGAAGTGTCATGATTTCATGACAAAAGCAAAGAAGCTAAGTACGAAAGTAGAAGTGTCATGATTTCATGACAAAAGCTAAGTTGAAGACTACGAAGGTAGAAGTGTCACGATATCATGACAAAAGCAAAGTCGAAGTCTTTGGAAGTAGAAGTGTCATGATATCATGACAAAAGCAAAGTCGAAGTCTTTGGAAGCAGAAGTGTCATGATATCGTGACAAAAGAATAGAGAAAGCGTACGGAGGTGAAAGTGTCATGATATCATGACATGTTGTATTTTTGTAGGCCAAAGCTAAGAGAAAGAGCAAGGAGAAAAAGTGTCACGATATCGTGACATGTAGCATTTTTACGGTTCGATGCAAGGAGAAAGAGAGAGAAAGAAAAAGTGTCATGATATCGTGACATGTTGTATTTTCATGGTTGAGTTGAAGCCGATGAAGATCGATGACAACCGACTAAAATTAGGGTTTACAATTGTTATGAAAGCTGACTAAGATTAGGGTTTACAACCGACTAAGATTAGGGTTTTCATCATGAAAATATTGTTATAAAAGGAGGGTTATTTGGAGAATTTGAAATATGTTGAAGTGTGCGAAGTTCGATCATAGTGCGCAGAGAGCAAGTCGTGTCGAATCATGCTAAGTGCAAAATTTGTAAAGAGAGCAGAGTGCACGAAAGGGAGAAGATGATCATGAAGGTCGACTATAACGAAGCAGAGTGTGCGAAGTGATTACGTAGAGAGAGCAGAGTGCACAGAGAATGCAAAGGTGAAGAAGACCAGTCAGGGTCTTGCAAAAACAAAGGTATCTTTCTATCAAACTTATAGATTCAAAATTGAAGTCCAGGTTGCAACTTGGCATCAGGGGTTGGTGCTCCTTCCAGTAGGTGTTAGTAAATCAAGGGTTGGTGCTCCTTTCTATTAGTGTAGATAAATAAGGGGTTGGTGCTCCTTCTAGTGGGTGTTGGTAAATTGATTGTAAAGTTGGTGCTTTGCAAAGGCTGGATTTGGATGGTAGTCCAAGCAGTCATTTTTGAGGAGTAGCCACATTGGTGAACCTCGTTAAATCTTGTGTTGTGTGATGCTCTTTTGTTATACTTGTTGTATCTAGTAATAAGTTTTAATTGATGCTGTATTAAGAGCTATAAATTCAAGTTTAAAGAGCTACACTGATTCACCCCCCCTCTCAGTGTCATTGTAAGACTAACAATTGGTATCAGAGCTAAGTTCCTGTACAAGCTTAACCGGCTAGGGTGATCTTGGAAGTAACACAATGGCAGGTGGTGAAGGCTTCTCATCAAACAAAGCACCATTGTTTGATGGATCTAATTACGCATTCTGGAGAATCAGGATGCAAACATATCTCTGTGCTTTGGGATACGACATCTAGGGGTTCGGTAGTTAGTGGATACACAATACCCATCACTCCTCCAAAAGAGGCTGACAAAAAGAAACTGTTTGAAAATAACTCAAAAGCAAAGAATGCTCTCATGTGCGGATTAGCAGACAGTGAACTAGTAAAGATCATGAGCTGTAAAATGGCAAAAGAGATATGGGACAAAATGAGGAGTATTCATGAAGGAGACGATAAGATCAAGGAGGCCAAGTTACAGACACATCGAGCTCAGTTCGAAGCATTAAAGATGAATGACAATGAAAACATTGAGGCATATATGCTGAGAGTTAATGGAATCATTAATGCGATCAGGGGACTCGATGAGGATATCGAAGACTCTGCCATCGTGAAAAAGGTATTAAGATCTCTTCCTCAAAGGTTTGATTCTAAAGTCTCAGCTATAGAAGAAGCTAAAAATCTAAATTATTTTAGTATAGATGAGATGTATGGTTCTTTGATTGCATATGAGATGAGGATAGGAAGATCTAAACCCACAGACAGAGAAGCGGCTTTTAAAGCCCTTAAAGATAAAAATGCAAAACAAGAGTCCGAGGAAGAAGAGACATCAGATGAAATGGAAGCAAACTTTGTTAGAAAACTAAAAAGGGGAAAAGGAAAATACGGAGGAAAGCTACCGCTTAAATGTTTCAACTGTGGAGGCGTTGGGCATTTTGCGACTAAATGTCCACTTAAAGAGAAGAACAAAAATGATGAAGGATCGCACCAAGAAAGAAGTGACTGGAAGAAGAAAACGAATTTCAGAAAAGGCAACTTCAAGAAGAAAAGTTTCATCTCCAGGAATGCCGGTTCATCAGAAGACAGCTCCGGTGAGGATTCTGAAGAGGAAACAGGTGAAGCTCTTTTCATGGCATTTGAAGAAGTAAGATCAGAAAAGGAAGAAGGAGTGAACTCTGAAGTATGTGGTGAAAACCCTGAGGCTGAAGTAGATCTAGAAGGTGAGTTGATCTCTACACTTGAAGAGTGGAAAATAGAGAGGAAAAAGAATAAGAAAATTTCAAAAAGGCTTGAGGATGCAAATGAAATCATAACCAGTTTGAAAGTACAGATAGAAGAATCCAAGAAAATCTTCGAAGATCTCGAAGTGCAAATAACCATGAAAATAGATTATTGCAGCAAGCTAGAAGAAGAGATTGTTGGTTTAAGAATGCAGCTAGAAGAGATGAATAAGAAAATCAGTTGTTATCACAAACGTGAAGAAAGTTCTATGAAGCTGGATAAGATCATAAATGACCAAAGGCCTACAGGCATCAAATTTGGTCTGGGTTTCGTCGAAGGAGAATCATCAAATGGATCAAAGGCCAGAAATGTAGAATCCATAAAGAATGAAGATAAGAAACAAGTTGATCAAGGAAAAACATCTCATGCAAAAGAAAGCAATAATGCCAGGCACGAAAGGAGAATTGACAATGATGGATTCACCAATGTCACACATCAAAGAAGAAGAAGACCTATGGCTCCTACGGCAACATGGCAAAGACCATCACCCAGGTTCAATTATCCCTTTTCTGGTTTCTATTTTAAATGCAATGGCTATGGACATAAAATCTCGGACTACAAATATAATGTAAGACCAAGGAATTTCACCAGGTAGAAATGCTTTTTCTCCTCTGATGAATTATACAGTAGAATGTTATAACTATCATAATTTTGGGCACATTGCAAGAAACTGTAGAAGTACATTTGCATCAAATCAGTTTCAGGGAAGAAAATTTCAACCAAATAGGATGAGACAAAATAGAAAACTTCTCGAAAAACATGCACAAGCTATTGATAAGGGAAAGGCAAAACAAGAACCCAAAACTACTATCAAAACGGAGTGGAAAGGAAAAGAGCGACTTAAGGAAGAAAAGGAATCCTTAATCGTACAAACAACATTTAAAGCACAGAATAAATATGTACCATGGATACTTGATAGTGGATGCTCCAGTCATATGACAGGTGACAAACAAAAATTTGAGAAGTTACAGAAATATGAAGGTGGTTCAGTAAAGTTTGGAAATAATGATGGAGCTAAGATAGTTGGCAAAGGTTCAGTTAAAATTAGTGATAGAAAAATTAAGTCAGAAGAAGTCTTGTTTGTGGATGGTTTGAAACATAACTTGTTGAGCGTAAGTCAGATTTGTGATAAAGGTCATGAAGTAGTTTTTATGAAGCGGGGTTGTGAAGTCGGAAAAACAAACGAGTGGAAAATTGATAGCAACTGGATCAAGGACATCTGGCAACTTTGTACACGCTCTCAGAGACTTCAAAAGGAGCTTGTTTTATTGGATAGGAAGAAGAAAATTGGTTGTGGCACAAGAGACTCGGTCATATCAGTTTTGATAATCTAGTAAAAATCACCTCAAAAAGGGCAGTGAGAGATATTCCCACCATCAGCAAACCTGCAAACAACATTTGTGCTTCATGCCAAAAGGGGAAGCAAACTAGAGTCACATTCAAAACAAAAGAGTACTACACAAGCAAACCTTTGGAACTAATACACACTGATTTATGTGGACCCATGAGAACACAAAGCATAAATGGTGACAAATATTTTATGTTGTGCATTGATGACTATTCCAGAATGACATGGATATTTTTCTTGAAGCATAAATCGGAAGCTTTTGATATGTTCAAGATTTCCAAAAACCATGTTGAGAATGAAACAGGAAAGAGGATCAAATGTTTAAGATCAGATAGAGGAGGAGAATTCATTTCAGAGGAGTTTATAGAGTATTGTGAAAAATACGGTATTAGGAGACAGTTTTCAGCAGCCAGGACACCTCAGAAGAATGGAGTGGTAGAAAGAAAGAACAGGACGAGTGCAGGAAATGGCACAAACTATGTTGGCTGAAAGTAGAGTAGCGAGACAGATTTTGGAAAGAAGCGAGTCCATACTACGGTGTATATCCAAAATAGGTACATGCTGAGAACACATGAAAGCAAAACTCCTTATGAGTTGTGGTTCGGTAAAAGGGCAACAACAAAATACCTCAAAGTTTTTGGCAGCAAGTGCTACATCAAAAGAACTGAAGATAATCTTGGTAAGTTTGAAGATAGAGCGGATGAAGGTATTTTTGTTGGTTATTCATCAAAAAGCAAAGCTTACAAATGCTACAACAAGAGGCTAAAGAAAATTGTGGACAGTGCCGATGTTAAATTTGATGAAGGTAGAGAACGAGTAATTAGCTATGAAACGAACTACCCAATTTATGAAGAGGTTATTGAAGGAGATGAGGAAAACGAAATGGAAAAGATACAAAAAATTGACTCAGATGATTTAAGTTGTGATTCAGAAGTGGAAGAAAATAAGAAATTCAAAACAGAGCAATTGGCAGAAAAATCATCCTAGAGAGCAAATAATTGGAGACCCCAAAGTTGGTGTTCAGACAAGAAGAAGAGTAGTAAGTAACTACTCTCTATTATCCAACATCGAGCCCAAAAATGTTGCTGATGCAAGCAAAGATGAAAGTTGGATGAAGGCAATAAATGAAGAATTAGATCAGATCGAGAAAAACGAAACTTGGGAGTTAGTACCTAGACCTGCAAATAAAAATATAATCGGGACTAAATGGATTTTTTGAAACAAATTGAATGAAGATGGACAAGTAGTCAGAAATAAAGCAAGATTGGTATGTAAGGGTTATGCACAAGTTGAAGGCATTGACTTTGAGGAAACTTTTGCACCAGTAGCGAGACTAGAGGCAATTAGAATGTTTCTGGCTTTAGCAGTCTACAAGAATTTCAAAGTTTATCAAATGGATGTGAAATCAGCATTTTTGAATGGGAAACTTGAAGAAGAGGTTTATATTGAGCAACCGGATGGTTTCCAACTTGGTGATGATCCCAACTTTGTTTGCAAGTTGAAGAAAGCATTATATGGCTTAAAACAGGCACCCCGAGCATGGTATGCAAGGCTAGACAACTATCTCACCCAACAAAGGTTTAAGAAAGGTATGGTGGATAGTAATTTGTATGTCAAAATAGAAAATGGGCATCTTATTGTTCTTGTTGTATACGTAGATGATATCATATTTGGCAAATAAGATGCAGAAAGAATTTGAAATGTCAATGATTGGTGAACTTTCGTATTTCCTCGGGTTGCAAGTTAATCAAAATAAGAAGGGCATATTTATTTCTCAAGTTAAATATGTGAAAGAGATGTTAAAAAAATTCACAATGGAGGATTGTAAGCCAGTTAGCACTCCCATGACGACAGAGTTGCAAGTTGAGCAAGGATGACAAATCTCCACCTGTTGATCAAACCATGTACAGATCTATGATTGGAAGCTTACTATACATGACAACTACCGGACCAGATATTTTGCAGGTAGTATGCATGGTAGCACGATTTCAGGCTAATCCCAAGGAGACTCATGTGACAACAGTGAAGAGGATTCTTCGGTACCTCAAGGGTACTATGGAGTATGGGTTATGGTATCCGAAAGGTAAAGACTTCACCCTTATTTCGTATTCAGATGTAGATTGGGTAGGATGTGTAGATGACAGAAAGAGTACCAGTGGAGGTGCATTCTATCTTGGAGACAGATTGGTCATGTGGCATAGTAAGAAACAAGAGTCAGTTTCTTTATCGATAGCAGAGGCAGAATATATTGCAATGACAACATGTTGTACGCAGGTATTGTGGATGAAACAAACCCTGAAAGATCTTGGTATTAGCTTCAGTGAGCCAATATCAGTTAAGTGTGATAACACCAGTGCCATTAACATCTCCAAGAATCCGGTTATGCATTCATGCACAAAACACATTGCTATCAAGTATCACTTTTTGAAGGAGAAAGTTGCGGAAGGTGAGGTTAAGTTGGATTTTTGTTCCAACTACAGAGCAAGTAGCAGATATCTTCACAAAACCATTGCCCAAGGAAGTTTTTGAGTACCTTCACAATAAATTGGGAGTGGTCACACTTCCCAAGAATTGACTAGCTACAAGGATCACATTCTCGGGGGGAGCATTTAAGTATTTGATTATCTTTTTGCTCATGCTCATGATTTTTGCTAAGTGTAATAAATTGTGCCTGAGAATGTTGTGCATGGACTCAAGGGGAGTCTGCAGTAGCCCTTTGGTATTATTGTCAAAGGGGGAGAAGAGTTACAGGAAATTGCACATGTGTTGCCAACAATTCCAAAGGGGGAGATTGTTGAGCAAGGTGCAGCAACAGTATTGTCATTGTTGTCAACACAGTCAGATAGATCTATTGATGCAGTGGACAGGAAGTTCAAAAGCTATTCAGATGCAGAAGACAAGAGTTCAAAGGTTATTCAGAGTATGTACAGTGATTTTCCAAGAAGACCGAAGTGGCCCATTTGCAAAAGATCAAAGAAAAAGACAAGTAAGAAAAGTGTCGCGATATCGTGACATATACAACAGGCAAGGAAAACTATCATGATTTCATGACATGTTGGAAGAGAGAGAAAAAGCAGGAAAAACTATCACGATTTCGTGACATGTTGGAAGAGAAAAAGGCAAGTGGAAAAACTATCATGATTTTGTGACATGTTGGAAGAGAGAGAAAAAGCAAGAAAAACTGTCACGATTTCGTGACATGTTGGAAGAGAAAAAGGCAAGTGGAAAAACTGTCATGATTTCGTGACATGTTGGAAGAGAGAGAAAAAGCAGGAAAAACTATCACGATTTCATGACATGTTGGAAGAGAAAAAGGCAAGTGGAAAAACTGTCGCGATTTCGTGACATGTTGGAAGAGAAAGAGAAAGTAGGAAAAACTGTCACGATTTCACGACATGTTGGAAGAGAAAAAGGCAAGTGGAAAAACTGTCATGATTTCGCGACATGTTGGAAGAAAAAGAGAAAGCAGGAAGAAGTGTCGCGATTTCGTGACAAGTTCGAAGAAAGAGAACAAGTAAGAAAAGTGTCACGATTTCGTGACATGTCACATTTTCATGACTAAAATAGGAGAGAGAAAGTAAGTTGGAAAAGTGTCACGATTTCACAACATGTCACATTTTCATGACTAAAATAGGAGAGAGAAAGTAAGTTGGAAAAGTGTCACGATTTCGTGACATGTCGCATTTTTGCGACTAAAATAGGAGAGAGAAAGTAAGTTGGAAAAGTGTCACGATTTCATGACATGTCGCATTTTCATGACAAAAGAAAGAGAGGAAGCGTACGAAAGCAGAACTATCACGATTTCATGACAAAAGCAGAAAGCAAGACTTCGAAAGCAGAAGTGTCACGATTTCATGACAAAAGCAAAGAAGTAAAGTACGAAAGAAGAAGTGTCACGATTTCATGACAAAAGCAGAGAAGAAGACTTCGAAGGTAGAAGTGTCACGATTTCATGACAAAAGCAAAGAAGCTAAGTACGAAAAAGAAGTGTCATGATTTCATGACAAAAGTAGAGAAGAAGACTTCGAAGGTAGAAGTGTCATGATTTCATGACAAAAGCAAAGAAGCTAAGTACGAAAGCAGAAGTGTCATGATTTCATGACAAAAGCTAAGTTGAAGACTATGGAGGCAGAAGTGTCATGATATCACGACAAAAGCAAAGTCGAAGTCTTTGGAAGCAGAAGTGTCGTGATATCATGACAAAAGCAAAGTCGAAGTCTTTGGAAGCAGAAGTGTCATGATATCATGACAAAAGAATAGAGAAAGCGTACGGAGGTGAAAGTGTCACGATATCGTGACATGTTGTATTTTTATGGGCCAAAGCTAAGAGAAAGAGCAAGGAGAAAAAGTGTCACGATATCGTGACATGTAGCATTTTCATGGTTCGATGCAAGGAGAAAGAGAGAGAAAGAAAAAGTGTCGCGATATCGCGACATGTATTTTTGCGGTTAAGTTGAAGCCGACGAAGACCGATGACAACCGACTAAAATTAGGGTTTACAATTGTTATGAAAGCCGACTAAGATTAGGGTTTACAACCGACTAAGATTAGGGTTTTCATCATGAAAATGTTGTTATAAAAGGAGGGTTGTTTGGAGAATTTGAAAGATGTTGAAGTGTGCGAAGTTCGGTCGTAGTGCGTAGAGAGCAAGTCGTGTCGAATCGTGCTAAGTGCAAAATTTGCAAAGAGAGCAGAGTGTGCAAAAGGGAGAAGACGATCGTGAAGGTCGACTGTAATGAAGCAGAGTGTGCGAAGTGATTGCGCAGAGAGAGCAGAGTGTGCAGAGAATGCAAAGGTGAAGAAGACCAGTCAGGGTCTTGCAAAAACAAAGGTATCTTTCTGTCAAACTTATAGATTCAAAATTGAAGTCCAGGTTGCAGCTTGGCATCAGGGGTTGGTGCTCCTTCCAGTAGGTGCTGGTAAATCAGGGGTTGGTGCTCCTTTACGTTGGTGCGGATAAATAAGGGGTTGGTGCTCCTTCCAGTGGGTCGTTGGTAAATTGATTGTAAAGTTGGTGCTTTGCAAAGGCTGGATTTGGATGGTAGTCCAAGCAGTCATTTTTGAGGAGTAGCCACATTGGTGAACCTCGTTAAATCTTGTGTTGTGTGATGCTCTTTTGTTATACTTGCTGTATCTAGTAATAAGTTTTAATTGTTGTTGTATTAAGAGCTGTAAATTCAAGTTTAAAGAGCTACACTGATTCACCCCCCTCTCTGTGTCATTGTAAGACTAACAATATCTTCCTAGGATATGAGTCAACAATTACAATCATAGGATGTAGAACAGTACAAGGGTCAAAATATTACTAAAAAATATGGAAGGGGTAAAACCCTCCTATAAATTAAAAATAAATAATATTTCTTCTATAAAAGTGAAGAACTCCATAGAATGAGGGGATATATACTTAGCATATTTAAATACATATTTAGATTGTAATCCATTGTTATTGACTAAAGGGGTTCTTTCATATGACTCCTCATAGAGAATGGTTTTATGAATATGAAAAATATAATGAAGGTGATATCTTCCTAGGAGATGAATCAAAAATTAGAATCATAGGATGTAGAACAGTAGAAGGGTCAAAATTTTATTAATTTCCTTCATAAAGGATATTAGTATCTTCAAATTAATATTTTATACGACTTTTAAGAATCATAAGAATGACTCTTAGATAATTTTCCTTTTTCTTCATTTGAAATATTCATTTTTCCTTATTTTCTAACCATGATGTAGCTTTCTTGAATTAATTCTTATTCAAATTTAAATTATTTAATTAAATCCTTCCCAAACCATTTTTTATTCCTTTAATAACCTTTCAATTTTCCTTTTTGAATTTCAAAGTTTCAAATTCAATTTACGTCCCTTTAATCTTCTTATTTCTCCCTAATTCTCAATTTCTAATTTTCCAAATCCAAATTTCTTCCTTTAATTAATTAATTAATTTATTCAAATAATTAATTAACTTACTCTACTTTTTACTAAATCATTCCATTATTTCAGACTCATCAATCGAATAATATTCAAATTAGTTATATAATTTCCTTATGCCTCCACAAATATCAATGTTTAATTCCTTATAATTTGCTTATCTATCCGAATACGTTAATAATAATTAAAAAAACTTATAACTCCTCCAAAAAACTAAATATGTATCCATAAATTTAAATATACCATAATTATTAAATCCGCCCATGTGGAGGAGTTGGAGAGCAAGTGGGTAGTTAAACATCTCTAGTTGCTGAGAGGCCCAGGTTCAAATCTCTCACCTCACATGTTGCGGATATGTTATGTAATGGTTCCCTCGTGGTCACAGTCTTTTCACCCCTTGTGGCCACCACCAAAAAAAAAACTATTATTAAGATATGAATTTTAAAATCTCATAACATTAGAGCAGGTTAATATCATGAATTATCTTAGGTGCATAATATTCTCTGACTATATATCCGCCCATGTTGAGGAGTTGGAAATCAAGTGGGTAGTTAAACCTCTCTAGTTCTCTGAGAGGCCCAGGTTCAAATCTCTCGCCTCACATGTTGCGGATATGTTATGTAATGGTTCCCTCGTGGTCACAGTCTGTTTACCCCTTGTGGCCACCACCAAAATATATATATATATATATATATATATATATATATATATATATATATATATATATATATATATATATATATATATATATATATTCTCCGACTATATAATGCTTCTTATTTGCCTTGCATAATATTTTTTGACTATATAATGCTTCTTATTTGCCTTGCATAATATTCTATGACTATATAATGCTTCTTATTTGCCTTGCATAATATTCTATGACTATATAATACTTCTTATTTGCCTCTATGAACCAATGCCATTTATCTTTAGTCAAAAACTTATCTACATCAAACATTTCACATTTTCTCGTTATATTTCATAAATTTTATATGCTTGCTTGTTCTTTCTATGCTTGTAGGTCCTTCAATTGTGGTGCATGTGACTCTTCTTTCCTTCAATATTATTTTCCATTCCATGACATTCTCTTCTCCTCTCTACTTTCATTCTCACATATTGATCCCAATTGATGTTTTTTCATCATTCTTCAAATTCTATGGTCATCCAACATTCTATTGCTCTTCAATTTTTTCTTTTTCAACTCAAGCACTCTATATTCCACCAATATTTAACTCATATTCTCACTAGTTCTCTATCGAATTATGCATTACTTCCAACATTACAATGCTCTCTATATTAGTTAGACTCTTCACTTTTTAGTGCTTCCTAGTCTGGCTTCTTCACAATGTTCTCTTATCTAGTCCTCCTTCAACATTATCTTATCTATAATATTCCTCCAAATCTCAAATAATTTCCAATCATTATCCTCCAAAAAAAATCAAGAATCCTCCAATAAATCTATTTGAAAGTCATCCACATCTTCAAATGAATATTTCTAAAAAAATCTCTTTTTCGTAAATATCTAATCCTCAGCTTCTAATATCTTCCCTCCAATAATGTTTTCTTAATTTCAATAGCTCTTCATGATCAAATAATCATGCATAATAATGCTCACAATATTGCAAACCAAAAAAAAATCTCTATTACATTCAAAAATCACACTTTCTAACACTATAAAACACATTCAAATTATATTTGATTTACTTTATTGTTTACATAGCAAAGAGATTTATCTCCTTATATAACTTTACATAATAAAATCTTCAATACTCCTTACTATTGCTCTCCTTAAATACATGGGAGATGCAACATTTAACATACCTTTCAATATGATAAATCTTCTCATGATTACATAAACGCCTACTCTATATCTTAACACATATCACATAATACACATGAATCTTCTCTTATAGAGTCATGTGATATTACTAAATATTTATGATATTACTTAAAGTTAATTCATCATACCAAATAATATAATATCTAAAACAATATAGACATTTAGTTTTATCCTTACTCTATATTTATCCCATTTTAAAAAGAATATTACTATTGCTCCAATTGAATTTGTTAGTCTTAATTTAAATATGCTTAAGAATTAGTGAATAGTCCTTAACTAACACTTCCTCCTATTATATATAACACTTACAACCATATAAGTTTTTTATGGTTATATTTGTAAATTACCTTAAATCATTACAAAGTTTTGAAGGAAATAATAAATGGTCAAAGAGAACCATATAAATTAATTTAAAATAATAATAGATGACTTTGAAGTGAATCATCAAAATTTCATTAGGATACAAAATATATCCTACATTCCTCTTGAGTGATGTTAGTTAGGTAAAGAAGAATTCTAATTATATTCTATAGTATTTATAGAAGATGATTCTCATAAAATTAGTATGGTTCTTTAAAAATGAGATTCTCGATGATATAGGCTTAGTTATTAATATTAATACATTTGATATCAATATAAATTTTTAATAAAATTATAAAATTCCTCCTATAATAGGGTTATTTATAATATGGATTCCATAATTTAGTCAAAATAGTGGTATTTAAAAATATGTCAAAGAGAGTCATTTCCAATTTAGTAGCTTAATAAAGATAGACTCCAAATATTAGAAAAAATTATATCTCCTAAGATAGTAGTAATACCATTAAAATAATGGTACAATTGCATTCAACCCTATTTAAAATGAGGATAGGGCATCCTTCATATCACTTTGATCCTTAAGCATAAAAAAAATTATTATTATTGATCCTATATATATATGTGTGTGTGTGTGTGTGTGTGTGTGTGTGTTGCAATTACTCTAATAAAACGGTAAAATAATAATTAAAAGGAAAGAAGTTTTTTTGGTTTTCTTTGTCAAGAGTTTTTAGAATAAATATTTGTATTTTTCCATGAATGTATGCTATTTCTACTTCTATTTTATAATTATGTTTGCACTAATATCTCTAAAATATGTTTATCAATATTTTTTTTGGTATCGGAGTTAAGTTATTGGTTTTAAATAGGATGCCTTTGTTGCTAGGATTTAAATCGATCTAATAAGAATAGGGGTATCTTTGATCTATAATAAACCTATTTTTGAGTGGGTATCTAGAGTAGGTGAACCCAATGTAAAGACAAAATGACTAGCAATACAAGGATTGAGATAAAAAAATTCAACAACAAGAGCTTTGAGTTATGGAAGCTAAATATGGAAGATCTGCTTTTCGATAAAGATCAATGGATTTTATGTCAAGAAAAAAATCATGGATATTTTGCAATAAGAATAGAGGAATCTAGATGAGAAGGTGAAAATTATTGTTTGATTGTTTCTTGTAGATTCAATTTTGATCAATGTATCTAGAGAAAGTAGTGCTAAGGACCTGTGTGAGAAGGTAGGGTCTTTGTATAAATCAAAGTCCTTGGTAAGAAAATTGTTCCTTTAAAAATTATATCTTCTTTTGATGAATGATGGAGATTACATGGAAAAATATCTCAGTGTGTTTAACATTGTGATAATTTAGATAGCCTCTACTGATATTAAAATTACTAAATATTATAAGTGTAATACTTTATTATGTAATTTTGTAGATTCTTGGGATAATCTTATTATGGTCGTTGGGAGTACTACTACAACTCCTTTAATATTTGAATATGTAGTTGCATCCTTTTTATAGAAACAAATATGGCAAAAATCCATGGGGGGATCATCTAAGGATGACTTTTTTATAAGTGTTCATTCCCAAGATAAAAATAAGCATAACTTTGGAGACAAATCAAAGTTAAGAAGGACATTTAAATATCTTGAAAAATTTATACAATAATTTTACAAATATGGTAAATTTGGGTATTTTAAAAAAAATCTAGATAAAAATATTGATAAAATAAAGGGATATGATTATGTTTATTATATAAAAGTGAAGAACTCTATCGAAGGAGGTAATATATACTTAGCATCTTTAAATACACATTTATATTTTCATGCATTGTTATTGACTCAAGGGATTCTTTCATATGACTCCTTATAGAGAATGGTTTTGTGAATATAAAAAGTATAATGAAGGTGATATCTTCCTAGGATATATATATATATCCTTATTTGTGTTTTTTTCATGAATGCATGCTATTTTTCCTTCTAATTTAGAATTATGTTTGCACTATTATCTCTAAAATATATTTACCAATCTTTTTTCTGGTATCAGAGTCAAGTTATTGGTTTCAAAGAGGATGTATTTGTTTCTAGGGTTAGAAAAAGGGTCTCCTTGATCTATAATAAACCTATTTTTGAGTGGGTTTCTTGTGTAGGTGAACCCAATGTGAAGAAAAAATGACTAGCAATACAAGGATTGAGATCAAAAAATTTAACAATAAGAGCTTTGAGAGTAAGATCTATATATGGAAGATTTGATTTTGGATTAAGATCAATGGGTTTTTGTGTTAGGATAAAATCCCATGGATATGTTGCAAGAAGATTGGATTCAGCTATATGGGAAGGTGAAACGTATTGTTTGATTATTTCTTGTAGATTCAATGTTGATCAATGTCTCTAGATAAAATAGTGCTAAGGAGCTATGGGAGAAGTTAGGGTCTTCATATAAGTCAAAGTCCTTGGTAAGAAAATTATTCCATTAAAATTTACATCTTCTTTTGATGAATGATGGAGATTATATGGAAAAATATCTCAATGTGTTTAACATTATGATAAGTTAGATAGCCTCTAATGATATTAAAATTACTAACGATTATAAGTGTATTATTTTATTATGTTATTTGCTATATTCTTATGATAATATTATTATGGCCATCGGGAGTACTACTACAACTCCTTTAAGATTTGAATATGTAGTTGTATCATTATTATATAATGAAATGTGTTAAAATTCCATGGGATATCTAACGATGAATTGTTTATAAGTGTTGATTCCCAAGATAAAAATAAGCATAACTTTAGAGACTAGTCAAATTTAAGAAGGAAATCTAAATATCTTGAAAAATTGTACAAATATGGTAAATTTGGGCATTTGAAAAAATACTCTAGGTAAACATATTGATAAAATAAAGGGATATGATTATGTTTCTTCTATAAAAGTGAAGAACTCCATAGAAGGAGGGGATCTATGCTTAGCATCTTTAAATACACATTTAGATTGTTATGCATTGTTATTGACTCAAGGGCTTCTTTCATATGATTCCTCATAGAGAATGTGTAGACACCAAAATAACATCAATCCAATTATGTGATGACAAGCATTGATAAAATGGACATACATAGCCCCTAGGGCAGCCCCTAGAGGTTAAACAGTGGTCCTAACCACTCCCACAATAGTTTTGGAAGGTCAAAGGTCAATTTGGCACCTTTCAGGCACTCTGCTCCCTACTCGTTCCACCCTGGGATGATTACAAATTGGTATTCATCCCACCTCGGGATGATTAGCAACATTCGCTCTAGGGTGGGGTGAATAGCAGGTTTTACGGGAAAAAGGTAAAACCTTGACAAATGGCAGCTCAAATCCGCCACTCAACTCCACCTTCAATGCATGGGAGTGTGAGTGAGCATTTTTGAGCTCAAAGAGGCAGTCATAGAGGCAGTCATGGAGCCCTTAATCAGGGAGGAATCTTCTCTCCCCTGACAAGGCATGATGGCGAAGTGGTGCCTCTACATGCTCATTCATGAGAGACCCTCAGGTCTATAAAATTTTGAGTCTTCTCACCCCAAAAATAGGACAGAGCAGGGGCATTTGGAGAAATAGAGTGCTGTCGAATTAAATTCTCATCCCTCACTTGTGCTTCTTACATCCTTGATCTCTCTTTTGGAAGGGAGGTTATTGGATGAACATTGGAAGCACAATCCATACCTAGAACCCAAAAATTTGGCCACAATACCCCACCCAATTTTTTGACACAACCCCATAGGAGGTTTTGGACCCATCCCAAGTGGATTGGTGTCGAAACCAAGCCCCAAACAACGGGCGTCCTGTCCCCGGGTGCCCCCTGCACTATTGCAGTGCTAATCGCCCCACCCCAGAGTGATTAGAAATCTATAGCAGATTTTCTTACTATTTGTTTTGCATTTTATTTTATGTATTTGATATATGATGCCATTTAAATTTTATGCCATTCTGATGAGTTTTGACTGTGTTTTAATTGCTTTTTGCTTTCACTAACATACAGGGAACATTTTAATATATAGGGTGATCGAGGCTGAATCTACAAAATATGACATTCTGGGTCGTCTCAAAATGCCCCATTTTTCCTAAAACCAACATTTTAGGTGTTTTGGAGGCCTCTGGATGGTACATTTAGGAGTTTGCTTTTGACATTTTATGACAGTCCTAATCATCCCACCCCGGAGCGATTAGAAATCTACAATATATTTCTCAAATATTCCTTTTGTAGTGTGTTCTTGATAGTTTTTACATGCTTATATCAATATTTCATCTTATTCTGACATATTTTGATTACTATTTTAATTATTTCATGCATTCATTAACCGGAGGCCTTGGGGATTGCATATTTCCCTCCATCCGTAGGTGCTATTAATTTGTTGTTTCTTTAAATGTAGGATCTAAACACTAGAGGGGCAGCAAGGAACTACAGATGCATTCACAAAAGTGGCGATGACGTTTGGACCGCCCATTTCAAATGTGGGCACACGAAAGATCCCGAAGGGAAGCGTACCATCCGTGGTGTAACAAATCTATATCTAATGCTCCTAGCTCCTAAAAATGAAGAAGACGTATTGTAACCTGGTCTTAAATAAAAATTAATAAAAATAAGGGCTGAACTTTACATTTGCTTTATATCTCGTTTCAATTCGTTTGTTTTCCCTTTTTCATGCACTTTAGTCCTTCTTCATTCGTAGGACTTAGCGTTTCGCATGCTTTTGTTTGCACCACACCCGATACACCTATCAGATTTCGTATCCTCATGATTTCACTAGTGATCATGATGGGACACTATCCCTTGATTTTGGGATCAAATTTTTGATCAAAATTGTGTGTTTTTGCTTTCAGGTGTCAATCCTTCAAGCGCTGGACTACTGCTAGTGCCTCCCTATGACGAATACAAATTGTAATTCTTGCCACCCTAGGATGAATAAGGCATTCATCCAACCCTATGATTAATACATATATGCTACTCGTCACACCCCGGGATGAGTAGCTCTCTATGCAATTTTTGAGCAGAAACTTAGGGGCATCTGGTGTGGGCAGAGAAGAGGTAGGTTGTCTGAACACTTTGTAATTTTATGTCTCTGTTTCTATGATTTTTTTATTTTTTGCTTGCATAGAAAATTTTATTGCATGTTTCCTTTCTTTGTACAAGTAAAAATAACCACACACACCATGAGATAATCTAAACATCAAGACGTTGGTCGTAAAACCCCAACACTTGATCAAGACCAACGGTGAATTTCATCACCACCTTGGATTGAAGTTTGCATACATAACCCTGATCGCTATTGTTGCTAGACATAAATCCTGATGAAAGCTGGCCAAGTGTAGCTGGGGTGATTCCCAATGCATGAGGATGAGTCTTCTATGGTAGGTGTCAAAAATTAAGTGATTCCCCTTTCATACCGCCTATGTTCCACGTACTGTTTTGCTCTCGCATATCAATAGTTTCCCTCACGTAAGGGCGGGTATATTGAGAGATTTGGTATAATGGCATGGCAATGGTATATTGAAGGGGCGACCATTTTGGGAGACATAAGAGCCCTCATATTGCATATAAAACAAAATTTTCTTTACAAAGCTTTCAAAACAAAAATCAAAACACACTAAACCAGATCTAGGGCACACCTTTAATCTATAAATGAGATAATCACTTCTTTGTTTGTGTGGCTCCTGTTTGTTTAGTGTAGCATAAAAAAATTGTAAATAATATAAGACCTACATATCTTGTAGAGAGACACCACCATGGTGTACACTCGTAGCCAAGCCCAATCATGGGCAGAAGCTATGGAAAGTGTACAAGGGGGCACAAGTCACCTCCGCTATAGCCCTAAGGACTTGGTCATACCACCTTGGTGGCCTGACCTACAAAATAGTCCACATCATACCATGATGAAATGGGACTATAGATGCACCCCTTTGAGGGGCACTCCCATTCAACATAGACCCTTTTAGGAGGAGTCCTTACACGTGGCACTCAACATAAATGGAAATGCTCCCTTAGAAACTCGTTATGAGTGGCCACCGTGTGATGAAGTGCTAGAATAACATAGGGTCTATAAGTAGGGGCCACATGATTACATCATCCCTCCTCTGCCCCTTATTACTATAAAAAACAATAGGCCAAATCTAGAGTGCAAGGCTCTTTAGATAGGGCAAGCCAACTCTACCGCCCCTTTCACATATACAAAAGGGAGCATGAGGAAGACCACTACATTCCTCAAGAGAAATACACAGCACGGGAACAATGTGCTTTTGCATCTGCTATTTATCAGGATCACCTACTAAGTCCAGAGCCTCGGGTGAATGTCGTTAACCTTGACAGAGGGAAGTGACCTATAGAGATCTCGGATCACCACGACTGAGATAGATGTGTAGGGGAGGCATCTAGGCCTCCTAGACTCAAAATGGTAGAACAAATTAACTTGGAATTTGCAAAACATGTTGTTCATTGAGCATAAATCACGCAACTTGAGCAAGATCAACAATAGTTAGAGCACCTGTATCACCTTAGCAAAGAGTACATTCAACATCAGACAGTTGAGTTTCTCCAAAAAACTATGCCTGAGAGGGTCCCAACCCCTCGTACGCATATGACAGAGTTGTATGAGAGGCACAACCCCTTGGTGCAAGATAGGTCTCCACGACCTTATCAAATGTTACTTCCAAGACCTCCTAGGCCTGAGAGAGAGACCACCCCTAGAGCAAATTATGGGCACCCTCCGTGGGCACCCACCCATGTTTATAGGTAACACCCAGGAACTCCTCAATAAGCCTATGAGGAATTCGAGCAAGAAGAAGAGCGGGCTGAAATGCCCTACCAAGGTAGGGGGGGTGCTACCCAACTACCCCTCCATAGGCCTCAAGTTCCCTGCAATTCATAATGGGAACAAACCAAGGAGGAAGAGATCAAATATTTTGATGCATACAAAGCACTACTAGAGAGCTTAGAGTCTATGGAGACCAAGACTTTTGGGCCCCAAAAGCCCAATTTATGCCAGCTCCGCAGTCATCCTGTGCATCCTTTAGTGCCTGCACCCCCATACCCTGAACACTTTAAAATGCATTAATTGGTAATATTTAGAGGGGATGAGGATGCCCAAGATCACATGATAAGATCCCTGAGACAATGCTTTGGCATTCAAGACAATGATGCTTTGCTTCTACGAACATTTATAGCCACATTCGCAGGCCCTGCCTTGGATTGGTTTACCCGATTTCCAAAGCATAGCATCAGCAACCTGGACCAGCTAGTGGATGCGTTCCTCAAATGTTTCACCTTCAATACCAAGAAGAATCCATCATTAAGTGACCTAGCTAGCCTCAAGTAGTATAAGGAGGAGACCATGGTGGCTTACGAAAATCGATGGAGGATGTTGCTTTCAAAGCTACCTTACCTCCCTCCCATGGCTGACCTGACCCAAATGTTCTTGAATATTTGTTTAAGGTCGATCTCCATGATATTGTAGCTACAACAATATGCCACTCTCGAGGAAGCCCTGGTGCAAGCCAAAATCATAGAGGAGATCAAGATATAGGATGGTGATATTTCCAAGCCACGCAAGAAAGAGTGGCCCAAAAATGCCAAAACTGGGTCAACGCAACCGAAACTCGTTGTGGTCAATCAGGTTGCTATAAACATACCTAATCCTACACAAGCAACACAACCCCTAAAGCCTAATTACCAGGCAGTTCCTATTGACACCTATGAAAAGAAAAATCATAGGTAAGAGCAAAATCAGCAGCGTCACCCTATGCGATAATTCACACCCTTCATAGAGTCTAAATACTCCTTATTTGACCACTTGTCTACGGTAAACCTGATAAACCTGCCAGAAATTCGACCCGTAGACCCCAATGTGCCAAAATCCAAGGGCTATAGGGAAGACTTGTACTATAGATTTCATCGATAGAAAGGACATGACCTTTACGCGTGTTGGAAGTTCAAAAGCTTAGTGCAAGACCTAATAGACAACAAGATGCTAGCGGTGGATAATCCCATGGTGCCAAATAACTAATATATGGAGGTCTTCAAAGACCCCTTGCCTGCTCATGATGTGTAGGCAAAGACCCTTCAATTCAATGAGGTGACACAGAACTACCCCATGCAGGGGTATGTAGGGATGATAAACATAGTGACTAGAAACAAGAGGTACCCAAGCACAGCTGCCCCCGTGATAGCTACAGGAGAGGTTCCATCAATGTCACAACCTCAACAGAACCCTACACAACCTCCCCCACCTAGACCAGTGGCCACAATTCTGACTAAACTTACCCAAATTTTAAGTACCACATCGACCAGGATCTCCATCTACGAGCTCATCCAACAATCATCGCCCCATCGGGAGGCTCTAATGGAGATATTAAAATCCATCATGCTACAACCCTATGAAGCAAACTCTTTTAACAACTTTGTGGGACATGTAAAATGATGTACAAAACTAGTCATCACCTTTAGAGAAGATGAACTAAAATCGGTGACTGGTGATATGGTGGATCCACCCCTGCACGTCATTACGTGGGTCAAAAAGATTTCATTTAAGAGGGTGTTGGTGGACACTGGATCATCCAGTAATATAATCACAATAGTAGCATTAAAACACCTCAAGTTGCCAGCATCTCACCTTGTGGCCTCCACCTATACCCTTCGATCATTCAATGACGTGATATGCACGACGGTTGGCACAATTATCATGCCCATCCAAGTGGGACAAAATACTATTCCTACATTGTGCCACATTCTGGAATGTGAGATGGCCTACAATATTTTACTGTGCTGGCCTTGGATTAGGGACATGAAGTGTGTCCCTTCGATAGCCCATCAATGCCTAAATTACACATACGAAGGGCAAGTGCATTTGGTCCCGGAAGACTTGGAGCCCTTCAAGTATTGCAATGCGATATAGTTGATGCCACAATCAATCCTTACATCGACACATTCAGACTTTCAATTGAATCCGTCCAAACAAGGTCTGATTCTGCATACATCCCCACTATTAAGTACCTCAAATCCCTAGTCGAGTCCATCTTCATCATCTGGTCCTTCACCAATGATGCCACTTATGGTGGCCACACTAAATGAAAATGGGAAGAAACCCCTGGAAGAGGCACCGCCATCAGTCTCAACCATATTTATCGAAGAGGTGCCTAGCCGAATGGAATTCATGGTTCCTAGTTCACCCAACATGGAGTGGACTCAAGAATAACTCCCATTCCCTCCCCCTAAATCACCAATGATCACCATTGAGATGGCTAATATGGGCCTGGAGGAGTATATAGTGTGGAACATTGTAGCAACACCCGTGCTTGAGTCTATGTAGGACATGGGGAGAGCTCACCTCCCCATCGGCACTATTGTCCCTCTGGGATACCCACCAAACCAGACAAATTTTGTATATGGGGGCCTCGACAACGACATTGAACCTTACCTGCAAGAGGAAGAGGACGAAGAGCCCTTTGTTGAGAACATCAACTATCTATCCAACTCAGACTTTGCTTTGAAATATCTTGGCCAATGCAATTGGAATGGATATGAGTTGGGCAGATATGAACAAGGGTTGCGTGTTCTTTGTCAAGCAAGCTATCAGATGTCGTACGAAAAAATAGGAGTAGGGTTCAACCACCCTTTGCCCCTTGACATATTGGTAGAGAAAATGGAAGGCGTAGGGATAAGCAACAAGGACGGGTTGGCACAAGATCAATATGCCAATCCTAACACAATGTACACATTGGGGGATTATCTCCCATTATTAACAACCAACCTTGTTGACCTCAACAACCCCTTCCCTTCGATCGAGAAAGAAGAAATTTTGAGGACTCACCTGGGATATAGACAAGGTCAAGAAGGATCTTTAGAAGATGAGTTAGAGTATGAGGTAGCGCCTTGGGACCCTTTCGAGTCCGATAGCAATCACTCGCAAGTGACGCCTATAGTTGATTATCAGGAGGACTTCGTGGCGATGTTCCCCTTGAATTCTCCAATCGAGCAAATGCCACCTCAAGAGAATCAGGTCCTCCTGTAGAGAGCGAAACAACCCCGATGAGACCAAATCAACTTGCTCGAGCAGAACAAGCCTCACATGCCACAAATAACTATTAAATCCAACGAAGGCCTATGGATATATGATAGTGATTATGAAGATGAGACTGAAATGGCATATATCAATCATATGTGACAACAACAATACCCCATGGACATTGATGACATGTTTGAACACCTAAAAATGGGGCCAAGGCAAGGTGGCACCTAAACCAAGCATAGTTGGACAAACTACTACACCCGCCACTTTAGGCATACAGAGAGCACCCTCCACCCAAAGACCTTATAGAGCCATCAGTGCCAAGGGTAGACCGTGTCCTTTTATCTACACATAGGTCTGATCCATTTGTGCCAATACCCACAGAGCTAGATCCGGAGCACAAAGATCACCAAGGATGTCCGAGTCACCACCCACGTGGTAATGGAGACCAAATTCACTTCATCAACATGATCTCCATTGACTTAACCACCCTCATCCGCAATCCAACTGATCCAGCATGACCATTGTATCTGAACCTTGATGCCATAGACTGGGATCACGCTAACTCGCCACCATCTCCATCATAGTACTGGCCTTGCGGTGATATGCTTCATTTCACCCCAAGACCAACTCAGGATATCTTCCATGCTGAAGAGGAACTCAATGTTCCAAATGTAGATCTAAATTTAGTAAATGATATCCACCTGATCCCAACTCCACACCAGTTGGAGTACGGGTCCCACATGTCAGTCAAAGAGACGACTGACGTAGACATCAGCTCTAATCCAATGAATCCGTAAATCATCAAGCTAGGGGTAAGTCTATCCCTCGAAGAGCAAGTCGATTACATTACCCTTATCAAAGATAAGAAGCAAGTTTTTGCATGGTCCTACAAAGACATGCCGGGGCTAGACCCATAGCTAGTCACGCATAATCTAACGTTTGATCCGACAGTTAAGCCAGTCAAGCAAAAACTATGTAAGATGCACCCAAAAGTAGCCTTAATGGTCAAATATGAGCTATAAAAGCTGTTGGATGCACAGTTTGTCATCTACGTGCATTACCCACCATGGTTGTCCAACATGGTACCCATCAAGAAGCCGAATGGGAGGATTCACATATGCACCGATTTTCAAGATCTAAACAAAGCGAGTCCCAAGGATGATTTCCCATTGCCTAGCATCGATGCATTGGTAGACATTACAGTAGGCCACAAAATGCTTTCCCTCATTGATTTTTTTCTTGGGATACAACCAGATTTGTATCAATCCCAACGATCAACTCAAAATGACGTTCACAACACCTTGGGGGACATTTTGTTATAAGGTCATACCCTTTGTCCTTAAAAACATTGGTGCTACCTACCAATGCGCTATGACATACATCTTCCATGATCACATGCATAAAAATTTGGAAGACTATATGGATGATTTGTTGGTCAAATATTTTTTGTGCCCAGATCATCTCGATGACTTAAGCAAGATCCTCGATCACCTCATCTAACATAAAATTAGACTAAACCCCAAGAAGTGCGTATTTGGCATCACATCTAGAAAACTCTTGGGTTTCATAGTCTCAAATTGAGGCATCGAGGTAGATCCATACAAAGTCAAGGCAATCCTTGAAATGCTTCCTCCAACCACCATCAAGCAGCTCAGAAGCCTATAGGGAAAGGTCACGTCAATCAAGCGCTTCATAGGGCAATTGTCTGACAAGTGTCGACCCATGAATAAATTATTACATAAGGGGGTAGCATTTCACTAGGATCATGAGTTCCAGTCAGCCTTCGACGACATTAAACAATACTTGGCTTCATCACCATTATTGGCACCACCTAGACTAGGAGTGTCGTTCTACTTATACATCTTAGCTACTAAGGTGGCACTGGATGTCATGCTAGCCTAGAAAATTGACCTACACAAAGAATAGGCTACATATTATCTTAGCCATACCCTGGTCAGTTATGAACTTAACTATGCATATGTCGAGAAGCTATGCTTAGCAGTGGTATTTACTACCAAAAAGCTATGCCACTACATGTTGAGCAATACGACGTATGTTGTATCCAAGAAGAATCCATTATAGTACATGATGAGTCATACTTATCACAGTAGCCGCACAGCAAAATGGATCATGTTGTTGATGGATTTTGACATCAAATTCATTGGAAAAAAGTCCATAAAAGGTCAATTCATCGTTGATCAACTAGCAGAGGCTCCTCTCGAAGATGATTAACCTTTGACCGTAGAGCTACCAGATGATGGGGTCTTCCATGTCTTATAATTTCCGAATTCTAATGAGCCTAAGTCACAGGATGACATAACATTATTCTTAGATGGCTCTAAATATGAGCAAGGGGGTGGTGCAGGAATCGTATTCTTCACACCACAATGGGCTCCAATGCCTCTATCATTTAAAATTGATTTCTCATGCACCAACAACAATGCCGAATATGAAGCCTTGCTCATAGGTCTTCAGACAACAATCACCATGAACATCAAATGCTTGAACATATTTGGTGATTCGCTATTAATTGTCAACCGAGTAAAAGGGGTATTCCAATGCAAATGCCTAGTTCTGCAGGCCTACAAAGCCCTTGTGGACAAATTCCTAGTAAAGCTTGAATGGTACGACATCGAGGCACTCCATCGATCATCGAATCATTTTGTAGACACTATGGCCTCCTTGGGGTCACTAATCCCGCAAGACCCTTCCGGTGAGATGACAACCATTCAAGTCAAAACATTATCACAATCCACGATGGAGCGTGCAAGCTCTGACCTAACATCAGGAATCCACCTAATCTATATTGAACTATCTTAATATAAGTTCTCTCGAATCTATGATAGTCTGAATCATGCCAACTGGGGATCCTTGTTCTCGCCAACCCCTCTCAATAGCAACACAACGCTATTTTTACAAATTCTGCTCAGCTTTTTCTAGGGACGAACTTCAAGAGGGATTGGCAATTCATACCATTGAGGTTTCTGATTAGCAGTATAGGTACACACCCACAAGAGACTACCTAAAGCTAGGTAACCTCCCACTTGGATTGATGCACACCGTGAAAAGATCATTCAAATAGAAAGCGATAAAACATGTCTTGCTAGGAGACATTTTGTACCATCGAAGCTACAAAGTAATCCTCCTTCGTTGTTTGGACCAACAATATTCTTCTTGGACGATCACCCAAGCACACGATGGTACATGCGATGGCCACTTCAGCGGTATGGCCATCACAAAGCGCATTCTTTGCATGGACTATTATTGGCCATATTTAGAGCGAGATTGTTGCATGTATGTAAGGAAGTGCATGAAATGTCAACACCATGCTAATTTGACACATGTACGTTCTCTGGCCTTGCATCCTATCCAATATGCTTAGTAATTTTTGTGGTGGGGCTTATATCTAATCGAAAAGATCTCCCCTGCATCGTCAGGCCATCACACGTTTATCATAACGGCCATAGAGTACTTCACCATGTGGGTGGAAGCAATTCTGCTTACCTCTACGACTAGACCCCGCATTGCGAAGTTTATTTTACATAACATTATATGTCATTTTGTATTCCATCCAAGATCATCTTGGATAATGGGACGTCATTTAAAAACAAATATGTGCATGCTTTGACAACAAAGTACAAAATTCAACACAATTTTTCAACACCCTATTATCTGCAGGCAAATGGGCAAGCAGAGACATCAAACAAAATGCTATTTGTCATTCTTAAAAATATGATCACAGATAGTCATAAGGATTGGCACATTCAAATCCTACTTTCTCTTTGGGCTTATCACATTAGCATTCAGATGCCCACTTGGGTAACTCCATTTTCGTTGTTGTATGGCTCTGAGGCAGTCATGCTTCTCGAGTTGGAAATACCTTCCCTACGCATATCAATGCAAGAGTTCATCGATGATGAAACTGCATGGCAAGACCAGTTAGACTAGCTTACGTTGCTCGACGAATGACGCATCAATGATCTCGAGCATTTACGTATCTATCAAGAGTGACTTAAGAAAGCATACAACATGAAAGTTCACTTAAGGGACTTTTAGGTTGGTGACTTGGTCTTAAAAGAGAACCAACAAAATTCTAACTTTTCGCCCCATATAAGGGATAATTTCATGGCAAAATGGTTAGGTCCCTATGTAATTGACAGTAAAATAGGACCTAGAACATACCGACTCGCCTCTCTTGAAGGAATCAAGGAATTAGAACCCTTGAACATCAGTCATTTGATGCCATTCCACATTTAGAGAGCCATAGCCCACCCCAAAAAGCTCTAAGGAGTCCCACAATCGCTTGGTCAACCTAAAATGCCCCAAAGGTAACCATAATTCCTTTGGTCAAACCAAAAAGCTCCAAGGATTCCCACAATCACTTGGTCAACCTAAAACTCCCCAAAGGTATCAATAATCCCTTTGGTCAAACCAAAAATCTCCAAGGATTCCCAAAATCGCTTGGTCAACCTAAAATGCCCCAAAGGTATCCATAAACTCTTTGGTCAAACCAAAATCTCCAAGGGTTCCCACAATCTCTTGGTCAAAAACAAATATTCAAAAACAAAAAAAAACAAATGATAATAAAAAATAACAAAAAAATTGCATCTCACTTCCATGCATACTCTTAAAAATCAAAAAACAAAAATATAATAAATTGCATTAGGCATCGCATCCATACATGGCATATTTGTTGGTCATACACGTCATAAGCACCATAGACTGTAATTGCTAGGAAATTCCATCATTTTCTACATTTAGTCCATTTTGTAAACACATCCATCCAAAATAACACCATCCACATTTTTTATCATAGTCAGTTGTCTCCCAATGTATTTAGGGTTTTTGTCATTCAATTGTCTTTAGATTTCTAGCAAAAAATTGTACAAATTCAGATAGATTTTACAAAGGTAGAGTTTTACTTGGATCACACCTCGTTACGTAGCATCCCCACATAAGTTAAAACACATAAAAATTCCCAAGTTGTGTGAACGCAAGAGAAACCTACAAAGCAGTCTAGGGTACCATAGGTGAAAGGTTAGCCTGTTCATCCCCTTGTGCAAATGGTTCGAGAATGCTAAGAATTGACAATAGGACAAGCTCTTCCCCATCTAATTCCCCATAATAAATAGTGGTTAAAATCCACTATCAAAAAACCCAAACACCTTTGATCCCCAAAGTCATAAGGATTCGTACTACATGCCCCTAACAAGGATGGGTAGTCATCCCCAAGGCCTAAAATATCAATGCCATTACATAATCAGATTCCCAATCACCTTTGGTCCCCAAAGTCATAAGGATTCATACTACATGCCCCTCACAAGGATGGTTAGTCATCCCCAAGGCCTAAAATATCAATGCCATTACATAATAATATCCCCAATCACCTTTGGTCCCCAAAGTTATAAGGATTCATAATACATGTCCTTAAATAAGATGGGTAGTCATCCCCAAAGCCAAAACGGATCAATTCCATTCACAATCCAAAAACCTATGAGATCAACTTTGAAACCTAAAATGCAAAATCAAATAATAGTGGTTATCCCCACTATCCAAACCCCTTGCTCAAAAATAAAAACAAAAGAGAAAAATAAATGGTGATTTTCATCACTATGTATGAGAGCAAGTATCCCAACAAGTTGAGCAACCCAAATACGCCTAAGCTTGAATCCATGGAATTCTCAGCATTCAAAAAACCATCTAGGTGATCCTCATTACGGGTTTGGTGGACAACCTACCTAGCAATGACGATATCCTAAATGCATGACGATATGTCTATCACATTAGCTTTGCGTGTGAGCAGACCACTATTTGCATGTGGATGAGCTAGCTTATGGTACCATAGATTGTCCTATGGATTAATATTACTATATACAACAAAGGAGTTAGTGGAGCTAATTAGGTGATCCTCAGTATAGGTTTGATGGACAACCTACATGGCACTGGCGGTATCCTGATAAATACCATATAAACAAATTCAATCACACACACAGGGATGTGAAATAACTTGGTAAAACTCAATTCTAATTCGTACCTTATTCAAAATTCTTGTAAGATAAATGTACAGACTTGGCTAGTTAAAGTGTCTGAGTCTCAGAAAAACCTTAACTACATTCTAAAAAAAATGTTGTACATGTCCATTCTTGCATCACCATCAAAAAATACAAACAAAAAAAATATACACATGCAAAGTCATCACATAGTACAAAAATACAGTAAATCTTGTACAATCTATGGTGCCACCGAAAAGTTATCAACAAATCATTCCATCCATTCCATATGCATACATCATATAATTAGAAACATCACATTCATAATAACACATGCATACATCAACGTAAATAAATGTGCATAAAAATAAAAAATAAATCACGACAACTGTATAACCAAAAATAAAGTCATGTATATATATCACAAAAATGCCCGTAGGCTATAATAAGTCGGTCCTCTTACCTCACAAAAACATCAAAAAATCAAAAACCCCAAGCCTAGGGAGTCGGCTACCATGATCACGTAGGATCGGTGCGACTAGAACTACCCCCAGTGGTGTGGGTCCTATGGGACCTCTTAGGGCAGTTGTTGCCAGCCCCCGCATCAGGCCCACTAGAGCTGCCCTCACCCACCTACCTACGACGAGAGAAAGCATATTGCTTAGTCTCATTGTCTCTCGTTCAATGCAAAGATCCACCTCTAGTGAGCTCAGGTAACTGCCCATCGAGGTGGATAATATCTGCCTCCAAATCCAACCAGTGCCAGACCCAATCCACCTCCCATCGATGGTACACAACCAATGCATCATCATGCTATACCAACTGAGTCTGTAGGAGATCCCTCTCCTGTGAAGTATCTATGTCCTCATCTTGCTGACGGTACATAGCCAATGCATTCTCCTACTCTGCCAACTGAGTCTGTAGGAGATCCCTCTCCTATAGAACCTCCCCATGCTCCTCATATTGTCTCCATAGTAGATCCTCCAATCATGCTATCTCAGCATGATACATAGCCTCCATGTCCCTTGGGACTGGGTGAGGCATGGGCATCTTCGGGACAACGGGATACTTTGACACCCACTGCTCCAAAATGTCCTATATATCCGCTACCCCAAAACCCCTAGGTCATCCCCAGTCAATTCGTCAACCTCCACCATATCTACATCATCATGCAGAGTGCCCCAACCCTCCCTTGATGCCTCTGCATCCTCACCACCTACTCTTGCCACATTCGTACCTCCTAGAGGCCCCTCACCCCACCATCGTTGCATCATCCACCATTGGTCATACTCTGTAGTTGCCCCAACATTTTCCATGTTAGGGACATTAATCATTGTATCTGACTCCTCACCCAGAAGCTCAATGATCGACCAGGCCAAAATCCTCTCATCACCTCGACGTTGATAGATCAAAGGCTCACCAAGAAATCCTTGGTGAACCCAAAACTATCGAGTCACCTGAACGTACAAGAAGTACTCCTGCTTAGTCCTGTATCACTCGATCAGCCACCTCTCCTTGCATGCCCATCAGAGCCACTCCCCAGCCTTAGGTCAGGCTGGACAGTCCTAGTATGGTTGCTAGAACACCTCCCTTGGAGCAAGACACGAGAAGGCATTGGCATAGTGCCCTACAGCACCTGCCCATCATCGACTCTACCCCTACTCCTCTGACCTCTGCCACCGAGCAACATACCCAATCTCCCTGTCCACCATCTTTTCTTGGGCGGTCCAAGGCAATCCTTGTGGTTTCTCCATAGCTATGTGCTACCACCCCCAGCACTGCAACAGGTAGCTACATCCAATCCCCTTCTGCCTTCGACAACGGACCTTATACAGCTCATCATAAAGTTATGCCAGTAATGTCTGACCCCACCTCATAATCAGTGGCACTGAGGTCATACACTCCACAAGTCTAAACACCACCTCAAGCAGGTTCCAAGGGAACCTCGCACCTGAGGATTCGAGAAGCAGCATGATGGAGATGAGAGTTATGAGCAGTGCATGCCTCACTCCCAACACGCCCCTCTCTAGCCACCACTACACCAAAATCTTGCCAATCAGGCAGTCCCTCTCTGCCCTCTCCATCGCATCATCCACCCCCATATTTGTAGCATTCCCAAGGATCATGTCAACATCGTCATTCGCTGATCATGAGGAGTAGTCCGAATGGGCAGCCCATCTATCGAAATCCACAGAATCTGATAAACGTCCTCCAAGATCACTATCATCTCCCCTATTGGGAGATGAAAGGTGTTGGTGCGGGGATCCCATAAATTGATCAGGGCAATCAGATATGCCCGATCCCCCACCATAGGCTCTAACCGAGTCACTTGCTTGAGCCCAAGGGCATCAAGCCACTCCCATTCCGCCATAGTCAGCGCCTCCCATGCTTCAAAAAATATCGTCGACTGACGGTACCGACTCTTCACCACCTACAAAACAAAAAACACAAAAACATTAAAACATGACAACAAAAATAAATTGTACAAGCAACATTAACAAAATGTATAGCAAAAACATTCTAAAATTCAAATAAACTATACAAACAAACAAATTACAAAATCACAAACTAGGGTTTTTAACCTTATTTTGAATTAAAAAAAAAATCCAGCAAAACAAAGTATAGAAAAATTGTACAGTAAAACTACAGATCATCAAATAAAACTGTACAGAACTAAAACACATATACAACAATGTATACAAACTATACAACAAAAACATTTAATAAACTGTACAACAACATTAACAAAATGTACAGTACAAACATTAAAAAAAAATCAATAAACAACGCAAAATAAAACAAAATTTTAACCTAGGGTTTTTTAACTCTAGTTTAAACAAAAAACAAAATAAATGCAAAATTTTTTAACCTAGGGTTTTTAACTCTAGTCTAGATAAAAAACAAAATAAACGCAAAATTTTTTAACCTAGGGTTTTTAACTCTAGTCTAGATAAAAAACAAAAAAAAACAAAATAACATCAAAATTTGTAACCTAGGGTTTTTAACTCTAGTTTAAAAACTAAACAAAATAAAATAACATCAAAATTTTAACCTAGGGTTTTTTTAACTCTAGTTTAAACTAAAAAACAAAAAACAAAAAACAAAATCAAAACAACATTTTAACCTAGGGTTTTTAACTCTAGTTTAAACTAAAAAATCAAAATAAAAATAAAATTTTAACCAGGGTTTTTCACTCTAGTTTAAACTAAAACAATAAAAAAATGAAATCACAATAAAATCTTTACACTAGGGTTTTGATCTTTGTTTAAAACAATGCACAAATATAGAACAATTACACTAGGGTTTTGATCTTAGTTTAAACATAAAAATGAAATATAAAATAAATTATGGTTTTGAACTATAAAATAAAAACAACAAAATAAATCATAAGAGCACCTATCAGTATTGCCTCAACTCTTCCACTCAACGATCCAGTCTATGCACTCATGGTATCCATGAAATCTCGACAACGCTCTGCTACGCAAACTCGAACTCCTCCTCACAGCTCCAAATCACTAGAAAAAACAAATGCAAATGAGCCCACAACCTAGTTTTGGCCCTTATATAGGATTTTAGGCCTATAATTGTTCCACCCTAGGATGAGAACTCTAGTTAGCACTCATCCCAACTTGGGATGATTACAGAGCAAGAAAATCAAAAACAACAAAAACTGCATCCAAAATGCACCAAAAATAGCAATAAAATTTCCGAACAAAGGGGCCTTTGCGCCTACACTTCAAGGCCTCCAAAACTGACGTTGGGGTCACAAATCCTCACTATCATACTCCCTAAGAAGGCTACCATAGTCGGACCACTCCATGGGAGGAAGGATTTTCAAGAATTTCATCCCCAAAATGCGTCACAAAAAGGGTCCAAACCCACCCAAAAATAGAAATAAAATTACCGAACAAAGGCGCCTTTGTGCTTGATGTTCTTGGCATGCAAAACTGATTTTAGGGCCCAAATTATCAATATTCCACTCCCTAATAAGGCTACCATAGCTGGACCCTCCACGGGAGGATGAATTTTTGACAATTTCAGCCCCAAAACGTGTCACAAAAAGGGTTAAAACCCACCAAAAATAGGTCCGATTGTTGGGAAACTACATAAGCATTCAATGGAAAACAACTGAAGGCACCCTTAAAAAATTCATCTTGGGTCAAGTGACTCGTTGCTTTTCTCATTTCGGTCATTCCATCATCGATTCGTCGCTTGAGGGGGTAGTCACACTTAGTCACCAATCAACAAATACACACCCAATCAAGGAAATGACATGCATTCAAAGAATCATTGACAAAGACAATCACACTCCTGCTTGGGGCAATAAACAAGCAATTATCACAAGCTGATCAAATACTTGGCATTCTAGAATCATGAACTCAAGTTTCCCATAGATAAGAGGTTGCGCCCTTTGCCTATTCATGACTGAACAATGTCCAAGATCAAGTAACACCTCACCAAAAAAGGTTAACACTTGAATTAAGCTCCTTAGCTCGTCAGAAGCAAGGATTCAAGAATGCATGCATTTTACATACTTGGGGCATCAAAAGTTGGTTAGGTTATTGAGAAACCCTAATCATTAGTGCTTTGGTTATCTATTTTTGCTTAGCACTACGCCACACATAGTGCATCCCAAAAAGGGGCATCTATAGACACCAAAAAAGCACCAATCTGATTATGTGATGACAAGCATTGATCGAATTGACATACATAGCCCCTAGGGCAGCCCCTAGAGGTTAAACAGTGGTCCTAACCACTCCCACAACAATTTTGGAAGGTCAAAGGTCAATTTGGCACCTTTTAGGCACTCTGCTCCCTACTCGTTCCACCCTAGGATGATTACAAAATGGTATTCATCCCACCCCGAGACGATTAGCAGCATTCGCTCTAGGGTGGGGTGAATAGCAGGTTTGATGGGAAAAAGTTCAAACCACTCAACTCCACCTTCAATGCATGGGAGTGTGAGTGAGCTTTTTTGAGCTCAAATAGGTAGTCATAGAGGTAGTCATGGAGCCCTTAATCAGGGAGGAATCTTCTCTCCCCTGACAAGGCATAATGGCCAAGTTGCACCTCTGCATGCTCATTCACAAGATACCCTCAAGTATATAAAATGGTGAGTCTTCTCACCCCAAAAAGAGGACATAGTAGGAGCATTTGGAGCAACAGAGTGCTGCCAAATTACATCCTCACCCCTCACTTGTGCTTCTTACATCCTTGATCTCTCTTTTGGAAGGGAGGTTATTGGGTGAACATTGGAAGCGCAATCCGGACCTAGAACCCAAAAATTTGGCCACAATACCCCACCCAATTTTCTGACACAACCCCCTAGGAGGTTTTGGACCCATCCCAAGTGGATTGGTGCCAAAACCAAGCCCCAAACGGTGGGTGTCCTGCCCTTGGGTGCCCCCCACACTACTGTAGTGCTAATCGCCCCACCCCTGAGTGATTAGAAATATATAGTATATTTCCTTACTATTTATTTTGCATTTTATTTTATGTATTTCATATATGTTGTCATTCAAATTTTATGCCATTCTGATGAGTTTTGACTATGTTTTCATTGCTTTTCGCTTTCACTAACATACATGGAGTATTTTCGGATATAGGGCGATAGGGGCTGAATCTGCAAAATCCGACCTTCTGGGTCGTCTCAAAATGCCCCATTTTGCCTAACCCCAACTTTACAGGTGTTTTGGAGGCCTCTAGATGGGACATTTAGGAGGTTGCTTTTGACATTTTATGATAGTCCTAATCGTCCCACCCCGAAGCGATTAGAAATATACAGAATATTTCTTGATTGTTCCTTTTGCAGTGTATTCCTGATAGTGTTTACATGCTTCTATCCAAATTTCATATTATTCTGACATGTTTTATTATCGTTTTAATTATTTCATGCATGCATTAACCGGAGGCCTAGGGGATTACATATTTCCCTCCTTTCGTAGGTGCTATTAACTATTTGCTATTTCTTTGAATGCAATATCTCAAAACTAGAGGGGTAGCAGGGAACTACAGATGCATTCATGCAAGCAGCAATGACGTTTGGTCCACCCATTTCAAATGTGGGCACGTAGAAGATCCCGAAGGGAAGCGTACCATCCGTGGTGTAACAAAACTATATCTAACGCTCCTAGCTCCTAAAAAGGAAGGAGACGTATTGTAACCTGGTATCAAAGAAAAATTAATAAAAATAAGGGCTACACTTTACATTTGCTTTATATCTCATTTTAGTTCGTTTGTTTTCCCTTTTTCATGCACTTTAGTCCTTCTTCATTCGTAGGACTTAGTGTTTCGTATGCTTTTGTTTGCACCGCACCCGGTACGCCTATGGGCTTCCATATCCTCATGATTTCAGAATGGTTTTGTGAATATGAGGATTATGATGAGGGCTATATCTTCCTAGGATATGATTCAACAATGAGAATCATAGGATGTAGAACATTAGAAGGGTAAAAATTTTACTAAAATATGGAAGGGGTAAAACCCTCCCTAATATTTTGCATATTCTTAATATTGGTCAAAAACTTGATATCTATTAGTACAATGAGTTATGTAGGTGTGTTTTCAATATTTGAAAATGATACCTATAGGATGGTTTGAGGAGAAATGGTGTTGGGAAGAGGAGTTTGTGTTGAAACACTATATAAGCTATTGGGAAGCATTATGATTTATGAGTGTAATAGTTATTGTGTTCCTAAAAATAAAATAAACAAAACCTCTACTCTTCCTATAGATAATACAATGCTTTAGCATCAAATAATGGGATATATCATAGAAAAAGGACTTCAATATCTGCAGACTAAAGGTATAGTCGAATGCATTCTCTATTTTTCTTTGGATTTTGATTTTGATTTTTGTGAATATTGCATGTACAGTAAAAAAATTAGGTAAAGTTTCCATTTAGTTCTACGTGATAAAAAGGGATTTTGGAGCTAACAAATAATTATTTATTTGGATATATACCTATTCCATCACTTGAAAAATCATTGTACTACATTTCATTTATAAGTGATTTGTCAAGCTATGCATGGATGTATTTCCATAAAAAAATCTAAGGTCTGCAAAATTCAAAGAATTTAAGGCTCTTGTAGAAAATTAATCAAAGAAGAAGATAAAGGAGCTGCAGATAAATAATGGAGGAGATTTATGTAGTAATGAGTTTGAGGAGTTCTATAAGAAATGCAAAATAACAAGGTAAAATATGACTCCATGAATTCAATAGAATGGAGCTACAAAAATAATGAATAGAACATTGATGGAAAAGGAAAGGAGTATGTTCAATGATGTAGGGTTAGCATTAGAATTATGGGTAGAGATTATGGATACTACATGTTACCTAGTAAATTGATCACCTACAATAGTATTGTTTGACAAAATTCTATATGAGACATGTACTAGTAAGAAAACCTCTCTTGAACAACTTTATGTTTTTGGTTATGATGCTTATGTGTATGCTACAAAGGGATAAAAGAAGTAAGTTAGAAAATAAATTAGATAAGTATATATTTATTGATTTTATAGATGGTGCAAAAGACTATAAACGTTGGAACTAAAAAACTAGGATAATCATCTATAGCCAAGATGTAATATTAAGAGATATTAAAAGTGCTCCAAACTAGGAAGAATAGATAGGAGATGAAGAACAAAAAAAAGTGTATTTTGATCTCATGAATGAACAATTTAACTCAATAGAAGACGATGAATCGAATCCTAAAACTCTAAGCTTGTGGCAATGGGCTCGAGAAAGAAGGAAGCTAAAATGTTACAATCCATGCAATTTTATTTCTATTTTTGTTTTATTTGTAACTAATGATGATCCTATAATTAATAGGGAGGTTTTTAATGCAAAGAATGGTAAATTGTTGAAGAAGGCCATGGTTGATGAGAGAAAATATTTACATAAACACAAGAAATAGGATTTGGTGAAGTTTCTTGTCGAAGAAAACTAATTGGTAACAAATAGGTATTCAATAAGTTTAATATAGAAGGTAAAGTTTAGAAGTAAAAATTTTACTTTGTAACAAAGGTATATTCCTAGGTAAAATAGATTTTGGTGAGTTTTTCTTCCTTGTTGCTAAACTAACTTCTATTAGATTTTTTTTATAAATTGCCATTGCATTTGACCTAGATGTAGAAAAAATGTATGTGAAGACAACATTTCTAAGTGAGGATATAAAAGAATAAATCAATATGTATCAACTTGAAAGTTTTATAGTAAAATAAAAGGAGGACTCGGTATACAAGTTCAAAAATTATTTGCATGGTCTAAAAAATCACCTAGGATGTGGAATCGAATTTTTGATAATTATGTACTAGGAATTGGTTTTTGTTGAAGCAAAATTGCTCACTATGTTTACACCAAATAGGTTGATGATCACATTATTATTGTGGTACAGTATATTGATGATATATTGTTAATTTATAATGATAGAGAAATCATCTAAATTTTAACTCACAACTATCATCTCAATTTTATATAAAGGATCTTGGTCCTATTAATTTCATCTTGGGCATGTAGATTAATAGGGATTAGTCAAATAAGAGTAATTGGTTGAATGAAATAAATTCTATTGAGATAGTATTAACGATATTTAATATCCATGATTGGTTGAATAAAAGAAAGTCTATTGAGATAGTATTAAGGAGATTTAATATGCATTTTTGTAAGCTAGTCGAAACTCTCATTACCTTGGATGTAAAGCTATTTATAGAATAATGTCCAAAGACACAAGAAGAGGAAGGAAAAATATTTTATGTTCCTTATGCATGTATTGTTAGGAATTTGATGTATGCCATGGTATGTACCAAACCAAATATTATCCATCTAGTATGTCAAAACCAATAAAAGACCATTGGATTGTTGTAAAGCATTTTTTTAGATACTTGCATGGCATAATAAGTTATGCAATATGCTATCAAGGAATACCTAAACCAAACAAATTATTGAATGTACAAGGTTTTATTAATGTATATTGAGTTGGATATCTTGATCATCGAATATCTACAAATGGTTAAATATTTTGGTTGTTTGGTGGAGTAACTAGTTTGATTAGCAATAGGTAAGTTGTAGTGGCACTTTCAATTATAGAATTTGACTACATAGCAACCACTCATGCATGTAAGGAAGTAGTATGGTTGCAAAGACTATGTGTCAATGTTGGGCTTTCACATGGAGCAATAAGGATAAATTATTATAGTCGAAGTATAATTTATCTTGTAAAAAACCTTGCTTACATTCTAAGAGAAGGCATATTGCAGTATATGACCATTTTAGTAGAGATATGGTTGAAGACAAGAAAGTATCACTAGAAAAAATTGATACTCTCAAAAATATTGTAGATTCTTAACTAAGCTTGTGAGATTCTTAAGATGTTTTCATGGTGTAGGGAGACAATGGGCTTTGAATGTGTGATTTGTATAGGCCCCACTCCAAAGCATTAAATAAGTATAAGATTGTTGGATGTCTTGTATCATTTGCAAAGAAAATAACAAAAAATAATAATAATAATAATAAATTGTACACTTCAACACAATGTGTGGAGTCCTTATTTTTGTGTCTCCTTAATTATGGGGTATGGTTGGTTCTTTTGCCTCTTAATTATGGGGTTGGGTGGTTTTAGCACATAGTTTTATAGCCATTGTATTGTAATACCACTAGATGGTTTATGGTTGTTCCCTGCTACAAATTACCTATACATATTATAAGGGTTTTGTTAAAAATATATAATAATAAAAAGAAAGAGGTGTAACTATAAGTTTCTAGTGGTTTTCCAAGTTTCCAACATAAATATTCATATTTATTGTGAATACATATTATTTTTCCTTGTATATTACAATTTTATGTGCATTCTCTTTAGAATAGGAATATATATAGCCAAAAATTACTAAAACATCTAGTGCCTAATTTGAAATCAAATCCTCATTTTTATTTATTATTATTATTTTAAACGTATTTCCCCGTCGATATAAGCCCTTGTACTTTTTTTTTTTTTTTATATATATAGAAGCAATGGTTACAATCACGATTTTTAGTAACTACCAGCACAGCTGGTAGGGTTCAAACTATCTGCGAAGGCTCCCAGGACTTCCACCGTCTCGGTACATGGTAACCTGGCGTGAGATGGGGACCGCCGGACGCACAGGGGTTGCACCGTCGTCATCAATCTGGCGCACCACTCAGAGGAATCGAATCTGGGCTACTGTCTGTGCATGGGCAAGCCCGTGGGATTGGAACCTAGGTCTCCTCTAGGTAAGCGCCCCAACTTACCAATCCACCTAAACCACCCACGGACTGAAGCCCTTCTACTTAAATAGCTGAAACGAGATTAATGCATTCACATGGTTTCATTATTCAGATCGGAATGTCGGATAATGCAAAAAAAATTTGAGCATGCGTACTTAAATTAGAATATGAGCTCTCGACTGAGATGGATTGGTAGCATGAAACCACATCCGCTGCCTTGTCGCGCACCATATAAAAAGTCAACCCACAAACCTGAAACCTGAGACTACCTAATTCTACATTTGCAAGCCACTAATAATTGTCTTCTATTATTTCGCTTTTTTAACTCATTTAACACTGGCGATTAGCTGCATCCAGCTATGAACCTCGAAGCCACTGGTTATTCTTGCCGCCCCATAATTTTGATTTTGGAGGAAGTAATTGTTAATCAGTTTAGTATAGCTGTAAAAAAAAAATTGCTTACCATTAGTACTACACATACATTGGACTGTTCCCCACCTCACGTTGTCTGGTGTTATTTAGTGCTGTCAAGTTTGCATTGCAAATTCCACTATTCTGATTACATATATAAAAGCTGGCTAGTAATCATTTTAGCTGAGTGCCATTAAAATGCATTTTTTAGACGGTGATATTTTTAAAATGTGTGATTTATTTTTTTATGAATATATATTCATCCTCTTATATACTTATCCACGTCACTGTTTAAATGTATAACCAAAACTCAAGTCGTTAAACTATCCCCTAAATCAAAAAATAACATTTACGCTTCGTAGAACTACAATGTTTGGTTGGATATCTCGATAACCGAAGATTTTGGAAGATTTATAAGGTAAGACGATAAAACTAAGTAGTATTGTTTATTAAATATATACGTTCCATATATATATTTCAAGATGAATTTTAGTTGTTTTATAGCAAAATACATATATATATATGGAACGCATATATATATATATACGTTCCATATATATATTTCATCAAGATGAATTTTAGTTGTTTTATAGCAAAATACAATATCTTTATGTGTATCTAGTTTATATTAAATTTAATAGTGTTGCATAGGGTTTTAGTAAGTTTTCAATCCATTATTTTACATAGGTCCATGTCAGTTGCAACCTGAGCTAGATTCAATCTATTTCATAATAAATGTTAATTGAAAAGCAAATAAATTATTTTATAAACAAAGAATTTTCGCTTTTAAAATGATCATTTTTTATTGTTTAAGAATAAAAGTAATCGGATTATGTGCAAGCACCCCAACATATATTTCCATAGCGGGGAATCGGGAGCAAAGCGTATGAACTAGGGTTTCTGGAGCTAGGGAAAAACTAGGGCATCAGTTGGGTTGTCGAAGAGATTTTTGGTTACTGTGGATTTGAAGGCAAGATTGCTGCCCTAGGAGGGTCCGATGGGGACACCTCTGGATCCTCTTCTAGAGAGAAATAGCTCTTATGCAGATTTGTTAAAAGATAAATCTCCATCCAATACTGACGAAGCACAAAGAACTGCATTTAAAATGCTCTTTACGACTGCTAGAAATAGATCAACATCTCAATGAGTCAATGGATGCTTGCCACAGTCAAAATCAAGGCCAAAGATTGTCATTGATCCAAGGATGGTCGAAGAAACGGTCTTATACAGAGCCAATCACGATTTGATCTATAAATTCATGGGTATTCGCCCTACCCTGAATTTTTTGCATTCCTGGGTCCAGCAAAACTAGGAGCCTCATGGTGAGTACTCTTTATGGTTTATTAGCAATGGGTATTTTATTGTTAGTTTTTCTTCACTGGCCGATAGAAATAGGGCTTTCGAATAAGAAAATAGGAATCATGGTTCGGCAGGATTATTTGTTCAACCCTGGAAAGTGGGATTTGATCCTCGAATTGAATCCACTGTTGTCCTGATTTGGATCCGTTTGTATGCACTTCCAATGGAGTTTTGGAGTGAGCAGGTTTTGGAAATTATCGATAATTCCCTTGGAAGACATTTGGGTGTCTCCAAAGACACAATAGAAGGAAACACAACTGTTTATGCAAGAGTATGTGTGGAAATGGATCTTAGCCAGCCTTTATCGGTAGAGGTGGAACTTGAACTTGTAGGACTATCTTGGATCCAACAGCTGGATTATGAGGCTCTGCCCTTCAGATGCAGAGTTTGCCACAAATATGGGCATTTGGCCCGATCTTGCCCAAATAATATGACCACAAAAATGGAGGCTCCTCTAGGAATGTCAAATCTTCCTAAGGAGGGTAAGTCAACAGTAAACAAAGAACCAACCAATACTTCTCAGGGTAAAGAAGCACATAGAGATGGTTTTGAACTGCCCAAAATAAGGAGAAGGCAAAAGAAAAAAGATGGTAAAGAGCAAACCCAACTCAAGCCTGCCAATAGGTATGAGATATTTAAGACACTAATGGACCAAGAAGAACAATTCATGGAAGGAGTGGATGGGAATAGTGAAAATAATAACATCCAAGTTCAAGCTCCTCTTTCATCTTCCCCTGTCATAGAGCAGGTAATTGAGCACAGTGAGTTACCACAGTCAGAGAGTGTAGGGGCATTGATAGTGCATAACCAAGAGAAGCCAATAATTAAGGATATCAGTATGGGAATAGCAGAAAAGAATAGAGAAAGACCAAATTTAGGGATAACTCAGGTGGAAAAGAGATCAAAAAATAGCAACTCTCAAGGAGTGGGTAGAAAATCAAATAAGGAATTGCTAGCAGTTCAAGGAGACAAACTGATCACTGGAGGATCGGTGAGGCCAATAGATTTTTACTGCTCTCAAGGTAACCAATGATTATACAATCATGGAATGTTAGGGGTTTAAACAATAGAACCCATCAATCTATTGTTCGAAGACTCTTAGAAAAATGTAAAATAGATTTTTTGCTTATCCAGGAGACAAAAATGTCATTAGATCTTATGTGTAAAACAGTTAACAAAATTTGGAGGGGTTTTGGTCATATGGAAGTGGCTGCCCAAGGTGCCTCAAGGGGGATTGTTACTCTTTCAAACTCTCTTGAATGGACTGCAATAGAACATATAGCTTGGAGGGGTGTTCTCACATCACATTTTAGAAATAATGTCACAACTAAACATGTTTTAATCACAAATTTTTATGGGGCTCAAAACCTAGATGGTCAGAGGCTTCAATGGAAAGTTGTGCATAACATGAGAGTCTCAAGGTAAGATTTAAACTGGATTATTGCTGGGGCTTTTAATCCTAAATTATCCTCTAGAGATCAGGAAGGGGGAACCCCAATTTTGGACCCAAGGGATCAACTTATGATTGCCCAAGTCCAGTATTTACACTTGGTGGATATTAAATGCCCTGGAACCAACTATACTTGGACTAATAAGAGGAGGGAGCCACATAGCAGGAAGGTAAAGTTAGACCGTTTTTTGGTTTCAGAGGAGGCATTTGTAAAATGGAATACAAAATTTCAAATTTTGGAGGGTCCTGTTTCAGATCACTTTCCCATTTTGTTGGAAGGAGGGATTAAGACAAGGCAGCATCACAAACCGATTAAATTTGAAAATTTTTGGTTACAAAAAGAGGAACTTCGAAAGAAAATTCCACAGTGGTGGGAAGAAGGTCGCCCAAAGATATGGGATAGCAATGTTTAGATTCCACAAACAACTTCATTATGTCAAAGATCAACTGAAACAGTGGAGGCGAGCTAACAAGATAGACTTCCAGGTCCAAAGAGCTCCTTTGGTGGCCAGACGGGATGAGGTTCAAAAACACTTTAGGGAAGGAACAATTACAGAGCAACTCAAATTTGAGGATGATTCCTTGCGTAAAGCGATTGAGGACATTGACAACCAAGAGGAGACCTACTAGAAATAGAGAGCAAGAACCACTTGGTTATTAGAAGGTGATAGAAATACCAAATTTTTCCATCGGAATGCCTGTGCTAGGAGACAAATGAACAACATGAAAGCTCTTCAAGATGAGAATGGACACTCCTTTGATACACTTCCAGGTATGCATTCCCATTCAATGGATTATTTTTCTAAACTATTTAAGGAAAGTATGGTGCAATATGAAGAGGCTCAAAATGACATTATTGCTGTCATACCTTCTATTATCTCTGAAGAAGAAAATCAGACCCTTATTAAACCCATTGATAGAGAGGAACTAAAGAATGTGGTCTTTGGAATGAGCACCAAAAAAACTCCAGGTCCAGATGGCTTTCCAATTGAGTTTTTTCGAGCCTTTTGGGATAACTTGGAGGAGGATGTAATGGCTATTATAGAGTCCAGAGGTAGTACAAGAATGCTTAAAGCATTAAATCATACTTTCATTACCTTAATTCCAAAAGGGGAGGAGGGGGTACATATTTCATATTATAGACCTATTGCCTTATGCAATGTTATATATAAAATAATCACAAAGGTAATGGCTGAGCGGCTAAAACCTCTTTTACATAACATTATCTCCTCAGAGCAAGGGGGTTTTGTAGAGGGTAGGCAGATCATGGATGGGGTTGTTCTAGCTCAGGAGGCAATCCATTCAATGCAAACATATGGTAATAAAGGAATGTTCATAAAATTAAATATGTCAAAGGCTTATGATAGGGTGGAGTGGAGCTTCTTGTCAAAGATGATGGCAGCCTTTGGTTTCTCTCAAGATTGGATAGAATGGGTCATGAGTTGTGTTTCTACTCCGACATACTTAGTGTTAATCAAGGGTCTTCCCTCGTAACCGTTTGGAGCCACTCAAGGCCTTCGTCAAGGAGATCCTTGCTCTCCCTATCCTTTTCTCATATTGGTTGAAGGATTAGGTAGACTTTTCTTGAGGAGATGATAACAAGGTTTGCTAATAGGTATCAAGGTGGGTGAGGAATTTTTGACTCACCTACAGTTTGTGGATGACACATGATTGGTGGGAGTTTCCAGCTTCAGGGAAGCAAGAATGATCATAGATACTTTTAATGTCTACCTTAGGGCTACAAACCATGTCATCAATGATAAAAAATCCAAAGTGGTCTTTTTCAATCTTGCTCAAAGGCTTCAGGACAGAGTTTTAGAGATCTTGGGATTCACAAGGACTTCTCTCCTAGTGGTTTACTTGGGGGTCCCTTTGAATTTTAAAAAACTAAAAATAGATATCTGGAGGAATCTTTTGGATTGTATCAAGGACAAAATTAATCATGTCTCACAAATGGTTAAGCTATGGGGGTAGATTAACTTTTTTACTGTCAGTCATTCAAGCCATGCCAATTTATAAATTCTCTATCCTGGCTACCCCACATACTATATGGAAAGAGTTGGACAATATGGCTAGAAAATTTTTATGGGAAGGAGTAAAAGGAGAGAGGAAATGGGCCTTAGTAGGTTGGGACAAAGTAACCCAGCCTAAGGTAAAAAGAGGTTTGGGAATGAGAAGATCCAAGTTAAATAATAAAGCTTTGGCTGGAAAGCTTTACTAGAGGTGGATTTCCCAACCAACTTCCTTATTTAGTAGAATCCTAACTAGTAAATATTTGGGACATGTTAACCCAAATGAGGTGGGCCGTTTCCCTTTGGATGGTACTAGATCCTTAGTGTGGCAGGCTCTCAAGTTAGGATCTTAGGTAGTAAAAGATCGATTATTTTGGAAAGTGGGGAGAGGGGAGAAGGCATGATTTTGGACAGATTCATGGGATCAGTACCCACCTATCATTGTTGAATTTCTTGAATTGCAACCAATAAAAATAGCCATAGAAACTAAGGTATGGGTCCAAATTGAAAGTTATTTCTCCACTAGTCAGCTGGGGGATTATAATTTTAAGCAATTTAAGAAGTTGGATGAGTGGCCAATTTCAATCCCTCCGGATTTGGGACCCATCATGACTAAAATCTTGACAGAAAGATTTCTCATAGGTAGGAATGAGGAGGATGAATTAGCTTGGGGATATTGGAGCCTTGGTGTCTACACAGTGAAGGCTGGATATGACAAGATCCTTTCAGAGCCTCCCCCTCATACATATCAGGTTGAGGATTGGAGAAAGATTTGGCAGTCCAAGGGTTGGTCGAAAGTAAACTTTTTTGCCTGGCAGTTCATGCATAATGGAATTCTCACTTTTGATAATCTCATATGTAAAGGAATCATCGGTCCATATCAATGTGTATTATGCTACAAGAGCGAGGAAACAGCTGATCACTTGATGTTTGAGTGCCCATTCATGCACCAGATTTGGGAGAGATGGTTTTATATTATAAAATTCAAGTTAATGGTGACTTGAATCGGATTAATATCTCGGGAAATATGGAAGAGGGGTAGATTTAAATCTAAAGCTCTTTGTATTGGTTGGGAGCTTGGATTAAACTTTATTTGGTGGCAAGTGTGGTTGGAGAGAAATGCTAGAATTTTTAGAGAAATGTTTTCTTCTTTAGATGGAGTTTGGCAGGTCATTTGGAGCAAAGTCATAGAAAATGTGGTCGTCTATGCTAAAGAGGAAACTCAGGTTGTTATTAGGGCAATGGAAGAGGAAGTTGAAGTGCAAGAGGGATAGGATAGAGCTAGTTGGAAACCACCCCCAGAAGGTTGGATTAAAATTAATACTGATGGAGCTACAAAAGGCAATTCGGGTAGAGCCAAAATTGGAGTGGTTTGCTGAAATCATGTTAGAACAATGCTTTATTGGGAACTACAAGGCTTGGGAAGAGCCACAAACATTGAAGTAGAATCCATAGCTATCAAATATGCTTCTATTTGGGCAGTTAAACAGGGCCATAGGAGGATAATACTTGAATAAGATTCTCAAATAATGGTTGGAGATCTAGATTGCATGAGGAACTTTGCTTTGAAAGCATCGAGGTTGAGGATTCTTGTCACTCAAATTAAGGAATTATGGAGGGAATTAGGTGATGTGTTTCCAGTTTATGTGAGTAGAGATTTAAATAAAGTGGTCGACTTCCGGCTAAGATGGGTGCTGAGAAGGAGGTAGGGGTTCAGTTGCACAGTGACATGGCTATTAAGGATGAGGTCATTAGGCAGGGTCTTGAAAGGTCCCTGAGCTAATGATCAAAGAAAAATAAAAGGGAGGAAAGGTGTCGCGATATCATGACATGTTGCTTCATCATGACCAAGGGAGGAAAGGTGTCATGATTTCGCAACATGTTGCTTCGTCGCGGCCAAGGGAGGAAAGGTGTCATGATTTCATGACATGTTGCACCGTCGCGGTCACTGAAGGAAAGGTGTCACGATATCGCAACATGTTGCATCGTCATAGCCGAGGGAGGAAAGGTGTCATGATATCGTGACATGTTCACCATCGTGGCCAAGGGAGGAAATGTTTCACGATATCGTGACATGTTGCTTCATCACGGACAAGTGAGGAAAGGTGTCACAATTTCATGACATGTTGCTTCTTCACAGCCAAGAAAGGAAAGGTGTCACGATTTTGTGACATGTTGCATCATCGCGGCCAAGGGAGGAAAGGTGTCACGATTTCACAACATTTTGCATCATCGTAGCCAAGGGAGGAAAGGTGTAATGATTTCATGACATGTTGCATCATCATGGCCAAAGGAGAAAAAGTGTCACGATATCGCGACATGTTGCATCGTCACGGCCCAAGGAGAATAATGTCACGATATCACGACATTTTGCATCGTCATGGCCAAGAGAGAAAAAGTGTCACGATATCGCGACATGTTTCATCATCACGGCCAAGAGAGAAAAGTGTCACGATATCACGACATGTTTCATCGTCACGGCCAAGAGAGGAAAGTATCGCGATATCACGACATGTTTCATCATCGCGGCCAAAGGAGAAAAAGTGTCGCGATATCGCGACATGTTGCTTCGTCGCGACCAAAGGAGAAAACTATCGCGATATCATGACATTTTGCTTCATTGCGGTCGAAAGAGAAAAAGTGTCATGATTTCGTGACATGTTGCAACATCGCGGCCAAGAGAGAAAAAGAGTCACGATATCGTGACATGTTGCTTTGTCACGATTGAAATAGAAAAAGTGTCACGATATCGTGACTTGTTGCTTCGTCGTGATCGAAAGAGAAAAAGTGTTGTGATATCGCGACTTGTTGCAGCATCACGGCCAAGAGAGAGAAAGTGTCACGATATCACGACATGTTGCTTCGTCGCGGCCAAAGGAGGAAAAGGTGTCACGATATCATGACATGTTGCAACGCCGCGACCCAAGGAGAAAAAGTGTCACGATATCGCGACATGTTGCTTCGTCGCGGCCAAAGGAGGAAAAAGTGTCGCGATATCGTGACATGTTGCAACGTCACGGCCAGAAGAGGAAAAAGTGTCACGATATCGCGACATGTTGCATTTTCGCGGCCAAAGGAGAAAAGTGTCGCGATATCGTGACATGTTGCATTTTCACGGCCAAAGGAGAAAAGTGTCACGATATCGCGACATGTTGCATTTTTACGGCCAAAGGAGAAGAAGGAAAAAGTGTCGCGATATCGTGACAAGTTGCATCAACAGACCAAACTGATCCCCTTGTTAGCTAGTTAATGGTTTAAGAGATTTGGCTCCATTGCAAATATTCTTTTACTGTTGTAAGCATGTGTTCTCTCTGACTAATACTGGGAAAATTCTCTTCCTAAATTGTAAATGATCTTTGTTTTAATACAAGTTTTTTCAATTTTTTTCAAAAAAAAGAATAAAAGTAATCATTTTTCTTAATTGAAAGTATATAGAAAAGTTCTTCCTTTTTGTTTTGAATTTTATAGTTGCATCTCCTTGTGGTTGTCGACACATTATTGATGGTATTAGTGACATGTTTTAGACGTTTAAGGTGGAAAGAGGACATGTTGATGGGAAAAGAATAATATCCAATTGCAGCTTCATGTTAAAACTTGTTTTATTGAATTATAAAAATAACCAATTTTGACATGTCAAAATTTGTCAATTTTTATTGAGGAAATTTGTGAATTTTAAAAATTATAAAGGGAGATATTGATATTACATATTGATGCACTTGAGAAATATAAATATGTGGTTCAAGTTGGTACTTTGATTAAATATATGTGCATCTTCTAGGTTAAGCATTACATTTCAATGATTTCTTTCTTTATTAGTAGACAAAAATATTTCAAATGATATTTATTTCATAGAAGTTGTTGAGATTTTTGTATAAATGGATATATTTATATTTACTATTATTTTTAAGTCTCATAACATTTTTAGGAAAAAAGTAAGTAATTCAACTCAGCAAAAAAGTTGTTAGTTGGATTAAAAAATAATTTTCATTCAAGAATTTGGAACCTTATTGTAATATTTTATCATGAGAGAAAATTAGAGAAATGGTGGACCAACATTGCTAGATATGGTTTTTTCTAGATAAAATTATAAATTATAGGTGAATAAAATTATATAAGGTGAAGAATCCAATAAATAAAGCATAAGGTATGAAAATAATGTGAAATTATGAAGATTTTTTATCACAATCAAGTATTATTATCTAAAATTAAGAAATTAAAGGAAAAATATCTAACAAGCCCTCATAAAAGGTTCTAAATAATTTTAAGATAACATATTACTAAGTATGAAATATACCAGTGCATGTAAAGCACCAAGAATAAAAGTGAAGTTGGAAGAGGACCCTCATGAAAAGAGTATCAAAGATATTTAGAATATCTCTTTCATAAATTCATATTTATGTAATGCATTCATCTTTATGTCATAAATTGTTGCTTTGGATGTTTGAAAATGTTACTACATTGATGTTGAAGCTTTAAAATGGATATGAAATTATGTATACAAGAATATAAACCAATTGGTATGTATTATTATATATTATATTGAATTAATTTCCTATACTATTGTATTAGAGATAAGGAGTTATATTCCTAAAATAGTAACAATTATAAAATAATAAATAAATATTTGAAGTACCTCCAAAAAAAAAAACCTTTAAAGGTATATGGTTTCCTACAAATAATAGCATGAAGATATATTGAAAGGGAAGGTTTATTTCTATTTATCATTATAACAATATTACCATACAGTCTAAATCATTAGTTAAAATTATAAATAATAGGTGAATAAATTTTATAAGGTGAGGAATACAAATAATAAAGCATGAGAAAATACCCCTGCCTCCTTGGGTCTTACCCGAAAGTGGCATCCCTTTTGGGATGTTTTCCACAAATAAAAAAAAAAACATGAGAAAGAAAAATAGTGTAAAATTATGAAGTGTTTTTAGCATAATTAAGTATTAATATCCAAAGTTAATAAATTGAAGAAAAATTGTTGAAAAAGTCACATAAAATGTTTAAAATAATTATAAGATAAAATATAACTAAGCATGATATATGCCACTACATGTAAAGCACCAAAAACAAATGTGAAGTTGGAAGAGAACCCTCCAAAGGTGAAGTCTTATCAACATCTAAAAGGATTTCATACAAATCCTAAACTTGAAAGAAAAGTTCAAATATCATCATGAAAAGAGGCTCAAAGATATTTAAAATATCTCAATTAGAAATTGATTTTTATGTAATACATTGTTGTTTTAGGTGTTTGAGAATGACATATCATTTAGCTCCCTTCACTACATTGATGTTAAAGGTTTAAAATGGATATGACATGTTGTATAAACTAATATAACTATTTGACATGTATACTTATGAATAATGTTATATTAACATCTTATACCATTATATTAGAGATAAGAGGGGTTATTTTTATAAAATAGTAACAATTATAAAAATAATAAGTCAATATTTTAAAAATAAAATATATCCTATTAAAAAAGAGAAAAATATCTTAAAGGGAAGGGTATAAAGTAACAATTGGTATGTATTCTTATAGATTATATTGAATTAATTTCCTATACTATTGTATTAGAGATAAGGAGTTATATTCCTAAAATAGTAACAATTATAAAATAATAAATCAATATTTGAAAAAAATGCCTTAAGGGTATATGGTTTCCTACAAATAATAGCATCAAGATATATTGAAAGGGAAGGTTTATTTCTATTTATCATTATAACAATATTACCTTACAGTCTAAATCATTAGTTAAAATTACAAATACTAGGTGAATAAATTTTATAAGGTGAGGAATACAAATAATAAAGCATGAGAAAGAAAAATAGTGTAAAATTATGAAGCGTAATAAATTGAAGAAAAATTGTTGAAAAAGTCACATAATAGGATAAAATGTTTAAAATAATTATAAGATAAAATATAACTAAGCATGATATATGCCACTACATGTAAAGCACAAAAAATAAATGTGAAGTTGGAAGAGAACCCTCCAAAGGTGAAGTCTTATCAACATCTAAAAGGATTTCATACAAATCCTAAACTTGAAACAAAATTCCAAATATCATCATGAAAAGAGGCTCAAATATATTTAAAATATCTCAATTAGAAATTGGTTTTTATGTAATACATTGTTGTTTTAGGTTTTTGAGAATGACATATCATTTAGCTCCCTTCACTACATTGATGTTAAAGGTTTAAAATGGATATGACATGTTGTATAAACTAATATAACTATTTGATATGTATACTTATGAATAATTTTATATTAACATCCTATACTATTATATTAGAGATAAGAGGAGTTATTTTTCTAAAATAGTAACAATTGTAAAAATAATAAATCAATATTTTAAAAATAAAATATATCCTATTAAAAAAGAGAAAAATACCTTAAAGTGAAGGGTATATGGTATCCTACAAATAATAACATGAAGTTGTAATTAAAGGGAGGGTTTGTCTCTATTTATCATTATAACAATATTACCTTTTAGTGTTACTATAAAATTATCTTTATTATTTTATTAATTTTTGTTTAAGATTGGAATTAAATGATTTTGAGAAGAGAATAAATAAAAATGAAAGGATTTCAACCTTCAACTATATCACGCTTTAGAAGATTTTTATGGTAGCCCAATAAAACTACCTTATATGTTTGTTATTGTTGTTTCATTAATATAAGTATTTGAATAGTATGAATATGAGTTTAAGTTTTTTCATTCCACAATGAAATGACATATTTTTAATCAACAATAAATCCCAAAGTATTATATATATGGGATATGTTGTATTTCAACTGTTAATTTTATATTTAGGTTTAATATATGTAGATATAGGTGGTGATTAAATGAGCAAACAACATTTCTATAAATAATATAATTTATCCCCTCATACAATATAATTTCTCTTTATCAAAAGTAAAAAATATTCTTCCTACATATTTTAGTATTTTATTTCATCTTATCCTTTGCATTATATGGTCATTTCCTATTGTGGTTGTAAATACACTACATACGGTATTAGAGGCATGAATACCCATGAATTATTTCTTCGATATAGAAATTAAAGATAATATATAATGTATAGACTCATATTGGGATATTTAGTTTTAATAAAAAATAGTTTATTGAAAAGAAAACATTTAACAATTTTCAGTTTATCAATCAAATTTTTAGACATAGAGAAATATCATTATTGGATATTACTAGACATATAGACACAAAAATATAGTCCATACTAGTACTATAAATCTAAATGTGCACATATTTTAGCTTCGATTATAGCATCTTTTTCATAGAAATAGATATAGAAATATCTAGAATTATATATTTAAGGAAAGTAATTGTTTGTTTGGTAGAAGATTCTAGGCCAGGTGGCAACTTGCATGTGAGACAACCCTTGAGCATTAGTTTTAGGGTTATGAAGAGTATTTAAAAATGAAAAGGCTATAAATGCATGTATATATTTTTACATATTGAATTAAAGTTCTATTTAGGAGGTTGCCCCCTTGAAGAGGCATGTGATTATATTTTGTGATTCTATTGATATTAATATATATTATTTCAATATTTACGTGGATGTACTTATTTAAACTAGAAGGTTTTTAACATTATCTCTCTCTCTCACTCACTATATATATATATATATATATATCATAAGAGATAGAGTGTGTGTGTTAGAAATATTCTATATTTTTTCATTATTAAACAATGAGGGTTTTGAGAGGATACCACAACCCATTGTATCCACTCTTGAAGGAGACCAAATTACAACCACTATCATAGGATTTCAAATAAGATTGAAATCCCCTCAATGATCACCTATAAACTATATCTTAACCATGCCTACAAGCAGGATCAACCACCAGGTCTAAAAGATAACCCAAGACCATTAAAAAAGATACAAAAAAATAGGACAAAACACCAAAAATATTAGGGTTGTGAAAAATTCAAACCCAATGATAAAAATTTAAATAGGTAGTCCTAGATATGATTCACCTCCTCTAAGGATTCAACAACAATCTTGAGCATACCCAAAATAATATTTTATTTCTCAACAATGCTCTTGATTGACTACACCAACTTATGGAGTGATTCTTCTCGAGTAGAGTTAAAAGTTTTAAAACCATCGAGCATTGCCTGATACAACAAGAGAGATGAAGAATAATTTTTGATTTCATGATTTAGGAATTCTTCTCAAATAATCTTACGGATCACCTCTTTATAATTCCCCTCACTCCTTTTGATGTTATTGAGAGGTCTCCTGACTTCTTACTATCTTCATATTTTTTGAAAGAGATTGCAGTTTAAATAAGCACATCCACATAAATATTGAAATAAAAGTAGTAATTCATGAAAGAATAAAATATTGCAATACAAAATGGTAATGTAATAATCTATATTAATATCAATAGAATCACAAAATATAATCACATGCCTATTTAAGGGGAAAACCTCCTAAATAGAACTTTAATTTAATATGTAAAAAGAGACACATCCATTTATACCCCTTTTTTTTTAAGATTTTTCATAGCCCTAAACCTAATGTTCAAAGGTTGAATCACATACAAGTTGCCACGTGAGCTATAATATTCTACCATACAAATAATTACTTCCTTTATAATGGTTACAAATGGCCCCACTTATTTGGGTATCTCAAATACAAAAAACTATAACAAAAAACTACATAACATCATTAGGATGGGATCCCAACATTAGAAATGGGATAATTATATAATACTGTTAGGATGGCATCCTAAAATACCCTTCCCCTTTAAAAATATTTGTCCTCAAAGCTATAGATGAGGAAATCATTGTTGTAGTTGGTGTAGGGACACCCATGTAGGATATTTATGTTATAATCCTTGCCATTCAATAAAAAAATTAGTAATGTTATGGTTTTGGAGGGTGTGTAGCCTCTAATCCAAAATTTATTCAAGATCAAGAATGGTAGATCATTCTTCATCCAACATTGGTAATGTGTATTGAACCTATACCTTATTACCAATAACCTTATTTAAGGAGGAGGTGAAATACTAGATAGGTCCTAAAAGTAATCGAAAGAGCAAATTTTAGGCCATTTAATTGACTCATTGTAACACTTATTAGGGACCATAGTAATTGGCTACAATTTTCTAGCACTCATGGAGCTAGAGTGAGCATCGTTTGTAAGGATGCAGGACAAGAAAGAATATTTCCCTCACTTTGAATATGTTCTAAGAATAGTGTCTATTTGATGCATATGATTCTAGGCCAATTTAGTTTTTTATTAAGTTGTCTAAGGACGATCACATGTTGGTTGAGAGTGGAATTGACAACTTGAACCTTGGAGCTTATTAGAATGTATGAGGAGGGTGTTTTTGGAGGAAGACCGTAGACCACTTTAAAGGGTGTAACCTTGGTAGCAATATGATATGAAGTATTATATCATCATTTAGCAAGAGTGAGTCATTTGACCCATTTTTTATGATGTTTTGATGCAAAGGAATGAAGATATGTTTCCAAGAACTTGTTTACAATTTTGGTTTGGTCATCATTCGAAGGGTAATATGACAAAATCATTTTAAGTTGAGTGCTCTAAAAAATAAATAGTTCCTAACAAATAGGACAAGTAAAATTAGGGTATCTATCTCACACAATAGATTTAGATATTCAATGAAGATGGAATATGGAGTCTAAGAATATTTGAGTAACTATGGAGGTGATGTTAGAATGGGATAAGGAAAAAAAAATTGTTTAATTTTTGAGAGAATCCACAACAACTAGAATGATTGATTTTTCTCTTTATTTGGGTATCCCTTAATTAAATCCATAGAAATATTCATCCACACCTATTCTAGAATTGGTAGGGGTTGAAGGTTTCGTAGAGAACACCAAATTTTGCCTTTCATCCTTTAACACCTATCCCTTTTTTCTATAAAAAAAATTAAATATCTCTTTTCATTCCTTTCCAAAAGAAGGATCATTTGGTCCTTTTATTGGTTTTCAAAATATAGAATATCCCATCAATAGTGATGCATATATTTTTATAACATAAATTCTCACATTTGTGAATTTTATGGAATGGCAATCCCCAAGCGTATACAAGGCATAAGTTAGCCTCTACTAAGATATTTTGGATCAAAGTTTACAAACTAGAATCCTTGGTTGTTTCTTTGTGGATTTGATTGATCCATTGATAAAGTGGTGTAGATATAGCATTTAATATACCCTAATATTCATACTATCAAGATACTATATCAACCACTATATTTTGTTTTTCTTTTTCATATGTCATTTCATAATAATATCCCAATAATTTTGACACCCATATTTATTGTTTGGGTGTGGCTTCCCTTTGCTTCTAGAAATACTTAAAAAATTTATGATCGTTTTGATTGAAAAGTGACACCCAATGATACATGACCTCTAATGATTAAAAATGTATGAAATGACTAGCATATACCTTTTATAAGTGGATTTATCCAAATTTTTTCTTAATAGTGCTCTATTGGTGAAAGCCAATGGTATTTCTCCTTACATCATAATTAACAAAATTGCTAAAAATATCACTTTCAATAACAAAAGGTTTACAAAATTCAAATATTGTTTACTCTAGAGTGGTTTTTATAGATTTTTTTGATTCCTCTAAATCTTGCTCTACTAGTTTTAACCAAATAAAGGATTTTTTTCTCAACATTGTTATTAAAGGAACCACTATATTTTCATATTTTTTTATTAGATTAAGAAAAAGGGTTTTGAAATGAGTCCCTTAACCTTTTACATATGGTTCACTAGAAGCAAACCATAAAACACTAAAACAACCAATAAACATAGATTAAACTAGTAAAATAAACCCAAAATTGACGACTTGCATCTTGTAATCCACACATAGGACCCAAAATTAACTACCAGTGCTAGTAGGTGTAGAAAGGTGGCTGATCAGACCAACTCAATGGGTAAACAATAAAGGGATCAGGTATCCCTCTGTGTAGAGGACTACTAAACCTACATGTACAAGGGTGTACAAATTTATGATTACTCTAGAATTTCCCCCACTAGCTAATTCACTTCTTGAGTGAAATCCATAATAATTTTCATCACACCCAAAATTGAGTATCACTTGTCCTCCACCAATTTGATCTTCTAGATTAGGTTATATTTTTCTCCATAAGTGGAAGGAGATATATGAGCATACTCTATGGATTTACCTTTCTTCTTGGTGTGGCTCAGGTCTTTTAAGCCCGATTGTACTAAAGTAGTTGGTGGATCATCTTTTTAAATTTCTTTTTGTATATCAATTTGGACCATTTCGCTCTTCCTCCCCTAATTCCTTTGGTAGACACCAAAATATCTCTAGAACATCTTCTGCTCTCTATCACCTTTGGTGCGTCAAGGGGGCTCTCCATATCATCATACTTCGAGGACTTTAAACTCAATCTCCTAGATCAGTTTGACTTTATTCCTCTCACTCCCCTAGCAGAGAGAGAATTTTTTTTAATATTTTTTCCTTCCCCTATCTCTGATGAGGTAAACATTTCATCCCCTTCATTATAATTTATCAAACAAATGGAAATGGACTGCAAAGACTCCACGTTAGATACAATGGGTGTTGGGATAGGTTTGAATTCAATGGACCTAATGGTATTTGCAACTACCAAGCCTGTTTTCTTAGATACTTTTTCAAACACTAGCAAAGAAAACCCTTGATGTATTAGATCTAATTCTCTACCACATTGCACATCCATTAGGGTTATGCATAAGAGGTTGGACTCAAAATGTACTTGTAAAAAAATGGTGAATCCTAATAAAAATCAAGGTGAATCATGGAGAATCCTAAGGAAATCAAATCGATCATCTTCACACCAAAATTTGGTGTATTTGAAGCCCTAAAATGTAAGGTCATATTTTGGGCTATGTTTGACCTATTAAATTATCTTACAACTTTAAAAAATCACCACCATTATATCATTCTTGAAAAGAGCTTTCCAACGAGGACAAATATGCCTATGTTTGAATATATATTGTGGTGGATTGACCCTAAGACAAAATTGGTCCTAAAAATTTTAGGCGAATGGGCCGATGTCGAGGGTCCTCATATTCATCAATTTATAATTTTAAAAATTCTAATATTCACCCAATTTGTGAACATTTGTCACTGTACATAACCCTAACATCCATCATGTATTTTTGCATTGATTGGAAGAGGAATGCAGGGATATTCATCCATATCTCCCTTCTAAAGTGATTCAAAAATATCACATGGAAAATTAAATCAACATCATTAGAAGGGTCTAGAGTAAAATAATCCATTATAGCAACTACCACTCTATCCCAAGGAGGAATGAGAACCTTTGCATTAAAACCATTTTGTTCCCTTGGGAGGTACTCATTCTCACCCAGAAAGAAACTAAATTTCCTAATTGAATGCTTTTTCCTATTATAAGAGTAACCATCTAAGGGCATATCAATGATTTTATTGATGAGCTCTAATGTGAATTCAAATTCTAAGTTGCCCACCTTCACCCATCCTTAATTCCACAAATGCACCATCCACCTGGAGAGAATCATATTGTGACTATGGAATTTTTGGATGCAACCTAGGAGATCTCCCATTTTCAAGATCTTCTTCACTTCATCATCAGCAATCAATGAAGCCAGTTCTAACCTTGGTTTCAAAGGGAGGGACATTGGAGCTCTTCTTTTATATTTACCCATAAAAGTCGTAAATAGAACCAAGTACCAACTACTAGATAACAAAAGGACCTACATATATTGTTCAGACCCACAAAAGCAAGGAAACACAAGGAGGATAGAGGTAAGACTATCTAAAGAAAGTCTACAACAAGATAAAAAGGAAAGGAGATATAGGGGCATGGCCACATAAATTTCATCATTAACAAAAAAATACACAGCTTCCATTCCAATACATGATGACTCCGACGAACATAAATCCAACACATTGAAAATCGACACATGAGTGAAACTAAAAAAATCAACATCTTCCAACCGCTAAGCTTGAAATCCCATCTCGTAACTCTTAGCAGATGTAAATTTCCTAGACTGGGTCATTGCCATTAATGGAGCCAAGTGAATAGAGAAATTACATTTCTTGATAAAATCAACCTTAGGCTAGAACCACTTAAACAAAGTGTCCTTAGGGGTACCACCCGTGAGGGGAAAAATGATTTCTCTGAACTCAAAACCACTATGGTCACTATAGGAATATTTATCCCACATTGGCATGTTTTCTAGCCTCCTCTGTGTATTACCACCTAAGATTTACATCAACTTAAAAACTTTTAAATTCCAATGGGCACAAAAGAGAGAATAGAGATCAACTTCAAATGCATGCCAAGTACCATTCTGCCAATTTGAATTCAAAAATAAGCAATTAATAGAACTGAAAAGTTGTGAAAACTGCCCTCATTTATGATAATGAAGTTTCCTAATCTATCTTCAATCAAGGCCTTGATAGACATTAATGTTACTTCACATTAAATAGATTTAAAATTTCCAGCAAAAAATTATCTTTCGATATGGTTAGACTTGAATAGGAAGTACATGATTGGCAAAAAATCTGCCAAATCATTGCCTTCTCTAAAAATGTGGTTGAAACAAATTTTTTCCATCCTCTAGAGCCATATTCTTGACTTCATCACCATTTTTTAGATATTCCAACTCATAGTTATGGAGGATTTTAGAATATTAATAACATTCAAGGAGTCTTCTTCTACCATAACTCTCCTAGCTCCCACTTCCTGCAACAATTGTATACCTTGGTACGTAGCTATAGCTTCTGAATAATGATAGGATTGATGTAATAAATGCTATGCAAATGTCATGACTATTTCACCTCTTTTTTTTTTATTATTTATCCTACACCAACTAAACTTAAATTATATTTTTACGCATCATCGAAATTAAGTTTAAACCACCCATAAGGGAGCACATATTTAGGGTTAGAGTATCAAGGGCTATATGGGAAAAAACTAATGCTGATTCTAATTCAACTTTAGAGGAAGGGATTTTATAAAAAAATTATCATCTCTAGGGACGCATGGTAAATGTTCTCAATAGAGCTCCAAATAATCTTGCAACTAACATTCAAATAATTCCTTTTACTATTTTTGAAAGCTTTAATTTTCCTCTATTTTCCTACGACCCAAGGGACATGTGGAAATAATAAATTCCATAAGCATATGAGTCTATGTGAGACAAATGGAGGAGCCCATTGATAAAACAAATCATCTAGGGATTACGAAAGCATGCAGTATACTCCTAGTTTATCCATAATAAAATTGAAAACTTCATCGAAAAAAGGACACTAAACAAACAGATGATTTTTAGACTCCAACTCAGCTTCCCATAGATAAAATATATTTGTAATCATCATACCTCTCTTCTATATATTATTGATAGATAAAATCTTGTTCTACACTATCTTTTTATATTTCTACACAATTTTTTTGCAATACTTGTTCAGTCCTAACAATCCTTGAAGTTCCTTAACAGTTTAAGGCTTTGGTCACTCTTCAAAAACTTGAATATTTTTAGGATATACATTAACTCATTTTTTGTATGTAAGGTGACCCAAATACTCTACTTAGTGTGGACTAAAATAACACTTCGATGATTTGGAACAATGTTAATTTTTGGACAAACATTACAAGGTCTGATCCAAATGTTGGAGATGTTGCTCATTAAAGAAAACTAGAATGAGTTTGTGAAACAAGGGCAAGAAATTGGCATTCATAAAACTTTCAAATTTTAATGGTGTATTGGTTATACCAAATGGCATAACCAAAAATTCATAATTCCATTTGTGATTCCTAAAGGAAATTTTATGAAGGTTATCTTCCTTGAGTCAAATCTAATGGTATCTTTATTGCAAATCTAATTTTAAAAAATATTGGGCACCATGTAACTTATCTAATAACTCATAAATAATTGGAAATGAAAATTTATCTTTAACACTTATTTTATTGATTTTTCTAAAATACACACACAAATGCCAAGACCCATATTTTTTCTACACCCATAACACTTGGGAAGAATAGGCACTAATGCTAGGATGAATAAACCCTATAGCAAGTAGTTCCTATACCATATTCTCAAATTTTTATTTATGGACATACATATAACTATAAGGAAAAATATTTTTAGGAATACTACCTAGAATAATCTAAATTACATGGTGATGAGGACAAGAGGTAATCCTTTTGGTTCCTCAAATATTGAGGTATATTTTGGCATCAAAAGCTATAATTCCTCCTGATGATCCTTATCCCCATCGCCTAGATATTGTATATCAAATATTTAGACCACAACTCCATGTAATGACTTTTTTAATAGTTTCTCCATCCTATGAGATGAAACAAGTTGAGTAACACTAGCCTTCATGCCCTACAAGGTGTACTATATTCCCTACTCACTAAATTTTATCTATGGCTCAAAAAAACCCATAATATTGTGTCTAATATTCTCATCCACTATGCTTCAAAAAAAATGTCACACCCACCTAGGAATAATGCAAAAATATTTAACTTATGATTACACTCCCCCTATGTACCTTGATATTTTAAAACTTTTCTTTACAAGGCAAATTTACTCCATTAGAAATCATGACTTCAAAGGAGTTACATGTTTTTATATAACAATTGATCTATTTTATCACTCTTGGATCAATAAAGTTAGGTATGCTTATACAATAAATGAGAATTATTACTTATTATCCTCTGAAGTGTCCTATCGCCTTTTTGGTCTAGGGAGTTGATATACCTACTAGGTCATGCACAAATATATTGGTCGAGATTCTTCTGGGATTCTAGCTATTCCATGTGTTCCTCTTCATCATGATCCTCTTCCACATCTAGATATTTTATGGTTGTTGTCTCATCAACATCAAGTAAATATAGTTTTTTATGCACACATTTATGTTGTGGAGAATACTTCTCATCATAGTTATAACATAGCCCTTTGGATATTCTAGCATTTGTCTCTTCTCATATAAAATTTATGATGGAAAGAGAAATTTTGGTAGGATTTGATGTTGGCTTGGATGAAAAAGGTGCCCATGATTCTAAAAACTTGGAGGTGTATCCTCAAGCCTTAAACTTATCTTCTACCAATATATCCAATGATATTTTATGTTGTAATTTGTGTATCCCTAGCATTTTAACTTTAGCCTTAATTTCATCCTTTAAACTTCTCATAAAATAGGTTTGAAAGAATTTGGGACTCAAGCTAGTGGTATGATTGATCGAATTTTCAAACTAAGATTGAGATTCTTGAATAGTTAAAGTTTTTAGAGTTTAGAAAGGGCTTTTATAAAATCATCATACTCATGAGGACCAAATCAAGTGAGTAATTATTTCTCAAGTTCAATTCAAGTAATCTTGGGATGTCCTTTTTTGATCTATTGATACCATTTTAGGGCATATGATTCAAGATTAAAATATGAAATTGTGATATGTATATATTATGGGATGTTATGAAGATTGAAATATTATTTTATCTAATACAACCATCCCTCTATATCCTTTCCATCAAACTTTGGAACGTCTAATTTGGGAATTTTATATCCATCATTATTTTGTGCTTCTCATTCCTAATTTTTGGGTTCTCTACCCTTACAATCATAAGAACCAAATTGACCATGTGTATGGATTTTACTACTGAAATGATATTCCAAGCATGCAATTTTTCCATTTACTTCATATGTTATCTCATTATATTCCCTTGTCACATAGGCCATGGAGTTATGTAATATTTTGAATTCATCCCTTAAATATTGTAAACCATCCCTTAACTAATTTACCAAATGGTCCTCCCATTGAGTCACTTGAACAACAATTATTTTATCCATTTCTTGTACCTTTTGTTGTTACCTAGTACCTATAGCCATATGCTATGATTTTTGACTATTTAATGATACTAAAAATATAAATACTCTTTCTATAGTTATTATTTTTAGTAATGGTTTTGTAAAAGTATTTGGGTGCTATATGAAAATAATCACCTCAAAGAGATTATTAGAATGTACTAGTACTCCACATAATTTTTTTGTTACTTGATAGTTTTTTTTATTCAAGTGTCATCTATTTTTTCTTGGTCTTTTTCAACCATAAAATAAATTTTCTTCTCTATTTTTGATAACTACCTTGTCTGTTGCTATTTGTTTCATAACTTCCTTAGTAGGATTTGTAGTATTAGTTACTGACAACTACCTAATCTAACTCTATAACTCATTCTCTATGATTGTCTTGGAAGAATCTATTATGATTGTTAGTAACACTTGCCTTGGTTGATGTGATTCTTGACTGTTATTGACTATGTACCTAGCTTAATTTATGACTATTACTAAAAACTAAATGTATGACTATTACTGACAACTACCCTAGTACACCCTATCTTGACTATTACTTTTACTCCAATTTTATTCATTTTTTTTAGTACAATTAATTCTATAATAGTGTAGTCTCTTCAATATACTTAATTTTTGTAGTAGGTTTTTGGAATTAAGGTCCAACATGTAACAAAAATATGGCAACTCTAGGCTAAGGTGTGTGTACTATCCATAGCCCTCTATTATATTGTAGCAAAGAATAATAATTCTCAAACCAATATTTTAGACCACTAGTCAAGGAGGATTCCATGCATACCCTTAAGTGCACTACCCATATCTCTAACCATATAGGAGGGTGGTTTTCTTAAGTGTTGTTTTTTATGTAATGTGGATAGATACATGATCAAAAAAATTACCATGACTAAAGGTTTTCCATAATCCTAAGGGGTCTCCTCATAGAACCAAAGATATGTGGGATATCAATTCTATATATAGGTGTTGTCTAAGGTCTAGGTATTTGATTATGGTCCCTCCTCACGTCATTAGATGTTTTACAAGGAATATGACTTAGTTATTAATTACAACTTCTCTATGATATTTAAAACTCCTAACACAGGGTTTCTAACCTATTAAACTAAAACAAAGGAAAAACATGTCTTTATTTTTAGAATAATGAGTATAAAAATGAAAACGAGAAAAAATTATACCTAATAAGTCAAAATGGTAAGGTAGGATATGTTGTAGTCTTAACGAAACAAGACCTTGGAAAATTGTTTTATACCACTTGTTAAAAATATTTTAGTTAAGGTCCAAGGTGTAGACCAATTGGTTCATCCAAACCCCATAAGGGGGAAGGAGGTCCAAGGTTCAAATCTCGAGTCTCGTTGGACTGAATGTTTTTCCCTTTCCTAGTGCTTTTAGTGGCGTAAAAAGTTTAAAATTATTGTGGCATGACAATTATAGGGGTGGACTACGCAAAGATCTGTGTGGTAGCTTCCAGGGCAGACAACGTAGAATATTGTGGTAGCCATAAAAGCTAGATAGCTCGCCTGCATTCATGGTGGCTACCGATTCCACCATGTTAATAATATATATATATATATATATATATATATATATATATATATATATATATATATATATATATATATATATATATATATATATATACATTAGTTAAAATAAGCACATCCACATAAATATTGTAATCTGGAAATTAATTTAGGAAAGCACAAAATATTGCAATACAAAATGGAAACACATTAATATATTATAATATCAATATATTCACAATATAGAATCACATACCTCTTCGAGAGGGCAAACTCCTAAACAAAACTTTGATTCAATATGTAAAAATAGATACATCCATCTATGCCCCTTGAATTTTTAAAAACTCTTCATAATTCTAAACCTAACATGCAAGGGTTTGCTAACATGCAAATCGCTGACTAAGCTAGAATATTCTTCTAAATAAATAATTTTATTCTTTATAATGGTTACTCTTCATCTAAAATTTACCTAAGTGAATGGGATGCACTCTCAATACCTTGAACAAGATATTATATGCCTTAGAAATAAGGGTCTCTAAGACAACCTCTAGAGAAATCTAGTTCCTATGTGCCTAGCTAATATGACTAAATGGGGTGTTGCAGACTAAACTAAGATGTAAAGGGTTAGAGAACTAAGCTAAAAGTGGTGTGAATTTGGTAACATCAAGAGACATAATGTAGAGAGTATCATAATTTGAATTTATATTAAAATACCTAACAAGGAAACCTACATTCCTTATATTTTTTAAAAATTAAACATGAAGAACTTTGAGCATTGCTAAGTTATTCCAGAACTATAACAGTAAATCTAGGTAGAAATCTACATCGTACAACAACTATAGTAGAATTATCCATTCCTAGATTTAATAGAAATGCTTAACTACTTATTAAGACATACATACATGTTTAGCACAAGATATGAGAAAGACTCTAGATAGTAATCCAATATTCATTAAAAATACATATGACCTCAATCAATATAGCTATGTCAATTGTAAACACCAAAGATCCAATCATCAAAATGGCTTACATTCAGGTATATATAGATTTAAAATTATAGTTGGTTATGCTATCATCATAGTTCAAGGAGTGGATTGCAAGTTTGTGAAGTTGTTATAGTGTATGCTCTTTGTTGTCTAGTTAATTTTTTTATAACCAATTAGGCACTATGGTGCTTATATGGATTGCTCTTATTCTATCTCAAGGAGTGGCAGTTGATACATATTCATCTGGTGCACAGGATTTTATAACAGGTCTATTTTTCTCTAGCTATTCCAATACCTCCTTAGCTATAATGGTACAAGTGTTAGTCAAAGAAACTAGGAGTTAGAACATTTTGATAGCATACTAACCTTTTAGGAGCACATTTGGGTATTTTGGTACACATTTTTGTTTGATGTCTCTTTTACCTCTAACTATCATTTTTTCAAATATCAAGGTCTATTCATTACTACCAGATATTTTTGTGCCCCATGCTAACATCAACATTCAAAACCGTCAGATTCTCTTTTGGTTTCTTTACTTGATGACGCGCATTATCAGACATCATATGCAATTATTACCTTATGATTTTATTTTTTATTACTTTGCTAAGCCATGTTTTTATAGTGTTTTTTCTGATATAAGCATTCAAAACCATCCAAAATTTAGGGTTACCATACTCAGCAGATGATGTTATTGTGTTGGATTTCAAACTCTTATACTTATTAAGTTTCTTATTTCAAGGATTCAAATGCATTTCCATGTTAAGCTAAATAATTTATGCTCTCTTGTTGACATCAACATCATTATATACTTGGGGTGTTGCATGTAAGATAATAGGTTTAAATTGCCTTTTTGCTAACATCAAAACTCAAAACTATATATCCATCTTAGCCAAAAATTGGACTAATCTTGCTTAAGTCAAGCATCATATGTTGGATATTTTCTTTATAATTGCTAACATCATTACCCTAGGATTTTTAACAATAATTTGATACTTAGAAAAATTATACACCTTTTCTTGCATGCTTTGTCTTTCTCTAATCTAGCCTTTATTATAGATATCTGATGGCCTTACTTAACAAATATGCAGGGTATTTTATTGATAAAATTGATCTCCTTATCTAGATATGGATGTGGGTCAAAAAATTCACCCACAATATCGGTGCCTCATAGGGGTTTTCTAGTTGTAGAAACATAGAATCCATCTAGCCTTATCCACTTCAGTCATGGAGTCAAAATTGAAACAAAAAATAAACAAAAATTCAAAAATTTCTTGCATAAGGGTCGTTCTTTTAGAAGCTATCAGTCTCTAAAGTATCATATTTATTATTGGGTTTTCCTTGCTCTACAATATTTTCTCCCCATGTTTCTCCCAATTGACTAGATATTTGAGCTATTAAAGGTTCTCATGGAAGCTAAAATAGCCTACATATTTTATCCCATATTATCTTAGAAGGAATATTTACTGCCCAAAATTCTTGGAGGATTTTCTAGAACTAATAGTAGCAATCATAAGAAGGGTCCTTGTATCACTACATAAATTTTAGTTTTTTTAGTAGCATAACAAGCCTATGAAAGTATATATTGATTTGATCTATAATTAGAGGCTTAGGCAATGTATCAACTTCACTTTCATTGCTCACCTACTGATCCAAAAGTTGACTTAGTTGCTATTGACTGTAAAAATATCCATTTACATCTCAAAATACTTGAAATACAAGTTATGTGAGTTCATGGAGATATAGGTTGACCTTTTTATTTATTTCCTTGAGGGAATTAAATATTTCCCCTCCCTCTACTGTTATTTGGCTTCCTTCAATGATGTGAATTGTATGAAACTTGGATTTCCCCATGTACCCTTACAAGAATTTGAGGAATTGAGGGTATTCTTGTTTGGTCCTAAGCATCTATTGGGAAATGTTTTTGTATTCTATGTTGATCATCAATTATTCCTTAGCTCTTATTAATTATTGCTTAAAATCTCGGATTAATTTCATTGTACTAGTTTCTCACCTCATAAGAGAAATTGTATTTATTATGACATTCTTGATCTTTATCCAATACTGGTTCTTGAATTGCTTCAACATATCTCTAGAGATCATCTTACCCTTAGGCTCCTGAACTACTTCCAAGATCTTTTTTTTTTTTTGGAGCTTCATTCTTACTTCTTCTAATTCTTTTCCTTGTGCATGAACTTTATTGCATTCTTGTTGTAATTGCCCCTTCCATTTTTGTATCTCTTCTTCCTTCTATTATATTGTTCCTCTATGGGATATTTTTCTATTATCTATTTAGGTTCAGGATTTCTTTATTGGGACTATATTTATTTGTCTTCTCCTTTCCCATTATTTGATCTAGATTATTTATCTTAATTTTTAAAGTTTTAATATTTACATCTAACTGATTACTTTTAAAAAATAGAATATTTGCCTCAATGCATAGATTCAATACAATATCTACCTTAAAAATATCAAAAATATTGTATTTTTACACTTTAACATTATAGTATTCCCTTGTCACCTCTACAACTAGCTTTCTTACTTTCGATTATGCAATCATATTGACATGTTCTCTAGCAATTGGATCTATAACACCATATGTCTAGGTGGTCACTAGTTCTATTTTATCTTGTGGTTGTTGTTGCTTTGCCCTTTTTGTGTATTTGCTTCGATGTCTTAAATCATCAAAAAGAATTTTAACAGAGGGTTTTGAATAGTAAGGGAAGGTGTAAAGATAGAATGGAAGGGTGATAAAATTGAAAATGAAGGGTTTATTGCTATGGTAGTAGGTCTTACAAGGGTTTTATTATTTACAATAGTTGAGGTTACTTGTGCCTCCTATACATGTGGTGTGGTTTCTATTACGAATTATATGGTAGTTAGGGGAGTGGTTTCATTATCAAGGCTAGGTGGTGAGGTGTTTTTTTAGGTGGAGACTATTGAGGTGGTGGAAATTTCATAAAAATAACAAATTGAAATAAAAATACATGTTCCTTTCACTTTTGATGTTAATTTTTGGATTGTTACATCAACTACTTTTATATGTGCATCAGACCATAGTACAAACTACTTATAATGTAGAAAGTCAAATTACATCTACATTTGCATTATTTAGTGGTACTTAAATAGAAATAAAGTACAACTAAATATAGTTATTCTGAATTTGAATGAACTTGAAAGTATACAAAAGGAGATGAAATTGATAGCTAAGAAGAAACTAATCTAACCAACTAGCTACCAATCCAACCCCACATGAAGTTTCACATGGTTAAAATAATAAAATAATATTCATAATACATTGGATTTCCTCATCATTCCTCCCCACTATATAAGCATTAGACTCCAATTATTTTACAATAAAGTGGGAGAAAACTTGGAGTATCAGGTACCACCAATCTTGCACTCCATATTACAATTTTGCAAGGACAATTGCTTAGAAAGCATACAAATGACTTAGACAAAATTCCATAATAGACCTTATACACCTTAATACAAGCATAAAAATTAATTAATTATTCAAGATAATTAACTAAATAATTTTTTCCCTAATTAATTAATTAATATTGATTTTTTATTAATTAAATTTAATTTATAATTATTTTTTTAATTAATTTTTCTCAAATAAAAATGTTATGCATGTGGTCAATGTTGATTGCATATGGCCTATGTGGAGCATGGCATACACAGGTGTACCATGCTCCACATGGGGGTGCATGTTGGCATGTCTCATGCATGTGAGTACACACATGAGGCATGTGCAAGATTGAGATGGTATAATGGGTATGTGTTAATGCCTATCATGTGGCCTCCCATTTAGGGAGTGCATATATTGGATGTGATTCCCTTTCACATGTAGGGAGCACATCTATTAGATGTGCATCCATGTGAATATGTCTTTCCCACATAGGGAGCATGTCCATTGGAAGTGTATAGAGCATGCCCCTTGGATGTGCGTCCTTTGTGAGCATCCAAAGAGAAATGGAGTGCATACTCCCATGTGTACATGGAGAAAGGGGAAGCACATAGGGAACTATGCATACCTACCACACATGCAAGAGAATTATGAGCTCTCATAGGGAAAAAGGGTTGAACCCATTTTTTATATATCTTTGCATGCAACAGTGTTTGATGGAAAAATAAAAAAAATTGTATCATATTCGAGTGAAAGCAATTTTTTACAATAAAGAAAAACTAACAATATGAACCAATATTTAGTGCACATAGTAAGGAAACAAATCTAGAGTTGCTAAGCTATGGAGGCCATAATGGTGGCAAAATAAGTGGCTAGGGATTACTAATTTATTCAAATATGGTAGATGGAAAATAACGTAGAATAAACGATGTAGTTGCATAAAATATCACTACAATAGGGGCCACATGGGTAGGAGGTCTCATTTCTTCTATATTTTGTTCCTCAAACTCTTATTCTTTGAGATCTACTATGATCAGGCCCTTAGAAAAACCTTTGAAACTTTTAGCTTTATTTTCTATTGATTTTATTATTGCTTAAACAGCTACATAAGGGCCTTCTTCAGAGAGACCTTCATTTTTTTAGTTTTCATCAGAAAAAATAGCAGCATTAACTTAAACAATAGCTTCTAATTTATCTTTAAAAAAATATTATATTTTTCTACTTCAAGAGCATCATCGTCTAGTGGAAATATGATGGATGTTTCCTCATCCATAGACCTTGGTTCAATTTTAGGTGTTGCTTCAAGTTTATTTTTATTTCTTCCATTTCAAAAAGAAGATTTTCTACTTCAACAAATGCTTCTTTTGTTACCTTTTCTTCTACCAACTGGGCAACTTGAATCTATTAGATATTAGAGATGAACATTTTGAGTTGTTTCTCCATCTCTTCAAAAGTTATCATGGTGTTCACAAGAGCAAAATCTATTGCTCTCATACTCCTAATGTAGAAATTCAAATTCTATCTGCATTTGCATTATTTAGTGGTGCTTAAATACCACTAAAGTACAACTAAATATAGTTCTTACAAATATGAATGTACTTGGAAGAATACAAAAGGATTTGAAATTGATAGCTAACAAGAATCTAAAATAATCAAATAGCTACCAATCCAATCCCACCTAAAGTAACATGTGGTTACAATAATGAAAAAATATGCATAACGCCTTGGATGTCCTCATCTACTCCAAATGTAGTCTTTTATTTGATCTTATTTCCTCATTTTCTTCAATTCTTGCATGTTCTTTTCTCTCGTGCTTATCACTAGATCCTTCTTGTAGAGCTAAAAGTTTGGTTTTTTCCACACCTATTGCATCAGCTATTTTTGTTATGGATGTTGTATTATGTGCTTCTTCTATTTTAATATCATGTTATTTCAGTCCTCCCTCACTAGATTCTGATGTTACCTCCATCACTGGAATATTTTTAGGCATCTCATCTCTTTAAACTTGTGTTCTTCATCTTCTTTATAGAGGTGCTTCTTCTATATTGACATAATCTCCCAAGTCTACATAACCTATAAGGGGTTCTTCCTGTGGAGGAGTTGTGCGAGGTATTTCTTCTTCTTATTTTTGGTGTATTTCCTCTTCTTCATACTTTAGTATCATGAGGATTAGATACATTTCTCATTTGTGTTCATTCATCCATATTTGATACTTATATTTTAATTCATCCTCAAGCAACTTATCAATGGTACTAGAGAAGGCCCTTTTTTTAGTGTCATGCTCACAACATGATATCCATCATTCTTTGATCATGTTTTTTTCCTAATCTAGATCTTCCTTAATTTTTCTTATGAGGTCTTCATGTATCTGTTGCTCTTTTTTTATAGTTGGATAATAAATTTGTACATACTCATAGCATGTCCTCCATTGAGGCCTCTCTTGAATTTGAAGTATGTGCATTTTCATGGCACTACCCTCATGATTATTTCTAAATTTCTCAATTTTTAGCCATATCAAATGGTTAATTATAGGTTGTTCATTATTTGGTTGGATCAATTTTACCTTGAATTTTCCTTTTGAATCATAGTGCCACATGTGAGGTACAACTAGATATTGAAGGGCATTGAGCTTATCATCGAGTAATTTTTCTTATCCACTTGTTTTCATTTCTATATCTTCAAACCTATAGGGGTAGTGGTAGGTGCAAGAATTTTTGGCATGGAAGCTAATATGTTAATCTATTTCATCTATCAGTTTGCATAGATTCATGCCATATATCCAATTCATGATACAATATGGTATCAAATAAGGTTTTTTGGGAAAACCATATACCCAAATTATTGTGTCATATCGTAAGAAGTATAAATCCCCCAATTGTATTTTCTTACCCCTCAGTATATCTATGGATTTAGAACTGAGGCAGGGTATTGGACCACAGATAAAGGATAGAGCGGTTCCAATGTATTTTTTGTTAAAAGGTATATAAAGAGATGTTTCTCTAAGGACTACAATCCAATCCACCACTGAACGAGGTTGATTGTTATATGCTTTAGCCAAATTAATATTATGTAATTTTGGGGACATGTGGATGAGGAATAGCTAGGCTAAAAATTAGGGATAGCAATATTTTTGCTCTCCTTCAACTTTAGGGAAATAAACTAATTATGAATTTCGAGACTCCATAAAAAGTCCCAATAAAAAATATAGGGTTAAAACCAATGGTTCCCTCATAATTTTGCACATTGGTGATCACACAAGCAAGGAATAATTGATGGCCATACACTAGTTCATAAAATTCTAATTCTAAAACTTCAAACAACATAGACAATACTATTTTTAGAGTATCCTTGAAGTTACCCAACTTCATAAAGGATCTTAGCCTATATGCAAATTCATCCAAGATATAAAAGTAGGATTTTCTAAATAAATTTTTAACTCAGTTATACTAATAGGATTAAGTCGTGTACCTGGTTGTTCACCCATTGCAAATTCCTTTTTATTGTCTCCTCATTGATGGTGAATAACGGTTGCTTTTGTGCATTGTACACCATTGCTATTTTTTTATCATAATATTTGATTACCACTTTGACAAGCTTAGGGTAGGTATGGATAAATATAGGCATATATCTTGAAAAGAATGAATTCCATAGGGTAGCTTCAATTACTAGCTAATATTTTCTTCTCATTTTAGACCCATCTCAAAAACCTTTCAATTTTGCTTTGATTTTGATAATTGGGTCTTGTATGTTAGCTAGATTATCCTCCAACTCCTTTGTAGTGTTCTATAATTTTTGACCTCTCTTCCCTCTAGCCACTTTGTAGTAGCTTACTTCTTCTATAAAGGTGGTTACCAAAAATTATGTTTCCTTATTTTTTTGTAAGACTCACCAATTCTTATAGAGTATAGTCACAATTTAGCAAAATTTATTATATCAAGCAAATACACAAATACCTATTACTTTACATTAGCCCTGCTTATATAGTAAGAAATACCCATAGTGAATTCCCATTGCTAATTAAATATTTTGGATTGAACTTTCTTAGATTTTATGATAAAATTTTATCTTAGAACTATAAGTTTTTTTAAGCTCTCATGGTGCATGTCCTTTAATTACCATTTTTTGGACCAATGAAATTATTGAGAATTCAAAACTTGGTGACAACTAGGTGTAATTATTAACCAATAAAAATACTTGTATTTAAAAAGCACTTATAGCACTAATTGTAGACACCAAAACAACACCAATCTAATTATGTGACGATAAGTACTGATCGAATTGACATACATAGCCCCTAGGGCAGCCCCTAGAGGTTAAACAGTGGCCCTAACCACTCCCCCAATAGTTTTGGAAAGTCAGGGGTCAATTTGGCACCTTTTCAACACTTTGCTCCCTACTCGTCCCACCCCAAGATGATTACAAACTGGTATTCATCTCACCCAAGCACGATTATCAACATTCATCCCAGGGTGAGATTATTAGTAGGTTTGATTGGAAAAAAGTCAAACCTCGATAGGTCCACCACTTAACTCTGCCTTCAGGGCATGCAATTGTGAGGAACGACTTCAAATCAGAGAGAGATACTTCAGTCATTCATGCCTTGATTATGGAGGCCTAATGCAAAGAGACTCTAAATCAGGGAATAATCTTTTATCCCAAAATAGGACAAGCAACTCAAGTGGCGCCCTCGCATGCACATTCAAAGAGAGAGACCCTAGGTCTATAAATTGGTGAGTCTTCTCACCCTAAAAAATGATAGGGAGGAGAATTTGGAGCAATGAAGTGCTGCCGAATTACATCCTCACCCATCGTTTGTGCTTTTACATCCTTAATATCTCTTTTGGAAGGGAGGTTATTGGGTGATTATTGGAAGCGCAATCCGGACCCAAACCTAAATATTTGGCTACAATACCCCACCAAATTTGCCAACATAACCCCATAAAAGGTTATGGACCCCTACCAAGTGGATTGGTGCTGAAACTAGGTCCCAAACGACGAGCGTCCTGCCCCTGGGTGACCCCGGCATTGCTATAGTTCTAATCGCCCCACCCTAAAGTGATTAGAAATATGTGGTATATTTCGCTAATTTTTCTTTTGCATTTTATTCTAGGTTACTTACATATGCTGCTATTCAAGTTTCATGTGATTCTGACAAGTTTTGGCTATGATTTTATCATTTCTCGCTTTCGCTAACATATAGGGAGCATCATCGGATACAGGGCAATCGAGGCTGAATTCACAAAATCTAACCTTCTAGGTCTTCCCAAAATGCCCCATTTTGTCTAACCCCAAATTTGTAGGCATTTTGGAAGCTTCTAGAATTGACAATTAGGAGGTGGATTTTTGACAGCTTATGACAGTCCTAATCGTCCCACCCAGTTTCATGGTCTAGCAAGTTTTTACAGGAAATTCATTAGGAATTTCAGCAATATTTGTGCACCCCTTACAAAAACAATGAGAGGGGATAAGATAGAATTTAGGTGGACCTTAGGAGTAGATAAGATCTTTGATATGTTGAAGAAGAAGGTTACAGAGCAACCTATTTTGGTACTTCCAGATTTTAATAAGGTATTTCAGGTAGACTGTGATGCTAGTGGTAGTGCCATAGGAGCTATTTTGAGTCAAGAAGGTAAACTTGTTGCTTACTTTAGTGAGAAACTCAATGATGCTAGGAAGAAGTATTCAGTTTATGATCAAGAGTTTTATGCTATAGTTCAGGCTCTAAAGAAGTTTTGACATTACTTGTTGCCAAAAGAGTTTGTTCTATATACTGATCATCAGGCCTTACAGTATATTAATAGCCAAGGGAAGATAAATTAGAGGTACCTAAAGTGGGTTGAGTTTCTATAGAGTTATACTTTTGTGTTGAAGCACAGGAGCAAAAGTTGAAATAGAGTTACAGATGCCTTAAGTAGAAGGTAGTGTTTGTTGACATAAATGAAGGTGGAAGTGGTAGGATTTGATGAACTGAAGGGTTTGTACCCTGAAGATCCTAATTTTGTAGAAGCCTGGAAGGCTTGCTTGGCACCTATTACTTTGGATAGGACCAAGTGGTTGGATTTTCTTATCCAAGATGGAATGTTGTTTAGAGGAAGTCAAGTATGTATTCCAAGGAGTTCAATGAGGGAAAATTTGGTCAAGGAGAAACACAGTGGAGGGATGGCTAGACATTTTGGTCATGATAAGACCATTGCCCTGGTTAGTGAGAATTACTATTGGCCGCAACTACAACAAGATGTGAAGAGGTTTGTGCAAAGCTATAGAGTATGCCAGATGGTGAAAGGTGTAAGCTAGAATACTGGGTTATATCAGCCATTACCTATACCAGAGAGACCATGGGAGGACGTCAGCATGGATTTTGTTCTTGGCCTACCAAGGACACAGCAGGGAAACGACTCCATATTTGTGGTGTTTGACAGGTTTTCAAAGATGGCACATTTTATTCCTTGCCAAAAAACTAGTGACGCAGTTCACGTTGTAGGATTACTTTTCAAAGAGGTGGTACGACTTCATGGTCTACCAAAGAGTATCATTTCTGACAGAGATACCAAGTTTGTGGGGTATTTTTGGAGGACCTTGTGAAATAAATTAAAGACAGATTTGAAATTCAGTTTTGCATACCACCCATAGACTGATGTCCAAACGGAGGTGGTGAATAGAAGTCTGGGAAATCTATTGAGATGCTTGATAGGAGATAAGCCCACGGGATGGGATTTGGTTTTGCCACAGGCAGAATTTGCATACAACAATTCTGTCAATAGGAGTACTAACAAATCTCCATTCCATATAGTATATGGGAGTAGTTAAAGGAATGCTTCTGAGTTGAGGAAGATGGATACAGGAGAAAAGTGCAATGCCGAGGCTGAGGACTTTGTAGAGCATCTGAAGCACGTGCATGAAGAAGTGAAGAAGCACCTTACTAACATGAATAACAAATATAAGACAAGGGTAGACCACAAGCGACGGTTTAAGGAATTCATAGTGGGAGATGAAGTCATGGTCCATATGAGAAAAGAAAGGTTTCCTGCTAAAACCTATAACAAGCTGAAGATGAAGAAGTTTGGACCATGCCGAATTATAGGAAAATGGGATTCAGGCAATGCATATGAAGTGGAATTGCCAAGTGGCCTTAACATATCACCTATTTTTAACATTGCAAATTTGGTAGAATATCATGAAGGAGGCAGTAGCGAGACACCAAGTATAGAGTTGTGGAGTATTCCAACATCTACTCCAACAACAGACGAGATCAAGGACATACTAGACACTCGAGCAGGCAAAAGTCCTAGGAACAAGCAGTATTCTAAATATCTGGTCAAGTGGAAGGGTAGGCCTATTAAAGATGCAACTTGGTTGTCAAAAGTAGAGGTCGACTGCCTGGGTCTTCCTCCAATAGTACAGAAGTGAAGGACACTTCTCAATCCACCCCGGGTGTCTGATGTAGGAGCATCCGGTGGCGGCAGAGCAATCTTGCATCAACAAAAAAAAAAATTATGTGTTGCCTTGATGTCGCGATATCGTGATAGAGAAAAGTGTCGTGATATCATGACGTCATGTTTTCGCGACTCAGGAAGGAGAGAGAAGGCACGACGCAAAAATTTCATAATTTGGTGACATGTCGCGAAATTGCGACCGAAATAGGAGAAAGAGGGTGCCCATAGAAAATGTTGTGATTTCATGACATGTCGCAAAATCACGACCGAAGCGGGTGAGATAAGGCATCCACAGAAAATGTCATGATTTCGCGACATGTCACAAAATCATGACCGAAAGAAGACAGGAAAGGCCATAGAATAAAATGTCATGATTTCATGACATGTCGCGATATCGCAACCCAAAGAAGAAGAATGCAGCGAGGAAGAAAAATATCGCGATATCATGACATGTCGTGATATTGTGACATGTTGCGATTTCACGACCCGAAGCGGAGAGCGAAAGCGGAAGGTAAAGATGTCACGATATCATGACATGTCATGATTTTGTGACCTGAGACAGAGAGAGAAATTAGAGATCAAAGATGTCATGATATCATGACATATCATGATTTCGCGACCCGAGAGGCGAAGAGAAGGCAGAAAGCAAAGATGTAATATCGTGACATGTCGCGATTTTGCGACCCGAAGAGGCGAGAAGGAAGCAGAAAGGAAATATGTCACGATATCATGACATGTTGCGATTTCATGAATGATAGGAAGAAAGAAGAGCCAAAAAGGAAAAATGTCACGATATCGTGACATGTTGCGATATCGTGACCCGAAGGAGAGAAAGGCAGTGAGGAAGAAAAATGTTGCGATATCGCGACATGTCGCAATATCGTGACATATTGTTGGTTCACAATTCAAAAAGGCCCACATTCTTAGACGGTGTTTCCTAAGGCGGTCAAGCCTCAATTATGCATGATTTCTTTCCCAGTAAGCTTGCTAAGCATGGCGGTCACTCGAAGGCTGCGCCCAAAGGTGAGAGATGTTTAAACGGCTCATCAATGCATTTTTCCATAGCTAAACTTGTGGCAGTTGCCAGTTATGGAAAATATGTGAAGGTTCAGTCACAAAGGCGAAGGAAGGGCTGACTTTTTAGAGAGGAAGGATGTATTCTTCCAGGTGGGTCATTAATGTCCTAGAGGGTCGGGACCTCGAAAGAGACCCAGACATGGTTATAGAAGCAGGTGGTGAATTAGGGAAAGGGGGCTCGAAACAAGAAACTACGCCTATTGGCTAGTATTGTAATTTTCTTTTGAAGTTTAATGATGAAAGTTTGAGCAATTCTCTGTGTCTCCATCAGTATATCAGCATAGCAATGGTATATTGAAGGGCGACCATTTTTGGGAGTCATAAGAGCCATCATATTGAATTTAAACTTTTTACAAAAGATTTCAAAACAAAAATCAAAACACACTAAACCAAATTTAGGGCACACTTTTAATCTTTAAACGAGATAATCATTGCTTCGATTGTGTGTTTCCCTTCTGTTTAGTGTAGCATAAAAATCATAAAAAGAGATAAAAATATACCAATCTTGTAGGAAAACATCACCATGGTGTACATCCATAGCCGATCCCAATAATGGGCAGGAGCTGTAGAGAGTGCACAAAGAGGGACAAGTTGCCTCCAATATAGTCTTGAGGACTTGGTCATCCCGCCTTGGCAGCTTGACAAACAAGATAGTCCACATCATGCCATTACGGAATAGGACTATAGAGGCACCTCTTTGAGGGGCACCCCCACTTAGCATAGATCCTTGCAAGAGGAGGACATACATGTGGCACTCAACATAGACAGGAGGCCTCCCTTAGACGCTCGTTATGAGTGGCCTAGTGATGAAGTGCTAGAGCAACATAGGGTCCATAAGGAGGGGCCACATGGTTTCCTCATACCTCATTTACCCCTTATTACTATTAGAAACACTAGACAAAATCCAGAGCACAAGGCTCTCTAGACAGGGCAAGCCAATTTTGCCTACCCCTTTCACACATATGAAAGGGAGTACGAGGAAGACCACTACGTTCCTCAGGAGCAATACACAATGCAAGATCAATGTGCCTCCGCACCTGCTATGTATCAGGATTACCCAATGAGTCCAGAGCCTCGAGTGAATGTCACTAACCTCGACAGAGGAAAGCAACCCATAGGTATCTCAGATCACCATTACCGAGATAGACATGTAGGAGAGGCATCTAGGCTTCCTAAACACAAGATGATGAAACAAATTGACTTGGCATTTGCCAAACATGTTTCCCACCAAGCGCAAATCACACAACTCAGGCAAGATCAACAATAGTTAGAGCATCTATAATTCCTTAACAAAGAGTGCATTCAGCTTCAGACATCCGAATTGCTTCAAAACATTGTGCTTGAGAAGGTCCCAACCCCTCGTGCACATAAATTAGACGTGTATGAGAGGCACAACCCCTTGGTGCAAGACAAGTTCCTATGACCTTATCAAACATTACCTCCAAGACCTCCTAGACTTGAGTGGGAGGCCACTCCTAGAAACAACAATGGGAACCCTCCGCGGGCACCCACCCATGTTTATAGGGCTAGGAGCGTCGGACATATTTTGATTACACCATGAATGATATATTCCCCTTTGAGATCTTTCGCGTGCCCACATTGAAAATGGGCGGACCAAACGTCACCGCCGCTTGCGTGAATATGTCTATGGTTCCTTGCTGCCCCTCTGGTGTCGAGATCCTGCATTCAGAGAAACAGTAAACGGTTAGTAGCACCTACGGATGGAGAGAAACATGCGATCCCCAAGGCCTGCGGTCAGTGCATGCATAAAATGATTAAAACGATAACTGAAACATATCAGAATGAGCTAAAAATTTGATAGAAGCAATAAAACATTACCAGGAACCCACTGCAAAAGGAACAGTCCAGAAATCTGCCACAGATTTCTAATCGCTCTGGGGTGGGACGATTAGGACTGTCATAAGCTGTCAAAAAGCCACCTCCTAAATGTCTAGTCTAGAAGCCTCCAAAATGCTTGCAAAGTTGGGGTTAGACAAAACGGGGCATTTTGGGAAGACCCAGAAGGTTAGATTTTGTTAATTTGGCCTTGATTGCCCTATATCCGATGATGCTCCCTGTATGTTAGCGAAAGCGAGAAATGATAAAATCATAGCCAAAACTTGTCAGAATCACATGAAACTTGAATAGCAGCATATGTAAGTAACCTAGAATCAAATGCAAAAGAAAAATTAGGGAAATATGCCATAGATTTCTAATCACTTCGGGGTGGGGCGATTAGAACTACAACAGTGTGGGGGCACCCGGGGGCAGGACGCCCATCGTTTGGGACCTGGTTTCAGCACCAATCCACTTGGGATGGGTCCAAAACCTCTTATGGGGTTGTGTCAGCAAATTTGGTGGGGTATTGTGGCCAAATTTTTGGGTTTGGGTCCGGATTGCGCTTCCAATAATCACCCAATAACCTCCCTTCCAAAAGAGAGATCAAGGATGTAAAAGCACAAACGATGGGTGAGGATGTAATTCGGTAGCACTTCGTTGCTCCAAATGCTCCTCCCTATCCTTTTTTGGGGTGAGAAGACTCACCAATTTATAGACCTAGGGTCTCTCTCTTTGAATGTGCATGCGAGGGCGCCACTTGACTTGCTTGTCCTATTTTGGGAGAAAATATTATTCCCTGATTTAGAGTCTCTTTGCATGAGGCCTCCATAATCAAGGCATGCATGACTGAAGTCTCTCTCTCTGATTTGAAGTCGTTCCTCGCAATTGCATGCCCTGAAGGCGCAGTTAAGTGGTGGACCTATCGAGGTTTGAATTTTTTCCAGTCAAACCTGCTAATCATCCCACCCTGGGACGAATGCTGATAATCGTCCCGGGGTGGGACGAATACCAGTTTGTAATCGTCCCAGGGTGGGACGAGTAGGGAGCAAAGTGCTAAAAAGGTGCCAAATTGACCCCTGACCTTCCAAAACTATTGTGGGAGTGGTTAGGACCACTGTTTAACCTCTGGGGGCTGCCCTAGGGGCTATGTATGTCAATTCGATCAGTGCTTGTCATCACATAATCGGATTGGTGTTGTTTTGGTGTCTACAGATGCCCCTTTTTGGGATGCATTGTGCGTGGCGCAGTGCTGAGAAAAAATAGATAACCAAAGCACTAATGATTAGGGTTTCTTAGTAACCTAACCAACTCTTGATGCCCCAAGTATGGAAAGGGCACGCATTCTTGAATCCTTGCTTTTGACGAGCTAAGGAGCTTAATTCAAGTGTTAACCTTTTTCGGTGAGGTGTTACTTGATCTTGGACATTGTTCAATCATGAATAGGCAAAGGGCGCAACCTTTTGTCTATGGGAACCTTGAGTTCATGATTCTAGAATGCCAAGTGTTTGATCAGCTTGTGATTATTGCTTGTTTGCTGCCCCAAGCAAGGGCATGATTGTCTTTGTCAATGATCCTTTGAATGCGTGCCATTTCCTTGATTGGGTGTGTTTTTGTTGATTGGTGACTAAGTGTGACTACCCCCTCAAGCGACGAATCGATGAGGGAATGACCGACATGAGAAAAGCGACGAGTCGCTTGACCCAAGATGACTTAGGTAAGGGTGCCTTCAGTTGTTTTTCATTGAATGCCTATGCAGTTTCCGAACATTTTGACCTATTTTTGGTGGGTTTGAACCCTTTTTGTGACGCATTTTGGAGTTGAAATTGTCAAAAATTCGTCCTCCCATGGAGCGGTCCGGCTATGGTAGCCTTCTTAGGGAGTAGGATAGTGACAATTTGTGACCCCAACATCTATTTTGGATGCCAAGAATGTCAAGCGCAAAGGCACCTTCGTTCGGCAATGTTATTGCTATTTTTTGGTGGGTTTGGACCCTTTTTGTGATGCATTTTGGGGATGAAATTCTCAAAAATCCATCCTCCCGTGGAGCGGTCCAGCTATGGTAGCCTTCTTAGGGAGTAGGATAGTGAGGATTTGTGACCCCAACATCTATTTTGGATGCCAATAATGTCAGGCGCAAAGGCGCCTTCGTTCGGCAATGTTATTGCTATTTATTTGTGCATTTTGGTGCAATTTTTGTTGTTTTTGAATTTCTTGCTCTGTAATCGTCCCTAGGTGGGACGAATACCAGTTTAGTAATCGTCCCAGGGTGGGACGAGTGCTAACTAGAGTGCTCATCCTAGGGGGGAACGATTACAGGCCTAAAAGCCTATTTAAGGGCCAAAACTAGGTTTTGGGCTCATTTGCATTTGTTTTTCCTAGCATTTTGGAGCTGTGAGGAGGAGGAGGTCGAGTTCGCGTAGTGGAGCACTGTCGAATTTCTTGGACACCATGAGTTCATGGACTGGATCATCAAGTGGCGGAGCCAAAGTGAGACCGGTGAGTGATCCTCCTCTTTGTTGTGTGCTTGTTTCAGTTTACAGTTTTAAAACCGCACTTGTTTTCTTTTGTATTTTGTTTTTCGATTTAAAAATGAAAACCCTAGTTAAATGTTTGTTATTTTTGTGTGAATTTGTGTTTTGTAGTGATTTGTTAGAACTATGATCGAAACCCTAGTTAAAACCATGTTTTTGTTTTTTTTGTTGTAAGCTAAAAAAAGAAAACCCTAGTCTAAACTAAGATTGAAAACTTAGCGTAAAAAAATGTGTTTATGTTGTTTTCTGTTGTTTATCAGTTTTAGACGAATGTTAAACCCTAGGAACTGAAAACTTTTATTGTGTGTTGTATTTGTTAGTTTGACAGTAAAATGAAAACCCTAGGTTAAATTTTTATTTTTGTTTAACTAGAGTTAGAAACCCTAGTTGTTATTTTGTTTGTTGTTGTTCATCAGTTTAGACTAAGGTCAAACCCTAGGTTAACTGTTTAATTTTGTTTTTTGTTTTTTTGTCAGTTTAGACTAGGATGAAAACCCTAGGTTAACTATTTTTTGTATTTTGTTTTTTTTTTTGTCAGTTTAGACTAGGATGAAAACCCTAGGTTAACTATTTTTTGTATTTTTTTTTTTTTGTCAGTTTAGACTAGGATGAAAACCCTAGGTTAACTATTTTTTGTAGTTTGTTTTTTTTGTCAGTTTAGACTAGGATGAAAACCCTAGGTTAACTATTTTTTGTATTTTGTTTTTTTTCAGTTTAGACTAGGATGAAAACCCTAGGTTAAATATTTTTTGTATTTTGTTTTTTTTTTTGTTTGTCAGTTATTTATCAGTTTGAACTTAGAGTTAAAAACCCTAGGAACTGACAAAGTGTTATTTTTTATTTATCAGTTTGAACTAGAGTTAAAAACCCTAGGAACTGACAAATTTGTTTTAGAATGTTTTGTTTTTTTGTTTTTGTACTGTACATTTATTAAATGTTTTTGTATTTAGACAGTGTGTATGTTTGTTGTAGTGTTGTACAGTTTTGCATTTGATTTTGTCATGTTTTAATGTTTTTGTTTTGTTTTCTTTTGCAGGTTGTGAAGAGCCGGTACCGTGTGCCTACGATTTTTTTTGAAGCACGGGAGGCATTGACTATGGCTGACTAGGAGTGGCTTGATGCCCTTGGGCTCAAGCAGGTGACTCGGCTAGAGCCTATGGTGGGGGATCAGGCCTATCTGATGGCTCTGATCAACTTGTGGGATCCTCGACCAATACCTTTCATCTCCCAACAGGGGAGATGACAATGACTCTTGAGGATGTCTATCGATATTATGGATTTTGATAGATGGGTTGTCGATTCGGACTACTCCATGGGATCAACGGATGACTGTGCTGACATGGTGCTTCGGGCATGGGGTGGAGATGGGGGTGGATAGTCCGGTGGAGAGGGCAGAGGGGGATTGCTTGATTGGTGGTATCTTGGTGCGATGGTGGCTAGAGAGGGGCGTGTTGGGGGTGAGGCATGCATTACTGATGACCCTCATCTCCAACATGCTGTTGCCCGAATCCTTAGGTGTGAGGTTCCCTTGGAACCTGTTGGAGGTAGTGTTCAGATTGGTCGAGTGTCCGATGGAGGCACCTATGATTATGAGGTGGGGACAGACGCTTCTAGCACAGCTTTATGATGAGTTGTACGAGGTCCGCTGTCAGAGGTGAAAGGGGATTGGGTGCAGCTACCTATTGCAGTGTTGGGGGTGGCAGCACATAGCTGTGGAGTAGCCATAGGGTTTGCCATGGACCACGCGGGCAGAGATGGTTGACAGAGAGATAGGGTATGCGGCTCTATGGCGGCGGTCTGAGGAGCAAGGGCAGAGTCGATGGTGGGCAGGTGTCGTAGGGCACTATGTCGATGCCTTCGCTCGGCTTGCTCTAGGGGAGGTGTTCTAGTGCCCATACCAGGACTATCCAGCCTAGCCTGAGGCTGGAGAGTGGCTTCGATGGGTGCGCAAGGGGAGATGGCTGATCGGGCGACATGGGACCGAGCAGGAGTACTTCTCGTACGTTCGAGTGACGTGATAGTTTGGGGTGCGCCAGGGGTTGCTTGGTGAGCCCTTGATCTATCGACGTCGAGGCGATGAGAGGACTCTGGCCTGGCCGATCATCGAGCCATTGGGTGAGGAGTCGGATCCTATGATCGATGTCCCTGACGTGGACAACATCGGGGCGACCGCTGAGTATGACCAGTGGTGGACGTTGCGGCGGTGGCGAGGTGAGGGGCCTCTAGGGGGTCCAGAGGCGACAGCAGTAGGTGGTGAGGGTGTAGAGGCATCGAGAGAGGGTTGGGGGGCTCTGCTCGAGGATGCGGACATGGTGGAGGTTGACAGCTTTGGGGGGATGATTTTGGGGTTTCGAAGTAGCCGGATACGTAGGACGTCCCGAAGCAGTGGGAGTCGGAGTAGCCTACCGTCTCGGATATGCCTATGCCTCAGGTAGTCCCAGAGGGTGTGGAGGTGAGGCATCATGCTGAGATAGCATGATTGGAGGATCTACTTTAGAGATGGGATGAGGAGCTTAGGGATGCTCTGCAGGAGAGGGATCTCCTATAGACTCAGTTGGTGGAGTGGGAGAACGCATTGGCTACGTACCGTCGATGGGATGGGGACACAGATGCTGCATGGGAGAGGGATCTCCTATGAACTCAGTTGGCACAATGCGATGACGTAGTGGCTACGTACCATCGATGGGAGGTGGATTTGTTTCAGCATCGGATGGAGTTGGAGGCAGAGATTATCCACCTCGATGGGCGGTTACCTGAGCTCCCTAGAGGTGGGTCTTCACATCGAATGAGAGACAACGATACTGAGCAGTCAGCATCTTCTCATCATAGGTGGCTGGATGAGGGGGGCGCTAGTGGGCGTGATGCGGGGGCTAGCAGCAATTGCCCTGAGAGGTCCCATAGGACCCACACCATGAGGGGTAGTTCTCGTCGCATCGATCCTACATGATCATGGTGGTCGATGCCCTAGGCTTGGGGGTTTTTGAGTTTTTGCTTTGTTTTGTGAGGTCAGAGGACCGACTTATTGTAGCCTACAAGCATTTTGATGATATATATATACATGACTTTTCTTTTTGGTTATACACTTGTCATGATTTATTTTTTTTGTTTATGCACATTTATTTATGATGATGTATGCATGTGTTATTATGAATGTGATGTTTCTAATTATATGATGTATGCATATGGAATGAATGAAATGAGTTGTTGATAACTTGTCGATGGCACCATAGACTATACAAGATTTACTGGCTTTCTATACTTATGTGATGGCTTTGTGGAATGACTTTGCATGTGGTAATTTTGTTTTGGTATTTTTCATATTTTTTGATGTTGATGTAAGTAATGAAATGTACCAGTTGTTTTAAAATGTAGTTAAGGTTTTCTGAGATTCAGATGTTTTAACTAACTAGCCAAGACTGTACATTTATCTCACAAGAATTTTTGAACAAGGTACGAATCAGACTTGAGTTTGACCAAGTTATTTCACATCCCTGTGTGTGCAATTGAATTCGTTTATGTGGTATTTGTCAGGATACCACCAGTGCCAGATAGGCTGTCAACCAAACTTGTACTGAGGATCACCTAATTAGCTCCACTAACTCCGTTGTTGTATTTAGTAAGATTAATCCATGGGACAATCTAAGGTACCATAAGCTAGCTCATCCACATGCAAACATTGGTCTGCTCACATGCAAAGCTAATGTGATAGACATATCGTCATGCATTTAGGATACCACCATTGTCAGGTAGGCTGTCCACCAAACCCGTAATGAGGATCACCTAGATGGTTTTTCGAATGCTGAGAATTCCAAGGATTCAAGTTCAGGCGTCTTTCGATTGCTCAACTTGTTGGGATACTTGCTCGTATACATAGTGATGAAAATCACTTGTTTATTTTTCTCTTTTGTTGTTCTTTTTGAGCAAGGACTTTGAATAGTGGTGATAACCACTGTTATTTGATTTTGCATTATAGGTTGCAAAGTTGAGCTCGTAGGTTTTTGGCTTGTGAATGGCATTGATTATTTTGGTCTTGGGGATGACTACCCATCCTGTTCAGGGACGTGTAGTATGAATCCTTACGACATTTGGGAATCAAAGGTGATTGGGGATGTTATTATGTAAGGGCATTGATCTTTTAGGCCTTGGGGATGACTACCCATCCTTGTCAGGGGCGTGTAGTACGAATCCTTACGACTTTGGGGACCAAAGGTGTTTTGGAAGTTTGTGATGATGGATTGTTGGAATTTTGTTTGTAAATGGCATTGATCCTTTTAGGCCTTGGGGATGACTACCCATCCTTGTCAGGGGCATGTAGTACGAATCCTTACGACTTTGGGGATCAAAGGTGTTTTGGGATTTTTGTTAGTGGTGAAAACCACTTTTTATTATGGGGAATTGGAGGGGGAAGAGCTTGTCCTTTTGTCAATTCTCAGCATTCTTGAACCATTCGCATAGGGGGATGAACAGGTTAACCTTTCACCTATGGTACCCTAGACTGCTTTGTAGGTTTCTCTTGCATTCACACAACTTAGGAATTTTTTTATGTGTTTTAACTTGTGTAGGGATGTTACGTAACGAAGTGTTATCCAAGTAAAACTCTACCCTTGTAAAATCTATTTGACTTTGTACATTTTTTGGCTAAAAATTTAAAGACAGTTGAATGACGAAAACCCTAAATACATTAGGAGACAACTGACTATGCTAAAAATGTGGACGGTGTTATTTTGGAATGACGTGTTGATAAAATGGATTGAAGGTGGAAAATGATGGAATTGCCTAGCAATTACAGTCTATGGTGCTTGTGACATGTATGACCAACAAATATGCAATGTATGTATGCGATGCCTAATGCAATTTATTATATTTTTGTATTTTGATTTTTAAGAGTATGCATGGAAGTGAGATGCAATTTTTTTGTTATTTTTTATTATCTTATTGTTTTTGTTTGTTTTTGAATATTTGTTTTTGACCAAGCGATTGTGGGAACCCTTGGAGCTTTTGGTTTGACCAAAGGGTTTATGGATACCTTTGGGGCATTTTAGGTTGACCAAGCGATTGTGAGAATCCTTGGAGCTTTTTAGGTTTGACCAAGCGATTGTGAGAATCCTTGGAGCTTTTGGTTTGACCAAAGGGATTATTGATACCTTTGGGGCATTTTAGGTTGACCAAGTGATTGGTTGAATCCTTGGAGCTTTTGGTTTTGACCAAAGGGTTTATTGATACCTTTGGGTATTTGTGCATCCTTGGAGCATTTAGGTTGACCAAGCGATTGTGAGAATCCTTGGAGCTTTTGGTTTTGACCAAAGGGTTTATTGATACCTTTGGGGCATTTTAGGGTTGACCAAGCGATAGCTGGCATCCTTGGAGCATTTTAGGTTGACCAAGCGATTGTGAGAATCCTTGGAGCTTTTTGGGGTGGGCTATGGCTCTCTAAATGTGGAATGGCCTCAAATGACTGATGTTCAAGGGTTCTGGTTCCTTGATTCCTTCAAGAGAGGTGAGCTGGTATGTTCTAGGTCCTATTTTACTATCAATTACATAGGGACCTAACCAATTTGCCATGAATTTGTCCCTGAGATGGGTCGGCAAGTTAGAGTTTTGTTGGTTCTCTTTTAAGACCAAGTCACCAACCTGAAAGTCCCTTAGGTGAACTTTCATGTTGTATGCTTTCCTAAGTCGCTCTTGATAGATACGTAAATGCTCGAGAGCATTGATGCGTCATTCATCGAGCAACGTAAGTTGGTCTAATCGGGCTTGCCGCATAGTGTCATCATCGATGAACTCTTGCATTGAGATGCGTAGGGAAGGTATTTCCAACTCGAGAGGCATGACTGCCTCGGAGCCATACACCAGCGAAAATGGAGTTGCCCTAGTGGGCGTCCGAATGCTAGTGCGATAAGCCCACAGGGCAAGCGGGATTTGAATGTGCCAATCCTTATGACTATCTATGACCATATTTTTGAGGATAGCGACTAGCATTTTGTTTGATGCCTCTGCTTGCCCATTTGCTTGTGGATAATAGGGTGTTGAAAAACTGTGCTGAATTTTGTACTTTGTGGTCAACGCATGCACATATTTATTCTTGAATGACGTCCCATTATCCGAGATGATCTTGGATGGAATACCAAAATGACATATGATGTTATGCAAAATAAACTCTGCAATGCGGGGTCCAGTCGTAGAGGTTAGCGGAATTGCTTCCACCCACTTGGTGAAGTACTCTGTGGCCGTTATGATGAACGTGTGATGACCCGACGATGCAGGGGAGATCTTTTCGATTAGATCTAAGCCCCACTATGAAAATGGCCAAGCCGATTGGATCGGTTGCAAGGCCTGAGAAGGTACGTGTGTCAAATTAGCATGGTGTTGACACTTCACGCACTTCTTTACATATGCACAACAATCTCGCTCTAAAGATGGCCAATAATAGCCCATGCGGAGAATGCACTTTGCGATGGCCATACCGCTGAAGTGGCCACCGCATGTACCATCGTGCGCTTGGGTGATCGCCCAAGCGGACTCCTACTGGTCCAAGCAATGGAGGAGGATCCCTTCATAGCTTCGACGATACAAAATGTCTCCTAACAAGACATGTTTTGCCGCTTTCTATTTAAATGATATTTTCGCGGCAAGCGTCAATCCAAGTGGGAGGTTACCTAGCTTGAGGTAGTCTCTTATGGGTGCGTACCAATCCTGCTGATCAGAAACCTCGATGGTATGAATGGCCAATCCCTCTTGTAGTTCATCCCTAGCAAAAGCTGAGCGGGAAAGAACTTGTAAGAATAGCATTGTGTTGCTATTAAGAGGGGTCGGGGAGAACAAGGACCCCCAGTCGGTATGATTCAGACAATCATGGATTCGAGAGAACTTATCCTGAGATGGTTCAATCTGGATCAGGTGGATTCCTGGCGTTAGGTCAGAGCTTGCACGCTCCATCATGGATTGCGATAATGTTTTAACTTGAATGGTTGTCATTTCACCAGAAGGGTCTTGCGGGATTAGTGACCCCAAGGAGGCCATAGTATCCGCAAAATGATTCGATGATCGAGGGAGTGCCTCGATGTCATACCATTCAAGATTTTCCAGGAATTTGTCCACAAGGGCTTTGTAGGCCTGCAGAACTAGGCATTTACATTGGAATACCCCTTTTACTTGGTTGACAATTAACAGTGAATCACCAAAGATGTTCAAGCATTTGATGTTCATGGTGATTGTTGTTTGAAGACCTATGAGCAAGGCTTCATATTCTGCATTGTTGTTGGTGCACGGGAAATCTAATTTAAATGATAGAGGCATTGGAGCCCCTTGCGGTGTGAAGAATACAATTCCCGTGCCACCCCCTTGCTCACATTTAGAACCATCGAAGAATAGGGTCATGTCGGCTTGTGACTCAGGCTCATTAGAATCTGGCGATTCTGAAACATGGAAGACCCCATCATCGGGTAGCTCTATGGTCAGAGGCTGATCGTCTTCAAGAGGAGCCTCTGCTAGTTGATCGATGATGACTTGACCTTTGATGGACTTTTGTCCAATGAATTCGATGTCAAACTCCATCAACAACATGATCCATTTCATCGTGTGGCTACTATGATAAGTACGACTCATCATGTATCGCAATGGATTCTCCTTAGACACAACATACGTCGTATTGCTCAGCATGTAGTGGCATAGCTTTTTGGTAGCAAACACCACTGCCAAGCATAGCTTCTCGACGTATGCATAGTTAAGTTCATAACTGACCAGGGTGCGGCTAAGATAGTAATTAGCCTGTTCTTTGTGTAGTTCATTTTTCTGGGCTAGCATGGCGCCCAGTGCCACCTCAATAGCTGAGATGTATAAGTAGAATGACACTCCTGGTCTAGGTGGTGCCAATACTAGCGGTGAAGCCAAGTATTGTTTGATGTCATCGAAGGCTGACTGGCACTCGTCATCCCAGTGAAATGCTACCCCCTTGTGCAATAATTTATTCATGGGTCGGCACTTGTCAGATAGCTGCGCTATGAAGCGCTTGATTGACGCGACCTTTCCCTGCAGGCTTCTGAGCTGCTTGATGGTGGTTGGGGGAAGCATTTCAAGGATTGCCTTGACTTTGTTTGGATCTACCTCGATTCCTCATTTTGAGACTATGAAACCCAAGAGTTTTCTAGATGTGATGCCAAATACGCACTTCTTGGGGTTTAGTCTGACTTTATGTTCAATGAGGCGATCGAGGATCTTGCTTAAGTCATCGAGATGATCTGGGTGCAAAAGAGATTTGGCCAACAAATCATCCATGTAATCTTCCAAAGTTTTATGCATGTGATCATGGAAGATGTATGTCATGGCACGTTGGTAGGTGGCACCAACATTTTTAAGGCCAAAGGGCATGACCTTATAACAAAATGTCCCCCAAGGCATTGTGAATGCCATTTTTAGTTGGTCCTCGGGATTGATACGAATCTGATTGTATCCCGAGAAACCATCCATGAGGGAAAGCATTTCGTGGCCCATTGTAGCATCTACCAATGCATCGATGCTAGGCAAGGGGAAATCATCCTTAGGACTCGCTTTGTTTAGGTCTCAAAAATCGGTGCATATGCGAATCCTCCCATCTGGCTTTTTGACGGGCACCATGTTAGACAACCATGGTGGGTAATCCACGCAGATGACAAACTGTGCATCCAACAACTTTTGTAACTCGTATTTGACCATTAAGGCTACTATTGGGTGCATCTTACATAGTTTTTGCTTAACTGGCTTGACTTTCGGATCAAGCGTTAGATTATGCATGACTAGCTATGGGTCTAGCCTCGACATGTCTTTGTAGGACCATGCAAAAACCTCCTTCTTCGCTTTGAGAAGGGCAATGTAATCGGCTTGCTCTTCGGGGGATAGACTTACCCCTAGCTTGATGATTTGCGAATTCATTGGATTAGAGCCGATGTCTACATCAGTCGTCTCTTCAACTGACATGTGGGACCCGTCCTCCAACTGGTGTGGAGTTGGGATCAGGTGGATATCATTTGCTGAATTTAGATCTACGTTCGGAACGTCGGGTTCCTCTTCAGCATGGAAGACATCCTGAGTCTGTCCTGGGGTGAAATGGAACATCCCACCACAAGGCCAGTACTCTGATGGGGATGGTGGTGTGTCAGCGCGATCCTAGTCTATAGCATCTAGGTCTAGATGCAATGACCATGTTGGGTCGGTTGGGTTATGGATGGGGGTGGTTAAGTCAATGGAGATCATGTTAATGAAATGATTTTGGTCTCCATTACCATGGGTGTGGTGACTCGGACATCCTAGGTGATCTTTGTGCTCCGGATCTGGCTCTGTGGGTACTGGCACAAATGGATCGGCCCTATGTGCGGATATAAGGATAGGGTCTGCCCTTGGCACTGATGGCTCTATAGGGTCTCTGGGTGGAAGGTGCTCTCTGTATGTCTAAAGTGGTGGGTGTAGTAGTTGGTCCAACTATGCCTGGTTGAGGTGCCACCTATGCCTTGGCCCCATGTGTAGCTGCTCAAACATGTCATCTATGTCCATGGGGTATTGTTGTTGTCGCATATGATTGAGATATGCCATCTCAGTTTCATCTTCATAATCGCTATCAGAGATCCAAAGGCCTTCGTTGGCTTCGACAACTGTTTGTGACATGTGAGGCTCATCCTGCTCGAGAAAATTAATGTGGTCCCATCGGGGTTGTTTCGCTCTCTACGGGGGGACCTGATTCTCTTGAGGTGGCACTTGCTCGATTGGAGCATCAAAAGGGAACATTGTCATGAAGCTCTCCTGATAATCATCTATGGGGGTCACTTGTGAATGATTGCTATCAGATTCAAAAGGGTCCCAAGGTGCTACCTCATACTCTGACTCATCTTCTAAAGACCCTTCTTGGCCTTGTCTATATCCCTCTTGTAGGTGAGTCCTCGAACTTTCTCCTTTCTCGATCGAAGGGAAAGGGTTGTTAAGGTCAACAAGGTTGGTTGTTAGCAATGGGAGGTAATCCCCCAATGTATATGTTGTGTTAGGATTGGCATATGGATCTAATGCCAACCCATCCTTGTTGCCTATCCCTAGGCCTTGCATGTTCTCTACCAAGATGTCAAGGGGAGGGGGTGGTTGAACCCTACTCCTGACTTGTCGTATGGCATTTGATATCTTGGTTGGCAAAGAATGCGCACTCCTTGCTCATACCTGCCCAACCCATATCCATGCCAATTACATTGGCCAAGATATCTCAAAGCGAAGTCTGGGTTGGAAAAATAGTTGACGTCCTCAGCAAAGGGCTCTTCATCTTCTTCTTCTTGCATGTAAGGTTCAATGCCATTATCGAGGCCCCCATAAACAAAGTTTGTCTGATTTGGTGGGTAGCCTAGAGGAACCACAGTGCCGATGGGGAGGCGAGGTCTCCCCATGTCCTGCATGGACTCAAGTGCGGGTGTTGCTACAATATTCCACACTAGATACTCCCCCAGGCCCGTATTGGCCATCTCAATGGTGATCGTTGGTGGTGGAGGGGGAGGGAATGGGAGTTCTTCCTGGGTCCACTCCATGTAGGGTGAACTAGGCGTCTCGACTTCCATTCGGCTAGGCATCTCTTCGGTAGAGATGGTTGAGACTAGTGGCGGTGCCTCTTCTAGGGGTTTCTTCCCCTTGTCCTTTGGTGTGGCCACCATAGGTGGCATTGTTGGTGAAGGACCAGATGATGAAGATGGACCCAACTAGTGATTTGATGGACTTAACAGTGGGGATGCATGCGAAATCGGACCTTGTTTAGATGGATTCAACTAAAAATCCAAATGTGTCGATGGAAGGGTCTATTGCGGCATTAGTTGCACCGTATTGCAATACTTGAAGGGCTCTAAGTCTTCTAGGACTACATGCACCTGCCCTTCGAATGTGTACTTTAGGCATTGATGAGCTATCGAAGGGACACACTTCATGTCCCTGATCCAAGGCCGGCCCAACAAGATATTATAGGCCACATCGAAAAATCTTCCCCCTTTAACTAAACAGATTCTAGCATTACTACATACCTTTTCACTCGCCTCCTTCAAGGGCTTCAGATTATGGTGCACTCCATTCTTCGTCACTGAGTAAGTTTTGGTGCGACCATCATGCACTGTACACCGATCAAACTGCCATGGCCTTCCCAACAATAAATGACAAGCATCCATAGGCAGGATGTCACACAGGACCTCATCACAGTAGTTCCCAATATTAAATTTCATCGAGCATTGCTCACTGACCAAAGCCCTATGGTCCTTCTGTAACCACACAATCCGATATGGATGCGGGTGTCTCCTCCTTTTTAACTATAACTTAGTAACCATTTCTTCTGAGACCAAGTTATCAGTACTACCATTATGTATAATAATGTTACAAACCTTACCCAAACTTCTGCACCTTGTGCAGAATAGGCTCCTCCTCTAGTCTGATCCTTTCTCCTCATTCAATAGGGTCCTCCTTGTGACCATAACTTCTCCTCTCTTTGCCTCCTTAGAATGTTTTGATTCAGCACCTTCATCTGCTACAACAGCTCTGGCAGGACCCTCAGGTATCTTATTCGTCCTTTCTCGATGTTGTGGACACTCGTATGCTCGATGTCCTTCTTCGCCATAGTGGAAGCAGGTTCCATGAAATCCTCCTCTTCCAAATCCATGTCCAGATCTACCTCTCCATCTTGGGTAACCATTGTTATGATTATGGGGTTGGTAGATGTTCCCCTCTTTCTGCTCTTGGGTATTACTGGTATCACCAGCCTTCTTCTGATCCTTATATTTTTCTCCACTGGTCCTTCCACCAGTTCTTCGACCATGACCTCTTCCTCTTTGCTTGATCTCAAACCTTCTATTCAGCTTCTCTTCAACCCTCAAGGCAAATTGGTAAGCATCCTCTATGGTGGTCATCCTGAACAAACTTAACTCCTATTGAATACTTGCTCATAACCCATTAATATAACGGGCTATCTTCTCCTTGTTGACCTCTGAATGGCCTGTTCTGATTATAATTTTATAAAACTCCTCTATGTATTCTTTAACAGACTTGCTTGATTGCCTCAAACCTTGCATTTTTTTAGCAGATCCAACTCATAGTCACCTGGGATGAATTGCCTCTTCAACTTCTCCAACATCCACTCCCATTTGGTTATCCTTTCTTTTCCTCTTTTATTTCTATCTAGCTGCACTCCCTTCCACCATATGTTGGCATGACCCTTCAGCTTGGTCTTAGAAAACTTGACCCTATCAGGATCTTCAACCTCCTCATACTCAAAGTATTCTTCCAAATCATTGATCCAGTCAATCAAATCCTCTGGATAAAGATTTCTAGAATACGTAGAAACCTCCATATTCGGTCTCTTTCCAATCTGAGATATGGCTCTGTATAACCTGGCTTGTATAAGATCTACTACCTCTTCTTCTTCCTCAAACTGGTCCTCTTATTCTTCAACTTCATATTCACTTCCTTCTTCTCCTCTAGGTTCAATCCCTCTGTGTATCTCCTCTTGCAGGGCCTAAACTTGCCTCTATAAAGCTCTAAAATCTTTTGCTGGCACCATATTTCTTCCACCACCACAGTTTCTTTGCAGAGGCATTCTTCTTCACTCTCTTCTCACAACTCTTCCACAGATCCTTGTGCAAGATTCCTCACTTTCGATGATCTGCTCACACACTTAGGAACCTGGATCTGATACCACTTGATGGAGACACGGAGAATCGCTCAAACTTTCATCATTAAAATTCAAAATAAAATTACCATACTAGCCAAAAGGCGTAGTTTCTTGTTCCAACCCCCCTTTCCCTGATTCACCACCTACTTTTATAACCATGTCTGGGTCTCTTTCGAGGTCCCGACCCTCTAGGCCATTAATGACCCACCTGGAAGAATACATCCTTCCTCTCTGAAAAGTTGGCCCTTCCTCCAACTTTGTGACTAAACCTCCACATATTTTCCCTAACTAGAAAATGCCACTGGGTAAGCCACAAAAACACGCATTGATGAACTGTCTGAATGTCTCTGACCTCTGGGTGTAGCCTTCGAGTGGCCGCCATGCTTATCAAGCTTATCGGTCAATAAATCATGCATAAATGAGGCTTTATCACCTCAGGAAACACCATCTAGGAACATGGGCCTTTTCGAATTGTGAACTAGCAGTATGTCACAATATCGTGACATGTCGCGATATCATGACATTTTTCTTCCTCACTGCCTTTCTCTCCTTTGGGTCGTGATATCATGATATTTTTCCTTTCCAACTCTTCTTTCTTCCTATCGGTCACAAAATCGCGACATGTCACGATATTGCTACATCTTTCCTTTTTTCTTCCTTCTCACCTCTTCGGGTCGCAAAATTGCGACATGTCACGATATCGCAACATCTTTGCTTTCTACCTTCTCTTCGCCTCTTGGGTCATGAAATCGTGACATGTCACGATATCGCGACATCTTTGCTCTTTGCTTTCTCTCTTTGTCTTGGGTCCCGAAATCACATGTCGTGATATCGTGACATCTTTACCTTCTGCTTTCACTCTCTGCTTCAGGTCACGAAATCGTGACATGTGATATCGTGATATTTTTCTTCCCTGCTGCATTCTTCTTCTTTGGGTCGCGATATCACATGTCATGAAATCATGACATTTTCTTCTCTGGCATTTCCTGTCTTCTTTCGATCACGATTTTGTGACATGTCATGAAATCATGACATTTTCTACGGATGCCTTCTCTCTCCTGCTTCGGTCGCGATTTTGCGACATGTCATGAAATCATGACATTTTCTGTGGGTACCCTCTTTCTCCTATTTCAGTCACGATTTCATGACATGTCATGAAATTGTGACATTTTTGCATCGTGCCTTCTCTCTCCTTCCTGTGTCACAAAAACGTGATATGTTGCAAAAACGCGACATGTCACGATATCGTGAAAATTTTCTCTGTCGCGATATCGCGACATCAAGGCAACACATAATTTTTTTTTTTGTTGATGCAAGATTGCTCTGCCACCATCAGATGTTCCTGCATCATATACCAACCTCTCTATATACCCGCCCTTACGTGAGGGAAACTATTGGTACGTGAGAGCAGATGGTACGTGGAACATAGGTGGTATGGAAGGGGAATCACTCTATTTATGACACCTACCATAGAAGACTTATCCTCATGCACTGGGAATCACCCCAGCTACACTTGGTCAGCTTTCCTCAGGATTTACGTTTAGCAACAGTCATGATCGGGGTTATGTATGCAAATTTCAAGCCAAGGTGGTGATGAAATCCATCGTTAGTCTTGCTCAAGGGTTGGGGTTTTACGACCAACTCCTCATCATTTAAATTACCACATGGTGTGTGGGGTTTTTTGTAATTTGCATAAATGAAGAAAAAAAGCATTCAAACTCTCCTATGCAAGCAAATAACCAGAAAACAGAAAACAAAAATAAAAAATTGATAGAAGGTGTTTAGGACCCCTACCTCTTCTCTGCCCAAATCAGATGTCTCTGAATTTTTGTTCTAAAATTAAACAGAGAATTATTCATCCCTAGGTGAAATGAATAATAGAATTATATTCGTTATAGGGTGGGGTGAATGCCCATTCATCCCTGGATAAGACGAATTCCAGCTCTGTACTCGTCACAGACTGGAACGAACAGTAGTCCAGTGTTTGAAAACTTGGTACCTGCAAAAAACAAGCAACTGTTTGATTAGAAATTTAATCTTAAAATCAAGGTACATAGGTACCACCGTGATCACCACTGAAAGCATGAGGATACAAAAACAAAAAGGAAAAGCCAATATGCGATGTGAATGAAACAAAAGATAACGCTAAATCCTATGAATTGAAAGTGCATGAAATGAAAGAGGCATAAACGAATCAAAAAAAAATAAAAATCCAATATAGAAGACAACCCTTTTTATTAATATGTTTCAAAACTCAGTTACAATCTGTCTCCTCCCTTTTTAGGGGCTAGGAGCGTTAAATGTGTTCTTGTCACACCCATGGATGTTATTCCTTCTTCCACGTGCCCACATGTAAAATGGGTGGACCAAACGTCACCACCGCTTGTGTTGGTGAATATTGACTCCTTACTTATCCTCTAATGTCTAGATCCTATGCTCAAGGAAACAAATAATAGTCAGTAGCACGTATAGATAAAATGAAACATGCAATCCTCATGCCTTCAATTAGCACATGCAAAATATAAATAAAATGATAACTGAAATAGATCCAAATGAACTAAAAACTTGATAGGGGAATCAAAATATCACAAGGAAGACACTACAAATGGAATAGTCAAAAAATTCACCACATATTTGTATTTGCTTTGGGGCAGGACGAATAGACCTGCAACAAAGTGTCAAAAAGCATAGTCCCAAATGTCACATATGGGAAGCTCCAAATAACCTACAAAGTTGGTATTAGCTAATTGGGGGTATTTTGGGAAGACCCAGAAGGTCATATTTTCCCAGTTTGGCCTCTATCACTGGGAATTTGATGATGCTACCTGCATGTTAGTAAATGTGGGAAATGATAAAAACATGATAAAAAATGCTCAAAATGATGTGAAATTTAAATGAAAACCTATCTAAGCAGTATAGAATCAGATTCAAAAATAATAGAAAGGATATCTACCACATATTTCTAATCACTCCGGGGTAGGGAGATTAGGACTGCGATAGTTTGGGGGGCACCTAAGGGCAGGACGCCTATCGTTTGGGACTCTATTTCGACACCAATCCACTTGGGATGGGTCCAAAACCTCCTATGGGGTGTTTTCAGCAAATTTTGTGGGATATTGTGGCTAAATTTTTGGGTTTGGGCTCCGGATTTGCGCTTCCAATAACCACCCTATGACCTCCCTTCCAAAAGAGATCAAGGATGTGAAAGGAACAAATCAAAAGGTGTGTGTGTGGATGTAAAATGGCAGCACTTAATTGCTCAAAATACTCCTTCTCTCTTATTATTTTGGGTGAGAATACTCACCAATTTATAGACCTAGGGTCTCTCTCTTTGAATGTGCATGCGAGGACGCCACTTGAGTTGATTTTCCTATTTTGAGAGAAAAGATTATTCCATGATTTAGAGTCTCCTTGCATGAGGCCTCAAAAATCAAAGACATGCATGAATGAAGTCTCTCTCCTTGATTTGAAACCATTCCTTGCAATTGCATGGCCTAAAGCTGTAGTTAACTAGCGAACCTATCGAGGTTTGAATTTTTGCCAGTCAAACCTGCTATTCACCTCACCTTGGGGCGAATGGTGATAATCATCCCTGGGTGGGACAAATGCCAGTTTGTAATCATCCTAGGGTGGGATGAGTAGGGAGCAAAGTTCTAAAAAGGTTCCAAATTGACCTTTGACCTTCCAAACTATTGTAGGAGTGGTTAGGACCACTTTTTAACCTCTAGGGGATGCCCTAGGGGCTATGTGTGTCAATGCGATCGGTGCTTGTCGTCACATAATTGGATTGGTGTTGTTTTTGTGTCTATAATTTCAAACCCAAATGGCATCACCAAAAGGGTTAACACCCACAAAAAATAGGTCTAAATGTTGGGAAACTGGACACACATTCAAAGATAAACACCTAAAAGGCACCCTTACACAAGTCACCTTGGGTCAAGAGACTCGTCGCTTTTCTCATGTAGGTCATTCCCTCATAAATTTGTCACTTTAGGGGGTAGTCACACTTATTCACCAATCAACAAATACACACCCAATTAAGAAAATGGCATGCATTCAAAGAATCATTGACAAAGACAATCACGCCCCTGCTTGGGGCAACAAACAAGCAATAATCACAAGCTGATCAAACACTTGGCATTCATGAATCATGAACTCAAGGTTCCCATAGACAAAAGGTTGCACCCTTTGCCTATTCATGACTGATCAATGTCCAATATCAAGTAACACCTCACAAAAAAAGGTTAACACTTGAATTGAGTTCCTTAGCTTGTCAAAAGAAAGGATTCAAGAATGCATGCCCTTTCCATACTTAGGGCATCAAAAGTTGGTTAGGTTACTGAGAAACCCTAATCATTAGTGATTTGGTTATCTATTTTTGCTCAGCACTATGCCATGCATAGTGCATCCCAAAAAGGGGCATCTATACACACCAAAATAACACCAATCCGATTATGTGGCTACAAACGCTGATCACATTGACACAACACAACCCCAAGGGCAGCCCCCAAAGGTTAAACAGTGGTCCTAACCACTTTCACAACAATTATTGAAGGTCAAAGATCAATTTGGCACCTCTCAGGAACTCTTCTCCTTATTCGTTCCATCCAGGGACGATTACAAACTGGTATTTGTTCCACCCAGGGAGGATTAGCAATATTCGCTCAAAGGTGGGACGAATAGCAGGTTTGATGGGCAAAAGATCAAATCTTGACAAATGGCAGCTTAGATATGCCACTTAAATCCTCCTTCAATGCATGGAGTGTGAGTGAGCATTTTTGAGCTCAAAGAGGCAGTTACAGAGGCAGTCATGGAGCCCTTAATCAGGGAGGAATCTTCTCCCCCTAGAAAGGCATGATTGCCAAGTGGCACCTCTGCATGCTCATACACAGAGACCGTTAGGTATATAAAATGGTGAATCTTCTCACCCAAAATAGATATGAAGGAGGAGAATTTTGAGCAACAAAGTGCTACCATTTTGCATACTTACTTTTGATTGTGCCTTTCACATCCTTGATCTCTATTTTGGAAGGGAGGTCATGGGGTGGTTATTGGAAGCGCAATCTGGACCCCAAAACTGAAATTCGGCCATATTATCCCACCCAAATTTTCTGACAACACCCCACAAGAGGTTTTGGACCCATCCCAAGTGGATTGGTGCCGAAATCAGGCCCTAAACAATGGGCGTCCTGCCCCCGGGCACCCCTCGCACTACTGCAGTCCTAATTGCCCCACCCCGAAGTGATTAGAAATTTGTAGTATATTTTAGTTATGTTCTTTTTGCATTTTATTCTAGGTTGCTTAGATAGGCTTGCATTCAAATTTCATGTAATTCTAAGCAGTTTTGATCATATTTTTGTTATTTCTCGCTTTCGCTAACATGGAGGTAGCATCATAAAATTCTTGGCGATAGAGGCCGAATTGGCAAAATCTGACCTTTTGGGTCTTTCCAAAATACCCAATTTTACCTAGCCCACAACTTTTTAGGTGATTTGGAGCCTCCCAAATGGTACATTTGGTACAGTGCTTTATGACGTTTTGTTGTAGGTCTAATCGTCCCACCCCAGAGCGATTAGAAATCCATGGTGAATTTTTTGACTGTTCTTTTTGCAGTACCTTCTTGATGATATTCTCATGCCTCTGTCAAGTTTTTAGCTTATTTAGATCTCTTTTAGTTGTCATTTTATTTATTTTTTTGCATGCACTAATCGTAGGCTCGGGGATTACATGTTTCATTTCATCCGTAGGTGCTACTGATTGTTTTCTGTTTCCTTGAACGTAGGATCTCAACACTGGAGGAGCAGCAAAGAATCAAAGACCCTTTCACGCAAGCGATGGAAGTGTTTGGTCCGCCCATTTTACATGTGGGCACGCGAAAGAAGGCATACCACCCATGGTGTAACGAAACCTTATTTAACGCTCCTAGCCCCTGAAAATGGAGGAGACATGTTGTAACCGAGATTTAAAGCAAATTAATAAAAAGGGCTATATTCTATATTTGCTTTCCATATAGTTTCGATTCGTTTATGTTTCTCCCCTTTCATGCATTTTCAATTCATAGGATTTAGCGTTATCTTTGGCTTCGCTTGCATCGCACTTGGTGTTTCCTTTTTTCTTCTGTATCCTCGTGCTTTCAATAGGTATTAGTCAGAGAAGCTAGAATTCATTAGAATATTCTATAGCATATTCACCTATTAGGAGCACATTTGGGCAATTTTTTACATGTTTTTTTATGTCTCTTTTAGCTTTGACTACTATTTTGCTAGATTTTGGGTTCTTTATTCATCACTATTAGATATTTTTTTACCCTATGCTGACATCAAGATTCAAAATAACTCGATGCTCTTTTGGTTCCTTTACTTGATGAGGTACATTGTCAAGCACCAAATGCAATTCCTACATTAGAATTTTCTATGTTATTACTTTGATAAGTTAGGTTTATATAGTGCTCCTACTAATGTAAGCATTCAAAATTGTGTAGCATTTAAGGTCACCATACGTATCAGATAACGTAATTGTGCTCGATGTTAGACTCTCATACTTAGATAATTTCTTATTTCAATGAAGTAGATGCTTTTCCATGTTAAGTTGGATAATTTACACTCTCTTTTTGATATCAACATCATTATCTACCCAGGGTACTACATGTTGGACATCGAGTTTAAATTGCCCTTTTTTTGACATCAACACTCAACACTATATGGCCATATTACTTTAAATTGGCCCAAAATTACTTGATTCAACCACCCAATGCAAAATTATTCCTTGCTAGTTGTTAACATCATTACTTTGGGATTTTTTTGGTAATGCTCTAATACTTAGCAAAATTTTACACCTTTTCTTGCATGCTTTATCCTTCTTTGATCTAGCCATTGTTCTAGATATCCAATGAATTTACTTGATAATGATGCATGATATTTAATTGAAAAATTTGGATATAGATATTGGTGAAAAAATTAATCCAAATTTACATTACATGGGCCCACTTGTCTAGCCACCTCAAGTGCCACACACTATTAAAAAATATTACATGATACCATTAGGATAGATTCCTAACCTTATAAAGTGGATGATTACATAATAATATTAGGATGGGGTCCTAAAAAATATATATATAGATAGGTATGCATGGATTTTCATTTACTATTACAGACAAAAATATAATGATCTACAATCAAATGATGAAATGTTTATTTCAAGTAGAACTTTTGTATTCACACTTAGGTAATGTTTTACCTTAATTCTACAGTACAAGAATCATTTAACATCATTATAAAGGTTAGATATAGGTTTATTTGAAAAAATATACATGTTTATAGCTAAATAATACAAAAATGAGAAACACAATTCTTAAGGTGAGGGCTCCACTGTAAAGAATGAGCATGATAAGTGAGAAAATCTAGGAACTCTAGGATCATATCCAAGAATTATCTAAAAGTAATAAAATTTTAGAAACAAGTTTCAGTAATTCATACAAGATGATAATGATGTTCAAATTAAATCCTACCATTAAATTCAAATAAATTCCATCAATATCCAAAACATATCATACTACAAGATGTACCATCACATGTATGTAAATAAAAGTAGTGAGAAAAAATATAAAACCCCTAAATATGTGGATCTATATTGACCTCTATGGTATAATAAAATCATTTATTTAAGTTTTCAAGGAAATTCAACCCATAAAGGGGATTACATGCAAAGGATAAGTGCATATTTAACAATAAATACCATCATTAGAGTAGAATTAATGCTAGTTAGACTATCAATAAGGTATACTACTTGTTATATGGTATGAATTTTCCTTGGAGGTTTAAGAATGTCATATTTATTTCTTCACTTTATATTTTGAGGTTATTTTATTAATTGTGGATGGTTTTTTAAACACAAAAATAAAATTTTATACCTATATTAATGGGTTATTTTGCATTAATGCTTAGTGTGTTATATATACAACTAGGTTGTATTTCATGTCTTAATTTATATGTTGATGTATTATGTTTGTAATCTCATGAATTTTAAAAGCATCACCATATATTTGGGTTTGGTATATCTAAATGAACATGAAAAACATTCTATAAGTAAAGATTGTTACCACTCATATAATAATTTCATAGTTTTCTATTTATATAACAATATCATTTCTCTCAATTAAAAGTGTAAAAAGAGTTCCTTCAATAATTGATATTAAAATAGATTATATATTATATGCATTGAATAACACAAGCTTATACTGAGAGGGGGGGTGAATAGTATAAGATCAAAACTTTTACTTTTCTTTCCAAATGAAACAGTAATAATATCAATACGGTAAATTAAATAATACACAAATCATCATACACATGAGAGATACATATTTAAAGTGGTTCACCCAATGTGGGCTACATCCACAAAGAAAATATTTCTTTTAAATTTCCTGAACTAATATCTTGGGAACCAATTCCCTATTACAATGTTTATGGGCACCAATCCAAAGGAGACACCAATACCCTATGCTCAATTTCATGAACCTCTATCCATAGGAGACACTAATATTCTCTACTTTGGTTCATGTACCTCTATCCACTAGAGACCTCAATCCCCTTCGCTATGGTTCGTGGAACTTTATCCATAGGAGACACCAATCCCCTCTACTTTGGTTCATATACCTCTATCCATAAAATACTCCAATCCCCTCTTCTCTACTCTACTACAAGTCTTTACATAAGGCTTACTCAATTCTGCTCTAATAATTATTCTCAATTCTTCTCAGATCTTCTCTAAGTCTACGTATAAGTCTTTCTCAAATTTGCTTCACCAAAACCTACTCTTAAATCTTCTCAAATCTATTCTAGGCCTAAACATAAGGCTTTCTTAAATCTGCTCCACCAAAACCTGTTCTTAATTCTACTCAAATTTGCGTCAAGCCTACACTCAAGGCTTGCACAAATCTACTCCCCAATAATTGTTGTCAACTTTGCTCAAATATTCTCCAAGCCTACACACAAGGCTTTATCAAATATTATTATTAAAACCTTCTCTAATATATTCTTATATTTTCTTCAAGTATACACACAATACTTTCTCAAATATGCTCACCAAAACCTACTCTCAACTCTACTCAAATCTTCCCAAATATTGCATACAAATCATTGCATATATCTTTCCAAAAGGTGCTTTCTTTGACTAAAGTAATTCAAACATATTCTACCCATAATTATTTTTCTTCATGAACATATAGAGAATAATATGCAATTACAAATACTCAATATGTTCTTTCACATTCATTAAGTCTATCGCTTTCACAAGTCTAAACTTATTACATTCAAAATAGATCTCTAATTCTTACAATTTTCTTTTCACCTCAAACAAGATTACTGCATAAATTTGCTTCACAAGACTGGTCTATATCCATTGCAAATTTTCTCTCAAAATTTAATCACAATAATGCACAAATTTTCTTCACACAACTGGTCTATAATATTTACAAATTCACTTTAATTTCACTCAAGCTATGCACAATTATATTCTCAATTGCTTGCACTTTTATCCTCAATATCAATAAAAAATTAAGCACAACTTTGTTATCAAACCCTAGCACATGTGTTTCAAAATTCATTCAAAAATAAGGCACAACTTTATTATCAAACCCTAGCACATGTGTTTCCAAATTTATTCAACAATAAGGCACTTTGTTCTCAAACCCTAACTCTTATATTTTCAACAATGCACATAAAATTAATCCTTATATCTCTAGCTTATGACAAAATATTTTCCTCAATAAACACCACCTTGAGAAGGAGTTAAAACACCATACCTCTAAAATGCCTTGATGATAATGTGCCTTCAAAACCTATCTCAAAATAATTTCTTTTCTTTTGCCACTTCAAAACAGATTAGCAAATATTTTCTTCATACATTGGAAAACCTTCTCAAAAATTTGCACAATAATATCCCAAAATAAAGCTCTATAACTCCTCTTGGTTTCACAAGATAAAGTCCTTTAGCAATGAACCAAACCCTTCAAAATATCAAGAAAAATTTATAATCAACAAAAGAACATAATACACCTTTTAACTCCCCTTTTTAATTATGTAAACTTAACCTCCTTATAAACTAAATAAAAATAACTTTCAAATATATCAATACACCATAAAACTTCCACTTCAATTATGTAAACTTAACCCTCTTTATAATATTCAAAATAAGAGACTCTATACCATACACCCTTATGTCACCTTTCAAGAATAATTAAAAATATTTGCTCATACCTTTAATTAAAATTTTACTCCATGGATGGCAGTTGATCTTCTGATGTCTAGCATCCAAACACAACCTGTGATCCAAATATTTTATCTGTGATGCTTTAAAACTTTCACCTCCGCGTTCCTACTTTGAAATTTCATTGTGGATGCTTCGTTTCTCCTCACTCTATTCTGCACTAGCTTTGATTAGAGACTCTCATGATGAATGAAGATAAATATTCCCTTTTGAATATGCATGGTAGATCTCACTCAATGCAGACGCATTTTTCAAAGAAACACAAGATCACTACAAACAAACCACCTCTACCATTTTTGCCATTCAATCAATATTTTGTTCACTACCACTCAAATTATTTTTTGAAACACAATGTATTAAGGTCCCCAATGTTTAATTAATTACATAAATTCTCACAATATTTTTGTTGATCCAATGCTAATGTATTCTCAATATTTTTTTGATCCAACATTAATGTATTCATAATGTTTTCATCTAATCAATGATATTTATCATCATTTTATTGACATACATAGCATCAAAATAATCTCTCTGCTGCAACCACGGTGTCTCAAAAATAATGGCAATGGCATCTGATTTGTTTTCATCACTCATATATTAATCTCCAATCTTTATCGCATAATTATCTTCACCCTTCGCCACTCAATAATTTCCAACCTTCATCGCACGATTGCTTACTTCTATTTGTTGTTCGTATACCTTGCATCACATTTAACTTCGAAATGCACACCCATATTCGAACTACATCACGCACTTATATAAATGCTGATTTATATACCTTTCTCCTTTAATGTCATGACATCGATGCTTTGGTTTTCAATATAGTTTTTGAAATTTAAACTTTTTACATAGATGTTGGCGCTAAGCATAGACATTACATTATAATATTTTAAAAATATTATAATATTTCCTTTTAAATATTTGTCTTTATTTTAATTCAAATAAATTTAAAACCTCTTGGTCCTCCTTTATAATATTTAAAATAAATATTATAAACCTTTTCCTTTCAAATTTTTTTCTTTCTTTGAGACATGCCTTGCCTTGCATAGTTGTCTAACCATAGAATAATATTTTTACCTTACCAAGCTTTCCTTGACATCAACCCTTTTGACATCAATGACAACTCAATATGCTCAATATTTCCAACATACATTATATAATTTTGGCTCCTTGTAGATCTACACTAGTTTTAATGAACTATTCCTTGTGTTATTATGTGATGATTATCAAATAAATCTAGATATGTCTTTCATTGTTCTTGATACTTATTAAGTTAGTGTGTATCCATAGAGTATATGTCATTATATAATGTCATTTTATACAACCTATATATTTTAAGATAGTGGATATTTGGTATCTCACTTATACATCATAGATGACATCATATTGGTTTTCTAATCAATAACCATGCATCAATTAGTAATGTCTCAAATGATTGCTTAAGCCTCCTTAATATTTGATTTAAATATGCTATATATGGCAGAGTTTTAACTTTATTTGATATACCATATGTTAGGTGTAATAAAGATAGTATGTAGCAAGGTCCCTTTTTTAGTCCTACTTTATCATTGATATATATTCTCGATGCCCTTGTGAATGCATCCTTGAAATTTAATTTTATGTATAGATTCATTATCCTTGTATTCCATATAATAGGTATGGGTTTATTAGTGCTAAATAGATGTTAAATTTATAATGATATTTTTAAAATTTTATCATCGCTATAATACCAACAAGAAATTTATGATAATTTATGAAGAGAGGGCAATCCTGATGGTATTTATCTTGATGATATTGACCTTATATGATGTTATTTACAAAATTATGTCCTAGATCATTAAACATGATAATTTTATAAACAAATTATTTAGGAATTGATGGTATTTATCTTGATGGTATTTATCTTGATGATATTGACCTTATATGATATTATTTACAAAATTTTATCCTAAAGAGCATTAAACATGATAATTTTCCAAACAAAGGATTTAGGACTTGACGTGGGAACCACATGTTTACTACAATAAATTTAAGAATAAAATATGCACAAAAAACTTATATGAACCTTGCACAAAATATCTTTTCACATTATCTTCATTGGAGTAAGTTGGTATTTCTTTACAACATCCTTATCCACTCCTATAATAGTGGAGACTTTGGAACTCTAAATATATGTCCAAGGTTTGAATCCTATAGGGTGTAGGATTGTACACCATGCTTCCATAGGAATAGTATGGTTGGGGGTAATCATATATTGGGTAAACAATGTCTGTCTCATATGGCCTATGGCCTTCTAAATATTAAAAACTATGTTATCCTTTACCATTTATAATTAATAGGAGATTCATAAACATATTAGAATGGTTATTAGGAGGTTAAGAAAACATCTATTATACAAAATATTGCTTTAGAAATCATTCTTAATGAAAATATGTGCTATCTAGGGTATGCTATATTATATGATGATATTATAGTAGATATTTCAAAGATAAAAAGTTATTACAAAATTACCGCTACATAGAATTGTTAATTAAGTCTAGAATATTATGGGGCTTATAGGTTGTTACCAAAATCTTGTGGAAGGGTTATCCAAGATAGCAAACTTGATCATTGATTTCCAAAGAAAAGGAAGTAATTTTTTATACATATAATTGTGCAAAAGTGATTTTCAACTTTTAAAATAAAAGCTAATAATAATTGTTATTCCTAAATTACCATAACCCAATAATAACTTTTTAATCATGATGGTTGCATTTGGTAATGAGTTAGAAAATTTTATAATGTGAAAAGCATGAATAGTGACCTATGAATCCCAAAATATTAAGCCTTATGAACATAACAATAAAATATATGACATACAACTTAAAAAAATTATTCATGTAGTAAAGATATAGAGATAATTATTCAATGACCAAGTCATTTGAACTAATGACAAAATCAAGGGATCAAATATATTTTTAATCAATACAATGTGAATTCATAATAGAGGATATGGTTAAAAATTCTATATAATATTAGTTATTGTAGTTACTTAGTACTACCTTGGCATACATAATTTGGGAGGAAAAATAGGGAGATCAAGCATTAGGTACCTTCAAAAATTTAGAAAATTTTAATATGCACTTTACCTTTTCTCTCATGTGCACTATACCTTTTGTCTCATGTGCACTTTATTTTTGTCTTATGTGCACTTTTATCCATTGTGTCATGCATATTTTATCTTTTGCATTTCACATGGATTGATCCATGTGAGGTTATGGATATCGTGACACTTATCATAATCTCACACTAGCTTGTTGTATATATATGTAGTAACTATTCATCAACAAAGTGTGGTGTTGTGGTCCATCATTTGGTATCAAAACCATTAGGGTATTGAGATATGAGCCGATGGATTATTCTCTCCACTCATTGAGTGGATAAGAAACCATAAATCCCCTCCCCTACTTTTAGTTTTAGGTTCTACAACAACATTACTAACATGTTGTAGGCCCCCTATAGCCAAGTGCGCACACTGTTTACACTATCTTGATTTTGCCCCCATACGCTACTATGAGTATATGCATGGCTTATTTTTTATGGGCCTTATCCTCCCTAATCATTATTTTTTATTGGATCTCATCCCATCATTGCATAACTTGGTGTGGGCTAGACCCACTACCTGTATCAAACTGCTACTAAATTTGTTGGGATTCAACACCTGCTTTCGATCAAAATATTATGGATGTAAAAAGTACCTTTCTTAATGGTTCATTGAATGAGGAAGTTTATGTAAACCAACCACTATGGTGCACAATAAAATGCCAATAAAACAAAGTTCTTATATTGAAGAAATCTCTATATGCGTTGAAGCAAGCACCCCGAGCTTGGTATGCCAAAATTGAATCCTATTTCATCAACTTTGGTTTCACTAAATCTACAACAAAATCTACTCCCTATGTGAAATATTGGATGAACCAAATAATTTTGGTTACATTTTATGTGGATGATATTCTCATTAAAGGTTATGACATATATGGAATAAGGTTTCTCAAAGAGGACTTGAGCAAAATTTTTGAAATGATTGACTTGGGCCTCCTCCACCATTGCTTAGGCATAAAGGTATTGCAACAACTTGACAATATCTTTATATCCCGGGATAAATATACTAAATATATATTGTAGAGGTTTCACATGGAGGAGTGCAAACCATCCCCCACTCCCATGGAAACTAGATTTAAAATTGTCAATAGTGATGATGAATAAAGTGTTGATGGCACCCTTTACAGACAACAATTTGGAAGTTTAATCTACATAACTTTAACTAGACCAGATATTACCTATTTAGTTGGCCTTATTTCCATATTCATGTAGGATCCCAAGAAGAACAATTTGATAGCAGCTAAGAGGATTTTGAGATTCCTCAAAGGGACCCCTCACCATGGTCTTATGTATACAACATGTGATGACTTTTCTTTGATTGGTTACATAGATTTAGATTGGGCTAGTTGTCCTAAAACTAGAAGATCCACTTCTAGTTATTGCTTTCAATTGGGTCAAGTTACCATTTCATTGTGTACCAAGAAATAAAGTATAGTTTCTTTATCTTTAGTAGAAGCCGAGTATAAGGCAGTAGTTGAGGCAACTAAGGAAGCTATTTGGTTGATGCAACTACTTCAATATATTGGGCTACTCATATATGGTCCAACACCAATATATTGTGATAATAAAAGTACCACTAAGATGACAAAAAGTCCAATATTCCATTCTCACACCAAGAAAATTAAGATCCATCATCAATTCATCAAAGAAATGGTTCAAGAAGACATTATACACTTGGAGTATGTACCAAATCAAGATCAAGAGGTAGACATCTTCACCAAGTCACTTGGGATTGATAATTTTTCCAAGTTTAGCAAAATGCTCTATGTATGTTGTACTCAAAGTCAAAATTAAGGGGGGATGTTATCTAATGTTGTCTTCTCTTTGTATATATATAGGATAGTGCACATTAAGGGTGGATGTTACAATATTTTAATGTGCACTTTACATTTTGTCTCATGTGCAGTATATTTTTGTCTTATGTGCAATATTATCCGTTGTCTCATGCATATTTTGTCTTATAAATGTCACATGTATTGATCCATGTGAGGTTATGGAGATCATGACACTTGTCATAATCTCACACTATATTTCTATCGATATTTTTAGTAACTATTCATTAATAAAGCATGGTTTTGTGGTCCATCAAAAAATCCCTAAAAATATTATATATGTCTAGCATAGGTTCCAAATAGCTTAGGATTGATTACCTTATAGAAGGTTTCAATTGGTATGGAATCGATTCACATGAAAATTATTTGATTTGCTAATAAGAGCATACTACTAAGGGTTAGCTAGTGACTTAGTAGTAAAAGAAAGAAATTTACTTGCCAACTAAATCAAGTTGCTTGATAGATAGATAAGGGATAAAAGCATAGATGTAGATAGTAATGATAATTTTTTGAGAATGATATGGTGCATATACTAACGACATATAGTGGTGCACTAATTTATTTTAGAACCCTTTTATTATTATTATATGAATAATTAGAGATGAATAACATTTAATGATGGATAATTTTGCTAAAAATACCACCAAATAATTATTTTTACAATAATTAATTATTCTTTACCATTTGTAGCTTAGAGATAAAATTCAAAAATAAGTAGGATCCTAAGGCTTCATTATATTTATTTTTTTGACATTATAATTTATATTTATACTCTATGGGATACACATTATGCTTTGATCTCATGATATTGTTTATAAATTGGCAATCCCTTTGGCATTCCATAAATGGAATTGCCTTCCTAGTTTAATTGTAATCCCTTTGGCAATACCTTTGGCATTCTCCATGATGTTAATTGGAATCATATGTGTTTATTGATCATACACATTTATCACTATAGTTTAAACCCATATTAATTTGAAGTACTTACACCCTTATTCCTTTATGCATATTTCTTTAATATTTACTTTTCATGCAATTAGTGTAGGTTAGCATAGGACTATTCCCAAGGGTTAGTGGGGAGTCAACCTTCATCCAAGGATTAGAGGATCCATTGGTACTCCCTTTCAAATTTGGTGAATCTTTAATTAAGATGCATCATTGAATTAGAAGTTAGAAATATTCCCCAATTCAACATTGTTTCTCACGTACTTGGTGGAACTCACCCTTATTATTTCTCAAAATTTTATCCATTTTGGATAAAATTCATCAAATTTTCTACCAATTTCATATTCATCATTGGTCTAGGCATGTGATATTTTTACAATATGAATTTTTTGAATTTATAATTTGATTCATGACCAAGATCCAATATTTTGTGATGTATTAGATACACCTAAGGGCATTTCATTATGTAATGTACATATTATTTTGTAATATTTTATTATATCAGAACAATGGACCATTGTTAAGCTTGTGATTAGCAATATGATGTTTTGATACTACTACAAATATCCTTCTCACACTCACCATTTTATCTCATAGTGTTCTATAATATATTTTATGATTCCAACATATTCCCATCATATATATCTCTTTGTTTCAGTTTTTTATGATTTTTGTATAATATTTGAGTGGATGGGTTGCTTCTATATATTTTTTAAAAATATTGTGAATTCAAATATGCTTATAAAGTGTGTGTGGAGTAGAATTTCTCTATCATGTATAAATATGTTTTATAGTTATGATTCTTATTTTGAATTATAAGAAAAATTACATTTTAAAGTTTCAAAATCCATGAATAAATGTTCTATCCTTCTATTTTTATGAGAAGTTTGAATTTTACTTTCTATATTGCTCCCTAGTTTCTAGGTTATGATTCATTGACAACACTATTACTATGGAAAAAGGGAGTAAAAGCTACCAAAAATAAAATTAATATCTAATTTGGGTTGTATTTTCTACATGTAAACTCATCCCATATGTCAAGCATTCACAAGCCTTCCTGACTACCTCTAGTTTTGTTATTATGATAGACTTCTTCATGAAGGATTTGTGTGCCTATTTCAACATCATATACATGGTAGGTTGGTTATGAAAAGTTTTTGAAGGAGTTCACCTTAGGTGATTCATAGGTTAAATCTCATTTATTCACTTTTCCTCTCCTTGTAAATTTTGATAGGGCTTAAGAGGGGCATGCCCTTTGTCCCTACGCATGTGCATGACACAATGGTTAGCATGGAAAGTTATTGGACATAGGATAGTAGAGGTTTTATCTTTAAATCCTAGTACCAATATTTAGTGCTCAACAATTATGGTCTATATAGTTTCTTTTATAGAATGAGGACTATATCTATCATCACTTACCTATGATTTATTGGTTATGTGTAGTCATGTTGATCATTTGGAGGTAATATAATGCACATTATAATCTTATTATATTCCTTTTGAAGGTATGTATAATTAGTGAACTCATACCTCCATCCTTGTAAAGGATGCCTTGTCACATTGTATAGATCAAGGTGCTTTGGCCAATAAAGATCTAAGATCAAATCACATGGATTGATTTTTATGACATTCAAAGTTTTCTCAATTCTTAGGTGACCTAGTGGATATTGTAGTTGACATTAGTGCCACATATGCAACTATTTTACATATTGATATACCTTGATCACAATTATCTTGTGAATCAAAATAATTGAGGTGGAAAAAGTGGATTGCAAAACTCTAAGATATCAAGGCTCACAAAATGGTAGGTCAATATTAGATCCTAATTTTGTAAGGTTAGAGGCTTTAATTTTTGTTCTTTTGGGTCCATTAGGATAATTATATAGGATACCATAACTATTGCATAATTATTTAAGATAATTCTTGATAATTTTTTGTTAGAATAAGAGTGTCAAATTATTCAATTTTTGCCAATTTCTTTCCCTTTTTCTTATGAGAGGCATTTACAAATAAAATTTTGAAAATATTTTTAGAACCATTCTATGGGATGTGATAGTAATCAAAGTTGATTTTACATCTAATCGTTGTCATTGTAATCATGTTCACTAACTCTTGATATTTGAGCATGATAGTCATTATGAGAACCTTGTTATGATTGGATATGGTCAATTGAGATATGCATACTTAAGTGGTCATTACCAATTGCTAAAACAATTTAGCTATTAAAAATTATTAGGATAAATGTTATGGGATTGTTTCCTATTTTAGTTAGAGTGAAAATATTTATATTGTTATTCTTGTCCCAACCAATTTCAATAAAGTAGTTGGACACATTTATTATTGGTTGTGGTATAACATACTTGTTTCATAAATGCACTTGGCCTTTGGTAGTACTATGTATACCATGATGCTTTTTTATTATCATATAATAGGTCCTAGTAATAGGCAGCAAAGAGGGGGAGAATAAAATAAGTGTGGTACAAATTAATATTTGGCTAACATTCCAATGTGTTAGAAGAGTATTTATACTATAATGATAATCTATAAATACATGAGGGATTTGCATTTTAGGCATCATTTTGTAGTGTTGAAGTGAATATTTACTAAATAATGTCAACCCACATCACAAGAATAATTTGGAAACATGGAAACCAATCTATAGTGTGAAACCCAATCCATAGTACAAAAACTAATTCATAGTGCAAAAATAATCTAGAAAATGGATAAGATAACCTTTCATCTAATAAATTTATTAACAATAAGGTTTGAAAAAATTATAATGTGAACAAATACATGCTAATGCCAAGTGATAATGTTAGTTAAGAAAACTAGGGACGCACCAAATTAGGTTTCCATTTTTTACCCCTTCTGATGCATCCATTAGTATAATGGATGCATCAAAAACTAGTGTAAGTGCCCCAATTTCATGGGGTATACTTGCAAAGTTCCATTCCATGTGTCTTTCATAGACATAATGGTCATATTATAGAAATAAGAACTATGGTGCATGACACTATGGTATACTAGGTAATGACCCCTTGAATTATGAGGAAAAAGAAAATGGTTTCTAAAATAACTCACAAGAAAGAGGGATGACATTGTTGACAATACCACATGGGAAGAAAGCAAAGAGATAAATAATGATATGGAAAATTAAAATAGTGTAATCATGTGATTATGTCAAAAATGAACTGCAGACACCAAAAAGGAATAACAAACACCAAAAAATGACCCACTAATTGATTCAATTTATCCCTAGAATTCGTTAAGCTTTCTAGAAAAATAATTTAGCCCATTTAACCTTAGATACTATGCCTTTTCCTCTCTGTCACATCCCACATCGACCTGAACCCTGGAGCTTGGAAAAGAGAAATGCAAATTAATGTAGGCATGGAAAATATTTAAAATTTTCAAGGTATTTCAAATAATGGTGATTTATTAACTTTTTTTAAAATGCATCAAAGAAATGAAGTAATATATTTTAATATAAAAGGGAGTTTCCATGTGAATTTAATTATTAGTGTGCTTTGGAAACTAATAAGGTTTTAAAACACTTTGAGAAAAGTATTTTGGTCCTAAAATACTAATAAGAGCTATGAGGAAGAGAATCTGTACCCTCCACATTCTTGAAAAAAATTAAAAATATATGTCTTTCAAAGTCCTCCAAAATACTATTGGCTACCCTTTGGTGTGCATCATGTCCTCAAAGTTGTAGGAAAATACTATGCCACTAATTTTCCTGCATCACCACCCACATGACATCTCCAATAGATCATTACATAGACTACCCTTCACCATTTGAGAAGGCACACCCTGAATGCTATAAAAAGCTACCATGGGTTAACCAAAAGGGGTATGCATGCTGGGAAAAATATTAAGGAAATTTTGATAGGTAAACTTGGACTCAGGGAATATGCTCTTTACCTTTTTGGTAAATAATAAACCAAACAACCCCAAGTTATAGAGACTTTTGGTCAAGGTATTCATAGAGGCGAGTAAGCAATGAGGACTAGAAAGAAGAAGGATTTAGATATCTTTGAATATCCAGGTTATATTATACCTTATTTTTATGCCCACTTTCTTGTGTAATCTATTAATATGAATATTATCTAATATTTACCTATGATTATTTATGACTTGTACTTAGTTGCTTGTAAAATTATAGATGTGATTTCTATGTCATGTATTTATGATCTTATGGTTTATATGTATATTTCTCACATCTACACCATGTATTTATGAGCTTATGTTTTATAAGTTCTACATTGCTCACCTCTAAGCCATGTATTTACGATCTTATGGTTTATATGTTGTACATTGCTCACCTTTGCATCATGTTTTTATGGCCTTATGGTTTATATGTTGTGCATTGCTAAATCAACCAAGGTTAGAGGTTGAATCTAGTAAGGAACCCGAGCGATGTCTCAATTTCAATTTAAGACCCCTAGGGTCTTTGGGTCTATTCTGTAATGTTGTTATTTTTGATTAAATTAAAAAATACCGATTGACCATGCACTATGGAAAAGCCTAGACAAAAATATTTTTAACCATGAAGTTATTTATCCAAACTCAATATCACTAGCAGGAAGTCCTATGACCATAAACCGATGGTTACTAGCTTTAGGTCTGAAGGAGTTCTTATTTCTTAAAAATCCCACACCACTATTGGTGTGGGACATTCTGAAGAATGGTCCTCCTTTCATCACACTGTAAACTTCCCAAAACCTATCAAATTTAGAGAAGTCCAAACATTATGCCTATGTTCAAAACGATAGATGTAGTTGGCATTAGAAAAATTGTTAAGGGTAAAACTTCTTGCTACCCGTATGTCAGATCTTTGTTTTAGAATGAACAACAATCTCCACCCCTAATCAATGTTAGATACTTGGACATCACCTACAACCATTGATGGTCTACTAGGAGTTAATAATAATTAGATATCTACCATACATTTGATTTAATACCTATAGGAAAGGTTGAAACATTTTTAAATCTTCATATCATCATAGAAATCGAAGGACCGCATCTATTTTTTCGTAAAAAATATATCTGCATTCAAGTAATTATAATATAGCATCTCCTATCCACATAGGACACATCTAGGTCAAGATGATTGATAAGTATAGTGAGCATTTATCACCATTTTTACCATAGTATTCAACATCAAAAATAATTTTGACTATGGTACATGGAAGAAAGTGAAGGAAATTCGATAAACCATTACACCATTAATTGAACTATTACTCCCTACTTTGCCTTATGTTGTTAAAAAATATTGTTGTGATATCCAACATGCTCCTCATGGAAGCATGGGGAAGCCTTTATCCAAAATAAATCATCCTTTTCTAAACAACCATGGGTTGTGGTCGGATGCTAGCAGTTGGTGGCTAACAAGTCTAGCCTTTGATGGTTTGACCATGCGGTGTAACCCTAGTTTTTTAATTTGTGAGTCCATGTGTTACTTGGTGAGTCCATGATTACTTGGAGTTACTATCTACTCATTTTTTAGTTTACTTAGGATAGTTGACTATGGCTTAAATTGAGTATTTGACTACTTGCCTTTACAAAAAAAGTGGTGGATGACATGAGGTAAAATCCTTTTAATAAATGTAAAGGATATTACATTAGTTTATCATTACTATGAAAAATTTAATTTTTATAATTATGGTTTTAAAATATGAAATCCTCTTGAGGAGTAAGACAAAATATACTCATACTGAAGGAATACACTTGACTCCTCTTTTTCTAACCAATTTAACCATTTAATGTTTATAAGGAAATGGCCTAACAATGCACTTTGATAATATAAAGCATAATATTTAGTAATAATTGGTAAGTTATATTATTGGATAAATCACAATAAATATTAGTGACCAAAACTACTATCCACAAATAAATACTTGGACAAGTTTTAGCGAAAACAGGTAGAAATATTGTTGATAGATTGAACAATACCTTTTATTTAAGAACTATAGTGTATCCTTGATAAGATATTCGTTAATAAACCTCTTTTTCTAAAATTATGTATCTATAGTGTATTTCTTGTGATAAATTAAGGGCCAAGTTTATAAATCTATAGTGTGATCTTGTGAGTAGATTACGAGACCAATCTTAGCTAAACTAGAGTGATATTAGGGGTAGATTTTAAGAGAGTTGTAGCTAATATTAGGGTAACTATAGTACAATCTTGGTGATAGATTGTGAGACATGGAAGACAATAGACTATACTACAAATTAGCAACACACTCGTAAAGGAACTATAGTGAAACTATAAGAATGGATTGTAGAACAAATCATGTTTATAATGTGTAGTAGGTTATGATTAAACCCTTGGAATGATTTGTAGATCTACAATTGAATCCATTAGTTTGAATGCTATTTATGTTTTAAGAAATATGAGATACTTGTGATAGTATGTTTGTTTAAATGCTATTTTTATTGGAAGAAATATGAGATACTTGTTATAGTATATTTGTTTAAATGCAATTTATACTTGAAGAAATATGAAATACTTGGGAAATATGTTTTGTTTAGATGTTATTTTTATTTGAATAAATAGGAGATACTTGTGGAAGTATGTTTGTTTAAATGCTATTTATAATTGAAGGAATATCATATACTTGTGATAGTATGTTTGTTTAAATGCTATTTTTTTTGAAGAAATATGAGATACTTGTGAAAGTATGTTTTGTTTACATGTTATTTATGTTTGATAAAATATGCGGTACTTGCAAAAGTATGATATGTTCAATTGCTATATGCATAAAAAAGGATATCCTTTATGAATGAATGGTACTCTTTTAAAAATGACTAGAAATAACTTATTGTAATAATAATTTTTTGAAGGGAATATTATTAGAAATAAGGATATGAGATGTAATATGATTTTCAATATTAGGAAAGTATGGGATTTCCTTCCCTTGAATGATGGAAATTATTTAGACAATTATGTATAGAGAATGTGTTGTGTCTAGTTGCATTCAATGAAAAATTATTACATGCTATTTTTTGGTTGGAATTCATTTCATACATGTATGGATTGTTCTGATTCTAAAATAATCTACATTCTAGTACTAGTGTCTTGAATGGAACCAAGAAAAAGTTAGAACTATTCAACTACTATTGATTATGAACATATGTTGTAACAAGGGCCTCTTTAATGAAAGGCCCAATTATTGTAAAATATAGTTATGAGTTCAATTTTAATTGATTATAGCACTCATTTAGAGGATGTGTATACAATGTAATACTTGATCTGAAATGATCATAGAATAAAATGTCGAATTATCTCATGATATAAAGTTATCTTATGATGAGGTTTGGATATATAAAAGTGAATTAATGATTATATCTATTTGAAATAGGCTATCCTTAAGACTAAAATAAATATACAAATTTATGCATGACACTTAAATATTAACTATGAGAGGGATTATAGAGGAAAACATTGAAAGTTATATAACTTGTGGAGATTATAGTTGGTTGAAATAAGTAAGGTAAAATGGTATACATTCATAAGTCTATGAGGGTTTGTGTGATAAACCCCTTATATTCCTATGGTTGATATGGGAATATTAAGCATTACAATGATTTTTGTTCTATCCTTAAGGAAGAATCAACTAATCCTCAAGGTATACACCTAATTTATGGGTTGAAAGATATATGACATAGAAGCTAGTTTAATGTGTGATTTAAACTACTAGGGAAAAAGGGTATTCCTATTTCATATACGAGAATTCACAATTATAAGGTAGATAAACCTTACCTGCGGGTCATTTTAAAGGTTGTCCATCCTTATCCACATGATATACAATGATTATGTTAGATTCCTATGAAGTGCAACCTTGAACTTACTTGAAAACTAATCTATAAGAGAACCACATGGAGAGACTTTCAATTCACTCATGAGCTAGTAATAATGATAAATACTAGATTAAAAAAAATACCTAAGGTTGATTGGTCTTGGAAATTGGGATCAATACACTCTCTAGGAAAAATAAAGGGTTTTTAATTCATGCAATGATTCTATGCTTAGAATTTTTCTAAAAATATTTTGAAGTGCCATGTCATCCCTATCCATGTGGCTTGTAATGGTCACATTCATGAAATCATAGTGTTAGAAGCCAACCTGTGATTCTTTGCATTGAGGCCAAGTAAAAAAACCATGGATCCTCCATTCCCCTTTGGGATTTGGACCATTTATGAAACCATTAACGAGGGCATATACCCTTGCATGTATTTCCAAATTAGACCATTTTTGGATTTGAAAATTTTAAAATATAACCACCTTGACTATCCTTCCCCATCTACCTACGATGAATTCCTCAAGATACTCCTTTTGTGGCCATACAATTTATGAAAGTATGACTTGGGGTCTCATTTGGTAACGAGCATTCTTTTCTAATAAAAATATTGATCTTTGTCTACTTAATTCCTTTCTTGATCAAGTTCTCATTTGGTGCTCTTTCTTGGAGGTTGGAGGACATCATGGCAATCTTAGGAGAGATATTCACTCTCTCCTTGGTTGTAATTTTACCCTCCTAAAAATTATTTTTGTATTTTTCATATTATTTCATTTATGCTTACTAAATTATTAAGTACTAATATATTTTATTTATTAATATACTTGTAGTTTTATTGCTCTAACTTGTTGCTCATTGGAAGACATAAAATTCTATACAGCCAAACTGCACTTTCTCTACTTGTTGAGTGGTAATTTTACCCAATTGTAAAACCACACTCACACTTAATGTTTTGATCACAAAACCCTCTCTCGCAAAGAAGTTAAAAACAAAAACTTCTCCAAGGTTTTGCTATATAAGCATTGCACACGTGTATTTGTAATCTTGTGAAGATGTGTCAAATAAGTGCTAGGAATACCTTAGTGATTGCAAGTAATTGTTAACCAGGGACATTTGTGGGTTTATTTTACTATGCTATGCTAGTGATTGTTCATGAAAATTAAAAGAAATAAACTTTTTATTGGTCCTCATATGACCACAATATAAAGCTTTAGTTCATTTTATCTTGAAGTATTTTAGGTAGATTTTATCTTATTTTGGTTAAGTAGATTTTAAATAATTTTTATCCCTTTTAAACCCTACTTTAAGCATGAAATAAAAGATTAAAATCTATCTCTAAATGTGAACCTTAAATGATGATTGGATTCATTTTATGTTGCTTTGAATATGAAAGTAAAAATAGCCTTTGATATAATAAATAAATTACTTCTCTTTGATGAAATTAATTTTCATAAAGAGACATCAATTTATTGCTCTAAAAACAATGGCCTTTGAAATACCATATAAATCACTCCCCTTTAATGAAATTGTGTTTTTCATAAAGGAAAATTAATTTATTGCTTGCAAAATGAACATGCAAAGCTTACAATCTGATTTACCTTCAAAATACAAAATTATATAATATCTGAAATTATAAAATGCCTATAAAAATAACTTTGATCAATTTTTATAATTTTTAAATGGCTTCAAAATGAAATTAAAATTGCATAATATGAAATGTTAAGGCTTTTCCTTCACACCTGTACATTTATTTTTGGGGTTTTAATTTTTTTCGATTTTTATATTAATCACCAAAGTTAAGAAAATTGCAAAAGGGAGGGCTTAGAAAAAATAAAAGTAAAATCTAGAAATAGACCAAAATGTTAAAAATATAAACACAAAATACCGCTAGTATGATGCCACCTTATTCCTATAAAATCGAAGATGTGAGAAATTTTTGCATGTAACCTAGTTTATCCAAACCTGCATTTGCACAACCTACAATAATCTAGGTGTGAGCTTCTAAGGAAAACAAAAATAAATTTTATGCTTTAAACATTCAATGATGCAACCATTAAAATGTATTTAACATCATCTATAAGCCTATAGCATGAAAAGGGAAAAATAAACAGTTAAAACAAGCATGCAAAACTTCTCCTCCAACTTTTCTAATAAAATGTAAGTTTTTGGCATATTTGCATTAAAACAACATAAAATACAATCCTTGGTACAATATATTTCCAATAGCATCTTCCCAAAATATCTAGTCCTTGGCATTGGACAAACTTCTAGCCCTGGCTTGCAAAAAAATCCAACCAACCCCCACTTTAGTGATTTGAATCAATATTTAAAGCCTTTCAAAAACTCTTCGTTTTGCTTTTTCTAGTTTCGATGGGTAACCCTTCTCTTTCCAATGATGTGTTAAAATTTCTCCCAAACCATCATTTCATTTTTGTTATTCTTCCTCTTATTAGTATAAATGTGCTTCATTAGGGCTTTTTTTCAATAACTCCTCATGGCATTGCATCCACATTTTCCATTAATAGACTACCTCCTTATAACAATAAAAAAGGCTATTCGTCCTCTTTAGGATGGGTTGGTCATAATAATTGATGTGTGCCATGGATACTACCTGACATACCTCCTTTATTCTCATATAGACTACCCTGGTCGGTATGATTTTTAAACAATATTAAATTTAAAACAATTCCTCATGTATATGCCCTATGAATCAACTCGTTGCCCATGTCATCTTCTATGGTGCCATGCTATCATTGATACTTGTCCATTCTCATGGGTTTTTCTACCATAGCTACATGCATCTCTACCTCACGTCTTCGATTTCACTATCACACTACCATCTTCGATCCACTGCACAGCTCGTATTGTTTCTTCGGTGCATTTTTAACGATGAACTGGCTCTTCCATCCTGCATAGCCATGATATGGCAAAAAGTATCCCACAGTAATGCATACATATTGTAGACACAAAAACAACACCAATCTGATTATGTGACAACAAGTGCTAATCGCATTGACACACATAGCCCCTAGGGCAGCCCCCAAAGGTTAAACAGTGGTCCTAACCACTTCCAAAAGTAGTTTTAGAGGTCAGAGGTCAATTTGGCACCTTTTTGGCACTTTGCTCTCTTCTCGTCCCACCCTAGGATGAATACAAACTGTCACTCATCCCACCCAGGGATGAATAGCAGCATTCGCCCCAGGGTGAGGCGAATAGAAAGTTTGACTGGAAAAAAGTCAAACCTTGGTAACTTCGCCAATTAACTTGTTAAACTTACAATGGCACTGAGAGGGGGGGTGAATCAGTGTAGCTAAATAAAATCTTAAATCTATAATTCTTAATGCTGAAGTAATGCAAACTTAAAAATAGATATAGCAATTAAAACAAGAGAGCATCACACAACACAAGATTTTAATGAGGTTCACCAATGTGGCTACTCCTAAAAAATTGACTACTTGGACTCCCATCCAAATCTAGCCTTAGCAAAGCAATCAATTTTACAATAAATTTACCAGCACCTACTAGAAGGAGCACCAACCCCTAATTTATTTGCACCAATAGAAAGGAGCACCAACCCCTGATTTACCAGCACCAACTGGAAGGAGCACCAACCCCTGATTTATCTACACCAACAAAAAGGAGCACCAACTCCATATGCCAAGCAGCAACTTGGACTGCAATTCTGAATCTATAAATGTTACAAAAAAATACCTTTGCTTTCACAAGACCCTGACTGGTCTAGAGCTTACAGTTCGCAAGACACTTTGCATCTGCTATACTGCTGTAGCCGAGCTATGTGATCGACTTCGCCTTTTGTGCACTCTACACACTCTGCTTTCTCTGTACACACACTTTGCACAGTCTGCATCGTAACAGTCGAACGATCGTCTTTGTCCTCTGCGCTCTCTACTCTTTGTGTGCTCTTACTTTGCACTTAGCTCGATTCAACATGACTCACTCACTCTGCACACTGCGAACAGATATCACACACATAATCGATGCATCAAATCTCCAAATAGCCCTCCTTTTATAGTAGAAATCTCATGATGAAAAATCAATCTTAGTCGGCTATGTAAACCCTAATCTTAGTCGACTGTAAACCCTAGCTTTCATCGGTTGTAAACCCTAATTTTAGTCAACTATCATCGGTCTTCATCAACTTCAACTTATCTAACTCTGTAGCTTCTTTTTGTTCCTATTGCTGCGAAACCACAACATGTCACGATATCGTGAAACTTTTTGTCTTCGTACGCTTCCTTTTGGCTTTTGTCGTGATATCACGACACTTCTGTCTTTGTTGACTTCAACTTTGCTTTTGTCGTGATATCACGACATCTCTGCCTTTGTCAACATCAATTTTGCTTTTGTCACAATATTGTGACACTTCTGCCTTCGTCGACTTCAACTCTGCTCTTGTCGTGAAATCGCTACGCTTCTGCCATTGAAGACTTGCTTTCTGATCTTGTTGTGAAATCGTGACACTTCTGCTTCCGAACTTCACTTCTTTGCTTTTGTCATGAAATCACGACACTTCTCCTATTGAAGTCTTGCTTTCTGTTTCTATCATGAAATCATGACACTTTCTACAACCGTACGCTGCTATTTCAATTTGTCATGAAATCATGACACTTTCTGCATCCACATGCTTTCTTTTCTGCTTGTGAAATCGTGACACTTTCTATATCCATACGCTTTATCTTCAATCTGTCATGAAATCATGACACTTTTTGCATTCGTATGATTTCTCTTCAACCTGTCACAAAATCGTGACACTTTCTACATTCGTATGCTTTCTCTTCAACCTATCATGAAATCACGACACTTTCTTTATTCGTACACTTTCTCTTCATCCTGTCACAAAATTGTGACATTTCTTACTTCTAACACTTTCGTCTGTAGCATGTCGCAAAATCGTGACAGTTCTCACTTTGAACTCTTTCCTCTGCTCCATGTCGTGAAATCACGATGGTTCTCACTTTGAATTCTTTCTTTTGTAGCATGTCACGAAATCGTGATACTTTTCATTTTACTTTATCTCTCCTCAAAATTGTCACAAAATCACGACAGTTATCACTTCGAACTCTCTCTCTTGCAGCACGTCGTGAAATCGTGACACTTTTATCTTGCTTTCATTTTCTCTTCTGACTTGTCATGAAATCACGACAATTGTTCCTGCTTGTGCTTCCTCTTCGAACATGTCATGAAATAGCGACTGTTTTCCTTCCTTGCATTTCTTTTTTCAACATGTCTCGAAATCGTGACAGTTTTCCCTGCTTGCGCCTCTACTTCGAACATGTCATGAAATCATAACTGTTTTCCTTCCTTGCATTTCTTCTTTCAATATGTCATGAAATTGTGACAGTTTTCCCTGCTTGCACCTCTGCTTCGAACATGTCACGAAATCACGATAGTTTTTCAACTTGCCTTCTTCTCTTTCAACATGTCGTGAAATCGTGACACTTTTACCTGTTGCTTCTCTTTCTTCCAATATGTTGCGATATCGTGACATTTTTCCCTGCACTTTCTCTCTCCTCAAATATGTCGCGAAATCGTGACAGTTTTCTTGTTTTCTGAGTATGTCGCAATATCACGACACTTTTTTTACTTGTATTTTTCTTTGATTTTTTGCATAAGGACCACTTAGGTATTTTTGGAAAAACACTGTATATATTCTGAGAGATCTCTGAACTTTCTGTTTACTAAATCTGAATATCTTCTGAGCATCTGAAATTCCTATCCCCTGAATCAAATGATCTAACTAATTATGTTGACAACAATGGCAATCGTGTTGTTGCACCTTGCTCAACAATATCCCCCTTTGGAATTGTTGGCAACACATGTGCATCTTCTTGTAGCTCTTCTCCCCCTTTGACAATAATACAAAAGGGCTATTGTAGACTCCCCCTGAGTCCATGCACAACATTCTCAGGCAAATTTTATTACACTTAGTAATAAATAAGAACATGAGAAAGAAGATAAACAAATACTTCAATGCTCCCCCTGAGAATGTGATACCTGTATTCAAAAAATTCCTTGGGTAATGGTTTGGTGAAGATATATGCTACTTGCTCTATGGCTGGAACAAAATCCAGCTTAACCTCACCTTTCGCAATGTTTTCTTTCAAAAAGTGATATCTGATAGCAATGTGTTTTGTCTGTGAATGCATTACTGGATTCTTAGAGATGTTAATTGCACTGGTGTTGTCACACTTAACTGATATTGGCTCATTGAAGTTAATACCAAGATCTTTCAAAGTTTGTTTCATCCACAAAACCTGTGTACAAAATTTTGTTGTTGCAATATATTCTGCCTCAGTTGTTGATAAAGAAACTGAATCTTGTTTCTTATTGTGCCAAGCAACCAACCTATCTCCAAGATAGAATGCACCTCCACTGGTACTCTTCCTGTCATCAACACATCCTACCCAATCTGCATCTAAATATGAAATGAGGGTGAAGTATTTACCTTTCGGATACCATAACCCATACTCCATAGTACCCTTGAGGTACCAAAAAATCCTCTTTACCGCTGTCACGTGAGTCTCCTTGGGATTAGCCTAAAATCGAGCGACCATGCAAACTACCTGCAAAATATCTGGTCTGGTAGCTATCAGGTATAGTAAGCTCCCAATCATAGATCTGTATGTGGTTTGATCAACAAGTGGAGATTTTTCATCCTTGCTCAACTTGTAGCCTGTCGTCATGGGAGTGCTAACTGGCTTACAATCCTCCATTGTGAACCTTTTTAACATCTCTTTCACATATTTGATTTGGGAAATAAATATGCCTTTCTCATTTTGATTAACTTGTAACCCAAGAAAGTAAGACAGTTCACCAATCATAGACATTTCAAATTCTTTCTGCATCTTATCTGCTAAGTCTCTGCATGACTCATCTTTGCTGCTACCAAATATGATATCATCTACATATACAACAAGAACAATAAGATGTCCATTTTTTGTTTTGACATACAAATTGTTGTCCACCATACCTTTCTTAAACCCTTGATGAGTGAGATAGTTGTCTAGCCTTGCATACCATGCTCGAGGTGCCTGTTTTAATCCATATAAGGCTTTATTCAACTTGCAAACCAAGTTGGGATCATCACCAAGTTGAAAACCATCTGGCTGCTCAATATAGACCTCTTCTTCAAGTTTTCCATTTAAAAAAGTTGATTTTACATCCATTTGATAAACTTTGAAATTCATGTAAACTGCTAAGGCCAAAAACATTCTAATTGTCTCAAGTCTTGCTACAGGTGCAAAAGTTTCCTCAAAATCAATACCTTCTACTTGAGCATAACCTTTACATACCAATCTTGCTTTATTTCTGATTACCTGTCCGTCTTCATTCAGTTTGTTTTGAAAAATCCATTTAGTACCGATTACATTCTTGTTTGCAGGTCTAGGTACCAACTCCCAAGTTTTATTTTTCTCAATCTGATCTAATTCTTCATCTATTGCCTTCATCCAAATTTCATATTTTCTTGCTTCATCAATATTTGTGGGCTCAATGCTGGATAAAAGAGAGTAATTACTTACTACTTTTCTTCTTGTTTGCACACCAGTTGTGGGGTCTCCAATTATTTGCTCTTTAGGATGGTTTTTCTGCCAGTTGCCTGTTTTGAATTTCTTATTTTCTTCCTCTTCTGAATCATAACTTAAATCATCTGAGACAATCTTTTGATTCTTTTCAGTTTTGTCTTCCTCATCTCCTTCAATAACTTCTTCATAAATTGGGTAGTTTTCTTCATTGCTAACTACTCGTTCCCTACCTTCATCAAATGTAACACTAGAACTATCCACAATTTTCTTTATCCTTTTGTTGTAGCATTTGTAGGCTTTGCTTGATGGTGAATAGCCAATAAAAATACCTTCATCTGCTCTATATTCAAATTTACCAAGATTATCTTTAGTTCTTTTGATGTAACACTTATAGCCAAAAAATTTGAGATGTTTTGTTGTTGCCTTTTTGCAGAACCACAACTCATAAGGAGTTTTGTTTTCATGTGTTCTCAGCATGTACCTATTTTGAATGTACACAGCAGTATAGACTGCTTCTTTCCAAAATCTGTTTGCTACTCTACTCTCAGTCAACATAGTCTGAGCCATTTCCTGTACTATCCTATTTTTTCTTTCTACCACACCATTTTGCTGAGGTGTCCTGGCTGCTGAAAATTGTCTCCTAATGCCATATTTATCATAGTGCTCTGTAAAATAATCTGAAATGAATTTTTCTCCTCTATCTGATATTAGGTTTTTGATCCTCTTTCGAGTTTCATTCTCAACATGGTGTTTGAAAGACTTGAACATTTCAAAGGCTTCTGTTTTCTGCTTCAAGAAGTATACCCATGTCATTCTGGAATAGTCATCAATACACAACATAAAGTATTTGTCACCATTTATGCTTTGCGTTCTCATGGGTCCACATAAATCAATATGTATTAGTTCCAAAGGTTTGCTTGTATTGTACTCTTTTGTTTTAAATGTGACTCTAGTTTGCTTCCGCTTCTGACATGAAGCACAAATGCTATTTGAATGTTTGCTAATGGTGGGAATATATCTCACTGCCCCTTTTGAGCTGATTTCACCAGATTATCAAAACTGATATGACCGAGCCTCTTGTGTCACAACCAATTTTGTTCTTCCTGACCAATGAAACAGGCTCTTGTTGACACTTTTTGTCACATTATACAAGGGGTGGAAGAATAGCAAAAATTTTGTATGATATTAATTATTACCTTTTAAAATGTATGTAAGTTATAGCAATTTTGGTTTTCCTAGCCATTCCCCTTGTACACCAAAGAAGATAGAAGGAGCTTCGCAGCTAGGATAGCTTCGCTGAGGAGAGGAAGAATAAAATGAAAAGAACTTCGGGCCCGAGGCGTTTCAAAAGGTTACTTCGGGTGGAAAATCAGCGAAGCAGTTTTGCCGAAGAAAAACACGAGGAAGGCGCCAGAAAAAGCTTCGCACCCGAAGCATTCCCAAAAGCGTTTCGGGCGAAAGTTTTGCGAAGTAACTCTCCTGCCGAAAAGAGAAAATCCAAGATGCAAGGTGAATTGGCTAAGGCAAGAAAAGGACTTCGGGCCCGAAACATTTCCAGTGATCGCTTCGGCCCCAAATTTTGTGAAACAGTTTTGCCGAAGAAAACACGAGGAAAGTGCCAAGAAAGTCTTCGCACCCGAAGCATTTCCAAAGGCTACTTCGGCCCAAAAACTTGCGAAGCAGATCTCGAAGCAAACATTGAAAATGCTTCGCCAGAAAGTCACCGAAATACCCACCACGGGCCCTCCGCCTGTGAACCATTTCTGCTTCGGCCGCAAGCCTCCCGAACCATAGTTTCAAAGAAATATCACGGTGAAGCATTTCTTTGAGGCATAGGCGAAGTAATTCAACCAGCGAAGTAGTAGAGCATGAAGGGCCCCACCAAAAGAGATCTACTTTGGCACTCAAACCTCCCGAAGTTGTGCCGCGAAGCTCAACTATCCGAAGTGCCAAACTCAGAGGAAGGATCTGCTTCGGCCCAAACCCACCGCGAAGCAGAATTGCAAGAAGAGATCCAGCGAAGCGCTTCCAAGGCATGCATTTCAAGCCGAGTATTTTCTCGAGGTGGTCAGTTGCTTCATAAATACATTTTTCCTTGCCCGACAAGTTCGTCGATCATTTTGGGCAATTGGACCTGAAGTACCAATCCAAGAAGGAGAACCCGTCAAGCATGGTGGCTACTCGAGTATTGCACCTAGAAACTAAGGACAGTTCAGGCAGCCCATTGAATGCCTATTTCCTCGATGGACCCGGTTGCAGTTGCTATTCTTAGTAGCCGATTTGAGAGATCAGTCGCAGCAACCGCGAGGAGCCGACTTCTCGAAGCTCGAGGATGCACTTCGTCGATTTTGTGATAATGACTCAGAGGGTCAGGTCCTCTATAAAAACCCAAGCATTGTAATGGAAAAGGGGGGAACTATCTGCTAGAAAGCTGTTGTAACTTGATGTCCTACGATTAATACTAAGAGACTTTGAGCTCAATTCTTCTCTTTTATGCTGCCTTCTATGCTTGATTCTTCTATCTCTCCTCATTTGTATGCTGGATGCTGAACTCTGCGTCCGATGTGCGATTGGGGACAGTGTCCTAAAACTCGTTCGAAAGGATACATAGGAGTAGAAAAGTGTTGTATTGACTTTCTTTTATGCTGCCTGCCTTGCTTGATTCTTCTATCTCTCCTCGTTTGTAGATCGAGATGCTGAACTCTGCGTCCGGTGTGCGATCGGGGACGGTGTCCTGAAACTCGTTCGGGAGGATACATAGGAAGGTTGATACTACGTTTCTTTCATTTTACTCTTGGTGTTCTTTGCTTGCTATTCAAGTTGTCTCGTTAGTGATCGTGCTTCCTGTTCTCTCCCACCTTAAATCACCAATCTCTCTTCCCTTACCCCTTTTTATTTTATTTCTCTAACCCTTATCCCTTTTATCTCTTTCCTGCACTCTTGTCTTCAAAACACCCAAGTAGTTTAGCATAGGAGCCGGCCTTTCTCCGGAGATTGGCACGAGGGGCATCTCTTCCCTTCGGCCTTTCAATGTTGGTCCAGGTCTAGGGCGCGTACACTTACACAAAATCCTTACCTAGGCGGATTTGATGACCAACAGTTTTTGGCACGCCCGGTGGGACCCGACTGTGTCTGTCTCAGAAAGATCCATAACCAGTCAAGGTCCCATATTTTAACGCAATCCCATTTCACCGGGGCCACTAGTTCTAACCAGTTCCCGGTGTGACCCGGTCAGTCTCACCTGACTAGTGGTAGTGAGATCTGATGCTCTCATTACTATAAGACTCTTAGCATCTGGCGACTCTGTTTACCCAAAGATCTCTAAGTCGTAAAGACCAGTACCTAAACCTGTGCCTTCATGGCAAAAGTCCCCATGTCTTAAGGAAGCCCGAGTTGGTGAATCTCTGGCTTGCCTCCATCTGGTAAAATCACCTGGCGACTCTGACTGAGCTGAAGATCCAGATTTCTTGATCGTAGGCACCTTTTTAAAGCTGAAAGAAGACATCCCGGAGGAATCAAGGTTCGGTGAGCAGCCTTGACCTCACAAGCGGAGAAAGTATGCTCACCTGGCGACTTCGACTTAGTGGCGAAGACCGTGATCTCTACAGGCCACTGCTATAATGGAGAGGGTATGCTATCCCAGCTGGGATGATCGTGGCCCTCTGAATCTCTCAAGTTACCATGAAATTCCTGAAAGTGCCTTGAAGACAGTGACAAAATACGATGGCACTAAGGGAATGGCCTTAGAGCACCTTGAATATCTTATTGATTTAAGGTCCATCTTTGACATAATCCATGAAGATGTCATGGTCAGGCTCCTATTCCTGTCTCTGGAAGGAAAGGCACTGCAGTGGTATAGACTGCTCAGGCGTGGAAGCATCTGCTCATGGGATGACTTAGCGGGAGCACTACTCGAAGCATTTGATGGCTCCCAAGATCCCTTCCAGCTTTTGACGTACCTCTACACCATCAGGAGAGCCCCTCTGGAGAGCGTTACAGACTTCAATGTCCGATTCTGTAGAAGTTGGAAGAGAATTCCAGGAGGGGTCCAACCGACGCCCGCCCAAGCCCACCTCTTCTATGTTCGGGCCTTTCACCCGGACATGGGCCTCCTCTTACTGCAATCAAGAGAACGAAGGTTTCCTCAAATTTTTGAGGAAGCGGTACGAGCAGAGCAGCTCCTGCTCCTATCTGGAAAGTGGCAGTGGGGGGAAACTCCATCAATTCCTCCAATAATTGCTGCTCCTGTCTATCCTGCATAGTATTCATCATGGCAGACCCTTCATACTGAGCAGATGCCTGAGTTGCAGTCGTTTGTAGCTCAAGAGGCGGGTTCCATCCAAGCCCAACAATGGCAATATGCAAGCTTTGCCCCGGCAATGAGCAACATGGTTGCTTGCAGTCTCCATCAAGAGATGGTCCAAGGAGAAGAGCAGACTCAAGTGGCGGAACCTGAGAACAAAGAGGGCACATTTTTGCACCCTTTTTGTATCCCAGTGGATGGCACGCAGGCATTCAGCCAGAGTCCATTAAGCATGCCTCATCAAGAAGCTGAACTTGAGAAGACCCTAGAAGATTACTCTTTGTCGGAGGAGCCCTATTACCCCATCAGAAGGATGGAAGAACCTGTACCCAGCCCGTAGTTAGTAAATTCTTTAGTATGCTGGTATTGGTTCCAGCCCCCGCCACAACTAGTGCCCCAAGAGGCCCCTCATGCTGCGAACTTCTTCGTCACATCATTCATCACCAGTATGGGTACCGACAAGAGTGACAACCTGCCACTCTGCACTCTGTTCGCAGCATGGACAACTTCGGGAGGAAGTGATCCGAACCTCAAAAATCAACTAAAGTTCAATCGGATCTGGTCTGGACATTGCAGGTTTGTCGGATAACCACCCGAAGTTGAATTTATGGTGGCGGCATGCCGATTATGTCACAAAAAATTTGTGTAAATACTGTAAATAGTTCGGCTGGTAAATAAGGTGTTGCTCAAAGACTCAGGTCGAGTTTTACTTCGGCAGCTAATATAAAAAAAACAAAAAAAAAAAAGAGAAGCTCGGGGACTGGGCGTACGAATTAGCTGACAGAAAATAGCTCGCAGCAAATTTTGTTGGCCGAGCAAGACTCAGACCGAGGTACGAAGGGTGCTTCGCCAAGAAGAGTCCAAGCGAAATAGTTTTCGAAGGAGGACCGATGAACCACCTTCTGCGAAGAGAACTACTTCGGGCCCGAAGCGTAGAAAATCGGCTCGCACCAAAGGTTCACTACGAAGCATTTCAACCCTGACCTCGACTTCACCAACCCAACGACGAAAAAGGTAGGGGCATTTAAAATGTGCCTAGGGGAACGTGTCGACAGCCACCTTCAAAAGCGTCCAAAGCGGGCGAGTTAAATGAAAAGGTGGTGGGTACGTCCTCTAGGGATTCAATTAGGGGAAAAGTTCATGCTCGGGTACAAAGTGGCAGAAGGTCACGCTTCCAAAGCAAGCCGCAATCATCATAACACACAGCCCTGTGTACCACTCCACCATGCGACGAATTAAATGAAGCGACGCGAAGTTAATTATGGCAAGTGCCATAAATACTGGTGGTTGCCTTCTAAGGCTATATAACGTAGACTCCAGCAGTTGAGAAGCTACTTGCTCAATGATTCATGCAAACTTCACTGTCAACTTACAAGCTCTTCCATCCTGCGCTTTCAAGCCTCCGAACCCCAACACATTGCAGACTTCGCCGCCCTAAGCATCAACCATGGGAAAGAAGAACTCCAAGGAAAAGGGAAAGGAACCAGAAGTGGTGGCCCCCGAACGGCCAAAGGCAAAGGGCCATGACAAAGGGCCAAAGAAAGTTGATTTTAGCCGTCGCCTCGAGAAACAAGTCATGGGAGAAAGAGAGGATTCTGGGGATGAGCAACCTGAAGAACCGCCAGTTGATGCGTGGGATAGGATCAGAGACACCAAGCTATCAAGGAGCATAGCTGAACTCAGGAACACCATTGAGTTCATGAAAAGTAGGCTCTCGACAGACAACAAAAGAGTTGTCGCTTACTACTCCCAGATATACTGGTATCTGACGCCTCCCACACATCACTGCCCTGAGCTGATTGATGCCATCGCACGGAACTATCAGCCCACCTCCAGGAAAGTGGTAGACGCCTCCGGCAACAAGTTGTTCTCCATTCTGAAGGAAGATGTCCAGGCAGCCTTTGCGCCACAACAGGGCCCTCCTAAGGGGTACACAGTTCGCAACGTTATTCTTAGCGAACAAATGGAGAGGTTCACGTCCTCCAACTACATGATCAATTTCTTGCAGTAGAGCCTCAAAAGCGGGCTCCCTTTGGGAAAATTGCCCCAAATGCCCCTACCCTTGGAGGCCTTCAAAAATGCCGACATCTTCTCCATCATTGCATGGGTGGCAGGCCTATCTACCGACGCTTCGGTGCACCCGTGGCAGGTGTCTTTGGCTGAGTGTATTTCCAGAGGGGAATTTTATGCCCCTGATGCTTCGAGGCCGAGCACCAACCCAGTATTTTTTGACTGGGCAGAATGGGTAGCCAGGACCCTACATACGTGGCTCACCAGCATGAAGAATGCTGGGACAAATAAGTACTTCTCGCCCTGTTCTCTTCTTGTTTGGTTATTTTTCTTTCATGTACATAAAAGTTTCCCTTATGTTGCTATTACGGCAAGCGGCGAGGATGGAAACCCTCTCGCTCGTATACCAGTGGACCCCTCTCCTATTGAAGACGGAGTCCTATTATTCTTTTAACCAACAATTTTTGGGACCCGCAATGCACATGCTAACAGGGTCTTCCCCTCGAGTTCCCCTCCTCCTAAGGGACAAGGTGGTACAAGAGAAGAGGGGAGACATTTTTCAGCTGACACAGGGGCTCGTAATTCACATATTCGGCTTCATAGGGAAGCCTTTCCTACTGCCAGTCTATCCCTCCGAATATCAGTTCGCATTGGAAGTCGCTCGGCAGAGCGATGCAACAAACGCCATTTATGGCCATGGACGGAAATGGGCTCACACCTATGATTTCCCTTTCAAAATGGGAGTTATCGAGGTGTTTGCCCTCAACCAAAATGTTTTCTTGGAGGAGAAGCTCGCCAATTTTGGCCTAGTCCAACTTCCTCAGCAATGGCTCTATGACCCCTTGGGGGTAATGAGGGACCATCTTCGATTCAAGAACTTCCACGCCTGCCCCTATCCAAAAATTGTGGAGCAAAGGAACAATCCTAATGGGAAGGATCTGGAGTGGCACTTGGAGAAAATGGAAACGCTACCTCCCTGGCATGAGTTCTACCCGATGGAGGTCGCATATGACCCAGTTCGGCACCCTCTCCCGAGCCCCAACTCCACCTTCTGGAAGAAGGCAAAAGATGATTTGAAGGAGGCAGTGAAAGATTGGGACGTGGCCCAGATAAGAGAGTGGTGGATAATGAGGGTCCATCATCGGAAGATGAATTCTTACGGTTTGTTGTCATCTGACAAGGACTTCGCGGTGGCCTATGAGGCCAATGCCGGGACATGGAAGCCCCTGTCCTTCGCCGACCTCATTCCTCCAGCTATCCCAGGTTCGGGCGAAAGCCCAAAAAGAGAAAATAAGACTTCGGGGCCGAAGAAGGAGAAGAAGGCCAAAGCCACACCACGTAAATCACCTCAGGTACCTGTGGGAGGCCAAGACACGAGTTTCGAAGAGTCAGAACAACCGCTGGTGAGAACAAAAATAAAGAGGCCAGAACAAGGCCCAGTGCCCCCGAACTATCCGAAGCGACCCCGTACAGGTTTTCAGAGTGCCTCCACTGGACGACCTACACCAGGTCCGTCCGAAACAAATGTTGAAGGCGTAGCGCCACCAAGCGCCGAAACCGTCCCGGATATCAATGTCATCAATGTGGAGGAACTCCTCCAATCCGAAGGGGACGCTGAGGCAGAAACCATGGAGGTTGAGAATGCCGAGGCAGAGAAAGAACAGGAGATGACTGCACTTGAAGTCACTACAGCCACTTTGCCAGGAGGGCACTCAGGTACGCATTCTCCACCCTTTGCTCAGGACTCACCCATGTCCACTATGGCCACGGCCGAAGGTTCCCATCAGTCTCCCTTGCAGGGCCACTCATCCCCTCATGCGTCACCCGTGGCTAGTCCAAGTCCATCCCACGATCCCGGCCGGGATAAGTCCATTGATATCACTTCACCCACCCATGCTTCCACTCTCTTGGTCTCTAGTAGAGGCGGAGATGCTACTTCGATGCCGAGCCCCAGTCTTCGATCCCCCATCTCACATGAAGTGGCCCCCATTGCCGAAATGCCCGCTACACCCACCGTCGGACCTTCTGGTGAGACATCCCCCATCCACTCCCTGTATTTGTTCACTCCTTCGGCTGGCGACCCAGCCTTGTTTGAGTCTGAAATGTCCTTGATCAAGGAGCGCCCCCTTGCCGAGAAGCTGCTCCAAGCCCGGCAGAATACTGACAGAATCCTGAAGGAGGCAAGAAAGAAAAGGGGGCGAGCGACGGCTCAGGTTGAAAAATGCGCCGTATTTGATTTGAAAGCTAGAAAAATGCATAAAATCAAGAAAGTCCCTAAGGTTCAAAAGCCTCTGGATGAAATGACTCCAGCAGACTATGACTACCAGGAAACACCTAAGGACCTGGTGAATCTAAATGTTGACAACGAATCGGCATCCATGCATGTCCGAATCGAGACCTTTAGGGCGCATGCAATCATCGCCAACCAGCGCAGGATTGAAGCCGAGGCCGCCAATGTCAAACTAGAGGAAGATCTGGCAAGGGTTCGCTCCAAGTTGGCAGAAGCTGAGGAGCAGTGCAAAACAATGAAAAAGGAAGCGCGTGCTCTAAAGCAACAAATTCTACAGCTCCAGTGTACAGAGGAGAATCAAGCGCAGAAACAGGCCAAAAATGATTTAAAGGCCAAAGAGCTTGAAGGCAAGGTCGCGCAAATGCAAGCTCAGCTGTACGAGAAGGAAGACCTATCGATGTTCGATAGGAGCAGGATTAAGGAGATTCGCATGCATCTGCTTAAGAATTTTAGGTCTCGGTGTTCCAGCGCCCTTTCCATATTGACCTACGTCACCGAAGCCCAGCGTGCTATTGCCGAGGGAGGGCCGATTATTGATGAAGTCACGCAGAAAGCCAGGAGCCGGCTCAAGTTGGCCTTTGACGTCCAGAATGCTAGATATCAGGACCTGCAGGTCACTGCAATGACCCGGACAGCTAGGGACTGGTCCACGGCCCAGGCCACGGTCCGCGCCTTCTTCTCCAAGGTGCGAAAAGCTCAAAAAGCTAGAAGCCTCCAGGACATTTTTGACAATGAGCAGCGCGCCTCAATGAATTATTTTTAGGACCTTTCTTCCTTGGGTTTCCCGAGTTTCATAGACGATGACGAAAATCTTCTGACTAAAGACGAGCTCAAACCAGTCTGGCTTCAGTTCGAGAGCGATGTCTCAGAAATAGACGGGTGGGCGGAGCCGATCTCAGAGGGGCAGATAACCGACTTCATCTTGAGACACTGCAAGATGGTAGCATGCCTAAACGATCTATTCATCAGGGCCAAACATGCTGACATCGGGAAAATTGATCGGTTTCGCGTTCTAGTAAAGGCATTGCAAGATCAGGAGCCTTTTCAGAAGGGTGCCTGGGCTCATGTCCGACGAACGATGAAACGTATCCGGGATCACCTTGAACCATCGCCGCAGCGAGAGGCCGCGCTAGAGGAAGCCACGCAGGAAGAAGAGGAAGAGGAATCAGAAGGAAGAGCAGAGGCAGAGGAAGGGCAAACCATAGAAGCACCCCAGGAGACAAAAAAAGGAGAAGGGTCTGAAGGGGATCAGTGACTCAGCAGCCCAATGGATCAGGGCTAAAGGGTTCTTTTGCCGAGGCGAGCTCGTCACCCCGTGAGCCGCCAAGAATGTTGACACTTTTTGTCACATTATACAAGGGGTGGAAGAATAGCAAAAATTTTGTATGATATTAATTATTACCTTTTAAAATGTATGTAAGTTATAGCAATTTTGGTTTTCCTAGCCATTCCCCTTGGACACCAAAGAAGATAGAAGGAGCTTCGCAGCTAGGATAGCTTCACTGAGGAGAGGAAGAATAAAATGAAAAGAACTTCGGGCCCGAGGCGTTTCAAAAGGTTACTTCGGGTGGAAAATCAGCGAAGCAGTTTTGCCGAAGAAAAACACGAGGAAGGCAGAAAAAGCTTCGCACCCGAAGCATTCCCAAAAGCATTTCGGGTGAAAGTTTTGCGAAGTAACTCTCCTACCGAAAAGAGAAAATCCAAGATGCAAGGCGAATTGGCTAAGGCAAGAAAAGAACTTCGGGCCCGAAACATTCCCAGTGATCGCTTCGGCCCCAAATTTTGTGAAACAGTTTTGCCGAAGAAAAACACGAGGAAAGTGCCAAGAAAGTCTTCGCACCCGAAGCATTTCCAAAGGCTACTTCGGCCCAAAAACTTGCGAAGCAGATCTCGAAGCAAACATTGAAAATGCTTCGCCAGAAAGTCACCGAAATACCCACCACGGGCCCTCCGCTTGTGAACCATTTCTACTTCGGCCGCAAGCCTCCCGAACCATAGTTTCAAAGAAATATCACGGCGAAGCATTTCTTTGAGGCATAGGCGAAGTAATTCAACTAGCGAAGTAGTAGAGCATGAAGGGCCCCACCAAAAGAGATCTACTTTGGCACTCAAACCTCCCAAAGTTGTGCCGCGAAGCTCAACTATCCGAAGTGCCAAACTCAGAGGAAGGATCTGCTTCGGCCCAAACCCACCGCGAAGCAGAATTGCAAGAAGAGATCCAGTGAAGCGCTTCCAAGGCACGCATTTCAAGCCGGGTATTTTCTCGAGGTGGTCAGTTGCTTCATAAATACATTTTTCCTTGCCCGGCAAGTTCGTCGATCATTTTGGGCAATTGGACCCGAAGTACCAGTCCAAGAAGGAGAACCCGTCAAGCATGGTGGCTACTCGAGTATTGCACCCAGAAACTAAGGACAGTTCAAGCAGCCCATTGAATGCCTATTTCCTCGATGGACCCGGTTGTAGTTGCTATTCTTAGTAGCCGATTTGAGAGATCAGTCACAGCAACCACGAGGAGCCGACTTCTCGAAGCTCGAGGATGCACTTCGCCGATTTTGTGATAATGACTCAGAGGGTCGGGTCCTCTATAAAAACCCAAGCATTGTAATGGAAAAGGGGGGAACTATCTGCTAGAAAGCTGTTGTAACTTGATGTCCTACGATTAATACTAAGAGACTTTGAGCTCAATTCTTCTCTTTTATGCTGCCTTTTGTGCTTGATTCTTCTATCTCTCCTCGTTTGTATGCTGGATGCTGAACTCTGCGTCCGGTGTGCGATTGGGGACAGTGTCCTGAAACTCGTTCGAAAGGATACATAGGAGTAGAAAAGTGTTGTATTGGCTTTCTTTTATGTTGCCTGCCTTGCTTGATTCTTCTATCTCTCCCTGTTTGTAGATCGAGATGCTGAACTCTGCGTCCGGTGTGCGATCGGGGACAGTGTCCTGAAACTCGTTCGGGAGGATACATAGGAAGGTTGATACTACGTTTCTTTCGTTTTACTCTTGGTGTTCCTTGCTGCTATTCAAGTTGTCTGTTAGCGATCGTGCTTCCTGTTCTCTCCCACCTGAAATCACCAATCTCTCTTCCCTTAACCCTTTTTATTTTATTTCTCTAACCCTTATCCCTTTTATCTCTTTCCTGCACTCTTGTCTTCAAAACACCCAAGTAGTTTAGCATAGGAGCCGGCCTTTCTCCGGAGATTGGCACGAGGGGCATCTCTTCCCTTCGGCCTTTCAATGTTGGTCCAGGTCTAGGGCGCGTACACTTACACAAAATCCTTACCTAGGCGGATTTGATGACCAACAGTTCCCTATGAATTCTCTAAAAGTGTGTACATGTTGCCAGCAGTCCTTGACCCAGTTGCTATCAATTTTCCACTATTTGTTTTTCTAACTTCATAGCCCTACTTTTTAAAAACTACTTCATGTCCTTTGTCACAGATCTGATTGATGCTCAACAAGTTATGTTTCAGACCATCCACAAACAAAACTTCTTCAGACTTGATTTTTCCATTAATAATCTTAACTGAACCTTTCCCTACTATCTGAGCTCCATCATTATTCCTAAATTTTACAGAACCACCTTCATATTTCTAAAATTTTTCAAATGTTTGTTTATCACATGTCATATGACTTGAGCATCCACTGTCAAGTATCCATGGTACATATTTATTCTGTGCTTTGAAAGTTGTTTGTACTATCAGGGATTCCTTAAGTTGCTCTTTATGTTTCCATTCTGTTTTGACTACCATATTGGGCTCTAGTTTTGATTTTCCTTTTTCAGTATCTCGTCCATGTTTTTCAGGAAGTTTTCTATTTTGTTTCATCCTATTTGGTTGGAATTTTCTTTCCTAAAAATTATTTGAAGTAAATGCACTTCGATAATTTCTTGCAATGTGTCCAAAATTGTGACAGTTAAAGCATTCTACTGTATAATTCATCAGAGGTGAAAAAGCATTTCTACTTGTGAATTTTCTTGGTCCTACATTAAATTTGCAGTCTGCAATCTTGTGACCATAACCATTGCATTTAAAACAAAAACCAAAAAAGGGATAGTTGAACCTGGGTGATGGTCTTTGCCATGCTATCGTAGGGGCCATGAATATTCTCTTTCTTTGATGCGTGACCTTGGTGAATCCATCATTATCAATATTATTTTTGTGCATGGCATTATCGTCTTCTTCTACATGAGTCGTTTTACCTTTATCAACCTGTTTCTTATCTTCAATTTTTACATGTTCTACATTTCTGGTCTTAGAACCATTTGAAGATTATCCTTTGATGAAGCCCAGACCAAATTTGGTGCCTGCAAGTCTTTGGTCATTCAAAATATTATCCAATTTCATAGAGCTTTCTTCGTGTTTGTGATAACAGCTAATTTTATGCTCCAACTCTACTATCTGCATCTGTAAACTAACATTCTCTTCTTCTAGTTTGTAGCAGACATCTATTTTCATGGTAATCTGAATTTCGAGCTCTTCGGTTATCTTCTTGTATTCTTCTGTCTGTACTTTCAAAGTAGTTATGATGTCGTTTGCATCCTCAAGCCTCTTTGAAAGTTTCTTATTATTTTTCTTATCTATTTTCCATTCTTCAAGTGCAGAGGTCAAATCACCTTCTAGATCAACCTCAACCTCAGATTTTTTACCACAAACCTCACAGTTTACTCCTGCTTTTTCTGATTCTTCTTCTTCAAAAGCCATGAAAAGAGCTTCACCTGTTTCTTCTTTAGAATCCTCACTCGAGCTGTCTTCAGATGAACTGGCATTCCTTGAGATGAAACTTTTCTTTTTGAAGTTGCCTTTTTTGAAGTTTGTTTTCTCCTTCCAATCACTTCTTTCTTGGTGTGATCCTTCATCATTTTTTTTCTTTTCATTCAGAGGACATTTAGTCGCAAAATGCCCGACACCTCCACAGTTGAAACATTTAAAAGGTAGTTTTCCTCTATATTTTCCTTTTCCCTTTTTTAGTTTTCTAACGAAGTTTGCTTCTTCTTCATCTGATGTCTCTTCTTCCTCAGTTTCTTGTTTTGCATTTTTATTTTTAATGGCTTTGAAGGTCGCTTCTCGGTTTGTGGGTTTAGCTCTTCCTATTCTCATCTCATAAGCAGTCAAAGAACCATGCAACTCATCCATACTAAAGAAATTTAGATTTTTTGCTTCTTCTATTGCTAAGACTTTAGAATCAAATCTATGAGGAAGAGTTCTTAATACATTTTCACGATAGCAGAGTCACTTATGTCATCACTGAGTCCTCTCATTGCATTTGTGACTTCATTAACTCTCAGCATGTATCCTTCTACGTTCTCATTGTCATTCATCCTTAATGCTTTAAACTGAGCTCGATGTATTTGTAACTTGGCTTCCTTGATCTTATGGTCTCCTTCATGAATGCTCTTTAGTTTGTCCTAGATTTCTTTTGTCATTTTATAGTTTATGATTTTTGCCAGTTCATTGTCTACTAATCCACTCATGATAGCATTCTTTGCTTTTGAGTTATTTTCATATAGTTTCTTTTCTTCAGCCTCTTTTGGAGCAGTGATGGGATCTATGTATCCACTACGTATTGAATCCCAGATGTCGTATCCCAAAGCACAAAGATATACCTGCTTCCTGACTTTCCAGTATGCATAATTAGATCCGTCAAACACTGGTGCTCTATTTGATGAGAAGCCTTCACCACCTGCCATTGTGTTAAATCCAAGATCACCCTAGCCGGTTAAGCTTGAATAGGTAGTCGGCTCTAATACTAATTGTTAAACTTACAACCGCACTGAGAGGGGGGGTGAATCAATGTAGCTAAATAAAATATTAAATCTATAATTCTTAATGCTGAAGTAATGCAAACTTAAAAATAGATATAGCAATTAAAACAAGAGAGAATCACACAACACAAGATTTTAACGAGGTTCACCAATGTGGCTACTCTTCAAAAATTTACTACTTGGACTCCCATCCAAATCCAGCCTTAGCAATGCAATCAATTTTACAGTAAATTTACCAGGACCTACTGGAAGGAGCACCAACCCCTGATTTATCTACACCAATAGAAAGGAGCACCAATCGCTAATTTACCAGCACCAACTGGAAGGAGCACCAACCCCTGATTTATCTACACCAATAGAAAGGAGCGCCAAATCCATATGCCAAGCAACAAATTGGACTGCAATTCTAAATCTATAAATGTTACAGAAAAATACCTTTGATTTCACAAGACCCTGACTGGTCTAGAGCTTATAGTTCGAAAGACACTTCACATCTGCTATACTGCTGTAGCCAAGATCTGTGATTGACTTCACCTTTTATGCACTCTGCACACTCTACTTTCTCTATACACACTTTGCACAGTCTAAGCTGTAACAGCCAAACGATCATCTCTATCCTCTACGCTCTCTACTCTCTGTGCGCTCTTACTTCTCACTTAGCTCGATTCGACATGACTCGCTCACTTTGCGCACTACAAAAAGATATCACACACATAATCGATGCATCAAATCTCCAAACAACCCTCCTTTTATAGTAGAAATATCATGATGAAAAATCAATCTTAGTCGATTGTGTAAACCCTAATCTTAGTCGGTTGTAAACCCTAGCTTTCATCGGTTGTAAACCCTAATTTCAATCGGTTGTCATCGGTCGTCGTCGACTTCAACTTATCTAACTCTGTAGCTTCTTTTTGTTTCTATTGCTACGAAACCACAACATGTCACGATATCGCGACACTTTTTGTCTCCATACGCTTCCTTTTGGCTTTTTTCACGATATCGTGACACTTTTGCCTTTGTCGACTTCAACTTTACTTTTGTCGTGATATCGCGACACTTCTGCCTTCATCAACATCAATTTTGCTTTTGTCATGATATCGCGACACTTTTGCCTTCGTCGACTTCAACTTTGCTCTTATCGTGAAATCACGACGCTTCTGTCGTTGAAGACTTGCTTTCTAATTCTGTCGTGAAATCATGACACTTTTGCTTCTGAAATTCACTTCTTTGCTTTTGTCATTAAATCATGACACTTCTCCTATTGAAGTCTTGCTTTCTATTTCTGTCATGAAATCATGACACTTTCTACAATCGTACGCTGCTATTTCAATTTGTTGTGAAATCATGACACTTTTTGCATCCACATGCTTTCTTTTCTACCTGTAACAAAATTGTGACACTTTTTGTATTCATACGCTTTCTCTTCAATCTGTCGTAAAATCATGACACTTTATGTATCCGTACGCTTTCTTTTCAACCTATCACAAAATCGTGACACTTTTTGCATTCGTATGCATTCTCTTCAACCTGTCGTGAAATCGCGACACTTTCTTTATCCGTATGCTTTCTCTTCATCTTATCGCGAAATCGTGACATTTCTTACTTCTAACACTTTCGTCTGTAGCATGTCGTAAAATTGTGACAGTTCTCACTTCAAACTCTTTCCTCTACTCCATGTCAAGAAATCACAATGGTTCTCACTTTGAATTCTTTCCTCTGCAACATGTCACAAAATCATGACACTTTTCATTTTACTTTCTCTCTCCTTGAACTTATCACAAAATCACGATAGTTCTCACTTCAGAATCTCTCTCCTGTAGCACGTCGCTAAATCGTGACACTTTTATCTTTCTTTCATTTTCTCTTCTAACTTGTCGCAAAATCATGACAGTTGTTCCTTCTTGTGCTTCCTCTTCGAACATGTCACGAAATCGTGACTGTTTTCCTTCCTTGCATTTCTTTTTTCAACATGTCACAAAATCGTGACATTTTTCCCTGCTTGTGCCTATGCTTCAAAAATGTCATGAAATCATGACTGTTTTCCTTCCTTGCATTTCTTCTTTCAACATGTCACGAAATCACGATAGTTTTCCCTGCTTGCACCTCTACTTCGAACATGTCACGAAATCGCGACAGTTTTTCAACTTGCCTTCTTCTCTTTCAACATGTCGCAAAATCGTGACACTTTTACCTGCTACTTCTCTTTCTTCCAATATGTCGCGATATCATGACATTTTTCCCTACACTTTCTCTCTCCTCAAATATGTCGCGAAATCATGACAATTTTCTTATTTTCTGAGTATGTCGCGATATCGCGACACTTTTCTTACTTGTATTTTTCTTTGATTTTTTGCATAAGGACCACTTAGGTATTTTTGGAAAAACACTGTACATATTCTGAGAGATCTCTGAACTTCTTGTTTACTGAATCTGAATAGCTTCTAAGCATCTGAACTTCCTGTCCCCTGAATCAAATGATCTAACTGATTGTGTTGACAACAATGACAATCCTGTTGCTGCACCTTGCTCAACATAACTGAGGCTTCAGGCCATGCAATTGTGAGGAATAGATTTTATTCAAGAAGAGAGACTTTAGTTATGAGTGTTTTTATTTTAGAAACCTCATGCAAAGAAATTCCAAATCAGGGAATTAGCTTTTCTTTGAAAATAGGACAGTTAACTCAAGTAGCACCCTCGCATGCGCAATTCAAACAGAGAGACCCTAAGGTCTATAAATTGGGGAGTTTTTCCACCCAAAATATATACTGAGAAGGAGCATTTGAGCAATGAAGTGCTGCCAATTTACATACCTACTTACGATTTGTGTTTTTACATCCTTAATCTCTCATTCGAAAGGGAGGTTATTGGGTGACTATTAGAAGCGTAAATCTGGACCCAAAACCCAATTTTTGACTACAAAATTTCCAAAATTTTTTTTGAAAACACCCCATAACTAGTTTTTGACCCATCCCAAATGGATTGGTGCCAAAAAAGTGCCTCAGACGGTGGGCGTCCTACCCCCGGGCGCTCCCCAATCTGTCATAGTGAAATTTGCCCCACCCCGGGATGAATAGAAATCTGTGATAGATTTCTTTGGTTTTTCTTTTGCATTTTATTCTAGATATGTTAAATAGGTTACAGTTCAAATTTCATTTCATTCTGAGCAATATTGACCAGGTTTTTGTCATTTCTCGTCTTTACTAACTTGCAGATGGCACTAGCAAAATATGGATCCTAGAGGTAAAATTGGAGAAATATGACCATTTGGGTCTTCCCAAAACACCCCCAATTAGCTAACCCCAACTTTTTAGGTCTTTTGGAGCTTCCTAAGCAGGACATTGAAGACGGTGCTTTCTAACAGGTTATTACAGATGAATTCGTCCCACCCTGGAGTGAATACAAATCTGTAAGGAATTTCCAGACTATTCTTTTTGCAGTGGTCTTCTGTTGACATATTTATGCTACTGTGAAATTTTCAGGTCGATCCGAAGTCATTTCATTGTCGTTTTAATATTTTCATGCATTTACTGATAATAGATCTTGGGAAATACATGCTTCATTCTATCTGCAGGTGCTACTAATATTTTCTGTTCCTTTGAATGTAGGTTTTCGACAACAAAGGAGCATGAAAGAGCAAATAATCATATACGCAAGCGGTGGCAACGTTTTGGTCTGCCCATCTTACATGTGGGCACGCGGAAGAAGGATTGTGATCCATGGATGTTGTGACAAGAAACACATTTGATGCTCCTTTCCCCTAAAAATGATGGAGACGTATTGTAACATATTTTGAAAAGCGTATCAATAAAGAGATTACCATATTTCATATTGCTTTTATCTTGTGTCAATTTGTCTATGTTCTTTCTTGTTTATTTTTTGTGGCATATTCCTTTTTGTTTCCGTATCCTCGTGCTTTCACATATAGCAGAGCCCTACAAATGCAATGGATATCACTTGATCTACCTTTTCATCTAGTAATATATGATCTTCGATACCTGTGATTTCTTGGACTAATAGCGTATACCTATATGTAAACGAAACTCTCTACAAAATTTGGCTTGACACATAAATGTTGTTTGACCAATGACTTTACCATCCATGTAGGCTCGTTTTGTTAAGTATGTTTCATCTAAATGGTGATACAAGTAACTTACCTACATTACCCCATATGTACAATCTAACCATACCGTATTGAACCCTCTAAGTTGGAGTGATTTTGGCATAAAACTATAATCATCTGCCTAAGGAATTTTCCTTAATCCCTACTATGCTATCCTGGTCAATATCCTGACAATCTACTTTTACTGGATTTGTTGTACGTGGTTGTACAGATCTTCTAGTGTGATGGTAGGCCCACATTGTTTGTTTATCTTACATTGTGAACATCTAAACCCGGTTGTGTTACCACCTGCTTCAAAAAATATTGATTTTATTACCCTATGCGTTCCTTTTTAAACTGTACTTCACTCACTACTCATCCTACACACTAACGTTCTAATTCCCTCCTAATAATTTTGCTATTTGATGCTAACTCTTGATAAATTTCATCAATTAATGAACTATTTTGGGATAATATTGTCACCAATTTTATAAAATTTATGAAGCTGACAGAATTACTTTGTGGAGTTTGGTGATGGAGTAGTGTATCCCAATTTTGAGCATCAATGCATCCATGCGGGTCCCGATCCAGCTCCTCATATTCAAATCGCTATCCACATGACATTTTCTATTCTTAGAAAACTTATAATTTTCATGTCATGCAATCAATGAGCTATATATCATGTAATCCACCATGCATTCATCGCGTCCATGCATTCATCGCGTGCTACATCTAGTCTTCTACTCATCGATCGGTAACCTATGCGGTATCTTAGTGATTTCTCCTTCGAATCCACCTACATCATAGATTATGCCAATATACCTTCATCATCATCATAGAATCCTTGCTTGAATCACCTGGCTATTGTGAAAGAAATATTCGATCAATGACCAGATTTTAATCTACGGGTAGTCTTGTCGTTTTGTCATGTCTGGATATCAACGCCCACCCACAGTGATGTCTTTGTCAACCTGTTTATCTTCATGTCTACCACATAGGCACAGGCATCTAAGTTTTGTCATATTCATGTTACCAACAGTCATCAACTTCCTCTTAGCCGCGTGGCTGCCACATCTTCATCTATCATCCGGTCTAGGCTCTAGTGGCATGTCCCTTTCTAACTTGTAAACATAAAACAATTAAAGCATTAAAATAAAAATACTTTTACGCATTGCAATATTAATCGATACCAATATTGCGCCTAAATTAAAGAAAGTGAAGAGCATGCTTTTTTACTTTTAAATAAAACACTATTGATTATTATTTTTATTTTTATGTCGTTATTATTATTATTATTATATTTTCATTATTTATTTATTTATTTATTTATTTATTATGCTGCATATATTATTATTATTTTTTTGGTATATTGTTTTCTCATATATACATGTATATATAATATATATACATATATTTTTATTCATTTCGAATCAATCAATCCTAACTATTAAATCTCAAGACAATAAAAATAAACTTTAAACTTAACATTTAAAGTTTAAAATAAAGATTTAAATCTAACAACTTGATCCCAAGACACTAACCCAAAACACTAAGCAGATCGAAAATAAATAAATGAAAACACTAACAAAATTAAGACCTCGGACATACTCAAGGACAACCATGACCATGGGTGAGGACCCATGAAGATTGACATTTCAAGAACACCAAAACCCTTAAAACAACAAAAATAAAGGTGGGTCCCCAATTTTGGGATAAGTTGTGCGATAGTCACAACACTACTTAGGTTGGTTGGAGATGTTTATTGGATCCTCCTTTTACTTTGGATAGATTTCCATAGGTGAAATCACAACCTAGATTTCCTAGGTATGATTTCATGCCAAAAATATTGGGAGTAAGGTATGATTTAGAGTGAATTCCTAAATCACTCATGGCAAACCCGTAACATACAATATAGCCCACCAATTTTTTAGGATGAGAACAACCTCAAGGAGGAAACTAGTAGGGAAATGTCAATATACCCCACCATATAAGGTCTTGTTAGGTATATTCATTATCAACCTTTAAGATCAAATCATGTATAAATTGGAAAATACAACCTTGTCATATTTTAAATAAGTAGTTGATTTAGCCAAATGTGTTGAATTTGCACTCATAAGAATAGGGCAATTACAACTTATGAAAGAAGAAGATAAATATACTATCTATGTAAAAATAAACATGTAGGAGGAGATGGCATCATTGATACTTATCAAAATAATAATATAACACCATAAACACTTTATACATTTTGGTGCTTAATAAACCTCAAAAACCTAAAAGGAATTTCAGTAAACTTAATCAACCCTTATACTCCATTCTTAAATGATTTTGGAATGATAAAATGATTGAATTTCAACCCATTAGACAACCTGACACCATTGTTGATTGGTATAGTGCTAATCAACATTGTGACTATCTTCATGTGGATGAACATGATATAAATAAATGTATATATTTTAAGCATATTATATAATATTTATTATATGAGGTTCGCATTGTCTTGGGTGGTACCAAACCTACTGCTTCTACTAATCAAGACATAAATATTTCAAAACCCTTTACCTAATCATGATCAACAAATGACTAATCAAGTTTCATATTATAATGTTCCATCTCCTTATCACAATATGATCAAAATGATATTTCTCACCATAAGAAAACAACAACAACAACCTCAACAATCATAACAAAAATATCAAACTAACCCATGCTCAAATCAACTTCCTCAACCATCATTAGTTATTCTTAGTAAAAATTCTTCTATTTTTGATAGGCCATCCTTAGTCATAAAGTCACATCCTAAAGGATCATGTTACCTGAAACAACTTGCTAATACACCAACTAAATATATCTCTTATAACTTCAAACCTATTTTATTCATAGAGAGGACTTAATCAAAATCTTAAGCAAACAAATAGTACCTCAAGATATTTCACCTACTAATATAGCTAATGTTGTTGTATCCATTGGGTTAAATAATGCTACGATAACATTTTATAAATATGATTTTCCTTCACCAACCATGCATGGAGAACATCCCCTTTATATCATAGGATATATAGGTGTTGGTCATGAATCTTCCTAGTTACAATATATATGCCTTGTGCACCCTAGACTCGGCTAATATTGAAAGGTCAAAGGAAATAAATGTCCTTCGGCCCAATCTCTAGAGAGGGCTAGATCCCTTAATAATCCTAAACTGGGTACAAGATTAGAAAAACACGAAAGAAATGGGAAATTATGGAAAGAGATGGGAAATATGGCTATAAGTCAGCAGTATAGGATGGGGGTAGACTAAAAAGTGAATTTCCACCAAGAAATTAGTAGCATTCAACAAAAACACAAGCACAAAAACTTCTAAAAATTATGCAATAAAATAACCCCTGGAGTGCATTTCAATGTTCACCCCACATAAGCATAGACTAAATTCAAAAGCATAATTTACTCACAACAAATAATAGGAATAAAAGCCTTCAGAAATCACACACAAAAAATATCAAGTTCAAAACCACTCTACGAACCAGAAGCCAAATTGTTTCTATTAATGCAGAAAACTTGGAGTATTTTCCTGTAGAGTGTCCATCCTTCCATCCTTTTACAATGAAAAATGATTAGTATTTATGGAGAAATTTTACCTCTTTATTTTAATGCATATACAACAAAATTCTAGTAGATAAAAAACCAATGTTCATATTTTCTTCCTCGGCATCAGTGGTGTTTTCAGTCAAAACATTCTGCATGGAAACCATGATCTAGTTTTAAGGGGAGAATCACACAAAGAAGTCAACAGGAGCAAATTCTTGGAGCAACCTTCGATATTGATGCCTTGAGATGCTGTAAAAATCATTTTAAAATTAGGTATTTGATTATTGAATTCACTTCACTTCACACCTTGGAAATTTACTTTCAATAGGAAAGTCAATCGAGAAGTTAATTTTCTTTGAAAATTGGTAAGGTGGATAGTCGGTGCATTGGAAATAAAAAATAATTGTCCCTAATCTCCCAACCTTGAAGCGGACATTCTAGAAGTGTTGCCTACATGGCTTCAAGAATTAAATTCTATTTTTATTTACCTCTTTCCTAGAAAATATACAAAATTGTGCCTTTGGAAACAACGTCTCTATGAATTTATTATCAAAGAATTGATTTCACCCAAGAGTGAGGTGAAACAACATTTTCTAGGTAGCAACGAATGACAACGTAGCTTGGTTCAACATATTCAGAAATTTTACCCATTAATCACTTTTTCTTTAGCTATTTCCTTCGCTTTCACCTCAGAGGAGGGCAACTGATACTTTCACCCCCTTGGGGAGGTGACATCATCCTTAACTATTTTTATCTTTCAATGTATTGCATGGTGCAATGTTTTTTCCTAAAATAAAGTTTTAAAAACATCATTCACCCCTTGGAGAGGTGAAACCACATGGCACCCCTTAACAAGGGTGACATCAATTTGATTGCGCCTCGATTTTACGTTGAGTGTTTTACTATATTTCTGCCCAGGTCATGGACATAATCATCCAACATATTTGAAATGGGCCCCCATATTGCCATTTATTTCCTCTGAATTTGGAAAACATTTGAAATCCCCTTTCACTCCAAAGAGAGGTGATGATGAGTTTCACCCTCACTTGGGGTGAAAGTCTTCTCTTTAAAATTTTGCTCTGATTCACCCATGTCGGGACCACGCCACACCATATTTTAAAAATCCTTTTACATTGTATTTCATCCCAAAGAGGGGCAACACGGAGTTTCACCCCTCACTTGGGATGAAAGACTTCTTTAAAACCTTTCACTTATAGCCACTTGTGTTGAAAATGATTTTCTCCCCAAAGAGAGGTGACAAGGGTTTTTTCCCCTCACTTGGGGTGAAAGCATTATGCTACTCCATTCAAAATTCAATACCTTCACCCCTTTGCTCGTGTTGGATGAATTAACTATATTTTAATTACATTTTAACTCCAAGAGGGGCAAAAGGGATTTTCACCCCTCAATTGGGGAAAAGCTGATTTTCATTCCTCCCTTCAGCTTATCCCTAAATTAAATCATGATTTTAATTTCTTTCTGGGGTGAAACTCCTTTGCAAGTGAAACCTGTGAAAGCACTTAAATTCATTTCTCCTTCTTAAAATGTTTCTACTGATTCAAAAGCAAGAATTCTTTCATCACCTCTACTTCATTTTGAGTGAAATCACCCTTTTTTCGTGCTTCACCTCTAAAAGGGATGAAAATAATTTTTTACCCTTCACAGGGTGAATTTGACTTTGAATGATGCCCATCCATTATTTTTACCCAAAAAGTGCCTGAAAATGGATTTTGGTGGTACAACTTCCCAAAGCCATAACTTTTGATCCGTTGACCCGATTGTCTATTGTAATATATCATTGGAAATCTTGGGAAGAGATATACAATAGTAAAATTGATGTACCATCCATTTCATTCAATTTTCATCCCTCTTTGGGGCCTCTAAGATCTTCATATTGCATTTTAAGACGTGTTGGAGAAATTTCCCAAAACGAAAACTTCAATATCTCTCAAATCGTTAAGGGTATTGGGATGATTCCTTCACCATAATTCTAATTTTTTAATTATCCTATTTTGGGTAAATTTTCAAGTCCACAGGTGTCCATTTAGGTTGATTTTCCAAAAATGGTCGCTTCCTAGTTTTCATCTTTTTTTGACTTCTGATTGCAGTGTAGAAAAAAAGCCAACAATAGGAGATAAATTCATTAATATATTTTTAGTAGATAATGGTTATTCCTTAAATGTTTGGTACCTTTAATTTATTGAATAATTTTGTATTAGGAAACAAGATCTTAAAATTTTTGATGTCATCATAAGAGCATTATATAATGGTGGCCAAAAATTTGGTGGGGTAATAACCTTACCCTCAAAGTAGGACCATGAATCCTCAATACCTTCTTTTATGTGATACTTTGTCAAACTTATTATAATATTATTCTCAGGCATACTTAGATCCATGTCGTTAAGTCCATCCCCTAGACCCTTAATGAATACCTTATATATGAATATGATAATAACCATGTTCACGTTCTTATCAATGCTCAACCTTTTGCATATTGTATAGTGGTCAAAATTGATAGAGCGAAAACAATTTTTTGTTATTCTATATTTTTAAACACTCTTCCCTTTATTCTAACTCATTATCTTTATCTTCACAAGTCATGCAAGCATTTAAATATTTAACTATTAATGATCAACATCAAAAAAGTAATCTCATAAATATAAACAACCAAACTAAGAAAATTTATAAATAATCCTTCATAGAACTTACCCCATAAGAAAGGTGAAATAGTACATATCAATTTATGTACATTTACTTATGGATGTACCTATCATGAAGAAATAATTGGTGGTGGAAACCCATTTCTATTAAGAGAAAAATTTCCCCATGCTATCTATCCAAATATTATCCTCTACCTAAATATTTTTTTATTAATATAGGATATCAAGGAAAGGGCCTAGGCTCCCATGAACAAGGAATTAAAAAACCTTTAGAAGTAGAATCATAGCCAAATTTATGTGAAATCAATTATATCCCCGATACAATTCAACCTTTGCCCATAGACATTGATGAGGATAAAATTGTAGATTATGAAGAACTAACTTTGTAAAATGGATTATATTGGAAATATCAATATGAAGAATCTTCTTTTCTCCATTGAACAATATTTTGTGATATAAATCTCATCACCTTGGTTTATCCCAAGTTAGTTGCTAGTCAATATGATTACACTAGTGGAGATATTTTCTATGACATACCCCATGAGGATACTCTTCAAAATAAATTTATTTATGGGTCTTTACCTTGTATAGGATATTTTAAATCTTCTAGACTCAAAGAAGAAGGTCAAATGACCTTGAACAACTAGGAGTCTTATGAGCTCCTCCTCAATATGATGATGAATCACACATCATTATCTGAGAAACCATTGATGTTAATATCAAAACCATAAATAATCCTCAAATATTTAGGTTAGGAAAAGCTCTAACTCTAATAGAACAAGAACAACTTACTAATTTTTTAGTTTAATTTCAATATATTTTTTCCTGGTCATATGTTGATATGCCTAGTCTAGATCCCTATTTATTTTACAATATTTTGTAATTCATCTAGACGATCAACCTATTAAATAGAAGCTTCAAAAAATGCATCCTAAAATTGCTCTCCTAGTCAAGGAGGATCTTTAAAAGCACCTTGATGTTAGTTTCATCAAAGATATTGACTATTTTTATTGAATTTCCAACATTGTTCCCATTACCAAGAAAGAAGGTATTATTAGAATATGCATCAACTTTCGAAAAAAAAATAAATTATCCAAGAGATGATTTTACCTTACCCAATATCAACATGATTTTAGACTTCACAATTGTATGTGGTATGTTATCTTGAATGGATGGATTTTTAGGACACAAGCAAATTAAAATTGTTTCTAAATATTAAGCTAAAAATACCCTCATCACCCCTTGGGGCACCTTTTGATTTCAAGTTATGTCGCTCATCCTAGAGAATGTAGGTGCAACCTATCAACTAGATATTGCATAAATATTTAATGAATTGATACCCAATATTATAGAAGACTATGTCGATGATCTCCTTGGTTGCTCCATACAATATGAAAGCCATGTACTAAACTTAAGTTATATCTTTGAATGATTGATAGAATACAAGGTTTACCTTGAACCCTCTAAGTGCATCTCTGGAGTTATATATAGAAATCTATTATTCCTAATTGTATCTAGTTGAGGCGTTGAAGTAGACCCTAACAAAATATTATGCATTACCGATATGCCTCCACCATGTAATTTAACTATATTTCAAAAACTATGAGGAAAAATTTAAGCTAGAAGATAATTCAAATCACAATTAGCAAATAAGTCTCAAACCTTGCTTAGTATTTTACAAAGAGTTATAAAATTTTAATGGGATGATGAGCACCAAAATTCTTTTGATGCTCTCAAGATGTATCTCAAAAACCCTCATATTCTCATAATTTTCAACCTTCTAATCCTTTGTTGTTGTATATTGCTACAATTTTTCATGTCATAGGGGCTTTGCGAGCCCAACATGATGATCAAAATAAAAAGGGAAATTATTTATATATTCTCAAAACCATCATTTGTTATGAAATCTAGTATAATTATTTAGAAAACTTTGCCTTGCTATAGTATTTGTATATCAAAAATTATGATATGGAATTCTCATTCATAGGACCTTTATCAATAGAAGGGTCAGTTTCCTTCACTATATTATTTCCAAGCCTCATATTTTAATATGTAATACTAAATGGATCACCAATCTTAATAAGTTTTATTTATAATTTAATAATTAGAAAGTTATCAACAACTAAGTCATTTTTGACCAACTAGTAACAATACCCTTAGAAGCAACCCATCCTATTGAGGTATATTTCATTGATGTTTCTCCATTGAATAAGAGCCTCAAGATTCATACACCATGTATTCTAGTGATTCCTATAGCTCAAATGGCTTAGGGGTATAAATCAACTTAGCTACCTTGAAAAATAATTAATTCCTCTTTCCTTTGAACTATGTTTCTCTTACACTAATAACATATTGGAATATGAAGTACTTATCATCATACTCCATGCTAATTTAACCTTAAAATTAAAAACCCTCCTTTTCCTTTGATATTCTCAACTTATGGTTAGTTAAGTTAATGGTTTATACCACACCAAAGATAAAAAAAATTAAAACTATACAAAGATACTTTAAATAAGGTTATATCATCCCTAAATAAGATAACAATATAGTATATTCCTTGATCTTCTAACTTCCATGTGGATGTCCTGGATGTAGATATATATATCATCCCATTATAGTTAGAACTTGATCATGCACTGATCATTATTCACCAACTTAGAGAACCTAAAATCCGTAGTTCTTATCATTTTCCTTTGAATGTGTTTGTAATTAAAGCATCATCCATTCTATATGATCCTTGGTACAAAGATAAATTTATCTTTTTAAAATATGGTATGATGTCTAAAGGATTAGATTGTAATGAAAAAAGTATTTGTGTAAAAAGGCTTGTATATTTATGATCATCAATGATATTTTGTATCAATGCTCATTTTATGGAATCCTCTTGTAATGCTTAGTCCTTGATGAAACCAAAGTATCCATTCATAAATCTCATGAAGGATCTTGTGGTGGATATTTTAGTGGCAATGCTATTCCCAAGAAGAATATTTAACTAGATTATTATTGTATTTCTCTAGAGGACGATGCATTTAATTATGTTTAAGGATATGCCAACTATCAACATCATAACAACCTCATCCATTAACCATCACAAAGTATTAAAACTATTGCTTTCCCTTAGCCTTTTTCTATGTGGGGCATTAATATCATTGGGAAATTTAACCCTACCTCTTTTAGTGGCTATAAATTTATCATCACAACCATGGAATATTTCATCGAGTGGATAGAGATTGTGCCTTTGTCTATGGTCATTGAAGCTCAAGTCTTTATGTTCATCATTAACCAAATACTTTGTCACTATTTAATACCCTTTGGTACTATCTCAAATATTTAAACACATTTCAAGAATGAATATGTCCATAAGATTTATGTGAAAAATAAAATTCAACATAAATGGTCTACTTTATTATCCTCAAGGAATTGGCCAAGTAGAATCATCTAATAAAACATTAATTAAGGTTCGAGGTGTAGACCAATTGGTTCATCCAAACCCCATAAGGGGGGCAGAGGTCCAAGGTTCAAATCTCGGGCCTCTCCAGACTGAACGCTTGTCCCTTTATTGGTGCTTTCAATGGCATAAAAGTTTTAAAATGATTGTGGCATGGCGGTTATAGGGGTGGACTATGCGAAGATTTGTGTGGCAGATTCTAGGGTGAACATAGTAGAATATTGTGGCAACCATAAAAGTTGGACATACTACTCGGATTCATGGCGGCTATCGATTCCACCATGTAAAAAATAAAAATAAAACATTAATTAATATTCCTAATAAAATGGTTAGTATGACTGGCCATGATTGGCACCTTCAAATTTACCTCACCTTATGGCCTTATCACACTAGTGTGTGTAGTACCACTAGAGCAACCCCATATGTATTAGTTTATGGGACAAAAGTAGTATTTTTGTTTGAAATTTAAGTCCCTTCTTTGTGTATCTTGTTACAATATGCCTCAATAGGTGATGAATATCACCTTACTCATCTTAATTAATTGTATTTTATTGATGAGAAGTTCATAAATTCCTTAGGATATATTTGGGTCTATAAAAATAGGCTCAAGCATACCTATACCAAAAATGTATGCAATTGGTCCTTAAAAATAGGGGACTTAGTCCTTAAGGAAAACCAAAAGGACACTAATGCTCAAAATAAATTAAAAAGTAAGTTTAAACCTAATTTTCTAGGTCCCTTTGTCATTATAGCTAAAAAAATATTTAGATGTTATCACATTCCAAAATCATATGGAGAATAAATTAAATAATCCATGATCATTATGCATCTTAAAATATATTATGCTTGATTGTGCATACTTATGATTCAATGATTGCTTGTCTACATAATGGCCTTCTCAAAATATTTTGAATTCTGGAGAGGTTGAGCTCTTGATGGTGTGATCTCTAGCCAAAATTTTAAGTCATAGAAAATCCACTATTCAATGCCTCATCTTGTCCTTTGGTATTCCAAAATATTCATAGAATAAAATTATCATCAATCCATACTTAAGATATTTTTTTATTGTACTAGATTCTCAAATATACTTAATCCCATATTGCATCAATTTCTTGATCATACGACATGATTTATTATCATATATGCATGCTTAATTATCATACTTTACATGCCTTCTTGAAATTTTGCACATCTACTTGTCATAGATTTTATAAACATGTGTCATATTATATGCATGATTGCTTCTCATAAATGCATGGTTTACTTGCACATATAGACGTAAGGGATTTTACAATGAAGTGATTATAACAATGAGTCAACTTACCTCATATTAATTACAATTGCACTATGTCACTAATGATAGCAAACCCCTTCCCTTAGGATTTTAGCTTATTTCATATGATGTGATAAACCCATGTCATATACACATGGGTAATTGGATGCTAAAATAAAATATTTGTATTACATGGACATATTGGTTGTATTTATTGATTGCATCACTATTCATATCCTCAATCCTTTTCACCCATGCTATCTCCCCTTAACACAACCTAGGCATGAATCCCTTCTACCTTGAATCCATTTTCATAGTATTACCTTAGTTTTACCTATGAATTCCTATGGGATATTGGGGATATATGATGCTTTTATTTTCAATGATTATCAAAATTTTAGGTTCTAATTAAGTATTGCAATTAATAAACCTTGCTTCTAATTCTAGATTCCATTTAGTAATACAAACATCACCATTCTTATTCCTTGTCTCTTTGGTCATTGGCCCTTTTTGAAATCAATACAAAAGACTCTCATTTAATGAAGAACCACTACTTCATATTGAATATAAAAAGGGTTACAAGAGAAAACCCTTTTAAAACTTTATGCTTAAGGCTACAAATGGGTATTCCCCAAGGGAAGAACTCTTAAATAGGGTTTTAAGTAATTAGATTTACATTTTGTATATTCCTCGATGTTAAGAACACAAGCTTATACTGAGAGGGGGGGTGAATAGTATAAGACCACTTTTTACTTTTCTTTCCCAATAAATATTATGCAATGAATAGATAGCAATATCAACAACATTAATAAAGCAATGAACAAAATACCATACATAATAGAGACACCACAATTTATGTGGTTCACCCAATGTAGACTACTCTACGGAGAAAATATTTCACTAAAATATTCTCAATTAATTTATTTGGAATCCTTCCCTATTACAATGCTTATGGACCTTTGTCCAAAGGAGATACCAATCCACTAAATCAAGTTTGTGGATCTCTATCTACAGGAGAATGCCTTCTCTTATGCTTTGGCTGGTGATCCTCTAGAAAACTACTACCTCCACTACACTTGCTTGTGGATCTCTCTCCACTGAAGAATATTATCCCCACTCAGAAGAACTATCCTCACTGCCCTGTCTAATGGATATCTATCCATTGGAGACTACTATCATCTCTGCTCTATCATATTCAAAGATATATCTCAAATTTGTACTAAACACAATCCTTCAGTAAATCACAAATCTGCTCAATATTTTTCTCTAGTCTGGTACAAACCTGACCTCAAATCTACACCAAACTCTTCTCCACAAGTTCATGCAAAACTTGCTCAAATATTCTCAACAAGTCCACTCCGAACTTGATCAATTCTGCTCAACAAGCTCACTCAGAACTTGCTTTATCTGCTCAACAAGTCCACTCATATTTTGGTCAATTATACTCAACAAGATCACTCATAACTTGCTTATATCTGCTCAACAAGTCCACTCAAAACTTGCTTAAATCTGATCAAAAAGTCCAATCAAAACTTGCGCAATTCTTCTCAACAAGCTCACTTATAACTTGCTTAAATTTGCTAAACAAGTCCACTTAGAACTTGCTCAATATTCTCAAAAATCTCACTCAGAACTTGTCCAAATATGCTCAACAAGCTCACTCATAACTTGTCCAAATATGCTCAAAAAGCTCACTCATAACTTGTCCAAATCTCATAGAAACATAGAGATAATTTTTAGAGACCCAATATGTTCTATACTCAATGCTCAATCACTTTTCAACTCAGATCAGAATATAGAATAGTTTGTTTTATGGAACTTGAAAAATCACTTCACAGATCCACTTGACTAGGCTCAATTAACTTTACTAAACCAATCACTCAATGAAACAACCTGTAACCACCAGAAAGGCTCACACCCAATTGGAATCCTAGTGTAATGATTTAAATAGTAACAACATATATGAAATGCAAGAAATTGAAAATAAGATAAACAATAAAAGATGCTTTATTCCATTACAAATACATCCCTCTTAGGGATAATCATATTTATACAATATTACAATAAGATTCATGTAATTGTTTCTCTCTCAAGGGTAGGTGTGATATTTTAAATGCCTTTGTAGGGTGACACGAACTACCTTAGGGTGGATTTGACCCTATTATTCACGTTGAGGAACGATTAAAATGTTAATATCCTTTGAATGTAGATCTCTACAGTCAAGAAAAAATAGAGAATGATCAAATACATAGGCAGCCTCTTGTGATGAGGCCCTTAAAAGGAAAGATGCATAAAGATGCCATTGAAAACATAAAATCAAGAAAGCATGTAAAAGACGTTTAAACTATGCTAAACTAATAAATACTCATGGAAATATATAAAAGAGTATAGCAGTTAAGATTTGCATAGTTTAATTAAATTAAATGAAGCTTTAAAATTCATAAATAACCCATTAATGTCTATGTTATTCTACTATGTTAAAATCATTCTAAACCTAGATATATCAGTCATAAATATCTACAACTACAAGTAAACCATGAAAATAACTTATTTAATCTAATTACATGGGAAGATATGAAAACAATAAGGTGGTGATACCTCTGTTTCAAACCGTAACACTAGTGCGCAGTCTGCACTATAAACTGTGACTAAAATCCACGGTTAGAACTCAAGTAAGTTTACCCTCAAAATCAAGGTTAATGGGCTTGACCTCCTTGTCCAATTGATGTTCAAGGGTCACCTTCGATGTCCTTCTGATAATTTTGGTGGTTGATTCACTGTGAGGGGCCTTCGTTTTCCTGTATTTGTGTTTCTTGGCTCTCCTAGGCTCCTAGGACCTCCATGGAAAATTGATATTTAGGTGAATAGCAAAGTGACCTTCTCCAATGCATGAATTCAGTATGCAATTTGATAGGTCTTCGTCGATCGCTTGATCAATCAACTCTCTATTGATATTTCAACAATGCTTCACTATTCAAATCATCTATATGTTCTACACAAATTGAAGGGGTATTTATAGGATGCCCTAGGACTGGGGGTGGCTTCATGGAGAAGCCAAGATCAAGAAGAGGTGGTTAGGACAGTTGGAATGGAAGCCTCTGGAATATTTTGTCCATTAACTGTCTTATTCTAGAACTAATGGCTGATCAAACCAATTTGGATCGAATGAAGGCCAAATGAACTTCAGTTAAGACCGCAGGTTATAGCTACAGTTTAAACTACAAACCGTAGGTGTCAACCATGGTTCGGCCTATAGACCATAGGTTTGAGATGTGGTTCAGACTTATTAGGCCAAGGATCCTAAATTGAGTGGTTAGAACCATTGCTCTATCTTAGATTCTATCCAAGATCTTCCATATGGTCAAGTAACATGTCCATATGAGTAGTCGCCATAGACATGACGTGTTTTAGGTATCTACAAATATCCCTTTTGAGATGCATTATGATATTGAATAATTATTAAAGTGACAATGTCGTTTGACCACCATGAATGATATAAATAAATTTATATTTGAGCATTTAATTACTTGTCTAGGCCTAGTTTAGCGTCTGATTGCAATTATTAATAATATTTGCACATTTCTATCCCATTGAGTAGTCGGGCTACGATAGCCATATTAGAGAATCAAAATGATGCAAAGCCAATTAGTTTTGTGTTGAATAAAATTATTGATGATTTGCTGAAAATATTTCATAGGAGACATGACATGAAATGCCTCATTCCCATGGAGCAGTCTAGTCGTGAAGGCTTTTTTAGGGATTACAAAAGCAGCATGTCAAGTCAACAATGATAGTTTTGCCCCAAATGTCCTTATGGTAATGTACTCATCTTACCGGATTGCATGGATTGCAAGTCACTGCAAATGCCAAGTGTATAGGTTAAAGTACTGAATACGAGGCACATTTGATTTTTACTTTTTAATTTTGTTTTGTTAATTTTGATTTATTGATCGATCCCGGTGCTTTGAACATAACCAAATTTGCAACACTGATTGCTATTTTTGAAATTTTGATACGGTGGGAGTCATTAATTTATCTTTTTAGACCTTCCCATGATGGTTTTTTAGTGCTTTTAATGTTGGTTGTAAACCACAGCTAGGGTTTGCAGTTGTACTTTTCAACTTTTAAGAATTGCAGCTATGGCCTACAGTCGAAAAACCCTAATTTCAAGATCGCAGGTGTTAGCTGCGATCCACTGAAATTAGGCAAACCTTTAAATAGCCATTCTTATCTAAAAAAATTATTATTTTTCTTGAAAGCAACTGCATTGAGAGAGCTCTGAGACATAGGAGACATTTCACTGATCCGAATGCTACCCAAAACTCATCCATATACCACACTTGATACCCTAATGGAGAATGTTGATCAACCATCGACTAGCAGAGGCCGTGAAGCAAGAAAGGTAATTCAAAATTGATTCCTCAAATTCATTACCAATAAAATGAACCACATTAAGAAATCTGGTAAATTAACCTCACTCAACAGTTGGTAATGAACCTCACTAGATTAGAATTAGCTAGGTTTAATTTTTTTAGTGAAAAGGACTAGGAAGGTACCCAAAATGGGTATTCTTCCTAGACTGCAGCTAGTAGTTGCGATTCCCAATTTTCATATTTGGGACCACAACTATCAACTACGGTTAGAATTCAAAATACAATGATCATATTTTGATCGCATGCGGACCACAGGATTGACTCGTAGTTCATGGAATTTAGAAAAAATGATCAAATTTTTAATTTTTCTAAGGTTTAAAATGCAATTAATGTCATTTAATGCAATTTTGACTTTCTAAATTGATCATTTTAATTTTTATGAATGCCTTGCGACATTTTTTTTATCTTTTTATCAATTTTTATATGTTTTTGATTTTTTTCTTTAAATTTTAGCTTATATACTACTTTTATTTCAGAGGTTGACCTCTAGGGCTTGCGAGCCTGATCTACTTAAGATCCTCCATAGACATCTCATTGATGGTGAGAGTGCATGGTTTAGAGTCATAAGATTTGGCTATGTACTATATCTACCCACTATTAGGGTAGATCAAACCTACTTGACTGTGTTGGCCTGGCACTAGAATGCGTAGACCAACACCTTTCACTTGCTTACAAGTGAAATTATTGTAACCCTAGAGGATATTTATCAGATTTTTAGGATCCCTATTGATGGTGAGGTCATCACCTCTTCCTCTTCTCAGAGAAATGGGCCTATTTTTGATGTTATATTTTGTGACCGGAGTAGGGAGGCTCAGGAGAAGATCGACCATGAAGGTGTCCACATCGGATACTAGCAGGATGAGTGCATTTTCTCAGTCTGTGTAGTGATCTTCATGATCCTTGTGGTATAGATAGTTCTTCCAGACTAATCGGCCATGAGGATTCCCTAGAACCTTCTGGCCAGTGTTTAGCAAGTTATCCAGAGTTCCACTGCTCAGCCACTATGCCTAGCTTGGGGGAGAACATTGATGTGTTAGCTCTACAGGGAGTTATACCAAATTATGAGTTGAAGCCACCGAGGGATTATTTGTAGCCTATTGTTACAGATCTAGGGTTGGTAGCATATTCATATTGAGCATATCATGGACCCACCTCTCCATATCATAGCCATTGATGCTGCATATCAATGTTATGCCATGTGTTGGCCATGATATGAGGGGTTTCGAAGTAGGACCCACGCTGTAGACATATATTATTACATTGCATAATTTGCAAAACTCGGATTAGATGACATTGAGTGGCATACCTATAAGGAGTGCCCAGATTGGACTGAGGCAAGCGAGTGGCTACAACAGGCTCACTGGGATAAGTGGCTACTCGACCGTAAGGTCAATATTAGAGAGTATCATTTCTTATCTCATGTCCTGCGGTATTTTGGCTTGGTATAGGATATTTTAGAGATTACATTTGTATATAGGCCTCTCATGCTAGAGACACATCTGCCATGGATTCATCTTGTAGTTTTGGGTTACGAGGTTGATGAATTCCAGGAGCTTGAGGATGACACACCTAGGACCATACCAGCATATGACACATGGTGGTGCCTTCTATAGTGGTAGGGTTTAAGGCCTTTGGGTAGAGTGGATGACCAGGCAAAGGCAGGGGTTGATCTTTATGGGCATAGGGTGTGCAAGAGGACCGAGGGTGAATGGGGCATAGAGGCCACCATAGAGGAGGTTCCGCAAGTAGACGTGGAGGAGGAGGGGTTAGAGGAGGGTGAGGTGCTTCTAACAGTGATGTCAGGGAGCTCCTCACTCAGGTTGCCAACTTGTAGAGTTAGGTTGACAGGTTTCAAACCAAGTAAATACAACAAGACATGACTATCACCCTTCTAGAGGTGAAGCTTGCTCACAGGGATAGACATCTGGTAGAGGCTCAAGCATATATTATAGCCCTCATAGCTTGGGCTATAGCAAAAGAGTCATAGATCAGTGAGTTTACTAGTGCACACGATGTAGCACTGGAGTAGTTGGGCGAGGCCATTGTAGAGAGAGCTACTCAGGGCCCATAGGGAGTCCATCATCCTCCCATGCTATTATAGGATCTCCAACTACATCATCATCTATACTACCAGGATATAGCGATCCCATAGAAAAGGTTAGGTGGCTCACTTCCCTCGTAGAGGAGGTAAATGACCTTTGCGATGTGAGGGAAACTCAAATATCCTAGTTAGAGGGCTTCATCATACTGAGGGACTTAGAGGTACCAGAGTACAAACATACTACGAGGTCCTAGAGGACCAAGTCCTAGAATTTAGGGTAGTCCATGATGAGATCCATCCAAAGGACTCACAGGACAGAGAGGACATATAGGTCCTCTAGCACACATGGAGGTAGCTCTCACAGGAGTTATCGAGAGATTAGTGTGACCTCTAGTCACAAGTCTAGTCATGTATACATACAAGCATCCCATGTGCTAGGCCTCTTTGGATTAGGTGGTACACAAGGCCCTCAGTAGGGCATATAGCAGGAACCAGAGGTGACTACAGAGTAGGCTCCAGGGCACAGGGCTGAGGTAGGTAGTGAGAGCTCCAGTTTAGGGGGAGCTGACTAGAGCTAGGGCTCTATTGGATCTAGGCTACATTTTGCATATGTACCATTTTTTGTGTAATGTCTAGACCTACATGATTGTAGCCTACGAGAATTTTGTACTCTTGATATACTCTTGAGACACACACACACACACACACACATATATATATATATATATGATATGATCATTTATAGCTCATTATATGTACTTGTTTATATATTTTTATTTTTTTGTTTATTTGATGCACATGGATGCAATACTTATGTTAATTTGATGTTATATGATGTGATGTATGTATGACATGCACGATATAGCTATTTACTTTATGATGATGGTATGCAGTGATCTAGATGCTTAGATGTACGATTTGATGATAGATACTTATTGATGCAATGTTTTCTTTAAATGCATATTTGATTTTGCTTTCTTTGCATGCATTTAATTTATGCTTGTGTTTCGATATGCTGATGCAATGGATGTAATGCATTATTTATGTGGTAATGATTTTATGTAAATGAAACTGTATGCCTTAATAACTTAAAACATAAAAAATGAATGTGATATGTGTTTATAAATCTAATTGATGATACCACATAATGTATAACAATCATGAATGTAATTGTAAATCCTCATTACAATAATTTACTCAATTAAACACCCATATATGAGATGCAATGATATGAAATGGTATGAAATGGGTGATATCATATGTCACTTGATATTTCTTTTGCATTTTTAGATATGCATTGTATAGTCACTGGCCATCTAAATATCATCTTTGATATCCATCTGGTATCTATCCTATATCCTGTAAACTTTGCATTTACTTGTAATGATGTATCCTGAATTTGATACTTTGAATTTTTCATGATTGAAATAATTTATTTTTTGATGATTTGCGATATTTGGTATGATGTTTCTATTATAAAATTATTTTTACGGTTTTCCATGAGACTCAAATACCCTAGTAGACTTCGCAAATATTACGTATTAACTGTACAAGGCTTCTTTTGGACAAGGATTTTGTTGTGAAAGACCCAACTATTCATTATCCCTGTGTGTGCATGTGAGTTCTTTTCATATAGATCATAGGCATACCCTAGATGTCAGTTAGGACTTGTTGGAATTTTTGCCACATTGTTTTTGTTGTTACTTTTAATGTAAAAGAATACAAATTGTAGAGATACTAATACTTTTGTTTGTCCCTCCAAGTACTTTGAAATGGAAAATGTAAAAATCTCTGCAAGTTTTGTGTTAGATCAAAGTAAATGAAGGATGTCACGATATCGCGACATGTCGCGATATTGTGACCTATTGCAATTTCACGACGTCAAATGCAAAAATTAGCTAAGTATGAAAAATATCACGATATCATGACATTTCACATTTTTGCTGATATTCTCACAATGACACTGAGAGGGGGGGTGAATCAGTGTAGCTAAAAATTTTGATCTGCAATTCTTAAAACTGAAGCAAAGAGAACTAGAAAATAGATAAAGCAATAAACACAAGAGAGCACACCACAACACACAATGTAACGAGGTTCACCAATTTGGCTACTCCTCAAGAATGACTGCTTGGACTACGGTCCAAATCCAGCCTTTGCAAAACACCAATTTTACAATCTGTTTACCAACACCCACTAGAAGGAGCACCAACCCCCGATTTATCCGCACCTACAGAAAGGAGCACCAACCCCTATCCAAGCACCAACTTGGATCACAGATTTGAAAGTTATATCAATGACATACAAATGCCTTCACTATTACAAGACCCTGACTGGTCTCCAATTTAAAACACAGTAATTACTCACTGCTCAGCTTGTTGCTCTCTTACAACACTCTTCTCACCCTCTTTCGGTAGCACTTTCACTATTACAGTAGCAACAATATTCTTCACGCAGACCTGCTTTTATAACAGATTAATCTCTATTTTTAAGCTTTAATTTTTATGCATGCAGCCCGTAACTGTTCTTCTAAAAATCACTTCTGCCACTTGACAACTATAACTGCTTCTTTGCGTAATTTATTTTCGTATATAAATGAGGGGCTTTTTGTTGAACACGTTGCATGCTTCAAATACCTCTCCTATGACTGTTCGTATTTATTTTTGTGCATGCATGCAATTTACGATTCTAAAAATACGATTGTTCGATTTCTCCTTCTACGACTGTTATTAAAAAGCTGCATGAATTCTATCAAGAAATCCACCTGTAACTATCGCATTTACTCCAGTTAACTGTTATTAAAAAGTTGCATGCCTTTTCTCTACTACTGCCCCTTTAACTGTCATTCTGTTCCAGTTAACTGTCTGTTTAACGTGTTGTTGCGACCTGTCGTGAAATCGTGACACTTCTGTCTCTTTCTGCCCTTCTCGGCTTTAACACCGCGAAAAAATAGCATGTCATGAAATCATGACATTCTCGGCCTCCTAGTTCTCCTTCTTCTTGCCATCAAAACTACAACATGTCACGAAATCATGACATTCTCAGCCTCCTTGTTCTCCTTCTGTCTTGCCATCGCGAAAACAAACATGTCACGAAATCATGACATTCTTGGCCTCCTTGTCTCTTTTTCCTTCTCCCATGAAAACGAACATGTCACGAAATCGCGACATCTTCGCTGCCTTGTGCCTTTTTTGCCTTCTACTCACGAAAACGAAACATGTCACGAAATCGTGACACTCTTCTTCCTTGTGCCTTTTCTGCCTTCCGCTCTGAAAATGAACATGTCACGAAATCGTGACATCTCTCTCTTCCTTGTGCCTTTTCTTCCTTCTACCCACGAAAATGAAACATGTCACGAAATCCTGCTACATCTTTCTTCCTTTGCCTTTTCTGTCTTTGGCAGCGAAAATAACATGTCACGAAATCGTGACATCTTTCGGTTCCTTGCACTTTCTCTTTAAAATCCCAAAACCCAAAATTTCTCTTCAAATCGTGACACTTTTTCTCCTTAGCGCTTCTTCTTGCAACTTGTCACAAATCGTGACACTTTTTCTCCTTAGCGCTTCTTCTTCTAACTTGTCACGAAATCGTGACACTTTTTCTCCTTAGCGCTTCTTCTTGCAACTTGTCACGAAATCGTGACACTTTTTCTCCTTACGCTTCTTCTAACTTGTCGTCGAAATCCGTGACACTTTTTCTCCTTACACTTCTTCTCCGAACATGTCGTGAAATCGTGACAGTTTTTCTTGTAAGCGCTTCTTCTTCGAACATGTCACGAAATCGTGACAGTTTTCCTACTTGCTTTCTTTTCTGCCAACATGTCACGAAATCGTGACAGTTTTTCCACTTGGCTTCTTTGCCTGCAACATGTCACGAAATCACGACATTTTTCCACTTGGCTTCTTTCGCAAAACATGTCGACAAAATCATGACAGTTTTCTTGTGCCTTCTCTCTCCTCGTCCATGTCATGAAATCATGACAATTTTACTTGCGCCTTCTCTCTCCTCCGATATGTCATGAAATCGTGACGTTTTTCTTTCTGCCTTCTAACTTCTCAACCTGTCACGATATCGCGACAAAAAACATGTCGCGATATCGCGACAGTTTTCTTACTTGTCTTTTTCTTTGATTTTTTGAATCTGGGTCACTTCTATTTTCTTAGAATTTCACTGTACATGATCTGACTGATCTCTGAACTCCTGTCCACTGCTTCAACTGCATCAACTGATCTATCTGTCTATGTTGACAACAATGACAATACTTTTGCTGCACCTTGCTCAACAATCTCCCCCTTTGGAATTGTTGGCAACACTCATGCACTCTCCTGTAATTCTTCTCCCCCTTTGACAATAATACCAAAGGGCTGCTGCAGACTCCCCATGAGTCTATGCACAACATTCTCAGATACACATTGTTATAGTTAGCAAAAATCATGAATATGAGCAAAACTATAAACATAGGCATAAGTACTCCCCACGAGAATGTGATCCCAATTGATAGTCAGTTCTTTGGAAATGTGACTACTCCCAACTTACTCCGAAGGTACTCAAAAACTTCCTTGGGCAATGGTTTTGTGAATATATCTGCTACTTGCTCTGTAGTTGGAACAAAATCCAATTTGACCTCACCTTCTGCAACTTTATCCTTCAAGAAGTGATACCGGATTGCAATATGTTTGGTTCGAGAATGCATAACCGGATTCTTTGATATGTTTATAGCACTGGTGTTATCACATTTAACTGAAATTGGCTCTTTGAAGTGAATACCAAGATCTTTCAGTGTTTGTCTCATCCATAATATCTGAGTACAGCATGTTGTTGCTGCAATGTATTCTGCCTCTGCTGTGGATAGAGAGACTGATTCTTGTTTCTTGTTGTGCCATGCTACCAACCTGTCTCCAAGATAAAATGCTCCTCCACTGGTACTCTTTCTATCATCAATACATCCTGCCCAATCTGCATCAGAATATGCAATAAGAGTGAAGTCCTTACCTTTTGGGTACCACAACCCATACTCCATAGTACCCTTGAGGTACCTAAAAATCCTCTTTACAGTTGTCACATGAGTCTCTTTGGGACTAGCCTGAAATCTTGCTACCATGCATACTTCCTGTAATATATCTGGTCTAGTGGCTATCAAATACAACAGGCTTCCAATCATAGACCTGTACATGGTTTGATCTACATCTGGAGATTTGTCATCCTTGCTCAACTTGCAACCTGTTGTCATGGGAGTGCTGACAGGTTTACTATCCTCCATTGTGAACTTTTTCAGCATTTCTTTCACATATTTTACTTGAGAGATAAAAATCCCCTTTTCACTTTGATTGACTTGCAATCCGAGGAAATAAGAAAGTTCACCAATCATTGACATCTCAAATTCTGTCTTCATTTTATTAGCTATGTCTCTACAATATTTATCCATGCTGCTGCCAAATATTATATCATCTACATAAACAACAAGTACAATAAGATGGCCATTCTCAGTTTTGATATATAAATTGTTGTCCACCATACCTTTCTTGAACCCCTGTTTAATAAGATAGTTATCCAGCCTTGCATACCATGCTCTAGGTGCCTGTTTCAGACCATACAACGCTTTCTTTAACCTGCAAACAAAATCAGGATTGTCACCGAGTTGGAAGCCATCTGGCTGTTCAATGTAAACCTCTTCTTCCAGTTTTCCATTCAAAAATGCTGATTTTACATCCATTTGATATACTTTGAAGTTTTTATGGACTGCTAAAGCCAGAAACATTCTGATTGCTTCTAGTCTGGCAACTGGTGCAAATGTTTCCTCAAAATCAATGCCTTCAACCTGAGCATAGCCTTTACAGACCAATCTTGCCTTATTTCTGACAACCTGTCCGTCTTCATTTAATTTATTTCAAAAAATCCATTTAGTGCCAATTATGTTTTTATTTGCTGGTCGTGGTACTAATTCCTAGGTTTTGTTTTTCTCAATCTGATCTAGTTCTTCATTAATTGCCTTCATCCAACTTTCATCTGTGCTTGCTTCAGCAATATTTTTGGGTTCAATGCTGGATAATAAAGAGTAGTTCCGTATTACTGCTCTTCTTGTCTGAATACCAACTGTTGGGTCCCCAATAATCTGTTCTCTGGGATGATTTTTTTGCCAGCTGCCTGTTTTGAATTTATTGTTCTCTTCTTCTTCTGAGTCGATTCTTAAATCAGCTGGGTCAATTTTTTGATTTTCTTCTTTTTCTATTTCTTCATCTCCTTCAATGACGTCTTCATAAATAGGGTAGTTTTCTTGATACGTAACTTCTCGTTCTCTACCTTCATCAACTTTAACATCAGCACTCTCAATAATTTTCTTTAGCCGCTTGTTGTAACATGTGTAGGCTTTGCTTTTAGTTGAGTAACCGAGAAAAATACCTTCGTCAGCTCTATCTTCGAACTTATCGAGATTATCTTCAGTTCGTTTGATATAACACTTGTTGTCGAACACTTTGAAGTATCTTGTTGTTGCTTTCTGCCGAACCATAGCTCATACGGTGTTTTGCTTTCATGTGTTCTTAGCATGCACCTATTTTGAATGTAAACTGTAGTATGTACTGCCTCTTTCCAGAATCTGTCAGCTATTTTGTTCTCAACCAACATTGTCCGTGCCATTTCTTGCACAGTCCTGTTCTTCCTTTCAACAACACCATTCTGCTGAGGTGTCCTTGCTGCTAAAAACTGTCTTCTAATCCCATATTTTTGATAGTATTCTACAAACTCCTCTGAGATAAACTCTCCTCCTCTGTCTGATCTTAGGCATTTAATTCTTTTTCCAATCTGATTCTCAACCTGCTTTTTAAAAATCTTGAACATCTCAAAGGCATCTGATTTAAGCTTTAAAAATAGTACCCATGTCATTCTGGAGTAGTCATCTATGAACAGCATAAAGTATTTGTCACCATTTATGCTTTGTGTTCTCATGGGTCCACATAAATCAGTATGTATCAGCTCTAACGGTTTCTTTGGTGAAATATTCCTTTGCTTTAAATGTGGATCTGGTTTGCTTCCCTTTTTGGCATGAAGCACAGATGCTATTTACCGGTTTGCCAATGGTGGGTATATCTCTTACTGCTCTTTTTGAACTTATTTTTACCAGATTGTCAAAGCTAATATGCCCGAGCCTCTTGTGCCACAGCCAGTTTTCATCTTCCTGTCCAATCAAGCATGATCCTTCTGAAGTTTCTGAGAGAGTGTATAGATTTCCAGAAGTCCTCGATCCAGTAGCTACCAGCTTCCCACTGTGTGCTTTTCTTACTTCACAGCCCTATTTTTTAAAGATGACTTCATGACCTCTGTCACATATTTGACTTACGCTCAGTAAGTTGTGCTTCAAACCAACTACAAACAGAACTTCTTTGGAATTGATCTTTCCATCACTTATCTTGACTGATCCTTTTCCAACTATTTTGGCTCCATCATTATTTCCAAACTTTACCGAGCCCCCTTCATATTTCTGTAATTTTTCAAATTTTTGTTTATCTCCTGTCATGTGACTGGAGCATCCACTGTCCAATATCCATGGTGCTGATTTGTTCTGTGCTTTGAATGTTGTCTGGACAATCAAGGATTCCTTTTCTTCTTTGAGTTGCTCTTTTTCTTTCCATTCTGATTTGGCTGTAGTTTTGGTCATTTGTTTAGACTTTTCTTTGTCAGTGGCCTGTGCATGTTTATCTGGGAATTTTCTGTTTTGCTTTAAACTGTTTGGTTGAGTTCTTCTTCCCTGATATTTATTTGTTGCATATGTGCTTCTACAGTTTCTTGCAATATGTCCAAAGTTGTGACAGTTATAGCATTCTACTGCATAATCTATCAAGGGTGAAAATACATTTCTATTGGAAAAATTTCTTTGTCCTATATTATAAATGCAGTCTGAAATCTTATGACCGTAAGTATTGCATTTAAAACAATAACCAGAAAAAGAATGATTGAACCTGGGAGTTGGTCTTTGCCAATTTGTAGTAGGAGCCACAAATTTTCTTCTCCTTTGATGAGTGACTTTTGTGAATCCCTCATTGTCAACAGTCTTCTCGTGCCTGCCATTGTTGCTTTCTTTTGCAAGATTCATTTTTCTTTGGTCAACCTTGATTTTATCCTCTTTCTTTACTGGTTCTATAGTTATGGCCTTTGATCCACTTGATGATTCTCCTTCGACAAACCCCAAGCCAAACTTGATGTCTGTAGTCCTCTGACTATTTATAATCTTTTCAAGCTTTGCAGAACTTCCTTCAAGTTTGTGATAGCAGCTCAATTTTTGATTCTTTTCTTCTAGCCGCATTCTTAAAATAACAATCTCTTCTTCTAGTTTGCTGCACTCATCTATTCTCATGGTTAACTGTACTTCAAGTTCTTCAGACATTTTCTTAAATTCTTCTGTCTGTACTTTTAAACTGTTTATTATGTCATTCGCATCTTCAAGCTTTCTTGAGACTTTATTATTCTTTTTCCTTTCTGACTTCAACTCTTTAAGTGCCGCAACCAACTCACCTTCCAGATAAACTTCAGCCTCATCCTTATTTTTTGTATCATCTTCCTATTTTTCTTCTGTTTTTGCTTCTTCAAATGCCATGAACAGAGCTTCACCTATTTCTTCTTCAGAATCTTCACCTGAGCTATCTTCAGAAGAGCTGACATTCTTGGATATGAAACTTTTCTTTTTGAAATTGCTTTTCTTGAAGTTTGGTTTCTTTTTCCAGTCACTTCTTTCTTGGTGTGACCCTTCATTACTTTTGGTTTTCTCATTCATGGGACACTTAGCTGCAAAGTGACCGACCCCTCCATAATTGAAACACTTAAATGGCAACTTTCCTCTATATTTTCCTTTTCCTTTTGTAAGTTTACGAACAAAGTTGGCTTCAGTTTCATCCGATGTCTCTTCAGCCTCAGATTCTTGTTCAGCTTTTGTATTCTTGTGTGCTTTAAAAGCAGCTTCTTTGTCTATGGGCTTAGTTTGTCCTATTCTCATTTCGTATGCAGTCAAGGAACCATGCATCTCATCCATGCTAAAATTGTTTAGATCTTTAGCCTCTTCTATTGCAGAAACTTTAGAATTAAATCTTTTGTGAAGAGTTCTAAGTACCTTTTTCATGACAACTGCATCTTCGATCTCTTCGTCGAGTCCTCTGATTGCATTAATGACTCCATTGACTCTCAGCATATAGGTCTCAATGTTCTCTTCGTCATTCATTTGTAATGCCTCGAACTGAGCTCGATGAGTTTGCAGTTTGGCTTCCTTGATCTTGTTGTCTCCTTCATGAATGCTTTTTAGTTTGTCCCATATGTCTTTTGCCGATTTACAGCTCATGACCCTTATCAGTTCACTGTCTACTAGCCCACACATTATTGCATTCTTTGCTTTGGAGTTATTCTCAGACAGTTTCTTACCGGCAACATCTGTTGGAGGAGTAGTGGGTGTTGTGTATCCACTTTCTACTGACTCCCAAATGTCGTATCCTAAAGCACTCAGATATGTCTGCATCCTGAGTCTCCAGAATGAGTAATTAGTTCCATTGAACAAAGGAGCTTTGTTTGATGAGAATCCTTCACTACCTGCCATTGTGTTCCTTCCAAGATCACCTTAGCTGATTAAGCTTGTTCAAGAACCTTGCTCTGATACCAATTGATATTCTCACAATGACACTGAGAGGGGGGTGAATCAGTGTAGCTAAAAATTCTGATCTACAATTCTTAAAACTGAAGCAAAGAGAACTAGAAAATAGATAAAGCAGTAAACACAAGAGAGCACACCACAACACACAATGTAACGAGGTTCACCAATTTGGCTACTCCTCAAGAATGATTGCTTGGACTACGGTCCAAATCCAGCCTTTGCAAAACACCAATTTTACAATCTATTTACCAGCACCCACTGGAAGGAGCACCAACCCCTGATTTATCTGCACCTACAGAAAGGAGCACCAACCCCTATCCAAGCACCAACTTGGATCACAGATTTGAAAGTTATATCAATGACATACAAATGCCTTCACTATTACAAGACCCTGACTGGTCTCCAATTTAAAACACAGTAATTACTCACTGCTCAGCTTGTTGCTCTCTTACAACACTCTTCTCACCCTCTTTCGGTAGCACTTTCACAATTACAGCAGCAATACTTCTCCACGCAGACCTGCTTTTATAACAGATTAATCTCTATTTTTAAGCTTTAATTTTTATGCATGCAGCCCATAACTGTTCTTCTAAAAATCACTTCTGCCACTTGACAACTGTAACTGCTTCTTTGCGTAATTTATTTTCGTATATAAATGAGGGGCTTTTTGTCGAACACGTTGCATGCTTCAAATACCTCTCCTATGACTGTTCGTATTTATTTTTGTGCATGCATGCAATTTACGATTCTAAAAATACGACTGTTCGATTTCTCCTTCTACGACTGTTATTAAAAAGCTGCATGAATTCTATCAGTAAATCCACCTGTAACTATCGCATTTACTCCAGTTAACTATTATTAAAAAGTTGCATGCCTTTTCTCTACTACTGCCCCTTTAACTGTCATTCTGTTCCAGTTAACTGCCTGTTTAACGTGCTGTTGCGACCTATCATGAAATCGTGACACTTCTGTCTCTTTCTGCCCTTCTCGGCTTTAACCACAAAAAAATAGCATGTCACAAAATCATGACATTCTCGGCCTCCTAGTTCTCCTTTTGTCTTGCCACCATGAAAACTAGCATGTCACGAAATCGTGACATTCTCGGCCTCCTTGTTCTCCTTCTGTCTTGCCATCGAAAACGAAACATGTCACGAAATCATGACATTCTTCTCTCCTTTCTCTTTTTTCCTTCCCCATGAAAACGAAACATGTCACGAAATCGTGACATCTTCGTTGCCTTGTGCCTTTTCTGCCTTCTGCCAAAAATGAAACATGTCACGAAATCGCGACATCTTCGCTGCCTTGTGCCTTTTCTGCCTTCCACTCACGAAAACATAACATGTCACGAAATCGCGACATCTTCTCTTCCTTTGCCTTTTATTCCTTCTCCCGTGAAAATTCAACATGTCACAAAATCCATGACATCTTTCCTCCTTTGCCTTTCTCTTTGCGTAAAATAACATGTCGCGAAATCGTGACATCTTTCTCTTCCTTGCACTTTCTCTTCTACAACCCCCCAAAACCCTTCAAATCACATTCCCCCACTTCGTGAAATCCGTGACATCTTTCTCTCCTTGGCACTTCCTCTTGCAACTTGTCACGAAATCGTGACACTTTTTCTCCTTAGCGCTCTCTCTTGCAACATGTCATGAAATCGTGACACTTTTTCTCCTTAGCGCTTCTTCTTGCAACTTGTCACGAAATCGTGACACTTTTTCTCCTTAGCGCTTCTCCTTGCAACTTGTCACAAATCGTGACACTTTTCTCTCTAGCTTCTTCTTCCAACATGTCACGAAATCGTGACAGTTTTTCTTGCAAGCGCTTCTTCTCCGAACATGTCATGAAATCATGACAGTTTTCCTACTTGCTTTCTTTTCTGCCAACATGTCATGAAATCGTGATAGTTTTTCCACTTGGCTTCTTTGCCTGCAACATGTCACGAAATCGTGACAGTTTTTCCACTTGGCTTCTTTGCCTGCAACATGTCGCGAAATCGTGATAGTTTTGCTTGCGCCTTCTCTCTCCTCGTCCATGTCGTGAAATCATGACAATTTTACTTGTGCCTTCTCTCTCCTTCGATATGTCATGAAATCATGACGTTTTTCTTTTTGCCTTCTAACTTCTCAACCTGTCGTGATATCGCGACAGAAAACATGTCGCGATATCGCGACAGTTTTCTTACTTGTCTTTTTCTTTGATTTTTTGAATCTGGGTCACTTCTGTTTTCCTGGAATTTCACTGTACATGATCTGACTGATCTCTGAACTCCTGTCCACTGCTTCAACTGCATCAACTGATCTATCTGTCTGTGTTGACAACAATGACAATACTTTTGCTGCACCTTGCTCAACATTTGTGACCTGTCACATTTTTGCAGTTCAAAATAGTCAACGAAAGCAAGGAAGCCAAACTGTCACAATTTCACGACATGTTGGAGTTTCGTGACTTGTTGCGGTGAGGGAGCATTAAAATGAAAATTTGTCACGATATCATGACATGTCACATTTTTGTGACTTGCGGTGGCCACAGAGCACAGTGATGAGAAAATTTCGTGATATCGTGACATACAAAAGCCAAGGGCAATGTCAATGAAAAATGTTGTGATATCATGATAGAAAAGCAGAGAAGGAGCAAATGGTACGGACTGGCATGATATCGTGACATGTCACATTTTTGCGAAAGGGTTGAAAGATAAACGCAAGGGAGAGAAAGATGTCGCGATATCATGACATTTTTATGGACGAAGCCAAGCAGGAGGAAATTTTTGCAATATCGTGACAAGAAGCGGCAACGATAGAGAAGGCAGGAAATTGTCGTGATTTCGTGACATGTCAGGGCAGAAGGGCTACGCACAGAGAAATTTCACGATTTCGTGACATGTCACATTTCGTGAGAAGGAAGTACGGAGGCAGCCAGATCGTATGGAATGTTGTGATTTTGTGACATGACAAATTTTCGTAGCTGAACAACATCAAAGTAGAAGAAGATAGAAACATGTCATGATTTTGTGACTTGTTGAAGACAGAAGGACAAAATGGAGAAAACGTCACGATTTCGCGACATGTCACATTTTCACGACTTGTCGCATTTTCGTGGAATGAAAGCTGAAACGTACAACGTAGATGGAAAATGTGGCGATTTTGTGACATGTCGCATTTTCGCGATGATAAAGCAAACAAGACAGTGTCGAGTGAAAAATGTTGCAATTTCGTGACATGTTTCATTTTCACAATAAGGAGTAGCGAAGAAGCCAAGAAAGAGGAGAATGTCACGATTTCATGATATGTCATGGATACAAATCTGAACAAAGAGAAGATGTCATGATTTTGTGACATGTCACGTTTTCACGATTGGTGGCGGAAGAGAAAGCAGTAAGGTAAAAGTGTCACGATTTTGTGACATGTTGCATTTTTGTGACTGTCACATTTTTATGACTAAAGCAATAACAAAGGCCCGATACAGTTTTGTTTGCATTTTCCTTCAAAATTGCATAGGAGAACGTGCGAAGAAGATAAGGATCAAACGAAGTAATGTAATAAAAGCTCTCCAACTAATTTTGAGATCGTGGTCGAAGAAGCTCAAAGATTAAATGTTGCTGATTACCGATGTGCGCTAGATGGAAGAACCTGAGGCAGTTTTTGATGCCACCAAAATTAAATATGCCTCCAGTATTAAAATATCATGTTCATGGTCTCTTAACAACTTTTGATTTGCCCCAATAATGGTCATTTAATGAAGAAATATGGGCCCTTGTTTTTGTTTCATTTTTGGTTTTGATCCATTAAAATAGGGACTATCATTTATTCGAGGCAGATTAAGGGGATTGTTTCTTCAAAATTTGTTTCATGTATTAAATGTTGTAATATGAAAGGAAGAGGAAAGGCCTCTATAAATACCAATGTAAAATCTCAAGCAAAGAGAGGAGGATATTTTTCAAAAATTAAAGTAGAAATCCTAGATGCATTTTGCTCTATTCTTAGTGTCTTCTGGAGTTGGTGATCCAAATTGTTGTGCATGTTTTGCTTTCTATCTGAGTCACTTCTGTTAGTCTAGTGTTAATATAAGATAAATCCCGCTGTTCTGGATTTGGTTGTATTTGCATTTGAGCATTTGGAGTACAATTGGAAGCGAACTTACAGCTAATGCATGATCCAATTTCTGTATATGTATTCTAAGAGTCAGTTGTTGCTTAGCTTTAGGATCTAGTTGAGGTTATTTGTTGTTTGAGGTTGTTCTCCCCATCAACGATTGACTTAGGCCATATTTACATCCCTTTCTATTATTTCCCATTTCTTTCTATATTTTCCCATTTCTTTCCTGCATCCTTATCTTGAAACCAGTTTAGATTAGTTTGGGAGCCAGCCCTCTCTGGATATTGGCTTGGGAGACTTCTCTTTCTCTCGTCCTTTCAATGTTGGCCGAGTCTAGGGCACACAAGTGATGAAATATTGTATTTAGGCAGATTTTTGTCCAACAGGACTCTTTCAACACATATGTGAGATCAGGTTCCTCATATGTTCATATCATCCTTGTTTCAAATTTTATTGGACTATAATGCTAGACAACCCTAGGCACCTAGATCTAGCTTATCTTGCAAATTTATCAGGACTACCCCTCTAAATGCAAGTGGGACTCTTTCAACCCATTTTTGTGATTAGGGATCACCCAAAAGAACTACTACTCCGAGAGCTGGTGAGACTCTTCCAACCCATTACTACAATTGGGGTTCACTCTATGGATTTCGAATGGTGAAAAATCTAGGGATTCAAGCTCTCACTTCATTTTTTCATACTTGCTCATATGTAGTGATAAAAATTACTATTTTTCACGTTTTACTTTGAGTGATAAAAATCACTATTTGTTTCCATTTTTCTTGAGTAAGGGATTTGTATAGTACTTTTGATTCACTATATTACTTTAATATTTGAGCTTTGAATTGTAAAATTTGAACTTTGAATTTCGAATTTCGATCTGAGATTTAAATTGTGTATCTATGTATGAGTAGGGGAAATTCTTGTCCTTTTTCCAAAGTTCACCACTCTAGACCGAAATATTTACAAGATAAGAAGGTAATAAAACCCATCTCTCTAGAGAACCTAGGACTGCTTTCATAGATTTCATCCTCTCTTATATTAGCAAGATTTTATATGTTTTGCTTAGTGACGGGATCCTGATATGTCAAGCACTATCCCAACTATTGACCTTGTTTACAAAAGCAAAACAAGCTTTCTATGACACCTAAGAAACCCACTAGGTATGGCTAAGTGATCAAAATTTTTTTGGATACTTAAGTATTTTATAGCAACAAACGTTGTGTATGTATGCAATGGATTATGATAAATGCAGAGGTGCATAATTTAGACACAAACATGGGGTCATTTGTAAGACTGACAAACATGATCCATTATTATTATAGAATGCAGTGGATGACAAATGCCTATATGCATTGTAATGCAACGAATGCATGTGTGAATGCAAATGCAAATGCAAAATACGAAAGCAAGTGTTTTTGGATTTTATGCTTTACCACTTTTTTTTAGATTTTGTTGATTTTATATTTTTTATGATTTTTGAGCCTCATATCTAACCAAACAGTGAGTACATGCCTTTGAAGCCTTTAGGAATTATCAAATGGTGAGGAAATGCCTTTGGAGCTTTTAATTGACCAAGCAATTCTTAAGAAACCTTGGAACTTTTAAAGATGACCAAGCGGTTTTAAGCAAACCCTCAAAGCTTTTTGGGTTTGACCAGAGGGCTTATAGATGCCTTTGGAGCTTTTTGCTTGACCAAACTACTTATGAGCATGTTTAGAGCCTTTTAGGATGACCGAGTGGTTGTAGGCACACCCTAGGAACATTTTGGGTTGACCAAGTGATTTTTTAGAAATCCTTGGTGCCTTTTTGGGATTTACCAAGCAAGTTTTAATAAAAACTTTCAGAGCCTTTGACTTACATGACCAAGCAGTTTTGGGAACCCTTGGAGCATTTTTGGGCTTGACAAAATGGCTTACTGGTGCCTTTGGATATTTTACTTGACCAAGCAATTCTTAAGAACCCTTGGATTCTTTTACTATGCTCTCAATCATATAATACCTTAATATGGATGATGTGGAGAGGTTCAGGATCTTCAACACCTCCTAGTGATGTTAGGCTATAAGTACATGGACCAATATTTTTAGATATGATATAAGGCCCTACCCAATTAGCTATAAATTTGTCCCTAAGATCAAGTGGCAAATTAGAGTTCTATTGGTTATTTTTGAGCACAATATCCCCAACTTCAAAGTCTTTATGATGGACTTTGATATTGTAAGCTCATTTTTGTCTCTCCTGATAAACACGGAGATGCTCCAGGGCATTCACATAAAATTCATCAAGTAGCATTATTTGGTCCAGGTGAGCTTGCCATGCGGTGTCGTCATCGATGAACTCTTTCAATGTGACACATAGGCTTAGTATTTCCAACTCTAAGGGCATAATGGCCTTAGCACCATATACTAGTGAAAATGGTGTTCCCTAATGGGCATCTGCATACTAGTCCTGTAAGTCCATAATGCAGAGGTTAGTTGGATGTGCCAATCCTTGTGGTTTTATTGCATTGTATTTTTCAATATGGCTACCATAGTCTTGTTTGAGGCCTTAGCTTGCCTATTTGCCTACGGATAGTATGGAGTTGCAAAACTATGCTTGATTTTGTACTTAGACATCAAGGCTCTCATAGTTTTATTCTTGAATGAGGTTCTATTATATGAGATTATTTTGGATGGAATCCCAAAAGAACTTATGCTATGCTCTAGTATAAACTCTACTATACGAGCTCCAGTTGTCATTGTTAAGGGTATTGCTTCCACCCACTTTATGAAGTACTCAGTAGCCATGATAATAAATGTATACCAACCCATAGATATCTTTCCTATAAGATCTATTCCCCACTAAAAAAATGGCCAAGCCGCTTGGATGGGTTGTAAGACCTATGATGGAAAGTGCGTAAGATTAGCATTATGCTGACATTTGATGCATTTCTTGACATACGCATTGCAATCCTTATCTAGAGTTGTTCAATAATAACCCATGCAAAGTATGTGCTTGATGATGGTCATACCGTTGAAATGGCCACCACATGTACTATAATGAGCTTGTGAGATCGTCCAAGATGACTCTTGGGGCTCTAAAAAATGAAGGAGAACTCCATCGTAGCTTCTATGGTACAAAATATCTCCTAGTAAGATATATTTTATCTCTTTCTATTTACATATGCATTTTGTGGTATGAGAATCTCTCAGGGATCATGCTAAGTTTCAAGAAGTTTTTAATTTACGACATCCAATTTTGATAAATCTTAGCTTCAACTTCTACGACGACTTGCTCCCCTTGTGTATTTACTTTTGCAAATGCAGACTCGTAAACAACCTTGTGGTTATGGTAATACCACTCCCCATAGGACTCTGAGAGGTTAATAATCCCCAAGGTACCTTTTTAATAAAGTCTTCAACTTTGCAAAACCTTTCAACTTTTGGTTCTACACTGATCATGTTGATCGATTCTTTGTTATCATAGGTTGCACGCTCTGCTGCCGAAGGCAAGAGCATCTTGACATGGATGGTAGTGAAATCCGTAGATGGATTCTGAGGGATTAAATATCCTAAATATGCCATGGTGTCTACAAAACTTTTTTATGATCGAGGGATTGCTTTGATGTCATACCATTCAAATTTAGCCAAATATATGGGAACTAGATCTTTATAGGATTTCAGTATGGGATATCGACACTGAAAGAGCCCCTTAACTAGATTTACTATGAGCAACGAGTCACCAAAGATGTTCAATATCTTAATATTCATGGTGAAAACTATGTGGAGGCCCAACAGTAGGTATTCATAATCAATGTTGTTGTTGGTGCATAGGAAATCAAACTTAAATGACAAGGGCATTGGAGCTCCTTGCAGCATGAAAAATATTATTCCAGTACCACCTCCTTGCTTTCATTTTGAATCATCAAATAACAGAGTCATATCAACATTGGCCTCTAGTTCTTCAGTTTTGGGAGCCTCAGATACGACAAAGACTATGTCACCCAGAATCTCAATGGTCATAGGTCTGTTATTTGAAAGCAGTGCCTTTGCTAACTTATTAGCTATAAATTATCCCTTAATTGAATTCTAGCTTATGAATTCTAGATAGAATTCTATCAATAGCATGATCCACTTGGCAGTATGTGTGTTATGATACGTTTTACTCATCATATACTACAAAGGGTTTTATTTTTATATAACATATGTCGTATGACTTAACATTTAATGCCACAATTTCTTGGTAGCGAACACCATTGCTAAACATAGCTTTTCAACGTATGTATATCCTAGCTCGTAACTCACCAAGGTTTGGCTAATATAATATATGGATTGTTCCTTTCTTTACACATTCTTTTGGGCTAACATGGTCCCTAATACAAATTCAATTGTCGATATATATAGCAAAAAAGGTACATCTGGCCTTGGTGGAGCTAGTACTGGTGGTATTGCCAAGTATTGCGTAATCTCAATAAAGGTTGCCTTTTAATCCTCGTCTCAACTGAATGGGACTCCCTTATGTAGAAATTGATTCATGGGTTGACATTTATTCGATAGTTGAGTGATAAATCCTTTATCGAGGCTACTTTACCTTGAAGGCTCCTTAATTCCTTAATATTGGAGGGAGGGTGCATATCTAAGATGGCCTTGACCTTTATTGGGTCTACTTTGATGCCTCTCTTAGAGATGATGAATCATATTTTACCAGAAGTGATGCCAAATACACATTTCTTAGGATTCAACTTGACATTATGCTTTATCAAGTGATCAAAGACTTTCCTCAGGACCTCTGCATGCTCTTCACGTAGTAATGACTTCGCTAGTAAGTCATCAATGTAATATTCTATAATTTTATGCATGTAGTCATAAAATATGTATGTCATGGCCCGCTGGTATGTAGCACCAATGTTTTTAAGACCAAATAGTATCACTTTGTAGTAAAATGTCTCCCATGGCATTGTAAACATGGTTTTGTGCTGGTCTTCGAGTTTAATCTAAATTTAGTTGTAACCAAAAAAATTGTCCATCAGGAAGAGCATCTCGTGACCTGTAGTGGCATCTACAAGAGCATCAATGTTGGGAAATGAAAATGAATCCTTGGGTGTTACCTTGTTAAGGTCTCTGAAATCCGTACAAATATGAATTCTTCCATCCAATTTTCCTACGGGTATCATTTTGGACACCCATTCTGGATAGTGAATGGAAATGACAAATTCTACATCCAACAGCTTTTGTAACTCATATTTCACCATTAAGGCTACTGTTGGATGCATATTTCTAATATTTTACTTGATCGACTTCACCAGATCTAGTGAAAGGTTATGAGTAACCAATTTTGGGTCTAGACCTAGCATATCCTTGTACGTCCAAGAAAAAATATTTGGTCTCGCTTTCAATAGAGGGATGATGTTGTCATGCTCATCTGGAGTGAGACTTTATCCAAATTTAACCTTCTTTGTATTAGTGGGATCACTGTCAATATCCATGTTGAAGGTTTCCTCTACTGACATATGTGACCCCTCCTCAAGCTGATGAGGTGTAGGGATTAAATGGATGTCATCAACTATATTTATATGTTCTGCATTAGAAGTATTTTTAGCATGATAAACATCATAAGCATAGCCTAGTGCAAAATAAAATGGTTGCAACATTTCTTCGTTAGGGAAGAAATCCTTAGGATCTATAGGTGAATCAACATGATCCCAGTCAATAGCATCTACATTAAGATACAATGGTCTGGATGGATCTACTGGATTGTAGAGTGGGGTGGTCAAATCAATGGAGACCATATTGATGGAATGGAATTGATCTCCAAGAACACACATAATCAACTCTACATCATCGATGCAGTTCTCATACCTGAGATTTGCTATAATGGCATGGGCATGAACGGGTCCTCTCTGTGAAAATTGTGGATGACTGGACCCTCCCTATGCACTACCTATAGTATAGGATCATTTGGCTCAAGGAGCTCCATGTATGTGCATGGATGGGGAAACAACAAATGATAAATCACATTGAAATTTGGTGTTATTCCCCTGAGATGAGGCTTGAGATTAATCTCTCTACATAATTCCTTGGCTATGTAAGGAACATGATGGTGACGCAGGTAATGAGGGCCTAAATAGGCTCTCTATATTTGATCCTCTTCATCACTGTCATAATAGAATCCTTCATTCACCCCTAAAGGCAAGGGACGGTTCGGTAGATGTGGCCCCATGAATATCAGTGTTTGGTCATTGTCATATGTCTCCAGACAAATTAGATAATTATACCGTATATAAGATGTCTTTGAGTACATATGCTCTACTTCTTCCTTATAATGATATATAGCGGTAATAATATCCTTGATAACCTATATCAATTCAATAGAAAATAAATGAGATGTCTACCAAGGCCTCACATAAGCACATTCGACTTCATCCCTATATTCATTGTTGTTTGAGGATTCCTCACCTGCATCATAGTCTTGTCCACTCATATCGAAAGTGGACTCTGCTCCATATTCATTAAAAATATCTCCTAGCTCGATATCACTTACAGTAATGGGGTTACACCCCTGTACATCTATGTCATCGACTACATCACGGGTATGGTGTCCTAGGTTATCTCTAGGGTTTAGTCCTATCTCAGTATGCTCAAGGATCCCTTCATGATGATCTTTGAGTGGCTCAATGGTGATGACCAATATCATTGGGTGATTCCTCTAGAACCTGGAAGGATCAGGATGATATGGATTAAAATCCACATCGTCCACTAGACTAAGGTACAGATGATCCAAAGATGCTATGAGCAAATTGTCCTTCTCTCATATTTGTAACCTTAAACCAAACCTATCAATGACTAACTGATAACACGGTTCCAGTAGAGTCCTACATACTTGTTCAAAGATACCAAGGTTGTATCTGTGCCAATGTTATAACTTGAAAATACGTATGGCATACTCTGGATTGGATAGATAATGAACATTTATTGTGAATGGTTCGTCACCATCTTCATCAATGGGCATTCACATTAGAAGTTGGTCCAGACTTGCATAGATAAAGTTAGTTTGATTGGGTGGCTTACCCAATGGTACGACTGATCCAACCAGATAGTGATGGGCGAGCGATTGGCCCACATCCTATGCAGTTTTTAAAATTATCCCAAAGGTCACATTCTACACTATATACTCTCCTAGTCCGATGTTGGTGATATCGACAGTCACCCATGGTGTAGATGACCCTGCTGAAGATGAATGTGAGGTAGGCTGAGGTACCTCCTTGCCTTTGTATTGGGGTTTCTCAACTTCCATAGGAGTGGGAACCTCCTCATAGACTGGCTCGGGCTCACGATCCTTCTCTTTATTACCCATTTTCACCTTCAACTTCCTGTCATACCTACGCATGACTGATGTCTATAGTTTTAGGGAAGTGGTAGTGGTGTACTTCGATCTGTGTGACACAGATGGCATTGGTTGAGCACATACTTTTGGTTTACCTCCTGGTCTCTTTACTGATGATGACGACCAAACATCCAGGTAAATTTATAGGAGTATGAAACCCCCAAGTAAATCTTCTAGGTTCACGAATTTAAAATATTCTTTGTTTGATGACACTACGTGAACCCGTCCCTCATGAATGTACTTCACACACTGATGCAATGTCAAGGGAACACAACACATTTCATGAATCCATTGTCTACTGAGTAGTATGTTGTACTGCATGGCCCCTTATATCACATGACACATCATGAAGATGATCTTCAAGCATATCTAAATAGGTAGGATAATTGTGCAAATAGTCAAACATAGTGAATTGTTAAATGCTCTCAATGTAAATGTAGTGGGTATAATTTGTGATTTAAGCAGCTTCAAATGACTCAGTGCCTTGGTTGTTATTATGTTGATCGATGAGACGGTATCTATCAAGACCCTTTTAAATGCCATGTGATTAACACATGTGATTATATGCAACGGTGGGTCAACCATGGTTGTAGAAATTTTCCTTATCTCATGATCATAAAATTGGATCATCGATTCTTGACACTGTTGTACATGTCCCACAAAATTAGTAAATGCTTGCACATCTTGGGACTGTACTTCAATGGACCTAAAAATGTCAATAAGATTCTCCTTGTGCCTAGGGGATTATTGTATTAGCTCATATATCAACAACTTTGTAGGAGTTATCTGTAGGTTTTGGACCAACCTACTCCTTATGGTTACCACCGATCTTGTTGGTGGGCCTGGAATATTTTATGCCAGCCATTGATTTGGCATGGCTTGTATTTGAATGGGAGCACAAGGTTGATTATGTTGTTCATATCTCCCATGTCTAGTGACAACATTCACCATACCTATGAACCCTTGGGTAGGTGGTTAGAATCGCACTTGGTTGACCTGGCCAATGTTTTTACGAGGTGCCTCATGATTCGGCAAGGAATTTTTATAAATTTCCATATTATTATTATCGTATGCTTATGGGTTGTTTGACACTACAAGCTCACATTTGTCAATCATATTTTACACCATGTGTTTGAAATTCTAACATACCTCAATTTCATGGCCTTTCATTTGATGAAAAATGCAAAATAGATCTTCTTGGTACCCCTTTGGTTTGGGTTGATTGGGGTCTATCAGATTGACCTCAGGTAGTCTAATTGCCTTGGCCTTGCACAGTTGATGGAAAATTGATGTCAAAAATTCCGTCAATGGTGTGAAATATCCAGGTGGATATTGATATTTGTTCTTGCCCCTATAATTTTTGTTGTGCTTATCATACTACGTAGGAGGAGTTGGGCCTGATAATTTTGTTTTCGTTGCCCCTTGTCCTCCCTTTGGAGATTCAACACCACTTGATTCACATGGGCCTAATTGCACTCTTATTTTATCCCTCTCTCCTATTCTTGAGCTTCAAGTTACCTTCCTGCAATGTGATGTCCTTGTTCACTTTGGCTTGTGCCAAAGCCTCCTCGAATGTAGGATACTACTATAGTTGTAGTAGTAACGAGATGTGTTTGACACAACTCTTTGTAAACATTCATGTTAACTCTATGGTAGGAATAGGGAATAACAACTTCACCATTAGTCTCCTCCATATCTTTACATACTATTTAATAGGCTCATCATCACACTGAGCTAGTGTAGCCAGATTGGAAATATTGGCATTTTTCTTGATGCTAAAGGAATAGTGTTCAATAAAGGCATCAACTAATTGCTCAAAACCAGTTATGCTATGTTTATTTATCTAATTGAACCACTCCTAGGCTAGATAAAAAAGTGTCATGATGAAAGTACACAACAACAATGCATCATTGCTTGCTATATTAAAACAAGCATCCAAAAATCACATGATATGTTCCTGTGCATATTCATCACCCTTAAACTTGTCTAACCTAGGCATATCAAAATGCTTAGGGTAAGCCAAAGTAGGCACCGAAGGATCCAAATGCTCATTATGAATTTTCCTTAATGTTAAATTTTGAATAGTTGTCCTTTGTCTCTCGATGGCTTTAAACTTCTCAACTAAGGCCTTATAGGCCTTTGAAGATAGAAATTCCTCCTTCCTAAGTTGACGTGGAGGTGGATTAGGAGGTATTGTCTTCCTTGTACGAGCTAGAGGATTTTGATCTTCCTCCTCCTTATCTTGGGAGCTCTTAGGATATTCTTGCTCGTATCTATCTCCCTCTTCTTCTTCATGTTGTCTCTACCTCTAATCATCGAGCGATGGTAGTTGCTCCCACTGTTCATCACTAGCATGAGTATGAGTGTCTCTATGTTATTTATGTATATCGGCTTGTGAAAAAGCCTTCCTATATACATGCTCTCTATGCTCATCATGAGGATATATATCAGCCCTAGATAGCCTATCTTCCTACTCCATGCGCTCCTTCTGGGCAAGGATACACTCTTCATGCATGCATTTCTCATATAGTCTTTGTCTAAGGAGCCTCTATAATTGAATATTTTCATCTTCAATGTGCTACCTCTCTAGGAAAGCATCCTCAAATTTATCTTGGAGGAGTTGGTATTTCTACTTCAATACCAGTCGATGTGATCTATCAATATGATCCATCGTGGAAGGCCTATGGTATCCCTGCTCTGTATGAGTGACCTTATGGGTTTTGTACCCATCGAACTGATGTTCTGCACCTTTGCCTCTATCTATAAAGATTACATTAGCATCTTGCTATGTCCTATGTTATGAACCACCATGCACAGATAGTGGGTTTGTGACATGAGGAAGCTTAGAAGCCTCTCCATGCTCTGTAGTAATCCTCATGATGCTCTCGCTACACTCACTCAGAGAACAAGTGGGTGGAGTCAAAGGTTTGTAGCCTAACTGCTCTAAGACACTACCTAGACCCTCTAGCTATCTGGACTACCACCGCTCATGCGGTGGTGTGCCATTAGCTCCCATATTTGATATATCAATGGTGATCTAGTGTGGTGGACCATGCATGGGAGTATGGGTAGACCTATGCTCGGAGGTAATCCTATCTACCTACCCTTGAATGGGTGGATATCTAGTCCTTCTATACTCAGAAGGTGGATGCATGGATCCTCCTATGGACTTAGTATGTAGGGGCACCAACTTGGTCCCCTGCACAACATATTCTTCGACTAATCCTGTGGACATGCGTGTAATGCAATCTCGGTAATGGCTTTCGAGTAGAGAACCCTCATGCTAAGAGAATCCCTATTATATATTGTGCCTAGAGGAGTGTAATGAAGCTCCTCTATCTTGGGTATGCTCTACAATGTCCCCTCGTGTCGAGTTATCTCTTCTAATTCTTATCGAATGATGTTTGATTTGCTCATGTGGGTGAGGACTTGACACGTGCTACTGTGAATTTGTTAGGGGTTGGTCATTGGCACCATGTTTATACCTTTACCGACCATCCCGTGCATCCACAATTATTTACCTAGCATCTAGATGTATTTTTTATTATTAAGAAAACAAGGTAGACAATGATGATTATCTCGTATTAAATTTTGAAAGTGAGCCCTAAACTTTTTCATGGTGTTTCAATGATTTTTTGTGTTAGTGTAGAAACTCTTATCATGTTTTGCAAAACTTTTGGATTTTATTCTTAGTTTAATGGCTTTCACCTATATGCTCGTAGCTCAAAAACTTGGATATGAACTCCATGTCACGTAATCCAACCTATAATGTGTGGTAATGAAGCCCACACATAGTCAGGGAGCACAAGTCCTCCCATATCCTCACCTATTTCCCCTAGTTAGCGTTATATCCTCCAAAGAGAATACATAAAAATTTTCTAGGGTACGAAAGGTTCTTGGATCCAGTATTGGTCTAATAACAAAGGGTAGGTAGGATTTGGGCCAGTGGATGGAAATGACGCCCACCGTAACTGAACCCTACTAATGGTTGGATGTCAAGTCCAAATCACTAGAGTTTAAGTCCCAAGTGGTGTGTGTGGTTCATTTTATTGTACATAAAAGAAATGCATCATATAGCACACATGCTCAATTTCTAATTGCTATGTAAAATGAAGAACATTTTACATTCAGAAAATGCAAACTAATCTAGATGCTCTTTTAGACAATTCACATTACAATGATAATTGGCCACTAATTGGGCCTCACACATGCAAACCAAACAAGACACTCTATAAAGCACGATGTAGCCTAGGGCAGACTGCAATAACAGGTCCGTTGTTCCTAGCAGTGCCTTTCTATGGAAGTAAATGCGAAATAAAACTTGGACAATTGATTACCCATTTTTAGTGGTTTTTCCTAATTTGCATTCAAAATTATACATGCTATAAAAACACAGAGGAAAAAAAATGATAGAGGGTTGAAAATAGGGCCTACCTCAGGTATTGCAATGATTGGCTCTCTAATTTTTACTATGTGTGTTGTCAGCTGGAAACCGTAGGTCTGGTCTGCAGTTCTGACTATTGCTTGCAGGTTGAAGCTACGGTTCAATTATTGGCCTGTAGCTGATAGCTACGGTCTGTACTCACAAATAAAAAATATCAATAACACAAAGTAAGATGATATTTATGCAGAGTTCTATCGTGATCGCCTTATGTAACCACCATAAAGGTTCACACCAGATCGAAATCCTAGTGTAATTATGCAAATAGTAACAACATATACGAAATGCAAGAAATTGACAGCAAGATAAACAATAAAAGATATTTTATTCCATCAAAACAATAAAATACACTTTATTCCATTATGAAGTCATCTCAAGTTACAAATACATCCCTCTTAGGGATAATCATGTTGATACAATATTACAATAAGATTTGTGTAATTGTTTCCCTCTCAAGGTTAGGTGTGATATTTCAAATGCCTTCATAGGGTGACACGAACTTCATTAGGGTGAATTTGACCCTCTTCTTCACATTGAGGAAGGATTCGAATGTTAAGCTCCTTTGAATGTAGATCCCTGTAGTTAAGAAACAATAGAGAATGATAAAAAACATAGGTAGCCTCTCGCGATGAGGCTCTTAAAAGGAAAGATGCATAAAAATGTCATTGAAAACATTAAATCAAGAAAACATGTAAAATATGTTTAAACTATGCTAAACTAATAAATATTCACGGAAATATATAAAAGAGAATAGCAGTTAATATTTACAAGGTTCAATTAAATGAAATGAAACTTTAAAATTCATAAAGAACCCATTAATGTCTATGTTATGATACTATGTTAAAATCATTCTAAACCTTGATCTATCGGCCAAAAATCTCTACAACTACAATTAAACTATGCAATTGACTCATTTAATATAATTATATGGGCAAAGATGAAAACAGTAAGGTGGCAATACCTCTGTTGCAAACCATAACACTGGTGCATAGTTTGCATTGTAAACCGTGATTGAAAGTCACAGTTCGCACTCAAGTAAGTTTACCCTAAAATCAAAGGAAGTGGGCTTGACCTCCTTGTCCAATTGATGTTCAAGGGTTGCCTTCGGTGTCCTTATGACAATTTTGGCAGTTGATTCACTGTGAGGGGCTTTCGTTTGCTCGGATTTGTGTTTCTTGGCTCTCCTAGGCTCCTAGGACCTCCATGGAAAATTGATATTTAGGTGAATAGCAAAGTGACCTTCTACAATGTATGAATTTAGTATGCAATTCAACAGGGCTTCGTTGATCGTTTTATCAATCAACTCTCTATTGATAATTCGATAGTGCTTTGCTATTCAAATCATCTATATGTTCTACCCAAATTAAAGGGATTTTTATAGAATTCCCTAGGACTGGGAGTTACTTCATTGAGAAGCCAAGATCAAGAAGAGGTGGTTAGGATAGTTGGAATGGAAGCCTCTGGAATCTTCCATCCATTAACTGCCTTCTTCTAGAACTAATGGCCATTCAAACCAAATTTTCTTGAATGAAGGCCAACCAAACTTAAGTTAAGACTTCAGGTTACAGTTGTGGTCCATACTGCAAACTATGGGTGTGTTCCATATTGCAAACCATAGGTGTCAACCGTGGTTCAGCCTGTAGACCACAGGTATGGGCTATGATTCAAACTTATTAGGCCAAGGATCCCAAATTGAGTGGTTAGAACCACTGCTCTATCTTGGATTCTATCCAAGATCTTCCATATGGTCTTGTAGAATGTCCATATGAGTAGTCACCATCGACATGACGTGTTTTAGGTTTCTACACAACATTTTCTCACAAATACTAGTCCAAGTATATATCAACCAACTAAAAATATTTCCAACAATACTCAACAACAAATCTCACATAGCAATGATACTAATGTTCTTTTAAAACCATAGTTCAAGTTCTTTGCACAACAACTCACTTCAACAACAATGCTTATAAAACTATCTTCACATAACAATTATACTCATGTTATTTTGCAAAACTAACTCAATTTCTTCAACCAACCAATGGCTTCAACAACAATGCTTATAAAAATAGGGTTTTAACAAATCTTTATTCTAGAAAACCTTGAAGCATCAACTCAAACACTCTCAAAAAGGAAACCCTAATCAAGTCCTTTTCACTCCAAACTTATTTTCCAAAAAACAAATAAATCAACTCAACTATGGAAGAATGTGTTCATACCATTTTATTTATGATGAAGGGATCTCTTAAATCAAACTTCTATGTCAATATCAAAGAGGTTAGAAGATAAATATTTCTCACAATATTATGTAAATACTCAAATACACCTTATCACCCCACCTTTCAAAACAACCATCAACATACATAAAATATTTATCCAATAACACCTTATGAACTCCCAACTAGAATAAAATTAACATCCACCAAAATTAATTCAAACATCTTTAATTTATTTTAATGGCAAGATAAACTTTGATAAAAATAAAATCAACTTTATCTATGGTTCCAGAGATATAAATCACTTCATCAATAAAACAACCTCACATTAATCCTTATTACTCCTCAATAATACAAATCAAATATCGAATCAGCAACCTTTCTCAAACCCTTATAACAACAACAATAATATAAATCAAACACACAATCAAACCCTTATTACTACAAATATATCCTTTTCAAAAACCTTAGGCAAAAATTAATTATCAAAAATTACCTTTGTCTCTTAGTGGGTTTTGAACCCTTAACCTCTCCCTCTATGAATGCCCTAGTCATGGGTTCAACGACCATGTGTGCTAGACGCACATTAAGAGCTTAAAATATCTTCATGTAATTTATTCCTCTCCTAGAACTTGAACAAAAAATGCAACCCAAAAACTTTTCCCTTTGGCGCTACCACTCCACAAGATTCGATCGCAGGCTATTTCTCCACCAACACCTTCACAAAAACATGTGTTGCCAATGGACCACCGTGTCCAACGCATCTTAATAAATAAACCCTCTCTATTTTAAACTTGGTGCATAAGACAAAAACCTTTTTGTCTTCTTCCTCAACCGAAACAATGAATCGCACAAAATAGTTCACCTTAGTCACATTAATCAAATCGATGAGGGATAAATTCAAAAGTCTTTTGGCCACCATTTATACATGATTCCTCCATAGGCTTCGAATGTCGGTACTCAAATATTCTCGATGACATCAGAATTTACTTTTATTGCATGAAATTGGCGCTCCCACATTTATAATTTATAAATTATTTAAATTCTAAGGAATTTAAATTTTATAAATTATTTTTATAAACTTTAACTTTGGGTTTAAACTTAAACCTTTAAATGTAATATATTCTACCACCGTGGGTTTACCATAAACCCTCATAAAATATTATTTTGCCAACTATAATGGTTTTAATGAAACCTTTTAATCTTCCATCATGGGTTTATCGTAGACCCTCATATAATATTATTTTACCAACTTTCTCTTCAAACTCTTCGCATTGTTCCTGGTGCTATTTATGGTGTGCTCCATGTATTAATGACGACTTTTCACCTTGACATCAATGACAACTAAATAAGCTCAAAATTTCCAAAAATATCCCCCTTTGTCATTGAAGGTAAACCAATTTCATTTTATCGAAAACTTGACTTTTCCTTTGTTCTTCTCCCCCTAGGACATTGCTCCCCCTGGCTCAATTCTCTCTCAAATAAAATCTTTCCCTCTTACTCAAATATCTTCCCCTTTGAAATCAATGCCAAAGGGTCATCTTTGGGGCTTGGGTCTAATAATGAGCCTCTTATATTAGCCCCTCCCCCACATTCTTTTGAGGTGGTTAATTCTGGGGTGGGAGTATTTGTACTCCCAGAAAGCACTGTTCTTTACCTTTATCCTATTTTCTTCTTATTTGAATTTTCTAGTAACTCTAACTGTTTCTATCCATGTCCATGTTCTTATCCATGTCTACATTCATGTTCATGTCCATGTTCCTGTTCCTATCCATGTTCCTATTCTTGTTGCTATTCCTGTTCATGTCCATGTTCCTGTTCTTGTTTCTTTTCATATTCATGTTCCTGTTCCTATTCCTGTTCCTATTCTTGTTCCTGTTCATGTCCATGTTCCTATTCCTGTTCATATTCATATTCCTATTCTTGTTCCCATTCATACCTATTTCTGGAATATCTACTCTACACCACTTTGTTGTGTGGCCATCATTATTGCACTTATAACACTTAATGTTATTATTCCTTGGAGGTGCAATTTTTTTAGAATTTCTCCTAGTGAAGCCATATCCTCTTCTATCATGAACCCTATAATTCATTGCCTTGTGACCAAATTGATTACATGAGTAGAAATACCCATAGAAAGGCTAATTTTTCCCATATTCTTTTATTTCATGTGTCCTACACTATGAAGCCATATGCCCAAAACTGTGACATAAAAGGTATCTTCCATTGAAGTTTCCTTGTATTGACCTCATTGGTCTCTTATTCTGATTGTTGTTCCATTTGTATCTTCTTTGTGCATTGTTCCTATTTTTGTTGAACTCTCTATTTTCCAACTCATCCTTATATGTCTCACTTTCTTTTACACTATCTTCTTCTGAAGTATCTTCATTGGAAGTTTCTTCTCTTCCAAAAATTGAATTTGACTCTCCTTCCCATTTCTTTTGAACCTATTCAAATCTAAGACTAGTCTTGCTTGATGTAGGCTTTTGTATCTTGATTAACTTATCCAAGTTCTTTGAGCTATTTTTGAACCCTTTCATCTTGACCTTGTAGTCTTCTAAATATTCTCTTAGTATTGCCACTTCTTGTGCCAACTTCTCACATTCCAAGATATTTGCTTCTAACTTATCTTTGAACCTCTTTGCCTTAGCCTTTTGTTTTTCTAAATCCTCTTTAAGCAATCTTATATCTCCATCACATTATTAAAATTGAATTTCAAGTTTAGAGTGTTGCTTTCTTACCTTCTTTACCGTGTCATGGGCTTAAATAAGTTATCCCTTGAGATCATAACCATTATTTTTTGAATATTTCTCTATTTTTTTGCCTTTTTATTCATATTTATTTTCTATTGACTTGTCTTCTATAGGATCACTTTCTTCTTCTTCTAATTCCATTAGAAGATTTTCATATGGTCTTTCAAGTTCATTTTCATATTCATAATTACTGAAACTATAACCATACCTTATACAATCATCTTCAAGATGTCCAAAGTTACCACATTTTCCTTATCCGCATAGTAGCTCCTCTTTTTCCTTTGGAAGAACTTCTTTCCTTGTATGTTTTGTCCATCCTTGCTTTTCTTTTGATGCCTATATATTTATGATTCCATGTTCCTATGATCTTGTTTTTATTCACCATTGTTGTTCTTGGGTTCTTGACAATATGTTATAAAATATCCATACTTTCCATAATTGAAACACTTAACAAATATTAGATCTTCGGATCTTCTGGAATATTTATCTCTTCTACTGTAATTAGCTTCTTCATCACTGGATGACTCATTTCTTGATTCTGACTTCTTACCCTTTGTCTTATTTATTTCTTTGAATGTTTCTTCCTTATGGGGAATAAGATATTTTGTTCTTATCTCAAAAGTTGTGAGCATACCAAGCAATTTATATCTTGTCAAAGTATCACCATCCATTGATACTTCTATAGCATAAACCTGTTAATTGAATCTTTTTGGAAGAGTTATTAAGACTTTATCACAAACATCTAATTCATCAATATTCATTCCAATTCCTTGCATATCGTTAACAACATCATCAATTGGAATTAGATAAGAACTAATATTTTCCTCTTCATTAATTATTAATGCTTCAAGCTGTCCTTTGAGATTTTGTATCTTTGCTTTCTTCCTTCATATATATTTTGCAATTTATCCCACATCTCTTTTGCGATTTTACAATGCATAGATTTCATAGACTCTATTCTATGCAAACCTCTCACAAGTGCATTCATTACTTTTGAATTATAGTTTTATAAAATCTTACCTTCCTTATATGTAGGAGGATTGATTAAGGGATTATATCCAAATTCCACTAATTTTGAAATTTCATTGCCAAGTGCCATCAGGTACATCTTCATCATCATACTCCAATACATATAGTTATTTCCATTAAATATTGGTGCTGAATTATTTTAAGAAACATCCTTAGGATCTATTGTGTTCTTGTCAGCTTTTCATTCAAACTGTTAAACTATTTTGAAGGAACCCACCCTGATACCAATTTAAGAACACAAGCTTATACTGAGATGGGGGGTGAAGGGTATAATACCACTTTTTACTTTTCTTTCCCAATCAATATTATGCAATAAATAGATAGCAATATAAACAACAATTATCAAAAAATGCACAAAATACCATACACAGTAGAGATACCACAATTTACGTGGTTCACCCAATGTGGGCTAATCCATGGAGAAAATATTTCACTAAAAATTTCTCAATAAATATCTTGGGAATCCTTCCCTATTACAATATTTATGGACCTCTATCCAAATAAGATACCAATCCCCTAAATACAGGTCATGTATATCTATCCATAGGAGAACTCCTCCTCTACTCCAGTTGGTGATCCTCTAGAAAACTATTGCCTCCACTACACTAGATTGTGGATCTCTCTCCACTGAATAATATTATCCCCACTCAGAAGGTTTGTCCTCACTACCCTAGCTGATGGATCTCTATCCACTGTAGACTACTATCCTCTCTGCTCTATTACCTTCAAATATTTTTCTCAAATATATAATAAACATAGTCCTTTGATATAGCAAAAATATACTCAATATCTGTCTCTAGTCTGGTATAAACCTATCCTCAAATCTGAACCAAACTCTACTCCACAAGTTCACTCAGAACTTGCTAAAATATTCTCAATATGTCCACTCAAAACTTGCCAAATTCTATTCAATAAGCTCACTCAAAATTTGTTTAAATTTTCTCAACAAGTCCACTCAGAAATTGCTCAATTCTTCTCAACAAGCTCACTTAGAACTTCCTTAAATCTGCTCAAAAATCCACTCAGAACTTGCTCAATATTCTCAAGAAGCTCACTCATAACTTGTCGAAATATTATCAAAAAACTCACTCAGAAGTTATCCAAATATTCTCAACAAGCTCACTCAGAACTTGTCCAAATATCATAGAAACATAGAGAGAATTGTTAGAGAACCAATATGTTCTATACTCAATGCTCAATGAATTTTCAACTCAGATCATAATATATAATAGTTTGTTTTATGGAACTTGAACAATAACTTCACACATCCACTTGACTAGGATCAATCAACTTTACTCAACCAATCACTCAATGAAACAACCTTTGCTCACAAACCCTAGTCCAAGTATATATCAACAAACTCAAAATGTTTTCAACAATACTCAACAAAAAATCTCACATAACAATGATATTCATGTTCATTTCAAACCATAGTTCAAGTTATTTGCACAACAACTCACTTCAACAACAATGCTTATAAAATTATATTCACATAACAATGATAATCATGTTATTTTGCAAAATCTAACTCAATTTCTTCAACTAACCAATGGCTTCAACAAAAATTCTTATAAAACAAGGTTTTAACAACTATTTATTCCAGAAAACCTTGAAGTATTAACTCAAACACTCTAGAAAAGGAAACCCTAATGAATTCATTTTCACTCCAAACTTATTTTCCAGAAAACCAATCAATCAACTCAAATATGGAATAAGGTGCTCATACCTTTTTCTTTATGATGAAGATATCTCATAAATATGCCACAACCACAACAACTTCTATGCCAATATCAAAGAGGTTATAAGATAAATATTTCTCACAATATTATGTAAATACTCAAATCAAATCAACAACCTTTATCAAACCTTTATAAATCTAAAAATAATATAAATCAAACACACAATGAAACCCTTATTACTCCAACCATATCCTTTTCAAAAACCTTAGGTAAAAATTAATTATCAAAAATTACCTTTACCTCTTAGTGAGTTTTGAACCCTTAACCTCTACCTCCACGAACACCCTAGCTACGGGCTCAACAACCATGTGCACTAGACACACGTTAATATTTTAAAAGCTCATCGTGCAATTTATTCCTCTCCTGGTGCCCGAATGAAAAATGTAACCCAAAAATGTTTCCCTTTGGCATTACCACTCCATGAGATTTGATCGTAGGCTATTTCTACACCAACGCCTTGACAAAAACAAGTTATGCCAATGGACCACCATGTCCAATGTATCTTAAGCAATAAATCCTTTCTTATTTAAACTTGGTGCATAAGACAAAAACCTTTTTGTCTTCTTCCTCAACCAAAACAATGAATCGCACAAAATAGTTCACCTTAGTCACATTAATCAAATCGATGAGGGATAAATTCAAGTCTTTAGGCCACCATTTATACATGATTCCTCCATAGGCTTCAAAAATCGATTCTCCAATATTCTCTATGATGTCGACGTTTCCTTTTATTGCATGATGTCAATGCTCCCACCTTTATAATTTATAAATTGTTTAAATACTAAGGAATTTAAATTTTATAAATTATTTTTATAAACTTTAACTTTGGGTTTAAACTTAAACCTTTAGATGTAATATATTCTACCACCATGGATTTACCATAAACCCTCATAAAATATTATTTTTCCAAATATAATGGTTTTAATGAAACCTTTTAATATTCCATCATGGGTTTACCATATATCCTCATAAAATATTATTTTGTCAACTTTATATTCAAAATCTTCACATTGTTCCTGGTGCTATTGATGGTGTGATCCATAGTATTAATGATGACTTTTCACCTTGAAATCAATGACAACTAAATAAGCTCAAAATATCCAAAAATATCGCCCTTTATTATTTATGGCGACCCAATTTCCTTTTACTAAAAACTTAACTTTTCCTTTTTTCTGCTCCCCCTGGCTCAATGCTCTCTAAAATAAAATATCTCCTCCTTACTCAAATCTATCCCCCTTTGACATCAATGGCAAAGGGTCACCTTTGGGGATTAGGGCTAAGAATGAGACTCTTAGATTAGCTCATCACCCACCTTATTTTGAGATGGTGAATTCCAGGGTGGGAGTATTTCTACTCCCAGAAAGCATTTTTCTTTACCTTTATCTTCTTTTATTCTTATCTAGATTTCTTGATTCCTTTGATTGTTCCTATCTATGTCCATGTTCCTGCCCATGTCTACATTCCTATTCATGTCCATGTTCCTATTCCTGTCCATGTTTATGTTCCTATTTCTGTTCCTTTTCATGTCCATGTCACTATTTCTATTCCTGGTCATATTCATATTTATGTTCCTGTTCATGTTCCTATTCATGTCCATGTTCCTATTCCTATTCCTGTTCATATTCATATTCCTATTCCTATTCCCGTTCATACATGTTTTTGGAATGTATGCTCTACACCACTTTGCTATGTGACCATAATTATTGCACTTATAACACTTAATTTTATTATTCCTTGGAGGTGCAAATATATTAGGATTTCTCCTAGTAAAGTCATATCCTCTCTGTCATGAACCCTGTAATTCATTGCCTTGTTACCAAACTGATTACATGAGTAGAAATACCCATGGAAAAGCTATATTTTCCCATATTCCTATATTTCATATGTCCTGCATTGTGAAGCCATGTACCCAAAACTGTGACATGAAAAGCATCTTCCATTGAAATTTCCTTGTATTGACCTCATTGGTCTCTTATTCTGATTGTTGTTCCATTTGTATCTTCTTTGTGCATTGTTCCTATTTTTATTGAACTCTCTATTGTCCAAATCATCCTTAGATGTCTCACTTTATTTTACATTGTCTTCTTCTGAAGTATCTTCATTTGAAGTTTCTTCTCTTCCAAAACTTGAATTTGACTCTCCTTCCCATTTATTTTGAACCTGTTCAAATCTAAGACCAGTCTTGCTTGATGTAGGCTTTTGTATCTTGATGAACTTATCCAAGTTCTTTGAGCTATTTTTGAACACTTTCATCTTGACCTTGGAGTCTTCTAGATATTCTCTTAGTAGTGCCACTTCTTGTGCTAACGTCTCACATTCCAAGATCTTTTCTTCTAACTTATCTTTGAACCTCTTTGACTTAGCATTTGATTTTTCTAAATCCTCTATATGCAATCTTCTCTCTTCATCACATTCTTGAAACTGAATTTAAATTTTAGAGTGTTGCTTTATTACCTTCTTTACCATGTCAAGGGCATAAATAACTTCTCCCTTGAGATCATAACCATTCATTTCTTAATATTCCTCTATTTTTTTACCTTTGTCCTCATATTTATTTTCTATTGGATTATCTTATATAGGATCCCTTTCTTCTTGGGATTTGCTGGAATTTTTTTGAGACCTATCTGGTGGGCTCTACAGGGATGGCAGCAGTTTCTGGAGGAGGTATGAACAATCGGAGGAATGTAGTGATGGCATCAGGTCCGTCACAGAGCGTGCATGCTAGGGCTGGTATTTCTTTTAAAAATGATTGGAAGGAACAGGATTTTCCATTGCATGCCAGGAATCGCTTGTTAAAGAACAAAGGATGTTTGGAATGATGTGAAGCCAGGCCGATTATAGTGGTTCAACCAGACTTGGTGGCAGAAGATGTGGAGTATTTAACCAAACATGCGCTTATTTGTAAATTTATGGGCATTCAAATTTCTCTTCCCTTTATGGAGGCTTGTGTTAGGAAGACTTGGAACCCTGAAGGTGATGTGGAGGTGATGCTGAGTTCAAACAACTATTTTATGGTGGTTTTTTCTTGTCTTACAAATCGTAACAAAGCATTTGAAGGAGGTCCCTATTTTTGTAACCAAGCGGGACTCTCTTAAACCCTGGCATGTGGGTTTCAACCCATCAGAGGAGAAACCATCACGGGTTTCAGTGTGGGTTCGGCTTCCGTGGCTCCCCTTGGAATTTTGGAGAAATGACATCTTGCATATGATTGCCCTTCTACTTGGGAAGTCGATTGGGATGTCAAGACAGACGCTGGATAAAAAGGTAATCTCTATTGCCCGTATCTGTGTTGAAATTGATTTAAACAATCCTATTCTAGATTCTATTGAAATACAATTTGGATCAACCACATGGGTTCAAAAACTTGACTATGAAGCTCTTCCATTTCGTTTCCGGATTTGCCATGAATATGGCCACTTACAAAGAAAATGCCCTAAGTTTGTCCTACCTGTGGCTTCAAATCCTGGGCCCTCTCAAGCTGTACAAAATATGGATAAAGGAAAAGCCCCGATAAAGGAGGGGGATCAGGATAAGGAAGGCTTTGTTACGGTAAAACCTTGGAACAAAGGAAGAAAGGCAAAAAGAGACATTAAGGATAACCAGCCAGATGCTCAGCTCAATCATTTTGAAATTCTAGAGAATCTTGATCAGTGCATGGAGATACCTGAAACATCGCTACCTGTTATAGATATAATAGGACCAAATCAGTTGTCTCTTCATGAGGTGGAACCAAGGGAACTAGATATAGGGGGTTTAAATGAAGAACAAAGGGCTTTGGTTCCAAGTATAGGTGATATGGTTGGCCCTAGCCCTGAAAGTGAAGTTATCTTAGAAAATGGCATAGATTTAGATGTGCCCTCTCCTACCCAGGCACTGATGCAGTCATCCATGGACTGTAAAACTCCTACGATGCTGGGATTGTAGCATAAAATAATTAAAAAAATGCTTTAGATAAGAATATGAAGGTGGGTCGAAAGAAAGACCAGGATAAAATTAAGTTAATGGGGAAGACTTTGGTAGAGTCAAGTTTGGTGAGAACATTGGACTCCCATTTTTATAACCCCAAAAAATGATTATACTTTCATGGAATGTAAGGAGGTTGAAAAACATCCCCAGACAAAAATATGTTCGTGATTTGATTCGTGTTCATTCTCTGGATGTGGTTTTTATTCAAGACATAGTATTGATAACTGGGAGAGTCTCCCGTTTGGGGATTCTCAACACCTACAAGAGTAGATCCATAAGGATGTTCAGACTTAATGTGGTTTTTCTTTTTTGGTTTTCTTTGGGAGTTGACCTTGTCTGGTGATTTAGCCTGTCTTGTTGCTTATTTGAGTCCTAGGTGGGGGCTCAGATGTACTTTGTAATCTAGAATTTTTATCAATAAATTTTTACCCCTTTATTTAAAAAAGGATCCCTTTCTTCTTCTTCTAATGCCATTAGAAGATTTTCATATGGTCATTCAAGTGCATATTCATATTCATCATCACTGACCATCCCTTGTACAATCATATTCAAGATGTCTAAAGTTACCACATTTACCTTATCCGCATAGTAGCTCCTCTTTTGCCTTTGGAAGAACTTATTTCCTTGTCTATTTTTTCCATCCTTGCTTTTCTTTTGATGTCTATATCTTTCTGATTCCCTGTTCCTGTGATCCTATTTTTCTTCACCATTGTTGTTCTTGGGTTCTTGACATTTTTTTGCAAAATTTCCATACTTTCCACAATTTAAACACTTAAAAGATCTTAGATCTCTGGATCTTCTGTAATATTTATCTCTTCTACTATAATTAGCTTCTTCATCACTGGATGACTCATTGCTTGATTCTGACTTCTTACCATTTTTCTTATTGATTGCTTTTAATGTTGCTTCCTTATGGAGAATAAAATCTTTTGTTATTATCTCAAAATCTATGAGCATACCAATAAATTTATCTCTTGTCAAAGTATCACCATCCATTGATACTTCTATAGCAGAAACCTATTCACTGAATCTTTTTGGAAGAGTTCTTAAGACTATATCACAAACATCTTATTCATCAATATTCATTCCATGTCCTTGCATATCATTAACAACATCATAAATTTGAATTAGATAAGCACTAATATTTTTCACTTCGTTCATTCTTAATGCTTCAAGTTATCCTTTGAGATTTTGCATATTTTATTTCTTGACACTTTTATCTCCTTCATATATATTTTGCAATTTATCCCACATCTCTTTTACAGTTTTACAATGCATAACTTTCATAGAATCTATTCTACACAAACCTCTCACAAGTGCATTCATTAGTTTTGAATTATAGTGTTGTAAAAGCTTACCTTCCTTATATGTAGGAGGATTGATTAAGGGATCGTATCCAAATTCCACTGATTCCCAAATTTCATTGCCAAGTACCATCAGGTAGATCTTCATCATCATACTCCAATACATATAGTCACTTCCATTAAATACTAGTGTTGAATTATTTGAGGACACCTCCTTAGGATCTATTTTATTCTTGTTAGCTTTTCCTTCAAGTTGTTAAGACCAATTGGATAATAGAAGCTTATACTGAGAGGGGGGTGAAAAATATAAGAACACATTTTATTTTTCTTTCCCAATAAATATTATGCAATGAATAAATAGAAATATCAACAAAAGTAATCAAACAATGCACAAAATACCATACACAATAGAAACACCATAATTTACGTGGTTCACCCAATGTGGGCTACTCCACGGAGAAAATATTTCACTAAAATTTTCTCAATAAATCTCTTGGGAATCCTTACCTATTACAATGTTTATGGACCTCTGTCCAAAGGAGATACCAATCCCCTAAATCAAGTTCATGGATCTCTATCCACAATATAACTCCTCCTCTAATTTGGTTGGTGATCCTCTAGAAAAATACTGCCTCCACTGCATTGGCTTGTGGATATCTCTCCACTGAAGACTCTTGTCCCCACTTAGAAGACCTATCCTCACTATCTTGGTTGATGTATCTCTATCCACTGGAGACTACTATCCTATCTTCTTTATCACCTCCAAATCTCTATCTCAAATCTATACTAAACATAGTCCTTCGGTCTAGCACAAATTAGCTCAATATCTATCTCTGGTTTGGTACAAACCTATCCTTAAATATGCACTAAACTCTACTTCACAAGTTCACTCAGAACTTTCTCAAATATACTTAATAAGTCCACTCAAAAATTTCTCAATTATGTTGAAAAAGCTCACTCATAACTTGCTTAAATATGTTCAACAAGTCCACTCAGAACTTGCTCAATTATGATCAACAATATCACTTAGAACTTGCTTAAATATGCTCAACAAGTCCACTCAAAACTTGCTCAATATGCTCAATAAGTCCACTCAAAACTTTCTTAAATCTGCTCAACAAGTCCACTTAGAACTTGCTCAATTATGCTCAACAAGATCTCTTAGAACTTGCTTAAATATGCTCAACAAGTCCACTCAGAACTTGCTCAATCTGCTCAACATTCTCACTAAGAACTTATCCAAATATGCTCAACAAGCTCACTCAGAACTTGTCTAAATATGCTCAAAAATCTCACTCAGAACTTGTCCAAATATTATAGAAACATAGAGAGAATTGTTAGGGGTCCAATATGTTCTATACTCAATCCTCAATCACTTTTTAACTCAGATCAGAATATAGAATAGTTTGTTTTATGTAACCTGTACAATCTCTTCACACATCCACTTGACTAGGCTCAATCAACTTTACTCAACCAATCACTCAATAAAACAACCTTTGCTCACAAACCCTAGTCCAAATATATATCAACCAACTCAAAATGTTTCCAACAATACTCAACAGCAAATCTCACATAACAATGATACTTATGTTCTTTTCAAACCATAGTTCAAGTTCTTTGCACAACTCACTTCAACAACAATTCTTATAAAACTATATTCACATAACAATGATACTCATGTCTTTTTCAAATCCTAACTCAAGTTCTTCAACCAACCAATGGCTTCAACAAAAATGCTTATAAAATAAGGTTTTAACAACTCTTTATTCCAGAAAACCTTGAAGCATTAACTCAAACACTCTAAAAAAGGAAACCCTAATCAAGTCCTTTTCACTCCAAACTTATTTTCTAGAAAACCAATCAATCAAATCAACTATGTAAGAATGTGCTCATAAATTTTTCTTGATGATAAAGGGATCTCAAAAAACTACCACAACCACAACAACTTTTATGCCAATCTCAAATAGGTTAAAAAATAAATCTTTCTCACAATATTATATAAATACTCAAATACACCTTATCACTCCACCTTTCAAAACAACCATCAACCTACATAAAATATTTATCTAATAACACCTTATAAACTCCCAACTAGAATAAACTTAACATCCACCAAAATTAATTCAAACCTCTTTAATTTATTTTAATTACAAGAGAAACTTTGATAAAAATCAAATCAACTTTCTTTTTGGTTCCAAAGATATAAATCACTTCATCAATAAAACAACCTCACATTAATCCTTATTACTCCACAATAATAAAAATCAAATATCAAATCAACAACCTTTCTCAAACCCTTATAACTCCAACAATAATATAAATCAAACACACAATCAAACCCTTATTACTCCAACTATATCCTTTTCAAAAACCTTAGGCAAAAATTAATTATCAAAAATTACCTTTGCCTCTTAGTGGGTTTTAAACCCTTAACCTCTACCTCCATGAACGCCCTAGCCGTGGGCTCAACAACCATGTGCGCTAGATGCATGTTAAGAGCTTAAAATCTCTTCATGCAATTTTTTCCTCTCCTAGTGTTGTCAATGGACCACCGTATCCAACGTGTCTTAAGCAATAAACCCTCTCTGTTTAAAACTTGGTGCATAAGACAAAAACATTTTTGTATTCTTCCTCAATCGAAATAGTGAATCACATGAAATAGTTTACCTTAGTTGCATTAATCAAATCAATGAGGGATAAATTTGAAAGTCTTTTGGCCACCATTTATACATGATTCCTCCATAGGCTTCGAACGTCGATGCTCCAATATTCTCGATGACATCGATGTTTCCTTTATAATTTATAAATTATTTAAATTCTAAGGAATTTAAATTTTATAAATTTATTTTATAAAATTTAACTTTCGGTTTAAACTTAAACTTTTAAATGTAATATATTCTACCATCGTGGGTTTACCATAAACCCTCATAAAATATTATTTTACCAACTATAATGGTTTTAATGAAACCTTTTAATATTTCATCATGGGTTTACCATAAACCCTCATAAAATATTACTTTGCTAACTTTATATTTAAACTCTTCGCATTGTTCCTAGTGCTATTAATGGTGTGCTCCATAGTATTAATAATGGCTTTTCATCTTGACATCAATGACAACTAAATAAGCTCAAAATATCCAACATGATGTAGGTGGGCTTTTTTGCACGTGAGCCGTTGTTGGTTTGATCTGTTCTTTGTACCTATTGGGCCTACAAAAATAGAGTTAGAGAATTTGGTGGCTTGCCCTAGTCAAAACCATGTTGATACACATAAAAGGACTCTAAAATGAGCTCAAAATATGACTAAAATTGTACAAAACCATGGAAAACATTAAAATAAGTCATACTTACCTGTACGGTAGCCTGAGATTTGCTATAGATGAAATTTGCAAGTTGGGGTGCAAATTTTTTTGGATATAAAAATTTGCACGTGGGGGTGCGAATCTTTCTATTTTTGGCCAAACTTGCCATATATGAATTGTATATTGTCCTGATGTTGGTATTTTTGTAATATTTCACTAGGTCACCTTCAGAAGTTGTCTTCTTTATCGATAACATGTATAAATCACAAATGTCATAGTGGATTTTATGGAGACTCTAATACTAAATATATGTGATTGATGAATGATGGATGTTGTATGCCTAGAGTGATTTCTGCAAAGTTTCTGTAAGATAAATTCAATCTCCTAAATATGGATAAAATGGCATTATATTTATAGACTTAGCCAAGAATAGGGGGTGAGTTGTCTCATGAGGTGTCCCTATGAGGTATATTTTGTTTGGTATCCTCTTGTGATGTGTCATTTGATGTGTCCTTTGATGTGTCCTACCTCATAAATAGAATTGGGTGAGAGAATCTCTCATCCATTTACATGTCATGATGACCTAGAGGAAAGTCTCCAAATGGCATTAATTGAATTTGAATTGGAAAATATTTGAATGTGAAATTCATTTTTATGTGAAAAAGTCTCCAATCGTTATTTATTGCCCTTGAGAGTGTGAGAAGGCTAGTTAAAGTAGACTATGTGAGGTGGTAGACTTAGCTTAAATCATGATTAGATCTAATTATGCATGTGTTTAGCCATAAAGCAAGTTTTGACCAAAAATATTGACTTTTGACCATAAAGTGATTTTTTACCATGGTGAGGAATTCAATATTAGTTGAATTATGATTGAGGTCACATGAGGACCCATAGTTAAGCATAGGAAGGGGCTTAACTAGCCCAAGGGGACTAAGGATAATGAATAGTGATTTTAATAAATGAATAGTGTTTGGAAGATAATTTATGAAAGTTTCAAGGGTTTTGCAAATTGATTGGTCATGAAGATGAGGAAAGTGGTAATGTGTGACTTTTGGGTGTCTACATTTTACCTCTTTTTGTACTGTGTTGTGTGAAAACATGATTTGGTATAAAATATATGACATGAATTGATAGATGAATTGGAAGGTAAATAATTTACGATTGATGATTTGTGGATGATTGTAAGAGAGACACATTGATAAAAATAATTTGTGACTGAGTATGACATTTTGAAACATCGTAATGATTGCTTTTCAAGGAAGGTATGAGAATGTCTTATTTTGTGATCAATGTGAGATGTTCCAATTATGGAAGGAACAAATGCCTTTGAAAAAATGTTCTTATGATTTTTTTGTAGGCAAAAAGATTATATTAAAAAATGGATTTTTAAAGGACCCCAAAACCTTTTACAAAAGGGGATAAGTTGACCAACCAAAAAGTCAATACAACACTGAATAAAAAGGTAAACATCCATACAAAATAAAAACTAGAAGTGAAGGGCATACATTCACAAAGAAAAAATACAAATAGTTTCATTTGAAGGATCCCAAAAGGATGATCCCACCAGAACAGTCCCGACCAAACCTAGCAAATAAATCCCATAGAAGCACTAGCACAACTTCATTATTTTCTAGTATTGGCATTAGCATTCTAGTTTCCATTTAGAGCTTCACTTGCATTCATTATTTTATCATGGATTTCATCCAGAACCTTTATCACTTGCTGGTAGATGGTCTATGCTACCTTGGAAGCATAAACAACCACCATTAGATTTATCACTATGCTAGAAATTTGGTTGAGTAGGGGATTTTGGCTTGGAATAGCAGTAGGTTTTACAGTGGCTTTAGTGGGTGAATACATAGGGGGAGTTTTTATGATGGAAGCCTTTGGGATTGGATCTTCAATATTCTACTTTTTATCGAGGGTAGACCTTGGGAGTGGTGAGGTTTGGATCTCATCTGGAAGGCAAAGGCCTTTTAGAGTGCATTGCATTTTGAGGGAACAATACTTAAAATCATACTCGGTGAAAGGGATGACTCCATATTGGTTCTTAGAGAGTAATTTTTGGTAAATGGAGACATAAAATTTGGTTCTTCGCTATCGCTTAGGACATTAGAGGACTCATTTTTATGGTTCCTATAGGAGGCTTATTGAGCGATGGAGACATAATTTTAGGGTCATCACCATCACTCAAGGCATTTTGTATAGGGGTCCCATGGTTGGGACTCTCAGTGGGATTGGATGGGATATGGCTACCAGAGACCTTTGATTTCTTGGTAAAAGTATTAAGAGCATGTTTGTAGAGAATGAGGTGGATACCTCTATGGATAATGTGGGTGGATTTCCTCTTCCTAAAGTTAGTGATAGAGAGATCGATGGATTTGAATAGGTAGTCAAGGATATTAAATTTTCTAATGTATTGAAGGTGGTTAAGGAAATCAATATGGAAACTACATAGAGGACTATAAATTTTTTAATAGTGATTTAAATTACATTATGAAAATCATTACACTATCCCAAGGAGAAGTAGGGGACATTCATTTAATACCACCATTCTCAATGATAATGTCCTTACCTTTCTTGACAAAGCTCTCTGTATCTAGGACCATTGAATATTTGTCATGCCTAACCACACGACTGTGGATAGGTAACCCTATAACTTCTACCATAATCTAGACATTAATTTGGAAATCAATATTGTGAATAGTAATTTTGTCATTGTCCCAGGTATCCATGCTCTCAGTTATTTCTTAATCGCTATAGATGAACATATTTAGGAATGATAGAAAACTATGACTATTTAAGATTTCTTTGAATAATGGATTGATATTGAGGTATTAAGGCTCATACAGGTCTAGGAAAGTGGGGGATCTACGATGAATTCTAGAGGAAGGGCATAAGTGGGGGAGAAAAATCACACCATAAATGAAACTAAAATTAAAATTGTGATATTTTCACATACCAATGAAAATATTTTTTTTTTAGTAGGTTAATTAATTTTATTCCAAAAAGAGTACTTCAAAGGCACTCCAATACCTCTTACATCAGAGGATCCAAGAAGAACACAACAGAACTAGCCTGATCAGAACAATACAAAATTAGAAGGCCAAAGGCCATACAACCAAAAGAGGACGTCCTCAGGGATAGAGGAACAAAGAGGATCAAAAATAGAGACTGACACCCTTCATCCTTTAACAAAAACCAATAGTCCTTCGGAGCAGAGGAGCACTATTCAGACAAAAGGAACGATCAGAAATCCAAAATAGTAGAGTCACAGACGCAATCAAGGATTGACATCAATTTGCAGAGTAGAATTATCATCAGTTTCTAGAGCTATGTCCTTTGCTTCATCCTTCAGGATGTCTTTTGGGCTGTCCTTCAGACCTTCAAGGCATGCTTCCTTAGCAATTTCCATGACTTCATCATCTTTAACCATGTCTTCATCTTTGATGCCTCCTTTGGTGTCAGAAGGGGCTTCAACAACAAAAATCATGGAGGTCTCATTGAAGTTATCATAGAAGAACAAAAGGCTGAGATTATGCCTCTGTTATTTAAGGCTAGCAATAGCCTTACCAATAGTAGTATGAGCCATCTCCAGATGAATAATAGAGGTAGTTGTGGCATGAACAACCAATTTGTGAAGAAATTTTTCCACCAGGTTAGGGGAGGAAGATTGAGCTTTAGAAGGTTTGCCTGAAATGGAAGGTGGGGTTCCAACTACTTCTTCTAGCTTCAGTATCTGGGAACTTCTGATAGGGGTGGTTTCAATTTTAATCTTCTTCCTAGTAATAGGCTGGGGCTTATCATTTTTGTACTTCCTCTTGGGATTAGAGGCATTGGGGTAACAAAAGTAATCAATTACCAAAAAAATATTGTAAAGTTTAGTATAGGTGGTGTGGGGTTGGAAAATGGAGCAAAAGATTTCATGGAGTCAATTTCCAATGTAAATCAAGGTGGTAGAATTAAGACTCATCCAAAGGATAGAAATGCTAACCTTGGACTTCTCATGAAACAAGGAATGACAAGGACAAACCTTGAAATAATTTTTAGGGCTCAGCATTGGTAATGTGACATTGGTCCCATTTAAGAAGATCATCCACCTCGAAAGGTAGGATATCCGTCCACGTTAGAAGTCCTTGGGCACTGACCCCAATATTAGCAAGTCTATCAGCAATGGTATTGGCTTCTCTATAAGCATGTTGTATAATGTAATTATGTTACCACTAAAGGATTTGCTTACAATATTCAACCATTGATCTGGTCCTCCAGCTGCAAGGCTTTGATGTCTTCAAGTAATTAATGATATTTAGAGAATCTCCTTCCACTATGATGTTTCCTAGAATATGTTTGACAAATTGGAGGCCTCTCCAAACTGCTCTAGCTTCAGCGTAGTGATTGGTTATGACACCAAGAGGCTCTGAATAAGCAAATATAGGATTTCCAATATGATCACAGAGAATTCCTCCATCCCCCCATACCAGGATTTCCTTTGGCAGCACCATCAAAATTTAATTTGACCCATCCAACAGGAGGGGGAATCCATTTGACATTGCTTCTTGGATTTGAAGGACCTGTAGATTTGGAGGTATCAAGGAAGATATGGCAAGAATTGAGAATATATTTCTCAGAGGGAGGACAAGGATAAGGATTGAAAGGAGCAGCAAGGGCATTTTATTTGGCAAAAAGGATAATTTTATTGGCTATGAGGTCAGCCTGAGTATATTTTTTATCAAAAATCCTTCTATTGCGCTCCAACCAAATTTTCCACAAATAATGCTGAAGACTGAATTTACATAGTCCTTTGAGCACAAGATTTTTAAAAGGATTAGGCCACTAATGGAAAAGTTCAACAATGGAAGGAGGCCAGGCCCAAGCCAACTGAAAGCTTTGAAGAAGCTTATTAATCACCAATATTGAAAAAGGACAAAACAAGAAAAGGTGAGAAGTGGACTCCCAATCAGAGAGGCACATGTAGCATCTATTAGGAAGCATAATACCCCTTTTCATGAGATTTTTAGTGGTTAGGATGCGGTCTTGAATACAAAGCCATGAAAAGGAAGCAATTTTGGGAGTCAAATATTTGGTCCACACAAGCTTGAAAGGTATGGAATTATCGAGGTTGTTGAGGGAAAGTAAGTAAGTAGATTTGACAGAAAAGGCCCCTGAATCAGTGGGTTCCCAAATGGGTTGGTCCTCAGAAGTGATCACAGGTATTTTTATGGAAGACAATTGGGTGTTTAAACATAAAGTTTCATTGTCAAATTTTGGGATATTAACCTCTTTCCACCTCATAATCCCATTAGTGGAAGTCATGGAATTTACCACTAAAGGACCATATAATTGCTTGGTGATGTTGATAATCCTTTGGAGCATAGGAATCTGGCTGAGAGGATTATCACCTAACCACTTATCCTCCCAGAAATAAATTGACTTGTCATCACCTAATTGCCATCGGGTTCCTTTTTGCACCAAGGAATGGGCTTCACAAATGGATTTCCAGAAATTCAATCCGCAAGAAGGTACTTGGCCATGAAGAAACTCAGAATATACCAATGAAAATATGAATCCATTGTCAACTTCAATATTTGGAAGAGGTTGGGATGTGAGTTTGAGAGTAAAGGATAATTTAGGCATAGGAAATATGTGAGTGGAAAAATTTGTTAATCATTGGTCCTATAAGAAAAATGATGTTGGCATGCAAAAAAAAATCAATAAAATTTAAGGAGGTAAGGAGGCCCAAGGAGGAAAATCCAACTCGTTGCTCCAATGAGAGGGAAGGTCCTGACAGAACACCAGAAAAGTAGCAAAAATAAAAAAGGGCATGTGATTGGTTAGGGTGGTGAAGGGGCACAGAGGCACAAGATAGGAAGGTGGGAAGGTATTTATGATGTGGATGGAGGATGTGGATGAGTGAATAGTGGTAGACTAGACAAGGTTGTGAGGTCCAGGGAGGGATAATTAGTGGGTGGATGGAGGGTTTTTGAGGTGTAAAGAAATGTAGGTAAGCATGAGAATTTGGTTAGAAATGTGAATCATACCATGCAAGGGTTGACTTAGGGATCCATGTAGAAGGAAGAAATCAATGAGACATGGTCCAATCAGTATTAGAAGCATGGATAAGAGGTTGCAGAAAATAATTGTACCACACTTGTAAGGATTGCTTATGGGGCCACAAATTGGCCATGGAGTCTATTGCATGGCTGGATTCCCTATAGATATGTTGTATGATGGACATGGGATAGCCTTCAAGGATATGGTGAGATTTAAGAATAATGTTGTTGAATCTCCAGTTTGGTATTTTTTTGCTTTTTAAATAGTTGATAATGTTTAATGAGTCACCCTCCACAATGAATCTATATTGAAGATCATTGACAATTGAAATCCGATGATAGATATCTCTAACTTCAACAATATGGTTGGTTTGGAAGTCCAAGTATTCAAAAAAGGAAATAGTAATCTTGCCATTATGGTCTCTGACAACACCACCTACTCCTACTCTTTCAGGGATGCCCTTGGATGAACCATTAAATTTAAGCTTAAGCCAACCTTTGGGGGGATATAATGAGCATTGGATTGGGTATTGGTGGGGATCGAGGTTAGAGTTAGCTCCATGGGAAGGTCGAGGGTGGAGGTAATGATGGATTCAAGTCTAAGATCAAGGGTCATGGGTCAAGGGAAGATATTTCTATTTTCACTTGCAAAATAGAACATTTTATTCATCATCGATCTAGGGTCTCTAGAGCAATTTATGAAGGTATGGTTGTTGCATTCAAACCACACCTGTAAAAGGAAGTGGTGGAGGTAGAGGAACCACACAAATTTGATTATGTTGTTGTGGAAGATATTGGGTCACTATAAGAAAATATTAGACAATGAGGGGGGCCAGACCCAAGCAATACTAAAGGAGCTTAAGATTAAAATAAGGATGGATTCAAAGAAGGGGAACTCCAAAAATAGGTGGTATGAGGATTTACAAGTAGAGTTACAAAGATAGCATCTATTGGGAATCATGACCCCCCTGATCAAGAGATTGTTAGCAATCAGGGTTTTATTTTGGGCAAGCAGCTAGAAAAAGAAATCTACTTTGGAAGTAAGGTGCTTTAGCCAGATGGTTTTTACCAAAACCAAGCATAAGGGAGAATTGATATGGAGTTTTTAGGTAGACTTGATGGATAAAATACCATCCTCACAAATTTTCCATAGAGGAACAATAGGGAGGTTTGTGAGGGAAATGCTGTAATTGTTAATAATGGTAGTGAGTGAGTTGGCAATAGGGATTATACCTCTGGGAAGGATGGATGGGGGAATCAAATTCTACGAGATATGATTTTGAGAGAGCAAAAAAAACTAGGAAACTTTGAAACCAAATGTTAGGTTAGTGATGGGTTTGAGGGTGACAAGGGTAGGATCAAAGATAAGGAGGTAGTTGCAAACCCAAGGGTTATACCAAAAACTAATGGAATTACCATTCCTGAGTTGCCATATGAAGCTATTTTTGATGATTTCCTTAGTTTTTATGATAGACTTCTATAAATAAGATCTGAACAGAGGGATGTCATCATCTAGGAGTCTAAAATTTTGGAGGTACTTCCTTCTAACAATAAAAACCCATTCAACATTTGCATTGATGAAGATATTCCAAGCCTACTTAGAAATGAAATCTAAATTTATCTTATCAATTATTTTGAATCCAAGACCTCCCTGAGCCTTGGGAATGCATATTTTATCCCATGCTACAAGATAGAACTTGTTTTTTTTGTCAGGGCCAAACCATAGAAACCTCTTTTGGATTTGCTTGATTTTTGCATATATTGAACCAAGGGATTTAAAAATAGATAAACAATAGACAGGTATGCTTTGGAGGCAGACATGAACTAGAGTAGCTTTGGTGTCTTGGATTAGGAAGGCTTCTTTCCATCTGATCATCATTTTGAGGAGTCTATTAATGATATTATTCCAAATGCTTTCCGAAGAAGAGTAGATGAACATCGAAAGGCCTAGGTAAATAGATGGAATGCTTCAAATGGTGCATTGGAGGATTCTGGCTATTTTAGTTGTCAAGCAATAATATTTTTGATAAAGAATGTTTTTCTTTTGATTAATTTGATAGACTGGCTAGCAGCTTGTTCATAAAGGTTAAGGATTGTTTTTATGGAATGGGTTTCAAAAATTGAAGCAATGGTGGATAGTATAGTGCCAGAAACAAATTGTTGGTGAATGATGAATCTTAAAAGGGAGGCTAGTTTGATTATTGAGATATCCCTAAGAGAACAAGTAGCTTTGAGGGATCTTCCTAGGGACTCAGCCAAGATGATGAACAAGCAGGGTGATAGGGGGTCCCCTTGCCTAAGACCTCTATCACTCTTGAAGTAGCCCACTGTAGAACCATTGATAATGATAGAGAACCATGTGGAAGTAATAAAACATTTTATGAGGGAAATCCACTAGGGTTGAAATCCAAACTTGAGGAGGATAGCAAAAATAAAATTCCATGACACCTTGTCAAAAGCTTTGTTCATGTCAAGCTTGAGTAAGAAACTAGGTTTCTTACTGCAAGAGATAAAGTGTAAAAGCTTGTGGATAGCGATGATTCCATCAGTGATAGATCTACCCTAGATAGTAATACCCTCACAAGGATAAATGATGAGTGGGAGAGCCTCCTTCATTCTATTGATCAAGAATTTGGTTAATATTTTGTAAAGAACATTGTAGATACTAATAGGGCGGTAGTCAGTGGTCATTTTGCAATCAACACGTTTAGGGATGAGGGCAAGAAAGGTAGAATTTATGTCCCTTGGTATGTAGTAATATATTTGGACATATTGAATGGTAGAGCAGACATCCCTTCCTACAGTGTCCCAAAAGCATTGAAATAAGTGAGGGAAAAAACCGTCAGGGCTAGGAGCACAAAAAATGTTCATTTTATAGACACTTTTAAGGGCATCATTATTGGTTTAAATTAGCATTTGAAATATATTTTTATATATATTTTGCATATAATTGATAAAAAATGAAGTATTATGCTTGACTAGTGTTTTTAGTGGAAAGTGTGTGTAAATATAGGTTTTTGCTACTAATCTTGTGTTTTGAGTCTACATCCCATTTGGGCTTGGTGATGCAAAAAGACATCTTGAAAAGAACAATGGTAAATGGTTATGGTAGGTACGTAATTCTTGACTGTTGCTAGTGCCTGATTCTTGATTGTTGGTGGTGCCTGATTCTTGGTAGCACCTACTTCCCGACCATTTTCTGGTGCCTGCTTCCCAACCATTTTCTGATGCCTGCATCCCAACCATTTTTTGGTGCTTGCTCCCTGACTATTTTATGGCACCTACTTCCTGACCTATTTTCTGGCACTTGACTCCCATTGATGATTGGTCGGTTGCCCAAGTCAATGTTGACCAGTTGACCAAGTCAACGTTGACCAGTTGACCAATTGACCATGCACTTTTGAAGGAGGTTGTTACATAAAAAATGAAGGAGAAATATTTGTATTTCTATGCATATTAGATTTTTGTGAGTAGAATAGAATAAAACACTTTTATTCTATTTTGGCCATGTAAGCTTCTTAAAGGCATTATTTACGATGCATTATTCTAGGGTTAGTTGTTACATACACCTAAGGATTATTATATTTATTCCTTTGGTGAAAGAACATGCTTGTAAATAGGATAATACTATCTATTCTAGTATTAGTATTTACATTCACCTAAGGATTATTATATTTATTCCTTTGGTGAACAAACATGCTTGTAAATATGGAGAATAATGTATATGTATAAACATATTGTAAAAAAACATGTTACGTGATTAAAGGAGACCATTTTATTATTGTAACAAGATCTATCTACATTCTATATAAGAACATAGGTCAGATAATTACAGAGGTTGGATCATAGAATCAAAGGATTTTTTTTACACAGTCAATAAAACTATTCTATTTTGCATAATTTATAAAGTTGTAAATACTCTTAATTTCATAAAGTAATCTTTATGCAATTAGTTGGGTGGACTATCTATGGGAGCTTAAACGTCAACTCCCTACAGTAGTCCTCACTATTTTTATTTTTTTTATTTATTTTCAATAGATTAGTTTCCTCCTTTCTTTCCTGCTTTATTTTAATTTAGTTGTGTGTTTATTTTTCTGTACTTTTATTTCTTGCACTTTTATTTCAGCTTTAGTTTTAGTTAATTTATTTTTCTGCACTTAGCTTAATTTAGTTTGGTTGAAATCAAAATGCACAAACATCCCCCACCAAACTAAATAGGTACAAAGGAATTCGTTCCCCACACTATAGGCATATACTGTGTATGACACTCACAAGTTTATGAGTTGTCCCGGGTTGATAAATTAAATGGAGATAAGAAATTGAATCATAGATTAACCAATATTTTGACCAAAATTTTGGTGTCATTATCATGGGGTGTCTAATATATAGTATTTGGGAATGAACCCGATGTACCATATTAAGTGTAGAAGTAGGAAATAAATTCATGTTGTTGAAAAATTAGAAAATTAGGCAATGAAGGAATTCCATCATATTCTCAATGGTTTCATAAAATCAGAGAAATGGCACAACCCAGGTCTGATAGTTGAATATTTTACTATTAAGGATGTGTTTATTTACACAAAAATCATTAGGGAATTATGCCTCAAGAAGCCTAGTTTTAACGATGAAAAAATTATAGGCTTAACATTTCTCAACATATTAGCAAATTTTAATGATGACATTAGTAGCAGGAAAATGACATTAGCAAAATAAATAAAAAATAAAAAAAAGAGCAAAATTTAAAAAGAACATTTTTCCAAGAGTATGCTCTTCACTTGTGCTTAAGGCGATTGCGCTTAAGATGATATGGTGAATCAAAAACTAGCATGTATTTTTAGAATACTACTATTTTTTATTTATTTTATTAAAAAAAGTAGTAGTCATTTATCTACCTACACAATTTGACAATAAGTTTAAATAATTTGGTTTTGAGGCCATAAAGGAATTTTTTTTTCTCATGTTGTAAAATATCATGCTATTTTATGAAGTAGAGGATAAGAACAAATGAAAATTTAGTCGTATCAAAATTTTTACCATACAAAAAAACTTATCATAATCCTTAATTTTTAGATACTAGTTCAATTGTAGGCATGGGGGAGGCCCCAACTTCATTATGGCCACCAACAACACTAAAAAAAAAAGGATAGCAAACTATGCAATGTATCTAGAAAATTGGGTAAAATTACTATGTAAACAGTGATTTTTGAGTTCAAATTGCAGCTAGGATATGTATGATCACAAATATTGTGAAAATATGGCTCCACTTTGCAATGATTCATTCAAGCAATTGTTGGATACCATAAAATATCACGGTAACAATGTGGCATACCCATTGTGGAGGATGTTAGCCATACAATCCAACTACATAAATTGTAGAAGGCCAGGAGATCAACTTCCTAGAGGATGTAGCCATTGTTTCCAATAATCAACATCTGCTAAAAAGAAAAAAATAGTTTAAAATTTATTTTAATGTTATTAGTTTAGAATTTTACGCATAGGTTCCAAGATTCCTATTTTTTTCTTTTGTATGGTTAATTTTGTAGAACACGACCTTGAACAATCTATAGGTATCTGGAAAAATTAAACTATACCTGACATATAAAAGCATCTCGTGCCCTACTAGGAGTGCAGTAATACAAAAAAATACACTTATTTTCCACCAGGGAGATAGTGCCTACAATAAGACCAATAGAAGTGCCTTCTTCCCACCTAAAGGAAGGCACCAATAAAGGGTGTCAATCTTCCACCAGGAAGAAGAGATGCCTAAAAAAATTATATATATATATATATATTATCTCCAAGATACATCAATGTCAAAGCAGTAGCATTTTTTAGGACATCACAATTTTAGGCCGCATGTAGACGTTTTGCACCATTTAGCATTGTACATATCATGATATGCAAAATTCACCCAAGTATGTACTAAGTTTTTTATTAATTATTTGCATATTTATTTTAAAAATTATTTCTATGTTAATATCAATAGATGTCCCTATCTTTATCTTTATTAATTCTCCCATCAGAGTTCAACCACATGGCATGCCTTAGATAGGAGAAGAATTTCATTGCCCCATGAATATTTAAAATATATATATATGGGGAGGTGCCTTATTCCCATATATAGGCCATATATAGGCACTTTCTTCCCATATACAGGAACCTGCTTCTTATATGCAAGAACCTACTTCCCATATATAGGCCTGATTTCCATATACAGGCACCTGCTTTCCATATACAAGCACCTACTTCCAATATACAGACCTGATTCTCATATACAGGTGCATGCTTCCCATATATAAGTCATATACAAGCACATGCTTCCCATATACAAGCCATATATAGACGCATACTTCCCATATATAAGCACTTGCTTCCTATATACAAGCTCGATTCTCATATGCGGGTGCATGCTTCCCATATACAGGTGTTTGTTTCTCATATACAAGCCTGATTCCCATATACAGGTTCCTGCTTCCCATATACAAGTGTCTTCTTCCCATATACAGGATATATATAGGTACCTTATTCCCATATATAGGTCATATACAAGTGTATAATTCTCATATAGATGCCTGATTCCCATATATAGGCACCTTCTTCCCATATACAGGCACCTGCTTCTCATATACATGCATGATTCCTATATACAGGCACTTGCTTCCCATATACTAAAAAAAAAGCTATACCGGGGGGTTTAAGGGCATCATTAATGGTTTAAATTAGCATTTGAAATGTATTCTATATAGCTTTTGCATATAATTGATAGAAAATGAAGTATTATGCTTGACTAGTATTTTTAGTGGAAAGTGTGTGTAAATGCAAGTTTTTGCTACTAATCTGGTTTTTTGAGTCTACATCATATTTTGGCTTGGCAATACATGAAGACATCTTCAAAATAATAATGATAAATGGTGAAGGAAGGCGCTTGATTCCTAACTATTAGTGGTGCCTGATTCCTGATTGTTGGTAGTGCTTGATTCTTTTGACTGTTGGCAACGCCTGCTTCCTGACCATTTTATGGCACTTACTTCTAAACTATTTTTTGGTGCCTGATTTTTGACCATTTTTTGGTGCCTACTTTGTGACCATTTTATGGCACCTGCTTTCCAACTATTTTTTGGTGCCTATTTCCTAACTTGTTTTCTGCGCTCGACTCCCATTGATGATTGGCCAGTTGACCAAATCAATTTGATGGGTTGACCAAGTCAATGTTGACCATTTGACCAATTGACCATGCACTTTTGAAGGAGGTTGTTGCACAAAATATGAAGGAGAAATATTCGTCTATGCATATTAGATTTTTGTGATTAAAATAGAATAAATCACTTTTATTCTATTTTGACCATGTAAGCTTCTTAAAGGCATTATTTTAGGATGCGTTATTCTAGGGTTAGTTGTTACGTACACCTAAGGATTATTATATTTATTCCTTTGGTGAATGAACATATTTGTAAATAGGAGAATAATATATATTCTAGGATTAGTATTTACGTACACAAGGATTATTATATTTATTCCTTTGATGAACGAACATGCTTGTAAAAAGGGAGAATAATATTTGTGTACAAACATATTGTAACAAGTCACATTACATGATTAAAGGAGACAATTTTATTACTGTAACAAGATCTATCTACGTTCTATATAAGAATATATGTCATACAAATATAGAGGCTGGATCGGAGAATCAAAGGATCATTTTTTCATAGTTAATGAAACTATTCTATTCTGCATAATTTATAAAGTTGCAAATACTCTTAATTTCAAAAAGCAATCTTTATGTAAATAGCTAGGAAGACTATCCACGGGAGCCTTTGCACCCACTCTCTGCAGTAGTTCTCCCCATTTTAATTTTTATTATTTATTTTCAATAGATTAGTTTCCTACTTTATTTCTTGCTTTATTTTAATTTAGTTGTGTTTTTATTTTCTTGTACTTTTATTTCTTGCACTTTTATTTTAGCTTTAGTTTTAGTTAATTTATTTTTTTGCACTTAGCTTAATTTAGTTTGGCTGAAATAAAAATGCACAAACATTCCCACCAAACTAAATAGGTACAAAGGAATTTTTTCCCCACACTGTAGGCATATACTGTGTATGACACTCATAATTTTATGAGTTGTCGAGGGTTGAAAAATTAAATGGAAACAAGAAATTGAACCATAGATTAACCGATGTTTTGCCTAACATCAGGCTGCATGGAAAATAGGGCTTCCTTGATTTTATTGGGAGAGAAGGGTTGGAGGATGTGGTGGTTAAGATCAGGGGAAATGAGGTTGGAAATATGGTGGAGGATGGGATGGTGGGATTGGCTGGGGATTGGGTTGACAGAGGATAATATTTATGAGTTCTTTTAATCATATTTGACAAACCGTTGGAGTTGTAAGGTAAATCTTAGCCAGGTGCTTCATTCAAAATTGGTATTACGACTACCACTTTGAAGAAGAGAATCCATGAGTTATTTATAGTCAAAAATTTTAGGTTTATCAAATATTTGTTAGATTTTAATTGGAGTTTTGATTGAGAAGAGAAATTTTGCTTTTGTTTGTCCCAGCAAATGGGGACTTGAGATAATCTTCAGAAAAAATTTTCTTAGGCATTTATTGTATCCATGATTGAATTTTTGGTTGTTTTATCATGTGTAAGGTAGCTTTTGATTATTGAACGACTACCCCCTCAAGAAATGAATTGGCGATGGAAGATATGAAATTCAGTGATAATTCAATTGAAAAGGATGAAAAGGAGTGAAAAAATGGTTGAAAATGCAAAATGAGGGTATGCCAAGCAATAACCATGCATGAAATGCAGGATGGAGGTAAAAAAATGATGGAAAAAATATTTTCACCCTTGGGTGTGAACAAAATTAGTTGTACGTGGGGGTGTGAATATTTTTGTTTGCACCTGGCCATGCAAACCTACCAAAAATGGAGCATAAAAGGTGATTATAATGTATGAATGGAAGAAAGAGTGGTGAGGAAGAATTTTCATAGTGGAGCACTACCATATTGTAGAGTGGAGGTCGGGTGATGGCGAGTGGGCAAGAAAGAATGAGTATAGGCAAGAGCCTACCATCTGTAAGTGAGTGTTATCTCACCTCGATATTTGCATTGAATGTGGTATAAAAATGAACCCTAGGGAATAAATTTATAGTGAAATAAAATCATAGAAAATACATGGTAAATAGAATTGTGTGCTCACATGGAAAAGTGCATGGAAATGTGTGTGAATGAATGAGTGGAAAATTGTATTTGACCAACAGTTGTATGTTTTGTTGTTCATGATAGAATGCATGAATGTATGTGTGAAAGTAAAAATATGAGTTTTTGGAGCATGTGGGTGCATGTTTTACCAAAATTATGGATACAAAGTGACATTAGGTCCAAATGGGTATCTCAATATGCATTTTTTTTACATGTTGACTTTTTGACCTCAAGATGCATGTATGGAATAATAATGGATATTTTGACCATTGTATGCATGTATAGAGAATTTTTTTTGAATGGGTATGCTTTTTAGGCAAATGGGTACCCAGATCTATGTTTTGTAGACCCTGTTAACTTTTTCTTAATTTATGTATTTTTGATGTGTATGAGCCTGTTTGCCTATGTACATGTGTTTTTGTGCAAAACTGATGGTATTGGCCTCTATTTGAGCCATATGGGTATACCCTTATAGTAAAGTATGCACATCACATTGTGAATTTTTTGAGTTGTACAAATTTGCATGTGGGGATACAAATTTCTTTTTTATATAAAAAATGTAAGATGAATGTATGTATATACATGTGGAATAATATGTAGGTCAGTGGATGTATGTAGGTAAAAAAGATATATGCTTGACATCAGATTTTAACACTTAGAGAGAAGCTACATAAGGTGGGGATGGGTGATGATAGCACATGTCTACATGATGTTGGCTTGTATGGATTGTGGGAGATCTGGAGTGTGTATTCTAATTATGCATATGTATCAAAACTATGTGAGATGTGGGATACTAATAGGAACACCTTCTATTTTCCAACAAGGGAAATTACTATCAATTTGGAGGATGTATATTGCATTTATTGGCTATCAATATAGGGCATCACAATGAGGACAACAAGGAAGACCATGTGAGATGGCATCTTACAGAGGGCCTTTAGAGATAGATGGAGGGAGGTGGGGTTGAATGGCATAGTGGATTATAAAAAGTGTTGGATAGATAAGATGTTGTCCAACCAACACATTATAGTGATGTTGTTGATTGTAAGTTATGCTTTACCAGATACATTAGGGGTGAAGTTCCCCTAGAATATGATGGGTATAGTATGTGATATGGTGGAGAAAAACATGGTATATGCTTAAGCACCAGAATTTCTAGCATAGGCCTATAAGGATCTACACAAAGTGGTGAGGATCGATCGATCAATATTGAGCTTTAGTATCTTATTATAGGTATCAATGTAGGAGCATATCATGGTGTTGTGGCTGGCTATGCTACCATATGAGGCTCATACACATATGGGTCCATATGTATCCTTTGCACTGATAGGGACGATAGAAATGGAGATGAGAATTAAGAGGTATCATGATGGATATGAGCTACATTATCAAGGTAAGTGGGACGAGTTAAATATGGATGATATCAGATGGAGGTCATGGCAAGGAGTGCCTAATTGGGATGAGGATGAAACACATATCTATCAAGTGATATGAGGAAAATGGTTTATCAAAAAGTATGGGAAGTAGGTGGAGTACTTTCTATTTTCTTGAGTGATGTAGTAGTTTGAGTTGTGGTAGGTATGGCTAGATCCACCAGTGGTTATCTAGAGAGTGGTGGGATATTAGGGTCTGTAGCTAGTAGTACTACCCTTGGAACATACATTGGATGAGGTGAAAGTTATCCCAAATGTGGATAATATGGGTATGAAAATGGAGTATGATTTATGGTAGGCTATACAAATATGGCAACCAAGAGTTGGTGTTATGGATGGATGGTGAGAGGTGGTAGGTGGATTTCCAGGAGGGGAAACACTGGTAGGATCATCAAGGTATGCAATGTCACCATAGGCACTAGTATCGCCAAATCCTAGGGAGGAGGAGGAGGAATTGGATGATCTACTTCAATGGGTGTGATGGTGATGAGGTGATGTGGTAGGGGGGTCACAGGGAGGTGTTGATGAGGGGACGAGTGGAGGACCACCAAAAAAGGATGTGGTTCCAATGGATGAGATACCTATGGATAAGGGGATGATGTCGATGGGTGAGGTACCTAAGATGGGAGATGTGGCATCAATGATGTAGGTGCAAAAAATGGATGAGATGTCATATATGGATGAGGTAGTAAAGGTATAATAGCTAAATTTTAACTTTATGATTAGGCTACATGAGATGATAGTAGTGTAGGATGAGATGGTGCTACTGTGAGAGTCTGTGTGAGACTTGGAGGGTTATAGGACTAATAGGGAGATGGAGTGGGCTATGAAGTGAGCAATATTGATAGCGATGAGGGATGTTATTATAATAGAGAGGTAGGTTATGGATGAGATACTAGAGATAGCCTTAGCAAAGGTGAGGCAATTTGTGGACAAGGTGAGACAAGTTATGGGGGAGTGAGATGCTCTAGTGAGAGAGCAAGATGGGGAGATATTAGAGGTTGATAGGCTAGCCACTAAGTAGGATGCTATTGTGATAGAGTGGAATGATGCTCAAATGGTGAGGAATGAGATTATTAATACATCTTATCAACTATAAGAGTAATTGTATGAGACAAGGGCATAGGTGGACACTGAGAGAGTGAGATGACTAGAGAGTGTGGAGCAATTATAGTGAGAGGTGGAGGAGATGAGGGCTATAGAGAGGTGATTTATTATTGATATTGAGAGCTTGTGAGATAAAGTACAGTAGGTGCAACAATCACAAGAGGATGTGGAGGTAGTGAGGGTAGCATAGGACTAGACCAGAGCTAAGGTGGTAGGTCTGTGAGAGGAGGTGGAGCAACTACAATGGATAAACATAGGTTTGTTCATAGACTATTTTTAGGAGGCTATGAAGAGAGCACTATTTAAGTGGAAGTTGATAATTCATAGGTTCATGCTACCTATGTATTTAGACTCATGATCGAGATTGCACACATACTCACAATGGAGTCAACAGAGTACTCACTCAATGGTATAGATGATCCAAAGGATGGTGGAGATAGCATATTCATAGGCATATGGGTATGCACCAGAGATGAGTAGACCAAAAATAGAGTGAGGTGTAAAGGAGACATTGATGGCTTAGAAGGAGAGTGGAGAGACTCCCAAAAAGTAGCATGGTATATGGATCTTTCTTTGGTGGTCAAGTGGCCATGCTTTTTTGTATGAGTAGTATATACATGCTATGTACAAGTGATGATGTACACAAAAGGGTACACATTGTTCTATAGACTGATATTAATTTTGAGATATATATGATAATTTGTGATATTATATCTTATAGTATTTTCTTGTATGTTATTATATTTTTGTGCATGTGTATGAGAATAATGTGAATGTATGAATGTAGCATAGATGTGTGTGAAAGGAACAATAGAAAATATGTAGATGAATGTAGGAATATAGAAGAAATGTGGTATCATTATGATTAGAATAATAATAAATTATATAATTAATATGAGAATGAGTGATCGAGAAACACATGGGACATGAGAGTAAGAAAACCTGTAATGCATGATATGAATGTGGAGTGTAAATTTATATGCAATATATGCATGTGATGAAGTAGTATACAACATATGAGATATATAAAATTTAAGGATGTTGTAAATGACTATGCGAATGGATGCAAACAATATTGAATAAGGCACTTCCATGTTGGAAAAATAAGTGATGGTATGTCGGATGTGAAAATTTTGATGAAGAGATATGAACATTATAGATTGATCAATCAAACCCATTGAATAATAAAACAAGATTCTATTATAATCTCAAATTGTTTGACTTAACAAGAAGCTAATAATGGACCAGTGTGTGTGAAGTGAAGTCCATTTAACGATTTTATGAGATGATGGTTTCAATTGATTATTAACTTAGCCTGTAAGCTAATTCATCCACAAGAGCATAGTGGTCTATTCTAAAGAAGGTTGTGAATGCAACATACATGTTACCACTTGTAAGTCATACTCCATTTCCAGTCAATCATCTATAGCCTCGATGGATATTTTTCCCATGATGACAATATGGACCTGAGGACCTCAAGGATTCAATATTTTTATAGTACTCTTTTTCTTTGTTTTTCTCTCTTTTTGTAATGCTCTTTTGTAGTGCTCTTCTTGGGATTTGCTTTTGTTTTTTCCATATTTTATTTATTTTTAGCTTATTCTTTTGTTGATACTTAGGTTTTGATTTAGATCATGCAAATGATAGGATGAGTGAGGTTAATTTTTCCAAGTGGCCAATATATGCATAATATTGTGTGTCTGATTCTCAGAATTTGTTGAAGGTGTAAGATGTGCAATTTGATCCATGAAAGAACATAATTCAGCTAAGGGAAGCTTTGAAGTGTTTTATAATTTGCCAATATTAGATGGTGGTTTATTGACTTAACTTGTAGATGGTCGAATCACACAAATATTTTAACAATCCAGTCTCATAAAAATAGGATTGGACACAAAAAATATCATTTTATTAAGTGTGTTTTAATTATTTAGATATGTTATTTACAATGAATATGTACATATGTGGATATGGACATAAACTATATGCATGTAAATATGTATTAAGAATGATAAGTGTAGCCTGGAATGATAATGCAAGAAGTAATGATCTAGTGGTGAAAATATGTGAATATGTAGTGAATACTGCAATGCATGACAAGATTTTGCTATGCATGGATAATAAAAATAATATACAATGTTACCCCTAAAAATTTTACAAATGGAAGGGGTGATGGAGAGAAAGGAAAAAGTTGATACGAATAAGTGAGTGTAATAATGAATGGAAATTTTTTTGTGGCATCAATATGATTGATGAAACGAGATGGTTGTGCCATAAATGAGTGTGAAAATGGATGTGATATAAGAAAAGAGAAGAGACAATATAATAGAAGAAGATATATAAATAAATAAATAAATAAAATGAAACTAACCAAAGGTATGTAGTCACTCGAAGCATGACCATACATCATTGATATGTAAAAAGAATAAAGGGGAAGAACGAAAGAATATAAGAACAAATCAAATGTATATAGCCACTTGAAGAATGACCATACAACATTGATAAAAAAGGAAACATACAAAGAAGAGAAAAAAATGAGAGAAGTAGAACAAAATAATGCAATTTGATAGAACGTCGTGAACCAACAGTTTTGTTTTTGTTATTTTTTGTTTGTTTTTTTTTTTGTATTTTCATAATAGCTACAATGGTATGTATAAAACCCTAATAACTCCCCTAGTCATCGAAGTGTTTTGAAGAGGAAACGTAATACCCTAATCATGAAAGTGAGTAGACGGTGGGAGGAAAACCCCCAGTGATGAAGAATTGGTTGAAGTGGGTGAGCCATAATGATGGTATGGAAGGAGTAGAAACCAGTTTATATTTTTGTCATGATCAATGTAAGATGTCCCAAATTTGAAAGGGACAAATATCTTTGAAATGTTTCCTTGGATATGCTTTGAATCTTGGTTTGATTTAGTCATATAGTCAACCATAGATGGGTCCTAGTTATGATTGCTTTAGTGGTCATGTGGTTGGACCAAAGATAGTATAAACACAAGAGTTTCCTAGAATCCAATGGATTATAACATACCAAATCTAGTTTGGATTGTATTTATTAAGAAGAAAAATATTGCTACATTTTTGCCTTAGCAAAGGAGGGTTGATGATAGTTTCAGATAAAGTTCTTGGACAAACATCATTTTCAAGATTGAGTGTATGATGATTGATCATGCCCAAGGTGGATTTTTTTTTAATGATGGTCTACCTCTTTAAAAAATGAATTTGTAATGGATAAGATGATAAATTAAGAAAATTCAATGAAAAAATGTGAAAAATTAAGGGTGAAAACATGTTGAAAATGAATAAGGTTGTTAAAAAAGGCCATAACCATGCATAATTTGATAAATTGAGCTCAAAAAGGCAAGTTCGCACATGTGCGTGAACCAAAATGTTTGCACATGGGTGTACAAAAAAAACTATTTTACCCATGTGTAGTGTTTTTACAATTCGAGAAACCAAATAATGCTCGAATTGGACAAAATGTATGCCATTGGAAAGCTCTTTTCAAGCCTGATCTAGTGTTAGTGGTTTTGTGAAATTTGGAGATTATGTGGTAGGGAAAAACTTAGGTCAAATATAAGCTTTCTTTTGCAAGTAAGGAATGCACAATTTTAGTCCTTTTGAAGGGGAAAATTGACAAGGTTGGTTAGTGAGTCAATGGATGATGATGAAGTAGAAGAAATAAAAATTGAATAAGTAATAAAGATATAATATGTACAAGGAAGTAAATTTATCCCTTAGAGAAAAATATATGCTAAGACCAAAAAGTATACATGAAGTGAAAATTTCTAGGCTAGGCTACACTATGTCTATGCTAGACTAGATTATGTGTATTTCTAGGCTCTTCTAGGCTATGCTATGTTAAGTCTATGCTAGACTAGGATATGCTATGTCTATGCTATACTGGGTGATGCTAGGCTATGAGTATGTTGGGCTATGCTATGTTAGGCTATGCCAAGTATATTCTAGACTTGGCTATGCTAAGTCTATGCTAAACTAGGGTATGCTATGCTAGGATATGTTATGTCTATGCTATGCTAGGTTATGCTATACTAGGCAAGTCTAGGCTATGAGTATTCTAGGATGTGCTATGCTAGGCTACACTAGGCTATGAGTATTGCTAGGCTAGGATATACTATGAGTATTTCTAGGCTAGGCTAGGCTATGAGTATTTCTAAGCTATGCTAAGTCTATGCTAGACTAGGCTATGCTATGCTAGGCTATGCTATGTCTATGCTAGGCTAGGATATGCTATGATAGGTGAGACTAGGCTATAAGTATGCTAGGTTGTGCTATGCTATGCTATGCTAGGCTATGATTATTGCTAGGCTAGTCTAGGCCATGAGTATTTTTAGGCTAGGCTAAGCTATGAGTATTCTAGAATATGATAAGTCTATGCTAGACTAGGTTATGCTATGCTAGGCTATGAGCATGCTAGGCTATTCTAGGCTAGGATGCATACTCAAGAAATCAAATCTATCCTAGTGTGCTTTGAAGGAAAATTACAGACTAAATCTAATTACTTTTTAAAATAAATCCCATAAAATAAAAGTGCTTTTGAAATATAATTAACTTAACCTAAGATGTGGTTTGAAATAAATCCCATGAAATCAAAGTTCTTTTGAAATAAAAATGATGAATGGTGGATTTTAATTGAGTGAATTTGAAGGTGAAGTGTAGAATAAGACCATGGTAGATGGGTTATGGTGTGAAATTGGAGGTGAAGTGTAGAATGAGACCATGGAAGATAGGTGATGATGTGGAATTGGAGGTGAAGTGTAGAATTAGACCATAGTGAATAGATGATGATGTGGATTTGGAGGTGAAGTTTAGAACAAGACCATGGTAGATGGGTGATGATGTGAAGGAATAAAATTAATCTAGATGCTTTTTGAAATGAAGGCACAAAATTAATCTAATGGAACCAACAAAGTACAAGGAATGATTTCACCTTGCATGCACCATGGTGAGAGATGTTTTGAGGTATAGGTATGAGGGATGTGAGGACCAAATGCTTTAACGTTTGTGGTAAAATATATTTGTTGAAAGTGAGGTAAAGGGTGCAACATTTGACAAAAGAGCGTAGCATTTTTTAATCTAGTTTTGGTTTTCGAAGGCCAAATGCTTTGAGGTTTGTGGCAAAACCTTGAATGTGAGGCAAAGGATGTAACCTTTAACAAAAGGACATAGCATTTTGAACTTGGTAATTGATTAAAATGTTAGGATAAAGGGTGAAACATTTTTAACTGGGCATGTATTGTTGTTGCATGAGTGGTTGTTGTAGGATGAGCATTGGATTTTTATGGTCCTAGTACCCACTGATGTGGAATGAGTTGTTGCAAGACTATTACTTGTTCTTGTTTCACTAGTACCTATTGTTATTGTATGAGTAGTTACTGTAGGACCAAAATTGGCTATTTATAGCCTTGGTACATGTTTATGTGGAATGAGTTGTTGCAATACTAGTACTTTTTCTTGTTGCACTGGTACCTATTAGTGTTGTATGAGTAGTTGTTGTAGGACCAACATTGGATTTTTATGGCCCTAGTACTTGCTAATGTTGAATGTGTTGCAAGTGGTGGGACCAGTGCTTATTTTTGTCACACTAGAACTTATCGATGATGAATGAGGTGTAGGTAGTGGAACCAATGATTATTTTTTTCACACTAGAACCTATCGATGCGGAATGATGAGTTATGGTTGTAGGACCAATATTGGTTATTTGCTACACTTATATCCACTAATGTTGAATGTGGTTTAGGTGGTCATACTAGTGCTTGTTTGTGTTGTACTAGAACCTACCAATAATGAATGAGGTATATGCTATGAGACCAATACATTTTCTAGAACTAGTACCTATTGATGTGGAATGATGAGTTGCGGTTGTAAAACTAGCATTGGTTTTTTATTACCTTGGTACCCATTGATGTTGAATGTGATGTAGGTGGTGGGACTAATGCTTGATTTTGTCACACTAGAAGTTATTTATTATGAATGACATGCAAGTGGTGGTACTAGTGCTTATTTTTGTTGCACTAGAACCTACCAATGATGAATGAGGTATAGGTGGTGGTATTAGTGCTTGTTTTTATCACAATAGAATCTATTGATGATGAATGAGGTGTAGGTTGTGAGACCAATACTTTTTCTTACACTAGTACCTACTGATGTGAAAATATTAGTTGTGGTTGTGGGACCAACATTGGTTTTTGATTACCATGGTACCTATTGATGTTGAATATGATACAGGTGGTAGGACCATTGCTTTTTTTGTCACACTATAACTTTCCAATGATGAATGAGGCACATGCTATGGGACCAATACTTGTTTTAGCATGAGTTCCTACTGATGTGGAATGATGAGTTGTGGTTGCAAAACCAACATTATTTTTTTGTTACCTAAGTACACACTGATGTTGAATGTGATATAGGTGGTAGGACTAGTGCTTGCTTTTGTCACACTAGAACCTATTGATGATAAATAAGTCATAGGTTGTGGGACCAATACTTATTCTAGAACTAGTAGATTCTGATGTGGAATGATGAGTTGTGGTTTTAGGAATAGAATTGGTTGTTTGTTACCCATAGATGTTGAATGCGATGCAAGTGGTGGGACAAGTGTTTTTTTAACTGTAATACAACTTACCAATGATAGGTGAGTTATGGTGGGAACAACATTGGTGGTTTATGTCCTAGTACCTAATGAATAGAATGAGTTATAGGTTGTGGCACTAGTACTTGTTTGTTGTACTAGTACCTATTGATGTTTGAATAAGGTATTTATGGATTGATAGGTGAACACAAGGTAAAGGATGCACCCTTTAACAAAAGAGTGCACCCTTTTGAGGATCTCGTTGATGATGTGTGGATTGAAATGTTAATGCAAGGTAAAGGGTGCAACCTTTAATAAAAGGATGTAACCTTTTGAGAACCTCACTTATGATGTGGTTGATGGTATTTATTTTTATTGCAATGTTGGGTGACACCATCATAAGTAGATGAGATGTGGTGGAGTTTGAATGTCGAAGGAGGATTAATTTATTGAAAGAGAAATATGGTTGGAAATATGGGAAATCCTATACCAATTATAGAAGAGGTTTAAAAATAGAATACAATACCCTAATAAAAAAATCAATTTGAAGGAGGGGGAGGACACTTCCCTTAGTAATTAGGAATTAATTAAAATGAGATGAATTCCCTCGGTTATGAATGATGGATTGGAAGGAGATGAAAACTCTACCAAGTGTATAAGATGAGTGGAAGGAGGTGAAACTCCCCCAATTTTGTAAGAAGAGTTGGAAGTTGAAACTCCCTCAGTTTTGGATGAAGAGCTGGAAGGTGAAACTCCCCCAATTTTGGAAAAGGAGTTGGAAGGTGAAACTCCCCCCAAGTGTGAAATATGGGTTGGAAGGAGGTGAAACTCCCCCATTTTTTGAAAAAGAGTTGGAAGGTGAAACTCCCCCAGTTGTAGAAGATGTGTTGGAAGGAGGTGAAACTCTCTCAATTTTGAAAAATAAGTTGGAAGATGAAACTCCCCTAGTTGTAGAAGATGTGTTAGAAGAAGCTTTACTACAAGTTACAACCATGATGGTATGTGCAAAAGTAGTACTTAGACTATAAAAAGTGAAAATTTTACCTTTTAGACTTTTTGTGAGTGTTTATGTACCTTTTTGTAACTAAAAAATCAGGTTTGCACATTGGGGTGCAAATTATTTTATCTAAAAATTCATATTTTGAGGTGTGAACTTGGATAAAATAGATAGAGTGAAGTATTGTGAGAAGTTTGGATCCTCTGTGTACTATGTGACTATTTTTGTAACTTTTTGTGGCCTAGAAACTAGATTCACACACTAGGGTACAAATGTTTTGTTTCTTAAAATTTACATGTGGATGTGCGAAATTAGAGAAAATATACAAAGTAAAGTGCACTATGAATTTACAGACTGTGGAAAACCAGCAAGTGAGTTTTGAGTAGTTTTGGATGCTATTGTAACTACTTTTGTGAATAAAAAAATAAGCAAATATTTTTGGGGTTTTCATGAATTTTGATGATAGTATTCATCGTAACAATAAATAATAGGAACTAGTGGATTCTAAAATAAAAATGTGTGTCATAGCATAGAACCTTTTACAACACCTAAAGGTGCACAAAATAGAATTATGTGTTCAACGGATGAATGGTGATTAAGTGGAAGGCACAAAAAATAGATAACTAAAGGGGAGAACTCAAAATGCTCTGATGAGTCCAATATCCTCTTACAAAAAGAGGTTGTACTATCTAATGTGCTACTATTTGCCCAACTGAGTGTTCACTTAGCCCTTATGTATAAGGTATACATAGTAACAACAACTGCATCCTCTGATTATTTGAAAAGCCCTATGGTAAAGGGGATTTTTAAATCTACCTACTCTGAAGGTCCCTTCCAGTGATAAAAACTAAAAAACCGATATCAAGAGTAGGGGATATTTCGGTGATGAAGGTCGAAAAACCACTCCTAGGGAGCTACTATGGTGAATAAAGGAGTTAAGCTTGTGGAAGGAGATGAAATCCAGCATCACTAGTCTCAAGTCGGGATTGGTGATGAAAAGTAATCTTACCACTATGAATGAAATATGAGTGTGTGGGTGTGAGTTTGACTATGAATATTTTTGAAAGTAAACTATGCTAAGTGCCTTTTGGAAAGAAATCCTACTTAGCCTAAGTGCTTTTGAAATGAAATCTAATGCTTTTATAAATAAAAACTATATTAAGTGCACTTGAATGGAAACTACATATCCTAGTGCTTAGGACATGAAAACTAAAGGAAAATACTTAGGAATAACTAACCTAGTGCTTTTGAAAGAAAACTAAGCTAATAATACTTCCTTATGAAATAAAATATAATCATAGTGTTTAAAATCAATACCTTGTATCCTAGGGACCAATTTTTGAGGTAGATTATGAAATTTGCACATCCTTATACAAATTTTCTAAACCTCAGAAATTCAAAGGTGCACCTGTGAACTTAGCACTATGGCCTGCAATTTTGTAGGGCTAGGCCTAAAGTGCTTCTAAGGGCTTTGGTGGAGTCTATTTTGGGTTTTCACTACCTAAAATACATAAAAATAGTCCACATGATTTGTTAGTTAGCGATCAAGCTAGTACATGGTGGGAGTCCCACCAAGCATGCTAGAATGCAATCAATACAAAAGAATATCATTTAATGAAAACCACTCCTTTATATTGAATATAAAATGGGTTACAAGAGAAAATACTTTTACAACTTTTCCCTTAAGGCTACAAATGAATTTTCCCAAAGGGAAATCCTATTTAGTGGGGTTACAAGCAGTTAGATTCATATTTTGTATGTTCCTCGATGTAGGCGTGCTTCTTGCATGTGAGACATCATTGGCTTGGTCTATTATTTGTACATATTGGGCAAAAAAAATAGGTTTTAAGTATTTTGGGGCTTGCCTTGGTCAAACCCCATGTTGATACAAACAAAAAGACTAAAATGAGCTCAAAATATGACTAAAACTATAAAAAACCATAGAAAACATTAAAAGAGGTCATACTTACCTATTTGGTAACCTCATATTTTTGGAACTAAAATTTACACACTAAGGTATGAATTTCTTTGGATCTAAAAATTCACATGTGGGGGTGCAAATATTTCTATTTTTGATTGAAATTGCCAAATATCAAGTGTATACTATCCTAATGTTGGTGCTTCTATAATATTTTACTGGGTCACCTTCTAAAGTCATCTTCTTTATTGATAACCTATATAAATTACAAAGAGCATAGTGGATATGATGGAGACTCTAATACTAAATGGATTTTATTGATGTATGATGGATGTTGTATTTCTAGAGCAATTTTTGCAGAGTTTCCATAAGCTAAATTTGATCTCCTAAATATGGATAAAATGATATTCTATTTATAGAGTTGGCCAAGGTTAGGGGAGGGGCTAAGGTGTCCCATGAGGTGTTCCCTATGAGGTATCTTATGAGGTGTCCTACCTCACAAATAGAATTGGGTGATAGAATATATCATCCATATACATGCCATGATGACTTGGAGGAAAGTCTCCAAATTGCATTAATTGGATTTGAATTGGAAATATCTTTGAATTTGAAATTCCTTTTTATGTGCAAAAGTCTCCAATCCTCATTTATTGCCTATGAGAGTGTGATATGGAGGAAATATCTATATGAGAGGTGGTAAGGCTAGGATAGTTTAGCCTAGGCTAGTCAAAGTAGACTAGGTGAGGTGACAAACTTAGATTAAATTATGATTAAATCAAATTAAGATTGTGTTTAGTGATAAAGAAATTTTTGATAAAAAAATGTTGACTTTTGACCGTAAAGTGCTTTTTGACCATGGTAAGCAATTCAACCTTAGTTGAGTTATGATTGGTGTCGCATGAGGACATATGGTGGTTGTCACACAACTTACCCCAAATGAGGGTTATGCATAAGCACAAAATATCATAAATTGACTCTATTTAGGATTTTCAAGATTTTAAATTGGCTAATTTTGGATCCTTTCATTGGGGCCCATTCACCCAAAATTTACGGGGTGGAAGTTTTTTTGGGGTAAATTCACCCACCATTGATAATAATTAACCTATTTTTATTTTAATTCACTGACTACTTTCACCCCATTCCATGGAAAATTCACCTTCAAATTATAAATGATTTTATTTTTCCCGCCCAAATTGCCTTATATACTACCCATATATATACTGTAGTGTGTACCGATTAACATACATCTAAAATACTCTAACTCAAAAATATATATGAAACAACAAAAAACTTGACAAGGTTACAAAGAATTATCTGTTGACATAAGCCAATCAATTTTAGAGGAGTGTCAATCAACATATGACTATTGATTACAAAGAGTATCGATCAATGTAAGACAATCATCATATTTTGATTAGTTGTAGAGGAGTATCGATCAAAATATAGCTATAGGTTGTAGATAAGTGTCAATCATTGTAATATGATTGACATAATTTGATCAATTATAGGGGAGTGTCAATTGGAATATGCCTATCAGTTGTAATTAAGGATCGATCAACATAAGATAATTGATTGTCGAGACTATCAGCATAAGTTGATTGGTTGTAGAGATGTGTCTATTGGCATAATATGATTGGTTGTAGAGATGTGTTTGTTGGTATTAGAGGATCGGTTGTAGAGGAGAGTCTATCAGTATTAGTCTATCATTTGTAGAGGTTTTGATCGATATAAGCCGATCAGTTGCATGGATGTATCGATCGACATAAGTCAATCAGTTACAAAGAAGTAACAGTCAACATAAGTCGATCGGTTACAAAGAAGTGTTGGTTGATATTTGTTGATAGATTATAGATATGTGTCTATTGACATAAGATGATCAGTTTCAGAGATGTGTATATTGGCATAATATGATCGATTATAGAGCAGTGTCTATTAGCACAAGTTGATCAATTGCAGAGACACATTTATCGATCTAAGCCAATCGATTGTAGAGGAGAAATTGTTGGCATAAGCTGATCGATTATAGAAAAGAGACTATCGAGAAAATATGATCAGTTTCAAAGGTATGTCTATGGTCCTAAGGCAATCCATTGTAGAAGTGTGTCGATCAACATAGGGTTATCAGTTACAGAGGATTCATGATTATGAAAATCAGTAGAGTATTCATCTTCCATTGTTATTTTGTTAAAATATATATTTTTTTAGTTTCATAGGCACTGTAGGTGAACTATATGCAAGTGTTGTAGATAACTATCAATGTCATCTAGTTGTAAGTTAGGAGCATATTTCTTGTTAGAGACTACTTCTTGTCTCTTAAAGCATGTTTCATAAGCAGTGTATAAGAACTATCTGCAACTATGGTCGATAAGTATCCATATCATGTTGTGTGTTAGGAGCATTTTATTATCACATGCTACTTCTTATATTTCATATGTCATTCTATAGGGTAGCGTAAGTTAGTCTTGAGGGATGTATGCTATTTTCCTCAAATTTCATATGCATTTCCTAACATCTGAAGGTTTTTTCTTTACAGAGACAATGTCACCTACTAAATATGGAAATAAGGAAGGCCAATATTCTTGTAGAAAGACAATTTTGAAATATTTTACATAAATATAAAAATGGAGTGAGGCATCAATATCTACAAATTCTACACAACATGCAGGTATAAATACCTTTTACCATCAAATTTTTAATATTTCTCTCTTATTATTAAATATAAAGCCTTTATTTATTAATAGATAAATGGTTGTATGTTTATCTACCTCTTTTTAAATGCTTTGTAAAATTATATTATGTTAATTATTTAAAATAGTGCATTTTTTACTTTTAAAAATGATAGAGAACACCAAATATTGAATGCAGTAAATATTGTTGACCCTAATGTGCGTTCACTCAAAGATATTCCAACATATGAGATGAGACCACGTGATAATTTTCCTAATAACGACATTCAACAACCACTTCAGGAGATTTTAAATTTAGACACATAAATCAAAAAAGAAAATGATAGTACAATTAAAGTGCAGACCTCTGGGAAATATTGTATTCAAAAATATAAACATCAAAATATAATAAAATGGACTATTAGAAGGGATTTTAAAAATGAATGGGCATGGTTATACCCTTTTATTGAGAGATATGAGAAACAAATTATGTGTAAATGCATTATTTGTACATGGAAGCTGGAAAACGATCATTTATTGCAAAATAAGAAAGACACAATAGAAAAACATTATGGAAAAGTTTACGTCAAATAAATACGAAGTGATGAAATAATTAACAAATTTAATAGGTGGAATGATGCATCAGAATGTGTGCATGTGAGATATGCATTTGAATATGAAAAAGCAATGAAATAACAACAAACTCTCATTGAGAAGAGTGGAAAAATCGAGGCACAATTTCAAAAAATTAATAAGACTGTATTAGCCTCAAATAAATTACAGTTTGCTATTGTATATAGTATTCTAAAAAATGTCAACTCATGTCTGATTTTGCTGATTTTAAGGAAATACTTCAACTAGCTAATGTACAAAACCTTATGAGTTCATACTGGTTAGATCAAAGTGGTTGGAAAATGGCAAAATATCTATCACTGGTTGAGAAGGAAGACCTAAGAGAGAATGTGAAACAAGCCAACACATATTGGATTTGCATACATGTTTACACATTCAAAAATCATTTGAGACAACCTCATTTACTAGAATTAAATAAGATGATTGAAAATTGTAATGTGGAAAACAATTATAATGTTGTTGTAGCCTGTTTAAAGGATATTGCCGCAATGGATGATAAGGAAATTGCCACAAAGTTAATTTGTGTTGAAGTTGATGGAGTGGCTACAATGCAAGAATAAATGAATGGTCTTTATTTTAGGCTTCATACATCAATTGTCCCATATGTGATTCCTATTCATTGCATGGCTCATTGAGTGAATCTTGCATACAAAATTGTGAGCAAATTTGATAATGTCGCTAGAGTGTAAGAAATCATCCATGAAATACACTCATACTTTTCATATAGTACAAAAAGGTTTGCAGAGTTTCAATAGTTTTATCTAGGTGTAATTGAAGGCAAAAAATGTTAAAATATGTGGACACTAGGTGGATTTCATTGTTTCTCCCTGTAAAAAGGGTATTTTCATAATATCAATCCTTGGTTGGGTTTATGTATGCACATTGTAGGGATGTTAAAAAGGCAAAATATTTGCTTTTTCGTATGATTGACTTGGAAACTCTTCTCACATTATGTGGTATTCTTCCATTGTTACAAGAAATGAATTCTTTGATTAAACTTGCAAAGAAAGAGCAATTTATATTGTCGATTTTATGAGGATGAGAAAATAAATATGTATGATTATTGATAGGATTTATTTATCTAGAAAACATTTTGAGGATCCTAAGTTTGATAATTGGAATATGTTAGTTAGTTTCAATGATCTGAACAACTTTTTAAAGTTCTACATCAACAATAATATTTGTATTGCTATCCATAGAAATATAATTCATGTATATCATTATGAAAATCGATTAGATACACTAACAAATGATGTTGAACAAGTGCCCATAACACATTTTGAATTTGATGAGGTTTTTGATAACACTAAGAATAAATTGAAAATAATTGCAAATACATTAACAAGTGAAATAAGAGATCGTTTTAAGAGAGATGAGACACTTGAGGCCATGGTTATTGTTAATCCCATATTTTGGAATCCTTGTGGTGACCATAGTAGTAGAAGTGAGTTGTTTCTAAAATATATGGGTAATATTATGACACATTTCTCTAAAAGTATGGAAATAAATGACATTGAAATCAATGGTATTCTAAATAAATATCTTCTAAGATAATAATCAACCAATTTTGGAATAGCAATGGATAATCAAATTGTACATTTCATAAATACACATGAGACTGGTTCAATAACATGTTTCTGGAAAAAATTGTATCGAAGTAGTGTCTTACAAGATACTATGAGTGAATAGTATTTTATATGAATTATGTCAGACAATGATTTTGGGATCTGTTGAAGACAAAAGGGTTTTTAGTGCATTATATTTTGTTAAATAAAAATTTCGTAATAGGTTGGACAAAATTTTGGAAAATTGTTTGAGAATGTATGTGTCATTGTACAAGGTGGGTAAGTTTCCCTATGATAGAGCGTTGACATATTGGAAGTCCCTAGTAGAAACGAGAGGTCTTAGTAATACTATTGATAATGACAAAAATGATTCAGCTTGGAGTGATGATGATATTATGGAAAAACATAATTCACAAATGATTCTTGGTTCTTTTGAAAAAGTTGATAAAGCTTTGTATCAGCTTCCATAAATGTAAAAATTGCAATGATTATATGATAAATTCATATAATCAATGATTTTCTAGATTTGAAATCATTTGTAAAATTTTAGTGATTTGAATAAATTCATATTATCAATGATTTTTCGTATTTGATATCATTTGTAAATGTCAATGATTTGAAAAAATTCATATTATCAATGATTTTTCGTATTTGATTAGTTGTAAAATTTTAGTGATTTGAAAAAAATTATATAATCATTCTATTTTCAATTATTATACATATATGTTTTTTAATGATATGGACTAACTATGTTTTCAAAATTTATTATTTATGCTATAGTTTTGAGTAAGCCAAAAATTTGAAAACCATGTATACGTAATGATGCTATTTTATTGAATTAATTGTATATGTTGACAAAATATAGTGATTTGTGCTTTGAATTTAAATGTATGTATGTATGTATCATTAGTATCATTAGTATGTATGATATGACTCTAGAAGTGTTATTAAATTTCTATGTTGATAAAATTTTATGATTTATGTTTTGTCATTGAGTAAACCTTACATACATAACTAGTAAAACTTTCTTAGTATCATTAGTATGTATGATTCGACTCCAGAAGGAAAAATGCATCTAGTATATTACTCTACATATATAAAATGAAAATTTAAACCCATTCATAGATATATACATTGTAAAATCACTTTGAAATATAAAAAAATATAGCATAATACAAATGACCATACTCATTTTTATACAACAACTAGAATGACTATGAATGCACTAAAAATTGAAACCCATGCATAGATATATCCTTCGTAAACTCACTTGAAATATAAAAACAATATAACATAATACAAATTATAATACTCATTTTTACACAACAACTATAATTACTATGAATGCACTGAAAATTGAACCCCATGCATAGATATATCCTTCGTAAACTCACTTGAAATATAAAAATAATATAACGTAATACAAATGACAATACTCATTTTTATACTACAACAATAATGACTATGAATAAACTGAAATTTAAATCCATGCAGATATATCATTCATAAACTCATTTTAAAATTGAAATATAAAAACAACATAACATAATATATGGAAATTGAAATTTAACCCCTTCATAAATATCTCCATTGTAAACTAACTTTGAAATATAAAAACAATATAGCATAATACAAAATACAAAACACTTTTCTATACAACAACAAGAATGACTTTGAATAAACTAAAAATTTAAACCCATGCATAGATATATCCTTTGTAAACTCATTTGAAAATTGAAATATAAAAACAACATAGCATAATACACAAGACAATACTCATTTTTATATCACAACATGAATAACTTTGAATAACATGAAAATATAAATCTACACATATATATATTCTTCAAAAACTCAAGCATATTTGAAACACCATAATACTCAAGAGATGAAAATAACATACAATTATAAATGTAAATAGTGTAATAGTAAAATAATAAAAGCAAGTATCTTGTTTTAAAATGAAAATATATGAAATGTCATAAAATAGTCTGTTTGAAATATCAAATTTTGAAATTCAGTTTCATGCTTCAGAATTTTTTCTCGTTCCACCACTCATTTTTCCTTTTCAATGACTTCCACATTTTGCATAGCAATGGTTCCTCCATTGTATTTCCCATGTTCAACTCCTTTTTCCTCATACACTACTTCCATAATTTCCACATTTTGCATTCCAAAGTCTCCTCCCTCGGTCTAGGTAACAATACTATCAATTGCTCCAAAACTGACAAGAATATTCTCAACATTTTCCAATCCATTGAGAAGGATGTTTTCCTCTTTACCAACATCTTCAGATGTTGGTCGTCGAAATTATTTACCCTTATTTTTTAGCAGAACATCAAGATCCAATCCGTTGCAGATAATAATTTTTTGCAAAATATTATTTTGTCAAACTGCTTCTTGAGCTCTTTTTTCATTGCAATGAAAGCATTTAAGAACTCCTTTGCCATCCTAAGATAGTCTTGTAGGTTTTGAACCTGCTTCTTGAGATTATCATACTTTACCTACAAAAATGAAAAATAGTTGGTCAAAAAATATTTACATTTGAAAAAAGAGAATAACAAATTTTTTAATACATAAGTGACTAAGTCAAACCTCAGCAACATTCTTTGTAGCTACAACAACAACAACCTTTTCTTATATCTCGCCCATTCATTGTAATAAGCTTGGGCCTCACCGTTTATGCTCTCCAATATATTCATAATAAAATTTAAAATTTCATCTATGTAATATGTATTCACGTTCACAATGCCAGATTTTAGTTTCTATAGTAGATCCTCCATCTTTTCAGATTCATTTTCAACAATAGAAAATTTGTTATCTTTTTAAAAAAAAATTGTATCGGGCATTAATTTTCTTTATGAAAAATTTGGCCCGATACTCCTATTTTTAAATTTTGTTATATCAGGAAGTAGTAAATCCTTAATGGTATATTCAACATTATTCGAAACCAAATATTTTTCTAAAATATTTAATCTTTCATCTTCTAGTCGAGGATGAGCATAATGGGTGTTTGTTTCCTTAGGAGGATATTTGCTTGAAAATTATGCTCTTTCATTTCATTTATCTTGAATTAATTATGATACTTTCAAATTAGTGGGTGTGTTGCATTGCAAAAAGAAATCTTGATAAAGTGGAACCTCATCCAACCTAGCACCAGAAGCTTTTGGTACATCCTTAAAATTAAAATTAGCAAGAAAAATACAATTGAATCCTAAAAATATCTTTTATGCTTCTTTCTCTAAAAATTATTGTGTTTCTTCTCTCTATGGCCTATATGAAAGAATGTATTTTCCAACTGGGAAGCATGGACCTCGCATTAGAAGTTGGCATGGCGGAGGGCTGGGCTGCATTGATTTTTGATTTTGTTGATGAAATTGTTGTTGTGAAGCAAAAATACGACACTAAAGCAAATATGAAAGTAAAATAATTCCAATGAACAAGAGACTGCACAAAATATGATTTTATTCAATAAATGGGGGGAGCTAAGAAACTCCTTTGTTACAATATGATTTGTTCAAAAGAACTTATTTTGATACAATAATTATAGGTGCTAGGGTTCTCTGAAACCCTAGCTACAAAACAAGTAGTGTCTCCAATGTATCTTGCTTCCAACAGGGTGAGTGGGCTTCTGGTTATCCATAATCGGGCCACTCTAGCTTCAATAACTACTCAACAATCCTTGGTTGATGCTACCTGATCCTGCACATACAACAAACATAGAGCCATTAGCAAACAAAATGAGGGTTCCACAGTGTGAACCCTCAGAAATGCAAACTAAAAACCCTAGATCTGAGTAAACAAAACATGCAGAATCCAAATAACATCAAATAAAAATGCATAAAATACTTACTTTGTTGTTATGATGTTATTCCGTTGCTCCATTGCAGATTGATGGTAGGGTGCCCCGATGACACCTGATGATCTTATGTGTACGATGGTTGTGGGGATGGCGAGGCACTATGCTGCACCTATAGAATGTAGCAGGCACTGCTATGCCTATGGGATGAGGCAGGCACTCAAGAGCACCTATAGATTAGGGTTAGATCTATAGAAGTAGATCGGGGGATGCGAAGGGCTCGATGGATGAACGACAATGGTGGTGGTGGGAATGGGCTGCGAAGATGGCTGGAATCCAAAAATCCTAGGGCAAGCTAGGGTTTTTGGGGAAGGATAGGCTAGGGCACAATCTACTCACAAGAAACTAGCTCTCAACAAGGTTAGATCTCACAAGTAAATTAAAGCTCTAGCGTTCAAGTTTTCTAGGGGTTGAGCATTGAGAATGCTCCTATTTATTATCAAGCCTAGGGTTTTCTTAGGGTTTTAGCTTAACACTTTTGATCGTGTGGCTAATATTAAAGTGGATCCAAAGGCTGATATTAAACTTTAGGTGTGACACGGATTAAGGAAGATGGATGGCTGAGATTAGATCGGATCGGATGGTTGAGGTTAATTTGGCTTATAAATATATATTTTATAATAAATATATTAAAATATAATATAAAATATTATATTTAAATATAAATAATATAAAATAAATATAAATAAGTCAAATAGGGGTCAAAAAATGGTGGGAAAGGGCTAAAGTGGGCCATTGGATGGTGGGAAAGGCATGGAATGGCCAATTGAATGGCAGGAAAGGGGGATGGTGGACAAGTGGCTAGGATTTGGTGTCTACAGATGCCCCTTTTTGTACCATGTTGCGTGAAACACAATATGGTGCAAAAATACGAGACACCTGGTTGGGCTTTTGGGTGCAGAAGCAGCTTCTCTCTCTCGTTGGATTTTTGAGCAATAATGTTGAAGACAAAAGAATAAAGAATTTTGGAATTTGCGTAGCTTACCCCCTCAATTGGTGAATGAGATTACGGATGAATCTCATGAGCCAATTGAAAAATTTGTGCAAATGATGAATGATGTGATACCATTTTTTCCCCAATGGTGCGAAGGGGATTGGTGTAAAATGTGATATGATGTGTCTGTGTTTGCCCTAATGGATGAAGGGTTTTGTGCAAATGTGATGTGATGTGGATGATATGAATGATGTAAAATGTGATACCATTTTTTCCCCAATGGTGGGAAGGGGGTTGTGTCAAATGTAGATGTCATGATCATGTAAGATGTATCCCATTATGGGAGGATCAAAATCAAATTTTGGTTGCCCCAAATTTGGGGTGATTCAATGTTGTTGAAACATTTTACCTTTTTGGCATCATTGATATGCAAAATGATGATGCAAAGGAAAAGGAATCAACCTTGGATGGACTGCTAGTGAATGTTTGAATAATTCCCATAATTGGAACCAATCATCCTAGCTAGTGCCTATCTCTAAGGTGTTAAGAGATTTTGAATGATGAAATTTGAGTTTTGTCCATGTTTTAAGCCCCACGAACTAGGCCATCAATGACAACGGTTGTGCAAATTGTTCTTGGCAATGTTTCACTCTAAATATGAGGAAATACCAAATATGATTGTGATTTCGAGCAAGGAGATAAGTGATGATGATGATGACCAAGTGTTCTTATGGTAATTCATTCATCTTACCGAATTGCATGGATGCAAATCACTGCAATCACCAAGTATATAGAATAAACCACTATATACGAGATTCACTTGTAATTTTGACACGTGTTGGAAGAAATGATGGTAGATTATGATAGTGGAAGAATGTTGATGGAAGAATGTGAAAAAATGTGATGATGTCACCAAATTTGGAGTCGATTTGTAAATGTTAGAGCTTTTAGTGGTTGATTTTGCACTTTTCGGATGGAAACAATTGATTCGATGGTCAAATCAACTCCAATTTTCATGAAATTTTGTGGGATGATGAAGAATATGGAGTAGAGGAGATGAGTATTAGTTTTGTAAAAATTTGGAATCGTTTGATGTGTTTTGTAACTTGATTTGTGTATTTTACAAATTTATATCGTATTCAAAAAATATGTGTGCAAAATGATTTATATTTTCACAAAACATGATTTTATGATGTGCATGATGTGTGGATGAAATTTGGTGAGATTTTGAGGGGGTAAGCTACTATTTTGATCCTTTTTGTCTTCATGTAATTTTGGCGCTAGGCGCCCTATGGCACCTATGGTATCCTGTAGGTGCCTGTTGCGCCTAGGTGTGCTAGTAGGCAGCCATGAGTGCGTATGGACCATAGGTACCATCCCATACCTGAGTGCACTAGCTATAGCTATAAATAGCTTACAAGGTAGATTTTGAGGCTCATTTGTGCATTTGAGAGTTTGTGAAGTTGCACCTGAGGAGTGGAGTGGATTGGTGAGGGAAGTGAGGTTAGTGGAAATCTACATGGGAGCTATGGTGGAGGGAGTGAATGCTATTGGTGGAGCTGAGGCATGATTTGCCCTAGTAATGTTGAAAAACACTTTTTCTTTTGTGCAAAAATTTTGAAGTTTTTTTTTTTTAAATTAATACTAATGTAAAATGTTTGTTGTTGCAGTTGAGGGAGATAGAGCCTCGACATCGGTTCTCTCCTATCATTCCTAGGATGAGGAAGAAGCTTACGGAGGGTGATTGGGATATTTTGAGGAAGGTGGGTTTGGAGGGAGTGGCTCGATTGGATGTGGTGAGGGCGGATGATGGGTATCTCTCATAATTGATAGAGAGATGGGACTTGGATAGGGGGACATTTCAGTTACCGACTAGGGAGGCTACTGTCACACTTGAGGATGTATATCACATCCTCAAGGTGCCAGTAGAGGGTGTGAAGGTGATGGTTGGGCATGATAAGAAGGTGGAGATGATGAAGATGTTTGATGAGCGATGGTGGGAGGTGAGGATGGGAGATGGGGGTATATGCTATTTGAGCATGTACAAGGCTAAGGAGTTGGATGCACTCCCAACCTTGATCATGTTCATGTTAGCGAACATAGTGCTCCCTAATAGCATGGGGTGTAGGTTCCCTTGGAACCTATTGGGATTGGTGAGTGACCTACTCACCAATCCAAGGGCGTATGCATGGGCTCCTACATTATTGGCATAGTTATACTAGGAGCTATATGAGATTACATGGAGAGGGAGGAAGGGGATTGGATGCAACTTCCTTCTTCAGTGTTGGGTGTGGGAGCACTTTAGTGTAGCTCGACCAGAGGGGTTACCTTTCCAGGCATGGTAGATGGGTGAGCCCTATGCTAGGAGATGGGTAGTGGTTGAGGAGGTGCAGTCGAGTTAGGAGGAGCATACCAGCCAGTGGTATAGGGATATGTGGGTAGGGTTGAATTTGGCTTAGGTGATATGGAGGCCATGGTGAGGAGCCATGTGGGAGGGTGATGAGGAGCAGCTACGATGGGTGAGATAGGCATGATGGTTAGTTGGGAGGAGAGATGAGGAGGTGGAGTACTTTCAGTACTCATGGGTGTTGAGGTAGTTTGGTTTACCTCAAGATGTGCCGGATGAGCCAGTGTTGTACCAACATCGATGGGATGAGGTGGGGCTTCCATGTGTAGAGCCATGGAGAGTGTAGATAGAGGATGATGAGTAATTGGAGGTCCTAGATTTAGATGATTCTAGGGTGACTCCTAAGTATGCAGCATGGTTTGGTACCCAACCAGTATGGGTGCCAAAGGTGGTGATGGATGGGGATGCAACAGCTATGGAGTCAAGGATGACTCCAAAGAGGATGAGGTCTCAATGATCGATGAGTCAGAGGTGATCGAGGGGAGTATCACAATAGACTCCCAAGGTGGAGGTAGTAGAGGATGAGAGGGAGGATGATGAGGAGATGGGAGAGATCTTTAAGGTGGCTAGGCTATAGGCTAAGGTGGAGCAACTTTATGAGGAGTGAGATGTGATCATGTTGCGGGCTACCATAGCCTAGATGGAGGTAGAGTGGCTAGTAGATGGGGCTGGTGTAGGTGATCAGGAGATGGTCACGAGGCTCCAAGTAGAGATATTGGTGAGAGAGCATCAACATCAGATTGACTTACGATGACTACAGGCTAGTGAGACATATGCACACTCTTTGGAGGATTTGTGCATGGCTAATCACATTCCTTTATTAGATCCTCCATCATCCTCTAGGACTGAGTCATCGAGGCATACAACATCTAGGTAGAGTTCTAGGTCTAGGGCTCCTACTAGGTCTCAGGGGTCCTCTCATAGACATTAGCTTAGTGCTTAGATGCACTTTTGTATATGAGCCTTGGTGCTCCATTGTAGCCTTTTTGGCACTCATTGTACATATGATATTATATATATATACATGGATTTTATATTTGTGTTATATTTTATGTGAATGCTTTTATGTGTATGCAATGCATGTTTTATGAAAATATTTTATGAATGTCTTATGGATGATTAATGCAAGCTAATCATGATGTGTATGTGTAGTGCTTATATGGATGATTAATGCAAGCTAATCATATGTGTAATATTATATGGATGATTAAATGGCATGTATATGAATAATGAATGTAAACTATATGAGAGGAATGCATGATGTTCGAATGATCATTTATAGTTCAGAATTTTGTTGGCCATTTTTGTTCATTGTTTTGCAATCGGGGGCACCAAACTTGGTGGCGTTATACGGGTTGATCCATGATGAAGACATGGATGTTGATATGGAAGAAGATATGGATGTTGATATGGAAGAAGATATGGATGTTGATATGGAATACTGAAGGATTTTTAGAGACTCAAACATACTAGTGTTATCAACCAAACTCACTAAATGTTGTCTAACTTTCTTTAGGACCAATGTGTGTGCAAGTGAAGTTCATGTACCAAATATTGAGCATGACAATGACCCTAGGCAATCAAGAACCAATGTGTGTGCATGTGAAGTTCATTAACCCATTATGAGTAAATTAGGCATGACCTATTATGGAGAGGACCAAGAAGCTAGCTTGTCCGTATGTGTGGTCAGAGGTCTCTCTTTTTGGAAGAGAGACATGTCACCCCGCATGAGCTTACTCCACTACCAGTCAAGCATCTATAGCCCCGGTGGAGACTCACTCCATAGTCCAATGATCTGATCTTTAGGCCTTGGGGATGACTACATAAATTTCTGAGGGAAATGTAGTATGATCCTTACAACTTTAGGGATCTATGGTGTGTGCATAGAAATTGTTAATTTTGGATAGAGCTTTGGGGAATCGGATTCTCAACCGAAGTGTGATGAGAATGTGACCCTATCCTTACTACTCTATATTTTGTGTTTATATTTGGAGAGAAACTGTGATAGTGGTGAAAACCACTATTTTTTATTTTGGACTATGTTGCATGATAGGACAAGTGAGGAATACCCTTTTCACTTCAAGGTGCCACCCAAGTATGGTGTTATCCCTCTTTGACTCAAAATGTTTTTAAGATGTGAAGAAGTGTGGTTGGTGCAAGATTGTTTTTGGAATCAATTGACAAGACTCAAGATTTTCTTAATGTGAAAAAGTGCTTTTTGGTCCTAAAGAAAATTGGACATCTTTTTGGAGGTTGCTAGACACACTAGTAGTGGTTGAGTGACTGAAAACTTGGGGTTTATGATTTTTGAAAAATGGGATTGTTGGCTTATGATATTGGGGAAAATTGCATAAATGCCAAAAATAGGTACCCCCAATTGTGGAAACTTGACTTTTTTTATTTGGCCATATCATCACTACTATAAAATATCATTGAACGTGGGATGGGATGAATGCAATTTGCAAAATGAAGGAATGTAGTGGAATGCATGTGGAATGAATGCAAATGGAATATGTATGCAGTATGTATGAATGTAATGTGAAAAATACATGTAAATATACCTATATGTAAATGCAAGATGTATGCAATGGGAACATGCCTATGTGAATGATCTTTTTTTTTTTGTTTTTTTTTAGCCATGTATATATATACATATAAACATCATACTCAAAAAATAGTGCAAATGTGTATCGACCCATTAGGCTTGCGAATGAGTACCATGTTTGAAAGCCACTTAGGATAATCAATAGGAACAATGAAATTGACATCTAGAAGTTTTTGAAGCTCTTCCTTGACTATGAGGGCCACTGTAGGATGCATCCTTCTAAGCTTTTTTTATGACGGTTTGGCATCGGGTGTAAGGTGGGTTGGGCACAAGTGGGCAACGGTACTTATGGAAAATTTTTTCTTCTGGGGGGGCTGGGGGGTTAGGGATTGTTCAAGGGGATCTGAACTAAGGTTCACTTATGGTATCTTCAATAGACATATGTGAACCTTCCTCAAGTTGATGTGGTGTTGGGATCAGATGAATGTCATCTAAGATGTCATCCAACTCTTCCTGCTTATCATCATCTAACTCTACCTAAAAGACCTCGAGATTCTTGGTAGAATATGGAGGTGAAGGTGGAGGGGAAGGAGGAATGTAGTTGGTAGAAGCCCTTAACAATTCCTCGGATAGGACGAACTCTAAAAAGGAGGGTGGGGAAGAAATCCGGTCCATGTCAACAAGGCTTATGTCAATTGGAATTGGCTTAGATGGATTGTATGGATTACGGAGTGGGGTGAATAAGTCAATAGGATTCATACTGACTTAGTAGGAGAAGATGGATTGGAAGAATGGATGGGTGGAATGATTGGATTGGAACCGATGTTGAATCTTGTTAACCCTGGATAGCAGCAACAAAACATGAAATTAAATGCTATGTACATGCAAAGAAAGATTTTGTTTTTGTTTTGTTTTGAATGTTTTGATTTTTTTTTAATTTTTGTTTATATACATATGTTACAAATTTTGGCTTGGTTGAATGGCTCAATGGAACTCAAGTGGGGGTGGTTCACCAGGTGGGTCAACTTATTCTTGTGGAAGAAGCAAGTGAAATATGGGTTGATGGATGGGAAATAGTTTGAGGTAAAACTCATCCTATTGGGTAAGGGGAACAATGGGCTGAAATTCCTCTTCAGAATCATCAGAAGCATTGGACATAAGTTCATACTCTTCATAAATTTCATCATCGAAATCTAGAAGTGGGTAGGAAAAATTTAGTGGGTCTTCTTCTTCATTGAAGCTAAGCTCTTGAAGAGCTTGTTCAAGAGAAGTGGTTGAGGAAAATGGAAGGGGGGCTTTGTCTTCTTCATTGAGGCTAAGCCTTTGGAAGGCTTGCTCAAGGGAAGCGGTTGAGGAAAGTGGGGTATATCCTAAGCCTGAATGATCATGTGCTCCTCGATATGGGAAATCAATTATGTCATGTATCCCTTGTTCATGGGAACCTAGACCTTGACCTTGCCAATTGACTATATGGAAGTAACGAGATGGAAATCCCATCATATTTTGTATGTTGGCACGTCTTGGCTCTTTTGGTTCTTCGAGTGGATTTGCCTCAATTGAGGAATCAATCCCTCCATAAACAAAGTTAATACTATTAGGAGTGGAGCTCATATCATAGACAACACCTATGGTTAAAGGAGGGTCACGTGGGTGACCAAAATCCTTGGTTGTAGGGATGGCAAGAGGGGTAATGGTAACATCTTGGACCACGTATTCACCAATACCAGGACTAGTGATGTGGACCTCGACTTGGGATGAGGTGGTGGATGATGTGGAAATGGATGGCTCAGGATTGGAGGGGGCTGTGGAAGGTGGTGGGGAGTTGAATATTTCACAATCCAAAAGTTTGACTTGTGAAACATCGGCTGATGGAGAAATATTGGGTGATGGCTTGGAATTAGAAGAAGGTGGATGAGGCAATGATGATGAAGAAGAAATGGTTGTAGAAGGAGTGGTTGAGGTGGATGATGTGGTGAAAGTGGATTGACCTTGACCACATGTACAAGAAGAAATGGATGATTGAGGGGGTTTGGTGATGGGTAACTCCTCAAAAATAGGAGCTTTGGAAGAAGATGTGGATGGATTAGAAGATGAAGTGGATGGATTTGAAGATGATGGGGATAAGAATAGGTGGGTGGAAGGCAACATGGATTCATAGGGGTTTGAAATGAAATTACAATACTTGAAAGGTTCTACATCTGTAGGGATGCAATGGACTTGATCATCATGAACGTATTTCAAGCATTGGTGGAGAATTGATGGAACACATTTCATCTCCCTCATCCAAGGTCTACCAAGGAGTACATTGTATGCCATGGCCCCTTCCAAGATGTGGAACATAGTATGCAATATTTTAACCCCTACTTCAATGGGTAAAACAATAGTGCCAATTGTGGTACACAAAGCATCATTAAATGCTTTGAGGGTGAATGATGACTTGGAAATATGGGAAGGTGGAAGTTTGAGGTTGCTAAGGGCAGCGGTAGTGATAATGTTGATGGATGAGCCGGTATCAATTAGGACTCTCTTAAATGGATTTTTGTCTATCAGGGCCATGATATGCAATGGAGGATCTATGGATTCTGAGGTCATTGAATTTATTTCAAAGTCATAGAAGGTGATGGATGGCTCCATGCATGTTCTAATGCTCCCTACAAAGTTGTTGAAGGCATTAGAGTCTTGAGCTTCAAACTCAATGGATTTAAGAATTTCCATTAGGGCTTCTCTATGCCTAGGGGATTGTTGGATGAGCTCATATAGGGACAATTTGGTTGAAGCCATCTTCAAACTTGTAGTTAACCGATTGCTTAAGGATACCGCTGGCCTTAGAGGATGATGGATGGGCTGATTGGGTGGACTAGAAATATGGATTGGTGAGGATGGATTTGGAGAGGTTTGAATGGGTGGTGGATTTGAAGGTTGTGACACATTTGGTTGTTGGGCATTTTGTTGATTTTGCCTTTGACCTCTTGTGACCACATGGACTGCTCCTACAAAATTTTGGTAATGTTGGACATGATTAACTTGGTTAGGAGGTGTGTGATGATTATTACCTCCTACATTAGTTTGGGCCTCTTCATGGTTGGGAAGAGGTGTTTGAAAAATTCCCAAATTTTGATTTTGTGGAGCTAGGGGATTATCTACCTTCATGGCCCCCAAGTCTATGAGGTCTTGAACAATGTTCTTAAAAATATTGCAAGTGTTGATATCATGACCATTTTGCCTATGGTATGGGAAAAATAGATGTTCCTTATAACTTCTACCATGTTTGGTAGGGTCATCGGGCTTGATTTATGGTAAAGCCAACTTGTTTGTTTCATACAACCTTTGGAATATGGAAGAATATGACTCCGTTAAAGGAGTGTATTGGCATTGGGGTCGAGCATATTGTCGATGGGAGGGGTTTTCCATAGTTGGCATTATGTTTTGTATTGTGAGTGCTTGAGTTACCGAGGGGACCGCATGATAAGTAATTTATTGTGGTTGTTGCATGGGTTGTTGAGCCATTACGGGTTGGCTCATCACCACTTGATTTACTTGATTAGATGGACTAGCCAAAGAGGCTTGTGATGACTTATTTTGGCCTGATTGATTGCTTCTAAATTGGCCCTTGTTTTGCCATTCTTTCTTTTTAGGCTTAATTACGCCCTCTTGGATTTTTATCTCCTCAATGATGCTAGCCTATGCTAAGGCTTCTTCAAATGAATGATAGGTATGAAGCTGAAGCATCCAAGAGATGGGTTTTAAGCAACTCTTGGTAAATAATTTGATGATTTCATCCATTGGGAGGGAGAATGGCAATTTGGTAATGACTGCCCTCCAATGGTTTCCAAAGTTATAGATAGGTTCATCATCCCATTGTCTTAATTCATATACATCTGATAATGAAACCTTATTTTTGATGTTTAGGACAAAATGCTCAAGGAATAGGTCAATCAGTTGAGCAAAAGTATAAATACTATGAGTTGGTAGCTGATTAAACCACTCTATGGCATCTCCTCCTAATGTTTGAGGAAATATTTAGAGCATGAGAGCATTGTCGGTTTGAATTCGAAAGCATGCATGAAAAAATGAGCTAACATGCTCCTTAGGGTCCTCGGTTCCCCTAAACTTGTCAAACTTTGGTAATGTAAAGTCTATCGGATATGGCGGTGATGGTACCGAAGGATGTATTGGTTGATGGATCAGTTGGCTTAGAGTTGGTTTTTGGCTTGACATGCCAGGAGTGTTTTGCATCAACTGATCTATTTGTTTTTGCATGGCCTGAATCCTAAGATCTTCCCCAGGAATGTGGAAGCCTTGGATAACCTGATGATTTGGAGATGGACTAGAAGAAAAATGTTGGGGAGTGATTAGATGGTTTTGATGGAATTGATTGGTTTGAAATTTATGGGGGGAAGATTGATGGTTGAGAGAAGGAGAAGATTGATGAGGAGGAAGATTTTGGAAGAATTGGTTGGGTTGGCTAGAAGAAATTGTGATTGGAGGGGTTGGATTTTGAATTGGAGGTGGATTGGGGATGGACACCACCGAATATTGGGGTACCCAAGTTGAATTTTGGTTGGCCATGGTTGGTTGGGTTGAAACTACAGGAAGCGTAGGATTTACATGAACTTGTTGTCTAGCATTTTGATGTTGTAGAAGCAATCTGTTCACGAGACCCGATATATCATGAAGTTCTTGTTTGGACATAGAAGAAATTGACAAGGTTGTAGATAGATTAGAAGATGAAGGTATGGATGTGGATGGATTGGAGGAAATGGGCATGGAGCAAGTTGCACTTGATGTGGCAACTTGGGAGGTTGGTACCTATGAGGCAACATTAACATACTCCTCATACAAAGGATTGGAATAGGTTTGGGTATAGCTAGATGGAGGATAAGTGTTAAAAACACTTGGGTTTTGTTGGGATGGACTAGGAGAAGAGGGCATACCATATTCATAGGCAGAATTAGGATATCCTCGGGTGGGGTTGGATGGACAGGATGTAGCCAATTCTGGTTGTTCAACATAGTCTTGGCTAATGGGTTCGAGGACATAGTTATAAGACCTATAGATAGCCTCTACCTTGTCCATGTCAATTTGGATGGATGGTTGCTCAATATTTTGGGGAATGGATCCCTCTTGTGGGAGAGATGGGTAAATGGGCCTAGATGGACTAGGTTGGATAGAATTGGAAGGGTTGGCTACTGAAGTAGTGGGTGTGTTTGTTATATTTTCCATTAAATTATTTTGATTTAATATCTTTGTTTGATTTCGAGTTAAAACCATAAAATAATTAAATCAAAATACAATTTTAGGATTGTCAAATTAAATCTCCAAAACTAAAAATAGAGCTAAAGAATTTAGAAACAAAGAAAACAATCAATCCTAAGTTTCACCTTGTGTGGCTTACCTTATTCATTGATTATCTCTTTTTAGTGTAAATTCCTTTTAGAAATGATAGTTTTGTGTGTTTGATGTATCCTAATCTTGCTTAATGAAAAATAAAGGTGAAATACTATGGTTGGATGGGGCAACGAGATTCTTGTTGGTGATGAAATCCAACAAGTTTTCTCGAGGGTAGTCCTAAGGTGTCTAAGGGTAGATATTGGTGGATGGAAATGACTGCCACCATCACCAAATCTCAAGCAACAACTGGTGATGAAATCCAGTTACTACTATTTAAAGTGCAACGTGTTGTGTGTGATTAATTTTAAATTTTTCTGTTCTCTATTGTGGACAAACAATGTTAAAGGTAACATATTTCACAAATCTAAATTAGAATCCAACACATAAATGCAAATTTCTTCTAAAGAGTGTGAAGTACACCGCTTAAAACCCCCTACCTAGATAGCAACCGGAGGGTTCGTCCACCTCTCTGCCAAAGGAGTCACCCAAGGGCAGGAATAATTTTTGCATTTAAGTATTGTTCCTACTTAGATAAGTAAAATAAGCAACCCTTAACTCCTAAGATGCAAATTCTAATTAATGCTTTTCACTTTCAAATGCAAACAGAAAGATGCAGGAATTATTTGAATTTGCAATTCTTTTCAAAATAGAAAACTCAAAATATGTGATGAATGAATGCACAGATGCCCTAGATGCAATCTAAAATGAATTTATTTCCAGATTACTTAATGTGTGTTCATTTTAAGCTTAAAATATAAAAATAAATAGTGAAATAATGAAATACATAAAAACAAAAATTGAAATAGAATGGCTATAGGGCTTACCCGGAAGCCTAAGCTCTACTCCAAATCACTTCTAGGCCAAATGGGTGCCTCTGTAGGCATAGTAGAGCACCTGTGTAGGTGCAACAGGGCACCTGTGGGGATCAGCAGGTGTCGTAGAGCGCCTGTGCACCTTCTGCAAACTATCACAAGACCTTCCAGAAACCCTAACCGATGATTTTGGCTAGTTTTTTGCTCTAGAAAACCCTATAAAATGGAACAACATAATGAAATTAGTACAACAAAGTAAATCAAAAAGTAGAACCCTTGTGGGGTCCCACCGTGATCACCATTTGTGAAGCAAAAATATGACACTAAAACAAATATGAAAGTAAAATAATTCCAATGAACAAGAGATTGCACAAAATATGATTTTATTCAATAAATTGGGGGGAGCTAAGAAACTCCTTTGTTACAATTTATTTGTTCAAAAGAACTTATTTTGATACAATAAATACAGGTGCTAGGGTTCTCCGAAACCCTAGCTACAAAACAAGTAGTGTCTCCAATGTATCTTGCTTCCAACAGGGTGAGTGGGCTTCTGGTTATCCGTAATCGGGCCACTCTAGCTTCAATAGCTACTCAACAATCCTTGATGAATGCTACCTGATCCTGCACATACAACAAACATAAAGTCGTTAGAAAACAAAATGAGGGTTCCATAGTGTGAACCCTCAGAAATGCAAACTAAAAACCCTAGATCTGAGTAAACAAAACATGCAAAATCCAAATAACATCAAATAAAAATGCATAAAATACTTACTTTGTTGTTGATGATGTTATTTTGTTGCTCCATTGCAGATTGATGGTAGGGTGCCCCGATGGCACCTGATGATCTTATGCGAGTAGGCTCTCGTCTGTGGTTGTGGGGACAACATGCATTATGTTGTGCCTGCAGAATGTAGCAGGTACCCGGTGTTGTGGCTGCTCCACAACTAGCCCCAAATCTTTGGGACCCCCTTTTAAATTTTCAATTGTTTCAAATTTTGGTTGTATTTGGGCAAGCATGTTAATGAAACCCTAATCATGGGCTCGCCATGGGAACTATGGGGTTCCTTATTCTTTTGGTTTCTTCGTGTTTCTTGTAAAAAGATTGTTCATTTGTGTTCCCCTGTTGAAATTTTTATGGAGTATTTTGGTGTATTTTGGATTCTAGTGTTTTCTTTTGGAGTGTTGATTGGTTTGCGTATGTCTATCTCACCTTCTTGGTTTCATTTAAGAGGGTTTATTTTGGGTTATCTTATTGTTTTGATCTAGTTGTAAGCATTGGGTTGATTTTAAAGTTTAAATTAAATTAAATCCAAAGGTCGAATTCTTTCAATCCCAAATAAGCATCAAAAGATATATATATATATATATATATATATATATATATATATATATATATAAATGATATTTAAAACAATAAAATAATAATAATAAAAAATATAATATTAATATATATATATATATATATATATATATATATATATATATCATATAATATATTATATACTATATGCTATATATTATATAAAATAAATAAATAATAAAAGGAAATCTTTTCATTTCCTTATCATTCCCTATATTAGGGTTATATTAATGTTTTGAAGTCAATTTTAATGTCTCATTTTAAAGTTTGTTTCTAATTTCTCGTGTGTTATGTAGGTCTCGGCGTCACATGAAAATAGTGCATCGAACGTTGATCCATGCGGAGAAACATCAATGGGGTAGGAACAGTGGACCCCGTACAACGAACGACGTCAGAGGAGGTCCAAAGGAGCCAGCGCCACATGTTTCCATAGAGCAACAAGCCTTTGGGCATTATGGATTGGAAGGAATATCTTGAGAGCAAGGTGATAACCGGGAACCCTACCCCTATGACGTGGAGGATTAGATATCATTATGCGGGAGGATAAAACCAGTAACACATGGCCGAAATAAGCCCACACTATGGTATCAGTGTTATAGCATGCAATAGCAGGGGTTAGACAAACGACGATGCCAACTGAGGTGCAGACTCGCCAGGGAAGTGACAGCGTCAAGGTTGATAAAAAAGGATGACTGTGTAATGGGCCCCACGTGGATTGAATGCATATTTGACCTAAAAGCTCACCACACAAGGCAGTAGCTGACGAGGTGCTCTGGAGGCATCAACGGATTAATGTGTGGTCTATATGGCAGTGAACCTGAGTCCTAAAAGGAGCGACGAATGTATAATGGCCCACACAACACTAAGGTTAGGTAATGAGGTTGAGATTCAAATGATGAAGAGAGGTGTTGCATTTGTAGAAATCTTCAGGGTGGAAGTCAGGTCTGTTGGGGCCTATAACAGCTAATACACATGGTATCATCAATGTGCAGCCAAGGTGGTAGCGTTTACGATAGCGGTAGTCAAGAAAAATGACACCATGAGCACCGGACGCATTTGCAGACAGTGGTAGTAACGACGCTGTGGAAAATCAATAACCTGAGGACTGAGCAACACAGCCAGTCAACACCAAAAATAACAATGAGAAACGTAGAATCATGCAGGGGATTATCGAAGATATGAGCACCAAGTCACAGTAGAACACTCGGTGATGTGGTTGGGACAAATAGAATAGGGCCCACGAAAGCCAATCAACATGTTTATCGAAGGCTCTGCGTTGAGGAGAATGAGCACGAATGATAGCAGCAAGATTCAGATATAGAAGGATTTATATAATCAAGTCTCGGGAGACTATTTTTTGAAACCAAATGCTTCCATTTTGGCATGAACAACCTTTGTAAGAAAAACCAAAAGGGGATTACGTCTAAGACTACTGCATTTATGGTGTATCTTTTATGCATTTCTTTTGACTTGTATCTATCTGTTTATGCCATTCAAGGGTTACAATAGGTGAATGTCGAATAGAATGCACTTATGTTTTATCCTTTGAGTCTCGCACTTAGTCTAATCTAATTGTGTTTGTTGTGCAGGTTTGTTAGGTCAAGTTGTATTTAGATTTATCTCATAACTTAGGGTTTTGCAGGGAGGGGATTATTAATCAAAATTTGATGTCATTTTTTTTTCAGCTAACTTTGTAGATATTTCATGTTTTTTATTTTTTGCAACCTAGATTAGTTTTGTGGACATTTTAAATGATTATTTTATGATTCTGGTCATCTCTAAAATTTATGTTTTTATTTATTTTACATTGTAGTCATTTCCATAATTTCTGCACATAAGTTTGTTTTCCATTCTGGTCATTTCCAGAATTTCTATTTTTAATTATTTCCATTCTGGTCATTTCAAGATCTCTGCATTTTAATTTCAGTGTTTATTCTGGTCCATTTTCTAGAATTTCAGTTTTTCAGTTCTTATTCATTTACTTCTATTCTGGTCCTTATCCATAATTTTTGCACCTCCAAACTGCATTAAGCTAATTTTTAGATAAAATCAATGTTAGGAGGGGTTACTAATTTCAAATACACACTAATGATAGATAAAACAAATGGAAACTAACATGCTAACTTGCTAACCATTACTAAAACCAAATTCTAACTTAGTGATAGTGGAACGCCCAATTAAGATAAAATAAATCCACTAACTATAAAATGAACCTCACATTAAAGACATGGAACTTAAAATGAAGTGGACTATTCCATGCACTTTTACATTTTGAACCTTTTAACTTGAATATAAAATGAGCTTACTGATTGGGATTTAGGGTAAGTCAAACTAATGTCAAGAGCACTAAAAGGAATCAATCATTTGCATTTTTGAAGGTTTAAGGATCATGATTACTAAGAATTTTTTGAACTAGCAAGGCCCCTTGTTAACTGTCACTTGCATGTTTGAGTTTATTCTTGTATACATATGTATTTATTTCAATCCTCATTAATTATAAATATGCACGAGTGTTTGCTTACAAAAACCATGGAGAAATGGTTGATTTCATCTTATTTATTTTCAAGAGAGAGTTTTCAACTTAATACTATGATTGTGGTGATTATTTTACAATATGGAAAAATATTTACTCAAAATTTTGGTACTAGAAGGAGGGATTTCTTCCATAGATTTATGATTTAAATCTTTGTTTTCTAACCATTAATATGGGTAGTTTTGTTTCCACCTTATTCTTCTTGCAAGTACAATATTTACTCAAGTTTTATTGTGAGTGATTTGTGAGAAGTCTTTTAGAGCGTTAGGGTTCCCAAGATGGATCAACCTGAGTACATAGCTACTAGGTCTAAAACCACTGGGGAAACTATTTTCTAAAGTATTTCTCCCAATTCTATAAGACCAAGAAATAAAACTCAACAAATCAAAATCCCACCTAGTATACTTAATCTAGGGTCATCATTAGACTTGAGTACATCTAGTGGGCCTACATCCACTATTTCTATTGAGGCAGCTACATCAAGTGTATTTATCCCTATTATTGTGATTATTTATATTATTCTCATAGGGTCATCACCAGTGAATAACATGACCCAACAACAACAATAACAACAACTCAATATTTGGTGTGGTGCAAAAATCTCTCTCTTGAATATACCTGGGGATGTCCATGACATACCTAGACATATTGAAAGGTTGCTACCCAAGTTCATACATGATGATCCCATTACAACTGAGGATCATGTCAAAATTTACAAATATTATATGTTTATACAAGGTGTTACTCACGAAGATGTTGCCTGTCGAGTTTTTCTTGGCAGTCTAGACCATATGGCTCAGGAATGGTATATGAATCTTCCCATAGGTTCCATTACTTTATGGGTCCAATTGGAAGCTACTTTTATTAGAAAATTTTAGTTGTTGTTAGATCCTTACATCATATATAATCAGTTTGTGTCTTGTAAATGATTACCCAATGAGCCTATTAGGACATTCAAAGCCAGGTTCCTAAAGTTATATGTGAATGTAACTCGTCATTTTATGGTAGATGCAACTATGGTCCTTCAATTATATTTTGGAACCATAGAAAATTTAACATATCTATTTTATAGAATAAATCCTTAGGTTATGATCCTTGACCTAGCTTACACAGAGACAATGACCCTCGAACAACAAATGACATTGCCAAGCGAGGAGTTGTCTTAATTGTCTGGGATGGGATAATATGGTCCATACAGTCAATTCACCATGATGAAGAAGATGATGACATCACAAGTACCAACAATGAAAAACTTACCATATCAACAACCATACCCATTCATGTCCACATATTTACCATTTCCCACTTATCCTAATGCATCCATTCTACACACAACCATATTGGTAAACAATCATATGACCATGCCTAGATTCAGTGCAATAAAAAATTAGTTGGCCATGTTTGAATTCAGTGTGATCAATACCCAAAGCCTAACAACTTGTCCGTCGATCATGCTTCTTAAAAGTGTAAACCCTAGCTGGAACCAAAATGTTTAGAATAAAGCCATCATACCGATTCTAGATGTGGCTAATGTAAGAAATGCAATTGGATCTAGGACTACAGTACTCCAACCACAAGGGTCTAAGTCTAGGATATATGTATTGGAAAATAAAGTTACCAAACTGACCAACCACATGGGACACCTACACAAAAATCCTACACAGTCCTCTAGATATAACCAAAATTACAACCATAGAGTAAAAGCATTGTACAACACTCACCCTAATAATGGGTGCGTACCTAATCCTATAGCCAACCAGGAAGAAAATTTGGAAGATTTTAATGAATTGGATCCTTGTAATGAGGAATTACCCCATTGTTGTCAAGGAAAACATGATGCTTTGGTGACAAGAGAGTGAGGAAGAGGAGGACACTGAGGTCTTAGGAGAAGAAGATGGTGAAAATTTGGAATTCCAAGCCGTTAGATGTTTTGGGAAAGAAAATCATGGGTATTACACGAGGTTATAAATATTCCAAAACTTCCTCTACTCCTACAACCAACCCCTTACTTCCCCCTGATGCAAAAGGTGACATCAATCCACATCCACCTCCTATTTTTGAAGTATTCAAACCAACACAAAAGATGCCAAATTCTGATCAGTCCACTTATGACTTAGAATAGGATATGAAAAAGACTAAGTCTAATATCTCAATATTTGAGGTCGCCAAACTTTTGGGTCAAGAAAAAATTTCGCTGAAAGGGTTGAACCCACCTAGTAAAATCCATGAATTTAAGGGTGCCAAGTCTCAATTAGTTTTGAGAAGGGAAAAACTTACACAATTTTTTGATATATTTTGGTGCTTCGACTAACATCATACCCTTTGAGATTTACCAAAATTTAGGATTCACACCAATCCCTTCTAAGAGTAAGGTGGTACAATTGGATAGATCGATGATGGATGTGGTTGAAAGTCTAAATGATGTCCTTATTCAGATTAACTCAAAACCTAGGGTTCAACATCATATGGATATATTGGTACTTAATATACCCACCAAATACGACATGGTATTGGTAAGAGATTGGAGTAAAAACTTGAATGAATATATCGTAACAAATTCTTCCCATATGTGGTTGCCTTGGAGAGGAGTAGAAAATCAAATTCATGTGGATAGTGAACCAAGACTCAAAGAGATGATAATAGAATATAATAAACCCAATGAAATCCAATTTGTTGAAACTAAGTTAGGGGTTTACAATTTGGATATAGAAGAAGCTACCGAATAACCTCAAAAGGATAACCTTTATTGTAACACTTCGAAAGAGGAAATTTTGGTTTAGACTCTAAGATTCAATGGATCTAAGTCAAAACAAGGTGTTGGAGTTAGTATAAAACTTACATGTCCTGGTAGTAAGCCTATGCTTACTGCCTATAGATTATAGTTTCCAGCCACCAATAATGTGGTAGAATATGAAGCGCTAATTTTTGGACTTCAAATGGCCTTAAGGAAGAAAGTTAAGTGTCTTAAAGTGTTGGGAGATTTGGATTTGGTGGTTAAACAAGTTAAAGGGAAATATACTTGTCGGGATAAAATATTAAGCCTTTATAAAACTAGAGTTAGGGTTTTGGTAGACGAGTTTGATGCCTTCAATATATCCCTTATCTCTAGGAAAAACAATTGAATGACAAATTCTTTAGCCGTAGCTGCAAGCATGCTCAAACCTGTGGACCATAAGAAATGTAAAAAAAATTCAATCAAATTAGTGCCTTACCCCTCGATACCATACAATGTTGCCAATTTCAAAGTTTTCGATAGTGACCGACATGTTTTCAACTTTGTCACTAATTTTGGTATTTTTGAAAAATAGGGGATAGATTAAGATAAGAGAGGGCAATAAGAAAAAAAGTTTCAATGCGAAGCAACCCAAGTGAGGAAAAATATGCCAAATGATATGGATTCTCTAGAAAAGATATTTGATATCAGATATCAAGCAAAAAGAGGTAAAAATATACCACTCCCTAGGGAAGCATGTGATCTAATCAACTTAGGGAGTGCAAAAAATCTGTGAGAAGTATTCATTGCTAAGGAGTGTACAAGGCAAGAAAGGGAGTCTATCACTCATGCATTAAAGGAATATGTTGATTGCATAGCATGGAGTTATAAGGATTTAAAAACTTATTATTAGAATGTGATCATGCATACGATTCCATTAAAGCTTGACTCCAAGTATTTCAGACAGAGACAAAGAATTGTCAAACTGATTTTAGAACCCCTAATAGAGAAAGAGGTGAAGAGATTTCTAGAAGCAAAAATCATCTTTCCTGTTAGCCATTCCATGTGGGTTGCCAACCTTGTCCCGATGAGAAAGAAGAATAGAGAGATAAGGTTTTGTATTGACTTCAAGAATTTAAACAAGGCTTGCCAAAAGGATAATTACCCATTGCCTACTATTTATGATATTCTTCAAAAAGGTTAATAGGTCAAAAATGATGTCATTTTTGGATGGTTATTCAGGGTATAATCAAATCATTATCCATCCAAATTACAGAATGAAGACGACATTCACAATGAAATGGGGTACATTTGCATATAGAAGAATACCTTTTGGATTATTGAATGCGGGTGCCACCTTCCCACGAGCCATGGATTTTACATTCAAAGGGCTCATTAGCAAATGCACCATTGTTTACGTTGACGAAATTCCTATTTTCTCTAAGAAAAAGTAATATCATGTCAAGGATTTGAGGAAAGTACTCCAGATATGTAGGGAACATGGGATCTCCCGTAATTCAAAAAAATGCATCTTTGGGGTAACATAAGGTAAGATTTTGGGTCACATCATTTTGAAGTATGGGATTCCTATTGAACCAAAAATAATAGTCGCTATACTAGCCATTCCTCCACCCAATAGCAAGAAATAGTTAAGATCCTTCTTCAGTAAAATAAATTTTGTAAGAAAATTTATTTCAGGATTTGTCGAGATTGCCAAGCCCTTGAACGACATGTTAAAGAAGGATGTTCAGATCAAATGGACAATTGAAAATAGGGAAGCTTTCAAAAGCATCAAAGATGTTATCTCTAGGGCCCCTATTTTAATTAGTCCATATTATTCTAAACTTTTTTATGTCTATACTTTTGCTTCGTATCATTCTTTTGAGAGCATCCTAACTTGGAAGAGCGAAGGTAACATTGAAAATACCATAGCTTTCTTGAGTGCTCCTTTGAAGGATGCAAAGCTAAGATATTCTATTTTGGATAAAAAATGTATGTATTGTTCAATACCATCAAGAAATTTAGACATTATATAGTTCATAGTAAGGTCTTTTTCGTAGTTCCTGACCCTGATGTTAAGTCTATATTTTTGCAAAATGAACTAGGTGAAAGACATAGAAAATGGATTTCGACCCTCCAAGAATTTTATCTAGAAATCCAACCTATGAAATAGTTCGTGGAGAAGGTTTGGTCAAGACAATCACATAAATCTATCTGTTGATATCATGTCAACATTATGAGGTAGATGATATAACCAAATATGAGTGGTATGTTGATATTTTATATTTCTTGTTGCATGGAAAATGTCTATCACATATCAATTACACTCAATGTTGATATTTGCATTTAAAATATGCAAATTTTATGGTTAATTCTGGGGTATTGTATAAGAGAAACCATGAAGGGATTTACCTTCATTGTGTTGATCAAGAAGAGGTAACCCAAGTACTTAAGGATTTCCATGAGAAATATGGAATTGGATATGGATCAGCCAATGCAATGATACATCAAATCCTTAGAATAGGGTACTATTGGCCCCATTTGTACAAACATGTGGATGCACATATGATATCATCCCACATATGTCAAGTGACGACCAATAGAGAAAGAAATTATGCAATGCCATTACATTTTGTGGTAGAGGCAAGGCCTTTTGCACAATGGAGATTGGATTTTTTTGGGATCATCAACCCTAAATCATATTATTCTCATAAATATATCCATACTGCCATAGATTACTGCACAATATGGATTGAAGCCATTTCCACTAAGCACGCCACTTTAGATATTGTCATTAAGTTTTTAGACGATAATATTGTGACTCATTTCAAAATGCCCAATGCGATTGTAAGTGATAAAGACTCTACATTTTATTCTTTGGAATTTTCAAATTGAGCATATGATAACATGGTAAGCTTGAAATTCTCCTCAAATTATTACCCATAAGGCAATGGTTTAGCAGAATCCTCTAATAAAAATTTGCTATGTGTGATCAATAAATTACTTGAAAAAAATCCTAGGGATTGACATAGCAAACTAAAGTTTTCCCTTTGGGCTGATACGATAAAAACCAAAGAATCAATAGGAACATCTCCGTATCATTTATTTTATGGACAAAATCCTATTTTTTCCACTAATTTAAGATTACAAACATTGCATTTCATGAAAGAGTATATTGCAACTAATGATAAACTTGAAACTATATTGATACATTTAATGCACCTTGATGAGAAAAGAGATGAGGCTATACTTCATTTCAGTAAATATCAATATGTAGTGAAAATATGGTTTGATAAGAGGTCTAAAGTAAAAATATTTAAAATTTTAGATCTAGTATTATTGTGGGATAAGAAACATGAGAAGAAAGGAGATCATGAAATTTTTGATTATTTGTGGTTGGGTCCGTATCAAATTTTTGAAGTCCTAGGTGAGAACAGTTTTAGACTAAAAACCTTGGATGGAAATGATTTGGCTTTACCAGTTAACGGGCTACATTTAAAGCACTACATCCAGTCCTAAAAAAGGTAAAGTCCTGTATTATATGTAACTATGTGATGTTTTGATTTTTGCAAGTTTGATTTGTGTATTTTTTATTCATTTGCTTCCAATTTTTAATTGATGTCTAGCATTGTAGAGTATGTTTCAAATATTTTGGTGATTGGATTTTTCTTTAGTATTGGGTGTTGGTATTTTGGCCCATTTTGGTTAGTTTTGAAAAAAAAAAAAAGAGAAAAGTGAGATGTCAGTTATGTCCTCATGAATGTTAACTAAGATAAAGAGAATATGAAACATTGGAAATGTATTGCAGAAGGCTCCACGAGCATCACAAACACATTAAAGAATATTGTTTGAAACTTGGGATGTGTAATGTTGTCAGTTTTGCAAATTAGGGTGAAATATTTTGTATACTCCATCGCATTCATCTATATTTCATGGTACATTTCATATCTCATGAACATTGCATCTCACTTGCATCTGCATTTCAAATACAATCATCGAAAAACATGTCAAATTCTCTTAGGATCATTGCACAACATACACTAAGAAAATATTGATATTGAGAACTGATGTCGAAACTATCTTGAACCAAACACAATTTCATATATTAAAAGCATCTTGGGTAAAATGGTCAAAACCATCCTTGGTATAAAATTTGAGGTAAAAAGTGTCATCCTTGTCGGTCCTATCATGCAACATAGTCCATAAAATAGTGGTTTTCACCACTATCACAATACTTGAAAATAAAAAAATAATCAGAGTAGTAAGGATAGGGTCAAGTTCTCATCATACTTAGGTTGAGAATCTGATTCTCCAAATATTTGAGTCTTCTTACATCACACACCACTGATTATTAGGTTGTAAGTATCGTACTACATGTCCCCTCAGAAGGATGGGTAGTCATCCCTAAGATTCAAGAAATCAAAGTCAAAATCATGGACTATGGGGCTAACCTCCACCGGGGCTATAGAGGCTTGACTGGCAGTGGAGTACGCTCATGCATGACAACATGTCTCATTTAAAAGCAAGACCTCTAACCGTTCAAACATGCAGGCTAGCCTTGTGGTTTCATCCATAACAGGTTTAACCATTTTGGTCAAAATGAGGTAATAAACTCAAAGATCATAGTAGTAAGGATAGGGCCAAATTCTCATCATACTTAGGTTGAGAATATGATACCACAAAGCTCTGAGTCCACTTGCACACACATTGGGTCTAGATAGTAGCCGTTCATAACTGAGATCTTGATTTGGTAAATAAATACACTGCACACACATTTGATCCTAAGAAGATTAGATAGTTTTAATGTGTCTGTTTATGGTACTAAAATTTTTGAGTCTCTACAAAATAGGTCATTCATATCATAGCATCCATTCAATACATCTAATCCTGCATAAATCTTCCATAACATAGCATATGCATCCATGTGAAACTAACGATGGAATGTTGAATAGTTTTAGATGATCAGGAATGAATCCCTTTGCACACACTGAGCTGATGCTGAATGATTTCGATGGTTCATGTATTTTTGGTCTATCCTCATTCTCTAGATACTTTTTGATGCTTGTAATTATAATAGTTGTATTTTATATACTTTTATGTTAGGTTCTTACCAAAATGCTCAGGAGCGTTTCCCAGCAGAGTCGCCATTTGTTGTGGCTACTCCACAACTAGCCCCAAAGCTTGGGAATCTCCTTTTAAATTTTTGGTTGTTTTGAATTTTTGTTGTATTTGGAAAAGCATGTTAATGAAACCCTAATCATGGGCTCACCATGGGAACTTCAGGGTTCCTTATTCTTTGGGTGTCTTTGTGTTTCTTGTAAAAATATTTTTCGTTTGTGTTCCTTTGTTGAAATATTTGTGGAGTGTTTTGGTGTCTTTTGGATTCTAGTGTCTTCTTTTGGAGTGTCGATTGGTTTACGTATGTCCATCTTGCCTTCTTGGTTTCATTTAAGAGGGTTTGTTTTGGGTTGTCTTATTTTTTTGGTCTAGTTGTAAGCGTTGGGTTTATTTTAAAGTTTAAATTAAATTAAATCCAAAGATCGAATTATTTCAATCCCAAATAAGCATAAAAAGATATATATATATATATATATATATATATTTACTTATGTATATATGTTAAAAAATGAAAAAAATATATATATATAAAAATACAATTATTTATATATATATATAATATATTAAAATATATTATATATAAATATATTTAAATAATAATAATAATAATAATAATAATAAAACATTATATATATATATATATATATATATATATATATATATATATATATAAATAATAAAATAAAAAATAATAACAAAATACAATATTAATATATATAGCAAATAATATATTATATACTATATGCTATATATTATATAAACAAAAAAATAAATAATAAAATGAAATCTTTTCATTTCCTTATCATTCCCTATAGTAGGGTTATATTAATGTTTTGAAGTTAATTTTAATATCTCATTTTAAATTTTATTTCTAGTTTCTAGTGTGTTATGTAGGTCTCAGCGTCACATGAAAATAGTGCATCAGACGTGGATCCACGCAGAGCAGCATCAATGAGGAAGGAACAGTGGATCCTGCACGACAGAGGAGGTCCACGGGAGCCAAAGCCTTTGGGTGTTGCAGATTGGAAGGAGTATCTCGAGAATGGGGTGATAAGTAGGAACCCTACCCCTATGACATGGAGGATTCGATATCGTTATGCGGGAGGATAAAACTAGTAATACATAGTCAGAATGGGTCTACAATGTGATAGCGATGTTATAGCATGTAATAGCAGGGGTTAGTAAAACGATGATATCAAATGAGGTGCAGACTCATCGGGGAAGTGACAACATCAAGGTTGCTAAAAAAGGATAATTGTGTAATGGGCCCCACGTGGATTGAATGCATATTTGACCTAAAAGCTCACCACATAAGGCAATAGTTGACAAGGTGCTCCAGAGGCATCAAAAAGTTAATGTGTGGCGTATGTGGTAGTGAACCTAAGTCCCAAAAGTAGCGGTGAAGGCATAATAACCCACACAACACTAAGGTTAGGTAACGAGGCTGAGATTCGAATGATGAAGAGAGGTGTCACATCTGTAGAAATTGTCAAGGTGGAAGTCAGGTCTGTCGGGACCTATAACAATGAATACACGTGGCATCATCAATGTACAACCAAGGTGGTAGCGTTTACGGTAGTGGCAGTCAAGAAACCCAGCACCATGATCACCGGATGCATTTGCGAACAGTGGTAGTAACGACGTTACGGTAAATCAATAACCCAAGGACCGAGCAACACAACCAGTCAACGTAGGAAATAACAATGAGAAACATAGACTCGCGTAGGGGATTGCTGAAGATATGAGCACCTGGTCATAGTAGAAAACTCGGTAATATGGTTGGGATAAATAAAAAGGGCCCATTAAGGCCAATCAACATGTTGATCGAAAGCCCTGCGCTGAGGAGGATGAGTGTGGATGATAGCAGCGAGATTCGGGCATAGAAGGATTTATGTAATCAAGTCTCGGGAGACCAGCATGCATGTTGAGAGGATAGAATACCTGGCAGTATGTGATTGGTAAGTCATAGAGTAAAAGTGAATGCAGCTAGGGAATCAAAATCAGATGTGGCATGATGGGGGACACAAATATACACTCCATATAGTTTGGATTTATCATCGAGGGATGAAACAACAGATGGATGCAGCATAGCACATAGCCAAGTAGGGAGTTTATAGCAACGATTACGACCAAAGAAATGCAGAGTGTCAAGGTTTTTATGGAGAAGGCCCATGTATATGACTATGTCAAGGCTGGGTAGGTGATACATTTGGATCATAGAGGTAGATAGGTCATAGACAGAATGTGTCTATCAAATGAAAGCATGTACAAATGGATGTTATGAGGGAATGTTACCCTATGATGGGTAACGAACAGACAATGCGCGAGGGCTACACTGGTGGCCATGTGGCAGGTGATTAGACGCAACTAAAATTACCATTACAACATTCATAGTTGGTGCAGTTTCAAAAGTGGCATAGACCGGGCATTGTAAATAAACCACCAGTGAATTATGAGTTGGATCCTACCAACGTAGTGATAAAATAAATGTCATGGTGGAATGAAATGGGCTTGTGTCAGAAGATATCACCGAGGAGTATGCTCAAATTAGTGTTGTGACAGGGAATCTCCATCCTGGTGGCATCAGATAGCAATGAAGGCCTGCAAAAGATAGTACCCTACAAAGTAATCAAATCAGTAGAGCTCAAACATAGACCCCTCGCTAGTAAAACCCTAAAACCTGATTTTCCATAAGATAAAAACCTATCACAGAGGAGGTAGAGCTTTTTGTTGCAATAGGTGTTAGAGCCAATATGGGATACACAAGAGCGGAACTGAGGGTGAGCTATGTCCATGCGGCGTTATGTTACGAAGTATGTAGTTTCCGTAGTCGTAGGGTTCAAAGGTGCAAACGACGAAAGGTAGAGGAGAAAGAGGTGAGATTGGTATTGATTATTAATAAAAGGTAAAAAACCCACGGGAGTCATAAGGTTGGTTATGTAAAAAAATAAAAAAAAATAAGTGGTTTATTTTAGTTTGTTTTATATCATATGATATATAGGGGAGGCATAAGGAAAATAATCATAATGTTTGTTTTTTTCTTTATACCGTATGGTATGGGGAATTTTTATGTTATATATTCTACCATGGGTACAGGGAGTTATAAGGATATTGAAGGTTCGGGAAAAAAATAAAAATAAAAAATAAAAGGAAAAAGATAAATTATTATTTTTTCTTTATTTTATTTTATTTTATTGATATCAAATGGATGTAGAAGGAAGCAGAATAATGGAATTTTATTATTTTTGTTGATTTTTATGTTATTCTAACATTATAAGAATGAGGAATTTAAAACAAAGAGACACTTTGAATGCCTTAAATACCCAAAAAGGGTATTGTACAAGGGATGAAAATTTATGTAAAAAAAGACTATTTTTTGAAATCAAATGCTTCTATTTTGGCAAGAACAACCTTTGTGACCAGAACCAAAAGGGGATTACGTTTAAGACTACGGCATTTATGGTGTATCTTTTCTATATTTATTTTGACTTGTATGTATCTGTTTATGCCATTAAAGGGTTATAATAGGTGAATGTTGAATAGAGTGCACTTATGTTTTATACTTTGAGTTTCGCACTTGGTCTAATATGAGTGTGTTTGTTGTCCAGGTCTTTTAGGTCAAGTTGTAGTTAGATTTATCTCATAACTTGGGGTTTTACAGGGAGGGGATTGTCAACCAAAATTTGATGTCATTTTTTTTCTAGCTAACTTTGTAGATGTTTCATGTTGTTTATTTTTTGCAATCTATATTAGTTTTGTGGTCGTTTTAGATGGTTATTTTATGATTTTGGTCATCTCTATAATTTTTATTTTGATTTCTTTTACATTCTGGTCATTTCCAAAATTTCTGCACATAAGTTCAATTTTCATTCTGGTCATTTCCAAAATTTTTGTTTTTAATTATTTTCATTTTGGTCTTTCTAGGATTTCTGCATTTTAATCTCAGTGTTTATTCTGGTCCATTTTCCAGAATTTCAAATTTTTAGTTCTTGTTCATTTACTTCTATTCTAGTCCTTATCTAGAATTTTTGCACCTCCAAACTGCATTAAGCTAATTTTTAGATAAAATCAATGTTATGAGGGGTTACTAACTCCAAATCCACACTAATGGCAGATAAAAAAAATGAACACTAACATGCTAACTTGCTAACCATTACTAACACAAAATTCTAACTTAGTGATAGTGGAACGCCCATAATGAAGATAAAATAAATCCACTAACTATAAAATGAACCTCACATTAAAGGCATGGAACTTAAAATGAAGTGGACTATTCCACGCACTTTTACATTTTGAACCTTTTAACTTGAAGATAAAATGAGTTTACTGACTGGTATTTAGGGTAAGTCAGACTAATTTCAAGAGCACTAAAAGGAACCAATCATTTGTGTTTTTGAAGGTTTAAGGGTCATGATTACTAAGCATTTTTTGAACTAGCAAGGCCCCTTTTTAACTGTCACTTGCATATTTGAGTTTATTTTCGTATACATCTATTTTGATTTCAATCCTCATTGATTATATATATGCACAAATTTTTACTTACCATAACCTTGGAGAAATGATTGATTTCATCTGATTTCTTTGTAAGAGAGAGTTTTCAACTTAATACTCTGATTGCGGTTATTATTTTATAATATGGGAAAATATTCACTCAACACCCGGATGCACCTATAGGATGATGCAGGCACCTAGGAGCGCTTGAGTATTGGAGTTGGATCTATAGAAGCATATTAGGGAGATGCAAAGGGCTCAGTGCATGAATGACAATGGCAGTGATGGGAATGGGATGCAAAGATAGCTAGAATCATGAAATCCTAGGGCAAACTAGGGATTTTAGGGAAGGATAGGCTAGGGCACAACCTAATCACAAGAAACTAGCTCTAAGCAAGGTTAGATCTTACAAGTAAATGAAATCTCCAACGTTCAAGTTTTCCATGGGTTGACCATTAAGAATACTCATATTTATTATCAAGCCTATAGTTTTCTTAGGGTTTTAGATTAACACTTTTGATCATATGGCTAATATTAAAGTGGATCCAAAGGTTGATATTAAAATTTAGGTGTGATATGGATTAAGGAAGAAGAAAAATTGAGATTAGATTGGATCGGATGGTTGAGGTTAATGTGGCTTATAAATATATATTTTATAATAAATATATCAAAATATAATATAAAATTTTATATTTAAATATAAATAATATAAAATAAATATAAATAAATCAAATAGGGGTCAAAAAATGGTGGGAACTGGCTAAAGTGGGCCATCGGATGGCGGGAAAGATATGGAATGGAAAATTGAATGGTGGGAAAGGAGGATGGTGGACAAGTGGCTAGGATTTGGTGTCTACAGTTGTATAGGAACATAAAACATAAAAATAAAAATTAGTTATAAAAATTTTGAAGGTAATTTATGAAAATTGGTTAAAAAAATTGTTATAACACTTACCGATAGAAGAAGATACATATTGCATAGCGGCAGATGAAAATGGAATGTGGGCATGTTGTACATTTTAAAAAAATAATAAAAATAGTAAAAAATTTGTTTCAGCAGTCACTAAAACTTACTCCTCGAATATGAAACCTCTTGTGCAACTACACCCATTGGCAATGGACATGTAGTCGCAGGTGGAGGTTCTCGAGGATCAAGCGAGCTAGATATTATACATTTCCTTGTTGATATTCTCCTTAGTGGTGGTGTTGTTTCCTTCACAAGTGTTTTAGAGTCTGATGATTCCTCTGGATTATAACCTTTGATAGAAGTATCCCGCTTTGAAGAGGAATAGGATACCATTTTATGTGTTTGGTATAAAATGTCAAAATTATAAAAATACAAACATATGAAAAATAAAAAATTTACTTAAATATTAACAAAAAATTACCTGAACTTGATGTTCTATCATGGCTGCATTGGCTAGGGCTGAGTGCGAAGATGTCGTTACTTGAGTGTTCTACAAATTATAATAATATTCATAAAAAAAATAATAATATAGTTGCATGTGCTAACTATCAATGAGGGTAAATCATGGCTAATCACGTTCTTGATTTCCAATATGATCTTATGTGAGACATAGTTGGACCAATCGAATTGGTGGTGTGCAACACAACGAATCAAATATGCTAAGACCCACATCAAAATTTGTGTCGGTATTCCTTACAGAATGAGTCTAGCAAGGAAGATTTCACAACATGCCCAAAGACATTTGTTTTCAATAGTTGGTATAGTCATACCCCTTATGGAATTGGTGGTTAACTACAAAAAAAATAAAATTAGTAATTGTACACTAGTAACTAGAATTTAAATTCAATTAAATAAAAAAATAGTTATACCTTGAAAATATTATGGTTGTGCATTAAAGTTGGTCTCTAGGTATATTTTATCATCATTATTTTAATGCATATTTGGATGTGATAGACTCATGACCAGCATGGGGCAATGTTATCAATATGGTGATATCAGAGGCTATGAGAGAAAGAATGATGTTTTTGTTATCAATGATAAGATTTACCTTGCCCAGATCAATATTATAACTTGCAATGATATTCTCCAGCAGTTTAGTATCCATGTCAAACTACGACATTAAAACTAGACCTTGAAGACTAGAGTCTATGACCCATGACATGTTGTAACCCGATGTTGATAAAATTTTAAAAATCAAGGGGTAAACCAGATTTTTAAAATTAATTTTAAACATTCCAGGGTTGACATGAGATGCCATAGGATTATTTCATTGCGTACAAGAGTATGGATCAAACTATACAGTGGATGGTATGCAAAACTTGATGGAAAAGGATTCAAAAAAGAGGAAAATGGTTAAAACCCACTTAAAACTTAAGGTAAAAGGTTAAAATATAAGATAAAACTAGAGGAAGAGGGTTAAAAATGCATTAAAATTGGAAGAAAATGGTTAAAAATACAATAGAAAAGGTGAAACATAATTGTTTATCCCTTTATATAGAATTTTTGGCATGCAATCGACTCATGAATAGGTGACAATGGCATCTACATGCAATCATTTCATGAATGGTTGAAACGTGGTACAAATGCACCGTTGCAACCAAATGGATACTCGAAACTATTATAGCCCATCGACATAATTACAACCAATCAGTATTTCTAAAATTGATCATCATGCCTGCACCCGATCAACATTCTTGTAATTGATCATCATATCTACAATCTATCATCATTATTGCATCTGATCTTCATGCCTACATATGATCATCATACCTATAGTCGATCATCATACCTACAATCGATCGTCATACCTACAGTCGATCGACATTACTGCAATCGATCGTTATGTCTACATTTGATCAGTATTCCTATAACCGATCATCTACAACTGATCAAAATTACTACAATCGATTGTCATGTTTGCACCTGATTGACATTTCTACAACTAATCATCATATCTATAGTCGATCATCATACCTAAAGTTGATCATCATGTCTACAACTGATCATCATGCTTGTAGTCGATCGTCATATCTATAGTTGATCATCATACATGTAATCGATTATCATATCTAAAATTGATCATCATGCCTATAGTTGATCGATAATTCTATAATATAACAATATTTTTGTAACACATTGGCATATCTACATCTATTCGTCATGCTTATAGTTGATCGATTTAGTTGCGTGTAGTCGATCGTCATATCTATAGTTGATCGTCATGCCTGCATCTGATCATCATATCTGCAACCGATCATCATTCCTACAATCATTCATAATGTCCACATCCGATCACCTGTAGCCTATCATCATGCTTGCATTCGATCATCATACCTACAATCGATCATCATATCGATAGTCGATAGTCATACCTGTAGCTGATTTCCATATTTGTAGTTGATCATCATACCTATAATCGATCATCATATCTATAGTCTATCATTATGTTTGCAGTTGATCATCATGTCTATAGCCTATCGTCATGTTTGTAGTCAGTCATCATACATGTATTAGACCGATCATCATAAAGCATAAAGGCTAAAATCCTTTCATGTCGGCCTAAATCGTTTAAGTTTATCGTACATTTTTAGATTTTGCAAACCAATATTCATAGCCCCCAACACAAAAAAATTCACCACAGTTTGAAATTTTTTGGAGAAAAATAAATGCAATTCACCATGTATACTTCTACATAATTCACCGAGATTTCGAGATAATTCACCTTGATTTTATAAATAAATTTTAGAGCCGACCCCTTATGCATAACCCTGCCCCAAATTTGGGGACCTACCTTAAATTTTGATGTTCATGGAAAATTTTGGGTTGCTTTGGATGATTTCTTGATTAGTCACACTAATATATTTTGGTGATGTGGATGAGTTTTAGTAAATTCTAAAGATTTAACATGGTCATGCTTCATGGTGGATTGTTTTTATTTATATTTTATAGCATTGGCCTTAGTTTTTTGACCTCATGTTTTTATCATATCCCATTTTGAGTACCACATTGCTTATGTTCTTAAGATTTATCTAGTGGCCTTTGGGTGTTATATAAACCTATTGCAAGGTTTTATACCATATCATTTTGGAGTTCAATCCATTGATTATCTATGCATTAAATTAAAAATAAAAAGTAAACAAGAAAGTAATAATAATAATTAATAATAAAAAAATTAAAATAAAATAAAGAATTTTTTTTTTTTTAAATCATCATTATGCTTATACTATTTTGTATAATTCTCATGTGGCCTAAGTAGATTCATATTATCTATGTAAAGGAGAAGCTTTAAGCTTTTAATATTTAAGCTTTAATACTTTGCTTTTAATATTTAAGCTTTATTGATTTGAAAGAGAATTAATGTTAAAATCATATATATTGTGCAGGTATCTAGGTTACTAAAAAATGGTGATGCAATCTTTTAGGTAAATCTCAACCTGGCCAACCAGTAGATGCGGTATTGGAGTGTGGTCAATGTGGAGGCATGGATTTTGAGGAGCATGATCAACATCAAGGATGGTTTTCAAGGCACATTCACCAAGTGGTACGACCAAGTGGCACTAGCAAGCAGGTGTAGGAGATCGTAAGGTTGAAGAAATAACCATATGGATAGAGGCATGTTATCATTAATAAACTCCTCATGGTGATGTCTTGATATGCATGAGGGACTAATCCATAGCAAAAACAAATGAAATTACATCAAATTTGGTTGCATATTGCATTTTCAGAGTGGCTGGTATTCTTCTCTGCTAGAAATAGTTAATAGAGGAGGTTTATTTACTGATGCACATGACCACCCTATCCAAAATTGATTCACATTGTGTACTATTAGAAAACGTGATTACATTAGTTTGAAGAACACATGTTGAGTGGATAGAAAAAATGGATCAAATTTTTTAAGGAAAAAAGTGGAGCATGACAAAAAATTTTGGTGTTCTGGCATGACTGGAAGGGAAAGGAAAATGAAGCAATAACATACACTATTATGTTGTTTTTAGTTTTGAGACCACACTCGATAATGGAGGTGTCTCATGCCAAGGATGCTATACAGACTACAAACAACTAAAGGAATTGTTACTATTTTGTTTCACCCAGTAGAAAAATCTTAATCTCTTTGAGGGCACTCCTGGAAAATATTCTTAGATCACAGTCAAAGCCTTCATTTAAAATAACATAGTGGATGGTAGCACACCTACGCGATAGATGGTGTAGAGGTTTTAGTACTAATAAATACACTTGAAGTGCAGAGGTTTTAGTACTAATAAATACACCTAAAATGACACTCAAATTTTTCAAGAGTTCCATGATACCCAAGCAATATGTTGAATGCAATCTCGATATTCAACACGTTGGAACGCACTACCCATTTGATGAACTACCTACTTTTCAAAGCTCTATACTCTTTTTTCTGCATCAATGGCCATTTTTATCATGTAAGATTGTACATACTAACAAACCTCTTTGTCGATTATGCTCTTTGAAGGTTCTTCATGAATTTTACAAATGGTTATAAAAGCATTGACAACAAGGCATAATTCTAGAAATTTGGGGATGCCAAGCCCATCAAGAGAGAGCCAAAAGATAATATGTATAATTTGGCAGCTAAAATTTGACATATGAATCTTATAGGTATCCTTGGAGGTTACACAGATGGACTCAGAAGGCAACAACAACAGAGAAGAATATTTAAATTTGTATTTTGGATATTGATTTCATATGAATGCATAACGAGTGTTAATCATTGGGGTAGCCTTTGGTAAGGAATTACACATATGTGTATCAGAGAAACAAGCATCGAAGAACCACTCTTGAGGGGATTTGAAAATTTGAGAATGTCAAGCCCTCTAAGAGGAAGCTATAATAGAAGATGCATAAGCTGGTGTTGTTGAACTTTATGAATCTGGTTCCATCAAGGCATCACTAAACGTTATGAAATGGAATCCATTAGGTGTTTCTCCTTTAATTTTACAGAGGTAGAAATCATGCAAAAGAAATAATTCATTAGGTTTCTATTCATGAATACGATAGGAAGACAATGCACAAATAATCCATCATGGCAATTCTCATGTGGATTTAGATGTTACAAAAAATGGATGGATCATTTTTATTTTTCTTTTTTTTACCACGTATCCATATTTTGGTACTTGAATGAAGATATACATGGATGCAATAGTTATAAACTATATATGGGTGCAACAGTTACGAGTGGAGAAAATTGGTCATCATGCATGTGTCCATAGCAAGAATTACAAAGGGTAATAAAATGAATAAGGCAAATGGATACATGGAGGAAAAGAAAAGTTACAAAACCAAATAAGAAGAAGAGAAAAATGAAGGGTCTTTTGGGATTGTTTAAAAAAACCCATTGAATAGTAGGCAAGAAGGTCAAATACTTTTGGCAGGGATTGCACGTTGGAAATTAGAGTTTGTGGAATAAACCTCTCCTCCAAAGTTGCTAAACTACACTAATTTTCACCATTGGAAGCCATTGAAACACAGTAAGTTACACATGTATTTCTTTTAAACTCTTTCTTTTGGCAATATATTGGAAATTTTAGTGAGTTTTATGAATGTGGATGGTAAACTTGTCTATTTTTAATATATTATACCCTTTTACCTTAGAATATTGTACCACATTAATGTTGGACTACGTAAAGATGGGTCAAACTAATGCTGGTTTAATTCAATATATTGTGTATGTAGGTTTGATCTAAATTTTTAAAAGTTAAAGCAACATGTCCTTTTATTTTATTTTCTCTAACCGTAGACTTTTTTTATATCCTTTTCATCTCATAAATTACAAAATACAAAAAAAAAAAAAATTTAAAAATCCCAAAAGGAAGCATGGCAATTTCAAAGTTACATTTCAAATTTTAATTCTACACAAATTCACATTTTTTAAGGAAATTCGAAATTTCAAATTTTACACAAATTCACATTTTATAAAGGGAATTCTAAATTTCAAACTTTGCACTTTTTTCAAACAATCAAATCAATTTTATTTTATACAAAAATGGAAATTTTAATAAATTCTTACTAAGGTGATATTCCAAAGCTCCTACATTGCAAAGTTAGAATTTATTAATTTTCTTTTATGCTCAAACAAATATTAACAAAAGAAGATAAATTTTGTTAACAAAAGAAGATAAAATTTGTTAACAATGAAAGATAAAATTGGTTTAACAATTTGAGATAAAATAGATTAAATCACCATTCAAGGATTGTTATTTAAAAGTAGATAGATGGTCAATATTGTTACATTATTTCAAAATTCCATGAACAACAAAGTCAAAGCAAATCAAGACCAAAATAGACCCCTTATTAACAGGTATGTGCAACACTGAGGTATCCATTTAATTTTAAAATTTCACATTTTACTAATCATCGTAAGCAAGTTTAACACATTAAAAGGAACCTTTAGGAAATTACAAATATTTCCTTGCAAGAGAGGATATCTAGGCTAAATGCTAACTGTGAGTATGGTTTTGTAATTGGGCAAAATTATCACTCAACAAGACCCATAGTTAAGCATAGTAAGGGGCTTAACTAGCCCAAGGGTGCCAAGGATGAATAGTGATTTTGATAAATGAATAGTGTTTTGAAGCCAATTTGTGCAATTTTTGAGGGTTTTATAAATTGATCGGCCATGAAGATGAGGAAAGTGACAATGTGCAACTTTTGTGTGCCTATACTTTGATCATAAAGAAACTATTTAAGAGGTAATTTATCTCCTATATTCTATGTGTAACCATACCTTCAAACTCAAATGGCATCCTGCACCTCCAAGTATTTTTTATGACCATAGCCTTTTATCCTTTTATTAAACCCTCTTGGAAATAGGACCATTTCCTTGGTAATTTCTCTTTCTATACTCACCTTAAGGATATGGCACTATGTTCATAGATAATATACTCAAGGAGTGAGTCTTGTCTCCTCTATTACACAAATCACATTTTACGTTAGTATAATTAATGTCTTCCCCTCTATTTTTTCCTTATGATCATAGAACCATCTCCTTCTAATATATTTTGATGTTAGCTCACACCTCTTGGTACATTCAAAATACACCACAAAATAGCTTTCCATTATGTGTAGCTTCAATCCTAGCAGGTGTATTTCCAAGAAGTTGCTTTATTTTTATAGGATTTTTAGCACCTAAATATTGTATCCATATATGTAATTGCCCTCTTGATACATTAATCATCATCATAATTCAATATTTTTATTGACTCATTACATGTGCTCTCTAGTGGGATTGGAATTATTCACTCCTTCCAGGTTGACATTCAATATTTTGCATACCAGTCTGATGTGGGTAGGGAATTCCATCATACAAGATGCCATTTTTATCTCATGTAATCCTTTGTTCACTTATACTTTTCACCTTCATCATGAAAATAAGATATGTAGGTAAGGTAAGCCATGTTCTTAACATGCCTACCTCCATATACTTGTTAGCAATAGACTACATTATCCATATGTCTTGTTGATTTGATGATCCCTTTTTTTATCTCATTATTCATATTTCTATTTCTTTTAGATATCATATTTTTGTTTATCACTATTCATATTGATCATATAACCCTTCTATAAACACTACAAATCATGTCACAAAGATCATTATTTTTGTTCAATATTGGCTTTGGTTATATTGATCCCATGCAACCTATGCTAATATTGGTCACACAAGCCATTGTATTTGTTAACGTTGATCTTGATCTCATTGGACCCATGTGACCTATGTTGATATTGGTCCCATAGGCCATTAAATTGGTCAATTTTGATCTCAATCACATTGGTCCCATGTAACCTACATTGATCTTGGTCACACAAACCACTTCATAGGTCAATATTGATTTCAATCACACTAGTCTTATGCAATTTATGCTGATATTTATAACAAAAACCACTATATTGATTAATGTTTATCCTAGGCGTATTAGTCCCACATGACTTACACTAACCTTAATCATATAGAACATAGCTTTTTAGTTTAGGTTGATCTTGGTCACATTGTTCATATGATCTATGATGACCTTGATCCCACAAACCATAATGTTTTGGCTTACCCTAATCATTATCACATTGATACCATGTAACCTACACTAATCTTGATTATACAATCCATGCATAATTTTTTTCCTTGTTTATACCATTTGCATCCTATAATATTTGTAGTATCTCACGATCTATTATTCTTCTTCTCTCATCACTTGTCATTTTAATCCATGGATAATTTATCATTTATTATTCATGTCAAATTATTTGTAGATTAATATAGAAAAATTCATCATCTAATATAGTTTTCCATGCATCACATAATATCATTTATCTAATCAAAATTATTATTAGTATCTCATCAATATTACATAGCTCTAGATGAACCAGTGTGCCACACTCTAAAAAATTGGTACACTTGGCCATCTACATAATCTATCAAGAAGAGCTTCAAAATCCAAAATTGGAACTTCTCTATCACCCTAGCTCTATGAGCCACCCTCACCTTCCCCTCCTACTATTTACCATAGTTAGAGTGGTAGCATATCCATATATAAAGACATTTTCCATGTCCTCAATCGACTTCTACTTCTACTCTATGAGTGAAAGGTTGATAGCCATGACTATCTGTGTTCCTTTTATATGACCTAATGATAAATGGTAAAATAATATATGTCCTTATCCCTCTATAGACCTATTATTTAGACTACACTATCTCCTCCATTTCTTACTCCATATCATCCCTCATGAATATGATCACCTACTTCTACCTCTTGTTGGTCCTAAGTGCAAACTCCTTAGATCTATTTTTTTATCTCTCTAGCTATAGCTTGGTCACCTCTCCCTATATCTTATTTGACATAGCTTGATAAATGTCACACTTAGTAGTCATTTTATATAACTTCACCCTTAGATCAACCATCCTCCAGACCCAGTCTACCTACACTCGATCCCTCTTAAATATGACTATTCATAACTATGTATAGAAGTCAGATAGGGCTTACCTATAGCTCTTCATATAATTAACCTGTATATACTCATGACCTCTAGTTTAAGCCTCTAGACATCTACCCTCTATGAAAGGATATGCATTTTTCGAACCTACTCTAGGAGCTCCTTAATGCTCACTAAAACCATGTCTACAATCTCATTTGACAATTTTTTCTAAGTATAAAATATTGCCAGAAACTCTAAGGTGATGATGTCATAAACAAGTATGAAAATATCTGGCATTATGTAGCTAAAATAAAAACAATAAAAATTGAAATTTTGGCTAAGGAAAGAAGGCTTGCCATAATTTTTAGATGTTCATGTCAATAAAGGAGCATTTAAATTATAGTGTCTAGCATTGAAGTAAAAGGAAAAGAAATAAAGTAGATTGGCTATATAGTGATGAACATGTCAGAAATATAGCATAAATAGTTATACATGACTTGAAAAATAATTCAACATAGTAGCAAAGTCTATTGGGTACAATAAATTTAAGCTATAAAGCAAATGCAATGTCAAATAGTTTTGAATCCTTATGTTAGCAAGTGTATCATAAAAACCTTGTACAACAAAATAATAGAGCAAAACATTCTAAGGCATGGAATTCATCTAGCACCCAATATCAAATGGGCTTCACCAAGCTAAAATATCAAAGGAGCACCTAGCATTTTAATTGTTTATGTTCTCCTAGGGTGCATAAATATCAAATAGAGAAATGAAGTACCATGTGCCCAACAAAATAAGAAGCAAAGATGAAAGGGAAAAAAAATAGAAAGAAGATATTTAAGTGTGTGCTTTTTAGAAGGACTAGTTGGAGTACCTAAGTGTGCTTTTGAGAAACAAAATATATTTTCACAGTATCTTAACAGTTTTAAGATACCATAACTTATACTTGTATTACTATAGTTAAGATAATAGTGGGACAAATAAAGTAGAATAAACTTGTTAGAATATCCAGTGCACTATATGAAGACATAGTAGTAGCTAATCCCTAGGATAAAACAAGGGCAATCCACATCAACACCATGATGCCAAATCGGTTGCCACAAAATGAGATGGAGAAGATGCACATGTATTTCAATATCCTGTTGAGACTGTAACCCACTCTGAGAATAATGATGTTAGGATAACTAAATGTATTGTAAATCTATATATACTAGAATGTAATACATTATTATAGTTGGCTCTTTAGCATTTATAATTGCATAACTGTATGATTGAGTTTTTATACCTCTTGAAATAATATTGGATTGTTGTCTAGCCTCTTGCTCAATTCTTTTGCAAAATATGTATGTATGTCTCACTAAGTCCTTAAACATTTCTATTAAAGATATGAATGAATAATTATATTATAGTTATTATACTTTCTATATTTCACCCTAGATTTAATATTCTGCTTTTAGAATAAATTAATAATACTAAGATATTATTTTTATTAATTTTTAAGCATAAGGAAAGTAAGTTAGTCTATTATAAATTTTATTCTAAATTCATATTGTGAGACTCTCTAGTCTATGTCTCTTGATGTTGCTAAATCTACACCACTTACATATTAGCTTCTAACCCTTTGTAATTATGACTTTAGTATGCAACTCCATTTTAGTTATATTAGCTAGGATAAAAGGAAATGGTCTTCTTTGGAGGTTGACTTAGATAGCTTATTTTTAATACATCCAATATTGATCCAATGAGGGTACAATTCATCCACTTAGGCAAATTTTGAACTAATCATTTTTTGCCATACCCAATGGGAAAAAAATATCATATTACTATTTGGGTAGAAGTTTTGTGATATTTTGCTCTAAAAAATCAAAATCCAATCACCTAATGACTATGCTAAAACAACATTTTAAAGAAATATAACTACCATTTATATTGTAAGCTTATGTTCATATGAGCAACAACAATGAAACTTGAAGAACTAATATTATTTATAAAATTACCTCCTTTAGAAATTAGAAAACATAAATCCACATAATCTCCTACATCACCATATTTTATAAGATCTATAGAAATCCAAGTATCTACTCACTTCACATTTCCAACATTAGTCCACTTAGCTATATCCGAGAAAATAGCTCAAAAATAGCCTTTAAAAAACTCCCCAAACTAAAATAATATAGGACCACTAAATCTGGTCAATTAGAATTCCATTTCTCTTGTAGCTCTTAAAGTTTTTCCAATATATGATATTATTAGAAACATAGCCTATGGAAATATGTAGCATCACTAGCCACAATCCATAATATTCATGGTGAATATGTTATCATAATATTGTTAATCATATTATTAAAAGGAAATATGTTGTATTAGTACCATATCCTTATATGGTTGCATCAATTTATGGACACAACTTTTTGATAGATTGGTACAAGAATTCAATGAAAAAGTAGATTCATTTTCATTATTAACCTATTTTACCACCATTCAAAGGCACCCACAAGAGGTAGTAATGGATTTCAACATCAAATTTAGCAAAACATGGAAAAGAGTGCCATAAGAAATCGGGCCAATATATGCCCAAGCACTATATTATTATTTACATACCTTCAACACAAAGCTAGGCTTGGTGATATAATAGTCTTATGTGTTGACATTTTAAAAAATATATCAAGAAATTGTAGTAGTAAAAAGTACTTTAATAGCTATAGGTAGACTTCCTCCCAAGAATATCATGCTAATTCTTCTAGAAATACCCCATCTAGATCTTGATAAATAGACACAAATCACAATCACTCTTCTACCCAATGTATCTATGAAACCTGCACCCAGATTTCTAACACTACCAACTGGAACATTGTCTTCATATTCCACTATACCTGCATTACCACCCCTTGTGTCTCAAACTACTAGTATGAATGACATCATGATAATATTAAAAAATCTAACTAATGAGATCACCACCATGAAAATGAGAGACACTAAGAGAAATTTCCATCCAAGGAGATTTCCATACTTGGTAAATGATCAAAGAGCTTCTACTAACAATGCAGGAACAAAGCCTAATGTAGTGTATAATAATTAGGAAGAAAGTATTACCTCAGTATCAAAATAAAAATTTTAGTGTTCAACTTGCAATGATCCACATGGTGAGAGCACATGCATGCTTCACCATCATCAAATGTAAAATTTGGTAGTTGAAAGGTAGATAGAGCACAAAAGGTTAGATAAAAATGTTATGAAAATAAGAACAATATTTAATGGTGTAAGAAGAAGAGCCAATTTTAGTGTTGACATAATTAGAAAATAAGCCATTATAGGTAGACCCAAAAAAACTAGAGCCATTCAAGGTTCCTACATGATAAAGAAAACATCTAGAAAAAGTAAAACATCAAGCTACATAGTAAACAAAACAACCCACAATAGAGCTTCCAAAATAATATCATAAACCTATGCAAGCGAGAAAGGCTAAAAATCAAGAGTAGGATAGAAATAGGCTCTCGTATCCTTTTATCACTAAGCAACAAAGGATTGAAGCAACACAAGAATACAAAAAGAAATTCAATGACCCAAATAAAATGGAAAATAAGTAGTCAAAGTCCCCTAGCTTCAAAATTATCAATGAGCTAAATAAGACACCATCCAAAGCCAATATGTATGATGCTTTAATGATTTTAGGATAAATTGTTCTTCTCCAAGCATTACTAAAATCCATCAGGATAGAGGATCAATAATAGCTAGAACATAATCTAGAATTAGGTAAACTTGCTCCAAGAGTAGGGAAAAATAGATCACCACATTTCTACATGTCCTTGCATGTTGAATGTTGGGTTTTGCACAACTACATGGTGGATTCTAGAGAAACAACAACAATTATACCAAAAACTATATATAAAGCAATGGACATAGAATACACTCATTCTTGTCCTAGAGTGTTACAGTTGGATAGAACACTAGTTAAAACAATTGGATTCATCAAAGACATACATATGGTGCTACATATGATGCCTAAAATAACAATAATACAAGAAGTGGTTGTGGTATATTTAGAGCCTTACTTTGGTATTTGGCTATCCTATGAGTTTACAACTAAATTAGGTGGATATTTTTCCTTGGATTATTCACACATAGAAATTCCACACAAGGACAAAAAGGTTAAATTATTTGTTGAACAACCATCCACCTATATTATAGGGAAGCTTGATGATGACGTGCAACAAAATAATAACATTGGAATGATTAGTGAGGAAATTAATCCAATGGAGAAAATCGTAGATGAATTATAGACTAAAGATCAATTCTCATTTAATAATTTTAATGCTATGGTTGAAATAGGGATTGGTACCTATTCTATTTAAAACTCGTAAAATATAAAATATTTATCATAAAAAAATGATATAGCATGTAGAATGAGATATGGAATCTCCATTTTGATGGATATAGGTATAAAAATGGTGTTGGAGCAGATATTGTGTTGATTTTACCATCTAGAGAAGTTTAAATATTATCATATAGGCTTACTTGGAGTTGTGCCAACAATGCAATAAAGTATGAAGCATTATATATTGAGCTCAAATAAGTAGATAATATGAGAATCAAATTATTAATAATATATGGATACAGGGTTATGCATAAGAGGATGGACTCAAAATACACTTGAAAAGAATGGTGAATACTAATCGAAATCAAGGTGAATCATGGCAAATCCTAAGAAAATCAAATCAATCATATTCACACCAAAAATTGAGGTATTTTAAGCCCTAAAAATTAAGGTCATATTTAGGATATATTTTGACCTACTAAATCACCTTATAGCTTCATAAAACCACCACCATTAGATTAGGATCGAAAAGAGCTTTCCAAAGAGTACAAATATACCTATTTTTGGATATATATATATGATGAATTGACCCTAAGAAAAAAATGGTATAAATTTTTTTATGTGAATAGGCCAACATCGAGGGTCCTCATATTCACTAGTTTCTAATTTTAAAAATTCTAATATTCACCCAATTTGTGAATATTCACAATTATGCATAACCTTGTATGGAGATTCTAAATTAGTGGTAAATCAAGTTATAAAAAATTTCAAGAGTAAGAAACATTATATGAAAGCTTACTGAAATACAGTATAGGACCTTATCAAGAGCTTTGATGCATTGAACATAAAAACAATCCTGGAGAACTGAATGTGCAAGTTGATACATTGGATTCTCATGGAGTTAATTTTTGTCTAGCATATAATTTAAGTAAAAACTTAAGATATGTCACATTGGCATTTAGGCCCTCTATGTTAGATAAAGAAACCTTGTAGTAAGTATTTGATAATGACATATAGATAGTATATTTCTTAATTTATGAGACGAACTACACAAATTCATCTAGAAAATAAGCAAGGATGAAATGGTCATGTTAAAGAAAAATCACATTTCAAAAGGATTGATCACCCTTGAAAACTTATTTGATAACAATGACTAATCTATTGGCCAATATATGAAGATCGATGAATAGAAGTTCAAATAACTTCAATTGGAGCTAGAGAAGAATTTAATGGTTGGTATAAGATGCTTTGAATAATAAGTTCAACAACTTGTAAGTATATGCAGATAATTTAGTGATATTATTACTTAGATATATGATGAATTAATATAGTAAAGAGACCATCTTGAAGAACACAAGCTTATACTAAGCGGGGGGTGAATAGTATAAGATCAATTTTTAATTTTTTTTTCCAAATAATATTATCCAATATTAACAATGGCAATATCAATAGTAGTAATAAAGTAATGCACAAATCATAACACACAATAGAGACACCAATTTAATTTGGTTAACCCAATGTGGGCTACTCCATGGATAAAATATTTTTACTATATTTTCTCAATAAATCCTCTTGGGAATCACTTCTATATTACAATGTTTATGGACCTCTGTCCAACGGAGACACCAATACCCTAATGCTATAATTTTTGGATCTCTCTCCACATGATAACTCTTTCCCCTTTTATCTAGTTCATGTAACTTAACCCAGGAGAACTCTTTCTCCTCAAATAGTTCATGGATCTTTCTCCACAAAAGAATTATATCTTCCCAACTACTTCAAGGATAAATCTCCATAGGAAAAATCTTTCACCTTGCTCTGGTTCATGAATATCTATCCATAGGAGAACACTTTTCCCTTTGATTTGGTTGGTGATGTTCTAGAAGACCTCTATCCTCACTACCCTGGCTAATGGATATCTATACACTAGAGACTAATGCCCTCTGCTCTACCACCTCCAAAGCTTACTATCAAATCTATCTCAAATCTATACCAAACATTACCCATGGTATATTATAAATCTGCTCTAACTGTCTCAGGTCTAGCACAAATCTACTCTCAAATCTACACCAAACTCTATCCTCAAATCTATCCTCAAGCCTTAATACATATCTTGATCCAATCACAAATTAAATCTGGTTATATTTTCCTCAAGCCTTAACACAAAGCATGAACAAATAAATCAATAAAATTTTCTCTCAAGTCTTATCAAAGACTTATCTCAAATATATCCAACAAGTCCTCTTAAGAACTTGCTCAAATATACTCAACAAGTCCTCCCTAGAACTTGCTCAACCTGCTCTCAAGTCTTCACAAAGACTTATCTCAAATCTGCTTTCAAGTCTTCACTAAGACTTGCATCAAATCTGCCTATATGCTTTCACAAAATCTTTCTCAAATCTATCCTTAATATTTCACCAAAGCTTACGAAAATTTGCTCAAACACATGCTCAAAGCATCTCACAAGATATGCTCAATCAATATCAAATATTGCACACAATTTTATCAATTACTTTGTCTAACCTTCAAATTAATTCCTTTAAATTGAAGTAGTTTAGACATATTCTATTCAAAATTTGTTTAACCTCTGGAACATTTAGAGAATGCTACACTCTATAAAAAACTCAATATGTTCTACTCAATCATTAAGTCAGTCACTTTCACAAATCTGGTTTCTGAAGTTTGCATAATCACTTTCAATATCACTCAAAACCAATGCTCAAGAATTTTACTCATTCATTCAATCAATGAAACACAACTTGATTACAAACCCTAAATAAGTGTTTTCATACTTCTTCCAAACAAGGTGCACAAAGTGAGTTTCAAACCCTAACTAAAATAATCATTAATCTCTATTTCAAATGATCTCTAAACATTCATCAATCATGCATATAAAAATTCACTCAATATTTCCAACAATGCATATCAAACAATCCTTTTCACTCCACCTTGTATTTCATAACATTCATTCCAATATTTTAAACAAAATATGATTCACCCATACCTTTTTTATTTGATGGAGATATGTCTTCAAAACTTGTCTTAATAACAATCAAATCCTCTTTGCCAATTTCAAGGTTAGATAGCAACAATCTATCTCAATATTTCCACACAAATATTCTCCTCAATATTTATTTCACCATACAAAAATATCAAGTCTCAAGTACACCTTATAATCTCCAAACTTCTCAAAATAACATTCAACATATAAAAATCAAATTCCTTTGTTAACACCTTATAAACTCCAAACTTTTAAAATAACATTCAACATATCAAATTCCTTTGTTAACACCTTATAACTCCAATCCTTTATTTATTTTTCTAAGCAACAAAAATATAAAATATTTTTCAATTAACCTTATGACTCCCTATGCATTCCACCTATGCATTTAAAATTATCATGTGGCCTCTATATCATTTGCGCCTTCCAAACCTTGGCAAATTTAATTAAAAATAAAAAATGCTTACCTTATAATCTTTGGCCCATGTCTCAAAAACTATTTGCACATCTTTTGACTACACCCAAACTCAAACCCGTGACCAACTACCATCGTAGAACCTTAGCCCAAGGTTAAGCTGTTGGGATACATGCTTTGACGTGAACCTAAGTTCACACACTCCTACGAATGCCTCCATAGGAATTCGATAAATTCTAAAACACGTATTCCTCCTTTAAAAAATGGAGTGCATGGGAGTCAAAACCATGAACTTTGTTGTATGAACATCTTAGCAAGCCTTTAACTACTATTTGCGCTACCCAACACCTTGGCAATGGGTTTTACACTTCACTCAAATTTCAACATGATTTCTACCTTCCTCAATTAAAAACACATAAATCCTCTTCTCCCTTCACAATGCAGTGCACAAATTATATTTCAACTTAGGCATTCAAATAGCATAGGTAATTTTGAAATGAAATTTATTTCCCTTTTTATACTTTGTTCTTTGCACTTCAACATGTTGGCACATTCAATTTTCAAATTTCTAATTCGAATTTAAAAATTAAACCTTGGTGCCTTTTGTTTATTTAAATTAAAATTTTAACCATAGGTTAAAATATTTTAATTTAAATAAATTAAATAAAAACATTTATAATATGCTCAATGGGTATTTTCAAGGATATATTATTTTAATGATTCCTTGGACCTCGTTTTTCTTCACCTCTTATTTTTGCCCAAAATATTATAATATTAAACATTATAATATTATTATTTCTTTTTAAACCTGCTTCTCTTCCCTTGGGTCTTCAATATTTTAGGCCTCTTTAGGCATATAATATTTAAAATATATATTATATCCTTTTTCCTTTAACTACTTCTTTGCCTTTTAGAAAATCAACCTTGTGACATTAATGACAATAAAACTAGACATCAAACCTCTTGACACCAATGACAACAAATTTTTCTCAAATTTCCAACACATCAAACATACTACAAAATTACTACCCAATACCAAGCCATTCTAGCAAAAGCAAAAGTCGATAAATATAAAAATAGAAGCATTGATGAAACATGAGTTATTGAAGTTGTTGGCTACAAAAATCATCTACCCAATCAAACACTCAATATGGGTTACCAATTTGGTCTCAATCAGGAAAAAGAATGTCAATATTTACCTTAGCATGGATTTTAGGAACTTGAAAAAAGTATCTTTAAAGAATCATTACCCTTTTCTCTAGATCAATCAAATCCTACATACAATTTCCAAGGTAGAAAGGTTTTCATTGTTGGATGGATTTTTAGGTTTCAAACAAATTTGGATCAAATATGAAGATCAATATAAGACTACATTCACAACTAAATTAGGAATATTTTCTTATCAAAGAATGCTCTTCAACTTATCCAATGTTGGAGCTACTTTATGAAAGGATAAAAATTCATATTTTGACAAGCTTGTGAATTAGGCTATACTAATCTATCTTGATGATATGATAGTCTTCTCTCATAAAAATGGAAGCACATTGAACATCTGAAAATGGTTTTTTAGAAATATAGAGAATTTGGGGTATCATTCAATCTAAAAAAATCAATCTTTATGGTCCATGAAGAGAAGCTACTAGGTCACATAGTATCAAAGGATGGTCTTGCTATTGATTCATATAGATTTAAATCTATATTAGTACTCCCTTTGTTGCAAAGCAAAAGCGTTTTATAGCCATTTTTGAACAAATCAACTTTATCACAATATTTGTATCTATTTTTGCTTAGATAGTAAAGCCTATGATAGAAATTCTAAAAATATAGGCCAACTTAACTTCAATAGAATCTAGAAGAGAATATTTTACAAGCATAAAGGAATCTATTATCAAAGATCCGGTATTAGCTAACCTTGACTATAAGAGAGAAATTATTCTCTATGTGTTTGGATTGGAAGAAAGCTACGCCATTGTGATCAATTAAAAAGACAAGAATTATAATGGGTAACCCATAGATTTTCTAATTCAAACTCCACATGACACTGAAGAATGATAAAATTTTATAAAAAATTAAAGTTTTTCTCTAATGAATTCATTCAAAAAGTTGAGACACTACATTTCTCAGAGCAAAACACTTGTGAATGTAGTACACCCAAATATCTAAATATTTATAGTGCAAGGAGAACTGGGTAAAAAATGTTGTGACTAGATCATAAATATATAGAAGTATGACATAGATATTAAGCTAAGTTACTAATAAGGAGAGAACTATGTGAAAATTTGACAAATTTTATGTTGGAAATATGAGCAGAATTTGTTGTCATTGATGTCAAAGGAATACTAAGAAAATGTCAAAAGAGTGTTAAGTAAATGGTTCATGGTCGATTTTCTAAGAGGTAAGGATATAATATTTAATTTAAATATTATATGGCTGTCAAAAAAGAAGCAATAAGGATAACAATATTATAATATTTGGGTAAAAGAAAAGGGTTGAAAAGATATCTCCGTTCTATGGTGGTTGAAATAAAATAATAAGGTTATTTTTCTAAGGTGATAATGGCAAAAGGTTTTCCTAAAAACCTAAGGAAGTTTATAATTTATTTTATTTAAAAATACCTAAAGGATATTTAAATATTTAATTATAATATTTAAAGTCATTTTGAATTTAAATAATTATAATTAAAATATTATTTTTGAAATGCAAAGTCTAATTTCTCTATCCACCGAAATGAAGGTAAATACCTTGAAAGGTATATTAATAAAGCCTAAATCAAAGGCTTAAGGTGGCAATTCAAAAATTGTGTATGCTTTGTTGTGCTCGTCGATCGAACGCGAAGGGAGAAGTGTGCCAGTGCTAACTTTGAGGGAGATAAAGACATAAATGGAAATGATGCTAGGTTCAAAATACCATATAGAAAACTATCCCAGATGGAGATTGCCTTGGGTACTAAGTTGTAGTAAAGAGGAGGTCTCAGGTTCAAGACATTATAGCAATGAAAGAAGGAAGTTTTTTGTTTGAAAGGATTTTGGCAAAAACTAGGGAATAAATGTGCGTAGGCACACTTATGTCACACATGAGTTCCTAGCTCATGTAGTAGTGAAAGCCATGGCTAGGGTGCTAGTGGAAGCATAGCATGGGTTCGGTTTCCACCAAGGGCAAAAGGTATTTAATTTTTAATATTTAATTCTTTATCCTAAGGTTTGTTGGCATGATAATTTAGGGAGGTATAAGGTTTATGGAAATAAAATTTATATTGTGATTTTGGTGATTAAAGTGTTGAAAGGAGTAATAAGGCTTTAAAGGAGTTTAAATATTATTTTAAAATAAATTCTTATTGGGTTTAATAGTTTAAAGGATTAATAAGGTGTAATTGAGATCTAGTATTTTGTACGGTGAGAATAATTTGTGAGGAAATTATTGAATGAATTTTTTAGAAGGTTAATGCTACCTAATCCTTAAATATTGGAAAAAGAGTAATTGTGTTTGAGATAGGTTTTTAAGGACCATTCTTCATCAAAAAAAATATATGGGAACATCTTACTTGTGAGAGATTGCTGGATGTTGTGAAGGCTAAGTTGGAGAGAAAAGGGTTTTTTGTTAAGCATTGTTGAGTTTGATTGTTAAAGGTTTTTCTAAGTGAAAGTTGATGATAAAAATATTGTTTTATAAGCATTGTTGAAATTATTAAATGAACCTTCATATGCATGATTAGGGTTTGTGCAAAATCATGAGTATCATTGTTATGTAAAGTTGAGAACTATATTGAAACTAGGGTTTGTGCAAGAACATGAGTATCATTATTTTGTGAGATTGTTTGATAAGCATTATTGGAAATAATTGAGTGTTCATATGCTTGGAATAAGGTTTGTAATCAAGGAGTGTTTCATTGAGTGATTTATTGAGTGGAGTTGATTGATCCTAGTTAAGTGGAAGTGTTGAAGTGATAGTTTAAATTCTATTAAACAAATTAATCTATATTTTGATTTGATTTAAGAAAGAGAGATTGAAAGTGATTTGAGAATTATTGTGATTGTGAAGCATATTGAGTCTCTAACAATTCTCTATATGTTTCTATGATATTAAGCAATATTCTGTGTGAATCTTGTCTAAATTATTGAAGAGGATTTTGTGTTAAGTTGAGTTGATTTTAGTAAGCTTTTGTGGAAGCTTACAATACAAATTTGAGGTAAGTCTTGGTGAATACTTGTTGATCAGATTGGACAAGTTCTAGTGAGGACTTGTTGAGAATATTTGAGGTAAGTCTTGATAAAGACTTGTTGAGAATATTGGAAAAGTTCTATTGAGGACTTGTTGAGCAGATTTGAGGTAAGTCTTGGTGAAGTGTTGTTGAGAAAATTGGACAAGTTCTAGAGAGGACTTGTGGATAGATTAGTTTCAGATTTTGTGCAAGCTTACAATGCAGATTTGAGATAAGTCTTTGAGAATACTTGAGAGCAGAGTTGATGGATTTATTTATTCAAACCTTGGATTAATATTTGGGACCGATCTAGTAGAGTTTATTTATGATTAGATCAAGCTTTGTATTAAGGCTTGAGGAAATATTTGAAGATAGAGTTTGGTGCAGATTTGAGGATAGGTTTGTGCTAGAATAGAGACAAATATTGAGCATATTTTTACTAGAATAAAGGACTGTGTTTAGTGCAAATTTGAGGACAGATATTGAATAGATTTGTGCTATATTTAAGGAATATGTTTAGGTTAAATTTGAGGATAGACTTTGAGTAGATTTGTTCTAGACTAAAGGATTATTTTTAGTGTAGATCAGAGATACAGATTGAGAAAATTTATGCTAGGCCAAAGGACCATGTTTATTGTAGATTTGAGACAGATCTAATAGTAATCTTTGGAGGTGACAGATTATAGAGGATAATAGTCTCTAGTGGATAGAGGTCCATTATCTAGGGCAATGAGGATAGGTATTCTAAGTGAGGATAGGAGTATTTAGTGGATAGATATCAATAAGCCAATGCAATAGAGGCAAAAGTTCTTCTATAAGATCACAAGCTGTAATAGAGGAGAAGGAGTTCTTCTATGGATAGAGATCCAGAAAATTTATTAGGGGATTGGTATCTCTTTTGGATATAGGTCCATAAATATTGTAATAGGGAAAGGTTTCCCAAGATATTTATTGAGAAAATTTTAGTGAAATATTTTTTCCATGGAGTAGCCCACATTGGGTGAACCACGTTAAATTTGTGTCTCTATTGTGTGTGGTGATTTGTGCATTACTTTTATTACTTTTATTAATATTGACATTAATATATTGCATAATATTGATTGGGAAAGAAAATTAAAAAGTGGTCTTATACTATTCACCCCCCTCTTAGTATAGTCTTGTGTTCTTCAATTAGTATCAAAGCATGTTCCTTCATAAGAGTTTAAAATCTTGAAGGAAAATCTAACAAGAGCACAAATGGATTATAAGAGTGGATCCTTAGATAATTTAGAACCAGTATTTTATGGAAGTTATTATGTATTTAAGATTTACCTGATGGCTCTTGGAAATAAAATATGGAAAGCAATTAAAAATGGATACACACCACCAGCTACTCCACCTATAGATAAATATGGTAAGATTCTACATAATTATAATTCAAATTAAATGAATACAATTTTGAGAGGTTTGCATAAAAAGAGTTTATAAAGGTTTTGCACTACAAATCAGCAATGGAAATTTAGGATAAATTGCAAGGCATATATGAATGAGATAAAGAGGTCAAAAAGGTAAAGTTACGAAATCTCAAGGGAATATTTGAAGACCTAAAAATTAAGGATGAGGAAAATATTAGTGCTTATCTACTTCGTGTAGATGAGGTTGTTAACTCCATGCAAGGACTTGGACTTGAAGTTCAAGAATCTAATGTTTGTGATAATATTTTAAGGTCACTCCTAAAAAGGTTTAGTGAAAATGTTTCAGCTATAGAGGAATCAAAATATAGTGATATTTTGACAAGGGATGAATTACATGGAATTCTCACAACTTTTGATATGAGAACAAAAGAGGAACCTATTCCCCATAAAGAAGCAACATTTAAATTCACTAAGAAGACTAAGGGTAAGAAGTCAGATTCAAGTAATGAGTCATCTAGTGATGATGAAACAAATTATGGTAGAAGGAACAAGGATCCAATAAAGTTTAAAGGTATGAAATTTTTTATATGTTTCAACTATGGAAAGTATGATCACTATGCATCTAATTATCAAGAAGCTAGAAATAGCAATGATGAATAAAAATAGGATTATAATAACAAGGAAACAGAAAAATACAAGTACCAAAAGAAAACCAGGGATGGACAAGACTATCAAGGAAATATGTTCTTCCAAATATAGAAGAAGAGTTTATATGTAGATAAAGCAAGTAAGTATTCAAGTAATAGTTATGAAAGTTCCTCAAATGATGAAAGTGGTTAAGAAAAGGTCATCAATAATTCTCAAGTGTTTTAGATGTGGAAATTTTATTCATATTGAAGATAGTTGTACAAAGAGTGGTTTCAGTTTTAGTGATGATGAATATGAACATACACTTGAAGGAAAAAAATAGAATATAATCATGGCAATAGAGGAAGAAGCATGTGATATTATAAAATATAAATCAGAATGAAATGAAGATGATTCCAAAGGCAAATAAATAGAGGAAGAATAAAAAATAGGAGAAGTTGATCTTGAAGGTGAAATTATTTCTACCCTTAATGCATTAAAGGAGGTAAGAAACCAAAAATCCAAACTTAAGCTTTAGTTTCAATAATTTAATGAAGAGAAAGGAAATATTATAGAGGATCTAAATAAGTCAATGGCTAAGACAAGGAGATTCAAAGAGAGGTTAGAAACAAAGGTTTTAGAATTTGAAAGGTTAGAGCATGAGGTGGCTCTACTAAGGAAAAATTAAAAGAGTCTAAGTATAGGTTATACAAGTTTGGGAAAATCCCAAAAACCATAGATAAGATTATCAAGGTACAAAGACGGTCTAAAAATAAAACAAATATTGGTTTTGAACATGTACAAAATAAATAAGGAGAGGATTTAACATCAAGTTTTGAAGAAGAAGAAACTTTAGAAGAAGAGAGTGTAAGAGAGAGTGATACTTCTAAGGACAAGTTAGACAATAGAAATTTCAACAAGGAAATGAATAATGCACAAAAGAGGAACATATGGAATAGGAACCAACACAGGGTAAAAGAGACTAAAAGACCAATGAGGTCAAGACAAGGTAGTTTCAATGGATGATGCTTCTCATGTCATAGGTTTGGGTACAAATCTTCTTAGTGTAGGACACATGAAAGATAGGAATATGGTAAATACAGAAACATACAAATTTTTCAAGGGTATTTCTACTCTTATAATCAATTTGGTCACAAGGCAATGAATCGTAAGGTTCATGACATGATGGATTCACTAGGAGAAATCCTAAGACATTTGAACCTCAAAGGAATAATAACATTAAGTTTTATAAGTGCCATAATGATGGACACACAACAAATTTATATAGAGAAAAAAATATAGAGACATGAAGGAACATGAATAGTCAGAGGGATCAGAAGGATCAGATGAAAAGAAAAATGGAGAAAGGTAAATATCAGTGCATGCTGGGAGTAAAAATACTTCGACCATAGAATTAACCACCTCAATAGGATATGGAGGAGGGGATAATCTAGGATTATGCATAAAGGGTTGGCCCCAAAATGTATTTATAAAAAATTGGTGAATCAGTTTAAAAACCCACGTGAATATTGTCCAAACACATGTAGAAGGTTCACTATTATTAGAGGCAATGTTGGAAATTTAAACTTAAAATGGACAAATTATTATAAAATTGGGGTGAATCGACAACAAAAAAAATTGCACCCATAAATTTTTGGCTAATGGGCCCTAGTCAAGGGTCCCAAATATTAGCCAATTCCAAATTTTAAAAATCCTAATTTTAGCCAATTTGGTGATAAATAACCACTATGCATAACCTCGGGCTAAGCTAATATTTTCATTCTTAGCCTCAAGCCCCAAAGGTGACCCTTTGCCATTCATGATAAAGGGGGAGATATTTGGTTAAGGGGGAGAGATTTGAGTTAGGAGGAAAACATTTAGTCAGGGGAGCAATTTCTTAGGGAGAGCAGAATAAAAAGAGGTAAAGAAAATGATAAAAGGTAAATGATTTGCCATCAATGGCAAAGGGGGAGATTTTTGGAAATATGAGCAATATTTGTTGTCATTGATGTCAAAGGAATACTAAGAAAATGTTAAAAGAGTGTTAAAAAAATGGTTCATGGTTGATTTTCTAAGAGGAAAGGATATTATATTTTATTTAAATATTATATGGTTGAAGCATCAAAAGAGAAGCATGAAGGATAACAATATTATAATATTTGGGTAAAAGAAAAGGGTTGAAAATATATCTCTGTTCTATGGTGGTTGAAAGAAAATAATAAAGTTATTTTTCTAAGATGATAATGGCAAAAGGTTTCCCTAAAAACCTAAGGAAGTTTATAATTTATTTTATTTAAAAAATCCCAAAGGACATTTAAATATTTAATTACAATATTTAAATTCATTTTGAATTTAAATAATTATAATTAAAATATTTTTTCGAAATGCAAAGTCTAATTTCTCTATCTGCCGACATGAAGGCAAATATCTTCAAAGGTATATTAATAAAGCCTAAATCAAAGGCTTAAGGCGACAATTCAAAAATCATGTATGCTTTGTTGTGCTCGTCGATCAAATGTGAAAGGGAGAAGAAGTGTGCTAGTGCTAACTCCGAGGGAGATAAAGACATAAATGGAAGTGATGCTAGGTTCAAAGTACCATCCAGGTGGCTAGCCCAGATGACGATTGGCTTGGGTGCTAAGTTGCAATAGAGGGGAGGTCTCGGGTTTGAGACTTTGTGGCAGCAAAAGGAGGAAGCTTTTTGTTTGAAAAGCTTTTGGTGGTATCTAGGTAACAAATGTGTGTAGACACACTTAAGTCCCATGTGAGCACCTAGCTCACATGGTAGAGAAAGCTGCGGCTAGGGAGCTAGTTGTAGCACAACATGGGTTCAATTCCCACCAATGGCAAAAGGTATTTAATTTTTAATATTTAATTCTTTGTCCTAAGGTTTTTTAGAATGAGCATTTAGGGAGGTATAAGGTTTATGGAAATAAATTTTATATTGTGATTTTGGTGATTAAAGTGTTGAAAGGAGTAATAAGGCTTTAGAGGAGTTTAAATATTATCTTAAAATAAAGTCTTATTGGGTTTAATAGTTGAAAGGAGTAATAAGGTGTAATTGAGATCTAGTGTTTTGTATGGTGAGAATAATTTGTGAGAAAATTATTGAATGAAATTTTGAGAAGTTTTTTCTACCTAATCCTTAAATATTGGCAAAAGAATAATTGTGTTTGAGATATGTTTTTATTACAATTCTTCATCAAATAAAATGTATGGGCACATCTTCCTTGTGAGTGATTGTTAAATTTTGTGAATGCTAAGTTGGAGAGAAAAGGGTTGTTTGTTAAGAATTGTTGAGTTTTATTGTTAAATGTTTTTCTAATTCAAAGTCCATGATAAAAAACTTGTTTGACAAGCATTGTTGAAAACATTGAATGAACCTTCATATGCAAGATTAGGGTTTGTGCAAGATCATGAGTATCATAGTTATGTGAATTTGAGAACTATCTTGAAACTAGGGTTTGTCCAAGAACATGAGTATCATTGTTATGTGATATTGTTTGATACGCATTATTGAAAATAATTGAGTGAGTGTTCATATGATTGGACTAGGGTTTGTAAGAGAGGACTATTTTATTGAGTGATTAATTGAGTGGATTTGATTGAGCCTAGTCAATTGGAAGTGTGGAAGCGATATTTCAAGTTCTATGAAACAAATAGTTCTATATTACGATTTTATTTAAGAAAGAGATATTGAAATTGAGCATTATTGTGAGTGTGAAGCATATTGAGTCTCTGACAATTCTCTATATGTTTTTGTGATATTAAGCAAGATTATGTGTGAAGCTTGTCTAATTGATTGAAGAGGATTTTGTGTTAAGTTGAGTTGAGTTGATTAAGATTTGTGGAAGATTACAATATAGATTTGAGGTAAGTCTTGGTGAAGACTTGTTGATCATATTGGACAAGTTCTAGTGAGGACTTGTTGAGCATATTTTAGGTAATTCTTGGTGAAGACTTGTTGAGAATATTGGACAAGTTCTAGTGAGGACTTGTTGACCAAATTTGAGGTAAGTCTTGGTGAAGACTTATTGAATTATTGGACAAGTTCTAGAGAGGACTTGTGGATAAATTAGTGTGAGATTTTATGGAAGATTACAATGCAGATTTGAGACAGGTCTTTGAGAAGACTTGAGAGCAAAGTTGATTAATTGATTTTTTCAAACCTTGGGTTAAAGTTTTGGGTAGATCTAGCAGATTTGATTTGTTATTAGATCAATATTTGTGTTAAGGCTTGAGTATATATTTGAAGATAGAGTTTGGTGCATATTTGAGGATAGGTTTGTGCCAGACTAGAGATAGAGATTGAGCAGTTTTGTGCTAGATTGAAGGACTATGTTTAGTGCATATTTGAGGATAGATATTGAACATATTTGTGCTAGATCAAAGGATTGTTTTTAGTGTATATTTAAGGAAAAATTTTGAGCATATTTGTGCTAGAGTAAAGGACTATGTTTAGCACAGATCAAAGACAGATATTGAGAAAATGTGTGCTATACTGAAGGACTGTGTTTATTATAGATTTAAGATAGATACGAGAGTAATATTTGGAGGTGATAGAGTATAGAGGATTACAATATCTAGTGGGTAGAGGTCCATTAGCCAGAGTAGTGAGAAAAAATATTTTGATTGAGAATAGGATTTTTCAGTGGATAGAGATCCATAAGCCAGTGTGGTGGAGGTAGTAGTTGTTCTAAAATATCACTATACAAAGAAGAGGATGAGTTCTCTTATGGATAGATATCCATTAACTTGATTAGGGGATTGGTGTATCATTTTTACAAAGGTCCATAAAAATTGTAATGGGGAAAGGTTTCCCAAGAGATTTGTTGAGATAATTTTAGTGAAATATTTTCTCCGTGGAGTAGTCCACATTGGGTGAACCATGTTAAATTGGTGTATCTATTGTGTGTGGTAATTTGTGCATTTATTTGATTACTAATGTTAATATTGCCATTAATATATTGCATAATATTGAGTGGGAAAGAAAAGTAAAATTGGTCTTATACTGTTCACCCCCATCTCAGTATAATCTTGTGTTCTTAATTTTGGAGTGCTAAAATCTAATTTTTTGATTGAAAAAAATTAAGAACATCAGTTAAAATATTCTTGAAACGTGAAAAATGATTGGATAAACTACATGACTTATTTTTTTTATACTAGTTAGTGTCTATATGGATTCCTCTCAAACGTGTAATTATAAGTTGTAAGCTTTAAAATATGGTTTAATTAATGATATTTTGTACCAATTTTTTTATGGTGCATTGCTTAGATTCATGCACTCAAAAAATGCTAAAGAGATATTAAAATATTCATATTGGTTTCTCTAGGGGACACTATTTTGGATAGACTACAATTGTTAAAATTCTCAAAGCTAGATATTATTGGCCTACACTATTTTCTAGCACTTTTAAATTGCTAATTCTTATAAAAATGTTAAAAATTTGTTGACAAAAGCAAGATTCTTGTAATACCTTTACAATTGATTAGTGTAGAAGAACCCTTTTGGCAATGGAGCTTAGACTTTATTGGAATGATCAACCGAAATTATTCTATTGTGTACAAATTCATATTGATATCCATTGATTATTTTACTAGGTGGTCCAAAGTAGAGGCAACTATACATGTGGATCAAGATACTATCATAGAATTTCTAGAAATAATGATCACCTAGTTTGGGGTATTTGCTACAATAGTGTTTGACAATGCTAGAGTATTTTTAGAAGCTAAAACTATGAATTTTGCAAGAAAATATATCATTTACTAGAAGGTATCCTCAAATTATTATCCTCAAGGCAATGGATTAGAAAAATTCACTAACAAGAATTTAATAAGGATAATTAAGTGAAATATTGGTAATAATCAAAGGATTTGGAAATTAATTCTAAATCAAGTATTGTGGGTAGACATACTTACAATCAAGAAAGCTTTGAAAACCACATCATACACTCTAGTATATAGGAAAGAAGTTGTGTTTCCAATCAATCTTGAATTGCCTACCTTGAAATGCATAGACCAATTATAATTAGAGGATGCTAAGCTAATTAAGAAAAGACTGTTAGAATTATCAATGTTAGAGGAAAAAATAGAAAATACCTATAATGATTTTTGTCAACACCAAGCAACTATGAAGTAGTGGTTTGATAAAAAATCATCCTTCAAATCCTTCAGGGATGAAGAATTAGTGCTAAAGTCAGATTCTAATCATACAAAGTCATGAAAGCATGAAAATTTGAAATTATTATGGTCTAGTCCATATGTAATTTTGGAAAGGAAAGAATTAAATGTGTAAAAACTTCAAAATATGGATGATTGCATTTTTCTAATTTTTATGAATGACTAATACTTGAAGCATTATGCATGGGAGAGTGTGTCACTGAGTTATACATAAATAAATAGAAACACATGTAAATAATCATGTAGTGGTAGTAGTGATACTAGTTCTTCATACATAAAAACATTTTGATTGGCTAAGGATTGTGCCTAGTAACCACTAGATTTTTAATTCTCAATAATGTTATCGACCAAAGAAGTTGATAGTCTTGAAAAAGGATATGCATCAAAAATTCTTACATGAACTTGCAATTATAGTAAAATATTTTGTTATAGAAGTTGAGAAGGCATAATACATGACATTTATTAGCAATGACCATTCACTATGGGTATTTATTGCTATATAAGCAGTTTTCGTAAGAAGCAATATCCATATATGCATTTTTTTTAAAGGAGGAAATACTATAAAATTGTTGAAATACTCTGTGAAAGAAGAAGGCTATATGATTTTTGGTGACCATATTCATAGAAAAAGTAAGATGGTACAAAATGGTTAGAGAAAATAAAGAGAAAGTAGATAACACCACCATAATTGAGTATATGGTTTTCTTAGAACACCCTATTTGTTGACATACTACATCATGGACTAGGTATTTGGCATGAAGTTGTGAAAGTAGATAGACAAAGTGGATGAACATTTTTTGTCCTAGGAAAAAAATGCTTGCACCTATCACTACACCTTCAGTTTTTAAGACATAAAAATGACAACAAGGGGGTAAGAAAAATTTTTGGATGATAAGCTTAATGCCTTCCAATTGCCAATTGTGTATCACATGTGGCATTATGAACTTAAGGGTAAATTTAAAGTAAAACCAACATAACTAAATATTAAGCCACCAACATTTGACCATCTATAGTAGCTAACAATTGAGCAGTTTAAAAATAATGATGATAATAAGGCCATGGAAATGAATATATATGAAATTCAAGAAATACCTCCATGGAGGATATGCTATGAGTTTAGAAATTTTTATTACCTAGCAAGAAATAAACATCAATGTATAAGTACTAACCTCAGATAAAATTAAGAATGATCTAGATTAGGATGACAAAAATATTAGAGAATTATGGATATCATGATGTGAGTGGTTCAAATAGAAGAAGCCCTTCCCTAGCACATCTAATAAGTTGTTTGGGAGTGAATTTTAATTTGAACATGAAAAATGGATGAATAAACACAAGGAAGAAATATATGGATATGATGATACTGAGCGATGTGGAGGAATAAATATATCAAGAAGAATAAGAACAATAAATCCCCGAGCTAACTATCACATAGGTAGGCTCTCTAATAGGATCTGTAGACTCAAAGGATAATGTGAGCATAGAATATGTGCCTCTACAAAAAAAACAATTAACATAATCCAAAAGGTCTAAAGTACCTAAATTTTTTTAGCAAAAGAGGTTATGTCATAATATAGTTAGAAAGGATTGAAAATATAGAATACTAAAGCTAAAGAATCCTAGAAAGCAACATCCACAAGGAGAACTAATGTAATAAGTTTAAAAAATTCAAGCCTCTAGTTTAGCAAGAAAATTTAGGTGAAAAGAATTTGTAAAACGAGTATCCAAACACTGATAAAAAGGTAGTGGTTAGAATAGGAAATACTAAGGACTAGCACACAAATTGCACTATTTGATGTAGCAATATAGGATTTGGCATAAAAATTGAGAGGAATAGGTACAATTCCTTCCCCATATACTTTATCTAAAATTATTCCACCACCTTAGTTGCCTTTTCCATAATAGCCATATCCACTACCTAGACCTACTAGTGAAGCCACTAGCTTGATTAATATTTCATCAAAAATAATGCCACATCTCATGTATATGAGGTATAAGTGGCCTCCACAAATATAATATACAAACCCTTGTAAAAACTACCACCATAGTATTAAAACCTTCATTCATGATTTTATCACCTTTCCAATCTACCTTTATGCCTTCCCCTACTACTAAGAATCCTCTACCAAAAATATTCTTACTAATTCAAAGCATCGATACAAACACTAAAAATGGGTAAAAAAAAAAGAACTATAGGATGATACAAATCTAGCAACCACCTAGACTATCCTAAAGTTAAAAAATGTATTGCATATATGATAGTGGATGACTATCATATTAAATTGTATAAGTTTAATATTTTAGAAAATCCCATAACTGATACACTTCAAGCTCTACCACTAATGTAGATACTCTATTCCTTCAAAGCAACTAATAAAATGTGAAACTTGTGGCTGCAAAAAAAAAATCAGAGCTCTAGACCAAAGGTTCAGCAAGGACAAGGTTGAAAAAGATAGTCCCAAGAATGAGATTTTGGAGCTGAAGTAGATAATAGATAAATATCCAACTAATGAAAATATCCAAATATTGAATGAATAATTGCAATAAGATATCAATAGAATGCATGCACAAGAAAAGGCTTTATAAGAACTGAATTCAAAGCCCCAAGGCCAAGAAGATATTATGGTCGCACTACAAACAAAGTTGAAAAGGGAAACAGAGAAGCATAAGGGACAAATGATCTTCAAATGTATGTTGGAACAATTCAAAAGCCAATATTGGATCAAGATCAAAAATATTTCAATGGATGCATTCCCTTTTATAAGAAGAACATATATTATTGATCCAAGATGCTAAGAAAGAGTTTAGTAGAGGTAAGGAAGAGATAATAAATAAAGCACAATTGGCTAACATTGCACATTATATGCTAAGTAACAAAGGAGAATATCCCTAGCTAGTCAAATGCTTGCAAAGATACCTAGGATAGTCCAAATTTTGTAAAAATTATATCCTTTTTGGAAGCCTATTAATTATAGAGGGAGATGAAATAATCAAAACCCTTAAGGTAAACACTAATAAAGTGAAGTTGGTAGTTGTTGGCATTTTTGCCAAATTGATTCTCATTGATTAATGCATTAGTGTATTGTTGGAAATCTGACCTTTGATATCAGCTTTGATGCAGCTTGGGCGAAAAAAGGAGAAAAATTGAGCAAAAAATGGTTAAGTCAAAAAACGCAACGATGCGCTGACATGTTGCAGAATCGCGGTCAACGCAGTCAACGCAGGCAGGTTGGGCGGAACCGTCGCGATATCGCGACGTGTTCCAGAATCGCGGGTCGGTCGGCTTCAAAGGCACAAAGTCGAAAACTTGCAGCGCGTCGCTGACATGTCAGCGAATCGCGACGGAAAATGGCGATTGGTACGGAGAGAAGAGGCAGTAGCGATATCGCTACATGTCTTAAAATCGCGGTCGCTACGGTCTAAAGGGCAGTAACATAAAAGTCGTAGCGATTCGCTGCAAATTTTGATGATAAGACCAAGCAAGACAATATGCAGCAAAATTGCGACAAGGAAAAGTCGAAGGCATGCGAAAAGCAAAAGGCGTCGCATTTTCGCGACCCATCCATAAGGCCGTACAAGGTGACAAAACATGTAGCGAAATCGCTACATGTTCTGTTTTCGCGGGGCTGAGCGCAGGGAGGAGCCAACGACAGAAACATGTAGCGAAATCGCTACATGTTCCGTTTTCACGGAACAAGCTTGCGATGGAGAAGAGGAAGCCGAAGACGTAGCGATATCGCTACAGTCCCATTTTCGCGGGTTAAAAGCGGCCAGGGTGTACGGCGTAAAAGACGTCGCGATTTCGCGACCCGTCGCGTTTTCGCGACCTGCAACTGTTTTCCCGCCAAGTGCAGTATGAACGGCCGAGGAGATATTTTTGGTTTTCGATGATTTAATGCTGCCCCGAATTAAATGATTCATGGATTTCCAAGGCAGTCAAGGTCGAAGAAGCGCCTAGGCCACCAAAATTGAAGGATTTATTGGTTCAAAGTTGCTGTTCGTGGATTAATTCAACGGTTTTCATGCACATGTTCGAAGAATCGAATTTAATGAAGGACCGCGAACGTTTCATTGCATTTAAATTTTTGTTTCTTCGAGACTGCAATTAAGGGGATCATGTTCCTCGCTTCCTTCGCATAATTGTAGATCTCAAGAAGGTCGGTTTAAAATATTTAATGCTGCAAAGAGGACGGACCTCTATAAAAACCAATGTAATTCTCATTTCGAAAGGTTGGAAGTTTTGCTAAAAACTGGAAGTGCATTTGCGAGAATAAAGTATTGGCTTCAGATTTTTCAAGCAGTTGTTTGGGTGATTGTCTTTTCTGTTCCTTTTGCATTTCTAATCGAATTTATATTCCTTAAGTGCCGTTACATTCAAATTCTGCATATTGGATTTGAATCCTGCTTGTAAGGATATGATTCCTGGAGTGTAATCTTGGAGAGATTTTCTCGCATACAGCTTGTGTGAGAGTTGAGTCATTATCTTCTCGTTGCTTGTCGTTGCCGCACTTTAAGTTTTCTCGTCGTTGTTCTTCCGATCCCATAACTCCGGCCTCGCGGCCATATTTCCATTTCTTTCTCGCAACTTTTAATTTCTTTCCAAAGAACCCTTATCTTCAAACAGAAATTTAGATTAGTAAAGGGAACCAGCCCACTCTGGAGATTGGTCTGGGAGCCATTTCTTGCTTCCAGCCTTTCAATGTTGGCCAGGTCTAGGGTGCATTTGTAAAATCCTTTCCTGTGGCAGATTTTGGACCAACAATTTTTGGCACGCCTGGTGGGACAGATTTTATTTGTCTCTAAAAGATCCCATAGGGTCGAAGGTTTAATGTTCGCCTTCAGACTGTAAATTAGAGCATTTGGTGACTCTGTTGTTTGTGGTAACCCTGCTGAACCCATAAATACTTCATGATCACAAGATCACAGTCAAAGAAATTTGGCGATCTTGTTCAGTTTTTTGAGCTTGATAGTTCGAGAAGTGGTGAGCATTCTAGATTAGTTTCCTCGTCCCTTCCATCTTCTGCTGTACAAATACCCAGTATTGTTGCTAGTGTTGCACCCCTACAAGTTCCACCAATGGCACAATTTCCTCCACCCAAAAAATTCTTGGCATGGAACAGCCACCGGAGCCTTGAATCTGCAGGCTCAGAATCCAGTACCACAGGCTGCACTGAAGGCTTTGCCCACTTACGATGGTACTGGTAAAATAGCCTATGAGCACATAAATGATGTGGCTTCTCTGGTTGCTATCCATGACATTACTGATGAAGATGTAATGATCAAATTGTTAGTGTGTTCTTTGAGAGGTAAACCGTTGTTTTGATACAAAACTCTGCCTCCCGGCACCATAACATCATGGGATCGGCTTGGTGATTTGTCGGTGAAACATTTTCATGAACAAACTGACCCTTTCTCATTGTTAAATCAGTTTAATCGTCATACAGAGACATCCACAAGAAGAGATACCCGATTTTAATGTCCGGTTTACCGTAACTTGGCAAAGGATTCCCGATGGTATTCGGCCTCGCCGATGAATTAGCCGCGATGTACTACCTCGGAGCGTTTCACTCGGATATCGGCCGGGCGGTTCGGTAGCCTAATGTTGTAACGTTTCCAAAAATATTTGAACAAGCAATTAAAGCGAAGCCGATCTCGGTTGCCGTAGGAAGACTCGCCTCCAAAGGTAACTATGCCTCTTATTCCGGATTTGCCTCAATATTTATATGGTTCACAACCACACCCCATGCCGGCTATGTATCCTACACCATCATGGAGTTCTAAAGCACCTCAAAGTTGCAACTGCTCCAGCCTCCTCAATTGCCTCGCTTTAACTCCTTTACCGCTCCCCGCACCCAAAGATTCAACCATCTCCCGTTTCCACCGCATTTCCAGCTTTGCCAAGCACCACCACCTCCTTTGCCCTTACCAAGACCTCCCCGCACCCGCAAACCCCGATCCATATACAACATTATTGCAAGAGGTTAAGTCTGCAAATTCTGCCATTAGAGCCATGGGAAATAAGATCACACTCATTGAGAGGAAGCAGGCCGAGAGAGATTTCCAGCCAAGGAGATTTCAACCTCCTCAAATTACTAGAGATCAAGTTGCCTCCACAAGCAAAGCACCTGAAAAGGGCTTAGCTGTTCTAGCAAATGAAGATGCAGCCCATGCAGATGGAGTATATTGGTGCTCGACTTGTAATGATCCTCACGGAGAGGATACATGTATGGTTCACTTAAATTATGTGCAGACCTTGGCGGCAACCTCTTCAGTGACCATGTTAATATGATCTCGTAAGCCGGTTATAATTTGATGACTCGCAGTGGAAGATCAAGTTTCAGCTCTAACAAGGACCGGAAAGAAGCCTATGAATGTTGATCCCGCTGACTTAGAGCCGTTAAGAGTACCGACTGAAGTGAAAAGGCCAGTGAAAGCTCCTGTGCTAGCTCCAAAGCCTTTGCCCAAAGATCCAACTTTTAACAGAGTTCAAGAAAAGGCAGCAGCTGCACCAGTAAGGTCAGAAGCAGAGGAGCAGGCACGTGAAAAATTGAAGTATCCATCACTGACCAAGAGGTTAAGAGTGGAAGCTACACAACAAAGACAGGACCACATTTGAGCAACCTCGCCGAGACGAAAAATTCTGTCGCAGCTTCATACAACATTGTTGATGATCTTAAAAAGACCCCCGCTAAGGTAAGCCTTTATGACGCTTTGCAATTACCTCGGTCAAGTAGATTTATTACAAGAGTCATTGAAATCTATGAAGGAGAGTGAAAAAGGGCCTACCTGCACCGTCTATGCCCAAACTTTAACCACCTCTCATTACCGGTAAGAACAGCACCTCCTCCTTTTTACTTGTCATTGCAAATAGAAGGTTGGGTTGTACACAATTGTATGATTGATTCTGGAGCCGCAACCACCGCCATGCCCAAGGGAGTCTCGTGAAGCTATGGGAATGGAGTATACCCGGAGTAGTCCCGGAGTTCTCGCAATTGGATGGTACGCCCGTAAAAATAGTAGGTGTCATTAAAGATGTACCCATTGTCCCGCATACAATGCCCCAAATCACCGTTATTCAAGAAATTGTTGTAGTAGATTTAGAGCCCTATTTTAGCATGTGTTTATCCCAGGGAATTTACCGCAAAATTAGGGGGTTATCTCGGCATTAGATTATTCCCATCCTGGAAATTCCTTTTAAGAATAGACGTCTCGTAATACAGTAATGAAAAGCCTTCCCCTTTTCACATTGAGAAGTTGGAAGATGTTGGAAAAGACATGCAATGGGTCCATATGCTCACCGAAGAGTCTGAAGATGCTGTTTTAATGAGTGAAGTTTTAAACAATCTTCAGCTGGAAGACCAGTTTTCAATGCTTAACTTCAATGCCATGATGGAGACAGAGATTGGCTGCTATGCCATTCGAAAACCTGAGACTGAGACAAAGCAGGAATTGTCTAACCCAGCTTGATCGGGACCGAGGTTACGGATCAGTTATGGCAACTGTATTTCGATGGAGCTAGATGCAGGAATGGTGCCGGAGCAGGTATTGTGTTAATTTCTCCTTCTGGTGTACAGAGAACTTATTCATATCGGCTTACATGGAGTTGTACTAATAATGCTGCTGAATATGAAGCATTGTGCTTGGGTCTGAAGAAAGCAAAGAAGTTAGGAATAGAACAGCTCAATATTTTTGGTGATTCCGAGCTTATTGTAAATCAGGTCACAAATAGATGCATCTCAAAGCAACATTATCTGAAAGCATATCGTAATCAGGTTTGGGATTTGTTTGAACTTTTCACTGCGCTTAATATTCAAGCCGTTTCCAGAGAGATGAATAAACATGCCGACTTATTAGCATCTCTTGGAGCTAACTTTTCTCCCGCCGATCAAGTTGTGAACAAGCCCAAGACAGTGAGAATGGTATACTGACCCAGTGTGCCAGATAAGGAAACTTTCTGGCAGGTCTTTGAAACCGATGAGCAGATTGTTAATTTCCTGATACATGAAGTTGCAGCTGTTGAAGGCAGAACTTTGGAAGATGAGGAAGCCGAAGGTCTTATTCAATTAAGGAATAACCATATTCCAAAGGGTCTAATAACTCTGGAGAGCTTGTTTGACCAACATGATCATTCCAGAAAGCCTCGAATGGAGATTGATAGAAAGGAATTCATGGAGTTAGAGCTTCAGCCTGACAAAGTGATTAAGGTTGGCACTGACTCAACCCCAGAAGAACTGCAGAAAATCAGGCAGCTCTGTAAAGAGTTTTCTGATATTATAGCTTGGAGCTATAAAGACTTGAAGGGTTATAACAAGCAGATTATACAACATACAATTGAACTCGGAAGAAGGAGTTAGGCCTTTTCGACAGAAACAGAGACCTGTAAACCCAAAGATTGAGGCATTGATGAAGGCTGAGCTTGTTAAAATGCTGCAAGCTAAGATCATCTATCCGGTCAAGCACTCCACATGGGTCGCCAATCTGGTCCCCGTCCGTAAGAAGAATGGAGATATTAGATTGTGCGTTGATTTCAGGAATTTGAACCGTGCTTCATTAAAGGATCATTATCCTTTGCCAAGAATAGATCAAATATTGCATGTTGTGGCTGGTGCACAACGTTTTTCTTTGCTGGATGGATTTTCTGGGTATAACCAGATCTGGGTAAAAGATGAAGATCAGTTTAAGACAGCATTCACCACGAAGTGGGGTACTTTTGCATATCAGCGAATGCCCTTTGGACTGTCAAATGCTGGAGCTACCTTCCAAAGAGCTATGGACATTGCTTTCAAGGATTTGTTGAACAAGATCATTGTAATATACCTTGACGACATGACAGTATTTTCACATAGAAGGGAAGACCATTGTTCTCACCTGAGGCTGATTTTTGAGAAATGCAGAGAATTCGGAATCTCCATTAATCCAAAGAAGTCTGGTGTTTGCTCGTAAAAGAAGGTAAGCTTCGGGTCATGTGATTTTCGAAGATGGATTAGCAATTGATCCAGCCCGTGTTGAAGCCCTGAAGAAATTGTCACTCCCTGCAAACAAGAAGGAACTTCAATCTTTCTTTGGATAGATAAATTTTATTAGAAAATTCATTGCTGATTTTGCTCAAAGTTGTTAAACCAATGACTCGAATTGTTGAAGAAAGATGCAGTTTTCCAATGGACAAACTCAAAGAAAGGACGCATTTTAGGAGATCAAGGAAAGAATAGTGCGAAAGAAAGTGCGCCCCCGTCCCGATTAATCCCGACTACTCCAAGGATTTCATCTTATATGCGCTTGGAGAAGATGACAGCTTATGCTGCAGCTTTGACGCAAAAGGGAGATGATGGGAATGAAAGGCCCATTGCTTTTCTCGAGCCAAGTCATTTTACCTCACGAAGCAAAGTACAATTTTATTGAGAAACAGGTATATGCTCGTGATGAAATCCCTGAAGAAATTCAAACATTTTATTTCCCGGAGCAGGACATTTGTTTATGTGCTTCACCCGGATGTGAGAAATTTCATTCTTCAAGGAGAGTTGGGTGATAAACGTGCTGGCTGGGTCACCAAGATCCAGGAATTTGATGTAGAAATTCACCCAACTAAATTAGTGCGTGGTAAAGCTCTGTGCCAGCAGTTAGCAAAGATGGCAGCATTTGATGTATGCGAAGATCAGGGAGAGGCTCTTGCTGGTAATGACAATTTAATGAATTTCTTAATTCTGGAAAAAGATTGGACAGAGGACCTGATTGATTACTTCACAACTGGAAAATGTCCATCACAATTGACTGCTTCTCAGAGGAGGAGATTTCGGTTGCAAGCTCTGCGGTATGTTTTGTTTTCAGATGGTTTATTTTTTAAAAATATTGATGGTGTTCTTTTGAAGTGTGTTAAACAAGCAGACAAGGATAGGATCTTGGAAGAGTTCCATTCCGGTCTATCAGGAGGACATTTTGCAGGAAGACCGATGGCCTTGAAAATCATCCGAGCTGGTTACTACTGGCCGACCCTGTTCTCAGATTCTTTCAAGGTTGCACAAGCCTGTGATAAGTGTCAAAGATATGCAGGAAGAGTAAGGAATGCAGCTCTGCCTTTGCATCCAGTTCAGGTTGAAGCACCCTTTCAAAAATGGGGGTTGGATTTTATTGGAATAATTGATCCTAATTCCTCAGCTGGTCACGTATACATCTTAACGGCTACAGATTATTTCACCAGGTGGTCTCGAAGCCATACCCACAAAGATGGCCAATCAATCAGTAGTGATTTCTTTTGTTGAGAGTTTGATTACACGTTTTGGTGTTCCGTACGCCATCATTACAGATAATGGAACTCCATTCATTGGAGCTGAACTGGCCGAGTTTGCTAACAAGTTTGGCATTTTCCTTAAGACATCTTCCAATTACTATCCACAAGGAAATGGCTTGGCAGAGTCAACGAACAAAAATTTGCTCAAAATTTTGAAGAGGTCATTGGGAGAGAACAAAAGATCATGGCACTTGTTATTGAATCAGGCGTTATGGGCAGACAGGATTTCCGTCAAGAAGTCCATTAAAACCTCACCATATGCCCTAGTCTATGGCAAAGAAGCAAGGTTGCCGGCTCATCTTGAGTTGCCAGATATATACAGCTTGCAGCTCTTTTCAAGATGATGAGACAGACTCGAGTTCCTTGGATCTCGCGAATAGCACAGCTTGTTGGAATTAGAGGAGCAACGTTCCAAAGCGTATAATGAATTTGACAAGCACATACAAGGGATTTCAAGTGGTTTTATAAGCATTCTCGCAGCCCGTCCATTCAAGACAGGAGATTTGGTGCTGAAATGGAATGAGAATAAAGCTAAACCTGGCAATCATAAGAAGTTTGATGCATTCTCGGGAGGGTCCCTTTCGTATTTCCAAGACTGGTGCAGCTAATTCTTTCTATTTGGAAGATATGGATGGTAGCCCACTTCCAATTTCAGTTAATGGCTTTCATTTGAAAGCCTACTTTTCATGACTTCGCAAGTTCAATTTGAGTTTGTATATAATATAAAAAAAAAAAAATATATATATATATATAAAAAAAAAAGAGGAAGTGAAGAAGAAGAAAAGAGTATGTATATATGTGTTGCCTTTTGTTGTCACCTTGGCTCTTGTTGCTTGTGGGCTGTAGGTGTTTGTTTCCCTTTTGTCCTTCCTTTCCCGACAGTTTGTGGCTTCCAAAGAATTTCTTCTTTTCCCTCCCCTCTTTCTATTTCCTTTCTTCATCTTCCTCTTCCTTCTTTTGTTTCTTTCTTCTTCCCGCAATATAAAAAAACAAAAAGAATAAGCCACGGCTGTTGTTTCTTCTCCCCTTTTCTATTTTTCCCATTTCTTCTTATCCCTTTCTTCTCAGTTTGTTTTTGTTTTAAAAAGCATTTATTTTCCAGCTTAGTTCATTTTCATTTCACGCTTCAAAACTTCCACTTCTGTTCCATCCATTCGTTCATTCCATCTATTGCCGCTGGTAGTGTATCAACATGATGTTGTTATGTCTATCACATCACTTGCTTACTTCCACATCACTCCATTGCAGTCACCGCCTGCGCAATCGCAGGAGCTCACTCCACCATCACATTCCATTTCTTCAGTTTATAACCGCTTCTATGCAGGTTCTTCCGGTTCTAGTTTTCAGCAGCAGAAGAAGTTTTGCAGCAGTCCCCTGACATGTACCACCGCAGCTAGTTTACAGTTCCAATATGACTCTGTGCCCAATGGACTAAGGCCTGGATTCTTGCATACACGAGCTATATACCCCGTGAGCCACCAAGAATGTTGGCATTTTTGCCACATTGATTCTCATTGATTAATGCATTAGTGTATTGTTGGAAATCTGACCTTTGATTGATGCACTTGGGCGAAAAAAGGAGGAAATTTGAGCAAAAAATGGTTAAATCAAAAACCGCAGCGATGCGCCGACATGTTGCGTAATCGCGGTCAACGCATCAACGCAGTAAGTTGGGGAACCGTCGCGATATCGCGACGTGTTCCGTAATCGGGGGCGCGCGCACCGCCCGGCTTCAAAGGCACAAAGTTGAAAACTTGCACCTCGCCGACATGTCACGAATCGCGACAGAAAATAGCGATTGGTATGGAGAGAAGAGGCAGTAGCGATATCGCTACATGTCTTAAAATCGCGGTCGCTACGGTCTAAAGGGCAGTAACATAAAAGTCGTAGCGATTCGCCGCAAATTTTGATGATAAGACCAAGCAAGACAATATGCAAAAAAATTGCGACAAGGAAAAGTCGAAGGCATGCGAAAAGCAAAAGGCGTCGCATTTTCGCGACCCATCCATAAGGCCGTACAAGGTGACGAAACATGTAGCGAAATCGCTACATGTTCCGTTTTCACGGGGCAGAGCGCAGGGAGGAGCCAACGACGAAAACATGTAGCGAAATCGCTACATGTTCCGTTTTCGCGGAACAAGCTTGCGATGGAGAAGAGGAAGCCGAAGACGTAGCGATATCGCTACAGGTCCCATTTTCATGGGTTAAAAGCGGCCAGGGTGTACGGCGTAAAAGACGTCGCGATTTCGTGACCCGTCGCGTTTTCGCGACCTGCAACTGTTTTCCCGCCAAGTGCAGTATGAACGGCCGAGGAGATATTTTTGGTTTTCGATGATTTAATGCTGCCCCGAATTAAATGATTCACGGATTTCCAAGGCAGTCAAGGTCGAAGAAGCGCCCAGGCCACCAAAATTGAAGGATTTATTGGTTCAAAGCTGCTGTTCGTGGATTAATTCAACGGTTTTCATGCACATGTTCGAAGAATCGAATTTAATGAAGGACCGCGAACGTTTCATTGCATTTAAATTTTTGTTTCTTCGAGACTGCAATTAAGGGGATCATGTTCCTCGTTTCCTTCGCATAATTGTAGATCTCAAGAAGGTCGGTTTAAAATATTTAATGCTGCAAAGAGGACGGACCTCTATAAAAACCAATGTAATTCTCATTTCGAAAGGTTGGAAGTTTTGCTAAAAACTGGAAGTGCATTTGCGAGAATAAAGTATTGGCTTCGGATTTTTCAAGCAGTTGTTTGGGTGATTGTCTTTTCTGTTCCTTTTGCATTTCTAATCGAATTTATATTCCTTAAGTGTCGTTACATTCAAATTCCCGCATATTGGATTTGAATCCTGCTTGTAAGGATATGATTCCCGGAGTGTAATCTTGGAGAGATTTTCTCGCATACAGCTTGTGTGAGAGTTGAGTCATTATCTTCTCGTTGCTTGCTGTTGCCGCACTTTAAGTTTTCTCGTCGTTGTTCTTCCGATCCCATAACTCCGGCCTCGCGGCCATATTTCCATTTCTTTCTGCAACTTTTAATTTCTTTCCAAAGAACCCTTATCTTCAAACAAAAATTTAGATTAGTAAAGGGAACCAGCCCACTCTAGAGATTGGTCTGGGAGCCATTTCTTGCTTCCAGCCTTTCAATGTTGGCCAGGTCTAGGGTGCATTTGTAAAATCCTTTCCTGTGGCAGATTTTGGACCAACAGTAGTATAGGAAGTTACAAATCTTCAATTTCTAGGATTTTGGGATGCAAATGGACAACTCTATGATAAGAAGCAACTAAACCAACTTATAGACCATTAGTTGAACAATGGAAGTGGGATTGACACATCGCTTGAACCTTTGTTGATAGATCTAATTATTATATTCCTTCATACACTCTCTACTCTACTATAAAAACTAGAGAACCAGTATGAAGATATAAGGATGTTTCTTATGATTGCTATTTTTTGTTGCAAAAGGTTCTATATGAATTTAGAACAATAAATGTTCCTTATCCAATGACATGGGATAAAATGTGCAAGTTATTTTAGCTACCAAGAGCACCTTTAGCATCCCAAGAAGCTATTCAACAAGGATAAACATCTAAAACAACTCTTGAAGGGTAAGAATAATTTAGTAGTATAGCTAAAACTTCAAAATAGGAAGAATTTGAAATTTTTACCCTTATCCATGCAAATTTTGAGTTTTATTTTGACTCAATGGCCCAAGTGGATACGTCTATATGGATTCTATGCTTCTACAAGTAGAAACCCCCTACAAGGTACCAATAATGTGGGTAGAATTATTCACCAATATCCATATTTAAAAAAGAAGATGAATTTTATCAATAGAACACCTCAATATTGTTTTCTAAAAGAGGCTATTGAACACCTAAGATAGTTTTCATATCAATGAAATATATGGTAGGGAAAACATATATGAATTTTTTTATTATAAAATGTTGTTGAAAACTCTATGGTGATGATGTTAGCAAAAAGTATGAAAATATACAACACCCAACAATTGAAATAAAGATATTCCAAACTAAAATTTTATCTAAGTAAAGAAGGTTGGCTAGAATTTTAAGATGCTAATGTTAGAAAAGGGGCATTTAAAATTTGGTTTTCAACATTGAAGTAAAATGAAAAGAAAGAAAGCAATCCAAATGGATAGCGATGATGATTATGATGTTAACAAGGTAGCATAAAAAAGTTAGCATGACTTGAAAAAGCATCTAACACAATTGAAGCAAAATTTTGAATAAGTATGAGTGAAAGTTTAATAACTGATGTAGTAGCAAAGTTTGTTGGGTATAATAAATTTTAGCTACAAATTAACTGAAATGCTAGATGGTTTTGAATTCTTACATCAGCAAGTGTATCATAGAAACCAAGCACAAAAATAGAATAGAATAGAAAATTCTAAGGCATGGAATTCATATAGAACTCAACATCTAGCAAAGGGCTTCACCAAGCTAAAATATCGAAGGAGAATTGAGAATTTTAAATGTTAATGTCAATGTAGGGTGCATAAATATTTTGCAAATATTAATGAAGTACTTGAATTATAGTAAAAAAAGAAGCAGAGGTGAAGGAGAAAACAAACATAAATAAGAGCATGAAGATATGTTTTGTAGGACTAGATGGAGTGCCTAAATGTTCTTTTGACAAGCAAAATTCATTGTTAGATAATCTTAATGGTTCTAATATTCCATAACTAGAACCTATACTACTATAGCTAAGGTGGTAGTGGAACAGCTAAAGCAAAATAAACTTGTCAGAAGATCTAGTGCACTAGATGAAGATAAAATAACTACCAATTCTTAGGCTAAAACAAGAGCAAGCCACATAAGTGCCATGATACCAGATCAATTATAATAGAATGAGATGGAGAAGATGCAAACGTGTTGTAGGAACCTATTGAAACTACAACCGACTCTTAGAATAATGATGTTAGGATAACTAAATATTTTGTAAATCTATATATACTATAATATAAGCCATTCTTGTGGTCAGTTCTTTAGCATTTATAATTGCATAAGTGCATGATTGAGGCTGTATGCATTTTGAATGAAGGTTGGATTTTTGTTTGACCTCTTTCCCAATTCATTTGCAAAACATGTATGTATGTCTCACTGAGTCATTAAGCATTTATGTTAAAGCTATTAATGGATAATTTTATTATAGTTATTATGCTTTCTAAATTTCTCCCTGGATTTATTGTTCTAGTTCTAGAATGACTTAATAATGCTCAAAGTTTATTATGATTAATTGTTTAAGCATAAGGAAAGTAAGCTAGTCCATTATATAATTTAGTCTAAATTCATATTGTGAGACTCTCTAGACTATATCTCTTGATGTTGCTAAATATACACCACTTTTAGCTTAACTTCTAACCCTTTGCATTCCTTACTTTAGTCTACAATATTGTATTAGTTAGATTAGCTAGGACAAAAAAATTCAACTTTCTCTATAGGTTGACTCAAATACCCCTATTTCTGAGGCATCCAATATTGGTCAAGGTCTTTAGGATGCCACTCATCCACTTAGGCATATTTTAGACTAAGAATCCCCTAAGGATTCATGACATAACTCACTTGTTGGTGTGGCTTAGCTTCAATCTAATAATTACTCCACATAGTAGACATATCAGGACATCAAGCCCATGAAAATCGAACATATTCTCCACATGGACTCACTTTCTAGTAACATCAAACATTGGATTTCTTGTTAACATTTTTAGAGTCCACCTCCTACCCCAAGTCTTGTAAATTGGACTACCTTTTATGGGAACCATAAACATGTTCGACACATCCTTCAATGTGATGGTCATATCTCCCATGGTGATTCTAAAGGTATAAAACCTTGCATATCATCTCTCTATCATAGTTTTCATCATAGTCATATCACACTATCCTAAGCATATATGCAATGTGGAGCAACCTAACAAAATTCATTGTTATCCTATATCCTAATGTTACTATCCTTAGTACCTATTTTAGTGTGTATGGTCTCCATTCTTGTGGATCTATGATACCCAATTGCAATCATTACATAAATTTCATCATGAGATCATTTCCTATAAAAAATATTTTTAATCAAATCCATTTCACTCTATTTATCAATTACATACCATTTCATCCTTAGTTACTATATTTTAATTAATAAAAATTAAAATCAATATATCTAGTTTGCATCAATGCATCTAATTTTCATCAGCCATGAAATTATTTTTTCTTTTCTTTATTTCACCCACCTCTCTATATTTTCTATTTTTCTATCATTTCATCTAGTATCTCTCTCTTTTTTTTCTTCTTTCATTTTCTCTCTTTCTACCCTGGTTCATTATCATGCCTTGCCCTATTTTCATGTGATATCATAAAATAATGCATACTCTATGGTACCTATGATTCCATAGCCCATGTATAGGTTGATATTTTAGGGTAGCCAAAAAATTGAGGAATGTGATATTGTAGGTACCCCAAAAAATTGTGTAAGTCATCATAAAAAATTTGTAAAAACTATCTCAAAATTACAAAACAAATATTAAAAAATTTCAAGTTATGACTATCTACTAGTTGGGTGTGATGCCTACCTGATATTCCACACCCATTGGCCCTCCATCCCTTGAAATTATCGAATAGTGGACTGGAAATACCATGGTTCTATAGAACTCCCCTTTTTATCTTGCATAAAAATGAATTAATTTTTTACCCATCCTACCTTTCAAACACCTTATTTATCCTTCTTCTCTTCCATTCCTTTTACTTTTATTTCCTACTCTTCCTTGTAAATTCAAGTTTTCTTGAGGGCATTTAAATACCATATGAAACTCAAGGGAGAACCCTATATAGCGGTGTTAATGTAACTAATTCCTCATAAAATATTTAAATTATTTGTAGTGCTCACAACTGCATTATTTTGCACCACCATTCACCTTAACTTGATAACCTATTAGAACTTAGTTTCCTCAACCTTTATGATATATATAACTATTTTTACAAATTGATTACACCATAAATTGGCTAATCCAATTGAATTAATTTATTGCTAGAATTCACAAATATTTCTAGAAACCCAATTTGGATAATTTACTTTTAGATCCTAAGCTTCTTACTCTAGAAGAAAAATTATAGCTTCTCAATTCATGTCATAATTCCACATTTAGAATTTCCTATGCAAATTTTGAAGAACTACATAATCCTCACCCAAGTGTCCTAAAATTGTCACATCAATGAAATCATGACATCAAAATCCAATCCATGATTCTACACTTTGAGTATAAGTACACAAAATATTGGATCCTTTGTCCCCCATCAATATTTGGGCCATTTATTATATCATTCCCTAAGGACACCCATCCTTATACATGTTTTCCAAAGTAGACCATATTTGGATTTGTAAATTTTAAATTCAACCACCTTGCCTAATATTTCTCATATTCTATGAATTTCTTAGGATCCTTTCTCCATGGCCAAAAAATCTATAAAATGAGGCCTTTGGGTCTCATTTTTTAACAAGCATTCTTAGCTAATTTTTTTTTTAGCTATATATCTGCTTAATTATCTTCTTGCAAAGTTATAATTTAGTGTTATTTCTTGGAGGTTGGAGGACATATTGGCATTATTATGAGAGATATTCACTCTCTCCTTGGTTTTTATTCTACCTCCCTAATTAGTATTTTGTATTTTTCATATTATTTCATTTATGCTTTCTAAATTATTACATGCTTATATGTTTTATTTCATAATGTGCTTGTATTTTTATTCTTCTAACTATGTATTCCTTGATAGACATAATATTCTAGATTGCCTAACTATCATGCCTCTGCTTAACTTAGTTGGAAGTGTCACTTGGATCCCCCTTTTTTTGGGTATATTTTCATAGGCAAAATCATGTCCTACATTGCCTAGGCCCAATTTTATGCCTAAATACTTGGGATCAAGGTTGTCACCTATATATAACTTCAACCTTCATTTCTCTTTTCTCCCATACATTTAGAAACATCCAAGAGTCTCCTAATTGCCATTGGTTAATTATATTATCCCCCATTTGATTCATTCTCTCTTCTATGAAAACACACCTTGATTATACAAGGTATGATTCTACCAATTGAATTTCTCTACAACTTTCTCCTACTCTCTTCCTTACACTTAAAAACTCAATTTATTGTACCCCCTTTATCTATGGGATAACCCTATCACTAGTCAAAACCTACCTAATTCATCATCAGTTGAAATCATGATTTACATTAGTAAGATGTGATTCTACACTCTTTTCATTTCAACCATCCTTTTGCAGTAGATACTTCTCATAGCACACTATTCTCTAATCATAACCATGGCCCATCCTACTCTGGTGTGATATCACCTTGTATATTTTATAAAATTCCTTTTTGCACACACATTTGGTCATCTAAAAGGAAATAAAGGTCTGATTAAAGATAAAGGGATCTTTAAGTTTCCTTTGTCTAGTAGTTCCCTATGAATCTAACCACCCTTCCAAGTTCCCCTTGTGTTTGTAGGTTTTGTGAAACTACAATTCAACTTCGAGAGGTATGCTATTTTAGAATAATGGGTTACATAGATAGAACATGTTTCCACCTCAGACACTTGTATAGATAATTCTATTTGTTTTATTTTATTATCTTTCCTTTCTATTGTCTTGTTTGTTCTATTCTCTTCTATTTTTTTTTAACACTTAAATACAAAAAAATTCCAAGAATTCTTATGTTAGACTTCTATTTTGATTTTTGCTTTAGGAGCACATAAAGAAGGAAAAGAAAATTAAGAAACCTTAGGATAATTATCCTTTGATTTTTTTATCTCCTCTATTAATTTATGTATTCAAACCTAAAATTGCATATAGTTTGTATTAATATAGACTTATTATGTGCATTATTTTGTTCCTTTATCGAAGTAAAAAGGACAACTTCGTTTATTGTTATCATTTAAAAATAATAATAATAATATTATGGAATTTGTATGTTGTATCTTAGATAAATAGGTTTTTATAGTTATTATCTTTTCCTCTTAGAAAAACAAAAACTTAGGTGTTTTTGAGTATATACACCAAACATAGGATTTAGAGTGAACCTCCAAACACTCTTTGTGAACCCCCAATAGATGAAATAACCCACCAAGATTTTAATGTGATAACTACCATGGGGATTTTAGCCTTATAAATCTAATAAATTTCTTTTCGTTCACATAGGCACATGAGGTGACCATTAAGACATGGTTTTTAAATGACCATCTAGGAGATTGGAGAAAGATTTTACATGTGAGAAGGAAAAAATATAATAAAGGACATAAAATTGATAATACAAGTGTCATAATTTAGAGGAAATATTTTTTAGTATGAGAGAAATTATTATGCATCATAAAGTGTGCCAAAGCTATTGAAAAGGGAAAAACTGGGCAATTTATAATGTGAAGGCAAAAGTGAGGTTACAAACACAATGTTGGTGTAATAACCCTCCATATCTAGTTCTCTAGGGGTTTGCCAATTCTTAACCTTTTTTGTGAATTTTTGATATACAAAATCATAAACACAGAGCAATCTAGAATTCTCAAAAATATTGCTTTATTCTTATATTAATACTAGGGAAAAAATTACAATGCAAATACCTCAAATGCTGATGAAACACTAGCTGCTCCGTACTCTATAAATGATGATGAAGGCTCAGCCCTTCTGATGTGAATACTGTGTGGTGTCCCAACTCCAAATATTCCCTGTATAATCTTTGAATGACCCTGTGTGGTAACCCAACTCCAGAAGTCTTTAAAATTGAAGTCCAACTGCAATCCCTGTGTGGAAATGCCTAGATTGACCTGAGGGTAATCTTGCAACCCCGAAGCCAATGTCCCTGTAAGAGGTTGTCGTCTCTCACAAGCTCCAGAATCTCTGTAAATGGCTCTGCCAGAGAGTCCTCCAAAAAACTAGAGAGAAAAATAATAATCTTCGCATATCTCCAAATGAACTCAAAACCTCCTTTTATCTCCTCCATAGGTCGACTTAGGGTTAGGTCACTTTTAGGGTGAGCAAATATAATTTTATCAAATTTTAATTCCACATTATTTCTCCTTAATTTATTCATTCACCCCCTTATGCCTAGGCTTAACGACTTTTTAAGTCGTCACTTAAAATGGCCCCTTTTAAGTATAAAATGATTTTATAATAAAATAAAGTCACCGACTTTACAAAATTAAATTAAATAATAACTTTATTAATTTTATCTTCGACCATTAAAATTTCCAACCTCTGCCCATCCGAATTGAAATCTGCGAATGGTTTTGGACACCCATTTCACTGAAGAATATCACTGCACTGTCTGTTTTCCATTGAAACCCTAAAAATGGACATGGCTAAAAATAGTAACTATGATCAAACAAATCTTCGAATGAGCCCAAACGACCATCAATCAATAGCTCTCTGGGTACTGACAAAGATTTTGATATCTCCAATGGCTCCCCTCCATCCGAATTAGCCTACGGGAGCTCGTGTATAGGCTAATCTGCTCTGCACCTAACTACGTAGAAAAGGGGACATTACAGTCCGCCCTTCCCAAAGATTGCTTGTCCTCAAGCAATACGTATACATACTCCAATCAGATGCTACATCTCGGCTGAGATCACATCAAATCCCTTGGATCCCATAGCAACCTCAAAAAGGAACCGCCACGCTGACATTGCGCCACTCTGATCATCACTACCCCTCTGACATGGTTAAGTGGCAGAAGTCTCAACTGCAATAGCATGATGAAATCTCTCTCCATTCTGGCACTGACATGTCTGTCTGAGCTGAGATGTAATATCATGTACCATGACATATCGAAGGAATCAACATCATAGATTACTGCAAACACAATGTTGGAAGTGCCTCCATAGTCATCACCTAACCAGCTCAACTCGGCGTTCACACTCCTGGAATCTCCCAGATAATCCCATGTAGCCCAATCTACTGTAGTCAATGTAATATCCTCTGGAAATATGATGTCCCTCATCATACTCAACCAAGTAGGGTGTAAATGTATCTGTATAATTCCTGAAAGATCAACCACACTCCACTCTAGCAACTCAATAGGAAGCTCAGCCTCACCATCAAAACTGGTATGCCCATTATGACTACACCCTGTGCCAAGTAACATCTCATGCATAGGTGACTCAACCAGGCCTATCTCTACACTTTCACGGATTAAACTGACCCCTTGAGAGGGCACTATGTTCAAATAAGAAGTAAGATACTCCATGTAATGCCAACCAAATTGTGGATCCATCTCCATCATGTAAATGTTATGGTTGTCCAAAAAGTGAAAAAAGACATATCTCTCATACCCATGATCAACTATTGCCCACAACATGCTCCTACCATCGCCCTCGATGCCCATCAAGGCAAACATACGATCTTGGGTAAGAGAACTCAACTCCTGGTCATCTAGATTAGGCTGGAGGATGCTCATGGAATCACCCTTAGACTCATGTCGGAGTAGACACCCTGTCTCAAACAATGTATCCTGATGATCTATTATAGTAAATGAATCAGCACTCTGCATCTCAAAAAGTGGATTGCCCAAAAATGTCACATGATCCATCTCATATAACGGATTGTCAGTCCATCGAAAATAGTTATCTCCCTTGTGCTTATCAAGGTTATTTTGTTGATCCCAAATTGTGTAATCTATTTTCATAGGGCAATGTGATAAGTCATAGTCCTCCTAAATGCAATCTAGTTCATCAACAATCTACCCAATCTTCCTGGCTCTCTCTCGATTCAGCTGTTCAGTAGATTCTAAAACAAAATTGAGTTTCAACTCTGTCTCATGCAATGAAAAGTGTGCCTCTGACAAAGAGCTTCTAGTCCACTCAAGCTCTTCAATTAGCTGATTGACTTCTTCTTCTTTGCTCCTGTATGCACTAAGGGTCTCTTCGATGAGCTTGTCATAGTGATCTCTGTCTGCAAGAGTGTTCATGAAGTCTAACTTCATAGTTTCTAAGGCTGCCCTCAAATTTTGTAAATCAGCACTAGAGATTACTCCTTCTACACCCTTCTGTCTCTTCTCAACTTGTGCCCTCCAATATAGTTCTTTGGTGAACTTATGGGTGGCATTGAAATGATCTAAGGCTGCAACAATTTTGTCCTCATCAGACCTGGAACTAAAATCATATTTATGTACCAAGTTTTCAAAATTATGCATCTGGTCTCCCTCTTCACAACTCTTGGTGTTTGGCTCCCTGTATGAAGATGTAGTAGGGAGATCATCAAGGGGATGACCATAAAAAGGTGTTGATCCACTCGGATCCTCATTAAGATTATCATGAATACAATCTAAAATGGGATTATAACCAACAATAAAATCAACATCCATGGAGTCCTCATGGCTGTCTTGAAGAGATAAAATATCCTTATAATCTGATTTTAAATCAGCAGCAATCTCAACTGTGTTATGGTCTAAAAATTCATGTGTGTGCTCCTCAAAAGGGGTTGCTATGAATTCTGTAACATCACCATCATGTGTATCATCCACCACGGACTCCATATGTAACTCACTTTGCAAATCTCCGAAGAAGATGTAGTTATCCAATGCATGCATCCTACCCTATTTCGATTGTGAACCCGAATCCATAACACTTCCCTCTGAATGGGTCTCAACCTCATGTTTTGGCTCATCAGCAGTGTGTACCTGTATATCAACTGAACTAACCTGTGATCCTACCCCGCATACCTCATGGGAAGAGGACTCTTCATTCTCACAATTTGCTGATTTGTTTTTCTTTCTCCACAACCTGGTCGCCAACTGTGTCATCCCATTAAGATAAACATGATCACTTAAAATAGCATTCATATTTTCCAATAGGTGTATCATTTCCTGCTGATTTCTAACCCAATCTCCATGCGGGTCCATGATTTTATTCTCTCCGGATATGTGAAGTCTCGTCTTTGCTCACTGTCTACTGATGTATAAATCTTGAACTGTCCCCCTAAGAATTATTGCTTAGTTTGAAGCAAGACTTCACACATTCCTTAATTCTGCCACCCACAGATGGTACGACACAAATTGTTGAATAGTGTAGGACTGTGTAATTTTAGAATCGAATTGATTATTTATTCCTTTAAAAGGTACAGTAGATGCAACCAAAGGGTCTTCACCAATACCTCTATACATAGGCTTCAAAATGAAGTTGCCCTATGAAGGAAGATTAGTTATTGTGACTTAATCAAACTTTGTTATTTTGACTGCAGGTAATCTGAATATTCAGTGATATAATGGTATGTCCCAAGTATTATGTTATTCAGTCATAGTCAAGGAAGTTTCAACACTACATTCCAAAAAGTGTCATGTCTCTCAAAGGAGTCATTGTCAGTTATGACAGAATAATTTGCCCCTTGCAGATACAAAATAATGTGATCGCCGATATTGTTCATTACCAAACTGTTAATTTTTTCAATGGATTTTAAAAAAAAAACAGTCAATATCTGTCAAACTCCCCATTCATCAACACAAACAAAGAATCTTATTATTTCATATTTTCTTAGCTTAAACCAATCTTCAACCGCAGCTTTTCTTCAACTTATATTCATTTCCCACGACCCCTGACAAATAAATATAAATTCACAAGCAGTGACTATATTCCTGCGGGCACAAAGATTCATATAGAATCGCCTTTGTTAAAAGAATGCTAATATTTTATTTGGCCACCAGATTTTTGAGGAGTCGATGCCTCTAGTATTACACCGTTGCTCCACACAGTATGTTGGCACGTTAAATTTCTAAAATTTATCCTCGTACAGGATTCATAAATTTCTCCAATTTACCATTGTTATGCTTCAAGCAAACCCTAACAGGCAGGCAGGAAAAACCCGCTCTGATACCACTGTAATAACCCTCCCTATCTAGTTCTCTAGGGGTTTGCCAATTCTTAACCTTTTTCATGAATTTTTGATATACAAAATCACAAACACAGAGCAATCCAAAATTCTCAAAAATATTGCTTTATTCTTATATTAAAACTAGGGCAAAAATTACAATGCAAATACCTCAAATGCTAATGAAACCCTAGCTGCTCCATACTCTATAAATTATGATGAAGGCTCAGCCCTTCTGATGTGAGTATTGTGTGGTGTCCCAACTCCAAATATTCCCTGTATAATCTCTGAATGACCCTGTGTGGTAACCCAACTCCAGAAGTCTTTAAAATTGAAGTCCAACTGCAATCCCTGTGTGGAAATGCCTAGATTGACCTGAGGGTAATATTGCAACCCCGAAGCCAATGTCCCTGTAAGAGGTTGTCGTCTCTCACAAGCTCCGGAATCTCTCGTAAATGGCTCTGCCAGAGAGTCCTCCAAAAAACTAGAGAGAAAAATAATAATCTTCGCATATCTCCAAATGAACTCAAAACCTCCTTTTATCTCCTCCATAGGTCGACTTAGGGTTAGGTCACTTTTAGGGTGAGCAAATATAATTTTATCAATTTTTAATTCCACCTTATTTCTCCTTAATTTATTCATCCCCTTATGCCTAGGCTTAACGACTTTTTAAGTCGTCACTTAAAATGGCCCCTTTTAAGTATAAAATGATTTTATAATAAAATAAAGTCACTGACTTTACAAAATTAAATTAAATAATCACTTTATTAATTTTATCTTCGACCATTAAAATTTCCAACCTCTGCCCATCCGAATTGAAATTCGTGAATGGTTTTGGACACCCATTTCACTGAAGAATATCATTGCACTGTCTGTTGTCCACTGAAACCCTAAAAATGGACATGGCTAAAAATAGTAACTCTGATCAAACAAATCTTCGAATGAGCCCAAACGACCATCAATCAATAGCTCTCTAGGTACTGACAAAGATTTTGATATCTCCAATGGCTCCCCTCCATCCGAATTAGCCTACGGGAGCTCGTGTATAGGCTAATCTGCTCTGCACCTGACTGCGTAGAAAAGGGGACATTACAGTTGGTTGAGGTAATTTATTATGAGATATTAAATATATCATATATGATAGCATACATATAGGTAGAATCAGTATTAGAGGGTATGATAGATGGATTACTTTCATCATTTGAGCAAATATGATAGTGAGATAATAGTATATTTTGTAAGGAATTTGTAAGGACAATTACAAGTGTAAGTATTAGAGGTTGATGCCTTGGAGGCAACAATAGCATAAGTAAGAAAAATACCTATGTAAGGTCAGGGGAAATTTTAGAAGTCAATATCAACATAGAATATGCATGAGGTATATTTTATTCTTCAAGAATAAAATCCCTGTGAAATTTTTAGTAATGGGAAAATAGTGTGAACATTGGCATCATGATCCTACCATGTCATCTTGTTGTATTTCTTGAAATATTTTACCAGTGATGGATAGTTTTTTATAATAATAGGGCATTACTTTAGATTATTTCTAGATGTATAGAAAGATGAGGAAGCTAAAATATTTAAGCTAAATATGTCCTATTATTTGTTACAAGTCATAGAAATCATGAGCACTTGCTATAAATATCATGGTAATATATGCAAAATGTAACACCATGGATTAGTTAAATTGTTTACAGTAGAATTATTGAGGTAAATTATTCTAGGATGTGAAGCTTGGTTGGTAGGAAGATGTGGTGAAAGGGATATATGGAGGAGGGAGATATGGAGGAGAGGAATATGATAGGTGGGAACAAAAACAAGGAATAATAAGAACAAGAGGAAATAAATAGACAATAAAACATATCTAAGAGTATGCATAGGAAAATGTAGAAAGTGAATGGAAGAATAATGGTCCAATAAGCAAGGGGATCCAAAAATATGGAAAATCATGGAATATGAGAAATGCATAATCTCAAAATAGGTACACAGTTTGAGAAATGACTACATGAAGCATAGGGAGGTAACACACTGGAAAGGGGAGGTAGAGTCCCAACTAATGGGTATAATGATAAGTCTGCTAAAATAATTGCAAGAGTTAAAGGAGGGATAGGAGAGAATGGAAAAATGAGTGTGGGTCCTTCTTAGGGACTAGTAGAAAGAGTAGATAAAGTCCAAGAGCACATAATTGTAGTTGCAATTACCAATTCCACAAGGATGCTATCACAACTAGTTAAATTGATGGTATATGCCATGACAATGTTGGTATTGGACAATGATAATGGGAGGTAATGGAGGAATTGTTAGAAGATTAAAAAAATATATTAATAAAAAATAAAAAAATATAGAGAAAATAAAAGATGAAACTAAAGAGAAAATAAAGAATTGGAATAAGAGAAGGAAAAATATGATTCGAATTGGATTGTAGGAAAAAATGAGTGTGGTGGGGTAACTACTATTAGATCGGCTAGAGTATAGAAGTACACCATATATGTATGATATTATGGTGTAGTAATGATGGATTTTACTAAAATTTTTGAAGGTGCTATTATATTTGACATATGATATGGAAACACTAAACAAATTTTTCATACTTTTATTTAATAGCATGTTATACTATAATATTTGTTATTTGAGTTGTATTTACACAAATTCATTTTGCAAGGTGTAAGACAATACAAAATGGAATCCAAACCTATTAATTGGGGACATCTAGCTATAATTCTTATTATAAATTATGGTGGCTAAAGTATGAGTGAATTTCCAAAGGAGAGTATGAGAGAAGAATAAGAAATTGGGTTTATGGTGTGAGGGAAGCATCAATTACAAAATTTAAATACAATAGAATAACGCTCTATATGAAAGCATCTAGAGTATTGAGGGAAGGTATAAAAAGAGTAGATAATGTGCCTATAGAGGTTTAACAGTGTCAAAAAAATATGTATGAGATATGCTAAGAGGTAGTTAATTATATTTTGTGGGGTTACTTAAATTTTTATAGAGATAAGAGCAAATATGTAGTTATGGTGCAAGTGTGGTAGTTAGGAGAAATTAGGTTAAGTCAAATAATAATACAGTTTCATTTTAGTTATTGTGGCATCTAATGCTAGAATATTAAAGATCATTTATTAGTATCCCCTATGATGTAGAAGAAGAATTTGATGAGGTAAATATTTAATTTAAAATAAAATAAATGGAGGTAATGACTGACATGGAAACCAAGGAAGGGAAATTAATTACTTGGAGTTTTTGACCATAAAAGGAATGTGAAAAGTGAAGAACACAAGCTTATACTGAGAGGCGGGGTGAATAGTATAAGACCAAATTTTACTTTTATTTGTCAAACAATATTATCCAAAATATAAATGGCAATATAAACAATAGTAAAAAAAGCAATGCATAAATCATCACACACAATAGAGACACCAATTTAATTTGGTTCACCTAATGTGGGGTAGTCCACGAAGAAAATATTTCACTAAAATTTTCTCAACAAATCTCTTGGGAATATTTCCCTATTACAATATTTATGGACCTTTGTACAAATGAGACACCAATCCCATAATCAAGTTTGTGGACACCAATCCATAGGAGAACTCTTTCCCCTTTGTTATTTTATGGATATATATCCATAAGAGAACTCCTTCTCCTCTGATATGGCTGATGATCTTCTAGAAGACTACTTCCTCCACTACATTGGCTTGTGAATCTCTCTCCACTTAAGATCTTTATCCTCACTTAGAAGACCTCTATCCTCACTACCCTGGCTAATGGATCTTTATCCATTGGAGACTACTATCCTCTACTCTATCACATCCAAAGCTTGCTCTTATCTCTGCTCAATATCTATCACAAATATGTACTAAACACTATCCTCAGTCTAGCACAAATATACTCACAAGTCTATCTCTGGTCTGGCATAAATTTACCCTGAAATATGCACCAAAATATATCCTCAAATCTATCTCTAGTTTAGCACAAATCTACCCTCAAATCTGCACTAAAATCTACTCTCAAATCTGTCCTCAAGACTTAAAACAAAGCTTCATCCAATCACAAATCAACTCTGCGTAGATTTGTCTCAAGCCTTACCACAAAACTTGAACAAATAAATCAATCAATTTTCTCTCAAGTCTTCTCAAATAATTACCTCAAATATGTCCATAAGTCCTCTTAATAACTTGTACAATATGCTCAACAAGTATTCACGAAGACTTACCTCAAATATATGCAAAAAGTTCTCCCTAGAACTTATGCAATCTGGTCAACAAGTCTTCACCAAGACTTGTCTTAAATCTGCCCAACAAGTATTCACGAAGACTTATCTCAAATATTCTTGCAAGATTTCACAAAAGTTCACACAAATATATCTTTAAGCTTTCACAAAATATTACTCAACTCTATCCTTAAGTCCCCTCTAGGACATACTCAAATATACCCATAAGATTTCACAAAATCTATCTCAAACGACTGCAATACTTGCATACAAAATTTAACTTAATATTTTCTAGAAAACCTCTTCAATCACAAAAACAAGTTTCACTCAGAATCTTGTTTAGTCATAGAAACATATATATAATGGTTAAAGACTCAATATGTTTTGCACTCACAATATTTTATACTAAACAAAACACTCTATCACTTTCAAACTCTTTTTCAAATCAATTCAAAAATAAAGTATAAATGTTTCACAAAATTTGAACTATCACTCCAAATATTTCAATCAATAATTCTTAAACAACTTTACTCAAACATCCACTCAATGAAATACACCTTGCTTATAAACCCTAACCAAGTGTTTCACTATACTTCCAATAATTTACAACTTTACTCAATATGATTCCAATGTTACATAACAATGATACACATGTTATTTCACAAACCCTAGCTCAAGATAGTTCTCAATTTCACATAATAATGATACTCATGATCTTTCACAAACCCTAGCTCAATATAGTTCTCAATTTCATGTAAAAATGATACTCGTGATATTTCAAAAACCCTAGCTCAAGATAGTTCTCAATTTCACATAACAATGATGCTCATGGTCTTTCAACATCCACAAATCATGCACATGAAAACTCACTAAAAAATTTCCAACAATTCTTATCAAACAATCCTTTTCACTTCACCTTTGCATTTCACAACATTGAATATAACAAAATGTTACTCACAAGGAAGATATGCCCATACCTTTTGTTTTTATGGATATATGTATTCAAAACCTATATTAATCATAATCAAATCCTCTTTTCCAATTTCAAGGTTAGATAGCAACAACCTATCTCAAAATCTCCACAAAATTATTCTCCCCAATAATTAATTCACCATACAAAAAATATCAAGTCTCAAGTACACCTTATTATCTCCAAACTTCTCAAAATATCATTCAACACATAAAAATCAATTTCCTTTATTACCTCCAAACTATTCAATACATAAAAGACCAAGTTCCTTTATAAACATCTTATAAACTCCAAAAATTAATATCCAACCTATAAAAATGAATTCCTTTACTAACCATTATAACTCCAACCTTTAATTATTTTTATAAGCACAAAAATAAAATATTTCTATTAACCTTATGACTCCCTATATTTCACCCAAGGCACTATATAATTATCATGTGGCCTTTATAACATATGCACCTCCCAAACCTTGGTGCAATTAAATCACAAATAAAAATAAAGTGCTTACCTTATACACCTTTGGCCCACATTGCAAAACTATAGCGCACACCTTGAATTCACTTCGAACCCACCACCAAATTACATTTTAGAGTCCTAGCCAAAGGCGAGGCTACCATTGGGCTACATGACCATACGAGTACCTTAAATCATGCACACCCTCTTATGCCTTTATAGAAATTAGCGAGAAAATAAAAACCTTCCTCCTTCACAAAAATAGGTCATGTGGTGATTCCAAACCCCAACCTCTACTCTGTGAGTGTCTTAACAAACCCTTGACCACCGTTTGTGCTACCCAGTGCTATGAAATGCTTTGGCTGTACCACATGCACTTCAATGAACGTCTACCCTTCAATGCTTTTAAAATTGTGAAATCCTCTTCTCACTTATCAAGCAAGTGCACCAATTATTAGCATAGCCTTAGTATTCGAATGCATGGATGGGGGAAAATAAAAATCATTTCCCATTTAAATGTCCATTATATTTTGTGCTTACACATAAGATGAAATTCATACTTCTAAATTTGAATTTTAAATTTATTTTTTAACCTTTTAAACTTTTGTGCCTATAGTTATTTAAATTAAAATTTTAACCATAGGTTAAAATATATTAATTTAAATAAATTAAATTAAATCCTTTGCAAACTGATCAATGGGTCTTTTCAAGGATAAATTATTTTTAATGATTCCTTAGACCTCGTTTTCTTCACCTCATCCTTTTACCCAAAATATTATAATATTATTATTTCATTTTAAACCTGCTTCTCCATCCTTGGGTCTACAACATTTTACGCCTCTTTAGGCATATAATATTAAAAATAAATATTATATACTACTACTTTTAAACACTTCCTTACCTTTTGGAAAAACCACCTGATGACATTAATGATGACGAAAATTGAACATCAATCTCTTGACATCAATGACAATAAAACTTTCTCAAATTTCCAACAATCTCCCCTTTTTCATTGTTGTCAACCTTTTTTCCTTTAACCATTTCTTTTACCTTTTTCAGTTATTCTCCCCCTAAGAAACTGCTCCCCCTGACTGAATGCTCTCTCTCTAACTCAAATATATCCTACTTTGACACTAATGGCAAAGGGCCACATTTGGGGCTTGGGGCTAAAGATAAGACTCTTAGCTCAACCCCATCCCCACATCTTCTCCTTGAGGTGGTTAATTTTATAGTGGGAGTATCTCTAATCCTATAATACACTACTCTTTTTCTTTGTCCACCTTCTTCCTCAACTGATCCTTCTCATTCCTTTGAATATTCTTGTTCCTGCTTGTCTCTAGAAATTTTGTTCTACACAACTTAGACATATGCCCAACATTATTGCACTTAAAACACTTAATGTTGTGGTTCCTTGAAGGTGCAAATATCTTGAATTTCCTCCTGGTGAAGCCATGTCCATTCCTATCATGAACCCTACAATTAACTACCTTATGACCAAATTGATTACAAGAGTAGCAATACCCTTGAATGATATGGCCATTTATAAAATTTCTATTTGTCAAACCATATCCCTATTTTTCATGTGTCATGCATTGTGTAGCCTTGTGTCCAAAATTATGACATGAGGAGCAACATCCATTGAAGAACCATTGCATTGACCCCATTAGTCTCTTAGTATCTTATTCCTTGTGTTGTTTCCTATTCCATATGATACTTATTTGTGCATTGTTCCTTTTTTGTTGAACTTTATATTTTCCAACTTATCCTTAGAAGTATCACTCTCTCTTACACACTCTTATTATGAATCTTCTTATTATTTGGATCTTAAGATTGAATCCTCTCCTTGTTCTCTATGTTTCTGTTCAAAACCAAGTCTTGTACTTATAAATGGAGATCTCTATGTTTTGATAATATCATCAAAATCCTTTAAAATTTTCCTGAATTGATATATATTGTTATTAAAATTTTCAAGTCCTTTCCTTAGAATGTCACATTATTGCTCTTTCATATTTAACTATTCAATCATGTCCTCTTCAACTCCTTTTTTCTTTTTAAGTTTAATGTTTAAGTCATTGAGTTCTTGTATAATACTTCCTTTCTCTTCATCACATTCTTGAAATTGAAGCTTGAGTTTTGATTTCTACTTTCTTACCTTCCTTAATTCCTTAATATAAAAAATAATCTCACCCTTAAGATCAACTTATCTTTCCTCTAATTCTGCCTCTATTCCTTTGTATTTAAGATCATATTCATTCCTTTCTGATTCATATTCAATAGGAGCGCTTCCTTCTTCTTCTATTTCCATAAAAAGACTTTCTTCTTCTAGACCTTCAAGAGCATATTCATATTCATCTTCAATGAAACTTAACCCATTCCTCGGACAATTATATTCAATATGACCAAAGTTACCATACCTAAAACACTTGAGAATTATTGGTTTCATTTTTACTTTTTTCTTAACATCTTCCTTTTCTACTGTCAGAAATAGAATTTCTTCTTCTTCATTATCTGAGGACCTTCCATAACTATCACTTGAATCATTTTATATATTATCTACATAAAAAATCTTCTTATACCTTTGGAAAAACTTCTTTTCGTACTTGCCTTGTCCATCCCTACTTTTATTTTAATACATGTATTTTACTGTTTTTCTATTCTTATGATATTGTTTCTCATCACCACTGATATTTATAGCTTATGGAAAATTAGATGCATAGTGACAATATTTACCACATTTAGAACACTTAATTTTTTTGTACCTTTATACTTTCTTGTGTCGTTGTTCCTTCTGCCATAGTTTGCTTCTTCATCACTGGATAACTCATTACCTGAATCTGACTTCTTATACTTTGTCTTCTTTGTAAATTTAAAAGCTTCTTCTTTTTGGAGGATAGGATCCTTTCCTATTCTCATCTCAAAATATGTGAGAATTACATGTAACTCATCCCTTGTCAAAGTTTCAATATCTTTTGATTTTTCTATGGATGAAATATTTTCACTATACCTCTTATGGAGTGACCTTAAAATATTTTGAAAAACATTTATTTCTTCAAATTTAAACCCAAGTCCTTGCATGGATTTAACAACATCATCCACATGAAGTAAGTATGTAGAGATATCCTCATCATCCTTCATATTTAGGTCTTCAAAATTTTTATTGTGATTTCGCAAGTTTACCATATTGAATTTTTTATCTCCTTCATATGTTTTCTATAAATTTTTCCAAATATCTTTTACTGATGTGCAATGCATAAATTTTACAAAATTTGATTCATGTAAACCACTTAAGATTCCATTAATTGCCTTTGAATTATTCAATTGTAGGAGCTTACCATATTTATCTGTAGGTGGAGTAGCTAACGGTGTGTACCCATCCTCAACTACATGACATATATCATTTTCTTATACCATTAGGTAAATATTCATTCATACACTTCAAAATGCATAATTGTTCCCATAGAACAATGGTGCCTTATTTATTGAAGATCCACTTCGAGAATCCATCTGTGTTCCTATAAGATTTTTATTCAATCTGTTAAACTCTTTTGAAGGAACCCGCTTTGATACCAATTGAAGAACACAAGCTTATATTGATAGGGGGTGAATAGTATAAGATCAACTTTTACTTTTCTTTTTTAAACAATATTATCCAATATATCAATAAAAATATAACAATAATAATCAAAGCAATACACAAATCATAACACACAATAGAGACACCAATTTAACGTGGTTCACCCAATGTGGGCTACTCCATAGAGAAAATATTTCACTAAAATTTTCTCAAAAAATCTCTTGGGAACCCTTCCCTATTACAATATTTATGGACCTCTATCCAAAGGAGAGACCAATCCCCTAATCAATTTTTTGGACACAAATCCATAGGATAACTCTTTCCCCTTTGTTGGTTTGTGGATCTCTATCCATAGGAAAAATCCTTCTCCTCTACTCTATTTGGTTATCTTATAGAAGACTACTACCTCCACTGCATTGGCTTATCAATCTCTCTCCACTGAAAAACTTCCATCCTCACTAAAAATACCTCTATCCTCACTACCCTATATAATGGATATATATCCACTGGAGAATATTATCCTTTACTCTATCACCTCCAAATATTACTCTTAGTTGTGCTTAATCTCTGTCTCAAATCTGCACTAAACATTATCCTCGATCTAGCATAAATCTGCTCACAAGTTTGTCTCTAGTCTAGCACAAATTTACCCTTAAATTTGCACCAAAATCTGTCCTCAAATATATCTCCGGTCTAGAACAAATATACCCTCAAATTTGTACTAAAATTTGCTCTCAAATCCATCCTTAAGCCTTAATACAAATCTTGATCCAGTCACAAATCAACTCTACTTAGATTTGTCTCAAGCCTTATGACAAAGCTTGAAAAAATTAATCAATCAATTCGGCTCTCAAGTATTTTCAAAGACTTCCCTTAAATCTATCCAGAAGTCTTCTCAAGAACTTTTCCAATCTGCTCAACATGTCTTCACCAAGACTTACCTCAAATATTTCCAACATGTCCTCCCTAGAACTTGTCCAATATACTCAACAAGTCTTCATCAAGACTTATTTCAAATGTTTCCAAAAAATATTCACCAAGACTTGTCTCAAATCTACCCACAAGATTTCAAAAAATCTATCTCATACAACTACAATACTTGCATAAAAAATTTAACTTAATATTTTCTAGAAAACCACTTGAATCACACAAAAAAGTTTCACTAAGAATCTTGTTTAGTCACGAAAACATATAGAGAATGGTTAAAGACTCAATAAGTTTCACACATAATATTTTGTACTCAACAAAACACTCTATCACTTTCAAACTCTTTTTCAAATCAATTCAGAAATAAAGTATAATTGTTACATAATATTTGAGATATCACTCCAAATATTTCAATCAATAATGCTCAACCAACTTCACTCAAACATCCACTTAATAAACACACCTTGCTTACAAAACCTAACCAAGTGTTTCACTATGGTTCCAATAATTCACACTATGGAACTCAAACATTGACTTCAACGAATGTCTGCCCTTCAATACTTTTAAAATTGTGAAATACTCTTCTCACTTATCAAGAAATGCATGAATTATTAGCATAGCCTTAGTATTCGAATGCATGGATTGGGGAAATTAATTTTTTTTTCCCTTTAAATACCCTTTGTATTTTGCACTTGCACATCAGCCCAAATTCGAATTTTGAATTTCCCTTTAAATACCCTTTGTCTTTTGCACTTACATGTCAGCCCAAATTCGAATTTTGAAATTTGAATTTTAAATTTAATTTTTAACCTTTTAAAATTTGGCACCTATAGTTATTTAAATTAAAATTTTAACCATAGGTTAAAATATTTTAATTTAAATAAATTAAATTAAATCCTTTGCAAACTACTCAATGGGTCTTTTCAAGGATAAATTATTTTTAATGATTCCTTGGACCTCATTTTCTTCACCTCATCCTTTTTCCTGAAATATTATAATATTATTATTTCATTTTAAACCTGCTTCTCCTTCCTTGGGTCTTCAACCTTTTAGGCGTCTTTAGGCATATAATATTAAAAATAAATATTATATCCTATTATTTTTAAACACTTCCTTACCTTTTGGAAAAACCACCTAATGACATTAATGATGATGAAACTTGAACATCAATCTCTTGACATCAATGACAACAAAACTTGCTCAAATTTCCAATAGAAAGGAGGATAGGAATTATGGTTAGTAGAGGCAAATCAAATATGAAAGGAAAGAGAACATACAATGTAGGGTTTTCATGGGTAGGTATTGATAGAAAATATATATAGGGCATGTAGAACAGGTGGTAGTATTCTCAATGAAGGAGGTGAAATGAAAGGTTTTGAAATAAAATCCAACAATTTGTGCTCAATATGTGCCAATAGGTATAGTTGTGCAATTACAACTATATGATTACAAAAATACATAGTTGGTGATTGTACGATCACAAAAAGTTCAATTTTATGGTAATAACCATACAATCGCCTAAACTATATGATTTTCCAATCATACAATTTGTCAAACTTTGTTAATGGGAATTAAATTGGTCATTTTTGTAATTTTTCACTTTGGCAATCATCAATTATACTTCGATAAGTACAAAATATGTAATTACCATCCAAATACAAAATTATTGAAGAATTGTATGGTTAAGGAGGTTGGTTGTATTATTTCAGTAAATTCTTAATGCAATTACTCAATATTAGATCTATAATACTTTAGGTATGATTTTTGTATAACAAGAATTGGATAACTCTAATGATGTAATTACTGACTAAGTAATCCATCATGTACATTTTGAATCATATATCCTATTCCATATCCAACCATAGTATGTACTACTCATTCTAGAAATTGTACAACACCTTGCAAACATGACATTTACAATGTACACGAAGAAATTAATGAATAATTTTTCATCCATAATTCTCATACATAGTTGGGTATCAATCAATACTTTATTATCATTGTAGAATCATTCCAATACAATAGTATATCTACAAAACTACATGAAATTCTATAATTCATACTCAACTAAAAACATGCATGTACACAACAATGTTGAATTATGACCTACAATTCTCCTTAGCAATCCATAATCAATCATATCGGCTATGATAAAAAATAATGTACATCATCTATTCCTAGAAATAAATAACAATATTGAACACCAATGAACAAAATTGAACAACCTACAAAAATTGAATTAGGGGGCTTATAATGCATGCCCAGGTTGTTCCAAAGTGGTTCCTAAGGCATCACATCATTTAAAAATACCACCTGCAACTTCTCAGTCAAATTAATTTAACTAATGCTTTACTAAGGTTCTAATTTAATTTTCATAAAATTACATTTCATGCACATTATAACTTATTTCATTTCATGCATTCACATTTATTTCCCTACATTGCACAATTAGCCAAACCCTATATTGTACAATTAGACAAAAATTGTACTTTCACCAAAATTATGCAAATCCACATATTATCAATTCTTCTTATCCTAGGAGATGGATTTTCTTACTGTATGATAGTTATAAAATGTAAAATGACACCATGAAGAAGTCATATTACCAGGAACTAGATAATATTATGGATAATGAGAGATATTATTGGCAATATTTGATAGGGAGGGATGGATGAAGTTATTTTCAAATATGGAAGGTTATGATATGGAGGTCACCATAGAGTTTGTTGATAACTTGGAAAATGGATATACAATGGTCCATGATATGGAGATAGTAGTAACTAGGGAGGTAGTTGTAAAGGTCACTAGGATACTAGAGTTAGGGAAGAACATTTTATGGTGTAAACTCAACTACAAGAGACCAACAAAATGGACTCCAATCACATAACACAAATGCAATAATGGAATAAAACTACAAATTGATATTATTATCATTATTGAATTCACACCCCCTCTACAAAATATTACAATCCATCATATAGCAACCGAAAACCAAAGAAACCCTAAAAACCTCTTTTTTCTAAAACTACTAAAAATAGATCTTCTTTATAAAAAATTCTAAAAATACAAATGATTTGGATTGCACCCAAATTTAGTGCACATATCCCTATTAAAATAAAAAATCTTAATTTAAAATATTAGGTCTCAAATTAATGTATAACAAAAGATAATAAACTTCTAACAGCCAAAAAAACCAAAAAAACCTAGGAACCTATTCTAAAAGATAATTTTGGGACACTAGATGGAGGAGTTAGGTCTTGAAAACACTTTTTTTGGAGAGTCAGGCCAATAAAAGATTTTCCTAATGTAGAACACACACACAAAACCACCTGTTAAATTTCAAGGCCAACGGGCATACGGTTCACAAGTTATGGCTCCGGTAAGGTGCATCATTCTCCTTTGGTGAAAAAGAACTCAACTCCTGTGAGTTCAGCTGAATTGAAATATTGTAGCTTCTGGTTGTCCATTTTCTTTAGCTCTAACTGTCAAACCCAAGTGTTATTTGACTATGGTAATTATTCCCACTGAACCAGGAATATTTTATAGCTCCCATGTCTAGTGGTGATCACCTTCTTATTGAGCACCTGTGCAACTTTGTATTTTTTCTTCTTAGGCATTTGTCGTGACCAATTTATTGTCTCTTGTAATTTTCCATCCTCAGTAGTACCAATATACTGAAATAAATCAAAAAAATTAAAAATGGGTGAAATATCAAATTCATCAGGCAGCTCCACTTTATAGGCATTATCTTTGATCTTCTTCAAAATCCTGCATGACCCAATTTTATTAAGTTTTAGTTTTTTATACGTCCCCGTAGGAAATACTTCTTTCCTAAGATGAACCATGACCATATCACCCTTTTCAAACACTTTCACACTTCTGTGTGCATTAGAAGACTCTTTGTAGTGAGCATTACTACTCTACAATTTTTCTCTCACTAACTCTTGCACTTTTTGGATATGCTTAGAAAATGCTTCTGCATCATCACTAACTTGTTCCCTAATTGGTAACTCAACCAAATATAATACACCTCTAGGATTTTGACCATAAATAATTTGAAAAGGATATTTACCTGTTCATTGAACTGTTGTATGCAAATTCAGATTGTGACAAGGCTAAATCCCATTGTTTTGGTTTTTCTCCCACTATGCATCGTAAGAGGTTTCCCAAGATTTTGTTCACTACCTCTATTTTCCCATCGGTTTGTGGGTGGTAAGCACTACTAAAATATAGCCTAGTGTTCAAATTTTTTCACAACGTCCTCCAAAAGTGACTCAAGAAATTAGTATCTTGATCAGAAGTAATAGTATTTGGAACACCATGCAACCACACAATTTCATCAAAGAATAGGACTGCAGTCCTAGTTGCATCATTAGTTTTTTTGCAAGAAATGAAATGCACCATTTTTGAAAATTTGTCTACCACAACAAAAACTGAATCCTTACCTCTCTGTGTCTTGGGCAACCTCAACACAAAATCTATACTTAGATCGGTCCATGGTCCTGTAGGAACTGGAAGTGGCATATACAACCCTGTATTTTGCATATGGACCTTAGCCATTTGACATACTCTGCATCTAGAGACAAACTTGATTATGTCTCCCTTCACTTTTGTCCAATAGTACTTCTCCTCTACAAGAGTGGTAGTTTTGGCTAATCCAAAATGACCAGCCAAACCTTCACTATGTAATTCCCTCAAGATGTTCTCTCTCATAGACCCATTGGAAATGCATAATCTATTACCATTAAACAAGTAACCATTCTAAAAAAAATACTATTAAAAAATAGTACAGGACTTGCCCCCTGCCGCACTTTTGCATTGTTGCACAATATTATTAATATCCACATCAGATTCATATAGATATTTAATCCCCTCAAATCCTACCACTTCATTATCCATAGTGGTCAACAACAAGACTCTCCTACTCAATGCATCAACAACCTTATTCTATTTTCTTGACTTGTGTTTCAGGAAAAATGTATACTATTGCAAAAATGAAACCCATTTGGCATGCCTTCTATTTAACTTTTTTTGAGAATTTACATACCTCAATGCTTCATAATCAGTAAACAACACAAAATCCTTTGAGATTAATAATTTCCTCCAATATTGCAATGATTACACAATTACATAAAATTCCACATCATATGTCGAATAATTCTTCCTTGCATCATTAAGCTTCTCACTAAAAAATGCTACAGGTCGGTCCTCTTGACTTAAGACACCACCAATCCCAACAAATGAGGCATCACAATCAACCTCAAACACCTTACTAAAATATGGTAACAATAGAATAGAGGCTTCCAAAACTTTCTTCTTCAAGAGTTCAAAACTCTTTATTGCTATCGTAGTCCATACAAACTCTTTCCCCTTAGTGCACTCAATTATAGGGGTAGCTATACTATTGAAGTTCCTGATGAACTTCCTGTAAAAGGTAGCTAGTCCATGAAATCTCCTTACTTCTATTATAGATCATGGAAGAGGCCATTCTATAATTGCCTTCACTTTCTCATCATCCATCCTCATGCCATCTATTGATTTTACAAATCCCAAAAACACTAAACTATATTTAAGATATCTACATTTATTTAGGTTGACATACAATTTCTCCTTCCTGAGAACTTCTAACACTAATTTCAGGTGTAACAAATGCTGTTCTTCAATTTTACTATAAATCAAAATATCATCAAAATACATAACCACAAACTTACCATTATATTCTCGTAGTACTCTGTTCATCAAACGCATAAATGTATTGGGTGCATTAGACAACCCAAATGGCATCACCATCCCCTCGTACAATCCATATTTTATCTTCAAAGTTGTCTTCCATTCATCCCCTTCTTGAATTCTGATCTGGTAATAGCCACTCTATAGATTAATTTTACTAAAGTACTTAGCTCCAGCCAATCCATCCATCATATCATCCACTCTTGACATAGGATATCGATACTTTATTACGATCTTGTTTATGGCTCTACTATCCACACACATCTGTTAGTCACCATATTTCTTCAGGGTCAGCAATGCTGGAATCACACATGGAATCATACTCTCCCTAACTAATCCCTTCTTTATCAAATTTTTCACTTGCCTATTCAAATCTGTATTCTATGTTGGGTTCAACCGATAAGCTTTCTGATTTGGGAGTGTTGATCCTGGAATAAAATCCATGTGATGTTGGATATCTCTTTTTGGTGGTAGCCCATCTGGTAACTCCTCTAGTGTGACATATTTTTATTCACTTAAAAACTTAGCTACTATTGTAGGCATAACCACTTCCTCTGGTTCTAGCTTCCTATCTGTTAAGGCATAACATAAGCTAGCATCCCTGATCTCTACAAGAAAATACTTCATCATCAACAAGCTCTCACTCGGCCCATCCTCCTTCAGAGGCACATGAAATACCTTTACACATTCCTTACAAAATGTGTAAGTGTTCTTTCTCCCATTATGGTTAGTATCCCTATCGTACTACCAAGGTATTCCCAATAGAATGTGACATGCATCCATCGATATCACATCACACCACACTTCATCCTTGTAAGTGCTACCAATTGAAAATTTAACTAAACACCTCTGATCTACTGTTACCTCATTCCCATTATTAACCCATGAGATGCGATATGGATAAGGATGTTTTTCACATTTTAGGTGCATTTTTTCAACCATGATATTTGACACCATATTCTCATAGCTACCACCATCAATGACAATGTTACATACCTTCCCTCCTGATGTACACCTTGTTCAAAATATGTTCTTTTGTAGCAAAGAATATTCACCATCTATGGTCTGACACTTTGCTTTGCTCTATACCATATATTTATTAGGATAAATCAACATCCTCCTTATCATAAGGGCTTCCCCCATGTCAGCAACAAATTCATCCTCATCCTACTCTTCTATATCAACTATATTGACCCTTCCTTGTCCTCCTTGAACCATTTATTGAATATCACATTGGGGACACTCAAATGCTTTGTGCTCCTCCTCACCACATCCATAATAGGTATACGACCTCCTCAAATCATTCCCATTTCATCCACCATCGTAACCTCTACCTCGTTGGTATCCTCTTCCTCTTAGATTCTTCCCATATTCTTCTTGTTTAGTAGGTATTGAGGATTCTCCCTTGAGAAAATTAGATCCACTTAAACCCCGACCTAAAAAGGGCTTGAATCCCTTCTTACCTATTAAATTTCTCCTCTGCCTTGAGGGCCATTTGATACACATCCTCCACTGTAAGAGTGTGATGCATGCTCATCTCATCTTGAACAATAAAACTTAGGCCATTTACATACCTGGTAGCCTTTTGGTCCCCCATATCACTATGCTCCACTCGAATGGATATCTTGTAGAATTTATTAGTAAGTCATCAGTGCTTTGATCCTTCTGTTGAAGATTCTAAAATCTACAAAATAGGGTTTGGGAGTAGTCTACAGGTATAAATTTTTCCTATAACTTCTTCTTCATCTTTGTCCAATCCCTGATATTTTCCTTTCCATTCCTTTGTCGTGTAGTCTATAAATGATCCCACTAAATCAATGCATGTCCCTTCAAATTTGTGCATCTGAGCTTTACCTTCTTATCTTCAGCAAGGTTACTCCGTTCAAAATATTTTTCTAGGCTATTGATCCAATCAATCAACTCCTTTGGTTTCAACCCACCAGCATATTTGAGAACCTTGATCTTGATCCCATCTCAATTCCCATTAAGCCTCTCTATAGCTAATATCAGTTGATTTTCAAAACCATGCCCTTCTTCCTCGGGGCCCTCTAGTTCTACTTTTGCATGGACCTCAGATCCACATTCCTCAGGTATTTTTTCATCATCATATCCTTGATTTGCACGTGCCCTAGGATGTCTCTCTCCCATGTGATCAATAACACTAGTCAGTCATGTTATTTATACATTTAGATCCTCGATTTTACTATTCATCTAGGCATATCTTCTAGGTGGCATCCTTCCTTCACTAACAAGATCACACCCGCTCTGATATCAAATGGTGTAAACTCAGCTACAAGATACCAACAAAATGGACTCCAATCACATAACACAAATGCAATAATGGAAGAAAACTACAAATTGATATTCTTCTCATTCCTAAATTCACACCTCCTCTACAAAATATTACAATCCATCATATAGCAACCAAAAACCAAAGAAACCCTAAAGAAACCCTAAAAATGTTTTTTTTCTAAAACTGCTAAAAATAGATCTTCTTTCTAAAAATTTCTAAAAATAGAAATGAGTCGGATTGCACCCAAATTCGGTGCACATATCCCTATTACAATAATAAAACTTAATTTAAAATATTAGGTCTCAAATTAAGGTATAAAAAAATATAATAAACTTCTAACATCCAAAAAAACCCAAAAAACCCGGGAACCTATTCTAAAAGCTAATTTTGGGACACTAGATGGAGGAGTTTGGTCCCGAAAGCACTTTTTTTGGAAATTCAGGACAATCAAATATTCTCATGATGTATAACACACATAGAAAACCACCTGTTAAATTTCAATGCCAACGGGAATACGGTTCACAGGTTATGGCTCCGACAAGGTGCATCATTTTAGAGAGCTTCTCAATATAGCAAAGGGATTAGAAATATTATTTATATAGGAGAGGTATGAGTGCAAATTTTTAAGGCATGAAGTGTTGAGGCAATTATTATCTACTCTTATGGATACCTAAAATTGAACCACCTCATTTACACCAGTCCTTGATGCAAATCCATAAAAATATAAATTTAGCCATTACAATTGACTCAAGTTCAAAATCTGTTGTCAAAATAAAATAGTAGTGTCTCCACCATCTTAGGGTGAATTCACCAAAAAAACAAATATTCTTTCTAGCTATAATATTCACAACTAGTTCAACATATTCAACTAGTTCAAAATATCTAACTCCTTACCATATTTAACCTCTAATGGTCAAATTTATAAAATCGTTGGGTTTTTAACTATGTTGACAACATATTCATATAGGTGGTATATTTGTGTTTGACATGAGAAAATTTGAATTATGTATATAGTAGTTATTCAAGGTGCAAATAACTCATTACTACCCATATAATCCCATAAGCAATCAATATGTAGGGATAAATATAGATAACATTCCTCCATATTCCTTTACCTATCCAAATTAACCCCAATAAAGGGGTAACTGATTGCAAGAAATTCTATTAGCATCATCAACAAAAAATTATTAGCAAGTCCATCAACCTCACCCTCTCATTTGGGAAATCCCTAAGAGATCCAATTTCTATAAATTGGCCCCCTAGGATGGCATTCAAAAAAAGAGGGGGGAGGGTACATTCTCGCAATGAAACTCTACCAAAATCAAATATCAAGTTTGACTAATGAAGTGTTGCCAAAATTCTCTCATGAAGTCATCAAGTGATCTGGGATTTTAAGGAAGGAAATGGGACATCTCATATTTTGAATTTGATGATACATTTTTGAATTCATTTTTCTTTAGTTAAAAATTCATTAATGTTTTCATGATATAACCCTTTCACATGCATCCATATACTTCATGTGTTTATATATAAACATTGAATTGTCAAAGAAATAGTATCTCTTAGTTTTGCAAGCACCTCGTAAAGTTTATAGGATAGAGAATCTCTCATAAGATCCTAGAATACCAATAATAGAATATCCACAACCTTGAATGGCCTATCCTTTTTGTTTTTTATAAGTTTAAGAAAATCTGCCACCTATATCTAAATGAAGTGGTGTATTCACTGTAGATAATTGAATCCCTAGCTTCACAAAATTAATATTGTTTGGTTCCTTTTAGATACAAAAAATGAATATGCCACTTGTGACTATTATAGGTAACACATTTATGATACATTTGAACAAATTCATTGGCCATAGGGTCTCCATATGGCATATTGGCTATAGATAAATTAGAATGAATTTACAAAGTTTAATAATTTCAATTTTATTTATAAGCAAGGGGTCTAACTATACCAATTCGGAAGTTACAACCTCCCTATTATTTTCCAGATATCCAAAACATAATCCATAATTATTTTTCTTTTGTAAATGTTGTAGGTTATAACAACTTTTCTAGGTGTAGGATTTCCAAGTGTGTATTCATGTTCAAATGATGTGTTCACACCAAGCACCAATAAATGTAGATACCTAGTATCCAGTAGTTTTCAACTATTAACATAGGTTGACTGTTGATTATTTATTTTATTATATTTTAACGTATATTTCAAAATACTTATAAAATTTGAAAATCAAAAGCACAATATCCTCACATTTTATTTATGTTTCCTTAAGTATTAAATCCAAATTGCATGTAGTTTGCATTAGGATAAGTTGTATTCTTATATTCTCCTTGCACCCTTGCATTCAAACAGAAGAAAATAAAGTTTTATTTCATAGAATAAGTAATAATAATAAAAATATTAATCACATATAGGATAGCACTTATGTTTTTCATATTGCATTCATATTGCATTGCCTTATCATATTGTGTGTTAGTTCCTAGGATAGACTACAAAACCTGTGTATGTTAGAATATGGTAAGTGCCAAGAATTAAACCATAATAATTAGGAATATTATTAATAATCAAAGGTTAAATAGAAATAGTAAACGTAATCAAATTTATTATGACAACTAACCTACTGACTAACCTGCCATCCATAATATTTGTCGTCCATAGGGAAATGACGGTAAGGTAAGTCACTAACCTAGGTAACTAGTAAAAGTAACTACTAGTGGTAAAAAGTAACAAGCTAATTTTTACCATGCAGTAAATAAAATCTACCTAATGTAGGGAAAGGGTAAAATATCCAAATGATGGAATATTTACTCTAACATCCCCCCTTATTACATTATTTTGGTAATACATACATATCCTCTAATACAACAATATTTGGGTAAAGTATATATCTGCTAGTTATTTGCTCTGTTACAGTACTCTGGCTAATCCTAAGAAAAAAGTGGGTCATTCCTCACTTTTTCTTCATGTCAACGAGTCTCCTTATGGTAATCACATCATCCAACCGAATTGCATGGGTAACCAGCCACTGTAATCACTAGGTGTAGTAGAATAGATCACTTCATACAAGTTTCACCTAGGTGTCAGATCACTTATAATTGCAAAAGAAATAATGCAATAATCAAACAAGAATGCCCAAAAAATTCTTATCACCTAGGTGTCGGATGCAACCGAAAATGCACCTAATTTGCCAATAAAGGTGTCGAGTAAAATCGAAAATGCACCTTTTAAGTTTTCACAACAAAATGTGGATTTGTGTTGTGCAAAAATTGATATTTTAATGTCTCCTACTTTGTTTTACAATTTTGCAAAAGAAGTACAATGTTGTCTTCCCCCTTTTAGTTTGTAAAATTAACAAATTTGAGCACTCCTTTCAAGACAATTTGACACACGACCCACGTTTGAAAAGCTTCCAGAACTAGTTGACACAAGACTTAGTTTTTATAGACCCAAGGTTACAAGGTCTTATCAATTTTGCAGAAAAAAATAGATGTGCAATTTTATGTATTATATCTCCTTGGAGAAAACAAATGCACTTTTTAAACTTTTGATTCTTACAAAAAATTTCAAAAACCTTGTTGTCTAATTTGCAAAAAAAAATCAAGTGTGATCCTTTATTGTATGCTAAATTAACAATGTTTGAGAAGAGTTGTCTAATTTGCAACAAAAAATGTGCTCTTGCTATGTCTCATATCTCCATTTGGTGAGAAAATACTAGCACCTTTAAATTTCAAAGTTGAAAATTATTTCTTTAATTTTAATTTGCAATATTTAAGAAAATTTTAATAAATCATTTTAATGAATAATAAAAAACTAAAAAAAAATATATGTTTTAAATAAATCGACTTAAATATTAAATAGAAATTGATTTATGAAATAAGAAATTATTTTTTAAAGTTTAAATTATTAAAAAAATAATACTAAAAAAACTTTAATGTTAATGCAAAAATAAAAAAATTAATGTACCTTGGCATCGAAGGCAAAAAATTGCCTTTTATACCCAGTGGGAGTCGAACCCTGGACTCCTCGCCTAGGGCTTTAGCTCGACCCAATCAACCGATTGGGATAAAGAGCCCGATGGGTACTGAGGCACACGATATGCATCTTAAACTCTATGGACAGCAGGAGTTTTTATAAAAGTTGGAATTTTATCCCACATGCATCCTGCATTGGGATGCAGAGTGGTTTTTAAGGTGGAGGCCTCCCCTTGTACGTTGATTGCCTTTGGGAAATTGACTAGAGTTGCTTGCCATTTTGGATGCCACCATGTGGCGCCAGGGGTAGGCCTGTCAGTCCAGGTCGGTCCTGTGGCGATGTGCCATGTGTCGAGTCATGTTCGATTAGTGTTGTGCATCGTCTAGTGGTTATCTATCATGTGTCTGGTCCTAGTCCAGTCTACAATGGTCATCGTCTAGTGGTTTTCCACCACATGTCTGATCTTGATCTAGTCTATTCAGCACCTTGGGGTGCATGCCAGGGTCCAATCCACGTGTCCCTTAGGGTGCTTGTAGGTTAGGCACAGAAAAGTGCCACATGTTGGTCAGGGATTGGAGGGTCACCTACCCTATTAGATCCTAATGTAGGGTGATCAGAGGGCCACCTACCCTCTTGAATATTGGTCATCAATCGGGATCTGTGTCCTCCCATGAAGGGCGCACCTGCCCTCACATGGTGGTAGACCACCGCACGGAGGGTGCTCCTACCCTCACATGGTGGTTGCCTACCTAGGAGGGTGTTCCTGCCCTCCTGTTAGAGTCATCGGCCTAGATCCAAGTGCCATGTTAGTAGGTCTTGGGCTACGGGCCGCCATGTCAGCAGGTCTCGCTCCTCGAGATCTATGTGCCTACGGGCCATTACGTTAGTAGGTTTTTCTCCTCGATATCTGTGTGCATGTGGGTTGCTTCAGCTTGGGTCTCAGGCTGTAGTCCACTACATCAATAGGTCTCACTCCTTGGGATCTATGTAGCATGGCATGAAGAATACACAGAGGGAGGAGTCTTCACAGGTACCAGGTGGAACGAGCGATGCTCGTGTTATCCACCCTAGCTCGGATGCCAATGTTAGAATATGGTAAGTGCCAAGAATTAAACCATAATCATTAGGAATATTATTAATAATCAAAGGTTAAATAGAAATAGTAAACGTAATCAAATTGATTACGATAACTAACCTACCGACTAACCTGCCGTCTATAATATCTTTTTTCCATAGGGAAATGACGGTAAGGTAAGTCACTAACCTAGGTAACTAGTAAAAGTAACTACTAGTGGTAAAAAGTAACAAGCTACTCTTTACCATGTAGTAAATAAAATCTACCTAATGTAGGGAAAGCATAAAATATCCAAATGATAGAATATTTACTCTAACAGTGTCTTGCTAAATTGAACATGATAAATTAGATTAGATAAATATATAAGCCCTTGGTGAAATTTAGTCCTCCCACCAAAGATAAAACATTACACATAAGTGGAGTCATAATGATGGATTAACAAAAATACTATAACATTTGAGTGTGGATGAACCTCAAGAGAATGCATATGATGCCAACACCCACATGCACCTTTTGGCATCCCAAATATTTGGATAATGTAATGATAACACATCATAAGGGTCCCTATACAAAAACAAATGACGTAAGACCTTATCTATAATTAAGAGAAACTTTAATACACATAATTTAGATCATTTAACTTATTTGCTTAGTTAAATCACATTAAATTAAGATAACGTAAAAATAACCAATTGTTAGTCCTAATGAGGGATGCTTAATTACCCCTTGAGTAACTTTATGTACAAACCTTGGGGGTTATATCCCTTGGCTAATATAATATAGGGGGCTAGTGGAAGTCATTAGGAGGGTTGTTTTTATAAGGTGACATAAGGATATTAAACATCTTACCCTCTTTGCTATAAGTACTCTAAAAACAAAACTTAATAAACAAATATCTTTCTTTAACCGTGTTTGAACCTACCTATATCACTTCGAACATTGGGTACAAATGACACAAAAATTGAATGCTTCATCTTGAAATGCTAAAAAATAGTGCACAATAACTTAAAAATGTATGATTTCAAAAATATGAGCTATATAACCATATCATAATAAAACAAGAAAAATATATGGGGCAAATCCATTTTATTAATGATAGTTTATTTTTCTCAAAATATGGTTACAACTTTATCCCCTCAAGGGAGTTCATCATTTTGATACAATCAATACAATATATAACTAAGAAGATTTGATTCTCTTATTGGAAAATATTTGGTTCACTTTTGAGGTTCCTTCACATCCACAAATTGTCTTGCAAAGGGTTTCTTCATGACCTTCACAAGGGGTGATGTCAAAATCTTGCATTACTCCTTCATTCAACAAAAAATTGTAATCTACAAAAAAGGAACACAAAAAAAGGTTAATAGCACGTGTAGATGAAATGACAATTAAAAATAATAAATAACTGAAATATTATGAGTAAAAACGTAAAACAAAATAAAACTATGCTAAGACGACAATGAAGAATGCAAACAACTCGAGAGTCCATGGCTAAATTTTAGCAGCACTTCGTTGCTTGAAATCCAAAAGCTCTGTCTATTTTCAAATGAGGTTGAGTGTCATTATATAGATTTCTCGAAAGAAATATCATAATATTTTGTTATTAAATATTTATTTTTTATTAAATATTTAATATTTGTTTGTTATCAAATATTTATTTTTTGTTGTTAAAATATTTAAGATTTGTTTATTATTAAATATTTATTTGTTTTATTTTAAATATTTAATATTATTTTGTTATTAAAATTTCATTTTTTATTAAATATGCATGAGATGTGGAACTATGAGTGGAGTGGTGATGTCGTGGAGGAGGGGGATGGAAGGGTAAATGTTCCCATGAGAAGGGATGCAAGTGGTTGCGTAGCCTAGGTAACAATTAATTAATAAATTAATTAATCATTACTTTGGAAAATGATAATAATATTAATTATTTGAACTAAAATTAATATAATAATTAATTACGATTAATTAATTATTATTTTCTATGCTTAATTTTGGTATTGACCGTTTAAGTGGTAAAAACCACTATTTTATCCTAAGGTTGCCCAAGGTGGGTCATATGGTATTCAGGGAGTCCATATAGGTAGTCTCATCAATATGACATATTTTAGGTGTTTATAGATGACCATTTTTGGGATGTGTTGTGTGAAAACACAACGTGGAGCAAAAATAGATGACCCAGAGTCAAATTGAGGGTTTATGATGTTCATTGATATTATTAATCTTAAATGCCCCAATCATGAAAAGAGCATACATTTTTGAACCATTGCTTTTGAAAATTAAAGAACTTGATAAACCTTTTAGCTAGGATTTTTACTTTAAGGTATACTTAACCTTGGCATAATTTTCAGTCATGCGAAGACACTATGTGTCTATGAGCTTCCTACATGAATGCCAATATTTTGTTTAATTGAAATTTTTACTTCTACCCTAGCAGATAGAGAAGTGTATGATAGTATTTGAAAATGATTCTTAAACAAATGCAACTTGCATGATTGAGTGTTTGATTATTTATTTTATTATGAATTTTATGATGTAATGACTACCCCTCAAGCGACGAGTCGATGAGAAAGTTGAAAAATGATGAAAGTGATGAGTCGCTTGACCAAGATGATTTGTTTCAGGTTTTATAGGACCATTACGAAATTTTAAGGGATCATGTCCCACTACAAACTTGATTTTGACCCATTTGTTACTTATTTTTAGTGAGTGATATTATGGTAGTTTACTCATCCTACCGAATTGCATGGACAACCAATCACCGCAATCACCTGGTTTATAGAGTAAATCACTAGATACAAAATTCACTCAAATTTTGCTTTTAGATTTTTATATGACCAAAGTGGTTAGGTACCCTTAAAGCTTTTTGATGTTGACAAAAGGGCTTAAGCACCTTTGGGGATTTTGGATGGTGATTTGACCGAAGGTCTTAAGTGCCCTTGGCAATTTTGGATGATGATTTGAGCAAAGGACTTAAGATACCTTTGGGGCATTTTGATGATGATTTGAAAAAAGGGCTTACATGCATTTGGGTTTTTTGGATGGTGATTTGACTAAAGAGATTAAGTGCCTTTGGCACTTTTGGATGGTGATTTAACCAAAGGGCTTAATAAGCCTTTGGGACCTTTCAAATTGATGATAAATGCGAGACAAATGGTGCAACCTTTGATAAAAGGACATAGCCTTTTGAACCTAGTAGTTGATGTGTTGATTGATATGAATGCAAGGCAAAGGGTATAAGCTTTGACAAAAGGATACAAATTTTTAAACCAAGCAATTGATTTTATGATTGATATGTATGCAAGGAGAAGGGTGCAATATTTTGAACCTAGCAATTTATTGATGCTTATGCCATTGATTGGAGAAAAGTGTGATACCTTGAACATACCCAAGGATATTTATTATTTTATTTATTTTGGGAAAAATGTGTGATACCTTTATTTCACCAATTTTTTGAAGATGATGGTGCATGTATGTTAGATAATTTTTTTTGAATATAACATGTAAAAAAAACTAAATGTAAGCATCGTAAATGTATAAAAGTCATCAATCAAAATGTTAACCTTTCACAAAGGTCATACATTTGAAATCCAACTAGATGAAGATAATAAAAATGTAGATGATGGATGGGTGACCAATAAGATGCTATGAGGGAAAATATGTATACTAACTACACATGATTTGGAAAGATAAAAGTCTGCTAGGAAGACCCAGATATACAATATCCTTGTGTGTGCATGTGATGTTAATTAATGACACAAAATACCATCCCATTGCTAGGTAGGTTTCATTCAATCCAATATTGTAATGAGGATCACCTTATAGTCATCCTTATCCTAATTTTGGATGTGGTTGGACTAGACTACCAGGCAATACAAGCCACCAAAATCTAGCTCAATTGCTCTGTACAAAAGGTCACTAATGTGATAGAAATATCACCATACGTAATACTGTCCCATTTCCAGACAAGTTTCATTCAACCCATTTCTATAATAGAGATAATCCCATATATTTTTAATACTAAGGATTCCAAGGGTTCAAGATCATAACCTCCTTATTTTCTTTTGATTTCTTTAGGATACTTGCTCATTTTTAGTGGTGAAAGCCACTTCTTTTTCTTGGATACTTGCTAATTTTTATGGGGAAATGTATTTATTGATTTGGATAGGAGGGAGCTCGTCCTTTTTTCAATTTCTAGCATTCTATACCATGCACATAATAGGATGAGCAAGGGAAGCCTTTTGCTTAAGGGGTAAGGACTACTCTATATTTTCATCCTTTCTTGTTCAACACTTGGATTTTAAATGTGTGAATGTGTTTCAGATTTTGAGATATGCAAGGTACTATCAAAGTAATACCCTACCTTATAAAAGTAATATAGCTTTCTACAAAATATAAAAGGAAACCTTAGAATGGTTGAATGATCTAAACCCTAGTGAACACCCTATAAAAACTTATTGGTTGTGTTGGAAAACACAATTACTCACAAAGGACAATATGGATGATGCAATATGATAAATGTGGAGCTTTTCCTAAGAAAAACTATAAATGCTGATAATGGATAAGGTTGATTAAAAAAGACGACAGGTATACAGGTGTGGTTCTAGACCATAGTATGTAAGAACAAAACTAGTCCTAATGCTAATGCAATGAATGAATGTGCCTAATGCAATTAGTCAATGAATGCAATGATGTGAAATGCATGATGAATGTAATGCAAATGCAATGTTTTTTATGTTTTTTTGTGATGTTATATTATTTTTGTTGATTTTTTATTTCTTTGATTTTTTTAGGGAGAAGGTATGATACCTTAAGCACCCTCATAATGTGTGGTAAGTTGTGAATGTGGGGAAGGTGTGATACCTTTAGAATCCCAAATTTGTGTCATCGATTGTGATGTGGATGGTGAAGAAGGTGTGATACCTTGGACACCCAGTGGATACTATGTTGGATATGATATAATTGGATTGGCTAGGAGGAGTGATAGGAACCTACCCTTCTGTTGTGGGATAAAATTTTATGCAATACCAATATCTCGATGGGGAAAAATAAATGAACCGTCTGAGAAAATCTTATTTTGTTCCATCATATCTTTCACCAGCTGCTTAAACACATTAATTTCATATTTCATACCCATTCAGATGATTATAGGTACACTAGAGGATTTCACTATTCAATCCAAGTTTAGGTTTTCTTGGTTTTATTTTTCATAATGTGATTGCATGTGCCTCATACAGTTTTTGAAATAGAGATGCAGTAGTCATCAAAAATTTGATGTACCAATGAGGTAGCTTGTCAGGTTTATGAGACTATAGTTTATATTGGGGTTGCATACAAGATGATGTGGATTGAATGGTGGCTTGTAAAGATAAGTTAAGCAAGCCATAAATGGGAAAAGCCTCCCCATAAATAAGATCTTGGATCACATTTTTGATTGTAAAGCAATCTTTAATGCCATGACCTTCTATCCAATGATAGTGAAAAAAGTGATCCTTCCCATAAACCTTAGGCTTAACCCTATTTGGGTCTTATATGCATATGTCAGGTAAAGTAATTTCTTTTACTGCTTGTAGATTTTGAAAAATGGGCAACGTGGGCTTGGATAATGGAGTCCAAGAATGAGGTTGGTGTTTTAAGCGAGGTGGATGCGATGGATTAGTTTGTTGAGGTGGTTGGATTGTGTGTATCTTAGTAACCTACTTAGGTTTCTCTTCTTGATTTTTTGGCGTAGGTAACGAACCCTTAAATATTCCCATTTATTGATTATTGGTCATAAGAGGATTGTTTATTTGAAGACCATTCTTGTCAAGCATTTCTTGTACCTTGTTTTTACATTTGATACATGACTGGATGTCATGACCATTTACTCGATGGTAGTATAGATCCTATCGATACCACTTAGGTTTTGACCTATTAGGATCAAAAGGGTGAATATCTAGTAGATCAATAGCCTTGGCCTTGTATAATTTATTGAAGAGTGATGCCAAAGATTCACGTATTGTGTATAATTACAAGGTGGTTGGTGTTGTTGTTTTCAGCCCTGATTCTATTGAGAATCAACATTGGGCTGCACAAGAGGGGATTGGTCTTGAAAATAAAGAGGTTGAGGTTTTTGATCACTCAACCATAAATCAATGCTTATAAGTCGATTCAATATAAGTTTTAAATCATTGTGTTCATGACTCACTTAGAACTAAATACTGGCTAGCCTATCCAATGTGTTGTGAGACCAGTGGTTGGAATTATTGGATGGTTGTTGATAAAGTTGGAGAGCAACTAGTAGGTGGTGGAGGTGGATTGGGTGGTTGTGCCTAGAGATAATTAGGCAAGTGTGGATCAAAAGTCCTCAAATTTTGAGTAAATGTGAATGGCTCATGATGATCTCATCTAGTGATTATATCCACACACTATTTTTCTTGGTTTAGCTCATGCTCTTGTCCTAACTCAGAGTGTTTAGCTATGGTAGCTTGATTATCCCCATTTTATTATAATGGGTACACATGTTATTTACTTTGTGGAGATGTACCAGGATATGGAGTAGGTGTGACCAAATTCAATGATGGTAGTGCTTGTGGTATGGAAGAAATGTTGGATGGAGTTGGAAGTTGCATAGGGTGATTTAGAGAACTCTAGTTCCCTATCATAACATTGATCATTCCCATGAACTCATGAGAAGATACATTTGAATTTGGATAAGTCAAGGATGTCCTATCAACTTTTCTAGAGTGATCTACTTGTCCCCCATGTTTGGGAGATGAATCATAAATGATATTTATGGGTAGCGACTTGGAAGGAGGACAACCTAGATCCTTGATCGAATTGATGATAGGCATGAATGCAACATTGGCCACTATGTATTCACTGAGTTTAGGAATGGTCAAGTGAACTGTGTCCTTAGGTGTGGTGGATGAAGATGGTATAATATGATCTAATTCATCCATGATAACTATGGGTTCTTCCTTGTTGGTAGGAGTGGGAAGGTATTATGGTAATGTATTGAATATGGTTTTTGGAGTCTTCATGGTTGGAACTTTTACCTCTTCCTCACTCAAAAAATTATGGATGAAGGAGTTGTAGTAGAGATCAATGGTATCAATGGTGGTGAAGATATATTCATGACAAATAATAGGGTTGAATCTAAAATCTAGATAAGATCATTGGGTTTAGTATATAGGTGTGTGGATGGTAGGGTAGACACCTACAAATGATCATCCTTATTATAATATTTGAAGGAGTTTGGATCAGTATGAACCATATGAACCTGACCTTCATACATGTATTTTATTTGTTGGTGCATGATGGAGGGGAAGTAGTCCATGTCTCTCATCTAAGGCCTTCCCAGAAGTATGGTGTACTGTCTTGCACCTTCCAAGATATACCACAATGTAGGCATAGTACTTTGTACAACTTAAATAGGGAGGACTATTGTGCCCATAGTGAGGGATAAAGTATCATTAAACACTTGTAAGGTGAATGTAGATGTTACAATGTGCAAATATGAAAGGTTGAGATGTTTTAGTGAAATTATGGTAATAATATTTATTGTGGAGCCTATTTCAACTAATAATTGCTTATAGGGGATATTGTTTATGCATGCGATAATGTACAAAGGAGGATATGGTAAATTGGTGAGCATGGGTTTGACATCGTGATAATAAAAGGTTATCACAGGATCTTTATACCTTTGTATGTATCCCATGAATTTGGTGAAATAATAAAAATATCATGGTTGTAACTCGATTGAATTTAAAATATCCATGAGTATTTCCCAATGCTTGGGGGATTTTTGTATTAACTCATTGATGGTCATGTAGGTTGATGGCATACCTAGAATTTGCGTAGGCCTAATTTAAATTATCACCACTGGTTGAGGTGGTGGGATTTGGATGGGAGTTAAGGGTGGTGAAGGTTATAATGTATAGGGAGTGTGGAATTCCCTAATAGGCCCCTTTTATAGATCATTTATATCTGGTTGTGGCCTATGATCTGTGTTGTCTAACCAATTAATCCACTCTATCATGTAGATAACCCATTGGTATTCCCTTGGTGTTCAGATCCTCTAGGTCAGGGGTTGACCTTGTGATGAATCTTAAGGAATTGTATGGGAAATAGAAGATCCTCAGGATTGTATCAGAGATATTCAGGACCTCCTTGTAAATTTTTTGCTTCATCAAATCATTGCTGAACCTAGCTACACATAGTTATCATATTGTATTGATTATGCAAAATAGAAGGAAATAATAAAAACATACAAAATTATTATCTCATTTAAAAATTTCTTTGTGAATCCTAGAATGTCTTGTGAGTTTTTATGTATTGCTTTTTTTTCTTTTGCATGTTTGCTTTTTGTTGATGATAATACTTAGTTTAATAATTTTCACTTGGATGCTCTCACACACTAACTTGGTGAAGAAATCTAAGTTGTAAAACCCACCAAGGTTTTGTGATGAAATCCAAACCCAATGAGGCAGCCCAAGTCCTACCAGTCCTCATCTAATTCATTATGGTAAGTGATACACCCTCTAAAGAGGAATGAGTGCTATTTTACATGGCTATGATGGTTCTTGGACCGGTCTTGGCCAACATAGGGTACAAAATGACAATATACAAGCCAATAAGGTGGATATGAAACCCACCATCGCTAGTCTTTATTAGTGACTGGTGATGAATTCTAGTTCATTAATTTTTAAGATGTGTCAGGTGTGTATGGGTTATTTTTGTTTTATACAAAGAAAAATAAATCATAGATCACTCTATAAATTTTTACTACAACTTAAATAACACTTCATATTCATACATAAAAATGACACTCAACTTTAGAAATCTAAAATATGCAGAACCATACATGACCATCATGGGTTTAGGCAACAAGAAAATAGTCCAGTATGCATAAAAAAGGAGGTCATCTTAGATAAAAATGACTTCAAAAAGGGACTGCCTTGCATAGAGAAGCTCACCAAAAGAGGCTATCCCACAGAGGGATGATTGTAGATAGGGATCATCTGGACCAGAGATAGTCACATACAGAGAGCTTGATACCTATGAATTTTTCTATCTATTCTTTGAAACTTAAATTTTTTCTATAAATTTTGTTCAAAGACATAGATAAATAGATCAAGTACTTACTATGAAAGCCTACATTTGATGAATATCCTGCTATCTACTTTTACTATTTCTAATCCAAGGCCTATAACCTATAAATAGAAAACAAATAGTAATTAGTTGAATAAATAAAAATAAGGGACTATGTCCCACCATGATCGCCACTGAAATGCTCAAAAAATAATGCACAATAACTTAAAAATGTATGATTGCAAAACTATGAGCTATATAACCATAAAATCATGATAAAACAAGAAAATATATGGGGTGAATCTATTTTTTTAAAGATAATTTGTTTTTCTTAAAATATGGTTACAACTTCATCCTCTCAAGGGAGTTCATCATTTTGATACAATTGATACAACAAATAACTAAGAATATTTATATCTCTTCTTGGAATATATCTGGTTCACTTTTGGGGTTCCCTCGCATCCATAAACCATCATGCAAATGGTTTCTTTGTTACATTCACAAGGGGTTATGTCAAAATCTTCCATTCCTCCTTCCTTGCACAAAAACTTGTAATCTACACACAAGGAACACAGAAAAAGGTTAAAAGCATGTGCGGATGAAATGATAAGTAAAAATAATAAATAACTAAAACATGATGAGTAAATATGTAAAACAAAATGCAACTATGCTAAGATGATGAAGAATGCAAACAACTCAAGAGTTCATGGTTGAATTCCAGTAGCACTTCGTTGCTCAAAATCTAAAAGCTCTATATATTTTAAAATGAGGGTGAGTGTATTATACAAATTTCTTGAAAGAAATCTAATAATATATCATGCATGATTTTTTATATTTTTTATTAAATATTTAATATTTTTTTGTTATTAAATATTTATTTTATTTGTTGTTAAATATTTAAATTTTTTTTATTATTAAATACTCATTTTTTATTAAATATCTATTTTTTGTTGTTAAGTATTTAATATTTGTTTATTATTAAATATTTATTTTTTATTAAATATGCATGATAGGTGGAACTATGAGTGGAGTGATGATGATATGGAGGGGGATGGAAGGGTAAATGTTCCCGTGAGGAGGGGTGCAAGTGGTTGTGTAGCCGAGGTAAAAAATAATAAATAAATAAATTAATTAATACTTTATAAAATGATAATAATATTAATTAGTTTAATTAATATTAATATACTAATTAATTATGATTAATTAATTAGTATTTTATATACTTAGTTTTTATATTACCCGTTTAAGTGGTAAAAACCACTATTTTAACCCTATGGTTGCCCAAGGAGTGTCATATGGTCTTTAGGGAGTCCATATAGGTAGTCTCCTCAATATGACATGTTTTAGGTGTCTACACATCTAAACTTCTAAAGAAACAAACTATGATCTAAAACCCAATTTTTAAGGAAGAAGATGAAGAAAATTCTCCTTCTAAAATGATTTCTATTGTTCATAATGAACATGGGGAGGTAGTATTTAATTCTATGAGTCATATACCTAATTTTCTATGAGGAAACAAAGAAAACGTGGAAGTTTTATTTAGGACAAAAGAGATGTTGATTTTTATTTCAAAATAACACATTTTAGAACTTCTATAACAACCTAGACCTAATCCTGCGGGTGCTCAAAAATGAGACTCAATAATCACCACAACCATAAGAGGGAGGCCATCAAGTATCCCATATTCCTCAAGATATTTAGGATCTATACCTACCAACATAGAGCAACTCAGGCTAAACCGTAGTGTCTCATAGCATATATTCCATCTAAAAGTTTAACATATAGATGTCCTTACTAGTATATCCAATGCTTTGAATGTGATTGCTTCAAATTCATTTTATAACATACCTATTCCAGATAACATTCCCCCTACTAAAATTTATTTTAAAAGTAATATTGGATTAACCACATGATTATCCAAAATATTAACATGTGAGTGTATGTAGATTATAAAGAACTAAACAAAATCACACACAAAGACCATTTTATATTACAATTTATAAATCAATTGTTAGATGCACTTGCTGGAAAGATGTATTTTTGTTTTCTTTATGGATTTAGTGGATACAATCAAATTTATATCAAACTTGAAAATCAAGAGAAAATAACTTTTACTTGTCCATGGGGAACTTTTACTTATCATGTTTTACCTTTCAAACTTTTGTATACCCAACAAATTTCCAATGAGATATTCTTTCTAATTTCTATGAATTGACTAATTTTTGTGTTGAGATCTACATGTATGATTTTATAGCATATGATGAAACCTTCGATGAAGCTCTAGAAAATCTTGACAAGGTATTAAAAAACTGTGAAACTTACAATTTGGCCTCAAACCTTAATACATGTTTTATGATGATGGATAAAGAAATTATTGTAGGAAATTATATCTCATCTCGAGGAATACAAGTAGATACTAAGAAGATAAAGAATTTAAAAAACTTACCGACACACCAAACTCAAATAGATGTCATAATTATGTAGAGTTATATTTATTTCTATTGTTGTTTCATCAATATTTTTTGTACAATTGCAAGCTCTATGTTAACATTGTTAACTAAATATTTTGAATTCAATTGAACAAGAAAGTTTTAAATTGTATTTGATACCTTAAAAGAAAAATTGGCTACTCCACCTATGATACAAGGTCTAAATTGGAAACTACCATTTCCCATTCAAACTGATGCATTTACAGCTACAATTAGAGCAAATTTATGCCAAGTAGGAAATGGAAAGCATTATGACAACTACTACATCAATAAAAACTTGAAAATATCTAAGAAAAACTATACTATTATTGAGAAAGAATACTTAGTTGTAGTATATTCCATTAATGAATTTTGCCAATATATTACTAGATATCAATTTTATGTTCACACTAATCACATTGCAATTAAAACCCTTATAAACAAACCATTAGTTACTAGATTAATAATACAATGGTTACTACTACTATAATATTTAAACATCACTATAGTAGATAAACCTAGAAAATCTAATGTAGTAGTCAATTTTTTATTAAGACTAAATATCATAGGTGAGGATGAACTAGTAGAGAATTATTTTTCTAATGAAAGGTTATTTGTAATATTAGTACAATCACCATGATTTGTTGATATTTTTAACTATCTAGTTATAGGAAAAGTTACCTCTCATTTCACTTTGAAATAAAAATAACAATTAGTACATCATTAAGAAAGTACATCGTTCAAGTGGACCAATCACCCCTAAGAAAATGGTCAAGAAAAAGTTAAAAATAGAAAGTTAAAGAATATTCTAACAAAAGTAGTGATTTGTCAAAGGAAATATTAGATGAACAGGTTACCAAAGGCCATTTGGGCATATAACACTACATGGAAAACTCTTTTTCTAATTGAATTTTAATTACTAACATTTCATACATATTTGAAAGCTGTCGTCAAGTTGTTGCAAGTGCAAAATAAAAGAATTTTACAATTGAATTGATTGGATGAATTTTGGCTGAAGGTACTTCACCAAATAGATATCATTTAACAAAAGTGAAAAATGTGGCATGTTAGTCACATTAGGAGTGACAAGGATGAACAAAGATATTGGGTATTGTTGTTTGGTTCTTGCTATGCTATTTTTTGTAACAAGCTATAGACTTAGTGGTTAGGACTATACTAAATTGAAGAAGTGTTTAAGAATGGTGTTGTTTAACTTTCTTCTATTGATGATTCAAAGATGAAATTGGTGACCAATGACATAATTTATGATTGTACAATAAGCCACTAATAAGAGAGGAATTTTATTGATATTTCTCAAAGTTAAACTTGCACATGATAAAAGAGGCTTCCTCTTCTTATAGAGATTCTGAATAATCATATATTTGAATTAAACAAAATATGGGATATGGTATGTCTCAAAAAATAAATATGCATGAAGACATGCATCAGTTTCAGTGTAGGGGAGGAGAAATGAAGTCAATACTTCATTTTGAGAAATTAGGAGGAAATGAAAACATGAGAGGATTCTTATTTCTCATAAGGAAATAAGGATTGATATTTCTTGTTGTTATTTTCATGCAGAAAGAATACATAGATATGATTTTGAGAAATAAGAATTGTTCTTATCCAAATAAAAATGAGAGATATTCTATCTCATTGTAGTTCATGAAGAAAGAAAGAGAAAAATGAGAATAAAAAAAAGAAAAAATAAAAAATAATCCTGGTTGTGAAAATACTTCATGGACACAATCAAGACATAAGAAGGTTAAAACCAGAATTGGTAGCCTCTTCTGATGAAAAAAAAAAGAAAATAATATTGGTTATGAAAATACTTCATTGACATGATCAATATAGAAGAAGGTTGAAAACTAGAAATGAAAACCTCTTCTAAAAAAAAAATTAATAATTCAATAGTGAAAACCTCCTTGAGGCACTATTCAATTAAGGCTTACATAAAAATCAAATTTTGACTTGTTTACCTAAAGATTTTCTAAATTTTGTACAAAGTCTAATTACCACATCTATGTACTTTTTAGATTTAAAAATAATATGTGTGAGATTAGAAAGTAATCCAAAAGGGTGCATGAAATCTATTCAATGGGAAGGTATGTATTTTCTTCAACTTTACAATTAATTAGTCTTAACATTGCATACGTAAGAATTAACTGCTTGGCACACTTATGTACATAAATGGAAAAATTAAACACCTTACTAAGTAATACCAAAATATATTTGGGTATACCTTTGGTAATGGGAGATTCATGTTTGAAATATTTGAAAATGAGAAAAATAGTTACTCCAAATGATTTGGCATAACAATTGTGTATGAAAGGGTTGAAAATAAGGGCATGGAAGAACTCAACATAGTTGTGCAAGAATAAAGTGTTTCAAAAAAATGATGAAAAAATAAACTACACATCTTTCCAATCCATTTTCCTATATTACTGCAGCAAGCTAGCACAAAAAAATGTGTTTTTCCCATGCTCCATAACATACAAGCCTAAAAAAAAGTTGTAGAAAGTGCTTCAAAACATAAAGGTCTAAAATGAAAATTGCAAGAGGTGCTTTGAAACATACATGCCTAAAAAGAGAATTGTAGGTAGTGCTTCACAACATACAGGCAAAAAAATAAAATTATAGGAAGTGCTTTGGAACATACATATCTTAAACAAAATTGTAGGTAAGTATTGTGGAACATATAGAATTGCAAGTGCTTTGAAATATACAAAATTTTAGAACTATAGAAAATAATGATTACTGCTTTAGAACAAGTTGAAAATTTGTAGAAAAGTGCAATTTGCTCCAAAATAGCAAGCTAGAAAAATGTTGAAAAGAAAAAGCAATGCAGTCCACTTTGGAACAACATGGTGAAAATTGTAGTTGTTGAAAACTATAATTTATAAAAGCTATAGTTGATGGAAATTATAGATGTTGAAAAAAAAGTTGTAGAAAAAATAAAGTTTCAACAATACTTAAAACAAAGTAATTGAAGCAATTGTAGAAATTACAACATTTTCGACATTTGCAACAATTACATCAGTTTTAGCATATTTCATTAATTGCAATAATTTTAGTATTTTTAGCATTTTCAACATTTTCAGGACATGCATCAAGATAAGTAGGGGGAATGATGACACAATAAACGTCTCATTATTTCAATGTTATGTCATATAAAAACTTCCCATTTTATCTAAAGACTATATTTTAATGTCAAGTAAGTTAAATGTTATTTATGTTAATGTTGATGTTAACATAGTAAATTATGGAAAATAATATGTTGTTGGGATAGATTTTCTGCAATGTTTGGTAATTATCTGCCTGAATTTTAAAAATTAGTAAGCATAAATAAGGCATTAGCAAGAAGCATTTTGAATGAAGTTTTTTGAATATATAATATGCTAAAGTGTTTAAGTGATTTTTATACCTTAGAAAACATATTGGGATGATGTGGCAAACAAAAATCTAAAGTTACACCAAAACAGGATTGTACAACCTATTGTAATAGAACCTACAGGTTCTACTCTGGAACATCTAGGTAGCAACCTACAAGATGTTGCATGTCCATTTTGGGTTCCAAATGCATTTTTAGCATAGAATGGATAAAGGGAAATATTTCCAAGCACTATATATTGATGCATAAAACGATTACCAAAAAAATTGCACATAATTAATAATCAACATGTTCTAGAGTAGTTGCAAGATTTTTTGCATAAAAAAACTAGAATTGGTGTTTGAGCAATTTGAAGGTGCAAATATTAAGTTGGAAAGTTGGAATTTGGCATAAATATTTCTAAGAAAATTTAAAGGTATACCACAATGATTGGAGACATAAAAATGATGGAATATCTTTGTTCCAACTTATTATCGTAATTATGAAAAAGACAAATTAGTTGTAGGATTTTTTGTAGCAAAGGAAGAATCTATTTTTTGATCAGTTTCGAAGGAGATAATGTGAGCTAGCATATTGGTAGCAATCATAAATTTCCTTAGACCTATTCTAAGATATTCTACAATATTTATAGGTACAAAAAATATAATAATCTATCCATAATAGATTTATGTCTTGATTAAGGATAAAATCTTTGTTGACTATTAAATTGGAGTCTATAACAATAGAGCAGTCATGTTTCAATTTATAAATGTAAGGGGATAATTTAGTATAAATATGCTTTGTATATCTTCATTTAATAAGATAATATATCAATAGAAAAATAAGAAATAATATAGAATAATCTATGAACACAGTCATCCATTGATGTAATAGTGGATTACGTCAATAAAGTACAATATTTTTACGATAATTTATATTCATAGTTTAGCTTAGGATTTGGTGAACTTATTCCTTCTACTAGACATGGTATCAAGGGCCTTGTCATGACACTCCATTGGCAAACTATTTTATATAATGGAATCTTTGATTGATATGCAATTATGACATGGAATGATTGACTGTTTCATGTTTTAGCTTCCACGAAACACATATTTTATAAAATAATATGATGCTATTAATAGATTGACACTTTTACACGAACAATATTTCTCATGGGTGGAAAAAATACTTAACCACCAAGAATGGTATTCCTTAATAAAAGAAAATTAAGTTGTGATATATTCACTGAACAACTCAAGCAACATCGATGAATGCCCCTCTTTCATATAGTTGCATATCATCACTTTGCATAGAGTGAAAAATGATAGATTTTGGATGAAACTTGTTTACTATGATAATATTCTTCTAGATGTAATTTCATTTTATATAATCCTTTTCTAGTTGTAATTTTATTTAATATAAGAGTGGATTACAGATAAAAGATATAAGTTTGAATTTGTTTGAAAATAATGTTTGTAAAGGGTCTTGTTCACACCCATCTTGGAAAGGAAAATACTTTGTGAAGGATGGACTCACAAAGTACAAATCTAATGACTTGAATGGTTGAATGGGTTGTCACCTTAATATATTATGGAATGTAGTACTAACCAAACTATCAAACACATAAAATAGTTACTTCCAAATAAGCTTTTGGAGAGGACTTTAAAATAAATTCTTCAATTAATCATTTAAGGTAATTATTGGTTGTTACCACCCTATTGTGTTCATAGTTAGAGAGGATGTGAGAAATGGGAGTGGGAAGATGACATATACCCTCCATAATAACTAAAGTTCAAGGTGGTTAATGTGGAGAAAGATGAATATAAAAAAGGGTGAAAACCATAGTAAAAATGATCTACAAATTGTTGGATAGATGCCTTAAAAAAATGTTATTTGGCTTCCAATATTGAAATGAAATGTTTAGTTGCAGTATTTTAATTGTAATCTAGCGTCATCTAAGTTATTCTCTATCTGAATGAAAACTCATTCTTTAGAAAATGAATGATAAGTAGAAAATCTTACAGGATAAACACATTTCCTACATTGTTTAGTTACTATGCATCAGTCTATGGAATGATTCTTCGAAAGATATCATTTTGTGGAAGTTTATCTAAAAATTTGGCTTCAAACAAGTTCAGTTTCAACTTTCTATTGCTTTAATTATTTATTTAAAGAGCATTTTCTCTTGAAATGGGTTGGAGTACACAGGTAGTCGAATCTATGTTTTTTACTTAACTAAATGGCTTTGTGGAGGTCATGTTTGGAAACCAATTTTGATGTAGAAGGTTATGGAAAAACTCAATAGTTTGAGAATCACTAGTGTCACCTGTGGAAGGATGGAGTAGGTGATGAATTTTATCCGGTAGTGACAGAATCACCGCATTCACCCATACTTGAGTAATTTAGGGATTAAATGTTTATGCCCTTACACTCAAACTAGTATTCTGAGAGTGATGTGATCATATGAAAACCCAATATCTTTTAACTAGGTGCTAGTGTTGGTGTTGAATTTAAGTATTTAATTGTTACTCTTCCTCTATTCTAGAATCGATGTTGTGGATATATACTAAAGTGATAAATTAGTGGTAGAGTTTATGGATATAGCAGAGCAGTATATTTTTTATTGAATATTTAAGGAAACCATTAAATAAAGATGTGTGGTTACCTTTTTCATATTCTAGTTATATTTTTTTCTAAATCGTAAACCTTAAGACTTCCAATATATATGTAGGAGTTTTCTAGAAATATGTTATATTAATAAGGTTCTATATTTTTTGGATATTATTAGTGCTATAGTTTAAATTTTAAAAATATAACATTTGTACATCCTATAAATTGAGATAATTCATCTAAATACTTGGAGGAAATTATAAAATTGTAATTTTTGGGTAATGTTCCTTATGAACAATGATGTTTCAAAGGTTTTCTTTAAAAATGGATTATCTTGGTTTCAAGGGGGATTGTAACCTTGCTAAGAAAATATTTTTAGAAAATTATATGTGAGAAGTGGAACCATATTTACAAGATACTTGGAACCTCTATGAGAGTAGAACTCTAAAGGAAAGGAGGGGTTTTTTTTTGTGTTGTTTAAAGTGAATGAGTTTGAAGAAGTAATTTGATATTGATTATTGAAATATTGCATGCATTAGAAATGGAAAATCTGCACCTAGAGGTGCATTTTCATGCTAACTCTATTCACAACCCACATGAAAAATGAGTGCTATGATAATGTACGAATGTATTGAAAACTAGATTTTTGTTATATGCATGGTCAGATTAAATACACTCAATATGAGTGGGATTCCTTGGAAGGATATATGTGTCGTAAAATTTTGGCTTCTAAAATTTTAGTGAGAATGAGGTATTATATAAATAATCAATTTGCAAGGTTCCTCTACGTAATAACCTTGGATTAATAAATTGGAATCACCTTTGTATTAGAATCACAGTTGAATTGAATTGGATAACTCAAACAATGATATAAAATGAATGTTCTTCGATGTCTATAACAAAAAATATTTATATTTATAGGTACCCATGGAACCTGCTGGAGGTGGTCTTCAGGTTGGTGGAGTTTCGAACCACAGAGCCCCTGATTATGAGATGGGGTTAGAAACTGCTGGCACAACTCTATGATGAGTTGTACGAGGTCCGCTATTAGAGGCGGAAGGGTATTGGGTGTAGCTACTTGTTGCAGTGCTGGGCTTGGAAGCACATAGCTGTGGAGAGGCCGATGGGGTTGCCATGGATGATGCGGGTAGAGATGGTGGATAGGGAGATAGGTTATGCGGCTTTATGGTGGTGGTATTAGGAGCAAGGGTAGAGTTGGTGGTGTGCAGGTGTCATAGGGCACTATGCTGATGACTTCACTTGGATTGCTCTATGGGATGTGTTTTTGTGGCCATACCTAGATTATTCAGCTTGGCCCGAGGCTAGGGAGTGGCTCTGGTGGGTGCATAGGGGGAGATGGTTGATTGGGTGACACGGGACCGAGTAGGAGTACTTATCATATGTTTGAGTGACACGATAGTTTGGGATGCTCTAGGGGTTGCCTGAGGATCCCTTGATCTATCAAAGTTAGGACGATGAGAGGACTCTAGTCTGGTCAATCATCACACCACTAGATGAGGAGTCGGATGCAACAATCGATATCCTTGATGTGGACAACATTAGGGTGACTATGATGTATGACCAGTGGTGGACTTTGTGACGATGGTGATGCGAGGGGCCTCTAGGGGGTGCATAGGTGCCAACAATGGGTGGTGAGGATGTAGAGGCATCAAGATAGGGCTTGGGGGTTCTGCTAGATGATGCAAACATGGTATAAGTGGACAGATTTTTGGGGGATGATTTTGGGGTTCCTAAGTAGGTAGATATGCAGGACATCCCAGAGTAGTGGGAGTCAGAGCAGGATGCCATTCTAGAGGTGTCGATGCCTCAGGTATTCTCGAAGGATACAAAGGTAGGGTTGTGCACTGAGATAGTGCGATTGGAGGGGCTACTCTGGAGATGGGATGAGGAGCTCAGGGAGGCACTACATGAGAGGGATCTCCTATGGACATAGCTAGCGGAGAGGGAGAATGCATTTGGGACATTCCACCAATGGGATGGGGATACAGACGTTGCACATGAGATGGATCTCCTATAGACATAGCTAGCGAAGAGGGAGAAGGCATTGGTGCAGTGCAATGAGAACTTGGCAATAGTTCATCAGCAGAAGATGGACTTGGTTCGTCATCGGTTTGAGCTGGAGGTGGAGATTATCTGCCTTGGTGGGAAGATCCCTATAGTTAGTGGAGGTGGATCATCACGTCGCACAAGAGGGAGAAATACTAAGTAGTAAACATCCTCTCGGTGTAGGCAACTGGATGAGGTAGGTGCTAATAGGCATGATGTGGGGGCTAGTAGCAGCCGTCCTGAGGGGTCCCATAGGACCCACACCATAGGGGGTAGTTCCTGTTGCACCGATCCTGTGTGATCATCGTGGTCGATGCCATAGGCTTGGGGGTTTTTGAGATTTTGCCTTTTTGCAAGGTCAAAGGACCGGTTTATTGTATCTTGCAGGCATTTTTGATGATATATATATACAAATGACATTATTTTGTTTTACACACATGTGGTGATTTGATTTTATGCACAATGACTAATGTTTGATGGATGTATGTTAATTTACATTATGTATGGATATGTTGCGATGAATGCTAATGTTTTTAATTTATATGATATGCAAATGGAATGGATGAATTGAATTTGTGATTTTTGGCGGTGGCACCATAGACTATTTAGAACTTATGGTTTTTTGTTTTAGGCGATTGTTGTGGTAAATGATTTTTTATGTATATATGTTATTTTTTGTATTTTATGATGGCAATGCGAGGATGAAAGATAGCACAGTTGGTTTAGAGTGTAGTTAAGGTTTTCTAAGACTCAGATGTTTTAACTAACTAGCCATGACTATAATTTATCTTACAAGACTTTTGAACAAGGTATGAATCAGACTTGTCTTTGACCAAGTTATTTCACATCCCTGTGTGTGCAATTGAGTTCATTTATGTGGTATTTGTCAGGATATCGCCAGTGCCAGATAGGCTGCCAATCAAACCTATACTGAGGATCACCTAATTAGCTCCACTAACTCCTTTTTTGTATTTAGTCAGATTAATATACGGTGCTATCTAGGATACCATGAGCTAGCTCATCCACATGCAAACATTGATCTACACACAAGTTAATGTGATAGATATATCGTCATGCGTGAGGTTTGCCACCAGTGACCGATAGGTTATCCACCAAACCGATACTGAGGTTTACCTCATGACCTTCTAAATGTTGAGAGTTCCAGGGATTCAAGTTCGAATCCCTTATTTTCTTCAATTGTATTGGGATACTTGCTCTTTTGTAGTGATAAAAATCACTGTTTATTTTTGGTTTTTTCTTTTGAGCAAGGGATTTGAATATTGAGTGATGAGAATCACTATTGTATGTGTCTTTTGATGTATGCACTTTGGTTGTGATGTCAATTTTAGGAGTGTTAACTTTTGCAATTTTTTTGGTGTTTACAACTTTTTGAGAACTTGGGATTCTTGGGGAATTGGGTAGGGAAGATGCTTGTCCTTTTGACAACTCTCAGCATTTTGTGGTCATTCACATAGGGGGATGAGCAAGATAACCTTTTCACTAAATGGTATCTTGGATTGCTTTGCAAATTTCATCTTTCGTTCACACAACTTGGGAATTTTCATGTGTGTTTTAGCTTTTGTTGGGATGCTACGTAACAAGGTGTGATCCAAGTAGAACTCTACCTCTGTAAAATTTGCCTGAATTTGTACAGTATTTGGCTAGAAATCTAATGATAGCTGAATGAAAAAAACTCTAAATACATTAGAAGACAACTGACTATGATGTGGTAAAATAACATGAATGGCGGTTATTTGCGATGAATTATTTACAAAGTGGAAAAATGTGGAGACTGATGGAATTACCTGTGATTACAGTCTATGGTGCTTTTGACTCGTATGATCAACAAATATGCAAATGTATGTATGGGATGCCTAATGCAGCTATTACATTTCTATTTTTTATTGAGTGATTTTTGATGAGTATGTTGAGTATGCATGAAAATGAGATGCATATTTTTGTTATTTTTTATGGTTTTGTTGTTTTTAAATTTTCTTATTTTTGACCAAGTGATTGTGGGAACCCTTGGAGCTTTTGGGTTGACCAAAGGGATGATGGGTACCTTCAGGGCGTTTGGTTTGACCAAAGGGTTTGTGGGCACCTTTGGGGCATTTTTGGGTGACCAAGCGATTGTGAGAATCCTTGGGGCTTTTAGGGGTTGACCAAGTAATTTTGGGAATCCTTGGAGATTTTTGGGGTTGACCAATCGATTGTGGGAATCCTTCAAGCTTTTTGGTTTGACCAAAGGGTTTGTGGGAATCCTTGGAGCTTTTGGTTTGACCAAGTGATTATGAGAATCCTTGGAGCTTTTAGGGGTTGACCAAGTGATTGTGGGAATCCTTGGAGCTTTTTGGTTTGACCAAAGGGGTAATGGGCACCTTTGGGGCATTTTGGGGTTGACCAAGAGACTACGGGAATCCTTAGAGCTTTTGGTTTGGGCTATGGCTCTTTTAAATGTGGAATGGCTGCAAATGATTGATGTTCAAGGGTTCTAGTTCCTTGATTCTATCAAGAGAAGTGAGCCGGTATATTCCAGGTCCTATTTTACTGTCGATGACATACAGACCTAACCAGTTCCTATTTAGAATTTTGTTGGTTCTCATTTAAGACCAAGTCACCAACTTAAAAGTCCCTCAGGTGAAAATTCATGTTGTATGCTTTATTAAGTCACTCTTGATAGATACACAAATGCTCAAGAGAATTGATGCATCGTTCATCGAGCAACGTAAGTTGGTCTAACCGGGCCTGTCGTGCAGTGTCATCATCGATGAACTCTTGCATTGATATGTGCAGGGAAGGAATTTCCAACTCGAGAGGCATGACAGCCTCGAAGCCATACACGAGCAAAAATGGAGTTACTCCAGTGGGCGTATGAATGCTAGTGCGATAAGCCCATAGGGAAAGTAGAATCTGAATGTGCCAATCCTTATGATTGTCTATGACTATCTTTTTGAAGATGGAAATTAGAATTTTGTTTGATGCCTTTGCTTGTCCATTTTCCTGCGGATAATAGGGTGTCAAAAAACTATGCTAAATTTTTTACTTTGTGGTCAAAGCACACACGTATTTGTTCTTGAATGACATCCCATTATCTGAGATTATCGTAGATGGAATACCAAAATGACATGATATTATGTAAAATGAACTCTGAATACGAGTTCCAATCATAGAGGTAAGCGGAATTGCTTCCACTCATTTGGTGAAGTACTTTGTGGCCATTATGATAAATGTGTGATGGATTGATGATGTAGGGGAGATTTTTCTGATTAGATCTAAGCCCCACTATGAAAATGGCCAAGCTGATTGGATTGGCCGCAAGGCCTGAGAAGGTACGTGTGTCAAATTGGCATGGTGTTGACACTTCATGCACTTGCTTACATACGCACAAAAATATCGCTCTAAAGATGGCCAATAATATCCCATGCAGAGAATGTGCTTTGTGATGGCCATACCGCTGAAGTGGCCACCGCATGTACCATCGTGCACTTGGGTGATCGCCCAAGTGGACTCCTGCTGGTCCAAGCAATGAAGGAGGATTCCTTCATAGCTGTGATGGTACAAAATGTCTCCTAATAAGACATGTTTAGCCACTTTCTATTTGAATGATCATTTTGCGCCATGCGTCAATCCAAGTGGGAGGTTACCTAACTTGAGGTAGTACCTTATGGGTGTGTACCAATCATGCTGATCGAAAACCTCAATGGTATGAATAGCCAATTCCTCTTGAATTTCATCCCTAGCAAAAGCTGAGTGGGAAAGAACTTGTAAGAATAGCATTGTGTTGCTATTAAGGGGAGTAGGGGAGAACAAGGAACCCCAGTTGGCATGATTCAGACAATCATGGATTGGAGAGAACTTATCTGGGGATGGTTCAATCTGGATCAGGTGGATTCCTAGAATTAAGTCATAGCTTGCACGCTCCATCATAGATTACGATAGTGTTTTGAATTGAATGGTTGTCATATCACTAGAAATGTCTTGTGGGATTAGTGACCCCAAGGAGGCCATAGTGTTCGCAAAATGATTCAATGACCGATGGAGTGCCTTGATGTCATACCATTAAATATTTTCCATGAATTTGTCCACAAGGGCTTTATAGGCCTGCAGAACCGGGCATTTACATTGGAATACCCCTTTGACTTGGTTGAAAATTAAAAATGAATCACCAAATATGTTTAATAGTTTGATGTTCATGGTGATTGTTGTCTAAAGACCTATGAGCAAGGATTCATATTCTACATTATTGTTGGTGCACGGGAAATCTAATTTAAATGACAAAGGCATTGGATCCCCTTGTGGTGTGAAGAATACAATTACCATGCCACCTCTTTGCTCACATTTAGAACAATAAAAAAATAGGGTTATGTAGGCCTATGACTCAGGCTCATCAGAATCTAGCAATTCTGAGACATGGAAGACCCCATCATCGGGTAGTTTTATGGTTAGAGGTTGATCATATTTGAGAGGAACCTCTGCTAGTTGATCGACTATGACTTGAACTTTGATGGATTTCTATCCAATGAACTCGATGTCAAACTCCGTCAACAACATGATCCATTTTGCCATGTGGCTACTATGATAAGTATGACTCATAATGTACTGTAATGGATTCTCCTTAGACACAACATACGTCTTGTTGCTCAACATGTAATGGCAGATATTTTTTGTAGCAAACACCACTGCTAAGCAGAGCTTCTCAACATATGCATAGTTAAGTTCATAACTGACCAGTGTGCGGCTAAGATAATATGTAACCTGTTCTTTGTGTACTTCATTTTTTTGGGCTAGCATGGTGTCCAGTGCCACCTCAGTAGCTGAGATGTATAAGTAGAATGGAACTCCTGGTCTAGGTGGTGCAAATACTGGTGGTGAAGCCAAGTATTGTTTAATTTCATCGAAGGCTAACTGGAACTCATCATCCTAATGAAATGCTACCCTCTTATGCAATAATTTATTCATGGATCGACACTTGTCAGATATCTACACTATGAAGTGCTTGATTGATGCGACCTTTCCCTGCAGGCTTCTGAGCTTCTTTATGGTAGTTCGAGGAAGCATTTCGAGGATTGCCTTGACTTTGTTTGGGTCCACCTTGATGAATCATTTTGAGACTATGAAACCCAAGAGTTTTCTATATGTGATGCCAAATACGCACTTCTTGGGATTTAGTCTGACTTTATGTTCCATGATGCGATCGAGGATCTTGCTTAAGTCATCGAGATGATCTGGGCAAAAAATATATTTGGCCAAAAAATCATCCATGTAATCTTCCAAATTTTTATGCATGCGATCATGGAATATGTATGTCATGACACATTGGTAGGTGGCGCAAGCACTTTTAAGGCCAAAGGGCATGGATTTATAACAAAATGTCCCCCAAGGCATTGTGAACACCATTTTTAGTTGGTCCTTAGGATTGATACGAATCTTATTGTATCTCGAGAAACAATCCATGAGGGAAAACATTTTGTGGCCCATTGTAGCATATACCAATGTGTCGATGCTCGGCAAGGGTAAGTCATCCTTAGGACTCACTTTGTTTAGATCTCAAAAATTAGTGCATATGCGAATCCTCCCATCAGGATTTTTGATGGGCACCATGTTGGACAGCCATGGTAGGTAATCCACATAGATGATAAACTGTGCATCCAATAGCTTTTGTAATTCATATTTGACCATTAAGGCCATTGTTGGGTGCATATTACGTAGTTTTTGATTAACTGGCTTGACTGTCGGATCAAGCGTTAGATTATGCGTGACTAGCTACGGATCTAGCCCTGACATGTCTTTGTAGGACCATGCAAAAAACTTCTTCTTCTCTTTGAGAAGGGCAATGTAGTCGGCTTGCTCTTCGGGGGATAGAATTACCCCCAACTTGATAATCTATGGATTCATTGGATCCGAGCTGATGTCTACGTTAGTCATCTCATCAACTAACATGTGGGACTCATCCTCCAACTGGTGTGGAGTTGGGATCAAGTGGATATCATATAATGAATTAAGATCATCATTAGGAACCTCGAGTCCCTCTTCAGCATGGAAGATATCCTGAGATGGCCTTGGGGTGAAATGAAGCATTTCATCGAAAGGCCAGTACTCTGATGGGGAAGGCGGTGAATTTACACGATCCCAGTCAATGACATCTATGTATAGATACAATGACTATGTTGGATCATTCGAATTGCGGATGGGGGCAGTTAAGTCAATGGAGATCATGTTGATGAAATGATTTTGGTCTTGATTACCATGGGTGTAGTGACTCAGACATTTTGGATGTTATTTGTGCTCTGGATCTAGCTCTGAAGGTATTGGCATGAATGGATTAGACCTATGTGTAGATAGGAAGATAGGGTCTACCCTCGAAATTGATATCGCTATAGGGTCTTTGGGTGGAAGATGTTTTATGTATGCCTAAAGTTGCAGGTTCAACACTTGGTCCCACTGCACTGGGTTTAGGTGCAACTCATGCCTTGGCCCTATGTTTAGTTGTTTAAATATGTCATCAAAATCTAGGGGGTATTGTTGTTGCATCTATCGTATGTGATTGAGATATGCCATCTCGGTTTCATCTTCATAATCACTGTCGGATATCCAAAGGCCTTCGTTGGTTCCAACAACTGTTTGTGACATTAGAGACTCGTCTTGCTTGAGTAAATTGATCTAGACCCATTAGGGTTGTTCCAATATCTATGGGAGGACCTAATTTTCTTGAGGTGGCACTTGTTCGATTGGAGCATCCAAAGGGAATATTGCCAAGAGGTTTTCTTGGTAGTCATCCATGGGGGTCACTTGTGAGTGATTACTATCCGATTTGAAAGGTTCCCATGGTGCTACCTCATATTCTGACTTATATTCTAAATATCCTTCATGACATTTTCTATACCTCTCTTGTAGGTGAGTTCTTGAACTTTCTCCTCTCTCGAGCAAATGGAAAGGGTTGTTGAGATCAACAAGGTTGGTCATCAATAATGGGAGATAATCCCCTAGTGTATATGTCGTGTTAGGGTTGGCATAGGGATATAATGCCAATCCACCCTTGTTGCCTATCCCTAGGCCTTGCATGTTCTCTACCAAGATATCCAAGGGTAGAGGGTGATTGAACCCTACTCCTAATTTGTCGTATGGCATTTGGTATCTTGGTTGGCAAAGAACATGCACTCCTTGCTTATATCTACCTAACCCATATCCATGCCAATTGCATTGGCTAAGGTATCTCAAAGCAAATTCTAGGTTGGAAAAATAAGTGACATCTTCTGCAAAGGGCTCTTCATCATATTCCTCTTGCATGTATGGTTCAGTACCATGATCAAGGCACCTATACACAAAGTTTGTCTGATTGAGTGAGTAGACTAGAGGAACAATAGTACCGATGGGGAGGCGAGGTCACCCCATGTCCTCCATGGACTCTAGTGTAGGTGTTGCTACAATATTACACACCAGATACTCTCCCAGTATTGTATTCGCCATTTCAATGGTGATTTTTGGCGATTGAGGGGGAGGGAATAAAAGTTCTTCCTAAGTCCACTCCATGTCAAGTGAAGTAGGAGCCTCGATTTCCATTCTGATAGGCATATCCTCAGTAGATATGGTTGAGACTTATGGCGGTGCCTCTTCTAGGGGTTTCTTCCCTTTGTCCTTTTGTGTGGCCATCATAGGTGGCGTCGTTGGTGAAGGACCAAACGATGAAGATGGACCCGGTTGGGGTTTTGATGGACTTGTCAATGGGGATGTCTGTAGAATTAGACCCTATTTATATGGATTCAACTAAAAATCCAAATGCATTGATGGAAGGGTCAATTGTGGCATCAGCTACACCGCATTGCAATACTTGAAGGGTTCCAAGTCCACTGGGACTACATGCACCTGCCCTTCGAATGTATACTTTAAGCATTGATGAGCTATCGAAGGGACACACTTCATGTCCCTGATCCATGGTCAACCCAGCAAGATGTTATAGGCCATATCACCCTCAAATATGTGGCATAATGTAGGTATAGTATTTTATCCCACTTGGATGGGTAGGACAATTTTGCCAACCATCGAGCATATTGCATCATTGAATGCTCGCAGTGTATAAGTGGAGGCCACTAGTGAGATGCGGGAAACTTTAGGTGCTTCAAGGCCGCTATTATAATGATATTACTGGATGAGCCAGTATGCACCAATACCCTCTTGTACAAAATCTCGTTGACCTGCGTGATGATGTGCAAGGGTGGATCCGCCATGTCACCAACCACTGATTTTAATTCGTCTTCTCGAAAGGTGATGACTGGCTCAGTGCATCATTTGACATGTCCCATGAAGTTGTTGAAGGAGTTTTCTTCATGGGGCTACTACTTTATGGATTTTAGTATCTCCATTAGAGCCTCCTAATGGGGTGTTGATTGTTGTATGAGCTAGTAGATGGAGAGCCTAGTCGACATGGTCCTCAAACTCTAGGTGAGTTTGGTCCAAATTTTGGCCACTGGTCTAGGTGGAGGAGGTTGTGCAAGGTGCTATTGCAGTTGTGACATTGTTGGCACCTCTCTTGTAGCTTCCGTGGGGGTAGCTATGCTCAGGTACCTCTTGTTTCAAGTTACTATACTGATCATCCCTACATACCCCTACATGGGGTAGTTCTGTGTTACCTCATTGACTTGTAGGGTCTTTGCCTGCGCATCATGGGTAGGCAAGGGGTACTTAAAGACCTCCATTTTTTGGTTGCTTTGTGCCATGGGGTTATCCATCTCTAATGTCTTGTTATCTATTATATCTTGCAACAAGCCTTTAAACTTCCAACATGCATTAAGGTCATGTCCCTTCTATCTGTGGAACCTATAGTACAAGTCTTCCCTATAGCCCTTAGGTTTCAGTGCATTGGGGTCTATGGGTTGAATCTCTAGTAGGTTGATCAAGTTTTCCACTAACAAGCGATCAAACAGGGAGTCTCTAGACTCTGTGTAAGGAGTGAATTGTCACCTAGGGTGATGCTGCTGATTTTGTTCTTGCATTTGATTTTCTTTGTCAAATTGTTAAGAGGCACCACCTGATAGTTAGCCTTTTGGGGCTGTGTTGCTTGTGCAGGCTTAGGGATGTTTATAGCAACTTGATTGACCGCAACGAGATTCTGTTACGTGGTCCCTATTTTGGTGTTATTAGACCATTCTTTCTTCTTTGGCTTGGCTATCTTGCCATCCTAAATTGTGATCTCTTCAATGATTCTGACTTGTGCTAGAGCTTCTTCTAAAGTGGAATATTTTTGTAGCTACAATAGCATGAAGATCGATCTCAAACACATCTTTGAGAACATTTGGGTAAGGTCGGCCATAGGAGGGAGGTAGGGCAGCTTTAAAAGCAAAGTCCTCCATTGTTTCTCATAGGCTACCATGATTTCTTCCTCATACTTCTTGAGGCTGGATAGGTCGCTTAGTGATGCCTTCTTCTTGGTGTTGAAGGCAAAGCATTCGAGGAACGCATCCACTAGATGATCTAAATTACTAATGCTGTGCTTTGGAAATTAAGTGAACCAATCCGAGGCAGGACCTATGAACATGGTTATAAATGTTCTTAACAACAAAGCATAATTGTACTAAATTCCAAAGCATTGGCTCAGGAATCTAGTCACATGCTCTTGGGCATATTCCTCACCTCTAAAGATTGCCAACTAAGGTAGTTTAAAGTGTTTAGGGTAAGGGGGTACTAACACTGACGGATGCACAAGATGACTGTGGAGTTGGCGTAAAGTGGGATTTTGGGGCCCAGAAGTCTTGGTCTCCATAGACTCGAAGAGCTCTAGAAGTGCTTTATATGCATTAGAAGATTTAATATCTTCTTCCATGGTTAGTTCCCACTATGGATTGTGGAAAACTTGATGCCTATGGAGGGGTGGCCGGATAGCACTCCCTCTGCCTTGGTAGGGCATTTCATCCCACTCTTCTTCTTGCTCATACTTCTCATATCCTTCTTGAGGAGTTTCTAAGCGAGACCTATAAACATGGGTGGGTCCCCGCGGAGGGTGCCCATCATTTTTCCTAGGAGTGGCCTCCCGCTCAGGTCTAGGAGGTCTCGGAGGTAGCACTTGGTAAGGTCATGGAGACCTGTCTCGTACCAAGGGGTTGTACCTCTCATATGGTTCCGCTATTTGGGTGCGAGGGGTTGGAACCCTCTCAGGCATAGTGTTGGAGCAGCTCATCTATTTGATGTCGAATGTGCTCTTTGCTAAGGTGATATAGATGCTCTAGCTACTGTTGGTCTTGCTCAAGATGCGTGATCTACGCTTGGTGGGTGGCATTTCTGGTGACTGCCAGGTCGATTTGTTCCACCATATTGAGTCTAGGAGGCCTAGATGCCTCTCCTACACATTTATCTTAGTCGTGATGATCCGATATCTCTATAGGTTGCTTACCTCTGTCGATGTTGGCGGCATTCACCCGAGGCTCTGGTCTCAGTAGGTGATTTTGGTAGATAGCAGGTGCGGAGGCGCATTGCTCCCATGTTGTGTATTGATCTTGAGGAATGTAATGGTCTTCCTCGTGCTCCCTTTCATTTATGTGAAATGGGCGGGCAGATTTGGATCACCCTATTTGAAGATCCTTGTGCTTTGGTTTTGGCTTATTATTCCTAATAGTTATGGGGGGTAAAGGAGGGATGACATAATCATGTGGCCTCTCCTCATGGACTCTATGCTATTCTAGAACTTCATCGCACGGTGGCCACTCATACCAAGATTCTAAGGGAGCCTTCCTATTTATATTAAGTGCCACATGTAAGGACTCCTCCTGAAAGGGTCTATGCTGGATGGGAGTGCCCCTCGAATGAGTGCCTCTATAGTCCCATTCTGAAATGGCACGATGTGGACTCTCTTGTGGGTTGGGCCACCAATGTGGTATGACCAATTCCTTGGGGCTATAACAAAGGTGAATTGGTGTTTAAATTACCACATGGTGTGTGGGGTTATTTTTATTTTGCATAAAATAAAACAAGCATTCAGTAAAAAAAAACTTTCCCTAAGAAAGCAAATAACCAGAGAATAGGAAACAAAAAGCAGAAAATGATAGAAGGTGTTTAAGACCCTTACCTATTCTCTGCCCAAATTGACTGGTTCTAAGTTTCTATCTTGAAGATGCATAGAGAGCTATTCATCCCTGTGTGGGATGAATAACAGAACTATATTCATTATAGGGTGGGGTGAATGCCCATTCATCCTTAGGTAAGATGAATTCCAACTCTATATTCGTCACAGATTGGAACGAACAGTAGTCCAGCGTTCGAAAACTTGGTACCTGCAAGCAAAAACAAGAAATTTTTGATCATATTTCTGATCTAAAAATAGAGGACAATGTCCCACCGTGATTTCCACTGAAATCACGATGATACAAAAACAAAAAGGAAATGCCAAGATGCGATGTAAACGAAACTAGACTTAATGTTAAATCCTACAAACTGAGATGCATGAAAGGAGAGAAGCATAAACGCATTGAAAAAAGGTATAAAAGTGAATATGGAGTGCAACCATTTTTATTAATATGTTTCAAAACCCAGTTACAATCTATCTCCTCCCTTTTCAGGGGATAGGAGCGTTAAATATGTTCTCGTCACATCAACAGATGGTATTCCTTCTTCCGCGTGCCCACATGTAAAATGGGCAGACCAAACATTGCCACTACTTGCATTGACGAGTCTTGACTCCTTGCTGCTCCTCTAATTTCTAGGTCTTGCATTCAAGGAAATAGAAAACAATCAGTAGCACCTGTAGATAAAATGAAACATGCAATCCCCAAGCCTACGATTAGCGCATGCAAAAAATAAATAAAATGATAACTAAATAACATCAGAATGATCTAAAAATTTCACAAAATCATGTGGAAATTACCATGAGGGCACTGCAAATGGAACAATCAAAAAATTCACCATGGATTTCTAATTGCTCCGGGGCAGGACGATTAGACCTATAACAAAGCATCAAAAGGCACTGTCCCAAATGTCACATCTAGGAGGCTCCAAATAACCTAAAAAGTTGGGTGTTAGGTAAAATGGGGTATTTTGTAAAGACCTAGAAGGTCAAATTTTCCCAATTTAGCCTCTATCACTAGGAATTTGATGTTGCTCCCTGCATGTTAGCAAAAGCGGGAAATGACAGAAATATGATCAAAACAACTCAAAATGATGTGAAATTTGAATGAAAACCTATCTAAGAAACATATAATCAGATGCAAAAATAATAGAAAGGAAATATTCTATAGATTTCTAATCACTCCGGGGCAGGGCGATTAAGACTGCAACAGTGCAGGGGGTGCCCGGGGGTAGGACCCCCATCGGTTGGGGCCTGATTTCAGCACCAATCCACTTGGGATGGGTTCAAAACCTCTTTTTAGGTGTTTTAGGTAAATTTGGTAGGATGTTATGGCCAAATGTCAGGTTTTGGTTCCGGATTTTCCCTTCCAATAATCACCCAATGACCTCCTCTCCAAAAGAGATCAAGGATGTGAAAGGCACAAATCAAAATGTGTGTGGATGTAAAATGGTAGCACTTCGTTGCTCAAAATGCTCCTTCCCTGTCTATATTTTGGGTGAAATGACTCACCATTTTATAGACCTGACGGTCTCTTTGGATGAGCATGCAGAGGCACCACTTGGCAATCATGCCTTCCTAGGGGGAGAAGATTCCTCCCTGATTAGGGGCTCCATGACTGCCCCTATAACTACCTCTAGCACTCAAAAACACTCACTCACACTCCCATGCAATGAAGGAAGAGTTAAGTGGTGGATCTAAGCTACCATTTGTCAATATTTGACTTTTTGCCCGTCAAACTTGCTATTCACCCCACCCTAGAGTGAATACTGCTAATTGTCCCTAGGTGGGGTGAATACTAGTTTGTAATCGTCCCTGGGTGGAATGAGTATGGAGAAGAGTGCTTGAAGGTGCAAAATTGACATTTGACCTTCCAAAACTATTGTGTGAGTGGTTAGGACCATTTTTTAACCTCAGGGGGTTGCCCTGGGGGCTGTGTGTGTTGATGCGATCAGTGTTTGTAGTGACATAATTGGATTGGTGTTGTTTTGGTATCTAAAATATTTAAGTGTTTCGTGTTAATTAAACTCCCACTAATGAATATTTGTGAAAATAATTATTTATAATTGAATTAAGGAAAGATAAAATGAATTATCTATGTTCCATGGAAGGATAGACTAAATGATTTATTCATGTTTTGAAATGTATGGATTAAAATATTTATCTATACTTTGGAAAGGATAGAGAATATAAATTCATGGATTGTTTCCTACTTGATTGGATAAATTGAAATATATTAATAAGGTTGCATGAAATGATACATTAGTAGGATAATGTATCTCTTAGGACCAAGTGATATAGAAGATTATTGATGGGTACAATATTTTCATTGTGATTATTTATTGTTTGATAGCATAATCAATACTAATATGTATTTATGATTGAGTAGTTCTTGATTAACTAGGAGTATATTCTCTTTTTTTGGTTATGTTTATGTAGGAATTCATTGGGATAATTATAAGGTCCTCTCAAATGAGTTATCTTGTGCATTACTATATAAATATGTGGCTACATTGGACACTTAGGAAGAAGATTTTTCTTTGAGCTTGGACCAAATGGAGGAGACATCCATTGAGGGATGAACATGGAGTTCATATGGAGGAATTATGGTGTTCCCTCATGGCTTTATAACATGTATTAAGGGACCTATTCATGTATTTAGAAACATAGAAACTATGGGTTCCTATGCACATATGATGATGTATTTTTTATAAGGGATTATGGATTCTATTTATACAATTGTACTTGAGGCAATTAAGATTAATGCAATGAAAAGAGCACTTTTGGAGGTTGGGTTATTTTGTTAGGGGTTTCCCAAGACATATCATGAATTTTATGTGGGCGATGATTATTGTTCATGCATGATATTATTTTTTTATTTAGATATAGCTTGTTATGGATGTAATTCTCTAATCTATGAAATATGAATATGGTTATAAATTCATAATGAACTGCATATGAATGGTTTTTATATAATTAATTATTGTAAATCATAAAGGTTATACTCATGGGTATTGACTAGAGGGATCAGTAGAGAGAGACATGACTTATCCATAGTACACTTTACCTACAAAGATGGATTTACGTTGGGTGAGGATAGGTGTACTCCTAATGAATGTCAAAAAATCTCTATTATTTGGTTGAAATTTTTGGGTTGTTACATTTGGTATCAGAGCTTTAGGTTGTGATGGACAAGGTGCTTCCATGAATAATATCTAGGTAATGAAGGACTAAAAGATCACATGAAGCAAGCTAGAGGATTCTTGTGAGTATAATCCTAATAAGAAAATCTTTAAGTTTATAGGATACCTCATGAGGAGCAAGAGTGACAGTCATTGTCCAGAGAATGATAATGAGTTCGCTCACATAAGAATAGAATATTGCATGGAGCAAGAATGAATATAGTTATTATCAAATGAATGATAATAAAATAAGTATGTTCAAAATGGAAAAATTACTGACTATGAGTAATTAGATTCAATCCCTAGGTAGAAAAGGAGAATGACACCCTACGACGAGGTACACATGACCGAAATCATCGCTTAGAGATAATAAAGGGTCAAAAATAAGAAGACACCTTAGGGGAATAAAATATGATAATGACCCTTAATTACGTAAGTTAGATCCTAAGAAGGATAACCTTCCTTTGAAAAAAAACATGAAGAATTTGAGATAGATAACATAGTCTAACTCATCATAAATATGAGGTAGATAGCTTAGGACTAGATCAACATTGAGGTGAGAAAGATAACTTGAGTTAGCTCATCATTGGGATGATATGGATACTTTAATTTAGATCATCATGGATAATATACCTTAATACTAGCTCAAAGGACTAAGCTTAGTGAACAAATGGGTGTCCCATTGTATCAATTTATTAAGACAAGGTTAGTATTCGATTGTCTCGATTGTCTCGATTGACTGAGACAAGGTTAAATCCAAAAAATTACGGGATATTGATCACTCCTATCTACTCGAGGTATGTTTACAAAATTTAAAACTTGAAATTTTGTGAAACATCTATAATACTATTTGATACATCTTCAAGAGTCTGAACTGAGCAAAAATAAGCAATTTTAATCTCTCTCCTAGGAAGGTGGAACTTGAATTACTACACTTTCATCTGATTCCTGGTGCAAAAAAAGGAATTGAAACCTAGGGTAAGGAAAAGTAGAAGAGTTTTTTCTCAAATTTTAGGGCTAGTTAAGAAATATTGAAGTTTTATTGAGATCAAGGAATTGGTCACTTTCCAATATGAGATGAATCAAAAAATGTTTGCAAATAGGTCGAAGGTGAATGAAAAACTAGATCTGAAGTTATTACTAACTTGAGTAAGAAGGAAAAGGATCTAAGCCTAGGATTCAAAGGAATTAATAATGATAATATACCATGAGCATCCAATTATTTAGTGGATTCTATAACAAATGAGGGTAATTATCTTCCAAGAGGTAAATGGGTATTAGGCTAGACCTCAAAATACATTAGGAGAAATTATGCAAAAGGTAGAAAACCTCATTATTTTTGTTTGAACAACTACAAGAACAAGTTGAGTGATAAAGGGTACAAATGAATCAAAATGTGGAATTAATGAGAATTACTATTGATCAAGTACCCTAGAATTAAGAATTTTGAGCGTAGATATGAGGATTATCCTATTGTAAAACCTCATTGTCCAGATAATGATAATAAGTAAGCTCACATAAGAATAGAATATTGAATGGAGCAAGAATGAATATAGTTATTATCAAATGAATGATAATAAAATAAGTATGTTCAAAAGGGAAAAAGGACTAACTATGAGTAATTAGATTCAATCCCAAGGTAGAAAAGGAGAATGATACCCTACGACGAGGTACACATGACCTAAATCATCGCTTAGAGATAATAAAGGGTCAAAACTAAGAAGACACCTTAGGGGAATAAAATATGATAATGAAACTTAATTACGTAAGTTAGATCCTAAGAAGGATAACCTTCCTTTGAAAAAAAACACGAAGAATTTGAGATAGATAACATATTATAACTCATCATAAAGATGGCGTAGATAGCTTAGGACTAGATCAACATTGAGGTGAGAAAGATAACTTGAGTTAGTTCATCATTGGGGTGATATGGATACCTTAAGTTAGATCATCATGGATAATATACCTTAATACTAGCTCAAAGGACTAAGGTTAGTGAAGAAATGGGTGTCCCATTGTATCAATTGAATGAGACAAGGTTAGTATTCCATTGTCTCAATTGATTGAGACAAGGTTAAAAACAACAAATTACGGGATATTGATCACTCCTATCTACTCGAGGTATGTTTACAAAATTTAAAACTTGAAATGTTGTGAAACCTATATAATACTATTTGATACATCTTCAAGAGTCTAAAATGAGCAAAAACAAGCAATTTTATTCTCTCTCCTAGGAAGGTTGAACTTGAATTGCTACACTTTCATCTGATTCCTGGTGGAAAAAAAGGAAATGAAACCTAGGGTAAGGAAGAGTAGAAGAGTTTTTTCTCAAATTTTAGGGCTAGCTAACCAAGATTGAAGTTTACTTGGGATAAAGGAATTGGTCACTTTCCAATATGAGATGATTCAAAAAATGTTTGCAAATAGGTCGGAGGTGAATGGAAAACTAGATCTGAATTTATTACTAACTTGAGTAAGAAGTAAAAGGTTCTAAGCCTAGGATTCAAAGAAATTAATAATGATCATATACCATGAGCATCCAATTATGTAGTGGATTCTATAGCAAATGAGGGTAATTATCTTCCAAGAGGTAAATGGGTATCAGGCTAGACCTAAAAATACATTCGGAGAAATTATGCAAAATGTAGAAAACCTCATTATTTTTGTTTGAACAACTACAAGAACAAGTTGAGTGATATAGGGTACAAATGAATCAAAATGTGGAATTTATGAGAATGATTATTGATCAAGTACCCTAGAATTAATAATTTTGAGCGTAGATAGGAGGATTATCCTATTGTAAAACCTCATTGTCCAGAGAATGATAATAAGTAAGCTCACATAAGAATAGAATATTGAATGGAGCAAGAATGAATATAGTTATTATCAAATGAATGATAAAAAAATAAGTATTTTCAAAAGGGACAAAGGACTAACTATGAGTAATTAGATTCAATCCTTAGGTAGAAAATGAGAATGATACCTTACGATGAGGTACACATGACCTAAATCATCGCTTAGAGATAATAAAGGGTCAAAACTAAGAAGACACCTTAGGGGAATAAAATGATAATGTCCCTTAATTATGTAAGTTAGATCCTAAGAAGGATAATATTCCTTTGAAAAAAAAACTTGAAGAATTTGAGATAGATAACATAGTATAACTCATCATAAATATGAGGTAGATAGCTTAGGACTAGATCAAGATTGAGGTGAGAAAGATAACTTGAGTTAGCTCATCATTGGGATGATATGGATACCTTAAGTTAGATCATCATGGAGAATATATCTTAATACTAGCTCAAAGGACTAAGGTTAGTGAAGAAATGGGTGTCCCATTGTATCAATTGATTGAGACAAGGTTAAATACAACAAATTACAGGATATTGATCACTCCTATCTACTCGAGGTATGTTTAGAAAATTTAAAACTTGAAATGTTGTGAAACCTCTATAATACTATTTGATACATATTCAAGAGTTTGAAATGAGCAAAAACAAGCAATTTTACTCTCTCCTAGGAAGGTTGAACTTGAATTGCTACACTTTCATCTGATTCCTGGTGGAAAAAAAGGAAATGAAACCTAGGGTAAGGAAGAGTAGAAGAGTTTTTTCTCAAATTTTAGGGCTATCTAAGCAAGATTTAAGTTTACTTGAGATCAAGGAATTGGTCACTTTCCAATATGAGATGATTCAAAAAAAATTGCAAATAGGTCGAAGGTGAATGGAAAACTAGATCTGAAGTTATTACTAACTTGAGTAAGAAGGAAAAGGATTTAAGTGGATTCAAAGAAATTAATAATGATCATATACCATGAGAATCCAATTATGTAGTGGATTCTATAGCAAATGAGGGTAATTATCTTCCAAGAGGTAAGTGGGTATTAGGCTAGACCTCAAAATACATTAGGAGAAATTATGCAAAATGTAGAAAACCTCATTATTTTTGTTTGAACAACTACAAGAACAAGTTGAGTGATAGAGGGTACAAATGAATCAAAATGTGGAATTAATGAGAATGATTATTGATCAAGTACCCTAGAATTAAGAATTTTGAGCGTAGATAGGAGGATTATCCTATTGCAAAAGATCAAGAAAGTAAATGTCGAATATTTGTAGAGCTAGCCAAGGACCTGAAGAATAATAGACTATTCAAATTGATAATTTTAGGTGAGGCATATCTTATCCATGAGGAATTATTAATTTGTAACCAAAATAATAGGGTTACTCTTCATATGCTTGATACAGTTATAAAATGGTTTTGACCAAATCTTAATCAGCATCCAAGATAGACTCCTCTACTTTTATACAATTTTCCTAGTTTTCAAGTAGATTCCATTCTTGAGGTTTATAAATGGGTAGAGAATTTAAAGTTCATGAGCTAAATTTTTGAAAGGAGTGTGAAATACTATAAGAGAAAACTAAAAATTGGTCAAACCTAATGAAAAATAGAATAGTGATAGAATTATACTCTTAGTTATATTTTGATCAATTATTGAGAAATATTAGAAGTGGAACTCTAATATTGATTAAATTATGATATTGTATAATGAGGAAACAATATAAAAGGAATTATATTCATAGGTTGGAGCAAATATGTCACATCCCACCTCAACCTGAACCCTTGTACTTGGCAAAGAGAAATTAAAATTAATGTAGGCATAGAAAATATTTTAAAATTTTCTAGGTATTGAAAATAGTGGTAATTCATTTAATATTTTTGAAAATACATCCAAGAAAATAAATAACATATATTTTAAATAGAAAAGGGAGTTTTTATGTGAATTTAATTATTAGTGTGCTTTGCAAACTAATAAGGTGATAAAATACTTTGAGAAAAGTATTTTGGTCCTAAAATGTCATTAAAAAATAATGAGAAAAAGTAGTTTGCACCCATACATTCTAGGAAGAATTTAAAAATAATATTGATCATTCAAGAGTCCTCTAAAGTACTATTGGTTGCTATTTGATGTGCATCATATCCTAAAAAATATAGAAAAATACTATACTAATAAACTACCCACATCATCATTTTCATGATCTCTCCAACATGTCATTACCTTGACTACCATTCACCAATGGAGAAGGCACGTCTGAATACTATAAATAGCCACCATGGTTTAACCAAAAATGATCATGGATCCTAGAAAAATACTAAAGAGAATATTGTTAGGAATATTGGGCTTAAGGATTATGCTCTTCACCCTTGGGTGAATCAGAAACCAAACAGCCATAAGTGGTAGAAATATTTGATCAAATATTGGTAGAAGTGACATAAGAAGGAAGGGTTGTTGGAATTAGAAGGCAGGGAAGAAAGGGTGAAACTCTTACGAATTTCACAAGTCAGAGTGCTCCTTTTTAAATATGTCACCCCTTTATTTTTAAATCCTTAAATGATATATAATAAATTATTTATCGAATGGCTCTTGTGTATTATGGTTTGTATGAATTATATATATAAGCTTCTACGTTTGAATATAGGGTTGTATTGAAAGTTGTTTTCTTAATACTCTGAAACTAAGCAAGGAGGGTGAATTAATTTATACTTAGGTAGCATGTTAGTTTAAAATTAACTAAAACATGTGCAATGATGAACCCATATCAACTTTACCGATAGAACTCCCACCATCACTAATTGGTGGTGACTAGCCATAAAGCTTTACTTTGTATTTATGAAACCAGCACCCCAATGATCCCATTGACATGGGATAATATGTGATTTAGATTCTATCATCATGATGTGCTATCATAAATATCTATCCATATTTATTAAATTCCTCCTTAAAAATTTAATGGATTCATTAAATCTGCATGAGCTCTGCATTCTAAAAAAAAAAAATCTAGGGATTCATTTGAATAGCTTGTGGGAACCCAAAATGTTCTAGTCATCATTAAATATTACTACTTATGACATGATATTTAGGAAGGATGAAATTACCTAGGATATCAAAACAACCAATCGCATCTCTATGTTGTTGAAGATGAATTATTATCCTCCAATTGTTTACAGAGAAACAATGGGATTTACCTTCTATCAACACCATTAGATGATGATACCAACACCCAAAAACTTCCAAATATTCATAGTATCAACATATTTGTTGATGGTTTTAGGTCAATATCCCTCATATCATTCATAAATATAGTAAAGGGTTAAGACCCGCTATTCTCTAATTAACAGATGGTCTCTAGCTGTGATTAGACCTAGTAGGCTAGTCGCTAGCTAGGAGGGCTAGGACACTAGTCAAAAGGCCGCTAAAGGTACAAGCCCTCAGTAAATGTGATAGCATCACTAAAACTATAGGGGTTAACGAGAATGTGACTCCATGACAAGTTGATGGGTGGAAGTTTGGATGCGTATGTCGTATTTGGGCTAAGTGAAATTCTTCTAAATTAAATATATCAGACCAATTCTAATAATTTGACCGATGGGATTCATAGGGAGAAGCTATCTTTGCTTAAACTCATCCTAGATAATAGTTAGGCGTGATGTGATTAGTAACCAAAAAATTTATTCCTTGATGGTTGTGCCATATAGAGAGAATGATTTTAGGGGCTGCTACACTTGAGAGACTCCCTCACGAGTTTAAGGATCAACATTTCAATATACATTAAAAAATAAGAATATATTTTTCAATTTGTATGTAAATATGTGAAGAATCTATTTGTTTAGATTCTAATGAAATAACCTAAAGGTTAATCCAAAAGGTAATATGTGAAGAATCTGTTTGTGTAGATTCTAATGAAATAACCTAAAGGTTAATCAAAAAGGTAATAAGTGAAGAATTTGTTTGTGTAGATTATAATGAAATAACATAAAGGTTATTCCAAAGTAGTATGAGGAAAACCTGACTAAAATTCCTAGATCCTTTAAATATAAGGATTGATGTGAAGGGATAATTCCTTTAGAAAATTATGAAACAAACTTTAAAGGAATTGATGAAAGCTTAATCTCGCCAATAGATTGTAAAACCAAAATCAGTTGGAAAATGTATGAATTCCTTGAGTAGAGATTATGGTAAGAATTTATGTAAACCATGGTGAACTATTGTCTTAAGGACTTTAGTGATACATTGTGAAAGGTTTTAAGTAGTGGACTTTGATAAACTAAACATTGTCCTTTATGAGCTATAGTTCATCCTTGACAAGAGATTAGTTGATAAATATCAAATATTATGTATCTAAATTGTCTTTCTGAAATAAAAATTAAGGGCCAAGAGGATAATCCTATAGTGTAATATTGTGTGATAGATTACTTGTGGAGTTGTAGCTAAACTTGAGTAATCCACTTATGGGTTACAAGAGAGATTGTAGCTAAAATCATGGAACTATAGAATGATCTTATTGATCTTGAATCATGTTGGTAGCCAAATCTGAAGGAAGACTATAGGTTACCAAAAAAAAAATATTAACAAAAGAACTATAGTGTAACCATAATAATGTATCATAGAACAAATCCAATTTATAACCTTGTATTGGGTTGTGATTAAGCCTTGGAAGGATTTGTAGATCTACAATTAAAATCCATTGGTTTAAATGTTATTTCTAGTTTTAAAAAATATGTGATACTTGTGAAAGTATGATTTGTTTAAATGCTATTTATGTGTGAAGAAATATGATTTGTTTAAATGCTATTTCTGTGTGAAGAAATATGATTTTTTTAAATGCTATTTCTATGTGAAGAAATATGATTTGTTTAAATGCTATTTTTTGTGTGAAGAAATATGATTTGTTTAAATGCTATTTTTGTGCGAAGAAATATGAATGTTTAAATGCTATTTTTGTGTGAAGAAATATGATTGTTTAAATGCTATTTCCATGAGAAGAAATATGGTTTGTTACGAGATACTTGTGAAAGTATGATATGTTTTTATTACCATATGTATGAAAGGGATCTCATTTATGAATGGATTTAGGACTTTATTTTAGAGTAGCAATAGTTGATTATAATAATATTGGTTTCAAAGGTATATCTTTGTGAAGAAATATATGAGATGAAAATGTGGTTTTCAGTATTAGGAAAGTATGGGATTTCCTTCCTTTGAATGGTGGAATGCTTTAGAAAATTATGTTGTAGAGAATATATTGTGTTTAGTTGCATTCAATGAAGAATTATTACATGCTATTGTTTATATAGAATGCATTTCATATACATGTATGGGTTGTGTTGATCCTTAAAATATCTATAATCTAGTACTAGTGGCTCGAATGGAACCAAGTAAAAGTTGGAACTAGTCATCTCCAATTGATTATGTACACATGTTGTAACAAGGGCCTATTTAGTAAAATGTCCCATAGTTGAAAACTTTATTTTATTGAGATCAATTGTAACTGATTATATCACTCCTTGAGAGATGTATACAATGTAATACTTGGATTCAAATGATCATAGAAGAAAAGTAGAGTTATATCATGATATGAATTTATTCCATGATAAAGTTTAAATCTTTTACAGGTGAATTAATAATTGTGTCTATTTGATATAGTGTATCCTTAAAAAAAACTAGAATGAATGTATGATTCATGCATGTCACTTAGAGATTAACTATGAGAGTGATTATAGAGGAAAATATTGAAATTTATCTAATTCATGGAGATTATAGTCAGTTAAACCAAGTAAGGGTGAAATGGTAGACATTCACATGTCTATGTGGGTTTGTGTGATAACCCTCTTAGTTTCCTATGGTTTATACGAGAAGGTTAAGCTTTACAATGACTGTTGTTCTATCATTAAGGAAGAATTAACTAATTGACAAGGCATATGCCTAATGTAAAAGGTGAAATAGACCTAACATAGAATCTAGTTTAATATTTTATTTAAACTGGTAGGAAAAGAGGGTGTTCCTATTTTATATAGGAGAATTCCCAATTGCAAGGTAAATAATACTTACATGCTGGTCATAATAGGGTTTGCTACTCCTATCCAAAGGATAGACACTAACCATGTTGGACTCCTATGAAGTGCAATATTGAACTTACTTGGAAACTAAGCTATAAGAGAATCACATAAAGATACTTTTAATTCACTCATGAATTAGCAACAATTTCAAATATTTAAAAAAAAATCCCTAAGGTTGATTGTTCTTGGAATTGGAGTTGTTACAAAATATTAGAAGACATAATAGTTGAGGAATCTATTTCTAGGAAGAGTATGGGATTCTTTTTTGAATTGTTAAAAACATGTACCAAATTATGAGATCTGTAAACATTTAAAATTTATCAAAATCATCTTAGGATGGACCCTAAGACCTAAAAAATGGAAAATGATCTCCTTCTTGAAGGGCATGATCACTTTTTGGTTGATAAATGTTAAAAATGACTCCTTACAAGGAATAAATGGGGCTAATATTAGTAAGTATTGACATTGTTGTTACGACATTTCATGTGGAGTAAGTGAGTTACTGGAAATGTCTAGAAAATATGATGATAATTATGTTTGTGTTAAACTATTTTATATGATGTAGGTGACAAGGCAAGATAAGGTCTAATGGGATCACTATTATGAGAGAAGAGCTACATGGGAGAAAGTGTCAGATGTGTAGAGACATTCTCCATTCCTATTTGAAAATGATATGTAATTATTGTTTCAATGTTTGGAATTTGGTGAAATACAAAGGACTATGTTTAGCCTAAGAGGGTAGGATGTCATGACCCTCCATTGGAAAACATTTTTGTACGATGGAATCCTGGTTCGATATGCTATTATGAAATATGGAATGATTAACTATTTCATGTTTTAGCTTACATAAAATACATATTTTAAAAAAATATGATGTTGCTAGTAGATTGACACTTTTGAAAGAACAAGCTTTCTCATGGGTGGAATAAAGGCTTAACCACGAAGAATAGGATGCCTTAATAAAAAGAAATTATGTGGTGATATATTCACTAAAAATATCAAGAAACATGGGTGAATGCCCCTCTTTCATATAGTTGCATATCAAAGTGAACACTTTGCATAGAGTGAAAACTAACATATTTTGGATTAAACTTGTTTACTATTTGATAATTTTCTTCTATATACAATTTTGTTTGATATAATCCTTTTCTAGTTTTCATTTTTTAATATAAGAGTGGATTACATAAAAAATATAAATGTTTGAATTTGTTTCAAAATAATGTTTTTAAAGGGTCTTGTTCACACCCATATTGAAAAGGAAAATACTTCATGAAGGAAGGAATCACAAACTAGAAATATAATGACTCGAAGGGTTGAATGTGTTGTCACCTTACTATATGATGGAATGTAGTACTAACCAAACTATCTTACAAATAAAATGGTTACTTCCAAATAAGCTTTTGGAGAGGACTTCAAAATAGATTTATCAATTAATCATTAAAGGTAATTATTGATTGTTACAGCCCTATTGTGTTCGTAGTTAGAGAGGATGTAATAAATGAGGGTTGGAAGATGATGTATACCCTCTATGATGCTCAAATTTAGGGGGAGTGCTTGGTTAATATGGAGGAAGACGAAGAAAAAAAGAGGGTGAAAAATAAAAGCGAAAGACGAGGAAAAACTCAGGAAAAGCATTCTACAAACTATAACGTAGATGCCTTAAAAAAGAAAATATTATTTTGCTTCCAAGTTTTAAATGAATGATTAGTTTTAGTATTTTAATGGCAGTCTGACATCATCTAAGTTATTCTTTGTCTGAATGAAAAATAAATGAATTTCCTACATTGTTTAGTTATTGTGCATGCATTTATGGAACGATTATCTAAAAGATATCCTTTTGTGGAAGTTTGTCTAATAATTTGGATTCAAACAATTTCGGTTGCTATTGCTTGAATTATTTTATTAAAGAGCATTTTATCTTGAAATGGGCTGGAGAGTACACAGGTAGCCAAATTTGTGTTTGTTACTTAACTAAATAGATTTGCAAAGGTCATGTTTAAAAATAAATTTTGACCATGATAAAGCACGTAGAAGGTTATGGAAAGCTCATTAGTTTTGTAATCTCTAGTGTTACCTGTGGAAGGATGGAGTAGGTGATGATTTTGATCGGTTAGCAAGAGAATCATCGTATTCACCCGTGCTTGAGTAAGTTAGGGATTAGATCATTATACCCTTATACTCAAACTAGAATTCTGATAGTAATGTGCTCACTCGAAGACCCGAGATCTTTTATATAGGTGCTAGTGCTGATGTTGAATTTAAGTATTTAACTATTACTCTTCCTCTATCTTCGATCTTTTATATAGGTGCTAGTGCTGATGTTGAATTTAAGTATTTAACTATTACTCTTCCTCTATTTTGGAATTAACAACATGGATGTATACTAAAGTGATAAATTAGTGGTAGAGGTTCCAACTATAGCAGAGTAGTAGATTGGTTTATTGACTCTTTAAGGAAACCATTAAATAAAGATCAGTGATTATTTTTTCCATATTGCAGTTATAAGGTTTTTTGAATTGTAAACCTTAAGACTTCCAATACATATGTAGGGGTATTTCAGAAAGGTGTTATATTAATAAGGTTCTATATTTTTGGATATGATTAGTACTATATTTTAAATTTTAAAATTGTAATATTTATACGTCTTCTAAATTGAGATAATTCATCCCAGTACTTGGAGGAAATTCCAAAACTATGAGTGTTGGGTAATGTTCCTTAAGAACAACTATGTTTTGAAGGTTTGGTTTAAAAGGATTATCTTGGTTTCAAGGGGGATTGTAGCCTTGTTAAGAAAAGATATTTTGGAAACCGTATGTAAGAAGTGAAACTATTATTTACAATATAAATGGGACCTCTTTAGAGTTCTGGAGGGTGTTTCCTATGTGGTTTAGGATGAATGAATTTGAAGAAAAGACTAGATTCGATTTATTACTTTGTGTGAAATAGAAATGATTAGATCATATTTACTAAAAGATTACATGCATTGGAAATGGAAAATCTGCACCTAGGGATGCATTTTCATGCTAACATTGTTTACAGTCTACGTGACAAGTGAGTGTTCTGACAATGTACGAATGTATTGAAAACGGGTTATTGAATTACATATTTTGGTTATTCGCATGGCTACATTAAGTACACTAAATATCAGTGGGATTCCTTGGAAGGATATATGTGTTGTGAAATGTTGGCTTGTAAACTTTTAGTGAGAATGAGATATTTGGGAAATAATCAATTAAACTATTATTTGGTGAATCTCTATGATATTTGTACAAAAAAACTCAAATAGTATGTACTCACTAGCTTAGCTAATTAGTTAGTGTTCACATAATGCTTCTATAATGCTTTTGGGTTTTACAATTGGCAACAAAATTTTGAATCACTTATAAACATTGTTACCTGAAGGAAAATGTATGGGGTATCTTAATTAATTTAAAAAAATTGAAGCTTGGTCAATGAATCATGGAAAAATAAAAGGAGGTTCAAACTAAACCACTCTTGCATGGTAATTAACTAGAAACATAGTTGTCATCTATAACATAGTGGTTTAAGCAAGCAACTCAAAACTCACTAGCTTAGCTAATTAGTTAGTGATCACATAATGCTTCTATAATGCTTTTGGGTTTTACAATTGGCAACAAAATTTTGAATCAGTTATAAACATTGTTGCCTGAAGGAAAATGTATGGGGTATCTTAATTAATTTTAAAAAATTGAAGCTTGGTCAATGAATCATGGAAAAATAAAAGGAGGTTCAAACTAAGCCACTCTTGCATGGTAATTAACTAGAAACATAGTTTTCATCTATAACATAGTGGTTTAAGCAAGCAACTCAAAACTTTAAGGAAATCAAATGGTTAGAAAGTGTAAAGAATTATATGAACCGTTAGAATGGGACCACTCAGGATAGACTTAGACTTAGACTTGGATTTCATAAAGAACTAAACTTACGAGGTGAACTCGTAATAGAATTGGGTTGTATAAAAACTTTATAAAAGTTTCATGTTAAATAAACTCTCACTAATGGATATTTGTGAGAATAGTTATTTATGATTGGATTAAGGATAGATTAAATGAATTATATTTATTTCGTGGAAGGATAGATTAAATTATTTAGTTATGTTTTGAAATTTCTAGATTAAAATATTTATTTATGTTTTGGAAAGGATAGAGAATGTAAATTAGTGGATTATTTCCTACTTGATTGGATAAATTAAAATATGTTAATAATGTTGCATGGAAGGATACATTAGTAGGATAATGTATCTCTTATGACTAAGTGAGATAGAAGCATATTATCACATAAAATATTTTTGTGATGATTAATTATTGTTTGATAGCATAATCCATGGTAAGATGTATTTATGGTTGAGTAGTTTTTGATTAAGTAGGAGTAGTTTATATTTTTTTGGTTATGTTTATGCAGTTTATTGGGAGGAGGATTATAGGGTCCTCTCGTGTCATAACCCAATTTTTATAACCTATTTTTTTATAAGAACCACATTGTATATATATTTATATATCTAAGTTCCTCCTTTTTTTACCTATCTCCACAACTTATATAGGTCCTTCTTGTAAGTGTGCTAGTCCCTCCTAGGTTCACCCATCTCCACAAATTACATATGTTCTTATTGTAAGTGTGCTAGGTGTAATCCAAACTATCGTTCTCCCTAAAAGGATCTAGTTTTCTAACTTGGTATTGCTATCCTTTTCAGTCAGTCGAAGAGAGATAGATTATCCCATGACCACTCAAATCCATTAGAGTAGTCACATCAAGCATTTATAGGTTTGACCATTTATCACCCATTTGTTAAAATAGTCTTTAAATAATAGTCATTCTCTTGATCGAAGGTAGGAGTTCTAAGTGTTATAGTTTTGTTTACTCCTTTGAGTACTCTATCCAGCTATAAATTTATTAAGATTAAGATACCATTTAACCATCTAATATAATGTAAAAGTCCTCTAAGGAGGTTTCTATACCACAAACGTGTCTACGTAGGTCAACAAAACTAATCTATCTCCTCTCTAGATTATTTAAACTCATGTATCAACACCTACGTCCATGCAAGTCCAAACTTAGTCTCAAATTCTTTTTTTAATGAAGCTTAAGTAAAATTATACACAATGTCCCCAACGAAATAAATTATGTAAGCTAGTTTTCCAATTACCATTAATTATTTGAGTAAAAACTTATTTAACTCAAACAAAGTGCTCTCTCTTACTTAACACCATAAATAAAATCATAAAAACATTATTTTATTCAATGATAACAATATAGTAAAGTATATTATTACAAAAGTGAAGCTCTTTTCAATATTCATAAATAATACAAAGTGTTCTCTATTGGTTATACATGGTAATCCATACCATAACGAACCCATGGAAGATATAGTCACCTCCATCATGGTTTCAAATAATATTTACATAAAGTTCCTACTAATTTTTAGTGATACTAAAGTATGCTTATTTCAAATATGCTAGTTTAGTTATATTGAATATTATTTTGCAGCCAACCTATTCCAATTCTCATATCGAACACACTAGGAGGAAGATGTTTTCAAGGGATCTATCCAACTCCTTCAAAATTGATCATGCATTTCTCTATATGGATGCAGACAAACATAACAACTAGTGAAAACGTAATATATAGCCACAAGTTTTAATCAACTATCTCACAAGGTGTACATTTCTTTGAGTGGGTCATTATTTCACACTCAATCCAATCCCTAATTCTACTCATTCAATCAAGACGTTCTAAAAATCATACACAAGAAATCCTTAAAATTCCCATAAGAAATTCAATGAATTCAATCTCTCATATCCCTTACTTTTCCATAAGGAATTAACTACAAATAATTTCAATTACATATCTATTTCCTTACAATGAAAATCATTGAAATCCATCTCAATATATATTTGTTCTATACAATGAATCATTGAAAATAAATATCCAATATATTTCCTTTTTACAACAAAAACATTGAAATAATTTACAATTATTTCTTTGTAACTCCCATGAATAGTATTCTAATTAGAAAGGCTAAATCTACTCCCATATATCCAACAGGTTTGATGTGCATAACAATTATCCAACATTGCTACATCTTAGGGTAACCAACGTACTCAACTCATCCAAAATATAAAGGATCTAGTCATATCTACATGGTTTCCAATTTAATATTAGCTCCCATAAATACACAATGGAGTTTCCAATCATCATAAATGGTAAACCCAACTTCTATGTGTACTTTATTCCTCACTACCATGATGAGCACATCCTACACCCATCGTAGGTATGGCTTCTGGTAAACTAAGTAAAACTCCCCACTATAGATATTTTAATCGAGCAAACCCAAGAAAAATTAATCAACTTCTATCACTTCTAAAAGGTTCACATAGATGCGGTTTTCACAGTTTACTCACACAAACTATAGCTCAACAAAAGTGAATGGTGGCGTAGTTTTATTTTTTAATGTTTTCACCATAACACCATTTAAAATAACTCCCAAAGGTATCCATATTTGATCATTCAATTAAACCTATTCATGCCATTCAAGAAAGTATCTATTACAAGCGTCACTGAGTAATTAACAACTAGAGAATAATATCAATCTATTCTAAAGCACACCATCAATACTTTTAGATATAGAATATGAACAAAATCATTTATCTCACAAACCAACATAAGAATAGAAATGAGGCTACCTAGTTCTCTACCCTCGATCATTCCAATTTAGATCATCCTTTTTTCCTCTCTCACCTTCATTTTTCCAAAAACTCCCATTTCCAAAATTTCCTTGTCCTCACTTCATTCCTATCCTCCAATATTTCTGGGAGCATCCTCAAAGCGTGAACATAACACCACTTTACTACCACTATGACCCCGAAATAGTTGGCAAAAACCTACTTACAAGAATTCATCACTTCCAAGGTATGATAAAGGATTCAATTAACTTAAATTTTAACCGAAGATGGTCCATTAAACTAGTAGGGTGAATGCCATACTTGAATTCAATAAATATTTCTAACCATTATACTTTTAATAATTCAAAAAATTCCTAAGCTTCTTCAAAATAATTTTATTAAAAGATGTCAAACAAGAAGTCGAGCAGGGATAATAATGCTAATCATAATCAACCAACATCAATTAAGCAACTACATCCAAGATAACATTTCAATCATCAATTAATATTCCATTGACTCTTTGTTTTCTTCAACAACATCATTGCAATGGTTAGTTTTACATGGAAACATATATGCATATATACGAGAGGAAAGTATGTCTTCCTCCAAGCTATCTTCTTAAAGAGCTATCATCATTTCTCTTTTTTTTTTTAAAAGCATCCCCTTCCCAATGATCAATTTCCTTCTTCCGCTTATGTGAGTGTCTATTCTTGCAATCATTCAATTCTATTAGTAGAATCACATCCTTTCATAAATTCACATATATTTTGCAGAGGTACACATGAATAACCATTCACCAAAATATATCATCTTTTATTGTAATTTTTCTAAAAGTAATACATCAAGAAATAATCATTCAGTTTATTTAAAGATATTTTATAATTTCCACGTGAACTGGAGTGTAGGTACCTTCGTGATAAAATAACAGATAGGGGAAACATTAGTCGGATAAGCGTTAAAGCTTTTAAGGGACAATAGGAAAATTTAACGTATGGTTTAATTTTTGCCATCAAACAAAAAGAAATCAACTTCTCAAACTCGAACGTACCACACAGCGTACTCGAAGCGATTGAAAAACCAGCCAATTTGTGGTTTTTCAGCATATGAATCCGGTAAAGTTTACGACGAGTCATATTGGGCACTGGTGGATAACGGGTGACAAAATTTCACAGGCAGAGCTAGGGGATACCTAAAAGGAGATTTGGGCAAGGGTAGATCACACAGCAAGAAATTATAATCGCTGGGGTAAGAAAATAGAAAATTTTAAATTCTCCTAAGGTTTAAAAGAAACTCAATCACATGACCTAAACACACAAAGTGGTAAAATCCGGGTGGGTAATTCAAGCATAATTTTTCTTTGTTCATTCAAGCATATTAAATGAGATAATCAAAATTCAAGGACTATCTTGAGGAGGATTGTGCGGAAGTTCCTATGTCTCGCAGTGGTTTTCATATATGTTCAACTCAATATAATCTAAGGTTACGAAAATAACACTTATGAAATATGAGAATCATAAGGAAGTAGGACATAAGAGGAGCATTAGTCCCTTATCCTCTGTGTCCCAATCTAACCCATGTATCAAAATGGTATTATTATGGGGTTATTGTAAGGAATGGCATTCTTCCTTTTCATTAATTGAAAATAAAGTTGAAAGAGGTTGATAATGGTTGAGGATATAGTCTATTTCACAATTTCCTAGCCAGTCTTTGATCTCCAAGGGTTCTTTTATGCCTTGATCATGGAGAATTAATCCTTTTACTAAATATTCTATACTAAGAAGAATATATTTTGGTATGGGGTACAAGTCTAATTGGTAGCATGAAGCATAATATCGCTTAGAATCCTAAGGATTATAACCATGTATTTTTTTGTCATTAGTAGTGTCAGAGCAACTAACAACTTCTTATTTTTACTATTTCACCCTTTTGAGAAGCTATGCCTTTAGTTTGGGGTGACACGATGAAATTGTATAGCTATAGAAAGAGCTAATTATACTTTTTATTTTAATAATTATAATATTACTTTGAATGTTACATTAATTTTACCTTTGATTAATTTTTTATTTTTTATTTTTTTTACATGGTGGAATCGGTAACCACCACGAATCCAGGTAGGCTGTCCAACTTTTATTGCTGCCATAGAATTCTGTGGTTTTCACCTTGGAAGCCACCACATAGATCTTCACATAGTCCACCCCTATAACCACCATGCCACAATAATTTTAAACCTTTTATGCCACTGAAAGCACCAGGAACCTTTGATTATTATTACTTGTATTAATTGAATTAAGATTTTGACTGTTTAATTTACCATTGATTTTATTATATTGACCATTTAAACTTAATGACCTCAATGCATCATTGACATGAAGAGAAGAAGAATATGAAGATTATTGGTGAAGGGAAAGACAAATATGTATTTTTTGATTTTTGAAAATGATTGATTGACAATAAGCAAAAGGTTGGGGGTCAACCTAAATATGAATTGTCTTACCTTGATTTCATATTTGAGGAATTGATATAAGTGATGATCAAGGTGCAACCAAAGTATTGTCATTGTTGTCAACACAGTCAGGTTGATCAGTTGATGCAATGGACAGGCGTTCATTGATGACCAAAGTCCAATGGACAAGAGTTCATTGATGAGCAAGGTGCAACCAAAGTATTTTCATTGTTGTCAACACAGACAGAGGATCGATTGATGCAATGGAAAGGAGTTCATTGATGAGCCAGGTGCAGCCAAAGTATTGTCATTGTTGTCAACACAGAAATAGGATCAGTTGATGTAATGAACAGGAGTGCAGAGGTCATTAGATAGATCGGTTGATGAAGTGAACAAGAGTTCAAAGTAGTCAGAGCATATACAGTGAATTTCCAAGAAGACAGAAGTGGCCCAGTTTCAAAAGATCAAAGAAAAATGCAAGTAAGAAAGTTGTCACGAAATCGCGACAAGAAAACTATCGCGATTTCGCGACATGTAGGAGGAAAAGAAGACAAATAGCAAAACTGTCATGATTTCGCGACATATCGGAGGAGAGAGAAAATGCTGGAAAAACTGTCATGATTTCGTGACATGTTGGAAGCAAAGAAGGCAAGAGGAAAAACTGTCGTGATTTCGCGACATGTTGGAAGCAAAGAAGGCAAGAAGAAAAACTATCATGATTTCGTGACATGTTTGGAGAGAAGGCGCAGGCAAAGAAAACTATCGTGATTTTGTGACATGTTTGGAAAGAAGGCGCAAGCAAAGAAAACTGTCGTGATTTCGCGACATGTTTGGAAAGAAGGCGCAAGCAAAGAAAACTGTCGTGATTTCGTGACATGTTTGAGAGAAAGAGCTTGCAAGGAAAAGTGTCGCGATTTCATGACAATTTGCAAGAAGGATGGTACGGACGAAAAAGTGTCACGATTTCGCGACATGTTTGAGAGAAAGAGCTTGCAAGGAAAAGTGTCATGATTTTCTTGAAAATTTGCAAGAAGGATGGTATGGACGAAAAAGTGTCACGATTTTGCGATAGGTTCGAGAGAAAGAGCTCGCAAAGAAAAGTGTCGTGATTTCACGATAATTTGCAAGTAGAAGCGCTAAGGAGAAAAAGTGTCGGAATTTCACGACAATTTGAAAGAAGAAGCACTAAGGAGAAAAAGTGTCACGATTTCGCGACATGTCGGGTTTTCGCGATCCGATGTCAAGAGAAAGCGCTAAGGAGAAAAAGTGTCACGATTTCGCGACATATTGTAGGAGAGAGAAGGGAAGATAAAAAGTGTCACGATTTCATGACATATTGCATGAGGAAGAGCTCGAGAGAAAAAGTGTCGCGATATCGCGACATGTCGTGTTTTCATGACCTGAAGAGAAGAGAAGAGCTAAGGAGAAAATATGTCACGATTTCGTGACATGTCACATTTTTGCGACAACAGCAGAGAGGAAGACTCTGAAGGATGAAGTGTCACGATTTCACGACAGAAGAAAAACGAAAGAGCATGGAAGCAGAAGCATCATGATTTCACGACAAATTCAAGGAGGAAGATCTCAAAGGCGAAAGCGTCATTATTTTGCGACATGTTCGATTTTCGTTGGTGCATGCAAAGAAGAGTGTACAACAGCGAAAAGTGTCACGATTTCGTGACATGTCATGTTTTCGCTAGTGCTTGCAGAGAAGAGTGTACGATAGCGAAAGGTGTCATGATTTTGTGACATGTCATGGTTTCGCTAGTGCTTGTAGAGAAGAGTGTACGGAAGCGAAAGGTGTCATGATTTCGTGACATGTCATGGTTTCGCTAGTGCAAGCAGAGAAGAGTGCAAGGAAGTGAAAGTGTCACGATTTCGTGACATGTTACAGGTGGAGTTACAGTGATATCTTGTAAGCTATAATGAGAAATGTGAAAAAAAGTGTGGTGGTTATAGAAATGCTACAATGTAAATGTGAACTACAGACATTATGATAGTAATAGAGGCAGTTTCAGAAAGAACTCATGCAGCCAGAATAAGAAGAGTTAACTAGAGACAGAACTGCAGTTGCAGGGTGTGTTGCAAAGAAAATCATGCAAGAAAAATAAAGAAGAGTTAACTAGAGTCAGAACTGTAGTTACAGGGGGCAGTTATAGATTAAAGTTATGCAGCTAAAATTAGAACAGTGCATTAATGACAGAATGACTGTTACAGGGTCGTGACGCTATGAAACTGTCAGAGCGATGGCCATACCGAGAATCCCAATTAAAGAGACAAATCCATTAATAGGTTGCGTGTAAGAATATTGTGTTAGAAAGGAGTTACTTATAGGAGTGGCTATTAATAGGCTACATGCGGGTTAATGGCAATTCTGAGAAGACTTAGGGTTTCAAGATGAAAAATATTGTTTTAAAATGATAGTTGCGTGTAGTAGAAATAAAGTAGCTCAGAATTGAAGAAGGTGCCATTGATAAGAATGTCAGAGCACCGAAATGAGAAGATAAGGCTGTCAGAGCCGCAAGCAAGCAATGAAGGCTGTCAGAGCACAGAGAAGGCTATTAGAGCGTAGTAAGCCATAAAGCGGTAAGAGTGATCCGTTAGGTTGAGCTTTGTGTGAGGATAGAAATAGAAGATTGAAGTCGAAGAGAAAAGGTGTGTGGATATAGAGCACTGAAGAGATGAGAGCAAGGTGTTTCTCAAAAGGAAAGAGTGTTGCTATATAGAGGGATAGTGTTGTGGGCTGTTACAAAGTAGGAAGTATGTTGTAAGAAGTACAGAGCTATGAGAGCTGTAAGAGTAAGCCATAAGAAAGGGCTATAAGTGTGTAGTAAGTAGAGTTGTAAAAGAGTGTGTGCTTTGTGGACAGGGAGTTGAGATTGAGAGTTAGAAATAGAATATATTGAGTCTCTAACAATTCTCCTTATGCTTCCATGAGATTGATTTGAGTTAAGATAGACCAGTGAGGGTCTTGTAACACAAAAGGCATTTTTATGTCAATCAAGATTTAAAATAGAAATCCAAGTTGGTGCTTAGAATCAGGGGTTGGTGCTCCTTCCATTTGGTGCTGGTAAATTAGGGGTTGGTGCTCCTTCCAATGGATGCTGGTAAATTGATTGTAAAGTTGGTGCTTTGCAATGGCTGGATTTGGATGGGAGTCCAAGCAGTCTATTTTTGAGGAGTAGCCAAAACTGGTGAACCTCGTTACATCTTGTGTTATGTGATGCTCTCTTATGGTACTTGTTGTTTCTGGTTTTAAGCTTTCATTGTTTTGGCTTTAAGAGTTAAAGTTTTAAGTTTTAAATAGTTGCACTAATTCACCCCCCCTCTCAGTGCCATTGTAAGACTAACAATTGGTATCAGAGCCAAGTTCCCAGTTCAGGCTAAATCAGTCAGGGTTGATCTTGGATTAGTACAATGGCTAAAAAGAATAGATCCTCCTCCAAAAAGGCATCTCAGCTAGTTTTAGTTCTTGTGGAAGAGAAAATTGAACTAGAGAAGGTAGAAGAAGTGGATTCTGAAGTATGCAATGAAAACCTGGAGATTGAAGTAGATCTTGAAGGAGAGTTGATCTCTGCACTTGAAGAGTTGAGTATAGAAAGGAAAAAGAACAAAAGAATGTCCAAGAAGTTAGAAGAATATGGGGATGAGATTGAAGATCTCTTCCTACAAGTTCAAAAGGCCAAGAAATCAGAAGAAGCCTTGAAGACACACCTGGATGATGAGGATGATGTATGCAGCATAAGTGAAGAGGAATCTAACAAAGTTATTGTTGATCTAAAGCTGCAAGTAGAATAGTACAAAAGGATTGAAGATATTCTCAGGTCTCAAATCAATGAGAAAGAGACCTGTTTCTTGCCAACAAGAAGAAGAGATTGTTTCATTGAAGAAACAACTAGAAGAGGCCAATATAAATCTCAAATTTGAGAAGAGCACAGAGTTGCTAGATACAATGTTAAAGCAACAAAGAAGCTCCACGAATAAGTTTGGTCTTGGATATGAAGTTGAACAACCTTCATCTTCCAAATGTGCCGAGAAGAAGAAGCTCACTACTGAAGGATCGAAGCAAGAAAAGGTTGAAGCTGAATCTTCAAAAGGAAGAAAATATCAAAGAAGATCTATAGCAAAGCAACCACAGCAAAAGAGGTTCTCTCACTCTCACTCTTTTTATAATAATGCTTTTAATGGCTATTGTTCTAAATGCAACTATTATGGTCACAAGGCAATTTATTGTGGACTGAACAATAGATCAAAGAGTTATGCTGATAAAAATACATCTGCTTTTCTGAGTGAACACCCTGTGCAATGTTTTAAATGTAATGGCCATGGGCACATAGCAAGGTTTTGTCCAAGCACTTTTGTATCCAATCTAAGGCAAGACCATAGATTTCATCATACACACAGAATGCAATACAAATAGGGAATAAAACATGTGCAATGTTTTAAATGTAATGGTCAAGGGCACATAGCAAGGTTCTGTCCAAGCACTTATGTATCTAATCTAAGGCAAAACCCTATATTTCATCAGACACAAAGAGGGCAACACAGACAAGGAACATATCATGTGCATAAAATAAAAGAAAATAATCATCCATCAAGGATGCACAAGAGACAACCCCGCAAGAGAAATGTTCAAGTTCACAAATAGGGGCAAAATAGGGATGTAGTTGAAAAACTCAAGCCCAAGTTCAGGAAAGTCTAGAGAAAGGCAGAAGAAAGGAAATCATGTCTCCTTGGATAGAAGGATACTACTCCTCTATTGCACTAAGCCACTCTAGGTGGCACATCCTCAGGGGGAGCAATATTAAAGTTTTATTTTAATGCTCCTATGTATTTGTCTGGGTATTTGAGGATGAAAGACCAACAGTCGGGTTATTGTCGTATAGTTGTCAAGTGTGTTTTTCAGTTCATGTAGTTGTTTGTGGAGGTGCCATGAAGGGTAGTGATTGAATTGAGAGTCGTCACCATTGGTAGTATTGCTTATGTCATTGTTGTTCTGTTGATGGTTCTTACTGCCACTGTTCATAGCTATGGATTATAACAGTTCAGATTATTTTTGTTCAGTGGAAGAATGCTTTCCCTAGCTACGTATTTGTGTTTCGATAAAAGAAGCGTGTATTTGTTCTACGCTTTGATGTGAATATTGTTAGATATTTCATGACGCCTTGGTGAATATAGTTAATTCATAGACAGTTTCGTTTTAACTGTTGATAAAATGCCAATCCAAGGTTAAGAAGTATGAGGCTGAGTAAGGTGCACTATGGTTGGCCATAAAGTGTTTGACAAAATGTCTTCTCCTGATTTGCACAGTTGAAAGTAAGGTGTGATCTGCAGTAACTGTAGAAAACTCAGATTAGGTTGTAAATATAAAAAGGAATTTGGTTGTGCTATGGTACTATATTTGATGCTTGCACTGAATTGGCAGTAAAATTGTAGTGTTGGTACAATGTTGGACAAAAGTTGGTACAAGTGTGAGTCACTTGTCAATTTTGTTGATAGATGTGAAACCAACATGTTGAATGGGAAGATTGAAGAAGAGGTTTATAATGAGCAACCAGATGATTTTCAGCCTGGTGATGAATGGTTGAGTTGCTTTCATAGAGGTTGTTTTGATCAAGTTAATGCTTTACTTGATACATGATTTGGGCTTACTCCATTGAGATTGATTTGAGAAAGTTATTCTTTGCATTGGTGATTTATGTTGGTGGTTGTCTTGTTCAAATACCTTTGGAAGGAAAAGGATGTCTACTAGTTTCATTTTCATGTAGTGATTGGTTGAATGCTTCAAGGTTAATCTTGAGTTGAATGATGTTGGTTAAACCTTGTCTATAAGCATTGTTGTTAGAGCCCTAATTGGTTGAGAAGAAGAAAATTGGTTGTGGCTAGGTGGATTGAGGTAGTCTGCTGGATTCTCACTGCAGAGAAAGACAAACAACTATCATTGGGTTCAAGCTTGTTGAGAATATCCAAGATGCATGGTGGAGATGTATGCAGATGCTGCTGGCATTGCAGAACAAAAAGTTGGCTATATAAGATCATTGTATGCCTTCACTAACGAGTGGACAAGTTTGAGTTTGCAAAGCAACGAGAGGGTAGTTGCACAAAAGACAGTGGTCCAGTCATGTTCTTACACATGTTATATTGGTGAAGTTGATGGTGATGGTGTCATTCAATGGTTATTGTTGCTATTCACATTATTGATATTTTTGATGCCTATTATGCTTATCATGATGTTGTCAATCAGTGAAATGAAGTGGTATTGGACTCAAGGGGAGCATTTATGCATTTGTTTATCATATTGCTCATATTTATGCTTTTTGCTAACTGTAATAATTTTTGCCTGAGAATGTTGTGCATGGACTCGGGGGAGTTTTTGCAGTCGCCCTTTGGTATTATTGTCAAAGGGGGAGAAGAATTACAAGTAATTGCACACAATTACGTGTGTTGCCAACAATTCCAAAGGGGGAGATTGATGAGCAAGGTGCAACCAAAGTATTGTCATTGTTGTCAACATAGTCAGGTTGATCAGTTGATGCAATGGATAGGAGTTCATTGATGAGCAAAGTGCAATGGACAGGAGTTCATTGATGAGCAAGGTGCAGCCAAAGTATTGTCATTGTTCAATGGACAGGAGTTCATTGATGAGCAGGTGAGCCAAAGTATTGTCATGTGCCAAAGGATCGGTTGATGCAATGGATAGGAGTGCAGAGGTCATTAGATAGATCGGTTGATGAAGTGAACAAGAGTTTAGAGCAGTCAGAGCATATACAGTGAATTTCCAAGAAGACAAAAGTGGCCCAGTTTCAAAAGATCAAAGAAAAAGGCAAGTAAGAAAACTGTCGTGATATCGTGACAAGAAAACTATCACGATATCGTGACATGTAGGAGGAAAAGAAGCCAAATAGCAAAACTGTCACGATTTCATGACATATCGGAGGAGAGAGAAAATGCTGGAAAAACTATCGCGATTTCATGACATGTTGGAAGCAAAGAAGGCAAGAGGAAAAACTGTCGCGATTTCGCGACATGTTGGAAGCAAAGAAGGCAAGAGGAAAAACTGTCATGATTTCGTGACATGTTTGGAGAGAAGGCGCAGACAAAGAAAACTATCATGATTTCGTGACATGTTTGGAGAGAAGGCGCAAGAAAAGAAAACTGTCGCGATTTCACGACATGTTTGGAAAGAAGGCGCAAGCAAAGAAAACTGTCGTGATTTCGTGACATGTTTGAGAGAAAAAGCTTGCAAGGAAAAGTGTCACGATTTCACGACAATTTGCAAGAAGGATGGTACGGACGAAAAAGTGTCACGATTTCGTGACATGTTTGGAGAGAAAGAGCTCGCAAGGAAAAGTGTCACGATTTCGCGACAATTTGCAAGAGAGGATGGTACGGATGAAAAAGTGTCGCAATTTCGTGACATGTTTGAGAGAAAGAGCTTGCAAGGAAAAGTGTCATGATTTCACGACAATTTGCAAGAAGGAAGGTACGGACGAAAAAGTGTCACGATTTCACGACAGGTTCGAGAGAAAGAGCTCGCAAAGAAAAGTGTCACGATTTCACAAAAATTTGCAAGTAGAAGCGCTAAGGAGAAAAAGTGTCGTGATTTCGTGACAATTTGCAAGAAGAAGCACTAAGGAGAAAAAGTGTCATGATTTCGCGACATGTCGGGTTTTCACGATCCGATGACAAGAGAAAGCGCTAAGGAGAAAAAGTGTCACGATTTCATGACATATTGCAGGAGAGAGAAGGGAAGATAAAAAGTGTCATGATTTCGTGACATATTGCAAGAGGAAGAGCTCGAGAGAAAAAGTGTCACGATATCGCGACATGTCACGTTTTCATGACCTAAAGAGAAGAGAAGATCTAAGGAGAAAAGATGTCACGATTTCGTGACATGTTGCATTTTTGTGACAACAGCAAAGAGGAAGACTTCGAAGGATGAAGTGTCACGATTTCATGACAGAAGCAAAACGAAAGAGCATGGAAGCAGAAGCGTCATGATTTTATGACAAATTCAAGGAGGAAGAGCTCAAAGGCGAAAGTGTCATGATTTCGTGACATGTTCCATTTTTGTTGGTGCATGCAAAGAAGAGTGTACGGCAGCGAAAAGTGTCACGATTTCGTGACATGTCATGTTTTCACTAGTGCTTGTAGAGAAGAGTGTACGACAGTGAAAGGTGTCACGATTTCATGACATGTCATGGTTTCGCTAGTGCTTGCAGAGAAGAGTGTACGAAAGTGAAAGGTGTCATGGTTTCGCTAGTGCAAGCAGAGAAGAGTGCAAGGAAGTGAAAGTGTCACGATTTCGTGACATGTTCTATTTTCGCGGGCAAGAGACAGAGAAGAGCTCAAGGCAGCGAAAGTGTCATGATTTCGTGACATGTTCTGTTTTCGCGATCAACTACCAAGAAAAAGTCAAAGGGGCAAAAATGTCGCGATATCGCGACATGTCATAGTTTCATGGGTAAAAGTCGAGAAGCATACATAGGGACAGTTGCAGAATAAGTTCATGCAACAAAATAAGAACTATTACAGGTGGAGTTATAGTGAGATCATGTAAGCTATAATGAGAAATGTGAAAAAGAGTGCGACGGTTACAGAAATGCTACAATGTAACTGTGAACTGCAGACATTACAATAGTAACAGAGGCAGTTACAGAAAGAACTCATGCAGCCAGAATAAGAAGAGTTAACTAGAGATAGAACTGCAGTTGCAGGGTGTGTTGCAAAGAAAATCATGCAAGAAAAATAAAGAAGAGTTAAGCTAGAGTCGAAGCTGCAGTTACAAGGGCGATTATAGATTAAAGTTATGCAGCTAAAATTAGAACAGTGCATTAATGACAGAATGACTGTTATAGGGTCATGACACTATGAAACTATCAGAGCGGTGGCCATACCAAGAATCCCAATTAAAGAGACAAATCCATTAATAGGTTGCGTGTAAGAATATTGTGTTAGAAAGGAGTTACTTATAGGAGTGGCTATTAATAGGCTACATGCGGGTTAATGGCAGTTACAGAAGACTTAGGGTTTCAAGATGAAAAATATTGTTTTAAAATGGCAGTTGCGTGTAGTAGAAATAAAGTAGCTCAGAATTGAATAAGGTGTCACTGATAAGAATGTCAGAGTGCCAAAATGAGCAGATAAGGCTGTCAGAGCCACAAGCAAGTAGTGAAGGTTGTTAGAGTGCAGAGAAGGCTATTAGAGCGTAGTAAGCCATAAAGCGGTAAGAGTGATACGTTAGGTTAAGCTCTGTGCGGGGATAGAAACAGAAGAGTGAAGCCGAAGATAAAAGGTGTGTGGATATAGAGCACTGAAGAGATGAGAGTAGGGTGTTGCTTAGAAGGAAAGAGTGCTGTTGTATAGAGGGATAGTGTTGTGGGCTATTACAAAGTAGGAAGTATGCTGTAAGAAGTACAGAGCTGTGAGAGCTACAAGAGTAAGCCATAAGAAAGGGTTGTAAGTGTGCAATAAGTAGAGCTGTAAAAGAGTGTGTGCTTTATGGATAGGGAGTTGAGATTGAGAGTTAGAAATAGAATATATTGAGTCTCTAACAATTCTCCTTATGCTTCCATGAGATTGATTTGAGTTAAGATAGACTAGTGAGGGTCTTGTAACACAAAAGGCATTTTTATGTCAATCAAGATTTAAAATAGAAATCCAAGTTGGTGCTTGGAATCAGGGGTTGGTGCTCCTTCCAGTTGGTGCTTTGGTAAATTAGGGGTTGGTGCTCCTTCCATTGGATGCTTGGTAAATTGATTGTAAAGTTGGTGCTTTGCAATGGCTAGATTTGGATGGGAGTCCAAGCAGTCTATTTTTGAGGAGTAGCCAAAACTGGTGAACCTCGTTACATCTTGTGTTATGTGATGCTCTCTTGTGGTACTTGTTGTTTCTGGTTTTAAGCTTTCATTGTTTTGGCTTTAAGAGTTAAAGTTTTAAGTTTTAAATAGTTGCACTGATTCACCCCCCTCTCAGTGCCATTGTAAGACTAACAATAAGGTGGAAGTAATGGCCTGCATTGCATGTATCCATGGCCTACCAAGAATGATACTGTAGATTAAGTCATAAGACATGGGATATAAGAGCATACTAAGCATATGAGACCTAACTTTGAGGGGTAAGACTATGATGTCACTAGCCATGTGTTCCTCATTATCAAATGACATTATGAAAAGGTTATACTTTCTTAAATATTAACTGGATAGTCCAAAATTGTTAGAAAAAGTTAAACTATAAATGCTAAGACAAAAACCATTAATGATGAGAATCCTTTTGATGATGGTATAACTAACATAGCCTATGATATAGATTTGAAATTTTATGGTAATAAAGAGTAAGGGATATCATATTCATGGAATGATGTCAAGGTATGGTTGACCCTAATGGACCCTTCCCCCAATATAAGTGATGTCATTAGGGTGAAATTTTTTAGGGATGGATTGATCAATCAAGATTTTAATAAATGTATATCCATGTGCAATATAAGTTTTTAGTAGCTTAAGATAAATTTTAATTGGATAATTTTTAAGTTGTTATGGATTATTGAAAGTATTGATATCATTATTTTGTGATTGTGTGACTAAAAATGGCATTTTAGAGGAATAAGTCTATTTTTCATATGAAGGACCAATGGAGGTCAAGACAATTGGTTATAAAATTGATGCTTTTGTTGTTACCTTATTACAACATAAGCGAAGGAATAATATATCATGCCCACCATGCCTTGACAATGGATATTGTTTATCTTTTTTTACCATGGTTGGACAAAGGTTCTTGGAAGATTCCAAGATCTTGATTGGTTGAAGTTTGATATTTTGAGCCATCATGGATAATTTTTCCACCATTTATGAGGCATTGGATAATGTTTTGCAAAGTCATACATCTATTGGTTGTATGTCTATTGGCACAATAAAAATCAAAATGCTTGTCAAGTTGATACCAATTAGGTTTTCCATCATATGATCTATATGATTAATGGGTGGTAGATCTGTCATTTTGGATTCAAAAATTTTATCTAAAAATATGGAAATGAGTTGATATAATTTTATGAAGTTTCACTTGGACTATTATTGTTCCACTAAGATGAGTTTTTAAAGAGTTGTTACAAAATTTACATTATTAATCTAATGAGATTATATAATTCCATTACCTATGATTTAATTGATCTTATATTGTCCCTTAGGATTGGGGGAAGATTTATCATCTTACTTATTGAACTTAAGTTTTTCTATTTTAAGGAGAGCAATTTCTATGCTCTTAGACATGTCAATCACATATTCAAAAGAAGAAATATTGTTCATCACTATGTAAAAGGGTAAAGGTTCATGTAGGTTTTCAATGAATATGTTCAAGAGGCCCTTATTTATGGATAACATTAGAGACTCCCTATAAAAGCTTATCACCTTGCTAAAAATCCTACAAATACCTCATCCTTATCTTGTTTAAGTTTGTATAAGTCACTAATGGTGACCTTTTCCTCAATAAATATAGAGAATTATTGGACAAATATTTCGACAAGGTCTTTAACAATTTTGAGGTTATGAATAGGTATTTTGTAGTATGACTCCAAGGTAGGACTGTTAAGACTTATGAACTAGTATTTGATAGTATCTCTTCATAATAAATTATACTACATGTTGTCCTAAAAAATCTAATATGATTTACATCTTTAATTTTATCTTATACATTTAAAACATGGGTGTTTGAAAATGGGAAGAAATGGATGACTTATCATAATGGGATCTAGAGGTTGATTACATAAGTCTTCATAAGAATACTTATGACCTAAATAGGACCCATTTGGACCCTTAAATGGAGGCCATTTGTTATTTAAGTTGCTATAATTGGAATTTTAGGGTTTTTAGTTTATAGGAGACATGTTTTTATGGCACATAAGGCATGTGGAAAGGATTTAAGGAGCCTAAGGATTAACGTAGGAGTAATATGGACTGGTTAAAGCATGCAAAACTAAATATGGTATTGCATGGATTATCCCCAAGCTACTTGAAATCAAAGGGTTGAACGAAGCAAGGTTTATAATATAGGTAATGCAATTTTGAGTAAATTTCATATGTGTGCCAATAGGATTAGAGAAAGGAAGGTTGGTAAAAATATTGGTAAGAGGTGAAATAGGAAGTACCCTTTATTTAGAGGTGTTACTTATAGTAGGTGGTTGGGTTACAAGATGAGTTATGTTAACTCATAAAATTTCTTCATGGGTGGGCATAGGAACATGATTACCTAGAGATGATGGAATTTCTTGCATCCCACCATCTATAGGAGAAGTGATGGTAGGAGGGATAGATTTCACAAGATTTTCAATAGATGTATTGAAGCCTAAGGTGGTTTAATTTTAATTTATATTTAACTAATTAATTTTTTATTTTGTTTTATTAATATTTATATTCATTTTATTATTGGTTATATTTGATTGATTAAAAAACATAAAATTGGAATGCAGCTATTGAGGGTGATCTGAGGGCATCCCCAATAGAAATAATTTGATTATTATCCCTAAATACTTTTTAATACAATATATCTCAATTCATTCAAAAATTTGTCATATGATCAATGGATATAAATATAATTCTTCCTAATTCATAATGGCAAGGGATGAAAGAACCTAAGAATTGTAATTCCTCTTCATCTTCATTGATACTAGGATTATCCAAGGGGTGTTGTTCTCTAATATAATTTACAAATGGAGGTGGATTAGAATTTTTTTAACATGCTATACTATGAATGTTATAGCATATTTATTCTATTGGATAAGGATAAGGTAAATTAAATTAATTAGATTTCTTTTAAAGAGTTAATTAAACATGAGGAATAAGATGTTTTTATATATTATATCCCCTTCTCTCAATATGCCAATATGATCGAGATACCTTAGGGGTCTCCATATATACTGAAGGTCTCTATATACCTAATTTTTTATATATACTCATAAATGCATGCGACACAATTGCTATGTGAGAGGACACAAATACATGGAAGTGACCTATAGGTACATGGCTTAGAATTATATATGAGAGGTAATAAAAATACTCCTTATGAATCCAACTATTCTAATGTAATATACTCCTTATGATGCTTAAAGTATCTATGAGACCTTATGTGGAAGGTTGGCGTATCAGGCTCTTACTATACCCAATTTATTCTCTACATTTATACCATGGTTCCTCAAAGGTTTGTGTACCATCCTTAGTACAACAAGCCCTTGGTTATTTTCTTGTCAATATTAACTAATGCATTCTATCTATGCAAACAAAAATTATATGATATTATTTAATGTATGATTAATATTATCTTTATTTGGATTGGTTTAAGTTAATAGCCTTTGTGATCCAATGAGATGTTCATGTCATATTCACCATAATGTGAGAATATAGTGTATGGCCCTCATATTGATAGGATATAAGAAATATATTATAGAACTTAAAATATGTCTTATGGGTTAATTTTGTAAACACCTAAAATTTCATAGGAAAGTAACACTTTCTACCTAATATTCCTTTAAAAATTTAAGCCTAATATGATCTAAAATACAAGTTAATAAGTGATGTATGAAGACACGATCTATGCTATATGATATTTTTTATTTGTTGATACACAAAAAGTAAAATATTATTATTTTTATTTCAACAAGGATACAAGAGAAATATGCAATTAAACAAGTTAGCATACATGCAACCTATATGCCATTTTTTATTTCTTTCCTAAAATAGAAATGATAAAAAAAAATTCTTATTGTGATTAAGTAATGCTAGGTTCCTTGATTGCACCTCAATAATTTGATAAAATAGAATACAATTTCTATATTATGACATACAACAAGCAAAAATACTAATCCCACATATGCCCCAAGGACTACCTGCTATTTTGATATACTTAACTCCTACATAGGTTTGGTGGGCTTTGGCTTTAGCAATAATAGATCTCGGGTTCAAAGGTAGTGGATCTAAAATTTTATGGTGGATTTGGGGAGAGTGGGTTATAATAATGATTGATATATGTTTTGGTGGTAGAAGATCTAGGATATGATAGTAGTGGGCTTCAACAACTATAGATTTAGGCTTCAAAGGTAGCAAATATGAAATTCTATGATGATAGATCTAGGGAGAGTGGGCTTTAGTAGTGATGGATGTAGGCTATGATTATGGTAGGATTTGGATTTTATGATGGTATATTTGAGATTTGATAGTGGTGTGCTTTAGAAAATATTGATATAGGATTTAAGGCTAGTGATTCTAAGCTTTGAAAGTGATAGATCTAGGGAGAGTTGGATTTAGTAATAGTGGATCTAGGATTTGATAGTAATAGATACAAGATACTGCTAGGAGGATGGTATGAAGGGTTCTAGTTTAGGTTATAAACTAAATATCTTGAAACTTATCAAGGATAGGTCAAGAGAGAAGAATCTAGTGGATTACATAGGTGCCTAAAAAAAGGCTCAAATCTAGTTGGGGATTATTTGGGAAGAGAAATTGATCCAGGATATTTTTTAAATCTTGTTTTTGTGAGAGATGAAAAAACCCCATCTATGCTTGAAGGAGCCTCACAAGGGGGTAAAATTAATATAGAGAGTAGATCATGGACAAATAGATTTTAGGGCCTTGATACCCAAGAAGAAAATTTATTATTTTTCCCACTAAAGAAGGATAAAGGTTTTGTCTATGTATCCCCCATTCTTTAGCTATAATACCAATAGATAAAATATAGAAAATCCTAGTTAGAAGATTTGTAGGGCCAATATTAGATATGGAATCTATAAGGAAAAGATCATTACAGAAATGTAAACCCATAAATCATCTAGATGTGGTGGCAATACCAAATGGATTTGTGCTATTTTCTTTTCAAAATTCTAAATATCTAATGCATATCATGCTTTGAGGACCTTGGATTTTTAGTAGAAGGGGTCTGGCTCTTAAAAAATGGGATTACACTTTTGACCCATATAAGGAAATCATAAATACAACCCTTATTTGGGTAAGACTTCCAAGATTATCACTTGATGTTTTGGGATACAAACATCTTGGATAGGATTGCAAGGGCCATCAATACTCCCATAATGGTGGATCCAAATATGAAAGCAAGAACAATATTGATTCCTTTGAGGTTATATGTAATTATTAATCTATGAAACCATTTTTATCCTAAATAAGGTTAGTCTTAGACATGAGAATGTGGGACCAAGATATCGAATACAAAAATCCTCCAGTTTCATGTTCCATATGTAAGAAGTTTGGTCATACGAGGAAATATTGCCCTAAGGTGAAGACATCCATGAAAGTATGGAGAAATTTTGATAATAACTCCCAAATAAAAGACCAAAGATAGAAGTCTAAGAAAAACCAAAAGGAATGTCATGTTCTAAAAACTTTCAGGAAAATATTCAATATTTTAGAAGTGGAAACAAATGATAATGTTAAATATAACATGGGAAAACTAACAAAATCCTATCTAGGTATAGATAAAACATTTTAGTATAAAATTTTAGTAGATGATGACAAGGTGATCCACACAAAACCTTAGAATTATGAGGGTTTCTAGTAATAAGAAATAAATTATAAATCAAAAATAAATATTAAAGCTAAGGAAAAATTTGAGCATAGGGAGGCCCCTCTAGAAAAAAGAGGTATGTCATGAATTGAGAATAAAAATTTGCACCAAATAAGTGAGTTCCAAATATAATAGAAGGAAATTGGGAATGAAGACAAAATAGGGGATACAAATTCAAATGGTCAAATGTCTAAAAGAGAAACAAAGATACAAAAAGTGAATCCAAACATAGTCATGGATAAAATATAATAGGAATAAGAAACTCAATCCAAGAATAAATATATAAAAAGTTATAGTTAAGAGGAAACACCTATGTGAGAAAAAAATGTAATCCAAGAAATAATGCAAATTTATGTGGTGAAACCAAAGTTGGAATACCTTTCGAAACAATGGTGAGAGCTAAAGAAATATTGAAAGATATTGTAAACAACACCCAAAAAGTCTTGAACTTAAATGGAGTTAATAATTCCATTCACAACAATAAATGAAGGTCATATGTTGGAATGTGAAGGGGATGAATGTACCCAATAAGCAAAGAGTTATTAAAAGCTTAAGAAAAATGAAAAATCTAGATATTCTACTCTTTTAGGAGATGAATACAGATTCAAACACCATGTTAAATATTGAGAATTGTGTGGAGACAAGCAAAAGTAGCAACAAGTGTAGTTGATGGTGCTTTAGGTGGTGTGTGGACACTTTGGGATCCAAATAGAGTGGAAGGAACATGCATCCAAAAAATAAATACATAAATAAGAATTATTAAGACATGGAATTTGTTTTTATACTATAAAAAATGAAGTAGAGCAATTAGGATCATCCAAAATCTTGATTTATAATGTAGTTTTCTGGAGTTGTAACTAACATATTGTATTTTTACTATTTCATGTGTTGTTCTTATGTTGTATCTTCTGACTATGTTTACTGTATTTCCATTTTTCTTAATATTTTATTTTCTAATTTGATTAAGGGATTTGGTTTCCTCTATAAAGGTTTGGAGCCCTTTCAAAAACCCTTATTTTCACCTCTAAAAAAAAAAAGTAAAAATACTCTACAAAGATAGAAGATAGATATTCTAGCATTTTTTCCACTACCAATGGTTTCAAAAAAACCCATAAAGTAGATATAGAAATACCATAAAATAAATGTAAGGGTGTTTCCATAGTTTGGGGAAGATGGGAAGCTTCCTTAGACACCTAGTTAAACCCCTATTTATTAGAGTAAGTGTGAAAAATGGATAGAAAAGTCATGATAAATGCACTAATGGAAAAAAACACTATCTATCCTATAGTTTGGTAGTAGTTTTATTTTTGCAAGCAGAAAATAAGATAAGAGGTAGAAAAAAATGAGGTCTAAGGTATAGACTAATTGGTTTAATGAAACCCTATAAAGAGGATGGATATCAAAGGTTCAAATCTCAGACCTTGTCAGATTGAATGCATGTTCATATTCTTGATAATTTAGCAGTATAAAAGGTTCAAATGATGTGATATGGTGGTTATAGGGGTGGACATGGTGAATAACCGTGGTGGCTACTAGTTCCACCATATAAAAAGAAAAAAAAAAGAGGTAGAAAACCATAAGATATGTAATGCTAGAGATGTAGGTACCCATATAGAGGGATAGGTAACCTAAAATACGTCAAATATGCAATACAAAGGTGATAAAACAAGATAAAAGATGCTATGAAGAAGTATGTTGGGTAATATGAAATTATGCAAAACAAGAATAACTTAACTAATTGTTGGACATTTTGAGTAGTTGTGTTGTCATTGATGTCAAGAGTTAGTTTCATTGATGTCAGAAGTTAGTGTAAGAAATTGACAAAAGGAGGGTTAAAATATTTATATTTTAAGCCCAAGATATTTGGTTTAAAGCTTCACATGATTGGTAAAAAGGTTGGCTAAACACTTTGAAGGAAGGAGATACCTAGGCCCAAGGAAATAATATTATAATATTTATTATTATAATATTGAGTACTAAATATAAGCGTAAGGTTAATTAATTATAATATATATATTATAATTTAAGCAAACCCTAAGTTAGGGTTGGGGTGCAAAATATTAAAATTAATATTTTCCCCACCGACGTTTTGAACAAGGGAGGATATGGTATTTATACCATAATGTTTGGATGCATAATACTAAGACTTTGAAATATATATGCAAAGGGTAAAAGACATATTCGGGCGATTTTGTGAGCAAAACAATAGAGGAAGCCTTTATTTTTTAAAAGCTTAAGGCAGACAAAGAATGAATAAAGTAGAGGAGCATGCATTTCATGTCACCTTCAACTCAGGTGGTCTAGTGGAAAGGCCTGGCATGTAAGTTTTTGGTGGAATAGAGGTCCCGGGTTTAATTATCAATGGTTGCAAAGGGAAGAGTTTTTTGTTCATTTGATTTTTGGTGCCTATGAAGGTTACAAAGAGCGGTGAGCACGTTGTTGGTGTTGTGTGGGCAATAGCCCAAGTGGCTGCCTAGTTATGGTTAAGGTGCTTTGCAGGTAGTGAACGCGAGTTCAAATCGCATGGAGTGTAAGTTGTTTTTTGAGGTGCACAAATTAACTTTTGATAAGGGTGGCTAAGGTATTATATAATATTTTAATTTTGCCATATGTTGATTAAATTTTGGATATTATAAGGGTGTGCAAAAAATTTTGTTGGTATAATTTAGAATATATGTTGGTTTGAGAACTGGAGAGGATAAGGTGTAGTTAAGAACTTTATTATTGTAATTTGAAATTTATTTTGAGTTACAATATTAAAGTATTTGGAAGGTTAAAATTTGGTTGAAATATTCTTTGTTGAGTTGGAGTTAAAAGAAGCCATAGGGATATTGTTATTTTGCTTGAGTGAGTGAATGATTTATTGATTGGGATTTAAATTCTAAAGGAGTAATAAGGTGTCTTTAAGTCTGGATACTTTATTGTGTTTTTTTATGGTTAAATATTTGTTGAGATAAAATATTCTTGTGGAGATTTTGAGATAAGATGTTGCTATCTAAACGAAAGTTGGCAAAGGATTTGGTTGTAGGTAAAATAGGTTTTAAAGACATATCTCCATCAAAATAAAAGGTATGGGCACATCATCATTATGATTAAAATGTTGTTGGATTGAATGTTGTGAAATGCAAATGTGGAGTGAAAAAGATTGTTTGATATGTATTGTTTGAAATGTTTGAGTGAGTTTTTATATGCATGATTGGTGAGTGTTTAAGAGAAAAATTGAGTTTAATATTGAGGATTATTTCAGTTAGGGTTTGAGACATACATTGTGTATTTTTTTTGGAGAATTTTGAAAACACTTGGTTAGGTTTTGTGAGCAAGTTGTATTTCATTAATTGAATGATTGAGTGAAAGTTCTTGAGCATGGGTTTTGAGTGATATTGAATGTAAATGTGCAAACATTAGAAATTAGATTTTTGAAAGTGATAGAATTAAGGATTGAGTAGAACATATTGAGTTTTATATAGAGTACATCATTCTCTATATGTTCTAGAGGTTAAATGAATTTTGAATAGAATATTTCTAAACCGTTTCAAGTTAAATGAATTAATTTGAAGATTAGACAAAGCAATTTATAATATTGTGTGCAAGATTTGATATTTATTGCGCATATCTTGTGAGATGTAATGAGAATGTGTTTGAATGTATTTGAGTAAAATTTTGTGAAATCTTAACGATAAATTTGAGTAAGCTTTTGTGAAATTTTAAGGACATATTTGAGTAAGCTTTTGTGAGATATTAAGGACATATTGAGCAAGTTCTTGAGAGTACTTGCAGGTAGATTTGAGGTAAGTCTTTATGATGACTTGAGAGATGATTGAGCAAGTACTTGAGAGAACTTGTAGGTAGATTTAAGGCAAGTCTTGGTGAAGACTTGAGAGTAGATTGAGCAAGTTATTGAGAGGACTTGAGGGCATATTTTAGATAAGTCTTGGTGAATACTTGAAAGCATATTGAGCAGGTTCTTGAGAGGACTTGTAGGCGTATTTGAGGTAAGTATTTGTGAAGGCTTGAGAGCAGAGTTTATTGATTGATTTGTTCAATATTTGTGTTAAGGCTTGGGGTAAATCTAAGAAGAGTTGATTTGTGATTGAATCAAGATTTGTTTTAAGGCTTGAGGATAGATTTGAGGATATATTTTGAAACAGAGTTACAACATATTTATATTACAGTAAGGATAGTGTTTGGAGCAGATCTAATATCGAGTTAAGATTAAGCTTTAGGGGTGATAGAGTAGAGGACAATAGTCTCAAGTGTATATAGATACATTAGGTAAGGCAATGAGGATAGATGTGTTTTGAGTGAGGACAAAGTTCTTCTATGGAGATAGATCCACAAGCTAGTGTAGTGGTGGTATTAGTCTTCTAGAAGATAAATAGCCATAGCATAGGGGAAATATTTATCATGTGGATAGAGATCCACAAACCAAAGTAAGGGGAAAGATTTCTCTTGTGGAGTGTGATCCGTGAAGCAGTTAGGAATATGGAGTTATTATATGGAGAGATATCCATGAACTAGTTGAGGACAAAGAGTTCACCTAGGTGAAGTTCCATGAACTAGAGAAAGGGGAAAGGTTTCTCCTATGGAGAGAGAACCACAAATTAGAGCATTAGGGTATCGATGTCTCCTTTGGATAAATTTTCATAAACATTGTAATAAGGAAGTGATTCCCACAAGATTTGTTGAGAAAATTTAGTAGAAATATTTTCTCCGTGGAGTAGCCTACATTGGGTGAACCCCGTTAAATTGGTGTCTCTATTGTGTGTGATGATTTATGGATTGATTTGATTACTGATGTTTATATTGTCATTGATTGCATTGGATAATATTGTTTGGGAAAGAAAAGTAAAAGTTGATCTTATATTGTTCACCTTCCCCCCTCTGAGTATAAGCTTGTGTTCTTCACTAAAAATGATATAAATGGAGCTCTATAAGAAATGAAAAGAAAATAGAGTGAAAGAAACTAAAAATACTATAAAAATGATAGTGAAATTCATGAAACAATAATGATACTAAATGCTAGCCATAAAGAAATACAAAAATTATTCCAAATGAGAAAGAAATATATAGGAGAGCCACAACCAAATAGCATAAAATTATTCCCTTTCCTTGCTCATTGATATGCAACTAAATTCATTAAAAGTATTTGCCATTATAATTGGATATTGATTAAAATCACCTCTAGTACTTTTATGGTTGAGTAATAAGAGTTTTAATATAAAATAGAGTGGATCAAGATGGAGTAAGCAATTTGGAATGAAAAGGATAAATTATTGTAAATATATTTTGTTATAATGTTGTTACTATAAAAATTGTATGTAATGCCTTCCTCAAGAGATGCACTTATAAATTTCTTAGGGGCTCCTTGGAGGGAAGGTTCTAGAAAGTTAATGATGCTTGAGATATCAAGAATATTATTAGTGTGGCACGTGGATCAATAGACATGATCACGTCTAGGAGTAGTGATCAGCTTGGAGTATTCCTGATAAGTATGACTCTAAAATTTTAGGCGTGTTAGATCAAAACTACTACTAGAAAATTTGTGATAGTTTTTTTGTGATATGATCATTAAAATTCAAATATAAGTAGGAACAATCAAATTGGCAAAAATGTTGCTAGGGTAAAAAATTCATTTCCAACAATTTTTCTTATCACTAGCCATTTTGCTTACCACCTTCAATGCTTTGAATTTGTGGTATAAAACTATTTGAGGTAGTTTTTCTAGTTGAGAGGATGATGGACAAAGGTCACATTAATTTTCTAGTTAATCTAACATGAAAATTTGGATGTCACAGATTCCTTGGTAGAAAAGGGTGTAGGATCAATCAAATTATTAATACACTTTCTAGACAACTTATATGGATAGGAAAACATTTCTAGATTAGATTAGTAGTGATGACAAGGATGCCTAAATAGTCTCTATTTCCTTAAAATTTATAGAAACTAGGATTACCACATTATGGTTTAATTGTAATTGCCATGAAATATCCTCCAACTTATTAAATAGTTTGGGCACAAAATGTTTTCTATAAGTCAAAGAACCATAAAGGACAATAAAAAAAAGTAGGAATAGACCCAAAACTAGGTAAAAGGATGTTGATAGTCAAGATAACTATATTCATAGGTAGTCTTCTTATTGCAAGATAGTTTTTAATAAAAAAGAGCTAATATTGGATTATAATTCAGGACATATTACAATAGTACAAAAATTAATAGATATAGGAACAAGGTAGTTAACATGGGAATATTGAAACTGATATATTTTAGCCATTATTAATTATCTAGGTAAGGGAATAATTTATGTTTCACTTAATCTATACTAAGTATTTGAAGTAAATATAATAGGAACATTAGTTGTTCTATGCATATCTAGCATAAATTCATATTTATTGCCTTCAAAATTGTTCATCATAAAAAAGGTAAAAAAATTACTATTATCAATTGCACAAAAAGTTATATCAATTTGATTATCACTATCATCTAAAATAGGCACTTCCATTGATCCTACCCAGTAATGCCCCACACCTAGATCAAAAATGGGATTAGTGAAAGGAACATTCATAGTTTCAATTATTAAAATCATTATTTGTATCACTATCAATTTCCTCTCACATGTTATCATTATCTACGCAAAATATTCCTTGTTTTAATTTAGTAGCATCGTCATGGGCATTATGTAGTTTCACCAGTCCTTGATAAAACCAAATAGTATCTTCTCTCTACATAGGATTTAACAATAGAAAAAATATATTTACTAACATTTGAGAAATGGGAATAATAGTGTCCAAGTCATGTTTGTCATCCTCAAATTCATAACTATCTTGATGGTATTTTAATCAAAGCTTAGGATTATTTTTGTATGTATTCCTTCTAGAAGTCCACTAAGGTTTGTGTTCATTAAAAATATATTTTTAGTATTCATCCATAGAAGGAATAAAATATCTACCATGAATTGGAGAAAGAGGCCCCTAAGGATCTATATCTCCCTATAAAGTGAAAAATTTATTACCATACACATACTTAACCACTTGGAAAAAAGAGGAAGCTATGGATATTATATTATTAGTCCATGGTCTAGATAATAGAATTTTATAATTGGTCTAAAATTAAAATAATCATAAACATCACTCTTACTTCATTAGGACCAACTAAAATTGGAAACCAAATGCAACACATGGGATATTTAAGTTTATCATTATTATCATAGCAATAAATTCTAGTTGAAAGTTTATTCTCTCTAGGTATGTTCGGTTTATCTATATAGGAGAATGACATAACACATGTACCACTTTATTCATCAACCATATCCCTATGGAACACCATATTATTATAAACAATGATTATCATTAATGGTGTCTCATTAGCCCTTACTAAATAATCAACAACAATAATGTTCTTTAAAGGAATATTTGTTACCAAGTCAAGGATAGTATGTGTGTCAATATAATTTTTTTCTCTATGTGATCGAATATATTTCACCTTTTAAAACTTTATAATGTTTGGTGTAATATTAGTAATACTTGGTTTGAGCATCTCCATTTAATGCAATAAGTATCTTAATAATTGTAATTGATACGGATATATCCTAAGTAATTACATATGTGGGACCCTCCAAGAGGTTGAATGCAACTCTTTGATAATTTTCTACACTTATGTCTTTCTCATGACTACTTTAAAAAATTATTCTATGGTAAAGGTGGCATCTTGTCATGTTTCTACTATGGGTACCAAGATTGTCACTCTAAGTAGTGGTCATATTCTTCAACTATTTTAAAAAACAATAGGTTTTGTAGGTTGCATTGAGTTTTTCATAGAAATATTTTGAATACATTTTGATATTTTCTGTTTGTAATAGTTTCTTGGATAACCAAATGAGGTCTTGTAATCTTATCAATAATAGTAGGATTAACTACTACTTAAAACAGTTATTATCCTCTATACTTATTTCCTTTTTCATTGTTAGAAGGTTGTTTATTTTTGTGTTGATGTGCACTTCTAGTAATATAAATAATTTCTTTGAAAAATATATTTTTTTTTTCTTTTTTCACATCTAGAATATTGATATAATGAGGCACATTTTGTTGACTATAGATATATTCTTCATTTGGGCTAGGTTTGAAGAAAACGTAATTAAATTGAGAAGAATTTTGAGAAGTGCTAGCTCCATGATTTTTATTATGGGAGTAACTACCATTTTTATTATGATAATTGTATTCTCTCCTTAATTACCTTTATTAGAGTTTCATCCTTGTATTTGATAATTTTATTGGCTACACTTGATCCTAATTTTTATTCACTCCTTGCTATTGATTGGGAGCTTTTTGTTCATGTTTGGTGAATGGGGTATTATCGATACATAACCTTTGTCTATGATGGTTAGTAAAAATCTTTTGGATATTATTTTTCCATTTAGGATATAAAGTAATCTTATAATTAGTAAATTGGTCAATATTGAAATTAGGAACAAAGGATTGTCTAAGGTAGACCATTTATAAATATATGTAAGAAAAATTATCATAACCATATATTTCATGGCAAAACCAAAATTTGTGACATTAATTCCACACAAATGCTTCAAACATATAATTAAAATAACACATTTTTAGCTTAGGAAGTGGGAAATTTTTTAGAATATCTTTGTGTCCATTGCGATATCATATTCTTAAATTTGGGACCACTTGTATATTTAGCTAGCATTTTTATAGAATATCAATTTAGTTCTATTTAATGAGACATATCTTGGGTATCTAAATTGTAAAACCCATCCCTTCCAACATTTTTATTAGTGTTTTTAGCCTTCAAGGCTTTTTGTCCATCCTTTTCCTAGTGTTCAAGGATTTTAATGAAATGAAAAACATTGTCAAGGGAAGATAAAAAACAATGATTATGTTCATGAATATTAGCTTGAAAATAGGGTTTAATAATATTTATAAAGAAACAATAGAAACCTATTTAGTTAAATTTATATGAATATGATAGTTGAGTCTTCCCTATATTTTGTGGAAATTAGTAACATATTCATTAGGGCCTTGTTTTATGTTTACACAATCATCTATTCCTTCAATAATAGTCATATCATCATAAAAATACTATTTTAATTTATTAACAAAAGTATGTAGTGAGTCAATGGAATATTTAGGTAAGGATGTAAACTAATCAAGACTATTTATCACCAAATCATAGTCATTACTATTAATAAACATTTCTCATTATAATTCCAATCCTCATAATATACCATGAACTTGTGTATAAATATTTAGAATTTATTAGTTCCATAATAAAAGGAAATTAGGCACATGTATGGATAGGTCAATAGCATTCACATTAGGGGCCATAGATTGACTCTTATAATTTCTCAATTTTGTATTAGTTGATGCTAGTAAATCATTTCTAGGTATAGCTAGGGGTGGAGGAGCATTAGGTTTCGTTATTGAAGGAGGAATGATCACTTGTACTATAAGGTTTCTATTATCTTTTATTATTTTATTTATATTAGTTATCAAATACTATATTTTTCTAGTTTATTCCATCCTAGAAGCCTATATATATTTCCTAAAAGCCTCTAATTTATTTTTAGTATCACACCTATGACTATCTAGCTAATAAGATAAATATTCCATAAGGTTTGTCATGTACATAGATTATTTTTTTTCATGAGATAAATTATTATTAAATTTTGGGAATAACATATGGAATGTAACATTCACACATGCATTTGTCATGTTATGATATCCATATTTTGGTGAAATCATGGTTGCACTATGAATTCCTCATTAAGGGTCATTTTTAGATCATCATTGTGTCCATATTTTCTACCTAACACTAAATTTTATATAGGTATTTAGTACCCTACAATAGATCTATATGATTCATACAATTCAATATGAGGATCCTTTTCTTCTTTTGAATCAAAATATTTGTCATTCTAATCCTTAGCCATAGTTTCAACATCATGAGGAAGCAGGATGGAATGGTTGATATAATTTTGAAGGGTAATAGGAGGAAGATCCTCTTCTATTTCTATAGTTTTTAGAACAAGATTTTTCTTAGACCTAGTAGTCATTCCAATACCATTAGAAGGATATGGAGGAACCAAACAGTAAGAATAAAATATTTTCAAGAGTAATTATGATTTTAATAAAATGTTCTACCCTTAGGCAAATAAACTACCAAAACCCTTATAGGAAATAAAATTTTATTTTAGTAAAATCTTTAAGAGAATTATGAAAACTATAAAAAAATTTATTCCACACAACAAAAAAGGATGGCCAAGACAAACCCTACAGTGGCTAATTTATAAAACCCTAGGGATTGGAAATAAAATAAAACCTAAAAATGAAGTTTCACATTGCGTTCAATAAAATGTTTGAGGAAGAAATGTGATAAGTAATATGACTATTTAAATTAATATGAGATAAACCATGGTGTTAAAACTAATATAGAAAATTAGTTAATTAATAGTAAGTGTCAAAAGCTATCCTAATTCAAGCATAAATAAATTACAAGATTTCAACAATAATTAGAGTAAAATTATCCATAATATACTAGCAAGATACAACTAATAATAATGTAGTAAAATATTTACTTGATACTTATGAAATCAAGGACCAAATCATCTTACAATAAGAATAATTAAATGCTCACTATGATTACCACTTGCTTACAATATCACCATAGTAAATAAGGATATATCACATCTAGAATGTTTGTAGAGGGTTTGACCTACCTTGGAAAATGATACTCAAGCAATAATTAGTTATATTTGGCTAAAAATCCTAGTAGAGTGTCTTGTTGTCCTCCATGGAAGGCTATGAACTAGTAGTTAATGGATTTGGTTTTACCTACAAGGATGTGTGTGTGTGTGAGAGAGAGAGAGAGAGAGAAAACATAGGTAAAGTTTTAAGGGTAACGTTAGCATAAAATATTTTGTGAGTGTTTGGTAATGATTTGATTATATATTTTGTTGATTGGTTATTTGGTGGAAAATGAGGAAGTAAAATGGGTATTTAAATTAAATGAGTTAAAATAAATTTTACTTTAGAGTTGATGTCTAATTTTTATCCTTTTAGGATCATAAAATCATAATCATTGGTCCAAAAATGTGATGTTAAAATCATAGGTGTAACAACATGGTAGAATCTTTACCATGCACCAAAAACCTTAAAAATAATCATGAAATATGGAAAAAAAAAGTGGGATTTTGGTGAAGAAAGTGAGATAAAACCATTGGCCAACATGAATCACTATCATTCTACCAAAGGACTAAAAATTGTATTCCAAATATATCTTATATATAGGAATATGGGACTCTCCACCACCCTTAAAGTTATTTATTAGTACATTTTTTACAAATACAATGATGTTTAAAAAAAAAAATCAAAAAAATATTTCTAATTCTTTTGCAATGAAAATATAAATTATAGTATGCATACATTCATTAAAAGAAGTCAAAATAATTTGAGAATGAAAAAAACTAGATCTTCCCTTCTTCTTTTTGGTTAAAAATTCTTATGAAACTGTAAGAAGTAAGATGAAGCTCCATAATCACTATAATAACATGTTGGAACCTATTCCTAGTGTTAGCATGAATAGTCAGCATTAAATAATAACTATATTATTATAATATAAGAATCATGGAACTTTGATACAATAGATGGAGTGGTAGGGGGTATTTATACCAATACTAGAACCACAATTGCATAAATAAGTTTAACCTAATCCATCATAATAAAAGGGATTAAAGTTAATAAAAATTTATGAGGTGGGTTTAACCATAAAAGGTTAATTATGGCCCATAATGCTTACATAAAAAATAATATAATAAATTAAATATATTTGTACAATTATTTCCCATAGGCCTATACAAGATTGTATTATATGATGTTTGCCTTGATCATATGTTAGATTACACTTTAAACATAATTAAGTTAATAATATTTGATAAGAAAATCCAAGCCATGAAAAGGAGCAAAACCATAATAAATTAAATGGAAAAACCATCTAGGTGAATAAAACACATGTGAAAATGTTGGAACTTATATTATTGAAAAGCAGTATAGGTGCAATATGTGAGATCTAAAAAAAAGTCTCTGCTAGCTAGAGACAAAAAATAACTCATGCAACTAAAAAATCCTATAAACCCCTACCTTTCCAATGGTTTAGAAATGTAACAATTGATCCATAATGTATGCTTTTCTAGCAATGGGAAATGAAAGTGGGACAAGGTTGTTGGAATCCACAATATTTTCAAGAAAACAATGAAAGCAAAATATTTACTAAAATATTATATAGAAATAAAAGGAAGGATGAAAGAGATTTGGGGCAATTTTAGGAAAAAGAAATAATCACTATCCATAGATAATATTTCACAACTTATTTATGAGAAATTAGGAGTGTGAGCGGGTAGTTAGAGCCATACCAAAACCCAAATACATCATAAATTTTAATCTAAGTCGACAAAATAAATGGGCTTTTGATTAATTAAAAATTTATAAACAGGGTTTAATCATAATAGGGTTAACCACTTTCCATTGGTATTACAAAAATAAAAATATCATAAAATAATAAATAGATTTTATAATAAAATTCCCTTACCCATATCCAATATATTGCATAATGTTGGTGCTTGGCAATAATGTAGATAATGATTTCAACACCCCTTTATAATTTGAACTAAAGGGATATGGAAAAATGACTCTAGGGATAATAATATAGTTTTGCCATAATAGATTCTCTTGTGGACCTTTTTAGCTAAGACAAATCCATTTGAATATCCCTTGTCATATAAAATGTCTCCACAAAACTTAAAGAGCTTGGATTCAATCCTTTAGATAGTAATTCTTCATTGGATGTCTCTCATTTTTGTAGTATCTACAAGTGGTATTTATTTTATTTAAATTTTTATCTCATCCATTAGGCCCTTGGGTCTTAGCCTCCTCAAGTTTGAATTCCATTGCATGAGATTGTATGTGTGGAGTTCCACTACAATTTTACATTGCCACCTAAAAGTTAACTAAGATAGAAAATAATTGATCAAGAGTAAGGGTCTTACAAATTCTAGAAACATTGGAATAATAAAAACCATTAGATTAAACATATTCAAGTGGGTAGAAGTATTACCAATGATAATCATAATTCATTCTACATCATCTTTTATTTTTTACTCCCAAAAATCAAATATCTACCACACAACCTTGAATATTATAATAAAATCCTACATGTTGTTAGAATTAGTTAATTTAAAAGAAGAAAGTGTCAATTCTAAGTGACTTACTTCAGTAGTATTATTATTTCTAATTTTTTATGCAATTTTGATGATACCTTGCAATGTCACTCTCCTTTTTGGTATGGAAAAATAACTCTAGTTCAATCAACAAGGAAAATAGACCTAGAGCCTTTTCTGCATTTTGATGCTAAGTTTCATCATCAAGATCAATCAATTTATGCTTCTATAAGATGCACCACAATCTCTTACTTTGTAGCAAGCTGGTCATTTGGGTTGACCAAACATTGTAGTTTCACCCACTAAGATGAGTAACAAGAACTTTGTGGTCCACCTTACACAACACAACCCTTAACATTATAAAAAAATCTATAAACTAATGAAACCAGAATATAGAGCTCAAAAAATCATGCATTTTGAAAAAAATCATAAAACACTTTCATATGCAAAAGTTATGGCATCCAAAATATTTTCACGAATGGACCCCAAAAAATAAAAAATTGAAGTCTCTAACCTTAGGACTAGAAACACTAATCCTAATCTACTAGTTGGAAAACTCTAATTCACTAGAGTAATAAAAATACTTTTTATCATTTTAGCTCCTCTAATTCATATAGTTTTTGATGTTTATCTTATTTATTATTGGTTTAGCCAGTTTAAATATGTAAAGCTCAAGATGACATGATGCAAAAGCGGACCATGTTAATTTCCATGATAGCTATAGCACATGCATGAATATCTAAGATACTCAAAAAAAAATATAAAACTATTAGATGGATTTAAATTTAGGCCTCTCCAACTCTAAACACAACACCCTAGGAAAATCTCCAATGCCACACTTGGGAAGGGAAGTTGACTACTACATATAAGGCTCCTTTTCATTTGTTTGAAGGTAAGAACATGCCTCAAGGCCAAATTATGCAAATCCAAAGCCACAAGGAGGGAAACATAACTTTTTAAATTTAATTTTAGCATGAAGATCTTGATCTAATAGTAACCAACAAAATTGGTATTCAAAGAGAAATAAATTGTTTGGAAAACTCATCAAGTAGATGATTGTAAATATAGAATCACAAAAAATATTTGCATAAAAATATCCTAAAGTTTAGAATAAAATTCAAAGGCTCCAAACTATATTTTTGTGTTACCAAGAACTAAATCTCCATACCTGTTATTTTACCATGTTGGAATCCACAATATTTTATAGAAATCAATGAAAGAAAAATATTTACTCAAATACTATACAAGAAGGAAAATAAATATGAAATATTTTTGGGACACCCTAAAATCACCATAAATAATTGCTATTCATAGGTAATATTTCATAATATTTTGATGAGAAAAGAGTAGAATTAGGGGGTATTTATAGCAAAATAAAAACCCTGATTACATCATAAAGTTTAACCTAAGTCATCATAATAAATATGACTTTGATTAATTACCAATAATAAGTAAGGTGTAACCGTAATAGGGTTAACCAATGCCAATTGGTATTATATAATATAACATTATAAAATAATAAATGCATTGTATAAGGAAATGCCCTTAGGCCTATCCAATATATTATGCAATGTTGGTGCTTGACTATGATGTAGATCATAATTTCAATACCCCCTCCTAATTCAAACTAATGGGATAAGGGTAAAAACATTAGGTATGATAATATATTACCACCCATAATAGATGCTCTAGTGGGCCTTTGTAGTTGATACAAAGCCATTTAAATCTCCATCATGATATGAAATATATCCAACAAACTTCAAGAACTCAACTTCAATCCTTTATAATCCGCCCATGTAGAGGAGTTGGAGAGCATGTGGGTAGTTAAACCTCTCTAGTTGTTGAGAGGCCCAGGTTCTAATCTCTCACCTCACATGTTGTGGATATGTTATGTAATGGTTCCCTCACGGTCACAGTCTGTTTACCCCTTATGGCCACCACCAAAAAAAAAAAAAAAAAAAAACTTCAATCCTTTATAGCTTCAACAAGCAATTATTCATTGGATGTCTCTCCCTTTTGTAGTTTTCACTAGGGTATTTATTTTATTTGAATATTTATCCTAATTGTTGGGTGCATAGGTCTTAGTATCCTTAGATTTAAATTCTATTGCATGAGCTTATATGTGTGGAGTTCCTCTATAATTTTGCATTGCCACCTAAAAGTGAACTTGGAGAGAAACTAACTAATTAAGAGTAAGAGTCCTATGAGATTCTAAAACTATTGGAATCATATGAAGTATTAGATTCAATATCATCGAGTAGGTAGAGATATTATTAATGATAATTATAATGCATTTTGTATAATATTTTTTTCACCTCCAAAAAATCGCATATCTACTAACAAATCCTTAAAGCTTGTAATATAGTCCTCAACATTGTCAAAATCAACTAATTTAAAAGAAGAAAACTCCAGTTCCAAGAAACTCACTTTAGCAACATTAGTGTTTCTACAAATTTCTTGAGATTATATTATTTAGGGTCACTGTCCTATTTGATATGAAAAAGTAACTCTATTCTAGTTAGCAAGGAAAACAAATCTAGAATCTCTTCTTCCATTTCATGCATAGCTCTATTGTTAAGAACTACTTTATGCTCCTAAAAGGTGCACCAAAAGATCTTACTTTGTAGTAAGCCAATCATTTGGGTTGACCAAACATTGTAGTTTCATCCATAAAGGTGAGTAACAAGATATTTATGGTCCACCTTACACAACCCAACCACTAACACTATAGCAAATTTATAAACTAATGCCACCAACATATATAGATCTAAAAATTATGTAATTGGAAAAAAAAGGATCTCAAAGCATTTTGATATGTAGAAATCATTGCATCAAAATTATTTACCCTAATAGACCCTAAAAGATAAAAATTAAAGTCTCTAATATTAGGGTTACAAGCACTAGTCCTAAGCTACCACTTGGTAAAATTTGATTCACTAGAGTGATCCCACCACTTTTCACCTCTTAAGATCATTTAAGTCACCTATCCATTGAAGATTATCTTATTTTTGACTGGTTAAAATAATTTGAACATGTAAAAATCATGAAGACATAGCATGAAAGTGGACCAAGTCAATTTCCATATTATGTACTACATGGACATGAATCTCCAAGATACTTAAAAGTAAATATAAAGGTATTAAATGGATTTATATTGAGGTCTCTCCAAATTTTGAACATTAAAACCCTAGTCAATGCCATGCTTGGGAATGGAAGCTAACTAGAACATATAAGACTCCTTTATATTTGTTTGAATTAAAAAAATAATAATGCCTATGATTTGAAACACAAATTCTCCATCTCTAAAAGAATCATGTTGGTCATTCATTCAGAATGTACAACTATGATGAGTGACAATAGCCTCATGTAGATAACCAACAACTAAAATTATTACACAAGGGACTGCAATGGACCAATCTCATGCCCTTTATTTTTCAACACAATCCAAACTACAACTGTACACCAACTATCAAGTGAGGACTCAACAAACAAAAAGGATAGTTCAATTTTGATGTGCTACCATGGTTGAACAAAGTGTGATTCCCTATCACTTTAACTTAGATTAGTAGCAAAGTGTCTTTGGACCTATCCCCTTAGCTACAATGGTTACCTTGTGGTATGCCAAGCCAAATTCACAAGGAGGGAAAAATGAAAATTTTAATTAAAATTATGGCATGAAGCTCTTGATGCAATGGTAGCTAGAAAAATTGGTATTCAAAGGAAGAAAACTACTTTTTTTTTGACAATTTATCAATTAGAGGATTTGGAAGATAGAATCTCAAAAATTATTTGCATAAAAATATCCTAAGGTTTACATGAAAATTCAAAGACTCCAAACTAAGTTTTTATATGATTAAACACTAAAGCACCTGCTCTAATACCATGTTGAAATCTGTAACATTTTCTAAAAATGAATGAAAGCAAAACAATTACTCAAATCTTATAGAAAAATTTATAATAATAATGAAAGATATGTGTGGCATCTACATGCACCATAAATAGTTACTATTCATAGATAATATTGTAGAATATTTCAATGATAAATTAGGAGTGTGAGGAGGGTACTTATAACAATATCAAAAACCCCAATTACATCGTAAAGTTTAACCTATGTTTACATAATAAATGGGATTTCTGTGAGTTGTAATCTTATTACAATAGTAAGCACTTTGGCCTCTCTTTGGGAGGTCCAAGGTTCAAATACCACTTAGTATAAGGGGATAGGGACTTCTCATAAAATCCTATATAAACTAATTGAAAATATGAGCGGGCTTTAGGATAATTACAAATAATAAATATAATTTAATCATAACAAGTTTAACTAATGCTCATTGGACTTGCATAATAAAATATTACAAAACAATAAATACGTTGTACAATGAAATTCCCTTAAACTTATCTAATATATTGTACACTGTCATTTCTTAGACATGAAGCATGTTATAATTTCAACAATGGATAGGAAAAAAGCATTCCCCTTCCTATTTAACGACTTTTTCATTGTCTATTTCTCTTCAACGAATGTTTATATAGTTAATTATAGTTGACCTAATCTTTAACTCTAGATCATAAAAAGCTATATTTGCTTCATCCTTTAATCCTTGCAAAAATATAAATCATAACTATAGCCCCCATGTTTAAATTTTATTTTTAAGCAAATTCTATATTTTTGGATTTCAGGTAAATACAATTATAGACAAATTAAAAGTGAGGCCTAGTGGACGAACATCCAATGGATACCAATGCCTTTTGATAATGCCATGAAGAAGTATTCCAAAAAAAAATTCCAACATGCACAATGCACCTTAAGCTTAGTTAGGAAATATAAGAACGGGAAAGCCTCTTTCAAATAGATAATTTTTTCTAACATAGTAAAAAATTCTTTAGAAATATACTTTTGACTTCACAAGAAAATAATACTTTTAATATTTAATTAAAAACCATCATTTAGGGGGGGGTTTCAATTATAATCTAAAAAATAGGAACACATTGAAAATAGTGCAAGATTTTATATGTCATTCTTATTAAGTCTGTTTTTATATACTAACGCAATTTGGATTATTTTTAAATAATGGATTTTAATGAAATTTTTAGTGTTAAACATTTTTAATGTTATGATATGTTTGAATTATATTAAATTTTAATAAATGTAAACATAAAAATATATTTACTTTATTTTTTACACAAAATTACACTTCATTGTGATTTAAACTAAAAATATTTAATTATTTTTTTCCAAGGAGCGCAAACCCTTCTCTTGGTTATGCACCTAGTATTGATTTTGAATTAGTATCCTAAAATCTTAGGGCTATGGAAACACAATCGGGTATCCTAAACTCTTAGGGCTATGGAAACACAATCGAGTAACACCTGAATATGATTGAAAGGAATATATTAGATAATAAGGATTGGGGTAATTCCTATGATAGTTATATATACATTTTCTTAAGCCTTCATCCCCTAAGAGGTTTTTTTTTAATAAATACGTAAAAATTTATTGATAAAAAGTCTATATTACAGAGTACAATTGAGCTTCCAACCAAGACTCAAATAAATAGCCAAACAGGCTAAAACCACTAGTCTAGAATGACACCAAAAAAAGACAAAAATAACAAACCATATTAAGTCTATACATCCTTGTGGATCAACTCCCACAGGCATTGAGAGTCCCCAGATGTGAGACTCTCACAATTATCGATACTCCAAGGATCTAGCAGCTTAGAAGTCCTTTTGGCCAGGTAATTAGCAACCACATTCCATTCCATTGGAATGTGCACAAAGGATATAAATTTGAACTCTTCACCCATTCTGAGAATCTGAACGACTATAGAGGCCAACTGCCAATTAAATTTCTCCACCCTTTTACTGTTTAAAATATTAACCACAATTTGAGAGTCATACTCGTAGATAATCCTATGCCAGCCAAGAGAAAACCTCCTCTGTAATGCCTCAATAATTGCAATAACTTCCATAAAATTGTTGGAGTGAACACCTTTATAAATGGAAAAGAAAAAACTAACACCACCAGTAGAATCTCTCCCAACACCACCAATGTAAGCATGTCCAAGATTACCCCTGGACAATCCATTAGTATTAATTTTTGAAACTCCTCTAGGGGGTGGCCCCCACCTACTATCTCTCCTAACATTATTGTTGAGTTGAGGAACCCTACTAGGGCTAAAAGAGTTCACACCATCCCCAAAGAGACCAAGGGCTTGCTATATCTTCTTCTCCCTAGAATCCAAAAGAGGGTACACATCACATTTGCTATGGATGGTTTCCTGAACCATATACAAGATCCTTTGCCAAATCTATTGAACAGTCAAATAACTGCACTAAAATATGCATTGGTTTTGTTCGAGCCAAATTTACCAGATGATGTAAGAAGGGAAAAAATTCGAAGCCACCCGAAGGAAGGATTATCCTCGAAGAGGTTTTATAGAAATACTAGATTCAAGTTTTTGTTTGAATTGAACATTTCATACTTATATTATAAATAAAAAACCAGAAATATAATACAATAAGTCACATTTAGAAGAGCATTATAAGGTTGGAATACCAAAAAAAATTCTATAAACTACTACAAAGATTGACCATCATCACTAAAATTGTTTTTAATATGCAATTCATTACATATAGTGACAAAATTACAAAACCAAAAGAATAAATTAGACTCTTTAATGTCCTGAAATAAATAACTAGCAGTCGAAATATTGTCCTTTATCTGAATCAGATTTTTAGGCATCTTCTTAGGTTGTAACCGATCTTCAAGTCCACATATCAACCTGTTAACCTGCAAAATTATTTTAAATCGTATGAGTCTCAAATGAGACTCAGTAAGGAACCTGTAATGTTGCTAAAAGAGTTCACCATTGCGAGCTTTCCAAATAATCCATAAAATATCAGTGGAAAGAAATAACCAGAACATATTATAAGACTTATGCAACTGTTGAATATGACCACATAATATTTACATTTTACCTAAAGTAGAACTGCATTCCCAACCATGAATATTGGAACAAAATATAAGCCAAATCTCCTTAGCATAAACACATTCAAAGAAAATATGAGAAATGGTATTTGGAATACGGTATAAAGAACATATAACAAGCATACTAGGATCAGTCATAATGGGCAACCTGTGAAGTAACAATAGCCATCTAAAAAAACACTTTTTAGGCTCAATATGTCTGGACCAAATGCACTGCAAGGTATGAGCATAATAATTAAGAGATAAATTCATACTCCATTTATGATTAATATGATCAAAAATAATATCCGTAGTAGTAAGCATAATATAAATTTTTTTAGGCTTGAACTACAAAAATTTGGAGCCATCTTTCTAGCAAATATAATCAATAACTTGTTATTCATTATCAACAAAAATAGGATTAACCAGTCTTCTAAAACTATTCTGGATGATGGAATAAGTCCTATATTGAGAGTCCGAAATACTAAATTCCTCCTTAAAATAATCCCAAGACTTTAACCCAAAAACACACAAAATATGGTTAAAAGAAAGAATTCCCTTTTGAGCCCATTTACTAGCTAAACAACCCTGTACATGAGTTATGACCTTATTGTTATGCTTAAGATTCCACCATATAGAACAATTATTAAAATTTCTCATTTGAGAACCAATAGGATGAAACCAACCTTCAAATTTAGATCTAACCTGTAACCAATCCTTCCAAAGGATTCTAAAAACATCTGAACCTGAAGGCCTGCTATAAAAAGTGCCAAAAATAATATCAAACAAATGCAGCCCATGCTAAAACTTAGATCTGTTAGGAACAACATTGTAAATATTATGTCTAACTAAATCTTTTTGTGGATCTTCAAAATCCATTTTATAGCTAGTGTCATTCCTTGTTTATGCAAATCAATCAACCCCATCCCACCTTTAAAATTATTCAAAGCAACCCAATCTCATTTAACCATATGTTTTTTCTTTATACCAAAATCACCTGCCCATAAAAATGTCTTGACATACTTCTGAATCTCAAAAATTTGATTAGCATTAAAATACCAAACAGAAGCATAGTAAATAGTATAAGAAGATATAATTTTTTTGACAAATCTGAAATCTACCAGCCAAAGGAAGTTGTCTCTTTCTACATTTTTCAAGTTTTAAAACAACTTTTTCCTTAATCCAACTTCACATGTTTCTTAGATTAGGTTGAACAGCAAAATGAATCTCAAGATATCTAACTCGAGTAAAAAAAATTAGATATAATATAGGATTCAAGTTGTTAACCCTCAGTCTTATATTTAGAGATAATGAAAGTTTTATGTTTGATATTTTTTTATAAAATATAAGGATTTAATTAATTAAAATTTTAATAATAACTAAGTCGTTTTAGATTAATTAGTTAGATTTTTATGCTGAGAGGCATTCCTACAATGACAGATAGGGGGTGGGAGGCAAAGAGGTCATAAATGTCACACCGTAAACAAATTTTCTTTTTTTATTACGCCAAGAGGCATTCCTACAATGGTAGACAGGGGGTGGGATGCAAAGAGATCATATATGTCACGTCGTAAACAATTTTTTTTTTTTATTAAAAAAGCTGAATTTAACAAAAAAAATTCAAATATTTAAACTAAAACAACCCACTAACCAACCGTTGCAAACATTTAAAATATTTAAACTAAAACAGTCAACTAACCAACCATTGCAACTGTTTAATAAAATATTGTATAAATACATGAACATCCATTGCAATATACCAAAAACAATCCACAATGCAATTGATTTCGAATTGCTTCTATAAATTACGAATAGCAAGAAATTTATTCGAGATTACTTCTATAAAGGTTTGAACAATGATATAGAGTTACATTCACTAGCGTTATTTAGTTGAGCAGGTGCAAATATTTAATCCTGCAGATGGTGCCAAGTAGCATAATTGAAAATTCTTGACATCTTTGAAATTAAAAATACAAAGGCATTCCTACAATGGCAGACAGGGGGTGGGACGCAAAGAGGTCATAAATGTCATGTCGTAAACAGTTTTATTTTTATTAAAAAAGCCGAAATTAACAAAAACATTTAAAATATTTAAACTAAAATAATAAACTAACCAACCGTTGCAAAAATTTAAAATATTTAAACTAAAAAAATCGACTAACCAACCGATGCAACTGTTTAATAAAATATCGTATAAATACAATAACATCCATTGCAATATACTAAAAACAATTTATAGCACAATTGATTTCAAACTGCTTCTGTAAATTATGAATAGCAAGAAATTTATTTGAGACTACTTTGTAAAATTTTGAAAAATGATATAGAGTTACATTCACCAGCGTTATTTAGTTGGGCAAGTGAAAATATGTAATGATGATTTCACTTGTTTTACATCAAGAAATGAGATAGGCACATCCAGATTGATAACTCGACGTTTTTAGATATATATCCTTTATATCTATGCTAGTTTAATATTTAAAGAGGAGACCAAAGTTTAAATATTTTAAGTAATATATGTAAAACATTTAAGTTTTGTTATAATACCATTATGTAGTGATGATGTAAAACAAGTGAAATCCATTTCAATTCCATATAACCAATTGTAAAAAAACTTCAATAAAAAATAATTATAAAAATTTAGATAGATTAATTTTAAAAGGGTCGTACCTTTTCTTTGAAATTTAATATAAGTTTAAGAAATCATGTTTTAAACATATCTCATGTGTGTATAATCAAATGGATTATCTTAAAAATAAAATGTTCATATAACATTGGAGATCTTCAAATATAAAATATTGCATAAAATTAGTGATCTAAGAAGTATTTTAAATTTTTATTTAGTTAATAATATTTAACATACAAAAGTAAAATTGAAAACTAATTTGAAATGCTGAATATATTATATTTTTAATTTTAAATACTTTAAAACTTAATTTACAAATATTAAAATTTTAATTTAAAAGCTAACACAATTATATTGATTCTGATAGATCAAATAAATATTCATTATTTAATGAAAATTTTAAAAAATAAATATAAACATAATAAAATAATTCTCATTTGAGTTAATCAAAGTTTTGTTAAATTTTTTTAATAAGTAAAATATTTATAAGTTTAAAGTCACTTGTACATTTAACTTAATTTATATATTTTTTTTCCTTTTTTTTCCTTTTAGAGTATTGTTTTTGTTGAAATACTTGAGTTGATATGTCTTTATGTTTTCATGAAATAAATCTAACTTCAAATAATAGAAAATATAATTATATTGCCTTGTAATTTGGGAAAAAAAGGTGGCATAGTTCAAAAGATATTTCAATGATGTCCTTTATGATGAGCTTGACAAATCTTCTCTCAGGCTTGAGGTATGTCCGTTTAATCCTGAAATTTAGTCTCATGTTGCTCAGCTGAGGTATGCAATTTAAATTGTTGAACTTTATGAGGTTCAGGGAACTCAAATTAAAGCTCAACTTAATTGGCTTAAAGTTGATGATAGGATCACCAAAGAAATTTTTCAAAGGTTTCGTCCTCCCTTACAAGCTACTCAATTCAAGGCCATTTAAGACAATGGAATGAGGTTTACCTCTATTCTTGAGATGATTTATGCTTTTATCAAGCACTATACTAATATTTTTACCACTCAATATTATTCCCGTGAGTGGGAGCAAGCACTAGCAATGCAGCTTGTATGGTAGTTGTACCAGTTAAATAGCTTAGATATAAAAGATATATATCTAAAAACACCGAGAGTTATCAATCCCGACGTGCCTTGGAGATCACACCCCCAAGAAATGAGATAGGTGCCTCGAGATTTATAACTCTCGATGTTTTTAGATATATATTTTTATATCTAAACTAGTTTAATATTTAAAGAGGAGACCAAATTTTAATAGGGTTAAGTAATATATGAATAATATTTAAGTTTTTTTATAATACCATTGTGTAGTAATGATGTAAAACAAGTGAAATCCATTTAAATTCAATATAACCAATTGTAAAAAAAACTTCAATAAAAATTAATTATAAAAATTTAGATAGATTGATTTTAAAAGGGTCATAATAGACCCTTTCTTTGAAATTTAATATAAGTTTAAGAAATCATGTTTTAAAAATATCTCATGTGTAATCAAATGGATTATTTTAAAAGTAAAATGTTCATATAACATCCGCCCATGTAGAGGAGTTGGAGAGCAAGTGGGTAGTTAAACCTCTCTAGTTGCTGAGAGGCCTAGGTTCTAATCTCTCGCCTCACATGTTGCGGATATGTTATGTAATGGTTCCCTCGTGGTCATAGTCTGTTTACCCCTTGTGGCCACCACCAAAAAAAAATATATATATATTCATATAACATTGGAGATCTTGAAATATAAAATATTGCATAAAATTAGTGATCTAAAAAGTATATTAAATTTTTATTTAATTAATAATATTTAACATACAAAAGTAAAATTTAAAACTAATTTGAAATGCTGAATATATTATATTTTAAATTTTACATACATTAAAACTTAATTTACAAATATTAAAATTTTAATTTCAAAGCTAACACAATTATTAATTCTTATAGATCAAATAAAGTTTCATTCTTTAATCAAAAATTAAAAAAATAAATATAAACATAATAAAATAATTCTCCCAGGACTTCCTTCTTCCCTTTTTGTTTAGCTTATTAGTGTCCTCTCAAAGCTCAACCTCTGTTTCAATTTTTTTTTCTTCTCCACCTTCTTCTGCAGCTGGTATCCTGCTTCCTCTTGTACTCGGGGTAAGGGTTCCTGTCAAAACCTGTTTTAATATATACCTCATATATTTAACCGACCAAAAAAAAAGTTTTGTTAAATTTTTTAATAAGTAAAATATTTATATGTTTAAAGTTACTTGTACATTTATTTCAATTTTTATATATATTTTCTTTTAGAGTATTGTTTTTGTTGAAATACTTGAGTTGATATGTCTTTTTGTTTTCATGAAATAAATCCAACTTCAAATAATAGAAAATATAATTATCTTGCCCTGTACTTTGGGAAAAAAGGGTGGCATAGTTTAAAAGATATTTCAATGTTGTCCTTCATGATGAGCTTGTCAAAGCTTCTCTCAGGCTTGAGGTATGTTCGTTTAATCCTGAACTTTAGTCTCATGTTGCTCAGCTGAGGTATGAACTTAAAATTGCTGAACTTCATGAGGTTTAGGGAACTCAAATTAAAGCTTGACTTAATTGGCTTAAAGATGGTGATAAGGTCACCAAAGATATTTTTTAAAGGTTTCGTCCTCCCTTACAAGCTACTCAATTAAAGGCCATTGAAGACAATGGAATGAGGCTTACCTCTATTCTTGAGATGATTGATGCTTTTATCAAACACTATACTGATTTTTTTACCACTCAACCTTATTCCTCTGAGTGGGAGCACACACTGGCAATGCATCTTGTATGGTAGTTGTACCAGTTAAGGTTTTGGAGTCTCAAAGAGTAGGGTGTGATAAACTACTTCACCTTACAGATCTGGAGGATACATTGTCCTAAATGACAAATGATAGAGCATCAGGTCTATATGGTTTTTCCTATGAATTATACAAGGGTCTTTAGGACTTAGTTGGTCCTAATATGCATCAAGTTTATCTGGAGGCTCTTTGAGTAGGTTATTTAGGAGCAGTTATTAACAGGGTAGTATCAAATTCATACCCAAGCAAGGGGACCTTGAGTTGATCACTAATTGGAATCTTATTACTTTGTTGAATGTTAGTTACAAGATCATTTCCAATGCTTTTCCTCTTCACCTTAGGCCTCTTCTTCCTTTGATAGTTAGATCAAAGTAAAATGGCTTTATTCAAGGAAGGTACATCCTTGACAATGTTTTGGCTATCTAAGAGGGCATGGAATGGACCTAGATGTTAAACCAGAATATGCTTTTTATTACGATTGATTTTAAGAAATCTTATGATTGCATTGAATGGAGATTCATTCTTACTATGCTCAAATTTTTAGGATTCGGGTTAGTTTTATTTCAGACTATTGCTATGCTATTCAGAGATGCTTTGACTATTCTCAATATGAACATTTCATATTTTGAAGCAATGGGCCATTTTAGGTCTATTTGGAAAGGGTGTCTTATTGCTCCCTCTTTATATGTGTTTTTTGTTGAAGTCCTCGACTATCTTTTAGTTGCTCAAGCTTTTGTAGGTCCTATTAATGGAATTGCTCTTTTGAATGATCAGGGACAACTTATTAATGGTTACTTTCTTGATAACTCCTTTCTTACTATAAGGGAAGAGGAGCAATCTGTTTCTAATGTTCTATTTTGTCTAAACACCTTTTGTACAGCCTCTGGTTATAGCATACAATGGAGGAAGACCTCCTGCTCCATACTATCTCCCTTGCTTATGCTACCTTAGCCTCAAGGGTATCATTAGAATTGGATCCATCCTAGATAAGTTTTTAAGTTTCTTTGTAATCCTTTTGCCTTTTAAGGCTCCCTTGCTCAGCTTTGAAATTATGTGCTTCAAAGAGTTCAAAAGAAATTTTATTTCTAGCTTAATAAGAAGCTATCATTAGTAGGTAAATTTCAGATTTGCTCTAAAATTTTAGTTTCCACTCATGTATACTATTCCTCTTGTTGGGTTCCTTCACAGGCTTACTATAAGAATCTTGAGAAATGCCTATATTTTCTTTGGAATAATTCTTCTGAAATAAAGAGATTTCATAGAGTTGCATGGGATATTTGTTGTCTTATTAGAGAATCTGGTGGAATGGCTCTGCTGGACTGTAGATGGTAAGGTATTGCTTTATGTGCTAAGTGAGTGGTTTGGGCTATGAGGGGATATGAAGCTTGGAATGTTCTAGTTTGACATTTCATTTCCTCTAGTATTCCCTTAAACCATAGAGCATGAAGAGGGTTGTATTTTTCCTCTCTCATTATTGCTCTAATTTTTGTTAAGATTTATGGCTCCTTTGTTATTAAAAGTATATGGAAATCCTGACAGCAACTCACTCCTTGGATTTTTTGGAGAGGATATGGCTTCCATAAAGGCTTATCCATCAATTCTATGAATATTTGGTGGTCCCCCATGTTTCTTCATCAAGGTTCTCCCTTAGCTCGAGTGCAATGGATTCATGCTCAATGGTTTTTTAGAAAGGGTATATTACAATAGTTTATTTTTTCTTGCCACATTAGGTATTGGATCTTATGGAATGAGTTCAAACATAAATTTAGGCTGAATGATGTGGACAAAGATACTTATGATGTTGTTATTTCTCTCACCCATTTTCCTATGTTGCACAATATTGGTGTGCGCTCACAGTGTCCTTTGTGGTCAGACTAGAGATCACATGTTGACACTCAGTTGCTTAATTATAAGGCTCATTTGGGGTATAAATGGTTATCTCCTAATATTCCTCTAGTGCCTAAGTTCAATCAATGCTGGGACTTATTTTCTACAAGGACTAGATGAAATTCTAGATTTTAGAATGTTTGGGCTACTTATGTTGAGCCCAATAAATTTTTGTTGCATGGAGTTTGTTGTGTCAAGGCCTTCCATTGGGGGAACAGTTGAAGCACCTTAGAATTTATGATCCTAAATATCATTTTTATGGTGTACCCAAGTCTTGTACTCACCTCTTTTAGAATTGTAGAAGATCTAAGTAAGCTTGGGAATGGGTTCTTTCCTTTTTTCCCCATTTACAGTAGCAAGAGTTTCTTGTCCCCAAGCTTTTATTGTAGACTCTTTTACTTTGTTTCTCCTACTTTTTGAAGTATGACAGGTTTTTAGGATTAGCCTACTCTTTCATATTTGGAAGACCTGTAATAGAATTGTTTTAAATAATATACACCTTCTGTCACATTTACTCATGTTCACAAATTAGAAGTTTTTAATGACATGTGGCTTCAAATATGTACTCAAGCCAACAAATTTTCTATGGAGTTGGATCACCTACAAGTTCTTATAGTGCACTAGGCTAATGCTCCATGTAAAATCAACTAGATCCTCCCAGAGTGCTCTTATGAGGAGCATTTTTTATCCTGCTCTCACTGTTGACCTCCATCATATGCAAGAAGTACTCCCACATATAGGCACTGGTTCCATCCCTCTCTAGCTAGAAGTGGCCTAATATTGATATTTATTGTTCATCCCGGCATGTTGTGGGGTGGGATGATGTTCAACCAGTTTCACCTAGACCAGTTGTTGGTTGGAGCAATGTGGGTACTAAAGGCCTTAATCACGATGTAGAGGGGTGGATTCCCATCCCATAATCACTAGCAGTTTATGCAAGACAACACACCAGGCTACATTACTCCATATGATATGCTTTCTTTGATGTAATGATCACCAATGATCATGATTGGTCAACTTGTGTTTTGTTGGTAGATTTGTTTTCTAACACTTATCAATAAAGATTAGTTTAATTCCCCATGGATGTGTTAACCCATCCACATTTTTTATTGTAAAGGTTTTTATTAGTTTACTTTTTTCGTTAAAAAAAATATAACCCTTATATAAAAAATAACTTATTATGTTCCATTTATATTTTACAACTTACCCTTTAAAGATATATATATATATATATATATAATACTTTAATTTTTTAAATAAAAGATAAAATAAATGTTTATATACAAAAAACACTAGTAGCAACAAATCCGTAGTAGGTGCCTTACTGGAAAGTTCCCTCAATCCTTAGAAGGAGGTTTGAGGTTCAAGCCTCGGCGGCCTACGCTTGATACAAAAAACCACAAGGGTTTTCCTTAACATAAGGTTTTATTCGCACTAGGTACCTTACTGGCAAGTTCCCTCAATCCTCAAAAGGAGGTCCGGGGTTCAAGCCTGGTGGCCTATGCCGGATACAAAAAACCCCCCCGAGTTTTCCTTAAGATAAGGTTTTTAGCACCTAGAGGTGCAGCGCAACGATTTGGGCTTTGGCTCTTCTTCGGGAGGTCCAAGGTTCAAACCGTGGCGTGGGTGAGTGTATAAAGGGGTGGGTATGTGTCTCCCTCGTAAAATGTTGTAACAAGTTGGAGGATTCTTTGTCAAAACCCTCATCTTTTAATATCACCCAAAAAAAAACACTAGTAACAACTAAACAATAATATCCTACCACACAATAGTATCCCCTCTCCTCATTCCATTAAAAAGGCAAGGGGTCTTTGAGTGGGAGTCGTCTAAACATGTAGTAAACGGCATTTTAGGCTGCGGTCGGATACGTCTTAGTTACTAAAAAAAATTAATTGTAATAATTAGGGTTATATATTTAATTTTAATAAGAAAGTTAAATAGACAGATTTAAAAAATATATATATATATATATATATATATATATATATATATATATTTTTTTTTTATTTTTTTTGTTTTATAGGTACAGCGTAATTTTTTGGGTTTTGTTTTTTTTCGGGAGGTTCAAGGTTTAAACAGGGGTGGGTGAATGTGTGCATGGTGGGTGTGATGGCTATGTGTTAAATTTTCTATTGATAAGCATAGCTTTAAGTTTGTAAGTTTTATGAAGATCATGATTGTAAGAAGACTGCTTAACCTTGTAAATCGGTTATAAGCAAACCTATATAAAATAAAATTAACAAAAATATAAAAATAATTTAATTTTTTTTAAATTTAATTTTATTTATCACTATTTGTAAATGTCGTCTATTCCATCTTTAAATAATTCTACTCACAACCTCAAATCAAATATATATTTCCAAAATATCTATGGAAAAAAGAAGAAGATAGAAGTCAAATTCCCCCATACTTCTATTTCCATCCCAAATGCCCATCTCACTCTACCCTTTCAAAAAGAATGGCCCTATGTGAGAGAAGGGCCCTACAAAAGGATTAACCACAGGCTATTTAACCGAACTTCCTCTTCAAATTCTCTTCACCTTCCGTCTGACTTGAGCGAGCGTTTCATCATTCGATCATAAATTTGCCTGGAACAGTGTCAACTTTTATGATTTCGATCATTTGTGGAATTTTGATCAGCGGAAAATGGCAATGAATGCATACGAAAAAGTGGAGAAGATAGGAGAAGGAACCTATGGAAAGGTTTACAGAGCAAAGGACAAAAATACAGGGCAATTGGTCGCTCTAAAGAAGAACAAGCTCCCGAATGACGAAGAGGGAATCCATCCCACTGCCATTCGTGAAATATCCCTTCTACAAGTACTTTCTCAAGATGGCAACATTGTAAGGTAAGGGAGATATATTTTGTATGGATTAATCTCTTTTTTTTCCGATGTAATGCATAAAAACCGTGAAAGTTGATATTCGTGTTGTATGATTTGTATTAAAATCTTTGTGCCGCTTGATGTTTTAGGATCTTATGATAGTTAGAGTAAAAGAGTTTTTGGCATGCTTTGTGGGTTTTTATTGTTTTCTTAACATGAAAATAACAGAAAATAATGTTTAGGAAATAAGTAGTCTAGAATATAGATGTATGAAGAGTCTCAGCATCAGTAAATAACTTTAACAAAACAAAATCCTATGATTATAGGAAATTGAAATTGGTTTTATTTATATTATATCATCCGTTTATATAGTAATATTATAACTTAAATATTATATAAAATTTAAATCTAAATTTCTTTTTAAATATTTATCAATCTAACGGGTTAAATTATCAAGATGAAAACAAATTACTCAGACCCTGCGTTGCCTCTTAGCTTACATTTTCGGTGTAATCTTAATTGGCTGGACCTTAGTAGTTTTTTTAAATTTTTTTCTTTTTCTAGAGACTTCGGTAATTGTCATCTGTTGAAGGAAGCATGTATGTTTATGAAATTTTATCTAATTTAATGTTTTATACTTTCTTTTTTTATTTCTTTCTGATTTTTTCCATCAATAAAAAATAAATCGTTATAAGCTGGAGCCCTGACATTAAATCTGGTCAAATTCTGTGTAGATTGTTGGACGTGGAACATACAGAGAGCAAAGATGGAAAGCCCCTTCTTTGTTTGGTTTTTGAACATTTGGATTGTGATCTCAAAGAGTATATCACTAGTTTTACTCTGAGCAGTAAAAGGATGCCGGAAATGCTTATCAAGGTGACCTTTTCCATTTATTAGAAAGCAGTCATCTCGCTACATAATGGAGGTTGTGGAAATGGAATTTATAAAACGAAAGGGAAATACAAGGAATGATAGAAAATAAGAGTAGTCCTTATATTTGTAGCATAGCGTCGAATGTAAAACATCTGACCTCTAGATCAGAAATTGCTATGTCAGGCAAACTAACTATTTGATTGTGCTATCCCTGAGGTTAACTGATAAGTTTTGTATAATAGAATTAGTTGGCCATTTAGATAGTAAAAGGATGAAAGACAACTACTCTATGTTTTAGATCATTTCAGACATAATTATATGCTGCCTTATGAAACATTGTTATTGCTATTTATTAGCATGTGGAATAATATTTTGAGTTTTCCATTTTCATGTGCACATCCATTATTGCAATGCAGAGCTTCATGTATCAGTTATGCAAGGGGGTTGCTTACTGCCACAGTCATGGTGTAATGCATAGGTATTTTACTTGGTTCTCGACTTTGCTTTAAAATCATATATCGACCTATTTCGTGCAAGTTTATTGTATCTATTACTCAAAACATATGCTGGATATTGTTTTGTAGGGACTTAAAGCCCCACAATCTTCTGGTGGACAAAGAAAGAAATTTGATAAAAATTGCAGATTTTGGACTTGGAAGGGCATTCACAATTCCTATGAATAAGTACACTCATGAAGTAAGGTTTTCAACCCATTTTTCATAACTTATTTTGTGGCATTCCATCTCCATAAAATACAATGGTATTCTAGAAATTACATTATGCATATTTCATTCTAGATGACATATCTAGACAACTTAAGGATCCCATGAATTAATTAAAATGAACTTGAACCATACAATTTCTCACTGTATATTTCGATACTTGTTAAACTATGCTTCGTTCTACAGGTTGTAACCCTTTGGTATAGAGCACCTGAAGTACTTCTAGGGGTAACTCACTACTCCACACCTGTTGACATTTGGTCTGTTGGCTGTATATTTGGTAAGCTTATTTAGCTTTGAAGTTTAAATATTATGATTGCATTGTTATGTATCTTTTTTTCTATAGACATATTTCACTTAAGATTGTCAGATCCATCATTGGCTTCTGAGTCATGGCTAGAAATATGAAATGTGAAAATTGTCCTCAATTTTGCAGCTGAAATGTCTCGAATGAGACCCTTCTTCACGGGAGACAATGAAATAAGCCAACTCCTTTTCATATTTAGGTCTCTATCATTTCGTTTTGCTTTCAATGAATTCAATATTGAAGTTTTAATTTAAAGAGCAATGGTTATCATGTGGAATCTCGACAACCACAAACTTCAATTTATTTCTATATTCTTAAGACTGACAAACAAATCATCAACCTACATTAGGTATCTTGGAACTCCGAATGAAGTTATATGGCCGGGAGTGACAAAACTAAAGGATTGGCATGAGTATCCTCAATGGAAACCTCGGAACTTGAATCTTCCTGTTCCAAATTTAGAGCCATCTGGTGTAGACTTACTGTCTGTAAGTATCGTCCATCTACTCTTCATACACATTTTCACTTTATTAGTTTCTACAGAGGGACAGAAAATTTAATCATATAATTCTCTGCAGAAAATGTTGATTCTTGAACCATCCAAGAGAATTTCAGCGAAGAAAGCACTGCAACATCGTTACTTCGATGATCTCGATAAATCTCAATTCTAAAATCCTATTTCTAAGGGATTTTCCTGTGCTTATGGTCATTTTGTTTAGACCCTTTCAAGTTTGTTTGTAATGACATAATTTTACCTTTTAATTATACAATTAAATTGAAGCAAAGATAAAGCATAGAGGTTATGAAGTGCTCATGGACGTTGTAACTCCATGTCCACTGGGGAAAGTCCGTTACATTCAAAGCATGTTTTCATATTGTATTTTATGCGTGAGAGACTATGCGTGTTAAATTTTTTCTGCGTAAATTTTATTTCTTTATGAGTAGACTCACTGCGAAGGTCGTCGAAGAAGACTAGGGAATATGCTTTGCATCATGTCATACGTTATTTGATCTGGCAGACCATACAGCCACTCAGTAATCAATTTGGAAATGAGATTGAAACTCTAAATTTACTCTTCATATTGTTCTAATTGTTACGTGTTGTGAAGATTTTAACTTTTTTGGTTTGATATAGGGGTAAAATTTAAAATTATTTGTAAGTTCTATGCATACAGGTGGAGGGTAGATGTTAATGGCTTAGCTCTGTCTAGTGTTGAAATAGCAGATGGATTGTTATTAGTTTTATTTATTTATATGATTAAGTGCGTAAATTTAAAATTATTTGTGGAATTTAGATGTTAAAGGCTTAGCTCTGTCAAATGTTTAAATAGCAGATGAATTGTTCTTAGTTTTATTTAATCATATGATTAAGTGCAGCTATATATATCTATAGATGGAGAACAAAGATTGGAGTCATGTCTTCTATGTTTGATAGATCATAATTTTTTTAGGAGTTTGAGAGTGTATAAACAGATTTAATTCTTATTTAAATTCAGTTGACATAGTTAGATATCTTTTATAGATATATAAAAATATTTCAAAATTTAACATTTTTTTTTTGACATTTTTTTTATAACCTTCACAATACTAAAACTCCATATTTATTATCTGTGCATTGCATCTTAGTAGAGTAATATTTTTAAAACTTCATGCTATCATAGCCCACTTTACTAGACCTAGATTGTTGGTTTCCTTCTTGAAGCATAACTACAATGACAAGAAACGTAATAAATTGGTTATATGAAAGCAAATTAATGTTAAGAGCTAAAGCAAATATTACAAATGGAAAACATTAAAGTAATTCTTAAACATTATTTGATTCAAGCAATCAACAATTTCTTGTCAACTTTAGCTAAACTTACTACTTCCTCTAACCATGGAAAAGAGAATTTAAACTCACAATCCTCAATTAAAACCCAATATTAGCTAACCTATTTGCACATTTGTTTCCTTCCATTAACATATGTGTAAACCTGATTTCTTCAAACTCTACCACAAAGTATTATATTTTCATAATTATCGCTTGCATGTTCCATGGAGCCTTTGATTACCTCAAAAGTGTATTTATATATTTCCATAATTATCTCTTGCATGTTTTATGGAGCCTTTTATTGCCTTAAAAGTGTATTTGTTACTATTAGTGAACTACATTGCATCTATACTCTATTCCATTTTATTTGTTTACATAATTTTAACCCTTTTAAAGATGCCAAGCTTTAACTTCTTTATTTATCTTATATCCACTATTGAAAGTGTAATGAGACAAAATCACTCCATTATTATTTTTTAATTATTTCTTCTCCTCATGTTAATCTTCGATTTCCTTTAGATGTTCCATAAGAATTAAATTTTACCAACTCCACTTTTGGTGGTTTCCACTTTATATTATTTTCTTTCCTTTTGTTTCTCATATACAAAATTCTATAATTCCATTTGATGACTTGACTCCATCTATCAAGGATATCTACTTCAAGAATAGGGATTGGATGATTTGATATGGTTGTTTTAGCCTCCTCTATGGCTAAAAAAAATATTAATTTACATTACATCTAAACTAATTTCCTCTTCATGAAATATTATTCCATTTCTTGCTAGCCATATAGTTCAAAGTATTATATTTTATATATCCTAGATTATTTGTAAAATATCATTCTTAAAAGTGTTCTTCCATTACTTTAACTTTAACGTTCTTTAATTTTTTCATTCATCACTATGTATTTACCAAACATGTTAAGAATATATTGTCATAGTTTCTAGATTATTGTGCAGTTTCTCAAGAGATGGTCTATGCTCTCCTTTTCTTTTTTACAAAGAACACATCATGAGGGGCTATGAAAGCCCCTTGTCATAAGGTTATCCTAGGATATATTTCTTCTATGACCTAGAAGCCAAACAAAAATTTTGACTTTAGGAATGCTCCTACTATCCCAACTATCTCTCCATATTCTTATCACGTTCTTATTTTTTTGGTGCTTTACATTATATCCACTTTTTTTTTGTATTCTACTGAGCTATTCAACTCCCAAATCAACTTATCCTCGGTTCCCCTCAAAATAATCACTATTGTTTTCTTTCTACTCAACTTCCTCCTAGAATCAATGTCTTGTATACTTGTAAAAGAAAATATTTCCATTTGCATATACCTTCATGATCCTTGTACATAATATTTGAAACCCTATCACCATACTTATCTTGAACTAATCTCATCCATGGTATCAAAATTGGATCTAGATTGAGTTTTTTTTTTATCACACTAAGTATCCATCCAAATAGAAAAAATTCTCTAGTTGCCACCACCCATATTAAACCTTTAATCACTAGATGAATTGAATTTTTTTAACTATTTCATAGTGTAAAACCATCTTGAAGTGTTATTGTAGTAAATATTATTCTTGGGTGTGATTGTCTTTAACTATCTTTGTATATTATCCAAATTATGTTTTGCCTAAGAGTTAAGTTTACATCAATAATAACTCTTAAATTAATACCTCTACTAGTTTTATTATTACACACCTTGATCAATTTCACCAAAAAAAAATTTAATTTATCATGTACTCTTGGCCACAATAATGATTTAATCACATTAAGTTATTTGGTGCCACCAATATTTGAATGTTGGTGAGGGATACATCAACTATTTATCTCAACATTGAACCAAAGACCCATTGGCACTAGCCACAATAATGATTGCATAATATATATTAAACTTTTTCTTTCAATTCTGGCATAGTAGACAATATGTTGATTGACAAGACTAATGTAATTAGTTATACACTTTTAGTAATAAAAAGTCTACATTACCATGCTGGTAGTATTGTAAACATTATTTATAACTATATTCTAGCATTTTTTCTATATTCCTTTAATAAGTTATTCAAAGATATCATCTCATTTATCTTTGTCCTTTCAAAAAGGGTTGTATCATCTAAAAACTATTGATTATTGATGTTTTTGAAGTTATTACTAGCCTTCAGTCCACTTATTAACCCATATTTGTTAGCATTCTTCAAGTTCCTTCCTAATACCTTTGCCATAATAATGGATATATATGGTGATAAAGGATATCCCTATGTGAGGTATCTCTTATCTTTAAATAAATTTTATACTAACCCATTGACCAGCACTAAATACGATATTGCAAAGACACAAGCTTTAATCCATCTAACCTATTTATTTCCAGATCTAAACTTTTCTAATTCTATAAAAATAAAATTATGTTTAAGTATATCATAGTCTTTACTCATACAAATTTTTATGATAATTTATATCTTTTCTTGAAGATGGTGAATGCATAACTTCATGAGCTACTATGACTCCATATAGAATCTATCCTTTCACAAATTCATGTTCTTATTTTTTGGAATTAGGGTAAGATATGAAAAAAATTATTTTATAAGGTATATACTATTTTACCCTAGGTTGTTTTAATTCCATCAATAAATAATCCTTCACTACATCCCAATTATGTTAACAAAATATTGTAGAGATCCCATCTAGACCTAGGTTTTTATCCCTATCAAAAGAAAAAAATGATGAACAAACTTCTTTCCAAGTAATAGTCTCCATTAGTTTCTGATTGTATTCATCTATTTTAATTGAAGGTTCTTATTATTGTAGTTTATCATTAAGAAATTCAAACTCCTCCAATCCTAGAATATGTTGATAAGAAACTTATCTCCTTTCTATTTTCAATCTGGTCTTCAATCTAAATGCCATCTATTGATGTAATTCTACTAATTCTAGATTTTTATCTATGTATTGTTGTCATACTATGAATAAAATTTATGTTTTTATCTTCTTGTTTTAACAAATTCTATCTTGATTTTAATCTCCAAAATTTATCTTTCTCACTCAAAATATTATGATATTCACTAAGCAACTTCCATGCCTCCAAGATTGGATTATTATGTTTATTTTTTTTTAGAATCTTGAAATTATCTCTTCTAGTTCTTATTTCCTTGTTTATTATCTAGTTTATCTTTTTTTAGAAGCTTAAAATTTTCATATTCAAACTCAACCTCCCATAGATTATTATTTTAAATAAAACTTGTGAATACTTTCATACTTTGGGTTATTTCCTAACTCCCTCAATATTTCCATTGAACTTGGTTATGGAATTGAAATTGTCTATAATCATGGATTGAGATTCTTGGTTTTTAGTTCTCATAAATGCTTTATTTCCACTCCATACTTCTAATCTACCTAACTAAGTTTTAGGTTAATAGATACTAATAATAATAAAAAAAATATCTACAATGTAGCATGTGACTGATGAGGCTATCTAATGCTTATTTTATGAATGGTTGCACAAGAGGTTCTAATAAAATTCTAACATGTTAGAATTCTCCCTATGGTTCCTTCAGAATTCACAACATGTCATTCACATTTTGTTCATACTACTTTCATAGTTCTAGAAACTTATTCCTTTGTCATTTCAATATCTTGGATATAAAGAATAATAGGTTTATTATATAAATAGTTGTCCCTATTACACCTTTACTTTAAAGAGGTATTAGTACCCCTTATATTCCATGATATGGTAATCATGTCTCATTAGGGGCTACTAGCCTTATATATAAATTACCAATGTCATTTTGTTGTTTTGTAAAGAGAAGTTCAAACAACTTAGATAGTGTTCCTTTATTTATGTTTGCTCTTGCTTCCTTGGATCTCACTTGATAATTTGAGGGCTTTTTCTCCTTTTGTATTACTTGTATCAAGATATCACTTGATACTTAAGAATGATAAATTATGATAATGTTTTGTGCACATCAATCATGACCAATAAAATAAATAGCCAAAAATCCATCTTTTGTAGCTTCTAAAATCTCAAGGAATTATCCTAGAGTATTTCCTATTGCATTGAAGGTATCTATTTCTGATAATTCAATGGACAACCCATACATCCTAACCCAAATTTGTACTAGATATAGATTTAAAATTTTAGGTGCAAAGCCTCTAGCTAGTGGGTAAGGAAGAGCTTTTCTCTTATCATAAATGAAGTACCCCATTTTAAGATTCTATATCTTTCCTCCTTGAAACAAAAAATGGCTAGGAATAAACCTTTGGTAAGAAAGGAAATACTTACTCCTGGAAGATTCCAACTTCTATCAATCTATTTTCTCAAGATCAAAGTCCTTGGCTAAGACACATTAAATTTACCAAAAAATATCCTATGTTTGAGAAACAAGGATCACATGTCTATGAGGTCCTCACTAACCTCTACTATTAGAGATGATTCTAATGAATTAGTTGTAAATTGGTCCATGGGAAGGAAATCATAACTCAAAATTTACTAAAATTTACTAGTATATCATATAGTGATTATATTATTTAAAAACAAACCTATGATAAATTGCACAACAATGAATATTCACAAATTGGGTGAATATTGGGATTTCCAAAATTGGAATTTGGTGAAAATGGGAAACCTAGACATTGGCCCATTAACCCAAAATTTTTGGAACCAATTTTTTTTTAGGATCCATTCACCCCGCTATGATTCTTATTTCACAGAACATTCCCACCTAATATTTTCCTTAAAATTATAAAAAAAATCATTATTTTGCTAAATTTACCTGTTATGCCCCCATTATATATTAACTAACATGACAACATACTCATATATTTAAAATACTAATTATTCTTGATAGCGAGTGATACACAGTAGATGATAGACAACAGGTAAGGCATCAGGTGAGAGATAATAAGTAACAAATAGTAGAAGATAGAAGGTAGTTGGCACCAATGAGAAACACAAGGTAACTATGGCAAATGACAACTAAGATATAACCGTAGTAGGCAACCATAATAGGTGACAAACATAGGGTAATCATAGTAGGAGACAAGAATAGGGTAACCAAAATACGTGATAAACATATGGTAATAGATATAAAATGATAGACATCAAGAGATAGACAAGATGCAACAAACAAGAGGTAATTATAGTAGAAAAAAGATATTATGCAACTATAGTAAATGAAAGACATTTGTGACTGACATAGCATGAAAGACATAGGGTGATATACATAGGGTGACAAACGTAGGACAACTAACATAGGGTGACAAATGTACGATGACTAACAGAGGGTGACAAACGTACGACGACTAACATAGGGTGACAAATATTGGGTGATAGAAATTGGGTGGAAGACATAGGGTGATAGACGTATGATGATATACATACGATAATAGACATATGATGAAATACATATGGTGATAGATATAGTCTTCCATATTTGTTGTCAAACATCCTATTTTCCTAACCAATAATTTTATTTTCTTGTAATTTTTATTTTTTAAACATCTTGTTCATGTTCATATGGAAGAACTTTAGGATCTTTGTGCATTGCCTCCATTAAAATACATTTTTAATTTTCATGCTTTATTTATTTCCTATCATTCCTTTTTCTCTATCCATTTTTCTCTAAAACATGGACACTCAATAAGGAGGTTTTCCTATTATTTGGGCACCAATCCCAAGCCTAGTTTTGAAATCATTCCTTGACTACATTGGAGAAGATGCAATCACACTAATAGTATATTTGAGTCACATGGTGAACCTATGGATGTTATACGTCTAGTGTTTTTGTCTTTCATTCATATTTGCTATAGATATCTATTATTTCTATCAGTCATCTAGAATTATAATCAGACATCCTGTTTTCTTGAATATTAATTCTCTTTTACCAGTAATTTTTATTTTTTAAACATTGGAGGGAGGCCATATGTCTATCACCATATGTCTATTGCCATATATTTATTTCTATATGTTTTTTATCATATGTCTTTTGCCATATGTCTATCACCATATATTTATGGCCATATATTTATTTCCATATATCTATCACCATATGTCTATTATCATATGTCTGTCACCATATGTTTATCACCATATGTTTGTTACCATATGTCTGTCACCATATGTTTGTTTCCATATATCTTTTGACATATTTCTATCACCATATATCTATTACCATATATTTATTTGTTTGTGTTGTCATATGTCTATCACCATATGTCTGTTGCACATTGTTTATTGCCATATGTATTTAATTTGCTATTGTGATTATTCCTTACCTATCTCCTTGTAAACTAATTATTATCCATTTTCCCCGTTTGCCATTGACCTTTTTTTTTGTCATCAAATTTGCTAGAATTTTATAATTTTTTGAGAAAAATAGGAAAATTTGCCACCTGTTTTATATGATTTTAGACACGATTTGCCTTGATTTCAAAATTGATTCACCCCATTTTTATAAATACATTTGGATATTACCCCTTATGCATAACCCTATAGACTCAATAATGAATAAAGGTAATGTAAATTTATAGTATCTAAAGACACCAATTGGTGTGCTAAGTATTGAAAAGTATTTTTTGAAGGTAAGTTATAAAATATATAGAAGAACTACTATAAAAAATACCATTATATTGAAGGAAATAGTTATTTACGCCATGAAAGGCACCATAGAGCACTGATAAATAGTTCGTGTTTTCCCAAAATAGAACATTGGAAACCATCACATATTGCAAGGGTGAGCCACCAAAGTTGCACCACTTGCATGAGGAGAAGGATCATAGTCTCACTACCACCAATAGTATTGCAGGTCATGGTATCCAAACATATAGCACCAAAGAGCAAGCATTGAAAATAAAAACATCCTTAGCACCACCATAACACCACCAAGAAGTCAAAGAGCCACCACCATAAATAATAAGAAAGTTAGGGCAAGGTGAGCACCACCAAATCTAAAGCAATATCTATTACAAAGGAATAATCCACCTTAAAATTACCATAGGAGGAGATCATTGGATAAGTAATAGTCAAAATAACCTCAACAAATTTTGGTAAGAATAAAGGAATTACGAGTTATTGAAGTCCAAGAAATAATAGAATAAAAATAAGGGTGCATAAGGTACATGATATGGAAGTTCAAGCATTAAGAAGTTATCTACCACATGGATTATGTTACATATTCCATTGGATGAGAGCAATGTTCCATTTGCAACATTAAAGGATTCATAATAAAATCATGCCCATGAAGTATAATGCTCATGACAAGCATTTAGCAAGATAAAGTTGGGTAGAACACCATAGGATATGTTAAAAATAAGTGCAAAGATTTTTTGTGCTACTTGGAACTTGATACTTAGAACACTAATCATGATTGAAGGAAGGTGCAATGTCTAAATGAAACCTATTAGTGCATGGGCTGAAAATATCTTGAGCACAATGAAGGGAGCATGCAAAATCAAAATTGAGCACCTTGGACAAGTTTGAAAAGTTTAGAGGAGAGCCAAACCTCAAGAGACCAAATTGAATGAGCAAGGAGATACATTAATTACATTGAGAGATAAGTCTATTTTGAGCACAAGTTGTAGAGTTGAAACAAATTAATTTTGGCACATATCATATACCATAAGGTAAAAATTATTTAATTCATAACCTTTGCAAATTTTATAAGGCATATTTTAAGGATAAAATTAATAAATCTTTTATACTTAAGGTTGTTTGAATAATAGGAGAAATAAGGTGATAAATTATAACATTAGATAAAATATTGAATACCTTAGAATACATTTGAAGTGAGAAGCATTGAAATTACGTTATTCAATGATTGAATTCATATTGCATTAAAATATTTGCAAATTATTAAACTTGGAGGTATAAGGATTTCAACATTGAAATTGACATATTGAATTTACAAATACATTAGTTATCTATATTTCAAATTAGGGGATTTATAAGGAGTTCAAAATAAATTTAAATATCTTGAAATTTAGAATCTATACTATTAAGAAATTAAAGAATATAGGAAACAAAATATAAAGTTGGAAACTACATTGAAATTAGTCTCTTACTCAAATTATTCAGACATAAGAAAACCAACTATAGAGCCTTGAAGATATAAAATTCTATCAATTGAAAGTGCATAAAAAATATATTTAGCTTTCTATTCACAAATAGGGAGAAATAATATGAAGAATATTAGTTGAACATAAGGGAGATAAAATGGATTCAACTCAAAATAAAACTAAGAAATCTAAACACTTTATCAAAAATATATTACATTCAAAATATTTGGGAGATACAAAGCGATTCTACAAAACATGAAAAAAAAAAATATATTATCAAATTTGATATTATAATAAATATACTATGAATCCAAAAGGAATATTACCTAGATAATTGAAATATTACAAATAACAAATTACAAATCATACTACAAAAGTTAAAGAATTAAAAGATAGTGTTTGATGGTATGCTCAAAACACTAGGGAGTCATAAGGTAGTCAACCTCAACAATATTTAAAGGTTAAAATATTATATCAAAACTATTCACAATAAGGAATTCCAATTCAAAGATTAAATTAGAAAAAACATGGATGAAATAGTGAGGAATGCATTCAATAATGAAGAATTATTTCATGAATTGAAATTTTATTCACAAAAATTAAAAGCTACTTTTCATGGATACAAATATTTGTCTACTAGTAAAAATGAAAGATTCTCTTTTTTTATCAAGGAAGAAAAAGAAGGAAATTTTTACATTAATTGGTTATCTTAATGAAGTACTTTTCAAAGTTTGGTATAATACTCAAAATGTAGTTATATTTATATCAGAAGAATGTTTGATGATATTTATATTTATATATTGTGGTAGTTATTTCATTAAATATATAGCATCAAAAGCTAACAATAACCTCATGTATTCTGATATTATTATTCTATCGTAATATGGACTAGTCATGGTGTAGAGGGGGAAAACTACCCCATTGTGTATGATTCCTAGTTGGATCCACTAGGATCCAAGGTAACTACAAGGATTTATTATATTCTATACATTTGAAACAAACAAAGGGTTCACTAGAAATGATTTTAGGACTTGCTTCTAGTCCAGGGTGGAAATGTTTAGTGTATGATTTAAGCAAACACCTATGTTTGGTCTTTCTATGCTAAACTATGGAAATGAAAGAAAAATGCAAAATACACAAGATGGAAGAAGACACTGACTAAACCTAATACGATTAATTGATTCAATGATATCTAAACCTAGTTAATAAGATATCAAATATATTTATTTGAGCAAGGGGCCAAGGGAATGCATAAATAGGATTAAACATAAATGTAAAATTATATGCCTTTTTTTTTTTTAATTCCTAGAAATCAGTCAAATATTTTATCTTTTTAGTTATAATCTAGGCTTTGAACAAGAATAACAAAAGAAAATAACACACAACCTAGAAGATTTACTTGGGGTATCTGATTCAGTGTTTTATCCAAGCTTTTTCTTGCATCCAAGGTATCCAAAAACTTCAAATATGCAAAAAAACTTCCTTAAAACCCTAGAAAATATGGTTAGTGTTGGGGGACATGCTTAGGACACTGTAATATTTATCTTAGAGGCACAAAATTCAAGACCTCTAGGTCCTTTTAGATGATTGTTTGAAATAAAATAATCTTTGACCTTTGGGATAAACACAACAAAATAAGATAGCAAGGAACATTAAGTGAAATACAAATATAATGGACACAATTCTTGCACAAGAATTCAACTTTGAAACCTAGTATTTGGAAAGAAGTAATTGCCCCCAAGCTAATGCAATGTTAAATGCAAGCAAAACAAAATGATAGCACTCAAAATTGGATGCAAACAAATATGAAATAATATGCAAATGGCATGCAAATCAAAATTCTAGGATTTAGAAGTGAATAAACACCCCAAAATCTAACTATATCAAATTCATGTCCTATAAATTACGAAGTGTAGATTTGGTAATAGAAATAAAATGGACACAAAGTATTTGATAGGTGAAAATAGGGTTTTCATAAAATATTTGTCCTAAAGAAAATGGAGCAAGAATTCACACAAAGAGTTCTAAAATCGAAAAATAGATCCCAATAATGCAACAAACACATAATAAGATTAATAAATTAACAAATGTATGTAAAGAAACAACCTCATGATATTGTGTAAGAAGTAAGAATAAATGTGGAAGACCTATTTTCCTTCAAGAAGACAAGTTGTCATCAATGCTTTATCCACTTGTACATCATAAGGAACCCACCAACAATAGAACACCAAAGCACAAGAGCACCTGAAGATTGCACAAAAAGCCAAAATAATTTTTATTTTGCATGAAATTTCTCATATTTATGGCTTGATTAACTAGGAATAACTAAGGATAACTAGGAGAAAAAATGGATCCAATACCTTTATTTATATATGGTTTGGAGGGATAAAAGGAGGGAAAATAAAAACTAACCTTGATTAAGCCAACACTCCAAAAGGTTGGCTTAAAATTTAGTTTTTTGAAGAAAAACATTACATTTTTTGAATCTATGCCCTATAATTTATTGAGTTTAGATTTGGTAAATGTTAATAAAAGTAAGGAAAAACACAAGAAAAATGATCCTCCCAAAGGAACCTAAGAAAAAAATGACTCATATGGGTGGGTCAATTTTTCGTGTCTACATTTTGCCCCATATTTCATGTATTTATGGCCTAATAAATGCATCAAACACTGATGTAGACATCTATGGATAAAAAGGATGGAAAAAAGAGGAAAAATGAGTGGCCAATTTAGAAGAAAGGGTTGATGCAAAAATAGTGCCATTCTAGACACAAATACTTTACACGTAAATCAAGGCATTAGGGAAATTAATGCCTCTTAGGCCAGGGTTGCCCCTCTATTTTTATAAGAAATATAAAATTCCTAAGGAAAATTGAAATGAAAAACTTAGAAGAAAATAAAGTGAAAACAACAAAAAAGAAAAAGGTGTCAAAAGAAAGAAAGAAGAGAGAAAAAGACAAAAAAGGAAATATTTGGTTTTACTTGTTTTTTTTTTAGCATGATAATCACAAACATTATGAATGCAATAAAAAATAATCCTAGCTAAATGAATGTAAAATAAGCTTTACTAATGAAATGCATGAAATCTAACTAAAATAAATGCATCAATGAATCTAACTAGATGAAATTCAATCTAACATGTACGCTATAATTAATGCAAAATTAAATACACAAGTGAGTAGGTGGAAAGAAGAAAGAATAGAAAGAAAAGAGAAGGGAAAAGCAAAAAATGGTGATAGAATAAAGAAAGGTGAAAGAATAAGAAAACAAAGATCTCAAAGGTCAAAATGATAGAAAAATAAAAAATAGGATCAAAATCCTTGTAAAGATGTGTGCTCGCAAATGGCAGAATGGAGATTACCCTTCGTTGGTGGTAAAGAAGCTATCATAGAAGGGTTTTATGCTCATAAGGATGGATAGGTGTGGAGAAATACCCACTATGGATGTGATTCTTGATAATGGTCAAATATGAAGAGATATACCTGGTAGGATGTATGCTTGTAAATTATCAAATGAAAGCTACCACTCATTCGTGACAATGAAGCTATCATGTATGGGGTGATATATTTGATTGATTTACCAATAATAAGTACCATACAATAGGGGTATGGTGTGTGCAAAAATATGAATTAGTGAAGCAAAGCATAGCCAAGTAGTGTGAGTGGGTGCATGTGTTAGAAGTAGACAAAGAAGGAAGAAACAAAATAAAAGTGTGCGTGTGGATCCTTAATGAAATTGTAAGAGCAAATATGTGTGCATAAGATATTTAGTGGTCATATGAATACCATAAATGATATACATGCAATATCTACCCTATCTTATGAGCACCATTGAATAGGTGAAAGATCAATAAGGAGAAGGTGTGAGCAAAGAAAATTAAAAGCAGAGATAAGAAATAACATATGTCCTTTGTCATGGGGAACACTACACAAAAAAAGGCTTTTAAGGGAAGCTAAAATGTGATGGTTTTTTACGACGGTAGAAAACCACCCTAATAGACCCTAAGAGGGTAGTTTTAAATAGCGCTCACCAAAAAAATATTTTAACGATGTCTATAAGGTGATGGATTTTTATGGTAGTACAAAACCACCCTAATATATCTAAGAGGGTGGTTTAAAGCCACCCTCTTAGACCATAAGAGTGCAGTTTAAAACCACCCTCTTAGACCCACCCTAAGAAGATGGAGCAATTTTAAACTACCCTCTTGGATGCACCCTAAGAGGGCGATTTTAAACAACCCTCTTAGGGTGGGTCTAAGAGGGTGGTTTCAAACCATCCTCTTAACCCTTAACAATCATTCTAGAAAAAATATGAAGGATTCATGTGGGATATTTTATTTTTTAGATTCTGATGTAATTTTTTTATTTTTTAGATTCACAGGCTAGTTTCTAAATCAAATATCCAATAAAGTAATGTTCAAATATCCAATCATTAATCTAAGAGATTCTTTCTCTTGTTTACAAAATTTTTAGGAATCTCCTTATCCTATTTCTATTGCATTAGATAGCATTGGGACTCTTCAAAATTATAGCCTCATTGGGGTAGAACCATGGTAGAACACAATTACTATACAAACATTTGGATTTTTTTCTTTACTTACTATGTTTGTCCTTGGAGGATTTGTGGTTTCCCAAGGTATAATCTACTGCAATGTATGCATGCAACTATTTATATTGTAGAAAATAACTTGTGTAGCTTTCATAAACTTTTCAACTATCAAATCAATGCTTGTGTTAGATTTTGAAGATGTATATTAAAGGAAATGCAGCCCCAAGATGTAAAATAAGTAATCTATGATAACTATATGATAATGGAACTATATAATGAGATAGACTTTTACAATAACTCAGTACTATATCATTGATAAAACCTTATGAAAATAATACAATGAAATATAATGGAGGACATGAATACTCCAAAATTTTCAATGAAGAACTATATTTTACCTACTCACTACTCTCTATCATGACATTATTCCTCTCACTCTATTAACTCTCAAGTTCTCTCTCTTTTTACTTGCGTACCCTCAAGACCTATATATAGGAAGATATGTTCCTTGGTCTTTACTCTACCCATGACTCTTCATCTACCTATCATATGTCTCATGTACATGTGGACTACATGCACATTTACATATTTGCATATTCTAACACTTGTGCCTTTATTACTTGCTTGAAGTATCTACTCAAAACTTAATCTAAGATAAACTCCTAATTTAGAAATGTACTCAAGGTGGTACATTGGCATGTACCAAATAATGTAATATACTCTAAAACCTCTTTGTATTACATTATTTGGGTATTGAAGACTTTAGTATTTAATATGGTCTTCATATTTCAGATGTTCTTCAACTTTATCTAATCCTTCTCTTTCATTTGGTTCAGTATTTGTGTTTACTTCATTGTAATTTCTATTTGTATCTTGATGAGTATCTTCCTTTTTTTCCTTCCTATCATACTTCCTCTTTTTTCTTCTTCTTTGTTTTCTTTGTTTTTACATTTTTGCTAGAGTAATATCTTCTTTATGATGAGTTAATATATCATCACAATAATATTGACTAGGATTACTATTTCATTTCATGTTTTGAAAGAGTTCAAAAACAATTAATGTTAGATATATTATCAAGCATTATTCCAATATGAATACAACTATATTTTGAGTATTCCACCAAGCTCTAAAAGTACTTCATGAATATAACCAATTATTGTTGTAAAGTATTCTTCCTTTGCTTCCTTCAAAAACAAAGAGAATATTTCTTTCAAATCTATAGGCAAGTGTTTAAATCCATCAAAGGTTTCTATTAGGTTTTACGAATAAAAACCAAGTTTATGAAATAGTTCTTCACTATTTTCATTAAAATCATTCTTAATTATGTCATCCTTATTGCTTTGAGTAGTGAGACTTAATTTTTGAACCTTTTAGATTTGCTACCTTATGTATCCCTAGTATTAAGTATATTATCAACCTTGCTAAAAATGCCTTGTATCTAGAAAGTTTTTACATGTACTATGAACCTTGATAGTATTCTTAGCTTTCCTAGTTTGAGTTGAATTCCTGTTGTCTCCATAATATTCAACTTCACATTTTTGCCTTATGTATCCCTAATAATTAGTAAGTATAAATCTAAATATAAATAATGATGAACTTTCAAGTTTTAATAAGTTTATTTTCCTTCAATACCTTTTAGTTGGATTAATGTCTCATAAATTAGTGGAAGAGACTGATGTAAAATGCAATTTCCAACTTTCAAGCAATTAATGGTTTTGATTCTTTAACCTTAAATTTTAAATGGTTTAATTTTATAAATTCCATGTAACTAAATTTTGATGTAGTATTCCATATATCTCCCTAATTTATAAATTTAGAAAGTAATATTATTTAAAAACTAGTATTTAAATTTTTCAATGTTGAAAACCTTATATCTCCTACTTAATTATTTGCAAGTATTTTAATGTTTCAATCTCATGCAATTTGTAATATCTTTTAAGACATATTTCCTTTAATTTAATTTATTTCTACACTCTCTAAGGCTGGTATTTGCTTAGTTCTTCAATGTAGTTATAAATAACCTTCAACGTTATATGAAGAACCTTGAAATATTTCTTGAGATTTTGCACTTCTTTGGTTTAATTGCTTTATTTTCTAAGGTTATAAATTCTCCAATGAAATATTATTTTAACATTAGATATATAAAATACCTTATATCTCCTTTTTCACTTTAATGAAAGCAAATTTCAACTTAAATATACCGTTTAAATTCTATGTGTTTATTGGCTTTGCTTTTGACTTCATTGTGCAATCATGGGGTGTTCGAATTTCTCTGTCTTCACCTTGTGACAGTGAAAATTCGATGCTCTTATTTATATGGTTATCCTCTATGATGGTATCTTTATTCTTTACTATGCTTTGGGTACTTATGGACTCAATACTTGCTAGATATATGCTTCCAATATACATGCTCTTCCCTATGATGGCTATTAATATGATTATCCTTGAAATAAGTACCAAGAGATACTTTATGTTTCCCAAGACCTTGCATCTTATCCTTATGTGGTGCAAGGATATTATAACCTTGTAAGACATTACTCCACATGGCGTCGACCTGCAAATCATTCTTGAGCATTGGCTAAAGTTTTGAGTGTTAAAAGCACTCATTCATGAGTATTGAAATAATGATGAGGGCATTACTCATTTTGAGTACTCTTTGATTTCTTTTTCAGTATGAAAAAAAAATATCTTATCTTGTATGAACATCATGGTACTCCTTGGCCATATTATGTATTTTATATATACATTACCATTCATTACAATGTTCCACCTCCACTTATCTAGTCATAGATTATGATAGCTCAAATTCTGACTGAGAATATGATGGTTTCCATATTTCTAGTTCCTAGTTCTAACCAACGACCATATTTGTATTCAGAAAGTACTTAATCTATCCCATCAATAAAATATTTATTTTTTGTCTTTTTGTGTTTCTACCAACTGTTCCAGCTTTCTTAGGAAAATAATACCAGATGCATGGTATAATGGATAATTATTGATTTAAGTAACGTAGCACACCTCAATACATTTTACCACCACCTAGGTGATCGGGTTGCATACTTAATGAAAGCATGAGGATATGGAAACAAAAAGGAATATGCCAAGTACGATGCTTTTAAAACCAAACTTAACGCTAAAAGCCTATATATTGAAAAATGCATAAAAAGAAAGGACATAGACGAATCGACACAAGATAAAAGCAATATGTAATACGGCCCTCTTTATTGATATGCTTTTATAGTTGTGTTACAATACATCTCCTTCCTTTTTAGGGATAGGAGCATCAAATATGTTTCTTATCACATCCATGGATAGCAATCCTTCTTCCACATGCCCACATGTAATATGGGCGGACCAAAACATCATCGCCGCTTGTATATATGATTGTTGACTCCTTCCTTCTCCTCTGATGTCGAAGACCTGCATTCAAGAAAACAAAAAATATTAGTAGCACCTGCAGATAGAATAGAACATGTATTTCCCAAGGCCTACTATTAGTGTATGCATGAAAATATTAAACCGATAACCAAATAATATCAAAATGACCTAAAAATTTAACATAAGCATGAATATGTTACCAAAAAGCCACTACAAAAATAACAGTCAGGAAATTCCTCACAGATTTGTATTCTCTCTGGGGTGAGATGAATAATCCTACAACAAATTGTTAGAAAGCACCCTCTTCAATGTCATGTCCAAAAAGGTCCAAATGACCTATAAAGTTGAGGTTAGCTAATTGGTGGTATTTTGGGATGACCCAGATGGTCAGATTTCTCCAATTTGGCCTAGATCACCCAGAATATGATGGCATTATCTACATGTTAGTAAAAGCAAGAAATAATAAAAGCATAACCAAAACTTGTCAGAATGAAGTGAAATTTAAACTACAGCCTATTTAAATAAACTAGAATAAGATGCAAAATAAAAATTAGTGAAATATGCCATAGATTTCTATTCGCTCCTGGGCGGGGCGTTTAGAACTGTAGTAGTTTGGGGGGCACCCGGGGGCAGGACGCCCACCATTTGGGACTCTGTTTCGAAACCAATCCACTTGGGATGGGTCCAAAACCTCTTATGGGGTGTTGTCAACAATTTTTTTGGGATATTGTGGCAAAATTTTCAAGTTTGGGCTTATATTTGTGCTTCCAATAACCACCCTATGACCTCCCTTCAACAAGAGATCAAGGATGTGAAAGGCGCGAAATCAAAAGGTATGTGTGTGGATGTAAAATGGTAGCACTTCGTTGCTCAAAATGCTACCTCTCTCTATATATTTTGGGTGAGAAGACTCACCAATTTATAGACCTAGGGTCTCTCTATTTGAATGCGCATGCGAGGGCGCCACTAGAGTTGCATGTCCTATTTTAGGAAAAAGATTACTCCCTAATTTAGAGTATCTTTGCATGAGGCCTCCAAAAATCAAAGACATGCATGACTGAAGTCTCTCTCCTTGATTTGAAGCTGTTCATCGCAATTGCATGGCCTGAATCTGTAGTTAACTGGCGGACCTATCGACGTTTGACTTTTTTTTCCAGTCAAACCTTCTATTCGCCTCACCTTGGGGCAAATGCTGATAATCGTCCCTAGGTGGTACGAATACCAGTTTGTATTTGTCCCAGGGTGGGACGAGTAGGGATCAAGGTGCCAAAAATGTGCCAAATTGACCCTTGACCTTCCAAACTACTTTTGGGAGTGGTTATGACCACTATTTAACCTCTGGGGGCTGCCCTGGGGGTTGTGTGTGTCAATGCAATCAGCGCTAGTTGTCACATAATCGGATTGGTGTTGTTTTGGTGTCTACAGATGCCCATTTTTGAGATGCACTGTGCAAGGCGCCACGCTAAGCAAAAATAGATAACCAAAGCACTAATGATTAGGGTTTCTTTGTAACCTAACCAACTCTTGATGCCCCAAGTATGGAAAGGGCACGCATTCTTGATTCCTTGCTTCTGACGAGCTAAGGAACTTAATTCAAATGTTAACCTTGTTCAGTGAGGTGTTACTTGAGCTTGGACATTGATCAATCATGAATAGGCAAAGGGCGCAAACTTTTGTCTATGGGAAACTTGAGTTCATGATTCATGAATGCTAAGTGTTTGATCAACTTGTAATTATTGCTTGTTTGCTGCCCCAAGTAGGAGCATGATTGTATTTGTCAATGATTCTTTGAATGCGTGTCATTTCCATGATTGGGTGTATTTTTGTTGATTGGTGACTAAGTGTGACTACCCCCTCAAGCGATGAATCGATGAGGAAATGACCTGCATGAGAAAAGTTATGAGTCGCTTGACCCAAGATGACTTGTGTAAGGGTGCCTTCAGATTTTTATCGTTTAATGCATAAGCAGTTTCTAAACATTCTGACCTGTTTTTGGTGGATTTTAACCCTTTTTGTGACGCATTTTTGGAGGTGAAATTGTCGAAAATTCGTCCTCCCATGGAGTGGTCCGGCTATGGTAGCCTTCTTATGGAGTGGTATAATGACAATTTGTGACCCCAACATCTATTTTGGATGCCAAGAATGTGAGGCGCAAATGCGCTTGTGTTCGACAATGTTATTGCTATTTTTGGTTGGGTTTTGACCCTTTTGGTGACGTCGTTTGGGGATGAAATTCTCAAAAATATGTCTTCCCATGGAGCGGTCCGGCTATGGTAGCCTTCTTAGGGAATAGGATAGTGAGGATTTGTGACCTCAACATCAGTTTTGCATGCCCCAAATGCCAAGTGCAACAACACTCTCATTGGACAGTTTTATGGCTTGTTGTTGGTGCATTTGTTGCAGTTTTTGATGTGCTTAAAATTTCTACTCTATATTCATCCCTGGGTGGGACGAATACCTATTTAGGAATTGTCCCATAGTGTTACAAGTACTAACCAAAGTGCTCATCATAGGGAGGAATGATTACAGGCTCAAAAAGCCTATGTAAGGGCCAAAACTAGGTTTTGGGCTCATTTGCATTTGTTTTTCTTGGCGGTTGGAGCTCTAAGGAGGAGGAGGTCAATTCTGGGAAGCGAAGCGCTACTGAATTTTTCTTGCCACCATGAGTTCATGGACTAGATCATCCAGCGGCGGAGCCAAAGCGAGACCAGTGAGTGCACTTCCTTTTTATTGGTTGCTGGCGTTATAATGTGAAAACCGCAATTTGTTTTCTGTGTCTTTTGTAATTTGTTTTTCAAATTAAAATGAAACCCTAGACTATCAAAAATTAACACTTAGCTAAAAACATAGGTGAAACCTAGTTAAAAAAAGATCAAAATTTTAGTTTAAAACTTAGCTAAAAAACTTAGTTTAGAACAGAACTTAAAAATTGCGCTTAACCCTAATTTAAAAATGAAAACATAAGTTAGAAACGTAGGGTAAAACTGAGCATAAAACGTAGCTTAACCCTAGTTTATTTGTTTGGATTGTATTTTTGTGTTTGTAACTGATCAAGTGACCATTAGAGTTTAAAACTCTAGGAATGACAAACAATTTTTTGTTTTATTTGTTTGTTAATTTATCAGTTTTGAGAGTTAAAAACCCAAGGCTGACAAATTATTGTTTTTAATGTTTTTGTTTGTTTTTAATTTATCATTTTTGAGAGATAAAAACCCTAGACTGAAAAATGATTGTGTTTAATTTCTTTTGTTTTTAATTTATCAGTTTTGAGAGTTAAAAACCCTAGGACTGACAAATTAGTTTTTTTTTATTTTTTTGTTTGTTTTTTATTTATCAGTTTTGAGAGTTAAAAACCCTAGGACTGACAAATTTTTTTTTTTTTTTTTGTTTTTAATTTATCAGTTTTGAGAGTTAAAAACCTTAGGACTGACAAATGATTGTGTTTAATTTTTTTTGTTTTTAATTTATCATTTTTGAGAGTGAAAAACCCTAGGACTAACAAATGATTGTGTTTAATTTTTTTTGTTTTTAATTTATCAGTTTTGAGAGTTAAAAACCCTAGGACTGACAAATTAGTTTTTTTTTATTTTTTTGTTTGTTTGTAATTTATTAATTTTGAGAGTTAAAAACCCTAGGACTGACAAATTAGTTTTTATTATTTTTTTTTGTTTGTTTTTAATTTATCAGTTTTGAGAGTTAAAAACCCAAGGACTGACAAATTAGTTTTTTTTTTTTTGAATGTTTGTGTTGTGATTAATTTATCAAATAGAGTTAAAAACCCTAGGTTGACAAATTATTGTTTTGAATGTTTTGGTTTTTGTTTACTTGCTGTATATCCATGTTTGTGCTGTACAATTTGTTTTTTTTTTTTGTTATCGTTTTTATGTTTTTATGGTGTTTTATTTTGTAGGTTGTGAAGATCCGGTACCGTGTGACCACGGTTTTCACTGAAGCATAAGAGGCGCTGACTTTGGCGGACTGGGAGTGGCTTGATGCCCTTGGGCTCAAGAAGGTGACATGACTAGAGCTTGTGGTCGGGGATCAGACCTATCTGATGGCCCTGATTCAACTTATGGGAGCCCCAAATCAACACTTTCCATCTCCTGACAGGGGAGATGACAGTGACCTTGGAGGATGTCTATCGGATCCTGCGGATTCTGATAGACGAACTGTCGATCAGGACGATGTCATGGGATCAGCGAACAAAAATGCTAACATGCTATTTTAGACAAGGGGAGGAGGTGGGTGTTGACAACCCAGTGGAGAGGGCAGAGGGCGACTGCCTGATTGTTGGCATTTTGGTTCGATGGTGGCTGGAGATGGGGGTGTTGGGAGTGAGGTACGCAGTACTGATGGACTTCATTTCCAACATGCTGCTACTTGACTCTTCGGGTGTGAGGTTCCCTTGGAACCTATTGGAGGTGGTTTTTGGGTTGGTGGAGTGTCTAACGGATGCTCCTATGATCATGATATGGGAACAGACGCTGCTGGCATAGCTCTATGATGAGCTGCACAAGGTCTACTGTCAGAGGTGGAAGGGGATTGGATGCAGCTACTTGTTGCAGTGCTAGGCTTGGCAGCACATAGTCATGGAAAGGTCAGTTGGGTTGCCATGGACAACGTGAGTGAAGATGGTAAATCGAGAGATCAGGTATGGGGAATTGTGGTAGTGGTCTGAAGAGTAAGGACAAAGTCGACGGTGGGTAGGTCTCATAGGGCACTATGTCGATGCCTTTGCACGGCTTACTCCAGGGGAGGTGTTATAGCACCCCTACCAAGACTATACAGCCTGGACCGAGGCTGGAGAGTGGCTCCGATAGGTTTGTAGGGTGCGATGGTTGATTGGGCGACATGGGACTAAGTAGGAGTTCTTCCCTTATAGCTAGGTTACATGACAATTTGGGGTATGTCATGGATTGCCTAGGGAGCCCGTGATATATCAGCGTCGAGGGGTCGAGAGGACTCTGGACCGGCCTATCATTGTGTCGTTGGGTGAGGATCTAGATATAGTCATTGATGTGCCTGATGTGCACGACGTTGGGGTTACTGCTGAATATGACCAATGGTGGAATCTACGGTGATGGCGAGGTGAGGGGCCTCTAGGTGGTGCAGAGGTGACAACAGGAGGTAATGAGGGTGTAGAGGCACCAGGAGAGGGCTAGGGGGTTCCAATGGATGATGTGGATATGGTAGAGGTTGAGGATGCAGGTGTGGATTTTGGGGTTCCAGATCGGCCGAAGACACAGGACGTCCCGGAGCAGTGGGAGCCAGAGTAGGCTGCTATTCTAGATATGACAATGCCTCAGGTAATTTTGAAGAACACGGAGGTAAGGGTGCATGCTGAGAATGAGTGATTGGCAGGGCTGCTACGGAGGCGAGATGAGGAGCTCGGGGATGCGCTACGGGAGAGAGATCTCCTATGAATGTAGATAGCAGAGCAAGAGAACGCATGGGCTTCATACCATTGGCAGGATGGGGATACCGATGTCGCACAAGAGAGATATCTCCTACGAACGTAGCTGGCACAAAGCAATGATGTAGTAGCAATGTACTGTCAGTGGGAGACAGAGTGGTATCGACATCGGATGGATATAGAGGGAGAGATCATCTACCTTGGGGGATGGGTACCAGATCCCTCTAGAAGTGGGTCTTCACGCTGGACGAGGGGCAGTGATACTAAGTAATCAACATCATCTCATTGCAGGCAATTGGATGACAGGGGCTCTAGTAGGCGTGATGCGGGGGCTAGAAGTGGCCACCTTGAGGGGTCCCATAGGACCCACACCACGAGGGGTAGTTCTCGTCGCATCAATCCTATGTGACCATGGTGGCCGATGCCCTAGTTTTGGGGTTTTTGAGATTTTGGCTTTTGTTGCGAGGTTAGAGGACCAGTTCATTGTAGCCTGTGGGCATTTTTGATGATATATATACAGATGATTTTCTTTGTTTTGTTTATACATTTTTTGTGGTTTGCTTTGATGTTTATGCACAGTTATGTATGATGATGTATGCATGTGGGATTATGAATGCGAGGTGTCTAATTATATGATGTATGCATATGGAATGAATGAAATGAGTTGTTGATAACTTGTCGATGGCACCATAGACTGTACCAGATTTATTGGCTTTCTGTACTAATGGGATGGCTTTATGGAATGACTTTGCATGTGAACACTTTGTTTTTGTATTTTTTTGTTTTTTTGATGGGGATGGATGTAATGAAATGTACCAATTGTTTTTAAATGTAGTTAAGCTTTTCTGAGATTCAGATATTTTAACTAACTAGCCAAAATTGTACATTTATCTTGCAAGACTTTTGAACAAGGAATAAATCAAACTTGAGTTTGACCAAGTTATTTCACATCCCTATGTGTGCAATTGAGTTTGTTTATATGGTATTGATCAGGATACCGCCAGTGCCAGATAGGCTGTCAACCAAACCTGTACTAATGATCACCTAATTAGCTCCACTAACTTTGTTGTTGTATTTAGTAAGATTAATCAATGGGATAATCCAAGGTACCATAAGCTAGCTCATCCACATGCAAACATTGGTCTGCTCACATGCAAAGCTAATGTGATAGACATATCATCATGCGTTTAGGATATTGCCATTGCTAGGTAGGCTGTCCACCAAACCCATAATGAGGATCACCTAGATGGTTTTTGAATGCTGAGAATTCTAGGGATTCAAGTTAAGGCTTTGATTTGCTAAACAATTTAGGATACTTGCTTGTATACATAGTGATAAAAATCACTGTTTATTTTTCTCTTTTTGTTTTTCTTTTTGAGTAAGGAGTTTGAATAGTGGTGAGTTATTTGATTTTGCATTTTGAGCATCATAAGGTTGAGCTTGTAGGTTTTTGGCTTATGAATGACCTTGATCCTTTTTGCCTTGGGGATGACTACCCATCCTGTTCAGGGGCGTGTAGTACGAATCCTTACGACTTTGGGAACCAAAGGGGATTATAGAGATTTGTGAAGGAAGGGCATTGATCTTTGAAGCCTTGGGGATACCCATCCTTGTTAGGGGTGTGTAGTACGAATCCATACGACTTTGGAGACAAAAATGTGATTGGATATGATCATGACGATAGCTTGTGGGGATTTTCTTTTAAATGGCATGGATCCTTTTAGGCCTCGGGGATGACTACCCATCCTTGGCAGGGACGTGTAGTACAAATCATTACAACTTTGGTGACCAACGGTGATTGAAATTTTGTGGTAGTGGTGAAAACCACTATTTATGGAGGGGAATTGATGGGGAAGAGCTTCTCCTTTTGTCAATTCTCAACACACTTGAACCATTCACACAGGGGGATGAACAAACTAATTGTTCACCTATGGTACCCTAGACTGCTTTGTAGGTGTCTCTTGCGTTCACACAACTTGGGAATTATTTTATGTGTTTTAACTTGTGTAGGGATGTTACGTAACGAGGCATGACCCAAGTAAAACTTTCCCTTGTAAAATCCGTTTAACTTTGTATAGTTTTTGGCTAGAAATTTAAAGATAGCTGAATAACAAAAACCCTACATACATTAGGATGCAACTGACTATGCTACAATGGGGATGGTGTTATTCTGGATGTATGTGTTTATAAAATGGATGGAATGCAGAAAATGAAGTAATTGCCAAGCAATTACAGTCTATGGTTCTTGTGACATGTATGATCAGCAAATATGCAATGTATGGATGCGATGCCTAATGCAACTTATATGTTTGTATTTTGATTTTTACGAGTATGCATGGAATTGAGATGTAATTTTTTTTGTTATTTTTGATGATTTTATTGTTTTTGTTTGTTTTTGAATATTTCTTTTGATCAAGCGGTTATGGTAACCCTTGGAGATTTTGATTTTACCAAAGGGTTTATGGATACCTTTGGGGCATTTTGGGGTTGACCAAGCGATTGTGGGAATCCTTGGAGCTTTTGGTTTGACCAAAGGGTTTAGAGATACCTTTGGGGCAGTTTCGGTTGACCAAGCGATTGCGAGAATCCTTGGAGCTTTTGGTTTGACAAAAGGGTTTATGGACACCTTTGGGGCATTTTGGAATTGACCAAGCAATTGTGGAAATCCTTGGAGCTTTTTTTTTGACCAAAGGGTTTAGAGATACCTTTGGGGTAGTTTGGGTTGACCAAGCGATTGTGAGAATCCTTGGAGCTTTTGGTTTGACCAAAGAGATTAGAGATACCTTTGGGGCAGTTTGGGTTGACCAAGCGATTTCGAGAATCCTTGGAGCTTTTGGTTTGACCAAAGGGTTTAGAGATACCTTTGGGGTAGTTTGGGTTGACCAAGCGATTACGAGAATCCTTGGATCTTTTGGTTTGACCAAAGGGTTTATGGACACCTTTGGGGCATTTTGGAATTGACCAAGCGATTGTGGAAATCCTTGGAGCTTTTGGTTGGGCCTATGGCTCTCTAAATGTGGAATGGCCTCTAATGACTGAAGTTCAAGGGTTCTAGTTCCTTGATTCCTTCAAGAGAGGCGAGTCGGTATGTTCCAGGTCCTATTTTACTATCAATCACATAAGGACCTAACCATTTTACCGTGAACTTGTCCCTTAGATGGGACGAAAAATTAGAATTATGTTGGTTCTATTTTAAGACCAAGTCACCAACCTAAAATTCCCTTAGGTGAACCTTCATGTTGTATGCTTTCTTAAGTCACTCTTGATAGATACGCAAATGCTCGAGAGCATTGACATGTCATTCGTCGAGCAACGTAAGCTAGTCTAATTGGTCCCGCCATGTTGTGTCATCATCTATGAACTCTTGCATTGAAATGCACAGGGAAGGGATCTCCAACTCGAGAGGTATGACTGCCTCGGAGCCATACACTAGCGAAAATGGAGTTGCCCTAGTGGGCATCCAAACGCTAGTGCGGTAAGCCCATAGGGCAAGCAGGATTTGAATGTGCCAATACTTATGACTGTCTGCGACTGCCTTTTTGAGGATGGCAACTAGAATTTTGTTTGACACCTCTGCTTGCACATTTGCCTACAAATAATAGGGGGTTGAAAAATTGTGCTGAATCTTGTACTTTATGGTCAAAGCATGCACATATTTATTCTTGAATGACATCCCATTATCCGAGAGGATCTTGGATGGAATATGAAAATGACATATGATGTTATGCAAAATAAACTCCGCAATGTGGGGTCCAATCGTAGAGGTTAGTGGAATTGCTTCCACCCACTTGGTGAAGTACTCTGTGGCCGTTATGAATTGCTTTTCGATTAGATCGAAGCACCACTACAAAAAAGGCCAAGTCAATTGAATAGGATGCAAGGCTTGAGAAGGTATGTGTGTCAAATTAGCATGGTGTTGACACTTCACGCACTTATTTACATATGCGCAACAATATCACTCTAAATATGGCCAATAATAACCCATGTGGAGAATGCGCTTTGCGATGGCCATACCGTTGAAGTGGCCACCACACGTACCATCATGGGCTTGGGTGATCACCCAAGCGGACTCCTGCTAGTCCAAGCAATGAAGGAGGATTCCTTCATAGCTTTGATGATACAAAATGTCTCCTAGCAAGACATGTTTTGCCGCTTTCTATTTAAATGATCTTTTCACGGCCTGTGTCAATCCAAGTGGGAGGTTACCTAGATTAAGGTAATCCCTGATGGGTGTGTACCAATCCTACTAATCAGAAACCTTGATGGTATGAATAGCCTATCCCTATTGAAGTTCATCCCTAACAAACATTGAAAGGGAAAGAACTTGTAAAAACAACGTTGTGTTGCTATTAAGAGGGGTCGGGGAGAACAAGGACCCCTAGTTGGCTCGAGTTAGACAATCTTGGATTTGAGAGAACTATCCAAAGACGGTTCAATCTGGATCAAGTGGATTCCTAGCGTTAGGTCAAAGCTTGCACACTCCATCACGGATTATGATAATGTCTTGACCTGAATGATCATGATTTCATCAAAAGGGTCTTGCGGGATTAGCGACCCCAATAGGCCATGGTATCTGCAAAATGATTCAATGATCGAGGGAGTGCCTCGATGTCATACCATTCAAGTTGTGCTAGGAATTTGTCCACAAGGGATTTATAGGCCTACAGGACTGGGCATTTACATTGGAATACCCCCTTTACTTGATTGCCAATTAATAGCGAATCACCAAAGATGTTTAAACATTTGATGTTCATGGTGACTATTGTTTGGAGACCTATGAGCAAGGCTTTGTATTCTGAATTATTTTTGGTGCACAGGAAGTCTAATTTGAATGATAGAGGCATTGGATCCCCTTGCTGTGTGAATAATACAATTCATGCGCCACCTCGTTACTCACATTTAGAGCCATTGAAGAATAGGGTCATGTCAGCCTATGACTTAGGATCAGTAGAATCTGGCGATTCTGAAACATGAAAGACCCCATCATTCGATAGTTATAGGATCATAGGCTAATTGTCTTCAAGAGGAGCCTCTGCCAGTTGATCGGCAATGACTTGACCTTTTATGGATTTTTGTCCAATGAATTCTATGTCAAACTCCGTCAACAACATGATCCATTTCACCGTGTGGCTACTATGATAAGTACGACTCATCATGTATCGCAATGGATTCTCATCAGACACAACATACGTCTTGTTGCTCAGCATGTAGTGGCATAGCTTTTTTGTAGCAAATACCACTGCCAAGTAGAGCTTATCGACGTATGCATAGTTAAGTTCATAACTGACCAGGGTGCGACTAATATAATAAGTAGCTTGTTCTTTGTGTAGTTCATTTTTCTGGGATAGCATGGCACTCAGTGCCACCTTAGTAGCTGATATGTATAAGTAGAATGCCATTCTTGGTCTAGGTAGTGCCAATTATTGCGATGAAGCCAAGTATTGTTTAATCTCATCAAAGTCTGACTGGCACTCGTCATCCCAGTGAAATGTGACCCCCTTGTGCAATAATTTATTCATGGGTTGGAACTTGTCATATAGCTGCGCTATGAAGCACTTGATCGACTCAACCTTTCCCTGCAAACTTCTGAGCTGCTTGATGGTATTTGGGGGAAGCATTGTAAGGATTCCCTTGACTTTGTGTGGATCCACCTCGATTCCTCATTTGGAGACTATGAAACCCAAGAGCTTTCCATATGTGACACCAAATATGCACTTCTTGGGGTTTAGTATGACTTTATGTTCAATGAGGCAATCGAGGATCTTGCGCAAGTCATTGAGATTATCGAGGCGCAAAAGAGATTTGTCCAACAAATCATCCATGTAATATTCCAAAGTTTTGTGCATGTAATCATGGAAGATGTACGTCATGGCACATTGGTAGGTGGTGCCAACGTTTTTAAGGCCAAAGGGCATGACCTTATAACAAAATGTCCCCCAAGGCATTGTGAACACCGTTTTTAGTTGGTCCTCAGGATTGATATGAATTTGATTGTATCCTGAGAAACCATCCATGAGGCAAAGCATTTCATGGCCTACTGTAGCGTCTACAAATGCATCGATGCTCAGTAAGGGAAAAGAATCCTTAGGATTCACTTTGTTTAGATCTCAAAAACCAGTGCATATGTGAATCCTTCCATAGGGTATTTTTACAGGCACCATGTTAGACAACCATGGTGGATAATCCACGCAGATGACAAACTGTGCATCCAACAGCTTTTGTAGCTTGTCTTTGACCATTAAGGCTACTATTGGGTGCATCTTGTGTAGCTTTTGCTTTACTGGATTGACTGTCGGATCAAGCATTAGATTATGCGTGACTAGCTACGGGTCTAGTCCCGGCATGTCTTTGTATGACCATGCAAAAACCTCCTTCTTCTCTTTGAGAAGGGCAATGTAGTCGGCTTGCTCTTTGGGGGATGAACTTACCCCCAGCTTTATGATTTGCAAATTCATTGGATCTGAGCCGATGTCTACGTTAGTCGTCTCGTCGAATGACATGTGGGATTCGTCCTCCAAATGATGTGGAGTTGGGATCAAGTGGATATCATTTGATGAATTTAGATCGTCGTTCAGAACATCAGGTTCCTCTTTAGCATGGAAGACATCCTGAGTCTGTCCGAGGCTGAAATGGAACATCCCACTACAAGGCCAGTACTCTGATGGGGATGGCGATGTGTTAGTGCGATCCTAGTCTATAGCATCTAAGTCTAGATGCCATGACCATGTTGGGTCAGCTAGACTATGGATGGGGGCAATTAAATCAATGGAGATCATGTTGATGAAATGATTTTTGTCTCCATTACCATGGGTGTGGCTATTCAGACATCCTATATGATATTTGTGCTCCGTATCTGGATTTGTGGGCATTGGCATGAATGGATCGGCCCTATGTGCAGATAAGAGGATAATATTTGCCCTAGGTACTGATGGATCTATAGGGTCTCCAGGCGGAAGATGTTCTCTGTATTCCTGGAGTGGTGGGTGCAGTAATTGCTATAACTGTGCCTGGTTGAGGTGCCACCTATGTCTTGGCCCTATGTGTAGTTGTTCAAACATGTCATCTATGTCCAAGGGATATTGTTGCTATCGCATATGATTGAGATAGGCCATCTTAGTTTCATCTTCATAATCACTATCAGAGATCCAAAGGCCTTCATTGGCTCCAACAACTATTTGTGACATATGAGACTCATCTTTCTTGAGCAAATTAATGTGGTCCCATCGGGGTTGTTTCACTCTTTGTGGGGGGACCTGATGCTCTTGAGGTGGCATATGCTCATTTGGAGAATTCAAAGGGAACATTGTTAGGAAGCTCTCCTGATAATCATCCATGGGATGCACTTGTGAATGATTGCTATCAAATTCGAAAGGATCCCAAGGTGCTACCTCATATTTTAACTCGTCTTCTGAAGACCCTTCTTGGTCTTGTATATATCCCTCTTGTAGGTGAGACCTCGAATTTTCCCCCTTTTTGACCAAAGAGAAAGGGTTTTTAAGGTCAACAAGGTTGTTTGTTTGTAATGGGAGATAATCCCCCAATGTATATGTTGTGTTAGGATTGGCATATGGATCTAATGCCAACCCATCCTTGTTGCCTATCTCGAGGCCTTGCATGTTCTCTACCAAGATTTCCATGGGAAAGGGGTGGTTAAACCCTACTCCTGACTTGTCATAATGCATTTGATATATCGGTTGGCAAAGAACATGCACTCCTTGCTCATACCTACCCAACCCATATCCATGCCAATTGCATTGGTCAAGATATCTCAATGCGAAGTCTGGGTTAGACAAATAGATGATGTCTTCAGGAAAGGGCTCTTCATCTTCATATTCTTGCATGTAAGGTTCAACGCCATTATCTAGGACCCCATAAACAAAGTTTGTCTAATTGGGTGGGTAGCCTAGAGGAACCACATAACCGATGGCAAGGCGAGGTCTCCCCATGTCCTACATGGACTTAAGTGTGGGTGTTGCTACAATGTTTCACACTATATACTCCCCTAGGCCCGTATTGGCCATCTCAATAGTGATCATTGGTGATTGAGAGGGAGCGAATGGGAGTCCTTCCTGAGTCCACTCCATGGAGGGCAAACTAGGCGTTTCGATTTCTATTCTGCTAGGCATCTCTTTGATAGAGATGGTTGAGACTAGGGGTGGTTCCTCTTCTAGGGGTTTCTTTCCCTTGTCCTTTGGTGTGGCCACCGTAGGTGGCATCATTGTTGAAGGACCAGATGAAGAAGATGGACCCGGTTGGGGATTTGGTGGACTTGTCATCGGGGGCACCTATGAAATTGGACCCTGTTTAGATGGATTCAACTAAAAATCCAAATGCATTGATGGAAGGGTCGATTGTGGCATGAATTGCACCGTATTGCAGTACTTGAAGGGCTCTAAGTCTACCGGGACTACATGCACCTATCCTTCAAATGTGTACTTTAAGCACTGATGAGCTATAGAAGGGACACACTTCATGTCCCTGATCCAAGGCCGCCCCAGCAAGATATTATAGGCCATATCACCTTCCAAGATGTGGCACAATATATGAATAGTCTTTTGTCCCACTTGGATGGGTAGGAAAATTGTGCCAACCATCGAGCATATTGCATCATTAAATGCTCAAAGAGTATAGGTGGATGCCACGATGTGAGATGTCAACAACTTCAGATGTTTCAATGCTGTTGTTGTAATAATATTACTAGATGAGCCAGTGTCCACCAACACTCTCTTATACAGAATACCATTGACCCACACAATGACGTGCAGGGGTGGATCCGCCACATCACCAGTCACTGATTTCAATTCATCTTCTCTAAAGGTGATGATTGGTTCTGTACATTGTTTTACATGTCCCACAAAGTTTTTGAAACAGTTTGCTTCGTGTGGTTGTAGCTTGATGGCTTTTAATATCTCCATTAGAGCCTTCCAATGGGGCACTGATTGTTGACTGAGCTCGTATATGGAGAGCCTAGCCGATGTGGTCCATAGACTTTGGATAAGTCTAGTCTGAATCATGGGCACTGGTCTATGCAGGGGAAGTTGTGTAGGGTGCTATTGAGGTTGTGACGTTGATGAAACCTCTCTTGTGGCTACTGCAGGGGCAGCTTTTGGGTACCTCTTATTCCTAGTCACTATGCTTATCATCCCTACATACCCCTGCATGGGGCAATTTTGTTGCACCTCATTGACTTGAAGGGATTTTTCCTGTGCATCATGGGCAGGTAGGGGGTCTATGAAACCTCCCATCTGTTGGTTGTTTGGCGCTACGAGGTTTTCCACTGCTAATGTCTTGTTGTCAATTAAGTCTTGCACCAAACCTTTAAACTTCCAACATGCATTAATATCATGTCCTTTCCATCTGTGGAACCTACAGTACAAGTCCTCCCTATACCCCTTAGGCTTTGGGGCATTTGGGTCTATGGTTTGAATCTCTGAAAAGTTGATCAAGTTCGTTGTTAAAAAAGTAGTCAAACAGGGAGTCCATGGACTTTGTGTAAGGTGTGAACTATGACCTAGGGTGATGCTACTTATTTTGTTCTTGCCTCTGGTTTTCTATGTCATAATTGTTAGGAGGCACCGCCTAATAGTTAGCCTTTTGGGGCTATGTTGTTTGTGTAGGCTTAGGGATGTTTATAGCAACCTGATTGACTGCAACGGGTTTTTGTTGCATGGTCCCTATTTTAGTGTTCTTAGACCATTCTTTCTTCTTAGGATTGGCAATTTTTCCATCCTATATCTTGATCTCCTCAATGATTCTGGCTTGCGCCAGAGCTTCCTCAAGAGTGGCAAATTGTTGCAGCTACAATAGCACGAAGATCGACCTCAAATAGATTTTTGAGAACATTTGGGTTAGGTCGGACATGGGAGGGAGGTAAGGTAGCTTTGAAAGCAACATCCTCCATCGGTTCCCATATGCCACCATGGTTTCTTCCTCATACTATCTGAGGCTAGCTAGGTCACTTAGTGACAAATTTTTCTTGGTGTTGAAGGCAAAGCTTTCGAGGAACACGTCCACTAGCTGATCCAAGTTACTGATGCTATGTTTTGGCAAGTGAGTAAACCAATCCGAGGTAGGGCCTGCAAATGTGGTTATAAATGTTATGAGCAATAAAGCATCGTTGTCTTGAATGCCAAAGCATTAGCTTAGGAACCTACTCACATGATCTTGGGCATCCTCCTCTCCTATAAAGAGTCCAACTAGGGTAGTTTAAAGTGTTTAGGGTATGGAGGTGCTAGCACTGACGGATGCATAGGGTGACTATGGAGTTGGCATAAAGTGGGCTTTTGGGGCCCAAAAGTCTTGGTCTCCATAGACTCTAAGTGCTTTAGCAGCGCTTTATATGCATCGAAAGATTTAATTTCTTCATCCTTAGTTTGCTTCCGTTGTGGGTTTGGGGGAACTTGAGGCCTATAGAGGGGTGGCCGGATAGCAGCCCCTCTGCCTTGATAGGGCATTTCAGCCCACTCTTCTCCTTGCTCGTACTCCTCATAAGCTTCTTGAGGAGTTTTTTGATGAGACCTATAACCATGGGTGGGTCCCTTTGGGGGGCACCCATAATTATTCCTGGTAGTGGCCTTCTGCTCAGGTCTAGGGGGTCTCGAAGGAAGCACTTGGTAAGGTCGTGGGGACCTGTCTCGCACCAAGAGGTTGCACCTCTCATACACTTCTACCTTATGCACGCGAGGGGTTGGGACCTTCTTAGGCATAGTGTTATGAAGCAATTCGACTGCTTGATGCTGAATGCGCTCTTTGTTAAGGCGATACAGATCCTCTAATTGTTGTTGATCTTGCCTGAGCTATGTGATTTGCGCTTGGCGGGTGGCATGTCTGGCAAATGCCAAGTTAATTTGTTTTGTCATCTCCTATTTAGGAAGCCTATATGCCTCTCCTACATGTCCATCTCTATCATGCTGATCTGAGACCCCTATGGGTTGCTTTCCTCTATCGAGGTTAGCGACATTCACCCGAGGCATTGGCCTCAATGGGTGATCTCAATAGATAGCAGGTGCAGAGGTGCATCACTCCCATGAGGTGTACTATTCTTGAGGAATGTGGTGGTCTTCCTCATACTCCATTTCATATATGTGAAGGGTATGGGGATAATTGTCTTGCCCTGCCTGGAGAACCCTGTGCTCTGAATTTTGTATAATGTTTCTAACAGTAATAAGGGGTAAAGGAGGGATGGTGAAACCATGTGGCCCCTTCGTATGGACCCTATGTTTCTCTAGCACTTCATCACTAGGCCACTCATAATGAGCATCTAAGGGAGGCCTACATTCTATGTTGAGTGCCACATGTAGGTTCTCCTCTTAAAAGGATCTATGTTGAGTGGGGGTGCCCCTCAAAGAGGTGCCTCTATAGTTCTATTCTTTGGTGGCATGATGTGGACTATCTTGTGGGTCAGGACACAAAGGCGGGATGACCAAGTCCTCAGGACTATATCGAAGGGGACTTGTCCCCCTTTGTGCACTCTCTACAACATCTACCTGTGATTGGGCTCGGCTACGAATGTACACCATGGTGATGCTTTCCTACAAGATGCATAGATTTTTATCTCTCTTTATGATTTTTGTGCTACACTAAACAAACGGAAAACACAAACAAAGCAATGATTATCTCGTTTAAAGATTAAAAATGTGCCCTAAATCTGGTTTAGTGTGTTTTGATTTTTTTTGTTTTGAAAGCTTTTGTAAAGAACGTATAAATGCAATATGATGTCTCTTATGACTCCCAAAAATTGTTGCCCCTTCGATATACCATTGCCAGACCGATATACCAACCTCTCTATATACCCGCCCTTACGTGAGGGAAACTATTGGTACATGAGATCAGATGGTACATGGAACATATGCGGTACAGAAGGGGAATCACTCTGTTTATGACACCTACCATAGAAGACTTATCCTCATGCATTGGGAATCACCCTAGCTACATTTGGTCAGCTTTCATCAGGATTTACATCTAGCAACAGTCACGATTGGGGTTATGTATGCAATATCTCAAGCCAAGGTGGTGATGAAATCCATCGTTTGTCTTGTTCAAGGGTTGGGGTTTTACGAACAACTCCTTGTTGTTTTAAATTACCACGTGGTGTGTGGGGTTCTTTTCAAGTTGCATAAATGACAGAAACAAGCATTCAAACTCTCCTATGCAAGCAAATAACTAGAGAAAAAAAAATAGAAAGTAGAAAATTGACAGAAGGTGTTTAAGACCCCTACCTCTTCTCTGCCCAAATCGGATGTCTTTGAACTTCTGCCCTAAAATTGCACAAAGAGCTATTCATCCTAGGGTGATATGAATGATAGATCTGTATTCATTTCAGGGTAGGACGAAGTCCTATTCATCCCTGGGTAAGATGAATTACAGCTCTGCACTCGTCATAGACTGAAATGAACAACAGTCCAGCATTTGAAAACTTGGTACCTATAAGCAAAAACAAGCAACTTTTACTAAGAAAGTTAATCTTAAAATAAAGGGACAGAGGTCCCACCGTGATCACCACTGAAAGCACAAGGATACAAAAACAAAAAGGAAGATGCCAAGTACGATGCTTTTTAAACCAAACTTAACACTAAAAGCATATATATTGAAAAATGCATAAAAAGAAAGGACATAGATGAATCGAAACAAGATAAAAGCAATATTTAATATGACCCTCTTTATTGATATGTTTTTAAAGTTGTGTTACAATACGTCTCCTTCCTTTTTATGGGATAGGAGCATCAAATATGTTTCTTATCACATCCATGGATAGCAATCCTTCTTCCGCGTGCCCACATGTAAGATGGGTGGACAAAAACATCACCGTCGCTTGTATATATTATTGTTGACTCCTTCTTCCTCCTCTAATTTCAAAGACCTAAATTCAAGAAAATATAAAATATTAGTAGCACCTGCAAATAGAATAGAACATGTATTTCCCAAGGCCTACTGTTAGTGTATGCATGAAAATATTAAATCGATAACCAAATAATATCAGAACGACCTGAAAATTTTATAGAAGCATGAATATGTTACCATAAAGCCACTAAAAAAATAACAGTCAGGAAATTCCTCACATATTTGTATTCGCACCAGGGCGGGACGAATAATCTTGTAACAAATTATTAGAAAGCACCCTCTTCAATGTCCTATCCAGAAAGATCCAAATGACCTAAAAAGTTGGTGTTAGCTAATTGGAGGTATTTTGGGATGACCCAGATGGTCATATTTCTCCAATTTTTCCTAGATCACCCAAAATCTGATGGCTCTATCTGCATGTTAGTAAAAGTAGGAAATAATAAAAGCATAACCAAAACTTGTCAGAATGAAGTGAAATTTAAAATACAAACTATTTAGATAACCTAGAATAATATGAAAAATAAAAATTATATAAATCTACCACATATTTCTATTCACTCTGGAGCGGGGCGTTTAGAACTGCGACAGTTTGGGGGGCGCCCGGGGCAGGACGCCCGCCGTTTGGGACTCTATTTCGGCACCCATCCACTTGGTATGGGTCCAAAACCTCTTATGGGATGTTTTAAAAAAAAAATTTGGGATATTGTGGCCAAATTTTTAGGTTTGGGCGTACATTTGCGCTTCCAATAACCACCCTATGACCTCCCTTCAACAAGATATCAAGGATGTGAAATGCAAGAAATCAAAAGGTATGTATGTGGATGTAAAATGGCAGCACTTCATTGATCAAAATGCTACCTCTCTCTATATATTTTGGGTGAGACTCACCAATTTATAAACCTAGGGTCTCTCTGTTTGAATGCGCATGCGAGGGCGCCACTGGAGTTGCATGTCCAATTTTGGGAAAAATATTATTCCCTGATTTAGAGTCTCTTTGCATGCGGCCTCCAAAAATCAAATACATGCATGACTGAAGTCTCTCTCCTTGATTTGAGGTCGTTCCTTGCAATTGCATGGCCTGAAGCTGCAGTTAACTGGTGGACCTATCGAGGTTTGAATTTTTTTTCCAATCAAACCTTCTATTCGCCTCACCCTGGGGTGAATGCTGATAATCGTCCCTAGGTGGGATGAACACAAGTTTGTATTCATTCCAGGGTAGGAGGAGTAGGGGGAAAGGTGCCAAAAAGGTGCCAAATTGACCCTTGACTTTCCAAATTGCTTTTAGGAGTGGTTATGACCAGTGTTTAACCTCTGAGGGTTGCCCTAGGGACTGTGTGTGTCAATGCGATCAATGCTAGTTGTCACATAATTGGATTGGTGTTGTTTTGGTGTCTACACTTAACTACTAATCCAAGATACTAAGATTATCGAATCTGTTTTGTGGAGTTCAACCCCAACATTTTATGTCAAGAAAAGTATGAAGTTTCTCCATATAATATTGTGACAACTTTCACACTCAAAGTGCATTGTAACATTGATCAAAAATAAAAATAAAGAAAACATTGTTTTGTTTATCTTTCAATCTTAAATTTCTAGTAGTTAGTTTCCAATTGCAATCAACTAACTCATATTCACATCTTGTGATTATGACTTCAAATTGAGTTTAATCATTCTCAACTAGAATTTTGTCTTTTTGCTTTTACCATCGGGTTCTCATGCACAATTTTTAATACCACATGCACCACTTTGCAACATATGTTTGTGCTTAAATAGTGCAAAGAACATATACTAGGTTACAACAAATAAAATGGTATTTTCAAGCATGGTAAAGGTTCAGGTTGAAGCTATCTCTGGGTGACCTATTGCTAATCAAAATAGTAATTTTCTAGAGTTCATTGTGGTTGATATGTTTAGCCCTAAAGGCCAAATTATAACAAGAATTAATTAAAGCGAATATTATTATAATTTGTTTTGTGTACTACAATATGCCAAATTTAGATATAACTAGAATTTAGTCTAAGAACATCTATAGTTCGATGATTGGTAGTTCTATGACTATGCTCATTCGATTGTATCAAAATTACTTTGATGGAGGATATCTTTATCTCCATTAAGCTAACTCTCAACTCACTTGAGCTTTATCATTCATTTCTTATTCATATAATGTTCCACTTCAATTCGTTTAGCCTAGAATATTAGCAATTAACAAGTTATCCATAATAATTTGATAACCTGAGTTCAATTAATCCTTTAGTGAATTTATTACCCTTGAGTCCTTTATTATTCTCTTTAGTCCCTATGTCAAGACCAACAAATCTTAGGAAATTTTTAACACTCTTATCAATATGACTAATGCATGAGTAAATTAAAAGTACCTTCATATGGTTTTCTTATAGATGAGTATCCAAGTAAGTCCAAGACTACACTTCATAGGAATCCAACATGGTCAGTGTCTATCCTGTGGATAGGAGTGGCCAACCCCTATAATGACCTGTAGGTAAGGTTTCTTTACCTTGCAATTGGGAATTCTCTCATCTATTTCAATGAAAATGCCCTTTTTCCTACTAGTTTAAATCAAACATTAAACTAGTCCATATGTTAGGTCTCTTTCAACCCGTACATTAGGTGTATGCCTTGAATATTAGCTTACTTTTCCTTAATGATAGAACAACAATTAGTGCAATTCTTAGCTATACCATATCAATAATAGTTATCTAAGGGGGTTATCACACAAACCCACATAGACTTATGAATGTATACCATTATAACTTATTTGATTTATTCAACTATAATCTCCACGAAATGAGATAACACTCATATTTTACCTCATGATTATTCTTGCAAGCAAGGTTATGTAATAAATTTTCCAACTGAATGCAACTAGACACAATACATTCCACATAATGTAATTTTATAAATCATCCACCATTAAAAGGAAGGAAATCCCATACTTTTCTAAGACTAAAAATCTTATTTTCATCTCATATAATTTTCCACAATGATATACCTTTGAAACAAACATTATTAATATCAAAATTTTCCAATCATACTCTTGCCATATAACAGGAAATAATATTTCCAAATGGGATTAATTTACGTACTCCCCAAGATTTATCAAATATATTATCTTCCTCAAATAATATCAGTGTTGCACTAATTCATGTAATGTTCAATTTATAGGTATGTTTATAGCCATAAAGCATAGAAAATTTTAGTAATTAACATGTTAATTAATGGTTTTAATCGATCATAGATCAGTGAGCAATACATAAGTTTGAACCAATCCTATGGTTCTTATTTGCCCATATATTTTGCTAACCCAGATCTAAAAAGAATCCACTAGTTAAACTGGGCTCTAATACCAACTGTAACAACCCCTGTTTTCACTACTCAACCGTTCAAATTTTATTTATTTATTTATTTTATTTTACAATCATGTCTCAACGATTCACCACAAGAGGAGAATATATTCATGATCTAGATGAATATATTTCAGAAGATAATTAAGTTCCATTTACCAATTAAATAAAGTCCCATACCTTTAGTTAATTGAATAACCAATTTGCCTTTTAATATAATTGTTAAGGCTTTAGATAGGTCTATTTCTAAACCAGTCATAGTTAATCATCATCTAAGTTACAATAACATGAATCAAAATAATACCTTAATTCATTACTCAAATTAACCATAGATTGATAATTAAACATAATCTTATTTTCTTATAAGATTATTCCATCTAACATTGCATGATTGCATAGCACATTTCATCATAAGAAATTAACATTTAAATAGCTTCTCATGGTAAACCAAATGCAACATCCATACATAGCATTGAAAGTAAATTATAACATTCATGTCAACATCATTTGCAAACCACAAAATATAGACACAACATATATCCTGGGAACCCTCACGGGGAATAAAAAAAGCCTCCAAAATATGTTTCTCCTCTCATTTCATAAACTAGGATATCATAGTTACAATTTAGAAGGCATCCCATGGATCCTTTCTAAAATAATAATACAATTAAGGAACCCACTATTCCTTTTTAGATCATGATGCAATTAAGGAAAACCCATTTCCTTTCTCTAAGTCATCAATCTAAAACTTAAGAATCTTACACATTCTTATATATGTTTATGAATGATCATTGGACACATATTAAGGAGAAATATCATCGACTACCAGAGGGAACCCCATAAATTCCCTCGAGAATGAATTCCCCATTCATTCTCCTCTTGGAAACATCCCTTTCCACCAATAGTATCTTTCTAGATTTATATTAAACATAAACCTATTTTCCTCCATATTTTCACAAGATTATAAAAATACTAATCAATAGTTGATTTACAATTCTCCAATATTTGACACAATTTCCTTACCAAAATTGGATCCATAATTTCCAATTTCATTCAAATGATTTTCCACCAAATTGATTCAAGAAATTAGTTTCTCAAAAGGTCTTTATTCATTCATTCTAACTTTATGTCATCCAATAGTTAGATTCTTTCCTTTTACTTTCCAAATAATCAAGTGGTTAATAACTCACTTGTCTTTATAAATTAAAATCCTTATTAATTTACAAAAACATCCTTTATAAATTAAATGCCTAATAATTTATAAAACATTCTTTATAAATCCAAACCCTATTATTTTATAAAGACATCCAAACCCTATTAACTTATAAAGACATCCAATAGGTTTATAAAAGGTAGGTTTATGTTTAAAAACAAATGGTCAATATAGCAATTGGATCACAACGATTCAATTCCAAATTTAACCAACGGCTAGATCCCCATAAACCAACAGTTAAATTCTAAATTTAATCAATGGCTATATTAGACTTAACGGTTAATCCACACATCTTTGGCACCTATTATCCATGCCCTAGCCCATGGCTAGTTTGACCACCTTCTGTGATCATTTCTTTATAAGGGCCTTCTCCTTTATAAACCTCTTCATATTTTCCACTTCTATTTATTGATAAAAGGAATGCAACTGCCAAACTTAGACTTAACGGTTAATCCACACATCTTTGGCACCTATTATCCATGCCCTAGCCCATGGCTAGTTTGACCACCTTCTGTGATCATTTCTTTATAAGGGCCTTCTCCTTTATAAACACCTTCAGATTTTCCACTTCTATTTATTGATAAAAGGAATGCAACTACCATACCTATGGTGGGTTTTGATTTGAACACATGGTGAGGATTTGGATTTGAACACCTGGTGAATTTCTCAGCAAACAGTGATCCATCCTAGGTTTTAGGATGAAATGCCACATGTCCTAACATCTCCAACTGATCCAAAACGAGGTCTATGACCATTGAGTGATGGTTGGGTTAAGGGCGAGTACTCCCTTTTAAGGTGTGAAGCACCTACCACATCATTTATGTGGGATTATGGTTTAAGAATTCAAATATAGCCTTCTCGTCTATGACTACCCGCGCATAGATTCGTGCTTCCAAACACTTCATTCAATGGTGACATTTCCCTACAACTCAATCTAAAACATCTACTAAATCTATGTGTGATTATAGAGGATTAGCTCGACTTGTAGTGACAACATCTATTAAATAAAATATTCACCCAATAGATCTAGGATAATCAAATAAATATGAAGGTTTCACAAACTTTAAGCAACATCCTACTCATCATCAAGAAAACATGACGCAGGAGGACATAATCCTGCTACTGATGATGTCCTGTTTGACATCCGAATATTAGGTTGAGTGTGGCTATGTCTTCCTGGACATTCACAACTATTTTAGGGAGCTTCATAGGCCTCCTAAATAATTCTCAAACTTTGAACAAATCCTTAAACGCTCATAGCTTTGGCAGATACAAAGTTTAATATAACAGATCCGTAGATTAGGCTCATTAGAGAGTTCATGATCGAAAAAGGGAGCGAATATCAAGCTTGCATTACCACATTACAATCAAATAAAACACAAAATTCCTATTTGTATATTTATTTAAACCTATCGAATGGTGACAGTAAAACCAATCAGAGAGAACTCGAGTGGATGTCATGTTAAATTTCGGTATCCTCATAGTGAATTTCCCATACTCCAGGCAAACCTACCAAACATTCCAGTCATGGTTTTCGATATTGGATCTCTTTATTATTCACTGTCGAGCTCGTGTATCCAACATGAGTACATGTAAGTGGTAGAGGTGGACATTTGAAACCATAAGGAACTCATACTGGTATTCTTGACACAGTCGGTGTTTAAGCATTGTTTTTAAACCGGTTTATCAAATCATTCCTTATTTCACAATTTAACAATAACATGAATTTCATGGCTGTACGTGAGCAATTTATACTCACTCTATATGGAATTAGATCAATATGAAGGCCTATAGTTAAACAATTGGTTTATTCCTCAAATTACCCACAGTGAATGTTCCATATTTACTGTGAGTTAACTTCATGTTACTATATAAGGAGTAATACCCGTCTATTAATCAACTGCCTAACTTGTGGTTATCAAAACTTTTACATCCGCTCAATGGAGTTCTCGTCGAGTCAACAATGGTAGACTAATTCACACCTTATCGGTCAATGGTGGTAGACTGACTACTAAGTCAGTAGGTTGTTTTGGAATTAGAACCTATACAAATATATTTGGCGAACAGTTGATTTATCCGATTCTTAAATCCACAATTTATATCATCAAATTACTATACTCTCTAAATGTTTTAGGGAGTTTTTAAATAAGACAGATAATGATATAGTGGTCATAAATGTTTATCAACTATACCCCTAAATAAATCTCATCGTGATCAAATTCAGTTGTGTACATTATATTCAAATAACTTAATGTTTGATTAAACCATAATACAGGAAAGATCTAACCTGATCTAACTCTCGAGAACTTTTAAGTGGTTTCTTCTTAGCCTTTCTTCTAGTCTTCCAAGATTACCTCTTTCTTCAACTAGGAAATATCTCAAGCCTTCTGGTTTCTAATCCACCAAGGTGGAGAGCATACTCCCTAGGCTTCCAAGACTTCCTAGCTCCCTTCTCTTCTCAAGAGGCTCTCTATTTATAGGAGAACTCCACCTCTCATGAGCCAACTAGTGGCCTATTAAAATATTATGCAAGAGGTGTTATTATATTAATCCCCCACCTTCCCATGTGATTGGAAATCAATTTATTCATTTATAATTTGGGGAAAAGTCCAAGATAGGTGGGTGCATACCCCTTCTTGTTTTTGTGTCCCTCTTATGGCCAACATCCTACATTCTTGACCATATTTTAAATTAGAGTAAATGATATGCATTTTCTTTCCACTAAATATATTATACTACAAGATGATTAAAATAATAATTCAACATTTAAATAATACTAGTTCGTAATTTGATCCAATCAAAATTGGACATCTAATTGCATTCATAATTAAATGCTTTTAAATCTAATATAACATAATTAGTTTAATTTCAAATCCAATTACTTTCTTCTAAAACCCTAAAAAATCCCTTAATTAGAGTTTTGTAGTAATATTTAGGGTTAACAACCCCTTAGATAGGTATTAATTTACCCATTTGACCAATTAATATACTTTGAAATGGTTTAAGGGAAACGAGCTGTGACAATCACACTTTTTCTTATTGATATTTTAATTGTTAAGGAATAGTCATAGGATATGATAGATACTACATGAATATCCCTTATGATGTTCATATGACCATTGAATCTTCTATGCACATCTCTTATTTATCTAGATTTCAATAGGGATACACACACACACACTACTTTTCATTACTTTATTCTTATCTATATTACATCTATTTATCGCATGCACACATACACTTTTGCTATACTTAATCAATCATATTTTTATGATCACTATACCCCTATTGAGTAACACTCCAATTTTTCTCATTAGCAAGCACTACATCCCTATCGGGTTACATTCTACTTTTGACTATTAGTAAGCACTATACCCCTATAGGATAGCTTCATGCACACCAATGAGCATTGCTCCACCATGAGCCACTTGGAAGCACACATCCTTACCGGGTATCACTCCATATTTAGTCACTAGTGAGCACACACCCATAATAGGTATCACTCCATATTTGGTCATTAGTGAACACAAACCCATAGCAGATATATCTCCACCCATTTGTTCTCTCTAATGAGAACTACACCCTAATAGGATTGCTCCAAGACCATTTTCAAATGCCACACCCATAGCAGATATCAAACCATATTTGTTCATTTGCAAGCATACATACTCACAAGGGTTCACTCCATTTTTTATCTTTGGTCACTCATATTTTACTTAGCTTTATGTTTGTTTTATCACACTGATCTATCTTGATATACACTGATTCAAATAGAATAATCTAAGAACCCTTTTATTTTATTTGAAATTTTGGTGGCTTTCTCCTTCTTCTAATCTTCTTCCATATTTTTCTCCACTATCCTCTAGCCATATAGTCATCATAAATTACTTAGGTTCATACATTCATCATGTATTTATTCATACATTTTTATCGTTTAACTCATCCATAGCTTTGCATTTATTCATCCAATCATGCATAATAAACACAATATATAACTAAGTAGAAAGGTATATATTGCTAAAAAATGAGAGTACAAATAAGTTAGTGTGTTGGTGTTCCACAATAAAAATCTAGGCACATTCAAGCATCTTCTAGCCTAGGGATTCATGCCACACTCAAAATTGGTATGTCATCTTGATCCTTGCCCTAAGTCTAAGAGCTAAACTCACCTACACCACTTGTTGGTGGTGGTCCTAGTGGTGTCATGTTCATAGATTATAAAATTATCGTCTGGTGATTGACTTCAAGATCATTGCATAGATGGTGGAACCACCCTTTGTTCCTTGTTTCAAAACTTTATTATCATTAACATAAATTATTCACCAATGTGCATAAGTAACATAGCATTCATACACAAATAATTATCCACAATAACAATCCATAAAATAGAGAGATAGATAATACCCTTAAGGTTGGAAAACAACAACAATAATCCTTAAGGAATTAATAACTCCATAAGATATCCCAATATGAGAGATCAACTCAAGGAGGGAAAAATCCCATAAGCCACTTCATGGGCAAAAATGATTACATATGATTGATCTCCTTGATGATTACAATGACAAATATCTATTCTTTATATATCCATATTATTATTCTACTTTGGGGGGACTACTACTAATATAATATTATATTATAATATAATATAATATTATAATACAATCAACCTTGGGTTATGTGTGGCCCATGCCAACCCTTATACAATATAATAATATATCCCCAAATATCTATTCCTAGGTACCCTGGTAGTATGTTAGCAACTAGTACCAATCTTGATCATTCATCCATCCAAGTGAAACACGTTGATGTTGGTATGTCATTTTGTTACTTGAGTATCCAAATCTGCTTTGTTGACTCCATGCTTCTACTGCTATATTTTGATATCTTGAATGATGGGTCCACTTGTTCCTTGATGTTGATGAACTACGCTAAAAAATAGGATCACTATGCTTTCTCTACCAAACATTGCCATAGTTGGTGCCCTTATGATTCCATGTAGAACCATAATATTGTTGCCTTAAGCCATACCTCCAAGAATATTGCCACTCATGGTGGTGTGGATGGTGATATGATGCAACCTTAACTTGGTGTTCTATCTTCTTTGACTTCTCAACATTTGGCTCCATTGTTTTAAATTATTCAACACATTGTTCTTTCATGTTCTCTTTGTTTGGTGTGTACTTGTGCTCTTCTATCAAAGCTTCCTTGGACTCTATTACTGTTGTTTCCATGGACTCATTTGATGCTACTTATTCCATGGAATATGTTGCTGCTACTGGATTCTTGGATTTTGTTTCAGGTTCTTCAATTTGTTTCTCTATAACCAATTCTTGATTTTCCTTGGATCCTTGCTCCTTAAACTGAGAAATATCCTACAACGTTATCTTCTTTTTCCTATACCAATACTTCATAAACTTTTTTTACACATTAATGTTAACAGTACCCAAAGAATATAACCAAGGATAATAAAGTACAATATCCTCATCATCCATTTGAATAGCACAAAAATCTGAATGTAAAATATATTTATCCATGGTGATATTCAAATATTAAAAAATTTGAACATTCTCACCCTTAAGATATATGCCCTTAATTTTTGTTGTTTAAACTTGCAACCTCTTAGCCAAGGAAATATTAATAAAGTTATATCTACTACTAGGTCAATGGAAATGATAACCTGTTCTTTTTTAATGCTTCTATGAACCTGCAAAATAGACTTTTTATATTCAAACAAATTCCTTTGTCCATTTTTTAATTTATCTTCTACCAAAGGTATGGTTTCCTCTGTCTGCATACTGACATCTTTTTTATCTTCTACCACTTCTTTAAAATTTGCTAGCTCTCTTTTTATTTCCTTTTGTTATTTTTGAAGCATATTTATTTCTTCTTCATATCCCTTTATGGTGACCTTCATACTAGCTATATTTTTATATGGGTCCCATCTACTCAAGAATGCATGCTCCATTTTTTCCCAAGTTAGTTCATCTTGATGGGCATGAGGAATTTTACAATACCAAAGAAGAGCTTCTCCTCTAAGACAACAAGAAAGACTACATTTCCAAAGAGGATAACAATGATACAAGGATTTAAAATTTTACCACCAATCCCTAACATCAATATCATATTCTCTAAAAAAGTTTTGGAGTTCCATAGTTGATGCCCTAATGCAAACTAGGGTTTTTTTTGACAATATATATCATGCCCTAATGCAAACTAGATTTTTATAGAAATAAACATATTCCCACTAAGTTGAAGCTAAAATTATATAGAGACAACTATATCTATAATTTTTCTTCCAAATAAAATAAATTACAACTAATTTGCCTACCTAAACAAAACAAATTTCATATTTCAAAAAAAATACGAATTGAAAATTTATCATTGCCCTTGTTCCAAATGACTAACTTTAGGAGGCTGTATCTTGATAAATACTACTCAGATTCCTTTGTATGACCACTCATTTTAAATCTCTTCAAATTCTGCACAAACTGATCCAAGAATCGTCTAAATAGGATAAACTTTCACAAAGATATGGCTCCTAAAATATGAGATATTTTTCTAGAAAAAAATTATAAAATTTGTCATTATCCTTGTTATATATGATTGACTTCAAAAGGTCATATCTCCCTTAATACTACTTGGATTCCTTCTTATGACTAGTCATTTGAAATCTCTTCAAATTTTGCACAAACTGATCCAAGAATCACCTAAATTAGATAAACTTTTACAAAGATATGACTCCTAAAATATGAGACTTTTTCCCAAAAAACAATTTTGCCCTAATTCTGCAATCCAAAAATAATAACCCCAACTTTGTCAATATCATTGCTCTGATACCACTTGTTATCATTATCAGAAATCATTCACCAATATGTAGAAAAATCATTCATCCACAAATAATTATCCACAATAACAACCCACAAAAGTGAGAGAGATAGATAATACCCTTTGGCAGGGAAACACCAATAATAATCCTTAAGGAAGAAATAACTCCACAATATATCCCAAGATGAGAGAGCCACTCAAGGAGGGTAAAGTCCTATAAACCACATCATGGGTAAAAATGATTACATATGATTGATATCCCTGATAATTACAATGACAAATATTTCTTCTTTATATATCCATCTTCTTATTCTACTTTGGGGAGTCTACTACTAATATAATATTATATTATAATACAATAAACCTTGGGTTATGTGTGGCCCATGCCAACCCTTATACAATATAATAATATATCCCCAAATATCTATTCCTAGGTACCCTAACATCCCTCTAGGATTGCCTAATTATCACGGCCTATTCCCTTGGATCCTTTCCCAAAGACTAGTAGTTAATTAGTGGGATGATTTATTGATAAAAAAAGGGGTATATATCCTAAATAATATTACAAAATTTCAATTATGTAATTTTATAAAATTTAGATAAGGATTTATTATCTTTCAAAACTAGGTAATTTAAAGTTATTTAATTAGAACCTTCGTGGATATATGAAATAGAAAATAACTTTTCACCAAAATTTACTACAAAGTAGTAAATTGGGTGTAAGTAACCTAATTATGTAACAATTAGGTACTCACCAAGTTTATCCAATTTTAATTGGATTAAAAAGAATTATGGACTTTTCAAACAACATATGAAATATTCTATGGTTTGAAAATATAATCTTATTTTCTACATGGCCTATTTTCATTAATGGAAAATAGATCGATATTTTTTATTTGTCACTATTAGTCCTAATTCTACAACTAACCTAATCTCTAATAATAGTGTTAGTTGGTAATGGTCTCTAGAAAACAAGGCCACCTACTCTTTGTAGACTCTTTTCTACTCTTTGAATTTCCCTCCACATGAGATAAAATATCTTATTTGAATAAAAGGTATCTTTTAATATTAAAATAATAATAACTTTATTTGGTTCATGAGAGGAGAAGTACTATAAATAGGATACCTCTTGGAAGAGAAGGGGGCAAGAAGTTTTGGGAGGCCTAGGGAATATGCTCTCCACCTTGGTGGATCAAAAACAAAAAGTCTTGGAAAGACTACCTAGTTTTTGGAAGAGGTAATCTTGAGAGGATGCTTTGAAGCTTGAGAAGGCAGCCATGGATAAAGGAAGAGGGAACATGTTTGGAAGGATGCCATCTCTAGAGATCCAAAGGAATGCGAGTAATGAGGATATGTCAAGTTTATTATTTCATACCCTATTTATTATGCATTAGACTTTATAATATATTCTCGATCAATCTATAGCCTGATTACGCTGATTACTCTATCAACACCTTAACATAATCATTAATAAATAGGCCTTTATTTATGAAAAGTTACAACCTCTATCCTTGATAGATAAGATAGGTTTTGGTATGATTTTATGGGGGCTTAAGATACTTATGAAGGAAAAGATCACATTAGATATACAATATTTAATTGACCTAGAAAGTCATTGATTTTAAGTTCAATAGATGATATTGAATTAGAAATCTCATTAGAGTTTTACCTTTGGGATTTAAGAAGGCAAATATAGACGGAGTCCTTGCGGCCACTATCAGGTTGTTAACAAACTTCAGCACAAAATAATATTTATCTTATGTTTCAATCGCGACCCAACTTATATGGGATTTCTTCTTCACCTAGTAAATTGAAACTCGAAATTATACCTTGTATAGACATTGTGGCTAGTTATATCCCTTGTTTATTGGCTAGGAAACATCCATTTTAGGAACATACCTCCTTTATAAGTTCAGCATCATGCAGGTTGTTATTATGGAGAGACTCTAGGAGTCCTGAGAGAGCTTGTTTTATGAGTTTCTATGCATCAAATATTGTTCCCTTACCCTTCACCCAGATAGTAGAGAATTTCGTAGCTTCCAATTCTCAAAAATAGTCGAGAAATATGTATAGTAAACAATGTATGAATGTTATAAATAAATTTTAGTAAGATGTTATTTTTTGATGTAATGAATATGTAATATTTTAGATCAAAATAACAATGCTTATTATTTGTTAATTACTATTCAATATGACATCAAGTTATGATGCAAGGAATGTGTGTTTACCTCTAACATGTTACTGATTTTAATAGATTATGAATATAACAATTATTTTTTGAATTGTTATTGATTAAATGAATTATGAACGATGTAATCAGCAAGAGTAGTATTTGATTGCAGAATTGGTTATCTCATGAGTATTTTATTTAGTAAATAATCTCAAAAATTATAACGTAATGGGTTCTATAATTTAATGGTTAAATTTAAATATGTTGTGCTAATCACTTCCTAAACACTCATGGACGATTTAACCAAAAATACTATAATAATAAAATGATAACTAAACTTGAAGTAATTCGAGTTGGAGCTCGGAGTGGATTGGAGCCTGCAAAATACAATTTGGACTTGAATTGTAATTCAATTCAGGCCTTACATTCTAAGTTGGTGCTCGAATGTATATGGGGAGTATGTTGTCCCATGATGGTAAAAAAATATCTTTTTGTAATGAACTTAATTGATTCATTTATATAAAAAAAATAGATGCCTAAAAGAATAGGTGATCAAATAAATCTCGAGAGGTATAAGGAAATATAATCATGCTTAATATGTTTATTCCAAGGATTGTGTAAGTTTGATCATGTGTAGTTATTTTGTTATCTTAGTGGCCCATAAAGGAGATGTGGGTAGGAACTAATATTTATTATTAACTGTTGGTGTGGTTACTTCATCTATGATGGTTTTCCATTGATGTGGTTCTCCATATTTAAGGAATTCATTAACATACTAGTCTTGGTAGATAGTATGGTGATGGGCTATTTACTTTGGTGAGGTATGAAAACCTAATGCTTTGGTGAGCATTATCATACTTTGGTGGAATGAGGGTTTTGTATAAGCTGATCACTTCTTCTGAAGAGTGAATCTTATCAAGTTTTAATATCTCTTGATGATGATTACCTTGATAACTTACAATCCAGTTAGAATGATTCTATATTAGATTATATAAATGTCTCACTCCTTGGAAGATAAATAAATGATAAAAAAATGTCGATGAGTAGTAGTAATAACTAGGGTTGTTACACTAATGGTACATGGTCTGGTAGAATACCTCTCATAGTGTGGCTAAATAGAGCTCCTCCTAGACCCTTTTTATCTCGTATTATAGTACTCTAATGGTCTAGTCCTATTGGCCACTAGTTATGATGACCATCCCCTCTAACAAGACCTATTGTTGCTCCTACTCTAGTCGGGTCGCCTCCCTCCTAAGGTGCTCCACCTCAACCCTTATTGCATACCTATCCACTACTTCCATGTCCCACTCCATAATGGATCAATATCACTCTATGATGATGTAACCTATCGCACCATGCAACCTCTCTATCCTCTTAGCCTTCTCCTCTTAGATATCTATTTCTACATACAAGTCATATTAGCTCACATTACCTCCATATCCCTAGCTAGTTCATCTTGAATCATCATATTGTTAGGTCTCACGACTACTAATTTAGGAGGAACTATTGTCATCCCACAACCATATCACTATAGCCATGGAGACAACTCCTAGTATCCACACTCCTACTATGCTTGAGATAGTGATGATCATCCTACTGACCATCACCATATCCACACAAACATCCACCCACACCTATATTAGATAATTTATTCCTCTCTAATGTTTCTCAGTCATACATTAGATGGTATACTAAAGTGCGAGCGACATGCCCGAAACTATGATCTACCACCTCTACATTAGCATGTATGGTGATACCCTTGAGGGAATTATGATCCTATACCATCTCTTGTAACTAAAGGCCACCATGATGTTTTAAACTCATGGATTTATATATAAATGATTATTCAGGTTCCACTATATAAACATCATCACATAAATATCTCCTCTAACCCTTGATGGATCCCTTTGTATCTACTTAAACCAGTAGTCCCCTAGGTTTGTCACCTTCTACAAGATGTCCAACTGTGTCTATACCTAATAAAATTGAAAGAGCTTTAGCTCATCCTAATATATAGTTACCCACCTAATCCTCTACATCCAAGATATCCCATAACCATCGTCTATCCACCTAGGGTGTTGACGCAGTGGTTGCTAAATTACATGTACCTAATGATAGGATATTAGCATATGTCCTTTGTACATGCTCAATGAGTTGATCTCATCTAAAATTTTCTAATCTCTCTGGTTTGGGTAATGGCCTTGGTAGTGCATGTAGTATATATATGGCTACGTGCTCCTAGCACCATACTTGGAGTAATATGGTACATACAATATTACTTTGTTTCTTGTACATGGAATTGTATAATATCTTGTACAATTTGGCCATAACATAGGGCTCCATATGAATCTAACTTGTTGATACTATATGTCTATATAACACCTTCCAATACCCATGGTAAGTTTCACCTACTAGTGTGACATATAATAATCCCAACCACTACCCCATAGAGTACAACCATAAGTGCATAAAATCCATACCACTCTGGCATCTCATCAACAAGCAGACCACTCTAGTGAATCTCATGTGTTGGATCCCTTGATAGTATTTATAATGATGCATAAAGAAATTGCACTCTATCCAATTCTCTCTTCCTAATAGGTATCCTTGGGATGAACCACATGTCCCCTAGTGTTATGGTCATATCACCCATAGTTAGTTAGAATGTAGAATACATTGGATACCCTCTCTATGAAATTTATCAAAAGTGCCCTATTTACCTCAATGTGAGGCATCTATACCAAATGTAGTAGCCCCACAACCCATAGAACATACCTATATACTATTGTGAGCTACCTCACAACATCCTGTAGGATGATTGGTCCCCATTCCATGCTCTTGAGCACATGTAGCTACAAAAATAAAATTAATAAAATATCATTAGTTGCATGATGTAATAGAATTAATCAAAATAATAAATCCAAAAATACTAATATTGTATGAATTATTCCCCCCTTCTCTCTCTCTCTTTCTTGATTTTCTTCTACAATTGTATTCCCTATTCTCATACCATATGAAATAAAAAATATGTGCCCTATAATTCTAGGGCATGAATTCATGAATCACTGGTCAATTTTAGCTAACTACAAATTTGTTATTTTTCAAATCGTCGATTTAATTTATGGTTGACCGTCTAAATTTGCATAAATCTTCTCATGACAAATTTTGGTAAAAACTTTAGAAAATCATAAAAATGCTTAAAAATTCAATCTAATCTAATCTAACCTAGTCTAGAAGGTATGTTTTGAGATGTACCCATCCTTTGTATACTATTGTGTTGAAATATCCCCTTGTTATGGCTCCATGATGCATTAGAAATATCATTTCACTTTCTCTCTAGAGTTGTTCTTCTCCTTCTTATGATTAAAAATCAAATGATTTTCATCCTCCGCTTCCTTTTATCCCTCCATTTATCTCTCATATTTTTCTTATTTTTCTTTTTTCTTCTCCATTATTCTTTGTCTACCATTTCAAGTTTCTTCAGGAATTTAATATTTAAAAAAAAAATTAATGTGGAACCTTAGATTTTGTGGCATTGATATCATAATTACCTCATAAGGAATTTAAAATTAATAAAGTGTTTGGAATGGCATCATTTTTATACCATCCCTCCACCTAAACCTACTACCCCTTTTAGTGTTTATTGTTTCTAGCCCATATGTGTCTACAACTTTCTTTGAAATATTTTTATTCCATAAATGTATCAAAGAGGTAAAAAAGCATATACACAAAAAATTAACCTAGACAAATGAGTTAATTTCTCCTTAAATGCCTAGGAATCCACTCAAATTTACTGAGTGTAATTTTTGAGCTTCCCATCCCATAGTTTATGCTTCTTTCAAAGCCTTGATGAATTCATGGTTATCCAAGACTGACCACAAATTTAGTTAGACCACCTTATTTCCATATGATCTCCGATGGTCATATTTCATGGATTTGTGTTCATTATATATTGACCATGCATTTGGCACTTTAGGGTTTCATCCTCAAAAACCCTAACCATCACGTTGCCATTTTACTTTTTTGACCCAAAACCTAGTTTCTTGTATTTTATTTTCTTCCTTCCTTACCCTTAAACCCTCTATAAATAGAGGTATTGAGGTCCTTTCTAAGTCTATCTTCAAATTTTAGTGCTCTATTTGCAAGCTCCTATCATCTTCTATCCACGATATTCTATCTTTTATTTTTCTTCCTTTTACCTTCTTGTGTGGTCTTTGATTAACTACATTGGTGAGCAAGTGGGAGAGTTATGATCATGGATTGGATTCAATAGATATCTTTAGTCTATCAATAGAAATGGATATAGAATCACATCTTTGGTTGTTACCTTTAACCCTCCATTACTCTTTCTTTTTTACTTTTTGCTATAGTTAGTCGTTTGTAGTTATTTTGCATTATTCCATTGCTTTTTTCTATTTTTTAATAGATTAATTTTAATTTATACATTACATATCTAGGATCACAATTGTATATTTATTTTGCAATATATTACATTTAAATTTATTTTGTATATTATGTTTACATTAGACTATATTTAAAATCATTCTTTTGCATTAGGTTATATTTAGATTCATTTTGCACACACCTATTGTATATTTAGATTAGTACTTAGATCATCTATTCTACATATTTATATTTACATTCTCTTACACTTAGAATATTTGCATTTTTATTTGTATTTGGTTCCATTTTAGATTAGTTGCACTCTTTTTTAGTTCCATCATATCATTTTGCATTGTTGTTTTGCATTTTGCTATACTTAGGGTACCTTTACTTTACATTGCATATTTCTATTAGACTGCATTTAACTTTTTTAGATTACATTTAGTTATTTATGTTTTTTTTCTTTTTTTCCCTCTTTATTGTTAGTGTGTCATTTGTTTCCTTTTAAATTACATCTATATTTTCTTCTTTCATTTCTCTTCTTCATATCGTAAATTTGTAGTCTATCTATATAGGGCACACATTTGATAAACTTGGTGAAACACTTTTATTTCACCTTTATTTCTCTATCATGAATTTTTGTTCACCCAATACAGGGTGTAAATTTGGTGAATGCATTGCAAAAGGTATCTTCTATGTTCTATTTTTATTTTTCTTCTGCTATCATGAATTCATGGTCACCCATTGCAGGACACAAATTTTATTGCAATAGATTTAGGGATAAGCCTTTACTTTCCTTATTATTTTTTTGTGCTTATTGCATTGCTTTATTTTATTCTACATACTGTTAAAAACCTATATTCTTTGTTGAATGTTGTTTGTTAAATATCCAAAAGATCAATACTCTTTTCTTACACATGGCCAATTGAGAGGACCAAGGGGGCTTAACTTCTATGCCTACAAGATTAGCCTTCATAGTGGCTTAAGCATACCCTAAAAAACTACCCCCTTTTTTTCCAAGTTTTTCTCTTTGTTTGTAGGTTTACTCGAATTCATGGTCGTTGTTTCTAAGGTGTAAAATTGGATTCGTAGTTTTAGGTTTCAAGGCATGAATTCAATGCAGAAATGAACATTGAGGCAAGTAGGTGTTCTATTTAATCTATTACGTTTTTTTTTGTGTGTTTTTATTCTTATATAACTATTAAAGTAGAATAAAAATTAATTCACATTTAGGAGATTAAAAAACTAAATTTATTTTAGTTCAATTTAGATTTTAAGAAAAAATGTTTTATTTTAGATTTTAGGCATTGAATAAAAATTTTGCATGTAGTTTGCATAATAGACTAACTTGTATGTGCATTATCTCTTGAACCCTTGCTTAAAATAAAAGTAAAATTTATTTTCTTATATCCTAGGAGTAGTGTGCATGTAAAAATAAGAATCATTCCAGGGTAGTCTTTTGTTTGCCTACATTTTTGTTTTCTTGCATATTTTTATAGCATTTCATTTAGTTATTACTTTTTTAGACCTATTTTGAGACTATACATAGTTTTATTCAAAGTAAAACATCAAACCCTCCTATACCAAACTTGGATTGAGTCCTAAAAACATTTTTGGTGAACTTTTGAATCCCTGAATCCCCCAATTTTAGAGGAACATAGTCTCGTGGTTACATCGGCTCCTACAAAATCTGTCAAGAATTTTATATGTAGGTTATTTTTCCCCTCTACGATGATCAACTAAAATATATTTATTTCTTTTTAAATACTTCTAAAGTAACAAACTCTAACCTTTTATACCATGTTTACCATGTTACATGAATTGTAAAAAGAAGGATGGTAAATATTAGTTAGTTTTGGTATTGAGAGATGTTTGCATATATTGAAATCTAACATTTTACATTTGTAAAATTAGTGACTTTAATCATGAATATGGTAGGCTAATATCAATGTTATTTAATAAATGATACTATTGTTAAATATTCAAAATTGATTTCTACTAAATTTTATTTATTTATTAAAAGAGGGTTTTGAAAGAGTTTCCATTTCCTTTTCACATCAACTTAGTCACATTTAGCTATTTGGTTCCACCAATATTTGACCCTTGGTGTAGGCCACATAAACTATTTATCCCAACCATTGAACCAAGCATCCATTGACATTTCTACGTAATTTTTAACCTATATGGAATGGCATATATTTTAAAGTCTAGATATTACATTCTAAAGTTCTTTAATGAATAATCACCCATGAAGTATAAACAAGTATTCATTTATAGTAATTTGGTTTATTTCCTAAATCTAAATTATATCCCCTATAAATGTATCTTGTCGATTTTAATATCATTGAACATGCTTGATGATTCAACTAAGTAGATGTATTGATTAGAACAAATAAAAACCCATTTATCCTAAAATTCAATAGGATCAAGAAAATATTTGTAGCTAATTGAGAATGCTCAGTTGATAGTGTAAAATTTGGCACAAGTGTGTTTTATAGAATGAAAACATATTGAGTTTAATTTCTACTTTTTATTCTTATGAGGATCTATGGTCCAAACTCAAAATTTGGATGAAAATATAGCTAGTGAAATATTTTGAATAAGACTAACCATTGATTGCCATGTGATGTCATTGTTGCATATTTCATTTTATGACTAGAGTAATCTTGATTTTTTAATTTATAGGAAATAATAGTAGATGATAGTTGTAAAAAATAAAAAATTAGATAATATAAATGGAGTATTGCAATAATTGAATTTCATAATTCATAACAGAGGTAAGATTGTGTATGAATACTCTTTTATTTCTAGGTCATTGGACTCAAGAGGTGATCCCTAATTTCCAAATCCATGGATTATGGTAAAATAATAATTGTAAGAAATTATAAATGAAAAGCATGTGTTCTAATAATATATAGTAATATATGGTACCTTCCTATTGGTGCACTACATTATGTATAAAATTTTATGGCTATAGTCTCCCATTGTGTCATTAGATGTAAATTTTGATATGATATTCAATAACCTACATTACTTAATGATAAATAGGAATTAAATAAGAAGTTTTGATTGCACATAATTTATTAGGTGAGATACTTATATCCAATAAAGGGATCTAATTGAAAGAGTGATTTAAGATAAATGGCTTAAGTGCCAATGACATTATTTCATTAAGATTAATTATAACATGGCAATAGGAAATATGTATATTTCAATCAAGATACAAACCATGGGGATTATATGTTGCATTTGAATGGTGTAATATATTATAACAAATTCACTCAATTGAAAACCTATGATACATAATATTCATGAATGGTAGTTAAAAGAGATTAATTTACTTGAAAAAATCAATGATTATGCCATCATGACATTTTATGCTATTCATGAACTTGATGTTGGATGTAATTTTCAATGTTTTTTTATGTTATATCTATTATTTTACCTAGAAAATAAAATGCTATTGAGAAACGAAAAACCTAGTATGCCAATGGAAACTAGGTGTTTGAATAGATCATCAACTATAGGATCAAATTCAATAGTTAATCTAAGTCCTACACTCAAACTAAAGTGCGACCATCAAATTAAGTGTTATTATGCTAGTAAGACCAAATAAATGATGTCATGTGGTATAATATCTAAATAAATCACTTTTGAAGTAAATATAATGACATTTTTACAACCCATAAATGATGTGACAAAAGGAAAACAATATTCCCATCAAGTTTAACATATATATGGTGATTCATAGAAATAAAATAAATGAACATTAGTTTTCATTCTTCAATTCTAAATTATCATTTTACATAGGTAATGATATTATTACAAATTCTTGTGGCTACTATCCTAAAGTAATAACATTATAGATTATAGTGAATGTTACATGCTCAAGTGCCATAAAATAGATGATTGTGCAAACTTCAATTATGATATTTTAATTCCCTTCTGACAATAAAATGTAAATCATGAATTAATGTTACTTTGCATGCTATTTTCTTATAAGAATTGTTTGGTTAATCCTAAATGGTTTATAATAAGGCATGTGTTAGAATTAAAGCATAACATACGTGCAATAAAATACTGAAATAAAACATAGAAGAAAATAACACAACACACAATAGACACAGATTTACATGGTTCACCCAATGTGGGCTACGCCCACGAAGAAAAATATCCAGGTTTTATATTCCATCTAAAAAATCCCTCTATACACAACCGTGCACTAAACATTATATATTAGTCGCCATACAACATCCTCTTATAAAAGTACATTACAAATTTAGGATAAAAACTCACCTAAAATCTACCGTCCAATCTATGTGCTAAAAACAAATTATTTAAATTTATATAGAATAAAAATCATCTAATGGGGGGGGCTCCAAAATATATCACCACCCCCCTGGATCCCCCATGGTGACAATAGTATGGGAGATAATTCCCCCCTACACCCCCCTCTTTTGCGTAGTGGGTCCAAGTGCGGTTGAAATAAACGTCTATGAATTAATCATGCTCCAAAATAAACAATCTCCCACTTGGAGACTGACCACGGTAAATCCACTGCTACTGCACTTGTTGGACTATGCTTCAACTTTGGGTCTGGAATTTTTCTCATCTTTTACTGTCATGCTTTAAGACCCACTGAAATTGAGCAAGAACTCAGTTTCTCCTTGGTTATTGCCTTTGTGAACATTTCTATAGGATTATAGCTAGTGTGTATCTTCTCCAATTTTAACTATCCATATTCTAATACTAAGTGTACAAAATGGTACTTGGTATGTATGTGTTTAGTCTTGTAGTGGAAAGCTGAATTCTTTGCAAGATGAATGACACTCTAACTATCACTATATAATGTGCTATTCTCCTGCTTATTTCCCAACTCCTCCATAAACATTTGTAACCAAATCATCTCCTTACTAGCCTATGTAACAACAACATACTATGCTTCTATTGATGACAATGCAACATACTTTTGTAATTTTAAAATATAGCTTACTGCAATTTCACCTACAATAAAAACATACCCTATGGTACTCCTACTGTATATATCACCTGCCATATCTGAATCTAAATATCTCTGTAAAGTAGTATTAGATCCTCCAAAGCATAATGCATGAGAATCCACTTCACTACCTTACAATGCTTTCTTCCTAGATTACTCATAAACCTGCTGATAACTCTCACTACATGTGCAATATCTAGCCTTGTGCACACCATCGCATACATAAAACTACCAACCACTTATGAATAAGGAACCTTGGACATGTAGTTCATCTCCTTATGTGTCTTAGGGCACATCTCTTTGGTCATTTTGAAATGATTTTCTGAAGGTGTGCTGACAAGTTTTGCATCCTACATATTGAATATTTCCAACACCTTCTCATTGTACTCACTTTGAGATAATTTTTATTTATGATTTTTCTTATCTCTTGTTATTCTCATACCAAGGATTTTCTTTGTAGCACCCAAATACTTCATTGCAAATGACTCTACCAATTTTTTTTTAGTATAATTATGTCTTGCATGTTAGAACCTACAACAAGCATGTCATCTACATAAAATAACAGGATAATATAGTTACCATATTTCAATTTCTTAAAATAAATATAGTTGTCATAATAACATCTACTATAATCTTAACCTAACATAAACCTATCAAATTTCATATACCACAACCTTAGAGTTTTTGCTTCAGGCCATATAGGCTCTTTTTCAACTTGCATACTAGTTCCTCCTTTCCTTTGACCTCATACCCTTGTGGTTTCTACACATAATATCTTCCTCAAAATACCCATTGAGAAAATGTTTTTTTACATCTAACTATTCAAGATGTAAATCCTCTACAACCACTAAGCCTAAAATAGTTCTAATTGAATTCATTTTAACAATTGGAGAAAATATTTCATCATAACAAATACATTTCTTTTGTGCAAACCCCTTTACAACCATTCTAGCCTTATACCTCTTTTTACCTCCATATTATTATTTCACCTTGTAAATTTATTTATTCTACAATGCTCTTTTTCTTGTAGATAACTAAACTAGATCCTAAGTCTGATTATTTATTAAGGAGTACATCTCCTCTTTCATGCCTTGCTCCCACTTCTTCTTGGTTTCTACCTGCATTTCTTCCTCATATATTTTTGGTTCACCAGATTCAGACAATAATACATAATATAATGAACGAGAGTAACTTATAGGAGGTCTACTTATCTTGGTAGATTTTCTAACAATAGTTGTAGGAGTTTGAGCTGCTAGATTTTGTTGCTATTATTGATTTTCTAGCATCTTTGGAGTTTAAATTTCATCAAACACTGTGTATTTTGTGTTTACCTTTTTCTATTTATTTTCTTGTAATTGATCCTTATACATGACCTTCACATTGAATATTTTTTTTGAAAATTTTGAAAAAACTTGTATTAAAACAAAAATCAATTACAATATGGGAAGAGACTCTTCCCAACCGAATTCAAAGAGAACACAAGCTTACAATAGAAGAAGAAGACTTGCAATGGAGCCAAATCTCCTAAATCAATAACTAGCTAGCAGGGGATCGGCATGGACAGATGATGCAACTTGTCACGAAAACGTGACATGTCGCGATATCGCGACACCTTTTCTCCTTTGGCCGTGAAAAAGCAACATGTCACGATATCGCGACACCTTTTCTCTCTTGGCCACGAAAAAGCAACATGTCGCGATATCGCGACACCTTTTCTCCGATGGCCATGAAAAAGCAACATGTCGCGATATCGCGACAACTTTCCTCCAGCGACCGCGATGGCGCAACATGTCGCGATATCATGACAACTTTCCACCAATGACCGTGATGACACAACATGTCACGAAATCATGACAACTTTCCTCCAGCGACCGCGACGATGCAACATGTCGCGATATCATGACAACTTTCCTCCAGCAAGCTACGACGATGCAACATGTCATGATATCATGACAACTTTCCTCCAAAGGCTACGACGATGAAACATGTCATGATATCACGACAACTTTCCTCCAACGACCATGACGACGCAACATGTCACGAAATCGTGACAACTTTCCTCCAATGACCGTGATGGCACAACATGTCATGATATCATGACAACTTTCCTCTAGTGATCATGACAACTTTCCTCCAGCAACCACGATGGCACAACATGTCATGATATCATGACAACTTTCCACCAGCGACCATGATAGCGCAACATGTCACGAAATCGTGACAACTTTCCAACGGTGCAACATGTCACGATATCGTGACAACTTTCCACCAACGACCATGATGGCACAACATGTCACGATATCATGACAACTTTCCTCCAGTGATCGCGATGGTGCAACACGTCGCGATATCGTGACAACTTTCCTCCAGTGGCCGCGACGGTGCAACATGTCGCGATATCGTGACAACTTTCCTCCAGTGGCCGTGACGGCGCAACATGTCGCGATATCGCGACAACTTTCCTCCAATGACCGCGATGGTGCAACATGTCATGATATCGTGACAACTTTCCTCAAGAGACCGCGACGGCGCAACATGTCGCGATATCGCGACAACTTTCCTCCAGAGACCGTGACGGCGCAACATGTCACGATATCGCGACAACTTCCCTCCCTTTGCTTTTTCTTTGATCATTTGTTCAAGGACCTTTCCAGACCTAGCTTGATCACCTCATCCTCAATAGCCATGTCACTATGAAGCTGAACCCCTGCCTCCTTCTCAAGACCCATCTTAGCCAAGAAGTCGGCCACGTTGTTTAAATCTTGACTCACATAAACTGGAATCACATCATCTAATTCCTTCCATAATTCCTTAATTTGAGTGACAAGAATCCTCAACCTCCATGCTTTCAAAGCAAAGTTTCTCATGCAATCAAGAGCTCCAACCATTATTTGAGAGTCTGATTCAATAATGATCCTCCTGTGGCCCTGTTTCACTGCCCAAATAGAAGCGGATTTGATAGCTATGGCTTCTGCTTCATTGTTTGTGGCTCTTCCCAAGCCTTGTAGTTCCCAATATAGCACTGATCCATCATGATTCTGGCAAACCACTCCAATTTCGGCACTACCCGGATTGCCCTTTGTAGCTCCATCAGTATTAATTTTAATCCAGCCTTCTGGTGGTGGTTTCCAACTAGCTCTGTCCTGTCCCTCTTGCTCTTCAACTCCCTCTTCCATTGGCCCAGTAACAACCTGAGTTTCCTCTATAGCATAGACAACAACAGTTTCTGTAACTTTGCTCCAGATGATCTGCCAAACTCCATCTAACGAGGAAAAAATTTCTCTAAAAATTCTCGCATTTCTCTCCAACCACACTTGCCACCAAATGAAGTTTAGTCCAAGCTCCCAACCAATTCGAAGAGCTTTAGATTTAAATCTACCACTCTTCCATGTTTTCCAGATATTAGTCCGATTCAAGTCACCATTAACTTGAATTTTATAGCAAGAAAGCCAACGCTTCCAAATCTGACGCGTGAAAGGGCACTCAAACATCAGGTGATCAGCTGTTTCCTCGTTCTTGTAGCATAAAACACATTGAGATGGACCGATGATTCCTCTACATCTGAGATTGTCAAAAGAGAGAATTCCATTGTGCATAAACTGCCAGGCAAAAAAGTTTACTTTCGGCCAGCCCTTGGAGTGCCAAATATTTTTCCAATCCTCAACCGAGAATGAATGGGGGGGAGGCTCTGGGAGGATCTTCTCATATCCGTCCTTCACTGTATAGACACCAAGGCTCCCATAGCCCCAAGCTAATTCATCCTCCTCGTCTCTACCTGTGAGAAATATTTCTGACAAGATTTTAGTCATGATGGGTGCCAACTCCGGAGGGATTGAAATTGGCCACTCCTCCAGCTTCTTAAACTTCTTAAACTTATACTCCCCCAGCTGACTAGTGATGAAATAACTGTCAATGTGAACCCATCCTTTGGTTTCTATGGCAGTTTTTATTGGTTGCAATTCAAGAAATTCAACAATGATGGGTGGGTACTGATCCCAAGAGTCTGTCCAGAAACGAGCCTTCTCCCCTCTCCCCACTTTCCAAAACAATCGATCTTTAACCACCTGAGATCCTATCTTGAGAGCCTGCCACACTAGGGATCCAGGGCCATCCAAAGGGAAATGGCCCACCTCATTGGGGTTAACATGACCCAAATATTTACTAGTTAGGATTCTACTGAATAAGGAGGTTGGTTGGGAAATCCACCTCCAGTACAGCTTTCCAACCCAAAGCTTTATTATTGAACTTGGATCTTCTCAGTCCCAGCCCTCCTTTTACCTTGGGCTGGGTAACTTTATCCCAACCAACTAAGGCCCATTTCCTCTCTCCTTTTACTCCTTCCCATAAAAATATTCTAGCCATATTGTCCAGCTCTTTCCATATCGTATGTGGGGCAGCCAGGATAGAGAATTTGTAAATTGGCATGGCCTGAATGACTGACTGTAAAAAAGTTAATCTACCCCCATAGCTTAACCATTTGTGAGACCAATGATTCATTCTATCTTTGATACCATCCAAAAGATCCTTCCAGATATCCATTTTTAGTTTTTTGAAATGCAAAGGAACCCCCAAGTAAACCACTCGGAAGAGAAGTCCTTGTGAATCCCAAGATCTCTAGAACTCTTACTGGAGCCTTTGATCAAGATTGAGAAAGACCACTTTGGATTTTTTATCATTGATGACTTGGTTTGAAGCCCTAAGGTAGACATTAAGAGTATCTCTGATCACTCTTGCTTCCCTGAAGCTGGCCACTCCAACCAATCCTGTATCATCCACAAACTGTAAGTGAGTCAAAAATTCCTCACCCACCTTGATACCTGTTAGCAAACCTTGATGTCTTCTCCTCAAGAAAAGTCTACCTAATCCTTCAGCCAAAATGAGGAAAATATAGGGAGAGCAAGGATCCCCTTGACGAAGACCTCGAGAGGCTCCAAAAGGTTGCGAGGGAAGACCCTTGATTAACACTGAATAAGACGACGTAGATACACAACTCATGACCCAATCTATCCAGTCCTGAGAAAAACCAAAGGCTGCCATCATCTTTGACAAGAAACTCCACTCCACCCTATCATAAGCCTTTGACATATCTAATTTAATGAACATTCCTTTATTACCAGATTTTTGCATTGTATGGATTGCCTCCTGAGCAAGAACCACCCCATCCAAGATCTGCCTACCCTCTACAAAACCCCCTTGCTCCGAGGAGATAATGTTATGTAAAAGAGGTTTTAGCCGTTCAGCCATTACCTTTGTGATTATTTTATAAATCACATTGCATAAGGCAATAGGTCTATAATCTGAAATATGAACCCCCTCCTCCCCTTTTGGAATTAAAGTGATGAAGGTATGATTTAATGCCTTAAGCATTCTTTTATTACCTCTGGACTCCTCTACGACAACCAAAACATCCTCATCCAAAGTATCCCAAAAGGCCTAAAAAACTCAATTGGAAAGCCATCTCGGTCCTGGAGTTTTGTCGGTACTCATTCCAAAGACCACATTCTTCAGTTCTTCTCTACCAATGGGTTTAAGAAGGGCCTGATTTTCTTCTTCAGAGATAACAGAGGGTATGACATCAATAACTTCATTTTGAGCCTCTACATCTTGCTCCATACTTTCCTTAAAAAGTTTAGAAAAATAATCCATTGAATGGGAATGCATACCAGGAAGAGTATCAAAGGAATGTCCATTCTCATCTTGAAGAGCTTCCATGTTATTCATCTCGTCTCCTAGCACAGAGCCGACCGATGGAAAAATTTGGTATTTCTATCACCTTCCAATAACCAAGTGGTTCTTGCTCTCTGTTTCCAGTAGGTCTCCTCTTGGTTATCAATGTCCTCAACCGCTTTACGCAAGGCATCATCCTCGGCTTTGAGCTGCTCTGTAATTGTTCCTTCCCTAAAGTGTTTTTGAACCTCATCCCATCCGGCCACCAAAGGAGCTCTTTGGAGCTGGAAGTCTGTCTTGTTAGCTTGCCTCCATTGTTTCTAGTTGAGCTTTGACATAATGAAGTTGTTTGTGGAATCTAAACATTGTTGTCCCAAAAGGTAGACGACCTTCCTCCCACCACTGTGGAATTTTCTTTCGAAGATCCTCTTTTTGTAACCAAAAATTCTCAAATTTAAAGGGTTTGTGATGCTGCCCTGTCGTAATCCCTCCCTCCAACAAAATGGGAAAGTGATCTGAAACCGGGCCCTCCAAAATCTAGAATTTTGTATTCCATTTTACGAATGCCTCCTCTGAAACCAGAAAATGGTCTAGCTTTACCTTCCTGCTATGTGGCTCCCTCCTCTTGTTAGTCCAAGTAAAGTTGGATCCAGGGCCTTTAATATCCACTAGGTGAAAATCCTGGACTTGGGCAATCAGAAGTCGATCCCCTGGGTCCAAAATTGGGGTTCCTCCTTCCTGATCTCTAGAAGATAATTTAGCATTAAAATCCCCAACAATAATCCAGTCTAAATCTTCCCTTGAGGTCCTCATGTTATGCACAACTTTCCATTGAAGCCTCTGGCCATCAAGGTTTTGAGCCCCATAAAAATTTGTGATTAAAACATGTTCAACTGTGACATTATTCCTAAAATGAGATGTGAGAACACCCCTCCAGGCTATATGTTCTATTGCAGTCCATTCCAGAGAGTTCCAAAGAGTGACAATCCCCCTGAGGCACCTTGGGCAGCCACATCCATATGACCAGCGCCCCTCCAAATTTTGTTAACTATTTTACACATAAGATCTAACGACATTTTGGTCTCCTGGATAAGCAAAAAATCTGTTTTGCATTTTCCTAAGAGTCTTTGAACAGTAGATTGATGGGTTCTACTGTTTAAACCCCTAATATTCCATGATTGAATAATCATTGAAAACCTTGAGAGCAGTAAGAATCAATTGTCCTCACCGATCCTCCAGTGATCAGTTTGTCTCCTTGAACTGCTAGCAGGTCCTTATTTGATTTTTTGCCCGCTCCTTGAGAGTTGCTATTTTTTTATCTCTTTTCCACCTGAGTTATCCCTAGGGCTGGCCTTTCTCTGTTCTTTTCTGCTATTCCCATGCTGACATCCTTGATTATTGGCTGCGCTTGGGAGTGCACTATCAATGCCCCTGCATTCTCTGACTGCGGTAACTCAGTGTACTCAATTACCTATTCTATGACGGTGGGAGATGAAGGAGAAGCATGAGCGTGGATGTTATTGTCTTCAATATTCCCATCCACTCCTTCCATGACTTGATCCTCTTGGTCCACTAGTGTCTTAAAAATTTCATACCTATTGGCTGGCTTGAGTTGTGATTGCTCCTTACCATTTTTCTTTTGCTTTCTCCTTCTTTTGGGCTGTTCAAAGCCATCTTTCTGAACATCTTTACCCTGAGGAGTATTGGTTGGTTCTTTGGTAAGAGTTGACTTACCCTCCCTGGGATGATTTGGCATTCCAAGCGGGGCCTCCATTTTTGTGTTCAAAATATTTGGACAAAACCGGGCCAAATGCCCATGTTTGTGGCAAACTCTGCATCTGAAGGGCAGAGCCTCATAATCTAGCTGTTGGATCCAAGATAGTCCTGCCAGTTCAAGTTCCACCTCTACCGGTAGAGGCTGGCTAATATCCATTTCCACACAAATTCTTGCAAAAATAGTTGTGTTTCCTTCTATGGTGTCTTTGGAGATGCCCAAATGTCTATCGAGGGAGTTACCGATCATTTCCAAAACCTGCTCACCCCAAAACTCCATTGGAAGAGCATACAACCGGATCCAAACCGGGACAACCATGGGTTCAATACGAGGATCGAAACCCACTCTCCAGGGTTGAACAAATAACCCTGTCGGACCGTGGTTCCTCTTTTTTGATTCAAAAGCCCTGTTTCTATCGGCTAGAGAAGAAAAACTAACAATGAAATACCCATTGCTAATAAACCATAAGGAGTACTCACCATGAGGCTCCCAGTTTTGTCTGACCTAGGTATGCAAGAAATTCAGGGTAGGGCGAATACCCATGAATTTACAGATCAGATCATGGTTGGCTCTGTATATGATTGTGTCTTCGACCATCTTTGGCTCGATGACAATCTTGGGTCTTGAGACGGATTGCGGAAGGCATCCATTGACTCGATGTGTTGTTGAGCTCTTTCCAACGTTCTTGAAGAGCGTATGAAGAGTATTTCTCTGAGCTTCGTCATTAGAAGACGAAGAATTTTCTTTTAGCAATTCAACGAAAGAGCTCTTTCTCCCAGAGAGAGGATCCGGAGGAGTCCCCATTGGACCCTCCTGGGGCAGCAGACTTTCCTTCAGATCCACAGTAACCAAAAAAACACTACGGCAACCCACCTGATGCCCTGGATTTTCCTTCGCTCCAGAAACCCTAGAACATCGCCTCTCGCCTGCTCAAAAATTTTCCACCTTCTCATTGAATATTACATCTATACTCCTAATGATTTTGTGATTTGCATAATCTCAAAAGAGATAACCAAAATCATTAACTCCATATCCAATGAAAAAAATCTTCTTGGATTTTACCTGAAATTTAGTTCGATTTTCTTTACTAATATGCGTGAAATATTCATAATCGAAACTCTTTAGAAATGAGTAGTCAATAGGTTTACCTGTCCATACCTCTTCTAGAATCCCACCATCTAGGTAACATGAAGGTCCTCTATTTATTAAATAAATTGTAGTATCCACAACATCTACCCAAAACTATAAGGGCAATCATGCATGTAATCTCATACACCTAGAACGTTCCATGATAGTCTTGTTCATCCTTTCTGACACACCATTTTCTTGTGGAGTTCCTAGAACTGCCTTCAGTCTATGAATCCCATGGTATGAAAGATAACTATAAAACTCTTTGCTAAAGTACTCACCTCCATTATAATATATAAGGCACTTTAGCTTATTTCCTATCTCATTCTCAACCAAAGCTTTCAATTTTTTAAAGGTATCAAAAACATATGATTTAACTCGAATACAATAAACCCAATTACTTCTAGTTACATCATCAATACACATAACATAATAATGAGAGCAACCAAGAGATGATACCTCAGTTGGTTCCCATACATATGAATGTACAAGCTCTAGCTTTTCACTCTACTTTTCTTTTCCAACTCTGATAAATCTGACTCTTCTCTATTTTCCATAAACGTAGTTCTCACAAAAGTCTAAATCAACCTACTTCAAACTTGGTAACAAATTCCTTGAGTGGAGAATCTGCATCCCCTTTGCACTCATGTGCCCAAGCCTATGATGCCACGAAGCTGTATCCACTCCTGTAGAGGCTAAAGCAATAGAAATATCAGTATTACTAGTACATACATACAATGTACCTTAATTATTTTATTTTTCTAATAATAGTTATCCTTTATCAACCTTCCATGAATTTGCTAAGAATGTAATTGTACATCCTTCACTATCGAACTACCCAGTGGAGATTAGATTTCTTCTCAATTTAGGAATATGCCTTACCTCTTTCAAAAACCATTGGTTTCCATTTGGTAACTTTATCTGTATGTTACCCCTTCCAACGGTTTTACATGGTCTATCATCACCCAAATAGACTTGTCCAAAATCACCTTGAACATAATATAGAAAATATTTCCTATGGGGTGTGGCAAGATATGATGCACCTGAGTCTAGCACCCAACAATCATTAATATTATCTAGTGAAATAATTAAGGAATATTGCAATACATCACCTGCTACGTTTGCTTCTTGATTATCGTATTTTTCTTCTCCCTATTTTTCTTTTCGATTCCAATAGTCTCTTTTCAAATATCCTTTCTTCCTATAATTATAGCATTCCCACTGCTTCCCTTCAGATTTTTATATGCCTTTCTTTTATTTTCCATGATTTCCTAGGATTTTTCCTCTCTCTCTTTGTCTCCCCCTATTCTCTATAATCAAATAATTACTTGATGTTTCACCTGTGCTTTTCTATCATATTTCCTCATGAAGCATAACACAAATAACATCATAAAACTTTAAAGTATTTGAACCAGAGATAGAACTACTCACAACCATTACAAAGCCATTCAAGCTTTTTGGCAATGAACACAAAATCAAGAGATCCCTAACCTCATCATCAAATTTTACTCCTATAGAACTTAACTGATTTGTAACCATGTTAAATTCATTTAAATTATTAGTTGCATACCCACCTTATGACATCTGCATATTAAATAATTTTTTCATAAGAAATATCTTGTTTGAAGCCGGGGGTTTTTCATACAGTTTAGCCAAAGAATTCATTAAACGCTTCGTTGCCATCGATTATGCCAAGCATAGCCGTATTGTTCCTAATGATTTTCTATTCAAAAATTCTCATTATTTATCTAGTGTTGATGTTGGCTTCCATGCTATTCTACCTAATGTAGGTAAATATATTTCTGATAAAGATAATCCTCCATTTGCATCTTCCATAGTTGGTGGTTTTGACCATTAAACTTCTCAACCCTAAATATGCCTTCTTGTGCCATTACTCCCACTCAAATTAGAAAAGCCTCCTTTCAAGTACATTTTTAAAACCCTAAGCTCTAATACCAGTTGTTAGAATTAAAGCATAAAATATGAGCAATAAAATGTGGAAATAAAACACAAAAGAAAATAATGTAATACATTATAGATATAGATTTACGTGGTTCATCCAATGTCGGCTACATCCATGGATAAAATAATCAGGCCTTATATTCCATCCAAAAAACCCCTATGTGCATAACTGCACACTAAACATTATATTTTAGTCACCATACAACATCCTCTTATAAAAGTGCATTACAATTTTAGGGCAAAAACCCACCTAAAATCTACCATCCGATCTATGACCTAATAACAAATGGTCTAGATTTACATAGAGGAAAAAAATCTATTTTTAGCTCCCCCTAGACCCTCTATGGTGACAGTAGTAGGGGGCTAATGCCCCCCTACACCCCCCTCTTTCGCATAGTGGGTCCAAGTGCGGCTGAAACAAAGGACTCCAAATTAATGAGGATCTACAATCAACGACATGTGCCTTCAAAAGTTATGGATAATAATTTATATATTGGTTTGATAGCACAAAGAGTTGTTAGCTCACATTAGGAATGTGTTAGCTTTTTTAGTATGCATTTTATGAAAATCAATTATTTGTATAACCTAAATTAGTACGTATTAGTGTTTTGATATTTTAAATATTGGGTCAAGTACAAATTAGTCCTCTTGTCATTCAAATCTCTTTTGGTATAATAGTTCCTTGTATTTTATGTAAATTAGAAAATCTACCAATAGTCATTGTATAAAGTAGTTTTTTAAAGCTAAGAGGATAGAAATAATATATATTTTTATTGGATAAAGTATTATATGGATGCCTCATACATCTCTTTTATACCTACTTTATGTGTATCTAGATGCTTAATAATAATTTTATTTGTATGGGAGTTGTATGAAAAGGTTATTTCTTTATTTAAAATATATACCTATTGTAAAATAATATTATTACATGGTTTTATAGATTGTTTCATAATCTACATATGATTGATCTATGATATGTCTTGGATGCTATGTTAGTTTCCAAATGATTAACTACTTCATATTTCTTTGTGATGTAAGAGAGATAGGCTATAGAAACAACCTATAAAAATTGACATCCACCACAAAAATTCTTGTATAAGACATCAAAATTATGTATCTTAGATATATTCCATAAGGCACTAATTGATAACAATATTATTTTATCATGAATTATCATCCAATCAAGATAATCCTTCCCATGTTTTACATTATTATAATTAATGAGTTAGTACAACTAATTTTTTCATAGAAGGTAAGTTTTTTAACTATGGTAAATGAAGGGGTTTTGAAAGGGACCCAAACCTTTTACATTTTTCGAAGAGAAAAATAACTTCCAACATCTAAATATTATAAAAAAAAATCTATAATTAATTAATTTTGATTTAACTCTATCCCATGGGGATTCAATATTTCTTAAATTCAATCCATCTGGTTTCCTTAGAATATTCAACAGGTTTAGTCAATTCTCTATTATCTTCAGATCAAATCTTCAATTTTGTCTTTCTTGAGGACTTCAAAATATTCTACCTATTCTTCATTCAATATGCAACCTTTTTAATCAGCTCTTGAATCATAGTTTAGTTTTATTGAAAAGTGGCCCCATGCTAATAGCTATTTTATAGTGATCAATTTCCCTAAGGCTTTGAAGCTTCTAATTTAGAATCATTAGAAATATTTTCCTCTTTCAGAGTTATAATAATTGAATCCTCTGAGAAAACATCATTCCATACCTTGGATTCATCCATATGAACTCCCATGTTTTCCATAACATCATCCATTGTATTACCTTCCTTGTAGATGTATTGGATCATAAATGCCTCCTTGCCTGATAATATATTTATTACATCTTGAATAATACTTTCAATTATCTATATAGTAGTTTGATTAGCATTCAAACTATTAATTATATTCACATTGTCCCCTTCCACTATATGCTTCTTAAGATTCATATTTTTTGTAAACCATACTTAGGTAATCATGGTTCTTGGCTCTACTACATGATTTTATGTATGGCAAAAGTTCACTACGTAATAATATATCACTACCTCAAAGTTAGATCTTAGAATCCCTCCCCCTCTAGCCCTCCCTATATTATCTTTAGAGGCTTTATTGAAATTGATTTTTACCCACTCTAGGGGGAGGATTCCATCTCACCTTTATCTTTGGCCAACTAATCTGATTTCCTATAGCTCTTAATAGTCCCTAGTCTACTACTATTCCTTCCTCCAACTCATTTTTATATATTTGCTTGTCCATATTAACAACCAAATTATCAACAATGGAAACTTTGATACTCTTGATAATGACCTCTATACTATTGGCCTTATTCTAGAAAACTCATTTTTTCCTCACACTCCATATCTACCAAATGAAATGAGGTAAGACAAATATCCAAATTTTATTTAATCATGGGATATGATAAGGATTAACCTAGCTTTCTCATAATTCTTCCAAATTTTTTTTTGTCTCCCATTGAATTTTAAATTCCTGAAGAAGTGCATGCTAGACCTCCAAATAAATGGAGTAATTGATAAAAACATTATCAATTGTATCCTCATCTCCAAAACATAAATAACACCCATTATGGATGATCATACCTATTTTTTAAAGATTATCCACTGTTAAAATATAGTTTTTCAATGCCATACAAATAAAAAAGATACATTTGGTAGAAGATCTTTAATGCAAACTCTATGTGAGATAAATTTGTATTCTCCTTATCCCTTTTAAAGGCAAAATTTGAGTTAAAATTAAATATTCCTTTGGGATTAGGATCCCAAAATAATATATTCTCTCCTATATTAAGTTGTAGATAGTAATGTTATAAACTGAGATTGAGATAATTAATCCTACTTTGCATAATTGCATTAGCTCCTTCCAATTACAACATGTGCCACACTCTACAACTATCTTCCTCTTTAATGCACTTATGAACTATGTTTCCATATTTTTGCTTTAAAGGCCAAATGATGCACTTCCATTAATCATTAAAAAATCAAGGCCTCTTTGTAACCTATGCATCTACACATAATTTTATCTTATCACCTCTTTCCACTTACCATCATAAACATTTATAGAAGAGACTCCATTTTTTGCACAATATCATTCCACAAATATGATCCTAAAAGTGGATTTATGCTATAAGCAAAGGGAATTTTGTTCTCAATATATTTTGTAGAGAGGATTTGAACCCAACATTGATCATGTTCAATCATTTGCCACCACCCCCTTTGTTACTTAAAACTATATTCATATACTTAAATTTTTTGATGCCATACCACCTTCTCACTTAGGCCTAAAAACTTTCTCCCATGTCATCAAACTAATCCTTTGTTTCTCTTCTACATCGGTCCAAAAAATCTTTCTCAATATTTGCTTCAATTTCTCAACCATTGATGTTAGTATTTTAAATAAAGATATCATAAAAATAGGAATGTTTTGGAGGGTTGCCCTCAATAGTTGTAAATTTCCTACTTGAGTAAGGGAAGAGGCTTTCCATACTACAATATTTCTATTGAATCTCTCAAACACTGAATTCTAGTATTCATCTTTCATTCTACCTACAAAAAAGGGTATTTCCAAATATACAGTGGGGAAGTTGTCCACTCTCTAGCCAAAATTTCTTGTAATTTTATTTTATCTATGTTGGGGAATGTTAACAATGAACAACCTACTTTTCAAGAAATTAATTTTCTTACCTGAAGCTATTTCATTGGTTTTGAAAATTAACCTAATATTATTCACTTCTACAACTAATGAATTAAACTGTTGATGAGTAATTATATCGAAATATGATGCTAGCCAGATTTGTTTAATCAAGGTTGGATCTTTTGTTGTAGTTTAGCTTCTTCCTATTGGACTAAAATTTTCCATTACTACAGAAAGATGTTGTAACCATTGATCCTAGCTAAAGTAAAACAATTGGAAGCAACAAGGTGATTCTATGTTTCAACCTATAGATAATGTTGAATCCTTTAGGCTCAAGTTTTAAGAAAAGGGATAAGATAAGTTATGGTTAGGAAAGAGAAAGATTAGAAAATGGATGGGATATAGTGTAATAACATTGGATATTATAAAGCAAGACATATACATGATCACTTAGATGGCACTTAATAGATCAACCATGAAAAATTTACATTTATTGGTTCGTATAATATTAAATCATCTAATTTAATCATTCCAAGGATTAAAATAATTAGCTATCCAATAGGTGGTCATAGATCACTTTAACATAATTCACTAAGTGTTGAATGTAATAAAAATATCTTAAAATAAATGCATACAATTCTAATCATTTCAAGGATTATAAATGTTAGCAATCTAATAGTCAATTCATATTTCAAAATTACTTTAACAAAATAAACTAACACCTCAATGTAACAAAATTGACTTAGAAAGATACATTTGTAAAGAAACAATAAATGCAAGATAATGGAGACCAAAAAACTACCACTTCATTGATCAATCAATGAATTACAAAGTAATACCAAGAAAGGACTATAGAACCAACCCCTTGAAGTGAGGTCTTGCACTCATATTTATAAGTTGCTTATTTGAATATTGCAGTGCAATATTTACATTGAAATTATTGTAGACATATATATAGAATGTTCCAGAATCATGAACAAAAAGTCTAGATATTATTTTACATCTAATTTTAAATTCAACCCATTTATCTCTAATGGATCTTTGTAAGTATATGCATTATTGGAGCCTTGATGGATTTCAATTGATGTACACTATGGATACTATGAAAATGATATTTAACCATCAATGCTACTCTTCAAAGTTGTTCCTCTTAGAGAATTCAGAGCTCATGATCCAGTCTCAAGTCAGTTGTGTAATCTACCCATGTCAATATTTTACAAGGTCTAGGATTGGGATCTCATGACATGGAGTAGATTTATTTTTAATTTTGGCCTAGCCCTAAAAATTCTTTGATTTTTACTAAACTTTGTTCAAAAAAATTATCATGCACAAATGAAAGACACATTTGGTGGTAGCATATTTCTGAAGTCACAAATGGTCTTTGGCTACTCTCGATCCTATGTCATTTTATAGATATGTAGTCCTTAGTGGATTTTGTAGCTTCAATTACACCATTTCTTTGATTTTTCATTGTAGTCAAAAAATGGCCTACATATATGATGCTTCATAAGGCATTTCTACTCATGAGAATGGAGAACTCAAGTAACCTTATTTTTAACTTAACACTTTGGAAGATGGAGGGGAGAAAAAAATGAGCTTGAAGATAAGTTTAGGGGAAGGAAATAAAGAGGGAGGAAAGTATATCCAGTACTTGCTACAAGATAAAGGAGGGTGGTGGGTGATGGAAGAAAAATAAATATGGAGTGATATATGAATACATGTACAAAAATGAGGAAAGTGGTGGTGAAGATAAAAAGGGTAGACGAAAAGCATGGGGATAGAACAATGGATGAAGTATTATTTATAGTAGATATAAAGAAAATAAATAGATGTGACAACAAACAAAGGAGTTTGTGGCATAATTTACAAGTAAACATTAGAGGAAACAATATTATAGTGAGAAGGATAAGAGAAAAGAGGTTTTTGGTAAAAAGGAGTACTTGGGAAGTAGGACACCTCCCAAAAAATGTACCTCCATGAACATACTTTGTTATAGCTCGAAGAAACTTCAAATCTAGGAAAGGTGCCTTGAGAAAATATTCTAGATGCTTGTAGGCTAGAACCCATTATTATTGTACCTTTTTCATGTAGTCTAGCAAAAGTATCCTCTATTGATCACTCTCTATCATGCAGGTCTTTACTTAAACCTTTAAATTCTTCTTCAAACTAGAATGCTTTATTCGATTTTCAATGTATACAAAGACTTATATAGGATGGGATCCTGAGTCATGGTATTACCAACTAGCATGTGCCAAAGCATATATTTTGAGTGGTTTTCTTCTCAAAAAATTGTCTTTAGGTGAGTTGTCTTGTTCATAATATATTTTGACTACTTTCTACACAATTGACATCATGTCTAATATAGTATGATGTGTCAATTCTACTTCATATATTATTAGGCCCTCAAATGAATATGTAATAATGATGGAGGGGAATGGTGAAGAAAATGAATATGATGTACTACAAAATATGTTTTTGTGAAGGCCATAAAATTTTATCCGGGGTCTAATTCTCCATTTATTCTACCAAACCTTTACTTATAGTTTTTGGTTTAATTGAGCTGCATATTATTTACTATAATAGTCTCTTTTATAATGTCTTTATTTTATGTACAAGAAATATACAGAAATGCACATATATGGCCTTATATCTTAGTATGGCTATGATCAACTCATTCATTTACTTGTTCGCTATTTACACAAAACTATGACATGCTCACCCACATCTGGCTCAATCAACTTATTTTAAGCCTACCTTATAAATCTGCAATATCCTGATCATATGACGTCAAATTTGAGTTTTTCTTAGCTTTGCTTTTCAATGATCAATAGATATTTAAGGACACTTTCAAAATGCATCTTGATTTTGTTTTATCTCTTGCAAATTTTGAACTATGATCATGCATGTGCATCATAGAGGCTTGTTCTACATTAGATTCTATCTTTTTTATTTTTGGTATTTCTTGTAGAATACATATCTTTTGTTCAAGGCATGTTTTATTCGTTCTTCTTTGCTGACTTTTCTTATCTACAATATCATTTTGATCAAATTTCCAACACCAATATGGTTCAAAAATTTTTGCATCATGGGGAAAAAAAATTTTGACCATCAACTTTGGTTGTCTCTTTAACCAAATATTATATGAATTTTTATGAATATGTAATTTCTTTTGCCATCCATCATTCATTACTTTCTTTTTTTGGTTGCTTATATTCCTTTTCAAGGTACAACCACTCCTAATTATCTAATTTTCCTTTAGCTCTCCATATTCTTCGAAGAAGAGTAGATGTAAACCTTGATTAGATATCCAAAATTTTATCTTTTCACCAGGGATTATCATTTAGATTTGATTCTAATTCAAGTACCCTCTATCTTGGTGTAATAAATCCTTAGCTAGACATATGTCGAATAGGGAAGGCACATAAAAAACCATTATGTCCTACATCACTATTAAATCTGGATGTCCAAATATCATCATCAAGATATTTTTTAAGATTCCCATAGTTTTTATAGATCTTCCTTTGAATTGTATCCATCTAGATTTAATTGAACTAGTGATTCATCCCAAACTTTTATAGATTTCTAGTGGCATTATTGTTGTTGGAATAAATAATTATTCTCTCAAGTTCTACTAGGATAGAATTACTTGAGTTACCACTCTTCCATGATTCAGGTGAGCTCTCATTTTATCATAGTTCATATTTGATGAGTTGTAATCCAATGACTCTTAATGATCAACTTTGTTATTTATACAAAGTTGATCAATGAAATAAATAAGTATTCTACTTTTCTAAGATGGTATCATACCAGGCCTTCCCTATCTTGTGAGCCTAAGAAGCTTTTCCTCATAGGGACATTTTCCTCATGGAAATCCCTCTATTTTTTTTTTCCAATTTTTTTCTGAGTATGCTCTCCATATTTTCGATGGATCAGAAACCAAATGGTTAAAATTTTAGTTCGAGATTTTTTTTTTAGTTTTTTAAGGTTTTGTAGTTTCAAATGGAGGATAGTTCAAACTCATTCCTATTTTTGACCAGCGGAGATCTTAATCATGCAACTATTAGCTGAAAGAGCCATGGTGGCACTTCGCAACGAGATAATTTTTAACCCTCTTTGCTACCATGTTTGCTTTTCAGATGAATTACTGTAGAAGTTTTGTTGGATCGTGTTTGTAGTAAATAGAGCAAGCAGTGTTTGCAGTTGCAAACTGGCGTTGATGGCTTTGATGAACTCTGGACATGAAGGACTCCATCTCCCCTACTTTTCTCTCTGCCATTGAGAACTACAGTTACCGTTGGATTATTTTTATTGCTGTTATTTTTTCCGGTCTTCATCTGTGTTTATTTCTTCTTTCGTTTGAGAAGATGTCAAATTGAACATGTAGCTTAAGGAGGAATTCACTTTATTTGGTGGCACTCAATTTCAGCAATTCTGGTTTGATATGTCTCAGTTGTTGGCGGGCCCACTAGCTAAACCCCCTTCGGAGGTGTTTGATGTCCATGTTCGATGTTCGTGTTCGGTGGCCATTATCTACGTTCAATTTTTATGGCTGTTGCGTATGCTATTATGGTGCAGCATAATTTAATCATCAATGGTAAAAATCATGGGGTACTACGACCATACACCATGGAATATCTCCTACCGATAATAAAAAAGATATAGTCAAGTGATTTTTTTGCACCTTCGTGATCTTTATTTTTGACAAAAATGAAGCAACTTCGATGTTTTGGTGGCCCCGTTATTTTATCAAGCGCACCAGTTCCCTATATAATCGAATCTACAGTAAGGTGAAATTAGCTGTTAATGGGGTGTGATCTATTACAATCGACCAGATCCACTCAAACCGTCACAATTTGTGCTACTGTTGTGCATCGTGTAATCAACCTGTTGTTTCTGAGTTTTTTTTCCTTGCTGAAATTTTTTGGTATTTGGTAAAATTGAGTGATGCACGATTGATGGCGTTAATCATGCGGTCTTGACACTACAATCTCCAACGGCTCAATCCCTCCGCTCATGGACCTCGATGATTATTAGCGTCATAGTTGAAATGTTGCTTTTAACCAAAATTGGTGGCATGTGGGCTCAGATGTGGGAGCATTGAATGGTGTAGAATAGTGAGAGGTTCAATGGAGGAGATTGTAGAAGTTGTAACAAGGAGTTGAAAGTGACAATTTGTTCACTGTGATTTGTGGATCTAAGGAATGACCACACATGAGCTACATGGAGATTATCCTTGAAGTGCTGCTCATTTGCATTAATTTCACCGTGTATCTTGCTCACTGTATATTTACGGAGATGTGTTGATGAAAAGCAATGACGGAATTGATCATGAATGATGATCATGGATGTGCTACATGGTTAGATCTCTGGAGTACAAGCAGAAGATAATCTATATCCGCGGACGTGGTGAAAGGTCACAGGATTTTACACTGTTTGTAAAGATATTGCTAGATGTTGGAGTTCAATCCTGTGAAATTGATGAGGCTGTTCTGAATCCTAACGGAGAAATAATGGTGGTTGTGTTATATTGGCCATTGAAGAGAAGAGCACCTCATTGTCATAATATTAGTCATCTTCTCCTTACGGAATAACTGTTGTAGTCCCTCGAAACTGCTTTAGTCACGACAGGTGTTGCTTTAAAGATGAAATTCGAAGCAGAGTGGAGCAAATTGGAACCAATACACTGACAATTTTATTAAAACCCGGATCCGGACGATCACAGCGGACATACGATTCTGGAAGACAAATTAATCCGGGAAAATTAAATAATTCAATCCGCAGTGAGAATGAATACAGAAGGCACGATTCTAGAAATTACTCCAATCTAGAGTTGTTAAGAAAAGGACCCATAACGAAATCTGGATCTGGATGGCAATACTCCAATCCGAAGCAAAGCCGAGACAGGAGAATGCACAATTCTGGAGCGGGACCCAAGTCCGGAATGACACACTCCAATCCGGGATAAGTGCAAGGTGACAAGATGTGCGGAATGGATTCCGCTAGGGTTAACAAGGAGAGGCCCCAGATTCGAAATCCGCACTTTATTTTTGGTGACGTCACCAAAGTTGAGATAAAAGTGCAAAATGGAGAAAAAACTATTGCGGATGCGGATTGAAGGTAAATTTGATATTGCGGACTTCAACGAATATTAAGGTTAATTTAATAATATAAGTTTATATTATTAAATTAACCTAGGTTCTAATCCGTGAATAGATATAAACAAAAGAAGTCGAATGGAACTAAATCAAAACTAGAGGCTTTAACAGAGGGAATGACCCAGAATGGAGACCCAGAATGAAGACATAGGGTTTTACCGAGAAATTTACAGAGTTTTCCAGCAGAACGGAGAAGATAAATAGACAAACTTTGCTAAGTTATAAACCATACAAAGAGAGCGAAAATATATGCAAATATTTATTATTGCTTAAAAGAGGAAATACATCCACATGCTCAAAGTTTGGAAATACATCCACAGATCTGCAAATATAAAATATGCAGAATACAATTACAGAATACAATAGACATAGTTGTTCAAACCTACTGCTCCTTATGCTTCACACGACGCTACTACGTTCTTCTTCTTCTTTGCTCTGCTCTATTCTTCTCCAACCCTACTAACCTATAAAAAAGAGCCTCAAGAGAGATATATAGCTGGGAATTCATGGATGAGGCGGGAAAGCAACACAAACTGCTTTGACATGCAATTAATGCAAATACTAGGGTTTCCATATAATTGTCGAACTAACTGAGAGTTTTAACTACTAGTAATTAATTTGCATGATGCTAGATCCAGCAAATGGTGCAATAGGTGGCTTTTCTAGAGGTGTCAAATCTGGATTAATTTTCTAACATCCTCCTTTAAACCAGATTTTATAAAAACTTTGACACTGAGCATATCCCTCAACCTGTTGAAGTCTTCCTCCTTAAATTTTTTTGTGAATATATCTACAAGCTGCTCCTTGGACCTACAAAATAATAATTCAACCTCATTAAATTTCACTAGCTCCTTGATGAAATTGTATCAGATGACAATGTGTTTTATCCGACCATGGAACACTGGGTCCTTGGATAGTGCTATGGTAGAATTATTGTCACAAAGTATGGTTGTTTTTGCTTCTGGCGAATGATTAAGTTCACTTAGAACTCTTCTCAGCCAAACAACTTGGCATAAGGCTGAGGTGGCAGCAACATACTCTACCTCAACTGTTGATAAAGCAACAATTGGTTGCTTCTTTGAGGACCATGATACTACTCCGAATCCAATGTGGGAGACATATCTAGAGGTGCTCTTTCGATCATCTATGCTACCATCCCGATCGCTATCTGTGTAGCCAATCAATTCAAGTTGGTCTTGCCTAGCATAGTGGATTCCATTGTTCCTCATGCCATTGACATACCATAGTATTCTCTTGCCTGCTTGCCAATAAGTATCCTTAGATTACTCCATGAATATGCTAATTAAACTCACAATAAACATCAAATTTTGCCTGGTTGCAATCAAATACATCAAAATTCCAACTAACCTTTTATAGAGAGTTGTATCAACGGTTCTGCTATTATCAAATTTTCTCAACTTCAGGACTGTGGCAACCAGAGTGATGGCAGGTTTGATGTCCTCCATCTTAAACCTCTTCAGGACATCCTTTGCATACTTTCCCTAAGAAATGAAGATGCCATCCACAAATTGGTCAACTTCTATGCCAATAAAATAATTCATCAGCCCTAAGTCTGTCATTTCAAACTCCTTCATCATGGTTGTTCTAAAATCCTCAAATAGAATGTTGCTATTGCCAGTATAAATTAGATCATCTACATACAAGAATACTATTATCATCTCCCCCTATGCATTTGTCTTCATACACAAAGTGTGCTCAAATGGGCATTTAATGAACCCATTGTCCTAAAAGTAAGCATCAACTCTATTGTACGAAGCTTTGGGCACTTGCTTCAACCCATATAGAGATTTCATTAATTTTAAGACCTTGACTTCTTTCCATTCTAGCTCATAGCCAGGTGGTTGGTCTATGTAGACCTCTTATTCCAACACTCCATTAAAGAAAGCAGACTTGACATCCATCTGATAAACATTCCAACCCTTCTAAGCTGTCAATGTCAAGATTATTTTGACTGTATCAAGTCTAGCTACAGGTGCATAAAATTCATTATAGTCAATGCCTTACTTCTGCTTATAGCTTTTTGCCACTAATATGGCCTTATGTTTATCTACTTCTCCTTGGTCATTAAACTTAGTTTTATATACCCATTTGATCCCAACGGTCTTCTTACCAGCTAGAAGATCCATCAACTCCCAGGTCTGATTTTTCTCAATTGATGTTATCTCATCATCCATAACATTCAACCATTTCTTATTCTGAATTGCTTCTTCAAAAGTAATTGGATCATACTCAAAAAATAAAGCAAAATCAGAATGTTCTTTATCAGTTTCATTTCTAGTTACCTCATAGATATCTTGCTAGCTTCTTGTCTTTGATGAAGTCTTCAGATTTGAGATCCTTGTTGCAAGTGGAGGTGATCAGGATGATGAGGTTGTGTTGCTATTGGTACCACTATTACTACTTGAAGCTACTGGAGTAGGCACTTTGTCTCCTTACAAGTCCATAGATTCAATAATAGATGGCTTTGTCTGACCAGTCTTAGACTTCCAGTTCCAAGCTTCATCCTCTAGGAACTTCACATCTCTACTTATTATAGGCTTCTTAGTTACAAGATTATATAGCCTGTAATATTTTGCTTTTGATTACTTCATGCCTCCTGAGAAATTTTATCCTTCACTCTTGGTGGGACATTTTTTCAGTAGATAAACTACACAAGCTACAACTTCTACCCAAAACTCATGTGGAAGTCCCTTTACCTTTAGCATACTCTATGCCATCTCCATGGTTGTTTTGTTCTTCCTCTCTACAACAACATTCTGATGTGGGGTGTATCTGGCAGTAAACTATCTATGAATTCCACATTGCTTACAAAAGTTATGAAATTCATTGGAGATGTACTCACCTCCTCCATCTGTATTGAGAGTCTTAACATAATACCCACTTTGTTTCTAAACTAGAGCCTTGAACTCTTTAAATTTGTTGAAAGCTTCTGACTTTTGTGTAATGGGATATACCTGTGTCCTCCGACTGAAGTCATCAATGAAATTCAGAAAATATTTATTTCCAGCAAATGTGCTGGTCTGCATTGGACCACAAATATCTGAATGGACAAGCTCTAATGGTTGTGAATCTCTCCAAGAATTTACAATAGGGAATGCATCCCTATGTTGATTTCCTACTAAGAAACCTTCACAAACATGATTTGGTTGATATATGAGGGGTAAAACCTTCACCATTTGCTTCTTGTGTAGCAGGTTCAGACCACTAAAACTCAGGTGACCAAATATGAGATGCCACAACTAGGTAGTATCCTTCACAACTACACTCAATGACATGAGCAGTTCATTTTGAATCTGCAAGGGGAACATTTTGTTCTTAGCCATAGACACTATTGAAATGTTCCCATGCTATTTATCTCTGATGGTACAAGCTCCATCCTTAAATTGAATAGTGTGTCCCTTTTGCAAGAGTTTTCCAACACTCCAAAAGTTATGCTTCAACCCAGGCACATAATACACATCTTATATTTATTTTCTCTCACGGTGCCTAGTCCGAATAATGATATTACATTTTCCTTTAAAAGGAACCTTACTGTTGTTCCCCATTTTCACTTCTTATTGGATTATTTCATCCAACTGAGTGAACATCTCTCTATTCCTTGTCATGTGGTTATTGCATCCACTGTCCAAATATTAGGTGTTCTTCTGGATTTGCTCCTCTATATTGCAAGTCAACAACATGTTCCCATATGCATCTCTACACTCTACATTTCCAACTTCATTTGTGTAGTGGGCTTGTTGTTGGTTATCTTTGGCCATATTATTTCTGCACTTGGAGATATAGTGGCCAAATTTATTGCAATAATAACACTAGACCTTTAATTTTTCCATCTTTTGATTAAATCCTCCTTACTAATTTTTCCCACTGCCTCTACTTCCTGCTTGATGGAAGTTGCAGCTGGCTCACTGTCATTGTAGTTTGACATTCCTCCTTGCTTGTTGCCTTTCCCACACTTGCCTTTGCCTCTTCCTCCTTGATAACTAGAGGTATTCTGGTGGAAATCTTCTCTTCTGCTGGTGTCTCAGAATGAGACCTGCATCTTGAATGCTTGCTCCAATGAGGATTGAGATGACCAACTCAACCTCTACTCATGTATTTGGAGAGAATCCATGAGATCATCTACAAATAGGGTTGACAAATCCCTCGATTCCTCTATTGCTATCACTACTGAGTAAAAACTAGCTAGCAAACTTCTAAGAATTTTCTCCACAGTTCTCTGGTTGTCCACGTTCTCCCCATTCAACCACATCTAGTTGATGACATCCATTGTCCAGGTGAAGAAGTCACTCATGGACTCTATTTCACTCATATGTAGGTTCTCAAATTCCCTCCTTAACATCTGCAACTTCACCAACTTCACCTTGTTGGTGCCTTGATAAGAACTGGCTAAAATTTCCCATGCTTGCTTGGCTTTGGTTGTTGCTGCAATCCACGAGAAAATAGTCTCCTCCACTGCCTACATTATATAAAATAATTCCTTCTGGTCTTTCTTGTGATTCTTCTTCAATAAATCTGAGTCCACTTGGAAGAGTGCAGCTAATGCTATTATATCTGATGGTCTTGGATAACCATTATCGACCAAGTCCCATAGCTCTTGAGACCCAAATAATATTTTTATATGAATACTCCAGTAATCGTAATTCTTACCGCTGAACCATGGGATCTGCAACTATAAAGAGTTGTTTCCAAAAGACATTGCTTTAATATTCCAGGGGAGGGCTCAAGCTCTGATACCAATTTGAAATATGAAATTCGAAGTGGAGTGGAGCAAAGCGAAACCAATATACTGACAATTTTAATAAAACCTAGAGTAGGACGATGACAGTAGATGCGCGATTTCGAAATACAAATTAATCCAAAAAAATTAAATAATTCAATCCAGAGTGAGAATGAATATAGAAGGCATGATCCTAGAAATTACTCTAATATGGAGTTGTTAATAAAAGGACCCGAAGTAGAATCTAGATCTGGACGACAATACTACAATCCAGAGCGAATCAGAGATAGGAGAATGCATAATTTCGGAGCAGAACCCAAGTTTGGAATGGTTCACACTCCAATACAAAACAAGTGCAAGCTAAAAAGATGTGCAAAATGGATTTTGCTAGGGTTACAAGGAGATGGACTGGATTCAGAATCCGCACTTTGTTTTGGGTGCACTTTGTTTTGGGTGATGTCACCAAAGTTGAGATAAAAATACGAAATGGAGAAAAACTATTACGGATGCGGATTGAAGGTAATTTGATATTGCGGACTTCAACAAATATTAGGGTTAATTCAATAATATAATTTTATATTATTAAATTAACCTAAGGTTATAATCCACGTATATATACAAACAAAAGAAGCAGAATGGAACTAAATAAAAACCGAAGGCTTTAACAGAGGGAATGACCCAGAATGGAGACATAGGGTTTTACCAAGAAATTTACAAATTTTTCCAGCAGAACGGAGAAGATAAATGGACAACCTTTGCTAAGTTATAAACCATAAAGAGAGCAAGAATATATGCAAATATTTATTATTGATTAAAAGATAAAATACATCCACATGCTTAAAGTTTGGAAATACATCCACAAATCTACAAATTTAAAATGTTTAGAATACAATTACGGAATACAACGGACTTAGTTGTTCAACCCTAGTGCTCCTTGTGCTCCACACAACTTTGTTGCATTCTTCTACTTCTTCGATATTCTCTACTCTTCTCCAACCCTTTTAACCTATCAAAAATAACCCCAAGAGAGATATATAGTTGGGGATTCACAGATGAGGCAGGAAAGCAACACCAACTGCTCTGACATGCAATTAATGCAAATACTAGGGTTTCCATCCAATCACTGAACTGACTGAGAGTTTCAACTACTAGTTATTAATTTGCATGATGCTAGATCCGACGAAAGGTGTAGTAGGTGGATTTTCTAGAGGTGTCAAATCTGGTTTAATTTTCTAACATTGATGTAGTTTTTCTATAGTTTTAATTGTTTGTGTATAGAGCAAATGTCGAGGCGATTGTCCATTGGCTGAGGAGGCTAGTTCATGGTGGTGATCTATAACAAGTGCAGGAGAATATTACTCAAAAATAAAAAATTATATGCAATGGTGTTGATTGGCATGGGCAGGCATAGATCGTTGGCATCGATGATTCAATTCGATAGTGACCCCATATCCTCATGTTAACAACACGAGATAGATATGTTTTTTTTGAAGGAATAAAATTAAATTCCTTATCGCGACACTGTAGCAAACTTCGCGAATTAAATCGCCTTTAAAATCGAGTCACAAAAATGCTTCGGCAAATTTGAGCTTCGGGAGGAGTTTCGAGGAAATTTTCAGCGAGAGATTTCACTTCGGGAGAAACTTCGGCGAGGGAGTAAGGTTCGGGGAAAACACTCCTGAAGTATGTACTTTGGGGGACAGAATTGCCGAAGTGAAACTACTTCGGGCAATTTCCCAGCGAGAAAGAGTTTCGGGGGAGACACTTTCGAAGTAAATTTAATTCGGGGAAGATACACCCGAAATATGTACTTTAGGGCAAAAACTTCCGAAGTAAAACCACTTCGTGGAAGGCTTTGTGAGATTCGGCAGCACACGACAACTTTGCCTAAATTAAGTGCTTAAGTGTGCTTCGGCACAAACAACACAATCTGTCTCCTTTCTGGATCGATCAGGCGTTTACTTGCTTCGGGCAAACCCTAGCTCTGAAATATCTACAGATAAAAATAATGCACAGAGACAGACAAATGCACAGAGACTCAAATGGCAGAATAAATATTTATTTATATATCTTTAACGCCGGATTACAAAGAGCTTCCTACTGAAGCGATTACTATCTTCTGCAAGTAGAACTTGGCAGGATAAACATAAAAACCGTCTCCTGGAGGCTGCTGCTCCAACTGCTTCTTCAACCTTCTCCTCTCTCTTCTCCTCTTCAGCTTACGCTCCTCTACTCTCTAAATAACAAAATGGCCCCGGTATTTATAGGTGGGGAATGAGGACAAAGGGCAGGATAAATTTCACCAGCTGACTGACAAGAAGTAAATGCAACTGTAAGGTTCCTGTCCAATCGTCGAACGCCCCAGCTACTCGCACGCTTGGACAATTAATGTCCCGATTTGCGCACCTGCATTCTGCTTCGACTGTTTTTTGCTTCAGAGTGCAAATGTAGATGGCTTCGTAGCAAACCATTTTTTGGGGGCTACCGATTTGTCTTTCGTGCCGAAGCATCTTCCTAAGGTGTTTTGAAAAGACTTTTCGTCGAAGCACTTTCGGGTGTGATGTTTGGTTTAATATTTCCAACACCCTCCTTTAAACCAAACTTCACACATTCTCTGATGCCCAACATATCTCGCAATCTAGCGAAGTCCTCCTCCTTCAGGGGCTTCATGAAGATGTCAGCCAGCTGATCCTTTGACCTACAAAATTGCAACTGTACTTTGCCGAATTTCACTAGCTCTCTAATGAAATGATACCGGATATCAATGTGCTTCATCCGACCATGGAAGAATGGGTCCTTCGAGAGCGCGATGGCAGAGTTATTGTCGCAGAATATTGTTGTTGTTGCTTCTGGAAGATGCTATAGTTCACTCAAAACTCTTCTCAGCCAGACTGCCTGGCAAGCTGTTGATGTGGCAACAACATACTCTACCTCTGCTGTAGATAAGGCCACAATTGGCTATTTCTTCGAGGACCAAGAGACAACTCTGGATCCAAAATGGAAGGCATTCTCCGAAGTGCTCTTCCTATCATCTATGCTACCAGCCCAATCGCTGTCGGTGTAGCCAATTAACTCCAGCTGGTCCTTTCTGGCATAGTGGAGTCTGTGGTTCCTCGTGCCATTGACATATCACAGGATTCTCTTGCCTACTTGCCAGTGAGTGTCTTTGGGCGACTCCATGAACCGACTAATTAAACTCATGGCATACATCAAATCTGGCCTGGTTGTAATCAAGTACATCAGGCTTCCAACTAAAATTTTATAGAGAGTTGGGTCAACACTTTTGCTATTGTTAGTCTTGCTCAGCTTGATGCCAGTGGCTGCCGGAGTGATGGCAGGCTTGTTGTACTCCATCTTAAACCGCTTCAGGACATCCTTAGCATACTTGCCCTGAGAAATGAAGATGCCATCTGCTGTTTGGACAACTTCAATGCCAAGAAAATATTTCATCAGCCCCATGTCTGTCATTTCAAACTCCTTCATGGCTGTTTTGAACTGCGCGAATAGGCTGCTGCTATTGCCAGTATATATCAGATCGTCCATATACAAGCAGACTATTATCATCTCCCCCTCTGCATTTATTTTCAGGTACAAAGTGTGCTCATATGGGCATTTTTGAAACCCATTCTCCTGAAAATAGCCATCAATATGGCTATACCATGCATGGGGTGCTTGCTTCAACCCATACAGGGCCTTTTTCATCTTTAGGACCTTGTCTTCTTGCCCTTGAAATTCATAACCGGGTGGCTAGTCTATGTAGACCTCTTCTTGCAACACTCAATTTAGGAAGGCAGACTTGACATCCATCTGGTACACACTCCATCCCTTTTGAGCTGCTAGTCCCAGAATAATCCTGACTGTGTCAATTCGGGCTACAGGTGTGTACACCTCATGATAGTCAACTCTTGACTTCTGCTTGTATCCTTTCACCACTAATCTGGCCTTATGTCTTTCAACATATCCTTGGGCATTGAACTTCGTCTTATACACCCACTTCACCCCAATGGTATTCTTCCCTACTAGAAGATCTGTCAGCTGCCATGTCTCATTCTTCTCAATGGCTGCTATCTCCTCATCCATCGCATTCACCCATGTGCGATTCTGACTTGCCTCTTCAAACTCCACTGGATCACACTCCATAAATAGGGCAAAGTCAGAATAATTTTCATCCATTTGATTATGAGTTACCTCATAAATATCTTGCAAGCTCCGAGTCTTCGTAGGTGTTCTCAGATTTTGAATTCTGCTTGCAAGTGAAGGTGATCGGGATGATGTGGTTGTGCTGCTGTTGGCACCACTGTTGCTACTTGAAGGTACAGGTGGCTGCACACTGTCTTCCTCTAAGTTTACAGGTTCAGCAACTGCTGGTTCAGGTTGACCAGTCTCTAATTTCCAGTTCCAAGCTTCATCCTCCAGGAACTTCACATCTCGGTTGATGACAAGTTTCTTTGTCACAAGATTGTATAGTCTGTATGCCTTTGCTGGTTTGCTATATCCTGTGAAGATGCATATTTCAGCTTTGTCATCCAGCTTCTGCATTTTCTCATCTGGAACATGTGCATATGCTATGCACCTGAAAACTCACAAATGAGCCACACTTGGATTCAGATTGCTCTAAGATTCCTTTGAGATTTTGTCTCTCAGACTTTTGGTGGGATATCGGTTCAGCAGATAAACTGCACAACTTACAGCTTCTGCCCAGAACTCATGTGGCTGACTTTTTGTCTTCAGCATGCTCCGTGCCATCTCCATGATTCTTCTATTCTTCCTCTTAGCTACACCATTTTGGTGTGTATCTGGCAGTGAACTACCTCCGAATTCCATGCTACTTGCAAAAGTTGTGGAATTCGTTGGAGATGTATTCTCCACGTCCATCAGTTCTAAGAGTCTTCACATAATATCCACTTTGTTTCTCAACCAGAGCCTTGAACTCCTTAAACTTCACAAATGCCTCTGACTTCAACTTGATGGGATAAATCCAGGTCTTTCGGCTGAAGTCATCAATGAAGGTCAGGAACAATTTGTTGCCGACATATGTGGTGGTCTGCATGGGACCACAAATGTTTGAGTGCACCAGCTCCAATGGTCGTGATGCTCTCCAAGACTTTTCTACAAGAAATGCATCCTTGTGCTGCTTGTCGATAATGCAACCTTCACAAACTTGGTTCGGTTGCTCAATAAGGGGTAAACCCTTCACCATTTGCTTCCTGTGTAGCAAGTTCAGGCCACTGAAGCTCAGGTGACCGATTCTGAGATGCCATAGCTAGGTAGTATCTTTCACAACTACACTCAGAGACATTAAGGATTCATTTTGAATCTACAGTGAAAACATTTTGTTTTTCATCATGGACATAGTTGTGATTTGTCCATGGACTTTGTCTCTGATTGAACAAACATCATCTTTGAACTGAACAGTGTGTCCATTCTGCATAAGTTGTCCAACACTCAATAGATTGTGCTTCAACCCAGGCACATAATAAACATTCTGAATTGTTTTTCTTTCATTGTGCCGGGTGTGGATGGAGATTTTTCCTTTCCCCATCATGGGAACTTTGCTATTGTTCCCCATCTTGACTTCAGATTGGACTGTTTCATCCAACTGTGAGAACATCTCCCTATTCCCATTCATGTGGTTACTACACCCACTGTCAAGATACCAAATGTTCTTCATGCTCTCCTCCTTAACACTGCAAGTCAGCAGCATATTTCCTCCTATCGCATTTTTGGTTTCCTCTGTATAATGGGCTTGCTACTGATTCTCGTTCGCCATCTTCTTTCTGCACTATGAGGCATTATGGCCGAACTTATTGCAGTAGTAGCATTAGACCTTTGACATGTCCTTCTGCTGAGAGCTTCCTTGCTGATTTCTGTCAGTGCCTCTTCCTCCATGCTGATGAAAGTTGTAACTGGGCTCGCTGTCATGAGGGTTTGACCTCCCTCCTTGCTTGTTGCTTCTCCCACGTATGTTTCTGCCTCTTCCACCTTGAGAACTAGAAGTGTTGTGGTGGGAGTCTTGTCTGCCACTGTCTCAGACTGAGACTTTTGCTTTGAATGCTTGCTCCAAAGAGGACTGAGTTGAGCGGCTCAGCCTCTGCTCATGTGTCTGCAGAGAACCCATCAGTTCATCCACAGAGAGGATCGTCAAATCCCTTGACTCCTCAATTGCAATTACCATAGAGTCGAACTTCGCTGGCAGACTTCGTAGGATTTTCTCCATGATCCTTTGATTTTGCATAATTTCACCATTCAACCGCATCTGGTTGATGACATTTGTCGTTCGAGTGAAGAAGTCACTCATTGACTCTGACTCGCTCATCTGCAGGTTCTCGAACTGTCTTCTGAGCATCTGCAATTTTACAAGCTTCACTTTGTTGGTGCCCTGGTACGAGCTTGCCAGTATTTCCCAGGCTTTCTTGGCCTTGGTGGCTAATGCAATCCACGGGAATATGGTCTCTTCGACCGCTTGCATGATATAGAATAGGGCTTTCTGATCTTTCTTTCGATTCTCCTTCAGAAGATCTTTGTCGGCTTGGGAGAGGGCGGCCAGTGCTGCTGCATCTGCTAGCTCCGGGTATCCATTCTTGACCAAATCCCACAAATCTTGAGACCTAAAGAGGATCTTCATCTGGATGCTCCAGTAATCATAGTTTTTGCCATTAAATTGCGGGATCTGCAACTGCAGGGAACTCTTTCTAGAATCCATCTTCTATCTCTGCGTCACGACAACTACAGGCTCTGATACCAATTTGAAGGAATAAAATTAAATTCCTTATCGCGACACTGCAGCAAACTTCATGAATTAAATCGCCTTTAAAATCGAGTCACAAAAATGCTTCGGCAAATTTGAGCTTCGGGAGGAGTTTCGGGGAAATTTTCAGCGAGAGATTTCACTTCGGGAGAAACTTCGACGAGGGAGTAAGGTTCGGGGAAAACACTCCCGAAGTATGTACTTCGGGGGACAGACTTGCCGAAGTGAAACTACTTCGGGCAATTTCCCAGCGAGAAAGAGTTTCGGGGGGAGACACTTCCGAAGTAAATTTACTTCGGGGAAGATACACCCGAAATATGTACTTCGGGGCAAAACCTGCCGAAGTAAAACCACTTCGGGGAAGGCTTTGCGAGATTCGGCAGCACGCGACAACTTCGCCTAAATTAAGTGCTGAAGTGTGCTTCGGCACAAACAACACAATCCGTCTCCTTTCTGGATCGATCAGGCGTTTACTTGCTTCGGGCAAACCCTAGCTCTGAAATATCTGCGGATAAAAATAATGCACAGAGAGACAAATGCACAGAATAAATATTTATTTATATATCTTTAACGCCGGATTACAAAGAGCTTCCTACTGAAGCGATTACTATCTTCTGCAAGTAGAACTTGCCAGGATAAACATAAAAACCGTCTCCTGGAGGCTGCTGCTCCAACTGCTTCTTCAACCTTCTCCTCTCTCTTCTCCTCTTCAGCTTACGCTCCTCTACTCTCTAAATAACAAAATGGCCCCGGTATTTATAGGCGGGGAATGAGGACAAAGGGCGGGATAAATTTCACCGGTCGACTGACAAGAAGTAAATGCAACTGTAAGGTTCCTGTCCAATCGCCGAACGCCCCAGCTACTCGCACGCTTGGACAATTAATGTCCCGATTTGCGTGCCTGCATTCCGCTTCGGCTGTTTTCCGCTTCGGAGGGCAAATGTAGACTGCTTCGCAGCGAACCATTTTTCGGGGGCTGCCGATTTGTCTTTCGCGCCGAAGCATCTTCCCAAGGTGTTTCGGAAAGACTTTGCGCCGAAGCGCTTTCGGGCGTGATGTTTGGTTTAATATTTCCAACATTTTTTTGGCATATTTTTTATTTTTTGAAGATGGATGTGGATAATTTCTCTATGGATTCTGAATGGTCTGTCGATGTCACTGTGTCGGGCTAAGGTTCACAATCACCGTGCCCACATTACTATTGCTAATTGATGCATAAAAAAATTAATGTCTCGCTATTCATGGCGGTTACTGCTTTTTGGCATTCTATGTTCTTTTAAATTTAAAGAGTGTCACTCCATTGATACGGAACCTGAGATGCTTCTAGTGGTGGCGGTGAACATCTTTAGGAGGTGGATGTAAAATAAGTTATGTTGCTTAATTTTCTACCCGTTGCCTGGCCGAATGCTCAAATAGAAATTAATGACAACATTGTGTGCTGTGAGACAATATCGGCTGGTTGACGACGCTAAAATCCCCAATGATCATCCGAATAATATACGTTTTAAGGGTATCCTTCATCGAATGAGAGTAATGAGGAGACGTTGCAATGGAGTTATACATAGTGGATGTAACAGGGTTAATGTTTATTTGTCATGTTGATTAAGTCTGTGTAGTGTTCAAGATCAACATTACCGACGAGTGGTGCTGATCCTGCTACCTACAGTATACAACAGAAGAGCACGATGTCTAAGCCTGAGAACCATGCCAATATGTGTACATAGTTTGTATAGAGAAAAACTGGGTGTTTTACTGTGGATGCTATTGATATGGGAGGCACTCTGTAATGTGGAGTACAACTTTTTTGTTGCCGCCCGTTGCTACCCAATGCAAAGGATGACGTAAATTTGTGGTGTAGTTTTTTTAATGCAGAAATACCCTCATGTGCAGTCAGTAATGCAACCATTGCAGTGTCGTTAGACCTTTCGTTGAGCAAATATATTTCAAGAGTGAATGGATATTTATTTTAATGTACCCTATGTGTGAGATGACACTGCAAGGGTGAGGTGATTTGACTCATCATCCTATTTTTGAAAACGAACGGGACATGATGCTGACGTGATGAGAATTTTTGAGGATGACAAGTTTTTTGAGCACTTAGCAACCCAGGAACAATGAACGTTGATAAAGATGTCGTATTTATAGCTCCTCATCACCATTACTATTGTTAAACCTTGGTGCTGTAGATACCGACGAAGTTGCTGATATTCGGGCGCCTCCGCCTACCTTGAAATGGAGATGAGTTGCAACATTAAGGGAGATGGAAAATTTTGTCATGACAAAAGTTTGCAATGTAACATGTACCTGACCATGGATGATGGACTGGATGTGTGGCCTTTGTGGATATGTTTAAATATGTGAAAGTTTTGACCATGACACACGTACCAATGGAAGAAAAAAAAATTTGAATGGTGGGAGGTTTACCATTCCAAGTTGTGTGTGATGTTGGACTTGAAGAATTTTATTTCTTTTTTTTCTTCTCGCCGCCGAAGTCGGACGTCGCAGCTCAGACAGCGCAGTGCGCAAGTCGGAAGCGACGACGGACTTCACCCAAAACTGGGGCGAAGTGCGAACATCGGGGTGCCGACGGACTTTGCCCGAAACTGGGCAAAGTTCGAACTTCGCGGGCGCCGACGGACTTCGCCCGAAACTGGGCGAAGTTCGTACTTCGCGGGCGCCAACGGACTTCGCCCGAAACTGGGCGAAGTTTGCACTTCGGGCCTGTTGACGGACTTCGCCCGAAACTGGGCGAAGTTTGCACTTCGGCAGCGAAGTTGGAAAGGCTTCGCTGAGACTTGCCCAACTTCTGCCTTGGAGTCTTTTCTTGACTTCTTCGTCTTGCGCGGTGCCGCTGGGTTTGCCTGGCTTGGCAACACCCGTAAGAGAGGAGAGAATCACCGGAACAGAGAACAACAAACTGCAAACCCTAAAGATGCCTAAAACAAACAACAAACTTTATTTATATTAAACGGGGGTTACAAAGGTCCTCCACTGAGGAAATAACAACATCTGCAGGCTACGCTACAGGATAAACTAATAGACAAAATGTCGAGTCGGCTGCTCGGACATTAATCAGCGGAGCCACACTGCTCACTGAGATACTCTTCTTCTCCTGACTCCTCTCTGCTCTCTGCCCTCTGCTTCTCGCACTATGCTTCTCTCTGCTTCCCTCCTGTCTGAAATACCCGAGACGCCTTATATAGCCACGGGAAGAGGAGGATAGGGCTTATCCTCTGACAGGTTCTGACAGGCCCTCAACTAGGGTTTTTGACCAATCGTCGCACTAGCATTAAATCGTCGAACTGGCATTAAATTCTGGGGCGATCGGAGCTGTCAGACGTCACATCTGTCAGAGGGTAGGTGCGGCGTCATGTCAGTCCTTTTTTGCCGGGATCCCCAACTGCGCGAGCGCAGTCCGGCTTTGCCCAAATTCGGAGCGCAGTCTGGCGGAGGCATGAAATCTGGGTTAATTTTTCTAACACCCTCCTTTAAGCCTGATTTCACGAGCGCTTTGACTCCAAGCTGCTCTCGCAATCTACTGAAGTCTTCCTCCTTCAAAGGCTTCTTGAAGATGTTAACCAGCTGCTCCTTGGACCTACAAAACTGTAGTTGTACTTCATCGAATTTCACCAGCTCTCTGATGAAATGATATCGGATGTCTATGTGCTTCGTCCGGCCATGGAAGACGGGATCCTTTGACAGTGCAATGGCCGAATTGTTATCGCAAAAAATTATTGTCGCGCCTTCTGGAGGAAAGTTTAGTTCACTCAGAACTCTTCGTAGCCAAACTGCTTGGCATGCGGCTGACGTGGCGACGACATATTCTGCTTCGTTTGTGGACAACGCAACGATGGGTTGTTTCTTGGACGCCCATGAGACTACCCCTGATCCGAGATGGAAAGCATACCCGGAGGTGCTCTTTCGATCATCGGTACTGCCAGCCCAGTCACTATCTGTGAAGCCGACCAGTTTCAGCTGGTCCTGTCTAGCGTAAAATAGGCCATGGTTTCACGTCCCGTTGACATAGCGCAAGATCCTCTTGCCTGCTTGCCAGTGCGTGTCCTTCAGAGTCTCCATGAAATGGCTAATCAGACTGAATCCAAATATAAGATTTGGTCGAGTTGCAATCAAATACATCAGACTGCCAACTAGCCTTTTGAACAAGGTTGGATCAACATTCCTCCCTGTATCCAACTTGCTCAGCTTCAAACCTGTGGCTGCAGGTGTGATGGCAGGTTTGTTGTCCTCCATCTTGAAGCACTTTAGGACATCCTTCGCATACTTGCCTTGAGAAATGAAGATGCCATCTGCCGATTGGTCAACTTCAATGTCGAGAAAATACTTCATCAGCCCTAAGTCCGTCATCTCGAACTCCTTCTTCATGGTTGTTCTGAATTGGTCGAACAAGACATTGTTGTTGCCAGTATAAATTAGATCATCCACATACAGATAGATGATTATGAGCTCACTTGCTTCATTTGTCTTCATGTACAGGGTGTGCTCATATGGGCATTTGACAAACCCATTTTCTTGAAAATAGCTATCAATCCGGTTGTACCAAGCTTGGGGTGCCTGCTTCAAACCGTACAGGGCCTTCTTCAGCTTCAAGACTTTGCCCTCCTGGCCTTCAATTTCGTAACCTAGTGGCTGGTCTATGTAGACCTCTTCCTCCAACACTCCGTTGAGGAAGGCTGACTTGACATCCATCTGGTACATCTTCCAACCTTGTTGGGCTGCGAGTGCCAGGATCATCCTGACTGTGTCAAGTCGGGCTACAGGCGCATATACCTCATGGTAATCGATGCCTGACTTTTGCTTGTAACCCTTCGCCACCAATCTGGCTTTGTGCTTGTCAATGTCTCCTTGGGCGTTGAACTTTGTCTTATACACCCATTTGACCCCAATGGTCTTCTTCCCTACTGGAAGATCAGTCAGCTGCCATGTCTCATTCTTTTCAATGGCTGCTATCTCCTCATCCATCGCATGCACCCACTTTTGATTCTGACTTGCGTCTTTGAACTCTACTGGATCAACTTCAGTAAAGAATGCAAAGTCAGAGTGCTCTTCATCTATGTGGGTTTGGGTTGCCTCATAGATTTCTCGCAAGCTCCTTGTCTTCGCTGGCATCACCAGGTTCTGGATTCTACTTGTGAGTGGAGGCGACCGAGATGGAGTGGCTGTGCTACTGCTGGCACCGTTGTTGTTGGAAGTTGCAGGTGGCTGCACACTTCCTTCTTCCAAGTCAACAGACTGTACTACTACTGGCTCTGACTGGCCAGTCTCTGACTTTTTGTTCCAGGATTTATCTTCAAGAAACTTCACATCATGGCTAATGATGAGCTTCTTCGTCACAGGGTTGTACAGCCTATATGCCTTCGCTTGCTCACTGTACCCTATGAAAATGCACTTCTCAACTCTATCATCCAACTTCTGCCGCTTCTCTTCTGGAACATGTGCATATGCAATGCACCCGAACACACGTAAGTGAGCCACACTTGGCTTCACTCCGCTCCAGGCCTCCTGAGGGATTTTGTCCTTCACGCTTTTGGTGGGACATCTGTTCAGCAAGTAGACTGCACATGTTACAGCCTCTGCCCAGAATTCATGCGACAATCCCTTCGCCTTCATCATGCTTCGTGCCATTTCCATGATGGTTCGGTTCTTCCTCTCAGCTACGCCATTCTATTGTGGCGTGTATCTGGCAGTGAATTGCCTTCGAATTCCATGCTGCTTGTAGAAGTTGTGGAATTCGTTGGAGATGTATTCACCTCCACCATCAGTCATGAGAGTCTTGATCTGATATCCGCTCTGTTTCTCCACCAGAGCCTTGAACTCCTTGAATCTGGCAAATGCCTCTAACTTCAACTTGATGGCATAAATCCAAGTCTTCTAGCTGAAGTCATCTATGAATGTCAAGAAGTATTTGTTGCCGACAAACGTGGTGGTCTGCATCGGACCGCAAATGTCTGAGTGCACCAGCTCCAATGGTCGTGATGCTCTCCAAGACTGTCCTACAGGGAATGCATCCCTGTGCTACTTGTCGACTAGGCAACCTTCACACACTTGGTTCGGTTGCTCTATAAGGGGTAAACCCTTCACCATTTGCATCCTGTGCAGTTGATTCAGGCCACTGAAGCTCAGGTGACCAAATCTGAGATGCCATAGCTAGGTAGCATCCTTCTCAACTGCACTCAGAGACATCAAAGATTCATTCTGAATCTGCAGTGAAAACATTTTGTTTTTCGTCATGGACACAGTTGCAATTTGTCCATGGACTTTGTCTCTGATGGAGCAGACACCATCTTTGAACAGTACAGTGTGCCCCTTCTGCACAAGCTGTCCAACACTTAGCAGATTATGCTTCAACCCAGGCACATAAAAAACATCTTGAATTGTTTTACTTTCACCGTGCTCGGATGCGGATGAGGATCTTTCCTTTCCCCATCACAAGAACTTTGTTGTTGTTCCCCATCTTGACTTTGGACCGGATCGTTTCATCCAGCTTGTGAGAACATCTCCCTGTTCCCACCATATGGTTGCTGCAACCACTGTCAAGATACCGGATGTTTTTCTTGCTCTCCTCTTCAATACCGCAAGTCAGCAGTACATTTCCTCCCGCTCGCATTTTTGGGTTCCTCTGTATAATGGGCTTGCTGCCGATTCTCGTTCGCCATATTCTTCCCTGCACTGTGAGGCATAATGGCCGAACTTACTGTAGTAGTAGCATTGGACCTTTGACATGTCCTTCTACTGAGAGCTTCCTTGCTGATTTCTGCCAGTGCCTCTTCCTCCTTGCTGATGAAAGTTGCAACTTGGCTCAGCGTCATGAGGGTTTGATCTCCCTCCTTGCTTGTTACTTCTCCCACGCCTGCTTCTGCCTCTTCCTCCTTGAGAACTAGAAGCGCCGTGGTGGGAGTCTTGTCTACCACTGTCTCGGACTAAGACTTGCGCTTTGAAGGCTTGCTCCAAAGAAGACTGAGTTGAGCGGCTCAGCCTCTGTTCATGGGTCTACAGAGAACCCATGAGTTCATCTATCGAGAGGGTTGTCAAATCCCTCGACTCTTCGATTGCTATCACAACCGAGTCAAACTTGGCAAGCAGACTTCTGAGAATCTTCTCCATGATTCTCTGGCTCTGGACATTTTCTCCATTCAACCGCATCTGGTTGATGATGTCTGTTGTTCGGGTGAAGAAGTCGCTCATCGACTCGGACTCGCTCATATGCAGATTTTCAAACTCCCTCCTAAGCATCTACAGCTTCACCAACTTCACTTTGTCGGTGCCCTGATACGAACTTGCCAGGGTTTCCTAGGCCTGCTTGGCCTTGGTGGCTGATGCAATCCATGGGAAGATGGTCTCCTCAACCACTTGCATGATGTAGAAGAGGGCCTTCTGGTCCTTCTTCTTGTGCTCTTTCAACAGATCCTTGTCTGCTTGAGAGAGGGCGGCCAGTGCTGCTGCATCTGCCGATTTTGGGTAGCCGTTCTCGACTAACTCCCATAGCTCCTAAGATCCGAACAGGATCTTCATCTGGATGCTCCAGTAATCGTAGTTCTTGCCATTAAATCGTGGGATCTGCAACTGCAGGGAATTCTTTCCGAAATCCATCTTCTATCTTCGTGTCACGGCTCAATCAGCTCTGATACCAATTTGAAGAATTTTATTTCCTTTTTTCTTCTCGCCATCGAAGTCGGATGTCACAGCTCAGACAGTGCAGTGTGCAAGTCGGAAACGATGATGGACTTCGCCCAAAACTGGGGCGAAGTGCAAATGTCGAGGCACTAACGGACTTCATCTGAAATTGGGTGAAGTTCGAACTTCGTGTGTGTCGACGGACTTCACCCGAAAATGGGTGAAGTTTGAACTTCACGGGTGCTAACAGAATTTGCCTGAAACTGGGCGAAGTTTGTACTTCACGGGCACGAACGGACTTCTCCTGAAACTAGGTGAAGTTCGTACTTCGAGACTGTTATGGACTTCACCCAAAACTGGGTGAAGTTTGCACTTCGATAGCGAAGTTGGAAATGCTTCGTTGAGACTTGCCCAACTTCTGCCTTGGAGTCTTTTCTTGACTTCTTTGTCTTGCATGGCGCCGCTGGGTTTGCCTGGCTTGGCAACACCCGTATGAGAGGAGAGAATCACCGAAACAGAGAACAACAAACTGCAAACCCTAAAGATGCCTAAAACAAACAACAAACTTTATTTATATTAAACGGGGGTTACAGAGGTCCTCCACTGAGGAAATAACAACATCTACAGGCTATGCTGCAGGATAAACTAACAGACAAAATGTCGAGTCGGCTGCTCGGACATTAATCAGCTGAGCCACACTGCTCATTGAGATACTCTTCTTCTCTTGACTCCTCTCTGCTCTTTGCCTTCTGCTTCTCGCACTCTACTTCTCTCTACTTCCCTCTTGTCTAAAATACCTGAGACGCCTTATATAGCCGTGGGAAGAGGAGGATAGGGCTTATCCTCTAACAGGTTCTGACAGGCCCTCAACTAGGGTTTCTAACCAATCGCCGCACTAGCATTAAATCGCTGAACTGGCATTAAATTTTGGGGTGATCGGAGCTATCAGGCATCACATCTGTCAGAGGGTAGGTGTGGTGTCATGTCAGTCCTTTTTGCTGGGATCCCCAACTACGTTAGCGCAGTCCGGCTTTGCACAAATTCGAAGAGCAGTTTGGCAAAGGCATGAAATCTGGGTTAATTTTTCTAACAGGACTTAGTTGTAATGCATGAAGGATGTTAGATAACTGTAGTGATGGACTGCTTCATCGATTACAATAGGCGACAACAACAAGAACATGTTTCGGTGGGTATTATAGGAAACGATGGCTGGCTACTAATTTTAAATCCAATGGAATCCATGAGTTTTTCCTCCCCATGATGCTCCAGATCAGAACTTCGAGGTAGAAAGTAGTGAACATAGTGCACGTCTTCTAGTTGGCTATGTTTTATCTAATAATATCCTATTTCAAAGTTCTTGAAGCTGGATTTTTGGTCATCTAAAACATTCAGTCACCAGATATTCTTATTGATGGAGTTGTTTGCATGTTCGCATGGCAGAATGATTCTCAACCTTTTTTGAAAAATAGTTTCATGGCATCACTCTGATAAATTTTTTAGCAATTTTTATGTGCTTGGGTAAACGTTTTGAGGATCGTATCCACCTATTCTCCCTACATTCATCAACTTGGAGACTAATTTTTTTATGGCAAGAGATGTGCACAGCTGGTGGTGTAACTTTTTTGTGCACCATTGAAAAATGGTGATAGTTTGCTAGCACGATGAAGTTCCAAACATGGGAATGTTGTGGCACTCTATATTAATAATTGTAACCATCGAGTCCTCTTGGCGCTACTCCAAAAAGGGCATGATCTGATCGAGACAGTGCACTCTTAGCACGAAAACCTCCTCTTAATAATGGTGGATAGAATGACTGAAATTCTATGCAGCTTTCTATTTTTTATAAGCAATTAAGTTGTGACACTACATTCCCGCTTAGCCTATGAAGAATCTGTGTCGTCGACTCGGAGTTCAAATAGAACTATGGTGGTTGGTTTGTGCCCTAATGCATAGTGGCCCTTATTATTATACAAAATAAGGTCGTAATAATAATCCCCCACAAAATATTGCTCGCTTAGAAGCTCAGATGTGTTGACTCTCTGTATTTGTAATTCATAGAAACAACAAAGGTTGTTTCCATTTTTTATTATTTTTTCCTGTGACCATCATAATAGGCCCTGCATAAAGATATGGAGCATAAGGAGATTTTAATTATTTTAATGGATGAAATTTAGTTTTTCAAATTGAAATTTCAATTTAATTCCAAGAGAAATTGTCAAAATATTCTAATGAGTAGCAAAAATGCTCATTTTATATACACGGTTAAGGAGAATTATTACTGGTTCAATTAGCATATGAGATGTATTTTATATAACTTATGCATATAATTGATAGAAAATCCGGTATTATGCTTGATTGGTGTTTTTTGGGAAATTTGTATAAATGTAGGTTTTATTACTAATATGGTGTTTTCTAGTCTACATCCACTTGGACCTGACATACTTCTGCTTTCAGAGACTAAGGCATGAGAGCAGGTGCCTTCCTCTTCAAGGAAGGTGCCCAGCAGAAGTATGCTCTTTCCTCTTCAAGGAAGGTACCAAGCAGAAGTAGGTGCCTTCCTCTTCAAGGAAGGCACCTAGTAGAAGTAGGCACCTTCCTTATAAGGAAGGCGCCCCCAATAGAAGTAGGTGCCTTCCTTATAAGGAAGGTGCCCAACAAAATTAGGCACCTTCCTCATACGGAAGGCGCCTCCATGCCTTCATACTTTGCAAGATTTACCAAGTCAACTTTGACTGGTTGACCAAGGACTATGGAGGAGGTTGCACGTGAAGACAAAGGAGACCTATTTTAATCATGCATTTATTAAATAGAATAAAGTGTTTGTTATTATTATCAACTGATTGGTCGGTTGACCTTGTAAAGCTCTTAAAGCATATTATTATTTTTAGGATGCATTAGTTTAGGATTTGTTGTTACCTACACCTAAGGATGTTTATATTTATCCTTCTGGTGAACGAACATACTTTAAAATAGAAGAATAAAATATGTGTAGAATAAATTGTAACTAAATCACATCACGTGATTAAAATAGACTGATTTGATATTGTAATGAGATCTGGCTGTGCTTTATATAAAGATGCAGGCCAAATGAACAAAAGGGATATGAATGATTAATTTTACATAGAACTTATTTTATTTTATTGTTTAATTAATTAAGAGTGCAACTCCTCTTATTCGAGCACTTTACGAGAGCTTTGTCCCACTCCCTGCAGTATTCCTCCCCCTGTTTAATCTGTGCATTTGCTTTTTGTAGATTAGTTTCCAGCTTTATTTAATTTAAGTTGTGTGTTTATTTCCTCGCATTTTATTTCTAGCACTTTACTTTTTGTTTATAATTTATTTATTTCATTTCCCACACTTAGTTTATTTGGTTTGGCTGGAATCCAATTATACAAACCTCCCCACCAAACTAAATAAGGTACAACCAGATTTGTTCCCCAACACTGCAGGCATATACTATGCGTGACACTCATAAGTTTACAGACTTACCGGATTGATAATTTATGGAAGAGAAATGAATGTTTTTCGGGACGTGAATTTCTGCTCACCATATTCCTTGCGAGGATATTCTTTTTTCCAAAGGAAATTTTTTCCCCGAAGGTCATTTTGCTGTCAAGAGAGGCTGCTGTTTTTTTTTCTAGTAAATGAAGGCCCCATTGAAAACCAAATATAGGGGTATTTATAGTCATTGTAAAGGTTTTTCCATGATAGATACATTGATGGCATCCAATTACAATTTTGAGGTAGTTTAACCTATGTTTGTTGGCCTTAAATTTATTGTATAATGGAGTGCATTCTCGATTGAACCCGACACTCCCAAAAATTTGGTGCCCTTCTTTTGTTGTTTGTCCTTTTTTTTTCGGACCTTGTTAATAGCCCATTGTGTTCATATAGGTGGAAACCACTACTTATGCTTGTGGAGTCACTTTGGACTACCCTTGCAATTTTTGTGGTTCTTTCTCCATCCTATCTTCACACTCTTTTTTGTGAGACACTTTGGTTTCAAGGGCATTTTATTTGGTGACCTTTTTTCATAGTTCACATGCAATAGTCTGGGAGTATAATTTCATTTTTGTGATGAGTCTCTACTATTTTGAGACATCTGATGGGTCCTTTGCAGGCTTCTTCAATAAATTTATCCTTGGGGGTGTTGAAGAGGACATCTTACTTCCTCTCAATCCTCCATGCACATCTTCCTTCTCCTTATTCTATTTTGGCAGGTGGTTTTCTCCCTTATTTCAATAGAGATTTTTTTACCACATATTATACTTGAGTACCTTATCAGGCCTTGTTGTTGAGACTCATACTTGTGGATATATCACTTGTTTTGTTGTTTATCCATAAATTTTAGACCTTGTTATTAGCCCATTGTGTTCATATAGGTTGAAACCACATACTCATGCTTGTGGAGTCATTTTTGGACTACCCTTGCAATTTTTGTGGTTCTTTCTCCATCCTATATTCACACTCCTTTTTTGTGAGACACTTTGGTTTTAGGGGACCTTTTCTTTAGTGATCTTTATTATTTTTTATCAAAAATTGTACATGAGTACCTTCTCAGGCCTTGCTTTCGAGACTAATTTTTGTGGCTATACCATCTCTATTGTACATGAGTACCTTATCAGGTCTTGTTGCCGGGACTCATCTTCTGTGGATATGCCACATCTTGTTTATTCATTTTTTCACTTACCCCTACTATCACTTAAGGGGAGGTGTTAGAGTATCTTGGTGCATAGAGTTTATCACGTCTCTCTTATTTTATTGTTCTTTTTCTTCTTGGAAGATGGTTTTTTCCCATGTGGTTTTTCACCATCTCTCCTATATAGAGTACATTGTACATGAGTACCTCATCAGGCCCAATTGTTGGGACTCATTTCTTTTTTGTTCAATGATGACAATCTTTGCCATTTTAATACATGCCTCTTCCTTTTTGAAATATGGTTTTTCCCATGTGGTTTTTCACCATACCTTATTTATGTAATAACATAGCACATGAGTACCTCATCAAGCCCAGTTGCCAAGACTCATTTTTTTTTAGGACAATCTTTACCATACGAAGACATACCTCTTATTTTTTATTTTTTGATAGATGGTTTTTTCTCATGGGGTTTTACCATATCTTCAAAAAGAATCATTGTATATGAGTACCTCATCAGGCCTTATTTTCGGGACTCATTTGTTAAATTCATACCTAGTATCACTTAAGGGGGGATTTATTTTTTGTTCAATGAGGACAATATTTGGCATCCGAAGACATGCCTCTTCCTTTTTGAAATATGGTTTTTCCCATGTGGTTTTTTCACCATATCTCATATATGTAATAACATAGCACATGAGTACCTCATCAGGCCTAGTTGTTGGGACTCATTTTCTTTGAGGATAATATTCACCATATGAAGACATGCCTCTTATTTTTTATTTTTTGATAGATGGTTTTTTCCCATGGGGTTTTACCATCTCTTAAAAAAGAAACATTGTACATGAGTACCTCATTAGGACCTATTGCTAGGACTCATTTGTTAAATTCACCCCTAGTATCACTTAAGGGGGGTGTTAGAATAAATAATTATTCTCTTAAGTTCTACTGGGATATATTTACTTGAGTTACCACTCTTCCATGAGTCATGTGAACTCTCAATTTATCCTAGTTCAAATTTGATGAGTTTTTGTAATCCAACAACTCTTAATGATCAACTTTTCTATTTATACAAAGTTGATCCATGAAATAAATTAATCAAGTATTCTAATTTTCTAACAATTGTGGCCTTGGTCATTGGATCTACTACACAATTATGTAATATTCACTTTTCCAAAGCAAGAGAGAAATAAAATGGAGCATATTTATTTCCTTGACTTCGTGAGAACATATTTATCGCTAATATTTAACCATCTCTTCTTAGTTTATCAAGAGAAATTTCAACCAAATCTACCTCTTTAGTCATTAATAAATAATTCCTTAAATCTCCTTATTTAGGAGTAGGACCTTTAAAAATCTCATGAAATTGTTCTATTATTTTGACTCGATGTTTCAAGGTCATGGATGGAATATATAGCTTCTTATATAATTTTATCTTTTATCTCAGATATTTTTCCTCTAGGATTAACTATTGAATAAAAAATTGGCTTATTTTTTCTTGCTTTGCACAATTGTGAAAAAGGCATGATCACTATTATATGTTCCTGGATGATCACGTACTATATTTGTTTCCCTCTATATTTCCTTATTAGACAATAGAATTAGTGTGAATACATTTTCTACTAGTGGATCGTACTATGGATAGGTTTATTTCCTCAATACCAGCTCCTTCTTAGGGTAAATAATTACATGCAACCTGAGTGTCAATTAAACTTTGCTCATATTTTTCAAGATATTTTTTTAGTTCCACTTTTGCAATACAATTGAATCTATTAGAAGGTTAAAAAAAGTTATGTTGATGTACTTATTGTGGAATGAATTCATAATTTTCAAAAATTTATATTCTAGATTGGGAGAATTGTTTCTCCATTATTTTGACATCTTTGGTATGTTTCTAAATCATCTTTCTTAATTCTTGTTCCATTTGGATTTGAATACTCTATATGGTTGGAGTGCTATGAGTTTCTAGGATTTGAGATGAACATAAACCTAGCTCTTCATGATATGTAGTGGGATATGTATTTTGGGAAGGTTTAAGAAAAAAAAATGTATTTCTGGGTGGAACTTTGCTTTTTGTAATTGACATATTTTTAGCATGTATGGCTTCTTGGAATATTTGGGGGAACCTTATTTCTTTATACTATTGTATGAGAATAAATAGGTTAGGATGAAAAGTATAAATGTAATATAGATAGGCTTGGGTTTGGGAAGGTTAAAATTCTTTGGTAATTCTTTTCCACATCCTCTTGAAATGGATGTTAAAATCAAAAATAGTTTCATGTGGAACTTTTCAAATGAAAGAAAAATTTGTGAGCAACAAGAAATGGTCTCTGATATCATCAAAATCATCAATGAGAGCTTTAGCTAAATCATCCCATATACAAATACTTTCATCTTACAGATATTAATGCCATAACAACACTTTTCCCTTGAAATAAAGTATAAGTAACCTAATCATTACATCTTTGAAGACAATATCATAGATTATATTTGTAGCCATGGAATTTTGACACATTATAAAATTCCTACTCCCTAGTAAAATGTTATCCCTTCCTAGAAACATACCTTTCATCCTCTAGCCCCCTACCTCAATTTTTGTGCCAGCTAAAACTAAAAATCTTTCATTTTCCCCTTTTTTCATGGAATTTGGGCGACTTCGATAGATTTGAAAATAATCAAATTTAGGCAAATCAAACATGCACCTAAATTTTGTGCATTGTTTGGATTTTACCTTCAATTTGGGCAAACCCAGATTTTCAATGAATTTGGATCCGTTAGAATTCATCCAAATTAGGAAATTACAAAATTTATCCTAACATCCTGACCTATATTGGTCACCATCCCTTTTTTCTCGATCTACCTCGGATGTAAAATATTGTAGGATACCTCTAGATGGACCTAGTGATGATTTTGCAGGGAAAATTCAAGTGGAGAATAGATTTTCTTATGCTTTGTTGTAGGTTTTAGAGGATATCTCGACATCAGGTCATCATTCCAAAAGCTCCCAGATATGTCAATGAGTATTGTTAATTCATATTTCATTTATCCCTAGCATAAATTTATCATTTTGCAAGTTTTTATGAATTTAGATACATTTGAATTCACTGATGAAACTTGAAATTACTCTAATTTGACCATTACATGTCTATAGATCTAATTATTGTAGGTTTGAACATATTTAGAGCCATACAAATTTGTTGTAGATATTTGAAATCACATAGATCTATGCTAGGGAAATATTGTGACTTTAGGTTTATCATATTGATTCATGTTCACATTTTAGTATCTACCAGCTTTATTACTTTAGTGCATTTACCATTGTTACTACTTTTCTTTTAATACAAATTGTGTGTTTTTAATTATATCTATAGATCCAGTACTTTTTCTATGGTTTTCTAAAAGAATAGAGGGGATCTAACTATCACAGACCCTCATATGTTGTGGCCTAAGCATATCGCCCAACCCTAAATACAATTTTTAGTGTCTTACTATGAAATTGTAGGTTATGAACATATTCTAAGTAGTCTTAATTCACCTGATAGATTTAGATAGATCTAAATTCTGGTGTAAACTTAGCTACAAGAGACCAACAAAATTGACTCCAATGACATAACACAAATGCAATAATGGAATAAAACTACCAATTGATATTCTTCTCATTCTTGAATTCACAACCCTTCTACAAAATATTACAATCCATCATATAGCAACCGAAAACAAAAGAAACCCTAAAAATATCTTTTTTTAAAAAACTTCTAAAAATAGAAATGAGTCGAATTGCACCCAAATTTGATGCACACATACCTATTACAATAATGAACCTTAATTTAAAATATTAGGTCTCAACGTATGGTATAACAAAAGATAATAAACTTCTAACAGCAAAAAAAACCCAAAAAACCTGGGAACCTATTCTAAAAGCTAATTTTGGGGCACTAGATGTTGGAGTTAGGTCCTAAAAACATGATTTGTGGAGGGTAGAACACGCACGTGGAACCACCTATTAAATTTCAAGGAAAATGGGTGTACGGTTCACAGGTTATGGCTCTGGCAAGGTGCATCAAATTTGCTTTGTCAAATCTGAATGCATCTAACAACAAATAGCTAGACCAGGTAAGGATCTAAAATCTAATTTTTCTCATTTTTTTCATTCTTTAATTTCATATTCTTCTATTTTAGGAAGCATTTGCATAAAATAAAATGAAATAAAAAAATAAAAAACATAGACTTAGTTGCATTATATTTTACATCAATTACACTAGTTGAAAAACTCAAAACAAAAGATAAAAAATATAGACTTAGTTGCATTATTATTTTGCATCAATCATACTAGTTGAAAAACACAATATATCTATATATATATATATATATATATATATATATATATATATATATATATATATATATATATATATATATATACACATACACACACATGTTAGCATAAAATCTACTTTTTACTTTTAGTGCACATAAAGAAATCTTTGCATCTTAGTTAAATTTATAAGCTTTCTAGCTAGAACTATATACAATTATTTTCCCAATCTTTGCATCTTTGAAAAGTTTAAATACACAAAATTTAGATGTAGTTGCATTTTGGCCAAAATTTAGGTGTATGCTTCAAATAAACAATCAAACACCCACCATTACCTAGGCATGGAAACCACCATAGAAAGTGTTTATTTTGCAATAATTTTTTTTTTAATAAATATGGTTCACTCATATTGTGTATTGACTACCAAATTTTGAACAAATAAAATATCAAAAATACATATTTGTTTCCTAGGATTACAGATATTTTAGTTCAACTTAAGGGTGTAACCATATTTTCCAAGATTGACTTGAAGTCAAGTTATCACAAATTGAGAATCCATAAGGAGGACACTCAAAAAACTACTTTTAAGACCTATTATGGGCATTATGAGTTCATAGTATTGACTTTTGGGTTGTCCAATGCACCAACAACATTCATGAATCTAATGGATAGTGTATTTAATAAATAATTGGATCGAATTGTATTGATATTGTTGGATGATATCTTGATATATTCTAGGAATAAGTAATAATATGGAAAACACTTGAGGATAGTGCTCAATCTACTAAGGAAGAACCAAATCTATGACAATTTATCAAAATGTGACTTTTATGTCCCAGAGGTGTAATATCTAGGGTATATCATATCTATAGAAGGAATTGTACTAGACTGCAAGAAGAATAAGTTTATTTTGAGTTGGTCATCACCTAATAATGTGTACAAAGTATGGATATTCATGAGAATTATGGGTTATTATAGATGATTTGTGAAGGACTACTCCAATATTGCCTATCCAACAACCAAGTTCAAAGGAAATGAAAGGAATTTAAATGGGTGGATAAGTGTGAGGCTAATTTTGAGTTGCTTAAGTAGAAGCTTACTATAGCACCCATACTAAATATTTTATATCCTCAGGGAAAACTTTTAGTTTGTACTAATGAATCAATGGAAGTGCTAGGAAGAGTGCTATTCAAGAGTGAATCAGTTGTAGCATATGATTCAAGGAAACTCAAGAAGCATGAGGTGAATTATGTTACATATGATTTGGTACTAGAAGTAGTTATGCATGCACTTAAGATGTGGTGACATTACCTATTAGGAAAAAAATTTGATTTAAGAACTAATCATTAGTTTTTTAAGTATATCTTCACTCAACCTATGCTTAATATTAGACAGAGAATATGTATCAAGTTCCTAGCTAAGTATGAGTTTGGTATAGAGTATATCAAAGGCTAGGAGAACAAAGGCATTGATGGCTTTAGTAGAATAAGGCTTATAGCTACTTTGAACTCTAGTCATGTGGACTTAATGGATCAATTCAAGAAAAAACAACCTCAAGACCAATATTGTAGTGAAATTGAATCTTATATGGAAATAAATCCTAGTGAGAATAAGGATTTTGGCATAAAGCATGGACTTTTTGTGTTTTAGAGACATGGTAATTATACCCAAAATCAATGATTTAAGGATATTTATAATGCAAGAAGTGCATATATCTCATTACTCCCCTCACTCAGGTGGTGCTAAAACTAGGGAGAATATGGAAAAGGTATTCTACTAGATAGGGTATATAGAAAGATATCATTGATTTTTTTGCTCAATATATGCATCTAGAAAGTGAAAGTTGAATATATGCATCTAGAAATTCAATTATACCCACATGATATACCTATGTAAAAATGGTAGGTCATATCAATGGACTTTATTGTGTGATTACCTAAGAATAGGTACTAGCATTATGTAATTCTTATGGTGGTTGAAAAATTGACTAAGGTTGTGCACTTTAATCTTGGGAGTACCAAGGATGATGTTCTAGTGGTGGCTAATGGATTTTACAAAGAAATATTTTTGTTACATGGGTTTCCTTAAGTGATTATTTCAGACAAATATTCTATATTTACATTGAAATTTTGGCAAGATATTCATCATGTAGTTGGTACAAAACTAAACATAAGTTTGATAAACCATCCAAAAAATTGATCATCAAACCAAAAGGGTAAACCAAGTCTTAGAATACATTCTTTGCAGGTACTACATGGATCAAAAGTCTCAGTGGGAAGACTTTTTGTTATATTTAAAGTATATTGCATCATTTGGGTCATGTAAATGTACCACCTTAGGTACATAGTTAGGATAGGAGATTACTTTAGGGGGAAGTTATCTAGTTACTTGAAGAAATGTAATAAATGCATAAGTGGCCTATGCAAGTTATAATGTGCAAGGTGTCCCCTTGTACATCTAGGTAGAGTGTTGGCCAATAAATTTCTATTTTAATAATAATATCTCATAGTAGTAGAATAGATCTCACATACACATACATCCATCTAATTTCTTCTCTTCATATCATCTCTCAAGTAATCCTGTATGGAGTACAATGTATTTCTTTAGATTAAATTAATGGAGTGACCATTTTACCCATATTACATTGTATTTTTATCATTTTTATTTATAGCATATTTTAGTCATATTGCTATTTCACTTTCTTTCATATTTCTTATATTTTATTGGGATCTGTGTTAGATATATCCACAATATATATCCTCAAAATCTAACAGTGGTATCAAAGCCATGATTAATCGAGATAGGAGGACCTACATCCATCATAAGAGTAGTCTAGTAGGTCAAGAGGAATAGGTAGAGTCACCATTACTACTATTGGCCTGCATCTTTTCAAACCAGATCTACCATTGAGTGCTGCTACTTGCAAAATTTACCATTAAGATTAATTGATAGAAAAAGCTATAGTAGTTAGTAGTATTAGAAAAGTGAGGACTAAAATAGATCTCGGTTGCATAAAAGTCTTTCCACAGAGTTGCAAAAAAACTTGTGAAGACTAGGACTTAGTATTCAAGCCACTAGTTTGACAAATCAACTAGTGAAGATTATTATCTCTATATTTATAAGTTCTTCCATTCCAGTTTATAAAATATTGTTGTATAAAAAGGAGATTCAAGAAAAAATTGAGAATTTTCCTACAAGATAGTTCGAAAGAACATATTAAAGAATCATTCCAGCACTTGTAGCAACAAGGTAGAAGATTAAATATTTCAATGACCTCAAAAAAATATATCATTATAATAGTTGAAATCCTCTAAGTTGCAGATGTAAAGAAAATTCCACAGTAGCCTTATAGCAGACTCAAGGAAGAAGAGACTCTAGAGTTCCATTCATAGTAGGAGATAGGAGATTGGTGATCTTCATTAAATATCAATACCTGTAGAGTGCAAAAGAATAATAAACCAAACAAACCTAAAAAATAATAGGCCAAAGAAGCCTAGAATAAAAAAATCCAAAGAAGTCTAGAAGAATAATAGGCCAAAGAAGCCTAGAAGAAGAGTAGTCCAGAGAAGCCTTGAATTAGAAAATTCCATAGAATCCTTGAAGGCCATAGAATACTTAATTCTTAAGAAAACTTCTGAAAGGGATTCCTATTTTAGAAGAAGAATTCCTAATTCAAAAGTAAAATCCAAAGAAGAGTTCATGAAGAAAAATTTAGAGAAGAATTCTTGATTTAGAAGAAGAATACCTAACTCAAAAGAAAGACTCCAAAGAAGAGTCCAAGAAATAGGAGATTGGTGATCTCCATCAAAGCTTATAAATATAGAAGAAAGAGAAAGGACCAGTGAAGTTCTATTTCAAAAATTCGAAGTAGTATGATTACATATCCAAGAGGAAGATCTCATCACCAATAATTCTAGAAGTAGAATGTTGAAGAAAATATCTAAGTTAGAAGACTAGAGAAGTTGCAATATAAAATATTTTGGAGAGGTATCAAATAGGAAAAATAATAAGGCTTGGATAGCCTTGTTGCAGAGCTCACAAAAGCATCGTTAAAAGACTTCATAGGAAAACTCGTTGGATAATTCCACTACCAAGGAATAGTTCCTGATAGTGAAGTAATTGGAACAATTGTTGCCATATGACAACAAGCCAAAAAGAACAATTTTGCAAGAAGTGTCAAATCCTAAAAGAAGAATTTGGTAAGGAGTGCTAAATCCCTAAAAAAATTCTAGTAAATACCTCAAGAAAAAATAGAATCTTGAGAAGAATAAGATCCTATTGGAATTCAAAATTAAACAAGAATATTGAAGGAAGATTCAAACAGAATAAGCCTACCAAATCCAAGATATTTGGATATTTCCTCTCACAACAGCAAGGCACAAATCAGAGAAAGGATTTCTTTGAATCTATAATAGAAATTAGATGATCACTGGAAGGATTAACCCACCAAATCCAAGGTTCAAGACATAAATTTCAAGGCTAGATATTGGTGAAGTAAAAATCTATTCAGGACAACCAACAAAGAAGTTGTGTATCCATCTACTACAAGGTAGAAACTTGGTGAATCAAAAGCACAAATATCTACATCACCTTTAGAATCCATAAAAAATGTAAGCAACTAATGTGTGACTAGTTGAAATTTATATTAGGATTCATTATCAAATTTCATTAAGCACCATATTTGGATTAAAATTTGTAGAAGAATAGATTGCATAATAGTCTTCAAGAAAGTGGAAAAAGGGAGAGTTCATTTTAAGGATTATTTGCACATAAATTTGTAATTGAATAGATTTTATAATTACAACTATCTATCAACTACCTATCATCTAATTTGGATAAAGAAAATAAAATTAGATCCTACAACATTGTTTGTAGTGAAATTTTACAGAATACTTATTAAGGGTTCATTACAAATTACTCTTAAAAGTTTTAGAGATTATTAAGTACATATGAAATTATTTTAAGATTTTATTGGATTGATAAGGTGATATTTTTAGTGGATTAAATTGGTAGTATTATTAATATCATTTTTACTACACTAATTTCTCTCAAAAATGCTAGTTGATATTTTTTTATTATTAAAGATCAAGAGCACAAAAAATAATAGATTAATCAAAGTGTCTAGAGATACTATTTGGTGCACAAAACCTACAGGATTTCATGGCCAAAACAAGCCACCAAAATCAGATCAGATTTATCCAAGGAGTGGAGAAGAAATCTAACATTAAAATCATCAATAGAAGATTCAAATCAAGACTTGGTGAGTCTCAATATTCAAAGTGCACCAAAAAGGGGTGCAAAAATTACTTCTACAAAAAAAAGAAGCTTCTATTTATGTGGTTACAAGTTGGGTTCATTAGAAAAATATCCAAGCAAAAATTATAAAGGTGTATAATCAAAATACAACCTCAAAATCCCTCATTGCCTTCAATAAATCTTCCATAAAGATACAAAAAAATAGATCTGCAAAAGGAGTTCTAAAGGAATGCAATCAAGGTATTCTTATATATATAATATATTACATATTGGTGCACAAGTCTAATCTATTCTATGTAGGAATTAGGATGGATATTAAAGCACCTCAAAGGCACACTATTCACAAGGTGCAACAAATAAAGTTATCCAAACATTAGCACACTCTGAGCAAAGCAAAGAAGCCTCTCGAAAGGCTCATATCCTCTACATCTTGGACAACCAAATCTGCAAGCAATCATAGCACATTACAAGGGTGAAAAGGAGAGCATAATAGGTTTAAGAAATATCAAATCCAAACGTACATCCAAGGAGAATTCTATATCATTATTGGAGGTTCACCAAAGCTCCACCAAAGCATCGCCCTTCACTCCAACTGGAATGAACTCATAAGCAAGTGTCATCAAATAAAAGAAGAACCAAGAATATTACAAAATTTAAAGGTGCTCCAAAGGTATGTTAAAAAAGCATTAGAGAAAGAGCCCATGCATAATTAGGAAGTGACACTTGTTACTTGAAAATAAATCCTAACATTCACTACATGAGTACCCATATTTTACACGTTCTAGCAAAGGAACATTACTAGAAAGAAAGATGGTACGTTAGAACAAGGGAGACACTTATCTTAAAAGGAAATAAGTGCTCATACAAGGTTGTAATGCCCAAAAATTATAATCATATTCATTCCATCCAAGTGCTCAATAAGTAATCTGTGTGACACTTGTCATATAGCACACAAACTCTCTTATATTAAAACATGTCAAAGATAAAGGAAGTCGACGTATTCAATAATTCAACATTTACTCATAGCACATACCAAACTATAGTGTGGAATAAAATTCAAAGAGCATTAAAATCTATAATCAAGGAGGTAAAAGAAGACTGACATTGAATCCAAGGAAAAATCAATGCACATCATTATCCATAAGCATTCAAAGGAAAGGCAAAGAAGTGGAATATCATATACATTTGAGATCTATAATAGATACCTACAAAATACAACATCAAAAGTAAGGTCTCTACTTTATTAATATTTTATTTCATTAACCGGGAGTTATAATGTATAACATTATGTTGAAATACTAAAGGATATCAGCTATATTTGAAAGCAATATAAAAGATAGAAACATATATTAAATAGCCTAATATTTGCAATATTATAACATATGAGAAATAAGGAATTCTACCTGGGAATTAGAATTTCTATTATTGCAAATAATTGTTTTCTAATATTCCTCGTTAGGGAGTTATAAGGAATGCTACATCAAAGTAGGAAATTGGAAAATAGAAACAATAAATATCAAATTATTAAATCCTATAAAAAGAGGTTTATTAAATAATATTAATAGTTGGAAATTAATTGGCATATTTAACTCAAAATACATTAAAGGGACAAAATAAATACAACTATTAAAACCTCATCAAATTAGAAAGTGCTTAAATTTATATAGGAGTAATAAGGTGTAAAAGAAGTTTATTTTTGCTATTCTCAAAAACTTTACAAAAGAATCCCAAAATTGAACTATAATTCTCAAAAATACTTTATCTATCATATAGCATTTCCAAAACCACTAAGGAGACATAAGGTATTCTAAAAAACCTAGAATGGCATCAAACAAATTATTTCTTGAAAAATCTTAATTACTTAAAGGACCAAATTAGTTCTCTTGGAAAATAAGGTTAAAGCAATCCTAGTATATGAAAAAAATTGGGAAATAACTCAAGGAACAACAAAAATACCAAGCACGGGTGATACTGAAATACATAAGTTTTATGAAAATGATGCAAAATCCCTAATGATAATAAAATTTGATATCACTGATTAAATACAATGTTATATCATTTCAACAAAGACATCTACAGAAGCATGGAAAATCTTAGAAAATATATTTGAAAGAAAAAATAAAGCCACTATGATTCATATTCAAACTCAATTACACTCTAAAAATGAACAGTGGCGAGAGCATAAAACTACTCCTAAGGGAAATAGCTGATATCAAAGGAAAATTATTAAACTTAGGATAAGAAATTAAATATGAAATTGTTACTCAAGTAACCATGAGATAAATTCCAGATAGCTAAAAATATTTGGTAACATCTTTACAACTCCTAAGTAAAGATACTACTTTTGATGACCTAATCAATATTATTCAAGAATATGAAGTAGATAATAAGTCAAGTATGCAATTATTAAAAAGACATTGACATAAAAAAACAATACACAAGGAAATATTGCTTCAACATCAAAAGTATGAAGACCATGGTATAACAGGTATTGTTAGATATGCAAAATAAAATGCCATAACACTAATTATTGCAGATTCAAACCAAAGAATTAGAATCAAGAAAATCAAATGAACAATGGGAGTAGATTTCAATCAAGGCAATATCAAAATAATCCTCATTAATAGTAATCTCAACATCTGACCAATTATACCCAATTGGAATATCAAAAAATGAATCCAAAAGGACACACAACTCAAAGGATAGATGAAATCAAAGAACTAGAAGAATCTACATATGATTATGAATTCAAAGATCTTTCAGCAAGAACAACAGGTTATGAAGAAACTAACTACTTTCTTGAACATGTTACAAAAAACTAAGAGGAATAAGAAGACAAGTTCCAAGAAAAATAAGAAGATCCATATTGAAAATTGAAATTTTCAATACCCAAATAATGTAATACATGGGGGTGTTAGAGTTAGAGTATATTACATCATTTGGGTAATTTAAATGTACCAACTTAGGAATATATTTAGTATAGGCTATTAATTTAGGGGGAATTTATTTAGTTAATTCAAACAATGTAATAAATGCACAAGTGGCACGTGCAAGTTATAATGTGTAAGGTGTTACCTTGTACATCTAGGTAAAGTGTTGGCCAAGGAATATATGTTCCTATATAAAGAGTCTTATAGTAGTAGAATAGGTCTCACATACACATACATCCATCTCATTTCTTCTCTTCATCTCATATCTCAAGTACTCTTGTATGGAGTACAATGTAACTCTTTATATTATATTAATGGAATGACCATTTTTTTCATATTACATTGTAGTTTCATCACTTTTATTTATAGAACATTTTAGTCATATTGTTGTTTCATTTTATTTCATATTTCTTGTATTTTATTGGGAACTATGTTAGATATCTCCATAGCATATATATTCAAAAGCTAATTCTTTTTGTATCTAGTAAGTTTATTTATAATAATGGTTATCATGCTTTCATGCATTTGGTATGTTTGCTTATAATAATGGCCCTGTTTGAAGCTTTGTATGGAATGAGATGAAAAACTCCTCTATATTGGCATAATCCAAAGGATTGGGTTGTCATTGGAATGGACACGGTTCAAGTTATGGAGGAACAACTTAGGTTGATCAAGCAAAGGCTTAAGGAATCCATTGATCATCATAAGAGATATGTTTATCTTAAGAGATCACCTAGATAATTCTCTATGGAAGACAGAGTATTCTTAAGAGTAAAACCCATGAAAAGTGCCATAAAATATACTAAGTTGGATCCTAAAATTTTTCTACCCTTTGGGATTAGTGAGAGAATAAGTCCAATAGCATATCATCTCACCTTACCACCCAATCTATCAAAAATTCATAACTCTTTTCATGTATCCCCAATTAGGAAGTACACTACGGATCCTAATCATGAGTGAAATATTTCTAATTTGCATATGGAAGATCCATTGATAATTGAAGTAAAACCAGTAAATATTCTAGAGTTTAATTCCAAAATGACGAGGAAACAAACTCTAGAATAGTGCAATGTCCAATGGGATAGATATTTAAAAAAAAAGTACCACTTGGAAAAAAATGGATGAGATGACAAAACGTTTTCCTTATTTATTTGAAAATGAAAATGATATGTAACATTTATTGTAGGAGAAACATAGAGGATTGTGTTTAGTCCAATGGGCATAGTATGTCATGACCCACATTCACAAGACTTTTTAATGAGAAAAACTATGTATTGATAGATGATAGTTTAATACTTAGTTTTGATGCAATTGAACGATTTTGTGTATTTATTATTTTTATTATATTGCTTTTATGAATATGGTACTACTAATGTTATATGTGTTGTAGGACTTGATACTCTCATGGTGGGTGAGGGAGTTGTTCATCGAGAATGAGGTACCAAAAAGAGAAATAATGTGACAATGACTCTAGGGTGGAAATACATTACCCTCATATATTTACATATATTGTTTGCATGTGGAAAACATACCAATGACAACGAAGTTGTTGAAAGCAATGGATTCGATAGAAAAAAGTTGATAACCAAGAAGTTATCATAATAATATTTTGTGCATATGATTGAAAAGTGTTTTCTTTGGTTTATTTGTGTTTTTCAATGTTTTTTGCCTTCAAATTTATGCTTGAGTTCTTTGAGGAAAAGTAATTTTGTTGATAGCTTATCATTGCAATTAATCTTGAAGCTTCTTAATAGATTTGTTCTCTCTTTTGTATGGTTTTGATAAAGATAAAGAGATTCATCTATTGGAGATTAGTAATCTTGAAGGCTTATTAAATTTTTGTATAGTGTCATATCTAATAATTAATATTAGTCGGTGATATTATGTTAAAGTGAGCAATGAATTAATTGATAATAATAAAATATTAATGGTTAACATTGGAGAATAATTATTAATGGAACTTAATTTTTCGTTGCTTTGTAATTGGTAGCTTATTGCTATTTAAAAAAAAATATTAATAGTAATTTTTAAATCACCCATGAGAATTGGGTCACGTAAAGGAAGTTAAGAAAAATATGGTTGAAACCGATAAAGGGGGTTCACCGGTTTTAGAGGTGTCCTAGAGAATATTGGGTGAGGAAAGCAAAGTAAGGAATCTTTGGAGTATGAAAGGAAGGGAGAACTAAAATCATGTGTAGTTCAATGGAAGTGGATATATGTTCCACATTAGAAGTATTAGATAGTAGTATTCACAAAGACAAAAGGTATGTTTTAATTTTTTTTCTCTAGATTGGTAGGAAACATTCAGTGTATTTAGATTATACATTTAAAATATATCTCTATAATGTACTTCCTGATTAGCTCTAGAATTGTATTTAAACACTTAAATTCATACCTAAAATATCAGTGCATTGTTTATTATTTTTGTATAGCTATTTTTTTACATAAGTGAGGCTTTACTACAAAAAATTTATTCGTCTTGATGCCTTTTGACCCTCTTTTTCATGAACAATGCTCATCCTAAAAAAATATTGGCTTGTTTGCATATTCTATGTGTATAAGCTTACTTTGGATGTTAATTTCATTTAATGATTTGGTTAAAAATTATACTGAATATGGTATTTCCCTTGCTACTCCACTATGCTTGTAGCAGTCAATTTGGAGACCTAATTTAGTCAGCAACCTTAGGATAATCTTGCTAGAGAGGGTTCCTCCAAAAGTTACTGTTGTTCATTAAATCAACCACATGTGTTTTTATATTCTTTGATTAACTTTTGGTTTGTTTTAGTGCACTCGGTTAAGGGTAGGAAACTCTTTTTATTTTTAAGAATGTTGGTTAATTTATTTTATTTTTAAGGAGAAGGTTGAAATGAAATATAAATTAGAGGACTTCTAGCTGGTCTAAACTAGACTATGTGTCTTCCTTTTAAAATAGCTAAAGTATTGGTAATTATTTTACTGTAAAGCTTGTCATACCAAATTGTTACTATATTACATAGTTAATAATTTATAAAAGGTTTTTTTATTGTAAGATTTTTTATTAATGGTTAATGCTCTCTTTGGTGAGCTTGTCGATTAGAAAATCCTTTGCTATTAAAATTTAAAACTTGGGAAGGGCTTATTTTTTGTAAAAGCTAAAGAGATAAGTAAATGTTGATAGCACGATGAGTGGCATTCAAAGGTAGTTATTTTGTTTGGTTTTTAAAGAAGAAAAAAAGGACATTGATATTTTGTGTACATAGTTGTTTTCTTTATTTAAAATAAAACTTTGATTATGCTATAATGGAGGAATAATACTAGAGGAATTTTCTTAATTAGTGGTGACTAGGAAATATGTCATATTATAATGAAATATAGGAATGTACTATTTTATATTGTTGTGGATATTAGAATGTTACTCTTTTAGAGAAATACTACTATTTTTTTTAAATTGGAAAGAGAAATATTGGAGGGTTTACAATTATTTTATATTTTAAGGTAAAGAGATTAAAATGTTTATGTTTCTTTTAATGGTAAAGATAGTCTTACTTTTATTGTGAAAATTATGAAATGGTATTTGGATGTGGAGTACACTAATTAAAATGAAACTTATGGGTGTTTATTTAAAATACAAATGGAAATGGAGCATGGGAGTAATTGTTTGCATTGAATGAAATGATTCTTGTTGGAGAAAATTATGGGTTTTTCCTCGCTTTCAAAATAATGTAACAAAAGTACATATATATTGGTTCTAGATGCGTGGAAATGAATTATGCATTTAGTTTACATTATCATCATAAAGGATCTAACCTGATCCCTTGGCTACTCACTCCTTGAAATAATTCAAGGAGATTCAAAACAAGAGAAGAATTTTGATGACTTTGGAGAAGCTATTTATATAGATAATTTATGAAAAGAAAAGAGTTATTATGTATATTTAAGATGGGCATTGTAAATCAAAGGTGTATTTTAAATATGAAAAGTGAATCTATTTTATTGATTTGAATAGTTAAATTTGATCAAATATTGTGCACATCTATAAAATGAATGGTAGTTATATATGTTACTTTATACATGCAAGACATTAACGAATGCTTAATATCATAATGAAAGTGAATTGAGTGAGTGAGAGAAATAAATGGTTGCAATTTACTATCCTTAGCTAGTCAAAATTAGATAAAACCTTAAAAAAGGAGTCAATCCTGAGGTAGTTGCAATGTAGCAACCCTTGAGGGCCTTGCAATGGGTACTTTGATAATGAACCTTTGAAGTGGAACCAAATATGGGGAAGTATTTGGAAAATATTCAAGTGGTGTAGCTTGAATCCTCTTTTCCAATCATGGAGGTTTGGATCCCATTAGAAAATTATATTTTTACATATGGTGTAATGTGTAAACAAGAAAGTATTACACCTAATTACTAGTATAGAAATACCTATACTAGTAAAGGAATTGGTATCCCTAATTCTAAAATTTTTATATATGGTTAATCCCTACGCAATTTTCAAGTAGTCCTACATTCATGGAGCATGTAAGGAAATGGATTCATGCTTGAATTTTGGTGTATGTATATATTTTAATATGGGAAGCTACTCATTTCCCTCATGTATTTCTAGAGTGTTGTAAGGGTTTTTATTGCTATTAATAGAAAATTTTATAGTTTTGGATGGTTATTGAAGATCCATCTCTAGATTTACATCACATACTAGGGCTAGATATTACATCACTTTCATTGATGATTACAATAGGAAAATTTGTATCTATCTCATTCAAAATAAATGGTGAGCCCTTGATACATTCAGTGAATTTATGGCACATTTTGAAAGAGAAAGTGGCTATCAAATATCCACCTCAAGGATAGATAATGGTGGTTATGAGAATCCTAGGATAATAAGATAGTTCACAACTCCTTATACACATTATAAAAATGGATTAGCTAAGAGGATTAATCATACCACCACAAAAAAACCCAAATCTATGCTATTTGTTGTTATATTATCAAGAAAATAATTGGAAGAAGTTGTCCTTACTACTGCATACTTGACCAATAGGTCCTACACTAATGCTTTACATGATATAAAACTAGAATAATTATGGAGTGGAAATATAACCTATATGGGCCATTTTAGGTTCTTTGGATGTGATTCCTATGCCCACATACCTTACTAGAAAAGAAATAAATTTGATGACAAGAGACAAAAATTCATCTTTGATAGCTATAGTGAAAGTTCCAAAGCTTATAAGTTATATGATCCTATTTCCAAGAGGATTTTTATCTCTAAGGATGTTACCTTCAATGAGTATTCTCAACAAAATCCTTCTTCTATGGCCTTTTTTTTCAATCAAATAAGAAAATAGTTGCTCCCTTGGCATCCACTCCCTCACCTGATCCTTCCTCTTCCATCAAAATTCAAAACCTTCCTCAACATGAGGACCTCCCCACTCATGATATTTTTCCTCCTTCCCCTCCTACTTCTCCTCCATCAAATTATAATTCTACATCATAAAATCCTTTACCTAAGTGGGTTTAATCTACCATGGATGCAATCCAAATCCACTTACCTACTTATACAAGTAAAAGGTCTTCTAACCTAAGATACCAAGTGAATTATGCTCTCATGTCCAAATTCTTGAGCTGACTAGAATCTTCTAATTTTAAATAAGCACTTGGTGATCCTAAGTGGACTCTTTCCATGGAACAAGAATTGGATTCCACATGGGAGTTAGTTGAGTTACCCTCAAGCAAATACACCATTGGCACAAAATGGATGTATAAGGTAAAGTAAAAATTAGATGGTGCATTATATATCTATAAGGATTGCATAGTAGCTAAAGGTTGCAAGCAACAAGAAGGGATTGATTATGAGAAGACCTTTACTCCTATGGAAAACATAACTACAATTCACACTATTATTATTTTAACTACTTAAAAATATTGGACTATGTATCAAATGGATGTAAAAAGTGCCCTCTGCAATGGTGAGTTGAAATAAGAAGTATATGTTGGTCAACCACTAGGGTACATAGTCAATGGCCAAGAAAAAAATTCTTTATATTGAATAAAGCTCTATATGGGTTGAGGCAATCTTGATATGCAAAATTGATTCTTATTTCATCAACCTTGGTTTCACTAGATTTGTAGTAGAATCTACTCTCTCTGTGAAACATTGGAGAAACTGCATCATTTTGTTTGCATTGTATGTAAATGATGTTCAAATTATAGGTGATGACACAAATGGAATAATATTTATCAAAGAATATATGCAAAAAAATTGAAATGACTAATTTGGGCCTTCTTCAATACTACTTAGGCATATAAGTATGGCCACAACTTACCAAGATCTTCATATCTCAAACTAAGTATATCTAGTCTCTCTTGGATAGATTTCACATCTAGGAGTGTAAACCATACCCTACTCCCTTGGAAACCTGATTAAAATTGATTGATAGTGATGCTAAAGAAAGGGTTAATGAAACACTTTATAGATAACTAGTTGGAAGTTTGATCTACTTAACTTCAACTAGACCAGATATCACCTATTCAATGGGCCTTGTTTCTAGATTCATGCAATATCCCAAGAAGAGTCATTGGATAACAACTAAGAGTATTTTGATATTTCTTAAGGGGACCCCTCATCATGGTATTATGTACACAACATGTAATAACTTTTCATTGATTGGATACACATATTCATATTGGGCTAGTTGTCCTAAAAATAGAATATCAACTATTGGTTATGGCTTTCAGTTGGGTCAAGGTACCATATCATGGACCACCAAGAAAAAATATACAATTTGCTTTTCTTCATAATAATAAGAGTATAAGGAAACAATTGAGGCAACTAAGGAAGTAATTTCATTGGGATAACTACTTATGGATATTGAGCTACTCATAGATGGTCCAACACACATATATTATGATAATAAAGGTACCATTAAGATAACAAATAATCCATTCTTCCATGACTAAACAAAGCACATTGAGATCCATAATCACTTCATCGGAGAAATGGTCCAAGAGAACATCATACAGTTGGAGCATATACCTACTCAAGATCAAGTGGCAAAAATTTTCACCAAGTCATTGGGACTTGAAAAATTCTCCAAGTTTAACAAAATGTTGTATGTATGTTCTAATGGAAGACAACATTAAGGGGGAATGTGTCTAATGTTGACCTAATTTTTTAGGAAAGTACACTATAAAGGGGAATGTTAGAATTGTTATAATATGTACATTTCCCTTATTTTATCTTGACATGTGTCTATAATATCTGTCACCAGTCTGCTCTTCCTCCTTGCTATATAGCTCTTATAATGCGTTACTTTTCTTAAAGGTTTTAAGTTTATCAAATTAGGCTATTGCCTATTGCCTCCAATATATGTTATGTGTTCTCATATTAGCATTGATTAGAATCCTAGCAGTTAACACTAGGTGGAAGCAATATTGATAAGTGATAAAATCGTATGTCTCTCAATAAATTAGGAGAATTGAAATTATTCCTTGTAAATGTCCTCAATGCTTATAAAAACAAGTTGAGAAAAAAATAATTATTATTCTCCAACCTTCTAAGAATTAGTAGGTTTATAGTCTATCAAAAGCATCCATCATGTTGAAAGGGAAGTTTTAGAGGTAAGGCCATATGAATGCATATTGAATATAACAATATTAATAAACCACGGAACTCATATACTCCTAACTGAAGGATGAGAACATATATTATTCTTCAGAAATGCTTTCAAGGCTACATGACTACATATGAAAAAAAATTTAACAAGGAGTAATTCTTATTCTCTATCCTCCTTAGGGGTCATGGATTTATGTCTTTATAAAATTTAGGTGAAATAAGAAAGCAAACAAAATATCCATAAGGTATTTTTAAAAATTCCTAGGGATAGGGACCCATTTGGCATCAATGGCATAGTGTATGTGTAATGCTTACGAGCTAACCCAACTAGTTGTCATCATTTCTTCAATGTAGAATCCTTTGATTCTAAATGTTTAGGGAGTCATGCAAAATGTAAGTGGTGAAGTGAAAATATGTTTCAAGGACTTTGGAAAATGAAAGTAGGAATTATTCTTATTGAATATCCTAAAAACCATATGAGGATTATTTGATTTTCATGCCCCAAAATTCATGATGTATGTTCAAGAAAATCATGTAGTGTATGCAAAATGAATGGGGTTTTGTGGGAAGGAATATGGATATTATTATTTGTAAATGTATTTAATGTCATGTGCCTTTGAATTCAAATTTAACAAAGGATAATTCTCATATTCAAATCCATAAAAGTCCTAATACATGTTCAAGCAAATGATGCATTTATGAGAGACAACAATTCATTTATGAAAAACAATTATGTACAAAATAAAGGAGAATTTTGGGGAGTCATCCAGGATATCTACTAACATAGTGACCTGCTACAAGTGTACTACATGTTACACTATTTACTATCTACGTTTATTATGGCCTCATTACAGGAGGAACCCTCATGACATTATGGGATATCTAAGAAAACTTAGGCAAAATACAATAAAACAAGTGAATAGAAAAATAAAATAAAGTCCACTAATAATTTTTTTTGGTAGAAGAAAATGAAGTTATTTGGGTCTCAGATAGGTGGGTAATTTCACTTTTCATCATTTGAACTGATAGAAAAGAAGAGAAGAGAAGAAAATAGTGATAGATTTTGATATAATTGTTTTCTCCTAGATTTTTGACAGTTAGTATGGGGATGTTGTTCTTGATTTTTTATTATTGGTAGGATTGTATTTTTCTCATACAAATACCCACCAATATACAACAATTGGAAACACCACATCCAAGATATTCATAGGATAACTAGGAGGTTTTTTTTTAGATTTTTGATAGATCCTTATATTGAGGAAAAATATTTCATAGAATTATCCAATTATGTTTGATGCTCATTGACTGTAAGCAATTTCCAATCATTGAATAATTCTACTAGATGCTTCTCCTAAGTATAAATATGAATCAAGTGAGAAGAATATTTAATATCAAGGAAGAAGTGTATATCATAATTTATGGGATAACATTGGTTGCTTAGATTACCCCCTATTTAAAGAAAAAAATGTTTTTGTAGTATCAAATTCATCGTGGTGTGCTAGAAAGTTGGTCAAGTAGTTATATATAGGGGGAACTAGTGATATGTGCATGGATTAGGGACCAAAAGTGTCTTTAGTGAGACTTGATACCTTATATACCTAGCTAATTGTAATGCAATATCCTAACTCATATCATTATTGGTCGCAATGAATCTCCTTAATCATTATGCAATAAGCAACCAAGCATCAAGCATATGAACACAATCAAGTGAATTGAGAATCCATCAAGCAATCGATACAATCAAGCATATCTAAAAAAAAATGCATGTATATTCAAGAAAAATATATTTTAAATTTCATTATATTTATTGGATCCTTATGTTCTTTACCATCTAATGAAGCCATGTGGTATGCACTAACATGAATTTGGTAGTAACTATAAAGGATCCTAGCTAATTGGGTTAATTTTTTTCCTTTTTATCCTCTTTAGCATTTATATTCATTTGATTTTATTTAAGTAGTAAGTCACCTATTTTGAAGGATCAACATTTCACCCTCTTATCATAGGCCCTTCTACATATTTTTTGATAATATTGTTAGTACTCCAAGGTATGGATATTACTTTTGTCAAGCAACTCAAGTTGACTAAGTCATGCATGGTGATACTCATCACCAATAGATGCATCCATAAGAAGGATTTTGAGAGATACTATTTCTAACTCAAATGATAAAATAACCTTCATTCCATAAATGAAGGCATAGGGCATAGCACTAGTCAAACTTTGGACACAAGTGTGATATGCCCATAAGGTATGATAGAGTTGCAAATACCAATCCATACTAGTTTTGCTAACTAGTTTCTTTATTATTTTAATCAATGTCTTGTTTGAAGCTTTAGCCTAACCATTAGCGTATGGTTAATATAGAGTTGATCACTTATGTTGAATTTGACCTTGGTGCAAATTTTGGTTGTCTTTTTTTTTAAAGGATGTACCATTATCAGTAATTATTATGTTTGGGATACCATACCTCAAAATTTATTGGTTTAATATGAACTTTGATACTTTAGCTATAGTGAAATAGGGTAAGGGCATGGTATCTACCCACTTGGTAAAGTACTTGATTGCTATTATAATGAATTTGTGTCCATTTGTGGAAATAGAGTTAATTTTTCTTATTATATCTAAAACCCAAGTAGAGAAGGTACAAGGGGATGTTATGGATTGTAACTCCTAGATAGGAGCATCGATTAACTTATCATATTTTTAACACTTATCACATTTTTGTATATCCAATAATATCCCATATGAAAAATAATTTTAGATATTGCCCCTCCATTGAAGTGATCGGTATTCCCCTTCATGGACTTCTCAAACCACTACCTTGGATTTGTTAGAATTAAGAAACCTCAAAATGATGGCATCCAAGGTGCATTTGTAAAATATGTCTCTAAGTATGACAAACCTACAAGATTTTTCATTGGTTTCAATTTAGGCATTTCAACATGACTCCACTCTTGAGGAAATTATAAATTTATTTATACTAAGAATTGAGGATAGGTACTTGTTTGATGAAAAAGTTAGCTAAGGGCTCTTGAATATACTATCAGGTTGTTAGTTATCTTATTTGGTGAATAATGAGTGTTTCTTATTTCTCTATTTGCTCTCAAGTCTTAAGCAACATAGCCATAGTTTCTACTTGGTGATTTCTGGAATGTGGAATAGTATCACTGGTTAGTTTGTCAAAATAATCCATTAAATTATTCATGATATCTTTGTAAGGTTAGAGTTTATCATCCTTAGCCTAATAAAATCCATTAATTTTATTAAATATGAGTTTAAATCCTCCAAAAAAATTATCAATATTACTTTGAGGGCTACGGTTTCCCTAAGCTTAAGGATAAGCACCTCGTACTCAACTATGTTATTTATTTATGAGAATTGAATCTTGAAAGATAGGTGTATGAGTATTTTTTGAGGGGATACCAATACAATACTTGTACTTGAACCCTTGATGCATATTTCACCATAAAATAAAAGGTTCTAGGCATCTTACTAGGTTAATTGTAGGTTTCCTACCATTTCAATGGGGTATTCAACCACTAAAGGATGGCTAGCTTGTAAAATGGCTTTTGCCACTTGATCAAAAATAACTCTCTTTAACAAATTTTTGGCCTATAAGTTCTAAGTCAAATTCATTAAGGGCCATCACCCACTTAGTTGTTTGATACAAATGCTAAGGTTTAGATATGAGGTATATCAATGGGTCTATCTTATCTATCATGAACATTTTTTGACTTAGCATATAATATCTTAGCTTTTACAAAGCAAATACTACTATTAAGCATAATTTCTCTAAAGGGGTGTGACTAGTTTCAAAATTAACAAGGATCCTGCTAATGTAGTAGACTACTCTTTCCATATGTTGGTCATCATACTATGCCAACATATCTCCTAAGACATGAACTATTGTCATAATATATAGCAACAATGGTTTAAGGGGATTTGGAGGGATTGGAACTAGTAGAGTTAGAAGATATATCTTGAATATGCCAAAGGCTTTTTGGTATTTTTCATCCAATTTGAACTCAGTCTATTTCCTTAAAATTTTTGAGAAGGCATGAAAATTATATTCCAATTAGGATATGAACCTCTTTATGGATTGCAACCTACCTTGTAAGCTAGGAATTTGGGTTAAGGTTTTTGGAAGTGAAAATTTGGTTATTGTGGATATCATAGTCGAATCTATCTCAATACCACATATAGACATAATAAAACCTAAGAGCTTATCGAATGTCACCCCAAATATATATTTTTATGGTTTGAGGTAAACTTTATATTCTCTATGTCTTTCAAAAATTTACCTAAAGTTTTTGACATGATCTTCTCTCTTCATGGATCATCCTCAAAGATCATCAACATAATATTACATGATGTCATGCATCATGTTATGAAATATTTACATCATGGTGTGTTGATAATATGTGCCAACATTTTTTAAGTCAAAGGGTGTTGCTTCATAGCAAAAGGTATCCTAGGGAGTAATGAATTTTTTTTTAGCCTAATCTTCAAGTGCAATTTAAATTTAGTTATTTTTGAGAAAATATCCATTGAGGATATCATCTTGTATCCAACCATAAAGTCGACTATCATATCTATATTAGAAAAATATAAATTGTCCTTAGGGTATTCTTGTTAATGTCATGAAAGTTTATACGAACCTTCATAATACCTTCTTTCTTAGCAACAGGGACTATGTTTGATATCTAATTAGAATATATGATTGAAATAATGAATTTAACTTCCAAAATATTGTGGAGTTCTTAATTTACAAGTAAGGCAAATATTGGATGCATTTTTCTTAGTTTCTATTTCATTATATTAGCATTTGATTTAACTACTAATTTATGAATGACTAAGGAGGGGTCTAGGCCTAGCATATCTGCATAGGACCATGCATGGATACCACAAAATTTTGCTAAAATTTTTGTGTATTATTCATGCTCTTCAAGAGTATGTTTTATTTCTAATTTAAATATCCTTGGGTTATCTTCTAATCCTATGTTAATATCTATAGTTTGTTCTAAAATTATTTGAGACTTATCTTCGTATTGACGAGGGGTAGGTATGACCTCCAAACATTGAATATCATCAATATTTAATGTTAGTTATTCATTGTTGGTTGACTATGAGGGATGTGGAATTAGTGGAAAAGACCCTTCAATATCGATGTTGTCATGAGTATCCTTAGAATGGATATGGAGTAAAGTTTTCACTTCATAGTCATTGATAGCTAGATTTAATTAATGTTATTTTGTTGTTTGGGGTGTTTTTTAGAGGTAGAGTTGACATGTCCTCATATTGACTTGTATTTTTGGAACCTTAATTAACTTATATGTATTCATGATGGATAATACTATGTGTGTTCTGAAAGCACGAGGATACGGAAACAAAAAGGAATATGCCACAAGAAAGAACAAGAAAGAACATATACGAATTGACACAAGATAAAAGCAATATGAAATATGGTAATCTCTTTATTGATATGCTTTTTAAGTTGTGTTACAATACGTCTCCTTCCTTTTTAGGGGATAGGAGCGTCAAATATGTTTCTTATCACAACATCCATGGATAGCAATCCTTCTTCCGCGTGCCCACATGTAAGATGGGCGGACCAAAACATCGCCGCCGCTTGCGTATATGATTGTTTATTCCTTCCTGCTCCTCTGATGTCAGAAACCTACGTTCAAAGAAACAGAAAATATTAGTAGCACCTGCGGATAGAATAAAGCATGTATTTCCCAAGGCCTACTGTCAGTATATGCATGAAAATATTAAAACGATTATCAAATGACCTCGGATTGACCTAAAATTTTGACAGAAGCATAAATATGTTATCAGAAGACCACTGCAAAAAGAACAGTCTAGAAATTCCTCACAGATTTGTATTCGCTCCAGGGTGGGACGAATAGGCCTGCAACAATTTGTCAGAAAGCACCCTCTTCAATGTCCTGCTTAGGAAGCTCCAAATGACCTGCAAAGTTGGGGTTAGCTAATTGGGGGTGTTTTGGGAAGACCCAGATGGTCAGATTTCTCCAATTTGGCCTCTAGGACCCATATTTTGTTGGTGCCATCTGCAAGTTAGTGAAGGCGGGAAATGACAAAAACCTGGTCAAAATTGCTCAGAATGAAATGAAATTTAAACTGTAACCTATTTAACATATCTAGAATAAAATGCAAAAGAAAAAATAGAGAAATATATCACAGATTTCTAATCATCCCGGGGTGGGGCGAATAGGACTGTGATAGTTTGGGGAGCGCCCGGGGGTAGGACGCCCACCGTTTGGGACACTTTTTTGGCACCAATCCACTTGGGATGGGTCCAAAACTGATTATGGGGTGTTGTCGACAAATTTTGTGGATTTTTGTGGCCAAAAATTGGGTTTTGGGTCCGGATTCGTGCTTCCAATAGTCACCCAATAACCTCCCTTTCGAATGAGAGATTAAGGATGTGAAGGCACAAATCGCAAGTAGGTATGTAAATTGGCAGCACTTCGTTGCTCAAATGCTCCTTCTCTGTATATCTTTTGGGTGAGAAAACTCACCAATTTATAGACCTTAGGGTCTCTCTGTTTGAATTGCGCATGCGAGGGCGCCACTTGAGTTGTTTTCCTATTTTCAGAGAAAAGCTAATTCCCTGATTTAGAATCTCCTTGCATGAGGTTTCTAAAATAAAGACATTCATAACTGAAGTCTCTCTTCTTGAATAAAAGCTATTCCTCGCAATTGCATGGCCTGAAGCCTCAGTTAACTGGCGGAGTTACCGAGGTTTGACTTTTTTCCAGTCAAACTTGCTATTCGCCTCACCCTGGGGCGAATGCTGCTATTCGTCTTGGGGTGGGATGAATGCCAGTTTGTATTCGTCCCTGGGTGGGACGAGCGAGAGAGCAAGGTGCCAAAAAGGTGCCAAATTGACCTCTGACCTCTAAAACTACTTTTGGAAGTGGTTAGGACCACTGTTTAACCTCCGGGGGCTGCCCTAGGGGCTGTGTGTGTCAATGCGATCAGCGCTTGTTGTCACATAATCGGATTGGTGTTGTTTTGGTGTCTACAGATGCCCCTTTTTGGGAAGCACTGTGCAAGGCGCAGCACCGAGCAAAAATAGATAACCAAAGCACTAATGATTAGGGTTTCTCAGTAACCTAACCAACTCTTGATGCCCCAAGTATGGAAAGGGCACGCATTCTTGAATCCTTGCTTTTGACGAGCTAAGGAACTTAATTCAAGTGTTAACCTTGTTCGGTGAGGTGTTACTTGAGCTTGGACATTGATCAGTCATGAATAGGCAAAGGGCGCAACCTTTTGTCTGTGGGAACCTTGAGTTCATGATTCACGAATGCCAAGTGTTTGATCAGCTTGTGATTATTGCTTGTTTGCTGCCCCAAGCAGGGGCGCGATTGTCTTTGTCAATGATCCTTTGAATGCGTGTCATTTCCTTGATTGGGTATATTGTTGTTGATTGGCGACTAAGTGTGACTACCCCCTCAAGCGACGAATCGATGAGGGAATGACCGACATGAGAAAAGCGATGAGTCGCTTGACCCAAGATGACTTAGGTAAGGGTGCCTTCAGTTGTTTACCATTGAATGCGAAAGCAGTTTTCGAACATTCTGACCTATTTTTGGTGGGTGTTAACCCTTTTTGTGACGCATTTTGGAGCTGAAATTGTCAAAAATATATCCTCCCGTGGAGCGGTCCGGCTATGGTAGCCTTATTAGGGAGTAGGATAGTGAAAATTTGTAACCCCAATGTCTATTTTGGATGCCAAGAATGTCAGGCGCAAAAGCGCCTTCGTTCGGCAATGTTATTGCTATTTTTGGATGGGTTTTGACCCGTTTTGGTGACGTCGTTTGGGGATGAAATTCTCAAAAATCCATCTTCCCGTGGAGCGGTCCGGCTATGGTAGCCTTCTTAGGGAATAGGATAGTGAGGATTTGTGACCCCGACATCTATTTTGCATGCCCGGAATGTCAAGTGCAAAAGCACTCTTATCGGACACTTTTAGGGCTTGTTTTTGGTGCATTTTGTGCATTTTTTTGTTGTTTTTGAAATTTTTGCTCTGTATTCATCCTTGGGTGGGATGAATTCCTATTTAGTATTCATCCTAGGGTGGGATGAGCGCTAACCAGAGTGCTCATCCCAGGGGGGAATGAGTACAGGCTCAAAAAGCCTATTTAAAGGCCAAAACTGAGTTTTGGGCTCATTTGCATTTGTTTTTCTTGGCGATTTGGAGCTCTGAGGAGGAGGAGGTCAATTCTGTGAAGCGAAGCACTGCCAAATTTTTCTTGTGACCATGAGTGCACACACCGGATCGAGCGACGGAGCCGAAGCGATACCAGTGAGTGCCCTTCCTCTTTATTATTTTGTGTTGCAATTGGAAAACTGTAGTTTGCTTATTTCTTATGTTTTTTTGTTTTTTTTTGTTTTTTGTTGTTTTAAGGTTAAAAATGAAACCCTAGTCTATCAAAATTAACACTTAGTTTAAAACTTAGTATAACCCTAGTCAAACAAAGATCAAAATTTAGTTGAAAATTGAGCTAAAAAACTTAGTTTAGAACATAACTTAAAACCTCGCTTAACCCGAATTGAACAAAGTTCAAAACTTAGGTGATAAACGTAGGGTAAAACTGAACGTAAAAACGTAGCTCAACCCTAGTTATTTGTTGTTTTTGTGTTTTTAATTTTCCAGTTTAGAGTTAAAAAAACCCTAGGTCTGAAAAATTATTTTGTGATTTTTTTTTGTTTGTTTTTGAATTGATCAGTTAGAGTTAAAAACCCTAGAACTGACCAATGAATTTTTTTTATTTTTTTGTTGTTAATTTATCAATTAGAGTTAAAAAACCTAGATCTGACAAATTAGGTTTTTTTTTTTTGTTGTTAATTTATCAGTTAGAATTAAAAACCCTAGATCTAAAAAATTACGTTTTTGAATGTTGTTTTTTTTTAATTTATCAGTTAAATTTAAAACCCTAAAACTGACAAATGATTTTTTTGTTTTGTAATTGTTTTTGTTGTTAATTAATCAGTTAGAGTTAAAAACCCTAGATCTAAAAAATTATTTTTGAATTTTGTTATTACTATTTTGTTTTTGTGTTGTACATTTTGATGCATTGTTGTATATTCATTGTTAGTGTTGTACAATTTTTTTCATTGTTTTAATGTTTTTATGTTGTTTTCTTTTGTAGGTTGTGAAGAGCCGATATCGGGTGCCTACTATTTTCATTGAAGCGCATGCGGCACTGACTTTGGCTGACTGGGACTGGCTTGACGCCCTTGGGCTCAAGCAGGTGACTCGATTGGAGCTGGTGGTTGGGGATCGGGCCTATCTGATGGCCCTGATCAACCTGTGGGATCCCTGGACCAATACCTTCCATCTCCCAATAGGGGAGATGACGGTGACCTTGGAGGATGTCTATCGGATTCTTTGGATTCCAATAGATGGACTGCCGATCCGGATGACATCGCGGGATCGGAGGACAACAGTACTGATACGTTATTTTGGGCATGGGGAGGAGTTGGGTGTGGAGAGCCCCGTGGAGAGGGCGGAGAGTGACTGCCATATTGGTGGCATACTGGTTCGATGGTGGCTAGAGAGGGGTGTGTTGGGAATGAGGCACGCATTACTCATGGGCCTCATTTCCAACATGTTGCTTCTCGACTCTTCGGGTGCGAGGTTCCCGTGGAACCTGCTAGAGGTGGTGTTCCGATTGGTGGAGTGTCCGACAGATGCATCGATGATTATGAGATGGGGACAGACTCTACTGGCATAGCTCTATGATGAGTTGTACGAGGTCCGCTACCGAAAGCGGAAGGGGATTAGTTGTAGCTACTTGTTGTAATGTTGGGCTTGGCAGCACATAGCAATGGAGAGGCCGATAGGGCTGCCCTGGATGACTCAGGAAGAGATGGCAGACCGAGAGATTGGATACGGGGTACTATGGTGGAGGTCGGAGGAGCAGGGATAGAGTCGATGATGGGCAGGTGTCGTAGGGCACTATGTCGATGCCTTCGCTCGGCTTACTCTAGGGGAGGTGTTCTGGCGCCCCTACTAGGACTGTCCAGCCTGGCCTGAGGCTGGAGAGTGGCTCCGATGGGTACAGAGGGGGCGGTGGCTGATTGGGTGGCATGGGACTGAGCAGGAGTTCTTCCCATACGGTCGGGTGACCCGATAGTTCGGGGTGCGCTAGGGGATGCCTGGTGAGCCCGTGGTCTATCGACGTCGGGGGGATGAGAGGACTCTAGACCGGCCAGTCGTTGTGCCACTTGGTGAGGATTCAGATACGGCTATTGACATCCCAGATGTGGATGACATCGGGGTTACTGCCGAGTATGAGCAGTGGTGGACTCTACGGTGATGGCGAGGTGAGGGGCCTCTAGGGGGTGTAGAGGCGTAGCAGGGGATGAGGGTACAGAGGCACCAGATGAGGGTTGGGGTGTTCCGCATGATGATGCGGACATGGTGGAGGTTGAGGATGTTGGAGGGGAGTTTGGGGTACCGGATCAATCAGAGATGCAGGACGTCCCGGAGCAGTGGGAGCCAGAGCAGGCTGTTGTCCCGGATTCGCCTATGCCTCAGGTAGGTTCGGAGGATGTGGAGGCAAGACATGGCACTGAGATAGCATGATTGGAGGACCTACTATAGAGATGAGATGGGGAGCTGGGAGAGGCTTTGTAGGAGAGAGATCTCCTATGGACTCATCTGGCGGAGCGGGAGAATGCATGGGCTACATCCCATCGGTAGGAGGGGGATACCGATGCTGCTCAAGAGAGGGATCTCCTACGGACGTAGCTAGCACAGTGCGATGACGTAGTAGCTTACTACCATCGATGGGAGGTAGAGTGGGTTCGACGAGAGGTAGAGTGGGGCCGATGAGAGACAGAGTGGCATTGACAGGAGGTAGATTGGCATCGACATCAGATGGATATGGAGGGAGAGATTATCCACCTTGGTGGGTGGATACCTGAGCCCCATGGAGGTGGCTCTTCACGTCGGATGAGAGACAGTGATACTGAGCAGTCAGCATCATCCCATCGCAAGCGGCTAGATGAGGGGGGCGCTAGTGGGCATGATGTAGGGGCGAGCAATAGTCACCCTGAGAGGTCCCATAGGACCCACACCATGGGGGTAGTTCCCGTCGCACCGATCCTACATGATCATGGTGGCCGATGCCCTAGGCTTGGGGGTTTTGAAGTTTTTGGTTGTTGTTGTGGGGTAGAGGACCGGTTCATTGTAGCCTATGGGCATTTTTTTTATGATATATATACAGATGACTCTTTTTTTGGTGTTTATGCACTTTTCATGGTTTGTTTTTATGTACATGTTTTTACATTGATGTATGCAAATGTGATTATGAATGCGATGTTTCTAATTTGTATGATGTATGCATATGGAATGAATGAAATGAGTTGTTGATAACTTGTCGATGCACCATAGACTCGTGCAAGATTTGACTTACTTTGTACTAATGGGATGACTTTGTGGAATGACTTTGCATGTGAAAACTTTGTTTTTGTATTTTGCATATTTTCTGATGGTGATGTACGGAATGAAATGTACCGATTGTTTTAAAATGTAGTTAAGCTTTTCTGAGATTCAGATATTTTAACTAACTAGCCAAGACTGTACATTTATCTCGCAAGACTTTTGAACAAGGTATAAATCCGACTTGAATTTAACCAAGTTATTTCACATCCCTGTGTGTGCAATTGAGTTCGTTTATGTGGTATTTGTCAGGATACCGCCAGTGCCGGATAGGCTATCAACCAAACCTGTACTGAGGATCACCTAATTAGCTCCACTAACTCCATTGTTGTATTTAGTAAGATTAATCCATGGGACAATCTAAGGTACCATAAGCTAGCTCATCCACATGCAAACATTGGTCTGCACACATGCAAAGCTAATGTGACAGACATATCGTCATGCGGTTAGGATACCGCCATTGCCAGGTAGGCTGTCCACCAAACCCGTAATGAGGATCACCTAGATGGTTTTTCAAATGCTGAGAATTCCAGAGATTCAAGTTCAGGTTGTGTGTTTGCTCAATGGTTTGGGATACTTGCTCGTCTATATAGTGATGAAAATCACTATTTATTTTTCTCTTTGTTTTTCTTTTTGAGCAAGGATTTTGAATAGTGGTGATAACCACTGTTATTTGATTTTGTATTTTGAGCTTTGTAAGGTTGAGCTTGTAAGTTTGTGGCTTATGAATGGCCTTGATCCTGTTGGCCTTGGGGATGACTACCCATCCTGTTCAGGGACGTGTAGTACGAATCCTTACGACTTTGGGAACCAAGGGGATGATGGAGATTATGAAGTAAGGGCATTGATCTTTTAGGCCTTGGGGATGACTACCCATCCTGTTCAGGGACGTGTAGTATGAATCCTTACAACTTTGAGACCAAAGGTGAGTGGAGATGGTTGTGATGATGGTTTTTTGGAATTTTGTTTTTGAATGGCGTTGATCCTTTTAGGTCTTGGGGATGACTACCCATCCTTGGCAGGGACGTGTAGTATGAATCCTTACAACTTTGGGGACCAACGATGATTGGGATTTTTGGTAGTGGTGAAAACCACTATTTATTATGGGGAATGGATAGGGAAGAGCTCGTCCTTTTGTCAATTCTCAGCATTCTGGAACCATTCGCACAGGGGGATGAACAGGCTAATCTTTCACCTATGGTACCCTAGACTCGCTTTGTAGGTTTCTCTTGCGTTCACACAACTTAGGAATTATTTTATGTGTTTTAACTTGTGTTGGGATGCTACGTAACAAGGCGTGATCCAAGTAAAACTTTCCCGTGTAAAATCTGTTTAACTATGTACAGTTTTTGGCTAGAAATTTAAAGACAGTTGAATGACGAAAACCCTATATACATTAGGAGACAACTGACTATGCTAAAAATGGTGATGGTGTTATTCTGGATGTATGCGTTTATGAAAATGGATTTGATGTGGAAAATGATGGAATTGCCAAGTAATGACAGTCTATGGTGCTTTTGACTTGTATGACCTAGCAAATATGCAATGTATGGATGCGATGCCTAATGCAACCTATATTTTTGTATTTTGATTTTTATGAGTATGCATGGAATTGAAATGCAATTTTTTTTGTTATTTTTGATGATTTTATTGTTTTTGTTTGTTTTTGAATATTTATTTTGACCAAGCGATTATGGTAACCCTTGGAGATTTTGGTGTTGACCAAAGGGTTTATAGATACCTTTGGGGCATTTTGGGATGACCAAGCGATTATGAGAATCCTTGGAGCATTTGGGTTGACCAAAGGGTTTATAGATACCTTTGGGGCATTTTGGGATGACCAAGCGATTATGGGAATCCTTGGAGCATTTGGGTTGACCAAAGGGTTTATAGATACCTTTGGGGCATTTTGGGGTTGACCAAGCGATTATGAGAATCCTTGGAGCATTTGGGTTGACCAAAGGGTTTATAGATACCTTTGGGGCATTTTGGGTTGACCAAGCGATTATGAGAATCCTTGGAGCTTTTGGTTGACCAAAGGGTTTATAGATACCTTTGGGGCATTTAGGGTTGACCAAGCGATTATGAGAATCCTTGGAGCTTTTGGTTGACCAAAGGGTTTATAGATACCTTTGGGGCATTTTTGGGTTGACCAAGCGATTATGAGAATCCTTGGAGCTTTTGGTTGGACTATGGCTCTCTAGATGTGGAATGGCCTCAAATGACTGATGTTCAAGGGTTCTGTTTCCTTGATTCCTTCAAGAGAGGCAAGCCGGTATGTTCCAGGTCCTATTCTACTATCAATGACATAAGGACCTAACCAGTTTGCCATGAACTTGTCCCTTAGATGGGATGGCAAATTAGAATTTTGTTGGTTCTCTTTTAAGACCAAGTCACCAACCTAAAATTCCCGTAGGTGGACCTTCATGTTGTATGCTTTCTTAAGTCGCTCTTGATAGATACGCAAATGCTCGAGAGCATTGACGCATCATTCATCGAGCAACGTCAGTTGGTCTAACCGGGCCTACCACGTAGTGTCATCATCGATGAACTCTTGCATTGAAATGCGTAGGGAAGGGATTTCCAACTCAAGAGGCATGACTACCTCGGAGCCATACACCAACGAAAATGGAGTTGCCCCAGTGGGCATCCGAATGCTAGTGCGATAAGCCCATAGGGCAAGCGGGATCTGAATGTGCCAATCCTTATGATTGTCTATGATGGTCTTTTTGAGAATGGCGACTAGCATTTTGTTTGACGCCTCTGCTTGCCCATTTGCCTATGGATAATAGGGTGTTGAAAAACTATGCTGAATTTTGTACTTTGTGGTCAAAGCACGCACATCTTTGTTCTTGAATGACGTCCCATTATCCGACAGGATCTTGGATGGAATACCAAAATGACATATGATGTTATGCAAAATAAACTCCGCAATGCGGGATCCAATCGTAGAGGTTAGCGGAATTGCTTCCACCCACTTGGTGAAGTACTCTATGGCCGTTATGATGAACGTGTGATGACCAGACGACGTAGGGGAGATCTTTTCGATTAGATCGAAGCCCCACTATGAAAAAGGCCAAGCCGATTGGATCGGCTGCAAGGCCTGAGAAGGTACGTGTGTCAAATTAGCATGGTGTTGACACTTCATGCACTTCTTTACATATGCGCAACAATCTCGCTCTAAATATGGCCAATAATAGCCCATGCGAAGAATGCACTTTGCGATGGCCATACCACTGAAGTGGCCACCACATGTACCATCGTGTGCTTGGGTGATCGCCCAAGCGGACTCTTGCTGGTCCAAGCAACGGAGGAGGATTCCTTCATAGCTCCGACGATACAAAACATCTCCTAACAAGACATGTTTTGCCGCTTTCTATTTAAATGATCTTTTCGTGGCTTGTGTCAATCCAAGTGGGAGGTTACCTAGCTTGAGGTAATCCCTAATGGGTGTGTACCAATCTTGCTGATCAGAAACCTCGATAGTATGAATGACCAATCCCTCTTGAAGTCCATCCCTAGCAAAAGCTGAGCGGGAAAGAACTTGTAAAAATAGCGTTGTGTTGCTATTAAGAGGGGTCGGGGAGAACAAGGACCCCTAGTTGGCTCGAGTCAGACAATCATGGATTCGAGAGAACTTATCCTGAGATGGTTCAATCTGGATCAGGTGGATTCCTGGCATTAGGTCAGAGCTTGCATGCTCCATCATGGATTGTGATAATGTTTTAACCTGAATGGTTGTCATTTCACCAGAAGGGTCTTACGGGATTAGTGACCCCAAGGAGGCCATAGTATCCGCAAAATGATTCGATGATCGAGGGAGTGCCTCGATGTCATACCATTCAAGTTGTGCCAGGAATTTGTCCACAAGGGCTTTGTAGGCCTACAGAACTAGACATTTACATTGGAATATCCCCTTTACTTGATTGACAATTAACAACGAATCACCAAAGATGTTTAAACATTTAATGTTCATGGTGATTGTTGTCTGAAGACCTATGAGCAAGGCTTCATATTCTGCATTGTTGTTGGTGCATGGGAAGTCTAATTTAAATGACAGAGGCATTGGAGCCCCTTGTGGAGTGAAGAATACAATTCCCATGCCACCTCCTTGCTCACATTTAGAACCATCAAAGAATAAGGTCATGTCAGCCTGTGACTCAGGCTCATCAGAATCTGGCGATTCTGAAACATGAAAAACCCCATCATCAGGTAGTTCTACGGTCAGAGGCTGATCATCTTCAAGAGGAGCCTCTGCCAGTTGATCGATGATGACTTGACCTTTTATGGATTTCTGTCCAATGAATTCTATGTCAAACTCCATCAACAACATGATCCATTTCGCCGTGCGGCTACTATGATAAGTATGACTCATCATGTATCGCAATGGATTCTCCTTAGACACAACATACATCGTATTGTTGAGCATGTAGTGGCATAGCTTTTTGGTAGCAAACACCACTCGCCAAGAGAGCTTCTCAACGTATGCATAGTTAAGTTCATAACTGACCAGGGTGCGGCTAAGATAGTATGTAGCCTATTCTTTGTGTAGTTCATTTTTTTGGGACAGCATGGCGCCCAGTGCCACCTCGCAATGGCTGAGATGTATAAATAGAATGACACTCCTGGTCTAGGTGGTGCCAATACTGGCGGTGAAGCCAAGTATTGTTTAATGTCATCAAAGGCTGACTGGCACTCGTCATCCCAGTGAAATGTTACCCCCTTATGCAATAATTTATTCATGGGTCGGCACTTGTCGGATAGCTGCGCTATGAAGCGCTTGATCGACGTGACCTTTCCCTGTAGACTCTTGAGCTGCTTGATGGTAGTTGGGGGAAGCATTTCAAGGATTGCCTTGACTTTGTGTGGGTCTACCTCGATTCCTCATTTAGAGACTATGTAACCCAAGAGCTTTCCAGATGTGACGCCAAAGACGCACTTCTTGGGGTTTAGTCTGACCTTATGCTCCATGAGGCGATCGAGGATCTTGCTTAAGTCATCGAGATGATCTGGGCGCAAAAGAGATTTGGCCAACAAATCATCCATGTAATCCTCCAAAGTTTTGTGCATGTAATCATGGAAGATGTACGTCATGGCACGTTGGTAGGTGGCGCCAAGCATTTTTAAGGCCAAAAGGCATGACCTTATAGCAAAATGTCCCCCAAGGCATTGTGAATGCCATTTTTAGTTGGTCCTCGGGATTGATACGAATTTGATTGTATCCTGAGAAACCATCCATGAGGGAAAGCATTTCGTGGCCCGCTGTAGCGTCTACCAATGCGTCGATGCTCGGCAAGGGAAAATCATCCTTAGGACTCGCTTTGTTTAGATCTCAAAAATTGGTGCATATGCGAATCCTCCCATCGGGCTTCTTGATGGGAACCATGTTAGACAACCATGGCGGGTAATCCACGCAGATGACAAACTGTGCATCCAACAACTTTTGTAGCTCATCTTTGACCATTAAGGCCACTGTTGGGTGCATCTTACGTAGTTTTTGCTTTACTGGCTTGACTGTCGGATCAAGCGTTAGATTATGCGTGACTAGCTGTGGGTCTAGTCCCGGCATGTCTTTGTATGACCATGCAAAAACCTCCTTCTTCTCTTTGAGAAGGGCAATGTAGTCGGCTTGCTCTTCGGGGGATAGACTTACCCCCAGCTTGATGATTTGCAAATTCACTGGATCTGAGCCGATGTCTACGTCAGTCGTCTCCTCGACCGACATGTGGGACCCGTCCTCCAACTGGTGTGGAGTTGGGATCAAATGGATATCGTTTGCTGAATTTAGATCATCGTTTGGAACATCAGGTTCCTCTTCAGCATGGAAGACATCCTGAGTCTGTCTTGGGGTGAAATGGAACATTCCTCTGCAAGGCTAGTACTCTGATGGGGATGGTGGTGTGTCAGCATGATCCCAGTCGATAGCATCTAGATCTAGATACAATGACCATGTCGGGTCGGTTGGATCATGGATGGGGGCGGTTAGGTCAATGGAGATCATGTTGATGAAATGATTGTGGTCTCCATTACCGTGGGTGTTGTAACTCGGACATCCTAGATGATCTTTGTGCTTCGGATCTGGCTCTGTGGGCACTGGCACAAATGGATCAGCCCTATGCGTGGAGACGAAGACAGGGTCCGCCCTAGGCACTGATGGTTTGATAGGGTCTCCAGGTGGAAGATGCTCTCTGTGTACCTAGAGTGGCGGGTGCAGTAATTGCTATAACTACACTAGGTTGAGGTGCCACCTATGCCTTGGCCCTATGTGTAGGTGTTCAAACATGTCATCTATGTCCAAAGGGTATCGTTGTTGCATCTGTCGCATGTGGTTGAGATAGGCCATCTCGGTTTCATCTTTCGAATCACTGTCAGAGATCCAAAAGCCTTCGTTAGCTCCAACAGTTGCTTGCGACATATGAGGCTCATCTTGTTCGAGCAAATTAATGTGGTCCCATCGAGGTTGTTCCGCTCTCTATGGGGGGACCTGATTCTCTTGAGGTGGCATATGCTCAAATGGAGCATCCAATGGGAACATTGTCAGGAAGCTTTCCTGATCATCATTCATGGGATATACTTGCGAATGATTGCTATCAGACTCGAAAGGATCCCAAGGTGCTACCTCGTACTCCGACTCATCCTCTGAAGACCCTTCTTGGTCTTGTCCATATCCCTCTTGTGGGTGAGTCCTTGAATTTTCTCCTTATTCGATCGAAGGGAAAGGGTTGTTATGGTCAACAAGGTTGGTTGTTAGCAATGGGAGATAATCTCCCAATGTATAGTTTGTGTTAGGATTGGCATATGGATCTGATGCCAACCCATCCTTGTTGCCTATCCCTAGGCCTTGCATGTTCTCCACCAAGATGTCTAGGGGCAAGGGGTGGTTGAACCCTACTCCTGACTTGTCATACGGCATTTGATATCTCGGTTGGCAAAGAACATGCACTCCTTGCTCATACCTACCCAACCCATATCCATGCCAATTGCATTGGCCTAGATATCTTAAAGCAAAATTAGGGTTGGATAGATAGTTGACATCCTCAACAAAGGGCTCTTCATCTTCATCTTCTTGCATACAAATCTCAATGCCATTATCCAGGCCCCCATAAACAAAGTTTGTCTGATTGGGTGGGTAGCCTAAAGGAACCACTGAGCCGATGGGGAGTCGAGGCCTCCCCATGTCTTGCATGGACTCAAGTGTGGGCGTTGCTATAATGTTCCTCACTAGATACTCCCCCAGGCCCGTGCTGGCCATTTCAACGGTGACCGTTGGTGGTTGAGGGGAAGTGAATGGGAGTCCTTCCTGAGTCCACTCCATGTGGGGTGAACTAGGCGTCTCGACTTCCATTCTGCTAGGCATCTCTTCTGTCGAGATGGTTGAGACTAGAGGTGGTTCTTCTTCTAAGGGTTTCTTTCCCTTGTCCTTGGATGTGGCCACCGTAGGTGGCATCGTTGTGGAAGGACTAGCGGAAGAAGATGGACCCGACTGAGGACTCGATGGATTAATCACTGGAGATGCCTACGGAATCGGACCCTGTTGAGATGGATTCAACTAAAAATCCAAATGTGTTGATGGAAGGGTCGATTGCGGCATGAATTGCATTGTATTGCAGTATTTGAAGGGCTCCAAGTTCACTAGGACTACATGCACCTATCCTTCAAATGTATACTTTAGGCACTGATGAGCTATTGAAGGGACACACTTCATGTCCCGAATCCAAGGCCGGCCCAACAAGATATTATAAGCCATCTCACCTTCCAAGATGTGGCACAATGTATGAATAGTCTTTTGTCCCACTTGGATAGGTAGGACAATTGTGCCAACTGTCGAGCAGATTGCATCATTGAATGCTCGCAGTGTGTAAGTGGAGGCCACGATGTGAGATGTTGGCAACTTCAAATGTTTCAGAGCTGCTGTAGTGATGATATTACTGGATGAGCCAGTGTCCACCAACACCCTCTTATACGGAATCCCGTTGACCCATGCAATAACGTGCAGGGGTGGATCCGCCACATCACCAATCCACTATTTTCAATTCATCTTCTCTAAAGGTGATGACTGGTTCTCGTACATTGTTTTACATGCCCCACAAAGTTGTTGAAAGAGTTTGCTTCATGGGGCTGTAGCTCGATAGCTTTTAAAATCTCCATTAGAGCCTCCCGATGGGGCGCTGATTGTTGAATTAGCTCATATATGGAGAGCCTAGCCGACGTGGTCCTTAGACTTTGGGTAAGTCTAGTTCGAATCATGGCCACTGGTCTAGGCGGGGGAAGTTGCGTAGGGTGTTGTTGAGCTTGTGACATCGATGGAACCTCTCTTGTGGCTGCTATGGGTGCAGCTCCTGGGTACTTCTTGTTCCTAGTCACTATGCTTATCATCCCCACATATCCCTGCATAGGGCAATTCTATTGCACCTCATTAACTTGAAGAGGTTTTTCCTATGCCTCATGGGTAGGCAAGGGGTCTCTGAATACTCCCATATGTTGGTTGTTTGGCGCTACGGGGTTGTCCACCGCCAATGTCTTGTTGTCAATGAGATCTTGTACCAAACCTTTGAACTTCCAACATGCATTAAGATCATGTCCCTTACGCCTGTGGAACCTATAGTACAAGTCCTCTCGATACCCCTTAGGCTTCGGTGCATTGGGATCTATAGTTTGAATCTCTGGAAGGTTGATCAAATTTGCCATTGACAAGCGGTCAAACAGAGAGTCCCTGGACTCTGTGTAAGGAGTAAATTGTCGCCTAGGGTGACGCTACTGATTTTGTTCCTGCCTTTGGTTTTCTCTCTCATAGTTGTTAGGAGGCACCGCCTGATAGTTAGCCTTTTGAGGTTGTGTTGCTTGTGCCAGCTTAGGGACGTTGATGGCAACCTGATTAACCACAGCAGGTTTCGGTTGCGTGGTCCCTGGTTTAGTGTTCTTTGTCCATTCTTTCTTCTTAGGTTTGGCGATCTCGCCATCCTGTATCTTAATCTCCTCAATGACTCTGGCTTGCGCCAGAGCTTCCTCTAAACTGGCATATTGTTGTAGCTGCAATAGCATGGAGATTGATCTCAAACAGCTTTTTGAGAACATTTGGGTCAGATCTGACATGGGAGGGAGGTAAGGCAGCTTCGAAAGCAACGTCCTCCATCGGTTCCCGTATGCCACCATGGTCTCTTCCTCATACTGCTTGAGGCTAGCTAGGTCACTTAATGATGCCTTTTTCTTAGTGTTGAAGGTGAAGCATTCGAGGAACGCGTCCACTAGCTGATCCAAGTTATTGATGCTATGTTTCGGTAATTGGGTGAACCAATCCGAGGTAGGGCCTACGAATGTGGTTATAAATGTTCTTAATAACAAAGCATCATTGTCCTGAATACCAAAGCACTGGCTCAGGAATCTAGTCACATGCTCTTGGGCGTCCTCCTCCCCTCTAAAGAGTGCCAACTAGGGCAGCTTAAAGTGTTTCGGGTATGGAGGTGCCGACACTGACGGATGCACAGGATGACTATGGAGTTGGCATAAAGTGGGCTTTTGGGGCCCAGAAGTCTTGATCTCCATAGACTCTAAGCGCTCTAGCAGTGCTTTATATGCATCAGAGGATTTAATTTCTTCCTCCTTAGTTTGCTCCCATTGTGGGTTGCGGGGAACTTGAGGCCTATTGAGAGGTAGCTGGATAGCACCCCCTCTGCCTTGATAGAGCATTTCAGCCCGCTCTTCTTCTTGTTCATACTCCTCATAAGCTTCTTGAGGAGTGCCTGGCCGAGACCTATACACATGGGTGGGTGCCCGCGGAGGGTGCCCATCATTGTTTCGGGGAGTGGCCTCCCGCTCAGGTCTAGGAGGTCTCGGAGGCAATACTTGATAAGGTCGCGTGGACCTCTCTCGTACCAAGGGGTTATGCCTCTCATACACTTCTACTTTATGCGTGCGAGGGATTGGAACCTTCGTAGGCACATTGTTATGAAGCAATTCGGTTGTCTGACGCTGAATGCGCTCTTTGTTAAGCTGACAAAGATGCTCTAACTATTCTTGATCTTGCCTAAGCTGCGTGATTTGTGCTTGGTGGGTGGCATGTTTGGCAAATGCCAAGTCACTTTGTTCTGTCATCTCTTGTTTAGGAAGCCTAGATGCCTCTCCTACATGTCTATCTCGGTCATGGTGATCCGAGACCTCTATGGGTTGCTTTCCTCTATCGAGGTTAGCTGCATTAACCTGAGGCTGTAGCCTCAATGGGTGATCCTGATACATGGCAGGTGCGGAGGTACATCGCTCCCATGTTGTGTACTACTCTTGAGGAACGTGGTAATCTTCCTCGTCCTCTCTTTCATATGCATAAAAGGTGTGGGCAGAATTGTCTTGCCCTGTCTGGAAAGCTTGATACTCTGGATACTGTCTAGTGTTTCTAACAGTAATGCGGGGTAGAGGAGGGATGACGAAATCCTGTGGCCCCTCCGTCTGGACCCTCTATTGCTCTAGCACTTCATCACTAGGCCACCCATAACGGGCTTCTAAGGGAGGTCTCCTATCTACGTTAAGTGCTACGTGTAGGTTCTCTTCTTGAAAGGACCTATGCTGAGTGGGGGTGCCCCTCAAAGAGGTGCCTCTATAGTCATGTTCTGTTATGGCATGATGTGGACTATCTTGTGTGTCAGGCCGCCAAGGCGGGATGACTAAGTCCGCAGGACTATATCGGAGGTGACTTGTCCCCCTTGGTGCACTTTTTGCAGTGCTTGCCCATGATTGGGCTCGGCTACGAGTGAACACCATGGTGATGTGCTCCTAAAGACGAGTAGATTTTTATCTTTTTTTAGGATTTTTTACGCTACACTTAAACAGAAAGGAAACACACAATCAATGCAGTGGTTATCTCGTTTAAAGATTTTAAAAGTGTGCCCTAAAATCTGGTTTAGTGTGTTTTGATGTTGTTTTGAAAGATTTTTGTGAAGAACATTTAAATGCAAAATGAGGGCTCTTATGACTCCCAAAAAAATGGTCGCCCCTTCGATATACCATTGCCAGACCGATATACCAACCTCTCTATATACCCGCCCTTACGTGAGGGAAACTATTGGTACGTGAGAGCAGATGGTACATGGAACATAGGCGGTATGGAAGGGGGATCACTCTGTTTATGACACCTACCATAGAAGACTTATCCTCATGCGCTGGGAATCACCCCAGCTACACTTGGTCAGCTTTCATCAGGATTTACGTCTAGCAACAATCACGATCGGGGTAATGTATGCAATATCTCAAGCCAAAGTGATGATGGAATCCACCTTTGGTCTTGCTCAAGGGTTGGGGTTTTACGACCAACTCCTTGTTGTTTCAGTTACCACGTGGTGTGTGGGGTTCTTTTTAAGTTGCATAAATGAAGCAAGCAAGCATTCAAACTCTCCTATGCAAGCAAATAACCAGAGAACATAAAGCAAAGAATTGACAAAAGGTGTTTAAGACCTCTACCTCTTCTCTGCCCAAATCGGATGTCTCTGAATTTCTGCTCTGAAATAGTCCAGCGTTGGAAAACTTGGTACCTGTAAGCAAAAGAACAAGCAACTTTAATCAGAAATTTAATCTTAAAAATCAAGGGACAGAGGTCCCACCGTGATCGCCACTGAAAGCACGAGGATACGGAAACAAAAAGGAATATGCCACAAGAAAGAAAAAGAAAGAACATATACGAATTGACACAAGATAAAAGCAATATGAAATATGGTAATCTCTTTATTGATACACTTTTTAAGTTGTGTTACAATACGTCTCCTTCCTTTTTAGGGGATAGGAGCGTCAAATATGTTTCTTATCACAACATCCATGGATAGCAATCCTTCTTCCGCGTGCCCACATGTAAGATGGGCGGACCAAAACGTCGCCGCCGCTTGTGTATATGATTTTTCATTCCTTCCTTCTCCTCTGATGTCGGAAACCTGCGTTCAAAGAAACAGAAAATATTAGTAGCACCTGCAGATAGAATAAAGCATGTATTTCCCAAGGCCTACTCGTCGAGTGTATGCATGAAAATATTAAAACGATTATCAAATGACCTCGGATTGACCTAAAATTTTGATAGAAGCATAAATATGTTATCAGAAGACCACTGCAAAAAGAACAGTCTAGAAATTCCTCACAGATTTGTATTCGCTCCAGGGTGGGACGAATAGGCCTACAACAATTTGTCAGAAAGCACCCTCTTCAATGTCCTGCTTAGGAAGCTCCAAATGACCTGCAAAGTTGGGGTTAGCTAATTGGGGGTGTTTTGGGAAGACCCAGATGGTCATATTTCTCCAATTTGGCCTCTAGGACCCAGATTTTTTTGGTGCCATCTGCAAGTTAGTGAAGGCGGGAAATGACAAAAACCTGGTCAAAATTGCTCAGAATGAAATGAAATTTAAACTGTAACCTATTTAACATATCTAGAATAAAATGCAAAAGAAAAACCAGAGAAATCTATCACATATTTCTAATCATCCCGGGGTGGGGCGAATAGGATTGTGATAGTTTGGGGAGCGCCGGGGCGGGACGCCCACCGTTTGGGACACTGTTTCGGCACCAATCCACTTGGGATGGGTCCAAAACTGATTATGGGGTGTTGTCGACAAATTTTGTGGATTGTTGTGGCCAAAAATTGGGTTTTGGGTCCGGATTCGTGCTTCCAATAGTCACCCAATAACCTCCCTTTCGAATGAGAGATTAAGGATGTGAAGGCACAAATCGCAAGTAGGTATGTAAATTGGCAGCACTTCGTTGCTCAAATGCTCCTTCTCTGTATATCTTTTGGGTGAGAAAACTCACCAATTTATAGACCTTAGGGTCTCTCTGTTTGAATTGCGCATGCGAGGGCGCCACTTGAGTTGTTTTCCTATTTTCAGAGAAAAGCTAATTCCCTGATTTAGAATCTCCTTGCATGAGGTTTCTAAAATAAATACATTCATAACTGAAGTCTCTCTTCTTGAATAAAAGCTATTCCTCGCAATTGCATGGCCTGAAGCCTCAGTTAACTGGCGGAGTTACCGAGGTTTGACTTTTTGCCAGTCAAACTTGCTATTCGCCTCACCCTGGGGCGAATGCTGCTATTCGTCCCTGGGTGGGACGAATGCCAGTTTGTATTCATCCCTGGGTGGGACGAGTAGAGAGCAAGGTGCCAAAAAGGTGCCAAATTGACCTCTGACCTCTAAAACTACTTTTGGAAGTGGTTAGGACCACTGTTTAACCTCCGGGGGCTGCCCTAGGGGCTGTGTGTGTCAATGCGATCAGCGCTTGTTGTCACATAATCGGATTGGTGCTGTTTTGGTGTCTACATGTTCACCAAGTCATATTGAGTAAATAAGTAAAAAATTAGAAAGAGGAAGTCCCATCATCCTCCTCTTCATCCTAGTATAACCCTTATATTAATGTTATCTATTTTTGAGTTTTATTGAGAAACGACATATTCCCTTATTGTCATAACTTTTTGAGGAACATTAGGGTGCAATTTCATTGGAGTTGGGGAAGTAACCCAATCCCCAATTTCTAGGCTAAGATTCTAACTCTAAAGATTCATCATTCCTTATTCTTAGGGTCCTAAGACTTTTCATGTGTACCAAAGGTTGCAAAAAATATGCTTAGGGATCAAGCAAATATTTGAAAGATAGTAAGAAGTATATTTTTGTTCTATTGAATAGGGATTATTCTCACAATTTTTCTCTTCATTTTTCTTTTCAACAAAAATAAAAGTACAACTTTTGATATTTGCCCTTATCCCCTTACTAAAGGGTAACCCTAAATTTTGATGAGATAAGGGTATCCTAGCTAAGTATTAAGCTAAATAGTTTAGGCTAATGGTTGAGGTTTATGTGGTTGATTTCAACCTTTTATTTTCCTTTAAGTGAAGCTTGGGCACATGTTCTAGCTTCTTGATTATTTTTAGCTTCCTTAGTTGGAATTAAATGTAAGGAGTCATTGATAAAGGGATGAGAAGAACTTAAGGATGAGCAAAGGTAATCCTTAGGATTCTTAGCTTGAATATTTTGACAATATGTGAAAGAATATTTTTTGCCTTCAACGCTATACACTTTTCCTTGATACTCAAATTTCACACATTGATGGTATGTTGAAGGGGCTACTTGCATAGCATGAATTCAAGACTACCTTAGGAGATTATAATTTATTTTTTAGGGCAACATGTAAAAAAAAGTGTTCAAAATGTGAGGCCCTACTTTAATTGGTACGATTATGGATCCTGCAACTTCTCGTTCTTCATTGTCATAATATTTTATGAAAATGTCTGATTTTTCTAAGTTTTTTCTATCAATTATTATCCTTTAGATGAATATAAGGTTGCATACATTGATGGTTGAACCACCATATATTAAAAATATTTTTATACATTCATCACTGGTGTATAAAGAAATGTACAAATTCAACTTGCCTAACATTGAAGGTGGAGGGAGATCATCCTTAAAAAAAGATCATGGCATGGTTTACTACTAATGAGTCTACTATGTTAGAGAAGTTCATAGGGATAATTTTTTGGTGGATGACCTACTTACTTAGAAGCTTGAACAAGGTCTTCTATGACTTGGTGGTGTTTTTAGGAGTTCTAATATGGAGACCTTAGCTAGGGTTTCCTCCAACTATTTGTTGTGGCTGCTCCACAACGTACCCCAAAATTGGGGACCCACCTTTTTATGTTTGGTTTTAGAGATTTTTTTGTTATAGCTTTGCATAGCAAACTTCATAGGTTCCTTCAAGGGGGTCTTGGTTCATGTCATTTGTGGTTAGCACTTTCTTTCCTTCTTGTTGCTTATGCCTTGTGGGTAGTTTTGGGTGTTTGTTGAAGATAGTGCTTCTTTTTGGATGTATTGTTGTGTGCTTAGTTGCTAGTTAGTTTTGGTCTTAGTTAGGGTTTTATTATAGTTTAGTAGTTTAGTGTTTTGAAAATTAATTCATCTCCCATTTTAGAATAAAAAGAAATAAAAAATATAAAAATAAAATATAAAAAAATATATTATTATTATATATATTATATATATATATATATATATATATATATATATATAATTATTATTCTCATATTTCATATATAATGATAATAACAATAAATGAAAATAAAATAAAAAGTTATATATATAAATATTATATATATAAATAAAGACAAAATAAAAACAAAAAAAGAGTAAAGTAATTTGAGTTATATATTGTTAATGTTATAACTCCATTTTAATTAATTGTATGGTATGTTTTATACAGGTTCCGTTGTCGAAGATCTTCGAAGGGCTCCGCGAGCAGCGTAAACCTATGGCAGGCCATGTGGCGTCCAAGATGGAACGGTCGACGGACAACCAGGATGCATTGGAAAATGTGAGACGTTCGAACAATTGGTGGTCATTTTTATGGACTCTGGCGGATAGATTTGGCAAAGAAACGTGGCATTGGCGGCCAATGAGAGGATAGAATATTCCAGAACCTAGCGATTTGACAATGTAGACGAAGGAAACCTGGAGAGCAGTATGTGACACCGGTAAAAGCGTGGTCAAAATGGATGGACTTAGGGTTTGCATATCAATGTCGTGGATGAGGTGGATCCCATGTTGCTCGGTGGCAGATGCGGTCAAGGAAATAAACAACGCATACGGACGTCTATGTGGACAGCATGAATGCGTTGGTCAGGTGCAATAACATAGTAAGAAATGAAGAAAGACAAGCCTATGACTCAAACACAAGTCACAAATAGGACCAATCGAACGATAAAACAACTGTGAGGCAGAGTCGGATTCAGACACCACAGCGGTCGGATGAGTACAGAGGTGGACTCCAAGCGGGAAGATATAGGCAGAATGGCTCCACGTCGAGGACATATAACCAAAGATGAAATTCGGATGTTCATCAGAAGACAGCGTTAGAATACGATGGCAGCTCTGGGTTACTTTATGGAAGGGTCGAATTGGACACGGTGGCGGTTCGTCCAATCAATAGCAGAGAACCGAGGATAGACCAACGCATAGGAGACCAATGGGCAACAGTGATATTCAGGTTTATCAGTGGAGAAGTCATAACATTAACGACGACGCGATGCGAGACATTAGCACCTTAGCGCCCGGTCGTTACGACCGAAGTGTGCATATCGATAAGCGACAGAAATAATCAGCCATTGGGCCCTTTCATGGCCATGGCTGCAACTGCCGTGTTACTATTCCGGCGATTAGTCGGCCTGATTTGTCCAAAGCCTCATACAACTAGCAGGATTCGAAGACAACATGACATGGAATCTGTGACATGACTAGCAGGGTTTAATCAGTAGGGTTTTATCGAGCTCGGCGGAGTGTTAATGTCATAGTTGGGGATCAGCATATTCATCGCGACTAGAGAATTTTTTTTATAAAGGCGAAGCATAGTGAAAGTTTCATCCAGCCAGAAAAATGTGTGGTTTACCGAAGGTTGACTGTCATAGGCCAACGGATGAATTATCACGGGTGGCAAATATTATGGTTATGACATTACGGCATCACCATTTTGTGTGGCCCGTGTGAGGGACGTGGATGGGATAGCTAGCCCTTTCTATCGTCGGAAGTATAAGCTAAGATATGTGGCCCATTCCTCAAGGGCAGGTGAGTTTACTCACATTTACCCGTGCATTGCGCTGGCTTGGCACGAATGTTGTCATTCGGAAATAAAGTTGGGTCGATAAATTAAGCAAAAATTTAAGAAACATCCGCTAATTGAAGGCAAGCCTTACACGGGATTAGAGGGCATGAAATGTTAATAAAAGAGCTGTCGGTTACAAATTAGAGAATAATCAGAGAATGCTTCGAAACCAAGCGAAATACAGTAAAACCAAACCAAAACTGAGAAACATTCGGAAAAAGAAAATGAAACGATTGAAGGACGAAACCGAATAGAACGGAAAGCCAAGAGAGAAGAAAAAAGAGGAAGGACAAAACGAAAAATCTTAAATACCTTTTTCGAATATTAGAAAAGGGCTAGATCTTTTGGAAGACGAAAGAGAAAGGACAAAACAAAAAATTTAAATGCTTTTTTTTTAATATTGAAAAAGGGTTGGATCTTTTGGGGACCGTATGCTGTTGCTGGTTTTTTGGGAGGCCAGATTTTGCTTGGAATGTAGAAGAAAAATGTTTTTTTTTTTTAATGCAAATGCTGTTCAGAAATTTGGTTTCTCTGCATGCTAGGATTTAAGTGTTTTTATTTTTCCCTTTTCAAATTTCAGAATTATAAATGATGTTAATGCATTTGTATTGTTACATTATTGAATTTATCAAGTCTGAAATTTATCTTGTGTACCCTAAGAGCTAGCACTTAGTTTATTTCAATTGTACAAATGCAATTTGAATACACTAGACATCTTCAATTTTGTAGGACGGGGTGCCATCAAACTGATAATGCTTTGCATGTTTCTGTTTTCAGCTTTAAATTTCAGTTCAGATTTTATTTTTTCAAATTTTTAACTTTATTTTGCAGATTTTTTTTTATTTTCAGACATTAAAATAAAAACTAAAAAAATTTTAAAATCCAAAAATAATTGCACGGCTACGTAGAATATACTTCAAAGTTCCATTTTGCACATTTACATTTTTGCTCCGAAGTCATTTCGAATTTTAAAAAATTATTCAAAGTTGTTGTTTTATTGTAGATTTTAAAATTTTGAAATTTCAGAATTTTCATTTTGAGGCCAAATCTGATTTTTTTAGTTTTATATTTCATTTGCAAGCATAAAATGAACTTCCCTTTATGAAAATTTTGATTTTATCAAAGGGGGGTAAGTTTTAATGGCATTTCATGGCTACCATTTTTAGAGCATTAATTGCCCTCTTTATGAAAATTTTGATTTCATCAAAGAGAGGCAATTTATACATTACATTGAAGGTTATTGTTCTAAAGCATTATATTATTTCTTTCTTAATGAAAATTATTTCATTAAAGGGGGATAATCAAAATGACATTTTAAAGCCTCTATTTTAAGGCAATAAATTATTATCTCTTTGTGAAAATTAATTTCATCAAAGAGGGATAATTTATTAATCATATCAAAGGCTATCTTTATCTTCATGATAAGAAGCTACATTTAATGAGTCATTTCATCACTTCAGGTTTACATTCATAGATAGATTTTAATCTTCATTCTCATGTTTAAAGTAGGATTTAATGCAAGATAAAAATTGATTAAAATCCACTTAATAAGGGAAGATAAAATCTACCTTAAAATCCTAAAGATAAAAGGAACTAAGGCACTACATCGTGATCATATGAGGGTCAATTCATATTTACTTCATTTTGATTTCATGAACAATCATTAAAGTAGCATGGTAAAATAAACCAACATATGCCCTTTGTTTATAGTTACTTGCAATCACTAAGGTGTTCTTAGCATTAAATTGATATATCTTTATTGATATTACTAATAGACATGTGCAAATGCTAATATTGCGGAGACCTTGGAGAAGTTATTTTGTTTAACTTCTTTGCAATAGAGGGTTTTGGGATCCAAACCCTAAGGGAGAGTGTAATTTCACAATTGTATAAAATTAACACTCAACATGTTGAAATCCTTACATTTATCTTTTGATTTCAAGACCAAAGGTTGATCCTTAAGGGTTGACGCACACCTAGGTCATAATAGGGAGATGTTAGAAGGTTCGAAAGGTTGATATTTTAACTTAGTCTATTTCTGGGTGAAAACACTAATTTGGATCATCTCCACCTAATTTTGATCAGGTGGAGGAATATTTCTATAAGACACAACATTAGCAATATTTTGCTCATGTTTTGGTTAGGGGTCTTGGAATATTTCCACATATTTATTGGAGGATGTTTCCTATATGAAACCTTCTACTATAAGGTGACCTCATCAATAAGGTCTTGTCATATATTTTTTAGTGTTAATCATTTATTAGTTTGGTGTCCATCTATACGATGTTAACTGTAATGCTTATCTACCTTGAACAAAGGAATATTTTCTCTTTCCAAATCATGTTACCTAATAGGAGCTAACTCTATAATTTTTGCTTCCAAGAGTTGTGGTGATATAATAGATAAATATTTATTTAATCTACTAAAATTTCTCAAATGTTTATTTTGAGTTTTTTTAAGGATAAGTTTTTAAAGGACTACTACATGTCTTGTTTTTACATTATTTATGGTCCAATAGTCAGTTATCCTATCGCCCAGTATATGCTTATTTTTATAATTTGATTTAGAGTTGCAAGAATAAGATGGATTTTTATATTACTTATTAGTTTTTATCTGCTCCTATTTTGGAGGATAGATTCCATTTATTTATGAGATCAACCACATCACAAAAATATATAATACATGTTATCTCTAGAGGATTAGACAAGTGTTCTTGATGGTTGCATATGAAAATATGAAAAAATTATTTAGGTGGTGGATTAAATAGAAGCTTCCTAACAAATTCCCTCTATCAAGGTAAGAATTCATCAAGAGGTTCATTTTTACCTTGTTTAAGTTGATAAATATCATCAACTATGCATTTCTCTATGATGGAAGTGGGAAAATATTGTATAAATATTTTTGCCAAGTTTAAAAAGCTTTTAGTTGAATCGTTAGGTAGCAGGTAGAAACATGCTCAAGCCTCATCCTCTATACTAGTAGGGAATATTTTTATTAATAGCATCTCATGGTGTTTGATGTTGTGGAATGCAACTCTAAAAAAATGAACATGTTCTATTGGATCACCTTCTTCTCCATACATCTAGAACTTTGATAACACAAAGCTCAAGGGATAGGTTTTTTTATCAAGGTAGGATATACAGGCTCATTATAACAATATTTATAAGCATATGTTTTTGCTATACCTCCTTAGAGGGAAGCTATTTGTTGCTTAAACTCATAATTTACCCTAGCAAGTTGTTCAGTTTAGCATTTAAATCTTGAATCCTTGGATTAGGAATTGGTGATATTATGAATTGAGGTTATGTACTAATTTGAGTATAGTATTGTGAGTTAGAATGAGTTGATCCAAAGGGGACAACTAAATTATTATTTAGGATTAATGGGTCTCATGATGGAGTATTAGTAATTAAAAATTTTGGTGGTGGTAAGATGATGAAAGGATTATATGTTATAAAGTTAGAAGTATTGGGAATATTAACAAATATGTCCACATTTTGACAATGTGGTACATTTATGGGTTGGGAAACAATATTGTTTATTCTAAAAGCTTCCAATTTTAGAGGAAGGGATCCTTGATTCCCATAATATAATGTGATGCTAGAGGTCCTTACTTCTATTGATGTTGTAATAATGGGGGTTTAGACCCCATTCTATTAATTTTATTTATATTAATATCTATATAAAGTAACCCATGTGAAGGATCTCTTTGAATGTTTATAGCATTGGATGTTGGTTGTTGTACAAGATCCATAACAAACTCTTCTATGGCTAAAGTAGCCAATGGTTCTTATTGAGTTGTAAGAACTTGTTGTATTGTTTTCTTGTTTCCTCTAACAAAAGTAGCTAAATGGTATATAGACCTAAAAAGTAGTTCCTCGTGTTGGTTATACATAGGGAAAATAGTACCAAAAGGAGGATGTTCTTCATCCTCTTCTTCTTCATAGACAATGTTCTCTATAATTTTTTGCTTGTTGGGAAGCTCATGTAATAAATTTGAATTTTATGTCAACTTACATGTAATATTTTTGGTTATATATGGTAGTTCATCCATGGCCAAGGGAGTTCAAATATTGATATTTTATTTCTAGAGTAATTATAGTAAATAAAATAATATGTATGATACCCTTATGTCACCTTGGAATAACAACCTTCCTTATGACTCCCATCAATCCCCTATAATATACTATCCAAGAGAGATTTCCACCCAAGTTTTATACATTGGGTTACTCAAGGGGTTGTTATCCATTCCCTAATAGGGTTGACAATTGGTTATGTTATTGTTATCTTGATTAATATAATTTAACTAAGCAAATAGAATTATTGTGGTATTTATTAAGTTTAACAAAATTTTATCTTGATTAAAGGTTGGCTTAGTCAAAATGGTAGAATGGGGACTTGAGTGGTGTTCATGTTAAGTTCACTAAAGACGTGGGAAACAAAAAAGGGATCCCCAAGGAGGATATCACCTTGATGGGTATTTTTCATCAAGTGTGAGCCCACACTAAAATGGGAGAGCATTCCTACTACCTCACCCTTTTGCTATTTTAAAATATTATTGTAATTATTCTTAAAGTAAAATACATTAAATAGGAAATGCAAATATGCAACAACTACCCAAAGTATGTTTTTAATATTTTTATGAATTGTATCATAAAGTAAAACAAAAAATATATTGTTTCTATTTTATTTTTGAGTGAGGACAAAAGGATAATGGACACAAACAAGAGTAGCCTAAATGCAATCTATATGTATTTCTTATTTAAATTCCTAAAAGATATTTTTCTTTTAGGATTTAGTAAATATCATAAGTTCTTTGACTTAAATTCTCTTAATGTCTTAATATGATAATAAAAATAAGAAAATAAAAAATATATAATGAAAAATACCAAATATTTAAGAGCATCTACCTATTTTAATGGTCAAGAGGAAACTGCCACCTAAATATAAAACTACTCCTACTCGAAAACATCACCTACAACTTTTACAAATGATAAATTCACTAAAAAATCTACAAGATAGATAGAAAAATAGTTGGATCAAAGTTTGGGAGCCTTACAAACAACAAGAAGTGTAATCCTTCCTAATCGGTATATTCAGATCCCCTATTTATATATCCAAAATTTAATTTTTGAATTTTAGGGGATGGATGTTGCATACACCTATTGTGAATTCTCCTCCTGAAAGTGTAGTAGCTAGAAAAATAATATTTTGTAGATGAATACACTAAGGGACTGACCAAAGGAAAATTAAAACTATAGAATAAGATATCTACAAGGTCTTATTATATTTTTACTACCTCACAGGCACTAAATTGACCTACAAAACAAGCTTAAATTAATACTAGACAAAGTATTTGTTAAAGAAAAAATAAACATAGAAACAATGTAATGAAAATAAAATAAAATAATTATGATAATAAGCTAAAAGAAAGATACATATAGGATAGAGGTATCACTCCCTCAATGTACTTATGTCTCATTTTCCTTCCTCCTCTAGAAGCTTTCTAAGTAGATGAGCAAAATCCAAGAAATTTTTGGCATCTTAGAGATTTTTGAAATGAAATACAAGCAACAAGTTCTTATTTGAAGAAATGGTTACTACCCATCACAAGAGGTACAACACCAAAATTGGAAAGGATCGAAACATCATTTTTTCTACCAATGATATTTATAGCCTTGTGAGAAGTACCACCAATTTTTTTTCTTACACCTTGATTACAACTTTTTCTTAGAATTTGTATATGATTGGACTTATGATATCTTGCATGGAACTTCTATTTTTCTCATGTATCTCTTATTGCCTGTTTAGGATTCCTCTTTTTCACCTATGAGGGTTTCTCTAACTATTTTTGCCTTTCTTCTTGGCTATTTTGAATAATTTTTTTGTGAAATATTACAGGAAACTTTCAAATCCCCTCTTACCAATCAAAAATAATTAAAAAATATCCTCTTCAAATACCATCCCAAGAACTCATTGTATAATAAAAGGTATCCACCTAGGGAGAGGATGAGGTGTCAAGTTGTCATGAATTGGAGAGTTTTTATGGCTAGTTAACTATCTTGTTTGGTAGTCAAGGATTGGTTGAAGCATGATTGGTAGTTAATATATGTTTATTGAGGAGTGATTGGAAGTTAAGTGTATTTGATTTCTAGTTAGGAGATATTGATTAGGGATTTATCTGTTTTTAAGTAGATTTGATTTATAGTTAGGATATTTTGATTAAGGATTGAATGGTGAGTCATTTTCCTAGGTGGATACATGCATCTGGTGAACTCACCACCCAAATTGGGTATAAATAGTGAATTTTTTAAAGCTATTTTGGCCATAAATATGGGTTAAATATGGTAATGTCTATACTCATTAGAGATATTGTATCAAGACCTTTCCAATGGTACCAATTTTATGAATTTTGGAGGTCATTTGGTTGAGTTTTAGGAAGGACAATGTCAATGACATATGTTGCCTTGAATTTGGGTATACAAAGGTGATTTGGTCAAATTAGTCAGTTTTTTGATAGGTGACATGATGAGTAGTTGATATAGGGATCCAAATTAGGTGTCTATATCTAGTCCCCTCTTCTATTACTATCTCCCTCATAATTTTATAGTAATAAACTTTTCTCTTTCTTATTTATCTATAAATCACTTTATAAACAATTTTTATCCTCTTTTTGTAAAAAATATTTACATGTCTTTTCCACTAAGAACTATTTTTGATTGTACATTATTTCTATTTTATACTAAGCATCATTTTTAACATTCTCATGCTAATACTTAATGTTATAACTTGTAATTGACCATAATATTTTTTTCTCTTGCTATAACACACTTGTTAACGTAACTACTATATATTCATACTTTTCTATGGAAATGAAATCTAGTTATCACTATATTGAACTCCATGTTCCCTTACATAATTTTTTCAATAATTATAAACCAATTTCAAATATTTATTTATATGATATTATACTTTTTTATTGAATCCTCTTACCATACTTTACTTTTTTGCCATTAGAGAACATTCATTTAGCCATAATTGATATATCTTGTTCAAAAATGTTCAACTTTTCTCACATATTTCATTACTATGAAGTTTCAAACCAAAAATACTATATAAGTGCAAATCCCGACCTTTTGTATTTACATGAACTAATATTCCATAATAACTACAACTATATTTTTATCATGTAAATATTTTTTGTATCTAGATCGATAATTATACTAGATCCCTTAGAACTTGAAGATTTATTTTCTATTAATAATTATTATTTGAAAAAATAGTTATTTTAGTTGATATTAAATATAAGAAGGGCTTTTATTCTTTAACCTCAATCATATCAGCATCGACTTTTAAATTCTTTAAGTACTTTTTTTTTTATTGATTGGTGGAAGGAGTTTTGAAAGGGTCCTTGAAACTTTTGCAAAGAACCAAAAAACCCAAAAAAAATGATAAAGGGACAAATGAGACACCCTCAAAAGTAAAAAACAAGAATTCCTCTCAAAGAGGATGCTATATGGACCATCTACATAGAAAACCTAGGGGGTAGCAATAAAGAGGGTCACTAGAAATAGGGTGATCATAGAATAACAAACCAAAATGATATATTAATAGCCCAAAGAGAGCTACAAAGTACAAAAATAGTAAGACATCGATGAAAATAGGTCTTCAATAATCATCACCATGAGCAAGGGAAGTTGCAGTGTCCTTCTGCTTGATACATCAAACTAGTTTTTATACTCATCTATGATGACCTTAGCTTGTTGTGCTCTATACCTTTGCATATTTGGTTAGGTATTTTATTAGATCATGAATGTAATTTTTCCTTGTAATTAATAGAACACACGATTTTATTTGAGTGTGGTTCGAAGAACCACTCTAGAGAATACCTTTTTGGATCGAAGACCTAATAAAGAAATCCTCCATTTTGATAGCTTTGGGTAAAGGGAGAAAACCCTCAAAAGTGTTAGAATACTTATTTATGATAATGGGGGCTTTTATTTTTTTGTTTGAGACATGGCCCAAGAGGAACATCGGTAGGGCTTAGACTTGACATTGATAATTACATATTTACCTCTAGGCTCAAAGTCAATCATTCAACTGGTCTTAGGAGATGGGTATTTTCAAGAAGGTTCTTTAGTGACACGAGGGTGATGGGTACCACATAGGGTGATTGAAAAATACTAGGTGAAAAATTCTAAGGATATAATTAGGGATACCTAAATTGAAATACTATAGAACAATCACCATAACGTTATCCCATGGCTTGGAGAGGGATTCCCAAATGATACCTTATATATTTCTACCCAAAATCTCACCTTTGTCTCTAAAGTGGTTGATCTTGATAACAATGAAGTGTTTTTATCGTTGGATGATTTTCCCATCATGAGGAAGACCAATCACTTTAGCCAGAAGACCATTGTTGATATTGAACATGAACTATTTCATAGATACTTTACCTTCATTCAATGAATGATATGATTCCATAAATAAGTCCATATAATTATCATTAAAATTTTGGACAAATGGAAAGAGAACATGGTTAACGCAAATATCCTCAATTAAAGCATCCAACTAGAGGGTTTTAGGTTTGAGCATAGTTGTGATTGACCATGGGGTTCACAGGGGTGAGGAAAAAAGGGGATAGTTGGGTGATGAATGAAGAAGGGGAAGGAAACACCAACTAGGGCCATGAAAATAAACACAATAGACTAGGAGCTAAAGGATGATAGATAAACTAGCAAAGTAGAGTAGAATAATATGGCTAATGGTGCTATGGTAATTCAAATTTAAAGTGATGGGAAAATCCCTTTTCGTAAAAGTGAAGAGAACCTAGGTACTCCTTGAAAAAACAAGAACCTGCTACCTTAAAATACTCCATTTGTTCTAATAAAAAGGAGACAATGGACTCCAGTTTTATGATGGAAATGAGGAAAAAAGTTTTTTGCTCTGCTAGGGTTTGATGAGGAAAGCTGCTTTGCTGGAATTTTTTTGAGACCTATCTGGTGGGCTCTGTGGGGATGGCAGCAGTTTTTGGAGGAGGTATGAACAATTGGAGGAATGTAGTGATGGCATCAGGTCCGTCACATAACGTGCATGCTAGGGCTAGTATTTCTTTTAAAAATGATTAGAAGGAACAAGATTTCCCATTGCATGCCAGGAATCGCTTGTTAAATAACAATGGATATTTGGAACGATGTGAAGCCAGGCCGGTTCTAGTGGTTCAACCAAACTCAGTGGTAGAAGATGTGGAGTATTTAACCAAACATGCACTTATTGGTAAATTTATGGACATCCAAATTTCTCTTCCCTTTGTGGAGGCTTGGGTTAGGAAGACTTGGAACCCTGAAGGTGATGTGGAGGTGATGTTGAGTGCAAATAGCTATTTTATGGTGGTTTTTTCTTCTCTTGCGGATCGTAACAAAGCATTTGAAGGAGGTCCCTATTTCTGTAACCAAGCGGGACTCTTTCTTAAACCCTGACATGTGGGTTTCAACCCATCAGAGGAGCGGCCATCATGGGTTCCGATGTGGGTTCGACTTCTATGGCTCCACTTAGAATTTTGGAGAAATGACATCTTGCATATGACTGCCCTTCTACTTGGGAATCCGGTTGGGCATTCAGGACAGATGCTGGATAAAAAGGTAATCTTTGTTGCCCATATATGTGTTGAAATTGATTTAAACAATCCTATTCCAAATTCTATTGAAATACATTTTGGATCAACCACATGGGTTCAAAAACTTGACTATGAAGCTCTTCCATTTTATTACCAGATTTACCATGAATATGGCCACTTACAAAGAAAATGCCCTAAGTTTTTCCTACCTATGGCTTCAAATCCTGGGCCCTCTCAAGCTGTACAAAATATGGATAAAGGAAAAGCCCTAATAAAGGAGAGGGATCAGGATAAGGAAGGCTTTGTTACGGTAAAACCTCAAAACAAAGGAAGAAAGGCAAAAAGAGACATTAAGGATAACCAGCCAGATGCTCAGCTCAATCGTTTTGAAATTCTAGAGAATCTTGATCAGTGCATGGAGATACCTGAAACATCGCTACTTATTATAGATATAACAGGACCAAATCAGTTGTCTCTTCATGAGGTGGAACCAAGGGAACCAGATACAGGGGGTTTAAATGAAGAACAAAGGGCTTTGGTTCCGAGTATAGGTGATATGGTTGGCCCTAGCCCTGGAAGTGAAGTTATCTTAGAAAATGGCATAGATTTAGATGTGCCCTCTCCTACCCAGGCACTGATGTAGTCATCCATGGACTGTAAAACTCCTACGGTGCTAGGATTGCAGCATAAAATAATTAAAAAAAATGCTTCAGATAAGAATATGAAGGTGGGTCGAAAGAAAGACCAGGATAAAATTAAGTTAATGGGGGAGACTTTGGTAGAGTCAAGTTTGGTGAGAACATTGGACTCCCATTTTTATAACCCCCAAAAATTATTATACTTTCATGGAATGTAAGGGGGTTGAACAGCATCCCCAGACAAAAAGTTGTTCATGATTTGATTCGTGTTCATTCTCCGGATGTGGTTTTTATTTAGGATAGAGTATTGATAACTGGGAGAGTCTCCCATTTAGGGATTCTCAACACCTATGGGAGTTGATCCATAAGGATGTTCAAACTTAATGTGGTTTGTTTTTTTTTTTTTCTTTGGGAGTTGACCTTGTCTGGTGATTTAGCCTATCTTGTTGCTTATTTGAGTCCTGGGTGGGGGCTCAGCTATACTTTGTAATCTAGACTTTTTATCAATAAATTTTTACCCCTTTATTTAAAAAAAATAACCTAGGTACTCCTTCCAAAATAATCATGAGAAATATGTTGTCATGGCCATTAAGGATCCTTTTCATGCTATAAAATACTCATCGAACTATCCACTATCAAGGAAAGGAAATATGATGACCAAAATAAGAAAAAATAATGTGAAACAAAGATTTGAAAATCAACGAAGCCAAGCACAAGCTAATGGAATGATAAATGTATGAGGGGGTATGAGAAAAAAGAGTGAAAGGACCAATCTAAGATTTGAAATGAATGCAAGTAAGGTGAAAATAAATTTCATGAGGGTGAATGGTGATGATGATGAGGATTCCACAATGGAGAAATTTTGAAAGGCTAAGGTAGCAATAATACCGAGACCAATTGGATGGTTGGAAAGGCATAATATAAAAATACATGACCTAGGATAAATAGTTGATTCAAAAGGTTATGCCATGTCACTAAGAATATTGAGCCTATTAATATCCACTTGAAACTTAGGCTTACTCAGGACCAAATTACATTCTACCACATTGTTAAGATTATTGAGTCTATCAATATCAATCTAAAGGTTACCACCATAAATAAAATCCATAGTGTATTTCAATATATTTGTAATAACCTTGAGCCTATAAACCTCAACATGAATTCTAAACTTATCGTCATATATCAAGACCAAGAGACCACCCACAAAGTCAATATGAAAATTTTTCCAATCAATGGGGGTCTGTCTTGATTTTGAATTAAACACTTGGGGATTTCTCATCAAGAGGTTCCAAATGATAACATACAATCTAGTAAGAGGCTACTGAACTTTAGACTTAGGTGGAAAAGAGCAAATATGAACCAAGGGAGGTACTAGGTTTAAAAATTGATAGGACAACATCGCACAAGGTAATGATGGAAGTTATTGTACCATATTATGAGGATTTCTTAGGAGAGGCCTAGGTTGGATAAAGCATTAGCGTCATGATTTAATTTATGATAGATGTGTTGAATGGAATAGTTGTTGAGCCTTTCAAGGAAATATTTGTATTCATCAATGATATTTTGGATGCTCCAAGAGGGGTAATGCTCTCCTTTGACACACTTCATTATGTTCAAAGAATCATATTCAATAATGAGGTTGTTAGTGGGAATATAATCAAGGAGATAAATCTCTTGGAAGAGGGTCCTAGATTTAGCAATTTTATTGGTTTGAGTGCCTATATTTTTGGTGTAATCAAGCACAAATTTCCTTTCACTATTTCTAAAAACTTCACCAACACTTGAAATATCAGGATTTCCTTTGGTAGCACCATCAATATTTATCTTGACCCAACCCTCAGGATGAGGAGACCACCTAACCTGCAATCTGTCAATATAGGTAGAAGAATATTCTAAGTAAAACCAAAGGACATGGAAATCCCAGATTCCATAGGTTCATGGGATTAAACATGGGTATTAGGAGGACATTCTCTTTGGTGGTAGTGATGATATGAAAATCCCCATGAGATTTCCCCATATAGCTTAGGATCTGCTCCAAAAAATGTTAGAAAGGTGTAGATTTTAAGAAACCTAGATAGATAAATTTAGATCTCATTAGAAAACATTCCTAGAAACTACTCAACAATCATAAGGTCATTTGGACTGATATTATTAAGGCTATGTATCTCAAGTATAGTGGAAATTTCCTTGGTATTGAATCTACTCCAACTAGGTCTACCTTCTAGAATTCCTTATTAAAAACCAAATCGTTGATCCAAAAATGAATTAGATGGAGGTTTGGTAAGATAAAAAATGAATTAGATGGAGACTTGGCTAGAGAAGAGTAAAATACCAAGGTAGGTGGAAGAAAGAGAAAAAATGGTGCAACCAAGAGTTTTAATAATTTTGAGTTGTTTGTTGATGGGAGTATTTGACGAGGCACCGGGATAACCTGCACACGATCTCACACTCACGCAAATTCAAAAATTTCATCTATTAAATCTGAAAATCTCTACAAACATAGCCCGCAGGCTTTTACATTAACCTACAGCTCCGGCTGGGTTTACTCACTCCTATCCTCTACGTGCATTCCCCGATCCCCCGTCCTGACTAATACAATAAACTGGGTTTTTATAGAGGCCCCGAACCTCTCACGCATGAACTTCCACCTAAAGGATTCACCAACCCGAATTAAATTTTCCCTCCTAAACATACAAAGTAAAACACAAGAATCAGGACACCAACCCGATTAAAGACCCCTCTCCGCACGGTCCCTGTCATATCTGAATCCGTCAAAAAAATTTGTGCGCCCATCCTTCTCATCTTTCGTGCTTCTTGGTCATCCCCCACTTTAACTTCTGCTTCTGCCATGTGTCACCTTTGAACGGTCCTCGTAAATGTCGTTCCCGCCATCTCTTTCTCTTCTCGTGCCATTTTCTCTCTCCGACATGATATCGCGACGTTCTGGCCTCCCTGCGCTTCTTTCTCATTTTGGTCATGATATCGCAACATGTCACGATATCGCAACCATTTTGCCTCCACACTTGCTTTTCTAATTCTTGTCGCGATATTGCGACGTCTTCGTTGCCTCCCCCGTCTACCTCGTTCTGGTCGTGATTTCATGACAGTCATGATTTCACGACAGTCATGATTTCACAATGTGTCACGAAATCGTGACACTCCTACTGCACCCACTCTTCCTTCGCTCTGAGGTAACAATTTTGTGACAGTCGTGATTTCACAACATGTCACAAAATCGTGACATCCCACTTGCTTTCCTTGTTCGCTGCACTTCTCCGTTGCGATTTCGCAACGTCGTGAAATCGCGATGTTGCAATTTCGCTACACTTCCCTCCTTCTGCCTTCACCTCACCAAGACATCATGATTTTGTGATGTCATGAAATCACAACGTCATGATTTCGCTACAAGAACCCCGCCTTGCCTTAGGTTCTTTCTGTCTTCTTCTTCTCATCCAACTTCTGCCTTCGCCTTTGCCTTCGTCTTCCTTGCCAACTCCCATCGAGTCTCTACTCCGACATCATGATTTCGTGACATCACAAAATCACGACGTCACGATTTCGCTACACTTTCCTGCCTTCACCTCTGCCTCTGACTTTTCGTCATGAAATCGTGGGTCACGATTTCGCGACATGTCGCGAAATCATGGCCCCTTCTACTGGACTTTCTCCCTGCCAATTTCTGTCATGATTTCGTGACACGTCATGAAATCATGACAGGTATCTTCCTTTGCCGCTTTTTCTTCTTTGGCCGACTCCTCAGCACTGTCTTTCCCGCAACATGATGCCTCTGTATCTGATGCTACCGGATGCTCCTGCATCAGACACCCGGGGTACGTGGAGAAGTGATCTTCACTTCTGACTAGTCCGATTGCTGCCTCCTACAACACTTCCAAACCCTTCTCTGCCTCAGCAGTCTGCTTCAACCCCGGCTCTCGGTCCATACTTTTGTCTTCTACCGGACAGATTTCCTCATTGCTGCAAATTTCTTCTGTAGTCTGCTTTAACTCCTCTTTCTTCCTCCGTCTTTCTTCTCGCCTTCTTTGCCGCTCCTCTTGCTCCCATAACTTTATCCCGAGCCATTATTTTTGCAATGCTTTTAATTGCCATTGCAAAGCTAAGACTTCTTCCTCCGACACCATATCCTCCTTGCTATCCCGTCTTCTTCGGGAATGCATTTTTCTTGCTTTTCTTATAAATTTTTAACGATCCGGTGTAGCTGCCTCATGTCCGGCGATCTGCTAACATGCCCGGGATCTTAACTCACTCTCTCTCAGAACCCTCTCGCAGGTCCTGGTGCAACTGCCTCACCTTCGATGGATCTGCTGCACACTTAGGAACATTCACTCTGATACCACTAACGGGGCACCGGGATAACCTCCACACGATCTCACACTCATGCAAATTCAGAAATTTCATCTATTAAATATGAAAATCTCTACAAACATAGCCCGCAAGCTTTTACATTAACCAGCAGCTCCGACTGGGTTTACTCACTCCTATCCTCTACATGCATTCCTCGATCCACCGTCCCGACTAATACAATAAAATGGGTTTTTATAGAGGCCCCGACCCTCTCATGCATGAACTCCCGCCTAAAGGATTCACCAACCCGAATTTAATTTTCCCTCCGAAACATACAAAAGAAAACACGAGAATCGGGACACCAACCCGATTAAAGACCCCTCTCCGCACGGTCCCTGTCATCTCTGAATCCATCAAAAAATTCTACGTGCCCATCCTTCTCGTCTTCCATGCTTCTTGGTCATCCCCCGCTTTAACTTCTGCTTCTGCCATGTGTCACCTTTGAACGGTCCTCGTAAATCTTGTTTCTACCATCCCTTTCTCTTCCCGCGCCATTTTCTCTCTCCGTCGTGATATCGCGACATGTCACGATATCACGACATTCTGGCCTCCCTGCGCTTCTTTCTCATTTTGGTCACGATATCGTGACATGTCCCGATATCGCGACCATTTTTCCTCCACACTTGCTTTTCTAATTCTTGTCGCGATATCGCGACGTCTCCGCTGCTTCCCCCGTCTGCCTCGTTTCGGTTGTGATTTCATGACAGTCGCAATTTCATGACGTGTCATGAAATCGTGACACTCCTGCTGCACCCACTCTGCCTTCGCTCCGTTGTCATGATTTCACGACAGTCACGATTTCGTGACATGTCGCAAAATTGTGACATCCCACCTGCTTTCCTCGTCTGTTGCACTTCTCCGTCGTGATTTCACGATGTCGCAAAATCACGACGTCACGATTTTGCTACGCTTCCCTCCTTCTGCCTTCACCTCGCCAAGACATCACGATTTTGTGACATCACGAAATCGCGACGTCACGATTTCGCTACAAGAACCCCGCCTTGCCTTAGGTTATTTTTGTCTTTTTCTTCTCATCCAACTTCTGCCTTCGTCTTCCTTGCCAACTCCCGCCGATTCTCTACTCCATCGTCACGATTTCGCAACGTCACAAAATCGCGATGTCGCGATTTCGCTACACTTTCCTGCCTTCACCTCTGCCTTCGAATTTTCTTCGCGAAATAGTGGGTCACGATTTCGCGACATGTCGCGAAATCACGGCCCCTTCTGCTGGACTTTCTCCTTGCCAATTTCTGTCACGATTTCGCGACACGTCACGAAATCGTGACAGGTATCTTCCTTTGCCGCTTTTTCTTCTTTGGTCGACTCCTCAGCACTGTCTTTCCTACAACATGATGCCTCTGTATCTGATGTTGTCGGATGCTCCTGCATCAGTATTGAGGAAAGAATTTTTTTTTAGATAATTGACACTTTGCCTAGTAGCTTCCTCATATATTTTGAGGATGGATTTGATGAATTTAGCTTGGGTAAAAAAGGAAAAGGTGGCAAGGATGATGTCATCAAAAAAAATTTGGTGAGTGATGGTATTGAGAGAGGAAGCAACTTTGATTCCAGATATGGAACCATGAAAATAAGCTACTTTGAAAAATATCCCTAAGGCTTCGACAAGGATGAAAAATAGGAAAGAGAGTGAGTCATCTTATTTTAGGCATTTGAAGCTTCTAAAATAGTTAGCCATAGATCCATTGATAATGATAAAAAATGTGGAATAGGTGATGCAAGTGTTTATTAGCTCAATCTATTTAGGGTGGAAACTAAACTTGGAAAGAACAAAAAACAAAAAACTCCATGAGACTCTATGAAAGGATTTATTCATATCAAGATTTAGAAAAATCTCAACTTTCCCATTTTTGTTATCAAAGTGGATGAGCTCATGGATGGTGATAATCCTCTCAATGATAAGCCTCCCTTGGATAGAGCTTCCTTAATTCAAGGTAAAGATTCAGGGAAGGATTTGTTTTATTCTATTAGCCATGATTTTGGTGAGGATTTTAAAGATGATATTACATAGACTAATGGATCTAAAATTAGAGAGATACTTAGCTTCCTTAGACTTGGGAATAAGAGCTAGGAAAGTAGAATTGATATCCTTGGGGATAATATTCATTCTTTGAATTTTATCGATTGTTGTAAAAATGTTAGGACCACCCACATTACAAAACATATGGAAGAAAATATACGGAAAACCATAACAACCAAGGGCTTTGTCACCTGACATGGAAAATATAACCTTTTTAATTTCTCTTGTAGAGAAGGGCCTTAACAAAGAGACACTGTATTCTAGGGGTATAATATGAGGGACGTTGGTCAACAAACTATCAGTCACATGGAAAGGACAAGGGTTATCTAGACTAACAAGACATTCAAAATGGGTGATTACTTTAGATATAATCTCATGAATTATTTTAAGGAATTTATCCTAAATATTTTTCCTTATATTCCCATATTTATCATCGTATATATATATATATATATATATATATATATATATATATATATATATATATATATATATATATATATATATTTGTGTGTGTGTGTGTGTGTCTATGAGGCTAGGTGGATTGGTAAGCTAGGGAACTTATCGAGAGGATACCTAGGTTCCAATCTCATGGGCGTGCCCATGCATAGCCAATAGTCTAATCTAAATCCTCTACGTGTTACACTCGACTGGTGATGGTGGTTCATTCCCTACATATCTTGTGGTCTCCATCTATTGCCACATATTTATCTAGACTGACGATGATGGTATGACCTCTATGCATCCGATGGTCCCCATATAATGTTGGGTTACCATTAAATTGAGATATATAGGTTTATTGGTTGTGTTCATTGATGGTTGGAGCTCTGCCTTGGAAGTTACTACAAATTGTGATTGTAACCAATTCATCTATGTACCAAATATATATATATATATATATATAACTTCATTGGTGTACTTTTGAAAACATCCTATGTTGTCATCATTCATTTCTTGTATATGAGATATGCATAATGATTTGTTGGAGTATTCATGACCTTACAAACATCATCAACTAAAATATAAACTAGAAATTTTATTTCACAAAACAAGATAGCCATATTTAGTTAATCTCTTGTTTTTAATGTACATACATTATACCTTTGTTGAGAGCCTCATTTACTTTATCACCTTTAAGCTTCACTTTCCTTCATATTGATTCATCAATTTTTATAAATAAATATTGTTACTTATAAAATTATTAAATCATCTAGAATTAAGTCACCAAACTTCATATTTTTACTTGTGCTAAGAAAAAAAAAATGCTAGATATTAAATTATCATTTTGTTCTTTACCAATTTTTTTCTCTTGCATGTGATATTGGGTGAGTCTACAATAATATTCAAAGTGGAATTTTTTTTATGATAATATCCTTGATTATTTACTCTATATTCCCTCTCAAAATAACCAAATATTTTATAATTATGGCATTGGATATCCTTACTACCTATAATTTCATGTACATGATCTCTTCCTTCATAAATAGCCCTTCTTCATCCTCTTAAATAATATGATGAATCCTTCCTTCTTTCGTGGTGGTTATTCTAATGTTGCTTTCTTTGTCGACTTAAGGTTTCATTATAAAATATTGCTCTAAACACTTTGTATATCTATCCAATCTACATTCGTTGGATAATAATAATTCAATAAGTCCATCTAGCTATAATTTTGTTAAATCATTTCTTCCATCTATTGTATTCACAACCATATTCTATTTTAGCGGTAAAAACCTAAATACATATTCTCTTATGTTCTCTGCATCACTTCATAATTGATTTACTATGTCTTCTATCCAAACATAAAAATCATCTATCTTCTCATTATCCTTCATTTTTACATTCTCGGTTTTATTTTACAAATATTGCAACCTAGTCAACTTAACATTATTTGTGCCTTGATAAGTAGACTTCAAAGAGTGCCAAACTTCTTTTCACATCTAGAGCACTTAATATTACGGAGCACTTTATCAACTATAACAACCTAGTCAACTTAACATTATTTGTGCCTTAAAGTAGACTTCAAAGAGTGTCAAACTTCTTTTTACATCTATAGCACTTTATATTATGAAGCACTTTACATAATCTTTAGAATCAACTATTTATCCTAGGTTATCTATAATTCTAGGAATTTTGTTCACATATAGAGCACTTTATATTACAAACATAGCCAAAATTTTCTTATTATTTGTCTCTTCCATATCACTTTTATATTATGCTAAGAAAGTGCTTCAGAGCACAAAATATTTTGTGTAAACAGACTCTTATACATTGTTGTAAACCATTAATGTTTATATCATAATTTTTCAATAATCATTTTGATCACCATACAATGGAAGAATTGGCAGTTGTAAAATTATTGCTTCAATTAAATATCTTCCAAATAACTCAAACATGGCTTTAATATCAGATAAAAAAATATGTTCTACAACATTAAAAAAAAATGTTTAAACCACATTCTTAAAAAATAAATTTTGTAAACCAAATATTTTTAAAGCAATTATTGAACTCAAAATATCTTATTCCATCAATTTCATCCACTTAATTTAAATTAAGTTCCTTTAAACTTAACACAATTTATTACATTGATTACATTCATTGATATAAATTATAATTAAACACACTACATGCTAATAATAACAAAAAAAAAAAATTATATATTTGGTTTCCCTCATTTTCTATCATTGCATTTCATTTCTATTTTTATGACAAATGCATCTTTCTCTTTCTTCATTTTCGATAAGTCACTTTATAAATAACTTTTCGGATATTTAATTTTTTTTTCAAATTAAACACTACTTTTAACAATATATTTTCCACTTATACCAAACATTATTTTTAACAATAGTTTCTGATAATATTAAGAAAAGAAACATGTAATACCCAATATACAAATCAAAAATCACTTACATTCAGTAAATGTCACTTTATTTTAAACGCTGCTTTTAACAATATAGTTTCCACTCATAAGCATATTAAGCATTATTTTTAACAATAGGTCGTCACAAAATTAGGAAAAGACACATGTCATACCCAATATACAAACCAAAAGTCACTTAGATTCAATAGATATCACTTTAACCCTCTGCATCACACCAAGAAGCTGAACCTTAATGAGGACAAGGCGTTTCATAGAATCAAAATGAAATCTACCTTTTGATGTCAATCATGAAACTGTTTGGTTTTTATCCATTTTTATTGGCATGGACCTGTTCCTTTAAGTCTACGATTGAAACATCAACCTATAAATTGAATTTAGAGTAAAACCTATCAATTTGAAATGTTTGTACAATATTATTACTATGAACCTTAATGAGGACAGTCGTTTCATAGAATCAAAATAAAATCTACTTTTTGATGTCAATCGTGAAACTGTTTGTTGTTTATCACTTTTTATTGGTATGGACCTGTTCCTTTAAGTCTACGATTGAAACATCAACCTATAAATTGAATTAAAGTAAAACCTATGAATTTGATTTGTTTGTACAATATTATTACCATGAAGAATATTGTAATATCTAATAAATCATATATACTCTAATTAGCATGAAAATCTATCAAACTTGAAAACAAAACAAGACTTCCAATTAAACCGAGTAAAATTTGTGCGAAATTTTTCTGCATTCTACACCAAACATATCTAGCCACCCCACATGACCAATATATATGTTTCACTGACTCATTCTACTATATGAGACATATTTATTATGAAGCCTGTTCAACATAGCGAAAAGAAGTTTGGATGAGGTTTTGTAGTGTATAGCCTCCATACCAACAGCCATCGAGGAACCAGCCTTTCATATAGTACTGTTATTTCCCTCCACATCTTCTCATAATAAGAAGCATTCCTGTTCTCATGTTATTTAACATGGAAGAAAATGCAATAGATAAAACCAAAGACCTATAAATAATTTTGACCACAGAACATTTTTATTTTTTCCTTGAAGAATTTTCTAGTGATTGACATTTCCTTTTAGACTGACACGCACTTTTTTCCTGCCCTAGTTTGAGAAGTTTCAAATAAAATTGCTTAGCATAGAGTAAAAGAATGTGATCCCATCATACTTATTAAATGATTTGGTAGAACTGATTTTTCCAAGGAAGAATTATCCGAAAATTTAAGGTGGATCCATTCAATTGTTTGTCATAGCTAGAAACAGCTTTTGTTTAAAACAAACATTTTGATATAAGCAGTGAGTTATGGAAAAATAAGGCTTCTCTACACACAAATCAATCGGTTTTGAAGAAAAGTATAAAGTAAGAAACCGAAGTGCCCAGGTGTCTGAATCACCTTACATGAGCTTGAGCTTCTAAAATTGAGATTTATCAATATCATCAAAGTATGGATGTTCCAGTGCTTCCTTGGCAGATATTCTCTTCGCCGGATCAGAAATCAGCATTTTCTGCAAATCAAGATGAATTATATTTGCTTAATTTCAAATATTTAATAAAGGAAAATGAGGAGGATCTCAAGAAATAATACACGATTAAAATACTTACATTCAACAAGTCTACACCGATTGATTCCATCTGTGGAACAGCAACGCTTAAGCTTTGAGGTTTCCATTGGGGATAACAATGCCAGTCTCTCAAGTTGGTCACTCCTGGCCATACTTCTTCATTGGGAGTCCCAAGGTACCTATTCAAGACAAAATTTATCATTACAGATGTTAAATGATATGAAAGGCCCTTGATCAAAATAATAAGGCTATGAAAAAGATATGCTTTATATTCAAATATGACTGTGAAATTCTTTAAAGATAAGTAAATACCTGAAAATACAAAGAAGTTGTCCTATTTCAGATTCTCCTCTGAAAAGAGCATTTAGTCTGGACATTTCAGCTGCACAATAAGGACTTTTTTCATCTACAGTCATGAATAAGTCTTATGCATAACAAACTAAGGAGATAAAGTAGAATATTCTGCCCATATTTAATGTTCAGAGAGCATTTGAGTGAGCTTACCAAATATACACCCAACGGACCAGATGTCAACTGGTGTGGAGTATTTATCAGATCCCAATAGCACTTCGGGAGCCCTATACCAGAGTGTCATAACCTGCAACAAGAAGCACATGTGGAAAATCCTAACCGGGATATAAACAGCCATGACATAGAGCATGTGTGAAGAAATAAATTGTAAAACATTACTTGATGGGAGAAGATGCTAACGGGAACACTGAAAGCCCTTCCCAATCCAAGATCTGCAATTTTGATCAAACCCCATTCTTTGTCCACCAACAGATTCTGAGGCTTCAAATCCCTACATGCATGTCAAACAACAACGGGAAAATGAAAAGATCTAAAAATCCATCAATAAAGCAACAGAGCGTTAAATCACAGTACCTGTGCAGTATACCAAGACTGTGGCAGTAGGAAACCCCTTTGAGTAGCTGATACATAAAGCTCTGTGATACAATAATTTAATTACAGGTAGAAAATTATGTTAAAAAAAATATGTTTATATGCACACTTCGAATGAGCAAAAATATCATAATGATTTAATGAGCAACAAGAAACATTCATTCTATTTTTTTAATTTGAAATTCCTAAATATACAAAATGGAGTTATATTTTTTCTTAAATCATGGGTACTACCTTGAGAAGCTTGGGAGGCATTTTATTTTCTTTTTCTTTGTAATAGTCAATGCATTTTTTTAGGTCATAATCCATGTGTTCAAAAACTAATAACACAATAGTCTTTCCCTGTTTGTTCTTTACATGTTTCACATCTAATAACCTGGAAGAAAGAGGAAAAAAATACAATAAAATTAGGATTAGATAAAACATACAAGAACTATCCATGGAAATTTTAGAAATCCCGTATATCGACAAGTATATATATGCATTTTACAGTGATATGAATTAGAATATAATAAATTCAAAATGTAATCACGAACAAGAACAATAAATACAGAGAAAGCATCTCATACCTTACAATGTGAAGACTCTGAGAAAGTGTCCTGAGAAGGGAAATCTCACGGATGGTGCAAGGAGAAATTCCTCCTTCATCAAATCCGTCGTTTGTCTTCTTGATGGCTACAAGTTGTCCCGTCTTCTTTTCTTTTGCTTTGTACACCTTACCATATGTTCCCGTTCCAATCATATCCAATATCTCATATGCGTCCATTATCTTTTTCCACCAGATCAATACTGCTTACAATAAGCTTCGAAATTTTTTCGCAACTTAAAATGATCGAACTGACGAGAAATAAAATGAAAGGTAGTTCCAGACTTCAACAACAACAAGTATGATCGAACAACAAGTATGATCGAACTGAAAAAAATTGCAATGGAAGGTGAAAGGAGCTTTAAATAGGCACTTGCAGCAGCCCGGGCCTAGGATTTAGTTGAAAATATTTATAAATGAATAAATACTTGCAATAAAGTTTAGACCATTATTATGTACTTCATTTACACGGCTCCATGGAAATCATCTATATCTATGTGTGACCCATCTCAAAGTGAAAATGTCTTTTAAGTAATACTACTTGGACCTTAGGTTTATAGGATTTTGTAGTGGCAAGTTTTTAAGTTTTCATTTAGGAGATTCAAGTTCAAATTCCAATACAAGATGTTCAAATCTTAGTACAAGGGAATTGGGACCCTCATAAAAACCCTCTTTTTTACCATAACATTTTTAGTCTCCAAGGATAGCACAATGGTTAAGGTTTTGACTTCTTTTTGAAAGGTCTGAGGTTTAAACCATTACATACCCAAAAAGAGCTTGGATGGTAGGAGTGTTTGTCAATTGGCTTCTCCATATTGACACCTTGGAGGTGATTTTTTCATATTGATTCCTTAGAGGATTGGAGTCCCTTAACTTCATTTTACCTAAGACTTGACTTATTACTTGAATAATAATATTAGTCAAAGATAAATAAAGAGATACAACTTGTATTTATGTCTATTATTTTTAGATTAATTATTATAAGAACCTTGTTCAAATCAGGGCTATGTATAAGAAATATTGATTAAAAAAATATTAAGTCGGTTTCAATATATATATATATATATATATATATATATATATATATATATATATATATATATATATATATATATATATCACAACCACACTACTTTTAGTAACTAATAAGCATTGGGTTAGAGGCTGCTCCCACCAAACCTATTGTACCTCGTTATTGTTGACTCGATATGAAGGGGACCATTGGTCGCTTGGAATTCATACCATCATCATCATTCTAGTGTGTACTTAGAGAATTCAGATCAAACTACAACCTTTGTAAACATATCGTTGTGGTTTGAATCTAGGTATCTTCTTGGTAAGTACTTGACCGGACAAGCACTTACCAATCCACCTAGACCTTGGGGATAAATGTAATGAAATTTCACCATAAGGAATTTTTATTACAAATAACTTGTATAAAATGATGGCTTTTAAAGTATTAATACTAAAATAAAACTTTGGTTTGAGGGCCTAGTCTAGCAGTCAAAATAGTTTCATGGGAGCATGGAGACCATGATATGAATCTCTTAGGCCTCGTAGTACTAGAGGTTGTGTGGCACCAACATCGTAAGCTACATTAAAAAATTTACCGAAAGCAATTAGAGGTTATAGTGGCAGTAAGGAGTAGGATTGGAACCCACGAAGAGGGGTAGAAAATTATAGGTGAGTTATTGATTCCTCTCGTATATATATATATATATATATATATATATATATATATATATATATATATATATATATATATATATATATATACTCACATAAAACTCATAGGATAAATTTCATAGGATCAAATATAATATAGCCAAAAAATAGTAAGATCAAGATAATGATGTAAATAGAATAATATGAATAAATTAATATGTAAATTAAGACTTATTACATATTAAATAATAATAATTAATAAAGAACAATATAAATGTTAATATTATGAATCATACATGTACAAAGCATGTAGCATAACTTATAATATTAATTGCTCAAATGTATGTAATATTTATTACTCCTCTTACTCTTACAAATATGATACTCATATCCATTGATAAGAGAGTTGATAAGATAGATGATAAGATAAATTATTCTTTGTTCCTTCTCTATGTTGTACTATATAACCATAGTAGAAAGACTATTTTTATACTTGACTATTTCTTTCCATATGCTAAGTCTTGTGACTCTTGGCTTCTCTACTTGACACTTGAATACACATGACTCTATCTTGTATGCACACATAGCCATGAATCTTCACTTTGCATACTCCAATATAAATATACTTGTGCACATAGACTCACAATACACTTGCACACATACTCACATGGTACTTGCACATTTCCTACACATTACAACATTACATAAAATATTACTCACACTCTAAACTAAGACTCAACCCTAATCTAATATTTACAAGATATACCATGGGAGTACATTAGCATGTACCAAATAATGTAATATACTCCAACACCCCTTGTATTACATTATTTGGTTATTGAAGACTTTAGTATTTAATCATGGTCTTCAAATGATCTTTTTATTGATCTTCAATATACAAGTGACCTTGCATTAGATGTGATCTAAGTTCCTTTTAATATAAATTTGGATCATGTTTTATCCATTTTTATTTTTCGTTTTTTTCTGAATGATTTGTTTTATTGCACTTTAGAGATTGCACAATAGAATCTATTGTTATAAGATGCCTCAAAAATGAGTATTTGAAAAAGATATTCTAGTCTAAATATTAATTCTTTTTAAAATATTTTACAATACTTCTCCTTGCAATAAAAAATATATGAAAGAGATTTTCCTCCACAATATTTACATGGATGAAGAGTCAAATAATTTACTTTTTCATGATCAATTCTATTGTAATAGACACATCTTGAATATATTTTATTATTTTTTCATCCTTCATAGAGTTTCTAGTTCATCTATCTTCTTGGTAAAATACCATAACCATTTATGTACAACCAAAACTATTCTATCCTTATTTTCCATGTAGATAAGTAGTAGATGATGAAAGTCTTCAATATTTTTAGTAGTTTCTATTTTTTAGATTGATGAACTACTAAAATAAGGGTTTTAGTAACAATATTCAATGATGTGTTATATTGACTATTTTGTACTCTTGTTGATTTCTCCTCACTATCAAATTCATTTATCATTCTTTGAAAATAGCCTTTTAGTTTATTTGCTATATCTTCATTATTGAATGCATTTTTAATAATCTCTTCCATGATATGCAAACAATGTTAAGAACATCGTTGATGTAGATAACCTTGTATCTCCTATTAAATTAAAGTTTCTAAATTTAAATCCTATGAAGTAGTAATCCTTTTGTATTTCTAATTTTTGGAAAATATAAATAAATAAATTTTGCAAATTTTATTTTCCTAAGTTATATGTAGAAAACCTTTTAACTCCCAAATAATTAATTTGCAAAAATTAATCTTCTATTTCAAAAAACTATAAAATAAATTTCAAATTTATCTAACAAATCGAAAACTATTAAAGAATCCTTATAACTTCAATCTTATATGTAATTAGACTATTACCCTACTTATCCCTCCATTAATCAAATCTATTAATTAATGATCAAAATTATTATCATTAGTTATTCCTTATTCAATATTATTAAATTTCTTCTATAAATATCTTCCTTATCACTCCAAATCAAACTTTAGTAAAGATATTTAATTTTAATAAATGTATATCCTTATTGCTCCTAATGCTAAACTCTATATTGTGCATCTTTCTTCTTTCCATTGCTGCAAATGAAATGAATGTTGTGGATTTTTGAGATACTGCTCCAACTCTTGTAGACTAATTTAATCAACTTAATTTTTTATTTTTTTTAATTTGTGGAAAACATCCCAAAAGGGATGCCACTTTTGGGTAAGACCCAAGGAGGCAGGGGTATCCATTCCGCCAAAAACACCTAGGACTCATACCTGGCCTACCACCTTTGACATACTCAAGGAGCAAACAAACACACAAAACCAAATTAAAAAAAGTAAATAACAACAAAAATAAAAAAATAAAATAAAAAACATGCTCCTTGAGTGTGTCAAAACCAAAAGCACAACCAAACACGCACAATAAGAAAAAAGAAACCACAACACAAACCACATAGAAAACACAAGAACCACATAACAAAACACAAACAAGACAAAAACAACAGAACACTACAAAGACATAACCCAAAAAAACATGAAAAATAAACACAACCAAAACCTAAAAAATAAAATAAATAAAATAAAAATAAAAATAAAAATAAAAACAACCAACAACAGACAATAAACAAAAACAAAAAACATACAAAACACTCACACATAAAAAAATGAAATAAGACAAACAAAGAGAAACCCAAGAACAAGAACGAAAAAAACACAAGAACAATAACAAAAAACATTAAAAAAAAAACATAAAAAAAAAATAAACCAACAAAAACACGAACAACAAAAAACAACAAAAAGAACACAAAAACAAAACAAAACAAAAGAACCCACCCACCTTAAAAAACGAAACAAAAAAACAAAGAAGACAAAAGAAAAAAAAAAGAACAAAACAATGAGCTATCTAGACCAGAAGACTATTAATGCAAGAATTAACAAAGGAAACAAAATAAAGACTAGAATGAGCTAGGGAACTAAAAAAACTGAATGAACCAAAGAGAAACAAAAAAAAACAAGAAGAAACTAGGTACCTTCAGAATTGGAGCCATCCAAAGAAATGATAGAAAGAAGAGCTTCCCTAATTTGAGAAGCCCACCATATAGGAGGGTGGCCATAACAAGTAAGATCACCTTTGTCCAAAGACCAATTAGCTAAAGCATCAACACTTTTGTTTTGATCTCTGACCACATGATTGTAATCAAATTTCAAAAATCCCATCTGGATTAACTGAATCTTCTCAATAATTCTTTTTATTCTCCAATCCACATTATGATTCTTAGAAGGAGTCTTCAAGAGATTAATCATAAGTTGAGATTCATACTCAACTAACACCTTTTCCCATCCAACCTTAGTAGCCTCCTGAAGGCCTCTAAGGATACCATACCCCTCAAGCAAGGTTATTGGAAAGAATACCCAAATTCTTAGCAAAAGTAAAAACCAGGGAGCCATCTGAAAGTCTACCAATTCCTCTTACACTGGCTTTTCCAGGGTTCCCTCTAGAGGCTCCATCAGTATTGACTTTTCCAAAATCCTTAGGAGGAGGTTGCCAATTTCTAGTCCTATCCATCTTACTAATACTCACATTCCCTTTAAGTTGGTTTCCCTTAGAAGTTTTAATCTTCAATCTTTGCATCACTTGATCCCATATTTTGTGGGAGTTTTGGGGGTGATTAAGGAGTTGATGGACTGATTCAACTAATTTGGATATGGTATTTTGCCAAATATAGTGAATATCCTTCCTATCTTGATTAAAAATTCTGTTGTTCCTTTCATTCCAAATATTCCAAAGAAGAATGGTAGAACCCATCCAAACTAACTGCCTAATAAAATGATCAACACCCTCTGGCCAATCCCTCCAAATTTGTTCAAAAGTGAAAAAAATGGACCATTGTAAGCCAAGTAAAGTTGCCATTCTCCTCCATAGCTCAGAGGCTAAAGTACACTCAATAAAAATATGATTGATATTTTTTACATTCTCTTCACACATTTCACATCTAAAAGGGCCATGAAAACCACGCTTCATAAGTTTCTCACCAGTAAGCACCCTACGATGCAATAAAAGCCAATTAAAGAACCTCACCTTAGGCCAAAGCTTTTGAGCCCACAATTGAGAAAATATGTCAGAAGAATGGTTGGGATTATTATGGCATAAGGTCAAATAACCTTGAGCAACTAAATACTCACCCATAGTAGTGTTGTTCCATCTAAAACAATCTTTTTCATGGGACCAAGAGAGGGATCTCATATGAAGGATGCCTTGGATATCTTGTCTTTGCATTTCTGGGATTTGAATAGGCCAGTCCTCAATAGGGATCCAATATCTACCAACCTTTGAATTACTAGTATGGTACCGACAGTAATTAGCCACCTTTATCCAATTAGCTCGGTGAAGCTCCTCCATCTAAGGCCTCCAATCGGGAAACTGAGTTATCAAAGGCTTTTGACCATCCCAAGAATCTGTCCAAAAATTTGCATGTTGACCATTATGAATGATCCAAAATATTTTTTTCTTTATCAAATCCTCACCAGTCTTAAGAACTGCTAAAATGGGAGAACCTTTGGTAGGAAGTTGATAGCGAACAAGGTCTTCAGGACATTTGTTCTCAGCATATTTAGCATGGATATTATTGGCCCAAAGAGCATTGGGGTTAGGAACATCCTCCAATATAATTTAGCAGCTAAAGCTTTGTTGTTATTAATTGAATACCGTAAACCTAACCCCCCTTCACTCTTAGGAATACATAAAGTATCACATTTCACCAAGGCCCATTTTATTTTCTCCTTAGTACCACTCCAAAGGAAACGATGACTGATTTGATCCAATTCTTGAAGAACAACCTTTGGGATATTCAAAATAGAAGAAACATAAATAAGAATAGCTTGAAGGATTGATTTTACCAAGGTGATTCTACCCCCAGAAGAAAGCCACTTTTTGGTCCACTTTCCAATTTTCTTCTTGAATTTGTCCAACAACCAATTCCAATATTTATTTTTTTGCCTTTGAATATTTATGGGAATACCTAAATAAGTGATTGGAAGAGAGGTCCTCTTATGTATTAATTTATCCAAGACCATGGATTCCTATGTAGCAGAGCAGTGAAAGAAAATAACTTTAGATTTATCTTCATTGATCAACTTCCCAGTAGCCTTAGAAAAATAGCTAATGATTTGCTTAATATTAGAAGCTTCCTTAATTGTAGCTTTACCTAAAAGGGTAGAGTCATCCACAAATTGAATATGAGAGATAGGTCTAGCTCCATGAGCAATGGTAACTCCTTCAAGGGTTTTGTTTTCCCTCTTTTTGGTTATAGTCCTACCCAAGCATTCAACAATAATGATGAATAAATAAGGGGATAGCGGGTCACCTTGCCTAATACCTCTGGAAGTTGGGAAAGACTAAGAAGGCCTACCATTGATAAGAACTAAGTAGGAAACTGAAGAAATACATTCCATAATCCAATCCATCCAATCCTTAGACAAACCAGATTGCCTCAAAACTTTGATAAGGAAGTTCCAATCCACTCTATCATAAGCTTTGGATAAGTCTAACCGGATGAACATAGAAGGAGAATTTTGCATATCCATGGAATGGATTGCTTCCTGAGCAAGAACTATCTCATATACTATTTGACATCCTTCCACATATCCCCCTTGCTCTGGGGAAATAATATTATGCAAAAGAGGCTTCAACCTTTCTGCCATGATTTTAGTAATAATTTTGAGAAGAACATTACATAAAGCAATAGGTCTAAAAGCTGAGATATGATCAACCTTTTGAGCTTTTGGAACAAGAGTATTATAAGTTTTATTGATAACCTTCAAAATTTATTTGAATTTATTGGCTTCTTCCACCACCTCTAATAAATCAACATGAAGGATATCCCAGAACTCTTGGTAGAACTCAATAGGAAAACCATCAAGACCTGGGGTTTTCCCTTTTTGCATTTTAAAAACTACTTGTTGAAGCTTATTGATAGTAACATGAGCAATCAAAATAGAGTTCTCCTCATAAGTGATAAGAGAAGGGATTTCTTGAAGAACATTTTGTTGTGAAGCTGATTCAAGAGTAGCAGCAAAAAGATTGGAAAAGTAATCAACAACAATAGAGTTCATGCCATCCCAAGTATAAAAAACATCTCTAGAATCTGATTTTAAGGAAGAAATAAAGTTGTGAGATCTCGAGCTAGAAGAGATTTGTGGCAGAAATTTGTGTTTCGATCTCCTTTGAGCCATTGAATTCTAGATTTTTGCTTCCATAATATTTCTTTTGTTTTTTCCCATTCCTCTAACTGAGTTGTGAGTTTAATTTCATCTGCATTTCTCTTCTCTGTGAGGCCATATAAATGGATTTTCTTATTCAAATTTTCAATATGAGCAATAACTTCATGTTTTTTTTATGAACATCCCCAAACTCTTTCTAGTTCCAAGTCTTGATTTTGGATTTAATGTATTGCAGTATTTTGGAAAAATAGAACATCTTAGTCCCATGCCTAGGTTTACCTTCCTTCTACAATTTTTGCACACGAGGTCTGAAGGAAATGTCTCTAAGACACATTAACTGAAAACAAAAAGGAGAGAAACTCACATTGGTTTTCCACATTTCCACCATGACTGGCCAATGATCCGAACAAGCATTATTAAGAGTCTTCACTTTAGTAATGTGACCATGGATTAAGAAATTTTCAGAGAGCAAAAACCTATCCAATCTCTCCATTATACAAAATAAGCCTTGCATTTTGTTAGACCAAGCCATAAGGCCATTATCTGGTTGGATATCCATAAGATGGAGGTTTGCAATATATTCGCTCATGAGTTTAGTACTTTTGTCCAAATTTCTATTCCCCCCATTTTCTCATCCAAAGAGAGGATGGTATTGAAATCTCCTCTGATCAAGATCCAAGCATTAGGAAAATGAGAGATACTATGAGTAATATCCTTCCACTGTCTTATTTTTTCCTCCAAATAAGTCAGGGCATAAACAATGAATGCGAGCATAATCTGGTTGGAATGTCTACTTTGAATAGCTATAGCCAACAAATCCCAACTGCCAACCATATGGTGAATAACTACCTCTTTTGGGTCCCAAAGACAAGCAATGCCACCCGAAGTCCCTTGGGAACTGAGGGAAACCATTTTTCCAGGTAGCCAAATTGTATTGGCAATTAAGTCCATATCCTCCATTGACATCTTTGTTTATCGAAAGAAAACAAGATGTGGATGATTTATCTGAATCATTCTTCTAATTTCATTTTGTTTTGAAAGACTCCCTTTGAGTCCTCTAATATTCCAAGTGATAATATTCATTAATACCAGGGCTAAAAATGTTGGGAAGGGCATTAATCTTACCTTCCTCTACAATCTTTTCACCTTCTTTTACCGTATGATATTGATTGGTCTTGCGACATACTTTTTGATTAGAATCCTATTGGTCACGAATCTGCCACAAGAAAGGATTTTCTATGTCTATGCACCCTAGACCCGGCCAACATTGAAAGGCTAGGAGAAAGAGATGTCTCCTAGACCAATCTCTAGAGAGGGTTGGTTCCCTTGCTAAAACTAAGTTGGATTTCAGATTAAAGTTACTGGAATGGAATTATAAATGTGCAGAAAGAAACAAGAAATACATGGAAAGAGATGGGAAATATAGTGGTAGGCAAAATTTTTTAGATCGGGAAAGAAAATTAGCAAGAATTAAACCTCGAGTGTATAAACAACATATAATAACAGAATACAACATAATCCACTTACGACCTTGCGCAGACAACCTCCAATTTGGCATTCCAGAACTCACTTTCTTTTTAGCAATATTCAAATTCAAATGCAGAATTTGAATCTAACATCATATTAGAAAGACGAGCGTAACTGAGAAATACATGGAATAGAAGGAAATCATTAGAAAGACGCTTGCAAAATTAGAGGCCAAATATTTCTTATTTACGCAAAGAACTTGAATGTTTCTAGAAAAATGTTTCTCAAACCCCCGATCCCTTTTTCTGAGATCTACATTGATTTATATAGAAGTATTGCTTCTTTACAACATTTAAAACTTGCAACAGACTTCCTCAAGATCTACAACATATGCAAAGGAAATAATGAAACGATCCCCTTAAACCAGCCTCGAAGAACCAAGAAATTGAATGGAACGAGGAGTTGGTCGTCTTCCTTAAATTGTCATTCTTGAAGCATGCTTGGAACCATTAGAAAAACCATGAACATCAGCTTTGGATAATGGAAATATTTAATTCTAGTGACTTGGACATGTTCTTCCACATTGCCCGCATCGAAAAGTAGTAAAACATTTAATTTTGGAGTGCTTTTAATCATCAAAAATCACAAAACTTCATCAGGCCGTTTGAACTACTTTCTGGCGTGAAACTGTAATAGGTCATGAAAACATGACAGGTTGTAAAATCGTGACGTATTTCTGCTCCATACGCTTTTCCACTTTGGAACCACAAAAATCAACCATGTCACAAAATCACTACATATTTGGCTCATTTGTCTCTTTCGTCTCCTTGCCTCGCGAAAACACAGCGCGTTGCAAAATCACGACGTTTCGTACCATTATGCTCTTTCTCCCATCTGTTTCCATGAAAATGCGACAAGGCACGATTTCGCTACATTCTTCTTCCATGTTGTTCTTTAGCTGCTTCGAACCACGAAAACATGACACTGTGCGATTTCGCTACACTTTTCTTTCCTTTGGCTGTGTCTCACTTATATGTCATGAAAATCAGACAAGTCACAAAATTGCTACACTATCTCGCCACTGCTCAATCTTCTCTTCTAAGTCGCAAAAATCTAACATGTCACAATTTTGCTACAATTTCATGCATTCAGTATGGTCCTGCTTCTAAGCCGCAAAAATGCGACATTCTTCCTTATGTAGTTCTTTCATCTCCATCATGTCGTGAAATCATGATAGGTTCTGTCTCCTTGGACTTTGTTGCTTTTTGACCGCAAAAATTATCATGTTGTGAAATCGCAACAATTCTCTGCGCTTGGTCTTTCTTGCCCAATGTGTCATGAAATCATGACGTTTCTCTGTGTTCTTTACTGTTACCACCTCCTGTGGTGATTTCACGACGTCTGCTTTGTGCTTGGTCTCATTTTCAAAAGTGTTGTGAAATCACGATGTTGTTCGTGCCTTTAGCTTTTCTTTCCAAATCAGCCATGACCACGCAACACGTCACGATTTTGCGACGTCTTTTTCCTTCTATGCCTTGCTTACTATTCTATCGTGAAATCATGATGAATTTGATTTTCATCACCCTTTGTGTGGTTATGTCGCGATTTCATGACAGTTTCTATCGTTATACTCCTTGATCATCGCATGTTGCAAAAACGCGACATGTTACGATTTCGTGACAATTTTGTTGCACTACCCTTATTGACCACTTTGACCGCAAAAATCCAACATGTCACGATATCGTGACGGTTTTACCCCCTACTTTCATTGACTGCGTTGACCGCAATTTTGAAACATGTAACAATTTCATGACAATTTTGTGTTTGATTTCTCTTTCCTCAATAGACCCACGATAATGCGACATGTCGCGATATCGTGACGATTTTCAAATTTGGCTCTCCATGTTGTTTTTTTGTCGTGATTTCGTGACAGTCTTTGGACTTAGGCATTTTTTGCATCAAAACCTATATAGGAGTGAGAATTTCAACATCTTATGCATGAATAATCAACAATCAAAATAATGTGGCAAAAATGCCAACATTCTTGGTGGCTCGCAGGGTATACAGTTCTGTTGTATGCACGAATCTCAGGCATGGATCGATTGGGCAACAGAGTCAAGAAAAACTGAGAATAGGAAGCTGGCTGATGGGGTACATCTCAATGGACTGCTGCAACAACTCTTGCTGAATGACTGTAAATTCAAGTAAATATGTATTTGGCTTAGCTGACCATGGAATGGAAATGATAAATGATGGAATAATGGAATGGAGGGAGTGATGCGGTAGATACAGTAACAGAGTGCTTCTGTGCTACCAGCTACTATGAAAGGGAAATGGAGGTGAATGGAATGGAAGGTGGGAATGAAAGGAGTGAAGTGGTGGAATGGAACCAATAAATGCTAAAACAACAATGAAATTAGAAGAAAAGGAAAAGAAGAAACGAGAATAGTAGGAAGGGAAAAAGAAACAACAGCAGTGGCTTGATTAATTGCAGAGAAAAAAAGAGTAGGAGAAGAAGGGAAGAAATAAAGAGGAAGCCACTAACTGTTGGGAAGGAAGAAGAAAAAAAGAAAGAAATACGTACCTGCGGGCTCGCATGCAAAAAGAGCCGAAATAAAAACAATTTTTTTTTTTGTCTATTTTTTTTTTCCTTTTTTTTTCTTTTTGTTTTTTCTACTATGTACAATATTTACAAAAATTTGTGACATGATTGGCATGCCACCACCACAAACCCAGCTTCTGGTGTCTATTCGATGAACCTACAATGTCCAGACCAGATCTGATCATACTTCAGTCGATATTTGAAGTTCGGCTAGCCTCTTCCTAAAGTTCTCCATGTTGCAAACAGAGTGTGATACGGCAGGTTATCAATCTTACTAGTACCTGTGCTATTAATGAGTAATGTGGCAAAGAGGTTTGCCACATGGGGGCTTTCTTCAGGTACCAGTTTTAGTGGTTGGAATCAATACCACCACTTTGAAGACTTCACTGGCTGTGGGTTGAGTACAAGCTCCTCCAACCCCTTGATGTGATCGCAAGACTCTTCCAATGAGAAATCTGCTTCTGGGATCTCCTCAGGTTCAACATTTTGGTGAGGCATGTTTAACGGGTTCTGGCTGAATACTTGCATGTTGTGCAAAATTGTGCCCTCTTTGTGCTCAGGTTCTAGAACTTGAACTTATTCTTCTACTTGGCCCATCTCCTGATGAAAACTACAAGAAACCATATTGTTCATTGTTGGAAAAGTGCTTGCATATGCCTATCATTGGCCTTGGACGTAACCTACCTCTTGAGTTCCACACAACTGCATTTCAGGCCTCTGCATAGTATGTGGGATCTGCCATGATGAATATTGCATAGGGTAGACGGGAGTGGTGACTATCGGATAGGGTAATGGAGTTTCTCCCCACGATAATTTTCTTGATAGGAGCAGAAGGTGCTCTACTTGTAATGCTTCCTCAAAGACTTGAGAGAATCGACATTCACTAGATTGTAGTAAGAGCAGGCTTATGTCCAGATGGAAAGCTCAAACATAGAAGAGGTGGGCTTGGGTGGGTGATGGTTGGATCTCCCTTGGAATTCTCTTCCAATTTCTATAGAATCGGATGTTGAAATATGTGATGCTCTCTTGAGGTATTTTCATGATGGTGGAGAGATGCATCAAAAGCTGGTCGGTATCTTGAGATCCATCAAATGTTGTAATGAGTGCTCCCTCTAAATCATCCCATGAGAAGATACTTTTACACCCGAGCAGTCTGTACCACTACAACGCCCTTCCTTCCAAAGACTAAACCAGAAGTCTGATCATAACATCCTTATGGATTATATCATGGAGGGTCGCCAAAGTAGCAACATCATCAATATGCTCTCGGGCCATTCCTGTGGTGCCATTGTATTTTGTTAGAGATTATAGGGCACTTTTGGGAATCTCATGCAAAATTTGGATATTTAGAGGGCTGGGATCATCCCATCTAGGACACAACCTCACCATTATAGCAGCGGTCTACGAGATCACGGTTGTCACCAAGTGAACATTCTTTCCTCCACTTGTAAGGTCAAGGCTGCTCACCAAACATTGATTCCTTTGGGGTATCTTCTTTTAGCTTGAAAAGTCATCTACAGTCAAGAAATTAAGATCTTTAGCTCAGCAAAGTCGCCAGATGAACTTAAAAATCTTTGCTATGAGGTCAAGACAGCTCATCAAAATCTTGATACCTCCGGGTGTTAAACAATGAAACAATCAATCTCACTAATTATGGATCTTTTGAGACAGAAGAAGTCTTTCCCACCGGGCGTGCCAAAAATTGTTGGTCATGAATCTGCCATAGAAAAAGATTTTCTATGTCTATGCACCCTAGACTCGGCCAATATTGAAAGGCTGGGAGAAAGAGATGTCTCCTAGACCAATCTACAGAGAGGGTTGGTTCCCTTGCTAAAACTAAGTTGGATTTCATATTAAAGTTACTGGAAATGAAATATAAATGTGTAGAAAGAAACAAGAAATACATGGAAAGAGATGGGAAATATAGCCGTAGGTCGAATTTGTTATATCGGGAAAGAAACTTAGCAAGAATTAAACCTCAAGTGTATAAACAACATATAATAATAGAATATAGCATAATCCACTTATGACCTTGCGCAGACAACCTCCAGTATGGCATTCCAGAACTCACTTTCTTTTTAGCAATATTCAAACTCAAATGTAGAATTTGAATCTAACAACAGATTAGAAAGACGAGCATAACTGAGAAATACATGGAATAGAAGGAAATCATTAGAAAGACACTTGCAAAATTAGAGGCCAAATATTTCTTATTTACGCAAGGAACTTGAATGTTTCCAGAAAAATGTCTCTCAAACCCCCGATCCCTTTTTCTGAGATCTACATTGATTTATATAGAAGTCTTGCTTCTTTACAACATTTAAAACTTGCAACAGACTTCCTCGAGATCTACAACATATGCAACATAAACAAGGAAACGATTCCCTTAAACTAGCCTCGAAGAACCAAAAAATTGAATGGAACGAGGAGTCAGTCGTCTTCATTAAATTGTCATTCTTGAAACATACTTGGAACCGTTAGAAAAACCACGAACAACAGCTTTGGATAATGGAAATCTTTAATTCTGGTGACTTGGACACATTCTTCCACCTTGCCCGCATCGGAAAGCAGAAAAACATTAAATTATGGAGTGCTTTTAATCATCAAAAATTGCAAAACTTCATCGGGCCGTTTGAACTGCTTTCTGGCGTGAAACTGTAACAGGTCACAAAAACGTGATAGGTCATGAAATCGTGACGTATTTTTGCTCCATACATTTTTTTCACTTTGGAACTGTGAAAATCAACCATGTCGTGAAATCACTACATAATTGGCTCCTTTTTCTCTTTTGTCTCCTTGCCTCACGAAAAGGCGATGCGTCGCGAAATCACGATGTTTCATACCATTATGCTCTTTCTCCCATCTGTTTCCATGAAAATGCGACAAGGCATGATTTCGCTACATTCTTCTTCCATGTTGTTCTTTAGCTGCTTCAAACTACAAAAACATGACACTGCACGATTTCACTACACTTTTCTTTCCTTTGGTTGTGTCTCACTTATATGTCGCGAAAATCAGACAAGTCGCAAAATCGCTACACTATCTCGTTGCTGCTCAATCTTCTCTTCTAAGTCATAAAAATCTGACATGTCACGATTTCGCTACAATTTCATGCATTCTATATGGTCCTGCTTCTAAGCCACAAAAACGTGACATTCTTCCTTATGTAGTTCTTTCATCTCCATCATGTCACAAAATTGCGACAGGTTCTGTCTCCTTGGACTTTGTTTCTTTTCGACCGCGAAAATCATCATGTCGCAAAATCTTGACAATTCTCTACGCTAGGTCTTTCTTGCCCAATGTGTCATGAAATCACAACATTTCTCTATGTTCTTTATTGTTACCACTTCCTGTCATGATTTTGTGACATCTGCTTCGTGCTTGGTCTCATTTTCAAAAGTGTAACGAAATCGTGACATCGTTCGTGCCTTTAACTTTTCTTTCCAAATCTGTCGTGACTATGCAACATGTCACAATTTCACATCTTTCACCTTCTGTGCCTTGCTTACTATTCTGTCATGAAATCATGATGAATTTGATTGTCATCACCCTTTGCGTGGTTATGTCGCAATTTTGTGATAGTTTCTATCGTTATACTCCCTGATCATCGCATGTCGTGAAAATGCGACATGTCACGATTTCGTGACAGTTTTGTTGCGCTGCCCTCATTGACCACTTTGATCATGAAAATCCAACATGTCATGATATCGCGATGGTTTTACCCCCTACTGTCATTGACTGCATTGACCGCGATTTCGGAACACGTCGCGATTTCATGACAACTTTGCGTTTGATTTCTCTTTCCTCAATAGACCCGCGACAACGCGACATGTCACGATATCGCAACGGTTTTCAACTTTGGCTCTCCATGCTGTTTTTTTGTCACGATTTCACGACAATCTTCGGACTTAGGCATTTTTTGCATCAAAACCTGTATAGGAGTGAGAATTTCAACATCTTATGCATGAATAATCAACAATCAAAATAATGTGGCAAAAATGCCAACAAATCCATCTTCAATTTTTTTTCCCTATTTCTTGACTTATTCCAATTGAATCTGAGATGGCTTCTAACCTTGAAGAATGCTCATATACAGCCAAAATTTTACTAGATGGTTTAATGGAGTCTATATTGGGACCTGCATTATTTGAAGTTTTGACATTCGAAATATGTTTTTCTTGTGTAAATTTTCTCCTTTTTTTTCTGTTGAAAACCTTTGATTTGTTGGTTCGTCTCTGAGTTATTTCCTTCATATTTAAATTGTGTTTCTAAGATTTCAGTTTCCATTATTTCCTCTTCCTCACTTGGGACATCATTTGTGGAAAGTATTTCAAACATATTAGCAAATGAATTTGATTGATCCTTCATTACTGTTTTTTTCTGAGTGTTCTTCTTCTTAGGTATTTGGGAACCTGTTGTGTTTATATCTTCTTTCTTTTGATTAGGAATTTTATTTGGGCAAGCACTGGCCAAATGACCATATTCATGGCAAATTCTACAATGAAAAGGAATGTTCTCATAGTCCACTACTTGATCCCAAGTGTCTTCCCCAAATTGTAATGTGATATTTTTAGGTAGGGGTTTGTCAAAATCCATTAAAACACAAATTCGAGCATAAATAATATGTTCAAAATTTTGAGTACAATCAGCAGTCATCATAAAAGTTTCTAAAGAGTTTCCAATTGAAGAAAAAACAATAGGATTCCAAAATTCAATAGGGAGGCCAAAGAGTCTAACCCAAACAGGAGCTATAGAAGGCATCTCTTCTTCGGCTTTAAATTTAGTATGCCAAGGCTTCATGAAAAGCCCTGCACTTCCAAAAAACCAAGGACCCCCTTGAAAATTTTTCTCTCTATCTTCATTATTAGCAAATAAAACAAGAAAATAACCATTTGTATAAATAGATATTTGTAACTCACCTTTAGTTTTCTAGCTTTTTGTAGCCCAGACTTTGAAATCAGATAGACTCAAAATAAAACCCATGAACCGACAAATTAGTCCTTTTTTTTTCAAATCTTCAATGTCAGTATGAATGTTACTCATATCAAGCTTAATAATAGGAGTTCCATCAACTGCTTTAAGACATCCTAACTCTGTTTTCTTGGGATCAATCATAGGCATTCTTATAGGTTTATGAGAAGCCCTAATATTGATATTAGCATTGGGCTGAGGCTGTCCACCATGAAGGGCATCCCTAAAATTCAGTTTTGGGACTGAGTCTTCAAAATTCTTACCCTTGATAGGGATTTTCATAGTAGAATTATTTTTTGGATGCACCTTAGCACCATATTAACTTGAGATATGAGCCATTTTTGATCAATTGCTTGAAACTTATTTTGTGGTCTCTTTAATCCTTGCCCTAGACACCGTGGAAAGATATGGTTTTCACTTTTCTTTTGTGTAGCAAATTGGAAGTCGTTGTCACTCAATTTCATAGTATGATCTATTGAAAGACAAATTTCTAACCCATCTTGTATCCCCTGCAACATTTCCTACTAAAATATTTAGCATAAACCACAAAAATATTGGCCACTAGGGCCTGAAGGACCTAAAATCCAACCTCTGGAGCTGCTTGCACTCAACCCAGATGAAACCCTCGTATAACCGCTTGCCAAATATATCATTCACACATAGGGATGTGCTAGGATCTGTATTACTCCAAATTATATGAAAATTGGTGGAGACGTTCTAGGGTATTTCAGGCATATACCCTCAAAATTTTACCTCAATCCAAATTTGGATGAGTGGGATATGGCCAAAACGAGTTCAACAGTTTGGGAAGTCCTACGAACAATGTCTAATCCTCCCCTTAATCAACTTAATTGGATTATATGTGCCACTTAGTCATTTTATTTCATGGTATTCATCTTTAGGTAAGTAGAGATAAATGTTAGAACTTCTAATGTTCTATTTCAAATGATTTCCAAGGATGTTCCTTCCATCTAGTGGACATTATTTTTGGTGCTACCTATCTCCTTGCTACACTTCCATTACTCACTAGTGTTGAATGCATCTAATTATTCCTTTTCATTGGCATTGAGATCTTTGTTTCTACCTATAATTACTTGCTAGCATTGAAGCATTTGGTGTTGCCTATCATTACTTTCCAGCACTAAAATTCTTGGTATTGCCTACTATTACTCATTGGTATTGAAACCTTTGGTTCTTGTAAGCTACACTTCTTATCTCTTGGTTTTCCAAGTGATTCCATCATGAGTGCTTAAATTCCTTAAAGTGGTGGACTTTTCTCAACTTTGGTTTTAACTACAATGTGCTCCATTTGGTGTCATGCTTAGTTGTTGCTCTTCAAATATATGCTAGACACTCTATTATGTTATTGTACTAAGCTTTGTGCTATAATATTGTATTATGTTATGTTCTATGGTGCTATGTTTTTCTTTATGTTATGGTGTTATGCTTATCTTTGTGCTATGTTGAATGCTTGTTGAGTGTCCTATGATTTCACCTTAGACCTTGTTCTTTTATTACACCTTTTCTTGTTCTGCATCATACTTGATATGATATCATAGTAAAGGTGGATTTATTACCTTGGGAATCTTCTAGATTATAGATGGATTGAATATAAACATCATCCTCTTAGCTACAAGTGAGCTACGTATATGCTCATAGACTTATAGATAACTTCATTCACTACTTCTAAATCTTTCTTTAAATGTTTAGACCTTGGTCCTTCAGCTGCACTCTTTTTAGATTATGTCTAATTTCTTATTCTTATTATTTAACCTTTAAAAATAGTCCTTATTCATTCTATTATAATATGGTACTTTTCTATGAACTCGTAGTCTCTATCTCTTAAGCTTGTTGCTCTTAATAATGGTTTATTTCTTATCCTTTCCTTTTATTTTTCAAATCTACAACTTTAATCTTCATGTGGCTACTTCTTTCAAGCCATATTATCAAGGTCAGCATCTAAAGATCTGGATACTTTTTTTGAACTTTATTTTATATCAATACCACTTTTAAAGGTTTATTCTTCTCTTAGAACAACTCTATAATAAATAGCTCTTTAGAATAGGTAACCTCAATATTTTGATACTTTTCTATCTCTATCAAGATCTATATGGCATGAGTCTTCAATATCTTTGAATCTTTTTTTAGTCAAGATATCACTTCAAGACTTGAAATCCCTATCATGGTTAATTTATCTATGGCAAAAAATTCATTATCCTACAACTTAAATTAATATTCACTTGATGAAATTCTTCTCTATCTATTGTAGAAATTTTCTCTTTTTACGATCAATGTCTACTGCAACTCTATGTCAACAATGTCTTAGGTCACACCTAAGAATTAAAATCTCTAATGTCAAGATGACTTTGATGTTATTGATTCTTCTATCAATTTTTGAAATCAATGTCAAGGGTTAGCTATTTTCTTGTAATGATCAAATTATCTCAAAAGTTGATTTACCTTCCAAAATAGATGAGTCATTGTCTTCACTAGTTATGCTTCAATCGTGGAAAGAATCTATAGCTAAGTATTGGTCTTAACTAGTTGTTTATCCAACTATGAAAATACTCTAGCATTTCTAACTACTATGACCTTACAATAGAGCCTAGGTCTAAATCCCTTTAAAGTAGACAAAATCTAAATCAATTTTATCGAACTGAACAAAATCAATTTGTATATGTAGCTAAATAAATTAAACTTATGTAAGAAACTACTTGTATTAGCTTTGATACCACTGATGGCTTTTGAAGCCCTAATACTAACATAAAAATCATAGGATCGAATATAATATAGCCAAAAAATAGTAAGATCATGATAATGATGTAAGTATAATAATATGATCAAATCAATATGTAAATTAAGGCTTATAATATATCAAATAGAATTAATTAATAAATAGCAATGTGAATTTAAATATCTTGAATCATACATGTAGAAAGTATGTAGCACAAATTACAATATTAACTACTCAAATATGTATATTCCTTATTACTCCTCTTACAAATATGACTCTCATATCCTTTGATAAGAGTATTTATAAGATAGATGATACTTTGTTCCTTCTCTATGTATTATTATATAGCTATAGTAGAATGAATCCTTTGATACTTGACTATTTATTTCCATATTGTAAAAGTATTGTCATTGTTGTCAACACAGACAGATTGATGCAGTTGATGCAGTTCAGAGGTCAGTCAAATCAAGTGCAGTGAATTTCAAGGAAAACAAAGGTGACCCGCATTCGGAAATTGGCAAAAAGACAAGGAAGAAAACGTGTCGCGATATCGCGACACAGAGAGAGAAATGCAAGAAAATTGTCGCGATTTCGCGACATTGCCGAGGAGAGAGAAAATGCAAGAAAATTTGTCGCGATTTCGCGACATTGCCGAGGAGAGAGAAAATGCAAGAAAGATTGTCACGATTTCGCGACATTGCCGAGGAGAGAGAAAGTGCATGCCAAATTGTCGCGATTTCGCGACATGGCCGAGGAGAGAGAAAGTGAAAGGCAAACTGTCGCGATTTCGCGACATGCTGGCAGAGAAGGAAGCAAGGTGAAAAGATGTCGCGATTTCGCGACATAAATGGAGGAAAGGAGCTTGCAACGAAAAGTGTCGCGATATCGCGACACGTCGGGTTTTCGCGACCCGAAGAGGAGAGAGAATGCTCAGCAACAAAGGTGTAGCGATTTCGCTGCATGTTGAAATGAATGGCAACAAAGGTGTAGCGATTTCACTGCATGATAAAATGAATGGCAACAAAGGTGTAGCGATTTCGCTACAAGTCCAAAATGCACAACGGAAGGTGTAGCGATTTCGCTACCACCAAAATTGCAAAACTAAAAGATGTAGCAAGTCGAAAGCACAAGGCACAAAGTTGTCGCGATTTCGCTACCGCATAAAGCAAAGATTGTACGAGGAGAACGTCGACGATTTCAGACATGTTCCATTTTGGTTGCAAAGAAGAGTGTACGAAGAAAGCGTCACGATTTTGCGACAAGAGTGAGGATGATGTCAAAAATTGAAAATGTCACGATTTCTGACAGAGTGAAGGAAAGTCGGAAGTCGAAGTGTCATGATTTGGTGACAAGAATGATGATGACGTCGAAAGTGAAAGTGTCGCGATTATCACGACAAGGTGCAAGGAAAGTCGGAAGTCCGAAGCGTCACGATTTCGACAACATTGAGGATGACGTCGAAAGTTAAGTGTCGATTTTGACAAGTTGCGAGAGAAGCTTGAAGTCGAAGCTCTGATTTCGATGACATCATTAAGGATGACGTCAAAAGTTCAAAGTGTCACGATTTCGTGACATGAACAGAGGGAAAGCTTTCAAAAGCCAAAATGGTCGTGATTTCGTGACAGCAAGGGCATGAAGGGTACGGCTACAAAAAGTGTCACGATATCGCGACAGGTAACAGTTTGGTAGGTAAAAGCCGAAAAAGCATGCAAGGTGACACGTGTCAGAAAAAGCAGACAGAAAATCATGCAGCCAGTTACGTAAAAAGTAACTGATGTCAGATCTGCAGTTACAGATTGACAAGTGTTAGTCATGCACTAGAACAACTGTATATGCACGACTGGAAAAGCATTCGAAGAATCAAATATGAAGGATCGAAAAGCTTTCTAAAAGACATTTTTGAAGCATTCGAAAAGCCGAATTTGTAGGGTTTAAAGATTGGTTTCAACATATTGCTTGGAATCGAATAGCCGTATTGAATGGATTCGAACAGCCAAATATGCAGAATAGAAAAAGTATTCGAATGGTCGTATTTGATGTATTCGAACAACCGCTTATTGGGAAGAGAAAAAGAATTCGAATAGCTCGAGAATGTCATCCGACTGTATGCAGGATTGAAACGCTATAGAAGTCAAAGAGTCCCGATGAGAAAAGGAAGGTTATAAAAGAACAGAGACAGAGAATAAAGTTGTCGCCGTAAGAGGGAAATTGCTATAAAAAGAGGGTTAGAAAAGAGTCAAGAGAAAAATTATTAGAGCCATGAGAGTGTGCAAAGTTGGGTTAATTATAGAGCAATCAGGGTCATGCATGAAGTGAATACATTCTTATGTCATTTTAAATTGATCAGAATTGTAGTCCAAGTTGGTGCTTGGTACTAGGGGTTGGTGCTCCATCTGCTGCAGTAGAAAATTAAGGGGTTGGTGCTCCTTCCAAGAGATGTCTGGTAAAGTATTTGTAAAATTGGTATTTTGCAAAGACCGGATTTGGATTGGAGTCCAAGCAGTCATTTTTGAGGAGTAGCCAAATTGGTGAACCTCGGTATATTGAGTGTTGTGGTGTGCTCTCTTGTTCAATTTGTTTTTCTAGTTTTCAAGTTCTCTTTATTTCATATTAAATGTCGTAGATATTAAAATTAATAGCTACACTGATTCACCCCCCCCTCTTAGTGTCATTGTGTGAATATCAATTGGTATCAGAGCAAGGTGCCTTGTTCAAGCTTAATCAGCTAAGGAGATCTTGGAAGAAACAATGGCAGGCGGTGAAGGATTCTCATCCAACAAAGCTCCCTTATTTGATGGAACAAATTACACTTTCTGGAAACTCAGGATGCAAACATATCTGAGTGCATTGGGATATGATATTTGGGATTCTGGTAGATAGTGGATACACAAGACCCACTACTCCTCCAACAGACACTGCCGAGAAGAAAAAATTTGAGAACAACTCCAAAGCTAAGAATGCCATAATGTGTGGGCTTGTTGACAAGTGAACCGATAAGAGTCATGAGTCAGTAAATCAGCAAAAGACATGTGGGATAAATCGAAGAGCATCCATGAAGGAGACAACAAGATCAAGGAAGCCAAGCCGCAAACTCATCGAGCACAGTTCAAAGCACTGCAAATGAATGAAGATGAGAACATAGAGGCTTATATGCCAAGAGTCAACGGAATCATTAATGCAATCAGAGGACTCGGTGAAGAAATTGATGATGCAGTTGTTGTGAAAAAGGTTCTCATAACACTGCACAAAAGATTTAACTCCAAAGTTTCTGCAATAGAAGAGGCAAAAGATCTAAACAACTTCAGCTTGGATGAGATGCATGGTTCCCTGACAGCATATGAAATGAGAATAGGACAAACCAAGTCTATAGACAGAGAAGCAGCTTTTAAAGCACACAAGAATATAAAAGTTGAACATGAATCTGAGGATGAAGAGACACTGGATGAAACAGAAGCTAATTTTGTTCGAAAACTCACAAAGGGAAAAGGAAAATATAGAGGAAAGCTACCTTTTAAGTGCTTCAATTGTGGAGGAGTCGGTCATTTTGCAGCCAAATGTCCAATGCATGAGAAAACCAAAAATGGTGAAGGCTCACACCAAGAAAAAGGTGACTGGAAGAAGAAACAAAATTTCAGAAAGAACAACTTCAAGAAGAAAAGCTTCATATCCAAGAATGTCAGCACTTCTGAAGAAAGCTCGATGAGGATTCCCAAGAAGAAAAGGTGAAGCTCTGCTCATGGCACTTGAAGAGGAAAGAACAGAAGAAAATCAGGAAGGTGATGAAAACTTTAAAGATGAGGCTGAAGTTTATCTGGAAGGAGAATTGGTTGCTGCACTTGAAGAGTTGAGTGTTGAAAGGAAAAAGAACAAAAAGTTTTCAAGAAAACTAGAAGATGCCACTGACATAATAAACAGTTTAAAAATACATACAGAGGAATTCAAGAAAATGTCTGAAGTTCTTGATGAACAATTAACTGTAAAGACAGTTGAATGCAGCAAGCTAGAGGAAGACATGGTTAAGTTAAGAATGCAACTAGAGGAGATGAATAGAAAATTGAACTGTTTTCATAAGTTTGAAGAAAGTACTGTAAAGCTGGATAAAATGTTAAATAACCAAAGGCCTTCCAGCATCAAATTTGGTTTAGGCTTCGATGAAGGAGAATCATCAAAGGGTTCAAAGGCCTTGAATGTAGAACCCATAAAGAAAGAAGAAAAGATCAGGGTTGACCTAGAAAAAACAAATCATGCCCAAGAAAGCAACAATGCCAGACTCAAGAAGAGTACTGACAAAGATGGCTTCACAAAAGTCACACATCCAAGAAGGAGAAGATTCATGGCTCCTACTTCAAACTGGCAAAGACCTGCACCCAGGTTTAATCATTCCTTTTCTGGTTATTGTTTTAAATGCAATGCTTATGGCCATAAGATTTCAGATTGCAGGCATAATGTATCTCAAAGGAATTTCACCAGCAGAAATGTTTTTTCTCCTTTAATGAATTATGCAGTTGAATGTTATAATTGTCATAATTTTGGACATATTGCTAGAAACTCTAGAAGCACTTTTGCATCAAATAATTATCGGAGTAGAAAATCTCAACCAAGTGAGTTGAAACAAAACAAGAAATTTCCTGAAAAACAGGCACATGCTAATGAGAGGACAAAGGCAAAACAAGTAGCCAAATCTGCTATCAAACCGTAATGGAAAGAAAAGGAATCTTTGATTGTTCAGATCGCCTTTAAAGCTCGTAACAAATCTGCACCTTGGATACTTGACAATGGTTGCTCCAACCACATGACAGTGACAAGCAAAAATTTGAGAATTTGCAGAATTATGAAGGTGGTTCTGTGAAATTTGGAAATAATGATGGAGCAAAGATTGTGGGAAAGGGATCAGCCAAGATCGATGATGGCAATATAAAATCAAAAGAAGTCTTGTTTGTGATTGGTCCGAAGCATAACTTGCCGAGTGTAAGTCAAATCTGTGACAGAGGTCATGATGTAATCTTCAAGAAGGAGGGTCATGAAGTAAGAAAGACAAAAAATGGAAAGTTAATAGCCACTCGGACCGAGAACTTCTGGAAATCAGATACTCTTTCAGAGAATTCGAAGGAGCTTGCTTGGTTGGTCAAGAAGAAGAAAACCGGCTGTGGCACAAGAGACTCGGTCACATAAGCTTTGATAATCTGGTAAAAATCAGCTCAAAAGGGGCAGTAAGAGACATACCAACTATTGGTAAACCTTCAAACAGTATTTGTGAGTCATGCCAAAAGGGAAAACAAACCAGAGCCACTTTCAAAGCAAAAGAATATTTCACGAGCAAGCCATTAGAACTAATTCACACCGATTTATGTGGACCCATGAGAACCGAAAGCATAAATGGACACAAATATTTTATGCTGTGTATAGATGACTACTCAAGAATGACATGGGTACTATTTCTGAAACTTAAATCAGAAGCCTTTGAGATGTTTAAAACCTTCAAAAATCTTGTTGAGAATCAATCAGAAAAAGAATTAAATGCCTAAGATCGTACAGAGGAGGAGAGTTTATTTCAGAAGAATTTGCAGAATACTATCAAAAATATGGGATAAGAAGACAGTTTTCAGCAGCTAGAACACCTCATCAGAATGGTGTTGTAGAAAGGAAGAATAGGACAGTGCAGGAAATGGCACGGACAATGTCGGTCGAGAACAAAATAGCTGACAGATTTTGGAAAGAGGTAAGACATACTGTAGTTTACATTCAAAACAGGTGCATGCTAAGACCACATGAAAGCAAAACACCTTATGAGCTGTGGTTTGGTAGAAAGGCAACAACAAGACATTTCAAAGTATTTGGCAAGCAAGTGCTACATCAAACGGACTCAAGATAATCTCGGTAAATTTGAAAATAGAGCTGATGAAGGTATCTTTCTTGGTTACTCAACAAAAAGCAAAGCCTACACATGTTACAACAAAAGGCTAAAGAAAATTGTTGAGAGTGCTGATGTGAAAGTTGATGAAGGTAGAGAACAAGAAATTACTTATCAAGAAAACTACCCCATCTATGAAGAAGTCATTGAAGGTGATGATGAAAAGGAAACAGATAAGAATCAAAAAATTGATCCAGATGGTGTAAAAACTGAATCAGAAGAAGAAGAAAACAGGAAATTTAAAACAGGCAACTGGCAGAAAAATCATCCAAGTGAACAGATTATTGGGGATCCCAAAGATGGTATTCAGACAAGAAGAGCAAAGATGCAGGAACTATTCTCTGTTATCTAGCATTGAACCTAAAAATGTTGCTGAAGCAAGCACTGATGAAAGTTGGTTGAAGGCAATTAATGAAGAACTAGATCAGATTGAGAAAAACAATACCTGGGAATTAGTACCTAGACCAACAAATAAAAACATAATTGGCACTAAATGGGTTTTTCAAAATAAATTAAATGAAGATGGACAAAGTTGTCGTAAATAAGGCAAGATTGGTCTCAGTAAAGGCTATGCTCAAAGTTGAAGGCATTGATTTTGAGGAAACTTTTGCACCGGTAGCTAGACTAGAGGCAATCAGAATGTTTCTGGCATTAGCAGTTCATAAAAACTTCAAAGTATATCAAATGGATGTAAAATCAGCATTTTTGAATGGAAAACTGGAAGAAGAGGTTTACATTGAACAACCAGATGGCTTCCAACTTGGTGACAACCCAGATTTTGTTTGCAGGTTAAAGAAAGCATTATATGGTTTGAAACAAGCACCCGGAGCATGGTATGCAAGGTCGGATAACTATCTAATTAAACAAGGGTTCAAGAAAGGTTTGGTGGACAACAACTTATATGTCAAAACAGAGAAGGACCATCTTATTGTTCTTGTTGTTTATGTAGATGATATAATATTTGGAAGCAACATGGATGAATACTGCAAAGACATATCAACTAAAATGAAGAAAGAATTTGAGATGTCTATGATTGGTGAACTTTCTTATTTCCTAGGATCGCAGGTCAATCAAAATGAAAAAGGCATTTTTATTTCTCAAGTTAAATATGTAAAAGAAATGCTGAAAAAGTTCACAATGGAAGACAAGAAACCAGGTTAGCACTCCCATGACAACAAGTCGCAAGTTGAGCAAGGATGACAAATCTCCAGTATGTAGATCAAACAATGTACATGTCTATGATTGGAAGCCTGCTGTATTTAACAGCCACTAGACCAGATATATTACAAGCAATATGCATGGTTGCAAGATTTCAGGCCAGTCCCAAAGAAACTCATGTAACAGCTGTAAAGAGGATCTTCAGATATCTCAAGGGCACTATGGATTATGGGTTGTGGTACCCAAAAGGTAAAGATTTCACTTTGATTGCATATTCCGATGCAGATTGGGCAGGATGTATTGATGACAGTAAAGAGCACAAGTGGAGGAGCATTTTATCTTGGTGACAAGCTGGTAGCATGGCACAACAAGAAACAAGAATCAATATCTCTATCCACCGCAGAGGCAGAATACATTGCAAGCAACAACATGCTGTACTCAGATATTATGGATGAGACAAACGTTGAAAGATCTTGGTATTCATTTCAAAGAGCCAATTTCAATTAAATGTGATAACACTAGTGCTATCAACATATCCAAGAATCCAAGAATGCATTCAAGAACCAAACATATTGCAATCCGATATCATTTCTTGAAGGATAAAGTTGCGTAAGGAGAGGTCAAATTGGATTTTGTTCCAACTACAGAGCAAGTAGCCGATATATTCACAAAACCTTTGCCAAAGGAAGTATTTGAATACCTTCGGAAGAAGTTGGGAGTAGTCACACCACCCAAGCACTGACTAGCTATGGGAAACACATTCTCGTGGGGAGCATTCAAACTTTTTAAGCTTGAGAATGTTGTGCATAGACTCAGGGGGAGTCTGCAGCAGCCCTTTGGTATTATTGGCAAAGGGGGAGAAGAAATTGAGCAAGGTTGCAGTGTGTTGCCAACAATTCCAAAGGGGGAGATTGTTGAGCAAGGTGCAGCAAAAGAATTGCAAAAGTATTGTCATTGTTGTCAACACAGACAGCATTGATGCAATTGATGCAGTTCAGAGGTCAGTCAGATCAAGTGCAGTGAATTTCAAGGAAAACAGAGGTGACCCAGATTCAAAAATTGGCAGAAAAAGACAAGGAAGAAAACTGTCGCGATATCGCGACATGTTTTCTGTCGCGATATCGCGACAAAACAGAGGAGAGAGAAAATGCAAGAAAATTTGTCGCGATTTCGCGACATTGCCGAGGAGAGAGAAAATGCAAGAAAAATTGTCGCGATTTCGCGACATTGCCGAGGAGAGAGAAAGTGCATGCCAAATTGTCGCGATTTTGCGACATGGCCGAGGAGAGAGAAAGTGAAAGGCAAACTGTCGCGATTTCGTGACATGCTGGCAGAGAAGGAAGCAAGGTGAAAAGATGTCGCGATTTCGTGACATAAATGGAGGAAAGGAGCTTGCAACGAAAAGTGTCGCGATATCGCGACACGTCGGGTTTTCACGACCCGAAGAGGAGAGAGAATGCTCAGCAACAAAGGTGTAGCGATTTCGCTGCATGTTGAAATGAATGGCAACAAAGGTGTAGCGATTTCACTGCATGATAAAATGAATGGCAACAAAGGTGTAGCAATTTCGCTACAAGTCCAAAATGCACAAACAAGGTGTAGCGATTTCGCTACCATTCAAAATTGCAAAACTTAAAGATGTAGCAAGTCGAAGGCACAAGGCACAAAGCTTTAGCGATTTCGCTATCGCATAAAGCAAAGATTGTACAAAAGCAGAGAACGTCGTGATTTCGTGACATGTTCCATTTTCGTTGCAAAGAAGAGTGTACGGAAGTGAAAGCTCATGATTTCACGACAAAGTGAGGATGACGTCGAAAATTGAAAATGTCACGATTTCATGACAGTGCAAGGAAAGTCTGGAAGTCGGAAGTGTCACGATTTCGACGACAAGAATGATGATGACGCAAAAGCTGAAAGTGTCGCGATATCGCGACAAGGTGCAAGGAAAGCCAGGAAGCAAGCATCAGATTTCACGACAACATTGAGGATGACGCCAAAGCTAAAGTGTCGACGATTTCACGACAAGTTGCGCAGAGAAGCCTCAGAAGCTAAGCGTCACGATTTCAGCGACATCATTAAGGATGACGTCGAAAAGTTCAAAGTGTCACGATTTCGAGACATGAACAGAGGGAAAGCTTTCAAAAGCCAAAATGGTCACGATTTCGCGAAGAAGGGCATGAAGGGTACGGCTACAAAAAGTGTCGCGATATCGCGACAGTAACATTAGGGTAAAAGCCGAAAAAGCATGCAAGGTGACACGTGTCGAAAAAGCAGACAGAAAATCATGCAGCGACTACGTAAAAGTAATCGATGTCGATCTGCAGCTACGATTGACAAGTGTTAGTCATGCACTAGAACAATCGTATATGCACGACTCGAAAAGCATTCGAAGAATCAAATATGAAGGATCGAAAAGCTTTCGAAAAGACATTTTTGCAAGATTCGAAAAGCCAAATTTGTAGGGTTTCGAACAATATTGCAGGTTTCGAACAGTCATATTGCTTGGAATCGAACAGCCATATTGAATGGATTCGAACAGCCAAATATGCAGAATAGAAAAAGTATTCGAATGGTCGTATTTGATGTATTCGAACAACCGCTTATTGGGAAGAGAAAAAGAATTCGAACAGCTCGAGAATGTCATCCGACTGTATGCAAGATTGAAACGCTATAGAAGTCAAAGAGTCCCGATGAGAAAAGGAAGGTTATAAAAGAACAGTCGTACAGAGAATAAAGTTGCTGCTGTAAGAGGGAAATTGCTGTAAAAAGAGGGTTAGAAAAGAGTCAAGAGAAAAATTAGCAGAGCCGTGAGAGTGTGCAAGAGTTGGGTTAATTGCAGACCAGTCAGGGTCGTGCATGAAGTGAAGACATTCTTATGTCATTTTAAATTGATCAGAATTGCAGTCCAAGTTGGTGCTTGGTACTAGGGGTTGGTGCTCCATCTGTTGCAGCAGAAAATTAAGGGGTTGGTGCTCCTTCCAATAGATGCTGGTAAAGTATTTGTAAAATTGGTATTTTGCAAAGACTGGATTTGGATTGGAGTCCAAGAAGTCATTTTTGAGGAGTAGCCAAATTGGTGAACCTCGGTATATTGAGTGTTGTGGTGTGCTCTCTTGTTCAATTTGTTTTTCTAGTTTTCAAGTTCTCTTTATTTCATATTAAATGTTGTAGATATTAAAATTAATAGCTACACTGATTCACCCCCCCCCCTCTCAGTGTCATTGTGTGAATATCATACTTGACACTTGCATACACATGAATCTATCTTGTATGCACACCTAGACATGAATATTCACTTTGCACACCCTAATCTAAAACACTTGTGCACTCTTACATATAATATACTTGTGCACATATACTCACATTACACTTGCACACATACTCACATGACACTTGTGCATTTCCTTCACATTACAACATTACATAAAATATTACTCACACTCTAAACTAAGACTCAACCCTAATCTAATATTTACAAGATGTACCATGAAGGTACCATAGGGGTACATTAGCATGTACAAAATAATGTAATATACTCCAACATAAAAAGGGTATCATAATGAATTATATAGGAATAAAGAGAGTGACAATTAAAAAGATTTTTATAGGATTTACAAATTTTTAAATTTATTTTAAAATAACAAGATATATGTCACATCAATAAGCTTACATAAAAAAATTATAAGATGACTAATGGAAAAAGTTTTATTAGTTTCATAATAGTTTGATTTCATATAGTATCATAAATACTTCATAATTTAGTTTCCTTTATTTTTTTGTTGCTTGATAAAAAAAGAGGTTGTACTTAGGTTATCCACCTTTAAAATATGATAAATCTCTTCTTTAGAGCTTAATATTTTACAAATAGATTCATTTCTTACAAATAGATTCAATTCTTATCTCAATTGAGTTGCTATAGCTAGATAGACAAACATTTTTTGTAAAAGTCTAAATTCTTGATTTAAATATTGCAAAATTTAATATCTTTCTTGATATTTTCTATAGCATCCTTAAAAATACCAAAACTCCACTTCTACTATGTATGCAATGCATCTTAGTAGAGTAATATTTCTAAAACTTCATATTATCATAATCAACTTTACTAGCTCTATACTGTTAGTTTCCTCCTCAATCATAAGTGCAACCATAATAACTGTGATTAATAGTTTAACAATCTCAAAAAGTTGAAAGATTATGATTAAAAATTATCAAAGAATATATGCATAATAACCTAAATATGGGTCATTAAATAATACAAATGGAACTCATGCCCTTATAAAAACATGTGTAAAATCATTGAAAGAAAAATAAAAATGGAATTCATTTTAATACCAAATAACCAATTAAAAAAATATTTTATCATTTTAATAAGTTATGAAATAAATATCATTCATTTTATAATGACATTTTATCAAATCACAATTGTATTTTTTAATAAATAGTTTAAAAGCCTCAAAAAATTGAAGGTTCCAATCCATACTCTATCCCATAATCTAGCCAACAACTTAAATAGTCGATTAATCCATGAAGTCCATCTGATATCATATTCTTCTTCTTTAACATACAAAACTTCTATATGCTTCATGAAATGATAGTCTAGTTAATCAAATTTGGATTGTTAGTTTCCTCGAATGCACTGATCTATAAATGGATCCCTTTAAATATTTTGTAATCCTCTAGAACATTATTTTAAATTTATTCCTTTCAAATTCTTATTGTTGGGTTCAACTAATACTACTTCCTCTAACCATGGAAAAGAAAAATTAATATCATAATCCTTAATTAAAACCCCTCTATTGGCTAGCCTATATATATATATATTTATTCTCTTAGCTTAATGTATTTGTAAATTTAATTTTTTAAACTCTATAATAAGCCCTTGTATTTCTGTAATGATCTCTTGTATGTTCCATGGAGTCTTTGCTTTCCTCAAAAATGTATTTATTACTATTAGTGAATTGTCTTCCATCCATACTCTATTCCATTTGTTAAGAACCTAATTTTTTATTACTAAAATAATATTCACATTTACTAAAATAACAACGTTCATTTGTAAATATTGCTTACAATAACAATTTGATAATGAAACACATATATCCCTAATTTGAAAGTAGATAATCTTAATAGATGGAGTCAAGTCATTAAATAGAATTATGATGTTGAGTAAAAGAGAAGCAAAAAGAAGGTAAAAAATATAGTGGAAACCACAAGATGTGGAGTGGGTTAAATTTAATTTTTATGGAGCATCTAAAGGAAATCTAGGACCAGTAAGAGGAGGAGGAATAATTAGAAATAATAGAAGATAGATTTTATCTCATTATGCTTTCAATAGTCGATTTAAGAAAAATAATGAAGCTGAAGCTTGGGAAACATTAGAAGGGTTAAAAATATGTAAACAAATGAAATGGAATAGAGTATGGATGGAAGGTGATTCTCTCATAGTAATAAATGCAATTTTGAGGAAAGCAAAGGCTCAGTGGAGCATAAAAGAGATAATTGTGGAAATTAAAGATCTTGCTATAGAGTTGAAGAAATTAAGGTTTACCCATATATTAAGGGAATGAAACAAATGTGCAAATAAGCTAACCAATAGAGGGGTTTGATTGAGGATCATGAAGTTATGGTTAGAGGAAGTAGAAAATTTATTTGAAGATGACAAAAAATTGTTAAAAATGTTGAGTTGTCATTGATGTCAAAGGCAGAGTTGGAAGGATGATGTAATTGTAAGTATGGGCAATATTATGAGTTTGAGCAATATTATGAGTTTGGGCAATATTATGAGTTTGGAAAATATCATAAGTTTGAGCAATATTATGAGTTTGAGCAATATCATGAGTTTGGGCAATATCATGAGTTTGGGAAATACTAAAGGTTGAAATATTTAATTAAAGTTTTAAATATTTCAAATATCGAAGGTGGAAATATTTAATTAAAAGATTTGAATATTTCAAATTTAAATTAAAAAGTGAGCCAACCTTGGGTGCCAAAAGAAAATGAAACATTTGCATATTAATATAAAGGTGAGAATGCATTTTTTAGTGATGAGTGGTTTGGATATCGATTAGTAGCTCTATTGTATAATATTGTGTAATCTATGAAAGGAGCTTGTGCGAACAAAGACAACTAATAAAAATTGCATGTACAAAGGCAATAGCAAAGGAAGGACGACGAATGAAGGTAGCTAACAAATGTTGTGACAAAGGTATATAACAATACTTGCATGGATGGAGGCAGTAAAAAAGAAAGGATGGTGAACGAAGGAAACCAAAGACAATAGTGAAAAGAAGTCATGTAGTGCTTGACCATGCAATGAATAGAAAAATACAGAGGAGGTGATCCGTTAAAAATCTTTGTTGCTAGTAGTGGATAGTATATATTGGCCACCATCAACAATTTAGGGGTATACTATGAATGACAAGGTTAATCTAATCAATTTTTGTTTCATATTATTTTTGTGTGGGATGGGACATTGCTTTAGAAATAGCAAAGCAAACTATTGAAATCACCTGAAGAGAAGATCATATTACAAGATCATTTTTAGAGAAACAACAAAGCAAATGATTGAAATCACCTAGAGAGAAGAGCGTATTTCAAGATTATTTTTAGAGGAACAACGAAGTAAATGAGTGAAATCACCTAGGGAAGTACAAGGTATTCAAATTACAAGGATCATTGTTATAGGAACAATGAAGCAAGCAAGTGAAGTCACCTAGAGGAAAAGAGTGTAGTACAATCATAGAAATCATTGGTAGAGGAACAACAAAGCAAATAAGTGAAGTCATATTGAAAGTAGAGTGTAGTCTAATCAAAGGAATCGTTAGTAGAGAAAAAATGAAGCAAACAATTGAAGAGCCTAAGACATTGGAAATATATTTTTGCACATCACTCATACCAAGGAGAATCTGAAGTGGTTATACATCAGGGACCATATTCATTTCAGATCTTGTGAGGATTCAAACCTGACAACTATTTTTCATTCTTCATTATAGCAAATAATAAGGAATAAGAATAAACCATTGGTGGGCCAATTGTGCAAAATTTGAGCAAATACAAAATTGTTGGAGAGGAGTCCAATGTGGAATCAAAACTCCAAAATAGGTATCCAAGGAACATGTATCACCAAATAGGATAATTTAGGATACCATGTCCAGATAACAGGTTTAACACATCATCGATCCATGGCACCAAACTCTCTAGAGTAGACTTTGTGTTATAGATAAAAGACATAGGGAACTAGAAGTCATCAAGGTACACTGCAAACGGATGAGGGCAAAGTCAAAGGTAATATTCAAAATTATATTTTGAAAAGGGTGTTGGTAGTATATTTAAGATAATATTTATATTCTCTAAGGTAGGAGTAATAAGGAGAAGCCATAAATTATAATTCATTAGGAGGAATAAGGAGCATTGATAATTATTTTATAAGGTTTGAATTAATTAATCTAAATTTCTATAGATTAATTAATAGAAACAAATCTTGGATATTATTCATGCATCATTTGGCAAGGGCTTGGCTTGTAGAAGGATGAAATAATAAATGTTACTTTGATTTCCAAGTGCATTAGAAAGTTTGAGAAAGCAAACAAAAAGGGGGAAGAAATTATAGAGCATATTTGAATAGGTTTTTGTAAGTAAATTTTAATAGGTGTATGATAATATTTTAAGAGGTTTTGTAAACAAATTTGAATAGGTGTATGAGTAGATTTCAACAGGTTTTGTAAATAGATTTGAACAATTTTTTGTAAGCAAATTTGAATAGGTGTGTGAGCAGGTTTTGGAGTAGATTTGAGTAGTTTTTGTGAGTAGGTTTTGGAAAAGACTTGAGCAAGAGGATTGGTGTCTCCTATGGATTGGTGTTCATAAACCTGAGCAAGGGGATTTGTGTCTCTTTTGGATTGGTGTCCAAAAACCTAAGAAATGGGATTGGTGTCCAAAAACTTGAGCAAGGGGATTAGTGTCTCATGTGGATTTATGTCCATAAACCTAAGCAAGGGGATTGGTGTCTCCTATGGATTGGTGTTTAGAAACCTGAGCAAGGAGATTGATGTCTTCTATGTATTGGTGTCCACAAACTTAAGCAATGGGATTAGTGTCTCCTTTGGATTAGTGTCCATGAAGCTGAGAAAGGGTATTGGTGTCTCATGTGGATTGGTTTCCACAAACTTGAGAAAGGTAATTGGTTTCTCATGTGGATTGGTGTCCATGAACTTGAGCAAGGGGGTTGGTATCTCTTGTGTATTTTTGTCCATAAAATTATATAGAGGATTGGTATCTCCTATAGATTTGTGTCCATGAAATTGTATAGGGTATTTGTGTCTCATGTGGGTTGGTGCCTATGAAATTTATTGAAGAAAAATATAAGCAATATTTTACCTTGGTTTTTTCTCGAGAGGATGTTTCCACGTAAAATATTTCTCTTATGTGTATGGTGATTTGTGCATTATTTCATTATTGCATTGATATTATTTGAGGTTATTGCTTTGAAAAGAGAAGAGAATATCCTACACTATTCACCCCTCCCTCTTAGTGTAAGCTCGTATTATTCAGTTGGTATCAAAGCAAGTTCCTTCGTGAAAGCCTAACAACTTGAAGTAAGATCTTGCAAGAACACACATGGCTTACTAAGAAGGATTTTCATCAAATATGGTTCCATTGTTTGATAGGACTAACTATGCTTTATGAAGCATAAAGATGCAAAATTATTTGATGGCACATGGCTATGATATATGGTAATCCATTGAGGATGGGTTCACACAACCTAAAACTCCTCCCATGGATTGAGATGGCAAGAAACCATTTGAAAATAATACCAAGGCAATGAATGCAAGAAAGTCAAAATAAAAAAAATGTGGAATCAAGCTCAAAATGAACAGAGGCATCAAATAAAATAATTAAAGAAGAACCTAAGACCTATGCTAATGTGTTAATAAGTGGAAGCATCAACAAGGAAGAAAACAAAGCATCATCAAGGAATGAATTCCATAAAAGAAATAGTAATGAGATAACCATGCGGTAATATCCTCCAAGGAAATCAAATAGGTTTCAATATTTCTTCTATGGTTATTGTTTCTCATGTAACCAATTTGGTCATAAAGCTATAAATTGTAGGGTTTGTGCTAAGAATTATTTTGGTTTCACCAAGATAAATTTCAATTCATTTGTACCTCTCATAGACTACAACATCATATTTTACAAATGTAATAATTTTGGGCATATAGATATATGGTGTAGAATAGTGTTCCTGTAACTTCCAAAGTCAAGCAAAAAAGAGGATGATCAAAATTTTCAAAAGGGTATGTCCTCCAAAGTTTTGAGGAAGAAAATAGAACAAGAAAAGAGCATAGTAATTTGGGATCTTTACTCTATCTCATCATTGATTATCCCAGTAAGAGTAGGGAGTAAGGGGGCATTGTCAATTATCTTATATTACAACCCTGAGGACCCTTTGTCATTGATGTTAAAGGGGGAGAATTTGAGTAAGGGGGAGCAACTTGTCAAGGGGAGCATTTTGTAACTACGTTGCAATAAAGGATAGTTTTATTGTAGGGTTTCCATCAATCACAAAGGGGGATATTGTTAGAAATGTTGAGTTTTCATTGATGTCGAAGGTAGCATTGGAAGGATGATATAATTGTAAGTATGGGAAATATTATGAGTTTGAGAAATATTATGAGTTTGGGAAATATTATGAGTTTGGGCAATATCATAAGTTTGAGCAATATTATGAGTTTGAGAAATATCATGAGTTTGGGAAATATCATGAGTTTGGGCAATACTAAAGGTTGAAATATTTAATTAAAGTTTTAAATATTTCAAATATCGAAGGTGGAAATATTTAATTAAAAATTAAAAAAAAAAATCAAATTTAAATTAAAAAGTGAGTCGACCTTGGGTGCCAAAATAAAATGAAATGTTTGCATATAATATAAAGGTGAAAATGCATTTTTTTGTGATGAGTGGTTTGGATATCAGTGAGTAGCATTGCTATGTAATATTGTGTAATCTATGAGAGGATCTTTTGCAAACAAATATAGCTAAAAAAAATTGCATGGATGGAGGCAATAGCAAAGGAAGGACGATGAATGAAGGTAGCTAATTAAGGTTGTGATAAAGGTAGCTAACAAGGATTTCATGGATGGAGGTAATAGCAAAGGAATAATGACAAAAAATGGTATCCATAGACAATAGTTAAAGAAAGTAATACAATGTTTGACCATGCGGTGAATAGAACAAGATGAAGAAGGTGATTTGTTCAAAATCTTTGCTGCTAGTAGTGGATAGTGTATATTGGTCACCATAAACAATTTAGAGGTACACTATGAATGACAAGGTTAGTCTAATCAATTTTTGTATCATATTATTTTTGTGTGTGGGGTTGGACATTGCTTGAGAAACAACAAATAAAATGATTGAAATCACCCAGAAAGAAGAGCACGTTCCAAAATAATTATTAGAGGAACAAGAAAGCAAATGATTGAAATCACCCAGAGAGAAGAGTGCATTCCAAGATCGTTGTTGGAGGAACAACAAATCAAATGATCGAAGTCACCCAAGGAAGTAAAGTGTAGTCAAATTGTAGAGATCGTTGTTAGAGGGACAACAAAGCAAACAAGTGAAGTCACCCAGAGGAAAAGAGCATAGTCCAATCATAGAAATAATTTTTATAGGAACAATGAAGCAAATGAGTGAAGTCATCCAAAAAGTAGAGCGCAATCCAATCGTAGGAATTGTTGGTATAGGAATAGCAAAGAAAACAATTAAAGAGACTAAGACATTGGAAATAAATTTTTGCACATCACTCATGCCAAGGAGAATTCAAAGTGGTCATACATCAGAGACCATCTTAATTTTAGATCTTGGGAGGATTCAAACCAATAGCTATTTTTTATTCTTCATTAGCGAGCAGTAAGGGATAAGGAGAAATCATTGATGGAAAAGCTATGTAGAAATTGAGTGAATATAAAATCATTGGAGAGGAGTGCATTGTGGAAGCATAACTCCAAAATAGGTAGCTAAGGAGTGAAGAACACAAGCTTATACATAGAGGTGGGGGTGAATAGTATAAAACCACTTTTTACTTTCTTTCCAAATCAATATCAATTAATGTCCTTAATTGCAATAACCAAATATAGCAGTGTGCATTAATAACTCAGATAGCAGTAGTAAGCAAGAGCACAAATAACCACACACAATTGAGATAGAATATTTAACATGGTTCCCCCAATGTGGGGTACTCCACAAAATAATATCCTTATAATATTTCACATATAAATAAGGATCTAATCCAATACAATGATTTCTTTGATCTGCTCAAAGCTAGGCAATAACAATTTCACATAGAACTTGTCCAAATATGAATAACAAGCTCACATAGAAATTGTCCAAAATTGAATAACAAGTTCACATAAAACTTGTCCAAAACTGAATAACAAGCTCACATAGAACTTGTCCAAAATTGAGCTCACATAGAACTTATCCAAAACTGCTCTAGCAAGCTCACCAAGAACTTGCCCAAATCTACTCTAGCAAGCTCAACAAGAACTTTCCCAAAACTGATCTAGCAAGCTCACCAATAACTTGCCCAAATCTGCTCTAGCAAGGTCACCAAGAACTTTCTCAAATATGCTCTAACAAGCTATCCCAAAACTATCCATAAAGTTGTCCATAAAACTACCCACAAATCTTTCCACAAAATCCTTCTTAAAGTCTCAATAAATCATGCACAAGTAGCACTCAAATCTCATCCACAAATCTATCAAGACAAAGCTTCAAATATGAACTCAAAAATTAATGTCAATGTACTCTTCAATGGATGACAACAATGATCCACAATGATCTCAACTCAACTCAACTCAAATCAACTCATAGAAGCATAAAGAGAATTTTTAGAGACTCAATATGTTCTAATCTCAATATCAACTCAACTCAACTCAACTCAAATCAATATCAACTCAAGTCAAATCAACTCATGGAAGCATAAATAGAATTATTAGAGACTCAATATGTTCTAAGCTTAATCTCAACTCAACTCAACTCAAATCAAATCAATATCAACTCAACGCAATTCAACTCATAGAATCATAAAGAGAATTATTAGAGACTCAATATGTTCTAAGCTCTATCTCAACTCAACTCAACTCAAATCAATCTCAACTCAAATCATAATTATGGAATATTTTGTCTCATGGAACTTGACCAATCACCTCACACAATCACTTGGACTAAGCTCAATCAACTCAACTCAACCAATCACCACAAGGGACTACTCTTTCTCACAAAAACCCTAGTCCAAGCATGTATCAACCAACTCAAATGTTTCCAACAATGCTCAACCATAAATATCACATAACAATGATACTCATGTTCTTTTATAATTTTTTCACAACCAATGGGCTTCAACAACTATGCTTATAAAATAAGGTTTAAACACAAATCTCAAACCAGAAAACCTTGAAGCATTCAACTAACCACTTTAGAAAAGGAAATCACAATCAATCCTTTTCACTCCAATGATATTTCAAAAATCAACCACCATAAACAATCAATAGGATAATGTGCCCATACCTTTTTATGCCAAGAAGTTGTCCACAAAAAATTCCACACTAAATACAACTTTCCTTTCCAATCTCAATAAGGTTTACTGGACTTCAAATAATAATCACAAGATAAAGCATAACTCAATTTACACATTTTTACTCCAACTTAATAAACACATCCACCAAAGTCATTTTTAATAAAAACCCTTATCAAAAATAATAATCAATAAGGCTCTCAAAAATATTTTATAACAACTCCTTATTTCTCCTAAATCTTAATTTTCAATTTCATGAATATCAAATTTAAATCAACAACTCATCTCCTCTGAAATAATAATCACAGCCCTTATAAAAATAAAGTTTAATTAAAACTTTAATTATTCCTTAACCACCTTATAACTCCTATCCTAGGGCATCAACCAAATTGAATTAGAGCAAAACGTAATTACCTCCTCAAGGGGATTCGAACCCCCAACTTGCACACACCATGAGCGCCTTAGCCGTGGCTAAGGTTGCCACATGAGCTAGCTGCTCATTCAAAAGTAAAAGGCATGACATGCCTTAAGTCCTTCCTCCCTTCCATGCAAACCAAAAGTGCTTTGAGCGCTTTCCTTCCAATACCTTCGAATGTAGTCAAGGAGATTTGAACCTTGATGTAAAGCGCTACCACACACATTAACAAAAATCCAATTGCCAATGTGCCACTCTACCCACAATATCTTGGGTTTTCGACCAACCTTGGATTTATTCGTAGTCTCCCTTTACAAAATTATTTTTGCATGAGCTCTCTTTAGATGCTATCCAATGATTAACACGAGCAAGGATTAAATTCAAATGAACCTTAGGATCCCCCTTTATATAGTCTCCTCATCATTTTTGATGACGTCAGTGTATGATTGATTTTCCCTCTTTCTTTAGACGTCGGTGCTAACTTAATTTTAAATTTAAAATTTAAATAATTACAATTTAAACTAAATATTTAAAATTAAATATCTCCATCATCAAGGCACATTTTTCAATGAAACCAAAGGCCAACCTGGGTTTTAAGAAAAACCCATTTCAAATATGCCATCCATGGTTTTAAATAAAACCTTTTATTTTTCCTACCTTGGTTTTCACAAAAACCCTGAATTTATCCATGCTTTCCAAAATATCATCTGCCCACCAAAACTCAATGTGATCCATATGACATCAATGATTCATGTGACATCAATGACAACATAAAATAACTCAAATTTCAAACAAGGAGAACGTGTCACCTTGGATATTTTATATTACCATGGCTAGATAACAGTTTTAACACATCATCGATCCATGGTACCAAACACTCTGGAGTAGACTTTATGTAACAAATAAAAGATAGAGGGAACTAGAAGTCGTCAAGGTACACTACAAACATATGAGGGCAAAGTCAAAGGTAATATTCAAAATTATATTTTGAAAAGGGTTTTGTGGTATATTTAAGATAATATTTATATTCTCTAAGGTAGGATTTATAAGGAGATGCCATAAATTATAATTAATTAGGAGTAATAAGGAGCATTGATAATTATTTTATAAGGTTTGAATTAATTAATCTAAATTTCTATAGATTAATTAATAGAAACAAAGCTTGGATATTATTCATACATCATTTGGCAAGGGCTTGGCTTGTATAAGGATGAAAGAATGAATGTTACTTTGATTTCCAAGTGCATTTGAGAAGATTTGAATAGGTTTTTGTAAGCAAATTTGAACAAGTGTGTGCGCAGATTTCAATAGGTTTTATAAACAGATTTGAATAGGTGTGTGAGTAGATTTTAGTAGGTTTTGAAAATAAATCTGGATAGGTTTTTGTAAGCATATTTGAATAGGTGTGTGAGCAAGTTTTGAAGCAAATTTGAGCAGTGTTTGTGAGCAGGTTTTTGAAAAGACCTGAGAAAGGGGATTGGTGTCTCCTATGAATTGGTGTTCACAATTCTAATCAAGGGGATTGATGTCTCTTGTGGATCGATGTCCATAAAATTGAGAAAGGGGATTGGTGTCTCCTATGGATTGGTGTCCATAAACTTGAGCAAGGGGATTAGTATCTCCTATGGATTGGTGTCCACAAACATAGGCAAGGGGATTGGTGTCTCCTATGGATTTGTGTCCATAAACCTAAGTAAGGGGAATGGTGTCTCTTGTGGATTTATGTCCACAAACTTGAGCAAGGGTATTAGTGTCTCTTTTGTATTGGTGTCTCCTTTGGATTAGTTTCCACGAACCTGAGCAAGGGGATTGGTGTCTCTTGTGGATTGGTGTCCATGAACTTGAGCAAGGGGATTGATGTCTCTTGTGGATTGGTATCCACAAACTTGTATAGGGTACTCGTTTTTCCTATGTATTGGTGTCCATGAACTTGTATAGGGTATTAGTGTCTCATGTGGGTTGATGCCCGAAAAAAATATTGAAAAAATATAAGTAATATTTTTCCTTGGTTTTCTCTCAAGAGGGTGTTTCCACATAAAATATTTATCTCTTATGTGTATGGTGATTTATGCATTGTTTCATTATTGCATTGATATTATTTGAGTTTATTGATTTGGAAAGAAAAGAAAAAAGTTTTATATTAGACTATTCACCCCCCTATTAGTATAAGCTTGTGTTCTACAAAAATGTTGATTGCCTAAATAAATTAATGATTAAGATTCACTTTAATGTTTTTCCATTGGTAATAGTTGCTTTATTTTGTAACATTAATGTGTTTTCTTTTTTTTTTGTAGGTAAAAATTATATTAAAAGTGGGTTTTGAAAGGACCCCAAAACCTTTTTACAACAGGTCAACCGACCAAACCAAAGGTCAAGAACAATCAATTTGAAGAATCTTGCCCAGTGGAAAATAGACAGTTTGGAAAAACCCACCCAGTGGGAAAAGACAATTTTGAAAAATCCCACCTAGCGAGAAACCACAAATCCTACCTAGCGAGAAACCACCAATTTTGAAAAATCCCGCCTAGCGAGAAACCACTAGTTTTGAAAAATCTTGCCTAGCAGGAAGCAACCAAATTTCACCAGGTTGGAAATCCTGCCTAGTGGGAAAACCAGTAGATTGGAAAATCCCACCCAATGGGAAACCACCAATTTTGAAAAATCCCGCCCAACGAGAAACCACCAGTTTTGAAAAATCTCGCCTAATGAGAAAACATGTAGGATGATGAATTTGAAAATCTCACCCAATGGGAAGCAGCTGAAAACCACTAGATTGGAAATCCTTCCCAGTGGGAAAACCAAAAGATTTGAAAATCTCGCCTAGCGGGAAATCCTATCCTACCTAGCAGGAAAACCAGCAAAAAATGGGATTGAAAAATCTTGCCGAATGGGAAAACCAAAAGATTTGAAAATCCTGCCCAGTGGGAAATCCCATCCCGCCTTGCAAGAAAACCAGCAAAAAAATAGGATTGAAAAATCCTACCCAGCGGGAAAACTAGTAAGAATGGAAAATCTCGCCCAACAGGAGAACTAGCAGAAGAACGGGTTTGGGAAACTACAGCACTGGAATCCCACCAACAAGAGTATGAGGAAGCCAAAAGGATCCAGGGAAAACAAATGCAGACACAAAGAAAGGATCTTGAAAGCCACAAAGGACCAGGGACCCACCATCCTTGCTCATGAATAGTTCTAAGAAAGAGGAACTGGGATTGGGAACAATTCAAAAAAAATAAAAGCCCCCCCAAGGCCAAGAACAAGCTCTGAGAGTCCACCAAGAAGAATCCCTTGAACAAAAAATGAAATAGAAACCTTCGAAGCCCAAGCACAAATAAGCAACAGACACAAATATGGGATCCATGAAAACCTAAACTAAGGGATCCAAGGGTCTGCATGCATAGATCATTGATCCCCCCAAGATCGAGACATGCAATAGAAAACCCAAAGCACCCCAATAAAAAGGACCAAGAATCCCCATCCTTGCACATGAACAACTTCAGGGAACTGGGACTAGGGTTGGGAATAACTCAAGCACAAGAAGAGGTCCCCCAAGGCCATGCAAATGCTCAAAGCATCCACCAAGTAGCAAATCCAGTAAAAATAAGCCTTCAAATAGGAAAAAAAACATGGTCCCACTCAAATGCATGAGACCACTAGTAACCAATGGCATCCCAAAGAGGAAACACGAGAAAAGAGGAAACTGGACCCCCTAGACCAACATTGATGAAGAGAGAACCTCATGGGATGCACCAAAAAGTGAACGAGAACCCAACTTGCAACCACCATAGACTGAGAAAGCCTTGGGAACCGGATCCCAGCAACAACCTGCAAGAAAAACCCTAGGAAAAATACTAAGGGAGATCAGGGACAGGATCCCATAAACATGTAGGAAACCCCCGAGGATCCCTAGGAAGCACCAGGCCTAGGATTAAAATGATGAAACCCCAAAAACTATAGGTAAATGAGATAGAAAGTAGGCAAGGATATCCCCCCAAGGAGATCATCTACTACAAACTATTCTCGAAGTGGAATGACCTGGGATGAATTAGGGACTGGGCAAGAACCAGGGAAATGGGAGCAGGGAGAGGGAGCAGGTCCCTCCCCTCCCCCATCCTCCCCATCTATCCACCAACATTAATGTGTTTTTATTTAGACTATTTATTATAATTTTTGCGGTTGCACTTGTGTTTCAAGAAGGAAAATAACAATTCAAATTTGGTAAAGCATACTATGATAGTGCGATGTTTTGGAAATATTACTCTACTAAGATGTAAGGCTTAGATAGTAGAGGTGAATTTTTGGTATTGTGAAGGCTGCTATAGGAAAATGTCAAGAAAGATGCTATATTTTGAAGTAATTGTATTCATACAAAAATTTGAAAAGATCCAAAAATGAAAATTAAGAATTAATACATTTTATGTAAAATGATGTATATTTCTAGCTATAGCATCTCAATTGATATTAAAAGTTTATCTATTTGTAAACTCTCAAGATCTAAATAAGAGATATGTAATTTTTCAAGGGTGGGGGACCCGAGTACAACCCCTTATTATCCAAAAAAAAAACATAATTATAAATCCAATTATTCAAAACATAAGCAAACCTTTGAGGTAGGGCAACATGGTACAATTCTCCTTATTGAAAGGAATCCACTCATTACATTATCTAAACTTGAGATAAATTATAATATAATTATATGCATATCATGTCCATGATTATTTATCTCTATTTATAATTCCTAACTACGAACCACTCCCACTTATCAATGCATGTGGGATAATTACATCTAATATAATATTATAATATTTATACAATATTATAATATTAAATAGTTATCTCGGTTACCTAACATTACAATAGTATACTATTAATACCTATATTAGGTACTTAACATTCCATCCCCATTATAAAAATTTTCATCCTCGAAATATAAGAAAATATTAAACAATGTGATATTGTGAACTTTGCTGCGAATTGGTACTGATCTAGATCATCCATCCATCCCAGTGAAACTTTTATTGGTGGTGGTATTTGTTGATGTTGATATGTCCTTCTACCATTTGAATTTTTAGAAGTAATCCTTTGGTTCCATGTGTTGGAAGCATTTTTTTGCTGTGAATAAATATCACTCTTTTTCATCCATACTTATTTACATTTGCCACTTGAGTATTCAAGATTGCTTTGTTGGATCCACACTTTTGTTGCCCTACTATGGTAACTCAAATGATGGGTCCATTTGTTCCTTGATGCTATTGCACCACTCTGAAAACCAAAGTCACTATGCTTTATTTTCTAAATATTACCATAGTAGTTGCCCTTATGATTCCATGTAGAACCATAATATTGTTTTCCAAAGCCATGCCTCCAAGATTATTGCTGCTCCTAGTGGTGTAGGTGACAACATGTTGTAACCTTAACCTGATGATTTATTATCTTTAATTGTTCAATATTTTATTCTTTTATTTTATGTTGCTCTATAATGCTCTCATATTTTGGGTTTTTCTTGAAATTTGCTTTTGCTTCTTCTTTAATTTTTGTTATTGCCTCCTCCTTACCTCTATTTCAAGTTCTTTTGCTTATTCTCCAACTTGTTTTAGAGTTTATTTGATATTTGATATAGTTTCTTGGAAATTTGTTAATTTTTTCAAGGCTGTTATTGTTTATGTAGATTCAACTTTTGATTCTTTAATTGATTTTTCAACTCGTTCCCCTACTATAACTTCTTGTTTTTCCTTGGATTCTTGCCTTTTACACTAGAAATATCTTGTAATGTTATTTTCTTTTTCCTGTACCAAAATGTCATGATTTTTTTTGTATATTAGTGTTAAAAGTACCCAAATAATTTAACCAAGGATAACCAAGAACAATGTCCATATCATACATATCACTAGCATATAAATCTAAGTGTAAAATATATTTATCCATGGTGATTTTTAAATCTTAAAAATCTTGAACATTTGTACCCTCAAGTTGTATGTCTTTTATTTTCTTTGTTTGAATCTATAACCTCTTAGTCAAATACATATTAATACCATTGTACCTATTGCTAGGTTTTATAGAAATAATAACATTTTCCTTATGGATGCAACCATGAACCTATAAAATAGAATTTTTAAAATTGAACAATTCCCTCTAACCATTCTTAGATTTATCTAATACCTAGAATGTGTTTCTTTCAACTTGAATGTTGTCATCTAAATTTTTTATTTCATCATCTTTATTCATTTTTATGGTTCCTATTGAATCCTATTTACCTCTTCTATCAACATCATATTTTCAAATTTTTCCACACAAACTTTTGTGTTTTCTTCAATCTGTATACTATCATCCTTCTCTTTTTCATTTGATATGTTTTTGCAAATTATCTGTATCTTTATTTCTTCTACATAGTGTTTGGTCTAGCTATTTATTTTTTTCATTTATTTTGTATATTTTAGTAAACACAAACCTTTTTAACACGGTTCAACTTATCTTACATCCAAGTTGTGCTTACTTTAATCTGTGTACTATTAAACTTACCTTTTCTTCTGCTAACTCAAAAAAAATTAACTCTCTTTAGTTCCATTTGTTCAATGAGTATTTTAACTATTGTTTTCCCAAAAACCCATATGAGTAAGAATACATATTTAAATTCCTATCATGTGTATTTATATTGATGGGTAAATCGAATGTTTACAAACCATGATGTATCTACCCCATCAAAAGAATTATAATTCTTATATTTCCATTTAGAATTATTTAAAGACTTACCATAATTTCTTCCATTCAATACAGGAAAATATATGACCTCAAATCCCAAAATATTTCTCAAGTACCACTCTTTTATTACCAACAATATTACCTTAAGGAATAATTACTAAAAAACTAGCCATAATTTTATCTCTAAACAATAACTCTTTGTATACTCTCATAGGGTAAAAATACTACTAATAGGGTGTGGGGTCGTTGATCCTTTTCACTGGTGACACACTCAAACTAGTTACTCTAGGGTTCTTGGGGTACTCCTTATAATGAGTTTTAGGGCAATTATTAGCCCAAGTACTTCCCCTAGTTAAGTAGTTAGGACTTACACCCAAACCTACAAGAGGTTATTAGCCTAATGTAGGTGCTTATTAAGAACAAAAACTTTTAAAGTTGAAATTAGCCCTAGAATGTGCTTTGGTACTAAAAATTATACAAAAAAAACGCAAACCCTATAATATACTCTAGTACTTAAGCTTATGCAGTGAAACATGGCCCTAAAAAGTGCTCTAATACTGAAGAACACAAGCTTATACTGAGAGGGGGGTGAAAAATATAAGATCACTTTTTAATTTTCTTTCCCAACCAATATTAAGTAATATATCAATGGAAATATCAACAACAGTAATAAAAGCAATGCATAAATCACCACAAATAATAGAGACACCAATTTAACATGGTTCACCCAATATGGGATAGTCCACGAAAAACATCTTTCACTAAAATTTTCTCAACAAATATCTTTGGAAACCTTTCCCTATTACAATATTTATGGACCTCTATTCAAAGGAGACACCAATACCCTAATCAAGTTCATGGATCTCTATGCATAGGAGACACCAATCCCCTAAGCTAATTCATGCATCTCTATCCATAGTAGAACTCCTTCTTCTTTGATCTAGATTGTGATCTTCTAGAAGAACTGCTACCTCCAGTGCACTGGATTATGTATTTCTATCAACTAAAGACTCTTGCCCTCACTTAGAAAACCTATATTCACTGCCTTAGCTAATGGACCTCTTATCCACTAGAGATTGTTGTCCTCTCTTGAACTTTCTCTCACTACTCTTAATTCTTCACCAAGACTTACCTCAAATCTGCTCAAAAAGTCCTCACTAGAACATGTCTCAAATCTACTCAACAATTTCTCACTAGAACTTGTCCAATCTGATCAACAAGTCTTCACCAAGACTTATCTCAAATCTTCTCAACAAGTCCTCACTATAAATTGTCCAATATTCTTGTAAAATTCCACAAAATCTTACTCAAATTAGTCATTATGTCCACTCTAGAACATACTCAAATCTATCCACTACCTTTCACAAAATATCTATACAACTCAACTCAATCTATCATAGAAAACCTCTTCAATCACACACACAAGTTTCACACAAAATCTTGTTTTCATCTTATATAAACATATAGAGAATGGTTAGAGACTCAATATGTTTCACATCCACAAAAATGCTTAGTCACTTTCAATCTCTCTTGTTTTACCACAAAAACATATAGAGAATTTTTAGAGACTCAATATGGTTCTCACTCGCAAAAACTCAATCACTTTCAATCTCTTTCTCAAATCAATTCAAAATATAGAACAATTTTTTTCACAAAACTTGAACTATCACATCAACACTTCAAATTGATTAGGCTCAATCAAATCTACTCAACCAATCACTCAATGAAACACTCCTTGCTTACATCCTAGTACAAGCATATGAACACTCTCTCAATTATTTCCAACAATGGTTATCAAACAATCTCACATAACAATGATACTCATGAACTTGCATAAACCCTAGTCATGCATATGAAGGTTCATTCATTTTTTTCAACAATGCTTTTCAAACAAGGTTTTAATCATCAAGTTTCACTTAAATATTTAATAATCAAACTCAAAAATGCTTGTCAAACAACCCTTTTCAATCCAACTTTGTATTCACAACATCCAACAATCACTCACTAGGAAGATGTGCCCATAACTTTTGTTTGATAAAGAATTGACCTCAAAACTTGTCTTAATCACAATTACCCTCTTTGCTAATTTCAAAGGTTATATGACAAAATATCACTCTAACACTCCCTCAAAATATTTTACAATTACAAAAATAATTAAACTCAAATACACCTTATTACTCCATATTGAAATTAGAATTCATAAGAAACATATAAAAATAAACCTCTTATTACACCTTTTAACTCCACTTTAAATAACTCAATCCACAAAATATATATATATATATATATATATATATATATATTTAATTTTATCAACCTTATATCTCCCTAAACTCAAAACTATACCACACAACCTTTAGGAGCAAAAACCAATTTATAATAAAAATTTAGTACCTGTCAAAGTGCTTCTGGTGGGATTCTATTCCAAGACGAAGTGCCTCTAGTACTTTATCCATGATTGCCTATCCATGTGAGCTAAGCACTCACATGAGAGGAAAAAGTGCCCATGGCACTTTATCTCCTTCTCTGGAACCAAAATCCAAAAAGGCTTTGGCATCTTAGACACAAAAAACCTCACAACCTTCCCTACTGCAAATCAAACACAACACCTTGCATTTTGAAAGTGCTGCCAACTACCACTAGTCCACTTGGCTAGGTGGTGATAAGGATTCCAAGCCTTGTTCCTTTTGAACCTTCAAAAACTACCAAAAATAAGTCAATGAAGTAATTCTTCCTTCTTTCGCTCACCAAAATATTGTGCACAACTTAGCTTAGGAGATTAATTAATTCTTTCGTGGATGGTTTGAAGCCACTTAGGCTTCTGGTATTTATACCCATGCCTCCAAATTCATTGACATTGATGGAGGAGAAAAGTATGATGTTAGTGCATTAATTTTGCCCTTATAACCCTAATCTTAGGGTTAATTAAATTAGATTATAATTTAATTAATAATAAAATTATTATAATTAACTTATAATTAATTTAATAACTATAAGGTTAATTAAATTAAATTACAATTTAATTTATAATGAAATTATTATAATTAATTTAATTACTTTAGGTCTTACCATTAGACCTTTAATATTATAATAAAATATTATAATATTATTTTTCTTGGGCCTTCTTATTTCTTCTGTAGACCTTATCTGACCACCTTGAATATTATAATGGGAGATATTAAAATAGTATTTTCCTTAGGTCTAGAAGCAATCTTTCTCTTACACTGATCACTAAAACTGACTTTTGACATCCTTCTTGCACTGCTCACTGAAATTGACTCTTGACATCAATGAAAACAAATCTTACTCATATTTCTAGAAATCTCCCTCTTTGTCATTTATGGAAACCCATTTACCTTTTACCATTTATTTTACATTTTCCTATTCTACTCCCCTTGAGAAACTGCTCCCCCTGATTGAATTCTCTCCCCCTAACTCAAATCTCTCCCCCTTTGTCATTAATGGAAAAGGGTCACCTTTGGGGATCGAGGCTAAGAATGAGACTTTTATCTTAGCACCTCCTCCACCTCCTCTTGAGGTGGTTAATTTTGGGATGGGAGTATTTCTACTCCCAACATGCACTAATCTTTACCTTTGTCCACTTTCCTCCTCATATGATACTTCTAATTCCTATGACTATTCATATTTCTTCTTGTCTCTAGAATTTCTACTCTACACCACTTTTTTGTATATCCATCATTATTATACTTATAACAATTAATGTTGTTATTCCTTGGAGGTGGAAATATCTTGGGATTTCTCCTAGTGAAACCATATCTATTCCTATCATAAACCCTGCAATTCATTACCTTGTGAACAGACTGATTACAAGAGTAGCAATACCCTTAAAAATTTTGTCTATTTATAAAGCTTACATATTCATATTTTCCATGTGTCCTACACTGTGTAGCTTTGTACCCAAACCTATGATATGAGAAGCGTTGTCTATTGAAACTACCTTGCCTTGATCTCATTGGTCTCTTAGTCTCTTCTAACCTATGTTTCTTCTTGTTCTATATGTTCCTCATTTGTGCATTGTTCCTTTCCTTGTTGAATTTTTTGTTGTCCAAATCATCCTCAAAAGTCTCACTCTCTCTTAAAATATCTTCTTATGAAGTTTATTCTTCTTCAGAACTTGATATTGACTCCTCTCCTTGTTTCTTTTGTACCTATTCAAAACCAAGACCTGTCTTGTTTGATGTCGATTTCTTTGTCTTGATAATATTATCCAATTTATTTGAGCTTCTCCCAAAATTGTGTAACTTGTCCTTAGACTCTTTTACTTCCTTCCTTAGTAAAAATACCTCATTCTCTAACCTTTCACATTCTGAAACCTTTGCTTCTAACTTATCTTTGAATCTTCTTATCTTAGCTATTGAGTTGGTTATATCCTCTATAAGCTTTCCTTTCTCTTCATTTAATTATTAAAATTTAAGCTTGAGTTTTGAGTTTCTCTTTCTTACCTCCCTTAATGCATCAAGGGCATGAATAAGCTCACCCTCAAGGTCAAATTATCCTTTCTCTGATTCTTCCTCTATTTGTTTTTCTTTGAAAACATCTTCATTCTTTTCTGACTCTTTTCTTCTAGAAGTACTTCCTTCTTATTATATTACCATAAAAAGATTCTCTTTCGGTAATTCAAGTGTATCTTCATATTCATCATCAATGAAACTAAATTCATTCCTTGTAAAACTATCTTCAAGATGACAAAAGTTGCCACATCTAAAACACTTAAGGATTATTAGTGATCTTTTCCTAGCCACTTCTTTTTCTTTTTCCAAAAATATAACTTGATCTTTATCATTATCTGAGGAACTATCATCACTATCACTTGAGCTCTTATCTGCCTTGTCTACATAGAAACTCTTATTATGCCTTTTGAAAAACTTATTTCCTTGTGTACCTTGTCCATCCCTATTTTTCTTTTGGTACCTATGCTTTCTTGCATCCATGTTCTTATGATCCTATTTCTCATCACCACTACTATTTATAGATTTTGGAAAATCAGATGCATAGTGATCATATTTTCCACATTTAAAACATATAACTTATTTTGTACCTTTATACTTTCTTGCACCCTTGTTCCTTATGCCATAATTTGCTTCTTCATAACTGGATAACTCATTGTTTGAATTTGACTTCTTACCCTTAATATTCTTAGTGGCTTTAAATGATGCTTCTTTATATGGAATATGTTCCTATTTTATTAATATCTCAAATTTTGTGAGAATGCCATGTAATTCATCCCTTATAAAAATATCAATATCTTTCGACTCTTTTATAGCTGAAATATTTTCACTAAAAAATTTTGGGAGTGACCTTATAATATTATCAAACACATTAGGTTCTTGAACTTCAATCTCAATTCCTTGCATGGAGTTAACAACCTCATCCACACAAAGTAGATATACCACAATATTTTCTTCATATTTCATTTTTAGGTCTTCAAATTTTCTCTTGAAATTTTTCAACTTTGCCCTTCTGACATTTTTACCTCCTTCATATATGCCTTGCAACTTATCCCAAATTTCCTTTGTTGATTTACAATGCATAATATTTATAAAATCTATTTCACGCTAGCCCTTTTGAATTACATTCATTGTTTTTGAATTGTAATGATGTAGAATCTTACAATATTTATCTATAGGTGGAGTTGTTGGTGGTGTTTATCCATTTTCAACTGCTTCCCATATTTCATTTCCAAGTGCCATTAGATATCATCCTTGTTATCCATAGTGTATAATTGTTTCCATCGAACAATGGTGTTGAATTCCTTGAGAATCCATCTGTTCTCTTGTAAGATTTCCCTTCAAGCTATTAAAATCTTTTGAAGGAACCCACTCTGATATCAATTTAAGAACACAAGCTTATACTAAGAAGGGGTTGAACAGCATAATACCACTTTTTACTTGTCTTCCCCAACTAATATTATATAATATATCAATGGCAATATCAACAAAAGTAATAAAATCAATGCACAAATCACCACACACAATAGAGACACCAATTTAATGTGGTTCACCCAATGTGGGCTACTCAAATAAAATCTTTCACTAAAATTTTATCAAAAAATATATTGGTAAATATTTCCCTATTACAATGTTTATGGACCTCTATCCAAAGGAGAAACCAATACCCTAATCAATTTTGTGGATCTCTATCCAAAGGATACACCAATCTCCTAAGTTGGTTCATGGATCTCTATACACAAGAGAACTCCTTTTCCTCTGCTATGACTGGTGATATTTTAGAATAGTTGATGCCTCCACTGCACTGGATTATGAATCTCTATTCACAGAAGACTCTTACCCTCACTCATAATACCTGTCTTCACTACCCTAGCTAATGGGCCTCTTATCCACTAGAGACTATTGTCCTCTAATACTTTGTCACCTCCAAAGCTTGCTCTAAGCTCTATCTCAAATTTGCACTAAACATGTTCATTCGATATAGCACAAATTTTATCAATGTCTATCTCTGATCTATACTAAACACATTCCTTTGTTCTAGCACAAATTTTCTCAATCCTTGTCTTTGGTTTGTACTAAAAATAGTCCTTAAGTCTAGCACAAATTTTCTCAATATCTGTCTCTAGTCTGGTACAAACCTATCCTCAAATCTACACCAAACTCTATCCTCAACTTTGTCCTCAAGCCTTAACACAAATATTTACTCAATAACTAATAAACTCTATTATATCTACCCCAAACCTTAATACAAACTTTTAATAAATCAATCAATGAACTCTGGTCTCAAGTCTTCTCAAAGACTTGTCTCAAATCTGCATTGTAAGATTCCACAAAAGCTCACACTAATATATCCACAAGTCCTCTCTTGAACTTGCTCTCACTACTCTTAATTCTTCACCAAGACTTACCTCAAATCTGCTCAACAAGTCCTCACTAGAACTTATCTCAAATCTACTCAACAAGTCCTCACTATAACTTGTCCAATCTGCTCAACAAGTCTTCACCAAGAATTGTCTCAAATCTGCTCAACAAGTCCTCACTAGAACTTGTCCAATATTCTTGTAAGCTTCCACAAAAGCTTATTCAACTCAGTCCTTAAGTCCACTCTAGAACTTACTCAAATATGTCCACTACCTTTAATAAAATATCTATACAACTCAACTCAATCTATCATAGAAAACCTCTCCAATCACACAAACAAATTTCACACATAATCTTGTTTTAATATCATAGAAAATATAGATAATGGTTAGAGAATCAATGCGTTTCACACTCATAACAATGCTTAATCACTTTCAATCTCTCTTATTTTACCACAAAAACATATAGATAATGATTAGAGACTCAATATATTTCTCACTTAAGATTTGACTAGATTGCAGTATGAAGAATTTAAAGACAATATAAATAGAATGATAGAAGCAAGGAAATAAGGTAAATGGGTTGTTATCTAAAATGGAAAAGCTTGGATTAGAGATACCCCTCCCATAGGATAGACCAAGCCTTGGCCAATCCACTCAACATAACATCAGGCTTTGAGTATTCAGACTGAATTATCAATCACTATTTGGAATTGTGGTGGTTCTCTCTTCTTTTCCCCAGATTTAGCAAATGATGTGATTCAAAATAGAGATATTATATTCTTCATAGAAACACATGAGACTAGCACAAAGTCACTCCCCTCATGTATAGGCTACTCATGGTTGTCCATACAAATATTGAAGACTCAATATGGTGCTAAGGGTTTAGGAGGTGTTGCTTGTTTGTTCTAAGATCATATTACCTCTTCTATACATTTAGAATGCTCAGATTATCATGCCAAATTTATGTGGATCTCTCTGGATAGAAATCCACCACTCAGTCGACTCTATATATCAATGTGATATTTTCCTCCAACCTACTCTTCATATGCAAGGAAATCATATGGATATTCACCATATTTAGATATTTTTTCTAGAAATTTCTAAATTCTCCTTCCTCGATGATATTTTCTAGTGGATGATTTCAATGCACATACAAGTACTACACAACGCTCTATGTATGATGTTTCTTTAGATCCACTATGCCTAAATGAGCTTGATCACGATAGTTTGGGAATTTATTCTTGCTCAGCCAATGCAAACACTACCATCACAACCTATGGTAAGAACCTAATTAACCTTGGTGAGTCTCATAATTTAAACATTCTAAATGGTATCAAGCAGTTCCCTCTTTCCAGTAATTTTACATGCTTTCCACATGCTATTGGAGCTAGTGTAGTTGACTATGTGATGACTAACCCACATTTTGCCTTAACCATATTTGATTTATGCATCTCAAGTGTATCTTCTTTAGCATACCATTCCTTCCTCACCTTTAACCTTCCATTTTTTCCCAAACCTAAACTTGCTCCTCCACCCCCTCTCAAAATAATTATCAAAATCCACTTTAACCACAGTTATGATGATGTGTACATAGAAAAACATAAAATCTACCTTACCCATATTCACACAATTCTATATCCCATTAAGAAAGTGAACTATTTTTCTAAAGAATTATGGTTTGTAGTTGTTGAGTCTTTTCCCCATACCACATGCTCTTTTCATCAGTACCATGGTCATTATCGTCGTAACTCATGGTTTGACACAAAATGTAAAGCTTTACATAGGGTCACCCAATTAGTAGGTTGTCTTGATCCCTTGAATTACAAGATAGCCCAAAACCAATATCATTATTTTATTAGGATGAAAAGCATCAATTCTTATCAAGAAAAAGACAAGAAATTATAGACATGCTCAAACTTAATCCCAAAACATTTTGGAGTACTTTTCTACCCAAAAATAAAAATGTCCCATTTCTGACCCTCACACTTGGTACACCTATTATGGCCCACTCTATGATATCCCAAACTATACCCCAATTATCCCAAACCCATGGCCATCACATTGTAACTTCTTTACTGATGAAATGACTTTTCATGATATCCATAAACAACAAACTGGTAAAGCAGGTGATATTAAAAATTTGAAGGTAAAATTTCTTAATCATATCCCTAGAGTCTTGGTGGTCCATATTGTCAAACTCTTCAATAATATAGTTCCTCATGGGTTCCCATCCTATTGGTATTCAAATATCATACATCCCATCCATAGATCCAAAGATCCGCTAAATCCAAACAATTACAAAACTATTATGGTTGGTCATCCTCTTGCAAAGCATTTTGCAATAGTTCTTGATGATTTTATCTCTAATTTTTTTGAGGCTAAGAAACTTCATGTAAAGGGGTAGGTAGGTTTCATAATAAATCATCATACCTCTGATCACATTCTAACTCTCAAAGCTATCATTGAAGAAGCCAAAGCCAATAAATACAGGGTCTATTATTGTTTATTGACAATAAGAAAACATTTGATACTATTTCCAGATAGTTACTGCTTTAGAAGTTGAAGGATCTAGGAATTCTAGAAGAGGTTACTTTGTGTGTTATGACCTTATATGAAAAATTCACTAGAGAGGTTTAAATTGGATCTCTCAAAACAAAATATGTTCATAGTACTATTGGGGTTAAACAAGGCTTCCCACTTTCACCTACACTCTTTGGATTGTATATTTATGAATTGGAGGTGCTCATTATGGACTCTTTGGTAAAGAGTACATGTTGCTTACTTTTTGGTAGTGTTATTTCCATATTGCTATTTGATGATGACATTATCCTAATGTCACATACAGTAGGAGGACTTCAACAGTAGTTGGTCATACTTGGCACATACTCTGACTTGCATGGATTAGAAGTTAATCTCCAAAAAAAAAACATGACATTCAACCTACCCAAGAAAGATCTCTCTTCTATTCATCATAACATATAAAGGGAATGTTGTTCAGATTGTCACATCGTACACATACTTGGGATTTCTTTTTATAGGACCTACCTTCAACTTGATCCATGCATCTCAAGCAAGGTTAAACAAAGGTTATGCCACCCTAGCCTCTCTGGATAAGCAATACTTTCAGCTCCAGTTTTAGGACATCAGTACGAATATCAGACTCTTCCACACTCTTGTTACCCCTAAACTACTCTATGGTTGTGAAGTTTGGGGCCGTAGCCTTAGATAGTTGGGTTGGTCTCGTATTGAAAGGGTCCTCATATCAATGTTGTCCAAGTTTATTCATTCTAAAAGAATTGTTCCACATATCATCATTCTAGCTGAGTTTAGTGTTCATTCATTGCTTACAACAACAATATTTATTATTGTCTCTTTACTACATAGATTTCATTATATGTCAGACATGAGAAGATATCCATATTTAGCACTACAATACTCAATACAATTGGCAAATCAAGGGGTTAGGAATTGCTAGTATGCTTAGACTACTACTCCACTTCAATCTCTTGGCCTAGACATCATGATACCTCTTCATACTAAAGCATAAATCAATACACCATACTCCAATAAGGATATTCGAGATGAGATTTACTCAGCATATATAAAAACTACTTGGACTGATCCAAAGGAACCTCTTTCACCAAAACTGCTCCATTACTCTCACTTTTATCTCTAACTAGAGAATGGATTGATCACTACTCCAAAGTATAACTTGATACATATGTCACATAGCCTCAGGTTTCCTCTAGCTCAACTATGGGTTTTCTCCCACCAGCTGTGTATTGAGATAGATCATCACCTCCCTAGAGATTAGCGTATTTGCAAATTGTGCAGTCTTGATGTGGAATCTGAGGAGCATTTCATTCTCACCTATCATGTCTATAATGAGATACAAGGTAGATAATATTTCTTATTCAGATACACTCATACACTAAAATCTTAGATTAATTATGAAAATCAAATATGCATTGCCCTTTTCATCTAGGAATTATTCAATCTCAAGAAATAACTACTTAGTAACAGTTTATATAAGATAACAGGATCCCGACTTATCACTTCATTCTTCTAGCCCCCAGAGGCCATGAACAGGAAGCACCAGGGTGATCACATAGATATAACAAGATCAAATTAATTTTTACTACAACAAAGAACATCTACGACAACATCCAAATCTTACATTACTCACTTCTCTTCAACCTTGAATGTTGGGAGTAATCCTTGATCCATAGATCTTGTATATCATATGTCATCTTGTTTACTCTTTTTCTTACTTTATTTTCTCTGGAGCTGCATTAGGCACTCATGTTGCTTTGTATATGTCTTACTTTACATTCCTATTGACCTCTTTTGGTCACCGATGGACATTAATACAAATTTAAATTTAAATTCACAAACACTCAATCACTTTCAATTTTTTCTCAAATCAATTCAGAATATAGAACAATTTGTTTCACATAATTTTAAATATCACTTCAACACTTCCAATTGACTAGGCTCAATAAAATCTACTCAACCAATCACTCAATGAAATACTCCTTTCTTATAGACCCTGGTCCAAGCATATTAACACTCACTCAATTATTTCCAACAATGCTTATCAAACAATCTCACATAAAAATGATACTCATGATCTTTCACAAACCCTAGTCATGCATATGAAGGTTCATTCAATGTTTCCAAAAATGCTTATCAAACAAGGTTTTTATCATAAAATTTCACTTATAAAAACATTTAACAATAAAACTCAATAATTCTTTTCAAACAACCCTTTTCACTCCAACTTAGCATTCACAACATCCAAAAATCACTCACAAGGAATATGTGCCCATACCTTTTGTTTGATGAATAATTGACCTCAAAACCTATCTTAATCACAATTATCCTCTTTTCCAATTTCAAAGGTTAGATGACAAAAATATCACTCTAACACTCCCTCAAATTATTTCACAATTACAAAAATAATTAAACTCAAATACACCTTATTACTCCATCTTGAAATTAGCATTCACCAAAAACATATAAAAATAAACCTCTTATTACACCTTATAAATCCACTTTAAATAACTCAATCCATAAAACAATTAAATAAAAATAATTATTTAAATTTATCAACCTTATATCTCCCTAAGCTCAAAACTATACCACACAACGTTAGAAGCAAAAACCAATTTATAATAAAAATTTAGTACCTCTCAAAGTTCTCCCGGCATGATTCGATCCCAAGTCGAAGTGCCTCTAGTGCTTTAGCCATGACTGCCTAGCTATGTGAGCTAAGTTCTCATGTGGGAGGCAAAAGCACCCACGATGCTTTATCTCCTTCCCTAGTGCCAAAATCTAAAAATGGTTTGGCATCTTTGGCACAAAAAAACTCACGATCTTCCTTTATGTGAATCACACGCAATACCTTATGTTTCTAAAGCATTGTCAACTACCACTAGCCCACATGGCTAGGTGGTGACAAGGCTTCCAAGCCTTGTTCCTTTTGAGCCTTCACAAACTACCAAACAAAATTCAATGAAGGAATTCTTCCTTCTTCTGCTCGTCAAAATATTGCACACAACTTAGCTTATGAGATTAATTAATTTGATCATGGATGCTTTGAAGCCACTTAGGCTTTTGGTATTTATACCCATGCCTCCAAATTCATTGACGTCGGTGGAGGAGAAAAGGATGATGTCGACGCATTAATTTTGCCCTTATAACCCTAACCTTAGGGTTAATTAAATTAGATTATAATTTAATTAATAATAAAATTATTATAATTAACTTATAATTAATTTAATAACTATAAGGTTAATTAAATTAAATTACAAATTAATTTATAATGAAATTATTATAATTACTTTAGTTCTTACCATTAGACCTTTAATATTATAATAAAATATTATAATATTATTTTTCTTGGGCCTTCTTCTTTCTCTTGTAGATCTTATCTTACCACCTTGAATATTATAATGGGAGATATTATAATATTCTTTCTCTTGCACTGATTAATAAAACTGATTCTTGACATCCTTATTCTTGCACTGCTCACTATAACTGTCTCTTGACATTAATGACAAAAAATCTTGCTTATATTTCCAAAAAATACTTGTTAAGAACCTACTTTTTTTTTTTTCTTTTTTTTAAGCAAAAAAACCCTTGTGGGGCCGCATTGGTCTGAGATACCACGAACAGGGGGTTCTACACTGTCAAATTCACCTGGGAGTCGCACCCAGCCCTGCCCGCACCAACATTATCAATTGGATTTTGGGTACCCAATTCAACTTTTTGGTAGGGTGGAGATTCGAACCTGGGACCTCCCTTGGAGGATTGCCCTCTCCTCTCCAATGCACCTACAACACCTGGGATTAAGAACCTACTTTTTTATTTTTGAAATAATATTCACATTTACTAAAATAACAACATTCATCTATAAATATTTCTTACAATAATAATTTGATAATGAAACACAAATATAAATCCAATTTATTCAAAACATAACCAAACCCTTGGGGTAGTGCAACTCTGTACAATGCTCCTTATTGGAAGTAAACCACTCCTTACAATATTTTAACTTGAAATAAATTACAATATAATTCTCTTCATATCCTCTCCATGATTATTTGCCTCTATTTATAATTCCTAACTACCCACCACTCCCACTTAATAATGCATGTGGGATAATTTAATATTATAATATTTATACAAAATTATAATATTAAATACTTATATTAGGTACTTAACACCATTTAATTTATCTCCATGCTTTCAATACTTCCAAATCCACCCAAGCTTTAGCTTCATTATTTATCTTAAATTCACTCTTAAAAGTATAATGTGATAAAATATAACCCCATTATTTCTTATCATTCCTCTTCCTCCTCCTATTACTCCTATATTTCCTTTACAATCTATATAGCCTCTTTCTTGAATACAATATATATATATATATATATATATATATATATATATATATATATATATATGTTGGATTTTGATGTGGAAAGTAGTGAAACTACAACAACAATAAAATATAAAAACTTCTTTGTGGTGGCTCACTAGACTAATCGTGTCAAATATAAGTTAGGTAGGGTGATTTTTGAAGAGTCACTATACAACTCTTTTCAAAAAACCAAGACCTAGTACCAATTTCAGGAATTAAATGAATTCAAAGAGAAAAAGTAGTTTTTAAATAAAAATATAGTAATAGAAATGATCATTGGTATGACCTTATATTTATACATACATACATACATATATAATGATCTCACATATGTTGCATCATGATTGCATTGGTAGAGTATTCATTGAAACCACACATTATTGTTGCATTACATATAGAGAAGTGATTTCTTTACAAAGTCAAGTTCCTAAGAGTCTTTGACTCCTCTTACTTATAAAATATAAAATTTGACACTTAAAATTCTTATGAAGTATTGTTTCCTTTAATATATAAGCAATTTGCTACATGGATTCTATAATTATGTTGAGAGAACCATTGTTTTACTTATGTGGGTTAGATTTCAAGATTGATTTGTATAGGATGTCTACCATTATAGGATGACTAGATTCCAATGGTTCCATAATTATTGGTTGTTGATTACATAACTCTTCACCAACCTTGTTAGGCACCAAGATAATATTAAATAATTTAATATTGTATTGTATAATGGTATGTGAAAGCACGAGATTCCGGTCAAAGGAAACACCAAGTGCAATTGCATTCAAAGTTAAGCACGCCTAAGTCCTAGAAATATAAATTGCATGAAACGGAAAAGAGACATGTTGGAAGAGACGCAATCAGATAAAGAAAAACAGCCCTTTCATTAATTTCTTTCGATCTCTGTTACAATCAGATAGGGGCTAGGAGCGCAAATAGGGTTTGATTACAATCGCTCAATGATTCCTCCTTCCGCGTGCCCACGATTGCAATGGGCGGGCCAAGATGATGCCGCCGCCGATGTCGATGAGTTCTTCGCCTCTGCTCGCTTCTCCTACGAACAAAGAAATGATCAAGACGTTAGTAGCACCTCTTGCAAATGAAAAGCATTCTCTCTCTAAAACTAACAAAATATGCATACGAATATTTGCCTGAAACCATGAAAACAGTGAATCCAAATTGCTTCAAAACCTGACAGAAGGTAAGAAAAGTTACCGAAGGCCATCGCCACCGAGGCAGCTGGCCAATCCACCTTAAACTGGAATTCGTCCCTGGGCAGGACGAATTCTGACTGTAATTCGTCCCTGGGTGGGACGAATTCTTCCGAGTTGGAGAAACCGACTCGCTGCTGCTCCAATGTCGGATCTCGGGACTCGCAAAACTCCTCGCAAACATGGGGTTAGGTAATTGGGGCCATTTTGGGATGACCCAGATGGTCGGATTTTCCCAATTTGGCCTCCACCTCCGGGAATTTGACCTTGACACCAGCAAGTTAGCGAAACGACAAAGCAATACAAAACACCCTAAACTCTGACCAAAAGCTACAAAATTGCAATTATAGACTAATCAGACCTAGTAACACAGAATGCAATCTAAAAAATAATCTAAAGTGCTCAAAAACTAAAATTAGGACTTGGGAGGTGCGGGGGTGCCCAAGTGGGCCTCCCACCGTTGGCCCTCGATTTTGGAGCCAATCCACCAAGGATGGGCCCAAAACCTTTTAGGATTGGGGGGTCGGCGAATTGGTAGGTTCAGATGTCCATGCGTCGGATTTGAGTAAGGTTCGAGCTTCCAAAGGCCACCCAACAACCTCCCTTGCAAAAGAGATTGATGGATGTAGGAAGGTGAACAAAGGGGGATGCAAGTGAGTCTTCAATTCGGCAAAGCACTTCGTTGCTTCAACACTCCTTCAACCCGTATATTTTGGGTGAGAAAAGTCCCACCTTTTATAGACCCAAGGGGTCTCTTTTGGGAGGGAAGCACAAAAGCCAAGTGTTGGCCATAGGCGCCATGTGGCGACTCTTGTCTTCCCATGAGGGAGGGGAGTCCTCCATTGACTTGAACTTTGATAAATGCTTCTTGTAACAGTCCTCTAACGGCCCCTCTGTCCACTTACACATGCGTGCAAGGCAGGAGCCCTTAACTGACTGTTCTGGGCTGCCACTTGGCACCATTTGCCTTTTTGCCCGTTAAGCTTGGAATTCGTCCCACCCAGGGACGGATTTAGAATTCGTCCTGGGGTGGGACGGATTCTATTTTGAATTCGTCCCGGGGTGAGACGAGTACTGGGCAAAGTGTCCAAGTGTGCCAAATTGCTTCTTGACCTCACAAAATTGCTATGAAAGTGGTTAAGACCACTGTTTAACCTCTGAGGGCTGCCCTGGGGGCTGTGTTTGTCAAAGCGATCAGTGTTTGCGGTCACATAATCAGATTGGTGCTGTTTTGGTGTCTACAGATGCCCTTTTTGGGAAGCGCTGCGGGTGACGCAGTGCTGAGCAAAAATAGATAACCAAAGCACTAATGATTAGGGTTTCTTGGTAACCTAACCAACTTTTGATGCCCCAAGTATGGAAAGGGCATGCATTCTTGAATCCTTGCTTCGACGAGCTAAGGAATTTGATTTCAAGTATTAACCTGTTTTGGTGAGGTGTGACTTGAACTTAGACATTGATCACTCATGAACAAGTGAAGGGCGTTTTTATCCTCAGGGGGAACCTTGTGTTCATGATTCACGAAATGCCAAGTGTTTGATTGATTTGATTGTTGCTTGTTTACCGCCCCAAGCAGGAGCGTGATTGTCTTTGTCAATGATTCTTTGAATGCATGTCGTTTTCCTTAATTGGGTGTGTGATTGTTGGTTGGTGACTAAGTGTGACTACCCCCTCAAGCGACGAATCGATGAGGGAATGACCTTCGTGAGAGAAGCGACGAGTCGCTTGACCCAAGATGACTTGTGCAAGGTTGCCTTTAGAGGGTTTACCGTTAAGCGTGTGCAATTTTTCCAACATATGGACCTATTTTTGGTGGGTGTTAACCCTTTTGGTGATGTCATAATGAGGTGAAATCGTCGAAAACCTATTTCCCGTGGAGCGGTCCGGCTATGATAGCCTTCTTGGGGAATTAGGAGAGCGATAATTTGGACCTCGACATCGATTTTCTTTGCCTAGAGGTTAAGTGCATGAGCACTTGTGCCCGGCAATGTTTTTTTTGTGTTTTTGTTGAATTTTGTACTGTTTTTGTTGTTTTTGTGACACCATTTGGTGATTGAATTGTCGGCAATCCGTCCTCCCGTGGAGCGGTCCGGCTATGGTAGCCTTCTTCGGGAGTAGGATAGTGACAATGCAAACCCCGACATCAATTTTGCTATGCCAAGAGGTTAAGTGCAAGAGCACTTGTGTCTGGCAATGTTTATTGCTTTTTGTTTTTGTGTTGCATTTATTTGTTGTTTTTGTTGTTTTGATTTTCTTTGATCTTGTGCATGATGGTTGATGAATATGGATGTATGCATGTTGATTTATTTTGATGGATGCATATGCTATGATGAATGCAAATGGTTTTGATTTATATGTGATATGCGGATATGAAATGGATGAATGGGGTTTGTGATGTTTGGCTATGGCACCAAGGACTCGTTTAGAACTCGTTATTTTGTTTTTAGGCGATTGCTGTGATGCATGACTTTACATGTATACATGGTTTTTCTTTTTTTGTATTTTTTTGATGGTATTGTAAGGATGAAAAGCGGCGTAGTTGGTTTAGAAATGTAGCTAAGGTTTTCTGAGACTCAGACAGTTTTAGCTCACTAGCCACGATTGTACTTTATCTTACAAGACTTTTGACCAAGGTATGAATCGGACTTGTTTTTGACCGAGTTATTTAACATCCCTGTGTGTGCAATTGAGTTCATTTAGTGGTATTTGTTAGGATACCGCCAGTGCCAGGTGGGCTTTCAACCGAACCTGTACTGAGGATCACCTAATTAGCTCCACGAATTCCTTTGTTGTATGTACTAAGATTAATCTGCGGTGTAATCCAGGATGCCATAAGCTAGCTCATCCACATGCAAACATTGATCTCGTACGCAAGTTAATGTGAGAGATATATCGTCATGCGGGAGGTTTACTTACTATCTACCGAGTTGGTATTGAAGCTTGCCTTATGACCTACAGAATGCTGAGAGTTCCAGGGATTCAAGGTCAACTCCCTTCTTTTTTTCAATTGTATTGGGATACTTGCTCTTTTGTAGTGATAAGATCACTGTTTATTTTGATTTTTTTTTTTTTTTTGAGCAAGGGATTGGGGATATGGAGTGATGAAAATCACTGTTGTTTGTGCCTTTTGATGTGTGCACTGTAGTTTGTCAAATTTTTGAGTTTTGACATTTTGCAAATTTTTGTGTTTTGCAACTATTGAGAACTTTAGGGATTCTTAGGGAATTGGGTAGGGAGGAAGCTTGTCCTTTTGCCAACTCTCAAGCATTCTAGGGGTCATTCGCACAGGGGGATGAGCAAGATAACCGTTTCGCTTGTGGTGACCTAGATTATTTTTGCAGGTTTCGTCTTTCGTTCACACAATTTTGGGAATTTTAGTGTTTTGATTTGTGTTGGGATGTTACGTAACAAGGTGTATTTCAAGTATGACTCTACCTTTGTAAAATCCGCTCGACTTTGTACACTACATGGCTAAAGAGGAAAATGATGACTCGAATCACCGAAACTCTTGGTACATTCCCGGACCACCGATCGTAGTGTGGTAAAATTTATGCATGGTGTTTTTGTTGTTTTTGTAACATGAGACAATGCGGAACAAGATGGACTATCAGAGCTATTGCAGCTTATGGTGCCTTTGACCTGTATGACTACAAATATGCAATGTATGGATGCAATGCTTAATGCAACTATGTATTTTTGTAATTTTGATGGATTGTTTTTGGTGAAGGTGAAGATGAGGTGCGAGAATATGAATTTTTTGATGAATTTGAGTATGCCTAGAATTGAGATGCAAATATTTGTTGTTTTTGATGATTTTTGTTGTTTTGTTTTTTTTTGAATTTCTTGATTTTTTTTTTTTTTTTGACCAAGCGATTGCGATAATCGTTGGAGCTTTTTGGGTTTGACCAAGAGATTGCGATAATCCTTGGAGCTTTTTGGATTGACCAAGAGATTGCGATAATCCTTGGAGCTTTTTGGATTGACCAAGAGATTGCGATAATCCTTGGAGCTTTTTTGGTGACCAAGAGATTGCGATAATCCTTGGAGCTTTTTGGATTGACCAAGAGATTGCGATAATCCTTGGAGCTTTTTGGATTGACCAAGAGATTGCGATAATCCTTGGAGCTTTTTGGGTGACCAAGAGATTGCAATAATCCTTGGAGCTTTTTGGGTTGACCAAGAAATTGCGATAATCCTTGGAGCTTTTTGGGTGACCAAGGGATTGCGATAATCCTTGGAGCTTTTGGAGTGACCAAGAGATTGCGATAATCCTTGGAGCTTTTTGGATTGACCAAGAGATTGCGATAATCCTTGGAGCTTTTTGGAGTGACCAAGAGATTGCGATAATCCTTGGAGCTTTTTGGGTGACCAAGAGATTGCGATAATCCTTGGAGCTTTTTGGTTTGGATTATGGTTCTTCAGGGGATAGAGGTACCCCCAGCTTGATGGTCTTTGCACTCCGGATCTGGCTCTAGAGGTATGGGCATGAATGGATCGGCCCTATGCACGGAGATGAGGACAAGGTCCGCCCGCGGCACTGATGTTGCTATGATGTCTCTTGGTGGAAGTTGCTCTTTGTGTGCCCAAAGTTGTGGATGTAATGCTTGGTCCCACTCGCGATGGGTTAACACGCCACTCATGCCCTAGTATTATGTTTATCTATTGACATGCTTCTTCAAATTTTATGGGATGCCGATGTTGTCGCATGTGATTGTTGTGGGCTATCTCCTGTTTCATCTTCACCTTCGGACAATGTGTATAGCTCATCGGAATCGGAGATTCCGAGACATGGAGGACTGCATCATCAGGTAGCCCTATGGTTAAAGGTTGATCCTCTTCGAAAGGAGCCTTATGTAAGTTGGGCCTTGGGAGCTCCAAAATCTTGGCCTCTACCAACTCTAAGTGCTCTAGTGCTTTGCATGTATTGGGAGATTTGAACTCCTCCTCTTTGGTTGGTTCTTGTTGAGGAACTTGGGGCTTATGGAGGGGTGGCCAGATGGCACCCCCCATGCCTTGGTAGGGCAGTTCATCCCGCTCTTCTTCGTGCTCTGATTCCTTAGAGGCTTCTTGATGAATTTCTAAGGGTGGCTCATAAGCCTGGGTGGATGTCTGAGGAAGGCACCCATCATTGGTTATAGGAGCGGCCTCCCATTCATGTCTAGGAGGCGTCGGGGGTGGTGCTTCAGGAATCGAGAGAGTAGCTTCCCGCTCCTGTCTAGGAGGTGTTGGGGGTAGCTTTTGATGAGGTCGCGATGACCTATCTTCCCCCCATGGGTTGTGCCACTCAAAATATTTTGTCTTATGCATGTGAGGGGTTGGAGTCTTCTCTTGCATAGTGTGTTGGAACAGCTCATCCTTCTGGCACTGAAGGTGCTCTTCGTTAATATGGTACGGTTCCTCTAACGGTAGTCGTTCGAGCTCAAGTTGCGTGAGTTGCTTGAGATGTGTGATATATTCGGCAGATTCTACGATAGTTGGTCCCACCGCCTCATGTCTAGAAGGCCTAGACGCCTCTCTTAGATAAAAATCTTGGTCGTAGTGATCCAAGATCTCTATAGGACACATCCCTCTCTTAGGGGTAGCAGCATTCTCTCGGGGCTTTGGCCTCGGTGAGTGGTCCTAATAGATAGCAGGTGTGAAGGCGTATTGCTCCCGCATGGTATATTGCTCTCGAGGAAGGTAGAGGTCTTCCTCGTGCTCTCTTTCATAAGTGAAAAAGGGATGGACGGAGCTATCTCGCCCTGCCCAAAGAGCCTTGTGCTCTGGATTTGTCTTTGTAGTTCTGGCAACTAGAGGGGGTGAAGGAGGGATAATGTAATCATGTGGTTCCTCCCATCGAACCCTATGTTGACTTAGCACTTCATCGCGCGATGACCGCTCATAGCGAGCATCTAAGGGAGCTCTCATTGCTTCATGTCTAGAAGGCCTAGATGCCTCTTCTAGATATCTATCTCGGTCGTAGTGATCCAAGATCTCTATAGGCGACCTCCCTCTATTGGGGGTAACAACATTCCCTCGAGGCTTTGGCCTCGTGAGTGTTCCTGATAGATAGCAGGTGCGGAGGCATATTGCTCTCGCACCGTATATTGCTCTCGAGGAAGGTAGAGGTCTTCCTCATGCTCTCTTTCATAAATGAAAAAGGAACGGGTGGAGTTGGCTCGCCCCGCCTGAGGAGCCTTGTGCTCTGGATTTGTCTTTGTAGTCCTGACAACTAGAGGGGGTGAAGGACGGGTAGTGTAATGATGTGGTTCCTCCCGTCGAACCCTATGTTGACCTAGCGCTTCATCGCGCGGTGACCGCTCATAGCGATCATCTAAGGGAGCTCTCCTATGACTGTACCCCTCATGGAAGGGTGTGTGATGAGTGCTATGTTGAACAGGAGTGCTCCTCGAAGAGGTGTCCCTGTAGTCTCTTTCCTTTAAGGTGTGGAGGGGACTGCATTGTGTGTTAGGTCGCCAAGGTGGTATGACCAAATCCTTGGGATTGTAACGGAGGTGACTCGTGCCTCCTGGGACACCCCCCATAGCCTTCGCCCATGATTGGGCTTGGCTACGGGTTAGCACCATGACGATGTCTCTCTAAAAAGCCCTAAAATTGAAAATGAGTCAGATGGGGCCCAAAATTGGTGTGCGCATCCCTCTTATAATAGATAAGACAAAAATGAAGTTTCAAGTCCTAAATCTAAATACATTAGGAGATATTGACATCCGAACAGCTCAAAAAGTGCAAAAAATTGGGCACGCAATTTTAGAACCTAATTTCGGGGCACTAGATGATGGAATTTGGCCTCGAAAACTGGATTTCTGGGGAAATACAACTCTAGGGAGTTATATTTGTTTAAAATTCTCCCAACCAACTCCCTGTAAAATTTCATGTCAAACGGAGCTACGGTTGAGAAGTTATGGCCCCGGCAAGATGCACTAAAATTTAGAGAAAAATACAAGATTTCCCATTTTTTGTTGGATGGTCCTGCATCACTTATGGGCACATTTGGGGTGCTTTTGGGTTGACCAAAGGGTTCATGGACACCTTTGGGGCATTTTGGAGTGACCAAGCGATTACGGGAATCCTTGGAGCTTTTTGGAGAAAATGACAAAATGCGTAGATTTTTTTATCTTTGTTTTTAATGATTTTTTTTTGTCTACACTAAACATAATTAAACACACACATTCACAAAACCGTGATTATCTCTTTTAAGGATTCTTGGTGTGCCCTAGAATGGTTTAGTGCATTTTGATGTTTTGTTTTGTTTTTGTAGGTTTTGTAGAACGTTTAAATGCATCATGTAGGCTCTTATAACTCCAAAAAGGTCGCCCCTTCAATATACCAAACAGAGCCGATATACCAACCTCTCTATATACCCGCCCTTACGAGAGGGAGACTATAGGTACGTGAGAGCAGAAGGTACGTGGTACATAGGCGGTACGGAAGGGGGATTGTCCCGTTAATGGCACCTACCATAGAAAACTTATCCTCGCGCGCATGGGAATCACCCCAGCTACGCTCGGTCCGTCTTCGTCAGGATTTACGCCTAACAACAATTGACAATCGGGAAATGGATGCAAATCAAGCCAAGGTGGTGATTAAATCCACCAATGGTCTTGATCAAGGGCTAGGGTCTTACGACCAGCTCCTTGGTTTAAAATTATTTCGTGATGTGTGTGGGATTCGTTTTATCCAACAAAAATGAAACTAGCATACATGACTTTTCCTAATGCAATGCAAGATTAAATGAAAACAATTAACGAAACAGAAACAAAAACAGAAAAATTTAACAGAGATAATAAAAATCCCTACCTCTTCTCTGCCTGCTCCTGTTGTCTCTGAATTTCTGCTCTGAAAATCCGTAGACAGGAATTCGTCCCTCTGGGAGACGAATTGCAAAGCAGAATTCGTCCCTCCCAGAGACGAATTTGAATTCGTCTCAGGGTCAGACGAATTGCAGAAAAGGATTCGTCCCTGTCAGAGACGAATAGCAGTCTGCAACAAAAAAATATGTACCTGTCAAGCACAAACACAAAACTTTGATCAGTTTCTGTGATTTCAAAAACCAGGGAACAGAGTCCCACCGTGATCGCCACTGAAAGCACGAGATTCCGGTCAAAGGAAACACCAAGTGCAATTGCATTCAAAGTTAAGCACGCCTAAGTCCTAGAAATATAAATTACATGAAACGGAAAAGAGACATGTTGGAAGAGACGCAATCAGATAAAGAAAAATAGCCCTTTCATTAATTTCTTTCGATCTCTATTACAATAATGCCTCCTCCCTTTTCAGGGGCTAGGAGCGCAAATAGGGTTTGATTACAATCGCCGAATGATTCCTCCTTCCGCGTGCCCACGATTGCAATGGGCGGGCCAAGATGATGCCGTCGCTGATGTCGATGAGTTCTTCGCCTCTGCTGCTTCTCCTGCGAACAAAGAAATGATCAAGACGTTAGTAGCACCTGTTGCAAATGAAAAGCATTCTCTCTCTAAAACTAACAAAATATGCATACGAATATTTGCCTGAAACCGTGAAAACAATGAATCCAAATTGCTTCAAAACCTGACAGAAGGTAAGAAAAGTTACCAGAAGGCCACTGCCACTGAGGCAACTGGCCAATCCACCTTAAACTGGAATTCGTCCCTGGGCAGGACGACTTCGACCGTAATTCGTCCCCGGGTGGGACGAATTCTTCTGAGTAGGAGAAACTGACCTGCTGCTACTCCAATGTCGGATCCCGGGACCCGCAAAACTCCTGCAAATAGGGGGGTTAGGTAATTGGGGCCATTTTGGGACGACCCAGATGGTCGGATTTTCCCAATTTGGCCTCCACCCTCGGGAATTTGACCTTGACACCTGCAAGTTAGCGAAACGACAAAGCAATACAAAACACCCTAAACTCTGACCAAAAGCTACAAAATTGCAATTATAGACTAATCAGACCTAGTAACACAGAATGCAATCTAAAAAATAATCTAAAGTGCTCAAAAACTAAAATTAGGACTTGGGAGGTGCGGGGGTGCCCAAGTGGGCCTCCCACCGTTGGCCCTCGATTTTGGAGCCAATCCACCAAGGATGGGCCCAAAACCTTTTAGGATTGGGGGGTCGGCGAATTGGTAGGTTCAGATGTCCATGCGTCGGATTTGAGTAAGGTTCGAGCTTCCAAAGGCCACCCAACAACCTCCCTTGCAAAAGAGATTGATGGATGTAGGAAGGTGAACAAAGGGGGATGCAAGTGAGTCTTCAATTCGGCAACACTTCGTTGCTTGAACACTCCTTCAACCTGTATGTTTTGGGTGAGAAAAGTCCCACCTTTTATAGACCCAAGGGGTCTCTTTTGGGAGGGAAGCACCAATGCCAAGTGTTGGCCATAGGCGCCATGTGGCAGTCTTGTCTTCCCATGAGGGAGGGGAGTCCTCCATTGACTTGAACTTTGATAAATGCTTTTTGTAATAGTCCTCTAACGGTCCCTCTGTCCACTTACACATGCGTGCAAGGCAGGAGCCCTTAACTGACTGTTTCGGGCTGCCACTTGGCACCATTTGCCTTTTTTGCCCGTTAAGCTTGGAATTCGTCCCACCCAGGGACGGATTCAGAATTCGTCCCGGGGTGGGACGGATTCTATTTTGAATTCGTCCCCGGGTGAGACGAATACTGGGCAAAGTGTCCAAGTGTGCCAAATTGCTTCTTGACCTCACAAAATTGCTATGAAAGTGGTTAAGACCACTCGTTTGACCTCTGAGGGCTGCCCTGGGGGCTGTTTTTGTCAAAGCGATCAGCGTTTGCAGTCACATAATCGGATTGGTGCTGTTTTGGTGTCTACAAGATGAGCCATAAATTAATTGTTGAGTAAGGAAGGCCACATGTCAAAATAGAAATAGGTATGTCATAGAATCATATTTGCAACCGTTGGGGGAATATTGTCATATGTAGCCATAAGGAATATTGTCATGCACTTTGTAACTCATGGAATATGAACCTCCACATGGGTGATCTTGTAACTCATGGAAGGTGAACCATCACACTCTTGTATAAAGAGAGATGCACCCCCATTGTAAAAGAAATCTAGAATCTATGATGTATTATTGGAGAATTCTTGGCTTGTGGATCTAGAGATATTGTGGAGTGGTTTCCTTCCCAAAGGATAATTGTATGGTGTTGCTCTACCTCAAGGGTATAATCAATCTCTATTTTATATTGAGCAATTTATTATGCAATTAATTTATTTGGGGATGCATGTTGAATATTTTGATATATTGGTGATTGATTTATGGAATGAGAAGAGAGGTTCATTACAAACCTTTGGCTAATAAGTTCAATATTAATTCACTAAGGGTGATGATCCATGTGGTAGTCCACCCAAAGAGATAAGGTTTGAACAAAATAAAATATAAGGGGTTGACCCTTTCTAAGAAAAAGGTTTTTGACTAAGCATTTAATGTCTTAGATTTTGGAAAGTGAAAACTTCTACTACACATAATTTCTCTATGGTGTGTAATAGATTTCATAGTTTACCAATTTTCTACTAATATAGTAAATTGGTCTTTCCTAATTTTGGTCATTATATTATGCTAAAATAGCTCCTACAACATGTTCAACTACCATAATATACAATAACATAGGTTTGGTCAATTTAGGAAGGATGACAATAGGATAGTACATGATGTATATTTTTTGAACATCAGAGGCTACTTGAAACTCATCATACCACCTAAATTTAATGCCCTTCCACAAGAAATTGGAAAAGGGATGAAATTTTTCAAAAAGGTAAGATATAATTGTTTGAATATTATACAATTTTCATTAGAGGTTTTGAAGCTCAATTAAAGTCTTAGGGTATGACAAGATAAACCCTGGAATTTTTCCTGACATTTGTAGAAAGATGTAATTTTGGGGTTTTATGTATATTTTATATTTCCTTGATCATTCAAAAATATGATATAAATTTACACATAGTCTTCTTGATTTATAGAGCATCCAAGAATATTACTTACATAATCCTCCATGATATCATATATCATGTGGTGGAAGATATATGCCATTGTACATTAGTATGTTGCTCCTATAGTTTTTAGTCAAAAGGGCTTGACCTAATAATAGAATGTACCCTAAGGAATAGTGAAAGCTAATTTGGACTAACCATCAAGGGCAGTTTTGATTTGGTTGCATCTTGAAAATCCATCCATGAAAATCAACATCCTATAACCAATGGTAAAATTGATAATCATGTCAACATTTGGTAGGAAAAAATCATCCATGTGACATACCTTGTTAATATATAAGAAGTTTGTACATATTCTAGCAATACCATTTTTATTACAAATAAGGAAAATATTAGAAATTGAAGCAAGATAATCAATCACCTTAATGAATTCAATGTCATGTTACTTTTGGAGTTTCTCCTTAATAAGTAATATGACCTTAGGATGCATCTTCCATAGATTTTCCTTAGGAGGCTTCACATCTAGTCAAAAAACTAAGTGGTGAGCAACTAAACATGGGTCAAGTCCAACCATATTAGCATAATACCAAGTGAATATGCCATAAAAAATAATTAGTATTTTAATATATTATTTGAATTTCATTGGAGTTATAAATTTTTCTAACTTAAGGATTCTAGGATCATTGTTGGTCCCAATGTCAATGTCTATTATCTCCTTAATCAATATGTGTTAGAGTTACTATGTTATAGTAACTATGATTATTACCTCATTTGATAATTAGTATATTCTACTGGGTATATTTTATTTACCGCATGGTAAAATATACATTATTACATTTACTTTTACTTTTTACCTCGTAGATATTCACTGTTTGGAATATCTAGTGGTAACTGGGTGACTAGGTAACTATAGTCAACTTGACTACATTAACCTACCTAGCTAGCTATTAGTTGTTAGTTTTTAGGTGTTAATTTCTCTTAGTGTGTTTTTTAGCTACATTAGTAGTTGATATTATTTTAAGTCAATCCTAATGTCTAGAATTATATTATTTATACCTACCTTGAATAATACTTTTCAAATGCTTTTTATGCTCCTAACATTGGTTTCAAAGTTGTGGTTATCTACCTGGACACTCGACATAAACACTAGAGAAGGTGGGCATAAATCGTTTCATTTGGACCATAGGACCCAAATACTGACACACGAGACCCCCTGGATAGGACTTGATCATCGAGGCATTTCATAGAATTCATTGGATTTGGAAGTATTTTTTTCATCTTCATTAACAAATTTTACCCCATTAATGTGAATTATTTAATTTTAGCAGACCACCTCCAAGTGGATAGGTGTTCCATCACAAGAGGCCTCATCGATCACATCGTATCTGATGCACCAAATCTACTACATATGCTCCTCATGAGACCACATCGTAGAGCGCATGAAAACTATTTTCATCCCACTGGTGACCTCACGCTAGTGATGCTGGCGATCTTCCATTGATATGACTGGTAAACCTAACAAATGGGGAATTATATAGATGATGAATTCTAAAAGGGTATGAATATCAACAACTCTAACTACATCTACTCTGCACTTAATACCTAGTGTAGCTATTAGATCGTTGCTCTACCACCGTCGACACACTTGATACCTAGCACAACTATTGGACCGCTACTCTACCATAATCAACACACCCAAACTAGAATCCTCTGACATCACTGGTATGTGTTCTCATTTGACACAGAGTGACTCCTCAACACTAAAATTATGACATGCAACTCCATCCTCGCTGCACAGATCCTTATGACCTCCTAATTGGCATGGATCTCGAACCTGTTGATGTCATTATCTGACAAATGTGAATTTCGAATGCCACCTGGTGGATATGCATTTGAGGTTTTGATGTGGTGGTACATTTTTTGATGGACACATAGGATATGATGGAGTACTGACATGGTAGGTAACTCATCGAGCTGACTTGGTAGCTAACAGAGCGCTAAAATGATAGGTGATGTGGCATCTGACTCGATCTACTGATGTGACACAGATGAGGTACATGTGATGGTAATGTGTTTTTTGAGGTGTCATCTCCAGTATCCATGTGGTGGTCTTCTATAACTCATATGAGTGGCAAAAATGTTGGTAAATCTTACCTATTACCTAAAGGTAATCAAATACAAATAGGCAGCTTCACATTTTTATCAAGAAAAATTGCACCTACTGGGTGCATGTGGGACATTGTTCCCGATTTATTTTTTCTTCCACTTAGTGGCAAAGGCACAATAAATATTAAAATGCCCCATTTTATTTACATCCAACCCAGTATCTTGGATGGTCAGGTGCTTGCAACCAGGATACTTCCCGTGAAGTTGTAGGTTCAAATCTCCATCGAAGGAAAAACCAATTTTTTTTTTTGTTGTAAAACAAACACTTTGGTATCTTTTTAAACAAAGGTAATATTTTTTTTTTATTATTTATTAATTTTTTTTAGTATTTTTGTTAATAATTTAATATTTTTTTATTTAAAATATTTTTTTTAATATTAAGATGATTTTTAATCAAAACTATTTTATTACTATTTAAATTTATGCTCAAATTAATTAGAATCATGTAATGAAATTTGAAAAATCCTAGGACCGAATTTTTGCAATTTTCAATCAAAAGAGGGCTTTTGTTTTCTCCAAAAATGGGATGTAAGACAAAGAATAACACTATTTTTTCTTGCAAAATTAGGGAGACTTAACCACTTCTCAAAACCTTGTTAATTTTGCAAAATCAAAGGGGGAGAAAATCAAGAAATTTGATTCTTTCTTGCAAAATTGTAACACAAGGAGACAAAATTTACAAAATCCAAAGTTAAAATTTGTGCATTTGTTTTCTCCAAGGAGGAATATATCAAAATAAATTGCACATTTTATTTTTTGCAAAACTAAGAAGAGATTAAAGACCTTGGGTCCATAAAAACCATGTCGTGTGTCAAATGATTTTGGAAAGCCTTTCAAACGTGGGTCATGTGTCGACTTGACTTGAAAGGAGTGCTACTATGTTAATTTTGTAACTCAAAGGGGGGAAGACAATAAATTGTATTTCTTTGTAAAATTGTTACACAAAGTGAGGAGCACTTAAAAATCAAAACTTGTTTATTTTGCAACACAAAAAGGAAAGGCAATTTTTTTATGCCACATTCTTTGTAAAATTGTAAAACAAGAGGAGACATTAAATATCAAATTTTTGCACAACACAAATCCAAATTTTGTTGTAAAAATTAGTAATAAGGTACATTTTTTATATTACTCGACACATTTATTTTAAATTTGCATTTGATAAATTAGGTGCATTTTCGGTTGCATCCAACACCTAAGTGGTAAAAATTTGTTGGCACTCTTTGATTGATTATTGCATTTAATTTTTTTTTTTTCTGTAATTATAAGTCATCAAAATCAAGAGCACTCAAACACCCCAAATTTCACACTCATTTGCACAAATATAAGCCATTCTTAAAATTGATATTCTCTCCATACAACCCTAAATTCAATATTATTTGTTTGGCTCAATTTCCTCAAACCGATTATTCCTCTTCAAGAGGATTTTTCAGGCAGGTGCCATTAAATATTTTTTTTAGTGAATTCTCTTTCATTTCTTATTTTTTTGGCTTAAATTTCCTCAAACTGATCATATTTATTCAAAGATAATTTTTAGGTAGGTGTCATTAAATACCAATTAAGAGTGAAATAAAGATCATCTTGGTGCAAATTCTAGAACCTTCATCATGGCAACTATCAAAAAATACCTAAATGATACATAATTGCTTAAAGGTTCTAACTATTCAACATGGAAAACCAATATGAAAGCCATACTTACTATAGAGGAAATGTGGGATTTAGTGGATGGCACTAATCAAAGACCCACATCAATAAGAGCAAATCAGAAAGCATGGGACAAAAAGGATAATTGTCTTCTCATGTTGATTCTCCTAGCTACTACTGATGAAATCTAGCCTCACATAAGTGAAGCCAAAAATGGTAAAGATGCATGGGATGCATTAAGTATTATTTTTGAAGATAAAAATCAATAGACTATTCTAAACCTTTAAACACAAATTCATACACTCCATATGAAGTTAGGATAAATAGTAGAACTATTCCTCTATAGAGCGGTAGAACTAAAGTTAAAGATGAATTATTTAGGAGCAAAAGTAGAAGATATTATCCTCACTTCAGTAATATTGAGGGCTCTTCCAAAATCCTATAAGATGTTAATAACATCCCTTAATGTATCTCAAATAATAGTCACCTTTGTGTATTTAGTTAATTTTCTTCAAATTGAGAAAGAAAATTAGCTCCAAATCGATGAGTGTCAAACAATGCACTTTAATCAAACAATCAAGGTGGAAAGAAGAAGGGTAACTTTTAGAAGGTAGGATCATATTTAGAATCATCTTCAAAATATAAGGGCAATAAACCTCAAAAGAAGTTTTGCACAAATTGTAAAAAGGACAACCATGACACCAATCGATGTTGGTTTACAAAAAAGCAAAACAAAAATGGCAAAAGCACATCACAAAGGCAAACTAGACAACAAAGAGGTAATGTTGCTAGTGAAGTGTTTGATTTCAATTCTGATTCTGGTTCAAAAAGAGTACACAAGGTGCTCATGGCTCATACAACTTTGTAAAGGGAAACAAATTTGTCACCCTAGGCAAGCACCATTCCAACCCTATTTTTTGAGATTCATAAATAACAATTATTTTTTGAAGTACTTGCAATAAAGGGGTGATTGTACCTATTTGTTGGCTTCATAAAATAGCAAACTCTTTTTATTTGAAGTACTTGTAATAAAAAGGGGGGATTTTTTGGTGTAATTTTTAAAATTTGCCTAGGAGGTTATCTTTGTAAAAGCCTTAAAAATATTCATGAGTGGAATATCTTTTGCACTTAAGCGGGGATAAACATTTATTTTCTACTTCACACAATTTTTTCTAACAAGGGTGAAAGCCTTATAAGGATGCATTTTCGACAACGATCGAAACCTTACTCACACTTCTTACATAAATTCCATTACAACATATTTTGCAACAAGGAGGATACTTATAAGGTTGCATTTTTGGCAACGACCGACACCTTAGCTACCTTATAAAAAAATTTACAAAATCATATTGTAATAGATTGAACCTCATATATAGTGATCTACTGTAGTACACCTAGCGGTTGAAGTGATTGATTACCCATGCAATCTGGTTGGATGAAAAGATTACAATAAGGAAATTTGTTGATGTGAAAACAAAGTGAGGAATGAACCACTTTTTTTTTAGAGCAGCCATAGAACTATGATAGAGATCAAGCCAGAGAAAGAGCCAGTATATCAACATCTTTTTTATTGTATTGGGGCAGTTATATACATTACCCAAATAATATAATAAGGGAGAATGTTAGAGTTATTATGCTATATTAACTATGATTATTATCTCATTTTGTAATTAGGCCTAAATGTCTAGAAAATACTGTCAAGTTCCCATGTAGCATCTTTAGGTAAGTCTTGCCATTTGATGAGAAATTATTTGATGTGACAAGATCATAATGTGTGTTTTCTGGTTTGTAAGTTCACTTTTGGCTGGAGATGTATACGTCCTTCTTCATTAAATACTGGTAATTTGGTTTGAGAGTGTACTTTCTGACCTATCACATTCTTGAGACAAGAGACATGAAATATTGGATGTATTCGTGATGAAGGGGGCAACTCTAATTGATATGCCACTTCTCCAATGTGATGTATAATTTTGTAAGTATCGTAAAATTGAGGAGCCAAATTCTGACAAGACTTGATCTTCAATGACAACTGTTTGTAAGGATAAAGATGCAGGAACACCATATCACCAATATTGAATTTCCTTTCTGAACAATACATGTCTTGTTGCTACTTCATGCGATTTTGTGCTTGGACCAAATTATCTTTCATAATAGTGAGCATTGATTGTCACTGTTGAAACCAATCATCTACTTGGGCTACTTTGGAGGATCTCACTACATAATCTGCTACTGTTTGTGGCTTAGTTTTGTACAATGCTTCAAAAGGAGACATCTTTATGGAATAATGGTAAGAAGTGTTGTACCACCATTCTGCCAATGATAATCACTGACTCCATTGATATTGTTTATCCTGAACAAAACATTTTAGGTAGGTACCCAAACATTTATTAACTACCTATGTTTGACCATATGTTTTTGGATGGTATGCAAAAGACATATTTAATTTGGTACCACTAAGTTGAAACAATTCCCTCTAAAAATTACTAGTAAATATGGGGATCACGATCACTTACAATATTTTTGGGCATTCCATGTAATTTAAAAATTGAATTCATAAATACCTTGGCCACTTTGCTTGTTGAAAATGGATGTTGTAAAGCCTAAAAGTGAGCATATTTAGAAAGGCGATCAATTACCATGAAAATTATTGTTTTACCTTCTAACTTAGGAAGACCTTCAATAAAATCCATGAAAATATGTTCCCACTGGCGATCCAGAATAGGTAACGGTTGAAGCAACCCTGGTGATTTATTGTTTCTCCATTATTGGAACACTTCACATTCGACCACCCATTGTTTGACATCTACTCTTAATCCTTTCCAACAAAAGCATTGTTTAACCCGTATGTAAGTTTTCAAAAACCCTGAATGTCCTACTAATGGAGAAGCATGTGACTCCTCTATAATATGTGCTTTGATTGGTGAATTTTGAGGGATGTAAATGTGACTCTTCTTACATAATATTTTTTCATCATATATGAAAAGAGGGTATTTAGAGGAACTCATAGATAATTCTTTAATTATTTGAGTTGTTTCACTATTGTACAACCATTCTTCCTACAACTGAGACAACCACTATGAACATGGTCCTAAAATTGCATTAAGAACTACTTCATCTTCATATTTTCTAGATAATGCATACACTGCCACATTTTCTTTACCTTTATTATATTCAATCACAAAATCATATCCCAATAATTTAGTCAACCACTTATTTTATTCAGGTTAAGAAAACCTTTGCTCTAGAAAATTCTTGAGACTTTTGTGATCGATTTTAATAATAAAATGGCTATTGATTAAGTAATGCCTCCATTTTTCCACTACATGTAAAATAGCCAACATTTATTTTTCATAGGTGGATCTACCCAAATTTTTCCTTGAAATTTGTTTACTTTCAAATGCCAAGGGATGACCATCCTGCATTAGTACTGCACCAATACCTGTTCTTGAGGCATCACATTCAATGACAAATGGTTTTTGAAAGTCTGGAATGGCCAAAATTGGAGTCGTATACATTGCCTCCTTGACAGCTTCAAAGGCTTTGGTAGCTATTTCTAATCATTGAAAATCATACTTTTTGGTGATATCCTTGAGAGGACCTGCAATTTTACCATAGTTACACACAAATTTACGGTAATAGCCCATGACGCCCAAAAAAACACAAAGTTTCTTGATGGTTTTGGGCAAAGGCCAATCCTATATTACCTTAATATTATTGGGATCCACTTTAACACCTTCCTAAGATACTATATGACTGAGGTACTCAACTTATTGAACATCGAATGAGCATTTAGATCATTTGACAAACAATTTTTCCTTGTGTAGGATATGGAGAACTCTGTCCACATGTGTTAAGTGATCTTTCCATGATTTACTATAGATGAATATGTCATCAAATAATACTAGAACAAATTTACGTAAGAATGGACAAAACACTTGGTTCATGAGACTTTGGAATGTATATGGTGCATTATTGAGACCAAAGGGCATGACCAAGAATTCATAATGACCTTCATGAGTTCGAAAGGCTGTTTTAGGAATATCCTCATCCCTAACTTGGATTTTGTGAAACCCTGAGCGTAAGTCCAATTTGGTGAAGAATTTGGTACCATGTAGCTCATCTAGTAAATCATCAATGACAGGAATAGGAAACTTATCTTTGATTGTGATTTTATTGAGAGGACAAAAATTTGGACACATACACCAAGAATTGTCTTTTCGACAAGCTAAGACGACAGGTGAGGAATAAGGACTAGTACTATGATGGATGACACCATGGTCTAATAGTTCTTGGACAATCTTCTCAATTTCTATTTTTTGGGGTTGGGGATATCGATAAGGACGACCATTGGGTGGAAGAATTCCTGGAACAATATGGATAGCATGGTCATGATATATTTTTGAGGGTAGACCTTTGGGTTCTTGAAAAACTTCCTCATAATGAGCCACAATGTGTTGAAGATCTTCCTCTTTGGTTTCCAATATATCTAGTTCTAATTTCTCTATGCAATTGATTTGGGCTATGAATCCCCCACCATATTTTTTTAACATCTTTTCCATGCTATGTGAATAGGCCTTTGGGTTCTTGAAAAACTTTTGATGGAGGTTTGGGTAGTCCTTGAATGAGTAGTCCTCCCATTGGCTTACCATTCGACAAAGCGATGTTTGTGTTTAAAACCCACTATGATTTCCAATTGTTCCATCCAGGAAATGCCTAAAATAAATTCTAAATTTCCTAATTCCATAACAAAAAGAGGACCTTTCCAAGTATACATACCCATTTGTAATAAAACTGAATATATCTTACCTAGACATTGAGAAATTTCCCTGCTTGCAGTTTCGGCTTGAAACCGATCTTGATTAGAAGAGAAGACATGCAACCCCAATGTCATTGCAAGTTTTGCATAAATCAAGTTATGAGTACTTCCAAAATCAATTAATACTGTGACCCTCTATTTCTGAATGAAACCTGCCACCTTGGTTGTATGGTGAGAGTATAACCCCATGAGAGCATGTACTAAAATAGTCATGGTATCCTCCTCAGTGATAACTTCATCGTGTTCATTTTGGTCCTCAACTAGGAGATCCTTAGGTGTGTCATACTCCTCTATTTATTCTTCTTCCTTGTCGGCATATTCAATATAAAAATTTTATCGTGGTGCACATGTTTGGTCTTTTTTATGATGAGTACGACATTTGTAGCAGAAGTATCATGATGGTTGATCATTTCTATGAAAATATTTTTTGCGGAATGGAGGTCACCCATATGAATCACATTGTGTGGATGGGCCTATGTGCGCCTTTGTCTCTGCCAAATCAGCAATCCTTATACACTCATCCAAATTGGATGGATTGTGTAGATTTAATTCAAATTTAATATGTTCTTTTAACCCATTTCAAAAAGTTGTGACTACCATGTCCTGTTGTAGGTCTTGTGCATAGTGAAGCATACTCGTGAATTCTGAGATATAGTCTCCTACTGATCATGTTTACTTAAGTGACAACAATCGTACTGTGTATGATCCTATGGAAACTTTGTTGAATCTATGAAGAAAGACTTTACTGAAATTATCCCAAAATGAGGCATAATGGGGCTCCTCATATTTATACCATGTAAACCACTGATAAGCTTCAGTGCCGAATTTGGTTGCTACAAAAGGGACTTTGTCCTCTTCTTGGAATTTGTAGAATTATAATATGCCTTCCATTTTTTCAATCCATCCATATGGATCTTGGCCTTCAAAGGTAGGCATGTCAACGCGTGGATAGTTGACTCCAGTAGGGCCTCTTGTTTGGAAGTGAACATTATTTCTATCTTGTTCCTCATGACTCCTCTATCGCTGGTTGTTATTTTTATAAGGTCTATTAGAACCTCTTTGTTGCTCCAAATTATCTTCATTAACCCCATCCTCAATATTTTGGTGAACATTGTGGTTTACGTACTAACTATTTTGACCCCTATGGTGTGTATAGTTATCATAGTGGACGTCAGTACTCTAGTGATTGGGACTAGTAGGATTTGGTTAGGATTGTTTCCTAGATGCATTGAATATTGCAGTCATAACTTGACGGTTGAGTATCAAATATATTAACACATCATCATTGATCATTGGATGATTATTTTCTACTTGAGTGATGTTCTCTTGTGAGGATTTTGAAGAGGTATTGGATGTCATTAGGTTGACCACTAGATGACTCAGATTAAAACTACAAAATCCGAAAGGAGAAGGAGAATTTTGTGTACCTTGGCTTTGATAATCTCTTCTTGCATTACTGTTGGGAGTCTTTGAGCTTGATAGACGATCGTCAGATCATTTGGTTCAACTTCTTCTCATGTACCTTCCAAAATATCCTGCTTAGGAACCTTTAAGCTTCAATTTTTTGTAAAAAATTGTTAAATTGGGTAAAATTTGTGTTTTCCTTCAACTGTCGCTGCAACTGCGATGCGAAATTTTGAATTTGAAATTTTGAATTTCAACAGTTAGCTCCTCAATGGCTAGATTTCAATTTAATATGTAGCTCCAATGACTATCTTTCAATTGACTAATGACTAGTTTGGACTATGATTTCCAATGGCTATTTTGCGAGACTATGATGTACATGGGACCACTAGATGCGAAGAACGACCACAACACAATGACCACTGGATTCAACAACATAGACACGTGAAGAACGACCACAACACAATGACCACTAGATTTAATGACATGAGACACAATGCAAAAAGGGACCGACGGACCAGTGCATGACTTGAGACACGACTTATGACATAAGACGATGATGAAACGACCCAAAAAACAATGACCTAACCACCAGGACAGAGAATCAGTAGTAACTTGACACCACACCCAAAAACATGCACTGGAGACATGACTTACGACATAAGACGATGACGAAACGACCCAAAAAACAATGACCTAACCACCAGGACAAAGAACCGTTAGTGACTTGACACCACACCCAAAAACACACTTGACACCACACCCAAAAACACAACCTAGGGTAGACTCAAGATGACACTACCATCCAACATGTAGGACACTAAATATGATAGTGTTGGCCTATAGAAGGCATAGGAAGGACATGAGATAGGAAGAGGATTTTTGTGACAGAGGAAGTGTGATGACTAGGTAGAAGAACACTGTACGCCAACAGGGACGATTCACATGAATGAGAAGGACGACCCATGTGACCGAAGTCATACCTCCTTTACTGTGACTCATGCCTAATAAACCATATTATACCCATAACATGAGCGATGTGGGATAATGATCCTGCGCTCAAAAAAAAATTAAAATAAAAATTGTACGTAGTACCTTAGTTTAGATGATGAATCAAATTTTGTTTTTTTTTGTTTTCGCATTTCTGATTGGACGACGCTCATTCTATATTCTCCGAATTCGCAGTGGGTAAATTTGTCACTGTATTTTGGATTATGCTAAAGCGATCATGGATGTGTGCTTCTATTGTTCTCTTGACACCAGACCGAGGTGATCAGTACTTGATTTACTGAATTTAGGCAATTTTGTGTAGGATTTTCACCACTTGGTGTACTGTGGCTGCAACGTCTTTGAAATTTTGATGGTGTAACTTTGTGAGCCTATGGAACGTCTAGGTGTTTGTGATTGATGAATCCCTACTGGGTCCTATTTATGAGTGTTACCACCTGTTCCCAGTTGTCGCTAGTTACCGCAGACATATCAAAACATGAATGCAATTTTCCTAATAATCGCTTATGGCCATCCGAAATGGGGATACGCTTGAGGATTTCCCTTCAGATCATTACCTATCTTGTGATACCACTTACAGAGAAACAAATATTCTCTCTAGTATTTATTAATCAGACTCTACAAATTATAATGCCAATCTCAGAAAACCTGTGACACATACAGAGCAGGAATGCTATAAAGAATTTAATCACTTTTGTAATAAATGAATAAAATGTCTCGCCACTCAGGGTGGGCACGTCCCCGCCTTGAAGGCCTTGTGAATAGCGCATATGAATGGATAAAATAAAAGAGATGATAGATATCCAACAATAAAAATTAAATCACTATATATATTAAAATTTATTTCACTTGGAAAACATAGCCGACGCTATGTTTGGAATGTAGCAAGGAAGTCTAGATAGGTCCAAGATAATTTATTTATTATCTTGATCATTGTAATTATTATTAGCTTGATTAATATCTTGAGATTCATTATTATTGCTTGTGTTAATTTATTTAGGATTTTTATTCTCAGTTTGATTATGGATTCAATTATATTAATCATAGTGTAAATTTATTTCATGCATAATGGATAGAATTGCAACAAGAGGATGATAAGGATTAGTCTAAAGGACAAACATTATTCTGAGTGTGCTCAATCATGATTTTCTTAAAATAGGAAAAAGGTTTAGAGTCCATAGGAATTAAAATTATCTTACCTTGGTATTCATACATAAGACATTGATGTAAAGTGGAAGGAGAAATCCATATATAATGGATCATCCAAGGCATTCCATAAAGGATGGTATATATTATGTTGTATGGTATGATATAAAATAAATTATTAAAAATATGAATTTTGACTTTGAGGGCAAAAATATGGTTCCACTAGATTCATGTTCCTTATTATACAAAAATTTTACGTTATAACCACTCATGTTTTCCAAATCATGTTTGGTTAACCTAAAATTGCTAATTAATTTTTGTTAAGGTATCATCGATATAACCTATAATATAAAATGGAATTTGACCTTTGAAAAGGAAGGAATGTCATCATAGTGAAATTATATTGTGGTACAGATAACCCCAATTGATCTGACAATATTTGTTGCATCATTGGGGTGAAGATCATGAGGGATCACCTTCTCACTTCAGAGTTTGAGGATAATGTATTTGTGAGTTAGAAAGGTTTTCAATAACTCAAGGAGGGAAATTTTAGCTAGAGTACTTTTGATTTATTAGAAAATATTGAAAATGATATTGTCATAATTTTACAATTATATAACTAATGGTGGTCTTCTAAAGGAAGAGGTCTCTGTATGGATGAACCAAGAAAGTTGAAAGGGTTTATTGGTTCTTATGTTATTACCTTGTTATAGCATAAGCATGGGAGGAATGTATCATTCCCATCATACATAAATAATGAACATTATTAGTTAAATTTTGATTATGGTTGGACAAGAGATCTTGTAAGATTCAAAGATCTTAATTGATAGAACACTAGGAGTTGGAGCCACCAAGGACAATTTGGCCACCTTCTATGAGATCCTAGATGAGGTCTTGTAGAGTTACACATATATTGGTTGGGTGTCCACCAACATGATGAATGTCACAATACTTATTAGATTGATACCAATGAGGTTTTTATGTTTTAGTATCTTTAGGATTAGTGGATAGAAATTTATTTATATTGGCTTCAAGATGTTGCTCCAATTGTGGAGAGGGTTTGGTATATTTTGATGTAGTTTCCATTGAGATTATGTTGTTTAGGTGAGACATGTTTCTGAAGAGTTGTAATAACATTTACATTATTATTCAAGTGAGAGTCTATAAACCATCCCCTACAATATGCCTATTCTTATACTATGCTTTATAATGTGAGGAATATTCACCTTCTCCTTCTTGAACTTTAGATACCATTTTTAAGGAGGGTGGTTTACATACATTTGGCCATGTCAATCACATCTTGAAAGCAATACACACTAGTTACTTCTATTTAGAAGGCTAGTTGCTCATGAAGATTACCTATTAAAATATCTAAGAGGGCTATATTTGAGCGATCATTTGGAATATTTCCACTAGGGCTCACCACCTTGCTATGAAGTCTACAAACACCTCATACTTATCTTGTTTATACTTATATAAGTTACTAATGGTGAATTTTTTCTTGATATAAATTTAGAATTGTTGGACAAACATATCAACAATATCCTTAAATTTTTTGAGGGAGTCTCATGGTATTTGATAATATAATTCCAAATTAGTGCTAAGTCTCTTAGGAAGTATTTTAAGTAGAAACATCTCATCATAAGTTTTGTTGCTACAAAAAATCCTAAATAATCTAAGTTGATTGATGGGATCTTCCTTTTTCTTATACATTTAGAATTTGGGCATTTCAATAGTTAGACAAAATGGGTGACTTTCGAAGAACACAAGCTTATACTAAGAGGGGGGTGAACAATATAAGACCACTTTTTACTTTCTTTCCAAACCAATATCAATTAATGTCCTTAATTGGAATAACCAAATATAGCAGTGTGCATTAATAACGTATATAGAAGTAGTAAGCAAGAGCACAAGTAACCACACAATTTAGACACAAAAATTTACATGGTTCACCTAATCTGGGCTACTTCACGGAGAAAATATTTTACTAAAACTTTCTAAATCAATATCTTTGGGAATCACTCCCAATTACAATGTTTATGGATCTCTGTCTAAAGGATAACTCTTTCCACTTATTCTCTGGATATGTGATCTTCTAGAAGACTTCATCTCTCTGTTGCACTTACTAGTGGACCTCTCTCCACTTGAAGACTCCTCACTTAAATCTATGTTTAACTGTGCTGGCTACTGGATCTCTATCCATTGAGACTCTATCCTCTATATTCTATCACCTCCAAAGCTCTGTCAATAGACTCACTAAGAACCTGCTCAATAGGCTCACACAAAACCTGCTTAAAAATCTCACACAAAACTTGTCCAATGCTGAATAACAAGCTCACACATAACTTTTCCAATGTTGAATAAAAAGCTCACATAGAAACTGTCCAATGCTGAATAACAAGCTCACACAGAAACTATCCAAATATTCTCCAAAACGCTCACTAAGAACTTGTTCAAATATGCTCTAGCAAGCTCACCAATAACTTGCCCAAATCTACTCTAGAAAGCTCACCAAGAACTTGCCCAAATCTGCTCTAGCAAGCTCACCAAGAACTTGCCAAAATATGCTCTAGCAAGCTCACCAAGAACTTGCCAAAATATGCTCTAGAAATCTCACCAAGAACTTGCCCAAATATGCTCTAGCAAGCTCACCAAGAACTTGCCCAAAACTATTCTAGAAAGCTCACCAATAACTTGCCCAAATATTTTCCAAAGGCCTTCTCAAAGGTTCAATCAATCATGCTCAAGTAGTACTCAAAATTAACTCAATAATGAATGGCAATCTCAACTCAAATCAACTTCATAGAAGCATAAAGAGAATTTTTAGAGACTCAATATGTTCTAATATCACTCTCAACCCAAATCAATCTAAAATCAACTCAAATCAACTCATATAAGAATTAAGATAATTGTTAGAGACTCAATATGTTCTAATCTCACTCTCAACTCAAATCAACCTCAACTCAATTCAATTCAACCTCAACTCAACTCAAGTCTTATAGAACCATAAAGAGAATTATTAGAGACTCAATATGTTCTAACCTCAATCTCAACTCAACATAGAATGATGGAATATTTTATTTCATAGAACTTGAACAATCACTTCACACATCACTTGACTAGGCTCAATCAACTCAACTCAACCAATCATAAAAAGGAACAACTCTTTCTCACACAACCCTAGTCCAAGTATGTATCAACCAATTCAAAAGTTTCCAACAATACTCAACCACAAATATCACATAACAATGATACTCATGTTCTTTTATAACTCAAGTTCTTTCACAACCAATGGGCTTCAACCACTATTGCTATCACATAAGGTTTAAACACAACTCTCAATTTAGAAAACCTTGATGCATTCAACCAACCACTTTTGAAAAGAAAACCACAAACAATCCTTTTCCCTCCAATGATATTTCAAAAATCAACCACCATAAACAATCAATAGGAGAATGTGCCCATACATTTTATGAAGTGAAGAAACCCCTTTGGAAATTTGCCACACTCAACACACTTTGAAAAAGAGCACAACAATATTCACTTTTGAACCCCTTTACAAAAATAGAAATATCTCTCTACATACACCTTATTTCTAATTCTAAATGAGTTAGTAAAATATTCCTTGAAATAAGCTTTCCAATGATATATAATATGATATACTTTTATAAAAGGAAAATACCATAAATATCTTCTTTTCTAAAAGTGCTTTTAAACTTGCCTTTCAATAAAAAATCAAATCAACCCTCATCACCTTATTCCTCCAACATTAGGTAATAATAAAAAAATTATTACTAAAAATGTTACTTGCATCTTGGAGGTAATTGAACCCTCGTCTTTGCCCAAAAAATCCTCAACCATGGCGCCAAAGACCACACGAGCTACGCGCTCGCATAGGATGAAGAGCGCAGAATGCACTTTTGTCCTTCTCCCCTTGCTCACGTCAACAAAAACATGGGCCAATTCTCTTTTTAAAAACTCTAACCCATGGGAATCAAACCTTGTCTCTTTTGTGAGCAAAAACCTTTGCACTCCCCTCGCTTGTCGTTAGACCACGCTACCACGAATATTTTGGCACTTTTGATCTTATCTCCTTTGCATTCGATTCCAAGTCTTTTGAAATAAAAGCCTTTGCATTTATATGTAACTTCCCTTTAATTTTGCAAACATCGGTGATGCTTTTAAATTAATTTCATTTTGATGATGATCTCGGGGCTGAGGTAATTTTAATTTTAAAATTTAAAATTAAATTTTAAATATTAATATTTAAACCAAATATTCAAAATTGAATATCTCCATCTTCAGTGCACCTTTTTCGACGAAACAAAAAGCCAACATGGGTTTTAAGAAAAATCCATTTCAAATCTGCCATCCATGGTTTTAAATAAAACCTTTTATTTTACCTAGATTGGTTTTCACAAAAACCCTATACATATCCATGCTCTCCAAAATATGAATGCTTTGGTCATCAAAACTCAATTTTACATTGTGACATTAATGTGACATCAATGAAAACATAAAACAACTCAAATTGCCAATAACTTTCAACCATGGGATATAAATTTTGATTGCCTAAGCACCTATAGAATTACTTATAACTAGATGAATACCTTGGAGGGAAGCCATTTCTTGATTTAATTGCTCTAATTGAGAGGTTAAAGATTGAAGTTTAGAAGAAATTATGTTAAACAACATGTTGTGGTGCCTAATAATTGATGTAAAAATAATGTTGATACATTGGGGCATGTAATATTTAAGGTGGGTATTTTCTTGAATTTTTTTTGTTTTTGATAAGCTACTAGGGTTTGCATATAGTAACATCACCATTTCATGTAGAAACTTCAATGTAGGTGAAGCGAGTGCACAAGACATACTTGTAATGAACAAGATAAATTGACAAGATCATATAAGCTCATGGACGAGTCAAAAAATGAGAAAACCATAGGATGATGGTAGGATGATGAGAGGAGAAACTGGCATGGAAACCCTTTCTACTAATAAAATTCAAACACAAATAAAATTAGATGGAAATAATACTAGTCTTATGTAGTTATATCATTAGTATTTAAGAAAAATGATTACAAGCTAGCGAGACCACATATGTGTAGAGGATCACAATAGTTTCTAGTTTATAGCACAATCTAATATGAAAAAGTCCCAACCAGCAAAGAAATAATCCTAAGGGTAGAAAATACCAAGGACCAAGATCAATGGAGTAGATCAAAGAAAAAATGAGTTTAAACAAAAAATCCAAAAAGAAGTAAAGCCTACCAAAGTTGATATCCAAGCTCACCCAAAAGGACCAGCCATATTAACACCTATGAAAGAGAAATATAATGGGATTTACCCTAAAAAATCAGCCTCAAATACGCTCTCTAAGGAGCTCAAGCCTAAGTAAGATTTATTAAAAATACAATAATGACAAGAACTTTAAGGATGCCAAAGTGGATCCAAGGAAAATGTAAGTGGGATGCATGAGAGTAGTAGATGGATCCCCCATAGTAAAATTGGAACCAAATGATATCTAGGATGGCATAGATGCCATGGAAAGAAGGGGTATAATTTTTTTATTTATGGGTCCTATTGGCTTTCAAGCTATGGGCTACCAAATAATGGAGAACCAAATTTGAATTTAAAATTTTTGATTATCCCAACGGGTAATTTTTTGTCATGTTTTTTATAGAATAGGATAGAGAAGACATATTTCAAGGAGAGCCATTATCTTTTGGTAGATCAGAGCTCTTCATGAAGCCTTAGCATACAAAATTTAAAGTAGATAATGAAATACCCTTAACTACACCCATTTGGATCATACATTTTGGTCTCCTAGAAAATTTTTAAAACCCTAAAGTCTAGTTACAATTGAAAACACCCTAGGCACTTTCATGATGATAGCTGGTAGCACTCAAAAGTTTGAACATTTTAATTATGCTTGAGTCTATGTGTTGATATATTTTGACAAACCCCTCTAAAAAAGGGTTACATTTCAATTTGTAAAGGATACATGAGAAAAATAGGTGGACTGAGAATGTCTCTTTTAGATGTAGAATTTACCATGAATATGAAAAACTAGCTAAATATTGCCTACATAAATTTTAGGAGCAAAAGAAATATACGAAATGGGTAAGATTCCAAATACTAAATAAAAAACACATAAAGAAAACTTGTAACTAAGGATATGTAAGTGCTTTTAGCAAATATGTTTGGAAGCCTTGCCATGGATGACCTTCTAGAAGAAGAAGAAGATAGAACTAAAATAGAGATTCTAGAAACATAGTTTGAGGATGTACAAGGATAAACAAATATGCAAGAAGTCAAAAGATCAATGGAGGAACATTTATGGGGTAAAGAAGTAACAAGGGAGAACTTAACCATATGGCAATGAACTATTAGAGAAAGAATAAAGAAGAAAATAAAATAAATGAAAAAAAGTGATTCATTTTATGAAACCACCAATAATTCATTGGTACCCTATACACAAACATCAAAATCTATGAGGTGAACCAAAAACTTAGTAAAAATATGAAGGTGGACATGAACTAGAATGTGGAAATAAAGTCCAACCAAAATAACATAGTGAAGGAAGATAAAAATTAATTGAGTAAGGTAAGGTTATGGAACTTACCCATATTTTTAACCCTTGTTACTAATGAAAGTCATTACATAGAATATTAGAAGACTAGAAGGAAGTCCTTCAAAATAGAATGAGATAAAATGAATGATTTAAATAAACTAGCCATAAATGGTAATCCTACAAGATATGAAGGTATATTTTAAGGAAATAGATATAATAAAAAGAAGGATATGAAAACCTAGTAAAGTTGTATCCTTGAGTTCCTAGGGATCCTCAAAGAGAGTTACATGCTTGTGGGATCCCAAAGAACTAGGGGTATTTTATACAATTGGTAACAAAGAATGATTGGTGTGGTAGAAAAAAATAGACAATATGGCAAACAAAATATCTATCTAAATATATATGCACCAATCACCGTTGAAGAAAATAGGTAGTTGTGGAGGGATATAGACTATATATCTTCATAATTTTCCAAACCATGGATATTGTTGAGAGGAATTTTATGTGAATATATTACATTATTTGGTACATGCTAATGTACCATATTGGGTACATATTTATATTAGGAGTGTGTCTTATATTAGTATTTGAGTAGTTACTTTATGCAATATAATAAATGCACAAGTATTTTTAGAATGTGCAAGGTACTTGATGATGTAAATGTGCATGTTGTCCATGTGTACATGAGTCTATAAATAGAAATATGAAGTTTCATAGGAATATAGAAGGCCAAGAGTCATATTCTATTATATATTAGCCTTTATGGTAGAGATAAAAGGGAGAGAGTGCAATATCACAATAGAGTAGAGTACATGCTCAAGTTAGATACAGTGTATAGAATGTATGAAGAACGAAGCATTTGAGATCTCCAAATTTTGTATGACGATCCTATTTTCATGATATTTAATTAATGGTAGTTTTATGAGTTATCATAGAAGTTTCTTATGAGTTTTACATGCTTATTATTTTAATTATCATATATTTAATATTGCATGCTCATTTTATGCCTTGTGGTTGCATTTCATTAAGTATTTTAGCATCAAAAGCTAACAATGGTATCAAAGCACAAGGTAGATTGATAGTAGTGATGAACACCAAAAATGCTCATATTTTTATATGGATTCATAACATATAGTGCATCATTATTTTGATAGAATGTACTTTTTATGAATATTTTATATATATTTAATAGAAAATTGTGTATATTCTTTAATATATTTATTAAGTGTGATTTGTGTGTAGATTCGATGATTTTGCTACATTTTTTGCATATTTACATCAAGGTCCTCTATGGACCTGGTACTTCATATTATGGTGTAAAAATAATCACAACGGTAACCACAAAAAAGGTTATGTGTGTTGAGTTAATGTACCCGACTCTTGACTTTGGGATCAAAGGTGCCTAACTCCCAACTTCAGGGTCGACGGTGCCTAAATCCTGACTTTAGAATCAAAGGTTCCTAATTCCCTACTTTAGGATCAAAGGCACCTGAATCCCACCCTCAGGGTCAATGATGCCTAACCCTCAACTTTGGAATCAATAGTGCCTTATTTCCAGTGATAACCTGGATGATGCTTGACTCCCATGGAGCAAAAGTACAATAAGAACTATTTTTTTAGAAGAAAAAGAATGGTGGTTTCCAAGGATATATACAAATAAAATATAATAGGATGAACTAAAAAAAATATTCATTTCTCATTAATGGTTAAAAAAACATGTAAATTGAGAAAAAACACAAATCGATTATACAAAACTGATTGATATCGATTTGTGGTGTAATTATAGGCATATTCAGTCGATTCTAATTTATCCTATGAAGGATAAAATTAGTGCATGTTCGTTGTCTGTGATTGTTTTGTCGTGTTTATTGTAAAAAAACATTTGAATTAGACTTGCTTGAGCTTGTAGTCAGGGATGCTCATGCACTATATAAATGTAGAAACCACCCCTAAAAAAGGGATCCTGGACAAATTCTATTTGTATATTATTTTTGAAGTTGCAATTAAAATCATTTTGAGTGTTCATATTAATATATATATATATATATATATAGATATATTACATGGTGGAATCGGTAGCCGCCACGAATCTGGGTAGGCTTTCTAGCTTTTATGGTCACCACAGTATTCTACATTGTCCACCCCGAAAGCCGCCACATAGATCTTCGCATAGTCTACCCCTATAACCACCATGCCACAATCATTTTAAACATTTTATGCCACTAAAAGCACTAGGAAAGGGACAAGCATTCAGTCCAACGAGGCCCGAGATTTTAACATTGGACCTCCTCCCCCCTTATGGGGTTTGGATGAACCAATTGGTCTACACATCAGACCTATTCATATTAATATTACTCAACGTCTAGTGTGCGTGATTTGATCTGGGTGGAATAAACTAGAAGATTGGGCCCAATCTCAATAGTATTCCACTCCTTAATTTTTTGTAATTAATTTTTGCATTATTTATTTACTATTTTCATTATATGTGGTAGTCATTTAATTTTTGCACTTCCTCTATTTTCTCTATATTTTCTAGCAAGTTTACATTTTGTTTTCTATAGTTATTTCCAGTCATGTGTTTGATAATATAGGTTAATTTAACGGTTTGGAAAATAAAAAAAAGCTACACCACAACCACCTCCTCAAACCTTAAGATTCATTGGAATCATCTCACTGGTGTTACAAGCATAAACTATGCATGATACTTCATAAGTTTATGAGCTTTCCTAGGTTTGACAATTGAAATTGAGGTAATAAATCAATTATAGATATAACCAATATTTTACCAAATATTTTAGCACCATTTTTGAGGAAGTACCAACTGTAATAACCTATTTTGTAGCAGGTAAATATGAAATTTTAGGTTAGCTTATCTGCAAATTCCACCTAATATTGTATGAGTCCACCAAGAATCAGTGGACCGAATGGTCATTTTATTAAGAGTAAAAAAATTGTTTCACAAGAAGTCCCTGAATCAACTATACTAGATTTTGAAAGTAAAAATTCTTCACCCCCATCACCTCCACCTATGCATTGGAGTCAACATCTAATTTTTGCATAGAGTACTCTACCAAAATAACCAAATTTTGAAAATCTGGTAGGAGATAATAGAATACTTAGAAGAACCCAGTCCGAGGAATTATTGTACAACCAACATTGGAAGGTAGTAGAGGATAAAACCATATCAGTAATTGAGTTAGAGATTCTTGTGCAAAATACTCTAAACAATAGAAGAGGTTTAGAGACTACTTCAGAAGGAGTAGGTGTAGAGACCCCATTTCTTGAAAGGATGGTTGAAAATGAAGAAACATCCACTAGTTTTAAATTTCCAATAGGAGAGGAAACAAGAGACACAAGAATGCAACACATCTCCCCTACCCATATTCCTATTTTTAGAGGATTTTAGACTAAATATCCTAGCCTATTCCTTTTCAATTTTGTTGTCCTATGTAGGTTAGTAGATTATAAGACCGATACCCAAAAACTAAAGTTATTTCTCTTAATCTTAGATGATTCAGCCCTATGATGGTTCATTAGTTTAGGAAACAAACATATTACTACCTGGGAAGATATGAAAAGACTCTTCTTAGAAAAATACCAAGACTTTGGTAGTGCACGATATTCTAGAGAAGAAATATTTGACATGAATCATAAGGAAGATAAATCATTCAATGAATATTGGGATAGATTTAGCTTTAACCTATAAATATCTCCCCATGCAATACTAAGTGATAGGTCCTTGAGAGGTATATTCTTAAAATGAATCACTGATGATTCTCTTGAAGCACTAAATATGATATCTATAGGAGATGTTTACCAACAAAAAATGGTAGATATTCGATGATTATGTCAAAATTATTAAATAAGTAAAGGTAACCAACCTCAAGAAATATCAAATCCATAGCCATAGTCACCAAAATAAAAATATATAACATGTTAGAAGACCTAAAAAGTGAGATATTGTCATCTCTTGCACTTCATATGGATACTCTTCTACTTCAAAACAAAGAAGCAGGATAATGAGGCTGTATTAGCCTATTTTTGTCCCAAATGTAGATGGAAGCACCCCAAAAATGCATATCTAGAAAATAAGGTTAGATTATGTGTGGTTTGTCATAAATATCATAAGACAAAGTTGTGTTCGTAATTGCCAAAATCTAGGGAAAATATTGAAGTAGAATAAATATTACACATGGAAAATAGGAGAAATTGGCAACAATCTCCTATGGAAAATAACATGTCAACTGGAATACCACCCTATGGAGGAGGTAATTACATGAATCAAGGTCAATTTCAACCCCCCAATATGGGCTGGTGGAAACAATCACCTTGGACAAAAAATCCCTAAGGAAACACTCCTTATAATCCATATCCATGAATGTCATATCAGAAACCTACACCCCAGTGGAGAAACTATAATTCATAGATTCCAACTACATAAAATGCAACACAATCTCCACTACAACAAAGTTTGCTAGATCCCTATGCTTTGAGACCTACACAACTTCCTGCATAGCACATGTTAAATCACAATAACAAAACAAATCAGCCAACATACCAAGTGGAAAATGAGATGTTTCTAATGTACAATATTAGTGTGGGATGTAATCCTATACAATTAATATCATGGAGACAAGTAGAAGTAGAAATAAATCATTTAGTAGAAGATGAGGAGAATGTAGAAGTAGAAAATGAGGAATCACCTCTTGTAGATAAAGTAGAAGAAGAACCAATTACTAAAAATGATAAAGAAGAGGTTCCACCTTTTCCTAAAAGGTTATAGGAACCAAGAAATCTAGTACAATCGGAGTTTGATATTTTATCTAGTATAAAAAATATAACAATCACAATTCCTCTTTTCTAGGCTATAAGAGATGTTCCAATTTACAAAAAATCCATACAAAAATTATGTCTAAGAAAACTAGGCTGAAAACCAGTAAAAGCAATTAATATGGTAGGTCAGTTAACCTATCTCATGCTAGGAAACACCTATCACCAGAAATATTTAGACCTAGGAAACCCTATTTTAATTGTTAAAATTGAAGGCTATCCATTACCCAACACATTAGTAGATATGGAGGTAAGCATTAATGTCATGCGTAAGGATACTATACTGAAACTTAAACTCACAAACCTGAAACCAACAAAAACTATTCTTTAGTTGGCTGATAGGTCTATAGTACTCCATGAAGGTATGTTGGAAGACATTGTAGTTACAGTAGATGCATGGGAATATCCAAAATATTTCCTAGTGTTACAATTAATGTTAGGATTAGGTGGTTATCCACTTATCTTAGGTAGACCATAGCTAGCAATAGCTAATACCTACATAAGCTACAAGAATGGAAAAATGCCAATTTCTAATGGTCAAAATATTAAAAATATGATTATTTCTCCACCTACCCAATCCATTGATTTGTTGGGAGAACCTGATTATAAAAATTAGAATTCTAGTGATTTATTAATGATTCAATCCATAATGGAATTGTATGAGCTTGAGGATAAAAATTATGAGGAGAAAGTTATAACAAAATTGTTCCAAGGAGAGTCCTCCTACCCTCAAAGGAAAGATCACCACATCAAATAAATTGAGGTTGGACCTAGGAGAATATTGAATGTAAATAATGAGTTGATGTTTGTTTAGCAAGACACCCTAAAAAATATATTAGTCAAACATCAAAATATTTTTGCTTGGGGCTATTCATACATGAGGGTAATTACTCCTAAAGTCTATACTTATCATATATATTTGGAGGAACAAGTAAAACTTGTAAGATAGCCACAACGTAGGATGAACCTAACCATGAAAGAGACTATTAAAACTAGATTATAGAAACTCCTAATAGTTGGATTTATCTACCCCATATTTGATAGTGAGTGGGTATCACCTTTGATGGTGGTGCCCAAGAAAAATGAAAAGTGGTGTATCTGTGTTGATTATAGAATGCTCAACACAACAACAAACAAAGACCACTTCCCCCTACCATTTATATGTCAGGTTATTGATACCTTAGTAGGAAGAAAGTACTTTTATTTCTTGGATGGGCTCAATGGATACAATCAAATACAAATTAAAGAATTGGATCAAGATAAAACAATGTTCACTTGTCCATGGATAACCTTTGCTTATCGAGTATTGCCCTTTGGTTTATGCAATGCACCTACCACCTTTAAAATGGTAGTATTGAGTGTTTTTTATGATATGATTGGAGAAAATATGGAAGTATATATGGATGAATTCACTATTTATAGTGAGACTTTTGAGGAAGACAACAAATTTAGAAAAATTACTTCAATGGTGTGAAGAAACTAATCTATCGCTGAGTAATAATAATAAATTTATGCTAATGTAGGAGGGGATAGTATTAGGGCATCATATTTATAAATATGGGATAAAGGTAGATAAAAATAAAATTGAGGTAATAAAAAATTTACCCAATCCTAAAACTTAGAGATATGTTCGAAGTTTTCTTGGCTATCCTGGATACTATAGGAGATTTATATCAGATTTCAGCAACATTGCTAAAACCTTGAACACATTATTATTAATAGATGTATATTTTTTCTGGATAGATGAATGTGAACAAGCATTTCAAAATTTGAAAGAAATATTGACCAGTGCTCCAATATTGAGAGGTCCAAAATGCACCATTCCCTTTCACATATATGCATATGCATCCAATAATTCCATAGGGAAAGTACTGGGATAGAAATATTATGAATATTGTTTTTGAAAAAGGATTGAAAATCCAACTAAGTGTTCTATTATTTACAATTCAATATAAAGGCACTAATGGCCCAAAATACATAACCAAACCCATCAAATCATGGATTTGATCCAATATGCTTAACCATAAGCTACAAAAGTGCAAGGGAGAATGCACGTAAAATTCTAAGTTAAGAGAAAGGAATATTGCTAACTAGAAGATCCATTTTAGCTATCTTGAAGTACACACTTCCTACTTTGAGTTCACACTTACTAACTAACACTCTAAATGACAACTAGAAGATAACTAGTGCCCACAAGTGCATGTGAGAAGGAGACTCACTTACAATTATTAATTTGCAAGAAATAAACTATGCAAACCTAGCTAGGAACTACTAGAGGGGTCATATGAAAGATCAAACATCAATCCTCATCAGTTTTACCAATTATTATGTCAATAAATATATTACAGGTGTTGAGTTTAATTATACTATCACAGAGAAATAATTTCTTGCATTTGTTCATGCTATTAATAAATTATGCCATTATATTATAGGTTACAAGGTTTTTGTGTATACTGATCATGCAGGAATCGAAAACCTAATGAAAAACCTACAATTATTTTTAGAATTATTAGATGGATTTTACTTTTGCAAGAATTTGATATTACAGTTGTTGACAAACTCGGTAAAGACAATGTGGTTGCACATTTTCTTTCGATATTAACACCTCCAGATCATACAACAATTGAAGATCAATTTTTATATGATCATATGTTTGCTCTTGATGAACAAATACCTGGTATGCAGATATGGCTAATTATTTAGCCACTAGTAGAGTATCCCTAACACTCTCACCGCATGAAAAATAGACATTAATAGAGAAGAGTGTAGTCTTTTCATGGATTGATGGTTGCACATTTAAAATTGGGCCTTATCAAATCATGAGAAGGTGTGTTTTTGAAAATGATATTGCAAAAATTCTTAAAGCTTGCCATGATGAACCCTGTGGTGGCCATTTTGTAGGTAAAAGGAATGTGTTTAAAGTATTGCAGGCTAGTTATTTTTGGCTTGAACTATTCAAGGATGAAACTAAATATGTGATTCAATGTGACCAATGTCATAGGATGGGAATACAAACTCTTCAAGATGAAATGATCCTTCAGCCACATGTGCACATTGAGCCATTTGATAAATGGGGAATGGATTTTGTAGGACCCATTAATCCACAATCAGCAGGTAAGAGATATATCTTAGTTTACATTGACTATGTGACTAAATGGGTTGAATTGCAGGCATTATGTGTTTCCAAGGAGAAAATCATAGTAAAGTTCTTGTTTACATCCATATTCACATGATTTGGTGTTCCAAGAGAGATAACTAGTGATCAAGGACCCCAATTCACTTTGAAGCTAATCCAAAAAATATGTAGCAGTATAAATTTAGGTACAACAAGACCACTCATTACCATCCTCATGCAAATAGGCAAGTGAAATTCACTAACCATGAGTTGGAAAACATTTTTACAAAAATATTGCACCAACACAGGAAAGAATAGGCTATGAGATTACCAAAAGTAGTCTGGATTACAAAACTACCTAGAAAACTACCACTAGTTTTACACCATTCTAGTTTGTATATGGAAATAATGTTATGCTACTTATAGAGTTTGAAATCAAAACTCTTAGAACTATAGAACTACTACATCTGAGTTTAGATGAAGCACAAAAAGAATGGATTCAATAGCTTAACCAGTTGGATGAGTACTGATGTGATGCTTTGCATCAAATAGAAGTAATTTAGAAATAAACAACCCAGTGGCATGATTGTCATATTAGGCCAAAATAGTTAAATATGGGAGAATGGGTATTATTGTATGATTCCTATTTCTAAGAGAGGAATGGAAATCTCATGCAATGCTAAATGGGGCCATATGAGGTAGTTGAACTAATCAACAATGGTGTTGTTTATTTCAAAACTATTGATGGGAGAAAAACTATGTTGATAGTCAATGGCCACAGATTGTGGCCATATCATGCATCTAATAATTATGTGATTGAGGCTAGAATAGGCATAGGGGAAACCCCATTTCATTGAATTTTTGAAACCTTTTTAGTAATATGTGGACACATGTTTATCCACATGACCCAGAAACAATTTATTCTTTTATATGTTTTGCAAGAATGATGTCCTGAATTCAATCTATAGGTATCCTTGGAAACTAGGCCTATCAGGCACAAGATCCATGAACCTATGCATGTATATCTTTCTAGGAGGTTTCCCCATCCAAAGGAGGATAACCACGCTTGGACGGGTATGCGGGTGTTTTTGTCTTCATAGATAAAAATTCCCAAATGCTAGTTCACATAGCGGATGATGATGTTATTCTTGAATGAAAAAAATTGACAGTGTGATCAACCAAAAGTGCTCAACTGTGGACACACCAGCAAACATTGACTATTCAAATAATAGGTAAGTACTTAACTCCAAAATATCATAAATTTTTTTGACTCTCGTTATTGAAGAGTTTCAAAAAAAAGAGGTGCTTTATTTCTAGCAAGAAGATGCCTATATTCTATTTCGAAAGGTACCTAATTTCTAGTGACAAGGAGTCTATATTCTATTCAAGAAAGTGCCTATTTTCTTCTTTGGTGGATGCTTTATTTCTAATAAAAATGCACCTAAATTCAGTTCTAATGGGTTCATGTATTTTTTATGGGATTAAGGCACCTTATTTATAGAGAAAATTTGCCTAAATCCCATTCTAACGGGTGCCTATGTTATGAGTATTGAAGTAAGGTTCCTAATTTCCAACAAAAATGTGCCTAAATTTCATTCTAATAAGTGCTTATTTATAGTATACGTTGAGAAGTAGCCAAAGCCATGTCAGTATTTTTATCCATGTGATAAAATTCAAACTTCTTACAGATAAAAATAAAATTATGTTGGATATTTCTTCATGTTCCAAGACAATCAACAAATGAATTCCAAGGAAGGATGTGCGTCGTCCCAGGGAAAAGTATTAATTTAATATTTTTCTTGCATGTTTTTTTAGTAGGGAACCTTGAATGAAAAGAAAATTGTAGCACCCAAGGATAATTTCTTCACATGGTAAATATGGATGACATAATTTTTTTTGATAATCACAGTCATCATGAGAAACCAATTCATCTGTGCCATGAGTGTATACATATCATGTACATGTGAACTTCTAATTAGGTATGTTCTCAATTTTATTTTTTATATGTATATAATTTTCATTAGAAATGCATTCCTATCAATAATGTCATCACATTATTTGAAAAATATCCATCCAATCATCATACTCAACTTTGCATTTTTCCATGTGCCAGAAAGCAATTGGGTAAAATTTTATAATAATCATCCATTTAGAAATTTGTCACATGTTTTTATGATATTTGCAAAAATCACCCTAATTATTTCTAATTATGGTGCAAAGGTGCCTGATTGCACAGATACAGTTGCATTGAAACATTATGTTAAAATGAACCTATGATCCAAGGTAGGTTGCAGAGAAAAACCAAAAATAAAAATAAAAAATTACAGATGAAAACATAGATTAATTTGCCATGCGAGGAAAATCTACAAATCACCTGCTTAAAAAATTGAACCCAAAGACCTTTCAAGGGTTAATGAAGACATTCAAAGGTAATTTGAAGTGATAAATTGGATTGATTATTGTTTCTTGGTTATTCAAAACTAGGATGCTAAGGTAGCCAAGGAATTCATAGAATCTCTTAGGGATAAGGTCATCCGAATATGTGGACTGGAAAATTCTAGTCATAGAAGCCTATATTACTACAATTACCACTATCCCTCAAATAGGGGACTATGTATACAAATATGATAACCCTACAAATTATGCACAAATATTTTTTGGGAAATTAACAATGTATCTAATGCATTTTGGACTACCAACGTAGTACCTCCTAGATATCTTGAGCCAAGTATTTAAGCAATAGCCAAAATTTTCACCTACATGGGTAGGTACTCATGGCTCAATGTAAATCATTTATATTTTTTGAATCATCTATTACATGGGGAGAAGATTAATTTTTTGTATTACTTCGCATATTCCCTAAAGGATGAGGTCAAGCGATATCAGGTAGGGACAAATACTACCTTGGCACACAATGGGTTGATTTTAGTCCTAATCAAACATGCAGAGGCACCAATTGAAAAAGAAATTGCTATTACAGAGTAGCATGAGATATCAGAGGCACCTAACTCCCATGGTCACTTAGATGTAGGGGCATCAAGGCAAACAAAATTGGTGTTTGCATCCCATCATAATCAATCAACAAGGGAGGTAGAGCAAATTTCATATTTTGGTTCATAGTTTTTAATGAGGAAGCAAGACTAAGCTTGTTAAGCCTTGTTCATACAAAAAAATACCCTTGGACCAGAAGCAAGACAAAAAAGTGTCCCTGGTTACCCCTAGTATGTCTAGTGATGAAGAAGTCATTCGAATAACTGAGGATGATTTTGTTGCCTAAGTGTTGCAGAACATGGTTGGCGGTGAACCTTCTAGCCCAACAATATAGGAAGGGGATATATAGAAATAGGTGAAGACATTGAAAGAGAAAGCCTTGATTTGGAAAAAAAATACAAGTTAGAGCAGACCCTCTTTCAAGTGTCTAGAAAAGTTGTAGAGAAATAATTGGAGATGTACAACACCATCTTCCAGCTATAGAACACTATGCAATAATTGAAATCACAAGTTTAGAAAATGGAGGCTAGTCAGCCAGCTAAGGTTTATGTTGTAGTTCAAATAGATTGTGCAATGGAGGTACCTATGACTTCTCCAAATTATGATTAGAATATAGCTTCTTTTGGTTAGATTCAATTTGATTCCTAAATAGAAGCTATCCTAACAACTAAAGTAGGGGACATTTCTAAAACCTCTACTAAAATAAATTATTAAGAACAAGAGAACCCAAGTCCACAAGAAAATCCCCATATAGTGGATATTGAATATAGTGAGGCTAAGGAGTCAGTTGGAATGTTTGATGCTACCCAGTTAGAGGGTCAGCTACTAGATGACCGACTAGGAGTGGTATAGTCAATTGGCAAAGTTGAAGCACCATTGGGTGCCACTCAGCTGGTTTATGACATACAGACAGTTGACCCTACTATATAGACAAAAGTAGGGCAAGGGCAAGGACATGAAAAGTATCACACATAGGAGTTAGTCAATCCCACAAGGGATGCACAATCAATTGGTCAATCATTGGTTGACCAAACCAAGGTAAAATAGTTGGATGAGAAGACCAATATTGGACCAACTGAGAACACACCAGGGTACCAAGAGAATCTATATGAAGAGTCCTCTAAAGTCTATAAAATTCCACCTCCATAGAAATAAGATGATTTTGTACTTTTAACATCTACAGTTGAGGTTGCAACACCTAGATCATCAAGAAAATTATATCTTGAAATAAAAGCTAAGAGAGGACCATAGAAGAGGCTATAGATAAATGCCAGAGCATAAAAATAGCCAAAGAAAAAGGTCATGCAATGAAAATTGAAGGTGCATCCAGACCCAAACTCAGATGAAGAATGGGCTACATCCATGGAAGCCTTTGCTAGCTAGAAGGAGCAATTTCAAGAGATCCAAAAGAACCTAACGAAGGCCAAAAATGAGGAGAAATATTACAATAAAATGGCTTGAGATCCAAGTATTTATGTTAACCCTGCCCGATAAAAACATTTCTAGAACCTATATGGTTCAAAATATGGAAACCCCTCAAGGATGAGGGAATATCTGGACAAAATGGGTATATTTTATAAAGAGCCAATGATGCCACCACTAGTTAGTGTGTTTGGGTCTCTACCCCTTCAAGATGTTGAGGATAATGTTGTAGAGGAAAATGATGATGAGGAGAATGCTACAAAGGATGCAATTCTTGACCTTGAGGTGGAAAATTTTTCGAAGGTTGAATTACATGACACATTCCATTATCCACTATGGGATAAGCCTAATTTTCTAATGGTAGTCGAGTTATTCCCAAACCATTAGTACTCAAAGTAGGTTGAGCTTGCATTCTAGAAGGATGTCACTATTTTTATAAGATTTTATGTAAATGAAGTAGTAGAAAAAAAGAGGTGGAGCAAAACAAGGTTGCACATAGAAGTAGGATCTATTCAAACCCTACAATGTAGTCCATGAAAGAAGGTACCCACAAAAATAGTAGGTCCCAATCAGCCAAAGAAAGGAGGCAAATGAAAACATGAAAAGGAATGAGATAAAGCCACCACCCAAGAAATAAAACAAAGAAACAAGACATACTATAAGGTTGTTGATAAAATAGGAGATTACCAACAGAAGGTTCCATGAGGGTGTGGCAACATCTAAGCATGGGGGAATGATGAGCACCAAAAATGCTCATATTTTTTTATGGATTCATAACATATAGTGCAATATTATTTTGATAGAATGTACTTAATATAGTGCAAAAATTGTGTATACTCTCTAATATGTGTTTTAGGTATGATTTGTGTGTAGATTTGATGATTTTTCTACATTTTCTACATATTTACATCAAGGTCCCATGTGGACCTAGCACTTCATGTTTTACTATGGAAACACAAGAATGACAGTGGCTGCAACAAAGGATACTTAAGCTGAGTTAAGGCACCTGACTCCCAACTTTAGGATCAAAGGTTCCTAACTCCCATATTTAGGATTGATGTTGCCTGACTCTTAACTTCAAGTTCAAAGGCACCTGACTCTTGAATTTAGGATCAAAGACGCTTGACTCACATCCTTAGGGTCAAAGGTTCCTAGATCCCAACTTCAAAGTCAACAACGTCTGATTTCCAATGATAGGTCTGATGGTGCCTAACTCTCTTGGAGAAAAAGTACAAGAAGAACCATTTTTTATAAGAAATGGAATGGTGGTTTGTAGTGATATATATGAATTAAATATAATAGGATGAACCAAAAAAATAATCCATTTCTCATTAATGGCTAAACAAACATTTAAATTGATAAAACACGCAAATTGATTATACGTGTAGACACTAAAATCATGTCAACCTAATTAGACTACCAAGACATGTTCTAATAAACATAATATGCCCCCCTTAGGAAATACTCAAAGGTTAAATAGTGGTCCTAACCACTTTTGGAAGTTTCTCCCCCACTTTTAGGAAGTTTTTGGCCATATAGGTATGATCATCCCACCCAGGGACGACCACCAGCGATCGTTAAAGGAAGGATAAATGGCACCTAAAAAATACCATTTATACTACCCATTCAAGCATGAAATCATGAGGCCAAATAACTCTCATTCCAATTTGAAAATTGGAGAAAAAAAAAGGAGATTCCTTCCCCATCCAATGCATGAAAACCTTTTGGACAAATGGCAACACTTGCCTCACATGGCCTCGCATGCCCATTTGACCATATGCTCTCCTGTGCTATATACTGGATCAATTCCACCCAATTTCAAATAGGAGTCTTTACAATATTGACAATTAAGTGCTGCCAATATTTATCCCCAATTTATCGTGTGTTTTCCCTTGATATCTCCATTGAGCAAAGGAGGTTTTCAAGTGATTACAAAAGGTGCAATCTATTTAAAAAACCAACACATTCAAGTGAATCAGGTCCCCATATTTAATGAAAATACCCCTAAGAATGGTTTGGACCAAATCCAAAAGGAATTGGTGGAAAAAACCACCATATTTTGTGGCCATCCCACCCCATGATGGCCCTCAAATTGTGATAGGTCTAAATGGCCCACCCTGGGATGGCTATAAATTGGAGCACCATTTTGTTAATTTTTTTTGCATAGGTCAATTCTAGAGTAGAATATATGCTTGTTGTTCAAATTGTGTGCAATTTGGAGTTGTTTTTCTTTTGTTATCATGCTTTTTGTGTTTTATAGGCCTAAATGTGGCCATAAATCTAGGCATAATTTCCTTAATATTTTTTATTTTATCATTTAAAAATAACATAATATGCATGAATATAAGTTTTGGTAGCATTTAGAGTGGTTTTGAATAATCTATTGTACTTTTTCTCTTTCAATCTCATTGATGCATGCACCTCCACAATTTCATCTTAATCTACACATGCTATTAAGGAATGTGGTTTTCTTGTGTGTAGATATAGGTATCACAATGTGCAAGGAAGGAAAAATGAGTTACAACATCAATGAAACATTGCAGTGACCTCATAATCTCGCTCTCTTCAATTGTGAGTGCAAGAAATACATTGCAAGCACACCTTGGATTATTAAAATGATTCAATCCTTTGAATTATGTATTGAGTGTATCAATTGAGAGCCCTCAAGGGGAAATTTTATAACCACTTATTTGATATTTATATTAATATAAGGAGAACCACCCATTTATTTCATATACTTGTCATTTTATGCTTGTTTGAAGTGTCACTTTTGTAGTGCTTAGATCAAGTAGAACAATAGATGCATCTCATTTTCCTTTGCTAGGTGCACCATTTTTTCGCTCTATAATACGAAACTAATTGATATCAATTTGTAGTGTAATTATAGGCATATTCTGTTGATAAATAGAACACACCTAATTTATCTTGTGAAGGATAAAATCAACATGTGTTTGTTGTCTATAATTATTTTGTGTGTGTTTGTTGTATTGACAAGTTTTAAATAGCCTTGTATGAGCTTGTAATCAAGGATGGTCGTGCACTATATAAATGCACAAACCACCCTACATGGATAATTTCTATTTGTACATTATTTCTAAAGTTGCAATTAAAATCATTTTGAGTGTTCATATTAATATTACTCATCATATAATGTGTGTGATTTAATCTGGGTAGAATTTTCTGGAAGCCTGGACCCTCTTTCAACAATATTCCACCCCTTTCCCTATTTTTTATAATTAATTTCTGCATTATTTATTTACTATTTTCATTCTTTGATGTAGTCATTTAATTTATGCACTTCCCTATTTTATTTGTATTTTATAGCAAGTTTATGTTTTGTTTTCTATAGTTATTTCCAGTCATGTATTTGATAATATAGGCTAATTTAATGGTTTGGACAAGAAAAAAAGCTACACCACAACCACCCCCCCAAACCTTAATATGTATTGGACTCATTGCATTGATGATACATGTATAAATTGTGCATGGTACTTCATAAGTTTACAAGATTTCCTAGGTTTGATAATTTAAATAGAGGCAATAAATCAACTATAGATATAACCAATATTTTTCCCAAAAAGGAGATAGGGAGAGCCAAAAGAATATTGAGAGGATATAGAGAGATTTCATCTTAGTATTTTTATAATTTATTTTTGGCTAAGTCTTTCCTTAGGGTTGCAGAAAAACTCATGAAGAATCGAACTCAACATAGATATCTTTACACTAAATTGAAGAATAACTAGTGATTTTTATTTATATATACAGATCTAAATATTTGCATGGATTTGATTGCTACTATCTAAGTTTTTTACTGCATAAAATTAGTTCTCAAAAGTTGAGAAGCTTCCTACAACATATAGAGAATAATTTCATCTTTGATTTCTTGAAAGTCTATGTGCTTTCCTCATGCAGGGATTAGTTCTTTGTTGCAAAAAAAAGATATTTGAAAATTAAAGAGACCCAAGAAGGAGGTCCCTATAGAATATTGAAGACTATATATCAAGAATGAGGGGACCCAATAAAAATGTCCCATTGAAGAACTTTCAGATTTGGAAGTTACAAGATTAAATATTGAGGATAGAAGAGGGTTAAGAAAAGTCCTATTGAATATTTGAGAAGATGCAGAATTTGAAGACCCAAAAGAAGAGATCTCAAGAAAAACTTAAAAGGATAAAGAAGAAGACTAGAAAAAGCCTTATTGAAGAAATTGAAGAAGTGGACATTGGAGAATATTTGAATAAAGCTTAAGGTAGAATATTGCAAGGAGTATCTCCTAAAAAGAAGAACTTGGGACAATTATCACCATCCAAAAACAAGCCCAAAAGAAAAAAGGAATTGGCAAGAATATTGCCTTCTTTTAGAAAGGATTCTTAAAGACCTCAAGACATTCATATTCTTGAGAAATAGGCCAACTAAATAGGACAAATTTGAAGTTAAAATTCAAGAGGAGAAAGAAGGTAGAAGAGGCCACAAATTTGAGATATTTTAAGACTACCATTAAAGGCTTGAAGGCTGATTTACTAAGGATAAGATTGTTTATTTTCACAGAAAAAGCTGAAGAGTCACAGGACAACAAATTGGACATGACATAAAGTTGAATTTTGGAGAAGAGTTGTGCAGCAAATTGAAGAGTTACAGAACTGCAAATTGGAGGAATTTTTGATCTGATTTGGACATCAAGAAGAAATACAAGATTAACAAGTTTAGGGAAGCAAAGTAATAAAAATTGGAGCTTTAATTTTTACAAATATGGGGAAGCAAATTGGTGAATCAAATCACCAAGAAAACTAGCTACGAAAGGAGATCAAAATGTATGCAATATTGGTTTTATAAAATTTCATTATCTGGACATTCACATTAGATTATTATTAAGTTTTTAAAAGCACCACATTTGAGTTTTTAAAGTAGCCGAAGGAAAGGTATCAAGTTTATATCTTCAAATTTGGATAAAATAGCATTCCCAAGGGATTAAAACCTATAACAAAGAAATTAGAAGTTAGAAATAATATAAGAAAAGGGAAAAAATCAAATTCTTACTATCTCTTGGAAAGTAAATAAGTTAATAGTTTACAACTGAGAATAGAAGTATTATTTTATTTTAAAGGTTTATGTTTTGGCATAAATTAGAAGCTTGGATTAACCAAATAAGAAACCACCAAGCATAGAGATGATGATTCATTATGTAATAGTAACCAATAAGGAGAATATATTATAGAATAAAAACCAAAATTACCAATTCTTGGCAAAGAGAAGAGGCACCACCATATTGGATAAGAAAGCCACCATTTCAAGAAAGCTAGTGTAATTATTTAAGAAGGACTAAAAGTACAGGAGGGCAAGTAATAGAAAGGCATGATCTAGTATCTCTCTAGAGCTACATACAATAGTCGATAGTACATTACACCAAAGGAACACACACCTCTATTGAATTTAAGCACCCATAAGTAATGCCATTTATGTAGTAAAATTCCAAGCAAACCAACTACCAAATAAAGAGGTAAGAGAACCACCATTGGAAAGAAACCAACCGATGCTAAGTTGAGTAAACACCAAAGAAGTGGAAGAACCACCAATCAAACATAGATGAGCCACCACCATAATCAAAGAAGGTTACCTATAATACCACCACCATTAAGTTGAGAACATAGTTGAGGAATATAATCACCACCAAATGAGCTTTTGTAAATTTAAGTGAACCACAATTAGGGTTGCAAAAACTCGATACAAGGCCATTAAAATGAGGATAGTGGAGATCTAATCATCATTTACATAATTTGATACAACACTTGCTACATAATGCAAAATTAATGTAAGACACTTGAGTAACAAGCATCATAATGTACACCTACTGAAACAAAAGGAATAGCACTACAATTGGTTGAATATGTGTTGAAGAATCAAGTAATCATATGGTACATAAGGTGAATAAATAAGGTTGTTGTTTACCATTTGGCATGTTAGACATATAGCACCAACCACCATGAGAGCTAAATCATATGAGCACTAAGGAAGTGAAACCATAATTTTAGAGGGGACAAACAAGTCAAGCACAATAAAAAAATTGAATGTTACTGAGGAGTAAGGAAGTTGTAACATTCATCGATAAGTGCTACATGTGTAAAAGACACTTGTCACCTAGGATACAAAGTGCCAACCACCAAATATTATTCAGGTTCCCTAGAATAAGCATCAACTTGAATTCCAAGTATCTTTATGGAAGAAAAGTGCCAATCATCATGTACGTAATGCCTTATACATGTAATAAATGCATGGGTCAGAGTGTCACTTGAACATAGATACAAAGAAAAGATAAGAGGATAGATTGAAGCATGAAATAATAGTGCATGTGTGCTATGATGGAGGGAAGAGAGACATAATTTTGAGAGTCAAAGCATTGGATATTGAGCATAAAATTGCATTTAATGCATCACATTGGATGAAGAGTATCTTGAGAGTGCAAGTCATATAATAAAGTAAGAAAGACAAAGCGTTGGAGTGCCATATGACAGGAGGTAAGAAATATTTAGTCTAATTTAAAATCTTTAAATATTAAGGAGATACAAGGCATAATATTGAACTCAAGGTTAATCAATTCATTATACTCAAGTTTTTTTAATAAAATGAGAAATAAGGTATATATTTACAACCTTAGGAAAATTATTGAATACCTTAGAAGTATTTTAAAGAAAGAAGTTTTTATAAAGGTTTCAAAATTACCTCATTCAAATTACGTAGAAATATTTTGCAAATAGTTTAACTTGGAGGAATAAGGATTTCCAAATTGAATTATAAATATTAAATTTTCAAATACCTTTGTTTTTTAAATTTCCAACTAGGAAGTTATAACGAGTTCAACACCAAATATAAGTTATTGAAATTTATAAACTATATTATTAAAAATTGAAAGAAGCAAAACATAGAGTTGCTAGAAATCTAGAAAATTTACTTTTGATATTAGTTTCTTGCTCAAATTAAAGAGACATAAGGAATCCAACTTAAAGGTCTTGAAAATAGATAACTTTCTCAAAATTGAAATTGAATCAAAATATCTTTATCTTTATATTCATAAATAGGGAGAAATAAGGTAATTATCTTGAAGAGTAAAAATTGAACATTAGGGAGTAAAAAGGTTTTCAGCTCAAAGGTAACCTAGAAAGCTAAGCATTGTATCCAAACCATATTTTGTTCAAAACATTTGGGAGATACAATTTATTCTATAAAACTTGAGAATTTAAAATATATTATCAAATTTGATCTTATACTAGGGAGCTAAAAGGAATACTACCTAGAAATTTGAAAAATTAAATTCTTGAAAAAATATTTGTTTGATCATTAGAAATTACAAAGTATATTACAAAAGTTGAAGAATTGAAAGGTAGAATTTGATTGTATGCTCAAATTCAACTTAAAATTTAGAAGTTGAATAGATTGGGAGACATAAGGAATACAACAATAAAATTATTTGCTTAAGATAATGGACAAGTTAGCAAGAGAAACATATCATCACAAGATAATATTGTGAAAGAATTCGAGATGAAAATCCAAGTTAGCAAGAGGAACATATCATCACAAGATATACTATGAAAGAATTCAAGACCAAAATCCATATAATATTCCATATCAAAAATGCAAAATTACTTCAAGTACAAATAACTCTATAATTTAAAATGGAAAAAATATTTGGTTTATTAATTTTTGTTCAAGTCATCACATGAAAGGAAATTTACAATGGTTTGATTACCTTAAAGTCACTAACAATCTTAGGTTGAAAAATGTATATGGAAAAACCTATATTATACATGGATATGAGTGTGTAACACCTACTATATCATTTCCAAATTTAGACACTAAAATTGTGTAAATCTGATAAGACTACGAAAGAGTGACTCTTATCGACATCATATGGCCCCATTGGGCAACCCTCAAGGGTTAATGAGGGGTAATAACAACTTTTATGAAGGTTTATCCCACTTTTGGGAAGTTTTGGGCCATGTAGCCATGGCTGCCCCACCCCAAAAAGACCACATTTCATGGCTATCCCATCGCAAAACGACCATAGTTCATGGTAATTTCACCCAGGAATGGCCACAAGAAACCCTCCTTGGGTGGAATGGCCACAAGAAACCCTCCTTGGGTGGAATGGCCATGGTATAGACCCCCCAAAATGTCAAATGCGGGAAAAATGGAAGAAAATTTCTACCACTTATCCTATCCAATGACTTATGATAGATTGGCATACTATCTAGGCCATTAGGGACTACAAATTAGAGGTCTAATTGGGAGTCCTCTTTCACCCAATGCATGACAAAGGTGTTGACAAGTGGTGGCACTTACCTTGCATGCCCCAACTTGCCCCTTTCCCCCATTTACCCTCTTGGGATATAAATTGGAGTGTTTTCACTCAATTTAAAAGATATCTATTTGCAAGTATTCACCATGAAGTGCTACTAATATTACCTCTCACATTTTACCCTCGTAATTACCCTTGGAAACTTCATCAATTGAAGGTATTTTCAAGGCATCCAAAAATACACACATCCCATCCAAAAACCATTCATTCCTATGAGCGAATTTACCAAATTTGACAACATACCTAGAAGGATTTTAGAGCATATCCCAAAATAATTGGTGGCAAAAACCACCAGATTTGGCGACCATCCCACCCTAGGACGACCCCCAATTTGTGATAGTACTAAATGATTCACCCTAGGATGGCCATAAATTGGGCAGAAATTTTGAATAAATTTTAGCATAGATCAATTTTAGAATAGTATATTAGCATCATACTTGAATTTGGTGAAGTTTGGAGTAATTTTGATTTGTCAATTAGGGTTTTTGTGATTACAGTCCTAATTGGACCACCTAGGGATGACCACATATTCTACTCACAATATCACTTCAATTTTTGCATAGATCATTACAAAAGTAGATAATATGCATCATGTTAAGTTTTGGAAGCATTTGGAGTAGTTTAGCTATGTCGATTGCACTTTTTACATTCAATATTGCATGCATTCCTTTGATATTATCATAATCCACACATGCTCTTAACCCATTTAAATTTATTGTATGTAGGTACAGGTATTCTAATGCATGAGGGAGGATCTAAGGAGTTGAATATAGATAGCTCAAAGTAGCGACAACACAAACCCGCTCTTCAATCATGAGTGCAAGAAGAACATTGAAAGCATGCCATAAGTTTGTGAAAGGATTGGATCCTTCAACATTGTAATTTGAATTGTATCAATTTGAGAGTCCTCAAGGGGATATTTTGTAACCTTCTATTTGGAAAATTAATCAATACAAAGAGAACCCCCTTTACTTTAAAACATTTGTCATTTATGGCTTACTTTATCATCTCTTTTGAATGCTTTAATAAAACATTAGATGCATTTCAATTTATTTTTTTAGGTGCACCATTTTTCCACTCTTTAGTAGCAATCACTGTGGGACCCTTGTGATAGGCCTAAATTTTACTATTTTTTAACCTTGTTTTTGCACTTTGAATATTGTAGGTTCTGGCCGTTTTGAGCTAAAATGGCCCTTGAATTCCTAATTGGAACTCTCAAGGATGGCCATAGCAACCATCCCACCTAGGTATGGACCCCAAATTTGAAGCTATACCACCTAGGGATGGCCACAAAGTAGGGGGTTTTCTACTCAAATTTCTAGAAATAGTAGCTTCCTTAACTGACAAGGTGTAGACACTAAAATCATGTAAATAAGATAATATTGTTATTAACCACTCATATCGACATGATATGGCACCATTGGGCAACCCTCAGGGGTTAGTTAGGGATCCTAAAAACTTTTGGTAAGGTTTCCCCTAGTTTGGGGAAGTTTTGAGAAATCTAACCATGATCATCCCACCCAGGGATGGCCACAAGCAACCATCATTGGGTGGGATGGCCATGAATCGGACCCTCCAAAAAGTCAAAGGATGGAAAAAATGGTAATAAATTCCTACCATTTACCCATAAAATCACTCAAAATTGATTTGGATACTATCATAGACATCAAGACCTAGAAATTGGAGGCCCCAAATGGGCATTCTCTTTCACCTTGTGTATGGCAAAGGAATGGTCAAGTGGCAACACTTGACTTACATGCTAGAACTTGTCCCTTTACCCCCTATGCCATATTTGGGCTATAAATTGAGGTTCTTGTTGGCAATTTTGGGTATGTTGCTTAGCTTCATGTTTATGAGTTGTCATTGATGTCAAAAGGAGTTTGTGTTGATGTCAAAAGGAATTTGTGCTGATGTCAAAAAGAGTTTGGTGCCAAAAGGATCTTAAAAGTTCTATGATGTTTGTTTAAGGGTTTTTATTAAAACCATGGTGACAAGGTTGATATTCTCACAATGACACTGAGAGGGGGGGTGAATCAGTGTAGCTAAAAATTCTGATCTGCAATTCTTAAAACTGAAGCAAAGAGAACTGAAAATAGATAAAGCAATAATGACAAGAGAGCACACCACAACACACAATGTAACGAGGTTCACCAATTTGGCTACTCCTCAAAAATGACTGCTTGGACTTCAATCCAAATCCAGCCTTTGTAAAACACCAATTTTACAAACACTTTACCAAGACCCACTGGAAGGAGCACCAACCCCTTATTTTTCTGCACGCAATGAGATAGGAGCACCAACCCCCGATTCCAAGCACCAACTTGGACTGCAATTCTGATTTAATATAGTGACATAAAAATGCCTTCGTTGTTCATACGACCCTGACTGGTCTGCAATTAAATAATCTCAATAAAACTCTGCACACTCTCACGGCTCTGCTTATTTTTCTCTCGGCTCTCTTCTTACCCTCTTTGCGCAGCAAATACTCACTTCCTACAGCAACTGTAATATTTACTCAGACCTGCTTTTATTTAAAAAAATGTCTCTATTTTAAGCTTTAATTTTTATGCATGCAGCCCGTAACTGTTCTTCTAAAAATCACTTCTGCCACTTGACAACTGTAACTGCTTCTTTGCATAATTTCTTTTCGTATATAAATGAGGGGCTTTTTGTCGAACACGTTGCATGCTTCAAATACCTCTCCTATGACTGTTCGTATTTATTTCTGTGCATGCATGCAATTTACGATTCTAAAAATGCGACTGTTCGATTTCTCCTTCTACGACTGTTATTAAAAAGCTGCATGAATTCTATCAGTAAATCCACCTGTAACTGTCGCATTTACTCCAGTTAACTGTTATTAAAAAGTTGCATGCCTTTTCTCTACTACTGCCCCTTTAACTGTCGTTCTGTTCCAGTTAACTGTCTGTTTAACGTGTTGTTGCGACCTGTCACGAAATCGTGACACTTCTGTCTCTTTCTGCCCTTCTCGGCTTTAACCCATGAAAAAATAGCATGTCACAAAATCGCGACATTCTCGGCCTCCTAGTTCTCCTTCTGTCTTGCCATCGCAAAAACCAGCATGTCACGAAATCGTGACATTCTCGGCCTCCTTGTTCTCCTCCTGTCTTGCTGTCACGAAAACCAGCATGTCACGAAATCATGACATTCTCGCTTCCTTACTCTCTCTCTTCCCTTCGGGTCATGAAAACCCAACATGTAGCGATATCGCTACACTTTTGTTCCTTGCACTTTACCTTTGCTTCGACCCGCGATGCTTCAACATGTAGCGATATCGCTACACTTTTGTTCCTTGCACTCTACCTTTGCTTCGGCCCGTGATACTTCAACATGTAGCGAAATCGCTACACTTTTTCCCCTTGCACTTTCTCTTTGCTTCGCCCGCGATAATACATGATAATACAACATGTAGCGAAATCGCTACACCTTTTTCCCTTTGCACTTTCTCTTTGCTTCGGCCCGCGATAATACAACATGTAGCAAAATCGCTACACCTTTTTCCCTTTGCACTTTCTCTTTGCTTCGGCCCGCGATAATACAACATGTAGCAAAATCGCTACACCTTTTTCCCTTTGCACTTTCTCTTTGCTTCGGCCTCCAAAAATGCAACATGTCACAAAATCATGACAACATTTTCTCTCTCCTCTTTCTCTTGCACTATGTCACGAAATCGCGACACTTTTTCTCCTTAGCGCTTCTTCTCGCAACTTGTCACGAAATCGTGACACTTTTTCTCCTTAGCGCTTTTTCTTGCAACTTGTCATGAAATCGTGACACTTTTTCTCCTCAAGCGCTTCTTCTCCAAACATGTCACGAAATCGTGACAGTTTTTCTACTTGCTTTCTTTTCTACCAACATGTCAAAACATCCTTCTTCCAACATGTCACTATTTTTCCTACTTGGCTTTCTTTTCTCCAACATGTCGTCGAAATCGATAGAAGTTTTCCACTTGGCTTCTTTGCCTGCAACATGTCGTGAAATCGTGACAGTTTTGCTTGCGCCTTCTCTCTCCTCGTCCATGTCACGAAATCATGACAATTTTACTTGTGCCTTCTCTCTCCTTCGATATGTCATGAAATCATGACATTTTTCTTTCTGCCTTCTAACTTCTCAACCTGTCGCGATATCGCGACAGAAAACATGTCGCGATATCGCGACAGTTTTCTTACTTGTCTTTTTCTTTGATTTTCTGAATCTGGGTCACTTCTATTTTCTTGGAATTTCACTGTACATGATCTGACTGACCTCTGAACTCCTATCCACTGCTTCAACTGCATCAACTGATCTATCTGTCTGTGTTGACAACAATGACAATACTTTTGTTGCACCTTGCTCAACAATCTCCCCCTTTGGAATTGTTGGCAACACTCATGCACTCTCCTGTAATTCTTCTCCCCCTTTGACAATAATACCAAAGGGCTGCTGTAGACTCCCCCTGAGTCTATGCACAACATTCTCAGATACACATTGTTATAGTTAGCAAAAATCATGAATATGAGCAAAACTATAAACATAGGCATAAGTACTCCCCACGAGAATGTGATCCCAATTGATAGTCAGTTCTTTGGAAATGTGACTACTCCCAACTTACTCCGAAGGTACTCAAAAACTTCCTTGGGCAATGGTTTTGTGAATATATCCTGCTACTTGCTCTGTAGTTGGAACAAAATCCAATTTGACCTCACCTTCTGCAACTTTATCCTTCAAGAAGTGATACCGGATTGCAATATGTTTGGTTCGAGAATGCATAACCGGATTCTTTGATATGTTTATAGCACTGGTGTTATCACATTTAACTGAAATTGGCTCTTTGAAGTGAATACCAAGATCTTTCAGGGTTTGTCTCATCCATAATATCTGTGTACAGCATGTTGTTGCTGCAATGTATTCTGCCTCTGTTGTGGATAGAGAGACCGATTCTTGTTTCTTGTTGTGCCATGCTACCAGCCTGTCTCCAAGATAAAATGCTCCTCCACTGGTACTCTTTCTGTCATCAATACATCCTGCCCAATCTGCATCAGAATATGCAATAAGAGTGAAGTCCTTACCTTTTGGGTACCACAACCCATACTCCATAGTACCCTTGAGGTACCTAAAAATCCTCTTTACAACTGTCACATGAGTCTCTTTGGGACTAGCCTGAAATCTTGCTACCATGCATACTGCCTGTAATATATCTGGTCTAGTGGCTGTCAAGTACAGCAGGCTTCCAATCATAGACCTGTACATGGTTTGATCTACATCTAGAGATTTGTCATCCTTGCTCAACTTGCAACCTCGTTGTCATGGGAGTGCTAACAGGTTTACTATCCTCCATTGTGAACTTTTTCAGCATTTCTTTCACATATTTAACTTGAGAGATAAAAATGCCCTTTTCACTTTGATTGACTTGCAGTCCGAGGAAATAAGAAAGTTCACCAATCATTGACATCTCAAATTCAGTCTTCATTTTATTTGCTATGTCTCTACAAGATTTATCATGACTGCTGCCAAAAATGATATCATCTACATAAACAACAAGGACAATAAGATTGCCATTTTCTGTTTTAACATACAGATTGTTGTCCACCAAACCTTTCTTGAACCCTTGTTTAATAAGATAGTTATCCAACCTTGCATACCATGCTCTGGGTGCCTGTTTCAGACCATACAACGCTTTCTTTAACCTGCAAACAAAATCGGGATTGTCACCGAGTTGAAAGCCATCTGGCTGTTCAATGTAAACCTCTTCTTCCAGATTTCCATTCAGAAATGCTGATTTTACATCCATTTGATATACTTTGAAGTTTTTATGGACTGCTAAAGCCAGAAACATTCTGATTGCTTCTAGTCTGGCAACTGGTGCAAATGTTTCCTCAAAATCAATGCCTTCAACCTGAGCATAGCCTTTACAGACCAATCTTGCCTTATTTTTGACAACCTGCCCGTCTTCATTTAATTTATTTCAAAAAATCCATTTAGTGCCAATTATGTTTTTATTTGCTGGTCGTGGTACTAATTCCCAGGTTTTGTTTTTCTCAATCTGATCTAGTTCTTCATTAATTGCCTTCATCCAACTTTCATCTGTGCTTGCTTCAGCAATATTTTTGGGTTCAATGCTGGATAATAAAGAGTAGTTTCGTATTACTGCTCTTCTTGTCTGAATACCAACTGTTGGGTCCCCAATAATCTGTTCTTTGGGATGATTTTTTTGCCAGCTGCCTATTTTGAATTTATTGTTCTCTTCTTCTTTTGAGTCGATTCTTAAATCAGCTGGGTCAATTTTTTGATTTTCTTCTTTTTCTATTTCTTCATCTCCTTCAATGACGTCTTCATAAATAGGGTAGTTTTCTTGATACGTAACTTCTCGTTCTCTACCTTCATCAACTTTAACATCAGCACTCTCAATAATTTTCTTTAGCCGCTTGTTGTAACATGTGTAGGCTTTGCTTTTTGTTGAGTATCCAAGAAAAATACCTTCGTCAGCTCTATCTTCAAATTTATCGAGATTATCTTCAGTTCGTTTGATGTAGCACTTGCTGCCGAACACTTTGAAATATCTTGTTGTAGCCTTTCTGCCGAACCACAGCTCATACGGTGTTTTGCTTTCATGTGTTCTTAGCATGCACCTATTTTGAATATAAACTACAGTATGTACTGCCTCTTTCCAGAATCTGTCAGCTATTTTGTTCTCAGCCAACATTGTCCGTGCCATTTCTTGCATAGTCCTGTTCTTCCTTTCAACAACACCATTCTGTTGAGGTGTCCTTGCTGCTGAAAACTGTCTTCTAATCCCATATTTTTGATAGTATTCTGCAAACTCCTCTTGAGATAAATTCTCCTCCTCTGTCTGATCTTAGGCATTTAATTCTTTTTCCAATCTGATTCTCAACCTATTTTTTAAAAATCTTGAACATCTCAAAGGCATCTGATTTAAGCTTTAAAAATAGTACCCATGTCATTCTGGAGTAGTCATCTATGAACAACATAAAGTATTTGTCACCATTTATGCTTTGTGTTCTCATGGGTCCACATAAATCAGTATGTATCAGCTCTAACGGTTTGCTGGTGAAATATTCCTTTGCTTTAAATGTGGATCTGGTTTGCTTCCCTTTTTGGCATGAAGCACAGATGCTATTTACTGGTTTGCCAATGTTAGGTATATCTCTTACTACTCTTTTTGAACTTATTTTTACCAGATTGTCAAAGCTAATATGCCCGAGCCTCTTGTGCCACAACCAGTTTTCATCTTCCTGTCCAATCAAGCATGATCCTTCTAAAGTTTCTGAGAGAGTGTATAGATTTCCAGAAGTCCTCGATCAAGTAGCTACCAGCTTCCCACTGTGTGCTTTTCTTACTTCATAGCCCTGCTTTTTAAAGATGACTTCATGACCTCTGTCACATATTTGACTTACGCTCAGTAAGTTGTGCTTCAAACCAACTACAAACAGAACTTCTTTGGAATTGATCTTTCCATCACTTATCTTGACTGATCCTTTTCCAACTATTTTGGCTCCATCATTATTTCCAAACTTTACCGAGCCCCCTTCATATTTCTGTAATTTTTCAAATTTTTGTTTATCTCCTGTCATGTGACTGGAGCATCCACTATCCAATATCCATGGAGCAGATTTGTTCTGTGCTTTGAAAGTTGTCTGTACAATCAATGATTCCTTTTCTTCCTTGAGTTGCTCTTTTTCTTTCCATTCTGATTTGACTGTAGTTTTGGTCACTTGTTTAGACTTTTCTTTGTCAGTGGCCTGTGCATGTTTATCTGGGAATTTTCTGTTTTGCCTTAAACTGTTTGGTTGAGTTCTTCTTCCCTGAAATTTATTTGCTGCATATGTGCTTCTACAGTTTCTTGCAATGTGACCAAAGTTATGACAGTTGTAACATTCTACTGTATAATCCATCAAGGGTGCAAAGACATTTCTACTGGTAAAATTTCTTTGTCCTATATTATAAATGCAGTCTGAAATCTTATGACCGTAAGTATTGCATTTAAAACAATAACCAGAAAAGGAAAGATTGAACCTGGGAGTTGGTCTTTGCCAATTTGTAGTAGGAGCCACAAATTTTCTTCTCCTTTGATGTATGACTTTTGTGAATCCCTCTTTGTCAACAGTCTTCTCGTGCCTGGCATTGTTGCTTTCTTTTGCAAGATTCATTTTTCTTTGGTCAACCTTGATCTTATCCTCTTTCTTTACTGGTTCTATAGTTATGGCCTTTGATCCACTTGATGATTCTCCTTCGACAAACCCCAAGCCAAACTTGATGTCTGTAGACCTCTCGACTATTTATAATCTTTTCAAGCTTTGTAGAACTTCCTTCAAGTTTGTGATAGCAACTCAATTTTTGATTCTTTTCTTCTAGCCGCATTCTTAAGACAACAATCTCTTCTTCTAGTTTGTTGCACTCATCTATTCTCATGGTTAACTGTACTTCAAGTTCTTCAAACATTTTCTTAAATTCTTTTGTCTGTACTTTCAAACTGTTTATTATTTCATTCGCATCCTCAAGCTTTCTTGAGACCTTATTATTCTTTTTCCTTTCTGACTTCAACTCTTTAAGTGCAGCAACCAACTCACCTTCCAGATAAACTTCAGCCTCATCCTTATTTTTTGTATCATCTTCCTATTTTTCTTCTGTTTTTGCTTCTTCAAATGCCATGAACAGAGCTTCACCTGTTTCTTCTTTAGAATCTTCACCTGAGCTATCTTCAGAAGAGCTGACATTCTTGGATATGAAACTTTTCTTTTTGAAATTGCTTTTCTTAAAGTTTGGTTTCTTCTTCCAGTCACTTCTTTCTTGGTGTGACCCTTCATTACTTTTGGTTTTCTCATTCATGGGACACTTAGCTGCAAAGTGACCGACCCCTCCACAATTGAAACACTTAAATGGCAACTTTCCTCTATATTTTCCTTTTCCCTTTGTAAGTTTTCGAACAAAATTGGCTTCCGTTTCATCCGATGTCTCTTCATCCTCAGATTCTTGTTCAACTTTTGTATTCTTGTGTGCTTTAAAAGCAGCTTCTCTGTCTATGGGCTTAGTTTGTCCTATTCTCATTTCGTATGCAGTCAAGGAACCATGCATCTCATCCATGCTAAAATTGTTTAGATCTTTAGCCTCTTCTATTGCAGAAACTTTAGAATTAAATCTTTTGTGAAGAGTTCTAAGTACCTTTTTCATGACAACCGCATCATCGATCTCTTCGTCGAGTCCTCTGATTGCATTAATGATTCCATTGACTCTCAGCATATAGGCCTCTATGTTTTCATCGTCATTCATTTGTAATGCTTCGAACTGAGCTCGATGAGTTTGCAGTTTGGCTTCCTTGATCTTGTTGTCTCCTTCATGGATGCTCTTCAGTTTGTCCCATATGTCTTTTGCTGATTTACAGCTCATGACCCTTATCAGTTCACTGTCTACTAGCCCACACATTATGGCATTCTTTGCTTTGGAGTTATTCTCAGACAGTTTCTTACCGGCAGTATCTGTTGGAGGAGTAGTGGGTGCTGTGTATCCACTTTCTACTGACTCCCAAATGTCGTATCCTAACGCACTCAGATATGTCTGCATCCTGAGTCTCCATAATGAGTAATTAGTTCCATTGAACAGAGGAGCTTTGTTTGATGAGAAACCTTCACTACCTGCCATTGTGTTCCTTCCAAGATCACCTTAGCTGATTAAGCTTGTTCAGGAACCTTGCTTTGATACCAATTGATATTCTCACAATGACACTGAGAGGGGGGGTGAATCAGTGTAGCTAAAAATTCTGATCTACAATTCTTAAAACTGAAGCAAAGAGAACTAGAAAATAGATAAAGCAATAATGACAAGAGAGCACACCACAACACACAATGTAACGAGGTTCACCAATTTGGCTACTCCTCAAAAATGACTGCTTGGACTTCAATCCAAATCCAACCTTTGTAAAACACCAATTTTACAAACACTTTACCAGCACCCACTGGAAGGAGCACCAACCCCTTATTTTTCTGCTGCAACAGATAGGAGCACCAACCCCTGATTCCAAGCACCAACTTGGACTGCAATTCTGATTTAATATAGTGACATAAAAATGCCTTCGCTGTTCATACGACCCTGACTGGTCTGCAATTAAATAATCTCAATAAAACTCTGCACACTCTCATGGCTCTGCTTATTTTTCTCTCGGCTCTCTTCTTACCCTCTTTGCACAGCAAATACTCACTTCCTGTAGCAGCTGTAATATTTACTCAGACCTACTTTTATTTAAAAAAATGTCTCTATTTTAAGCTTTAATTTTTATGCATGCAGCCCGTAACTGTTCTTCTAAAAATCACTTCTGCCACTTGACAACTGTAACTGCTTCTTTGCGTAATTTCTTTTCGTATATAAATGAGGGGCTTTTTGTCGAACACGTTGCATGCTTCAAATACCTCTCCTATGACTGTTCGTATTTATTTCTGTGCATGCATGCAATTTACGATTCTAAAAATGTGACTGTTCGATTTCTCCTTCTACGACTGTTATTAAAAAGCTGCATGAATTCTATCAGTAAATCCACCTGTAATTGTCGCATTTACTCCAGTTAACTATTATTAAAAAGTTGCATGCCTTTTCTCTACTACTGCCCCTTTAACTATCGTTCTGTTCCAGTTAACTGTCTGTTTAACGTGTTGTTGCGACCTGTCACAAAATCGTGACACTTCTGTCTCTTTCTGCCCTTCTCGGCTTTAACCCAAAAAAATAGCATGTCACAAAATCATGACATTCTCGGCCTCCTAGTTCTCCTTCTGTCTTGCCGTCGTGAAAACCAGCATGTCACGAAATCATGACATTCTCGGCCTCCTTGTTCTCCTCCTGTCTTGCCGTCGTGAAAACCAGCATGTCACAAAATCATGACATTCTCGCTTCCTTACTCTCTCTCTTCCCTTCGGGTCATGAAAACCCAACATGTAGCGATATCGCTACACTTTTGTTCCTTGCACTTTACCTTTGCTTCGACCCGATGCTTCAACATGTAGCTACTTTTTATCTACCTTGCGATGCTTCAACATGTAGCGATATCGCTACACTTTTGTTCCTTGCACTCTACCTTTGCTTCGGCCCGCGATACTTCAACATGTAGCAAAATCGCTACACTTTTTCCCCTTGCACTTTCTCTTTGCTTCGGCCCGCGATAATACAACATGTAGCGAAATCGCTACACTGTTTCCCTTTGCACTTTCTCTTTGCTTCGGCCCACGATAATACAACATGTACAGCGAAATCGCTACACCTTTTTCCCTTTGCACTTTCTCTTTGCTTCGGCCCACGATAATACAACATGTAGCGAAATCGCTACACTGTTTCCCTTTGCACTTTCTCTTTGCTTCGGCCCGCGATAATACAACATGTAGCGAAATCGCTACACCTTTTTCCCTTTGCACTTTCTCTTTGCTTTGGCCTCCGAAAATGCAACATGTCACGAAATCGTGACAACATTTTCTCTCTCCTCTTTCTCTTGCACTATGTCACGAAATCGTGACACTTTTTCTCCTTAGCGCTTCTTCTCGCAACTTGTCACGAAATCGTGACACTTTTTCTCCTTAGCGCTTTTTCTTGCAACTTGTCGCAAAATCGTGACACTTTTTCTCCTTAGCGCTTCTTCTCCAAACATGTCGCGAAATCATGACAGTTTTTCTACTTGCTTTCTTTTCTACCAACATGTCGCGACTTCGTTTCCTTTCAACATGTCACGAAATCACGACAATTTTTCCACTTGGCTTCTTTGCCTGCAACATGTCGCGAAATCGTGATAGTTTTGCTTGCGCCTTCTCTCTCCTCGTCCATGTCATGAAATCATGACAATTTTACTTGTGCCTTCTCTCTCCTCCGATATGTCATGAAATCATGACGTTTTTCTTTCTGCCTTCTAACTTCTCAACCTGTCGCGATATCGCGACAGAAAACATGTCGCGATATCGCGACAATTTTCTTACTTGTCTTTTTCTTTGATTTTTTGAATCTGGGTCACTTCTGTTTTCCTGGAATTTCACTGTACATGATCTGACTGACCTCTGAACTCCTGTCCACTGCTTCAACTGCATCAACTGATCTATCTGTCTGTGTTGACAACAATGACAATACTTTTGCTGCACCTTGCTCAATAAAGGTTAAAGGTTTTTCTTAAAACCATAAGGACTCATTAAGGGTTTTTATTAAAACCATATTGGCTTAATGAAAAGGTTTTTCTCCTTGAAAAACCTTAAAAGTCCATTTTGATTATTAATAAATAAATTAACTCAAACCTTTGAAAATGTTTTAAGTTAAGTTTATTGTTAATAAAATAATAATTATTAATTTAATAATTATTATTGAAAGGGTTTCTAAACCTTTAGCGGTGCTCATGTAAAAGGCTTACCTCACCAACATTTTTTGTTTGGAAGGAGCGCCAATGTCAACTTGCATGGGATGCAAAAGACTATTAAAGGGCATTAATTCCTAAGGTTCAATGCACCTCCGATTTACGTGATTACCTTTGATTTCGTATTTCTCTATGACCTTCGATTTTGGATTGCTCTATGATTTTCAAGTTTCATATTGCTCTGTGTTTAAGTTTTGATTTCGTATGCCTATGAGGAAGACAAATATGTTTGTCTTTAATTTCTACGAGCAAAGGGAAGGTAAAATTACGAGTGGCACTTGAGAGTTTCATGGAGCAAAGGCGCTCATTAGGCAGAGGTGTCGAGATCGATTCATGTTGGGCGTGTTTTGTTTTTGGTCATGGATTATTGTGCATGTGGTACAACAGCTACCTTGGACCATGAGTTTGTTGGATGAAGCACTTTTGTGCTTATGTTGGTGTCTTCACACTTCTCCTAAGGTTGGAGAATTGATTTTTGGCCAAGGTAGATCTTTTGTTGATAATGTGGAATATTTGATTTGACTTGGCAAATTATTTTTGGTAAATGGATGGAGGCATAAGGTTAAATAGAAATATTTCTTTGACATTGTTATTATTGATGCTTAATGTTTATATGGTAAATGCATTTAGAAGTAAATGTATTTTAGGAGTTATAAGGGTTTAAGGAATAATTGTGCTTATTGTCATATTCGGGTTAGAAATCCTTTGGAGTTATTGAGTGGATATTCTCTGGTAATTATTTTTGAGGTCGAAGTTATTTTGTGATATATTAAGTAGGAGGTATAAGGTGTAAAGGAATATTGTTGATATGTATATTTGTGAGTTTTGATTATTGATGATTTGGAGTGATAAGGTGTTATTAGGACTCTTATAATTGTGCATTATTCCATTGTTGCTAACTCTAACTTGTGGCAAATTGAGAGTTAGTGTTGTGACATATTTTGAGTTCTCCTTCTTCATCAAAGTAAAGGTATGGGCACATTCTTCCATGGTTATTATTGATTGATGGTTTTCTGAAAATAATTTTGGAGTGAAAAGGATTAAATTAAGTTTCCTTATTTGGAGTGGATCTTATTTTTTGAAAGTGGAAGTATTTTTTTTAAGTGAAAAACCCTTGGGGCCGCCTTGGTCTAAGAGACCACGAACAGGGGGTTCTACACCATCAAAGTCACCCGGGGTTCGCACCCAGCCCTACCCACACCAACATTATCAATTGGATTTTGGGTACCCAATTCATCTTTTTGGTAGGGTGGAGATTCGAACCTAGGACCTCCCTTGGATGATTGCCCTCTCCTCTCCAACTCACCCACAATACCTAGGTCTGAAAGTGGAAGTATTGATTATGCATTATGATATCATGGTGAGTTTATGAGTTATTGTATAATTCTGGTTTATGAGAGTGGAAGCATTTGAAGTTTGCTTTAGGGTTTTTTATTGAGAAGCTTATGCCATTGCTATAAGTTGTTGAAACCCTAATTGAGTTGTTTGGTTGTTGAGAATTTGGTTTTGATATTTCTTCCATTGAGATTGAGTTGATAAAGTTATGCTTGACTTGATACATGAGTTGGGCTTGCTCCTTTAAGATTTGATTTTATCAAGTTATACTTTTATTTATAAATGTGGTTGTGTAGTTAAGTTGAGCATTACCATTTGAGAGAAGTTGGAAATATCTTGAACCCTTTTTTGATGCTTAGAGAGAGATTTCTTTGAGTTATTAAAAACTAACTTGGCTAGGATTTTATAGCAAGTTATGGTTTTATGTTGGATAAGTTGATTCCTTGATATTGCATTATTGACAATTGTTGGGTTGTGGTTCAAGATCTTGTGAAAGTATACTACTTCTATCTTTATTCTGATTTGAGAAAGAGTTTGTTTTTTATTTGAAGGATAGAACATATTGAGTCTCTAACAATTCTCTTTATGCTCCTATGATATTTATTTGAGTTGAGATTAAATTTGAAGGATAGAACATATTGAGACTATAAAAATTCTCTTTATGCTTCTATGAGATTTATTTGATTTGAGATTGAGAGTTTAAGGATAGAACATATTGAGTCTCTAAAAATTATTTTTATGCTTCTATGAGATTGATTTGAGTTGATATTGAAAGTTGAAGGATAGAACATATTGAGTCTCTAACAATTCTCTTTATGCTTCTATGAGATTGATTTGATATGATTGGATGAAACACATTGGGTCTCTAAAAATTCTCTTTGTGTGTTCACATTGGGCAAGTTTCTTGGTAAACTTTCTTGAGCTGATTTTGGCAAGTTCTTGGTGAGCTTGCTAGGACATATTTGGATAGGTTCTTGTGGAGAACTTGTGGATTGCTTTGGAAAGGTTCTTGTGGAGAAATTGTGGACTGATTTGGATAGGTTCTTGTGGAGGAATTGTGGACTGATTTGGATAGGTTCTTGTTGAATAACTTGTGGAAATATTTGATGAAGTATTTATGGAGACTTATGAGAAGTTGTGATTGATTTGTTCAAGATTTTGGCTTAATCTTGGGACAGATATGACAGATATTTGAGAGCATATTTGTGATGGACCAGAGGACTGAGTTTGGTGCAAATTTATGACAGAGTTTGAGAGGACTTATGCTGGATTGACTAACTATGTTTAGTATAGGTTTTGATGAGTAGTTGTGGAGGTGATCAGTGAGGACATAAGTCTCTAGAGCCAAAGCAAGGAGGACAGGATGTCTTTTGTGGAAAGGAGTTCCACCTACTAGTAGTAGAAGAGGCAGTGATCTTCTGAAGTATCATTTTTAGAGATTTTGGGGATAGGACATCTCCTTTGGGTAGGAGGTTCATAAATACTTATTTGGGGGATAGGATATCTCCTTTGGGAAGGAGGCTCATAAATATTTTATTAGGGGAAGGATTCTCCGTTGGATAGGAAGTCCATAAATATTGTAATTGGGAAGGATTCCCAAAGGATTTGATTGAGAAAATTTAGTGAAAGATTTTCTCTGTGGAGTAGCCCACCTTGGGTGAACCACATTATATTGGTGTCTCAATTGTGTGATGACTTGTACACTGGTTTGATTACTGCTTTGATTTTTCTATTGGTTCATTGCATTGCTTTCTGAAGTAAAAGGAAAAAATTAAAAAGTGGTCTTATATTGTTCACCCCCCCTCTTAGTATAAGCTTGTGTTCTTCAATTGGTATTAGAGCAAGTTCATTCAGAAGAGTTTCACAGCTTGAAGTAAAAGCTTGAAAAGAACACAATGGATTTTACAAGTGGTAATTCAACACCTATTCTTGATGGGACAAATTTTTGTCTATGAAGCATAAAGATGAAGGTTCATCTAATGGCTCTTAGAAATGAAGTTTGAGAAGCAGTCGAGTTTGGGTACACTATTCCAAAACTCCCTCCTACTACTCAAGATGAGAAATTTCTACATCACAACAATTCAAGGGCAATGAATGCAATTCTGAAATATCTGCAAAAGGCAGATCTTACAAAGGTGATTCATTGTAATACAACAAAGGAAATTTAGGATCAATTTCAAGTGGTTCATATAGGTGATGCAAATGTTAGAAAAGCAAATTTGAGATATTACAAAGGTATGTTTGAACAAATCAAGATGAATTATGAAGAAAATATTAGTGACTATATGATTCATATGGATGATATTGTTAATTCCATGAAGGAACTAGGTCTTGAGCTTGCTAAAAATGATGTTTGTGATAAAATTTTGAGGTCTCTTCAAAATATATTTAGTGAAAATATTTCAGCTATTGAGGAAGCCAAGGATTTGGATAAATTGAAAAAGGATGAGCTTCATAGTATACTTGTAGCTTTTGAGTTAAGAACTAAAGTGGTACCTAATCCTAAGAAGGAGGCAGCTTTCAAAGCTACCAATAATTCCAAGGGTAAACAACAAGAAGACAATGATGAGTCTTCTAGTTATGAAGAAACAAACTACAGTAGGAAAGGCAAGTTCTCAAGAAAGCACAAAGGTATGAAATATTTTAAATATTTCAATTGTGGAAATTTTGGTCACTATGCTACTGACTATTCGGAACCCAAGGATGGTTGTGATGAATAAAAATAGGATTATAAGCATAGGGAATCTGAGAAGCATAGGTATCAAAGGAAGAATAGAAATGAGCAAAATAGTCAAGGGAAGAGGTAATTCCAAAAACACAAGAAAAGTTTCTACACAGACAAAGCAACAAAGACAAGAACTCAAAGAAGAGTTGGCAGCTAGGTATCTTGAGTGTAAAGAGTTAAAACATGAAGTAGCTTCCTTGAAAATGGAAACTAAAGAGTACAAGGATAAGATTTATAGGTTTGAAGAAAGTTCCAAGAAGGTAAAATCAATCATCAAGGATAAAAGAAGGACAAGAGATAAAATAGGTCTTGGTTTTGGAAAGAAACAAAAGGAATAGGTTGAGGAATCTATTATGAACTCCTAAGAAGAAGATGGTTCAGATGAAGAGAGTACTTCAGAGAGTAAGTTTTCAGATGGTATTTCAGATAGCACAAAATCATAAAATAAGAATCAACATAAGGGGAGAAATATTAAAGGACCTATGAGGTCAAGGCAAGGAAATTTCAATGGAAGATGTTTTGCATGTCACAGGTTTGGACACATGGCTTTATAGTGCAAGGCTCAAGAAAGACAGGTTAATGGAAATTATAGAAATGGTATTTTCTTTCAAGGGTATTGCTACTCTTGTAATTAGTTTGGGCACAAGGTAGTTAATTGTAGGGTTAACAACAGGAACAAGTTTGGTCCAACAAAGAGGATTCAAAAAATAGGTACATCTCAAAGGAATAACATTATCAAATGTTATAAGTGCAATAATGAAGGACATACAACCATATGGTGTAGAGCAGAAGTTCCAAGGTACAAGTTTAGGGCTATGAATAGGAATAGGAATAATGACAAGAATAGGAATAATGATAGGAATAGGAATAATGGCTTGGACAAAAATTGGAATGAGAACATGAACAGGAATAGGGTTTTGAAAATGAACAAGAACAAGGATATGAACAATAATAGGAACAGGAACATGGACAAGGATATCAGGAAAAATTATGGAAAGGCAGCTATGGACACTAATTATGATCAGTGCCTAATGGGATTTTTACTCCCACCCTAGAATTAATCACCTCAACAAGAGGTGGGGGAGGGGCTAAGCTAAGAGGCTCATTCTTAGCCCTGAGCCCCATAGGTGACCCTTTGACATTGATGACAAACAGGGAGATATTTGAGTAAGGAAGAGAGCCTTGATTCAGGGGGATCAAATCTTCAAATGATGGTTTTCAGTTGGTTTCAATTTTGACAGTTGGTAGTGGTTTTAGTATTGGTTTGCCATCAATGACAAAGGGGAAGATTGTTGGCAATTTTGGGTATGTTGCCTAGCTTCATATTTCTGAGTTGCCATTGATGTCAAAAGGATTTTGTGTTGATATCGAAAGGAATTTGTGCTAATGTCAAAAAAAGTTTGGTGCCAAAAATATCTTGAAAATTCCATGATGTTTGTTTAAGGATTTTTATTAAAAACATGGTGACAAGGTTAAAGGTTTTTCTTAAAACCATCTGGACTCATTAAGGGTTTTTATTAAAACCATATTGGCTTAATGAAAAGGTTTTGCTCCTTGAAAAAACCTTAAAAGTCCATTTTTATTATTAATAAATAAATTAACTCAAACCTTTGAAAAGGTTTTAAGTTAATTTTATTATTAATAAAATAATAATTATTAATTTAATAATTATTATTGAAAGGGTTTCTACACCCTTAGTGGTGCTCATGTAAAAGACTTACCTCACCGATGTCATTTGTATGGAAGGAGTGTCAACGTCAACTTGCATGGGATGCAAAAGACTATTAAAGGACATTAATTACTAAGGTTCAATGCACCTCCAATTTGTGTGATTACCTTTGATTTTGTATTGCTTATCATATTGCTTTGTGATTTTTGAGTTTTGTATTGCTCTATGTTTATGTTTTAATTTCATACATCTGTGAGGAAGATAAATATGTTTATCTTTAATTTCTATGATCAAAGGGAAGGTAAAATGACGAGTGGCACTTGAGAGTTTTGTTGGGCACTTGTGCTCCAATGGCGGAGGCAATGGAGCAAAGGCGCTCACTAGGCAGAGGTGTCGAGATCAATTCACATCAAGCATGTTTCATTTTTGTTCATGGATTATTTTGCATGTGGTATAGTAGTTGCCTTGGGCCATGAGTTTGGAGGAGGAAGCGCTTTGGTGCTTATGTTGGTGTCTCCAAAATTCTCCTAAGGTTGGATAATTGATTTTTGGCCAAGGTAGATCTTTTGTTGATAATGTGGAATATTTGATTTGACTTGGCAAATTATTGTTGGTAATTGGATGGAGGTATAAGGTTAAATAGAAATATTGTTTTGACATTGTTATTATTTATGCTTAATGTTTATATGCTAAATGCATTTATACGTAAATGTATTTTACGAGTTATAAGGGTTTAAGGAATAATTGTGCTTAATGTTATATTGGGGTTAGAAAGCCTTTGGAGTTATTGAGTGGATATTCTCTTGTAATTATTTTTTGAGGTTGAAGTTATTTTGTGATATATTAAGTAGTATTTATAAGGTGTAAAGAAATATTGTTGATATGTATATTTGTGAGTTTTGATTATTGATGAGTTGGAGTGACAAGGTGTTATTAGGATTTTTATCATTGTGCATTATTCCATTGTTGCTAACTCTAATTTGTGGTAAATTGAGAGTTAGTGTTGTGACAGATTTTGAGTTCTCCTTCTTCATCAAAGTAAAGGTATGGGCACATTCTTCCATGGTTATTATTTATTGATGATTTTTTGAAAATAATTTTGGAGTGAAAAGAATTAAATTAAGTTTCCTTATTTGGTGTGGATCTTATTTTCTGAAAGTGGAAGTATTGATTATGCATTATGAGATCATGATGATTTTATGAGTTATTGCATAATTCTAGTTTATGAGAGTGGAAGCATTTGAAGTTTTCTTTAGGGTTTTTGAGTGAGAAGCTTATGCCATTGCTATAAGTTGTTGAAACCCTAATTGAGTTTTTTGGTTGTTGAGAGTTTGGTTTTGAGATTGCTTCCATTGAGATTGATTTGATCAAGTTATGCTTTACTTGATACATGAGTTGGGCTTGCTCCTTTGAGATTTGATTTTATCAAGTTGTATTTTTCTTGATAAAATTGGTTGTGTGGTTAAGTTGATCATTCCCATTTGAGAGAATTTGGAAATATCTTGAACCCCTTTTTGATGCTTAGAGAGAGATTGCTTTGAGTTCTTGAAAACTAACTTGGCTAGGGATTGATAGCAAGTTATGGTTCTATGTTGGAGGATTTGATTCCTTGATATTGCATTATTGACAATTGTTGGGTTGTGGTTCAAGATCTTGTGAAAGTATACTACTTCTATATTTATTCTTATTTGAGAAAGAGTTTGTTTTTGAGTTGAAGGATAGAACATATTGAGTCTCTAAAAATTCTCTTTATGCTCCTATGAGATTTATTTGAGTTGATATTGAAATTTGAAGGATAGATCATATTGAGTCTCTAAAAATTATCTCTATGCTTCTATGAGATTGATTTGAGTTGATATTGAGAGTTGAAGGATAGAAAATATTGAGTCTCTAACAATTCTCTTTATGCTTCTATGAGATTGATTTGAGTTGAGATTGAAAGTTGAAGGATAAAATATATTGAGTCTCTAACAATTCTCTTTATGCTTCTATGAGATTTATTTGATATGATTGGATGAAATACATTGAGTCTCTAATAATTCTCTTTGTGTGTTCATATTGGGCAAGTTTCTTGGTAAAATTTCTTGAGCTAATTTGGGCAAGTTCTTGGTTAGCTTGCTAGGACATATTTGGACAAGTTCTTGTGGAGAACTTTTGGACTAATTTGGACAGGTTATTGTGGATAACTTGTGGTCTAATTTGAATAGGTTATTGTGGAGAACTTGTGGACTGCTTTGGATAGGTTCTTGTTGAAGAACTTGTGGATAAATTTGATGAAGTCCTGGTGGAGACTTCTGAACAATTGTGATTGATTTTTGCAAGCCTTTGGCTTAAGCTTGGGACATATTTGACAGATATTTGAGAGCAGATTTGTGCTAGACCAGAGGACTGAGTTTGGTGCAGATTTGTGATAGAGTTTGAGAGGACTTGTGCTGGACCGACTAACTGTGTTTAGTACAGGTTTTTATGAGCAACTATGGAGGTGATCAATGAGGACAGAAGTCTCTAGATCCAGAGTAAGGAGGATAGAATGTCTTCTATGGAAAGGAGTTCCACCTGCTAGTAGTAGAAGAGGCAGTGATCTTTTGAAGTATCATTTCTAGAGCTTTGGGTAATAGGACATATCCTTTGGGTAGGAGGCTCATAAATACTTCTTTTGGGGATAGGACATCTCCTTTGGGTAGGAGGCTCAAATATTTTATTAGGGGAAGGATTCTCCTTTGGATAGGAAATCCATAAACATTGTAATTGGGAAGGATTCCCAAAGGATTTGATTGAGAAAGTTTAGTGAAATATTTTCTCTGTGGAGTAGCCCACCTTGGGTGAACCACGTTATATTGGTGTCTCAATTGTGTTATGACTTTTACACTAGTTTGATTACTGCTTTGATTTTGTTATTGGTTCATTGCATTGCTTTTTGAAGTAAAAGGAAAAAGTTAAAAAATGCTCTTATACTGTTCACCCCGCCCCCCTCTCAATATAATCTTGTGTTCTTAAGTTCTATCACCCAATTTCAAAGGAGATAAATTCAAGCATTGCTCATGAAGTGCTGCTCACATTTGTCCTCACATTTGCCCTCACATTTCCCCAAGTATTTTCCTTGAAATCCTCTTCATTCAAAGGTGCTTTCAGGGGCATCCCAAAATATGCCAAATCCATTCCAAAACCTATAAAATTGGAGAGTAATTTGACCACATTTTTTGACAAGACATTTAGGAGGGTTCTAAACTAGATCCCTTTGAAATTGGTGGCAAAAACCACCTAGTTTTGTAACCATCCCACCCGGGGATGGATAATAGTCCTAGTTGCACCTACTAGGGATGGTCATGAAATGGCTAACAATTTTTATGCAATTCCACCATAGATCATTTCTAAATCATTAGAATAGCCTTGCATTCAATTTTGGTTAAGTTTTGAGTAGTTTTGATGGGTCAATTTAGGTTTTTGTGATTGCAGGCTTAGTTGTTCCTGCCAGGAATGACCATACTTTTTGATCACAATTTCACTTTAATTTATGCTCAGATATTTCCAAAATCATCTTAATAACATCATACTAAATTTTCAAGTCATTTGGAGTTGTTTTGATTTGTCACAAATTAGTTTTATATTCATTATTGCATGCTTTTCAAGGTTTTCTATATAAAATGCATATGCTATTAATAATTTTCAATATCTTGTGTGTAGGTGTAGGTATTATAGGCATGAGGTAGGAGATAAGAGGTAGATTAAAAGAATCCCAATATTAGCTCTCAATTGTGGGTTGCGAGAAGAACATTGAAACACGCCATTAAGCTCTTGAAGGGATTTGATCCCTTGTAAATTGTAATTCGAAATGTATCAAAATAAGAAGCCCTCAAAGGGGATGTATTGTAACCTTATTGGATTGATGGATTTATAAATACAAGGAGAAACACCCCTTTTTATTTACTTCAAATAATCCATATTTTGAAATAGTTTACATAGTTTACATCTTTTGCACCTTTTCCCTTTGAATGCTTGCTTAGAACTATAACTACATTTCAATACAATCATTTAAGGCATGTGTTGTTTTTATGCTTCTTTAGTGGTGATCATGGTGGGACCGTGTGTCCCTTGTCCCATTTTATTTTATCACTTTTGACCTCCTTTTTGTGTTTTGTATGTTGCAGGTTCTGGCTATTTTGAGCAGAAATGACCCCTAAATCCCTGGTTGGAACTGCCAGGGACGACCACTGTAAACATCCCTGCCAAGGATGGCCCCAAAATTTGTAGCCATCCCACCTAGGGATGGCCACAAAACTAGGGGGTTTTAACAGAAATTTCAAGAAACAGCAAGTTCCAGAACAGAAAAGGTAACCTTCCAAACCTTCAATTTGCATCTAGGTTGTTTCAAAAAGCTTGAATTTCAAATTTTCTTGTCTTTTGTGTGCATGTGAAGGTTAGATTTCATATTTCTAAGTTTTGCATTAACAAAATCGAAGAAAAATAGGAAAAATAATAGCCTTTCAAAATGCATTTTTCTGGTTTTCCTACGTGTGACCTACCTAAGGGTTAGGTTTTCATATAGTTTACAAATTTTGTAGTTTCCTTTTATATATATGCTTATGATTCTGAAATTAAAATGCAATTTCATGCATTTAGTGAATCATCATTGAATGCTATCTTGTTTTATTTCAATCATTTTAAAAGGAACCACACACACCATGCTTTTCTTTAACGTTAGTGAGTTGGAATTCATCCCCAACCACTGATAGAGTTCAACGATGGTGGGTTTCATCTCCATCCATTGGCTCAAATCCCATGTACCCCATTTTTGGCCAAATTCAGCTCCAAGATCTGATGTAGCTTGGAAAATTTGCATGTATTCCTCTTCGAAGGGTATAACACTGACCAAGTGAGTATGGGTGAGGATTGGTAGGACCTATGCTCCCTGATCGGGTATGGATTTCATCTCCATACTTTGGTTGGTTCACGTGACCAAACTTTCATTACTGGTTGTCGAGCTATGAGTATATAGGTGAAAACCTTTAAACAATTGAGAATTACATCAACATTCAAAACACATGAAAGAGATTATTTACAAAAGCAACAAATTTTGAAACACATCAAACAGTTTAGGAACACATAAATTTTAAAAGAGATAATCATTTGTATTCTTGTGTGTTTCTATTGATTGTGTGTTTAAATCTATAAAAATTGTAAAGGAGATAATCACATAGAGGTTTAGAGTAAGTAGCTATGGTATATACCCATAGCCAAGCCCATTTAAGGGTGGACATTATGGGGAGTAGGCAAGAGGACATAGAACATCTTCATTTTGACCCCAAGGACATGGTTATTCCTCCTTGGTGGTCAACTACTCTCCCTAGTCATCGAGCAATAGATGAGTGGATGGTTAGTCCTAGAGTGTCAAAAAGGGGACCTAGCCTACAAGGGACTCCTACATGGGGTACCCCCATAGGTCATAGTCCCAATTTGGGAAATCATATCCCTAATATGAATACTACAAATGCCTTCTTTCAAGAAGAGCAACCATGCAATGAGGTACCTCCAAATAGAGAAATACCATGCATTCACATGCCTGCTCGATCTACTCCATGCACTGGTGCATAGGATAAAGACTTCTCACCTAGGGTAGGGTTAAATGATCATCTTATGCTTTCAAACCACCCTTCCCCAAGGTACCAAAACCGTGATGAGTATGATACTCATTGCCATGGGTGAGCCAATTCTACCCTACCTTTCCTCATTTATGAGGGAAGACCTAAGGAGGATTCGGATTATCCTCACTCATATCATTCCATGCAAGCACGATGTGCCTCTACACCAATAGAATATTAGGAATATATATTTAGGAGAGAACCACAAGTAAATGCAACTTCTCTCAATCAAGGGAAACTCATAGTAGATCTCATAGATCCTCCTAAATAGGATAGATATCAAGGCAATAGTGCTAGGGCACATAGGCCTAATACTGTTGATCAAATTAATCATCTAGTCAAAAAGTATGTTGATCATAAAGCCAAGTTTAATCAACTTTAGTTTGATAAACAATGCTTGGATCTCTTAGAGCATCAACAATAGTTAGAAAGACAAAGACTTGAACAATAGATTCAAGAAAAATTGCGTAATGGGGTTCCTACTCCAAGCACGCATAGACAGGAGGCTCGCTAGAGGCAACCTACTTTCCAATAGAATAGGTCTCCTAGACCTAATCAAATGTTGCCTCCTAGACCTCCTAGGCCTGAATAGAACTTACATAATAGGCCTAATATAGATCACCTTCAATAGGCTTTCATTCCTCCTTGTAGGCCCATTCCTGAAACACCTTATGGGGCTTATGATGATTTGGAACAAAATGAGGATTACTTAGAAGCACCTTTTGGAGGTGTGGGTGATGAAAATAAACCACCTCAACATATGCTTAATATTCCTCATCCCCCTCTATGGATCCAAAACAAATAAGATGATATTAAATCCTCTGATGCATATCAAGATTTTCTTGAATGCCTAGAAATTGTAGAGGGTAAGACAACTAGGAATGGGCTTCAAAAACCCACCTTGCGCTAGTTTCATAATCAACCATTGCACCCATCTATCCCTTCCCCAACATATCCTAAGCATTTTAAAATGCCCAAATTGGACAAGTTTAAAGGGGAAGAATATGCTCAAGAGCATGTTACAAGATTCATGAATCAGTGCTTTAGCATACAGGAGAATGATGCATTACTCCTAAGGACATTTTTAATTACCCTCTTTGGCCCTGCCATTGAGTGGTTTAACCAACTTCCAAGACATAGCATCTATACATTTGAATAGTTTGCAAATGCATTCTTGGAATGTTTTACCTTCAATACTAAGAGGAAGGTGATCCTAACCGACCTTACGGGGTTGAAACAATATGATGATGAGTCTATCACTGACTATGGAAATAGGTGGTGAACACTCTTAGCTAAGCTACCTTATATATTGCCAATGATCGAGTTGAATTAGATGTTCTCAAAGAGTTGTTTGAAACCAATATCATTATTATTACAACTCTAGCAATATCCCACTCTTGAGGATGCTCTAGCGTAAGCTAGAACCATAGAAGAGATCAAAATCCAAGAGGGGGAGATAGCTAAACCTCATAAGAAGGAGTGGACAAAGAATACAAAGAGTAGTTTGGTACCATCAAAGTCAACAATGGTCAATCAAGTGGCCATTACTATCCTAAGGCCTACACAAATGATGCCTCCTCAAAAGGTAAACTATCAGGCCCAACCTCCTCCTACAAGTTATAATAATAATACTCAAGTGAATCAGGGTCAAAATCAGCAATGTCACCCTAAGCGATAGTTTACACCCTTTGTTGAGTCAATGGACTCCCTATTCGATAATTTATGGGCTACCAATCTGGTTAATTTACCAGAGATCAAGCCCATAGACCCAAATATAGGTAAACCAAAGCCTATGGGATATCGAGAAGACCAATTTTGTTGATTTCATTGATAGAATGGCCATGAATTGCCTACATGCTATGGTTTCAAAAACATGGTGCAAGACATGATAGAGAGGAACGAGCTCCAAGTAGATAATCCTCTCACCTCAAATAATCAATAGATGGGGGTTTTCAAAGACCCCTTACCTACTCATGAGGTACAGGCAGCTCCTACAAAACCAATGAGTGAGGTCAAGATAGCACCTCCTTTGCAGGGGTATATTAGGATGATAAGTATTATGACTAGGAATAGATGCTACCCAAGTCAAGTTGCACCACCTGCAGCTTCAAGTGATGTTCCATCTACATCACAACCTTCCCCACCTCTAGTACAGAGCCTTCCACCTAGGCCAATAGTAACAATAAAGAGTAAGCTTGCGCAAATCTTAAGGACCACATCGGCTAGATTGTCCATTTACGAGCTCATTCAACAATCTCCACCTCACAGAGATGCTCTAATGGACATTCTCAAGTCAATAGAGTTGCAGCCCCAGGAGTCTAACTCCTTCATATATTTTGTAGGGCATGTGCAACAATGTAAAGAACCAGTGATCACATTCCATGAGCATGAACTCAAACCCATAGCAAGTGATGTGGTAGACCCTCCTTTGCACATCATTGCATGTGTGAATGACATACCATATAAGAGAGTTCTAATAGACACTGGTTCATCTAGCAACATAATAACCACTAGTGCTCTTAAATACTAAGGGCTTCTAACATCTCATGTTGTAGCATCCACTTACACCCTTCAAGCATTCAATGATATGATTTGCTCCATAGTCGGTACTATAGTCCTACCTATCTAGGTAGGACACAAAATTATATTGACACTATGTCATATTTTGGAGGGTGCCATGGCCTATAACATATTTCTAGGTAGACCTTGGATATGGGACATGAAGTGTGTCCCATCCATTTCTCATAAATGTCTCAAATATACCTATGAAGGGTAGGTGCACATAGTCTCTATAGATCTAGAGCCCTTTAAGTATTGTAACATGGTGCAACAATTTCTTGAGTCGACGTTACAATTGACTCATGTGGACTTCCAACTGAACACATCCATTCAGAGTCCACTTCCCCCTCCATTGCCTTCCATTACACCAATACCATATTCATCCATACCATCCTCATCATTGGCAACTTCAGAAGAGCCTTCATCATCATCAGATCCTCCATAGAGGAACATGTCGAAGAGGCCAATCGATGAGATCCCTCCTATCATTTCCATCATATCTATGGAAGAGATTCCTTGTCTACAAGATGAGGAACCATATCAAGAGGTTCAAATTGAGTCATCTCAAGCCTCACTTCCATCCCCTACACCTTCACCATCCCAAGTTACCATCCAGATGTCTAGTACAGGGATAGGAGAGTACTTAGTGAGAAACATCACAATAGTTCCATCCATAGAGATAGTGCAAGATATAGGAAGACCTCATCTCCCCATAGGTAGCCATTGTGTATATGGGGGTATCGAGTATGGAACATTGCCAGTTCCTCAACAAGAAGAAGATGATGAACCTTTCTTCGAAGATATAAACTACATGTCAAATCCTAACTATGCCATGCGATATCTTCATCACTATCACTGGCACGGTTATGGGCTAGGGCTTTATGAGCAAGGTACTCATGTTCCATGTCAGCCCCAATATCAACTACCATATGATAAATCTAGGTTGGGACACAATAAGCCAGTACCTTTAGATGTCCTCATAGAAAGTCTAGAATATCTAGGTCTGAATTACAAGGATGAGTTAGCATATGATCCCTATGCCAATCCACATCATGTCCATTCATTGGGAGATTATTTTCCCATAAATATGGTAGATCAAGGGTTATCTAATGATGTCTCTCAACCTCATGAAGTGGGAGAGAGTTCACATACCTTTCAATATGATAGTGAGGAAGAGGATCAAGGTCCTCCTCACGAATGGACATCGGATGATGAGGAGGACTATGGCATAGTGCCCATAAACTATCCTAGTTCAGATGAGGAATATGAGTGAGTTATCCCTTTGGACAATGAAGAAGAGTTCTATCTTCACATGTTCCTAATATAACATCCCATTTGGTGATATATTTTACCACTTGAAGAGCAAGATCATTACCTTCCCCATCGACCACCACCATTCATTCCATTTCCACCAGAACCACCCCCATGAGCTAAGAGACAACATTAGATCTCTAGACCCATTCACCCATGGAAGGGAGATCATGTATCCATCAACATGATTTCCATAGATCTAAGTGCACCATTGAGAGATCCAAATAACCCATCAAAGCCATTGCACCTCGACATTGAGGTAATTGAATTTGATCAGGGAGATTCTCCCCCATATCCATCAGAGTTTTGGCCTTGTGAGGAAATGTTACAACCATTTCATTTTTCTCCAGGGACTACTCAAAATATTTATCAAGCTGAGGTTGAGCAAGATATGCCAATTGAAGATGTAAACCTAGCTGATGACATTCACTTAATCCCTATTCCACATCAATTGGAATATGGATCACATATGTCAATTGAACCAATAGTTGATAGGGATATCGGTACAGATCTCGATAATCCCCATAACATCAAATTAGGGGAAGGTCTATCCCCTGATGAACAAGCTGATTATATAAAGTTGTTAATAGAAAAGATAGAATCTTTTGCTTGGTCTTATAAAGATATGCTAGGACTAGATCCTAATTTGGTCACGCATAATCTTACATTGGACCCAAGTGTCAAACCAGTTAAGCAAAAGTTGCATAAGATGCATCCAATAATCGCCTTGAAGATTTGATGATCAAAAGAACATTCACAATGCTTTGGGGACATTCTGTTACAAGGTCATACCTTTTGGCCTTAAGAACATTGGTGCCACCTACCAACGAGCCATGACATATATCTTCCATAACTACATGCATAAGATTTTAGAAGATTACATGGATGACTTACTAGCCAAATATCTATTATGCCATGAGCATATCAATGTATTACAAAAGGTTTTAGATTACCTCATTGAGCATAATGTTAGGCTAAATCCCAAGAAGTGTGTATTTAGTGTCACATAAGGTAAACTCTTGGGATTCATAGTATCTAAGCAAGGCATAGAAGTAGACCCAAACAAGGTCAAGGTAATTCTAGAAATGCCTCCCCCCACAACTATCAAGAAGCTACGTAGCTTGCAAGGAAAGGTCACATCCATAAAGCACTTCATAGCACAATTATTAGATAAGTGTCGACCCATGAACAAGTTACTACACAAGGGGGTCTCATTTCATTGGGACGAAGAATGTCAAGATGCCTTTGACGAGATTAAGCAATACCTAGCTTCACCACCAGTATTGGCTCCTCCATGACCAGGAGTGTCATTCTATCTTTACATCTCAGCTACTGAGCTTGCATTGGGCACCATGTTGGCCCAAAAGAATGAATTACATAAAGAACATGCTACATATTATATTAGCCACACCCTAGTCAACTATGAGGTAAAATATGCATACATTGAGAAGCTATGCTTAGCAGTGGTCTTTACCACTAAAAATCTATGTCATTACATGCTCAATCATACCATGTATGTAGTATCAAAAGAGAATCCATTGTGTTACATGATGAGTCGAACTTATCATAGTAGTCGCATGATGAAATGGATCATGTTGTTGACAAAATTTGACCTAGATTTCATTGGATAGAAATCAATTAAAGGATAGGTCATAGCCAATCAACTAGTAGAGGCTCCTCTTCAGGATGACCAAACTCTCACTATAGAGCTTCCCAATGATGGAGTTTTTCATGTCTCAGAATCACCAGATCTTGAAGATCCTAAGTCACAGGCTGACATAACTTTGTTTTTTGATGGTTCTAAGTGCGAGCAAGGGGGTGGTGCAAGAATCATGTTTTTCACACCATAAGGGGCTCCAATACCCCTTTCATTTAAAATTGATTTCCCATGCACCAATAACAATGTCGAGTATGAAGCCCTTCTCATAGGCCTTCAAACGACAATCACCATGAAAATAACAAAGCTCAACATTTTTGGTGATTCCTTGCTCATAGTTAATTAGGTCAAAGGAATATTCTAGTGTAGATGCCCAGTCTTGCAAGCCTATAAAACCCTAGTGGATAAAATTTTGGTAAAGTTTGAATGGTATGATATTGAGGCACTCCCTCGTTCATCTAACTATTTTGCAGATACAATGGCCTCCTTAGGGTCATTAATCCCGTAGAACCCGTATGATGATATCATGACTATTCAAGTGAAAATGCTATCACAATCTACGATGAAGCATGATGAGCTTAACTCCATGCCTAGATTCCACATGATTCAGATTGAGCCTTCACATGAAAGGTTCTCTCAAATACACAATTATTTGAATAATGCATCTTGGGGGACTCTATTCCCTCAAAATCCTTTTGATACTAGCACAATGCTATATCTACAAGTTCACTCTCAATCAAAATTTGCACGAGAGGAATATCAAAAGGATTGTGCAGTTCATACAATTGAGGCTTCTGTAAAACAAGATTGGGCCATACAAATCAAAGAGTATTTAAAAATAGGAAGTATTCCTTCTAGATTGTCACATGCCATAAAATGAGAATTTAAGAAAAAGGTGGAAAAGTATGTCTTTCTAGGAGATATAATGTATCATCGGAGCTATGAGGGTATCCTCCTTCATTGCTTAGACTCTCAAGAGTCATATTGGGCCATTTCCCAAGCACACGATGATACATGTGGTGGTCATTTTAAATGCATGGCCATAACAAAGCGCATTCTTTACATGGGCTATTATTGGCCAATGTTAGAGAAATATTGTTGCACTTATGTAAAGAAGTGCATAAAATATCAACATCATGCAAATTTGACACATGTACCTTCATAGGCCTTACAACCGATTCAATCGGTTTGGCCATTTGCACAATGGGGGTTTGATTTAATTGGGAAAATCTCACCTACCTCCTCAAGCCATCACACATTTATCATAATGACTACTAAGTACTTCAAAAAATGGGTGGAAGCAATTTCCCTTACCACGATGACTGGACCTCGCATTGCGGAGTTCATGCTGCATAACATCATATGTCATTTTGGTATTCCATCCAAGATAATTTTAGATAATGGGACACCCTTTAAGAATAAGGATGTGCATGCTTTAACAACAAAATATAATATACAACATAGATTTTCTATGCCCTATTATCCACAAGCTAATGGGCAAGTAGAGGCATCTAATAAAATAGTAGTTGCAATCTTAAATAAAATCATTAAGGAAAATTATAAAGATTGGCATAATCAATTACCTCTTACCCTTTGGGCCTATCACACTAGTATTCAGACTCCCACTGGGGCAACTCTATTTTCACTAGTGTATGGTATTGAGGCTATCATGCCTTTAGAGTTAGAAATCCCATCATTGCACATCTCCATGCAAGAGTTCATCGATGATGATACCACGTGGCAAGCTCATCTAGATCAACTAACTCTGCTCGATGAAAGATGTGTCAATGCCCTCGAGCATCTACATGTTTATCAAGAGCACCTCAAGAGAGCTTACAACATGAAATTCCACCCTAGAGAATTTCAGGTTGGTAATTTAGTTCTAAAAGAGAACCAACAAAATTGAAATTTGCCACCCCATCTATGGGATAAATTTACGAAAAATTGGTTAGGTCCATACATCATTACTAGTCAGATTGGACCTGGAACTTATCGCTTAGCATCTATTGAAGGAAGTGAAGATCCTAAACCATTGAATATTAGTCACTTGTAGCCTTTTCATGCTTAGAGCACCATGCCCACCCCAAAATATCCCAAAGGTGTCTATAAGCCATTTGGTCAACCTAAAAATCTCCTAGGTGATCTACGACCATATAGGTAACCCTAAAATTCCCCAAATGCATCTATAAGCCCTTTGGTCACCCTAAAAATATCCTAGATAATCTATGACCATATAGGTCACCCCAAAATGCTCCAAAGGTATCTATAAGCCCTTTGGTCACCCTAAAAATCTCCTAGGTGGTCTACGATCATCTAGGTCACCCCAAAATGCTCCAAAGGCATCTATAAGCCCTTTGGTCACCCTAAAAATCTCCTAGGAAATCTAAAACCATCTAGGTCACCCCAAAATGTCCCAAAGGCATCTATAAGACCTTTTATCACCATAAAAATCTCCTAGGTGGTCTATGACCATCTAGATCACCCCAAAATGACCCAAAGGTATATATAAGCCATTTGGTCACCCTAAAAAGCTCCTAGGTGGTCTAAAACTATCTAGGTCACCCCAAAATGCCCCAAAGGCATCTATAAGCCCTTTGGTCACTCTAAAATGCTCCTAGGTGATCTACAACCATCTAGGTCACCCTAAAATGCCCCAAAGACATCTATAAGCCCTTTGGTCACCCTAAAAATCTCTTAGGTGATCTACACCCATCTAGGTCACCCAAAAATTCTCCAAATGCATCTATAAGCTCTTTGGTCACTATAAAACTCTCCTAGGTGGTCTACAACCATCTAGGCCACCCCAAAATGCCCCAAAGGCATCTATAAGCCCTTTTTTCACCTTAAAAGATCCTAGGAAATATACGACCATCTAGGTCACCCAAAAATGTCCCAAAGTCATATATAAGCCCTTTGGTCACCCTAAAAATATCCTAGGCAATCTACAACCATCTAGGTCACCCCAAAATACCCCAAAGGCATCTATAAGCCCTTTGGTCACCCTAAAATACTCCTAGGTCTACGATCGTCTAGTTCATCCCAAAAGCCCCAATGGAATTCATTAAGCCCATTGGTCAACTTGTATATATAAATATATATCAAAAATACAAAAACATCATTAAAATCTCAAAAACACAAAAATATTGCTTCATTGCACTTCACATCATTTGCATTACAACATCACTTACATTAGGCATACACCATTGCATTATGCATTATTAGAAATTGATCATACATGTCTAGCACCAGGTATGTATAATAGGCATCTGTTAAATTCACTGTTATCATATGTCAATGTTACCACCTGTTTACATTACATATATCATTTATATCTACATTTACACTCCATATTCTTTGTTCATTTCTCGTCACTTAGCCATTGTTTGTAAGACATAGTTAAGGTTTTTCAGTCACTCAAACATATCTAGTTTTCTTTTCAGGTTTTGTAGAAAGATATCATGATTTTATAGAAATCTATCATGATTTTTTAGAAGGTAGAATCCTGCTTAGATTATACCTTGTATACATCAAAATCCCAACACATTTTCACATTAATAAATCTAATTTTAGCACAAGGAAAGATGAAACCTACAAAGTGGTCTAGGTTACTTTAAATGAAATTTTTTATCTCGCTCATCCCCCTATGTGAATGGTTCAAAGATATTGAGAATTGACAAAAGGACAAGTTCCTCCTTACCCATAAAATCAAAATCCCTTGCCTCACACCAAATTGGGGCAAGTATCCAAAATGAAAAATAAATAGTGATTATTATCACTTCACAATATGCAAAAAGAAATAGTGGTTTTTACCATTAGAAAAAGCAAAATAAATAGTGGTTCTCACCACTATCAAAATCCCTTGCTCACCATAACAAAAATGAGCAACTCCCTTGAAAATTTTAAATTTAAAAGAAAAGAAGGGAGTTTTGAACTTGAATCCCTAGAATTCTCAACATTAGAGAACCATAAGGTGATCCTCATTACAAGTTGGGTGGCATCAATCCCACTTGGCAATGGTGGTATCCTTATGCATGATGATATGTCTACCACATAAGAAATTTGCTTGTGGAGGACCAATTTTTGCATGTGTATGAGCTAGCTTTTTGTAGCCTATACTACCTAGTGGTCTAATCCAACTAAGTAAAAAACTCAAGATAATGAGACTCGCAGGGTGATCTCTAGTACAAATGGGCTGAATCAATCATGTTTGGCACTAGGGTAACTCTATGTGTTATCATAGTAATGAAATCACATGCACACATAGGGATATTGACTATCTTGGTTATCTTAGAAGATTTATACCTTGTTAAAAGTCTTGCATGGTTATTATACAACTTTTGATTAGGTAACTAGAGTGTTTGAGTCTCCTAAAAATCCCAAACATATCATAAAATATTATACTATTCATTCCATTTCATATCATGTTGTCACATATTTGTCAAAATTACATTTACACAAGCCATTACATAGTGTCATGATCACATTAATAATGAGATAAATTTTGTACAATCTATGGTGCTAGCATATAATGTGTCAAATAGTCATCATAAATCCATCATACAAATTAAATCAAATCATCCATTTCATTTTGCATTTACAAATATCCATATCATCAAATAACATCATAGGACAAATACATGCATACATGTTAAATATCCATCACAACATCATATAGCACATATAAGCATTGCATACATCTCATAAAAGCAATAATAAATACATGATGATAACATAAAACTCATATATATGTGTGTATAAAATCAAAAACTAAATCATCATCCATAAGCTATCCATAGGCTACAATATAGTGGGTCCTTAGACCTTGTATATCCTAAACTATCAAAAAGATTCATCATATTATCACAAACCATGGTCACACAGGACTGGTGCTATGACTCTCACCCCTACCCTCAGTCAAAGTTTACTGTGAACTCCGAGATATGCTACCACCTATCCTATTTGACCTTCATGTAGAGCTAGGAGGTCCCATCTATGCAAAATACTATCCTATGCCACTCCTTTAACTCTTATGTGATCCACTAGTAGATGCATGGTTTGGTATGCACCCCTTAAGGTGAACTATCTCATCCTCTAACTCATTAGTATAAGTCTAATCCTATCGGAAATGAGTATGGTAAGTCTCCACTAGGACCTAAAGTTGTGCCACCTCCTCCCATAGCCTAGCCATATTTCTACTACTAGATCCCTCACAAATAGGTCTTTGTACTCCACCCTATACCTATAGCATAACTATCAATTTTTCCTACCTCTCCATCTTAGCCCAAAGCATCTCTCTCTCCCACTGACCTATGATAAGCTCACACTATAGCTCAATATTCATAGCATCTTGAGCTACCAGTTGTACCTACATCCCCTAATCCTCAAATTTAGGTTCACCAAGGTCACCTTGTAGACCTCCTAAGCCTAGGAGTTTTATCCACTCATCTGCTACATGATGATGTACATGTCACTCACCTATGTATACATCTTCATCATCTGGAGAGTCATCCTGACTCTCCTCCTTTGGAGCATCCTTGGGTGCCTAATCTACCATAGTAGTTTTAGCACCTCCTAGTAGCCCTTCTCCTTGCCATTATCATGTCACCTACCATGAGTCATACTCCTATATCATACTAGAATCATCTACCTCAAAGATGTCTACTATAGGGTCTAACTCCTCTCCCAAGGCCTCCAATGTAGGTGAAATAAGAGTTCTCTTATTCCTGCAATGATGATAGATCACTAGCTCACTAGGAAACCCTTGGAGTATCTTGAAATATCATAGGACTCAAGCATAAGGGAAGTACTCTTACTCAGTTTCATGTTTCCCAACTAGCCATCTACCTCATCTCACTCGGTGCAACTATGTCTCAGCCTTAGCCCATATTGGAAAATCTCTATAAGGTCTCCAGGTAATTTCCTCTACCCTGAGTCATGTAAAGGACTCAACATAGTGCTCAAAATCACCTAAAAAGCAATGGATCTAATATATCTCCTAAGCCCTCTACCATAGTATCACATATCTTATGTCCCTATTAGTAAGTTGTGCTCGAGTAATCCAAGGTAATCCCCATGGTTGATCCACTACAATATGCTACCATACCCAAACTTGTAGTAGAAAAATACAACCCAATCCCTTCTACCAATGAGATTTGATCTCATATAGCTCATCATATAGTTGTACCAATAATGTAGTGTTAGAATATTATTATTGTTATAATGTGCACTATGCCTATAATTGACAGATTGATATTTATCTTCTACCACTTGGTTGACATTTATCTTCTGCCATTTGTCCCTATATTTAGTTTGAGTTGGAGTGGTGTCTTCTGAAAGACACTTGGATTGGAGATTATGATACTTGTCATATATCCCTCCTAAGCTTGATGCTTATTTATTGTAAGATAACTTGTAAATAAAGTGTGCCTTATTTTTCAGTCCCATCCTCAAAAACATTGGCCAATATATCAAATGCACGTCAAAAGTGCATTTCTCAATGGTCATTTGAAGGAGGAAGTGTATGTGAAACAACCACCAGGGTACATAGTTGAAGGCCAAAACAACAAATTCCTAAGATTAAATAAAGCTCTATATGGGTCGAAGCAAGCACCCCGAGTTTGGTATGCAAAGATTGACTCCTATTTTCTCAACCTTGGTTTCACTAGATCTACAATAGAATCTACTCTCTATGTGAAACATTGGAGGAACTGCATCATTTTGGTTACATTGTATGTGGATGATCTGCTCATTACATGTGATGACATAGAAGGAATAAGGTTGCTCAAGGAGAACTTATGCAAGAACTTTGAGATGACATATTTAGGCCTCCTCCACTATTACTTAGAAATAGAGGTATGGAAACAACCTGGTAATATTTTTATGTCACAGGCTAAGTACATTCAGTCTATTTTGGAGAGGTTTCGCATGTAGGAGTGTAAGCCCTCTCTAACTCCCATGGAAACTAGATTGAAATTTGTAAATAATGATGAAGAATAAAGGGTGATGATACACTTTACAGGCAACTAGTTGAAATTGGTAAATAATGATGAAGAAGAAAGGGTGATTGGAAGTCAAAATTTAATTTAGTGTGGGTTTCCTTCAGGGTTTGGCTAGTCAACACATCATGACAACTACGCATAGCCAAGCTCAATCATGAGCCAACAAAATGAAAAACTTAATGAGGGGCCCTAAGCATCATTGTTATAGGTATGAGGATATCCTAATTCTTACATAGTTCCCTGGTAGTATTCACATTCATTACTCTTCTAAGGATCTCAAAATTCCTACATGATGCCCTAATAGTAGTCACATCTATTACTCTCTTAATGATCTCATCATTCGTTTTCATGAGGCCAACCCCTCACTCAGAGGACCCGTCCACCAAGGCACCTCTATCAAGAGAACACCAGTGGGTTCTCCACATGATCAAATGGACTATTTGACTAGCCAACATGGATCCCAATCCCAAGCTAGATATAATCAACCTACCAAGAGGCCTAGTAGGGAATTCTACACTCCCTCTACATCATGGTATTTACCATATAGAACTCTAATACAACAAATGACAACAATATAGAGTAGGCCTGTGCAAATTTTGCATACATCATCAGCCAACATGACCATGGGAGAGTCAATACAAAAATCCCCCAAGCATTGGGAAACTCTCATGGAGGTTTTAAATTCAATTGAGTTACAACCTCATGATCTTGATATTTTCACAAACTTTGTGGGATACATACAAATGCACAAATATCCTATTATATCCTTTCAAAATCATGATATCAAACCCATGTCTACCAATTTACTAGAATCTCCTATGCACATGATCGCATGCATGAACAATATACCCTATAAGTGAGTTTTTGTTGACACAAGTTCCACAATAAACATTATTACCATAACTACACTGAAACATCTCAACATACCATATTCGCACATTGCAAAATCTATGTTCACCTTGAAATCTTTTAATGATGTTATGTCCTCCACTATGGGCACGATAATCCTACCTATTCAAGTTGGAAAAAATACTATGCCTACATTGTTCTACATATTGGAAGGTGCAATACAATACAACATATTTTTAGGAATACCTTGGAAGAGAGACATGGAGTGCATCCCCTCCATCATGCACCAATGCATCAAATACATTCATGAAGGCCAGGTCCATGTGGTTGATGCCGATCTAGACCCCTTCAAGTATTACAATAAGGAGGATCATTTGTAGGAGTATACTCTTCCATCCACACACTTGGACACTAAACCCAAGGATCTTATAGAGAGTCTAGATTCAACCCCATAGTTAATTATGAAGCTATATTCACCACCATTGGTACCATAATTTTCTACTACCACTCCCCCTTCATCCTTGGTTTAACTAAGTGAGAAAGAGTAAGAATGCCAACTACAAAGGCTCCAATAGCCATCTTAGACACATCATTAGAATACTTTCCCACTCTTACCAACAAGGAAGAACCCACGATTAATACATTTGAATCATATCATATCATACCATCTTCATCCATCACACTTGAGAACACAGTTCCCTTGACCAATATTGAACTTGATGAGTATATAATACACAATGTTACATACACACCTATCATCGAGATGATCAAGGATCTAGGTCATCCTCATACCAAGTTGCCACCCATTGATAGCATTTTTTATACGCCCCATCAAACATGGGAGCCAAGCAGATCACCTTGGACAAGTTGATAAGGCAATCATGACTTGTCCAAATGCAAATACATCTTCTCATGAGTTTGTGGGAATGATCAATATGATGATAGAGAACCAAAGTCATCTAAATATATTTATTCCACTTGCAATTCCATCCAACATTCCATCCATACCACAAGAGATACCACTAATGTATTTGGTCACACCTACTCCATATCACTCAACATATCCATAAAATCAAGAACAGGGGTACCCCCTATGCCAAAGTGGGGGTAATCCAGCTACCATAATTGAACACTCTAAGTTTGAACATGAGCATGAGCTAAATAAAGAACAAGAGCATGTGGATATACTCACTATCCTTAATCATCATGAACCATCCGCATTTGCTCAAATAATTTTGGATAGACTAACCCATATTTAGTTACAAGTGAGTTACCAACATAATGATTTACAATAGATCTCAAATCGACTCACAAGCATGAAGTTACGATTGAGTCATCCAAAATATCAACCCCCTATTTTTTAGAAAAAACCCCCTCCTTTGTAGTCCAAGCTTAAATCTCAACATAGTCAAAGGCAAAGGCAATATCACCATCCACCTTACACTTATACACCATTTATAGAATCTTGGGCATAATTATTTAATCAATTATGTGAGGCCAAGGCTATCACATTACCAGATATCTGCCCCTTGGATCCCAATAGGCCCAAACCAATGTGGTATTAAGAGGACCAATATTGTCCTTATCATCAAGTAAATGGTCATGAAATTTAGTCATGTATCACATTCAAGAACAAGGTATAAAATATGCTTGACAAGAATGATCTTCGAATCAACAATCAACAAATTGACATATTTTAGGATATTTTACCTATATATGGGAGTGAAGAAGAGTAACCTAAATAGGTGACTAATATGCATACAATACATCACATCATAAAATGAGTCAACTACATTCACCTCATTTGAAACATCAACATCGTACCTAGACTCCATTATATGAGCCTATGTCAACCATTTTTCACAACTTGCAAGAAAAAAAGACAATCATCTTACTAGATATACCCCTAGTCAACCCAAATAGGTCTAGATCAAGATGATATAGGAAAGATCATTATTACCTATATCACTGAATAAGAGGGCATGGCATTAGAAATTATTATACTTTAGACACGTAGTCTAAGACCTTATGGATAAGAAAGATTTATCCACAAATGGATCACTCATTTTACCCCATAAAGACATGGGAATTACTAATAATTCCCTACCACAATAGGGGGAGTCAATCTCTATCACTCCTCCCAGCCAATCAAATAACATTTTATCAATCATAGTACATACTGTGGGTATCCAAGGTGTCACACCTTCCCCACTACTTACATCACAAAAAATAAAGCAAATCGAGGATCCTAAAGGTGTCGCACCTTCATCGCTTCCTTTGATCACCAAAAATATTGGGGGTAAATAAGGTATTGCACCTTCCTCCTAAAATCACAAAGTAATAAAAGTTACAAAAAGTTCCAAAGGCATCTATAAGCCCTTTGGTTACCCTAAAATACTCCAAAGGTGTCTACAAACCCTTTGATCACCCTAAAATGCTCCAAAGGTATCTACAAACCCTTTGGTCACCCTAAAACACTCAGAAGGTGTCTACAAACCCTTTAGTCACCCTAATACACTCCAAAGGTGTCTACAAACCCTTTGGTCACCCCAAAACACTCCAATAGTGACTACGAACTCTTTGGTCACCCCAAAACACTTCAAAGGTGTCTACGAATCCTTTGATCACCCCAAAATAATCCAAAGGTGTCTATGAACCCTTTGGTCACCCCAACATGCTCCAAAGGCATCAACAAACCCTTTGGTCACCCTAAAATGCTCCAAAGATATCCACAAACCCTTTGGTCATCCTAAAATGCTCCAAAGGTATATACAAAATCTTTGGTCACCCCACAAAGCTCCAAAGGTTTTTATGAACCCTTTCGTCACCCCAAAACATGCCAAAGATGTCTATGAATACTTTGGTCACCCCAAAATTCTCTAAAGGTATCTATGAACCCTTGTGTCACCCTAAAACTCTCCAAAGGTGTCTATGAATCCTTTGGTCATCCCAAAACACTCAAAAGATATGTATGACCCTTTGGTCACTCCAAAGAGCTCCAAAGGTGTCTATAAACCCTTTGGTCACCCTAAAAAACTCCAAAGGTGTCTATAAACCCTTTTCTCACCCCAAAATGCTCCAAAGGTGTCTATGAGCCCTTTGGTCACCCTAAAATGCTCCTAAAGCATCTATAAGCCTTTTGGTCAGCCTAAAATGCTCCAAAGGTGTCTACAAACTCTTTAATCACCCTAAAATGCTCCAAAAGTATCTATGAATCCTTTTGTGACCCTAAAATGCTCTAAAGTCATCTATAAGCCCTTTGGTCACCCAAAAAGTTTGAAAGGTATGTATAAACCCTTTGGTCACCCTAAAATGCTCGAAAAGTATCTACAATCCCTTTCGTCACCCTAAAATACTCCAAAGGTGTCTACAAACCCTTTGGTCACCCTAAAATGCTCCAAAGGTATCTACAAACCCTTTGGTCACCCTAAAATGCTCCAAAGGTGTCTACAAACTCTTTGGTCACCCCAAAATGCTCCAAAGGTGTCTATGAATACTTTGGTCACCCCAAAATGCTCCAATGATGTCTACGATACCTTTGGTCATCCTAAAATACTCCAAAGGTATCTATGGCCCCTTTGATAACTCTAAAATTCCCCAAAGGTGTCTACGAACCCTTTGGTAACCCTAAAATACTCTAAAGGTGTCTATGACCCCTTTGGTCACTCTAAAATGCTCCAAAGGTGTCTACGAACCCTTTTGTCACTCCAAAATGCTCCAAAGGTGTCTATGATTTGTTTGGTCACCCCAAAAGGCTTCAAAAGTGTCTACAAACCCTTTGGTCACCCTAAAATGCTCCAAAGATTTCTACTAACCCTTTAGTCATCCTGAAATGCTCCAAAGGTGTCTATGAACCCTTTAGTCACCTTAAAATGCTCCAAAGCGGTCTATGAACCCTTTGGTCACCTTAAAATTCTCCAAAGGTGTCTACAACCCCTTTGGTGACCCTAAAATGCTCCAAATGTGTCTACGACCCTTTGGTCGCCCTAAAATACTTCAAAGGTATCTACAAACCCTTTTGGTCACTCTAAAACACTCCAAAGGTGTCTACAAACCCTTTTTTCACCCTATAATTCTCCAAAGATGTTTAAAAACCCTTTGGTCACCTTAAAATGCTTGAAAGGCATCTATAAGATCTTTGGTCACCCTAAAACACTCCAAAGGTGTCTATGAACCCGTTGGTCACCCTAAAATGCTCCAAAGGTGTCTACAAACCCTTTGGTCACCTTAAAATACTCTAAAGGTATCTACAAACCCTTTGGTCACCCTAAAACACTCCAAAGATGTGTACAAACCTTTTGGTCACTCTAAAATGCTCCAAAGGTGTCTACAAACCCTTTGGTCACCTTAAAATACTCTACAGGTATCTACAAACCCTTTGGTCACCCTAAAACACTCCAAAGATGTGTACAAACCTTTTGGTCACTATAAAATGCTCCAAAGGTAACAAACCCTCTAGTCACCCTAAAATTCTCCAAAGGTGTCTACAAACCCTTTGGTCACCCTAAAATGCTCCAAAGGTGTCGATGAACCCTTTGGTCATCCCAAAATGCTCCAAATGAAGAACACAAGCTTATACTGAGAGGGGTGGTGAATAGTATAAGACCACTTTTTACTTTTATTTACAAATCAATATTATACAATGTATATATAGCAATATCAACATTAGTAATTAAGCAATGTATAAATTACCACACACAATAGAAACACCAATTTAATGTGGTTCACCCAAATTTGGCTACCTCCACCAAGAAAATATTTTTTATAAATTTTTCTTAAATAAATTCTCTTAGGAATCCTTTCCCTACAATTTTTATGGACCTTTATCCAAAGGATATGCTAATAATCTAAATCAAGTTCATGGATCTCTATCTATAGGAGAAATCCTTCTCTACTCTAGCTGGTGATCCTCTAGAAGACTACTGCCTCCACTACACTGGCTTGTGGATATTTCTCTATTGAAGACTCTTGTTCCCACTCAAAAGACCTATCCTCACTACCCTGGCTAATGGATATATATCTACTGGAGACTATTGTCCTCTCTTATCTATAACCTCCAAATATTTATCTCAAATCTACACTAAATATAGTCCTTCGATCTAGCACAAATCTGCTTAATATCTATCTCTAGTTTGACACAAACCTATCCTCAAATCTGCACCAAAATCTACTTTCAAATCTACACTAAATATAATCCTTCAATCTAGCACAAATATGCTCAATATATATCTTTGGTCTGGCACAAACCTATCCTCAAATATACACCAAAATCTACTCTCAAATATGCACTAAATACTACTCTCAAATCTGCACTAAACACAGTCTTTCGGTCTAGCACAAATATGTCCACAAGTCCTCTCTAGAAATTTCTCAAATCTTCCCTACTAGTCCTCTCTATAACATGCTCAAATATACTCTACAAGTCCTATCTGGAACTTGCTCAAATATGCTCTACAAGTCCTCTCTAGAACTTGCTCAAATATGCTCAATATGTCATCTCAAGAGCTTATCCAAATATGTATTATAATCTTTCACAAAATCTCACATAAAATTAGTCCACAAGTCTCCTCAAAGACTTGCCTTAAATCTGCTCAACAAGTCCACACACAACTTGTCCAATATCATAGAAACATAAAGAGAATTTTTAGAGACTCAATATGTTCTATACTTATCACAATGCTCAATTACTTTCAATCACTCTCTTAGAAACATAAGGAGAATTGTTAGAGACTCAATATACTTCAAATTCAACTCAATGCTCAATCACTTTCTCAACTCAATTCAAAGTAGAGTAGTTTGTTTTATGGAAATTGAATAATCACTTCACACATCCACTTGACTGGGCTCAACCAACTCTACTCAACCAATCACTCAATGAAACACCCCTTTCTCACAAACCCTATTCCAAGAATATAAACACCAACTCAAAATATTACGAATAATGCTCAACAATAAATATCACATAACAATGATACTCATGTTCCTTTTCAAACCCTAGTTCAATTTATTTGCTCAATAACTCACTTCAACAACAATTTTGATAAAACAATCTTCACATAGCAATGATACTCAAACCCTAATTCAAGTTCTTCACACAACCAATGGCTTCAACAATAATGCTTATAAAACAATTCCTTATTCCAAATTACCTTGAAGCATTAAATCAACACACTCAATAGGAAACCCTAATCAAGTCCTTTTCACTCCAAAATTATTTTCAATAAAACCAATCAATCAACTCAATTATGAAAGAATGTTCTAATACCTTTTTCTTGATGATGAAGGGATATCATAAATCTTCCACAACCATAAACACTTCTTTGCCAAAATCAAAGAAGTTATTAGATGATTAAATCCCTCAAAAAATACAATGTAAATATCAAAACACATATACACCTTATCACTCCATATTTAATAAAACATTCATCAAAATTTACAAAAATCAATTCACCAAATACACCTTATAATCTCCCAATGAAAATAATATTCAATGACAAGAATAATGTTAATGCAATCTTCTTTCTAAAAAATAACTCTATGTAAGAAATCCCTTTTGTCATCAACAACTCAATGTGACATAAAAACTTTATAAAAAATAAAGCCAACCGCTTATTCCTCCAATATACCAAAAACAATAATCAAATTGAAAAAATTTAAGCAACCCTTTCATCTCCCTAAGATCTCATGTCAAAATTTATGCAACGTAAAATATTAATCAAAATTTATTACCTTTGCCTTGCCTTGGAAGGGATTCAAACTCATGGTGCTCCCTCATCTAGCGCCCTAGTCATGGCTCCAACCGCCATGCGAGCTAGGTTCTCACTTGGGGAGTAAAGAGCACCACGTGCTCCAAAGCACTCCCTGCCTTGCTTAACACAAAAAATGCGTGCCTTCCTTTGGTGCTTCCAACACTAATGCAACCACCAAAAACCTTTTATGCTTCCAACACTAATGCAACCACCAAAATGTTACCATTGCATTTCAAATGCATGTCTCCTAGCGCCCAACATTCTAACTGTTGTCCTCTTGCCACTACGCCACGCTGCGTAGTTGGTACTTGGTAACTTGGCATTGTTACCCTTAAACCTTATTTGCTAGAACTAAAACACAAACATCGATGTTCTCATTCTGCATGAGTTTAACACAATTACATGCATTCCTTAATTGAGAAAAAGAATAAGGTTTAATGCCTCTTAGGTATTTGTATTTATAATGATTTCCCTCCTTCATGCAAAACATCGGTGCTCGAATTTCCTCCAATGTAATAGATGTCGATGCTTGTTAATTGCTTTTGAAATTATTAATTTATAAAATATTTAAATTCATTTGAATTTAAATTTTATAAATTACTTCTTTAAAACCCTTTGGTTTTATTAAGACCACCTTTCATTGTGCAACTTGGTATAAATAATATTTATTTATAAAATTTAAATTCATTTTGAATTTAAATAGTTTATCAAATAAATATTAAACCTTCCTTTAGCTTTGCAATAATCTTTCTTGTATTTTTATGAAACAACTTTTAACTTATGCTTCCACATAATATTAAAAATATTATGGAGCCCTTTTGCCTATAACCTTACCTTTAACCTTTGCATTGTATTATGGAGATATTTTACCTTTAACCTTACCTTTAACCTCTGCATTGTTCCTCTTGAAATTTGACATCATCAATATCTTTTTCTTGGACATTAATGACAACTTTATCTCTTGACATATTCCTTGACATCAATGACAACTTGACTTAATGACTCAAAATGTCCAACAATATCTTCCTTTATCATTTATGGCAACCTAACTTATTTTTACAGAAAACTTTGCTTTTCTTTTGTTCTACTCCCCCTGGGACATTGCTCCCCCTGGCTCAATGCTCTTTCCTTTTACTCAAATACCAAATCTCTCCCCCTTACTCAAATATCTCCCCCTTTGACATAAATTGAAAAGGGTCACCTTTGGGGCTCGGGGCTAAGAATGAGCCTCTTAGCTTAGCCACTCCCACACCTTCTCTTGAGGTGGTTAATTCTAGGGTGGGAGTATTTCTACTCCCAGAAAGCACTATTCTTTACCTTTATCCTCTTTCCTTCTTATCTAATCCTTCTGATTCCTCTGACTATTTCTTTCCATATCCATGTTCTTTTCCATGTCTAAATTCATGTTCTTGTTCATGTTCTTGTTCATATCCATGTTCATGTTCCTCTTCCTCTTCCTATTCCTATTCCTATTCATATCCATGTTCCTATTCCTATTCCTATTCCTATTCATATCCATGTTCTTGTTCATGTTCCTGTTCATACTTGTTTTTGGAATGTCTGATCTACACCACTTTTCTATGTGACCATCATTATTGCACTTATAACACTTAATGTTATTATTCCTTGGAGGTGCAAATGTCTTAGGATTTCTCCTAGTGAAGCCATATCCTCTTCTATCATGAACCCTGCAATTCATTGCCTTGTGACCAAACTGATTACATGAGTAGCAATACCCATGGAAAAGTTATATGTTCCCATATTCCTATCTTTCATGTGTCCTGCACTATGAAGCCATGTGCCCAAACCTGTGACATGAAAAACATCTTCCATTGAAGTTTCCTTGTATTGACCTCATTGGTCTCCTAGTCTCTCTTGACCTATTTTTATTGTTGTTCCATTTGTATCTTCTTTATGCATTGTTCCTATATTTTTGAACTCTCTATTGTCCAACTCATCCTCAGATGTCTCACTTTCTTTTACACTATCTTCTTCTGAAGTATCTTCATCTGAATTTTCTTCTCCTCCAAAACTTGAGGTTGACTCTCCTTCCCATTTATTTTGAACCTATTCAAATCCAAGACCTATTTTTCTTGATGTAGTCTTTTGTATCTTGATGAACTTATCCAAGTTCTTTGAGATATTTTTGAACCCTTTTAGCTTGACCTTGGAGTCTTCTAAATATTCTCTTAGTGCCACTTCTTGTGCTAACTTTTCACATTCTAAGATATTTTCTTCTAACTTATTTTTGAACCTTTTTGCCTTAGCCTTTGATTTTTCTAAATCCTCTATAAGAAATATTCTCTCTTCATCACATTATTGAAACTAAATTTCAAGTTTAGAGTGTTGCTTTCTTACCTTATTTACCATGTCAAGGGCATAAATAAGTTCTCCCTTGAGATCATATCCATCATTTTCTGAATATTCCTCTATTTGTTTGCCTTTGTCCACATCTTTATTTTCTATTGGCTTGTCTTCTATAGGATCATATTTTCCTTCTTCTAATGCCATTAGAATATTTTCATCTGGTCCTTCAAGTGTATCTTCATATTCATCATCACTGAAACTATAACCATCCCTTGTACAATTATCTTCAAGATGTCCAAAGTTACCACATCTAAAACACTTGAGAATTACTAGAGTCCTTTTCTTAACTTGTTATTTTTCTTCAATCATAAATAGGACTTCATCTCTATCATTGTCTGAAAAACTAGCATCACTATCACTTGAGTACTTAATTGCCTTATCCGCATAGTAGCTCCTCTTTTGCCTTTGGAAGAACTTATTTCCTTGTCTGCTTTTTCCATCCTTGCTTTTATTCTTGTGCCTGTATCTTTCTGATTCTCTATTCCTATGATCCTATTTTTCTTCACCATTGTTATTCTTAGGTTCTTGACAATCTATTGCAAAATGTCCATACTTTCCACAATTGAAATATTTAACATATTTTATATCTCTAGATCTTCTAGAATCTTTATCTCTTCTACCATAATTAGCTTCTTCATCACTGGATGACTCATTGCTTGATTTTGACTTCTTACCCTTTATCTTCTTGATTTATTTGAATGCTTCTTCCTTCTAGGGAATAGGATCTTTTGTTCTTATCTCAAATGTTGTAAGCATACCAAGCAACATATCTCTTATCAAAGAATCACCATCCATTGACACTTCTATAGCAGAAACATTTTCACTGAATCTTTTTGGAAGAGTTCTTAAGACTTTATCACAAACATCTGATTCATAAATCTTCATTCCAAGTCCTTGCATATCATTAACAACCTCATCAATTCGAAGTAGATAAGTACTAATATTTTTCTCATCCTTCATTCTTAATGCTTCAAATTATCCTTTGAGATTTTTTATCTTTGCTTTCTTGACACTTTTATCTCCTTCATATATACCTTGCAATTTATCCCACATTTATTTTGTAGTTTTACAATGCATAACTTTCATAGACTCTATTCTATGCAAACCTCTCAAAAGTGCATTCATTGCTTTTGAATTGTAATGTTGTAGGAGCTTACCTTCCTTATATGTAGGAGGATTAATTAAGGGATCATATCCAATATCAATTACTTCCCAAATTTTATTGCCAAGTGCCATTAGGTAGATCTTCATTCTCATACTCCAATACATATAGTCACTTCCATCAAATACTAGTGTTGAATTATCTGAGGACATATTCTTAGAATCCATTGTGTTCTTATTAGATTTTCCTTCAAGTTGTTAAACTATTCTGAAGGAACCCGCTTTGATACCAATTTAAGAACACAAGCTTATACTGAGAGGGGGGTGAACAGTATAAGACCACTTTTTACTTTTTTTTCCAAATCAATATTATGCAATGTATAGATAGCAATATCAACAGTAGTAATCAAAGCAATGCAAAAATCACCACACACAATAGAGACACTAATTTAACGTGGTTCACCCAAATATGTCTACCTCCACGGAGAAAATATTTCTTATAAATTTTCTCAAATAAATTCTCTTGGGAATCCTTTCCCTATTACAATGTTTATGGAACTCTGTCCAAAGGAGATGCTAATCCCCTAAATCAAGTTCGTGGATATCTATCCATAGGAGAACTCCTTCTCCTCTGCTCTAGATGGTGATCCTCTAGAAGACTACTGCCTCCACTACACTGGCTTATGGATCTCTCTCCACTGAAGACTCTTGTCCCCACTTAGAAGACCTATCCTCACTGCCCTAGCTAATGGATCTCTATCCACTAGAGACTACTATCCTCTCTGCTCTATCACCTCCAAATATCTATCTCAAATATACACTAAACACAATACTTAGGTCTAGCGTAAATCTACTCAATCTCTATCTCTATTCTGGCACAAACCTTTCCTCAAATCTATAGCAAACTCTACTCTCAAATCTATACTAAACATAGTCCTTTGGTCTAGCACAAATTTTCTCAATCTCTATATTTGGTATGGCACAAACCTATCCTCAAATATGCACCAAACTCTGCACTTAAGTATACACTAAAAATTGCTCTCAAATATGCACTAAAAATAGTCCTTTAGTCTAGCTCAAATATGCTCCACAAGTCCTCTCTATAACTTGCTCAAATCTGCTCTACAAGTCCTCTCTAGAACTTGCTCAAATCTGCTCTACAAGTCCTCTCTATAACTTGCTCAAATCTGATCTACAAATCCTCTCTAGAACTTGCTCAAATCTGCTCAATAAGTCCTCTCAAGAACTTATCCAAATTTGTATTTTAAGATTCCACAAAATATCACACAAAATAATTCCACAAGTCTCCTCAAATGCTTACCTCAAATATGCTCAAAAATTCCACACAGAACTTCTCCAATATCATAGAAACATAAAGAGAACTTGTTAGAATATGACTCAATATGTTCTACAAACTTGTCACAATGCTCAATTAGCTTTCAATCACTCTCTTAGAAACATAAGGAGAATTTTTAGAGACTCAATATGCTTCAAATTCAACTCAATGCTCAACCACTTTCTCAACTCAATTCAAAATAGAATAGTTTGTTTTATGGAACTTGAACAATCACTTCACACAACCACTTGACTAGGCTCAACCAACTCTACTCAACCAATCACTCAATGAAACATCCCTTTCTCACAAACCCTAGTCCAAGCATATAAACACCAACTCAAAATATTTCCAACAATGCTCAACAATAAATATCACATAACAATGATACTCATGTTCTTTTCAAACCCTAGTTCAAGTTCTTTGCACAACAACTCACTTCAACAACAATGCTCATAAAACAATCTTCAGATAAGCAATGATACTCATCAAAACCCTAATTCAAGTTCCATCACATAACCAATGGCTTCAACAATAAATCTTATAAAATAATTCCTTATCAGAACCTTGTAGCATACTCAACAACTCAATAGGAAACCCTAACAAGCCTTCCCACCCATAAACACAAAAAAACACACACGCCCCATATTTAAGAAAATATTCATCAAGTACAAAGGCATCATTAGGAATGAGTGAGTTGAGGTTTAGCGGGTGTGACGAGAGTGAGGGTTTGAATTTTTTGGGCAAGAATCTCAGCCAAGGTGGTAGAGGTAGAGTAGGTATGGAAGGGGTAGGTGGGAACCTCGAGCATGGATCAAGCGAGGATCTAGAGGAAGGTGGTTAGGCTACGGTAGATTTGGAGGTGGGCATCACATGGGGGCCTGACCCTCCTCAGAAAGACCTCGACAAAAAGATACGAAGGACAATGCGGGGCCCAAGAAGTGGATATATTTTGTTGAGACTCTTAGAGGAAAAAGAAAGGAGGTTCTCTCTCTTCCGCCCCTAGTTCCAGTAAATAATAAAATTTTGGCCTCGGTAAGTTCCATGAGCCCTTTTCTTTCAATGGAATAATTCTCCCTGGTAGGCAATTTTTTGGGAGGTAGGCCGGACATGGAGACTATCAGGGCTTGGGCGATAGGTAAATGGCGACCGGTAGGTAGCTTGGAGTTGGTAGCTCTAACTCGAGGGTTCTTCATTATCCATTTTAACAATATGGAGGATGCTAACCACATTCTAATAGGAGGTCCTTGGTTTTTGGGCAAAAGGAGCACTTTTCTCAGATGATGGGGTGAATATTTTGACCCTGAAAAGCAAAATATTAACATTACCCCTATTTGGGTTCATCTCCCGAGTCTACCTACCCAGTTCTTCAATGAATATTGGCTGTAGGGCATAGCCAAAACTATAGGGGACCTGATATCCATTGACCATGCGACCTTGGCCAGGACAATGATGACTCATGCATGGATCTACGTAAATGCTAATTTGGATAATGAATTACCAAGGTTTATGGAGCTAGAGTATGGAGAATACTATAAAAAAAATTGGTGGAATACGAGAACAAACCGACATTCTATGCAAAATGTAAAAATCAAGGACATCTATGCAATCAATGCCCTATCCTAGAAATGAATAGAGAAAAGCGAAAGTAGGGAATTCTATACAAAGGAAATTTGAGGAGTTTCCATTGTAGAGGTGATTTCAATAAGGCAAACTATGTCTACCAAAAAAAGAAAAGAGAGGGTGCAGGGTCCCAACAAGACAAAGGAAAACAACAAGTTGTTGGCAACCAAAATACTTAGGTAAGTTCCAATCCTCTAGTTTCAAATAAATTTTCAATTCTATCCAATATGGGAGTAGGAGGATTATCGAAAGACATGGAAGCCCAGAACCTTTAGGCTAACATTTCTAACTCTCTAGAATCCCCATCCAAGTCAGGATCCTCAAACCCTAATGCTAAAATTACTGTAAGCCCCATGGGCATCACAAATCCAAACCCTAATGCTCGATCTCTAGAATCCCCATCCAAGTCGGGATCCTTAAACCCCAATGCTAAAAATACTTCAAGCCCAGTGGGCATCCCAAAGCCAAACCCTAATGCTAAAGAACTTAGGAAGAAAGTTGAGGCATTGAAAAATAAAAAATCTCATCTCCCTAACATCATCACTAGGATCCAGGTGAATCCTACTGAGGGGCCATCCCGTAGACCAGGGGAATATAGGAAAAAAGGAGAAGATTTGGATGTAGGGGTGGAGATATATGAAACTCTTCAGACTGAGGAATATGGTAGTCCGGTTATGCAACAAATTGCCTCCCCCCAGTTTAGTCCTAAACAAACCAGGAGCACTATGAAGTCTCCTATAGATTTTGGTAGTGAAAAAAGAAGAGGGAGAATATCAAATGCTGAGCATCAAAAAATTAAAACTGATAATGACATTGCCAATGGAAAATAGAGAACCTTGTTTCAACAGGTTATTCCGGGTTCTGAAGACAACAAATTAGGAAAACCCCCTCAAGGGAGGGGGAGAGGAAGAAATCCCAAAAAATCTAAATGAAGTTCCTCTCATGGAACGTGAGAGGCCTCAATGGCCTACCCAAACATAGGGAAGTTAGTGCAATAAGAAATCAAGTGAATCCAACTATTATCATGTTGCAAGAAACAAAAATTGATGAGATTCAATCAAAAAAAGTAGCAAAAAAATATGGAATCAAGGGGATATGGTTTGCAAATCATCCAGAGGAGTGTCTAGAGGCCTTATGACTTTGTGGGATCCCCGGATAGTAGAAGGCACCATTATTCAAAAATATGACAGGGTTATTAGTGTTTTATTTAAGGAAATAAACAACAATAGGTCATGGATCCTTTCAAATATTTATGCCCCAACTTCAATTCAAGGGAGAGCTCTACTGTGGGAGTACTTAGGCAATCTGAGTGAAATCTTCCATAATATCCCCTGGATTCTAGCTAGGGATTTTAACACTCCTCTTTACCCTTAAGACAAAATGGGTGGAAATGGACCACCTATCAGGAGCATGGATGAGTTCAATGACTTTGTGAAATCCAACATGTTGATGGATGTAAAAATTAGAGGAGCAAATTATACCTGGAGAAATCGGTGGATAGGGTGTCATCTCATTCAAGAAAGGCTTGACAGATTTTTTCTATCAAAGGAGGCTACAACTCTGTTCGGTGATTCTACCCTGCAAGCCCTTCCTAAAATTGCCTCTGATCATAATCCCATTTATTTTGGAGATCCCTAAATCTCTGTCCTTCAAGAAACCTTTCAGATTTCAATCTATGTGGATCAAACATTTCAGTTTCAAAGATAACTTAATTCAGTGGTGGTAGTAGCCTATCAGGGGTAGTGCAACTTTTAAACTTGCTAGCAAATTAAAGTTTGTTAAGGAAAAGCTTTGAACTTGGAACAAAGAGGTCTTTGGGAACCTCTTTGAAAATAAAAAAATAGTTGTTGAAAGTTTGAAGATAATTGATTAGAGGATTCAACATGGTGATGTTGATGAAACTACTAGGCAGGAGGAACGGATAAAACTAGCAGAGTTTCATAACATTTTGGCCTGTGAGGAAATCTATTGGAGGCAAAAATCAAGGGCTCTTTGGTTGAAATATGGAGATTCAAATTCCAATTTTTTTCACGTCACCACGCTTAGAAATAGAAGCAATAACAAGATAATTTTTTTTAAAAAGTAGATGGTTCTATTACTCAGGACTTAACAGAAATAAGAAAGGAGACAGTAACTTATTTCAATTCTATCCTTGGTCAGGAATCTTAGTGCAATGAGGAGGCCAAAGATATTCTCTTGCAATCCATTCCTAGCATAATAAATGAGGATATAAACCTTAAGATTCTAGCTCCCTTTTTTGATGAGGAAATTAAGGAAGCCTTGTTTAGCATGGAGCTAGACAAAGCCCCGGGACCCGATGGCTTTCCCCCTTGTTTCTATCAAGATTTTTGGGACATCATAAGTGAGGATGTAATTTTTGCTTTCAGAGAATTCCAAGCAAGCAATCATATCCCAAAAGGTCTCAACTCTACTTTTATTTCTCTAATTCCTAAGAAGCAAACCCCTGAATCTATGGCTGACTTTAGGCCAATTAGTCTGTGCAATGTTTCTTACAAGATCCTAACTAAAGCCATTGCAAATAGAATGAGATATGTTCTACCCCACATCATAGATCCATGCCAGGAAAGCTCTATCCAGGGTAGGTCAATATTGGATGGAGTTATCACAGTTCATGAAGCTTTGCACTCTGCTCATAAGACTAACATGTCTATTTTTGCCCTCAAGCTTGATATGAACAAAGCATTTGATAGGCTAAATTGGGACTTTATGATTGTTGTCCTCCTTAAGTTTGGTTTTCACCACCAATGGGTTAATTTGATCAAATAATGCATTTCTAAAGCATGGTTCTCGATTCTGGTTAATGGAACAATTGCTAGTTACTTTCAAAGTCGTAGAGGAATTCAGCAAGGGGACCCTATCAACCCCATGTTATTCATCATTATGGTAGAAGCTTTAGGTAGAACCATAAAAAATACTTGCAGTTCAAGGCTAATATCAAGAATCAAGGCAACATCTCTCACTAGGGCTATTTCTCACCAACAATTCGTCGATGATACCCTTCTATTGACTAAGGCATCGATGGTTGAGGCCAAAATAATTAAATACATCCTGCAACTCTACGAGGACGCTGCTGGTCAGAAAGTTAATTTTAGTAAAAGCAAGTTATATTTCTTGAACACCCCCATTCAAAGGCAAGGAAGGATTGTAGAAATTTTAGGGTGTGATATAGCAAACCTCCCCACTTTGTATCTTGGTCTCCCTCTTTTCATTGGTTCTTCGAGAGAGTCAATGTGGGACAAGGTTATTGAAAGAATTCAAAAAAAACTTGTTGGATGGAAAGGTCATCTTCTATCTCAAGAAGGAAAGTTGACCCTCACTAAGGCCTCTCTTCAGAGAATTCCAGTCTATTTCCTCTCTATTTTCAAAGCCCCTATGAAGGTTTTCTAAGAAAATTGAGAAACTCCAAAAAGAATTTTTATGGACTGGATCAGAGGAGAAAAAAAGGATACACCTTGTAGGATGGACCAAAGTGTGTAGACCCAGGGAAAATGGGGGCTTAGGTCTAAGGAGAATTGCTCATATGAATTTAACTTTACTAGCTAAGTAGGCATGGCGCCTCATTTCTGGTGAAGAAAATGAATGGACAACTATCATCAAATGAAAGTATCTTCAAAATATGGAATTTCTAAGTGACTCAGTTCCAATCAAAGGTTTTGCTTTTTGGAAAGCAATTCTCAATTGTAAGGAAATCATCAAAAAAGGTTTAATATGGGTTTTAGGCAATGGTGAGAGGATAAATTATTGGAATGATAGGTGGGCTAAGGACAAACCATTGATGCAATATCCTAACTTAGCCCGAATCAGAGATATCACGGAAGAACTCATTGGCAGAAAAGTCTCCGATTATATGGTTGAGGATAGAGGTAGAATGAAGTGGAAACAAATAAGGATTCAGGGATTTCAAGAAGAATCAAATGATATTTGTAACATTCTCGGGAAACAATTTATCCCCATGAGACCCAAGGAAGATCAAGTGACCTAGGCTCCTACGAAAAATGGGCAGTTCACTATTAAATCAACTTACAAGCTTCTGCTTGATGATGAGGATTTTGTCCTCCAAAAGGACTTAGTTTGGATAAAAAATTTAATTCCAAAAATTGTAGTCTTTTCATGGTTGGTTATCCAAGGAAGAATTCTAACCATTGATAATATGATGCGTAAAGGTATTTGTATCACTAATCATTGTTATTTGTGCAGGGCTAATTGGGAGACCATTTATCACATTTTCCTTGAGTGCCCTTTTTCCTTGACTATCCTAAGTGGGGTTTTTTAGGCCTTCAATATTTCCTGGGTTAAACTAGCCATCGTACTTGATTTTTTCATCCAGTGGCCTTGCCCATTTTCAAGCCAAATACTTAGATACATGTGGAAAATTTGTCTCAATCACTATCTTTGGTAGGTGTGGTTAGAAAGGAACCATAGAGTATTTAATGAGTCTATCCATGATCATCAAACTATCATTGCCAGGATCCTATCCTTTGCCAATGAGAATGTGAACCTTATCCCTTTTGATAGCCATAAACCTCATCTATAGGAGACCACGATTGCTCAATATTTAAGCTTAACCTTGTTATATGAGTCTGTGCCTAGGGTAGTCAACCCCAGAGCCAATGTTAAGTGGTCCCCACCTCCTATGGGTTGGTTTAAGATTAATTTTTATGGAGCGACTAAGGACAATCCTGGTAGAGTAGGCGCTAGCAACATTGTGCGAGATCATAATGGGAATATGATGCTTGCATTTTTTGAATATTTGGGAACAAGGACGAACAATGAAGCTGAAGCTAGAGCTATGTGGAGAGGCCTTCAAATGACTCAATACTTAGAAGGAAATTTGATCATAGAAGGAGACTCTATGCATGTTATAAATCTCCTCAATAATTGGAAAACACCTCCTTGGAGGATTAAAACAATTTTTGAAGAGGCTAGGATCCTTTTCCAGGGAAGATAGGACAGAAAAGCCCAACATGTCTTTTGAGAAGCTAACAAAGTTGTTGATAAGCTGGCCAATTTGGGTGTCGATGGTGACAGACTTTTCAAATGGGAACACGGTGTCCCGAGTGAAGTAGAGGAGCTTATTCAACAAGAATTCCAAGAATGATAGTCGAATTTACCAATAGGGAAGGCACTGTAAGTTCGAAGGCTATGAGTATTCCCGTCTCTTTTTTGAAATGGACTCACAATAAAAATTATCCGAGCTATCAGTCTTGGTGGATGCTGCTTGGAAATACCACAAAGACTAATGGGGATAGTCACATGTCAGATAACATGGCTCCTAGTTATCTTAGTAATTTGAGGTTGGTTGATAATCACAAGGCAGGAAAGAAACGACAATATAAGACTTCAAACTAGAGCCACGTGGACCACCAGATAGCCACCACCATAAATCTAGCCAATAGGTTCACTTCTCCAAGGCTGATTGGCCAAGATGGGATGTGGTCCCAAAGCATGTCATATATGAAAGAAAGCAATTACCAAAGAATTATTAAGAGTAACTATCAATACAGAGCTTGTGGGAGTTTTTTTCAGTACTCTGCTATGTGTGTCTGCAGCTTTTTGTTTCTCCACTATTTCAAGGAAGGGATCTATGTCTATTTCTTTTTTTGTAATTATGATGCAGGTGTGTTTTCTCAGGGTATACCCAAAATGTTGTATGGGAAGTTTATTTTTGATAATAGGCTATGTGCCTTACCGGATGTAATGGCTTTGGTGGCATGTATATTTTACATATATAGGATCCTTAGTAAGGACATGTTCATCAACAACCCTAGGCTGATTTTTGTAAAAGGTTTTGGGTCAACCTGTAAAACCCGGTATTAATGCTATAGTATCTTATCTACCAAAAAAAAATAAAACATTCATCAACATTTACAAAAATTAATTCACCAAATACACCTTATAATCTCCCAATGAAAATAATATTCAATGACAAGAATAATGTTAATGCAATATTCTTTCTCAAAAATAACTCTATGCAAGAAATCCCTTTTATCCTCAACAACTCAATGTGACACAAACACTTTATCAAAAATAAAGCTAACTCCTTATTCCTCCAATATACCAAAAACAATAATCAAATTGAAAAATTTTAAGCAACCCTTTTATCTCCCTAAGACCTCATGTCAAACTTTAGGCAACATAAAATATTAATCAAAATTTATTACCTTTGCATTACCTTGGAAGGGATTCAAACTCATAACACTCCATAAACTAGCACCCTAGCCGTGGATCCAACTGCCGCACAAGCTAGGCACTCGCTTGGGGAGTAAATAGCACCACGTGATCCAAAACACTCCACACCTTGCTTAACATAAAAAATGTGTGCCTTCCTTTGGTGCTTCCAAAACTAATGCAACCACCAAAAACATTTGGGACTTCCAAAACTAATGCAACCACAACAATGTTGTCACCATGTTCCAAACGTAGGTCTCCTAGCAGCCAACACTCTAATCCTTGTCCTCTTGCCACTAGGCCACACTGCCCAGTTGGTTCTTGGTAACCTTGTGTTGTTCCCCTTAAACCTTATTCATTTGCGCTAAAACACAAACATTACTGTTCTTATTTCATATGAGTTGATCACAATTGCATGCATTCATTAATAAAGCAAAAGGATAAGGTTTAATGCCTCTTAGGCATTGGTATTTATAATGATTTTCCTCCATACAAAATGTTGATGCTCGAATTTCCTCCAACGTAATAGAAATCAACGCTTGTTAATGCCTTTTGAATTTATTAATTTATAAAATATTTAAATTCATTTGAGTTTAAATTTTATAAATTACTTCTTTAAAATCCTTTGGTTTTATTAAGGTTACCTTTCATTGTGCAACTTGGTATAAATAATATTTATTTATAAAATTTAAATTCATTTTGAATTTAAATAATTTATCAAATAAATTTAAACCTTCCTTTAGCTTTGCAATAATCTTCCTTGTGATGTTATGAAAAATATTTTAACCTATGCTTCCACATAATATTAAAAATATTATGGAGCTCTTTTGACTTTAACCTTGTCTTTAACCAAGTTTATGCATAGTGTCTTTCGTAAATTTGGCTAAAATTAGGATTTTCAAATTTTGGAATTGGCTAATATTTGGGATCCTTGACCTAGGTCTATTAGCCAAAAATTTTTGGGTGCAAATATTTTTTTGGGTCGATTTGCCCCAATTTTATAATAATTTGACCATTTTAAGTTTAAATTTTCAACATTATCCCTAATAATAGTGAACCTTCTACATGTGTTTCGAAACTATTCACCTGGATTTTGAAACCGATTTGTCAAATTTTTATAAATATATTTTAGGGTCGACCCCTTATGCATAACCCTCGTCTTTAACCTCTGCATTGTATTTTGGAGATCTTTTACCTTTAACCTTTTCATTGTTCCTCTTGACCTTTGACATCATCAATGGCTTTTTCTTGGACATTAATGACAACTTTGTTTCTTGAAAAATTCCTTGACATCAATGAAAACTTGACTTAATGACTCAAAATGTCCAACACCAAAGGCATCTATAAGCCCTTTGGTCATTCTAAAAATCCCCAAAGGTATCTATAAACCCTTTGGTCACCCAAAAATCCCCAAAGGTATCTATAAACCCTTTAGTCACCCAAAAATATCTAAAGGTTTCTATAAACCCTTTGGTCACCCAAAAGGTCCTAATGACATCCACTAAGCCCATTGGTCAACTATATATATATTTATCAAAATTTAAAAACATCATAACGATATCAAAAAAATAAAAATATTGTAGTGCATTGCATTTCATATAATTGCATTATACACTCACTTGCATTAGGTATACACATCATTGTATTTTTCATTTTAGAATTGATCATATATGTCTAGCACCAGGTATATCCACTATCCATCATTCAAAATTGACTTTGTCAAAAGTCATTATTAATATTCATCTACATTTCAATTATCATTTACATCCACATTTTCCACCTTTCATATGTGTGTTTGTTTCCCTTCACCTAGTCATTTGTTATAAGGTATATTTAATGTTTTCGGTCACTTAGCCATCTCTAGTTTTCTTTTCAGATTTTGTAGAAAGCTATCATGATTTTTAGAAGGTAGAGTCCTGCATTGATTGTACCTTGTATACGTTAAAATTCCAAAAACATTTTCACACTAATAAATCCAAGTATTGCACAAGGAAATATGAACCCTACAAAGTGGTTTGTGTTACCTTAAGCAAAATATTTACCTCACTCATCCCCCTATGCGAATGGTTCAAAAATACTAAGAATTGATAAAAGGACAAGCTCCTCCCTACCCAAAACAATCAAAATTCCTTTCTTCATGCCAAATTGGGGCAAGTATCAAAAAGAGAAAAATATAAAATGGTTTTTACCACTTAACAATATGCAAAAAAAAAAAGTGGTTTTCACTATTAATAAAAGCAAAAAGTAAAATAAATAGTGGTTCTCACCACTACCAAAATCCCTTGCTCACTAAAAAAAATGAGCAAATCCCTAAAGCAATTCAAATATAAAAGAAAATAAGGGAGTATTGAACTTGAATTCCAAAAAATTTTAGTATTTGACAACCATAAGGTGATACTCATTACATGTTGGGTGGCATCAAGCCTTCCTAGCAATGGTGGTATCCTTACGCATGATGATATGTCTATCATATTAACAACTTGCTTTTGTATAGCCCAATGTTTGCATGTGGATGAGATAGCTTTTGGTAGCATGTATTTCCTAGTGGTCTAATCCAACTACGTACACAAAAATAGGATAATGATACTCATAGGATGATATTCAGTATAGATGGGTTGCATCAATCCTTTTTGGCACTGGGGTAACTTTATGCATTATCATAGAAATGAACTCACATGCACACACAGGGATATTGAATATCTTAGTCATCCTAGCAAATTTAAACCTTGCCAAAAAGTCTTGAATGGTTAATATTCAACTTTTGAGTAGATCACTAGAGTGTTTGAGTCTCATGAAAGTATTAAGGACATCATATAACCTCATTTTATTCAGTCCATCACATAACATTTTATTACATGTTTGTCAATTTACATTTTCACAATTCATTGCATAATATCATGATAAATTCAAAATGAATAAGATGAATTTTGTATAGTCTATGGTGTTAGCATCTAGTGTGCCAAATAGCATTCATATCTCATTAGTACATGTTAACAATTCATTCGAGTTTGCAAATGCTCGTCTACATATCATCAAATCACATCATATTACATGATAAGCATCCATAAAATAATTAGTAAAGCATACATAATAAATATTGCATACATCTAATAAATTAGTAGAGCAACACATGGTTGATCATCCCACCTTGGTATGGCCACAAAAAATATCCCACTAAAATAGCTAAAAAAGATCAACAAAATGGCCTAAAAGCCACCAAAATAGGTCAAAATTGATGAGTTCAAAAAAGGATCAATATTTCATTCAAATTTCTCATGTATGAATGGAAAATTCATTACCTTAATTCCTAAGGAGGCCACTATGGTCGAACTGCTCCATGCGAATGAGGTATTCAGATCTATTCTACCATAAAATATCAAAGAAACCATCAAAATGCTCATAAAATTAATAAATCTTCTAATGGATTAAACTAAGGGTAATCCCAATCAGGTCATATGGGTCAAGCGATTCATTTATTTTATCATTTTTCATGGCATCATAGACTCATTACTTGAGGGTGTAGTCATAATAACTAATTCATAATCAAAATTGATAGTTAAACACTCAAAAGTGCAATTTGCATACATTCAAAAGAATCATTGCCAAAAATAATTTTTAAAGCCTATGTTGGGGCAAATAATTTAGCACCACTTCAACAAAACAAAGTCTTGGTATTATTGAAGCCTTGGGAATTTACCAAAAAAAGGCTTATAAGTGAAACAAGGAACCAAGACCAAGTATACCCTAAAGCCCCAAAAATGCTATTGCAAGGTGGCTAAAAAGGTATACCAAAATCAATCCTTCAATTAGGTCAGAAGCAAGTATTCCAAGAATGTATGCTCTTTCCACAATGGAAGCATATAAATTTGGTTATGTTATTGAATAATATTAATAATTTAATGATTCAGTCATCTATTTTTGCTCCAAGCTCTATTTCACACAATGCATCTCAAAAAGGGGTATCTGTAGACATTAAAATCATTTAAATTAGATAATACTATGAAGGAACCACTCTTATCGACATCATATAGCCACATTGGTTAATCATCAAGGGTTACTTAGGGATCCTAACCACTTTTGGTAAGGTTTACCCCACTTTTGGGAAGTTTTGGGCCATGTATCCATGGTCGTCCCACCCTAGGACAACCATAGTTCATGGTCATACCACCTAGGGACAACCACAAACAACCATCCCTAGGTGGGATGACCATGGTACACCCCCAAAAAATTCAAAGGTGGGATAAATGACAATTAGCTTCTACCATTTATCCTACCCAATGACTTATGATAGATTGGGAGACTGTCTAGGCCATTAGGGACTGCAAATTAGAGTTCCAATTGGGAGGCCTCTTTCACCCAATGCATGGAAAAGACATTGACAAGTGGTGGCACTTTCCTTGCATGCCCCAACTTGTACCTTTTCCCCATTTTCCCTCTTGGCCTATCAATTATAGTATTTTCACTCAATTTCAAAGAGAGCTCTTTGCAAGTATTTTCCATGAAGTGTTGCCAAGATTACCTCTCACCTTTTGCCCTCATATTTGCCCTTGAAAACTTCATCAATTGAAGGCATTTTAAAGGCATCCCAAAATAAACATATCCCCTTCAAAAACCATTCATTTCTATGAGTGAATTTACCAAATTTTATGAAAATATCCCTAGGAGGGTTTTAGACCAAATCCCAAAAGAATTGGTGGTAAAAACCACTAGATTTTGTGGTCATACCACCCCAAAATGACCTCTAATTTGTGACAGTCCTAAATGGCTCACCCTAGGATGGCCATAAAATGGGCCACAATTTTGAATCAATTTTAGCATAGATAAATTTTAGATTAGTATATTAGCATCATACTTGAATTTGGTGAAGTTTGGAGTAATTTTGATTTGTTAATTAGGGTTTTTGTGATTACAGTCCTAATTAGCCCACTAGAGATGGCCACATATTCTGCTCATAATATCACTTTAATTTATGCATATATGATAATAAAAGTAGATAATATGTAGCACATTAAATTTTAGAAGAATTTGAAGTAGTTTAGCTATGTATATTGCACTTTTTACATTCAATATTGCATGCATTCCTTTGATATTATTATAATTTGCACATGCTATTAACCCATTTCAATTTCTTGTGTGTAGGTAAAGTATTCTAATGCATGAGGAAGTAGCTAAGTATTTGAATATAGATAGCTCAAAGTAGCGGTAGTGCAAGCCTGCGCTTCAATCGTGAGTGCAAGAAGAACATTGAAAGTGTGCCATAAGTTTGTGAAAGGATTGGATCCTTAAATATTATAATTTAAATTGTATCAAGTTGAGAGCCCTCAAGGGGATATTTTGTAACCTTCTATTTGGTAAATTAATCAATACAAATATACCCCCCATTCCTTCCAAACATTTATCATTTATGGTTTACATTATTTGTCACTTTTGAATGCTTGATTAGGACTATAGGTGCATTTCAATTTCCATTGCTAGGTGCACCATTTTTATACTCCACCAAAATTTTTGTTACATGATGTAAATATCTTCTTGGTTTAACAACAAATCTCATTAAAGTAGACAAATTGGTAGAAAGCAAAAGTATGGTTGATTTTAGATATATAAATGGAGTAAATAAGTGTCTCATTATAAATAAAAATGAGATAGAAGCTACAAGATCAATCCACAATGATATATATACCCTAGATTCAATTGGGATCTCACAAGATATTGTTGTAGTTCAAAACAACACTAATGGATTTTCTTAGGAACAAACTATAGGAATGAAAAATCTATTTATCATAAAAGTTGATGAGGAAATAAAAGATTCAAGATGAGAAAGATGAGAGGACAAAAATAATTTGGATTACATAGCCCTATCCAAGTCAAAGAAGAAAAACAAGAACCAGATCGAGCTGAAGAACATATGAAAGACGAAGATCCATATTGAAGACTAAAGTCTTCAATAACCAAATAATGTAATACAGGGGGGTGTTGGAATATATTACATTATTTGGTACATGCTAATGTACCATATTGGGTACATATTTATATTAGGAGTTTGTCTTAGATTAGGATTTGAGTAGTTACTTTATGCAATATAATAAATGCATAAGTGTTGTTACAATGTACAAGGTACTTGATGATGTAAATGTGCATGTTGTATATGTGTACATGAGTCTATAAATAGGAATATGAAGCGTCATAGGAATATGGAATACCAATAGTCATATTCTATTATATATTGGACTTTATAGTAGAGATAAAAGGGAGATAGTGCAAGAGCACATTAGAGTAGAGTACATGCTCAAGTTAGATATAATTTAGAGCATGTATGAAGAATGGAGCATTTGAGATCTCCATATTTTGTATGAAGATATTATTTTTGTGAGTTTTCATTTAATGGTAGTTTTATGAGTTTTTATATAATTTTATTATGATTTTTACATGCTTATTATATTTCCATTATCATATATTTTATATTGCATGCTCATTTTATGCCTTGTGGTTGCATTTCATTAAGTATTTTAGCATTAAAAACTAAAAATTTTCAACATAATTCTTCTTCTAGAAGATAATATGGGAGGAAAATATGCTCTATATAGAGGTAAGGATATCATGAGTGATTATATAGAACACATTCAACTCATAGATATCAAAACTGATAATGGTTTGATGAATTGGTCCAACAAGATATTGGGCCTAGTCTACATTTTGGAAACACTGGATAGGTTCTTGGTATAAAAAATATCTTGATATAGGGATATTTATTGAAGGTAAAAATATTAAATAATGCAAGGTCAAATCATTGGCCTATAAATATATAAGTCTAGAAAATTGTTCCAAAACAAGAACCATTTTAGTTTCAACTCATGTGGCTTGGAGATAAATCATTTAGACCATGATAATAACAGTGGTGGTAGGAAGGAAAGTCAAGACATGGTTTCCAAATTACTATAGTATATAAAGAACAAAATTAAAATATGGAATTAGGAGGAATTTGGGGATGTCACAAAAAAGAAAAATGAATTTATTGAATTATTGGAGGAGTTGAATGATCATATAAGAAATGAGGGGGTCAAAGAAACCAAGGACAAAATAGAATTGGATCTCACAAACCAAAATGAGGAATGGGATAAAAGGGAAGATATATTGTGGAAACAGAAATATAGAATAAAATGGCTATGACAAGGTGATAGAAACATAGGATTTTTTCACAAGTCCTTTTTAACCTAGATAAAATATAACTTCATCTCTTATATAAAAATGAATAAGGGAAGACAATTCACACATGTGGGGACATGAACTTGGTAGAAATAAACTATTTTATAAATATGTTCATTGTTGAGACCCTGGATCTAGCATCCACACAAGAAATAATATAGGAGACACCCACACTCATTATAGGAAAATAAAATTATATACTAGGTGCATCAATAACAATGCAAGAATTTCTAGATTTGGTGTTCAAAATGCAAAAGGAAAAAAAATTAGGTCTAGATGGATTCCCTATTGAATTCCACCAAGAATTGTGGGACATTGTCTAGGAATACCTTTTGGAGTTGGTATAAGAGGTGATAAAATCCAAAAAAACAATGAAGGAAATCAACAAAACTTACATAGAACTAATACCAAAGGTAAGGGAAGTAGAAAATATAATTGGATATGAAAAATATCTTTATGTAATGTTTAATTGAATATTATCACCAAGTTCATGGCTAAGAGACTAAATCCACCTATGTAAAAAACAATTTCCCCCAAACAAGGTGGTTTCATAAAGGGTAGACAAATAGTAGATGAGATAGTGCTTGCCCAAAAAGCAATACATTATCTGGAAGCAAAAAATTCTCCCACTATGTTCATCCAACTAGACCTATTTAAATCCTATGACAAAGTGGATTGGAACTTCTTAAATTGGGTTATGAGAAAATTTGGGTTCCTTGAGTAGTGGACAAACTAGATCAAAAGTTGCATATCATCAGTATCATACTTAGTTATCATAAATGGATACCTCACAAAGCTATTCCTAGAATAAAGAGGTATTATGAAAGGATATCCCATCTACCCATACCTATTAATTATTCTAGTTGAATGTTTTTGGAGAACATTGGCTAAGAATAAAATTATTAAGAGACTGGAGGGATTTTTAGTTGCTAACAGAGCTAGCCTGATCATCCATTTACAACTTGTCTATTATTCCACATTGTTAGGAAAAACAACTATTTAAGAATTAGTTATAATTGTAAATGTGCGAACATCATTGTATTATTGAAGAGCAGTTTAAATAATACAACATGCAGAAACAGCACTCCTGGATTAGCCCGGGTTGGGCGCATCTCAACAGGATGCCGCTGCAACAAGGTGCTAAAGTTAAATAACTAGTTAACTAATATAACACCTATTGTAATAGTACGCTAACATCCCCCTTTATTACATTATTTGGGTAATGTAATAACTAATAACTATACTAACATCCCCTTACATTATTTTGCAATACAAAGTGAGCTGCGAAACAATTCAAATTTGACACGTCCAAGTGCCTTAGTGAAAATGTTTGCAACTTGAGCATCGGTGGGAATGTCCTTGAAGCTGAATTCGGTGCTTTGGAACTTCCTCTCGAATGAAATGACATTGTGTGTCAATGTGCTTTGTTTTTTCATGATGGGTGGATTCTTGACGAGGTTCAGAACACCACGATTGTCGCAAAACAAGTGTATTGGAGATTTTGATGGATGGCCCATACTTGTTAGAATGCGACGTAACCATATCACTTCGCACACAGCTTCACGTGCGGCGCGATATTCTGCCTCTGTTGAAGAAATAGCAACCACCTGTTGCTTCTTGCTGTGCCAAGAGACAGGACCGGATCCCAGATGAAAAATGTATCCGAGAAGTTGACTTGCGATCATCAAATGATCCGGCATAGTCGGAGTCCGTGTATCCTTGCAAGAAGAATTTGTTGTTCCTCTTGTATTCTAGGCCATATTCTATAGTACCACGGACATAGTGAAGAACACGTTTTCTTTGCTTTCCAATGAGTAATCTTAGGCTCCTGCATGAACCTCGAAAGATAGTTTACGAGCAAATACGAGATCCGGCCTAGTATTGGTCGGATATATGAGACTCCCAATCAAGCTGTCGATAGAGAGTGCCATCTACCAGGGTGAGTCATCATGTCGCGATAAGCTGAAGTCCATTCTCCATAGGAGTTGCCATTGGCTTGCGATCGGTCATGCGATATTTATCGAGCAATGTCTTGGCATACTTTTTACGAGACACTTTGATGGTGTGCTCCTTACGGCTGAATTCCGGACCAAGACGGTAATGGAGAAGTCCAAGATCTGTCATCTCAAAAGATTTGCACAAGTTTCTTTTGACGAGTAGAGATCAAATCTTACGAACTCCCTGTAATGAGCGAGATCATCCACATAGAGTACAAGCAACACTATCTCGGAACCACTGTTTCTTGAAATAGAGGTTTGCATCCGACGGACATCTCTTAAATCCATGCTTGCATTAGGTGATTGTCCATTTTTATATACCAAGCTCGAGGAGCTTGTTTCGGACCATACAAGGATTTAACCAATTTGCAAACTTTCTGTTGTTGGCCTTCCACTTCAAATCCTTCGAGGTGAGTCATATAGACTTCTTCTTGGAGATCACCATTAAGAAAGGCACTTTTGACATCCATTTGGTGAACTTTCCACCCATATTGTGCTGCCATAGCACACATAACCCGAATTGTGGTCATCCGAGCTGTAGGTGCAAAAGTTTCTTCATAGTCGATGCCTTCCTTTTGAGCATAGCCCTTTGCAACAAGACGGGCTTTATGCTTATCAATTGTTCCATCTGCCTTGTACTTGACTTTGTATACCCATTTGCAGCCAATAGGTTTCTTTCCATGAGGCAGATCAACAAGCTTCCAAGTTTTATTCTTCATCAGAGACTCATACTCTGTATCCATAGCGGCCTTCCATCGAGGCTCACTAAGAGCATCTTGCATCGATGCGGGTCCAAGACTATCTATGGTAGACATGAATGCCCTGTCATCATCAATATCCATATCCTCAACTTCTCTACTTGGAGTCATAGAAAGTTCCTCAAAAGATTGACAAAGATCATCAACCTCACCGGTTTCTCGGCTTCTCTTTCTGTTGAGCCATCACTGCGTGTACGAGGTCTATCCAAATTCAAATTGGGAGGAGTGGATAAATTTGCATCTCTGATTGTATTTGTACACCATTTAGGATTACGCCGGTGGTGGTGAAGAAGATGTAGAAGGACCTCACATGTCTGTGTTGACGAAGGAATCTCCTCTTCCTTTGGTTCCACAATATCCTGGTGTCTTGTAGATGTGCTCTGTGATGTGAAAGCTTCATCAAAGACAACATCTCTGCTGATATGAATTTTCTTGGTCAAAGGATCTATCAACCGATATCCTTTAGAGTGCTCAGAATATCCAAGAAAAATACATCTCAGTGTTTTCTCATCTAGCTTCTTCCTTTTTTCTTTCGGTATGTGCATGAAAGCTTGACACCCGAAAATACGTAGATGAGATATGGAGGGTTTTCGACCACTCCATGCTTCCTGTGGAGTCATTCCTTTTAGGGCCTTTGTGGGTGCCCTATTCAAAAGATACAACTGCGGTGGTGACGGCTTACTGCCCAATATTGTTGCCCAAGAGTTGCACTTGTGAGCATACAACGAACCATTTCCATGATAGAACGGTTCCTTCTCTCGGCAACTCCATTCTGTCGAGGAGTATAGGCGGTTGTTAAGCTGTCTCTTGATCCCATGTTTATCTAGGAATGCAGAAAATTCATTAGAGGTAAACTCTCCCCCTCGATCCGAGCGGAGGGTTTTAATAGAAGCCCATGACTCCTTCTCAACGGATTTCTTGAGCTGCTGGAAGAATGCGAAAGCTTCGATTTCGGTTTGAGAAAGAAAACCCACATCTTTCGTGAGTAGTCATCTACGAATAGCTGAAAGTACCTCTTCCCTCCAACACTTGTTGGGTGTGAAAGGACCGCATAGATCGGTGTGAATTAGCTCCGAGAGGTTTTCGTGCTCTTGTAGAGCTCTTCTCAAATGGTACTCTATCTTTGCTTTCCGCTAGCGGTCGGAGCACAGCGGCAATGTGGCGAGAAAGGGAAGGAAGACCCTTTACCATCTCATACTTGCTGAGCTCAAGTAAGTAGCCGGAACTAAGATGCCCATATCTCTTGTGCCATAGGGAAGTTGCCTCCTTGGTAGAGACAGTCATGGCAACATGTGGAATAGAGATAGCATCTAGTGCAAATAAGCCATGCTTATATGAAGCTGTTGCAATCTGCTTACCCTTCCTGGTAATTGTACAACACTTCTTTCCATTCTCAACACGAAAGTTGACAACCATATTTCTGTCCAGGATTTGTGTCATTGACAACAAATTGTTGGCCAATCCCGGAACATAGAGGACCTTGTCAATCGACACTTGCCATCGGGAAGAGTGGCGAAGCCGTACCCTCTCCACTGAACCACCGTAGGTTTTATCATCGGCAATGGTGACGGGTTTGCCCTCCTTGGCCACAAATGATTCAAACCACGATCCGTCGCCGATCATATGTTTACTAGCTCCAGAATCGACATACCAAATAGGATCCCTCCGAGTGGAATCTGTGGTAGTCATGAGCACCTTGTGTGCCCATTCGGAATCCGAGTCGGATTCTTCAACGACAACATTCGCTCGGGGTTGCTTGTTTTTATTTTGTGGTTTGTTTTGGCCTTTTTGCTTGTTCTTATGCCAACACTTGTTGGTGTCATGGTTGTCTTTCTCACGGATCTTGCACCACCTCTTCTTCGATGAGGTTGCTTGCCTTTTCCTTTCGTATCCTGTTGAGAATTTCCTCCTTTACGAAAGTTGCCTCCTTTTTGCCCATTACCTTTCTTCCTAGAACCACCTCTGTTGGTGTATAGGGCTGTATTGGAAGAATCATCCTTGTGAAGTTGGCGTGCCTCCTGTTGTTGAAGCCAGATTGACCAACTCGATGTAGGTAATTTGTCGTTGGGACACCTGGATGGAGGTTATCAACATGTCAAATGAAGAAGGTAAAGCTCTCATCACAAGTGAAATGAGAAGCTTTTCATCCACGGTATCTCCTAGAGAACTCAATTTCTCTTTCAACTCGGACACTCTGCACTGAGAAAGAGTTCAAGCTGTTTCACCTGTCTCAAACTCAGGTTATGAAGTTGTTGTTGAAGATGAAGAATGGTGGATTCATTCTTCCCCTCATAGATGGTTCTAAGGGCATCCCATGCCTCTTTACCACTTGCTTTATCAGCTATATGAGGTTGCACTTCATCGGAAGCAGACAAACAAAATGAGCACCTTTGCTCTCCTGTCTTTCTTGTCAAAAGCAATCTGATCTGCTTAAGGACCTGTGGATCCTGCTTGTTGGTGAAGGCCTTGTTGCCACTCCGAGTAACAATATCCCACAAATCTTCCATTTGGAGAATAGCCTTCATCTTATGTTTCCATGGTGTATAATTTGGACCTTTCAATAAGCGATGCGGATCGGTCATCAATTTTGCAACTGCGGCCATAGTGAAGGTTCCTTATATCACCAAATTGGTCCCCCTTTCGATATACCTTTTGCTAGGCCAATATACCGTACAAAATACCCGCCCTTACGTGAGGGAAACTATAGGTATTTAGAAAGATCAACAAAAATCACCCGCCCTTACGTGAGGGAGACTATAGGTGAATTTTAGAGATCATACGATACGTGGAACATAAGCGGTTCTGAAAGGGAATCGCCTTGTTGATGGCACCTACCATAGAAGATTCTTCTCATGCGTGGGGCGTAACTTCCCCTAAACACTATGAAGAATACTTCGTCGGGATTTACGCCTAAACACAAGTGCGATAAAGGGTAGTGGATGGAGTAAAAAATGCAAAAATGGCGTACTTATTCCTCCCAGACGATTTATAGAGAACAAGCTCGGACGTCGTTATAGCGGCTATATTAGGCGGCGGATACGGTAGCCAAATCACGACGGCTTTACCTGTAAGTGCTGGCGGAGGTATCGCAAATACCGAGCACTGCGAGTGCAAATAAATTGCACGAGATGGGTTTTATATTCCGGGGACTTTAAGGAGTGTTTGATTTTAATTTTTAATGTTATAGTGCAAAAATGAAATATGCAACATACAACAAAAAAAATGCCCACTAGAATAACCCACTAGGTGTCGGTCACAGCCGAAAATGCACCTTTTACAATGCCAAATTGCTATTTTTCATAAAAAATTACTCTCAATCCCCCTTTGATTTTTTTGAAAAAAATCCCCCCTTAAAAGGCTTTCTTTAACAAAGCATTTTTATAATTATTATCAATTTTAAAATTAAAATAAAAAATTTTAATTTCTATAGTTTTAAACTTTTAGAAAAAATAAATTAAAATTAAATTTAATTTATTAAAGTTTAAAAACTATATTAAAAAAAATTAAAATTAAAAATTTTAATTAAAAATAATAATAATAAAAAAATAACTTTAAACAAAAAAAATTATACCTTGGGGGAGTCGGGCGGGATTCGAACCCCAGGCACTGTGAGGCTCCCCGAGCCTTACCGCACGGCTCACGACCACGTGAGCCAGCGGGCTGATCCGAAAAGATCAGCAAGTCACCTCCCTTTTCAACACCCTCTGCAGCCGCCTCCGGCTCGGCTTCCTCTCTGCAAGTCGCAGCGAGAGATTGTTTTTTTTTTTCTCTCGGCCCGGGGGGCTTGCGTCTAACCGCCCTTTTCCGCTCTCTGCCCGTTGTTTTTTTTTTTTTTTTTTTTTTGAAAAATTCCAGGGCCAGCCCCGCGCGCGGGTTCGGGCTAGAGGGCCCTCGGCTTCTCTGCGCAATCACCGGGGGGTTTGCGCAGACACTGCGTCTCCCGGGGTTTGCGCGGACGGGCGCAAACACTGCGTCTCGCGGACGCGATCCGCGCGGGGGGGGGGGGTTTATACCCCCTCCGATTTCCCGCGCGGGCGGGAATTTGAATTCCCGCTCCGCGAGGCGGGCGCGGGGGGGAGGGAGGGGGCGCCTCCTCGGGGTTCCCGCGCGGGCGGGAATTTTAAATTCCCGCTCCGCGAGGCCGGGAGGGCGCCTCCTCGGGGAGCGCGCGCGCAAGGTGCGCGTCGCGCGTGGGTGGGGGCGGGGGCGGTGGGGAGGCGGGCCGGGGGGGCGCCTCCTCGGGGTTCCCGCGCGGGCGGGAATTTTAAATTCCCGCTCCGCGGGCCGGGGGGTCGGGCGGGTGGGGAGGGGGCGGGGCCACCTCGGGGAGCGCGCGCGTCTGTTGACGCGTGGCGCGACCTCCCTCCAACGCGCAACGTTTGCGCTGCGCGGGGGGGTTCTCCCCTCCTCGACTGCCGCGCTCGGCTCCTCTGTCGTGCGTCCAGTGCTCGATCGTCACGAACTGGACGCGCGTTCGGCTCCTCCCCGCTCTGCGCGAGGTCCTGGACGTCCCTTTTTTTTTTTTTTTTTTAAACGCACGGACTGCGAGAAAAAAAACTCGTCCGAATCAAAAAATCGCGCTCTGCTCCTCACCTCGCCCCTGGCTCTGGTACCATGTAAATGTGCGAACATCATTGTATTATTGAAGAAGCAGTTTAAATAATACAACATGCGGAAACAGCACTCCTGGATTAGCCTGGGTTGGGCGCATCTCAACAGGATGCCGCTGCAACAAGGTGCTAAAGTTAAATAACTAGTTAACTAATATAACACCTATTGTAATAGTACGCTAACAATAATAAATAAAATATTGAATTAATTTACCAATTAAATAGGCTAGATGATGAATAATTATAAATCCAAAGTAATCTTCTTCCATTGTTCACCTTGAGAAGAGACCTTAGTACTAGATAGACTTAGTTTTTGGAAAACCTCACTCCAAATTATTGCTTTGGGGTTCCAAATCAAAATTGGTAGATAAAAGGAGGATTGGACATGGTTTATAGATAAAATCAAGGGTAGAATTAGAAAATGGACAAATATATGGCTATCATTAGGAGGGTCTATTATCTTAATCCAGTCAATGTTACAATCTATCCTCATCTATGTGTCATCAGTTCTAGATGTCCCAAAGGTAGTTCTTCTAGAGATTAATCACATAAGTAATAAGTTCCCCTAGATGAGTTCCATGAAGAAAAGGAAATGGACCTTGGTAAAGTGAGAAAATCTATGTTTGCCAAAATATGAATGGGGAATGGGTTTTAAATTTGTAGTAAAAAATAACAAGGTATTGGTTGCAAAATTATATTGAAGAGTGATTAACATTCCCAATCCATTATGGGAAGTAAATATATGAGTGGAGTATGTAGATAATAAGACCCCAAAAAATATTGTTTGATATCAATTGTCTAACATAGGTTCCCCTATTTTAGAAATACTCAAAATAGGAGAGAAAATGATCAAAGGAAGGTTGTTTTGGATAGTTAGTAGTGGGAACGATAAATTTTTGGCTAGACTCATGGGATAGATGTCCACCTTTGGTGACTCAATATCTAGTTTGGATCACAATAATGGATAAGATACATAGAAATCAATGGATAAAAGGAAAAAAATACTCTAGGGATAAAACACAAGGACCAAAAGTTGTAATATTTTGGATTCTATTCAAAGAATGGCCAATCCAACTTCTAGGGAGACTACCAGAGGGATTGACAAAATCATACAAATGAGATCATTATCATAGACCTATGAGGAGGATCAATTTTAATGGGATATTAGGAATGTTGGCATTTTTTCCACATTAATTTTTATTATTAATTATGCATGCTTAAGCTGTGGCCCAATGCAGTTTTGTGAGTTCCGAGAATTAAATGCAATCCAAAATTAAATACTTTGAGGATTTCCAATGCATTCAAGGTCAAAGAAGCGCCCAAGCCACCAAAATTGAAGGATTTATTGGTTCGAAGCTGCTGTTCGTGGATTGAGTCAATGGTTTCATGCATATTTAAAAAAAAAACAAATTTAATGAAGGTGGTTCTTCGAAGCTGACATGTACATTGCATTCAATTTTGTGGGTCTCCAAGGCTGCAATTAAGGGGATCGTGTGCATAATTTCCAATGCATAATTTTAGATCACAAGGAAGTCGGTTTCAAATGTTTAATGCTGCAAAGAGGACGACCCTCTATAAAAATCAATGTAAGCTTCATTTGAAAGTGTGGTTGGAAAATTCTCTGCTAGAGGTCGGAAGTTCATTTGCGGGAATAAAGGATTGGCTTCTATTTTTCAAGCGTTTGCATTCGTGATTTCCTTTCTGTTCATGTTGCATTTCTAATAGCATTTGTATGTCTTCATGGTCGTTACATTTAAATTCTGCATACTTGATTTGAATATTGCCGTAAGAGTATAAATTCCTGGAATGTGATTTTGGAGGGTTTTTCCGTATGCATCGTGCGGAAGTTAAGTTAGTAACTTTTATTTCTTGCTTGTTGCTTGCACTTGAAGTTTCATCTCTGCTATTTTCCGATCCCATAACTTCGGCTGTGGCCATATTTCCCATTTCTTTATGTAACCTTTTTTTAATTTCTTTCCAGTAACCCTTATCTTACACCAAGTTTAGAATAGTGAAGGGAACCAGCCCACTCTGGAGATTGGTCTGGGAGCCATTTCTTGCTTCCAGCCTTTCAATGTTGGCCAGGTCTAGGGTGCACTCGTAAAATCCTTTCTTGTGGCAGATTTTGGACCAACAGTTTTTGGCACGCCCGGTGGGACAGACTGTTTCTGTCTCCAAGAATTCATAATCGGTGGGATACGCATAATTTTCCAAAGTGATAACCCCACCGGTGCCAACAGTTTTGGCACGTTTTAACACCCGGAGGTCTCAAGATTAGATGAGCTGTCTTGGCCTCACAGCGAAGATTTTTAAGTTCATCTGGCGACTTTGCTGAGTTGAAGATCTGTTCGTGGACGCCTTTGTTTTTGTTTAAAAAAAAAAAAAAAAAAAAAAAAAATTTCAAAGAATGTTTTTTCTGGCGACTCTGACTTAATGGCGATGGCCGTGATTCCGTAGACCACTGCCACAAAGGCGAGGGTTTTTTCTAGATGGGATGATCCTGGCCCTCTGAATCTGCAAGTTCGGCATGAAATTCCCGAAGGTGCCCTGAAGAACCTGGCAAAATATGATGGTACCGAAGGCATGGCTCTGACACATGTTGAAGATATTGCTATTCTGTCCATGATCCATGTCATAGAACACGAAGATGTTATGATCCGACTTCTGGTTCAGTCTTTGGAAGGAAGAGCATTGCAGTGGTACAGACTGCTCAAATGTCAAAGCATCAGCTCATGGGATGATCTAGCGGGAGCACTGATCAAAAGATTTGATGAAGATCCTTTCTACAGTTCTTTAGATCTCTACCATTTTTTCATGTACATCAAGAGAGCACCTCAAGAAAGCATCACGAACTTCAATGTCCGATTCTTGATAAGTTGGAAGAGAATTCCAGAGAAGATCCGTCCATCACCCACCCAAGCCCACCTCTTTTATGTTCGAGCTTTTAACTCTGACATAGGTCTCTTTTTTTGCGATCGGGTGAACAACGGTTCCCACAAATCTTTGAGGAAGCAGTGCGAGCGGAACAGTTGTTGCTCTTATCGAGAAAGTTACCGTGGGGAGAAACTCCATTACCTTCTCCGGTGGTTGCTGCTCCTGTTTACCCTGCACAGTATTTTTCATGCCAGATCCCTTATACTGAGCAGAAACCTGAGATGCAGTCATGTGAAGTTCAAGGGACAGATCTCGTCCAAAGTCAAGGATTGGGACATGCAAGCACTTTTCCAGCAATGAACAATATGGTTGCTTGTAGTTTTCATCAAGAGATGGGCCAAGTAGAAGAACAAGTTCAAATTCCAGAGTCTGAGGAGATCCCAGAATCCGAGTTCTCACTTGAAGAGCCCTGTGATCACATCAAGGAGTTAGAGGAGCCTGTACTCAGCCCACAGCCAGTAAAGTCTGCAAAGTGGTGGTGTTGGTTCCAGCCACTACATCCGGTACCTGAAGAAGTCCTCCATATGGGTACTAGTAAGAAGGATAATCTGTCGCATTGCATCCTATTCGCACCATGGAGAACTTCGGGGAAGGAGCCGACCCGATTTCAAGGACCGACTTAAGTATGATCAGATCTGGTCGGGACATTGCAGATTTACCGGATAACATTCTGAGATTGGATGTCTGGTGGCGACATGCCAATCATGTCGTGCATTATTGTATATAGTATTTTGAAAAAACAAAAAAAATATAGAAAAAAGAAGAGAAAAAACAAAAAAAAGAGTGGTATTGTTTTTATTTGTTCATCTCGGCTCTTTTTGCATGCGAGCCGTAGGTGTTTGTTTTTATTTTGTTTTTCTTTTCCCAGCAGTTGGTGGCTTTCTAGAAAATTATTCCTTTCCCTTCCCTTTTTCTTTCCTTCCTTTCTTCATCTTCCTCCTTCTTCTTCTTTTTCTTTTGTAGTAAAAAAAAACAAGCCACGACTGTTGTTTCTTTTCCCCATTTCTATTATTCCCGTCCCTTCTTATCCCTTTCTTCTAAGTTATGTCATTTTACGCATTTATTTACGATTCGAGTTCATTTTAATTCCACAACCTTCATATTTCCATTTCCATTCCATTAGTTCATTTACTTTCATTCCATTTTCATTGCAACCGGTAGTACAGCCGCATTCTGCTACTATGTTCACCGTATCACTTTCACCCATTTCATCACTCTATTATATTACAATTCCATTTGCAGTCACCGCTTGCGCAATCGCAAGATCTCACTCCATCCTCCCACTCCATTTGTTTCATGACCAATTATGTGCAGGTTCTTGCAATTTCAGCTTTTTAGCAGAAGAGTATTGCAGCAGTTCACTAAGATGTATCACCGCAACCAGATTTCTGTTCTGATATGACTCTGTGCCCAATGGATTCAGGCTTGGATTCTTGCATACAGTGAGCTGTATACCCCGCGAGCCGCCAAGAATGTTGGCATTTTTTCCACTTAAATAATAATTATTAATTATGCATGCTTAAGTTGTGGCCCAATGCAGTTTTGTGAGTTCCGAGAATTAAATGCAATCCAAAATTAAATACTTTGAGGATTTCCAATGCATTCAAGGTCAAAGAAGTGCCCAAGCCACCAAAATTGAAGGATTTATTGGTTCGAAGCTGCTGTTCGTGGATTGAGTCAATGGTTTCATGCATATTTAAAAAAAAACAAATTTAATGAAGGTGGTTCTTCGAAGCTGACATGTACATTGCATTCAATTTTGTGGGTCTCCAAGGCTGCAATTAAGGGGATCGTGTGCATAATTTCCAATGCATAATTGTAGATCACAAGGAAGTCGGTTTCAAATGTTTAATGCTGCAAAGAGGACGACCCTCTATAAAAATCAATGTAAGCTTCATTTGAAAGTGTGGTTGGAAAATTCTCTGCTAGAGACTGGAAGTTCATTTGCAGGAATAAAGGATTGGCTTCTATTTTTCAAGCGTTTGCATTCGTGATTTCCTTTCTGTTCATGTTGCATTTCTAATAGCATTTGTATGTCTTCATGGTTGTTACATTTAAATTCTGCATCTTGGATTTGAATATTGCCGTAAGAGTATAAATTCCTGGAATGTGATTTTGGAGGGTTTTTCTGTATGCATCGTGCGGAAGTTAAGTTAGTAACTTTTATTGCTTGCTGTTGCTGCACTTGAAGTTTCATGCTGCTATTTTCTGATCCCATAACTTCGGCCTGTGGCCATATTTCCCATTTCTTTCTGTAACCTTTTTTTAATTTCTTTCCAGTAACCCTTATCTTACACCAAGTTTAGAATAGTGAAGGGAACCAGCCCACTCTGGAGATTGGTCTGGGAGCCATTTCTTGCTTCCAGCCTTTCAATGTTGGCCAGGTCTAGGGTGCACTCGTAAAATCCTTTCCTGTGGCAGATTTTGGACCAACAAGGACTAAGGGGTGTATAAACTAGTGTAGGGATACAAAATATTATGCCCTAGCTAGACTCATATAAATTAGGATCTATTCACACAACTTTGGATGTAGAAGTTATGGTCAAAGGTTAGGTTCTTCAACTAGTTACTTCACAATAGGGCACTCTTAAGGGATAAATTATTAAATAAATGAGTCTATGGACCTTTCAAATGTACATTATTTATGGAGGATAATGAAACTCTCAATCACATTTTTATAGAATTCCCCACAACGATGAAGTTGTAGAAAATGTTAAAATTATTATAATGTGTACTTTTCCTCTTTTGCACTTAACATGTGTTCTTTCCACATGACACATATCATTTGTATGATAACACATATCACCTAACTTTAGATTTTTCTTTTGGTGTAAAGAATTTTGTAATCATGAAAGTCATTGTAGTTTTTGAATTTATTCTTTTAGTCTATTTCTTGTGTATTTTCCTCCTTGAGTTGTGTCCATTTTAGTGTTGTGTTTTAACATATGAGAATATGGTAAAACCTTAAATTTGTTATCAAAGCAAGTTTTCCTACTTTGTAGTATTGAGGGGGGAATTTACTCTTTGGTGATTCTCCCATCCCCCATTGGTGGTACATCTTCATTCTTCCCTTCTCTAAAAGATCATGGAATATGCTCTCCACTTTTCTGGATCATAAACCATAAATCCAATGATAAGGAATTCATGGCTACCCTTGAAGCTTAATTGCTTGGAGCTATGAATTTGTTCTAGGATTAGTTTGGTCATTTTTTATTAAAAAAGGAGAGAGGGTGCAACCCTTGGGACTTTCTAGGAGGTCACCCATCCAAATCCTACTCTAGCCAAGGTTGCTTAACTATGGAGTTTTGATAGGATCCACTACTACTAAGTTCTAATGGGATACATGACTCCCTATTTTGGAGCCTAAATCCACCACAAACCTATATATTTTCTTCTTCTTGCAAAAATATATAGATATGATTGTACTCTCAAATGGCTCAACCCCTAGTCTACTTTAATAGACTCCATCAGTAGATTTTTAAAGGAGCCATCATGAATGCTATGTTTTAGGGCCATCTGCATATTACCTTAACCATAAACAACAACTAAAATACTTATAAGCAAGACTTTGTGTCTATATTTTTTTTGGGATTTTGGTGCTTTCAATAAGAATATTAACCACCAAACATAATTGTTAGTAATTATTAGGCTTGAAACTACACACAAGAATCTATGTGAGCAATGCACCACTGTTGTTGAAAAACAAGACTGACAATGGAGCAAAAGATTGCAACCAATTTATTTTCTTGCAGAATGTCATTTTTTTACTCTGAGATGCTTATCTTTCCTCTTTGTAATATATCTAGTGTCTCATAAAAGATTTTATTTTGGACAAATTTATATTGTAATATCAAGTTAAAGAAATTTCTACAAAAAAATGGTAAATATTCTATTGAAGTGAATAATAGGATGGGCCTAAATTTATGCTATTTTTTGTGTTAGAGGTGGGTTGACCATACGATAAGACTCGAGTGCATTATCCTATAGACCCACTAGTTAAAATTGTGTCTTAGGTAAGAGCCTTGCATGGGATGCTTGGCTTGTTGCCTAGCTTAAATGTCACAAGTGAGCTTGTTCCCCTATGTATAAACATAGGAGGAGCCATTAAAAATACATGAATGCAAATTATTACCCCAATTTGGACCTACAAATATAAATAAATATACCCTCCATGTAGATCCCAACCACCATGCACACACTCCTTCAAATAAAATTTTGCATGCTACAAGCCAATTTTGGTGAGCTTAGTTCCATGATGGGTGTCTTTGCTACGAAATACAAAACAAAGCTAGACAACTTGCCAGAGGATATGGTGGACATATGTATAAATCAAGGACTATAGTATGACCTAGGTGGTGGAAAAATGGATGAAGATAAATTTCATGGATTTATTCAAGGAGGGAATGCTCAACCTAGAACATCTAGGCATGGTGGATGGTGTGTGTGAGGTGATGAAAAATTAAAGGTTATGAAAGTCTTTGTGGTCTATGAAATAGATTCACTTCTTCCTACTTGAGCTACTCTTCATGGATGATGAATTCCTCTCTTTGTGGTCAAACACATTAATAGTCAGCTCCATTAAGTAGAGGGTCTTTGGTTCTTATAGATTATGAAAGAAATATCTAATTTGTATCATGTATCATATCCATATTATTTTGTGCATAGATCATCATCCTCATCATAGCTAGTGCCCCCACATGCAGCTTGATATAATCATATTAATAATGAAGAACATTGCTATTTCAAAAATAACACCATCATTTTTGGTCATCCTCTCATCTAAGATGGTAGACCTCCTCCACATATCATCCCTTAATGAGTTTTCTATCCTCACCAGCGATAGTGTGTGCATCAGATTCTATGAGATCTCAAAATATTAGGAGTCCTAAAAAAGAATAAAATAAAGTGAAGGTATAAAATTCAAATATCCTTATGAGCGATTGTGCTTCCAAGCACCATGAGTTTTGATCATCCAACAATATTGAAGATCACAATGGGTATAAATACCACATTTCATGTGGGATAGCACTCTTAGTGCTTTAAGTGAACTAAGGTTCCCCTTGTTGTTTAACCACCACGTAATTGTCAAGGGGCCTCCCGCATGTGGCTACATCGATGGGTTATGGTATAACCTAATGCTCTTTCCATGTGGCAATAAGTTAGTCACCTTGAATTTGATGATAATTTGCTTGTTGAATTGGATTGTCACCTTCTACAACATTAAACTTATTGGGGTCATTGAATTTTCCCCACCTCTTTTTTTAAATCAATCATGGGGAGGTTTTTTAATTTTTTTTTGAACGTAAATGAAAATAGAGGCCCATGTAATACTTTTCAAACATCATACTTTGAACACAATTTTTTGGAATAGCCTATCGAGTGGAGAAATGATGTGGAATATTCTAAATTTAATTTTGTGGGAGGAAAATAACCTCCCTTTTATTTTTTTGCCAAGAGAGCCTAATAATTTTCTCCCTTTTCAAGGTCCTAGTAAAATCTGACTATAGACTTATATATAGTCATTGGAAAGAACATTTTGAGCTCGACACAATGGTGGTGTCCATTTTTACATTTGAAATTGTTTATTATAATTTTTTTAGCTCAAAGTTTTTTGTATTATGGAATGCATTTTTAGTTGAACTCGACACTCCTTGGAAAATGTAAGTGAACCTAGTATCTAGTGATCTTCTCTATAGCACCTGGTGAATACAACAACTTGTTATCAATGCATTCTAGTAGGATGATAATGTTACCATAAGGTCAATTACCACTCTAAGGGCTATAGAATCAGCAAAAACTAGTATATATTTGTTTTTTTTTGTGATGGTTTGATTCATCCTCTCATCTACTCCATTTTTTTGAGGTGTATAAGGAGTTATGAATTGCCTCCTTATCCCATGACTCTTACAAAGACTAAAAAAATATTTGGAGATGTATTCTCCACCATTATCTATCCTCAAGGTGGATATTTGATATCCACTTTCTCTTTCAATAAGTGCCATAAATTCCTTGAATGTATCAAGGGATTTTCATTTATACTGAATGAAATAGATCCAAATTATTCTACTATAATAATTAATGAAGGTGATGTAATATCTAGCTCTACTATAAGAGGGATCAAAAATTGACCCACAAATATTTGAATGCACTAGTTGAAGTGGCTTGTTGGCTCTCCAATCATTTCCTGACTCAAAAAATTGTCTATGGTGTTTGACAATAATACATGGCTCACAAAAGTATTTGGACTCATTTAAGTGAGGAAGTCCTTTGACCAAACCCATTATTTCCATCATTTGAATATTACTAAAGTTTAAGTGATCCATTATTTCATGTCATATATACTCCAAAGAGAAAGTAGTATTTGTATGCAAAGATTATCTAGTTATATATTGGATAAGGAGGTAATATACACCTTCCTTTTTGGTTTCCATGGATTTGATAGAGCCATTTGGTTCTTGAATGTAGTATTGGTATTTTTCAAAAAAGATAATATAATCCTTATATGTATGTTGCTTGGTAAAAATGAGAATCCTTTTGATGCTAGGTACATACAACACATTTTTGGTAGGTACATTTTTTACATTGTGTAAATCAAGTGGTGCTTCTCCTACACCTTCAATGGGAAGAACACATTCATCTCCAAAAGTAATGAACTAGTTATGGGTAAGTTGAATATTGGTCAACCAATCCTATCTTCCTATCATGTGTTTGGCTACCTTTGAGTCTATATATCAACAATATTTATCTTAAACATTGACTTGATTTATTGCATACAAAGTACTAATATTTTGTTGTTGCTGTTCCCTTTGATTTGTATGTTTAATTCTTTAATAGTAATCATTTACAAAATGACCCTATTTTCCACAATAGTCACACCCTTGTTGATTATTGGGTTGATTGTGTTGTTGTTGAGGCCTATAATTTTGAGGTCTTTTATTTGGATGACTTTCTTAGAAATTTTTATAAGTTGTACAAACTTGGTTCCCATAAATTTGAAGTGTAAGGGCTCTCCTCACTGAGATGCTTATGGAAACCACATCACATAGGCAAACTATGATTGAAGTAGTATGTAACTCTAATGAACACCATAGTGGATAGAATTAAGATCTATGACTCATATTCCACCATACTAAATAATATTTTCACACATAGGAATTGCAGTGGAGCTAGAAATTGTACAATAGTAGCTCACATTAGATCTATTACATGGCTAAGGAGGGTTTGTAAATGGGTAGAATTTTAGATGTCAAATAGGTGCAAAGATAAGGGGACACCACAAGGAGATATAAAAATCTCTATATGGGTTGAAGTAGGCACCAGGAGCTTGGTATGCCAAAATTGATTCTTATTTCATCAACCTTGGTTTCACTAGATTTGTAGTAGAATTTACTCTCTATGTGAAATATTGGAAGAACCACATCATTTTGGTGATATTCTATGTGGATGATCTCCTAATTATAGGTGATGACATAGATGGAAACAATTTCTAAAATATGACTTGTGCATACAATTTGAAATTATTGATTTGGGTCTCCTTCACTACTACTTAGGCATAGAAGTATAACAATAACTTTTCAAGATCTTCATCTCCCAGTCTAAGTATATCCAGTCTCTATTGGAGAGGTTTTGCATGGAGGAATGTAAATAATTCCCCAATCCCATGGAAAACTGATTTAAATTGATTAATAATGATGATGAAGAAAGGGTTGATGACACTATTTATAGGTAACTGGTTGGAAGTTTGATCTACTCGACTTCAACTAGACAGATATCACCTATTCATTGGGCCTTGTTTATAGGTTTATGCATGATCCCAAGAAGAGTCATTAGATAGTAACTAAGAGGATTTTGAGATTCCTCAAGGGGACCCCTCATCATAGTCTATTATATAAACAATATGATGACTTTTCATTTATTGGATACATAGATTCAAATTGGGGTAGTTGTCTTGAGACTAGAAAATCAAATATTGATTATGACTTTTAGTTGGGTTAACGTATGATATCATGGAACACCAAGAAACAACTTACATTTTCCTTATCTTCAGCAAAAGTAGAGTATAATGTAGTAGTTGAGGCAACTAAGGAAATAATTTGGTTAATGCAACTACTTGAACATATTGGGCTACTTATAGATGGTCCAATACACATATATTATGACAATCAAAGTACCATTAAGATGATCAAGAATCCATTCTTCCATGTTGTAAAAAAGTATATTTATATCCATAATCACTTTATTAGACAAAATGTCCAAGAGAACATCTTACAATTGGAGTATGTACCTACTCAAGATCAAGTGGCCGACATATTCACCAAGTCACTTAATCTTGATTTTTTTTTTAAATTTAGCAAAATTCTCTATGTATGTTGCAATGTAAATCAACATAAAGGGATAATGTATATAATGTCTAATTATTTTTTTAGACAAGTACACATTAAGGGGGAATGGTAATGTTATTATAATGTGTACTTTTTCTTTTTTGCATTTGATATGCATTCTTTTCACATGACACATATAATTTGTATGGTGGCATGTGTCACCTGCATTTAGATTTCTATTTTACTATAAAGGCTTTTAAAATTGTGAAATTCATTAGAGGTTTTAAATTTATCCTTTCAGGCTATTACCTGTATATTTATCTCCTTGAGTTACATCTAGTTTAGTTTTGTGTTTTGATATATGAGAATAGGATAAATATCCTACAAAAAATGTTAACACATTTGGTAGGTATGCATTGGAACAAAAATTAATCTATAGAAGAGATATAGAGAAGATGGAATAATTAACAAGGAGTAGATGATTATGTAGGATAGATAGTGTGTATGAGGATGATGATCCAACCTTGAAATTTTTGAAAGGATCAACAAACAAGAGACTAGAGGTATCCATTGTATGTGGGTGAATACCATATCCAATATAATAGTGACAATCCAATTCATGTTTAATCAACCATAAAAAGTACATTAGTAATGGGAAAAAAATAATGGTATGACTCAAGATCAGTTCCCAGAGAGATGAATCTAGAAGAGTGAAGCCATAGAAAAAAAATATAGATAAAACCCAAAAATGGCAACAACCTCCACTAGGATTTGGAAAGGTAAATACAAATGGGGCATCAAGGGGTAACCTATATAGGGCTAGGGTAGAGAATAGGTACTGGATGTTACCCTAAAATTCACATTTGTAGCAAATTTAGGTACACTTTCTAACAATATTATTGAGGGATATGGCATTTTGAGAGGGATGTAGGAGGCTCTCAAGGTCAGATGGAATAGAATGATAGTGGGTTCAAAATATTAGTTATTTATTAAATACCTTAAATCTCCATTGAGAATCAAGAATTTCATATACAAAATTTAAAGGTTTGTAGAGAAAACTAGATGAATACAAAACAATTCGAATATATTACATTATTTGGTACATGCTAATGTACAATCATGGATACATATTTAGATTAGGAGTTTGTATTAGATTAGTATTTTAGTATTTACTTTATGTAATGTAATAAATGCATAAGTGTTAGAATCTACAAAAATACTTGATGATGTAAATGTCTATGTAGTCCATATGTACATGAGTCATAGAGTAGGATAATGAAGAGTCATAGTTAGGTGAAAGTTCAAGAGACACATATTATTATACATAGGAATTTGAGTGAGAGGAAAGAGATCATAAGTGAGAGGATAGCAGAATACAAGTTATATATAATATAGAACTTGTATGAAGCATGGAGTATTTGAGATCTTCACATTTTGTATAAAGATCCTATTTTTATGAGCTTTCATTCATGGCAATTTTATGAGTTATTACAGAAGTTTCTTATGAGATTTTCCTTCTTAATATATTTCTATTACCATAATATTGCATGCTAATTTTAGTTCTTTTGGTTGCATTTCTTTAAATATATAGCATCAAAATCTAACAATGGTATTAGAGCACAAGGTATATTGATAGGAGATAGAGAGAGCCACAAGAGAGATTGAGAGGAGATAGGGAGATTTCATTTTTAGAATTTCTAAAATTGATTTTTTGTCTAGAGTATTTCGACAAGGTTGTAGGAGAACTCATGAAGACTAAGACTCAAAATAGATCTCCTTCCACTAGATTGAAGGATAACTAATGATGTTTATTGATTTATAGATATTTAGATATTTGCATGCTTACAACTATCTAAGATTTTTGATGCATAAAATTAGTTCTCAAAAGTTTAGAAGATTCCTACAATGGATAGAGAATAATTTTATCTTTGATTTATTGAATATATATGTGTTTTCCTCATGCAAGGATTAAATTTTGTTGTAAAATAGACATTGAAAAAATAAGAAATAAAGAGGACAAAGGAGTCCTATTGAAGATTGAATAAATAGGAGATAAAAGAAGGACATCTCCGTAGAATATTGGAGACTGAAAATCGAGAAGGAGGAGACCCAAGAAATAGTTCCCATTGAATAACTTCAATATTTGCAAGATAGAAGATAGAATATTGAAGATAGAGGAGGACTAGGAAATGTCCTATTGAAGATTTGAGAAGCTACAAAATTTGAAGACCCAAAAGAAGAGGTCTTAATAAAATTTAGGAGGAGAAATAAGAAGGAGGCTAGAGAAGCCCTATTGAAGAAATTAAAGAAGTGGTCATTGGAGAATATTTGAATAAAGCTCAAGGGAGAATATTGCAAGAAGGAGTAGCTCCTGGAAAGAAGAATTTGGAATAATTGTCATGATCCGTAAACAAGACCAAAAGAAAGAAGGATTTAACAAGAAGTTTACCAAATTTTGGAAAGGTTTTTTGAAGACCTTAAGACTTTTATATTCTTGAGAAGGATGCTACAAACTAGTATTAGTTTGAATTCATAATTCAACAAGGATATAGGATGAGAAATAACCTAGAAGAGACCTCAAGATTTAGAATTTTTGACGACTACCATTAAAGGATTGAAGGCTTATCAACGAAGGAGAAGAGTGCTGGTTTTTACAGCAAAAATTGAAGAGTCATAGGACAAAAAATTGAAGGTGACATAAAGATAAATTTTGGAGAAGAGTTGGGTAGATTTTGAAGTGTCCATGAACAAAATATTGGAGGAGTTGGAAGATAAACAATGTAGAAAATTAAGAAAATTGGGCATTATTAGAAGTGAGATTAGAGCTACGAATTGGAGGAGTTTCCTACTATATTCGAGAAATTTATGGACAAAAAGAACAATGATGAATTGAATGAATTAAAAGCTAAAAATTATAGATTTTAGGATAGCAATAGGGTAGCATTTTGGACATCACTAATAGCTACAGAGAACAAAATTAGATGAGAATTAGAACCACAAAAATTAAATTTTTGGACAAAAAACTAAAGGCTAAAAAGCATAAAATTTTGACAGCAATTAGAGATGCAAAAATTATAAGTTCGTGGCAACAATTAAGTAGAAAGGAGAGCTGAAAGGTTTAGAAATCTGGGGCATCAAAGAGGTGAACCAAACCAGCAAGAAAGCTTGCTATAAAGGAGGCCAAAATAAGGTTTGAAAATTGGTTTTGTTAAAGTTTTTATGCAATTATTATTTAAGTTTTTTTAAAAATACCAGATTTGGGTCTTAAAGTAGCAAAAGAAAGGTCTCAAGTTTATATCTTCAAATATGATAGAAGATAGCATTAGCAAGGGATTATAACTTGTAGAAAAGATAAAATATCATCTTCTCACTACTTTTTATTTGTCAAAATCCAATATTATATAGTAGAAATTGAATACAATATACTATCCAAAAGGCAAATGTTTTGGCGCAAATTAAAATCTTGAAGAAGAAACCACCAAGCATAGAGCCAAGAAAGTTTGAAAGGAAGTGTAAAAAAGTGAAAGAAAACTAGTCATGAAGAAATGATCCCAAACATTGTTGAAGAAAAGGTTGAATCTACTAGGAGTATTGCTCAAGGAAGAACCACCAAGGTTTATAGGAAGCAGTGCTACAAAGGAGTTTTGGAGAACGTAGAAACTGTGCATCATTTGGAGGATCTAGAAAGTTGTTTGCATTTTATCCATCAAAGAATTACTTGAAATAAAGAAAAAAATGAAGATACAAAAATTAAGTTGAGTTCCCCAATATTGGAATGTGATTGGACTAGTAGCCAAGTGTATAATAACCACCAATCTCAAGAGGAATCACCACCATATTGAAGGAGGAGCCACCATATTTGGACAAAGAGGAATATAGAGTGCAATAGAAGAAAGCGTTACTCAAGGAAAGTTGTAATATTGGAGAGTAGATGTCATGACCCTCCTATATGTAACATTTAACATGTAAATCAATGTATTAAATTAATGAATCTTTAATACTCAAATTTATGTAATTAAGCAGAGTAGTGATGTTAGTAGATATTAAAGAGCATGATACTGCTAACAAATTGCCAATGTTTAGGATCAAGTACACTCGTAAATGGAAGAAGTTGAATCATCCACTAAAGGTGGGGGTGGAAGTGATGATAAGAAAACTCAGAGGTAACAAGGATGGATACCTTCATATAGGCATGCATTTTGTTAGGGATAATCATTAGTAACTAGCCACCTTGAGTCTCAAAGTAATAGCCTAGTAGCTATTGTAAGTTCTAGAGGCTAATATAGGTGACTAAACTGATGGAAAGAATCCCCTCTTTATCTGTTGCATATGTTTGATTGTCTGTACTTGATCAATATCTGCATCACCGATTTGGGAAAAAACCATGCTTAACCTAATTGTTTTGGAAAGATTCCCTATTTCCTTAAAACTTGCAAAAAGAGTAGAATGATGATAATGCTTAATAAGAAAAATTGGACTATTTTATAAATAACATGTTAGAATTATTTTAAAATAAAAGTGAGTTCTTTTATAAATAACATGTTAGAATTATTTTAAAATAAAAGTGAGTTCTTTTATAAATAACATGTTAGAATTATTTTAAAAAGAAAAGTGAGTTATTTTATAAATAACATGTTAGAATTATTTTAAAAATAAAAATGAGATATTTTTTAAATAACATGTTAGAATTATTTTAAAAGAGAGGAGTGAGTTAGTTTATAAACAAAATGTGGGAATTATTTGAATTATGATTAAATTTCATTTATAAATAATATCTTAAAATTATTTCAAAAGAAAATAAAAATAATTAAATCCAAATATTTGAAATGGTTTGGGGCTTGTTTCTTTAAATATAATAAGGATATCATAGCATGAGTATTTGTGTTATAACCATGAGCTAAAAGAATATTTTGAGCATAATCATCAAACTCCATGTTAATATGATACAAGACATTTGGTTTTTAGTGAGCTTTGAGTAGACATTTGATTTATGAGAGAAGCTTTCTAGTGATGGAGGGATGGACACCATTTACGGTAGGACTTATCCATTTAATAAAGAATACTTTCCTACACCAGTCTAAAGAACACAAGCTTATACTAAGAGGGGGGTGAATAGTATAAGACCAACTTTTTTTTTTTTTTTTTTTTTGAAGCGAAAAACCCCTTGCAGGGCCGCCTTGGTCTGAGAGACCACGAACAAGGGGTTCTACATCATCAAAGTCACCCAAGAGTCGCACCCAACCCTGCTCACACTAACATTATCAATTGGATTTTGGATACCCAATTCAGATTTTTTATAGGGTGGAGATTTGAACCTTAGACCTCCCTTGGAGGATTGCCCTCTCCTCTCCAACTCACCTACAACACCTGGGTCCAAATTTTAATTTTCTTTTCCAAATAATATTATCCAATATAATCAATGGCAATATTAAAAATAGTAATAAAATAAATGCACAAATAATCACACACAATAGAGACACTGATTTAATAGGGTTCACCCAATATGGGCTACTCCACAGATAAAATATTTTACTAAAATTTTCTCAATAAATATCTTGGGATTCACTTCCCTATTACAATATTTATGGACCTCTATCCAAAGGAGACACCAATCACCTAATGCTCTAATTTGTTGACCTCTCTCCACAAGATAAACCTTTCTACTTTTCTCTAGTTTGTGGAACTTGACCCATGATAACTCTTTCTCCTCAAATGGTTTTTGGATATCCCTCCATAGAAGAACTCTATCTTCCTATCTGGTTCATGGATCACACTCCATAGAATATTTTTTCCTCCTTTCTTTGGTTTGTGGGTCTCTATCCATAAGAGAACTCTTTTCCCTCTACTCTGGCTAGTGATCTTCTAGAATACTACTACCACCACTGCACTGGATTGTGGATCTATCTCCATAGAAGACCTATGTATTCACTGAGAAGACCTCTATCCTTACTATCTTGGCTAATGGATATCTTTCCATTGGAGACAACTATCCTCTACTTTATCTCCTTCAAAGCTTGTTATCAACCCCATCTCAGATCTACACCAAAATATATCCCAAATGTAGTACAGATATGATCTAATTTTGTATCAGGTCTAGCACAAATTTTCTCTCAAATATTACACCAAACTCTATCCTCAAATATGTCCTCAAGCCTTAACACAAATCTTGATCCAATCACAAATCAACTCTACTTAGATTTACCCCAAGACTTAACACAAAGCTTGAATAAATTAATCAATCAATTCTTCTATTAAGTCTTCACAAATACTTACCTCAAATCTGCCCTCAAGTCCTCTCAAGAACTTTCTCAATCTATTCTCAAGTCTTCACCAAGACTTGTCTTAAATCTGCCCTCAATTCCTATCAAGAACTTGCTCAATATGCTCTCAAGTATTCACAAAGACATGCTCAAATCTACCTAAAAGTCTTCACCAAGAATTACCTCAAATATGACCTCAAATCCTCTCAAGAACTTGCTCAAAATGCTCTCAAGTCTTCACCAAGACTTGCTCAAATATTCTTACAAGTCTTCACCAAGACTTACCTTAAATCTGCCCTTAATATTTCACAAAAGCTTGCTCAAATATGTCCTTAAGCTTTCAAAAAAGATTACTCAAATATGTCCTTAATATTTCATAGAATCTTACTTAAATTTGTTCAAACACATGCTTAATACAGCAATATATGCTCAATCAATCTCAAATATTGCATACAATGCTATCAATTTTTTTGTCTAATATTCAAAGTAATTTCTTTAAATTGAAGCACTTTAGACATATTCTATTCAGAATTAGTTTAACCTCTGAAAAATATACAGAATTATGTACTCTATCAAAAACACAATATGTTCTACTAAATCATTAAGACTGTCGCTTTCATAAATTTGATTTCTAATGTTTGCACATTCACTTTCAATATCACTCAAAACCAATGCTCAATAAGTTTCACTCAATTATTCAAACAATGAAACACAAATTGCTCAAAAAATTTGAACAAGTGTTTTCATACTTCTTAAAACAAAGAGAACAATGTGGGTCTCAAACCCTAACTCAAATAATCTTCAATATCTGTCTCCATTTTTCTCTAAAAATTCACCAATCATGCATATAAAAATTAACTCAAATATTTCCAACAATACTATCAAACAATACTTTTTCACTCCACCTTATATTTCACAATGTTTAATCCTAAAACACTTCAATAAAAAGATAATGTGCCCATACCTTTTTTTTTTTTATGGAGATTTATCTTCAAAACCTATTTTACTCACCACAAAACCTATTTGTCAATTCTAGGATAGATAACAACAATCTATCTCAAAATCTCCATAAGAATATTTTACCTCAACAAATATTTCACCATACAAAAATTTCAAGACACAAATACACCTTATTACTCCTTTCTTAAAAAAAAATCCCAATCAATAGATCATACACTCACTCAAGAAAAATAACTATAATGACAATATCCCTAAAGCTCCTTTTAACTCCAACTCAACATAGAATATTTCAATCCAAATTTCAACCTTCCAAACACTTTAATATTCTAATTCAAAATAAATTTCAAATTAAAATAATAAATTCCTTTGAATACACCTTATACTCTCCAATTCTTAACCCAACATACATACCAAATTACACCAACAAAATTCCTTGCACACACCTTATAATCTCCAATTCTCAATCCAACATATGGCAAAAATAATAATTTTAATCATACCTTCACATGACTCAAACACTAACATGCACTCCATGCAAATCAAACTCGTGTTCACCACCTGCCTAGCACCTTAGCCATGACTAGGCTACCACTTGGACTGCATACCCACACAAACACCACTATACACTCACTGCCCTTTGTATCCTCTGCAGGTGCCAAAATCATTGAAAACAAAAATACTTCCCTCTATTACTGCCAGGAATCGAATGCGGGACCTCTGTTCCACCAATGCCTTACGTTGCCAAGCCTAGCCGCTATTCCACCCATGTGAATGGTGATAGGGATGCACACTCTTCTCCTTTTATTCATCCATAGTCCACCTTTAGCTTTTAAAAATAAAAATCTTTGTCTTTCGTTGCTCACAAAAATTGCATCAATAATTTTTTATCCTTTCGCATGCATAATATCAGAGACTTGCTTTATGTCATTAAAAATTATGGTATAAATAACATAATCCTTCCTTGCTCGAATGGCAAAAAAGAAAATAATTAAACTTTATTTTTTTGCGCCCAAACCTTACATAGGGTTTTAATTAATTTAAATTATAAATTAATTATAATACAAATATTATAATTAATTTACAAGTAACCTTAGGCTTTTCTTTTAAATCTTAATATTATAATAAAAAATATTATAATATTATTTCCTTTGGGCCTAAGTGTTTAAATTTTTAACCTTAGGCCTTATCTGAACACCTTTAATATTATAATATTATTTCCTTTAGGCCTAGGTGTCTCCTTCTTTCAGGGTATTTAGCCAACCTTTTGACCAATCATGTGAAGCTTTAAACCAAATATCTTGGGCTTAAAATATAAATATTTTAACCCTCATTTTGTCAATCCCTTGCACTGACTTTTGACATCACTAATAGTGACTCTTAACATCAATGACAACACAACTACTCAATTTCCAACAATCATCCCCTTTGTCATTGATGGAAACCCTTTTTATTTAACCATTCTTTTTTTCTTTTTTCAATTTTGTTCCCTATTGTGGCTGCTCCACAACATACCCCAAAATTGGGGACCCACCTTTTTTGCATGTTTTCCAAGAAGACCGAAGTGGCCCATATGCTAAAGATCAAAGAAAAAGCAAAACACCACAAGGAGGAAAAAGTGTCGCGATATCACGACATGTTGCATTTTCACGGTCCAAAGCAAAGGGAGAGAGCAAGGAGGAAAAAGTGTCGCGATATCGCGACATGTTGCATCATCGCGGCCAAAAGAGAAAAAGTGTCGCGATATTGTGACATGTTGCATCGTCGTGACCAAAAGAGAAAAAGTGTCACGATATCGTGACATGTTGCATCGTCGCAGCCAAAAGAGAAAAAGTGTCACGATATCGCGACATGTTGCATCGTCGTGGCCAAAAGAGAAAAAGTGTCGCGATATCGCGACATGTTGCATCGTCGCGGCCAAAAGAGAAAAAGTGTCGCGATATCGTGACATGTTGCATTTTCACGGCTAGAATAGAAGAAAGAAAAAGTGTCGCGATATCGCGACATGTTGCATCATCGCGGCCAAAAGAGAAAAAGTGTCGCGATATCATGACATGTTGCATCGTCGTGGCCAAAAGAGAAAAAGTGTCGCGATATCGCGACATGTTGCATCATCGCGGCCAAAAGAGAAAAAGTGTCACGATATCGCGACATGTTGCATCGTCGCGGCCAAAGGAGAAAAAGTGTCGCGATATCGCGACATGTTGCATCGTCGCGGCCAAAAGAGAAAAAGTGTCGCGATATCGCGACATGTTGCATCGTCGCGGCCAAAAGAGAAAAAGTGTCGCGATATCGCGACATGTTGCATCGTCGCGGCCAAAAGAAGAAAAAGTGTCACGATATCGCGACATGTTGCATCGTCGCGGCCAAAGGAGGAAAAAGTGTCACGATATCGCGACATGTTGCATTTTCATGGCCAAAACAGAAGAAAGAAAAAGTGTCGCGATATCGCGACATGTTGCATTTTCGTAGCTAAAAGCAACAAAAGAGAGCAAGGAGGCAAAAGTGTCACGATATCGCGACATGTTACATTTTCGTGGCGAAGGGCCACAAAATGGAAACGAAAAGTTTTTTTTTTCGAAAACCAAAACACATGCATGCACAAGGGAAGGTGAAACGAACAACCATTGGAAAATGAAACGAACAGTCAGGGAAGGTGAAACGAACAACCATTGGAAAATGAAACGAACAGTCATGGAAGGAGAAACAATTTTTTTTTAGAAGTTTAAATACGCCATTCAAAGAGGCCAGAAGGGGTTGGAAACTGCTGCAAGAAGAGTTGCATATTTGAAGGCAAGAGGGCCATTCTGGACCTGTTTGGGCTGTTTTTCTTCCATGGACTGGTTTGGGAAAACCAAAAATTTTTGTTATTGTAAAATGACAAATTTTTAATACAGGAAGTTTCAGAAAGTTGCATCTTATGGACAAGAAAGAAGGAGTCATTTTCTGCATGCAAGATTAAATGTCTATTTTTCCCCTTTTCAGATTTTAGGCTTGTAAATGGAGTTTATGCAAGTTTCTTGGTTGCTTCATGCGAATGTCTAAATCTGAAAACCTCATTTAAAACCCTAGGAGCCAGCACTTAGCTTATCCGGATCGTGCTTGTTTTGCAGGTCCAATAGGTTAGGTTGCATGCATGGAAACCTCACATCTTCGGTTTTGTCGAAATAGGATAGCATCATACTGAATGCATTTTATTTTCAATTTTCTGCATTTCATTTTCACTTTTTTGCATTTTATTTTCCAGAAATTTTAACTTTTTTTTAAATCTTCAGGCATTAAAATAAACATTTAAAAAATTTCAAAATCCAAAAATAATTTCACCATTGCGTAGGTTATACTTCATACTTCCCATATGCACTTTGAAATTTCATTTTTGGAGTTGTTTAGTATTTTTAAAAATTCATCGAAGTTGCTGTTTTGTTACAGATTTAAAAAATCCGAAAATAGAAAATTTCCATTTTAAGGTCAAATTTCATTTTTTTTAGTTTCATGTTTTACACTCATGAGCCTATGATGACATTCCCTTCATGAAAATTCCAATTTCATTGAAGGAGTTATGTTTTATGGCATTTCACAAATTTCCATTTTTGGAGCCTAAAATTACCCTCTCTTCATAAAAATTCTGATTTTACGAAAGAGGGGTAATTTGAGCACTACATCATGGTCATATGAGGGCCAACTCACATTTGCTTTATTTTGGTTCAATGAACAATCACTAAAGTTTCATGGTAAAATAAACCAACATTGCCCCTTGTTTACAATTACTTGCAATCACTAAGGTGTTCCAAGCATTTAAAATTGAATATCTTTATTTGAGATTACTAATACACATATGCAAATGCTAATACAGCGGAGACCTTGGAGAAGTTGTTTGTTTAACTTCTTTGCAAGAGGGGATTTGGAACCCAAATCCTAAAGGAGAGTGTACTTTCACAACTGGGTGAAAATACCACTCAACATTTTGGCGCTAGAAGGAGGGCCTGAATGGGTTTATTTCAGTGTGATTTAAATGCTATAGGGATTTAAATTTTTGAATATTTCAAGCCCTATTGATTATTATCTTTAGCCCTCTTTTAACAATACAACCTTGTAGTGTTAAAAGGAGGACATGAATTGCTATGCATTGTTCTAACGCTTTTGATTGTTCATACAGGAATAATGTGTTTTGATTTGATTTTGAAAATTTTTGGTCTTGACTAACGAGGTTGTCTCCATGCAATTACTTTCATTGGATTTTAATGGATACATCTCTTGGTTGATGCTAACATGATTATTCATACGTTACATGTTTGATATTTGCGAGTCATTTCATGCTTATTTGTAAGGAATTATTTTGTCTAAAACGTATTTGTTGTCGGTATTATGCTCTTCACTTGCGTGTAATGCGATCTTGTGAATCAGAAAGCCTACAACACTAGGAGTATGCTCTTCACTTGTGCATATGCGATCTGGTGAATCAGAAACTAATTTACATTTTTAGAATATTGCTTTGTCATGGTTCCTTCTTTTATTCGTGACTAACAAATTGGTTTTGAAGTTATTCTTTGAGTTTCACTAATGGCAACATCTGAGGAGCAAATTGTATCCCTAAGAGAAGAAATGATGTCCCTAAGGGAAACGATGGTATCTGCATTAGGAAAGTATTATGAATGTCATTCTACCTTTGGAACACCTTATCAAATTCATGAAATGTTATTGGAGTTTCTACGACTTTTTAATCAAAAGGTGGCATCAGGATACCTACAAAATCTACATATCTATAAGTTCACGTTATGTCAATTTCAAATATTTTGTGAGCCTATTGCTTGTAGGTTCTTCCCATACATTGTGGGTGATAGATCATTCTCGTGGTATTGCCATCTACCCATGGAGGTTAAGACTTCTTGGAGCCAATTAGAAGCAACCTATATTTATCACTTTGGTAATCAAGTTGACTTGGATAGGTTGCAAAATCAATTCACCTCTATGTGTAAAGAGCCTAATGAGTCCATGAGTCAATTCAGTGTGAGGTTTCGTGAATTGTACTCTCAAATGTGGGAAATTTTGGGTACATCGAAAGAGGAAGCTATTGAAGTATACCTGAGAGCCATACCCCCCACACTTGCTACACTCATTAAGGAAAACTTGGATGACCTGTCCCTAGAGATGATCTATGAGATCTTTGAAAAGGTAGAACAAGTTTTGGAAGAAAAAAAGGCACAACATGCTCCCACGAAAGATTGTTCTTTTGGGGTTAGTGATACCAACCTACATCAACCATTGAATATAGCACCCTCCAATCCAATAATACCTAAGGTGAATGATCAAGGGGACGAATTTGAGTGTCCAAATGTTACAACCACCTTAGATGTAGTCCAAGAGGAGGTGCAAATTGCTAAGCCAACATCCACTAGTGAGGATTATGCAGAGATGATCTCATTCATAGAGATACATGATTATTCGGATAAAGGGGTCCTAAATTCAACAAATATTTGAGATATGTGATAGGACGGAACCTACCATAGAATTGGATGAAGTGGTTGAAAGTGAAATTGGAAGAAAATCAATAAATGAATTTGAAGATATGATAGAATTTCACCACTTGTTCTTGGAAGACACTCTCGATGAGAAGCTTGGAACTAATGATCAAAAAACTCTTCACCCTCCAAATTGTGATAAAATCGAATCATGGGTTACTAATTTGGACGATGATAGCCTTACAAATTTGAATTCAAGAAATAACCCACTGTTTGAAAATTATTGAACCATCTAAGGAAGGTGAAGGTGAATTTGATGAGATACACATTGATGAATTGGAAGATGTTGAAGAAGTAGTTGAGCGTCACCACTTGACATTGGAAGATGATTACCATGATGCTCGGAAGAAGTGGGAAGACTACGCTCACTCCTAAACCTGCTCATGAACCTTGTGTGCCACTTGATATACAGGACAATATAATCGCCTACTCAAAGGAAGATATTACAACTCCTGTACAATTTGAGGATGTTTTGGAAGAGGGTTTCAAATCTCATCAAATTTTGGAAGATTATAATGATCCTATGACCAAGGACAAAGAAGAAAAATAATTGACAAATGAATCAAAAAATCATGTCACAAATACCATGGAGTTTCATCCCACAAATTTGGAAGATAATTTTTACAATGGTTGGGGAAGATATGAAGATGTGTTATTTCCTCACACCCTTATTGATGAAGCCTCTATTCCAATTTATATGCAGGATGTTGAAACTTCTACTTCATATGAAGATCTCACATTGTGCACAAGCATTTGAGAAGGCTACAAAGGATTCGATCATGTTGAATATAAATATCATTAAAGATTCGGAACTACAAGTTTGCCATGATTATTTTGAGGATTCAAATGAAGAGATACCATGGATACTGAACAAAGAATGGGAATTAAATGACAAAGTGACTGATCTATTAGAATTAACGCAAGTGGTTGATCATGAAGATAAGTTACTTGACATCCACTTTGACCAAGAATATTCAAATGATATTTATGATGAAATGCCATTGAAGGTGAATGAAGAACAAGGATTAATTTCTAACCACACCTTTGATAACATTACTTTAACAAATGAAAAGAAGCTTGATGCACTTAAATTGCTAAATCAAATTCATCAACAATTAATTCTTGAACCTAGGATAAAAACTTTTACTGATCCTCATTTAGTAAATATCCTAGATTCTTGCAAATTGTTGCACAAGTTTGATTGGCCTAAGAACATGGAAAATGAATTGGCTTTAAAATTTTTGGAAATAGGCTCTTGCTTACAAAATTTCATTTTGGATAAAGAAAGCCTAATTCTAAATCATGAATGGAATTATGAAATTTGCACCTTAAAGAATAGACAAGAAAGAATTGAAAATCAACCATTGTCTAATCAATTTGGTAATTTGAATCTCACCTATGAGAATACTAATGGAACTAAATCTAATTGGTGGGGTGAGAGGGGAAAGTTGAAGTTGGTTGCATTGTTTGGTCTAGTCTTGTTCTTGTTTGATTCCTTCCAAACTTGGTATGCGTATCACGTCATATGTCTTTTAAAGAATTCTAATCAGGTTTGGGATCCGGGAAAATGATAATCCAAACTTTGCACCATCTTGTATTATATTGTACATTTGTATATACTTTTGGTTTTTGTGTTTTGGTTTTGGATTGGATCTCATTTTGGTTTTAAGTTTTGTGTGTTGGTCCTTTGGACACTTTTGGTTTGTCTTGAAAAAAAAAGAAAAAAAAAAGAAAAGAAAAGAAAAGCAAGATGTCAACTTATGTCCTTATGAATGTTAACTAAGACTAAGAGAATATGAAACATCGGAATTGTATTGCAGAAAGCTCCACGAGTATCGCAAACACATTAAAGAATATCATTTGGAACTTGTGATGCATGAAGTTGTCAGTTTTATAAATTATGGCAAAGTAGGTGATATACTCCATCCGCATTTCAAAAAGAGCAATGCATTCATCCATATCTCATGTTACATTCCGCATTGCATATACATTTCATCTCGGTTGCATCTACATTTCAAATACAATCATTGAAAAGGTGTCGAATCCTCTTAGGGTTATTACATAACATATATTAAAAGGATCCTAAGGTTGGGAACTGATGCCCGAACTATCTTGAACCAAGCACGTTTTACACATATTAAAGAGAATCTTGAGTAAAATGGTCAAAACCATACTTGGAAGAAAAGGTGAGGCGAAAGGAGTATTTCGTGTCTGTCCTATCATGCAACATAATCCTTAAAATAGTGGTTTTTACCACTCCCATAGTGCTTAAAGCCTAAAATTAGAGTAGTAAGGATAGGGTTAAATCCCCATCGAACTTAGGTTGAGGATCCAATTCCCCAAAGCTCTGATTTGACCTTCATGGAGTAGTAAGGATAGGGTCTAATTCTCATCTCGCTTAGGTTGAGAATCTGATTCCCCAAAGCTTCTATCTTTCCCACTCAAGAACTTGAAGTTCCAAAGCAAATATTTTTCTTTCTACTTTTATTGCATCATTGATATTGGATTGGAAGGATCGTACTACATGTCCCTTGCAAGGATGGGTAGTCATCCCCAAGGTTCAAGAAATCAAAAGTGAAGCCAAATCCTGGATTATGGGGTTGATCTCCACCGGGGCTATAGACGCCTGACTGGCAGTGGAGTATGCTCATGCATGGCAACATGTCTTGTCTAAAAGCAAGACCACTGATTGCTCAAATGGACAAGCTAGCCTGACAATTTCATCCATAACAGGTTAAATCATTTTGTTCAAGATGAGGTAATGAACTCCAGATCAGAGTAGTAAGGATAGGGTTAAATTCCCATCTCGCTTAGGTTGGGAATCCTATTCCCCAAAGCTCTGATTTCACTTACACTTGCACATGGGTTCAAGATGGTAGTGACACATAATCAACTTTGGGATCTAGTAAATTAATTCAGTATACACATATTTGATCCTAAGAGGGTTTGACAGTTTTAATATGCTTGTTCATGATACTAGAAAGTTTGAGCCTTTGCAAAGCTTGTTATATCTCTAGCATATTTGTCATACATTAAATCCTGCACAAATCATTCATAGCCTTGCATACGAATCATAAGTGAAACTGACAATGGAAAGTTGAATGAGTTTCAAACGATAGGGAATGAAGCACATTGCACACACCGAGCTGATGCTTAATAATTCTAATGCTTCATGTATTTCTGATCTATTTGCATTCTTTGGATATTTGTTGACGCTTGTATTTGAGTTCATGTATTTTCAAGTTGAGTTCTCACCGAAATGCTCAGGAGCATTTCCTAGCAGAGTCGCCATTTGTTGTGGCTGCTCCACAACGTACCCCAAAATTGGGGACCCACCTTTTTTGCATGTTTTCCAAGAAGACCGAAGTGGCCCATATGCTAAAGATCAAAGAAAAAGCAAAACACCACAAGGAGGAAAAAGTGTCGCGATATCGCGACATGTTGCATTTTCGTGGTCCAAAGCAAAGGGAGAGAGCAAGGAAGAAAAAGTGTCACGATATCACGACATGTTGCATCGTCGTGGCCAAAAGAGAAAAAGTGTCGCGATATCGCGACATGTTGCATCATCATGGCCAAAAGAGAAAAAGTGTCATGATATCGCGACATGTTGCATCATTGCGGACAAAGGAGGAAAAAGTGTTGCGATATCGCGACATGTTGCATCATCGCGACCAAAAGAGAAAAAGTGTCGCGATATCGCGACATGTTGCATCATCACGGCCAAAAGAGAAAAAGTGTCACGATATCGTGACATGTTGCATCATCACGGCCAAAAGAGGAAAAAGTGTCGCGATATCGCGACATGTTGCATTTTCACGGCCAGAATAGAAGAAAGAAAAAGTGTCACGATATCGCGACATGTTGCATCATCGCGGCCAAAAGAGAAAAAGTGTCGCGATATCGCGACATGTTGCATCGTCGCGGCCAAAAGAGAAAAAGTGTCGCGATATCGCGACATGTTGCATCATCGCGGCCAAAAGAGAAAAAGTGTCGCGATATTGCGACATGTTGCATCGTCACGGCCAAAGGAGGAAAAAGTGTCGCGATATCGCGACATGTTGCATCGTCGCGGCCAAAAGAAAAAAGTGTCGTGATATCGCGACATGTTGCATCGTCACGGCCAAAAGAGAAAAAGTGTCACGATATCGCGACATGTTGCATCGTCGCGGCCAAAAGAGGAAAAGGTGTCACGATATCGCGACATGTTGCATTTTCGCGGCCAAAACAGAAGAAAGAAAAAGTGTCGCGATATCGCGACATGTTACATTTTCGCGGCTAAAAGCAACAAAAGAGAGCAAGGAGGCAAAAGTGTCGCGATATCGCGACATGTTACATTTTCGCGGCGAAGGGCCACAAAATGGAAACGAAAAGCTTTTTTTTTCGGAAACCAAAACACATGCATGCACAAGGGAAGGTGAAATGAACAACCATTGGAAAATGAAACGAACAGTCAGGGAAGGTGAAACGAACAACCATTGGAAAATGAAACGAACAGTCATGGAAGGAGAAACAATTTTTTTTTCAGAAGTTTAAATACGCCATTCAAAGAGGCCAGAAGGGGTTGGAAACTGCTACAAGCAGAGTTGCAGATTTGAAGGCAAGAGGGCCATTCTGGACTTGTTTGGGCTGTTTTTCTTCCATGGACTGGTTTGGGAAAACCAAAAATTTCTGTTATTGTAAAATGACAAATTTTTAATACAGAAAATTTCAGAAAGTTGCATCTTATGGACAAGAAAGGAGTCATTTTCTGCATGCAATATTAAATGTCTATTTTTCCCATTTTCAGATTTTAGGCTTGTAAATGGAGTTTATGCAAGTTTCTTGGTTGCTTCATGCGAATGTCTAAATCTGAAAACCTCATTTAAAACCCTAGGAGCCAGCACTTAGCTTATCCGGATCGTGCTTGTTTTGCAGGTCCAATAGGTTAGGTTGCATGCATGGAAACCTCACATCTTCGGTTTTGTCGAAATAGGATAGCATCATACTGAATGCATTTTATTTTCATTTTTCTGCATTTCTTTAACTTTTTCTGCATTTTATTTTCTAAAATTTTTTTTTTAATCTTCAGGCATTAAAATAAACATTTAAAAAATTTCAAAATCCAAAAATAATTTCACCATTGCGTAGGTTATACTTCAGACTTCCCATACGCACTTTGAAATTTCATTTTCGGAGTTGTTTAGTATTTTTAAAAATTCATCGAAGTTGTTGTTTTGTTACAGATTTTAAAAATCCGAAAATAGAAAATTTCCATTTTAAGGTCAAATTTCATTTTTTTTAGTTTCATGTTTCATTCATGAGCCTATGATGACATTCCCTTCATGAAAATTCCAATTTCATTGAAGGAGTTATGTTTTATGGCATTTCACAAATTTCCATTTGTTGAGCCTAAGATTACCCTCTCTTCATAAAAATTCTAATTTTACGAAAGAGGGGTAATTTGAGCACTACATCGTGGTCATATGAGGGCCAACTCACATTTGCTCTATTTTGGTTCAATGAACAATCACTAAAGTTTCATGGTAAAATAAACCAACATTGCCCCTTGTTTATAGTTACTTGCAATCACTAAGGTGTTCCAAGCATTTAAATTGAATATCTTTATTTGAGATTACTAATACACATATGCAAATGCTAATATAGCGGAGACCTTGGAGAAGTTGTTTGTTTAACTTCTTTGCAAGAGGGGATTTGGAACCCAAATCCTAAAGGAGAGTGTACTTTCACAATCGGGTGAAAATACCACTCAACACTCCCCCTGACTGAATGCTCTCCCCCTAACTCAAATATCTCCCCCTTTGACATCAATGGCAAAGGGACACATTTGGAGATAAATATAAGACTCTGAGCTCAGCCTCCTCCCCACCTCCTCTCCTTGGGGTGGGAGTATCTCTACTCCCAGCATACATTGCTCATTTTATTTGTCCACCTTCTTTCTCAATTGATCCTTTTAATTCTTTTGAGTATTCCTGTTCCTGATTGTCTCTGGAAATTCTATTTTGCACCACTTAGCCATATGCCCAAAATTATTGCACTTATAACACTTAATGTTGTGATGCCTTTAAGGTACAAATATCTTGAAGTTCCTCCTGGTGAAACCATATCCATTATTATCATGAAACCTGCAATGAATTGCTTTATAACCAAATTGATTACAAAAGTGACAATACCCTTGAAAGAGATGTCCATTTCTAAAATTTATCCTGGTGAAACCATATTCCTTCTTTTCATGTGTCCTGCACTGCATAGCCTTGTGACCAACCCTTAAACATGAAAAACAATATCCATTGAATAAGTCTTGCCTTGAACCTATTGGTCTCTTAGTCCTTTCTTCCCTATGATGTTTCCTGTTCCTCATTTGTGTATTGTTTCTTTCCTTGTTGAACCTTCTATTTTCCAACTTATTCTCATAAGTATCACTTTCTCTTTCACTCTCTTATTCTGAAGCTTCTTCTTATTTGGATCTTGAGATTGAATCCTCTCCTAGTTCTATTTTTTCCTCTTCAAAACCAAGTCCTATATTGTTTTATGAAGATCTTTGTACCCTGATAATATTATCCAAGGTCTTTGAGCTTTTCCGAAACCTGTGTAGCGTATCTTTAGACTATTTCACTTCCTTAGTGAAACTACCCCATGCTCTAATCTTTCACATTCTAAGACTTTTGCTTCTAAATTTTCTTTAAATCTTCTTGTATTAGCTATTGAGTTTGCAATATCTTGTATAATATTTCCTTTTTCTTCATCACATTCTTGAAATTTACTCTTGAGTTTTAAATTCTGCTTTCTAACCTTTCTTAATTCCTTAAGATCATATTTAAGCTCAAATTCTAGATCAACCACTCCTTTCTCTTCATTTTTTGATTCTTCCTCTACTCCTTTGTCTTCTAGAGTATCCTTATATCTTTTAGTTTTATCTTCAATAGGAGCACTTCCTTCCTCCTCTATTGCTAAGAAGATAACTTCTTCTTAATTACCTGAAGATCTTCTATCAATATAACTTGAACTCTTGCCTATATTATATGCATAAAAACTCTTCTTATGCCTTTAGAAAAACTTCCTTTCATGCTTGTTTTGTCCATACCTATTTTTATTTTGATACCTATATTTTCTTGCTTCCCTGTTCTTATGATTCTATTTCTCTTCACCATTGCTACTTCCAAATTTTGTACAATTAGATGCATAGTGACCATATTTACGACAATTGAAATAGTTAACTATTTTTGTACCTTTGTGCTTTCTTGAGTCCTTGTTCCTTCTACCATAGTTTACTTCTTTATCATTGGATGAATCATCACTTAAATCTGTCTTCTTATGTTTTGTTTTCTTTTCTACTTTGAAGGTTACCTCTTTATTGGAGATAGGATCCTTTCCTATTCTCATATCGAAAGTTGTGATAGTTCCATGCAACTCATCTCTAGTCAAAGTTTCTATATATCTTGTTTATTCTATGGATGAAACCTTTTCACTATACCTCATAGGGAGTGACCTTAAATTTTTTTGACAAACATCTGATTCTTCAACTTTAAACCCAATTCCTTGCATGGAGTTAATAACCTCATCCAAATGAAGTAAATATGTAGTAATGTCTTCCTCATCCCTCATATTCAAGTCTTCAAATATTTTCTTGTAATTTTGCAATTTTACCATCTTGACCTTTTTGTCTCCCTCATATGTTTTCTTCAACTTTTCCCAAATCTCTTTTATTGATGTGCAATGCATAAATTTGCTAGACTTTGTTTCACATAAACCACTTAAAATTACATTTATTTCCTTTGAATTATACATATGTAGGAGCTTACCATCTTTATCTATAGGAGAACTAACTGGAGGTGTGTATCCATCCTCATATGCTTGCCATATCTCACATCCTTGTGCCATCAAGTAAGTATTCATTCTTACACTCAAAAACTCATAATTTTTCCCATCAAAAAATGGTGCCTTATTTTCTAAATATCCACTCTGATATGCCATCTATGTACTTGTATAATTTTCCTTCAAGTTGTTAAACTCTTTCAAAGGAACCAACTCTAATACCAATTGAATAACACAAACTTATACTGAGAGGGGGGTAAATAGTATAAGACCAAATTTTACTTTACTTTCCCAAATAATATTATCCAATATAATTAATGGCAATACAAACAACAATAATAAAAGTAATGCACAAATCTTAAAACACAATAGAAACACCAATTTAATGTGGTTCACCCAATGTGGGCTACTCCACAAAGAAAATATTTTACTAAAATTTTCTCAAAAAATATCTTGGGAATCACTTCCCTATTAAAATGTTTATGGACCTCTATCCAAAGGAGACACCAATCCCATAATGATCTGATTTGTGGATCTCTCTCCATAGAATAAACCTTTCCCCTTTTATTTGGTTCATGGAACTTTAACCAAGAGAACTCTTTATTCTCAACTTGTTTGTAGATATCTCTCCATAGAAGAAATCTATCTTCCCATTTGGTTCATAGATCACACTCCATAAGAGAATTCTTTCTCTTTGCTCTAGTTCGTGGATCTCTATCCTCAGGAGAAATATTTCCCCTCTACTCTGGTTGGTGATCTTCTAGATGAAGAACACAAGCTTATACTAAGAGGGGGTGAAAAATATAAGACCACTTTTTAATTTTCTTTCCCAAAACATATTATGCAATATATCAATGGAAAAATTAATAGCAATAATAAAAAAAATGCACAAATCACCATACATAATAGAGACACCAATTTAACATGGTTCATCCAATGTGGGCTACTCCATAAAGAAAATATTTCACTAAAATTTTCTCAACAAATATATTGGGAATCCTTTCCCTATTACAATATTTATGGACCTCTTTCCGAAAGAGACACCAATACCCTAATCAAGTTTATGGATCTCTATCCATAGGAGAACTCCCTCTCCTCTACTCTAGCTAGTGATCCTATAGAAGACTACTGCCTCCACTGAATTGGCTTGTGGATATCTCTCCTTTGAATACTATATCCTCACTCAATATATCTCTATCCTCAACTTGGATAATGGATCTCTATCCATTGGAGACTACTATCCTCTACTTTATCGCTTCCAAAGCTTACTCTTAACTCTATCTCAAATTTGTACTAAACAAAATCCTTCGATCTAGCACAAATTTTCTCAATCTCTATCCTAAAATATGAAATAAACACAGTCCTTTTGTCTAGCACAAATTTGCTCAATATCTATCCTCAAATACACACTAAACACAATCATTTTGTCTAGCACAAATTTTCTCAAACTTTGTTCTCAAATCTGCACTAAACACAGTCCTTCAGTATAACACAAATATGCTCTATCTCTATCCTCAAATATGTACTAAATATAGTCCTTATATCTAGAACAAATTTTCTAAATATCTATCCTTAAATTTATACTAAACATAGTCCTTTGATCTAGCACAAATATACTCAACAAGTCCTCACTAGAACTTGTCCAACTGCTCAACAAGTCTTCACCAAGACTTACCTCAAATTTGCTCAACAAGTCCTCACTAGAACTTATCTAATCTGATCAACAAGTATTCACCAAGACTTACCTCAGATATACTCAACAAGTCCTGACTAGAACTTGTCCAATCTACTCAACAAGTCTTCACCAAGGCTTATCTCAAATTTGCTCAACAGTCCTCACTAGAACTTGTCCAATCTACTCAACAAGTCTTCACCAAGACTTGTTTTAAATCTGCATTGTAAGCTTTCACAAAAGCTTACTCAAATAAGTTCTTAAGTCCACTCTAAGACTGACTCAAATATGTTCACTAGCTTTCACAAAATCTTTATACAACTCAACTCAATCTATCATAAAAATACTCTTCAAACACACAAACAAGCTTCGCACATAATCTCACAGAAACATATGGAGAATGAAGAACACAAAATTATACTGAGAGGGGGGGTGAACAATATAAGATCAATTTTTACTTTTCTTTCCCAATCAATATTATGCAATGTATAGATAGCAATATCAACAACAATAATCAATGCAATGCACAAATCACTACACACAATAGAGACACCAATTTAACGTGGTTCACCCAATGCGAGCTACTCCATGAAGAAAATATTTCACTAAAATTTTCTCAATCAATCTCTTGGGAATCCTTTCCCTATTACAATTTTTATGGATCTCTATCCAAATGAGACACCAATCCCTTAATCAAGTTCATGGATATCTATCCATAGGAGAACTCCTTTCTCCTTAGCTCTGACCGATGATATTCTAGAAGAACTGCTACCCCCACTGCTCTATCTAATGGATATCTATCCACTAAAGACACCTATCCTCACTTCCTTGGCTAATGGATCTCTATCCACTAGAGACTATCGTCCTCTATACTCTGTCACCTTCAAATCTCTATCTCAAATCTACACTAACATAGTCATTCAATATAGCACAAATTTGCTCAATCTCTATCTCTAGTATGACACAAACCTGTCCTCAAATATGCACTAAACTTAGTCCTTCGGTCTAGAAAAAATATGTCCTCAATCTATGTCCTCTGATCCGCACTAAACACGGTCCTTCGGTCTAGCACAAATCTATCCTTAATCTCTATCCTCAAGCCTTAAAACAAAGCTTGAATCAATCTTAAATCAACTCTATTGGATCTACCCCAAACCTTAATTTAAGTTTGAACAAATCAATCAATCAACTCTACTCACAAGTGTCCTCAAAGACTTATCTCAAATCTGACTTGTAAGCTTCCATAAAAGCTCACACTAATCTATCCACAAGTCCTCTCTAGAACTTGTCCAAATATTCTCAACAAGTCCTCACTAGAACTTGTCCAAATATGCTCAAAAATCTCTGTACTCAAACTATATTGTAAGCTTCTACAAAAACTTACACAAATCTGTCCACAAGTCTTCTCTAAGACTTGCTTCAAATCTGCCCAACAAGTTCACTCTAGAACTTTTCCAATTTCATAGAAACATAAAGAGAATTGTTAGAGACTCAATATGCTTCACATTCATGACAATGCTTAATCACTTTCAATCACTCTCTTAGAAACATATAGAGAATTGTTAGAGACTCAATATGCTTCACATTCACCACAATACTCAATAAATTTTAATCACTCTCTTAAAAATATATAGAGAATTCTTAGACTCAATATGCTTCACATTCACCACAATACTCAATCACTTTCAATCACTCTTTTAGAAAAATATAGAGAATTGTTAGAGATTCAATATGCTTCACACTCATAAGACTCTCAATCACTTTCTCAAATCAATTCAGAATATAGAATAATTTGTTTCATAGAACTTGAACAATCCCTTCAACACATTCACTTGACTAGGCTCAACCAACTCTACTCAACCAATCACTCACTGAAATAATCCTTTCTCACAAACCCTAGTCCAACCATATGAACAATCACTCAAATGTTTCCAACAATGCTTTATCAACCAATCTCACATAACAATGATACTCTTGTTATTTTCAAACCCTAGTTCAAGTTCTTCACTCAATTTAATAACTTCAACAACAATGCTTATAAAACCAGGTTTTATCACCAACCCTTTTTATTCCAAAAAATATTGAAGTGTTAATTCAAAAAAATATCAATAATGCTAACCAAAAAATCCTTTTTTCACTCCAAATTTTCATTCACAACTTTCAACAATCACTCACTAGGAAGAATATGCCCATACCTTTTGTTGGATGTAAAAGTGCCTTTGGAAAAACCTGTCTCAATCACAATTTTCTTCTTTCCAATTCCAATGGTTAGACACAACAATATCACTTCAAAAATTTCTCAAAAATATTCCTTAGTCACAAAATAATCACAACTCAATTTATGCCTTATTGCTCCCTTTAAAAATAACACTCATCATAACATACATGAAATAATTACTTGGATTAACCTTATAAACTCCAACTCCAAATAATGTCCAACACCATAAAATATCAACCAAACACCTTACTATCATTTAAAGCCCTTGAGCAAATAATATTAAAAATATAATTTTGCAAACCCCTTATAACTCCCTTTTCAACCTTAGAAACCAATTATAATATGCAAAATATAATTTCTAAATGATCAAAAAATATTCCCAAAATTTTTGGCACCCAAGATTAATGCATACCTCTTTCTTCCCAAAAAGGGGTTTCAATGTGATTCGATCCGCCGTCTTCCCAAGCCTAAGAACCTTAGCACTTGGGAGCCCACTGTGTGGGCTACTAATACCCATGTGAAGGAAGGAAAAGTCATTTCCTCTTATGCCTTTACTACTTGTTGAGTGGTATTTTCACACACTTGTGAAAGTACACTCTCCTTTAGGATTTGGACTCCAAATCCCCTCTTGCAAAGAAGTCAAACAAACAACTTCTCCAAGGTCTCCATTGTATTAGCATTTGCATATGTATATTAGTAATCTCAAATAAAGATAATCAATTTAAATGCTTGGAACACCTTAGTGATTGCAAGTAACTGTAAACAAGGGGCAATGTTGGTTTATTTCACCATGAAACTTTAGTGATTGTTCATTATTTTACTTTTTTTAGATTTTGTAATTTTTAAATGTTCATTTTAAATAAATTAAACCTTCAGAAAAATAAAATAAAATGAAAAAGAAATGCAAAAAATTAAAAATAGAACACATTCAGTCTGATGCTATCCTATTCCGACAAAACCGAAGATATGAGGTTTTCATGCATGCAACCTAACCTATTGGACCTCCAAAACAAGCACAATCCGGATAAGCTAAGTGCTGGCTCCTAAGGATTTGAATGAGGTTTTCAGATTTAAGCATTCGCATTGCAACAACCAAGAAAATACTTGCATCAACTACATTTACAAGCCTAAAATCTGAAAAGGGAAAATAGACATTTAATCTTGCATGCAAAAAATGACTCCTTCTTTCTTGCCCATAAAATGCAAATTTTTGAACAATTTTGCATTAAAAATATGTCCTGTTACAATAGCAGAATCTCTGGTTTTTCTCAAAACCAGCAAAAGGTGGAAGAAAAGCACTCCACAACAGGCCCAGAACGGCTAATCACCCTCAACTCTGCAACCCCGCTCGTAACGGTTTTTGACCTCCGTACCTGTCCTATGCTTCTACTTTTAAAGTTTTGGTAAATCGCTTCTCCTTCCACGACGGTTCGCTTCATCTTCCAGATTGCTTCGTTTCACCTTCCCCGCCTTTCCATTGCTTTTGATTTTATGCTCGAGATCTTCTCTATGAACTGTAACGCCTCTGCAGCCCTTACACATGTATGCCACGTGTTCCACACTTTTTTGCATGTTCTGTAACGGCCCCATGTAAATCATGACAAAAAATAGCATGTAGCTTTGCTCCTTTACTTTCATCGTGAAAATGTGACATGTCACGATATCGCGACATTTTCCTACCAACAGCCTTGTCCGCCTTCATGCACAGTGAAAATGAGACATGTCACGATATCACGACATTTTTCATCAGCAGCTTTGTTTCTCATCATGCATCGTAAAAATGATACATGTCGCGATATCGCGACATTTTTCTACTTTGGGCCGCGTGGATGCAACCTATCACAAAATCATGACGCTTTTCTCTTTGGGCCTTTTCTCTTGGTCTCGCGCTTCCTATCGTGAAATCGTGATGTTTTTCTGTTTCGGGCTATCTTGCTGCATTTGGCCATAAAAACGTGACATGTCACGAAATCATGACATATTTTCCTTTCGTACCACTTTGCTGCTTCTGTCGCAAAATCGCGACACTTTTCTGCTTCGTGCCCCTTTGCTGCTTCCTGTCGCAAAATCATGATGCTTTTTCGCTTCGTGCCCCTTTGCTGCTTCTTGTCGTGAAATCGTGATGCTTTTAGTGCCTTGCCCTGTTTGACTGGTTTGACCACGATTTTGTGACATGTCGCGATTTCATGACAATTTTCCATTCTATCTTTCTCTCTCCTCTTTGGACCACGATTTCACAACACGTCGTGAAATCGTGACAATTTTTGATCAATGCCTCTTCTTGCTTTCCTGGGCCGTGAAAGCTTGACATGTCGCGATATCGTGATATTTTTTCATTTTCGGCAGCGACGGAGTGACATGTCGCGATATCGCGACAACTTTTTATTTTCTTCCGCGATAGAGCGACATGTCGCGATATCGCGACACTTTTTCTCCTTAGTGAAATTTTTGCTTTTTCCTTGATTTTTTAGCATCTGGGCTACTGCAGTTTTCTTTGAAAGCATGCAAAAAAGGTGGGTCCCCAATTTTGGGGTGTGTTGTGGATCAGCCACAACAAATGGTGACTCTGCTGTCAAATGCTCTTGAGCATTTTGGTGAGAACCCAACTTGAAACATACAAGCTTAGATACAGGCGTCAACACATAGAAGATAAACAAATACCGAAAGATCAGAAATACATGAAACATCAGAATCATTAAGTATCAGCTCGGTGTGTGCAATGTGTTTCATTCCCTATCATTTGAACTTGTTCAACATTCCATTGTCAGTTTCACTTATGATTTGTATGCAAGGCTATGAATGATTTGTGCAGGATTTGATGTATGATGAAGATGCTAGAGATGTAACAACCTGCTTTATAAATGCTCAAACCTTCTAATATCATGGACAAACATATTAAAGATGTCAAACCCTCTTAGGACCAAATATATGTATACTTGAATTAATTTACTAGATCCCAAAGTTGGTCATGTGTCACTACCATCTTGAACCCATGTGCAAGTGTGAGTGAAATCAGAACTTTGGGGAATAGGATTCCCAACCTAAGCGAGATGGGAATTTAACCCTATCCTTACTATTCCGATTTGGAGTTCATTACCTCATCTTGAACAAAATGATTTAACCTGTTATGGATGAAATGGTCAGGCTAGTCTATCCATATGAGCAATCAGTGGTCTTGCTTTTAGGCAAGACATGTTGCCACGCATGAGCATACTTAACCCCATAATCCATGACTTGGCTTCATTCATTCTTTTCTCTTTTATTTCTTTGGACCTTTGGGATGACTACCCATCCTTGCTAGGGACATGTAGTACGATCCTTCCAATCCAAGATGGAGATGAAATGGAAAAAATTAGTTTTACTTTTATTGCTTGGACCTTTGGGATGACTACCCATCCTTTGCAGAGGACATGTAGTACGATCCTTCCAATCCAAGCCTTATGATGAAATGGGAAAAATGGAAGCTTTGGGGAATCGGATTCTCAACCTAAGCGAGATGAGAATTAAGTCCTATCCTTACTACTCCATGTAGGTCAAATCAGAGCTTTGGGGAATTGGATCCTCAACCTAAGCGAGATGAGGATTTAACCCTATCCTTACTACTTTGATTTTAGGCTTTAAGCATTATGGGAGTGGTAAAAACCACTGTTTTAAGGATTATGTTGCATGATAGGACAGACATGAAATATTCTTTTCACCTCACCTTTTCATCCAAGTATGGTTTTGACCATTTTGCTCAAGATTTCTTTTTATGTGCATGGAATGTGCTTGGTTCAAGATAGTTTGGGCAACAGTTCCCAACCTTAGGATCCTTTTAATATATGTTATGTAATAATCCTAAGAGGATTCAACACCTTCTCAATAATTGCCCATGGAATGAAAATGTAACTGAGATGACATGTATATGCAATGTGGAATATGACATGAGATATGAATGCACTTGCTTCTTTTGGAATATATCATCTAATTTACCATAATGTGCAAAGCTGACAACTTCATGCATCACAAGATTCAAACGATATTATTTAAATGTTTGTGTTACTTGTGGAGCTTTCTACAACACAATTCCAATGTTTCATATTCTCCTGATTTTAGGCATAAGTTGACATCTCAAATTTTCTTTCTTTTTTTTTTTTTTATCAAAACAAACCAAACATGTCAAATGAAATCAAACACACAACTTAAATCCTAATCCAAATAGCAATCCCAAAATGAAACTTGAAAACACAAACCCAAACCAAAACCAAAATTTATATACAATATAGTACAAGATGATGCCAAGCTTGGACTATTACTTTCCTGGATCCCAAACATGATTAGAACATTTCAAAAGACATATGTCACAATACACATGCCAAATGTTGTAGGAATCCAACAACAATAAGATCAAACCAAGCAATGCAACAAATTTCAACTTGCCATGCTCACCATACCAATTTGATTTAGTTCTATTACCAACATCATAGGTGAGATTCAAATCAAATTGATTAGACAATGGTTGGTATTCAATTTTATTTTGTCTATTCTTTAAAGTGCAAGTTTCATCATTCCATTCATGATTTAGAAGTAGGCTTTCCTTTTCAAATGTGAGATATTGCAAACAAGAGCCTATTTCTAAAAGTCTTAAATTCAAATTATTTTTTGAGATTTTAAAACCATCAAAATCAATCAAAGCTTGACAAACATCACCAAGATTTGACATTTCATCATCAATGACATTAGCATCCAAAGGGACATCATGTAACCCATCACTTAAAATTTTTGTGGCTACTACCAAAGGTAAAGATTTCACCTTGTCACCCATACTCAACCCATCATGATTAGAATTTATCACAACTTGATGAGTGTTAGTAGCTTTTTCTTTTTCTTCATTGTCTTCTTCATCATCCAACACCTGTTCAAAAACACCAAAGTTAGGCACCCAATCAAACATGCGTCCATATTTTTCAAAACAAGAGCCTAATTTTTCAAGATATGTGTCACGTGACACCTTTCCATGATCAATGGCTTGAGTTGCCTCAAAATCCATATTTTCATTAGGATCATCAATAGTATCAAACCCACACCACTTAGGCTTTGTAATTTCATCATTTTGAGATGGCATAGACATTGTAGAAACAATAGGTGGATCAAGATTTTTGATTTCTTGCCCCTCAAGGGGAACAAAAACAATTGATTCTCCTTCTTCATCCATGGTAGTAGAAATCATTATCCTTCTCCAACCTTTGATGAGATTCCAACCCTTCTTCCAAAACATTTTTAGATTGTACAGGACTTGTAATATCCTCATATGAAAGGGCAATTGTATTATCCTCGCATATCAATAGGCACACAAATTTCATTAGCAAGTTTTGGAGTGAGCATACTCTTCCCAAGAATCATAATGATCATCTTTCAAAATCAAATTGTGATGCTCAACTATTTCTTCTTCATATTTTAATTCATCAACATGTTTCTCATCAAATTTATCTTCACCTTCCTTAGATGGTTCAATTACTTCCAAAATTGGGTTATTGCTTGTATTCAAATTGATAAGGCTATCATAATCCACATGTGTAACCCATGATTCACGTTTAACATGATTTGGAAGGTGTGAATTTTCTTGGCCATCATTTTCAACAATGTCATCCGAAACAGATTCATCCTCATAGAATTCATCTTTTGGTGAGTCAAGGGTTTCCAATTTGTCACATGTTTCAATACTAGTTGGATCTAGTACTCCTCCCTTGCCTAAAATCATATTCTTATGAAAATCATTAAAATTGATTTTAGAAACATCTTTTGAATCAAGATGAGTATTTTGAAGTTGATTCATACTTAAGAAAGATGGTTGATCTTGCATAGTAGGTTGAGGATTTTGAAATTGATTGAAGCTTGGGAATGATTGTTGATTCTGAAATTGATTCACACTTGAACTTGGTTGAGGTGGATAAATCATTGGGTGGGTAAAGGAGGTATTAAATGATTGAAGATTATACGATCCAAAACCCACACCATAATTTTGACAACTCAATTGTTGCTCAATTGCCATTGCTTGAGTATAGGCTTGTGACAAAGATGTGATTAGAGGCATCCCTCGCAAATATGTGGAAATGAGTGGGTCAAGAGCATTTACATATATTTGGAGAGCCATTTCTTCTTGAAGAGCATAAAATGTCACTAATTGAGCATATAATCCAAAGAACCTTTCAGAAAATGACTTCACATTTTCACTTGGTCCTTTTTTAATAGTGAAAAACTGCTCATACATGCGGATTGGGTCAACTTGCTCTTTGTTGAATTGATTAAGAAATGCTGCCTCTAGTTGAGCCCAAGAAGTGATAGACCCTAAGGGCAGACTTGTAAACCAATCATATGCCACTTTGTCCAAGGTGTAAGGGAACATTTTACAAACAACATCATCATGCCAAATTGTTAAGTGATTCACAACAAATTTGAATGCTTGAATGTGTTCTCTTGTAGTATTTGTCCCGTTAGACAAAAATCGAGGAAGACATCTCTCAAAACCAACGGGCAAATAATGTTGAACTCCTGGTATGTTCAATGGGCTACCTGTCATCCACGGTGAAAACATAGCCATTAGTGAATCTTAAAGAATATAACTTTAATACCCAAAAAATTCTTTTTTTTTTTAATTTATTTATTATTATTTTTTTATTTTTTAAAATTAAATCAAATCACATTATTCCTGTATGAACAATCAAAGCGTTAGACCAGTGCATAGCAATTCATGTCCTCCTTTTAACAGTACAAAGTTGTATTGTTAAAAGAGGGCTAAAGATAATAATCAATAGGGCATGAAATATTCAAAATTTAAATCCCTATAGCATTTAAATCAATCTGAAATAAACCGGTTCAGGCCCTCCTTCTAGCGCCAAAATGTTGAGTGGTATTTTCACACACTTGTGAAAGTACACTCTCCTTTAGGATTTGGACTCCAAATCCCCTCTTGCAAAGAAGTCAAACAAACAACTTCTCCAAGGTCTCCGCTGTATTAGCATTTGCAATATATGTATTAGTAATCTCAAATAAAGATAATCAATTTAAATGCTTGGAACACCTTAGTGATTGCAAGTAACTGTAAACAAGGGGCAATGTTGGTTTATTTCACCATGAAACTTTAGTGATTGTTCATTATTTTACCTTTTTTTAGATTTTGTAATTTTTAAATGTTCATTTTAAATAAATTAAACCTTCTGGAAAATAAAATAAAATGAACAAAGAAATGCAAAAAATTAAAAATAGAACACATTCAGTCTGATGCTATCCTATTCCGACAAAACCGAAGATATGAGGTTTTCATGCATGCAACCTAACCTATTGGACCTGCAAAACAAGCACAATCCGGATAAGCTAAGTGTTGGCTCCTAAGGATTTGAATGAGGTTTTCAGATTTAAGCATTCGCATGCAAGCAACCAAGAAAATACTTGCATCAACTACATTTACAAGCCTAAAATCTGAAAAGGGAAAATAGACATTTAATCTTGCATGCAGAAAATGACTCCTTCTTTCTTGCCCATAAAATGCAAATTTTTGAACAATTCTGCATTAAAAATATGTCCTGTTACAATAGCAGAATCTCTGGTTTTTCTCCAAAACCAGCAAAAGGTGGAAGAAAAGCACTCCACAGCAGGCCCAGAACGGCTAATCACCATCAACTCTGCAACCCCGCTCGTAGCGGTTTTCGACCCCCGTACCTGTCCTGTGCTTCTGCTTTTAAAGTTTTGGTAAATTGCTTCTCCTTCCACGACGGTTCGCTTCGTCTTCCAGATTGCTTCGTTTCACCTTCCTCGCCTTTCCATTGCTTTTGATTTTATGCTCGAGATCTTCTCTGTGAACTGTAACGCCTCTGCAGCCCTTACACATGTATGCCACGTGTTCCGCACTTTTTTGCATGTTCTGTAATGGCCCCATGTAAATCGTGACAAAAAATAGCATGTAGCTTTGCTCCTTTACTTTCACCGCGAAAACGTGACATGTCGCGATATCGTGACATTTTCCTGCCAACAGCCTTGTCCGCCTTCATGCACAGAAAATGAGACATGTCGCGATATCGCGACATTTTTCTGTCAGCAGCTTTGTTTCTCATCATGCATCGCGAAAATGATACATGTCGCGATATCGCGACATTTTTTTGCTTCGGGCCGCGTGGATGCAACCTGTCGCGAAATCGTGACGCTTTTCTCTTTCGGGTTGTCTCGTTGCTTTCTGTCACGAAATCGTGATGCTTTTCTCTTTCGGGTTGTCTTGCTGCTTCCTGTCGTGAAATCGTGATGTTTTTCTATTTTGGGCTGTCTTGCTGCATTTGGCCGTGAAAACGCGACATGTCGCGAAATCGTGACATATTTTCCTTTCGTACCACTTTGCTGCTTCCTGTCGCAAAATCGCGACGCTTTTCTGCTTTGTGCCCCTTTGCTGCTTCCTGTCACGAAATCGCGACGCTTTTTTGCTTCGTGCCCCTTTGCTGCTTCCTATCGTGAAATCGCGACGCTTTTAGTGCCTTGCCCTGTTTGACTGGTTTGACCGTGATTTTGTGACATGTCACGATTTCGTGACAATTTTCCATTATGTCTTTCTCTCTCCTCTTTGGACCGCGATTTCACAACACGTCGCGAAATCGCGACAATTTTCGATCAATGCCTCTTCCTGCTTGCCGGGCGCGAAAGCTTGACATGTCGCGATATCGCGACGTTTTTTCATTTCAGGCCGCGACGGAGCAACATGTCGCGATATCGCGACAACTTTTTCATTTTCGGCCGTGACAGAGCGACATGTCGCGATATCGCGACAACTTTTTATTTTCGGCCGCGATAGAGCGACATGTCGCGATATCGCGACACTTTTTCTCCTTAGTGAAATTTTTTGCTTTTTCCTTGATTTTTTAGCATCTGGGCTACTGTAGTTTTCTTTGAAAGCATGCAAAAAAGGTGGGTCCCCAATTTTGGGGTGTGTTGTGGATCAGCCACAACACTACTATTTTATTTTCCACAAAACTCGCACACTCTATCTCCACTTTGGACGCAGCATAATTCATGAGGTTCGCAATAATATTTGAATTCATGGTAATTATTTGGTAAGGTGGGTAGTCCCGCCTTATATACACATTTTAATTTTATCCTCACATCGGCGCTTTGCAATTCAAAATTTAATTTTGATTTTTAATTTTGATAACCCACCTTAGGGTTATTTAACCTTAGCTTAAATTAATTAATAATTAATAATTAATTTAAATAACTTTATAAGTTAAGTAAATTAACTAATAAATTAATTTATAATTAATTTTAAACTTCCTTTGTATAATATTATAAAAGAATAATATATTCACTTGGGTTTCTTTTTGCACTTTGGACCTTTTTTTTTCTGAAACCGGGTCTTGATTAACTGAAATTGGATTATTCTTTTGCATTTATTGGAGAATCTAAAACTAACGCTGCCAACTGAAACTGCCACTGACTTGTGCTGAAAGCTCGACATCAATGACCAATCACTCTCGACATCAATGAAAACTCATCTACTCAAAATTTTCAACAATCTCCCCATTTATCATTGATGGCAACCCAAATTCTTTTTACCAATACTTGACCTTTTTCTTGTTCTGCTCCCCTTGGGAAACTGCTCCCCTTGACTCAAAGCTCTCTCCTTAAACCAAATATCTCTATATTTGAAATCAATGGCAAAGGGTCACATTTAGGGTTCGAGGCTAAGAATGAATCTCTTAGCTTAGCCCCTCCCCCACCTCCTCTTGAGGTGGTTAATTTTGAGGTGGGAGTATTTTTACTCCCAAAATGAACTGGTATTTACCTTTGTCCTATTTCCTTCTTATCTTATCCTTCTGATTCCTTTAACTGTTCCTCTCCATATCCATGTTATTCTTCATGTCCATTTCCATATTCCTATTCTTTTTCATGTCCATATCCATATTCCTATTCTTGTTCATGTTCCTATTCCTATTCCTATTCATGTTCATATCCATATTTCTGTTCCTGTTCCTACTCCTGTTAATGTTCATGTTCCTATTTCTATTCTTGTTCATGTTCATGCTTGGTTCTGTAATGTTTGCTCTACACCACTTTGTTGTATCTCAATAATTATTACACTTATAACACTTAATGTTATTATTCCTTAGAGGTGCAAATATCTTAGTATTTCTCCTAGTAAAGCCATATCATTTTCTATCGTGAACCTTGCAATTCATTGCCTTGTGACCAAACTGATTATATAAGTAGAAATACCCATGGAAAAGCATCATATTTCTAAAATTCCCATTTTATTATCTTTCATGTGTCTTGCACTGTGAAGCGATGTTCCCGAACCTGTGACATGAGAAACATCATCCATTGAAATTTCCTTGCCTTGACCTCATTGGATTCTTAGTCTCTCTTAACCTGTTTTGATTTCCATATGTTTCTTCTTTATTCATTGTTCCTTTCCTTGTTGAAATTTATATTGTCCAACTCATCCTCAAAAGTCTCACTTTCTGTTATACTATCTTCTTCTGAAGTTTATTCTTCTGAAGAACTTGAGGTTGACTCTTCTTCTTATTTATTTTGAGCTCGTTTAAAGCCAAGACATGTCTTGTTTGTTGACATTCTTTGTACCTTGATAATATTATCTACAATATTTGAACTCTTCCCAAATTTTTCTAGCTTATCCTTGGATTTTTCTAAATATTCCATTAGTAGGGCTACTTATTGTTCTAACTTTTCACATTCTAAGACCTTTGCTTCTAACTTATCCTTGAACTTATTTTTCTTAGCCATTGAATTGTTTAGATCCTCTATAATATTTCCTCTCTCTTCATCACATTATTGAAACTAAAATTCAAGTTGGGAGTTTTGCTTTATTACCTTCTTTAAATATTTAAGAGCATAAATAGGCTCTCCCTTAAGATCAACTCCTCCATTTTTTTATCCTTCCTCTATTTGTTTGCCTTTGTCAACATCTTCATTTTCTTTTGACTTGTCTTCTATAGAATAACCTTCTTCCTCTAGATCCATTAGAATATTCTCTTCTGGTCCTTCAAGTGTATCTTCATATTCATGATCATTGAAACTAAAACCATTGCTTGTACAACTATCTTCAAGATGTCCAAAATTACCACATCTAAAACACTTGAGAATTATTGGAGACCTTTTCTTAACTTCTTCTTTTTCTTCTATTAGAAATAGGACTTCATATTTATCAGTAGCTGATAAACTATTATCACTATAACTTGAGTACTTACTTGCCTTGTGTGCACAGTAGCTCCTCTTTTGTCTTTGAAATAAATTTTTGCCTTTTTCATCTTTGCCTTTATTTTGGTAACTGTATCTTTTTGATTCCCTATTCATGTGATCCTATTTTTCTTCATCATTATTATATTTAGCTTCTTGAAAATAAGTTGCATAGTGACCATACTTTCCATAATTGAAACATCTAATATATTTTTCATCTTTAAATATTTTTGAACCCTTATTCCTTCTACCATAATTAGCTTCTTCATCACTGGATGGCTCATTGCTTGAACCTGATTTTTTGTCCTTTGTCTTCTTAGTAGATTTGAATGTTTCTTCCTTTTGGGGATTATGTTATTTTGTTATTAAATAAAAAGCTATAAGAATACCAAGAAACATATCTCTTGTCAAAGAATCACCATCCTTTGATTCTTTTATAACATAAATATTTTCACTATATATTTTTGGAAGAGATCTTAAGACCTTATCACAAACATTAAGTCCAAGTTCTTGCATAGCATTAACAACCTCATAAACTCAAAATAGATAAGTACTAATGTTTTTGTTGGACATTTTGATCTCAGTTAGTTTTCATTGATGTCAAGGTGAAAAAGTCATCATTGATGCCAAAGTGAACATATGAAGCCATCATCAACACCATGGAGCACACCATTATTATGTTGGCAATTTTAGGTACTTTGGGTACATTGCCTTTGCTCAAGTGTATAAGTTGTCATTGATGTCAAGAAGCTCTTGAAGGAATTTGATTTGATGTCAAATAATTTGATTTGATGAAGGTTACGGCATGACAATTTCAAAGGTCTTTTGTAAACCCCAAGTTGGCAGGTTTAAATATTACAGGTGGATGCATTAGTTTAATGCATTTGGTTCCAGGAGGAAGTATTCATTTAAATAATTAAAAACCTTGTTAAGGTTCCCTTTAATTATTTTTAAATAAATATTAAATTATTGTTTGCAATGGGTTATCCTAACCCATGACGCTATGTTTTAAGATTGTGGGCGCTATCCAAGACCTCCGTTGATGTGTTAAAATCCTCGCCGACGTCAAGATCTTATGGTAAAAATGCATATAAATCTCCCTCGATGAAAATCAAGAATTATCCCATCCACATTTTGAAAAGAGTTGCTCACTGTGAATTCGTGATCTACTGTTTGACTATGTCTTCGTCGTTTTCGTGAATTCGCTGTTCATTTTTTTTGTACTCCCAGTTTGTCATAAATCCATCGTAAGGTTTTCATCTTCATGTTCACATCAGAAGAAAGGAGGCACTGTTTTTTTATTTAATCCCTGGCATAGAAGGAACAAGGCTAACAGCGTGAGGTTTAAACCTCACCGGGCGCCTTTTGTGCATCGGTAGCGGCTAGGTTGTTGGCACGCTACCCAAACGGGAGGTTCCGTGTTTAAATAACGTGAAAGGGTTTTACATCATGAAGTGGACATAGAAGGTGGTGTTAGAATTCATGCACAATTTCTCCATGGCATAATTTTTTATGTTGGCCAAGGTATTTTCGAAATTAATTTTTTCTAAGTGTATTTTGCGGATGGAGGAAGTTTATTAGAGGGCAAAACAACTTAGGAGTTATAAGGAGTTTAAAGCTTGTTTTATTTTGATAAAAGATTCTTTTGAAGGTGTTGTTTGAAATATCTTATTGCATTCTTATGAGAAATAAATTTTATTTTTGATAAGACTATAAGGGAGAAATAAGGTGTATAAGGGATAAATTTTTCTTGTAATGTTGAGAGTGCTTTTGGTTGATTATGGAAATGAAAGCATGATGTTTTAAGGTTAAAATTGCTTCTTGTGTGAAGTTGTGAAACCTTAAGTAGGCAGCTTTGAGATTGACATTTGCTTTCATTAAATTGGTAATAATCAAGCTATTCTTTACTTGCTTAATGTGTTGGGCTTACTCCTTTGTTGATGATTTGAAAAGTTGTTTTGTGCTATTGTGATTTGAGTTGGTGGATGCTTTTTGTTCAAACAATATTGGAGAGAAAAGGAGTTCTACTTGTTTCCTTTTCTAATGTTTATTGTGAAATTCTTCAAGGTTGTGTTTTGAGCTGAATGGTGTTGATTGAATCTTGTTTGATGAGCATTGTTGTTGAAGCCCTAATTGATGGTGAAAAGAACATGAGTATCATTGTTATGTGATTCTTTGCATAGTTGGCAATTTTTGGGGTTTCATTTTATTGAAAGAAAACATTCTATCCTATCCATTTCATATATTGAGTTGAGTTTTCAGATTTGAGATTGAGTTTGAGCTGAGTTGATTTGAGGTGAGTTTTGAGATTAGGAGTTGAGTATATAACATATTGAGTCTCTAACAATTCTCTTTATGCTTCTATGAGTTTGACAAATCACATTGGGTCTCTAAAAATTCACCTTGTGATTTCCTACTAAGAAAGTTTTTTTCTTTGTGAGCTTGCTAAGTTTTGGACAGGTTCCAGTGGGGACTTGTGAGCAGTCTTGGACAGGTTTTGGTGGGGACTTGTGAGAATATTTGGACAGGTCCTAGCAGAGGACTTGTGAGATAAGTTTGATAGTTCTATCAGAGAACTTGAGGAAAGAGGTACAGTGGTTCTTTGAGAAGAACTTGAGGATAGATTTAGGAAGTCTTTGAGAAGGCTTGTGTGCAAAGGATTGATTTGTTCAAGCTTAAGCATTGGACAGATCTGACAGACAGAGGAAGACTTGTACTAGACTAACTGACTATGTTTGATACGGGTTGTTGAGCTACTATGGACATGATCATAGAAGGCAGAGGTCTCTTAGGCTAAGAATTAATGACAGGATGTCTTCAGTGGAAAGGAGTTCCATGTGCTGGCAAGAGGTAGAGGCAGTTGATATTTTGAGGGATCATTTCCAGAGCAGAGGGGAAGGTATCTCCTTTGAGCAGAGGCTCATAAATTTTGATTGGGGGAAGGCATATCCTTTGGGCCGAGGCTCATAAACATTGTAATTGGGAAGGATTCCCAAGGAAATTTGAGATAACTTTTAGAGAAAAGTTTTGTGGACATAGCCCAGCCATTTTGGGTGAACCACGTTAAAATTGGTGTCACTTTGTGGATGATATTGTGTATTGATTTGATATTGCTTTGGGTATATTGCTTTACTATTTTGAAGTATAAAGAAAAAAGTAAAAAGAGGTCTTATACTATTCACCCCCTATCAGTATAAGCTTGTGTTCTTCAATTGGTATCAGAGCAGGTGCCTTTGAAAAGTTTAACAGCTTGAAGGAAAAGCTAGTAAAGAACACAATGGATCATTCAAGTTGCAATGTAGCACCTATTCTTGATGGGTCAAACTTTGGTCTTTGGAGTGAAAGGATGAAGGTTCATCTAATGGCACTTGGGAATGAGGTTTGGGAAGTGATTGAAGATGAGTACACTATTCCTGAACATGGTCCTAATACTAAAGAAGAAAGGCTCCTACATCACACAAATTCAAAAGCAATGAATGCAATATTGAAAGGCTTATAGAAAGTAGATCTCACCAAAGTGATTCACTGCAAGACAACTAGTGAAATGTGGAAACAGTTGAAGGTGGTTCATATAGGTGATACAAATGTTAGAAAGGCCATGTTGAGACACTTCAAAGGTATGTTTGAACAACTCAAGATGAATGATGATGAAAAGATTAGTGACTACATGCTTCGTATGGATGAGGTTGTTAACTCCATGATAGACTTAGGTCTTGAGCTTACTAAAAATGATGTATGTGATAAGATTTTAAGATCTCTTCCTAATAGATTTAGTGAAAATATTTCTGCTATTGAGGAAGCTAAAGATTTGAATAATTTGAAAAAGGATGAGCTCCATAGTATACTTGTAGCATTTGAGTTGAGAACTCAAGTGAAGGTTGATGTCAAGAAAGAGGTAGCTTTCAAGGCTACCAAGAAATCCAAGGGTAAACAGCTTCAAGATAGTGATGAGTCTTCTAGTGATGAAGAGGCATATTACAACAAAAAAGACAAGTTCTCTAGAAAACACAAAAGTATGAAAAATATAAGATGTTTCAATTGTGGAAAGTTTGGTCATTATGCTACTGACTGTACTGTTCCCAAGAATGAAAGTGATGAAGATAAACAGGATTCTAAGAGCAAGGATTTTGAAAAGTGTTGGCAATTTTGGGTACCTTGGGTACATTGCCCTTGCTCAAGTGTTGATGTTGTCATTGATGTCAAAGAGCGGAAGGGTTTTTGTGAAAACCAAGGCAGACTAAATTATAGGTTTTGTTTAAATCCATGGTCAACAATTTTGAAATGGGTTTTTCTTAAAACCCAAGTTAGCTCTTCGTTTTGTTGAAAAAGGTGCTCCGATGATGAAGATATTTAATTTTAAATATCCGGTTTAAATTTTATTTATTTATTTAAAATTTAAATTAATATTTTAAAATTAAATTAAAAGTTGTTCATCGGCTTGTTTTCAAAGCCAACGTTGCTAGGGTTTTGCAACGGATCAATTAGGGTTTCCTACTGACAAAGCAAGGTTAAGCAACCAAAAAATTCTAGGGTTTCATGTTGACCTAATTAGGGTTGCAGCCGACGTGTTTGAGAATGTTTTGATGGGATATTATCTTCTATAAAAAGGCAGGATTGTTGCAAGGTTGAAGAGTGGGCATGATGCGATATATGCGAATGAAGTTCGTGTGCAGCAGAGTGTAAGTCGGTGATAGTTCTTTGGAGTTAAAGAAAAGAGATCGCAGCGATGAGATAGTGAGTGAGTGCGTATCGACTGATCGAGAACAAAGAGAGCAATATGCAGACGACGTGTTTAAAGTCCGAGGTAAAAATACGTAGATGGTAGAAGTGATATTTCATGGAAGGTGCAGCAGAGTGACTGGTGCAAAGAGAAGATAAGAACGTGGTATGCAGAAGTCGTGTTTCGAGTGTGAAATGGCAGTGTGCTGGCTGTAGAAGTAATATTTCTGTGAAGTTGCAGTAGAGAATGCAGAGAGATATAGAGGAGTGGTTGAAAAAGTGCGAATCATTTTTCACAGCAACAATCGAATGTCAACAAGCAATAGAACGCAAGAAAAATAGCAGATCGTGCAAATTGAGGTGACAATTTAATTCTGCAATTTTTATTACTATCTCCGAGTTGTATCTTGGTAAAAGGGGTTGGTGCCTCTTTCCAGTTGGAGCTAGAAAAATTGGATTTGGTGCTCCATTCTGTTGTAGCAGATAAAATTTAGAGGTTGGTGCCTCTTACCGGTTAGTCTTTGGTGAATGATTATGTAAAGTTGTAGCTTTGCATTTGACTGGATTTGGATGGTAGTCCAAGCAGTCTTTTTGAGGAGTAGCCACATCGGTGAACCTCATTAAAATGTCGTGTTATGTGTGATGCTCTTAGTACTTTTATTATTTCTATTTTAATCTGCTGTAATTTATTTAAAAGTCTAAATTGATTTTATGTTTTTAAAGAACACACTGATTCACCCCCCCTCTTAGTGTCATTGTGATTATAACAATTGGTATCAGAGCAAGGTTCCCAATTTTGGCTAAATCAGTCGGGGTTGATCTTGGATTAGTAAACAATGGCTAAGAAGAATAGATCCTCATCCAAAAAGGCATCCCAGCCAGTTTCAATTCCTATGGTTGAGAAAATTGAACCAAAAATGGCAGAAGGAATGAACTCTGAAGTTGAAGAAGTTGAGGCTAAAGTTGATTTAGAGGGTGAGCTAGTGTCTGCCCTTACGGAATGGGAATTGGAGAAAAAGAAGAATGAAAAATTGTCAAGGAAACTTAAGGATGCAAACAAAATTATTGCCAGTTTAAAAATACAGATCGAAGAATACAAGAAAATGTCCGAAGATGCTGAAATACAGGTATCCATGAAGATAGACCACTGCAGCAAATTGGAAGAAGAAAATGTGAGTCTTCGAATACAGATACAAGAGCTGGATCGAAAAATCAACTGTCATGCAAAACATGAAGAAAGCTCGATGAAATTGGACAAAATTCTGAGTGATCAAAGATCCACAGGTATCAAATTTGGTCTCGAATTTTCTGAAGGAGAATCATCAACTGGACCAAAAGCAAGCAATGTTGAAAGTGAAAAGAACAAAGACAAGAATCAGGCAAAAGAAAGATATAATGCCAGACCTGAAATAGCAGCTGACAATGATGGCTTTACTAAGGTCACACATAAAAAGAATAGAAGATCCAAGGCTTTAGCAACAACCTGGCCAAGACCATATTTCAGGTTTAATCATTATTTCTATGGTTTTTGTTTCAAGTGTAATGTTTATGGGCATAAAATTGTTGACTGCAAATACAACGTAGGTCCAAGAAGTTTCACTAGTAGAAATGCGTTTGCTCATTTAATGAGTTATGCAGTAGAGTGTTTTAAGTGTCACAACTTTGGTCATATTTCCAGAAATTGTCATGGTATGTCTGTTTCATATCAACCTCATGAAAGCATATTTCAACCGTATAGAGCAAAACAAAATAGAATTTATACTGAAGGATATGTGCAAAATTCTAAAAAGGGGAAGTCACAGCTAGAACCCAATACCACAGTTAAAACAGAATGGAAACAAAAAGAACAGTTCAGGAAAGAACAGGTTTCTTTAATAGTGCAGACAACTTTTAGAGCTCAGAATAAACATGTTCCTTGGATTCTTGATAGTGGTTGCTCAAGTCATATGATAGGTGACAAACATAAATTCGAAAATCTACAAAAGTATGAGGGTGGTTCTATAAAATTCGACAACAATGACGGAGCCAAAATAATAGGTAAAGGAATGGTCAAAATTAGTGAAGGAAAGATCAAGTCAGAGGAAGTTTTATATGTGGATGGTTTGAAACATAATCTATTGAGTGTGAGTCAAATCTGTGACAAAGGACAATAAGTAGTTTTCAAGAAGCATGGTTGTGAAGTCAGAAAAATAAAGAGAAGGAAATTAATAGCAACTGGCTCAAGGACGTTTGGCAATCTGTACACACTCTCAGAGTTTTCAGAAGGTATGTGTTTCATGGGACAAGAAGAAAAGAACTGTTTGTGGCATAAGAGGCTTGGACACATAAGTTTTGATAATCTAGTAAGAATTAGCGCTAAACAAGCAGTGAGAGATATTCCAATCATTAAAAAACCTGCAAATAGTATGTGTGCTTCATGTCAGAAGGGTAAAAAGACCAAATTTTTGTTTAAAACAAAAGAACATCACACTAACAAGCTTGGTCAAAACATGTTTAGTCAGAACTGGCTTAGTCAGAACATGTGGATTCAAAGAACAGGTATGCCTAAAAGAAACAACACTATTACTTGTTATAAGTGCAACAATAAAAGTCACACTGTCAGACAGTGTAGAGTTGAAATTCTAGGATATAGGAACAGAAACAGTGGCATGATCAGGTCTAAGGATCAGAACAATGACAGGAACAAGAATATGGTCAAAGAGTTCAAGAGAAGACCCGGCAAGGAAGTTATAGAAGTTGATGTTGATCAGTGCCTAATGGGAGTTTTACTCCCACCCAGAATTAATCACCTCATCGGGGAGGTGGGGGAGGGACTAAGCTAAGAGGCTCATTCTTAGTTCCAAGCCCCAAAGGTGGCCCTTTGCCATTGATGACAAAGGGGGAGAGATATGAGTAAGGGGGAGAGCTTCAAGTGAAGAGGAAAGCTTCAAGTCAGGGGGAGCAAAAATTCAAAGATATTGATTTCAGTTTTTGCTCTTGAAGATGTGTTTTTAGTAAAGGGTTGCCATCAATGACAAAGGGGGATATTGTTGGCAATTTTGGGTACCTTGGGTACATTGCCCTTGCTCAAGTGTTGATGTTGTCATTGATGTCAAAGAGCGGAAGGGTTTTTGTGAAAACCAAGGTAGACTAAATTATAGGTTTTGTTTAAATCCATGGTCAGCAGTTTTGAAATGGGTTTTTCTTAAAACCCAAGTTAGCTCTTCGTTTTGTTGAAAAAGGTGCTCCGATGATGAAGATATTTAATTTTAAATATCCAGTTTAAATTTTATTTATTTATTTAAAATTTAAATTAATATTTTAAAATTAAATTAAAGCTATTCACCGACTTGTTTTCAAAGCCGACGTTGCTAGGGTTTTGCAATGGATCAATTAGGGTTTCCTGCTGACAAAGCAAGGTTAAGCAACCGAAAAATTCTAGGGTTTCATGTTGACCTAATTAGGGTTGTAGCCAACGTGTTTGAGAATGTTTTGATGGGATATTATCTTCTATAAAAATGCGGGACTGTTGCAAGGTTGAAGAGTGGGCGTGATGCGATATATGCGAATGAAGTTTGTGTGTAGCAGAGTGTAAGTTGGTGATAGTTCTTTGGAGTTAAAGAAAAGAGATCACAGCGATGAGATAGGGAGTGAGTGCGTATCGACTGATCGAGAACAAAGAGAGTGATATGCAGATGGCGTGTTTAAAGTCCGAGGCAAAAATATGCAGATGGTAAAAGTGAGATTTCATGGAAGGTGCAGCAGAGTGAGTGGTGCAAAGAGAAGATAAGAACACGGTATGCAAAAGTCATGTTCTGAGTGTGAAATGACAGTGTGCTAGTTGTAGAAGTAATATTTCTATGAAGCTACAGCAGAGAACACGAAGAGATATAGAGGAGTGGTTGAAAAAGTGCGAATCATTTTTCACAGCAGCAGCCGAATGCCGACAAGCGACGAACGCAAGAAAAATAGCAGATCGTGCAAATTGAGGTGACAGTTTAATTTTGCAATTTTTATTACTATCTCCAAGTTGTAGCTTGGTAAAAGGGGTTGGTGCCTCTTTCCAGTTGGAGTTGGAAAAATTGGATTTGGTGCTCCATTCTGTTGTAGCAGATAAAATTTAGAGGTTGGTGCCTCTTACCGGTTGGTCTTGGTGAATGATTATGTAAAGTTGTAGCTTTGCATTTGATTGGATTTGGATGGTAGTCCAAGCAGTATTTTTGAGGAGTAGCCACATCGGTGAACCTCGTTAAAATGTTGTGTTATGTGTGATGCTCTTAGTACTTTTATTATTTCTGTTTTAATCTGCTGCAGTTTATTTAAAAGTCTAAATTGCTTTTAAGTTTTTAAAGAACACACTGATTCACCCCCCCTCTTAGTGTCATTGTGATTATAACAAAAAGCACAAGCATCACAAGAAGAACAAATATGAGCACAACAATCAAGGAAAGAGGTATTCTCACAAGCATAAGAAGAGTTTCTACCTAGACAAAGCAAGTAGTGTTCTAGTAGTGATAGTGAAAGTTCTTCAAGTGATGATGAAAATGAGATGTTGTTCATATCAAAAGAAGAGGAAGAACCGAAACATAGATTCATTATCATGAAATGTCTTAGATGTGGAAACTTTGGTCACCTTGAGGATGATTACACAAATAATGATTTGGTTTCTAGTATGTATGAGGATGCTTTAGAAAACTATAAGGAAGATGCATGTATGGTTTTTAAAAAGGGTAGCACCTCTAGTGATAATAAATCTGAAAAATGCTTTGATGATTCAAAAAGAAAACAAATAGAGGAAGATATAGAGGAAGGTGAAGTAGATCTTGAAGGTGAACTTATTAGTGCTCTTAGTTCTTTGAAAAATGAAAGAAAGAAGAATGCTAGACTCAAGGATAAGTTAGATGAATGTTGTATGGAGAGATATGATCTTATAGAAAGTCTTGACTTCTCTATAGCTAAGACACAAGAACTCAAGGATGAGTTAGAGTCTAAGGTTCTTGAGTATAGTGAGTTAGAACAGAAAATGACTTATTTGAAAGAGGAAACTAAAGAGTACAAGGATAAGCTTTACAGGTTTCAAGATAGCTCCAAAAAGGTTAATTCACTCATCAAAGGTGAAAGAAAGACAACGGATAAAACATGCCTTGGTTTTGTTAAGCCACACAAGGAACAAGTTGGAGAGTCTAGTAAGAGACTCCAAAAGGAAGAGAGTTCTAATGAGGAAAGTACTTTAGAAAAGGAGTCCTTGAATGATAGATGCACAGAAACAAAAAATAGAATTCAGAATGAGAAGAAGTTTTCAGAACCTAAGAGGTCAAATAAAGGAAAGTTTCAAGGCAGATGTTTTGCTTGTCACAGGTTTGGTCACATGGCTTCACATTGCATGGCTCAAGTGAAGAAGGTAAATGACAATTTCAGAAATGCTAGTTTCTTTCAAGGGTATTGCTACTCTTGTCAATAGTTTGGGCATAAGGCAGTTTATTACAAGGCAAATAATAGGAACAGGTTTGATCAGAATAGGTTTGATCAGAACAGGTTTGGTCAGAATAGGTTTGGTCAGAACAAGTTTGGTCAAGACAAGTTTGGTAAGAACTGGTGGATTCAAAGATAAGGTTTACCTCAAAGAAACAAAATCATCAAGTGTTTCAAGTGCAACAATGAAGGTCACATAATCAGACAATGTAGAGCTAAAATTCTAGAATACAAGAACAGGAACAGTGGCATGATCAGGCCCAAGGATCAAGGCATTGACAAGAACAAGGATGAGAACAAGAACAAGAACAATGATAAGAACATGAATATGGACAAAGAGTTCAAGAGAAGGCCCGACAAGGAAGTTATAGACACTAATTATGATCAGTGCCTAATGGGAGTTTTACTCCCACCCTAGAATTAATCACCTCATCAGGAGGTGGGGGAGGGACTAAGCTAAGAGGCTCATTCTTAGTCCCGAGCCCCAAAGGTGACCCTTTGCCATTGATGACAAAGGGGGAGAGATATGAGTAAGGGGGAGAGCTTCAAAGTGAAGAGGAGAGCTTCAAGTCAAGGGGAGCAAAACTTCAAAGGAAGATTCTCTAGTTGTGGGCATAGTTGGTTAGTTGTTAGCACAGTTGGTTTCATTTTTGGCTCTTGAGAAGTGTTTTCAGTAAAGGTTTGCCATCAATGACAAAGGGGGAGATTGTTGGCAATTTTGGGTACTTTGGGTACATTGTCTTTTCTCAAGTGTATAAGTTGTCATTGATGTCAAGAAGCTCTTGAAGGAATTTGATTTGATGTCAAATAATTTGTTTTGATGAAGGTTACGGCATGATAGTTTCAAAGGTCTTTTGTAAACCCCAAGTTGGCAGGTTTAAATATTACAGGTGGATGCATTAGTTTAATGGAATTGGGTCCAGGAGGAAGTATTTATTTAAATAATTAAAAACCTTGTTAAGGTTCTCTTTAATTATTTTTAAATAAATATTAAATTATTGTTTGCAATGGGTTATCCTAACCCATGGTGCTATGTTTTAAGATTTTGGGTGCTAGCAAAGACCTCCGCCAACGTGTTAAACTCCTCACCGAAGTTAAGAGCTTATGGTAAAAATGCATATAAATTTCCCTCAATGAAAATCAAGAATTATCCCATCCGCATTTTGAAAAGAGTTGCTCGCTGTGAATTCGTGATCTACTATTCGACTGTGTCTTCGCCATTTTTGTGAATCCGCTGTTCATTTTTTTTGTACTCGTCATTTGTCGTAAATTTGTCGTAAGGTTTTTGTCTTCGTGTTCACATCAAAAGAAAGGGAGGCACTATTGTTTTATTTAATCCCTAGCGCAGAAGGAACAAGGCTAACAACGTGAGGTTTAAACCTCATCGGGCACCTTTGGTGCACCGATAACGGCTAGGCTATTGGCACACTACCCGAACGAGGGGGTTTTGCATTCAAATAACGTGAAAGGGTTTTAGATCATGAAGTGGACGTAGCGGGTGGTGTTATAATTTGTGCACAATTTCTCCATAGCATGATTTTTGATGTTGGCCAAGGTATTTTCGAAATTAATTTTTTCTAAGTGTATTTTGCGGATGGAGGAAGTTTATTAGAGGGAAAAACAACTTAGGAGTTATAAGGAGTTTAAAACTTGTTTTATTTTGATAAAATATTCTTTTGAAGGTGTTGTTTGAAATATCTTATTGCATTCTTAAGAGAAATAAATTTTATTTTTGATAAGACTATAAGGGAGAAATAAGGTGTATAAGGGATAAATTTTTCTTGTAATGTTGAGAGTGCTTTTGGTTGATTATGGAAATGAAAGCATGATATTTTAAGGTTAAAATTGCTTCTTGTGTGAAGTTGTGAAACCTTAAGTGGGAAGCTTTGAGATTGACATTTGCTTTCATTAAATTGGTAATAATCAAGCTATTCTTTACTTGGTTAAAGTGTTGGGTTTACTCCTTTGTTGATGATTTGAAAAGTTGTTTTGTGCTATTGTGATTTGAGTTGGTGGATGATTTTTGTTCAAACAATATTGGAGAGAAAAGGAGTTCTAATTGTTTCCTTTTCTAATGTTGATTGTGAAATGCTTCAAGGTTGTGTTTTGATCTGAATGGTGTTGATTGAACCTTGTTTGATGAGCATTGTTGTTGAAGCCCTAATTGATGGTGAAAAGAACATGAGTATCATTGTTATGTGATTATTTGTATAGTTGGCAATTGTTGGGGTTTCATGTTCTTGAAAGAAAGCATTCTATCCTATCCATTTCAGATATTAAGTTGAGTTTTCAGATTTGATATTGAGTTTGAGCTGAGTTGATTTGAGTTGAGTTTTGAGATTGGGAGTTGAGTATAGAACATATTGAGTCTCTAACAATTCTCTTTATGATTCTATGAGTTTGACAAATCACATTGGGTCTCTAACAATTCACCTTGTGATTTCCTACTAAGAAAGTTTTTTTCTTGGTGAGCTTGCTGAAGGTTTCGGTGGGGACTTGTGAGTAGATTTGGACAGGTCCTAGCAGAGGACCTGTTAGCTGAGTTTGATAGTTCTATCAGAGAACTTGAGGATAGAGGTGCACTGGTTCTTTGAGAAGAACCTAAGGACAGATTTGACAAGTCTTTGAGGAGGCTTGTGTGTAGAGGATTGATTTGTTCAAGCTTAAGCATTGGACAGATCTGACAGACAGAGGAAAACTTGTACAAGATCGACTAACTATGTTTGGTATAGGTTGCTGAGCTGCTGTGGATGTGATCATAGAAGGTAGAGGTCTCTTAGGCTAAGCATTGAGGATAGGAGGTCTTCGGTGGAAAGGAGTTCCACATGCTGGCAAGAGGTAGAGGCAGTTGATCTTCTGAGGGATCATTTCTAGAGCAGAGGGGAAGGTATCTCATTTGAGCAGAGGCTCATAAATTCTGATTCGAGGAAGGTATTTCCTTTGGGCCGAGGCTCATAAACATTGTAATTGGGAAGGATTCCCAAAGAACTTTGAGATAAATTTTAGAGAAAAGTTTTGTGGATGTAGCCCAGCCATTTTGGATGAACCATGTTAAAATTGGTGTCACTTTGTGGATGATATTGTGCATTGCTTTGATATATCTTTGGGTATATTGCTTTACTGTTTTGAAGTATAAAGGAAAAAGTAAAAAGAGGTCTTATACTATTCACCCCCTCCCTCTCAGTATAAGCTTGTGTTCTTCATATTAACACTAGGAACAATACGAAGAGTTGAAGAATAAGCTGGCAAAATAATATTTTATGAGGAATTTCCATAAACCCATGGTGGAAAATTAAATGATTTTTTATTAAAATTATTATAAGGATATAAAAGCATCCTTACACATTATGATGACAATGAAGGTTTAATTAAACCCATGGTGGTAAAATATTTTAAATAAAATCAGTGGAGTACAAGTTACAGGTTTAAATTTACCCCATGGAAGATTTTAATTTTATTAAAGTCAAAGGTTTTAAAAAATAATTTATAAAATTTAAATTCTATTGGAATTTAAATTATATCAAGGTTTAATTTAGCATTGACGTCATAAAAAATTAAGGAGTGCCAACGTCTAAATTTGAATGGTGATTTTGTGTATAAATTAATGCCCAAAGGGGCATTCGATACTTACCCCTCGATGAAATAATTACCATGCAAAAAGGTTGAAGGTATTTTGTGCATCGTGAATGTTGAGGAAGAAGACAAAGAGCTTTGTATTATTAGTGCCAGGGAAGAAGACAAATAGAGGACAAAATATAGTTTGAAGTCACATAGGACACGGTGGTCCATTGGTGGTGCACGCTTTGCGAAGACATTGGGAAAGGAAGTGCCCATGTTCGATTCTTGTGGATGTGACAAGGAAGGTTGCTTTTGTTCACATTTGGTTTGAGCACAAGGTATAGAAGAAAGAGCATGAAATGCTCATTGGTTTTCAAATGTGCGTCTAGCACCCACGGTGGTCAATCCCACGACTAGAGCACTTGCAGAGGCAGAGATTGTAAGGGCGAATCCCACTAGTGGAAAAGGTAATTATTGATTTAAATTTTGCCTAAGGTTTTCTTAAAAGGGTTCGTGTAGATTTATTTGTATTTGGAGTTATAAGGGTTTGTGAAAAATTATTTTGATTGAAAATTGATTTGTGCTACTTGGAGTTAAAAGGATTTTTAAAATATTTTTTTATTGAGAAGGGATTTAAGTTATTAAGGTTTTTAAAGAAAGAGGATTTGATTCTTGCCAAAGTTCTACTTGTCATTTGTTGATTAAAGAGGTTTTGAGTTATTTTTGTGGATGTTGAATTTATTTTTAGTTGGGAGTTTATAAGGTGTCATTGGATAAATATTTTATGTATGTTGATGGTTATTTTTGAAAGGTGGAGTGATAAGGTGTAATTGAGTATTCAAATTATATTGTGAGAAAGATTTATCTTCTAACATCTTTGAGATTGGCATAGAAGTTTTTGTTGTTGTGGCAGATTTATGATATCCCTTCAACACCAAGAAAAAGGTATGAGCACATTCTTCCATAAGTTGAGTTGATTGATTGGTATCTGAAAAATAAGTTTGGAGTGAAAAGGACTTGATTAGGGTTTCCTTTTTGAGAGTGTTTGAGTTAATGCTTCAAGGTTTTCTGGAATAAAGAGTTGTTGTTAAAACCTTGTTTGATAAGCATTTTATTGAAGTCATTGGTCGTGTGAAGAACTTGAACTAGGGTTTGAAAAGAACATGAGTATAATTGTTATGTGAACATGAGTTATTATGTAAATAACTTGAACTAGGGTTTGAAAAGAACATGAGTATCATTTTTATGTGATATTTTTTGTTGAGCATTGTTGGAAATATTTTGAGTTGGTGATTACATGCTTGGACTAGGGTTTGTGAGAAAGGGGTGTTTCTTTGAGTGATTGGTTGAGTAGAGTTGGTTGAGCCTAGTCAAGTGGTTGTGTGAAGTGATTGTTCAAGTTCCTTAAAACAAACTATTCTATATTTTGATTTGAGTTAAGAAAGTGATTGAGCATTGAGTGTAGAACATATTGAGTCTCTAACAATTTTCTTTATGCTTCTATGATATTGGAAAAGTTTTGTGTGGACTTGTTAAGCATATTTGATGAAAGTCTTTGAGGAGACTTGTTAAGATAAGTTCTATGTGTAATTATTGAGCAAATTTGGATAAGTTTTGTGTGGAATTATTGAGCATATTGGACAAGTTTTGAATGAGCTTGTTGAGCATATTGGACAAGTTCTGAGTGAGCTTGTTTGAGCAGATTTGAGCAGGTTATGAGTGGACCTGTTGAGAAGATTTGAGTAGGTTCTGAGTGGACCTATTGATCATATTGGATAAGGTTTTGAGTGGACCTATCGAGAATACTTAAGTAGGTTTTGAGTGTACCTATTGAGCAAATTTGAGTAGGTTTTGAGTGGACCTATTGAGAAAATTTGAGTAGGTTCTAAGTAGACCTATTGAGCATATTTGAGAAGGTTCTGAGTGGACCTATTGAGCAGATTTGAGTAGTTCTAAGTGGACCTATTAAGCATATTTGAGTAGGTTTTTACTGGACATGTTGAGCATATTTGAGTAGGTTCTAAGTGGGCCTATTGAGCAGAATTAAGCAAGTTCTGAGTGGACTTGTTGAGTAGATTTATGCTAGACCAAAGGATTGTGTTTAGTATAGATTTAAGATAGATATTTAGATGTGACAGAATAGAGAGGATAGTAGTATCTAGTGGATAGAGATCAATCATCCAAGGTAGTGAGGATAGGTCTTCTGAGTGGGGATAAGAGTCTTCAGTGGAGAGAGATCCACAAGCTAGTGTAGTGGAGGCAGTAGTTTTCTAGAGGATCACCAACCAGAGCAGAGAAGAAGAATTTATCCTATGGATATAGATCCATAAACTTGATTTAGGGTATTGGTGTCTCATTTAGAAAAATATCCATAAACATTGTAATAGGGAAGGATTCCCAAGAGATTGATTCATAAAATTTTAGTGAAATATTTTCTCCGTGGAGGTAGCCATATTTGGGTGAACCACATTAAATTGGTATCTCTATTATGTGTGGTGATTTATGCGTTGCTTTGATTATTGCTATTGATATTTCTATCTATACATTGCATAATATTGATTTGGAAAGAAAAGTAAAAAGTGCTCTTATACTATTCACCCCCTCTCAGTATAAGCTTGTGTTCTTCAATTGGTATTAGAGTGGGTGCCTTCATAAGAGTTTAATAGCTTGAAGTAAAATCTAAAAAGAACACAATGGATCCTAAGGAGGTGTCCTCAAATAATTTAGCACCAATATTTTATGGAAGTGACTATATGTATTGGAGTATGATGATGAGGATCTACCTAATGGCACTTGGCAATGAAATTTGGGAAGTAGTGGAATTTGGATATGATCCCATAGTAAATCCTCCTACATATAAGGAAGGTAATATTATATAACACTATAATTCAAAAGCAATGAATGCACTTGTGAGAGGTTTGCGTAGATCAAAGTCTATGAAAGTTATGCATTGTAAAACTACAAAAGAAATATGGGATAAATTACAAGGTATATATGAGGGAGATAAAAGTGTCAAGAAAGAAAATATATGAAATCTCAAAGGACAATTTGAAACATTGAGAATGAATTATAAGGAAAATATCAGTGCTTATCTAATTCGAATTGATGAGCTTGTTAATGATATGCAAGGACTTGGAATGAAGATTGATGAATCTGATATTTGTGATAAAGTCTTAATAACTCTTCCAAAAAGATTCAATGAATAGGTTTATATTATAGAATTGTCAATGGATGGTGATTCTTTGACAAGAGATAAGTTTCTTGGTATGCTTACAACTTTTGAGATAATAATAAAATATCCTATTCCCCAGAAGGAAGTAACATTCAAAGCAATAAAGAAAATAAAGGATAAGAAGTTAGAATAAAGTAGTGAGTCATCCAGTGAAGAAGAAGCTAATTATGGTAGAAGAGATAAATATTCTAGAATATCCAGAGATCTAAGATCAGTTAAGTGTTTCAATTGTGAAAAGTTTGTACATTTTGCAACAAATTTTCAAGATCCAAAGAACAACAATGGTGAAGAAAAATAGGATCACAGGTACAGGAAATCAAAAAGATATAGGCAGTATAAGAATCAAAATAAAAGCAAGGATGGACAAAATAGACAAGGAAATAAGTTATTTCAAATATAAAATAGGAGCTACTATGCGGATAATGCAAGTAAGTACTCAAGTGATAGTGATGCTAGTTTTTTAGACAATGATAGAGATGAAGTCCTATTTATGATTGAGGAAAAGAGCAAGTTAAGAAAAATACTCCAGTTACTCTCAAGTGTTTTAGATGTGTTAATTTTGGACATCTTGAAGATGATTTTACAAGGGATGGTTATAGTTTCAGTGATGATGAGTATGAGAATGCACTTGAAGGACCAGATGAAAATATTCTAATGGCATTAGAAGAAGAAGTAAGTGATCCTATAGAAGATAAGCCAAAAGAGAGTAAATATGTAGAGAAAGGTAGACAAATAGAGGAATATTCAGAAGATAATGGTTATGATCTCAACGAAGAACTTATATATGCCCTTGAAATGGTAAAGAAGGTAAGAAAACAACACTCTAAACTTGAAATTCAATTTCAAGAATGTGATGAAGAGAGAAGATTGCTAATAGAGGATTTAGAAAAATCAAAGGCTAAGGCAAAGAAGTTCAAAGATAAGTTAGAAGAAAATATATTGGAATGTGAGAAGTTAGCACAAGAAGTGGCACTAATAAAAGAAGAAATGAGGACTCCAAGATCAAGATGAAAAGATTTAAAAATATCTCAAAGAACTTGGATAAGTTCATCATGACACAAAAGACTACATAAAGGAAAAAATATCTTGGATTTGAACAAGTTCAAAATAAATGGGAAGGAGAGTCAACTTCAAGTTTTGGAGGAGAAGAAACCTTAGAAGAAGATAGTGTAAACTAAAGTGAGACATTAGAGGATGGGTTGGACAATAGAGAGTTCAAAAAATATAGGATCAATGCACAAAGAAGATATAAATGGAACAACAATCAGAATAGGTCAAAAGAGACAAGGATACCAATGAGGTCAAGAAAAGGAAAATTCAATGGAATATTTTTTTCATGTCACAAGTTTGGGCACATGGATTCACAATGCAGGACACATGAAATACAGGAATATGGGAACAAACAAATTTTCCATGGGTATTGTTACTCATGTAATCAATTTGGTCACAAGGAAATGAATTGCAAGATTCATGATATAAGAGGATATGGCTTCACTAGGAGAAATCCTAAGACATTTGTACCTCCAAGGAATAATAACATTAACTATTATACGTGTAATAATAATAGCCACACAATAAAGTGGTGTAGAGAAGATATTCCAAAAACAAGTATGAACATGAACAAGAATAGGAACATGGATGTGAAAAAGAATAGGAATAGAAATGAGAATGTTGACAAGGATAGGAACATGGAAACATATAGAAACATTCATAAGATTCATAAAATTTAGAAAATAAGAGAAGAGGATAAAGGTAAAGAACAATTCTTTCTAGGAGTAGAAATACTCCCACCCCATAATTAACCACCTCAAAAGGAGGTGGGGGAGGGGCTAAGCTAAGAGGTTCATTCTTAGCCTCGAGCCCCAAATGTGACCCTTTGCCTTTGATGTCATAGGGGAAGCTATTTGAGTAAGGGGGAGAGATTTGGTATTTGATAGAGCATTGAGACAAGGGGAGAAATACCCTAGGGGGAGCAGAACAAAGGAAAGGTTAAGTTTTTAGTTAAAAGAATTTGGGTTTCCATCAATGACAAAGGGGGAGATTGTTGGACATTTTGAGCTCAGTTAGTTGTCATTGATTTCAAGGTGAAAAAGTCATCATTGATGCCAAAGTGAACATATGAAGTCGTCATCAACACCATGGAGCACACCATTATTAACACTAGGAACAATGCGAAGAGTTGAAGAATAAGTTGGAAAAATAATATTTTATGAGGGTTTTCCATAAACCCATGGTGGAAAATTAAATGATTTTTTATTAAAATAATTATAAGGATATAAAAGCATCCTTACACATTGTGATGATAGTGAAGGTTTCATTAAACCCATGGTGGCAGAATATTTTAAATCAAATTAGTGGATTACAAGTTGCAAGTTTAAATTTACCCCATGGAAGACTTTAATTTTATTAAAGTCAAAGGTTTTAAAATATAATTTCTAAAATTTAAATTCTATTGGAATTTAAATAATTTATAAATTATATCAAGGTTTAAGTTAGCATCGATGTCATAAAAAATTAAGGAGCGTTGATGTCTAAATTTGAATTATGATTTTGTGTATAAATTAATGCCCAAAGGGGCATTCAATAGTTACACTCAAAGAATTAATTCCCATGTGAAAAGGTTGAAGGTATTTCGTGCATCATGCACATTGAGGAAGAAGACAAAGAGCTTTGTATTATTAGTGTTAGGGAATAAGACAAAAAGAATACAACATATGGTTTGAATTCACATAAGACATGGTGGTCCATTGGTGGTGCACACTTTGTGAAGGCATTGCAAAAGGAAGTGTCCACATTCGATTCTCGTGGACGTGCCAAGGAAGGTTATTTTTGTTCACATTTGATTGAGCACTAGGTATAGAAGAAATAGCACAAAGTGCTCGTTGGTTTTCAAACGTGCATCTAGCACACACGGTGGTCAAGCCCATGGCTAGAGCACTTGCGAAGGCAAAGATTGTGGGTTCGAATCCCACTAGTGGCAAAGGTAATTTTTTATTTAAATTTTTCCTAAGGTTTTCTTAAAAGGGTAATTTGGAGTTATATGGATTTGTGTAGATTTATTTGTGTTTGGAGTTATAAGGGTTTGTGAAGGATTATTTTTATTGAAAATTGATTTGTGCTACTTGGAGGTAAAAGGGTTTTTGAAAGATTGTTTTGTTGAGAAGGGATTTATGTTATTAAGGTTTTTAAAGAAAGAGGCTTTGATTCTTGCCAAATTTCTACTTGTCATTTATTGATTAAAGAGGTTTTGAGTTATTTTGGTGGATGTTGAATTTATTTTTAGTTGGGAGTTTATAAGGTGTTATTGGATAAATACTTTATGTATGTTGATGGTTGTTTTTAAAAGGTGGAGTGATAAGGTATAATTGAGTATTCACATTATATTTTTAGAAAGTTTTATCTTCTAACCTCTTTGATATTGACATAGAAGTTGTTGTGGTTGTGGCAGATTTATGATATTCCTTCATCACCAAGAAAAATATATGAGCACATTCTTCCATAAGTTGAGTTGATTTATTGGTTTTCTAAAAAATAAGTTTGGATTGAAAAGGACTTGATTAAGGTTTCCTTTTTGAGAGTTTTTGAGTTAATGCTTCAAGGTTTTATAGAATAAAGAGCTGTTAAAACCTTGTTTGATAAGCATTATTGTTGAATCCAGTGGTTGTGTGAAGAAATTGAACTAGGGTTTGAAAAAACATGAGTATAATTGTTATGTGAATATTGTTTTATGAGCATTGTTTTTGAAGCGAGTTGTTGTGCAAAGATCTTGAACTAGGTTTTGAAAATAACATGAGTATCATTGTTATGTGAGATTTGTTGTTGAGCATTGTTGAAAATATTTTTGAGTTGGTGATTACATGCTTGGACTAGGGTTTGTGATAAAGGGGTGTTTCTTTGAGTGATTGGTTGAGTAGAGTTGGTTGAGCCTAGCCAAGTGGTTGTGTGAAGTGATTGTTAAAGGTACTTAAAAAAACTATTATATATTTCAAGTTGAGTTGAGAAAGTGATTTTGCATTGAGTGTAGAACATATTGAGTCTCTAAAAATTCTCTTTATTCTTATATGATATTGGACAAGTTATGTGTGGACTTGTTAAGCAAATTTGAGGTAAGTCTTTAAGGAGAATTATGGACTGATTTTGTGTGATTTTTATGGAAGCTTACAATATCGATTTGGATAATTTCTATGTGGACTTATTGATAAGATTTGGATAAGTTCTATGTGGAATTATTGAGCATATTAGAAAATTTTTCAATGAGCTTGTTGAGTATATTGGACAATTTCTGAGTGATCATTGTTGAGTAGATTTGAGCAGGTTCTGAGTGGACCTGTTGAGCATATTTGTGTAGGTTCTGAGTGGACCTGTTAAGAAGACTTGAGCAGGTTATAAGTGGACCTATTGAGAATATTTGAGTAGGTTCTAAGTGGACCTATTGAGCATATATGAGCAGGTTCTGAGTGGACCTGTTGAGCATATTTGAGCAGGTTCTGAGTGGATCTTTTGAGCATATTTGAGCAGGTTTTGAGTGGACATGTTGAGAATATTTGAGTAGGTTCTGAGTGGACCTATTGAGAATATTTGAGCAGGTTCTGAGTGGACCTATTGAGCATATTTGAGCAGATTCTAAGTGGACCAATTGAGCAGATTTGAGTAGGTTCTAAGTGGACCTATTGAGAAGAAATAAGTATTTGAGCATATTTGTGCTAGATCGAAAGACTATGTTTAGTGAAAATTTGAGATAGATCTTTGGAGATGATAGATTAGAGAGTACATTAGTCTATAGTGTATAGAGATCCATTATCTAGGGCAGTGAGGATAGGTCTTCTAAGTGGGGACAAGAACCTTTAGTGAAAAGAGATCCATAAGCTAGTGCAGTGGAGACAGTAGTCTTATAGAGGATCACCAACCAGAGTATAGTAGGAGTTATCCTATGGATAGATATCCAAAAAAATTATTTAGGGTATTGGTGTCTCCTTTGGATAGAGGTCCATAAACATTGTAATAGGGCAGGATTTCCAAGAGATTTATTGGGAAAATTTCAATGAAATATTTTCTCTATGAAGGTAGCCATCTTTGGGTGAACCACATTAAATTGGTGTCTCTATTGTATGTGGTGATTTGTATATTTATTTGATTATTGCTATTGATATTGTTATCTATACATTGCATAAAATTGATTTGGAAATAAAAGTAAAAAGTGCTCTTATATTGTTCACCCCCTCTTAGTATAAGATTGTGTTCTTCAGTTTTACTCATCCATCATTCTTAACTCTTCAAATTATCCTTTGAGATTTTGTATATTTGCTTTCTTAACACCTTTATATCCTTCATACATTATTTAAAACTTATCCCAAATTCCTTTTGCATCATTATAGTGCATAAATTTTATGGATTTTGTTCTATGCAAACCTCTCAAAATTGAATTCATTACTTTTGAATTGTAATGTTGTAGAAGCTTACCTTCATTATATATAGGTGGATCAACTGGTGGTATGTATCCATTTTTATCTACTTTCTAAATTTCATTGCCAAGTGCCATCAAGTGAATATTCATTCTCATACTCCAATATATATAATCACTTCCATCAAATATTGGTGAATTATCTAAGAACACATTCTTAGAATCCCTTGTGTTCTTGAAAGCCTTTAGTTAAAGTTGTTAAACTCTTTCAAAGGAACCCACTCTAATACCAATTGAAGAACACAAACTTATACTGAGACAGGGGGTCAACAATATAAGACCACTTTTTACTTCTCTTTCCTAATCAATATTATGCAATGTATAGATAGAAATATCAATAGAAGTAATCAAAGAAATGCACAAATAACCACACACAATAGAGACACCAATTTAACGTGATTCACCCAATGTAGGCTACTCCGTAGAGAAAATATTTCACTAAAATTTTCTTAATCAATCTCTTGGGAATCATTTTCCTATTAAGATGTTTATGGATCTCTATCCAAATGAGACAAAAATCCCCTAATCAAGTTCATGGATCTCTATCCATAGGAAAAATCCTTCTCCTTAGCTCTAATTTATGATCTTCTAGAATAACTGATACCCCCACTACTTTGGCTAATGGATTTCTATCCAATGAAGATACCTATCCTCACTACCTTGGCTAATGTATCTCTATACACTGGAGACTATCATCCTCTATACTCTATCACCTTCAAAGATCTATCTCAAATATACACTAAACATAGTCCTTCGATCTAGCACAAATATGGTCAATCTCTATCTCTGGTCTGGCATAAAATTATTCTCAAATCAGCACCAAAATTTATCCTCAAATATTAAATAAACATGGTACTTCGATCTAGCACAAATCTATCCTCAATATTTTTCCTTTGATCTGCACTAAACATAGTCCTTCAATATAGCACAAATCTATACTCAATATTTGTCCTTAAGCCCTAACACAAAGCTTGACTCAATCTCAAATCAACTCTTCTATATTCATCCCAAACATTAACTCAAGTTTTGAACAAATCAATCAATCAAATCTTCTCACAAGTCTTCTCAAATATTTATCTCAAATTTGTCTTGTAAGCTTCCACAAAAGCTCACACTAATTTATTCATATGTCCTCTCTAGAACTTGTCCAAATCTGCTCAACAAGTCTTCACTAGAACTTTTCCAAATATTCTCAACAATCTCTATACTCAAACTATATTTTAAGCTTCCATAAAAGCTTACACAAATATATCCACAAGTCTTCTGTAAGACTTACCTCAAATCTGCCCAACAAGTTCACAATAGAACTTGTCCAATCTCATAGAATCATAAAGAGAATTTTTAGAGACTCAATATGCTTCACATTCATAACAATGATCAATCACTTTCAATTACTCTATTAGAAACATATAGAGAATTGTTAGAGACTCAATATGCTTCACATTCACCACAATACTCAATCACTTTCAATCACTCTCTTAGAAACATATAGAGAATTATTAGACACTCAATATGCTTCACATTCACCACAATAATCAATAACTTTCAATCACTCTTTTAGAAACATATAGAGAATTGTTAGAGACTCAATATGCTTCACATTCACAAGACTGTTAATCACTTTCTCAACTCAATTCAAAATATAGAATAATTTGTTTCACAAAACTTGAACAATCACTTCAACACATTTATTTGACTAGGCTCAACCAACTCTACTCAAACAATCACTCAATGAAATAATCCTTTCACACAAACCCTATTCCAACCATATGAACAATCATTTAAAATTTTCCAATAAAGTTTATCAATAAATCTCACACAACAATGATACTCATGTTCTTTGCAAAACCTAGTTCAATTTCTACACTCAATTTAATCACTTCAACAACAATTCTTATAAAACAAGGTTTTATCAACAACTCTTCTTATTCCATAAAACCTTGAAGCATTAATTCAAAAAACTCTCAATAATGCTAACCATACAATTATTTTTCACTCCAAATTTTTACTCACAACTTTAAACAATCACTCACTAGAAAGAATATGCCCATGCCTTTTTTTGGATGTAAAAGTGCCTTTGGAAAAACCTGTCTCAATCACAATTTTCTTCTTTCCAATTACAATGGTTAGACATAACAATATCACTTCAACACTTTCTCAAAAATATTCCTTAGTCACAAAATAATCACAACTCAATTTATTCCTTATTGCTCCCTTTAAAAATAAGACTCATCATAACATACATGAAATAATTACTTGGATACACCTTATAAAATCCAACTCAAAATAATGTCCAACACCATAAAACATCAACCAAATACCTTACTATAATTTCAAGCACTTGAGAAAATAATATTAAAAATCTAATTTTGCAAAACCTTATAACTCATGTTTCTACCTTAGAAACCAATTATAATATGCAAAAAATAATTTCTAAATGCTCAAAGAATATTTCCAAAATTCTTGGTGCCCAAGATTAATGCATACCTCTTTCTTCCCAAAAAGGGGTTTCTATGTGATTTGATCCATTGTCTCCCTAAGATTAAGTGCCTTAGTGCTTGGGAGCCCACCGCGTGGGCTACTAATACCCATGTGAAGGAAGGAAGTGTCCCTTCCTCTTATGCCTCCACTGCTATTTGATTTTCCACGAAACTTGCACACTCTATCTCCACTTTGGATGCAACATAATTCGTAAGGCTCACAACAATATTTGAAGGTATGGTAATTAGGTGGTAAGGTGGGTAGTCCCCCCTTATATACACATTTTATTTTTTTCCTCACGTCGGTGCTTTGTAATTCAAAATTGAATTTTGAATTTTAATTTTAATAACCCACCTTAGGGTTATTTAACATTAGCTTAAATTAATTTATAATTTATAATTAAATTAATTAATAATTGATTTAAATAAATTTATAAGTTAAGTAAATTAACTAATAAATTAATTTAAAATTAAATAATAAATTAATTTATAATTAATTTTAAACTTCCTTTGTATAATATTATAAAAGAATATTACATTCACTTGCGCTTCTTTTTGCACTTTGGAACTCATTTGATTTTTTGAAACCAGGTCTTGATTAACTGAAACCAGATTATCCTTTTGCATTTATTGAAGAACCTGAAACTGACGTTGCCAACTGAAAATGCCACTAACTGGTGCTAAAAGCTCGACATCAATGACCACTCACTCTTGACATCAATGACAACTCATCTACTCAAAATATCCAACAGAGAATGGCTAGAGACTTAATATGCTTCACACTCACAAAAATGCTCAATCACTTTCAATCTCTCTTTACCACGAAAACATATGGAGAATGGTTAGAGACTCAATATGTTTCATACTCAATCACTTTCAATATTTCTAAAATTAGTAAGGAATAATTTGTTTCGCAAAAATTGAACTATCACTCCAACACTTCCAATCAACTAAGCTCAATCAACTCCACTCAACCAATCACTCAATGAAATCTTAGTCAATAATGCTTATCAAACAAATCACACATAACAATGATACTCATGATATTTCACAAATCCTAGTTCAATATAGTTCTTGACTTCACATAACATTGATACTCATGATATTTCACAAACCCTAGTTCAAGCATATGAAATCTTACTTCAATATTTTCAACAATGCTTATCAAACAAGGTTTCTAATATCAACTTTCATTCTAGAAAACCAAACTCAAAAATGCTTATCAAACAATCCTTTTCACTCCAACATAGAATTCACAACATCCAACAATATTCCACTCACAAGGAATATGTGCCCATACCTTTTGTTTGATGAAGTTTTGACCTCAAAACCTATCTCAATTACAATCACTCTCTTTGCCAATCTCAAGGGTTAGATAAAAAAAATGTCCTTCATATTTCATTTCAAAAATATCTTACCAAGTAAAAATATCAAAAATCAACTATGCCTTATCTCTCATTTCAAAACAATATTTATAATATAACTTTATTTCAACAAAATATCTAACACCCGTGGCACACCTTATTTCTCCAATTATTAACTTTAACCACTCAAAAATCAAACACAAAAATAAAAATTTGCATACCCTTTTATCTCCCTTGTATAACTATTTAATACTTTTTATAAATGCAATTTACAATCAACAAAACTTTAATAAATTAAAAAATTAATTTTCACCTTTGTAATTTTTGGATGCAACAATCAAAACTTAGCAATGTGAGAACATAACTTACTCTAACCACCAAAAAGGTCTTGATGGGTTTTTAACATGCAAACCTCTTCCTCCCAAGCACCTTCGCACAATGTGTGCCCACCAAGTGGGCTACACGCCTCCATGCAGACGAAAAGGCATACACATTCCCTTTGTTCCTCTCCGACAGCATAGAAAAACTCTCTTTGCTTGCAAAAAATGAAGACCATGAGAATCAAACCTCTAACCTTAAACCTTGAATACCTTAGTGCAACCCTCAAATTCCAACAATGCTACCCAATGCCTTGCAATATGAAGTAGCTTCCCCACTTATTTGTTCTTTGTTCTACTTCAATAAAATTTTAAAACACATGTGATACTTTCTTCTCAGTTTGCACACAAATTACTTTGGCATTGGATGGATCTCATGGATAATTAATTGAAATGAAACTTGCCCCTTCCTATATGCAATATGCCATGTGCTCAAAATATTTGCGACATTTTTCAATTCGATTTTAATTTGAATTAATTAAAAATTTATGCCCTTATAACCCTAACCTTTAGGGTTATTAAATTAAATCATAAATTAATTTATAATTAAATTATTATAATTAACTTATAATTAATTTAATAATTCTTAGAGTTAATCAAATTAAATTATAAATTAATTTATAATGAAATTATTATAATTAATCTAATCCTTAGGTCTTAACCTTAGACCTTTAATATTATAATAAAATATTATAATAGTATGTTTCTTGGGCCTTCCTATTGCTCTTTAGACCTCATATGACCACCTTGAATATTATAATAAGGGATATTATAATATTATTTTCCTGAGGTCTAGAAGCAATATTTCTCTTGCACTGCTCACTGAAATTGACTTGATATTCTTCCTTTTGTCCTCCTCACCGAAACTGACTCTTGAAATCAATGACAACAAAACATGCTCATATTTATAACACTAGAAGACTACTACCCCCATTGCACTGGCTTGTAGATATCTCTCCACAGGAGACCTCTGTCCTCACTCAAAAGACCTATGTACTCACTACCTTAGCTAATGGATCTCTATCCACTGGAGACTAATGTCCTCTACTTTATCACCTCCAAATTTTATTCTCAAATCTATCTTAGATCTACACCAAACTCTATCCCAAGTGTAGTAAAAATCTTCTCTAACTCTATCTCAGGTCTAGCATAAATTTACTCTCAAATATGCACCAAAATCTATCCTCAAATTTGTCCTCAAGCCTTAACACAAAGCTTGATCCAATCACAAATAAATTTGCTTAGATTTACCCCAAGACTTAACACAAATCTTGAATAAATCAATCAATAAATTCTATTCTTAAATCTTCACAAAGACTTAACCTCAAATCTACCCTCAAGTTATCTCAAGAACTTGCTCAATTTTTTCTCAAGAATTCACCAAGACTTGTCTCAAATCTGCCCTCAAGTCCTCTCAAGAACTTTCTCAATTTGCTCTCAAGTATTCACCAAGACTTGCTCAAGTCTACCTAAAAGTCTTCATCAAGACTTACCTCAAATATGCCCTCAAGTCCTCTCAATAACTTGCTCAATCTGCTCTCAATCCTTCACCAAGACTTGCTCAAATCTACCTACAAGTCTTCATGAAGACTTACCTTAAATTTTCCCTTAAGCTTTCAAAAAATCTTGCTCAAACCTATCCTTAAGCTTTCATAAAAGCTTACTCAAATATGCCCATAAGATTTCACAAAAGCTTACTCAAATATGCTCAAACACATGCTCAATACAACTCACAATATATGCTTAATCAATCTCAAATATTGCACACAATGCTATCAATTGCTTTGTCTAATATTCAAAGTAATTTATTTAACTTGAAGTAGTTTAGACATATTTTATTCAAAAAGTTTTTAACCTCTAGAACATATAGAGAATAATGTACTCTATCAAAAACTCAATATGTTCTACTTAACCATTAAGTCTATCACTTTCACAAATCTGATTTCTAATGTTTGCACATTCATTTTCAATATCACTCAAAACCAATGCTCAATAAGTTTCACTCAATAATTCAAACAATGAAACATAACTTGCTCACAAACCCTAAATAAGTGATTTTATACTTCTTTAAACAAATATAACAATGTGGGTCTCAAACCCTAACTCAAATAATCTTCAATCTCTATATCCAATGTTTTTCTAAACTTTCACCAATCATGCATATAAAAACTCACTCAAATATTTCCAACAATACTATCAAACAATCCTTTTGACTCCACCTTATATTTCACAAAATTCAATCCTAAAATACTCCAATAAAAATATTATGTACCCATACCTTTTTATTTTTATGGAGATATATATTCAAAACTTGTTTTACTCACCATAAAACATTTTTACCAATTCTAGGTTAGATATCAATAGTCTATCTCAAAATCTCCAGAGGAATGTTTTACCTCAAAAAATATTTCACCATATAAAAATGTCAAGATACAAATACAACTTATTACTCCTTTCTTAAAAATAAATCTTAATCAATACATCATACACTCACTCAAAAAAAATAACCATAATGACAATATCCATAAACCTCCTTTTATCTCCAACTCAACATAGAATATTTCAATCCAAATTTCAACCTTCCAAACACTTTAATATTACCTCAAAATAAATTTCAAATAGCAATAATAAAGTCCATTGAATACACCTTATACTCTCTAATTATTAACCAAACATATATACCAAATTACACTAACAAAATTACTTGTACACACCTTAGAATATCCAATTCTCAATCCAACATATAGCAAAAATAACAATTCTAATCATACCTTATTCACTTTAATCAAAAATAATTTCATGTGCCTCAAACACTAACATGCAATCCATGTGAATCAAACTCACGTTCACCACATACCTAGTGCCTTAGCCATAGCTAGGCTACCACTTGGGCTGCATGCCCACACAAACACCACTATACATTTGCTGCCCTTTGTATCCTTCATAGATGCCAAGATCATTGAAAAAAAAAACACTTCCCTCAACTACCATCGGGAATCAAACATGGAACCTCTATTTCACAAATGCCTTATGTTGCCAATCCTATCCACTAGGCCACCCATGCGGATGGTGATAGGGATGCACACTCTTCTCCTTTTATTCGTCCATAGTCCACCTTCAGATTTTAAAAATAAAAAGCTTTGTCTTTCATTGCTCACAAAAATTGCATCAATAATTTTTAACCTTTCACATGCACAATATCGGAGACTTGTTTTATGCCATTAAACCTTATGGTATAAATACCATACTCCTTCCTTGCTCAAACGTCGATAGGAAAAACATTTAAAATTCAATGTTGTGTCCAAACTTTACATAGGGTTTTAATTAATTTAAATTATAAATTAATTATAATATAAATATAATAATTAATTTACAAGAAACCTTAGGATTTTATTTTAACTCTTAACATTATAATAAAAAATATTATAATATTATTTCCTTTGGGCCGAGGTGTTTTCCTTTTTAACCTTAGGCCTTATCTTAACACCTTTAATATTATAATAATAATTGTTATAACATTATTTCATTTAGGCCTAGGTATCTCCTTCCTTCAAGGTATTTAGCCAACCTTTTGACCAATCATGTGAAGCTTTAAACCAAATCTCTTGGGATTAACATATAAATATTTTAACCCTAATTTTATCAATCTCTTGCACTGAATTTTGACATCATTAACACTGACTATTGACATCAATGACAACATAACTACTCAAAATTTCCAACACAGTCATCGTGTTAGAGTAGATAAAGGAGTTATGAGGGGCGGTGGGTCAGTCAGGTCAAGAGGAGAGAAAGGAAGAGATAGTCAAGGAGGAGAGGATAAGGGAGATAGTGGAGGAGGAGATAGAAAACTGTGAGGAGGAAAAAGCTTAGGAATCCATAGATGAAGAATAGTAGCATTGCATTGACATAAAGGGAATGAATTAAACTAGGTTGGACCTATTACCATTATTTTTGTAATGTCACATGGTTGTTCATTTGGTCTGTGTTCCGTTGGTTCACTTTTACCAAGACCATTGTTTTTTTTATGTCACATGGTTGGTCAAGTAGTATGTGTTTATTGGTTTACCTTCACCAAGGATGATGGTAGTTGAGATGTTTTTGTTGCTTTAGTTGACCAGTGTTGCCACTGGTTTACCCTACCAACTTGTTGGATGTGCTAATGAGACAATGTATCATATTAAAATTATGGCTATGCCTACGTATGGGTCTATCTCTAGCTTGCCATCATGAAATTGTTATGTTCTCGGGTAAGGATTTGAGAGTAACATGTCTTAGGATGCCATTGCTAAGTTAACTAGGGGAACTTTTGAGTGCTACGATAAGGTCATTAGTATTATATATTACCTTCTAGAAAGATGTGCGATGTTGCTTCCTACACATGATAGGATAACACTTTGTCCATTTACCCAATAGACAAGTTGCTATCATAGATGGACCTAATTCAACTTGAAAGTCTACCACTCCCTATCCATGTTGAAGTACCATCACTCTTAGTGGATAAATATTGTTGTACATTCAAACCATAGAAAGCTCCTTTATTGTATTGTTGTAGACTTGGCCATGTTGGCACTGTGAGTATAGCATAGTCGAGTCGAGTTAGGTCATGCACTTTTTTGTGATGCCAATTTGAGCCGAGGGAGGTTGCGCACCTTGTTGTGTTGCCAAGTCGAGCATGCATTGTATGAGGGCATCATGCTTGACAGGGTTCCTCATATTCAAATCCAAATATATATATGATCTTGGTTGCTGATAAATTAAGGTTATGGCTTTAGTTTATTGAAAATAAATAGAAAAGTATTATTTTTATAAATTAAGGTTATGGGATTTAGTTTATTGAAAATAAATGGAAAAGTATTGTTTTCATAAATTAAGGTTATGGGCTTTAGTTTATTGAAGATAAATGGAAAAGTATTATTTTCATAAATTAAGGTTATGGGCTTTAGTTTATTGAAGATAAATGGAAATGTATTGTTTTCATAAATTAAGGTTATGGGCTTTAGTTTATTGAAGATAAATGGAAAAGTATTATTTTCATAAATTAAGGTTATGGGATTTAGTTTATTGAAAATAAATGGAAATGTATTATTTTTGTAAATTAAGGTTATGGGCTTTAGTTTATTGAAAATAAATGGAAATGTAATGTTGTTTATAAACTAGAGGTATGGGACTTTAGTTTATGAATGAATGGGAAAAAGGGTTTATTTTTAATTAAAGTTATGGGACTTTAATTTAGTGGATAAATGAAAGGATTGGTCTAAAGATTAAAAGTGTTGGGCTTTAATGCTTTGAGATAAGTCTAGATTTGATTTGAGTAATAACCATGACTTAATTGTTGCATGTTGAAAATCCCTCTAAAGGTATTTGAGGGAAGACAGTAAAAGTAATGATTCTTTTATGATATCAACTATGCTATTAGATGGTTAAAGAAATAAATAAATTGTATAGTTGTAATTTGGCAAAGTAAAGAAAGTAATTGCATTTAGAAGCATGTCTATCATGAACTATGAGTGTCCTGATCCCCTACTATCCTCACTTGATCGATGGAAGAGTGGGAGGACCAAAGTCACAGATGGATCGATGCTCAAGTTTACTTTCTACTTTACACCTCATTTATTTATGCTATCAGATTAGACTTGTGGGGAGATTTCCCTGATATTATTGATGTAATGTAATATTTTAAGGTATGGACATTTTACCATACTCTTATGTAATAAATGACCAATGTGGTAAAAGTATCTTGTATTATTCTTGAGTTACTATGAATGTATTTAAATCCCTTCTATTGTATGCTTATTCTTTGAATGTTATTCCATGCTTCTAGTTCTCCTTTGTATGTTTATTGAATTATGTTTTGTTAGATTTAGTATCTAGATTTATCTTTTACTTTCTTGTTAAATAAATTTTCATGTGATTTGAGTAGTAAGTTCTAGGGTGAACTTAGAGGATAACCTAAGGGCTTGAGACCCCCTTAGGGATATTGGTAACTAGGTTTAGAAGATTGTACCAGAGTTAAGATAGCTTGTCAAAGGATAATATTGATAGCTTAACTCGTAGTATACATAGCATACCCATACATAATGGCTTGTGTGGGATATGGAGATGCGTGTACACCTTCTAATGATTGAAGGTGGTAAGTCTAGCTCATCAAGATTGATGAGATGGATGGACTTATGTGCATGACATGAGATATGCCTATGCAGAAGGGACTTGCGTGAGGGGATCCTGTGTGGTATAGTTCTTGAGAAACTTAGGGGTTGTTAAACATTAAGTCGATCTAAGGTTGGTTAGGGGTTTATGAATCCCTCTCCTTAGTCAAAAAAATATTTCTCTTTTTGTGTGTTTTGTTTCTTGATTTTTGGGTCATTACATTTGGTATCAGAGCTCTAGGTACGAGGGTATAGAGCTTCTTATGTGCTAAAAGAGATTTGGAAGTCTCCAATGAAGGCTTGCTTAAGTTTAAGCTAAAATCTGGGATGACCTAGAGTCTCTGCTTATTAGAATCTAATGGAGTTGATCCCAAGGGTAGATGAATGTTATGATACCTCAGTATGGGCTTTGGTATTAATGATACATCATAATCTTGGAACATTATCCTAGTTAGATTTCTAATGATTTGGCAAGAACTCTGTAATGTGGTTTGAGTTAGTGATTCAGTTTAGGATGAAGTTGTAATCTAATTCTTTTCTTGGTTGAAACCAGATCAAGATGCCATTGAAGGCCAGGAGAGAAAGGCCTCCACCTAGACAAACTTGACAAAGTAATATTGAAGAAGGGATCTAGAATGAGGGTCTAAAAACTCCCAATATGGGAATGGAATATCTCACTACCATAGTTGCCGCATTACAAGATCAGTTAAGGCAAGTGTTAGAAACTATTGCAAACCAAAATTTACAAGCTAGAGATTCAAAAGTTAACCAAGATAAGGGGCTGACTATGGAGCAGATACAAGCTAGAACCCTCTTAGAGAAGGAAATGATAAGAGATCTAAATAATTTATGTATCTCCAAGTTCGATGGAGAAGGAGAGGGAGATGCAGTAGAGGCTTGGTTAAGGGAACTAGAAGTTTTCTTCATGGTAAAGGGATATTCTTCAGGAACCCAAATTGTTTGGGCTACTATTTACCTTGAGGGAGCTACCCTCGATTGGTGGGAAACTTATTATGAGGAAACCAAGATTGAACCAGTAGATATTCCATGGAAGGAATTTATAGTCATCTTCAAGAAGAGGTTCCTCACAGAATATTTTTATGCCTTAAAATTTGAGGAATTTTCCAGTTTAAGGCAAGGAACCAACTTAGTGGAGGTATACTACAAGAAGCTAGTAAAATTACTGAAGTATGTACCTGCTTATAATGAAAATATGTGGGTTCATAAGTTTACTCATGGGTTGCAATCTAGGATAAAGCATGATGTGGAGATGCAGGAACCCAAGTCATTGCAAAAGGTATATGACTTAGCAAAGAAAGCAGAGTTGCACTTTTACTATAAATATGAAACCTTGTCTGAGCAAGAGTGACAGGAATTAAAGAAGAGGGATAGCAATGGGTTAGTAAAGTGGGAGGTTGAGCAAGAATGAAAAGCCAAAAACCCCCAAAATATTGGAAAGAAATTTAATGGGAACCAAAAGAAGTTCAAGAAGAACTTTTATAAGAAAGGCAACAACCCCAATAATGCTAAGCCTCAACCATAGAAACCACAGGTTTTAGTTCCAACAATCAAAGGTGAGGAGCAAAAAATAGAAAAGTGGCAAGGGCCTAAGGATGGATGTTACCATTGTAGAGGTCTACATTTTGCTAATCAGTGCCCATACTAACCAGGGCCGAGTACATCCAGTATTAAAGGAAAAGAACCTGCACACCAGATCTATGCTGCAATTGGGAGTCAGAAGCTTGAGGGGTAAGCCACCCCAATGATTTTAAAAGGTAATATTTTTGATAAGCAAGTGAATATCTTAGTTGATAGTGGAGCCACTGATAGATTTATTTCTTGTAAGTTAGAAAAAGATATGCCAAAAAGGCCAGGGTATTTGGCTCAAGGATGGAAGGTTGAGTATGGTTCTGGACAGACCTACTCCATAAACCAATGTTTTTTGATGATGGAAATTACTTTAGCTAGTGGAACCATAGAAGGTTACTTATATGTAGCTCCACTTCATGCCTTCGATGTGATCCTAGGGATGGATTGGTTACAGGCCCATAAAGTCGTAATCAATTTCCAAGATAGATGGATCGAATATTCTGAAGGAGGCAAGGAAAGACTATGAATTCATAGTGAATAGGGGATATTCAAACCCCAGATGTTGTCAGCTATGCAGTTGAAGAAAGCCCTCAAGAAAGGAGGGATTGTCTATGTAATAAAGCTAAATGAAGTTGGTGAAGATCGAAAGAAAGAGGTGTTGGAGACACACCCAATTTTGTAAGATTTTAAGGATGTATTCCTTGAGGATTTACCTAGGCTCCCTCCTATGCGTGAATTTGATTTCACTATTGATATTATGCCAGGAGTGAAACCAATTCATAGATATTTATATAGGATGACACCTATCAAGATGCAGGAACTAAGGGTACAATTGCAAGGGTTATTAGAAAAGGGGTTGATAAAACCAAGTGTGTCACCTTGGGGTGCACCTATTTTATTCATGAAAAATAAAGATGACTCTTTAAGATTGTGTATTGACTATAGGATGTTGAATAAAGCTACAATCAAGAACCGGTATCCCCTACCTAGAATCAAAGATTTATTCGATCAATTGAGAGATGCCATGATGTTTACCAAGATATATTTAAGGTCAAGGTATCACCAATTGAGAATACATGAGGAGGATACTCACAAGATGATATTTAAGACTAGGTATGGGTATTATGAGTTCACAATCCTACCTTTTGGACTGACTAATGCCCCAACCACCTTCATGAATTTAATGAATAGTGTGTTCAGAAGGCACCTGGATCAGTTTGTCCTTGTATTTCTAGATGATATACTAATATACTCTCGAAACAAGGAAGAGCATGATAAACATCTCAAGATCATGTTAGAGTTACTAAGGAAAAATCAACTCTATGGAAATCTAGCCAAGAGTGATTTCTATGTTTTTGAGGTGTGATATTTAGGGCATATCATATCAGTAGAAGGAATTGTTGTGGATCCAAAGAAGATCAAAGCCATATTAAATTGGCCACCCCCTACTAATATTACTAAAGTAAGAAGCTTCATGGGGTTAACGGGCTATTATAGACATTATATAAAGTATTTCTCAAAGATTGCTTTAGCAATAACTAACCTTTAGAAGAAAGGGAAGGAATTCAAATGGACGAAAAAGTGTGAAACCACTTTTGCTTTGTTAAAGCAAAAACTCACTACCACACCAATATTGAAGATTCTAGATCCTCAAGGAGATTTTTTAGTATGCATTGATGCATCACTAGAAGGGTTAGGAGGAGTACTCATGCAAGAAGAGTTAGTAGTAGCTTATACTTCAAGGAAACTTAAAAAGCATGAAGTCAATTATGCTACTCATGATTTAGAGCTAGCCATTGTGGTGCATGCTCTAAAGGTCTAGCACCATTATCTAGTAGGAAGACCTTTCAAGTTAAAATCAGACCATCAAAGTCTAAGGTACATATTTACCCAACCAATACTCAATGCGAGGTAGAGAAGGTGGATTGAGTTTCTCGCTGAGTATGACTTTGAGATTGAGTACATAAAAGGAAAAGAGAATAGGGTTGTTGATGCCTTGAGTAGAAGGAGACACATAGCAACCATAACCAAGAGTCACATAAAGCTCATGGACCAAGTAAGGCAAGAGCAATATCAGGATAAATATTGTCAGGAAATTTGAGCTAGAATGGACAAAGACCCTAAGAGCAATAAGGAGTTTGGGGTGATAGATAACCTTTTGTGCTACAAAGGTAGAATCATCATACCAAAATTAGGGGATTTAAGAAATCTAATAATGCAAGAAGCCCATAGATCTCCTTATTCAGCTCACCCCAGAGGGGTAAATATGAGGGAAAATCTGAAAAGAACCTTCTTCTGGGTAGGAATGAAGAAGGATATTACCAATTTTATCGCTCGATGCCTTGAATGTCAGAAGGTTAAGGTAGAATGCAAGCATCCCATAGGATAATTGTATCCACATAGTATACCTACATAAAAATGGTAGGTCATATCTATGGACTTTATAGTAGGTTTACCCAAGACCAGGTACCAACATGATGCAATTCTAGTAGTAGTCGACAAATTGACTAAGGTTGCACATTTTATACCTGGGAGCACCAAGGATGATGCTCAGGTGGTGGCTAATAGATTTTCCAAGGAAGTATTTTGATTGCATGGATTTCTTGAGGTAATCATCTCAGATAGGGATTCCAAGTTCACTTCTAAATTTTGGAAAGCCCTTCACTAGGCAATAGGCACAAAGTTGAACATGAGTTTGGCATACCACCCTGAAATAGATGGTCAAATAGAGTGGGTAAACCAAGTACTAGAAGATATGCTCCACATGTATTGTATGGATCACAAGTCTCACTGGGAAGACTACCTACCTTTGGTAGAGTTCACCTACAATAATGGGTATCACTCATCCTTGGGAATGGCACCTTTCGATGCCTTGTATGGAAGAAAGTGTAGAACACCACTATCGTGGGATAACCTAGAGGATAGAATTATGATTGGACTAGAAATGGTCAAAGAAATGGAAGAGAAAATAAAGGTAATCAGGCAAAGACTCAAGGAAGTTGCTGATAGGTAGAAGAGTTATGCTGATTTAAAGAGAACTCCAAGGGAGTACTTGGTAGGAGATAAAGTGTTCCTAAGGGTCAAACCAATGAAAAGTGTGATCAAGTCTACAAAATTGGATCCATGATTTGTAGGACCCTTTGAAATCACTAAAAATATTAGTCCGGTTGCATACCGACTCGCTTTACCTCCTAATCTATCAAAAATCCATGACACCTTCCACATATCTTTGCTTAGGAAATATATTGCTGACCCTGAACATGTGTGGGATGTTTCTAATTTGCAGATGGCAAATCCAGAGGCAATTGAAGTAATGCTAGTAAATATTCTTGAGTTCCACTCTAAAACTATGTGGAATCAAACTCTTGAGCAATGTAAGGTCCAATGGGACCATTTCTTGAAAAGGAATGCCACTTGGGAGAAAGTGGCAGATATGCAAAAATATTTTTCTTTTTTGTTTGATAATCTCTAAACTATAATAATTTGCTTTTGATTATGTTATGCTTGTGTAAAAATGAGAAACACCGAGACGATGTTTAGTCCTAGTGGGGGAGGATGTCATGACCCTCCCAGATGGACCTTTTGACATGGAAAACAATGTATTAAATTGATGGTGCTTTAATACTCGATTTTGTGCAATTAAGTAGAGTAGCGATGTTAGTAGATATTAAAGAGCATGATACTGCTAACAAATTGCCAATGTGTAGGATCAGGTATGCTCGTAAGTGGAAGAAGTTGAGTCATCCACCGAAGGCGAGGGTACTTGAGGTTGGGAAAGTGATGATAAGACAACTCGAAGGTAACAAGGATGGATACCTTCATATAGGCATGCATTCGATTAGGGATAATCATCAGTAACTAGCCACCTTGAGTCCCAGACTGATAGCCTAGTAGCTATCATAAGTTCTAGAGGCTGAGATAGGTGACTAAATTGATGGAAATAATCCCCTCTTTGTCTGTTGCATATGTTTGATTGGTTGTACTTCATCATTATCTGCATCACTAGTTTAGGAAAAGAGCATGCTTAACCTAATTATTTTGGAAAGATTCCTTGTTTCCTTGAACCTTGCAAAAAGAGTAGCATGATGATAATGCTTAATAAGAAAACTTGGATTCTTTTATAAATAACATGTTAGAATTATTTTAAAAGAAAAGTGAGTTCTTTTATAAATAACATGTTAGAATTATTTTAAAAGAAAAGTGAGTTCTTTTATAAATAACATGTTAGAATTAATTTAAAAGAAAAGTGAGTTATTAAAAAATAGAATTATTTAAAAAAATAGTTTTATAAATAACAGTTAGAATATTTAAAAAAAAGTTCTTTTATAAATAACATGTTAGAATTATTTTAAAAGAAAAGTGAGTTCTTTTATAAATAACATGTTAGAATTATTTAAAAGAAAAGTGAGTTCTTTTATAAATAACATGTTAGAATTATTTTAAAAGAAGAGTGAGTTCTTTTATAAATAAAATGTTGGAATTATTTGAATGATGATTAAATCTCATTTATAAATAATATCTTAAAAATTATTTCAAAAGAAAAAAAAAATTAAATCCAAATATCTAAAATGATTGGGGTTTTTCTTAAAAAAATATAAAAAATTATTTATAACCATTAGCTAAAAGAAGATTATGAGCATAATCATCAAACTCCATGTTAATCCGATGCAAGATATTTGTTGTTCGATGAGCTTCGAGTAGACATTTGAGTTATGAGAGAAGCCTACCAATGATGGAGGGATGGGTGCCATTTATGGTAGGACTTATCCATTGAATAAAGAATGCTTTCCTCCATCGACCATCACGTCAGAGTAGCTAGAGGAGTTATGAGGGGCGGTGGGTCGATTAGGTCGAGGAGGAGGGAAAGGAAGAGATAGTCGATGATGATAGGAGAAAGGAGATAGTGGAAGAGGAGACAAAAAACCATGAGAAAGGAGGAAAAACCTTGGAAATTTATAGACAAAGAATAGTAGCATTACATCGACATCAATGGAATGAGTTAAACTAGGTTGGGCCTATTACCATTGTTTCTATTATCTTGCATGGTATGTCATTTGACCTATGTTTCGCTAGTTTACATTTATCAAGACTATTGTTTTTGTTAAGTCACATGGTTGGTCAAGTGGTATGCATTTGTTAGTTTACCTTCACCAAGGGCTCTAGAAGTTGTCATTTTTTTTTCTTTAGTTGACCAGTGTTACCATTGGTTTACCCTACCAACTTGTTGGTTGTGCTAATGAGACACCATCTCATATTAAAATTATGCCTATGCCTACGTATGGGTTCTATCCCTACCTTATCATCATAAAATGGTTGTATTCTCTAGTAAGGAGTCGAGAGTAGCATGCCTTAAGATATCATTGTTAAGGTTGACCATGGGAACTTCTAGGTGTTATGGGAAGGTCATTTGTATTCTCTATTACCTTCTAGGAAGATGTGCGTTGTTGCTTCCTACACGTTGTGAGTGGGTAACGCTTTGTTCATTTCCCCAATAGACAACTTGTTGTGGTAGATGGACCTCACTCACCCTAGTAGTCTACCATTCCCTAGCCAGATTGAAGCATCGATGCTCTTAGTGGATACATAACTTCTATGCATTCAAACCACAAAAATATCATCTGTCACATTGTTGTGGCCTTAGCCATGTTGGCACCGTGAGTATAGCGTAGTCAAGTTGAGGGAGGTCACTTCCCTTGTTGTGATATCAAGTTGAGCCAAGGAAGGTCACACACCTTGTTGTGTTGCATAGTTGAGCATGTATCGCATGAGGGTGTCATGCTCGATAGGGTTCCTTGGATTCAAATCCAAAAATATATATTAACTTGGTTGCTGATAAATTAAGGTTATGGGCTTTAGTTTATTGAAGATAAATGGAAAAATATTATTTTCATAAATTAAGGTATGAGCTTTAGTTTATTGAAAATAAATGGAAAAGTATTATTTTCATAAATTAAGGTTATGGGCTTTAGTTTATTGAAGATAAATGGAAAAGTATTATTTTCATAAATTAAGGTTATGGGATTTAGTTTATTGAAGATAAATGGAAATGTATTATTTTCATAAATTAAGGTATGGGCTTTAGTTTATTGAAGATAAATGGAAAAATGTATTATTTTCATAAATTAAGGTATGGGCTTTAGTTTATTGAAGATAAATGGAAAAATGTATTATTTTCATAAATTAAGGTATGGGCTTTAGTTTATTGAAGATAAATGGAAATGTATTATTTTCGTAAATTAAGGTTATGGGCTTTAGTTTATTGAAAATAAATGGAAATGTAATGTTGTTTATAAACTAGAGGTATGAGATGATTGAACGGGAAAAAGGGTTTATTTCTAATTAAAGTTATGGGACTTTAATTTAGTGGATAAATGAAAGGATTGGTCTAAAGATTAAAAGTGTTGGGTTTTAATGCTTTGAGACAAGTCTAGATTTGATTTGAGTAATAACCATGACTTAATTGTTGCATGTTGAAAATCCCTCTAAAGGTATTTGAGGGAAGATAGTAAAAGTAATGATTCTTTTATGATATCAACTATGCTATTAGATGGTTACATAAATAAATAAATTGTATAGTTGCAATTTGGTAAAGTAAAGAAAGTAATTGCATTTAGAAGCATGTCTATCCTGAACTATGAGTGTCCTGATCCCCTACTATCCTCACTTGATCGATGGAAGAGCGGGAGGACCAAATTCATAGATGGATCGATGCTCAAGTTTACTTTCTACTTTACACCTCATTTATTTATGCTATTAGATTAGACTTGTGGGGAGATTTCCCCGATATTATTGATGTAATGTAATATTTTAAGGTATGGATGTTTTACCATACTCTTATGTAATAAATGACCAATGTGGTAAAAGTATCTTGTATTATTCTTGAGTTGCTATGAATGTATTTAAATCCCTTCTATTGTATGCTTATTCTTTGAATATCATTGCATGCTTCTAGTTCTCCTTTGTATGTTTATTGAATTATGTTTTGTTAGATTTAGTATCTAGATTTATCTTTTACTTTCTTGTTAAATAACTTTTCATGTGATTTGAGTAGTAAGTTCTAGGGTGAACTTAGAGGATAACCTAAGGGCTTGAGACCCCCTTAGGGATATTGGTAACTAGGTTTATAGAAGATTGTACCTGAGTTAAGATAGCTTGTCAAAGGATAATATTGATAGCTTAACTCGTAGTATATGTAGCATACCACACATAATAGCTTTTGTAGGATATGGATATGCATGTACACCTTCTAATGGTTGAAGGTGGTAAGTCTAGATAATGACATGATATGGATGGACTTATGTGCATGAAATGAGATATGCCTACACATAAGGGACTTGCATGAGGGGAATCATGTGTGGTATAGTTCTTGAGAAAACTTAGGGGTTGTTAAACATTACGTCAATCTAAGGTTGGTTAGGGGTTTAATAATCCCTCTCCTTAGTCAAAAAAAAGTTCTTTCTCTTTCTATATGTTTTGTTTCTGTGATTTTTGGGTCGTTACAATAGAATTTGAGCACCAAAATCAAGAAGCCACCAAAGCAAAAAGTAAACAACATTACAAAGAATTGGAAAACACCAAAAAAAGGAGTGGTTGATAGAAAGCCTAACACAATTTGTTGTTATGAATATTAGGAGCCTTTGGTACCAAGTGTAAAGGAGAAGAGAAAATTACTAATCAAGGAGTGTTATAAAGCAAGGGAAAGTGCTACATAGAAAACGAGTGTTATCAAACAAGGAAAAGTGTTACATAGAAAAGAATGAGTGTTATCAAGCAAGGGAATAGATAAGTATTACATAGAAGAGAGGCACCACCACCTAGAAGAACATAAAAAAGTATTACCAAGGAAGAGAATAAAGGTTACGTAGAAGAGAAACACTACTTCAAAGGATAGAACATAAGAGGAGTAAAGAGATACTTAACCAAGTGTCACATTGCAGAAAGTAACTCCAAGGGAAATGAAATGGTTTCTTTGCATGAGAGACAAGTCATACAAACCATTCATGAAATAATAATGTAAGGCAAGTGAATAGAGCACACAACATAGTTGAAGGTCAGTGAAACCAACTAGTATTAGGAGGATAGTCAATATCTTAGAAGGAGCTAAAAGGAGGAGAATTAAATATTGTATGAAAGGTATCATATTATATTGAATATAGTGAAGTGGATAATGCCTTAATCAGAGTGCAAGTTACAGAATAGAGAATTCAAAGAGAAGAAAAACACATACACAATGCATCATAATCAAGAATGTACTAAAAGTATTTAAATCAAATTGCATGTTTATAAAGGTAAAAGAAGAATAAGGAAAATTAATGCTAAGGTTAAACTTAGTTAATATTTTATGCTTGAGATTAATTAAATAAATGAAGTTATAAATAATTTCATTGATATATTATAAACTTGGATGCTTTATTGAAATATTTGAAAACCTTTTTTAAGCAAGAAAGATATAATTGGAAAGTATTTGGAATTATTTTACTCAAGCATAAGGAATATTTGCAAATAATTTAATTTGGAGTAATAAGGAATTCTACAAAGAAAATTGAAACATTAAATTTATAAATATCCATATTTTCTAAATTTCTAATTAGGGAGTTATAAGGAGTTCAACACCAACATAGATTATTGAAATTTAGAAACTATACTATTGAGAATTGAAAGATACAAGAAACAAAACATAGAGCTATTGAAAAGTTGGAAAACTACATTGGAATTAGTCTCTTGCTCAAATTAATGAGACATAAGGAATCCAAATCTAAAGTCTTAAAGATGGAAAATTTTATCAATTGAAAGTGCATCACAAATATCTTTAGCTTTATATTCATTAATATGTAGAAATAAGGTGAAGAATAGAAGTTGAACATTAGGGATACAAAAGGATTTCAACTCAAAAGGAAAGCTTAGAAAACATTTTATCAAATACATATACAAAACACTTGATAGATACAAGATATTCTACAAAACCTAAAAATTTGGAAAGATCTCATCAAATTTGATCTTATACTCAAAATACTAGGGATTTAATGTTGGAAAATAAAATACTTCATATTATTAAATGAAAGGACCTTGCTTAAATAGCAAGTGCTTACAATATAATCCATTGGATCATAACTAACTGAATGATCTCAACCACACAACTTATCCTAGTAACAACTTAGGATATATTATGATATACTCTAACACCCCCTTAAGTGGTACTAGGATATCTCTAACACCCCCCATTAAGTGATACTAGGAGGTAGTGAAAAATAAAAAAATAAAAAAAAGTGGCATATCCACAAGTATATGTCCCAACAACAAGGCCTGATAAGGTAGTCATGTACAATATATGCACTCTCAAAAGATGATGAAAAACTACAAGGGAGGAAACCACCTGCCAGAATAGAAAGAAGAAGAAGAAATATGTGCAAGGAGGATGGAAAGGAAGATGTCCTCTTCAACCCCCCATGACAACTTATATCAAGAAGCCTGCAAAGGATCCATAAGATTCTAAAAAAAGTAGAGAAGCCTTATCATCGAACTTAATGAAATCATACTCCTATACTGGTGTTTGTGACAATGATCAAGGCTGTGAACCTTGAAAAAATATCACTAAATAAAACCCCTTGAAACCAAAGTGTAGCACAAAAGGAGACTGATAAGATAGGATGGAGAAATAACCACAAGAATCGCAATGGTAGTCCAAAATGACTCCACAAGCATAAATATGTGGTTTCCACCTATATGAACACATTAGGATGATAACAAGGTCCAAAACTTGTGAACAAATAGCAAAACAAAGGGGTCATAAAATGAAAAGGCACCAATGTAGCTATCAAACATATCCTTATGGTGATCTTCTCATCCTACCAAAATTAATGGGTAACCAGCCATTGTAATTGGTAGATGATGTAGAGGATATGACTAGATAATAGGATTACTTACAAATGCCTTGGAAGTGTTGGGTTCAACAAAGATTGTACTCCATGATACAACATATTTGAGGCCAAAAAACATAGGTAAAATTACCTCAAAATAGAAATTTGACACCACTAATATGTTCTGTTCAAAAAAACCTTTTCGACGATTATAAAAACCCCTATGACCAGGTGTCAAATTGACCTCCATTTGCAGGAAAAACAACAATTTTTTCCTTTCCCTCACAAGGAATATTCCAAATTTAGAATTAAAAAAAAAACTCATTTCCCTTAGAATATTTTGTAAACTTTTTAAATAAAACTCATGTGGAGAATGGTATATTCCCCTTTCACTCTTTGTGGTTTCCTTATACTTAAGAAACATTAAAAACTATTTTAGTGGATTTTTTTCTTTTAAAATAAATATGGGCCCACTTTTTAGTTTAAATTGGAACAAACAATTATATTCAATAAAATACGTTCCATTATAAAATAATTTGTTACCCTTAATTTACCCAAGATGGCTCCATCATCATAGAGCCTTTCTCTTGATATTATTTTGTAATGGGTCAACTATTTCAAGCATTGGATGCCATGGAGAGTGCCCTCACCCTTGCCATTGCCACGTGCATCTAGAAACCACCTCCTCAGATGCCTCTTCAACTCAAAAGCACTAACAAATATCCTCCTTTGGCACCACGTGGTATGATGACTTTGAGACCACCACCCAGGGCCTTGATGGCCTGGCTGGATGTTGCCAATAGTACTACATGAATGGTGCATATTTTTCCAAGTGGCAGGCTATCCTCAATATCGACCCCAATGAGCCCTCCACGTCGCTCAGCAACATCAAGAAACCAAAAATAGGTGAGAAAGCATTGTAGAGGCTCAAGTGAATACATCAATCAACTCAAAGTCGAGAACAATGTAGAACATCATGGCAAAATAGTTTTCCCACTCTCTGGTAGGGCATTCACCATTATCATCATCCTCCTCCAAGAAATTAAAAAACCCATATAAAAAATGGCCTTGGTGTTGGCAATGTCATCTGAAGCATTGTACGAACCCAAATACAACAAGTGTTTGTGGTCCTAAGCACTTTGTCTCTGAATTCAAATCCTATGACAACAATAGGCAACCTTTGTCATACACAGTGTGGAAGCATATACTATGGGCTAGAAAAAAAAATTATGTGGAAAATATGATCATGTTATTGGCGTATTAAACACCTTTCATGAGAGGTTGTTTTTGGAGGTGGAGTGCCTCGGGCTTAGCACTATCATCATGGGGATATACGGCTTCAGGGCTTCCAAGCGGAGCACCAAGGATCAGCTGAAGAGTGTAAGAAGATATTGCATGCACTAGTTTTTGATAACTACAAATGAGGAAGTGTTAGTGTTAGTGTCACATATTTAGTTCATATGGATGGGGCATCAATGCTCAACTTGTGAAATATATCCTATTACTCTGATCATGATGTTTTTTAGTGTAGAGCAAATAATGGTGATAATTTGAACCTTTTTTGTCACTTCCTACTTTAGCCAATGACACGTTGATATAGCCATAGAGGTCTTGCATCAACGAAAGTGATATTACTTAAATACAAAAGGTGTACAATCTAATCGATTGGATCATAACTAACTGAATGATCTTAGCCACACAACTTATCCTAGTAACAACTTAGGATACATTATGATATACTCTAATAGTTAAAAGAAATTCTATCTAGAAATTTGAAAAAATTAAAACCTTGAAAAAACCATTGATTGAATAATAGAAATTTCAAGGTATCCTACAAATTTGAAAATTTGAAAGACCACATTGAATTTGATCACTAAATTAGGGATTTATATGGTAGAAAACCTCAACATTTTTTAAATTTAAGATATTTTATCAAAACTATTCTCAATATCTAATACTAGGGAGAAAAAAAGGATGTCTACTACATAAAGTTCATTGAATAATGAAATGGAAAATTAAATTAGAAAAGAAAGAGTAAAAATTATAAAATTTCGAATATAAAATTGATTGAAAAGTCTAAAGGAAAGTTCGACTTAGTTTCAAGTTTTATCTATAAAGAAGCTTTAGAAGAAAGTTTTCAAACATTAGAATACTATATGCATGCAAGAATAAATGAAGCAATTGAAAATGATAAATATAGCATCATGATTCCTCTAAATATTACTAGCATATTATATATGGCATTACTTACATTCAAATATTACAAAGAAGAAAACATTGAGCAAAAGGAATTGATTGAATCATTTAAAGAGAAAACAAAAATAGATGAATCCTTCTTAGAGAAGATATTTCATTCTTCATGCAGTATTGATACTTCAAGTTATTCTAACTCAATATCTTATCATGATGCTTTAAGTGATTTCTCAGAAGATTGTTAACTAAAGAAAACTTGTGATAAGAAGGACAAAGGTAAAGAGAAAATATATTTTCAATAATTGTATGATAGTATGAAAACTCATGAAAGCACAAAGACTAACACTAATGATGAAGATAAATAAGAAGAGGAACTTGACCAAGGAGGCATACAGTGCAAATTAAATTGAAGATAAAACAAATATCACATTAAAGACTAAAGTTTTCAATAACCAAATAATGTAATACATGAGGTGTTGGAATATATTACATTATTTGGTACATACTAATGTACCATCATGGGTAAATCTTTATATTAGGAGTTTGTATTAGATTATGATTTGAGTATTTACTTTATGTAATGTAATAAATATACAAGTGTTATAATGTGCAAAGTACTTGATGATGTAAATGTGCATGTAGTCCATATGTTCATGATTCATGGAATAGGAAGATGAAGAGTCATACATAGGTGAAATACCAAGAGACACATATCATTATATATAGGCCTTTGAATGAGAATAAAGACAACATAAGTGTGAGTAGAGTAGAATACAAGTTAGAAACAATGTAGAACTTGTATGAAGCATGAAGCATTTGAGATCTCCAAATTTTGTATGAAGATCCTATTTTAGTGAGCTTTCATTAATGGAAATTTGATGAGTTATTGCAAACTTTTCTTATGTGTTTTTCCTCCTTAGTATATTGTCATTATCATATATTTAATATTGTATGTTCATTTTAGTTATTGTGGTTGCATTTCCTTAAATATATAGCATCAAAATCTAACATATACCCATATACCAAGAGAGTAGAATAAGGAAACTATTGGTATGGCAAAGTATGATTTGGATAAGGGAGACCTCATTTGCTATGGACACCATCCTAAGTGGCATGCACAGGGAATAAGGGAAGAGCTTCTACATAATCAATATATTGATGATAAAATTCTTGGTAAAGTGTAGATATTTAGTCTTTTGTGATACCTTTTATAAATAGATATTTTGGTTCTTAGTAAAATATTTGAGATACATAAAATTGATGTATCCAATGTCAAAATATGGGTGAAACTACTAATAGCCTAGAAAGGAAAAATATAAAATTTGGTTTGATGATCAATATAATATAATAACTCTTTTTACCAAATAAAAAATAAAAAATAACATTGAAGGTAGCATCATATGATTCATCCCTATATTGTTTGGAAGGAAGGAATAATAGATGCAACATTGAATATTGTAGGCATAAAGACATGGTTCATACTCATGTACATGTTACTAGGAATAGAAGGATGATGATAAATGGATTAGATATTAGAGGATTAAAGGGTACATCCAAATTAGGGATATAACTTATATTTACTTGTTGAGATGTGGGGCAACTTACATTGGTCATGGTAATTATTCAAGTGAAATCATAGATATATTATGTCCAAAAGATAACGGAACATTTGTTGTCCCAACCCCTATGAAATTAGTAATGATAGGAGGAGTAGAGTTGATTAAATTAGTATTTGATGCATTAATGACTACGCTTGTTTGATTAAGGTTTATATTTACTTCATTGTCATTTGCATTTGATTAGTTGATATTTTTATTTGATTTATTAATATATACACTTAATTTATTAAAGAGCAAAGAGCTAGAATTGGGTTGTTGGGGGTGATCCAAGAGTGAATCTTTCCCATATCAATAGTTTGATTGTTATTGTTAAGTATATTTTATAAAACATCCCTATGTTCATGCAAAAAAATTGTCATGTGATCAAAGGGTCTAAATATTACTATCCCTAAGGTATCATGACAAGGTGTTATAGAAACTTAACATGGTAGCTCTTTATATTTTTTAATGTTGGTATTCTCCAAGGGGTTTTGTTCTTCAAAATTTTTCCCCAAGGGGAGAGGATTAGATTACATTTGACATGCACCACTATGAAGCTTATAACACATTTAGACCATTAGGTGAGGATAAGGAGATTAAATTAATTATGTTTTGTTTAGAGAGTTGTTTAAAGAAAAATAAGAACAAGAAGAACAAGAAGAAGAAGTTATGCTTATCTCCTATCAATAAACCGATCTAATTGATATACCTTAGGGGAATATATGTATATTGAGGGTCTCTTTATACCTAATTGTCTTTATATACCCATTGGTACATGGGAGTACAATGGTACGTAAAAGTGACCTCTAGGTACATGACCCAAGATGGTACATGACAGGTAGTGACAATGTTCCTTGTGTCTCCCAATAGTCCAAAATGCTATACTTTTAGATAGGCTTAAAGTACATTTGATACCCTATATTGGAGGTTGGCATCTTGGGATCACAATATACCTAATTTATCCCAAGGATTCATACTATGGTTGCTCAAAGGGTCATGTGCACCACTAATATATAACCATTGTAGGATGAATCTTTGGTTACTTGACTCTTCATTTTCTTATGCCAAGTCTTATGGCTCTTGGCTTATCTACTTGACACTTGCATACACATGACTCTATCTTGTATGCACACTTGGACATGACTCTTCACATAATGCATGCTAATCTAAGAACATGCGTACAATTACATATAAGACACTTGTGCACATTTACACACATAACACTTGCACACTTATTTACATAATACTTGTGCATTTCCTATACATTATTACATTACATAAAATATTTACTCACACTCTAATCTTGGAGACAACCCTAATCTAATATTTTGGATCCTATGGAAAATATAGATCTAATCCTACTAGAAATAGTTTGATGCACTCGGAGGCAATAGAATTTTCTGGATCACATATATGGCTATCCTTAAATAAATCTTTAATTAAATTCTTAGTAAATTATAGTTGAACTTGACTTCAACTTAATCCTTATATAATATTAAATTAAATATAATATAAAATCATAATATTAAGAATTAATTATTTGCTATAAATACCCGTTAACCACATAATCTATATTGTTAGTGTAATATTCTCTCTTTATTACATTTTATAGTTCGTGATAAAATATTCACATGAATATTAGATCAAATTATTGTACAATGATGCAGTTGAATATGAACTACGTACCTACTAATGATATATTATTTGTACTTTTCTTATATATTAATATTTCATATTGACTAAACTTGTATCTTGAATAAATCTTAAAAGAATAAGAATACCTGTGGTGTAATCTTTAGAAAAAAATTCGATTACATAGATACTCCAATTCAATAACACTATGTTTATTATTATTTTTTTGCCAAAAAAAATAAAAGAAATTTGGACTTAATCAAGGCACGCATATAATTACTTACAAAATTCAATTTTCAATTCATCTATTTGACACCGTAAATATCATAAATAATATTAAAACTTTATATTTTAGGCGAGACAACTTTTAGAACAAAATAATATAATGGAAAGAAGCAAAATCTACTTACAAAGGAAAATAGCGTTATGATTTTCACTATATTGGATGATGGGTATATGTGTAGTGTATTATGTACTCTTCAGTGGATAAGCATAAGCATAAGCATAAGGAAACAAGAATTAAACAAAGTGCTATATTATATAGATATATATAATTTTTTACTATGAATGTTTTTTTAATAATTTCGTTTAAAAAAATCATCATTGATGATATATTCAAATTTTACTACTTAGAAAGTAAGAAGGAAGGATTATAGTGGCCGTTGGTGGGAACCTTGGCATTCTCACCAATCATGCAGCGGAAGCTAAAGCCTTTTACTCGGGGTTATTAATCACAAGCAATCTGCAGTGAAGGGATTTCCTAAATATCATTAACTACACCAAAATTAAAATTAATAGGAATCCTAGTAGAGGATCAACAAGGTTATTTTCGAAGTTAGGCAACTTCTCCTTAATCATCCAGAATCCGTAGTGCAACATGTATTTAGAGAAGCCAACAGTGCTGCTGACTCCCTTGCCAATCTAGGCCACTCACATCCGTCCCTTCGAGTCTGTCACTCGGGATCGATCCGACCCCTCTTGATCCCTTTCTCCTGGTCCGCTCGTTGGGCCCTCTATCTTGTGGCCCCCTTTCTACCTTCCATATCTCTCCCACCTCCTCCCATTTCGCAATCTACCAGCTTGACCCCTTTGACCTCCCCTTCCCTCATCCTCACTTGGCCCCGTCATCTTGAACCCCTCCCCTTGCCTCGTCAGCATGTGTCTCTTCCTCCTTCTCACCATGTGTACCCCTTCCACCCTAGCTTTTCATGGTTAACGATGGATATCTAGTGTCAAAACCCTCCACGCCTTATGCTTGGTCACAAGATATTTTTCAATCCTATTGGTGTCATCATTCTATTTCATGCTTTGTTCAGGTGAAACGGCCCTCGCGATCTTGGATTGCAGAAGATATCCAATCAGCATGGTGCAAAAAATGGTTTTGGGTTCCGTTGGCTGGCACACATCCTAATAGGCATCACCATATGAACTCTACGTCAACCCAGTGCATTTCATCTTTCGTCTCCTTCAGCATGCGCACATTGTTGGTTCTTTAAGAATTGCCCTTACCCAAGACTTCACCACATTGCCTATTCGTATCCCATTAACCCCAAAACCAAACCCCTCTATCTCCATCCCTCCATCCCTCCATGGCCATTCTCAAGCCCACTATGCTTTAGCTCGACCCTGTCATCGAGGACATTTTAAAAAGCCATAATTGCCTCCCCTTCCTCCTGAAATTCGAACGCAATAAGGAAGACATCTCCAACAAAATTATGAACACTTGGAATGGTGGCCAAGTCACAGTCAGATACCTCAATTTCACGATTGATGTTCGATTATTGGCGAATGTTACTAGGCTCCCTCTTGATGGCAAGAACATTCGACACAATAAGCACACGATGGTGGTGGAGCTTGATTACTTCTCCGAGAAAGGTAAGGATCTTTTTACCACTCATGGCGGTATAGAGAGGATAAAACTTCGAGGGCCATGTGACCGTGTCATGGTTCCCATCCTCGAATACTTTACCATCGACATGATTGATTCCACCTTAAGAACCTTTCATTTAACATTTTTAAACCACATGAGAGGGAACAAAGAAATGAACATACCCGACTACCTCTATGGATCCATTGAGTTGTTTGGTTTGTCACCAATATCAGGACCGGAAAAGTCCATTACTTCATTCACCAAGGCCTTCACCTTATCATTTACAAGCACGCCCTCGATGCATTTACCAAAAGAGCTCTGGTTGCTATTTGTCTCACCCGTCCTCACCCTGCCCCTACCCCTCATAGTCCCTTTCAATCCATCCCCTTCCCCTGACTGTCTTCCCATCTATTCCACCCGTACTAAGTCTACGGATTGCAGTAGCCGTGAGTCGCCTATTCATGAGGTGTTGAGCAATGATAATGATCTGATTACTCCTCCCCTACCCCCTACCCCGTCGAAGCAGAAAGATGAGCAATGCACTGAAATTTAGCTTTAACCTAGGGTCGTGAACCACTCATATTACAAATTCCTTCTAAATCTCAGTCCATTCCTTACCCGTGCATCACCACGCCTGAAAAAACTTAAGGAGATGCCATCTTCGGCAAAAAGCATTGAGCCATCCGTGGAGACCGACGGTGAGACGGTTTAGCCGAAGGAGTTTTCGAAGGAGGATGGCGAGGCGGTTCAGGAGCTTGTGAAGAAGGATGGCAATGGTGCAGCCCTGCGCAGATTTGTACTCACCCATCTGGCCAGTTCGGTGGCCATCCTATCCGTAGTGGCTAATTCACTCGAATATACGTGGACGATATTCAATCAAGTAGCCAATGACCTCAACTTAGATCACGCCCAACTTAGTATCAATTTCAAGGAATTGGATGAGCCCCAAATTACCACGGATGACAAATTATTTTCCGATTTCTGTTGTGGGGTTCCCCTTTAAGATGGTCCCATTGTCACAAAAAAAAAAAAAAAAATCACCCCCTTGGCTCTATTTCGTTATTTTGTCGTGTTCCTTGGGTTGTTTTTGACTCAGTCAGATCCTTCTTACGGGCTGCTTCTTGTTACGGCCACCATGCCTAATTTTTATAGGTCCTATTTTGATTGTACTAAAGTTTTGGGACTCCTAAATTTTCTTTACCGTCCAAAAAAATTTACTACTTAGAAGAACGACAATGCATACCGATGCTTATTATATTCTGATGCTTATGTCAAGATAAATGTCTATGAATGCAATAACGACATTCCAATTTGAATAATAAGCGGACATCACATAATACGTCCAACGGCAAAGTGGACGAGAATTTGTCCAATGTCTGTGTACTGCTAATGGTCAGTAAACTGTTTTCAATAATAATACATTTCAATAATAATACAATTGCAACGCAAAGAAAAATCCTCTACAAAATTACGGTCCCGCGATCCCGCGACATCGACTAGCGGATTCTAAATTAACATCTAATAACACTGCAGGGAATATTTAAAAAAAAAAAAAGAGTACACAAAACAAAACAGTAGTAACTCGAACAAAAAAAATTGACAATGTTCAGTCTGGTCATCTGCTCCTGAGTCCTCATTCGGCAATCTGGGTGCAGCAGCACCAGGTTCCCTGCACACCAGCAGTGCAGGCCCTTCGGCGGTCCAATCCGCATTCGGCAGATCAGTCTGCATTTGGCAGTGTTTACTGCATTTGGCTGTTTAATGCATTTGGGGGTGTATTCCGCAGGCGGTTATTCAGTGTTTGTAAACTCTCCACTTTGTAATATTTTGGTTTATCAATAAAATCATTGTGTTCTTTTGCGTGTCTGCGTTTGGTGTGCCTCCAAGGTTGTCTGTGATATTTATATTTCCGACAATAAATGGTTGATGATGGTAAAGTTGATAATCCAAATTATTAGCATTTGTTAGTGTTTTCATATTATATTGGACATATTATCTTTTAGCTATGGGTGGCTAAGACGTCTTGCCTTTTTAAATTTGATCTCTGAAACTGAATAATGTTAAATAAATTCAGACCTGAAGCAAGATTATGGGTGGCTAAGACGTCTTGCCTTTTTAAATTTGATCTCTGAAACTGAATAATGTTAAATAAATTCAGACCTGAAGCAAGATCAATGTTGCTTTAGATGAAATAAAACATTAAACGGGAGCTTGGCGATGATAACCTTATATCTTGGACGGTGAACTACAAAATGTAATTTAACGGCGGCGGGGTGGTTGGCCGTTAGTGGGCTCCATTTTTATCGATAAAATCTGTCAACATCCGCGATTTGCAGGCTACTTGAAGATGTTTTTGTCTTGGGATAAATTTCCGCCGACGTAACTAACCCGACCCTCATCCAAATTTGCACTCATCCAAATTTGCAAAAATCTATTTTATCTATTCGATCCATTCGCAGTTATTCTTGCCCCTTTAAATTGTATTGTTGTCTGGATTTAACATCTCTAAAAGCAAGTATATACTAACATGGCTTTCTCTAGATGTCTGGTATTTATCACATTGATGTTAATTTCAATTATTATACTATCGCCGGTTGAACCTGGTATGTCTCATGGCTGCGAGGACTCCACAACGAAATGTAAGGCATTTCATGTTGGAAATATTAAACCACATTTCACGTCGCCTGCAAGTGCTTCGCTACAAAGTAGTAAAAATATGCCTCCCGAAGGTTTCAATCCGGCAGTTCGCATTTAAAATTGGCGAAGCAGTAACCAGGCGCGGGAATCGAGGGTCTGACATCGCACATGCGGGTAGTTGGGGTTGCTCGACGATTGGACAGAAACCCTCTTTGGCATTTATTTTTGTCAGTCGGTTGGTGAAGTTTTCCCGCCCCTTGTCCTCTTTCTTCGTCTATAAATACCGGACCATTCGTCATTTTGAAGCAGCCACAGCAGTTAGGGTTTCGAGTGCAGAACGACATAGCAGCAGCAGGGCTTCAGACTGCCAGAGTAGGGAGCAGCAGCCTCCTGGAAATCTCATCTTGTGTTTACCCTGCAAAATTCAATTTGCAGATGTTTGTAATAGCTTCACTACAAGAAGCCTTTGTAATCCGTTCTTCATCCGATAAATAAAATCTCCATTTGAAATATGTGTGTGGCTCTTCGTTCTTTTATTTCACTTTATTGCCCTAACGAGAGATTGACGTTTATTTTCTTGGAACACAAGGTTCACGGCTTTGTTGGGCAGAAGACTAGCTTCGAAGTTTTTCCACCCGAAGTCTAGCTTAAGGGGCCATATTTTCCTTTAAAGTTGTGCTTCGCCATCATTTCCTCTGAAGCCGTCGTTTCGGTAACTAAGCCAGCGAAGCTCTTGTCACTTTACTGCCCTGAAGTGGCAGTTTGGAGTCACTTAGCCCGAAATACAAAACTAGCAGTTTTTTTGTTCTAAGTATCCATTTGGCGGTGCTTCGTAGATCTTTGCCCATAGTTACTGCTTCGCCAGATTTTGACCTGAAGCTGTTGCTTCGCCAAGAAATCCAGTGAAGCACCCACTTCATTGTTAAATCTAGCGATCTCAACTTCATTTTAATTCAAGAACATCTCTCGCATTTATGAAGGAAGCTCCCTCGGGTAAACTTTTGCGAAGCTCCTCTTCCACTCAAAGTCGTGCGAAGTTTGTTTCTCTACGACTTTATTTAATTCCTTCAAACTGGTATCAGAGATATTGTTGTCATGACGTGGAGATTGAAGCATGGCTTCCAAAAATAATTCCCTACAGTTGCAGATCCCGTGATTTAACGACAAGAACTACGATTACTGGAGCATCCAAATGAAGATTTTCTTTGGGTCTCAGGAGTTATGGGACTTGGTTGAGAATGGGTACCCGAAACCAGCAGATGCAATAGCACTGGCCGCCCTCTCCCAAGCTGACAAGGATTTATTGAAAGAGAACACGAAGAAGGACCATAAGGCCCTCTTCTACATCATGCAAGCGGTCGAGGAGACCATATTCCCATGGATTGCATTAGCCACCAAGGCCAAGCAGGCCTGGGAGATTTTGGCCAGCTCGTACCAGGGCACCAACAAAGTGAAGTTGGTGAAACTACAGATGCTCAGGAGGGAGTTTGAGAACCTGCAGATGAGTGAGTCAAAAACCATGAGCAATTTTTTCACCCGAACGATAGATGTCATCAACCAGATGCGGTTGAATGGTGAAATTATGCAGAATCAAAGGATTGTGGAGAAAATTCTACAAAGTCTGCCAGCAAAATTTGATTCTGTGGTAATTGCAATAGAGGAATTGAGGGATTTGACAACCCTCTTAGTGGATGAGCTCATGGGTTCCTTGCAAACACATGAGCAGAGGCTGAGCCGTTCAACTCAGTCTTCTTTGGAGCAAGCCTTCAAGGTGCAAGTCTCATTTCGAGACAGCGACAGACAAGACTTCCACCATGGTGCCTCTAGTTCTCAAGGTGGAAGAGGCAAAGATAGACATGGGAGAGGAAAAAAGCAAGGAGGGAGGTCAAACCCTAGCGAGGGAGAGACCAATTGCAACTTCCATCAACAAGGAGGAAGAGGCACTGGTAAAAATCAACAAGGTGGATCTTATCAAAAAAAGGACAAATCTAAGGTCCAATGCTATTACTGTGAAAAGTTTAGCCATTATATCTCACAATGTAGAAAGAGGATGGCCAATGAGAATCAGCAACAGGCCCATTATACGGATGAAGCCAAAAATGCGACAGGAGGAAATGTGTTGCTGACTTACAGTATTGAGGAGGAGAGTAGGAAAAATATTTGGTATCTTGATAGTGGGTGTAGCAACCACATGACTAGGAACAAGGAGATGTTCTCACAACTGGATGAAATAGTCCAGTCTAAAGTCAAGATGGGGAACAACAACAAGGTTCCCGTTATGGGGAAAGGAAAAATCCTCATCCGCACCCAACACGGCGAAAGAAAACAAATTTGTGATGTTTATTATGTGCTTGGGTTGAAACACAAACTACTAAGCATTAGACAAATTTTTCAGAAGGAACACATTATGCAGTTCAAAGACAAAGTGCATGGGCAAATCGCAACTGTGTCCATGACGAAAAACAAAATGTTTTCACTATAGATTCAGAATGAATCATTAATATCTCTGAGTGTAGTTGTGAAGGATGCTACCTGGCTGTGGTATCTTAGATTCGATCACTTGAGTTTCAGTGGCCTGAACTTGCTACACAAGAAGTAGATGGTGAAGGGTTTACCCCTTATTGAGCAACCAAACCAAGTTTGTGAAGGTTTCCTGGTCGGTAAGCAGCACAGGGATGCATTCCCTGTAGGACAGTCTTGGAGAGCATCACAACCATTGGAGCTGGTGCACTCAGACATTTGCGGTCCCATGCAGACTAGCTCATATGTCGACAACAAATATTTCTTGAATTTCATTGATGACTTTAGCTGGAAGACCTGGATTTATCCCATCAAGCTGAAGTCAGAAGCATTTGCAAAGTTTAAGGAGTTCAAGGCTCTAGTGGAAAAATAGAGCGGCTATCAAGTCAAGACTCTTAGAACTGATGGAGGAGGAGAATACATCTCCAACGAATTCCATAACTTCTGCAAGCAACATGGAATTCATAAGTAGTTGACTGCCAGATACACACCACAATAGAATGGTGTAGCTGAGAGGAAGAACAAAACTATCATGGAGATGGCACGTAGCATGTTGAAGGTGAAAAGTCTGCCACATGAGTTCTGGGCAGAAGCTGTGTCATGTGTAGTTTATCTATTGAACCGATGTCCCACCAAGAGTGTGAAGGACAAAATTTTGGAGGAAGCCTAGAGCAATATGAAGCCAAGTGTGGCTCATTTGCGAGTTTTCGGGTGCATTGCATATGAACATGTTCCAGATGAGAAAAGACAAGAGCTAGATGACAAAGCTAAAAAGTGCATCTTCACAAGGTACAGTGAACAAGTGAAGGCATACAGGCTGTACAATCCGATGACAAAGAAACTTGTCATCAGCCAAGATGTGAAGTTCTTGGAGAATGAAGCCTAGAACTGGAAGTCAAAGACTGGTCAGCCTGAACCAACCATTATTGAACCTGTGAACTTGGAGGAAGATAGTGTGCAACCACCTATACCTTCAAGCAGTAGCAGTGGTTCCAACAGTAGCACAGCATCCTCATCCCGGTCACCTCCACTTGCAAGCAGAATTCCAAACTTGAGGACACTTGCGAAGACTCGAAGCTTGCAAGATATTTATGAGGTAACCCATAATCAGACAAATGAAGAATATTCTGATTTTGCTTTCTTTACTGAGTGTGATCCAGTTGAGTTTGAAGAAGCAAGTCAGAATCGCAAATGGGTGAATGCGATGGATGAGGAGATAGCAGCCATTGAGAAGAATGAGACATGGCATTTGGTTGATCTTCCAACAGGGAAAAAGACCATTGGGGTCAAGTGGGTGTATAAAATGAAGTTCAACGCCCAAGGAGAAGTTGACAGACATAAGGCCAGATTAGTGGTGAAAGGCTACAAGCAGAAGTTAGGAGTTGACTATCATGAGGTGTACGCACCTATAGCCAGACTTGACACAGTCAGAATGATTCTGGCATTGGCAGCTCAAAAGGGATGGAGACTTTATCAGATGGATGTCAAGTCTGCATTCCTAAATGGAGTGTTGGAAGAAGAGGTCTACATAGACCAACCACCTGGATATGAAATACAAGGGCAAGAAGGCAAGGTTCTGAAGCTGAAGAAGGCCCTGTATGGGTTGAAGCAAGCACCTCGGGCATGGTACAACCGGATTGATGACTACTTTCAAGATAATGGGTTCATTAAATGCCCATATGAGCACACCCTATACATAAAAATAAATGAAGTAGGGGAGATGATAATCGTCTACTTGTATGTGGATGATCTGATATATACTGGCAATAACAACAACCTATTTGAGGAGTTCAGAACAACCATGAAGATCGAGTTTGAAATGACAGACATGGGGCTGATGAAATTCTTTCTTGGCATTGAAGTTGACCAATCAGTAGATGGCATCTTCATTTCTCAGGGCAAGTATGCTAAGGATGTCCTAAAGCGTTTCAAGATGGAGGACAACAAACATACCATCACCCCGGTTGCCACTGGCTTGAAGTTGAGCAAGACTGAAAATAGCAGAAGCATTGATCCAACTCTCTATAAAAGGTTAGTTGGAATCCTGATGTACTTGACCGCAACCAGGCCATATCTAATGTTTACCATGAGTTTAATCAGTAGGTTTATGGAGTCACCCAAAGACACTCACTAGAAAGCAGGCAAGAGAATTCTACGGTATGTCAATGGCACGAGAAACCATGGACTCCACTATGCCAGACAAGACCATATTGAACTGATTGGCTACACTAATAGTGATTGGGATGGTAGCATAGATGACCGAAAGAGCACTTCTGGATATGCCTTCCATTTTGGATCCGATGTTGTCTCTTGGTCCTCGAAGAAGCAGCCAATTGTTGCTTTATCTACAACGAGAGGCAGAGTATGTTATCGCCACCTCGACCACTGCCAGCGGTCTAGCTGAGAAGAGTTCTGAGTGAACTACATCATCCGTCGAAAGTAGCAACAATAATATTTTGTGACAATAATTTTGCCATCGCCCTCTCGAAGGACCCTGTCTTCCATGGTCGGACGAAGCACATAGATATCCGATATCATTTCATCAGAGAGTTGGTGAAATTTAGTGAAGTACAATTGCAGTTTTGAAGGTCCAAGGAGCAGGTAGCTGACATATTCACAAAACCTTTGAAGGAGGAGGACTTCGCCAGGTTTCGAGAATTGTTGGGCGTCAAAGAATTTGTGAAATCTGGTTTAAAGGAGGGTGTTAGAAATATTAAACCACATTTCACGCCTCCCGAATAAGTGCTTCACTCCGAAGTAACATAAACATGCCCCCTGAAGATGCTTCACTGCGAAGTAACTTAAATCTGACAGTTCACATTTAAAATTGGCGAAGTAGTAACCAGGCACGGGAATCGAGGGTCTGACATCGCACATGCGGGTAGTTGGGGTTGCTCGACGATTGGATAGAAACCCTCTTCGGCATTTATTTTTGTCAGTTGGTTGGTGAATTTTTCCCACCCTTTGTCCTCTTTCTTCATCTATAAATACCGGACCATTCATCATTTTGAGCTAGCCACAATAGTTAGGGTTTCTAGTGTAGAACGACGTAGCAACGACAGGGCTTCAGACTTCCGGAGTAGGGAGCAACAGCCTCCTGGAAATCTCATCTTGTGTTTACCCTACAAAATTCAATTTGCAGATGTTTGTAATAGCTTCACTACAAGAAGCCTTTGTAATCCGTTCTTCATCCGATAAATAAAATCTCCATTTGAAATATGTGTGTGTGGCTCTTCGTTCTTTTATTTCACTTTATTGCCCTAACGAGAGATCGACGTTTATTTTCTTGGAACACAAGGTTCGCGGCATTGTTGGGCAGAAGACTAGCTTCGAAGTTTTTCCACCCGAAGTCTAGCTTAAGGGGCCATATTTTCCTTTAAAGTTGTGCTTCGCCATCATTTCCTTCGAAGTCGTCGTTTCGGTAACTAAGCCAACGAAGCTCTTGTCACTTTACTGCCCCGAAGTGGGAGTTTGGAGTCTCTTCGCCCGAAATACAAAATTGGTGGTTTGTTTGTTCTAAGTATCCATCTGGCGGTGCTTCGCAGATCTTTGCCCATAGTTACTGCTTCGCCAGATTTTGACCCGAAGCTGTTGCTTCGCCAAGAAATCCAACGAAGCACCCACTTCATTGTTAAATCTAGTGAAGCTCCGAACATTTTTCAAATTCGGAAAAGTGTTTTAATTTCCCGAAGCAACATCTGCTTCACACTTTTCAGAAGAGAAGCTCCCTCCTCGGGTAAACTTTTGCAAATCTCCTCTTCAACTCATATTCATGTGAAGTTTGTTCTGCTGCGACTTTGTTTAATTCCCTCGAAACCTCTCTAAATTTGAATATCATGAAATTTGGTTTTCGTAGGACTGTTCAGGATTATGAAAATGGAGTTTACTTTGTGTTAGCCATGAATAGTTTCAGCTATTTATCTCGAACTGGAGTTCACCTTGGAACTTTTATTTTTAATTACTAATAATTTCTAATATTATTAATTATGAGTGCTCGTTTTTACGAAATGTTAACTCTAGGATATTTTGGATTTTGTTTATTTTTTGAAGAGAAAGAGTAGATATCGAAATCGTAACTGCACAATATCCTAAAGGCATTGTCGAAGCTGCTGTGAGAAACACCCTCGGTGATCAATATTTGTCAAAATTTTGTTTTGAATCGCTGTGATTTTTTTCTAGATTTTTTTATCTATTTTTAAAATATATTAAGAGAAACTCGAGAGTGCATTACAAAACTTATATAATCTAGCTTTTTGGTTATTAGCATAGTAGCAGTCCAAATAAAACTACAAATTCAAACTAATCTGCCTATCCAGAAAAACAACTATCCTACCATTGGAGCTTATGACTATTGGAACAAGACCTTCTAACATCCTCTATCATGGTTAGAATTGAGAAACTGCACAAGAACAAAAAATATCAGAGAAGAATAGACTATGCTTAAGCTTGCACAATGACTACACTAATATTGCACAAGAACTGCCTAAAGAACTGCACAAGCACTCCTTGAAGAACTATACAAGAACTGCCTGCACAACTACACAAAAACTTTCTCAAAAACTACACAAGAACTGAAGAACTGCACAAAAACTACCTGAAGAATAATATTTGAAGAACTCCTTAAAGAACTGCCCAAGAAACTACTTATCAATTTAGCCATAGCTTCTGACAGTTTCATCAAGAGATTAAACAAGGAGAAGATCGATCCTAGTTTTGTCTGGCCACCACCTAGGAAGGAAACCATAGCACCTAATATCTCCTTTGTCAAAATCCCAATTTGCCATAACATCTGCAACTCTATTCTATTCTCTAGACACATGATGTTGAAAATATGAGCAATATTTGTTGTCATTGTTGTCAAGAGTCAATTTTAGCAGTGCAAGATGAAGGATGTCAAGAGTCAGTTTCAGTAATCATCAGTGCAAGAGAAATAATATTATGGTGGTCAGATAAGGTCTACATGAGAAATAAGAAGGCCCAAACAAAATAATATTATAATATTTTATTATAATATTAAAAGGTCTAGTGTTAAGACCTAAAAAAATTAAATTAATTATAAATTAATTCTAATAATTTCATTATAAATTAATTTATAATTTAATTTAATTAACCTTATAGTTATTAAATTAATTATAAATTAATTATAATAATTTTATTAATTAAATTATAATCTAATTTAATTAACCCTAATGTTAGGGTTATGAGGGCAAAGTTAATAAGTCGATGTCATACATTATTTCCCTCCACCAATGTCTATATGGTGGTGGCACAATGGTATAAATACCATGTGCCTTGGTTGCAAAGAGGCACCTTCATTCGAATAATATTAATTCAGTCTACGATTTCCACAATTTACGTGCAAGGAAGAAGATAAAGTTTTTGTGGTTTTATTGGCACCAACGAATGCATAAGACAAGATAGGCTCTAAGCCTCATAACCAACCGGTTGGTTTGGCTTGTGGCGAGCAACTGCAACTTAAGGCTTTTGCAAGGCAAGAGGACCCACGATCAAATCCCAAAGATAATTTTTGCATGGATATTCTTTTTGGTTTAAGCGCCAAAGGGATGTAATAAAGCGCACACGACACTTCTTACTTCTAAGGTGAACGTCTAGCTCACACGGTAGTTGAAGTCGTAGCTAGGGCACTGGTGGAAGCACAACATGGGATCGATTCCCACCAAGGGCAAAAAGGTATTTAATTTTTAAATTAATTTTTTGTCCTAAGGTTTGTTTGGCATGAGATTTTAGGGAGATATAAGGTTTATGAAAGTTAAATTTTATATTGTGATTTTGATGTTTAAGTATTGAATGGAGTGATAAGGCTTTAAAGGAGTTTATATGTTATTTTAAAATAAAGTCTTATTATGTTTTAATATTTGAGAGGAGTAATAAGGTGTAATTGAGATTTAATGTTTTGTATGGTGAAAATATTTTGAGGAACTAATTGAATGAAGTTTTGAGAAGGTTATTTCTACCTAACCCTTGAGATTGGCGAAAAGAGTAATTGTGATTGAGATAGATTTTTAAGGTCAATTCTTCATCAAACAAAAGGTATGGGCACATCTTCCTTGTGAGTGATTGTTGGATGTTGTGAATGCTAAGTTGGAGTGAAAAGGATTGTTTGATAAGCATTGTTGAGTTTGTTTGTTAAAGGTTTTTCTGAGTGAAATTTGATGATAAAAACCTTGTTTGATAAGCATTGTTGGAAATATTGAATGAGCCTTCATATGCATGATTAGGGTTTGTGCAAAGATCATGAGTATCATTGTTATGTGAAGTTGGAATCATATTGAGTCAAGGTTTGGGTTCCATAGTGTGAGTTGATTGGAAGTATAGTGGAAATACTTGAGACTAGGGTTTTGAAAGCATGTTGTGTTTCATTGAGTGATTGGTTGAGTGGAGTTGGTTGAGCATTGTTGATTGGAATGTTTTGGAGTGGTAGTTCAAGTTCCGTGAAACAAATTGTTCTTTATTCTAAATTGATTTGAAAAGAGTTTGAAAGTGATTGATTTTTTGGTGAGTGTGAAACATATTGAGTCTCTAACCATTCTCTATATGTTTATGAGGTTAAATAATATTTTGAGTGAAACTTTTTTGTGATATTGAAGAGGATTTCTATAATAGATTAAGTTGAGTTTTGTATGTAAGTTTGTAATTGATTTGAATAAACTTTTGTGAAATATTGTGAGTAGATTTGAGTAAGTTCTAGAGGGGAGTTAAGGACTAGATTAGAGGTAAGATTTGGTGAAATATTACAAGGCATATTTGAGATGAGTCTTTAAATACTTGAGAGTAGAGTTGATTGATTGATTTGTTCAAACTTTGAGTTAAAGTTTGGGGTAGATATAGTAGAGTTAATTTGTGATTGAGTCAAGCTTTGTGTTAAGGCTTGAGGATAAAATTGAGGATAGCTTTTGGTGTAGATTTAAGGATAGGTTTGTGTCAGACCAGATATAGATATTGAGTATATTTGTGCTAGATCGAAGGACTGCATTTAGTGCAGATCAAAGACATAGATTGATTAGATTTGTGCTAGAACGAAGGACTATGTTTAGTACAAATTTGAGGATAGATATTGAGTAGATTTATGCTAGACCGAAGGACTATGTTTAGTGTAAATCAGAGATAAATATTGAGTAGATTTGTGCTAGATTGAAGGACTATGTTTAGTACAGATTTGAGATAGAGTTGAGAGTAAGCTTTGGAGGTGATAGAGTATAGAGGACATTAGTCTCTAGTGGATAGAGATCCATTAGCTAGGGTAGTGAAGATAGGTCTTTTGAGTGAGGGTAGGAGTCTTCAGTGGATAGAGATCCATAAGCTAGTGTAGTGGAGGTAGTAATTCTTCTAGAAGATCACCATCCAGAGTAGAGGAGAAGGAGTTCTCTTATGGATAGATATCCATGAACTTGATTAGGGGATTGGTGTCTTCTTTGGACATAGGTCCATAAAAATTGTAATAGGGAAAGGATTTCCAAGATATTTGTTGAGAAAATTTTAGTGAAATATTTTCTCCGTGGAGTAGCCCACATTGGGTGAACCACGTTAAATTGGTGTCTCTATTATGTGTGGTGATTTATGCATTACTTTGATTACTATTATTGATATTGCCATTAATATATTGCATAATATTATTTAGGAAATAAAAGTAAAAAGTGGTCTTATACTATTCACCCCCTCTCAGTATAAGCTTGTGTTCTTCAATTGGTATCAGAGCGAGTTCCTTTGAAGAAGTTTAACAACTTGAAGAAAAATCTTACAAGAACATAGATGGATTCTTAGAGTGGATCTTCAAGGAATTTAGCACCATTGTTCGATGGGAACAATTATACACTATGGAGCACAAGGATGAAGTTTCATCTAATGGCACTTGGAAATGAAATATGGGAAGTAGTTGAGAATGGATACACACCACCATCAACTCCACCTACACACAAATATGGTAAGCTTCTACATCATTACAATTCAAAAGTAATGAATGCAATTCAAAAGGGCTTGCATGAAATAGAGTTTATAAAGATTATGCATTGCACATCAGCAAAGAAAATTTGGGATAAGTTGCAAGGCATATATGAAGGAGATAAAAAGGTCAAAAGGGTAAAGTTGCAAAATTACAAGAGAGCATTTGAAGATCTAAAAATGAAGGATGAGGAAAACATTTTTGCATATCTACTTCATGTGGATGAGGTTGTTAACTCCATGCAAGGACTTGGGCTTGAAGTTAAAGAACCTGATGTGTGTGATAAGATTCTAAGATCACTCCCAAAAAGATTTAGTGAAAATATTTCAGCTATAGAAGAGTCGAAAGATATTGATCTTTTGACAAGGGATGAATTACATGGCATTCTCATAACATTTGAGATAAGAATAAAAGAGGAACCTATTCCCCAAAAAGAAGAAGCATTCAAATCCACTAAGAAGACTAAGGGTAAGAAGTCAGATTCAAGCAATGAGTTATCCAGTGATGAAGAAGCAAATTATGGTAGAAGGAACAAGGACTCAAGAAAGTATAAAGGTACGAAATTAGTTAGATGTTTCAAATGTGGAAAATATGGTCACTATGCATCTGATTGTCCAGAAGTCTAGAAATAACAATGATGAAGAAAAATAGGATCATGATATTAGGAAAATAGAAAAGTGTAGGTACCAAAATAAAAATAGGGATGGACAAGGTACACAAGGAAATAAGTTTTTCCAAAGGCATAAGAAGATTTTCTATGCAGATAAGGTAGGTAAGATCTCAAGTGATAGTGATGATTGTCCTCAGATAATGATAAAGATGAAGTTCTATTTTTAGAAAAAGAAAAATAAGTGGTTAGGAAAAGGTCACCAATAATCCTCAAGTGTTTTAGATGTGGTAACTTTGGTCATCTTGAAGATAGTTGTACAAGGAATGGATTCAGTTTTAGTGAAGATGAATATGAAGATACACTTGAAGGACCAGGAGAAAATCTACTCTTGGACTTAGATGAAGAAGGAGGTGATCTTATAGAAGACAAGTGAGAAAAGAATGAAGATGTTCCCAAAGGCAAACAAATAGAGGAAGAATCAGAGAAAGGAGAAGTTGACCTTGAGGGTGAGCTTATTCATGCCCTTGATGCATTAAGGGAGGTAAGAAAGCAAAACTCAAAACTCAAGCTTAAATTTCAAGAATGTGATGAAGAGAAAGGAAATATTATAGAGGATCTAACCAACTCAATAGCTAAGACAAGAAGATTCAAAGAGAAGTTAGAAGCAAAGGTTTTAGAATGTGAAAGGTTAGAGTATGAGGTAGCTTCACTAAGGAAGGAAGTAAAAGAGTCTAAGGATAAGTTACACAAGTTTGGGAGAAGCTCAAAGAACTTGGATAAGATTATCAAGACATAAAAATCAACATCAAACAAGATAAGTCTTGGTTTTGAATAGGTACAAAAGAAACAAGGAGAGGAGTCAATCTCAAGTTTCTAAGAAGAAGAAACTTTAGAAGAAGAGAGTGTAAGAGAAAGTGAGACTTCTGAACATGAAGCAACATAGGGTAGAAGAGACTAAGAGACCAATGAGGTCAAGGCAAGGTAGTTTCAATGGATGATGTTTCTCATATAACAAGTTTGGGCACAAGGCTACACAGTTCAGGAAACATGAAATATAGGAATATGGAAATTTCAGAAATAGGTAGCTTTTTCAAGGGTATTGCTACTCTTGTAATCAATTTGGTCACAAGCTAGTGAATTGCAAGGTTCATGACAGGAATAGATATGGATTCACAAGGAGAAATTCCAAGACATTTGCACCTCCAAGGAATAACAACATTAAGTGTTATAAGTGTAATAATTATGGACATACAACAAAGTGGTGTAGAGCAAAAATTTTAGAGAGAAGCAGAAACAAGAATAGTCAAAGGAATCAGAAGGATCAATTAAGGAAGAAAGTGGATAAAGGTAAATATCAGTGCATGTTGGGAGTAGAAATACTCTCACCCCAGAATTAACCACCTCAAAAGGAGGTGGGGGGAGGGGCTAAGCTAAGAGTCTCATTCTTAGCCCCAAGCCCCAAAGGTGGCCCTTTGCCATTGATGACAAAGGGGGAGAGATTTGAGTTAGGGGGAGAGCATTCAATCAGGGGGAGCAATTTCTTAAGGGGAGCAGAATAGGAAAAGGTAAAATAAATGGTAAAAGGTAAATGGGTTGCCATCAATGACAAAGGGGGAGATTTTTGGAAATATGAGCAAGATTTGTTGTCATTGATGTCAAGAGTCAGTTTCAATGAGCAGTGCAAGAGGAAGGATGTCAAGAGTCAGTTTTAGTAATCAATGCAAGAGAAATAATATTATAATATTCAAGGTGGTCAGATAAGGTCTAGAGGAGAAATAAGAAGGCCCAAGAAAAATAATATTATAATATTTTATTATAATATTAAAAGGTCTAATGGTAAGACCTAAAGTAATTAAATTAATTATAAATTAATTTTAATAATTTCATTATAAATTAATTTATAATTTAATTTAATTAACCTTATAGTTATTAAATTAATTATAAATTAATTATAATAATTTTATTATTAATTAAATTATAATTATTTTATTAATTAAATCTAATTTAATTAACCCTAAGGTTAGGGTTATAAGGGCAAAGTTAATTAGTCGACGTCATACATTATTTTCCTCCATCGACGTCTAAATGGTGATGGCACAATGGTATAAATACCATGTGCCTTGGTTGCAAAGAGGCACCTTCATTCGAATAACATTAATCCGGCCTACGATTTCCATGATTTATGTGCAAGGAAGAAGATAAAGTTTTTATGGTTTTATTGGCACTAATGAATGCATAAGACAAGAGAGGCTCTAAGCCTCATAACCAAACAATTGGTTGGGCTAGTGGCAAGTGGTTGTGACTTAAGGCTTTGGCAAGGCAGGAGGACCCACGATCAAATCTCGATGGTAATTTTTGCATGGATATTATTTTTGGTTTAGGCACCAAAGGGAAGTAATAAAGCACACACATCACTTCTTACTTCTAAGGTGAGTGCCTAGCTCACACGGTAGTTGAAGTCCGTAGCTAGGGCATTGGTGGCAGCGCAACATGGGATCGATTCCCACCAAGGGCAAAAAGGTATTTAATTTTTAAATTAATTTTTTATCCTAAGGTTTGTTTGGCATGAGATTTTAGGGAGATATAAGGTTTATGAAAATTAAATTTTATAGTGTGATTTTGATGTTTAAGTGATGAATGGAGTGATAAGGCTTTAAAGGAGTTTATATATTATTTTAAAATAAAGTCTTATTGTGTTTATATATTTGAGAGGAGTAATAAGGTGTAATTGAGATTTAATGTTTTGTATGGTGAAAATATTTTTGAAGAGAATAATTGAATGAAGTTTTGAGAAGGTTTTTTCTACCTAACCCTTGAGATTGGCAAAAAGAGTAATTGTGATTGAGATAGGTTTTTAAGGTCAATTCTTCATCAAACAAAAGGTATGGGCACATCTTCCTTGTGAGTGATTGTTGGATGTTGTGAATTCTAAGTTGGAGTGAAAAGGATTGTTTGATAAGCATTGTTGAGTTTGTTTGTTAAAGGTTTTTTTGAGTGAAATTTGATGATAAAAACCTTGTTTGATAAGCATTATTGGAAATATTGAAGTGAGCCTTCATATGCATGAATTAGGGTTTGTGAAAGATCATGAGTATCATTGTTATGTGAAGTTGAGAACTATCTTGACGTCAAGGTCTTGAGTTCCATAGTATGTGAGATTGATTGAGAAGTATAGTGAAATACTTGGATGGTTAACTAGGGTTTGTAAGAAAGGAGTGTTTCATTGAGTGATTGATTGAGTGGAGTTGATTGAGCCTAGTTGATTGGAAGTGTTGAAGTGATAGTTCAAATTCTATGAAACAAATTGTTCTATATTCTAAATTGATTTGAGAAAGAGATTGAAAGTGATTGAGTGTTTGTGAGTGAGAAATATATTGAGTCTCTAACCATTCTCTATATGTTTCTATGGTAAAACAAGATAGATTGAAAGTGATTGAACATTGTTTGTGATATTAAGAGTTTTATATAAGATATTAAGTTGAGTTTTGTATGTAAGTTTGCAAATGATTTGAATAAGATTTTATAAAATCTTGTGAGCTGATTTGAGTAAGTCCTAGAGGGGAGTTAAGGACTAAGTTGAGTAAGCTGTGGTGAAATATTAAGGAAAAAATTATGTAAGCTTTTGTGGAAGCTTACAATCATATTTGAGGTAAGTCTTGGTGAAGACTTGTTGAGCAGATTGGACAAGTTCTAGTGAGGACTTGTTGAGTAGATTTGAGGTAAGTCTTGGTGAAGACTTGTTGAGCAGATTGAGAAAGTTCTTGAGAGGACTTGTGGATAGATTTGAGGTAAGTCTTTGAGAAGACTTGAGAGCAGAGTTGATTGATTGATTTGTTCAAACCTTGAGTTAAGGTTTGGGGTAGATCTAGTAGAGTTGATTTGTGATTGAGTCAAGCTTTGTGTTAAGGCTTGAGGATAAATTTAAGGATAGAGTTTGGTGTAGATTTAAGGATAGATTTGTCTCAGACCAGAGATAGATATTGAATATATTTGTGCTAGATCAAAGTATTATATTTAGTGCAGATTTAAAGATAAATATTGAGTAGATTTGTGCTAGACCGAAGGACTATGTTTAGTGTAAATTTGAGGATAGAGATTGAGTAGATTTATGCTAGACCGAAGGACTATGTTTAGTGTAGATCAAAGATAGATATTGAGCATATTTGTGCTAGATTGAAGGACTATATTTAGTATAGATTTGAGATAGAGTTGAGAGCAAGCTTTGGAGGTGACATAGTATAGAGAATAATAGTATCTAGTGGATAGAGATCCATTAGCTAGGGTAATGAAGATAGGTCTTCTAAGTGAGGGTAGGAGTCTTCAGTGGATAGAGATCCATAAGCTAGTGTAGTGGAGGTAGTAGTTCTTCTAGAAGATCACCATCCAGAGTAGAGGAGAAGGAGTTCTCTTATGGATAGAGATCCATGAACTTGATTAGGGGATTGGTGTCTCCTTTGGACAGAGATTCATAAACATTGTAATAGGGAAAGGATTCCAAAGATATTTTTTGAGAAAATTTTAGTGAAATATTTTCTCCGTGGAGTAGCCCACATTGGGTGAACCATGTTAAATTGGTGTCTCTATTATGTGTGGTGATTTATGCATTGCTTTTATTACTATTGTTGATATTTCCATTGATATATTGTATAATATGATTGAGAAGGAAAAGTGGTCTTATATTGTTCACCCCCCTCTCAGTATAATCTTGTGTTCTTCAATTGGTATCAGAGTGGGTTCCTTCGGAAGAGTTTAACAACTTGAAGGAAAATCTTACAAGAACACAGATGGATTCTCAGAGTGGATCTTCAAGGAATTTAGCACCATTGTTCAATGGGAATAATTATATACTTTGGAGTACAAGGATGAAGTTTCATCTAATGGCACTTGGAAATGAAATATGGGAAGTAATTGAGAATGGATACACACCACCATCAACTCCACCTACAGACAAATATGGTAAGCTTCTACATCATTACAATTCAAAAGCAATGAATGCAATTCAAAAGGGCTTGCATGAAATAGAGTTTATAAAGATTATGCATTGCAAATCAGCAAAGAAAATTTGGGATAAGTTGCAAGGCATATATGAAGGAGATAAAAAGGTCAAAAGGGTAAAGTTGTAAAACTACAAGAGAACATTTGAAGATCTAAAAATGAAGGATGAGGAAAATATTGTTGCATATCTACTTCATGTGGATGAGGTTGTCAACTCCATGCAAGGACTTGGGCTTGAAGTTAAAGAACCTGATGTGTGTGATAAGATTCTAAGATCACTCCCAAAAAGGTTTAGTGAAAATATTTCAGCTATAGAAGAGTCGAAAGATATTGATCTTTTGACAAGGGATGAATTACATGGCATTCTCATAGCATTTGAGATAAGAATAAAAGAGGAACCTATTCCCTAGAAAGAAGAAGCATTTAAAGCCACTAAGAAGACTAAGGGTAAGAAGTCAGATTCAAGCAATGAGTTATCCAGTGATGAAGAAGCAAATTATGGTATAAGGAACAAGGACTCAAGAAAGTATAAAGGTACAAAATTAGTTAGATGTTTCAATTATGGAAAATATGGTCACTATGCATCTGATTGTCCAGAGGCTAGAAATAACAATGATGAAGAAAAACAGGATCATAAGAACAGGGAAACAGGAAAGCATAAGTACCAAAAGAAAAATAGGGATGGACAAGGTACACAAGGAAATAAGTTTTTTCAAAGGCATAAGAAGAGTTTCTATGCAGACAAGGTAGGTAAGAGCTCAAGTGATAGTGATGATAGTTCCTCAGATAATGATAAAGATGAAGTTCTATTTCTAGAAAAAGAAAAAGAAGTGGTTAGGAAAAGGTCACCAATAATCCTCAAGTATTTTAGATGTGGTAACTTTGGTCATCTTGAAGATAGTTGTACAAGGAATGGATTCAGTTTTAGTGATGATGAATATGAAGATACACTTGAAGGACCAGAAGAGAATATATTCTTGGCCTTAGAGGAAGAAGGAGGTGATCTTATAGAAGAAAAGTCAAAAAGGAATGAAATGTTTCCAAAAAAAATAGAGGAAGAATTAGAGAAAGGAGAAGTTGATCTTGAGGGTGAGATTATTCATGCCCTTGATGCATTAAGGGAGGTAAGAAAGCAAAACTCAAAACTCAAGCTTAAATTTCAAGAATGTGATGAAGAGAAAGGAAAGCTTATAGAGGATCTAACTAACTCAATAGCTAAGACAAGAAGATTCAAAGAGAAGTTAGAAGCAAAGGTTTTAGAATGTGAAAGGTTAGAGCATGAGGTAGCTTCACTAAGGAAGGAAGTAAAAGAGTCTAAGGACAAGTTACACAAGTTTGGGAGAAGCTCAAAGAACTTGGATAAGATTATCAAGACACAAAAATCGACATCAAACAAGATAGGTCTTGGTTTTGAATAGGTACAAAAGAAACAAGGAGAGGAGTCAATCTCAAGTTCCGAAGAAGAAGAAACTTTAGAAGAAGAGAGTGTAAGAGAAAGTGAGACTTCTGAGGATGATTTGGACAATAAAGAGTTCAACAAGGAAAGGAACAATGCACAAATGAGGAACAGATGGAACATGAAGCAACATAGGGTAGAAGAGACTAAGAGACCAATGAGGTCAAGGCAAGGTAGTTTCAATGGATGATGCTTCTCATGTCACAGGTTTGGGCACAAGGCTACACAATGTAGGACACATGAAAGATAGGAATATGGAAATTTCAGAAATAGGTAACTTTTTCAAGGGTATTGCTACTCTTGTAATCAATTTGGTCACAAGGTAGTGAATTGCAAGGTTCATGATAGGAATAGATATGGCTTCACCAGGAGAAATCCCAAGACATTTGCACCTCCAAGGAATAACAACATTAAGTGTTATAAGTGCAATAATTATGGACATACAACAAAGTGGTGTAGAGCAAAAATTCTAGAGACAAGCAGGAACAAGAATAGTCAGAGAAATCAGAAGGATCAGTTGAGGAAGAAAGTGGACAAAGGTAAATATTAGTGCTTGCTGGGAGTAGAAATACTCCCACCCTAGAATTAACCACCTCAAAAGGAGGTGGGGGAGGGGCTAAGCTAAGAGTATCATTCTTAGCCCCAAGCCCCAAAGGTGGCCCTTTGCCATTGATGACAAAGGGGGAGAGATTTGAGTTAGGGGGAGAGCATTCAGTTAGGGGGAGCAGTTTCTCAAGGGGAGCAGAACAGGAAAATGTAAAAGAAATGGTAAAAGGTAAATGGGTTGCCATCAATGACAAAGGGGGATATTGTTGGAAATATGAGCAAGATTTGTTGTCATTGATGTCAAGAGTCAGTTTCAGTGAGCAATGCAAGAGGAAGGATGTCAAGAGTCAGTTTCAGTAATCAATGCAAGAGAAATAATATTCAAGGTGGTCAGATAAGGTCTACAGGAGAAATAAGAAGGCCCAAGAAAAATAATATTATAATATTTTATTATAATATTAAAAGGTCTAATGGTAAGACCTAAAATAATTAAATTAATTATAATAATTTCATTATAAATTAATTTATAATATTAATTTGATTAACCTTATAGTTATTAAATTAATTATAATTAATTATAATAATTTTATTATTAATTAAATTATAATCTAATTTAATTAACCCTAAGGTTAGGGTTATAAGGGAAAAGTTAATGCGTCGACGTCATACATTATTTCTCTTCACTGACGTCTAATATGGTGGTGGCACAATGGTATAAATACCATGTGCCTTGGTTGCAAAGAGGTACCTTCGTTCAAATAACATTTATCTAGCCTACGATTTCTGCAATTTGCATGCAAGGAAGAAGATAAAGTTTTTGTAGTTTTATTGGCACCAATGAAGGGATAAGACAAGAGAGGCTCTAAGCCTCATAACCAACCGGTTGGTTGGGCTAGTGGAAAGAAGTTGTGACTTAAGGCTTTGGCAAGGCAGGAGGACCCACGATCGAATCTCGATGGTAGTTTTTGCATGGACGTTCTTTTTTGTTTAGGCGCCAAAGGGAAGCAATAAAGTGCAAAAGATGATTCTTGCTTCTAAGGTGAGCACCTAGCTCACGGGACAGTTGAAGATGCGGCTAGGGAACTGGTGGCAGTGCAACATGGGATCGATTCCCACCAAGGGAAAAAGGTATTTAATTTTTAAATTAAATTTTTATCCTAAGGTTTGTTTGGCATGAGATTTTAGGGAGATATAAGGTTTATGAAAATTAAATTTTATAGTGTGATTTTGATGTTTAAGTGATGAATGGAGTGATAAGGCTTTAAAGGATTTTATATGTTATTTTAAAATAAAGTCTTATTGTGTTTAGATATTTGAGAGGAGTAATAAGGTGTAATTGAGATTTAATGTTTTGTATGGTGAGAATAATTTGTGAGGGAATTATTGAATGAATTTTTGAGAAGGTTTTTGCTACCTAACCCTTGAGATTGGCAAAAAGAGTAATTGTGATTGAGATAGGTTTTTAAGGTCAATTATTCATCAAACAAAAGGTATGGGCACATCTTCCTTGTGAGTGATTGTTGGATGTTGTGAATGCTAAGTTGGAGTGAAAAGGATTGTTTGATAAGCATTGTTGAGTTTGTTTGTTAAAGGTTTTTCTGAGTGAAAGTTGATGATAAAAACCTTGTTTGATAAGCATTGTTGGAAATATTGAATGATCCTTCATATGCATGATTAGGGTTTGTGCAAGATCATGAGTATCATTGTTATGTGAGATTGAGAACTATCTTGAGTCAAGGTTTGGGTTCCATAGTGTGAGTTGATTGGAATTATAGTGAAAAACTTGGTTAGGTTTTTAAAGAAAGGAGTGTTTCATTGAGTGATTGGTTGAGTGGAGTTGATTGAGTGTAATTGATTGAAAGTGTTGAAGTGATAGTTCAAGTTCTGTGAAACAAATTGTTCTATATTCTAAATTGATTTGAGAAAGATATTGAAAGTGATTGAGTGTTTGTGAGTGAGAAACATATTGAGTCTCTAACCATTCTCTATATGTTTCTGAGGTTAAATAATATTTTGAGTGACATTTTTTTGTGATATTGAAAAGATTTTCTATAAGATATTAAGTTGAATTTTGTATGCAATTTTACAATTGATTTGAATAAGATTGTGTGAAAGCTTGTGAGCAGATTTTAGTAAGTCCTAGAGAGGACTTAAGGACTGAGTTGAGTAAACTTTAGTGAAATCTTAAGGATAGATTTGTAGGAGCTTTTGTATAAGATTACAATCATATTTGAGACAATTCTTGGTGAATAATTGTTGAGCATATTTGAGGTAAGTCTTGGTGAAGACTTGTTGAGAAGATTGGACAAGTTCTAGGGAGGACTTGTTGAGCAGATTTGAGGTAAGTCTTGGAGAAGACTTAAAGGTAGATTGGACAAGTTCTTAAGAGGACTTGTGGATATATTTGAGATAAGTATTTGAGAAGACTTGAGAGCAGAGTTGATTGATTGATTTGTTCAAACCTTGAGTTAAGGTTTGGGGTAGATCTAGAAGAGTTGATTTGTGATTGAATCAAGCTTTGTGTTGATAAATGAGGACATATTTGAGAATATATTTTGGTGTAGATTTGAGGATAGGTTTGTGGAAAACTAGAGGATAGATATTGAGCATATTTGTGCTAGACAGAAGGACTGTGTTTAGTGCAGATCAAAGACAGAGATTGAGAAAATTTATGCTAGACCGAAGGACTATGTTTAGTGCAAATTTGAGGATAGATATTGAGTAGATTTGTGCTAGATCGAAGGATTATGTTTAGTTAAAATAGGAGATAGATATTGAGAAGATTTGTGCTAGACCGAAGGACGATGTTTAGTACATATTTGAGATAGAGTTGAGAGTAAGCTTTGGAGGTGACAGAGTATAGAGGACAATAGTATCCAGTGGATAGAGGTCCATTAGCTAGGGTAGTGAAGACATGTATTTTGAGTGAGGGTAAGAGTCTTCAGTGGATAGAGATCCATAAGCTAATGTAGTGGAGGCAGTAGTTCTTCTAGAAGATCAACAACCAAAGTAGAGGAGAAGGAGTTCTCCTGTGGATAGAGATACATGAACTTGATTAGGGGATTGGTATCTCCTTTGGATAGATGTCCATAAACATTGTAATAGGGAAAGGATTCCCAAAATATTTGTTGAGAAAATTTAGTGAAATATTTTCTCCGTGGAGTAGCCCACATTGGGTGAACCACGTTAAATTGGTGTCTCTATTGTGTATGGTGATTTATGCATTGCTTTGATTACTACTGTTGATATTTCCATTGATATATTGCATAATATTATTTGGGAAAGAAAATTAAAAAGTGGTATTATATTGTTCACCTCCCCTCTTAGTATAAGCTTGTGTTCTTCAATTGGTATGGGAGTGGGTTCCTTCGAAAGAGTTTAAAAAATTGAAGAAAAACTTTATAAGAACACAAATGGATTCTCAGAGTGGATCTTTAGGGAATTCAACACCATTGTTCGATGGGAACAATTATACACTATGGAGCACAAGGATGAAGTTTCATCTAATGGCACTTGGAAATGAAATATGGGAAGTAGTTGAAAATGGATACACACCACCAACAACTCCACCTACATATAAATATGGTAAGCTTCTACATAATTACAATTCAAAATAAATGAATGCAATTCAAAAGGGCTTGCGTGAAATAGAGTTTATAAAGATTATGCATTGCAAATCAGCAAAGAAAATTTGGGATAAGTTGTAAGGCATATATGAAGGAGATAAAAAGGTCAAAAGGGTAAAGTTGCAAAATTTCAAGAGAGAATTTGAAGATCTAAAAATGAAGGATGAGGAAAACATTACTACATATCTACTTCATGTGGATGAGGTTGTTAAATCCATGCAAGGACTTGGGTTTGAAGTTAAAGAACCTGATGTGTGTGATAAGATTCTAAGGTCACTCCCAAAAAGATTTAGTGAAAATATTTCAACTATAGAAGAGTCAAAAGATATTGATCTTTTGACAAGGGATGAATTACATGGCATTCTCACAGCATTTGAGATAAGAATAAAAGAGGAACCTATTCCCCAGAAAGAAGTAGCATTTAAATCCACTAAGAAGACTAAGGGTAAGAAGTCAGATTCAAGCAATGAGTTATCTAGTGATGAAGAAGTAAATTTTTGTAGAAGGAACAAGGAATCAAGAAAGTATAAAGGTACAAAATCAGTTAGATGTTTTAATTGTGGAAAATATGGTCACTATGCATCTGATTTTCTAGAGGCTAGAAATAGCAATGATGAAGAGAAACAGGATCATAAGAACAGGGAAACAAGAAAGCACATGTACCAAAATAAAAATAGGGATGGACAAGGTACACAAGGAAATAAGTTTTTCCAAAGGCATAAGAAGAGTTTCTATGCAGACAAGGTAGGTAAGAGCTCAAGTGATAGTGATGATAGTTCCTCAAATAATGATAAAGATGAAGTTCTATTTTTGGTAAAAGAAAAATAAGTGGTTAGGAAAAGGTCACCAATAATCCTCAAGTGTTTTAGATGTGGTAAATTTGGTCATCTTGAAGATAGTTGTACAAGGAATGGATTCAGTTTCAGTGATGATGAATATGAAGATACACTTGAAGGACCAGAAGAGAATCTTCTTTTGGCATTAGAGGAAGAAGGAGGTGATATTATAGAAGACAAGTTATAAAATAATGAAGATGTTTCCAAAGGCAAACAAATAGAGGAAGAATCAGATAAAGGAGAAGTTGATCTTGAGGGTGAGCTTATTCATGCCCTTGATGCATTAAGGGAGGTAAGAAAGAAAAAAAAAAATTCAAGAATGTGATGAAGATAAAGGAAAGCTTATAGAGGATCTAACTAACTCAATAGCTAAGACAAGAAGATTCAAAGAGAATTTAGAAGCAAAGGTTTTAGAATGTGAAAGGTTAGAGCATGAGGTAGCTTCACTAAGGAAGGAAGTAAAAGAGTCTAAGGACAAGTTACACAAGTTTGGGAGAATATCAAAGAACTTGGATAAGATTATCAAGATACAAAAACCGACATCAAACAAGACAGGTCTTGGTTTTGAACAGGTACAAAAGGAACAAGAAGAGGAGTCAATCTCAAGTTCTAAAGAAGAAGAAACTTTAGAATAATAGAGTGTAAGATAAAGTGAGACTTCTAAAGATGAGTTTGAAAATAAAGAGTTCAAAATGAAAATGAACACTGCACAAATGAGGAATAGATGGAACATGAAGCAACATAGGGTAGAAGAGACTAAGAGATCAATGAGGTCAAGGTGTAGAAGAACAATATTCTCCTTGAACCCAAACATTAAATCAAAAACAACAATATGAAATTCAATATCAAACATAGAAAAAGCAGATATCATAATTTAATCAGTTGGAGTAAATAAGTCACCACTCAGGGTAGGCACAACCCCGTTGTTCAGGCAATGCGTCTACGCAAATGAATATATGATAAAAATAATCGATGATGCTCAATAATAAAAATCTAACCTAATATATATGAATTATTTACACTTGGAAAACCTAGCTGACATGGCTAGGTTTGTTATGTAGCATGACTCCCCTCCTCGAAAAGCTTTGTCCTCAAAGATGGAAATGATTGGAAAATACTTTCATATTCCCAGGTTGCATCCTCTTCAAGTAAAAACTACCATTTTATGAGAACATCTTGGATATGACAAGATATTAGTCTGCATATTATGGTTTGTACAACTGCTTCTAGTTGGCGATATATACACCCTTCTTCGTCTAGCACTGTAATTCTGACTGAGATTGTACTTTTTGGCCAATCACATTTTTGAGACATGAGACGTGGAACATTGGGTGTATGCGGGAGGATTGAGGTAACTCCAATTGGTATGCTACCTCCCCAATGCGATGGACAATTCTGTAAGGACCATAAAATCATGGTGTCAACTTTCGACTAGATTTGATCTTTAATGATAACTGCTTGTAGGGCTGAAGACATAAAAACACCATATTACCAACATTGAATGCCCTTTTCAAATGATTTTTATCTTGTTGCTGCTTCATGCAATTTTGTGCTTGTATCAAATTGTCTTTTAAAATGGTAAGCATTGCTTGTCATTGCTGCAACCAATCATCTACTTGGGCCACTTTGGAATATCCTAGTACGTAATATTATACTACTGATGGATTAGTTCCATACAATGCTTCGAAAGGAGTCATTTTTGTGGAATAATGGTAAGACGTATTGTAACACCATTCTGCCAATGATAGTCATTGACTCCATTGATATTGTTTATCTTGTACAAAACATTTTAAGTAAGTACCCAAACACTTGTTAACTACCTCTATTTGACCATCTATTTAGGGATGGTATGCAAAAGACATGTTTAATTTGGTACCACTAAGCCATAATAATTCTTTCCAAAAATTACTAGTAAAAATGGGATCTCTATCACTTACAATATTTTTGGGTATTATTTACAATTTAAAAATTGAGTCCATAAATACCTTGGCCACTTTGCTTCCTGAAAATGGATGTTTTAAGTCCTAGAAAGCGTATTTGGAAAGGCGATAAACTACCACAAAAATTACTATTTTATGTTCAGACTTAGGAAGTCCTTAAATAAAATCCATGGTGATATATTCCCATTGAAGATCTGGAATAGGTAACGGTTGAAGCAAAATCGATGACTTGACTATTTCACCCTTATTGCGTTGGCATACTTCACACTCGACTACCCACTACTTGACCTCTTCTTTTAATAATTTCCAACAAAAGGATTGTTTAACTTGCATGTAGGTTTTTAGAAACCCTAAATGTCCTACTGATGGAGAAGCATGTGACTCCTCTAGAATCTATACTTTGATTGGTGAGTTATGTGGGATGTAAATGCAACTCTTCTTATGTAATATTTGGTCCTCATATGTGAAAAGACGATATTTAGAGGAACCCATAGATAATTCCTAAATTATCTGAGTTTTTTCACTTTTGGACCATCATTCTTCCTGCAATTGAGACATCCACTATGAAAAAGGTCTTGATATGGAGTTAATGACTACTTCATATTTGTATATGCGGGATAATGAATCAGCTACCACATTTTCCTTTCCTTTCTTATATTCAATCATGAAATCATATCCTAACAGTTTGGTCAACCACTTATTTTGTTTGGGATAAGAAAACCTTTGTTCTAGAAAATGCTTGAGACTATTGTGATCTATTTTTATAATAAAATGACTATTGATTAAGTAGTGCCTCCATTTTTCCACTGCATGTAGAATAGCCAACATTTCTTTTTCGTAGGTAGATTTACCCAAATTATTTCTTGAAAGTTCTTTACTTTCAAATTCCAAAGGAAGAACCTCCTGCATTAGTATTGCACCAATACCTATTCCTGAGGCATCACATTCAATGACAAATGGTTTTTGAAAAATCTGGAGTGGCCAAAATTGGAGTCATACACATTGCTTCCTTAAGAGCCTTGAAGGCTTTGGTAGCTACTTCCAACCAGTGAAAAACATCCTTCCTGGTGAGAGTAGTGAGAGGACCTACAATTTTACCATAGTTACACATAAATTTGTGGTAATAGCCAGTGATAGCCAAAAAACCTCAAAGTTTCTTGATGGTTTTAGGCAAATGCCATTCTTGTAATGCCTTAATCTTATTGGGATCCACCTTAATACATTATTGAGTTACTATATGACCAAGGTACTCAACTTATTGGACATCAAAAGAGCATTTATATCTTTTGACAAACACCTTTTCCTTGTGTAGGATATGGAGAACTCTATCCACATGTACTAAGTGATATTTCCATGATTTACTATAGATGAGTATGTCATCAAAGAAGACTAGAACAATTTTTTGTAGGAACGGATGAAACACTTGGTTCATGAGACTCTGGAATGTAGATGGTGCATTAGTGAGACCAAAGGGCATGACTAAGAATTCATAATGACCTTCATGAGTTTGAAAAGTTGTTTTGGGAATATCTTCTTCCCTAACTCGGATTTGGTGAAACCCTTAACGTAAGTCTAATTTGGTAAAGAATTTGGCACCTTGTAGTTCATCAAGTAAATCATCAATGATAGGGATAGGAAATTTATCTTTGATCATGATTTTATTGAGAGGGCAAAAATCAGGACACATACACCAAGAATTATCTTTGCGATGAGCTAAGACTACTAGTGAGGAGTAAGGGCTAGTACTATGACAAATGACACCATGGTCTAATAGCTCTTGGACAATATTCTCAATCTCTATTTTTTGGGGTTGGGGATATCAATACAGACGACCATTGGGTGGAATACTACCAAGCACTAGATGTATGGTATGGTCATGAGACATTTTAGGAGGTAGTCCTTTTGGTTTTTGAAAAACCTCCTCATAGATAACCATAATTATTTGGAGATCATCTTCTTTTATTTCAGGTATATCTTGGTCTAATTTCTCTATGCAGTTGATTCGAGCTATGAATCCCCCACCATATTTTATTAATATATTTTCCATGTTGTGTGAACTTATAACTTTTTATGGAGCTGTGGGTAGTCCTTGAATATGAATAGTCCTCTCATTGTCTTACCATTCAACAAAGCGATGTTTGTGGTTAAAACCCACTGTGGTTTCCAAATTTTCCATCCATGCAAAACCTAAAATAACTTCCAAATTTCCTAATTCCATAACAAAAAGTGGACCTTGCCATGTATACATACCCATTTGGAATGAAATTGAAAATGTCTTACCTAGACATCGAGAAATTTTCTTGCTTGTAGTTATGACTTGAAACCGATCTTGACTAGAAGAGAAGACGTGCAACTCTAATGTCCTTGGAAGTTTTGCATCAATGAAGTTGTGAGTACTTCCAAAATCAATTAATATTGTCACCCTCTATTTTCAAGGAAACCTAACACCTTGATTGTATGGTGAGAGGATAATCCCATAAGAGCATGTACTGATATAGTCATGGTATCCTCCTTAGTGACAATTTCGTTGTGTTCATTTTGGTCCTCAACTGGGAGATCCTCAGGTCCGTCGTACTTCTCTATTCCTTCTTCTTCCTTATTGCCATATTCAATCTAAAAGTTTTGTCGTCGTGTACATGCTTGATATTTTTGATGATGAGTGTGACATTTGTAGCAGAAGTACCATGATGGTTGATCATTTCTATGAAAAGAGTTATTGCGGAATGGAGGTCATCCATATGAATCATGTCATGTGGATGGGACCACATGCAATTTTTTCTCTGCAAAATCAACAATCCTTATACTCTCATCCAACTTGTATGGATTGTGTAGGTATACTTCAACTTTAATATGTGCTTTTAATCCATTTCAAAAATTCGCTACTACCACATCCTATTGTAGGTCTTGTGCATAGTGAAGCATACTGGTGAATTTTGAAATATAGTCCCCTACTGATCATGTTTGCTTAAGTGACAAAAATCATATTGTGTATGAACCTGTGGGATATTTGTTGAATCTATGAAGAAAGGCTTTTATGAAAGTATCCCAATATAATGCATACTGGGGATACTCACGTTTATACCATGTAAACCACTTATAAGATTTAGTACCAAATTTGGTGACCGCAAAAGGGACTTTGTCCCTTTCTTGGAATTTATAGAATTCTAAGATGCCTTCCATTTTTACAATCCACCCATGTGGATCCTAACCTTCAAATGTAGGCATATACATGCATGTATAATTGACTCTAGTTAGACCTCTTGGTTGGAAGTGAACATTATTTCTATCTTGTTCCTTGTTACTCCTCTATATCTAGTTGTTATTTTGATAAGGTCTATTAAAACCTCTTTGTTTCTTTGTATTTTCTTCATTACCCCTGTCCTCAATATTTTTGTTACCATTGTGATTATGGGATTGACTATTTTGACCTCTATGGTGTGTATAGTCGTCATAGTAGATGTTTGTACTCTAGTGATTGGAACTAGAAGGATTTGATTGTAGTGGTTTCCTAGATGCATTAAAGCTTGTAGTCATCATATGAAGATTTAATATTAAATATTTTAACACCTCATCATTGATAAATGGATGATTACTTTCTACTTGGGTGATGTTTTCTTGTGGAGAATCTAGAGAGGTATTGGATGCCATTGGGCTGACCACTGGATGATTTAGATTAAAACTACCAATTCTCAAAGGAGTATTTTTTGTACCTTGGCTTCGACGAGCTCTTATTGTGTTATTCGTGAGATTTTTTGAGGTTGATAGATGACTATAAGATCCTTTGGTCCAACTTCTTCTCATGCACCCTCAAAAATATCTTGCTTAGGAGCCTTTGAGCTTCAATTTTATTGCAAACATTTGTTAAATTTACCCAAAATTTTGGTTTATATTCTGCCTAATTGTCACTCCAACTATGACGTGGATTTGAATTTTGGCTCTCTTAGTAGAAATTTTTTTGACATTTTTTCATCAACAATTAAGCGACAACTTTTGGCAATTTCTTGGCGACTTTATCTGTGACAACTTTTGAAAAGTTTAGTCGACAACTTTTGGCAATTGGTTGATGATATAGATGATAGAAAATAACATCAACCCTAAGGATACAACAAACAATGAACCCAAAAACCAGATGACATGACATGCAGACACATAGAGGATACTACGCGATAAGGAATAGTGTGATGACATGATATGCAAACACATAGAGGATAGGAGAAAATGAAGATACAATGACAGTGTGGAAGGACTGGACCCAAAAATTGGACAACGAAGACTCTATACTACTTGACATGAATATCAAGTGGAGGAGAACATGTATGATAGAATCGAATAGCAACTAGACACGATAGGACATCTTGGAAGGACTAGACCCTAACAACAACTGGATACGAAACCCAACATGACATGAAAACTTAGAACATAAGAATGACAACATGGACTAGACCGGATAGCTTAGAACATGGAATGACAACACGAACTAGATCGAAAAATGACTAAACATGATAGGACATGTAGGACACAAAAACATCGACACAAGATGCCAACGACGACTAGGTAGGACATAGCCAGTTATACGTGCATGGAAAGGAGTAGCATGTGACCTAAGTTACATTCCACTTCAAGCGCTTTATTGCTTATAAACCCCTCATAGTCTTCCTCACCATGAATGTGGGATAAAGCACTTGTCAAAAATAAAAAAAATGTATATATATATATATATATATTATGTCTCGTACCTTAGTTTAAACTTTAATTCTTGTTTTTGATTGGCTGAAGGATTTTGAATTCCCTGCAGTAGTTTTCTATGATTTTTTGTTAGTGTACTGGGTGTAAAATGAACAGTTTTGAACGTAGCCTTATGCCTTTGTTCTTTTGTTGCCCAAAATTTAGAAAATGATACTGGATTCTTGTTGTTGGCTGAGTATTTGTAGGTCAAAGATGTGTTTGTTTCAAAGAGATGCTAGATATATTCACGCTGGTATGGGATGCCTATGATTTATTTAATCGATTTGGTTAGGATATTATGTAAACTGTCTATGAATGCTTTGTGGCTTGACGCTGTCTACAGTGAATGTCCAAATCCTTGTGTAGCCTATTTAACTGGGAACATGTGGTTGTTTTGAGAATGCTACTTGCTAGCTCTACGCTCGATACCTAAAACCTGATACCACTTGGAGAAGAACAATCTTCTCCTTGAACCCAAACACTAACTCAACACCAACAATACAAAATTCAATATCAAACACAACAAAAGTGGATATCACAATTTAATCAGTTAGAGTAAATAAGTCACCACTCAGGGTGGGCACAACCCCATCGTTTAGGCAATGCATCTACGCAAATGAATAGATGATAAAAAAAATCGATGATGTTCAATAATAAAAATATAACCTAATATATATGAATTATTTACACTTGGAAAACCTAGCCGACATGGCTAGGTTTGTTATGTAGCACAAGGTATGGTAGTTTCAATGGATGATGCTTCTCATGTAATAAGTTTGGGTACAAGGCTACACATTTTAGGACACATGAAAGATAGGAATATGGAAATTTTAGAAATAGACATCTTTTTCAAGGGTATTGCTACTCTTGTAATAAATTTCGTCACAAGCGAATGAATTGTAGGGTCCATGATAGGAATATATATGGCTTCACCAGGAAAAATCCCAAGATATTTGCACCTCCAGGGAATAACAACATTAAGTGTTATAATCCCAATAATGATGTACATACAACAAAGTGGTGTAGAGAAAAAATTCTAGAGACATGCAGGAACATGAATAGTAAGAGAAATCAGAATGATTAGTTGAGGAAGAAAGTGGACAAAGGTAAAGATCAATGCTTTATGGGAGTAGAAATACTTCCACCCCAGAATTAATCACCTCAAAAGGAGGTGGGGGAGGGACTAACCTAAGAGTGTTATTCTTAGAACCAAGCCCCAAATATGGCCCTTTGCCATTGATGACAAAGGGGGGGATATTTGAGTTAGGGGGAGAGCATTTAGTCAGGGGGAGGAGTTTCTTAGGGGGAGTAGATTAGGAAAAGGTAAAAGAAATGGTAAAAGGTAAATGGGTTACCATAAATGAAAAAAGGGGATATTATTGGAAATATGAGCAATATTTGTTATCATTGATGTCAAGATTCAGTTTCAGTGAGCAGTGCAAGAGGAAGGATTTCAAGATTTAGTTTCAATAATAAGTGCAAGAGAAATAATATTCAAGGTGGTCAGATAAGGTCTATAGGAGAAATAGGAATGCCAAAGAAAAATAATATTATAATATTTTATTATAATATTAAAAGTTCTAATGGTAAGACATAAAATAATTAAATTAATTATAAATTAATTATAATAATTTCATTATAAATAAATTTATAATCTAATTTAATTAATCTTAAGGTTAGGGTTATAAGTACAAATTAATGCATTGATATCATACATTATTTCCCTCCATCGACGTCTATATGGTGATGGCACAATGTTATAAATACCATGTGCCTTGGTTGTAAAGAGGCACCTTAGTTCGAATAACATTAATCTGGCCTACGATTTCCATAATTTGCATGCAATGAAGAAGATAAAGTTTTTATGGTTTTATTGGTGCCAACGAAGGGATAAGACAAGAGAGACTCTAAGCCTCAAAATCAACTGGTTGGTTGGGTTAGTGGCAAGCATTTTTTGACTTATTGCTTTGGCAAGGCGGGAGGACCTCTGATTGAATCCTGTCGATATTTTTTGCATGGATGTTCTTTTTTATTTAAGCACCAAAGGGAAGCAATAAAGTGCACAAGGTGATTCTTGCTTCTAAGGTGAGCATCTAGCTCACACGATAGTTGAAACCACGACTAGGGTGTTAGTGGAAACACAATGAGGGATCGATTCCCACTAAGGGTAAAAAGGTATTTAATTTTTAAATTAAATTTTTATACTAAGGTTTGTTTGGCATGAGATATTAGGGAGATATAAGGTTTATGAAAGTTAAATTTTATAGTGTGATTTTTATGTTTAAGTGTTTAATGGAGTGATAAGGATTTAAAAGAGTTTATATATTAGTTTAAAATAAATTCTTATTGTGATTAGATATTTGAGAGGAGTAATGAGGTGTAATTGAGATTTAATGTTTTGTATGGTGAAAATATTTTGAGGGAATAAGTGAATGAATTTTTTAGAAGGTTCTTGGTACCTAACCCTTGAGATTGACAAAAAGAGTAATTGTGATTGAGATAGGTTTTTAAGGTTAATTCTTTATCAAACAAAAGGTATGGGCACATCTTCCTTGTGAGTGATTATTGGATGTTGTGAATGCTAAGTTGGAGTTAAAAGGATTGTTTGATAAGTCTTGTTGAGTTTATTTGTTAAAGGTTTTTTTGAGTGAAAGTTGATGATACAAACCTTATTTGATAAGCATTGTTGGAAACATTGAATGAGCCTTCATATGCATCATTAGAGTTAATTCAAAGATCATGAGTATCATTGTTATGTGAATTTAGAATCATCTTGAGTCAAGGTTTGGATTCCATAGTGTGATTTGATTGGAAGTATAGTGAAACACTTGGTTAGGTTTTGAAAGCAAGTTGTGTTTCATTGAGTAGATGGTTGAGTGAAGTTGGATGATCATTATTGGTTGAATGCATTGAGGTGATAGTTCAAGTTCTATGAAAAAAAAATTTCTTTATTCTAAATTGATTTGAAAAGAGTTTTAAAGTGATTGAGTGGTTGGTGAGAGTAAAACATATTGAGTCTCTAACCATTCTCTATATGTTTATGAGATTAAACAATATTATGAGTGAAACTTGTTTGTGATATTGAAGAGGATTTTTGTAAGATATTAAGTTGAGTTTTGTATGTAAGTTTGCAATTGATTTTAATAAGCTTTTGTTAAATATTGTGAGCAGATTTGAGTAAGTCCTAGAGGGAACTTAAGGACTGAGTTTAATATAATTTGGTGAAAGTTTAAGGACATATTTTTTTGAGCTTTTGTGGAAGCTTACAATAAGATTTGAGGTAAGTCTTTGTTGGACATTTTGAGTCTTTAAGTCAAAGTTATCATTGATGTCAATAAATGAAGTCATCATTAATGTCAAGGAATTTGTCAAGAAACAAGTTATCAAAGTTGTCATTGATATCCAGGAAGAAGATTCTAATAAATTCAAAGGTCAATAGGAACGATGCAAAGGTTAAAGGCAAAGGTCTCCATAATATTTTTAAATATTATGTTGAAGCATAAGTTAAACGGTTTTCATAAAAACCCAAGAAAGTTTATTGCAAAGCTAAAGGAAGGTTTAATATATATTTGATAAATTATTTAAATTCAAAATGAATTTAAATTTTATAAATAAATATTATTTATACCAAAGTGCAAATTGAAATATGGTTTAATTAAAACCAAAGGGTTTGAAATAATTAATTTATAAAATTTAAATCTAAAAGAATTTAAATATTTTATAAATTAATAATGCTCCAAAGGAAATTTGAGCATCGACATCATGAATGGAGGAAGATAATTGGTATATAAGCTAATGCCTTAGAGGTATTTTAATTTATCCTTTTGCTTGATAATCAAATGCATGTAATTGTGTTTCAATTAGTGAGGAAGAAAGAGCAGTGACCATTCTATTTAAGCACCTGCAAATAACATCAAGGGGATTTGCACCAAAAGACCAAGCACCAACAGGACAAGTGGCCTAGTGGAAAAGAGGACAATGTTAGAGTGTTGGGCGTAAGGAGGTCTATGATCGAAACACAATGACATTTTTTTTGTGACAGTTGCATTGGTGTTGGAGAGCACCAAGGAAAGGTGAACATTTTACACAAGGTGAGAGGAGAAGCTTTTGAAGCACATGCTGCTCATTAGTCCCCAAGCAAGCACATAGCTTGTGCAACATTGGGAGCCATAGCTAGGGTTTTGGTTGAGGCTACGTGATGTGTTCGAATTCCCTCCAAGGCAAGGTAATAAATTTTCATTTTAATTTTTGTGTGTTGCCTAAAGTTTGGAGTTAAAAGGGTGCACAAAAGGATTGTTAGTTGGAAATGATTTTTGATAAGTTGGAGGAATAAGGTGTTAAGTTTTTTTTTAATAAAGTGTTTTGATATATTGATTTATTGAAATATTAAAAGGATAGAGGGAGCTTCTTGTCTTAGTTTATTTTTAAAATAAGAGTGCATTGAATATTATTGGGATATTATAAGGTGTAAGTGGTAATTTACTTTTTGTAAATGTTGATGAATGTTTTCTTAAATATGGAGTGATAAGGTGTATGTATTTTTTGATGTTTACATTGTATTTTGAGGAAGTTTATCACCTTATAATTTCTTTGAGTTTGGCAAGAAGTTCTTGAGATTTTTGGTAGATTTAGAAGATTCCTTCATCATCAAGAAAAAGGTATGAGCACATTTTGCAAAGTTTAATTTGATTGGTTGGTTTTTTGGAAAAAATAGTTTGGAGTGAAAAGAAATTTATTACGGTTTCCTATTGATTGTTTTGATTTAATGCTTCAAGGTTTTCTAAAACAAAGGATTGTTTTATAAGTATTGTTGTTGAAGCTATTGGTTGTGAAAAGAACTTGAAATAAGGTTTGAGTATCATTTCTAAGTGATGTTTATTTTTGAGCATTATTGAAAAAATTTTGAGTTGATGTTTATGTTCTTGGACTAGAGTTTATGAGCAAGGGTTTTTCATTGAGTGATTGGTTGAGTAGAGTTGGTTGAGCCTAGTCAAGTGGATGTGTGAAGTGATTGATCAAGTTCCATAGAAAAACTATTATATATTCTTATTTGAGTTGAGAAAGTAATTGAGCATTGTGATTAGTGTATATTGAGTCTCTAAAAATTCTCTTTATGTTTCTATGAGACTGGACAAGTTCTGAGTGGACTTGTTTAATAGATTTGAGCAAGTTCTATGTGAAATTGTTGAACAAATTTGAGCAAGTTCTGTGTGAACTTGTTGGGCAGATTTGAGCAAGTTCTGAGTGGACTTGTTGAGCAGATTTGAGCAAGTTTTGTGTAAAATTGTTGAGCAAATTTGAGTAAGTTCTGTGTGAACTTGTTGAGCAGATTTGAGCAAGTTTTTTGTGGACTTGTGGAACAAAGTTTGGTGTAGATTTGAGGATAGGTTTGTGCCAGACCAGAGATAGATATTGAGTATATTTGTGCTAGATAAAAGGACCGTGTTTACTGTATATTTGAGATAGAGCTTTGGAGGTGACAATGTGGAGAGGATAGTAGTCTCAAGTGGATAGAGATCCATCAACCAACGTAGTGAGGATAGGTATTATGAGTGGGTACAAGAATCTTCAGTGGAGAGTATCCATAAGCTAGTGTAGTGGAGGTTATAGTCTTCTAGAGGAGCACCAACCAGAGCAAAGGAGAAGGAGTTCTCCTATAGATAGAGATCCACGAACTTGATTTAGGGGATCAACATATCCTTTGGACAGAGGTCCATAAACATTGTAGGGAAAGGATTCCCAAGAGAATTTATTTGAGAAACAATTATAAGAAATATTTTCTTTGTGGAGGTAGCCATCATTGGGTGAACCACTTAAAAATAATGTCTATAATGTGTGTGATGCTTTATGTGATGTTTACTGCTTTAGTAATGTTGATGCTATTTTTTGGATTAAAAAATAGAAATTTTTTATTGTATACTGTTCACCCCCCTCTCAGTATAATCACATGTTCTTAAATTGGTATCAAAGGGGGTCTCTCTGTGAAAATACTAATGACTTGGAGGAGGATCCATCAGTAGCACACATGAATTCAATAAATGAAGAAGACTATGTTTGACATAAAAGAAAAATTCTTTGCTATTCTCAGAAAATTGGAAAGACTTAGAGAGAAGAGTTCAAGCTTGAAGGAACAAGTTCAAGAATTTTAAGAAGCAAGGATGAACCTTATACAAAATCTCACAAAACTCAAGATTAGGGTGGAAGAAGGAAAGAATATTGAGCAAGACATGACAAATCTATTCAGAGCTAGGGAAATAGAATGTGAAATATTGGAAGCAAAAATTATTCACCTAAGGAATAAAGTTGAAAGGACCAAGGTACTACAAGATGTAGAATATGAGAAACAGAAAGAGGAATCAAGTCTTCAAAAAGGAGAAACCTCAAACAAGGATAAGAAAGCAAAGGATATCAGCAAGGAAGAAAGCAAAGGAGAACCCTAGATAAGAGTTAATCACAAGATGAAGATCACTTCTCCACAAATTCCAAGACATCCAAATAGGTTACATAATTTCTTCCATGGTCATTGCTTTTATTGTAATAAATATGGTCATAGAGATGTACACTGTATTCATCATGCAAGATACAATAGAAATTTTAATTCCTTTGCACCCCTCAAGGATTATGATGTTATATGTTACAAATGCAATAATTTTGGGCACAAGGCTAGATGGTGTAAAATGATACTTCCTGAGTCTAGACAAATAATTTCAACAACTAGGAAAGATGAAAGGGAAAATGTTAAAGCTAGATCAATGTTAGTGCAAACACCCCTTCATGCTCAGGATAGATAAAAAATTGTTCTTTATTCTAAATTGAATTGAAAAGAGTTTTAAATTTCTTTAGTGTTTGATGAGAGTAAAACATATTGAGTCTCTAACCATTCTCTATATGTTTATGAGGTTAAACAAGATTCTGAGTGAAACTTGTTTGTGATAATAAAGAGGTTTTCTGTAAGAGATTAAGTTGAGTTTTGTATGTAAGTTTACATTTGATTTTAATAAGCTTTTGTTAAATCTTGTGAAAATTTTTGAGTAAATCCTAGAGGGGACTTAAGGACTAAGTTGAGTAAGCTTTGGTAAAAGCTTAAGGACAAATTTATGTGAGATTTTTTGGAAGCTTAGAATAAAATTTGAGGTAAATCTTGGTGAAGACTTGTTGAGCATATTGGACAAGTTCTAGGGAGGACTTGTTGAGCAGATTTGAGGTAAGGCTTCGTAAATATTTGTTGAGTAGATTGGACAAGTTCTAGGAAGGACTTATTGAGAAAATTTGAGGTAAGTTTTAGAGAAGACTTGAGAGTAGATTAAGCAAGTTCTTGAGAGAACTTGTGGATAGATTTGAGGCAAGTATTTGAGAATACTTGAGAGTAGATTTGATTGATTGATTTATTCAATATTTAAGTTAAAAATTGAGGTGGATATAGTAGAGTTAAATTGGGATTGGATCAAGCTTTGAGGATAGATTTTGGTGTAGATTTAAGGACAGGTTTGTGCTAGACTGAAGACAAATATTGAGAATATTTGTGATAGACCCAAGGATTGTGTTTAGTGCAAATCAGAGATAGATATTGAGTATATTTGTGCTAGATTGAAGTACTATGTTTAGTGTAAATTTAAGATAAATATCGAGAAAATTTGTGCTAGATAAAAGGACTATGTTTAGTGCATATCAAAGATAGATATTGAGAAAATTTATTCTATACCAAAGGATTATGTTTAGTACATATTTGAGATGGATCTAAGAGCAAACTTTAGAGGTGAAAAATTATAGAGGAAAATATTCTCTAGTGGATAGAGGTTAATTAGCTAGGGAAGTGAAGACAAGTCTTCTAAGTGAGGGCAATAGTCTTCAATATATATAAATCCATAAACCAGTGTAGTAGAGGTAGTAGATCTTATAGAAGATCACCAACTAGAGCAAAGGAAAAGGATTTATCCTATGGATACAGATCCATGAACTTGATTAAGGTATTGGTGTCTCCTTTGGACAAAGATCCATAAACATTGTAATAGGGAAAGGATTCCTAAAATATTTGTTGAGAAAAATTAGTAAAATATTTTCTCTATGGAGTAGCCCATATTGGGTGAACCACATTAAATTGGTGTCACTATCGTGTATGGTTATGTGTGTATTACTTTGGTTACTGTTGTTAATATTTCCATTAACGTATTGCATAATACTATTTGGGAAAGAAAATTAAAAAGTGGTCTTATATTGTTCACCCCCTTTCTTAGTTTAATATTATGTTATTAAATTGGTATCAAAGTAGATTCCTTCAAAAAATATTAATATCTTAAAGAAAAATATTACAAGAACACAGATGGATTCTTGAAGTGGATATTTAGGGAATTCAATGTCATTTTTCAATGGGAAAAATTATATACTTTGTAGTACAAGGATGAAATTTCATCTAATGACACTTGGAAATGAAATATGGGAATCAGTTGAGAATGGATACACACCACCAACTCCATCTATAGACAAATATGGTAAGCTTCTACATCATTACAATTTAAAATTAATGAAAGCAATTTAGAAGGGCTTATGTGAAATAGAATTTATAAAGATTATGCATTGCACATAAGAAAATAAAATTTGGGATAAGTTTCAAGGCATATATGAAGGAGATAAAAATGTCAAAAGGGTAAAGTTACAAAATTACAAGAGAAAAATTGAATATTTAAAAATGAAGTATGAGGAAAGAATTATTGCATATCTAATTTGTGTGGATGAGGTTGTCAACTCCATGCAAGGACTTAGGTTTGAAATTAAAGAACCTGATATGTGTGATAATATTCTAAGGTCACTCCCAAAAAGGTTTAGTGAAAATATTTCAGCTATAGAAGAGCCAAAATGTATTGATTTTTTGACAAGGTATGAATTGCATGGCATTCTCACATCATTTGAGATAAGAATAAAAGAGGAACCTATTGCCTAGAAAGAAGAAGTATTCAAATACACTAAGAATACTAAGGTTAAAAAGTAATATTCAAGCAATGAGTCATCTAGTGATGAAGAATCAAACTATGGTAGAAGGAACAAGGACTCAAGAAAATATAAACGTACAAAATAAGTTAGTATTTTTAGTTGTGCAAAATATGGTCACTATGCATATGATTGTATAGAGGCTGGAAATAGCAGTGATGAAGAAAAATAGGATCATAATAACAAGGAAATAGGAAAGTACATGTACCAAAAGAAAAACAGGGATGGACAAGGTACACAAGGAAATAAGTTTTTTCAAAGGCATAAGAAGAGTTTCTATGTAGACAAGGTAGGTAAGATCTCAAGTGATAGTGATGATAGTTACTCAGATAATGATAAATATGAAGTTATATTTTTGGAAAAATAAAAATAAGTGGTTAGGAAAAGGTCATCAATAATACTCAAGTATTTTAGATGTGGTAACTTTGGTCATCTTCAAAATAGTTGTACAAGAAATGGATTTAGTTTTACTGAAGATGAATATGAAGATAAACTTGAAGGACTAGAAGAGAATCTACTCTGGTACTTAGAGGAAGAAGGAGGTGATCCTATAGAGGACAAGTCATAAAGGAATGAAAATGATCCCAAAGGCAAACAAATAGAGGAAGAATCAGAGAAAGCAGAAGTTGTCTTTGAGGGCAAGATTATTTATGCCCTTTATCATTAAGGGAGTTAAGAAATCAAAACTCAAAACTCAATATTAAATTTGAATAATGTGATGAATAGAAAGGAAATATTATAGAGGATCTAAAAAACTCAATAGCTAAGACAAGAAGATTCAAATAGAATTTAAAAGCAAATGTTTTATAATATGAAAGGTTAGAGCATAAGGTGGATTTGCTAAGAAAGGAAGTAAAAGAGTCTAAGGATAAGTTACACAAGTTTGGGAGAAGCTCAAATAAATTGGATAAGATTATCAAGACACAAAATCAACATCAAATATGATAGGTCTTGGTTTTGAATAGGTACAAAAGAAATAAGGAGAGGATTCAATCTCAAGTTTTGAAGAAGAGGAAACTTTAGAATAAGATAGGATAAGATAAAATGAGACTTTTGAGGATGATTTGGACAATAAAGAGTTCAATAGGAAAAGAAATAATGCACAAATGAGGAACATATAGAACAAAAAGCAACATAGAGTAGAAGAAACTAAGAGACTAATGAGGTCAAGGCAAGGTAGTTTCAATGGATGATGCTTCTCATGTCACAATTTTTGGCACAAGGCTACACAATGTAGGATACATGAAAGATATGAATATGTAAATTTTATAAATAGGAAGCTTTTTCAAGGGTATTGCTACTCTTGTAATCCGTTTGGTCACAAGGTAGTGAATTGTAGGGTCCATGATAGGAATAGATATGGCTTCACCAAGAGAAATTCCAAGAAATTTTCACCTTCAAGGAATAACAACATTAAGTGTTATAAGTGCAATAATTATGGACATACAACAAAGTGGTGTAGAGAATAAATTCTAGAGATAAGCAGTAACAGGAATAGTCAAAGAAATCAGAAGGATCAATTGAGGAAGAAAGTGGACAAAGGTAAATATCAGTGCTTGCTAGGAGTAGAAATACTTCCAAACCATAATTAACCACCTCAAAAGGATGTGGGGGAGGGGCTAAACTAAGAGTATCATTCTTAGCCCCAAGCCCCAAATGTGTCCCTTTGCCATTGATGACAAACAGGGAGAGATTTGAGTTAGGGGGAGAGCATTCAGTCAAGGGGAAAAATTTCTCAGGAAGATCATATTATAAAAAGGTAAACAAAATGGTAAAATGTAAATGAGTTGCCATCAATGACAAAGGGGGAGTTTTTTGGAAATATGAGCAAGATTTGTTGTCATTGATGTCAATATTTAGTTTTAGTGAGCAGTGCAATAGGAAGGATGTCAAGAGTAATTTTCAGTAATAAGTGCAAGAGAAATAATATTCAAGGTGGTCAGATAAGGTTTATAGGAGAAATAAGAAGGACCAAGAAAAATAATATTATAATATTTTATTATAATATTAAAAATTCTAATGGTAATACCTAAAATAATTAAATTAATTATAATAATTTTATTATTAATTAAATTATAACCTATCTTTATTTAACCCTAAGGTTAGGGTTATAAGGGTAAATTTAATGCACCAACGTCATATATTATTTCCCTCTGTCGACGTCTAGATGGTGATGGCACAATGGTATAAAACCATTGTGCCTTTGTTGCAAATAGACATCTTCATTCAAATAACATTAATCTGGCCTATGATTTCTGCAATTTGTGTGCAAGGAAGAAGATAAAGTTTTTGTGATTTTATTGGTGCCAATGAAGATATAATACAAAAGACACTCTAAGCATCTTAACCAACTGACTAGTTAGGATAGTGGCAAGCAACTGCGACTTAAGGCTTTGGAAATACGGGAGGACCCATGATCGAATCTCGATGGCAGTTTTTGCGTGGACATTATTTTTGGTTTAAGCACCAAAGGGAAGTAATAAAGTGTACAAGGTGCTTCTTGCTTATAAGGTGAGCACCTAGCTCATGCGGTAGTTTAATACATGACTAGGGCATTGGTGGTAGTGCAACGTGGGATCGATTCCCACCAAGGGCAAAAAGGTATTTAATTTTTAAATTAAATTTTTGTCCTATGGTTTGTTTGGCATGAGCTTTTAAGGAGATATAAGGTTTATGAAATTTCAATTTTATAGTGTGATTTTGATATTTAAGTGTTGAATGGAGTGATAAGGCTTTAAAAGAGTTTATATGTTATTTTAAAATAAAGTCTTATTGTGTATATATATATATATATTTTGTGGAAAAAATCCCAAAAGGGATGCCACTTTTGGGTAAGACCCAAGGAGGTAGGGGTATCCATTCCACAAAAAATACCCAATACTTGGACCTGGCCTACCACCTTTGAAATACTCAAGGAGCAAACGAGCACACAAAACCAATTTAAAAATAAGTAAATAACAACAAAAATAATAAAATAAAGTAAAAAACATGCTCCTTAAGTGTGTCAAAAACAAAAGCACAACCAAACACACACAATAAGATTAAAAAAACCACAGCATGAACCACATATAAAAACACAAGAACCACATAACAAAACACAAACAAGACAAAAACAAAAGAACACTACAAAGACATAACCCCAAAAAAACCTGAAAAATAAACACAACCAAAATCTAAAAAATAAAAATAAAATAAAATAAAATAAAAATAAAAATAAAAAACAACCAATAATGGAAAATAAACAAAAACGAAAAACATAGAAAACACTGACACATAAAAACATGAATTAACACAAACAAAGAGAAACCCAAGAACAAGAACGAAAAAAACACAAGAACAATAAAAAAAAACATAAAAAAAAAAACACAAAACAACAAAAACACAAGAACAACAAAAAAAGACACAAAGAACACAAAAAGAAAACAAAATAAAAGAACCCACCCACCTTAAAAAACTAAACAAAAAACAAAAAAAGAAAAAAGAAAAAAAATTTGAACATAACAATGACCTATCTAGACTAGAAGACCATTAAGGAATGAATCAACAGAGGAAACAAATTAAATAATAGAATTAGCTAGGGAACTAAAAAAAACTAAATGAACCAAATAGAAGCAAAAAAAAAAAAGCAAGAAGAAACTAGGTACCTTCAGAACTGGAGCCATCCAAAGAAATGATAGAAAGAAGAACTTCCCTAATTTGAGAAGCCCACCATCTAGGAGGGTGGCCATAAAAAGCAAGATCACCTTTGTCCATAGCCCAATTAGATAAAGCATCAACACTCTTGTTTTGATCTCTGACCACATGATTGTAATCAACTTTCAAAAATCCCATCTGGATTAATTGAATCTTCTTAATAATTATTTTTATTCTCCAATCCACCTTATGATTCTTAGAAGGAGTCTTCAAGAGATTAATCACAATTTGAGAGTCAGACTCAACTAACACCTTTTCCCATCCAACCTTAGTAGCCTCCTTAAGGCCTCTGAGGATACCATACCCCTCAACAAGGTTATTGGAAAGAATACCCAAATTATCAACAAAAGTAAAAACCAAGGAGCCATATGAAAGTCTACCAATTTCTCCCACACTGGCTTTTCCAGGGTTCCCTCTAGAGGCTCCATCAGTATTGACTTTTACAAAATCCTTAGGAGTAAGTTGCCAATTTATAGTCCTATCCATATTACTAATACTCACATTCCCTTTAAGTTGGTTGCTTGTAGAATATTTAATCTTCAATATTTGCATCACTTGATCCCATATTTGGTGGGAGTTTTGGGGGTGATTAAGGAGTTGATGGAGTGATTCAACTAAGTTGGCTATGGTCTTTTTCCAAATATATTGAATATCCTTTCTATCTTGATTAAAAATTCGGTTGTTCCTTTCATTCCAAATATTCCAAAGAAGAATGGTAGAACCCATCCAAACTAACTGGCTAATAAAATGATCAACACCCTCTTGATTAGGCCAATCCCTCCAAAGATGTTCAAAAGTAAAACAATTGGACCACTGTAAGCCAAGTAAAGTGGCCATTCTCCTCCATATCTCAGAGGCTAAAGTGCACTCAAAAAAAATATGGTTGAGAGTTTCTACATTCTCTCCACACATTTCACATCTAAAAGGGCCATGAAAACCATGCTTGATAAGTTGCTCACCAGTAAGTGCCCTACAATGCAATAAAAGCCAATTAAAGAACCTCACCTTAGTCCAGAGCTTTTGAGCCCACAATTGAGAAAATATGTCAGAAGAATGGTTGGTATTATTATGGCATAAGTTCAAATAACCTTGAGCAACTGAATACTCACCCTTAGTAGTGTTGTTCCATCCAAAACAATCTTTTTCATGGGACCAAGAGAGGGATCTCATATGAAGGATGCCTTGGATATCTTGTCTTTACCTTTCTGGTATTTGAATAGGCCAGTCCTTAATAGGGATCCAATATCTACCAATATTTGAATTATCAGTATGGTATCGAAAGTAATTAGCCACCTTTATCCAATTAGCTCGGTGAAGCTCCTCCATCCAAGGCCTCCAATCGGGAAACTAAGTTATCAAAGGCTTGTGACCATCCCAAGAATCTATCCAAAAATTTACCTGTTGACCATTATGAATGATCCAAAATAATTTTTTCTTTATCAAATCCTCACTAGTCTTAATAACTGCTAAAATGGGAGATCCTTTGGTAGGAAGTTGATAGCAAACAAGGTCTTCAGGACTTTCGTTCTCAGCATATTTAGTATGAATATTATTGGCCCAAAGAGCATTGGGGTTATGCAACATCCTAAAATATAATTTAGCATCTAAATATTTGTTGTTATTAATAGAAAACCAGAATCCTAACCCCCCCTTCACTCTTAGGAAGACAAAGTATCCCATTTCACCAAGGCCCATTTTCTTTTCTCCTTAGTACCACTCCAAAGGAAACGATGACTGATTTGATCCAATTCTTGAAGAACAACCTTTGGGATATTCAAAATGGAAGAAACATAAATAGAATTAGCTTGAAGGACTGATTTTACCAAGGTGATTCTACCCCCAGAAGAAAGCCACATGTTGGTCCACTTTCCAATTTTCTTCTTTACTTTATCCAACAACCAATTCCAAACTTTATTTTTCTTCCTTTGAATGTTTATGGAATACCTAAATAAGTGATTGGAATGGAGGTCTTCTTATATCTTAATATATCCAAGATCATGGATTCCTGTCTAGCAGAGTAGTGAAAGAAAATAATTTTAGATTTTTCTTCATTGATCAACTGCCCAGTATCCTTAGAAAAACAGCTAATGATTTGTTTAATATTAGAAGCTTCCTTAACTGTAGCTTTACCTAAAATAGTAGATTCATCCACAAATTGAATATGAGAGATAGGTCTAGATCCATGAGCAATGGTAACTCCCTCAAGGGTTTTGTATTCCCTCTTTTTGGTTATAGTCCTACCCAAGCATTCGATAAGAATGATGAATAAATAAGGGGATAGCAGGTCACCTTGACTAATACATCTAGAAGCTAGGAATGACTGAGAAGGCCTACCATTGATAAGAACTAAGTAGGAAAATAAAGAGATACATCTCATAATCCAATCCATCCAATCCTTAGAGAAACCAAATTGCCTCAAAACTTTGATAAGGAAGTGTCAATCCACTCTGTCATAAGCTTTGGATAAGTCTAACCGAATGAACATGAAAGGAGATTTTTGCATATCCATGGAATGGATGGCTTCCTAAGCAATAACTATCTCATCTACTATTTTACGTCCTTCCACATGAACCCCTTGCTCTGGGGAAATAATCTTATGCAAAAGAGGCTTCAACCTTTTTACCATGATTTTAGTAATGATTTTGAGAAGAACATTACATAAAGAAATAGGTCTAAAAGCTGAGATATGATCAACCTCTTGAGCTTTTGGAACAAGAGTAATATAAGTTTTATTGATAACCGTCAAAATTTCTTTGGCTTTCCTGGCTTCTTCCACCACCTCTAATAAATCAACATGAAGGATGAATAACACAAGCTTATACTGAGAAGGGGGGTGAACAGTATAAGACCTCTTTTTACTTTTTCCTTTATATTACAAAATAGTAAAGCAATATACCCACAGCAGTATCAAAGCAATGCATGAAAACATCCACAAAGTGACAACAATTTTAACGTGGTTCACCCAGAATGGTTGGGCTACGTCCATGGATAAAATATTTCACTAAATTTTATCAATCAAAATTTTGGGAATACCTTTCCCGATTACAATGTTTATGGGCACCAACCCAAAGGAGACACCAATCCCCTAATCTCAAATTCGTGGGCACCAACCCATAGGAGACACTAATCCCCTAGCTCTGCTCTGGCCGATGATCATCTAGAAGACCTTTGCCTCCGTTGCCCTTAGCAAATGGAACTCTATCCATAGAAGACACCTGTCCTCCCTACTCTAGTTGGAGACCTCTGTCCTTAACTCTATCACCTCCAAAACTAATCCTCAAATTTGCACTAAACACAATCCTTCAGTTTAGCACAAATGTCCTCATTCTCTTTCTCTGATCTGCACCAAACATAGTCCTTCGGTCTAGAACAAATGTCCTTGAAACTGCACCAATCTCTATCCTCAAATGGTCCTCAAATTTGGTTCACAGAAGTTTTTTACAAGCTTCCACTAAAGCTTGCTTGATCTTCACCCAAGTCTTCACCAAGACTTGTCTCAGATCTGCTTTGCAAGTTCTCCCTAGAACCTACCTAAACTGCTCCACAAGCTCAAAAAAAGCTTGCTCAAATCTTTCCAACAATCCCTCTCAATGATTTGTCCAAAACCATCAAGGCCTGTGCACTATCTTTGAACGTCGTAGAAATTATGCACCCAACAGCTTTATGCTTTTCTGCTCTCTATGCACTCTACTTCACACTTAGCTCGATTCGACATGACTCACTCTCTATGCATCGTAGACTTAACTTGCACACTATCTTAGAACTTTGCACTTCAACAACGCATTCGATATTTTTGCAACTCTCAAAATAGCCCTCCTTTTATACTAACACTTTCAAGATCAAAACCTTGATCTTAGTCGGCTGCACAACCCTAAACTACGTCGGCTGCAAACCCTAATCTTTGTTGGCCCAAATTTAACTTTGTTGGCTTCATTGCCTCTATAACTCTTTTGTAGCTTCTTATTTTAGACTCTTCCCTTTGCTGAATGTCACGAAATCATGACAGTTCTTACTTGGAACATTTTCATCTGCATCATGTCGCGAAATTGTGACACTTTATCTTACTTCCACTTTGTCTTCTGATTTGTCATGAAATTGTGACATTTTTTCTCCTTACCGCTTTTCTTTTTTTTGGGTCATGAAAACCCGACATGTCACGATATCGTGACACTTTTTCTCTCGGACTCTCTCTCATGCATTATGTCACGAAATCACGACAATTTTTCTTTCAGACTCTCTCTCTTGCAACATGTCACGAAATCGTGACACTTTTCCATCCGTTCAACCTTCATTGAAATATGTCGCGAAATCGTGACATTTCTGACTTTGAACATTCTCTCTCCTATTTGAGTCATGAAACTACGACATGTCGCGATATTGCGACACTTTTCTAAAAAGCTTTCTCTCGCCTTCTTAAGTCGTGAAAATGCAACATGTCGTGATATTACGACATTTTCTAAAAATATTTCTCTCCTGCTTAAGTCACGAAAATGTGACATGTCACGATATCGCGAAATTTTTCAAAATTACTTTCTTTTGAACCTGTCACGCTAAACCTTCATCAAAACAAATTATTTTACATCAAATCAAATTCCTTCAAAAGCTTCTTGACATCAATGACAACTTATTCATTTGAGCAAAAGCAATGTACCCAAGGTACCCAAAATTGCCAACAATCTCCCCCTTTGTCATTGATGGCAAACCTTTACTGAAAAAATGTCTCAGGAGCCAAAACATGTCTCAGGAGCCAAAACTGAAACCAACTATGCTAACAACTGAGAAAATGTGCCCATAACTGAGAATATTCCTTTGAAGTTTTTCTCCCCCTGACTTGAAGCTTTCCTCTTCACTTGAAGCTCTCCCCCTTACTCATATCTCTACCCCTTTGTCATCAATGGCAAAGGGTCACCTTTGGTGCTCGGGACTAAGAATGATCCTCTTAGCTTAGTCCCTCCCCCACCTCCTGATGAGGTGATTAATTTTGGGGTGGGAGTAAAACTCCCATTAGGCACTGATCATCATCAGTGTCTATAATTTCCTTTCTGGGCCTTCTCTTGAACTCTTTGCCCATATTATTGTTCCTGTTCCTGTCACTGCTCATGTTCCTGTTATCATTCCTATTCTTGTCACTATTCTTGTTCTTGTTCTCATCCCTGTTCTTGTTCATGCCTTGATACTTGGACCTGTTTATACCACTGCTCCTATTCCTATACCTTGGAAGATCAGCTCTACACTGTCTAGCTATGTGACCTTCATTGTTACACTTATAACAAGTAACAATGTTATTTCTTTTAAGCATACCTGTTCTTTGAATCCGCCTGTTCTGACTAACCCTGTTCTGACCAAACCTGTTCTGGCCGAACCTATTTTGATCAAACCTATTCCTGTAATTAACCTTGCAATAGACTGCCTTGTGCCCAAACTATTGACAAGAGTAGCAGTACCCTTGAAATAAACTAGCACTTCTAAAATTGTCGTTTACCTTCTTTACTTGAGCCATGCAATGTGCAGCCATGTGACCAAACCTGTGACATGCAAAACATCTATCGTGAAATTTTCCTTTATTCGACCTATTGGGTCCTGAAAACTTCTTTTTCTCATTCTGAATTTTGTTTTCTATTTATGTGCATCTATCATTTAAGGACTCATGATCTAAAATAATTTCCTCATCAGAACTCTCTTCCTTTTGGAGTCTCTTACTAGACTCTCCAGCTTGTTCCTTAACAAAACCAAGGCCTGTTTTATCCGTTGTCTTTCTTTGACCTTTGATGAGTGACTTAACCTTTTTGGAGCTATCTTGAAACCTGTAAAGCTTGTCCTTGTACTCTTTAGTGTCCTCTTTCAAAGAAGCCATTTTCTGTTCTAACTCACTATACTCAAGAACCTTAGACTCTAACTCATCCTTGAGTTCTTGTATCTTAGCCATAGAGAAGTCAAGACTTTCTATAAGATCATCTCTCTCCATACAACATTCATCTAACTTATCTTTGAGTCTAGCATTCTTCTTTCTTTCCTTTTTCAAAACACTAAGAGCATTAGTAAGTTCACTTTCAAGATCCTTTATTTGTTTGCTTTCTGAATCATCAAAACCTTTTTCAGATTTCTTATCACTAGAGGTAATACCTTTTTCAAAAACCATACAAGCATATTCCTTATAGTTTTTTGAAGCATCCTCATACATACTAGAAACCAAATAATTATTTGTGCAATCATCCTCAAGGTGACAAAAATTTCCACATCTAAGACATTTCATGATAGTGAATCTATGTTTCGGTTCTTCCTCTTTTTTTGATATGAACAACATCTCATTTTCATTATCACTTGAAGAAATTTCACTATCACTACTAGAACACTTACTTGCTTTGTCTAGGTAGAAACTCTTCTTGTGCTTGTGAGAATACACCTTTCCTTGATTTTTGTGCTCATCTCTGTTTTTCCTGTGATGCTTGTGCTTTTCAGAATCCTTGCTCTTAGAATTCTATTTATCTTCATCACTTTCATCCTTGGGAACAGTATAGTGTGTAGCATAATGACCAAACTTTCCACAATTGAAACATATTATATTTTTCACACTTTTGTGCTTTCTAGAGAACTTGCCTTTCTTGCTGTAATACGCCTCTTCATCACTATAAAACTCATCACTCTCTTGAAGTTTTTTATCCTTGGATTTCTTAGTAGCCTTGAAATCTGCCTCTTTCTTGACATCAACCTTCACTTGAGTTCTCAACTCAAATGCTGCAAGTATACTATAGAGCTCATCCTTTTTCAACTTATCCAAATATTTAGCTTCCTTAATAACAAAAATATTTTCACTAAATATATTAGGAAGAGATCTTAAAATATTATCACAAACACCATTTTCAGCAAGCTCAAGACCTAAGTCTTTCATGGAGTTAACAACATCATCCATACGAAGCATGTAGTCGCTAATATTTTCATCATCATTCATATTGAGTTGTTCAAACATACATTTGAAGTGTTTCAACTTGGCCTTTCTAACATTTGAATCACCTGTATGAACCACCTGCAGCTATTTCCACATTTCACTAACTATTTTGCAGTGAATTACTTTGGTGAGATCTGCTTTCTGTAAGCCTTTCATGATTGCGTTCATTGATTTTGAATTGTTGTGATGTAGGAGCCTTTCTTCTTTAGTATTTGGACCATGTACAGGAATAATGTACTCAACTTCAATTACTTCCCATACCTCATTACCAAGTGCCATTAGATGAACCTTCATCCTTGCACTCCAAAGACCAAAATTTGACCCATCAAGAATAGGTGCTGCATTGCCACTTGAATAATCCATTGTGTTCTTTATTAGCTTTTCCTTCAAGCTGTTAAAATTTTTGAAGGCACCCGCTCTGATACCAATTGAAGAACACAAGCTTATACTAAGAGGGGGGGTGAACAGTATAATACCTCTTTTTACTTTTTTCTTTATATTACAAAATAGTAAAGCAATATATCCATAGCAATATCAAAGCAATGCATGAAAACATCCATAAAGTGACAACAATTTTAATGTGGTTCACCTAGAATGGTTGAGCTACGTCCACAGATAAAATCTTTCACTAAATTTTATCAATCAAAATTCTGGGAATACCTTTCCCGATTACAATTTTTATGGGAACCAACCCAAAGAAGACACCAATCCCCTAATCACAAATTCATGGGCACCAACCCATAGGAGACACTAATCCCCTATCTCTGCTCTGGCTGGTGAACCTATAGAAGACCTCTACCTCCGTTGCCCTTAGAAAATGGAACTCTATCCATAGAAGACACCTGTCCTCCCTACTCTGGCTGGAGACCTCTGTCCTAAACTCTATCACCTCCAAAACTAGTCCTCAAATTTGCACTAAACACAGTCCTTTGGTTTAGCACAAATGTCCTCATTCTCTTTCTCTGATCTACACCAAACACAGTCCTTCGATCTGGCACAAATGTCCTCGAAACTACACCAATATCTGTCCTCAACTAGTCCTCAAATCTGGTTCACAGAAGTTGTTTACAAGCTCCCACTAAAGCTTTCTTGATCTTCACCCAAGTCTTCACCAAGACTTGTCTCAGATCTGCTTTGCAAGTTCTCACTAGAACCTGCCCAAACTTCTCCACAAGCTCAACAAAAGCTTGCTCAAATCTGTCCAACAATCCCTCTCAATGATTTGTCCAAAACCATCAAGGCCTGCACACTATCTCCAAACATCGTAGAAACGATGCACCCAACAACTTTGCACTTTTTTAATCTCTATGCACACTACTTCGCACTTAGCTCGATTTGGCATGACTCACTCTCTATGCACCGCAAAATTAACTTGCGCACTATCTTCGAACTTCGCACTTCAACAACACATTCAATCTTTTTGCAACTCTCCAAATAGCCCTTCTTTTATACTAACACTTTCAAGATCAAAAAATTGATCTACATCAGCTACACAACCCTAAACTACGTCGGATGCAAACCCTAATCTTCGTCGGCCCAAATTTAACTTTGTCGGCTTCACTGCCTCTATAACTCTTTTATAGCTTCTTATTTCAGACTCTTCCCTTTGCTGCATGTCGCAAAATCGTGACAGTTCTTACTTGGAAAATTTTCATCTACAGCATGTCACAAAATTGTGACACTTTATCTTGCTTCCACTTTGTCTTCTAACTTGTCACGAAATCACGACACTTTTTCTCCTTAGTGCTTTTATTTTCTTCGGGTTGCGAAAACCCGACATGTCGCGATATCATGACACTTTTTCTCTCGGACTCTCTCTCGTGCATTATGTCGCAAAATCGTGACATTTTTTCTTTCGAACTCTCTCTCCTGCAACATGTCGCTAAATCGTGACACTTTTTCGTCCGTTCAACCTTCCTTGCAATATGTCATGAAATCGTGACATTTTTGACTCCGAACATTCTCTCCTCTTTGATTCGCGAAACTGCGACATGTTGCGATATCACGACACTTTTCTAAAAATATTTCTCACCTGCTTAAGTCACGAAAATGCGACATGTCACGATATCGTGACACTTTCCTAAAAAGCTTTCTCTCTCCTGCTTAAGTCACGAAAATGCGACATGTCGCGATATCGCGACATTTTTCAAACTTACTTTCTTTCGAACCTGTCATGTCGAACCTTCATCAAAATAAATTATTTTACATAAAATAAAATTCCTTCAAAAGCTTCTTGACATCAATGACAACTTATTCATTTGAGCAAAAGCAATGTACCCAAGGTACCCAAAATTGCCAACAAAGGATATCCCAGAAATATTGGTAGAACTCAATAGGAAAACCATTAGGACCTGGGGTTTTCCCTTTTTACATTTTAAAAACTACTTGATGAAGGCCATTGATAGTAACAGGAGCAGTCAAAATAGAGTTCTCCTCAGAAGTGATAAGAGAAGGGATTGCCTGAAGAACATTTTGTTGTGAAGCTGAGTCAAGAGGAGTAGCAACAAAAAGATTTAAAAAGTAATAAAAAACGATAGAGTTCATGCCATCCCAAGTATAAACAAAATATCTAGAATCTGATTTTAAGGAAGAAATAAATTTGTGAGATATTCGAGCTAGAAGATATTTGTGGAAGAAATTTGTGTTTCGATCTCCTTCTTTGAGCCATTGAATTCTAGATTTTTGCTTCCATAAAATATCTTCTCTTTTTTTCCATTTCTCTAACTGAGTTGTGAGTTAAATCACTTCTCTTCTCTGTGAGGCCATCTAAACAGATTTTCTTATTCAAATTTTCAAGATGAGTAATAAATTCATATTTTTTTTATGAACATCCCCAAACTCTTTCCAGTTCCAAGTATTGATTTTGGATTTAATGTATTGCAGTATTTTGGCAAAACAGAACAGCTTAGTCCCATGTCTAGGTTTACCTTTTGTCCACCATTGTTGCACACGAGGTATGAAGGAAATGTCTCTAAGCCACATTAATTGAAAATGAAAAGGAGAGAAACTCGCATTGGTTTTCCACATTTCCACCATGACTGGCCAATTATTCGAACCAACATTATTAAGAGTCTTCACTTTAGGAATGTGACCATGGATTAAGAAATTTTTAGAGAGCGAAAACCTATCCAATATCTCCATTATACAAGCTAAGCCTTGCCTTCTATTAGACCAAGTCATAAGGCCATTATCTAGTTGGATATCCACAAGATGGATGTTTGCAATATATTCACTCATGAGGTTAGTGATTTTGTCCAAATTTCTATTTCCCCCTCTTTTCTCATCCAGAGAGAGGATGGTATTGAAATCTCCTCCGATCAAGATCCAAGCTTCAGAAAAATGAGAGATAATATGAGTAATATCCTTCCACTATATTCTTTTTTCCTCCAAAGAAGTCGGAGCATAAACAGTAATGCAAAGCATAATTTGGTTGGAATGTCTAATTTGAATAGCTATAGCCAACAAACCCCAACTGCCAACCATATGGTGAATAACTACCTCTTTTGGGTCCCAAAGACAAGCAATACCACTAGAAGTCCCTTGGGAACTGAGGGAAACCACTTTTATAGTTGGCCAAATTTTATTGGCAATTGAGTCCATATCCTCCATTGAAATCTTTATTTCTTGAAGGAAAACAAGATGTGGATGATTTATCTAAATCATTCTTCTAATTTTATTTTGTTTGCAAAGACTCCCTTTGAGTCCTCTAATATTCCAAGTGATGATCTTCATTAATACCAGGGCTAAAAAAGTTGGTAAGGACATTAATCTTACCTTCCTCTATAAGCTTTTCACCTTCTTTTACCATATGATATTGATTGGTCTTGCGACTTGCTTTTTGATTAGAATCCATATTTAATTTTTTTTCTTGTTTCTTGACTTATTCCAATTGAATCTGAGATGTCTTCTAACCTTGAACAATGCTTGTACATAGCCAAAATTTTCCTACATGGTTCAACGAAGTCTATATTGGGACCTGCATTATTTGAATTTTTCACATTTGAAAGATTGTTTTTCTTGTGTAAATTTTCTCCCTTTTTTTTATTGAAAACCTTTGATTTGTTGGTTTGTCTCTGAGTTCTACCCTTCATATTTAAATTTTGTTTCTAAGATTTTAGTTTCCATTATTTCCTCTTCCTCAAATGGGACATCGTTTGTGGAAAGTATTTCAAACATATTAGCAGATGACTTTGATTGATCCTTCATAACTAGTTTTTATGAGTGTTCTTCTTCTTAGGTATTTGGAAACCCACTGAGTTTATATCCTCTTTATTTTGATCAGGAATTTTATTTGGGCAAGCACTGGCCAAATGACCATATTCATGGCAAATTCTACAACAAAAGGAATGTTCTCATAGTCCACTACTTTCTCCCAAGTGTCTTCCCCAAATTGTAATGTGATATTTTTAGGTAGGGTTTTGTCAAAATCCATTAAAACATAAATTCAAGCATAAATAATATGTTCAAAATTTTGAGTACAATCAGCAATCATCATAAAAGTTCCTAAAGAGTTTCCAATTGAAGAAAAAATAGTAGGATTCCAAAATCCAATAGGGAGGCCAAAGAGTCTAACCCACACGGGAGCTATAGAAGGCATCTCTTCTTCGGATTTAAATTTAGTATGTTAGGGCTTCATGAAATACCCTGCCCTTCCAAAAAACCAAGGACCCCCTTGAAAAGTTTTCTCTCAATCTTCATTATTAGAAAATAAAACAAGAGAATAACCATTTGGATAAATAGATATTTGTAACTCACCTTTAGTTTTCCAGTTTTTTGCAGCCCAGACTTTGAAAGCAGATAGACTTGGACGAAAACCCACGAACCGACAAATTAGTCATTTTTTTTCCAAATCTTCAATGCTAGTCAGAATATTACCCATATCAAGCTTAACATAGAAGTTCCATCAGCTGCTTTAAGACATCCTGACTCCATTTTCCTGGGATCAATCTTAGGCATTCTTAGAGGTTTATGGGAAGCCCTAAGATTGATATTAGCATTGAGCTAAGGTTGTCCACCATGAAGGGCATCCCTCAAATTCATTTTTGAGACCGAGTCTTCGAAATTCTTACCCTTAATAGGGGTTTTCACAATAGAATTATTTTTTGGGTGCACCATAGCACCAGATTCACTTGAGATATGAGCCATTTTTTATCAACTACTTGAAACGTGTTTCGTGATATCTTTAATCCTTGCCCTAGATTCCATGGAAAGGTATGGTTTTCACTTTTCTTTTGTGCAGAAAATTGGAAGTCATTGTCACTCAAGTTCACAGTATGATCTATTGAAAGATAAATTTCTAACTAATATTGTATCCCCTACAACATTTATTGCTAAAATATTGAGCATAAACCACAAAAATATTGGTCTTTAGGGCTCGAAGGCCCTAAAAACCAACCTCTGGAGTTGCTTGCACTCAACCTAGATGAAACCCTCGCATAGTCGCTTGCCAAATATCTCGTTCATACATAGGGATGCGCTAGGATATATGTTGCTACAAATGATATAAACATTTGTGGATATGTTCTAGGGTTTTTCAGGCATCTACCATCAAAATTTTAGCTAAATCTGAGTCCGAATGAGTTAGATATGACCAAACGAGTCCGACAGTCTGGGCAGTCCTGCAAAAAACTTCCCTCCACAAATATGATTGTGTTTAGATATTTGAGAGGAGTAATAAGGTGTAATTGAAATTTAATGTTTTTTATGGTAAAAATAATTTTAGGGAATAATTGAATGAAGTTTTGACAAGGTTATTTCTACCTAACCCTTGAGATTGGCAAAAAGAGTAATTATGACTGAGACAAGTTTTTAAGGTTAATTATTCATCAAAAAAAAGGTATGGACACATATTTCTTGTGAGTGATTGTTGGATGTTGTGAATGATACGTTGGAGTGAAAAGGATTGTTTGATAATAATTGTTGATTTTGTTTGTTAAATTTTTTTCTAAGTGAAATTTGATGATAAAAACCTTGTTTGATAAGCATTGTTGGAAACATTGAATGAGCCTTCATATGCATGATTAGGGTTTATGCAAAGATCTTGAGTATCATTGTTATATGAATTTGTAATCATCTTGATTCAAGGTTTTGTTTCCATAGTGTGAGTTGATTGGATGTATAGTGTGAGTTGATTGGATGTGAGATTTTGAAAGCAAGTTGTGTTTCATTGAGTAGATGGTTGAGTGAAGTTGGATGAGAATTATTGGTTGAGTACATTGAGTTGATAGTTCAAGTTCTATGAAATAAATTTTTATTTATTCTAAATTTATTTGAAAAGAGTTTGAAAGTGATTGAGTGTTTGGTGAGTGTAAAACATATTGATTCTAACCATTCTCTATATGTTTTTGAGGTTAAAGAATATTATGAGTAAAAATTGTTTGTGATATTGAAGAGGTTTTCTGTAAGAGATTAAGTTGAGTTTTGTAGGCAAGTTTGTAATTGATTTGAATAATATTTTGTGAAATCTTATGAGTATATTTGAGTAAGTCCTAGAGTGAACTTAAGTACTGAGTTGAATATGCTTTGGTGAAAGCTTAAGGACAAATTTGTGTGAGCTTTTCTGGAAGCTTACAATCAGATTTGAGGTATGTATTTGTTGGAGATTTTGATTCCTTCAGTCAAAGTTATCATTAATGTCAAGAAATGAAGTCATCATTAATGTCAAGGAATTTGTCAAGAAACAAGTTATCAAAGTTGTCATTGATATCCAGGAAGAAGCTTCTAATAAAGTCAAAGGTCAATAGGAACAATGCAAAGGTTAAAGGCAAAGGGCTTCATAATATTTTTAAATATTATGTTGAAGCATAAGTTAAACGGTTTTCATAAAAACCCAAGAAAGTTTATTGCAAAGCTAAAGGAAGGTTTAATATTTAATTGATAAATTATTTAAATTCAAAATGAATTTAAATTTTACAAATAAATATTATTTATACCAAAGTGCAAATTGAAATATGGTTTAATTAAAACCAAAGGGTTTTAAAGAATTAATTTATAAAATTTAAATTCAAAATAATTTAAATATTTTATAAATTAATAAAGCTCCAAGGGAAAATCAAGCATCCACATCATGCATGGAGGAAGAATTTTGGTATATAAGCTAGTGACTTAGAGGTATTGTAATTTATCCTTTTCTCGATAATCGAATGCATGTAATTGTGTTTTAATTCATGAGGAATAAATAGCAGCGGCCATTCTATTTAAGCACCCATGAATAATGTCAAGGGGATTTGCGCAAAAATACCAAGCACCAATGGGAAAAGTGGCCTAGTGGCAAATAGGACAATGTTAGGGTGTTGGGCGCAAGGAGGTCTATAGTCGAAACATAGCGACATCATTTTTTTTTGTGGCAGTCACATTAGTGTTGGAGAGTACCAAGGAAAGGTGCACGTTTTGCACAAGGTGAACGGGGAAGCTTTTGGAGCACGTGGTGCTAATTAGTCCCCAAGAAAGCACCTAGCTTGTGCGATATTGGAAGGCATCGCTAGGGTTCCAGTTGAGAATACATGGTGTGTTTGAATCCCCTCCAAGGCAAGGTAATAAATTTTAATTTTAATTTTTGTGTGTTGCCTAAATTTTGGAGTTAAAAGGGTGCATGAAAGGATTGTTAGTTGGAAATGATTTTTGATAAGTTGGAGGAATAAGGTGTTAAGTTTTATTTTAATAAAGTGTTTTGACATATTGATTTATTGAAATATTAAAAGGATAGAGGGAGCTTCTTGTCTTAGGTTATTTTGAAAATAAGAATGCATTGAATATTATTGGGATATTATAAGGTGTAAGTGATAATTTAATTTTTTGTAATTGTTGATGAATGTTTTATTAAATGTGTAGTGATAAGGTGTATGTATGTTTTGATGTTTACATTGTATTTTGAGGAAGTTTATCACCTTATAATTTCTTTGAGTTTGGCAAGAAGTGTTTTAGATTTTTGGTAGATTTAGAAGATTCCTTTATCATAAAGAAAAAGGTATACACATATTTTACAAAATTTAATTTGATTGGTTGATTTTTTGGAAAATAAGTTTGGAGTGAAAAGGACTTGATTAGGGTTTTCTATTGAGTGTGTTGATTTAATGCTTCAAGGTTTTCTAAAATAAAGAATTATTTTATAAGTATTGTTGTTGAAGTTATTGGTTGTGAAAAGAACTTGAACTAGGGTTTGAGTATCATTGCTAAGTGAGATTTGTTGTTGAGCATTGTTGGAAACATTTTTAGTTGATATTTACGTGCTTGGACTAGGTTTTATGAGAAAATATTATTTCATTGAGTGACTGGTTTAGTAGAGATGGTTGAGCCTAGACAAGTGGATGTGTGAAGTTATTGTTCAATTTCCATAAAAAACTATTCTATATTCTGATTTGAGTTGAGAAAGTAATTGAGAATTGTGATTAGTGTAGAACATATTGAGTCTCTAACAATTATCTTTATGTTTCTATGATATTGGACAAGTTCTTAGTAGACTTGTTGAGAGGATTTGAGAAAGTTCTATGTGAACTTGTTGGGAAATTTTGAGCAAGTTCTGTGTGAACTTTTTGAGCAGATTTGAGAAAGTTTTGAGTGGACTTGTTGAGTAGATTTGAGCAAGTTCTATGTGAACTTGTTGAGCAGATTTGAGCAAGTTCTATGTGAACTTTTTGAGAAAATTTGAGAAAGTTTTTTGTGGACTTGTGGATCAGAGTTTGGTGTAGATTTGAGGACAGGTTTATGCCATACCATAGATAGATATTGAGCAAATTTGTGCTAGATCAAAGGAATGTATTTAGTGCATATTTGAGATAGAGCTTTGGAGGTGATAATGTGGAGAGGACAATAGTATCAATTGGATAGACATCCATTATCCAAAGCAGTGAGGATAGGTCTTTTGAGTGGGTACAAGAGTATTTAGTGGAGAGATATCCACAAGCCAGTGTAGTGGAGGTAGTAGTATTCTAGAGGAGCACCGACCAGAGTAGAGGAGAAGGATTTCTCCTGTGGATAGAGATACATGAACTTGATTTACAGGATCATCATATCATTTGTATAGAAGTCCATAAACATTATAGGGAAAGGATTCCCAAGAGAATTTATTTGAGAAAAAATTATAAGAAATATTTTATCCATGGAGGTAGCCATAATTGGGTGAACCACGTAAAAATAATATCTCTCATGTGTGTGATGCTTTATGTGATGTTTACTACTTTAGTAATGTTGATGCTATTATTTGTATTAAAAAGCAAAAAGTTTTATTGTATACTGTTCACCCCTCCTCTCAGTATAATTACATGTTCTTCAATTGGTATCAAAGCAGGTATCTCCATGAAAGGACTAGCAGCTTGGAGGAGGATCCATAAGTAGCACACATGACTTCAAAAAATGAAGAAGAGACTATGTTTGACATAAAATAAAAATTCTTTGCTGCTCTCAAAAAATTGGAAACACTTAGAGAGAAGAGTTCAAGCTTGCAGAAACAAGTTCAAGAAGATGAAGAAGCAAGGATGGAACTTATACAAAATCTCACAGAAATAAAGATTAGGGTGGAATAAGGAAAGAATATTGAGCAAGACATGACAAATATATTGAGAGCTATGGAAAAAAAATGTGAAATATTGGAAGAAAAAATTGTTCACCTAAGGAATAAAGTTGAAAGGACCAAGGTACTATAAGATGTAGAATATGAGAAATAGAAAGAGGAATCAAGTTTTTAGAAAGCAGAAACCTCAAACAAGGATAAGCATGCAAAGGATATCAAAAAGGAATAAAGCCAAGGAGAACCCTAGATAAGAGTTAATCACAATATGAAGATGACTTCTCCACAAATTCCAAGATGTCCAAATAGGTTACATAATTTCTTCCATGGTCATTGCTTTTCTTGTAATAAATATGGTCATAGAGTTGTACACTGCATTCATCATGCAAGATACAATAGAAATTTTAATTCCTTTAAACCTCTAAGGGATGATGATGTTATATGTTACAAATGTAATAATTTTGGGCACAAGGCTAGATGGTGTAAAATGATACTTCCTGAGTGTAGAAAAATAATTTTAACAACTAGGAAATATGAAAGAGAAAATGTTAAGGCTAGATCAATGTGAGTGTAAACATCCCCTCATGCTCAGAATAAATAAGAAAAATGATATCTTGATAGTGGTTGCTCTAGTCACATGATAGGATACAAAGACAAATTCATTGTACTAAAAGAAACAAATAGACGATCAGTAAGTTTCAGTGATAATGGATCAACAAGGATTGGTGGAAGAGGAACTCTAAGTTTAGACAATGGGAAAACAAAAACAAAGAATGTATTGTATGTTAAAGTGTTAAAACATAATATGTTGAGTATAAGTCAACTTTGTGATCAAGGATACATGGTTAATTTCCTTCTATATAGATGTGAGATAAGAAAATAACAAACTAGAAAAATCATTGCTAATGCAAGAAGAACCCCAAACAACTTATACATGCTTAATGAGATCAAAGGGGAAAAGTGCTTTCTATCACAATAAGATGAGATTTGGTTATGGCATAGAATAATAGGTCACTTAAATTTTGACAACATAATCAACATAAGAAATAAATAGGTAGTTAGATATTTACCCAAAATAAGAAGACCTCAAAACATAATTTGTGCACCCTATCAACATGGAAAGAAAACTAGGACAAACTTTAAGTCAAAATGATATATGTCATCTGATCCATTGATCCTAATACATACTAATTTGTGTCGTCCTACTAGAACACAAATCATTCAGGGTGAGAGCTACTTTATGTCGTTTATAGATGATTATTCCAGAATGGTTTGGGTAGCCTTATTAAAAGAGAATTTAGAGGCCTTTGAAAAATTCAAGCATTCAAGGAATTGGTTGAAAATGAAACTGGTAAAAGGATTAGGTGTTTGAGATAAGATATAGGAGGATAATTTACTTCAAATAAATTTGTAGAGTTTTGTGAACAACATAAAATCAAGAGATAGTACTCAGCAACAAGAACTCCTCAACAAAATGGGGTAGTTGAAAGGAAAAACATGATTGTTGAAAACATGGCTAGAGCTATGTTAAATGAATCTAAGTTATCAGATGGTTTTTGGAAAGAAGTTGTAAACACAACAATATACATAATCACTAGGGATAAAATGAGGGTAAATCATCACAAGACTCCATATGATCTTTGGAAAGGAAGACCTGCCACTGTAAAACACTTCAAATTTTTTGGAAGCAAATGTTATGTAAGATAGGAAGACCAAAACATAGGCAAGTTTGATCCAAGATGTGATGAGGGAATTTTTCTTGGTTATTCCACAAGGAGTAAAGCCTACATATGCTTCAACAAATGAACATGCACTATGGTGGAAAGTATAAATGTAACAATAGATGAGAAGATATATTCAATAGAACCAGTTCAACAAATTGTGTATCAAGAAGATGGATTTTTTCAAGAAGAATTTTGTGAGGAATTAGATAAAGAAGAGGAAGAAACATGAAGACTTATTCCCAAAAATCCATCCAGGTATGTACAGAAACATCATCCAAAAGATTAGATCATCGAGAATCCAAATGAAAGACAGAAAATGAGAAGAATAATAAAACCATCTCAACAAGAAAAATTTTCTTTGCTATCTAAGATTGAGCCAAAAGACTTCACTCCGGAAAGTGAGGATAAATTTTGAATTAAGGCAATGAATGAGGAATTCGATCATATAGAGAAGAGCAAAACTTGGAAACCTGTTCCATGACAAAAGGACAAAAATGTGATTGGTACAAAATGGGTTTTCAAAAAAAAATTAAATGAAGATGGACAAGTGGTTAAAAATAAAGTAAGGTTAGTATGCAAAGGTTACGCACAGGTAGAAGGAATTGACTTTGATGAGACTTTTGCTCTAGTTGCACGTCTTGAAGCTATAAGGATTTTTTTAGCCTTCTCAAGTTTCAAGAACTTCAAGGTATATCAGATGGATGTCAAGTTAGTATTTCTAAATGGGGTTCTATAATAAGAGGTTTATATTGAATAGCCAGAGGGATTCATACTAGCAGATAAACCAAATCATATATGCAAATTAAAAAAGGCATTGTATGGTTTAAAGCAAGCCTTGAGAGCATGGTAATCAATATTGGATAAGTATCTTTAGGAACAGGGATTTAGAAAAGGAATAGTAGATAGTAATTTATATATCAAAAATGAAGGGAGTGATCTATTAATATTTTTTTTTTATGTTGATGACATAATATTTTGGGGAAACAATGATAATATGTGTAAAAAATTTGCTAATAACATGCAAAATGAATTTGAGATATCTATTCTTGGTGAATTGTCCTTCTTTATTGGACTTCAGATTTCACAATTAGAAATGGGAGTGTTTCTCTCACAAGCCAAGTATATAAAATAAATGTTAAAGAAATTCAGGTTAGAATATTGTAAACCGGTAAGTACTCCCATGGTTATAGGATGCAAGTTGAGTAAGGATGATGAATCTTCAGAGGCATTAGATATTATATAGATCTATGATTGACAACCTTTCGTATGTTACATCTACAAGACCAGACATAGTATAGTTAGTGGGATTAGTGGTAAGGTTTCAGGCAGCACCTAAGGAAACACACGTGCCAGTTGTAAAAAGATTTTTTAGGTATCTAAAAGGAACTATGGAATTTGGGATTTGGTATCCAAAAAGTGATATTTTCACACTAACAACATATACAAATGCATATTAGGTCGATAGCATTGATGACAGAAAAAGCATAATTGGAGGAGCATTCTTTCTTAGAGAATGTTTAGTCTCTTGGTTAAGTAAGAAATAGGTTTCAATATCTTTATCTATAGTAGAAGAAAAATACATTGCAACAGTAGCCAGTTGTACACATGTGTTATGGATGAAGAGAAATCTAGAAGACTTCAAGATAAAACATGATCATCCCATTCCTATACTATGTGATAATACTAGTGCCATAAGTATCTCAAAAAATCCAATAATGCACTTTAGGACAAAGCACATTGTGATTAAGTACCATTTTCTGAGAGAACAGGTGATAGATAAACATGTTAGATTGGAATATGTCACTACAAAGGAACAAATAGCAGATATTTTCACTAATCCACTTTCAAAGGAAACTTTTGAGTATCTTTGAGTAAAATTGGGAGTGAGACTCCCACACCAAAATTAACCATCTCCAGAGGAGGTGGAGGAGGGGCTAAGCTAAGAGGCCCATTCTTAGCCCCGAGCCCCAAAGATGACCCTTTTCCATTGATGTTAAAGGGGAAAATTTTGAGTAAGGGGGAGAGATTTAAGTAAGGAGGAGAGATTTGTTATTTGAAGAGAGCATTGAACCAGGGGGAGCAATGTCCTAGGGGGAGCAAAACAGAATAAGAAGTCAAGTTTTCAATAAAAATATTTTGGGTTGCCATCAATGACAAAGGGGGAGATTGTTGGAAATATTGATTCCTTAAGTCAAAGTTGTCATTGATGTCAAGAAATGAAGTCATCATTAATGTCAAGGAATGTCAAGAAACAAGTTATCAAATTTGTCATTGATGTCAAGAAATGAAGTCATCATTAATGTCAAGGAATGTCAAGAAAAAAGTTATCAAAGTTGTCATTGATATCCAGGAAGAAGCTTCTAATAAAGTCAAAGGTCAAGAGGAACAATGCAAAGGTTAAAGGCAAAGGGCTCCATAATATTTTTAAATATTATGTGGAAGCATAATTTAAATGGTTTTCATAAAAACCCAAGAAAGGTTATTGCAAAGCTAAAGGAAGGTTTAATATTTATTCGATAAATTATTTAAATTCAAAATGAATTTAAATTTTATTAATAAATATTATTTATACCAAGGTGCAAAGTTAAAGATGGTGTAAATAAAACCAAAGTGTTTTAAAGAATTAATTTATAAAATTTAAATTCAAAAGAATTTAAATATTTTATAAATTAATAAAGCTCCAAAGGAAATTCAAGCGCCAACGTCTAAAAAATCGTTGAATGTAATTCGAGCACTGGCATTATGCATGGAGGAAGAAATTTTGTATATAAGCTAATGCCTTAGAGGTATTTTAATTTATCCTTTTGCTCGATAATTGAATGTGTGCAATTGTGTTTGGATTCATGAGGAAGAAAGAGCAACGACCATTCTATTTAAGCACTAGCAAATAACGTCAAGGGAATTTGTGCCAAAAGACCAAGCACCAATGGGGCAAGTGGCCTAGTGGAAAAGAGAACAAAATTAGGGTGTTTGGTGCAAGGAGGTTTGTGTTCGAAACATAGTGGCAGTATTTTTTTGTGGTAGTTGCATTGGTATTGGAGAGCGCCAAGGAAAGGCGCATGTTTTGCGCAAGGTGAGCGGGGAAGATTTTGGAGCACATGGTGCTCGTTAGTCCCCCAGCAAGCACCTAGATTGTGCATCACTAGGAGCCATGGATAGGGCATCGGTTGAGGTTACATGGTGTATTCGAATCCCCTCCAAGGCAAGGTAATAAATTTTCATTTTAATTTTTGTGTGTTGCCTAAAGTTTGGAGTTAAAAGGGTGCATGAAAGGATTGTTAGTTGTAAATGATTTTTGATATGTTGGAGGAAGAAGGTGTTAAATTTTATTTTAATAAAGTGTTTTGACATATTGATTTTTTGAAATATTAAAAGGATAGAGGGAGGTTCTTGTCTTAGGTTATTTTGAAAATAAGAGTGTGTTGAATATTATTGGGATATTATAAGGTGTAAGTGGTAATTAACATTTTATAAATGTTGATGAACGTTTTAAAGATGGAGTGATAAGGTGTATGTATGTTTTTATGTTTACATTATATTTTGATGAAATTAATCACCTTATAATTTCTTTGAGTTTGGCAAGAAGTGTTTGATATCTTTGGCAGATTTAGAATATTCCTTCATCATCAAGAACAAGGTATGAGCACATTTTCCAAATTTTAATTTGATTGGTTGGTTTTCTGGAAAATAAGTTTGGAGTGAAAAGGACTTGATTAGGGTTTCCTATTGAGTTTATTGAGTTAATGCTTCAAGGTTTTCTGAAATAAAAGATTATTTTATAAGCATTGTTGTTGAAGCTTTTGGTTGTGAAAAGAACTTGAACTAGGGTTTGAGTATCATTGCTAAGTGAGATTTGTTGTTGAGCATTGTTGGAAAAATTTTGAGTTGATGTTTACATGCTTGGACTAGGGTTTGTGAGCAAGGGTTGTTTCGTTGAGTGATTGGTTGAGTAGAGCTAGTTGATCCTAGTCAAGTGGATGTGTGAAGTAATTGTTCAAGTTCCATAAAACAAACTATTCTATATTTTGATTTGAGTTGAGAAAGTAATTGAGCATTGTGATTAGTGTGGAACATATTGAATCTCTAACAATTATCTTTATGTTTCTATGAGATTGGACAATTTTTGAGTGGACTTATTGAGCATATTTGAACAACTTTTGTGTGAACTTGTTGCGTAGATTTGAGCAAGTTCTGATTGGACTTGTTGAGCAGATTTGAGAAAGTTCTATGTGAAATTGTTGAGAAAATTTAAGCAAGTTCTATGTGAACTTGTTGATTATATTTGAGTAAGTTCTGTGTGGACTTGTGGAACAAATTTTGGTGCATATTTGAGGATAGGTTTGTGCTTGACCAAAGATAGAGATTGAGCATATTTGTGCTAGACCGAAGGACCATGTTTAATGCAAATTTGAGATAGATATTTAGAGGTGATAGAGCAGAGAGGACAGTAGTCTCTAGTGGATAGATATCCATCAACCAGGGTAGAGAGGATAGGTCTTCTGAGTGGTTATAATAGTCTTCAGTGGGGAGAGATTCACAAGCCAGTGTAGTGGAGGCAGTAGAATTCTAGAGGAGCACCAACAAGAGCAAAGGAGAAGGAGTTCTCCTCTGGATAGAAATCCACAAACTTGATTTAGGGTATCAACATCTCCTTTGGACAGAGTTCCATAAAAATTGTAAGGAAAGTATTCCCAAGAGAAGTTATTTGAGAAAAATTTATAAGAAATATTTTCTTGGTGGAGGTAGCCATAATTGGGTGAACCACATAAAAATCATGTCTCTCATGTGTGTGATTCTTTATGTGATATTTACTACTTTAGTAATTATGATTCTATTATTTGGATTAAAAAGAAAAAGGTTTTATTGTATACTATTCACCCCCACTCTTAGTATAAGCACATGTTCTTTAGTCTTGGTGAAGACTTTTTGAGAATATTGGACAAGTTCTAGGGAGGACTTGTTGAGTAGATTTGAGGTAAGTCTTGGTGAATACTCTTTGAGTAGATTGGACGAGTTCTAGGGAGGACTTGTCAAAAAAAAATGAGGCAAGTTTTAGAGAAGACTTGAGAGTAGATTGAGCAAGTTCTTGAGAGGACTTATGGATAGATTTGAGGTAAGTCTTTGAGAAGACTTGAGAGCAGAGTTGATTGATTGATTTGATCAATATTTGAACTGAAGCTTGGGGTAGATATAGCAGAGTTAATTTGGGATTGGATCAAGATTTGTGTTAAGTCTTGAGGATATATTTGAGGACAAATTTTGGTGTAGATTTGAGGATAGGTTTGTACCAAACCAGATATAGATATTGAGAAAATTTGTGCTAGATCGAAGGACTATGTTTAGTGCAGATCAAAGATAGATATTGAGTAGATTTTTTCTAGATCGAAGGACTATGTTTAGTGTAAATTTGATACAGAGATTGAGTAGATTTGTGCTTGACCGAAGGACTATGTTTAGTATAGATCCAAGATAGATATTGAGAAAATTTATGCTAAACTGAAGGACTGTGTTTAGTACTGATTTGAGATAGATATGATAGTAAAATTTAAAGGTTACAGAGTATAGAGGACAACAATCTCTAGTGTATAGAGGTACATTAGCCACGACAACGAAGATAAGTCTTTTGAGTTAGGACAAAAGTCTTTAGTAGATAGATATCCATAAGCCAGTGTAGTGGAGGTAGCAGTTCTTCTAGAAGATCACCAGCTAGAGTAGAAGAGAAGGAGTTCTCCTATGGATAGAGATCCATTAAATTTATTAGGGGATTGGTGTCGTCTTTGGATAGAGATCAATAAACATTGTAATAGAGAAACTATTTCCAAAATATTTGTTGAGAAAATTTAGTAAAATATTTTCTTTGTGGAGTATCCCACATTGGGTGAACCACATTAAATTGGTGTCTCTATTGTTTGTGGTGATTTGCGCATTGTATTGATTACTACTATTAATATTGCTATTGATATATTACATAATAATCATTGGAAAAGAAAAGTAAAAAGTGATCTTATACTGTTCACCCCACTCTTAGTATAACCTTGTTTTCTTCACATGATTGAAAACAACCCCTTGAAAACTAGATGCTATTAATATAATCTTATCTATGACCTTTGAATACACCAATCTATCTTCTCAGGCATTGAAGTTGAATTTAGATAATTGATCATAATTTGAGAGTTTAACTATGCTATCACCCTTCTTCATACTGCCTTAAGTACCTACTACAAACCTCTCAAAATACCCTATCCTTCTGCCAAATTATTGGATAAAATTCTTAGATTTTTGGCAAAAGTAAAAATTGGAGTACCATCCTATAACCTACCTCTCCTTCCTATACTAGCTCTACTGGGATTTCCTCTGGATGCTCCATCCTTATTAATTTTTCCAATATTCTTAGGGGGAAATTTTCATTGCTTTGTTATATCCATCATTTGAGTGATCACTTTATTACTTCTATGTTGGGCTAATCTATCACTCATATTTGATCAAAACCATCACTTTTTTCCATAGTTGATTTGAATTTTGTGGATGACTTAATAATTATTGGATAGTCTATATCATATTCTCTATGACCTTGAGCCAAAAATAGTTGATGTGCCTACTCTCTTGTTGAAAGATTCATTTTTTCTACTCCTACTAAATGTTTTGAGAAAGAATAGTCATTCTTGTCCAAACTACTTGGTTCACATACCAATATTTTTCTTCTTGATTGCTTTAGTATTTCAATCTCTGTTATATGGATTGTTCATTGGACCATCTTAAATTAATAATGGAAACCATCATCTTTCGTAATTTAGATGCTATGGGATATTCTATGAATAAATGGTTTAATATTTCAGTATTATCCCAACATATTACACATTGAAAGGGTCCAGTAAATGCTTTATTCATAAGTTGATCCCCTGTGAGTACCCCTTTATGAAGAAGCAACTAGATGAAAATTTTGACTTTTAGCCATAACTTTTGAGCCCATAAATATTTGAATAGATCCTGATCTAGATGGGGATTAATATGGCTTAAGGCTAAATAACCTTGAGCTACAGTGTACACACCATGCCTTGAGCTATTCCAACCAATATAGTCTTTAGATTATGACCATGAAGGTGATCACATTTGGAGGAGTCTATGTATATCATTTTTTTGATCTTCAATGAGTTGGATTGGCGTCTCTTCCTCTAGGATCCAACATCTTCACACCTTTGAATTTCTTGTTTGAATTTTATAGTATTTGGTAACTTTTATCTAATTCATCCTATGCATTTACTCCATTATAGGTCTCAATTCTAGATGTTGAATTGATAGCGAAAGGTGTTCATCCAAAATGTTTATCCAAAAATGTATCTTTTAACCATTTTGTACTACCCAAAAATTTTATTCTTTATCAAATCCTCTCAACTTATTAAGAACTTTAAAATTGGGAACCCTTTAGAAGATAGTTGGAATCGAATTATATCATAGGGGTCTTTGTTTTTTCATGTTTGGCTCTCATATTTTTGTCCCACAAGATGCTAGGGTGGGTAATTAACATCTTGTATAACTTTACTACCAAAGCTTTGTTATTCCAAACTGTTAATCGAAGACCTAGACCCCCTTCATGAGGAGGAAGGCATAGGGTCTTCCACCTTACTAGGGTCCACTTTTTCTCCATTTTTTATCCTCCCCAAAGAAATCTGTGAATAATTTTATCAAATTCTTTAAGAACTTACTTAAGGATGTTTTAAACTACTAAAATATAGACTGGGATAGACTAAAGAACAAATTTGATAAGAGTTATCCATCCTCTAGAGGAGAGCCATTTGTTGGTTCAACTATCTATTGCATGCTTCACTTTATCCAATAGCCAACTCCACTACTTTTCCTTTTGGCTACCAAGATTAAGTGGGACACCTAAATATTTTATTAGAAGAGAGGTTTTTTTGAATTCTAATCTATCCAATATCAATTTTTTTTTCCTAGGTGAACAATGAAATATGAGAAATTTTGATTTATCTTCATTAACTATTTGTCATAAATATCTAATAAAGCAGTTTAAGATATTCTTTATTGAAGTTACTTCCTTTATTTTTGCCTTCCCCAAAATAGCAAAATCATCAACTGCTTTATTATTGCAAAGGATTATTGTTGGAAGCCATTCCTACCATGGTTATTAAAATACCACTACATCAAGCTTAAGCTTTGATACCATTTTGAATTTGAAATGTAACAAGGACCAAGAGATTTTTTGAATTTTTTGCATGCTTCATGATGCTAAGATTGCACAAAGCTGGGATTGCATGAATCTAGGGTGTGCACAAATTTGGGCTTGCATAAAGCTGAGATTGCATAAATCAAGAAGTTTTACAAAGCTAGGATGAGGAGGCATGAGCTAGCTCTATTTTTGTGCAATTGCACAAAGAATATGATGTTAGCTCAAGTTTTACTTTAACTTTATGCAATACATAGATCTAATATTTTCCAAAGCCATACAAGTGCTAAACCCTAAAAAGTAAACTTATAAATACTCTTTCTAGATTTATTCACACTAACATTGCATGGTCTCAAGAATACAAATACTTATGCAAGAATGCATAACCCAAATTTAACAAGGCATAATTCCAAGAATAGAGCAAATGCATGAAACTATAAAATATTAGTGTATTTATATTATATCAAAATAAATTGTTGCAGTTTTACAACTAGATCCATAAATATGTTCACGGTTCTTTAGCTTTGCTATGACTACTTTGCTTCTACACTCACTTTTGTGGAAGTTGATCTTAGGCTCCTTTATATGTTTTTGCAACTTCAACCTTACCTTCATATTTCTTCTTTTCTCTTATTTGTGCTTTTTTTGCTTTACATTGCAGCATCTACAAATCATCCTCAATGCTTATATATAGATAGAAACAAGAGAAAAATCACACCTACCTTTCTACACATTAAATGCAAAAGGTGGTGTCTATTGGATCTCCTAAGAACTCCAACTATCAGGAATAATTTCAAGTATTCCAAAATCTCACAATGGATTTTGATATCTTAGTAGAGCAAAATATACCAGAGTTCGATGAATTCTAGATTAATTTCAAACAACCACAAATTCCACCCTCGAGGTGAGATGGTATTCTATATTAATTTTCAATAACCACAAATTCCACCTTTGGGATGAGATGGTGGCTCCTTTCAAATAATTAATTTTGATTCAATGAGATTATTATTTTCTATTTCATAGGAGAGTTGGTTACAGACACTATTTTTAGTAACTGGATAGCACAGGGTTCAAACCACAAGGGCTTCTCCCAACAAACCTATCCATATCATTCTTGTTGACCCAACATGATATGGGGACCACCAGTCACTCGAGGTTCATACTGTCATGGTTCTAGCATACACTCATGATATTTAGAGCAGACTACTACCTTTGCAAAGGGCTAGATTCCCCAATCTTGAACCTAGGTCTCTTCTTGGTAAGTACGCAACCAAACTATGGTTAACTTTTATTATATTAATGAGATTATTAATATAATAAAAATAATTATACTTTAAAATAGTTTTATTTATTTATTTATTTTTAAAAGCTAGATTATATTATATCATTAATGGGAACATCACAATATTTTGGTGTTAACATTGTCCACTAGCTAAAAAAACAAAATGAGGTGGATCAGGAGTAAAGCATCCATAATCGAATATACATAAGAATAGAAGCTAATATCAATAAAAATCCTATAGTTATATCTTGCTGCAATACACCAGATATCAACATTCATCTGTGAGAGAGTCTGTTATATGAAAAAATTCTAGGCATGTCTTCCATGCTATATTTTGCAGTCTAATCAAACCCTGAACCTGCTTATCATTGTTAACTATCTTCTTCTTAGTTTCTAGTTGGACTTTCTGAATATCTTGAATCATATGAAAAAGTTGATGAAGTCTCGTCAATAACATCTCTAGACGTGTTGGAAGGTCCATGGACTTGGAAGGTCCATAGACTTGGGAATGAATGTGTCCCATATGTAGCAAAAGATCAAAGGTCAAGTCTGTCAAAACTATATTCCATGGAGGAGCATATCCAATATACACATTTTTGCATCTGTACTTCCAAACTATATCCCATGGAGGAGCATATCCAATATACACATTTTTGCATTTGTACTTCCAAATGTATTTGAGAAGGACGACTCTACAAACAACCTAGAGTTTGGGGTATTAATCCATCTAAAAAACCAAGGAGAGATTTTAAAATCACCATTAAGCACCATTAAGTGTATATTCCAAATTTAATAATTAGAAGCTTGATAAGTGTCGATATGGACGACAATTACATCCCTTTTAAAATCACCATTAAGCGTATATTCCAAATTTAATAATTAGAAGCTTGATAAGTGTCGATATGGACGACAATGCTTTGTATCTCTCTATTAATATAAATTTTACAACTCATAAATGTCCTGATCGCATTAAGAACAAATGCAAAAACAATAATTTGAAATATAAAATGGATACCACTTAATATCACCATCAAAGTGGGAACGGAAAGAGTCCAATATCTATGTGCCCTTAACGGCGAACAACCATTTTTTTTCTATAGGATTACTAAAGAAAAAAGTCCATTATTATCTAATGAATGTGTCCCCCTCAATATTGCGGTCCAGCGACGTCGACTAGTGGATTCGAAACACTACTCGAGTTGCCAAAGTTAAAAATCAATAACAACCCAGCGAACAAGAAAAATTTGGAGACAGTCATTACTGGCTTGAAAAATAAATTGACCATGGTTGTTTTAGTCGTTAAGTAGTTATAAGTGGGATAGTTACAGTTCAGTTGATAATCCATCGTTCTTAGCACTTGTTAATGACATAGTAATATATGTGATTTAGTTGGATGGTTGCGTCTTGCGTTATTATTAATTTGATCCTTGGAACTGAATGATTTAAAAACAAATACAAACGTGAAGCAAGATCAATGTTGTTTGGATGAAATAATACATTTAATGGGCAATTGGCCATGGCAACGTCATCTGTTGTACAATCTACTAAAAAACAAAAACAATTTATCGTCGTCTGTTAGCGGTTAGCGGGCTCCATCTTAATAGATAAAATCTGTCACCATCATCAATTTGAAAGCTATTTAAAACGCCTTGATATTTGGGATAAATTCTATATATTCCTTAAGTTCTCAGTTATTCTTACCCGTTTAAATTGCATTGTTGTCTGAGTTTAACAGCTCGAAAGCAAGCATATACTATACTAAGATGGCTTTCTCTATGTGCCTCGTATTAGTCACAGTGATGTTAATCTTGCTTATTATACTATCGTTACTTCATCCCGTTATGTCCCATGGCCTCAGAGGCCCTAGGAGAAAAAGTATGGCAGACCTCTTCCATCCAAATTCAGATTTCTTGATCTCAGCATTATTTAAGTGGATTTTAGTTTGTATTGGACGTAATTAAACTCTATTATGTAATTCAGGTGGCGATTATTTTTTAAATTAGTAAGATTTCCTATTATAAAAAACTGTGAACTTTAGTTTCTAGGAAATGTCAACAATAAGTTTTTGGGGTTTTGGGTTTCAGGAGGAAGAGCAGATATGGAAACCGTAACAGCACGGTACCCTAAAGGAATTGTCGAAACTGCTGTGAGAAACTCCACCGCTGATCAGTCTTTGTCAAAGGTTTGTCCTGAATCGCTTTGATGTTTTCGACGATGTTATTCCCATACATTATTTTTCATTTCTATAGCAATTACTGAACTATTCTCTTGAATTAGCTGACCGACCACCACAGCCATCCGTTTCCCTTACAGGTTCAACGCACGGGGAAGAATCGGAGATATAAAACTTTAAGGGAAAGAATGGTAAACCTCATATTTCAGTGCAAAAGAGAGATTCCAGGAAGACCAGATCCTCAACACCACTCTTGCAACGGAAAGTAAATATATTCAGAAGGCTCCATCTCTTTCACAGATGCACGTCTTCTATGTTCTATGTTTCAGACCAACAAATCGCCCACAATTTACATGTCACTGAAGGCGAACCGATAGAGTTTTACATCTTTCAGCATGGAATTTCCCACAAATAGTTCCATAGTAACCGGTTAACAATATAGTAAATTATGATAATGATTGGCGCTTGTGATAAAATAGATTTAAATTTTAATAAAAGTCGTTATACTCTCTATGAAATAAGCTTTACATAGTTCTTTGCTATATGAAAAGACGCGAATAAATTCCAGTGTATTGCCAATTCCATTGTAATATTGTTTGCTGCTATGCGCACAAGTCTGCTTATAATTTATAATCCATTACTAGTTATAGGATTCGCCGAATATTAGTTTTTGAGTTCGATACATTAGATATATATTATAATCAGAAAAATTCAAGTAAAAACAGTTAAATAATATTCTTTCAGGCACTTATTTCTGCCATGTCTTTGGTATTACATCATTTACTATGTTAAAATGGTCAACAAAACTTAAAAGCCTCGATAACAGAGTAGAGTTGTATGTCAACGCTGGGGCCGGATGCAAAAATTACGTGTAATCAATAAATAATGTCCATGCTTTTGTTAGATTTGGTTATGTTTTATTTGATGTAAGTCTAATGAAATATTTTATGATTGGAATTTAGTTCCATGTTAATAACAAATTTTTTATAGAAAAAAGTTAACAAGTGATCCTATAGAATGAAACTTAATTGAATGATTTGACTTTAACCTTTCATAAGACTTTAATTTTTGATGGAATCAAACCGAAGTAATTCACAACTGCTATCAATCTGGACAAAGCATTGAAAGATTTTAAATCATATATCAAAACCAAAAATTTTGTTCTGTAGTTTGAAATTCGAATAACGTTTGTTATTGTTTTTTTCAACTGTGGTTTACCGGTGATGTGACCCGAGTTCAACTTTAAAGAGTTTTAATTTTATAATCGCCGAAGAACGCAACAAATTGCAGCGTCGACGGGCAGCGCGATCTCCCGCAGCGACGTCGGGCGGCGTTGCGCCAACGGGAGTCGCGCAGGACTCCCCGTGAAGTCGGGTGGCGCTGCGCCGACGGGAGTCGCGCAATGACTTCCCCGAAGTCGGGCGGCGCTGCGCCGACGGAAGTCGCACAATGACTTCCCGAAGTCGGGCGGCGCGGGTCCGAAGACTTAGAAAAAATTATCTTGAAGGCAAATTTTCCAATGTTTCACGTCCAATGTCGCACACAAGGGGCTGCGCTAGCGGGAGTCGTAGCGACGTCGGACGACGCACGTCAAGTACTTAGGTAGTTTTTGGAATCACTCCTTTTGAGGACGATTGATGATCTTTTCATAAAGGGGCAGCCGATTGCTGTCAATAAAAGTTAGTTGTCAAAGGTTGTAAAGAGGGTGTGTAAAAATAACACCACGACTAAGCTTAAATGTAGATGAAAAAAAGAAATATGGAGGCACAGACGAATTTAATCAAACTTTATTATAAATCCGAAAAACAAGTAAACGAATTTATTTATATCAGCAGGTGAGGTTACATCAATCCTCAACAGAGGGTTTACAATCTTTTGTAGATGAGACTGCAGGATAAAAAAAGTAATCTAAAACTACCGAGATTGATGCTTAGAGTTGAACGAGATGAGCTTATCTGCTCACTAAACAACTCTCTTCTGCTGCTCTACGAAATGACTGCATCTATCTCCTCTTCCTCTCTACACTACGACCACTAACAATGCCAGCCAAAATGAACGGTTTAAATAGTCGAGCGAGACGAACCAATCACCTACCTCGCACGAAGGAAGTAAATGTTGATTGGACAACGAACACATGCGACATCACATCGAAGGTTTTGACGGGATGCCCAAGTTCGTTGTTTTAGGTGAGCGAAGTCCGATAGCACTCAGTTTTAGAGCAAAGTTGGGCGAAGAGTGAAAATAGGATTAATATTTCTAACACCCTCCTTTAAACCTGATTTCATGAGCGCTTTGACTCCTAGCTATTCTTGCAATCTGCTAAAGTCTTCCTCCTTCAAAGGCTTCGTGAATATGTTAGCTAACTGCTCCTTGGATCTGTAAAACTACAACTAAATTTCTTCGAACTTCACCAGCTCTCTGATGAAGTGATACCGAATGTCGATGTGTTTCTTTCGGCCATGGAACACTGGATCCTTCAACAATGCTATGGCAGAATTGTTTTCACAAAACACATTTGTCACGCCTTTCGGATGATGGTTTAGTTCACTAGAACTCTTCGTAGCCAAACTGCCTGGCATGCGGCTGACATGGCGACAACATACTCTGCTTCAGCAGTGGCCAACACAATGATTGGTTGCTTCTTGTACGTCCATGACACAGCTCCCAATCCGAGATGGAAAGCATACCTGGAGGTGCTCTTTTGATCGTTAGTGCTACCGGCCCAGTCACTATCTATGTAGCCCACCAAATCTATCTGATCTCATCTAGCGTAGAATAGGCCATGGTTCTCTGTCCCAGTGACATAGCATAGGATTTGCTTGCCTGCTTGTCAATGCGTGTCCTTCGGAGTCTCCATAAATTGGTTGATCAAGTTGACTTTGAATATCAAATCTAGCCGAGTTGTAGTCAAATACATAAAATTGCCAACTAGCCGCTTGAACAAAGTTGGGTCAATGTTTCTCCCAGAGTCCAACTTGCTCAACTTCAAGCCTGTGGAAATAGGTGTTATGGTAGGTTTGTTGTCCTCCATATTGAATCACTTCAGGACATATTTTGCATACTTTTCCTAAGAAATGAATATGCCATCTGCCGATTGGTCAACTTCAATGCCTACGAAATATTTCATCAGCCCCAAGTCCGTCATCTCGAACTCCTTCTTCATGGCTATTCTGAACTAGTTGAATAGGACATTGTTGTTACTAATGTAAATCAGATCGTCCACATACATGCAAATGATTATCGGATCCCTTGCTTCATTTGTCTTTATGTACAGAGTGTGCTCATATTGGCATTGAAAACACGAGATTCCGGAAACAAAAAGGATAAACTAAAAATGCAATGTAAATGAAACTAAAATAATGCTTAAATCCTATGTTATTGAAAAATGCATAAAAAGAAAGAACATGAACACAAGATATTAAAGCAATATAAAAATCGGCCCTTTTATTGATATGCTTTTCAAATTTGTGTTACAATGTGTCTCCTTCCTTTTTAGGGGATAGGAGCGTTAAATGTTGGTCTTTTACAACTTGTTTCAGAATTCCTTCTTCTGCATGCCCACATGTAAGATGGGCGAACCAAAACATTGTCGCCGCTTGCGTTGATAAAGGTCGATTCCTCGCTGCTCCTCCAATGCTGCAAATTTGTGTTCAAAGAAACAAACAAAGAATCAGGAGCACCTGTGTATGAAAAATAAAATATGAATCTAACGATGGTTAAAATGAGTCTAAATAAAATGAAAACTTGACAAAAGCATAAACATGAAACTAGCTAAATACTACAAAAGAAATAAAGAGGGGGGTGCCCGAAGGCAAACCACCCACGGGTGAAACTTTGCTTCGACACCAATCTGCTTAGGATGGGTCCGAAACCTGATGTGATGTGTTGTCGGCAAATTGGTAGAATATTGTGGTTAGAAAAATCGGTGTTGGTTCTTGATTCGTGCCTTCAAAAGTCACCCAATAACCTCTCTTTTGATTAAGAGATTATGGATGTTGAAAACACAAATCACAAGTAAATGAATTAGCAGCACTTCGTCGCTCAAAATGCTCCTTCTCTGTGTATATTTTGGGTGAGGAAACTCACCATTTTATAGACCCAAGGGGTCTCTTTGAATTAACATGCAAAAGTGTTTCTTTGCATGAATGTTTTTTTGTGTGAAGAGAAGACTTCTTCTTGATCAAGGGCTTCTTAACTGCCTCTGTGCATGTCTTTGTATGTTTTAAAAAATCTCACTCTCATTCCCATGCAGTGAAGGGAACGCCAATTTGCAGATATGAGTTGTCAAAAGAACTCACTTGCACTCCTATGTCATGCAGGAAAATCTAAGTGGCAGTTCTGAGTTGTCATGCGTCGAGATCTGACTTTTTGTTGGTCAAACCTGGCATTCGTCCCACCCTAAAGTGAGCACTAATAATCGTCTCTGGGTGAGACGAGTATAAATCCGCACTCGTCCCTGGGTAGGACGAGTAAAAATCTGCACTCGTCCCTGGGTGGGACGAATAAGCAGCTAAGTGTCTAAAAGATGCCAAATTGATTTTTGACTTGCAAAACTGTTGTGTGAATGGTTAGAACCACTGTTTAACCTCTAGGGGCTGCCTTGGGGGTTGTGTGTGTTAGTGCTTGTTGTCACATAATCGGATTGGTGTTGTTTTGGTGTCTACAGATTCCCCTTTTTGGAAAGTGTTGTACGTGGTGCAGTGCTGAGAAAAAAATAGATAACCAAAGCACTAATGATTAGGGTTTCTCAGTAACCTAACCAACTCTTGATGCCCCAAGTATGGAAAGGGCACACATTCTTAAATCCTTGCTTCTGACGAGCTAAGGAAATTAAATCAAGCATTAACCTGGTTCGGTGAGGTATTACTTGAACTTAGACATTGATCAATCATGAAGAGGTAAAGGGCGCAACCTTTTGTCTATGGGAACCTTGAGTTCATGATTCACGAATGCCAAGTATATGATCAGTTTGTGATGATTGCTTGTTTGCTGCCCCAAGCAGGGGCGCGATTGTCTTTTGCAATGATCCTTTGAATGCGTGTCATTTCCAAGACTGGGTATATTGTTGTTGATTGGCAGCTAAGTGTGACTACCCCCTCAAGCGACGAATCGATAAGAGAATGACCTGACATGAGAAAAGCAACGAGTTGCTTGACCCAAGATGACTTAAGTGAGGGTGCCTTCAGATGTTATCCGATGCATGCTCGAGCAGTTTCTCGATTGTTTTGACCTATTTTTGGTGGGTGCGAACCCATTTTGGGATGCCATTTGGGGTTAACATTGGCGAAAATCCATCTTCCCGTGGAGCAGTCCGGCTATGGTAGCCTTCTTAGGGAGTAGGATAATGACAAGGTAGACCTTGACATCAATTTTCTTATGCCAAGAGGTTAAGTGCAAGAACACTTTTGTCCGACAATTTTTAGTGGTTTTGTTGGCATTTATCATTTTTATGTTTGGGTTATTTTTGATATTTTTTTTTTTTGTATTCGTCCCGGGGGGGACGAACTCCAGGATGGTATTCATCCCAAGGTGGGACGAGTGCGCCTCCGAGGAAAAAGCACTCGTCCTGGGGTGGGACGAGTGCACCTTCGAGAAAAAAGTGCTCGTTCCAGTCAGGGACGATCGCCAGCAAGCAAAAAGTATAAATATGCGAAAATGACGGATTTGGCTCATTTGCACTGTTCATCGATTGCGATTTGGAACTATGGGGAGGAGGAGGTAGATTTTTTGACACGAAGCGCTGCTAGATTTTCTAGCCACCATGAGTGCACAGACTGGGTCATCAAGTGGCAGAGCCGAGGCGAGACCAGTAAGTGCACTATCTCCTCGAGTTTTAATTTGAAAAATGCAAATGTGTGTTTATTGTGTTTTTCTTTTGTTTAAGACATGGAACCCTAATTAATTAAATTAAAAGGTGAATGAATTAAATACCATGAAACCAAATGAAACATGGATGCAAACCGATGGAAACTTAGATGGAAAACCGTAGGATAAACCCAAAATGAAACTTAGAGTAACATCTTAGGGTAACCATGGTTATAAAAATGTGTTTTGTTTTTGATGTGAATGGTAAAACTTAGGTCGAAACCATAGGTAAACCATGCCCATTTTTTTTTATAATTTTTGTATGGAATTAAAAAATGCAAAATGCATGAATTTTTTTGTTGAAATGGTAAACATAGGTCGAAACCGTAGGTAAACCATGTCGAATTTTTTTTTTTTGTTATTTTTATGGAATTAAAACATGCAAAATGGATGAATATTTTTTTGTTTGAAATGGTAAACATAGATAAAACCATAGGTAAACCATGTCAAGTTTTTTTAATGAAATGTACAATGAAAACTGAATGAATTGTTTTTTGTTTTGAAATGGTAAACTTAGGTAAAACCGTAGGTAAACCATGTCAAATTTTTGTTGTTTGTGATGAAATGTACAATGAAAACTGAATGAATTGTTTTTTGTTTTGAAATGGTAAACTTAGGTAAAACCATAGGTAAACCATGTCAAAAATTTGTTGTTTTTGATGAAATGTATAATGAAAACTGAATGAATTTTTTTTGTTTTGAAATGGTAAACTTAGGTAAAACCGTAGGTAAACCATGTCAAATTTTTTTGTTGTTTGTGATGAAATGTATAATGAAAACTGAATGATTTTTTTTTTGTTTTGAAATGGTAAACTTAGGTAAAACCGTAGGTAAACCATGTCAAATTTTTTTAATGAAATGTACAATGAAAACTGAATGAATTGTTTTTTGTTTTGAAATGGTAAACTTAGGTAAAACCGTAGGTAAACCATGTCAAATTTTTGTTGTTTGTGATGAAATGTACAATGAAAACTGAATGAATTGTTTTTTGTTTTGAAATGGTAAACTTAGGTAAAACCATAGGTAAACCATGTCAAATTTTTGTTGTTTTTGATGAAATGTATAATGAAAACTGAATGAATTTTTTTGTTTTGAAATGGTAAACTTAGGTAAAACCGTAGGTAAACCATGTCAATTTTTTTTTTTTTTTGGATGTACATGTGAATGAAAGATGTTACTATACAGTTATGCATTTTTGTACATGTAATGGTGATTTGATACATGTTTTTGATGTGTGTTGTTTTCTGTGATGTGCAGGTGGTGAAGAGTCGACATCAGGTGCTGACTATTTTTTCTAATGCCCGCGAGGCTTTGACAGCTGAGGACTGGGATTGGCTTGATGCCCTAGGGCTCAAGAATGTGGCTCGGTTGGATGCAGTTGTGGTGGATCGGGCATACATTACAACTTTGATCGGCCTGTGGGATGTTCGGACGAACACCTTCCATCTTTCAACAAGGGAGATGACTGTCACCTTAGAGGACGTGTATCAGATTCTACGGATTCTAATAGACGGGGTTCTCATTCGGACGACACCACAAGGCCAAAGGACAGCTGTACTGATGCGATATTTTGGACATGGAGAGGATGAGGATGGGATGACCTCGTTGGAGAGGGCAAAGCTAGATTGTCAGATTGGTGAGATTCTGGTACGATATTGGTATGCGAGGGGAATTTTGAGAGTGAGGCATACACTACTCATGAGCCTCATTTCCAACATGCTCCTGCCAGACTTGTCAGGAATGAGGTTCCCATGGAACCTATTGGAGGTGGTGTGGTAGTTAGTGGATTGTCCGATGACAGAGCCGGTGATTATGAGATGGGGCCAGACGCTTTTGGCTCAGTTGTATGATGAGTTGTATGAGGTCCGCTGTCGGAGGCGAAAGGGGATTGGCTATAGTTTCTTTTTGCAGTGCTGGGCATGGTAGCATATAGCCGTAGAGCGACCATGAGGGCTAACCTGGACTACACGGGCAGACATGGTGGACAGGGATATTGGTTATGGTGCTCTATGATATCGATCTGAGGAGCGAGGGTAGATTCGGTGGTTTACGAGAGATGTAGACCATTACAGAGATGCATTGGCACAACTGACTCCCTGAGATGTGGTATGGAGGCCATATAAGGATTGTCCCGCATGGCCAGAGGCTGATGAGTGGCTTCGATGGGTCCAGAGGGGGAGATGGGTTATTGGGCAACATGGGATAGAGCAACAGTACTTCCACTACCTCCGAGTGACACGACAGTTTGGGGTACGCCAGGGGTTACCTGGGGAACCCGTAGTCTATTGGCATGGGAGTTATGAGATGACCCTAGCTACACCGATCCTCGAGCCATTGGGGGAGGAGTCAGATACAGTACTGGACATTCTGGACATAGATGACATCGGAGTGACTGTCGAGTACCAAGAGGGGTGGACGCTTTGATAGTGACGATGTGAGGGGTCATTGGGAGGAGATGAGGTAGCAGGAGGTGGAGAGGGGGCCGAGACACCAAGAGAGGGTTGGGGAGCTCTTGCGGATGTGGACATGGTGGAGGTGGTAGATGTGAGAGAAGACATTGATGAGGAGGAGCAACCAGAGATGCAAGATGTTTCGGAGCAGGCCGATGCTTTAGAGAGGCCGACACAACCGACCGGGTCAGGGGATATAGAGGCAGGGTTGCGTGCTAAGGTAGCGTGATTGATAGGGTTATTGTAGAGGTGGGATGGAGAGCTTGGGGAGATGACATAGGAGAGGGATCATCTATGGATAGAGTTGGTAGAGCGAGAGAGCGCAGGGGTTGAGTCTCGCCTGTAGGGTGGTGATACAGATGCTGCACGGGAGAGGGATCTCTTGCAGGTGCAGCTAGCACAGCGTGACGACGCCATTGCGTACTACCATAGGTGGGAGGCAAAGTGGAGTCAACATCGACGAGAGATGGAGTGCGAGATTATCCACCTTGGTGGGCGAATACCAGAGCCTTCGATGAGTGGCTCATCGTACCGGACGAGATATAGTGGGACAAAGCAGTCAGCATCATCTCGTCATCGGTAGCAAGATGAGGGAGGCGTTAGTGGTCGGGATGCAGGGGCGAGCAGTCACCCTGAGAGATCTCAGAGGACTGATACTGTAGGGGGTAGCTCTCGTCGTATCGATCCTACGTGATCATGGTGGCCGATGCCCTAGGCTGGGGGTTTTTGAGATTTTGGATGATGGGAGCGAGGTCCGAGGACCAGTGTACTGTAGCCTGCAGGCAATTTTGTTATGATATATATATACAGATGACTTTTTTTTGTGTTTATACAGTTTTCATGATTTATTTTAATGTACATGTTTTTACATTGATGTATGCATATGCGATTATGAATGCGATGGTTCTAATTTGTATGATGTATGCATATGGAATGAATGCAATGATTTGTTGATGATTTGTCGATGCACCATAGACTGGACAAAATTGGATTGACTTGCAATAATAATGGGATAACTTTGTGGAATGCTTGTGCATGTGAAAACTTTATTTTTGTATTTTGTCTATTTTGTAATGGTGATGTACGGAATGAGATGTACCGGTTGTTTAAAAATGGAGTTAAGCTTTTCTGAGATGCATATATTTTAACTAACTAGCCAAGACAATAATTTTATCTTGCAAGACTTTTGAACAAGGTCTAAATCCGAATTGAATTTAACCAAGTTATTTCACATCCCTATGTGTGCAATTGAGTTCCTTTATGTGTTATTCATCAGGATACCGCCAGTGCCAGATGGGCTTTCAACTGAACTCGTATCGAGGATCACCTAATTAGCTCCACTAACTCTTTTATTATATTTAGTCAGATTAATATGCGATGCTATCTGGGATACCATAAGCTAGCTCATCCACATGTAAACATTGATCTGCACACAAGTTAATGTGACAGATATATCGTCATGCGAGAGGTTTACCACTAGTGACCAATAGGCTATCAACCAAATCGATACTGAAGCTTGTCTCATGACCTGTCAAAATACTGAGAGTTCCAGGGATTCAAGTTTGACTCCCTTCTTTTCTTCAATTGTATTGGGATACTTGCTCTTTATAGTGATAAAATCACTATTTATTTTTGTTTTTGTTTTTTTTTTTTTTTTTTTTGAGCAAGGGATTTGAATATGGAGTGACAAGAATCACTATTGTTTGTGCCTTTTGATGTGTGCATTGTAGGATGTCAAATTTTTAGTGTTTTTGACTTTTTACAAATTTTTGATGTTTTTGCAACTTTTGAGAACTTGGTATTCTTGAGGAATTGGGTAGGGAGGATGCTTGTCCTTTTGCCAACTCTCAGCATTCCTAGGGTCATTCACACAGGGGGATAAGCAAGATAGTCGTTTCGCTTATGGTGACCTGGATTACTGTGCAGGTTTCATCTTTCGTTCACACAAATTAGGAATTGTTTTATGTGTTTTAGCTTGTTATGGGATGTTACGTAACAAGGTGGGATCCAGTAAAACTTTCCCATGTAAAATTTGTTTAACTATGTACGATTTTGGCTAGAAATTTAAAATAGCTGAATGACGAAAACCCTATATACATTAGGAGACAACTGACGATGCTACAAATGGTGATATGCTGGATGTATGCATTTATGAAAATGGATTTGATGTGGAAATGATGGAATTGCCAAGTAATGACAACCTATGGTGCTTTTGACTTGTATGACCTATCGAAGTATGCAATGTATGGATGCAATGCTTAATGTAACCTATATTTTTGTATTTTGATTTTTATGAGAATGCATGGAATTGGAATGCAATTTTTTTTGTGATTTTTATTTTTGTGTTGTTTTTGTTGATTTTTAAATATTTATGTTGACCAAGCAGTTATGGTAATGCTTGGAGATTTTGGTGTTGACCAAAGGGTTTATAGATACCTTTGGGGCATTTAGGGTTGACCAAGCGATTATGATAATCCTTGGAGCTTTTAGTTTGACCAAAGGGTTTATAGATACCTTTGGGGCATTTAGGGTTGACCAAGCAATTATGATAATCCTTGGAGCTTTTAGGTTAACCAAGCAATTGTGGTAATCCTTGGAGCTTTTGGGTTGACCAAGCGATTGTGATAATCCTTGAAGCTTTTGGGTTGACCAAGCGATTGTAGTAATCCTTGGTGCTTTAGGATTGACCAAGCGATTGTGGTAATCCTTGGAGCTTTTTGTTGGACTATGGCTCTCTAGATGTGGAATGGCCTCAAATGAATGATGTTCAAGTGTTTTTTTTCCTTGATTCCTTCAAGAGAGGCAATCCGGTATGTTCCAGGTCCTATTTTACTATCAATGATGTAAGGACAAAGTCCTACAAATGGGACGGCAAATTAGAATTCTGCTAGTTCTATTTTAAGACCAAGTCACGAACCTGAAATTCCCTGAGGTGGACTTTCATGTTGTATGTTTTCTTAAGTCGCTCTTGATAGATATGCAAGTGCTCGAGAGCATTAACGCGTCATTCATTGAGCAACGTCAGTTGATCTAACCGGGCCTGCCATGCAGTGTCATCATTGATGAACTCTTGCATTGAAATGCGCAGGGAAGGAATTTCCAACTCAAAAGGCATGACTGCATCAGAGCCATACACCAGTGAAAATGGAGTTGCCCCAGTGGGCGTTCGAATGTTGGTGCAATAAGCCCATAGGGCAAGCGGGATCTGAATGTGCCAGTATTTATGATTGTCTGCAATTGTCTTTTTGAGAATGGCGACTAGCATTTTTTTTGACGCCTCTGCTTGCCCATTTGCCTACGGATAATAGGGTATTGAAAAGCTGTGTTGAATTTTGTGCTTTGTGGTCAAAGCACGCACATATTTATTCTTGAATGGCGTCCCATTATCTGACAAGATCTTGGATGGAATACCAAAACGACATATGATGTTATGTAAAATAAACTCTGCAATGCAGGCTCCAGTCGTAGTGGTCAGCGAAATTGCTTCCACCCATTTGGTAAAGTACTCTGTGGCCGTTAAAATGAACATGTGATGACCAGACGATGTAGGGGAGATCTTTCCAATTAGATCAAAGCCCCACTGTGAAAAAGACCAAACCGATTGAATCAGCTACAAGGCCTGAGAAGGTACGTGTGTCAAATTAGCATGGTGCTGACACTTCACGCACTTCTTCACATATGCACAACAATATTGCTCTAAAGATGGCCAATAATAACCCATGTGAAGAATGCGCTTTGCGATGGCCATATCGCTGAAGTGGCCACCACATGTACCATCGTGAGCTTGGGTGATCGCCCAAGCGGACTCTTGCTGGTCCAAACAATAAAGGAGGATTCCTTCATATTTTTGATGATACAAAATGTCTCCTAATAAGACATGCTTTATCGCTTTCTGTTTGAATGATATTTTCATGGCTTGTGTCAATCCAAGTGGGAGATTACCTAGCTTGAGGTAATCTCGAATGGGTGTGTACCAATCTTGCTGATCAGAAATCTCGATAGTATGAACGACCAATCCCTCTTGAAGTCTATCCCGAACAAAAGCTGAGCAGGAAAGAACTTGTAAAAACAACGTGGTGTTGCTAGTAAGATGGGTCGGGGAGAACAAGGACCCCCAATTGGATTGAGTCAAACAATATTGAATTCGAGAGAACTTATCCGGAGATGGTTCAATCTAGATCATGTGGATTCCTGGCGTCAAATCAGAGCTTGCACGCTCCATCGCAAATTGCGATAATTTTTTAACCTGAATGGTTGTCATTTCACCAGAAGGGTCTTGTGGGATGAGTGACCCCAAGGAATCCATAGTATCTATAAAATGATTTGATGATCGAGGGAGTGCCTCGATGTCATACCATTCAAGTTGTGCCAAGAATTTTTTCACAAGGGTTTTATAGGCCTGCAAAACTGGACATTTACATTGGAATATCCTCTTTACTTGATTGACAATTAACAGCGAATCACCAAAGATATTCAATCATTTAATGTTCATGGTGATTGTTTTCTGAAGACCTATGAGCAAGGCTTCGTATTCTGCATTGTTGTTGGTGCACGGGAAGTCTAATTTAAATGACAAGGGCATTGGAGCACCTTGTGGAGTGAAGAAAACAATTCTCGCACCACCCCCTTGCTCACATTTAGAACCATCGAAGAATAAGGTTATGTCAGCCTATGACTCAGGCTCATCATAATCTGGCGACTCTGAAACATGGAAGACCCCATCATCAGGTAGTTCAAAAGTTAGAGGCTGATCATCTTCAAGAGGAGCCTTAGCTAGTTGATCGACGATGACTTGACCTTTTATGGATTTTTGTCCAATGAACTCTATGTCAAACTCCGTCAACAACATGATCCATTTTGTCGTGTGGCTACTATGATAAGTACGACTCATCATGTATCGCAATGGATTCTCCTTAGACACAACATACATCTTATTACTGAGCATGTAGTGGCGTAGCTTTCTGGTAGCAAACACCACCGCTAGCGAGCTTTTCAACATATGCATAATTAAGTTCATAACTGACCAGGGTGCGGCTAAGATAGTATGTAGCCTGTTCTTTGTGAAGTTCATTTTTCTGGGATAGCATGGCGCCCAGTGCCACCTTAGTAGATGAGATGTATAAATAGAACGGCACTCCTGGTCTCGATGGTGCCAATACTGGCAGTGAAGCCAAGTACTATTTAATGTCATCAAAGGCTGACTAGCACTCATCATCCTAATGAAATGTGACCCCCTTATGCAATAATTTATTCATGGGTCAGCATTTGTCAGATAACTGTGCTATGAAGTGCTTGATTGACGCAACCTTTCCCTGCAAACTCCTGAGCTACTTGATGGTGGTTGGGGGACGCATTTCAAGGATTTCCTTGACTTTGTTTGGATCAACCTCAATTCCTCGTTTGGAGACTATGAAACCCAAAAGCTTTCTAGAGGTAACACCAAAGATGCACTTCTTAGGGTTTAATATGAATTTATGCTCAATGAGGCGATCAAGGACCTTACTCAAGTCATCGATGTGATCTAGGCGCAAAAGAGATTTTGCCAACAAATCATCCATGTAATATTCCAAATTTTTGTGCATGTAATCGTGAAATATGTACGTCATGGCATGTTGGTAGGTGGCTCCGACATTTTTAATGCCAAAAGGCATGACCTTATAGCAAAATGTCCACCAAGGCGTTGTGAATGCCATTTTTAGTTAGTCCTCAGGATTGATACGAATTTTATTGTATCTTGAGAAACCATCCATAAGGGAAAGCATTTCGTGGCCCGCTGTAGCGTCTACCAACGCGTTGATGCTCGGAAAGGGAAAATCATCCTTAGGACTCACTTTGTTAAGATCTCGAAAATCAGTGCATATGCAAATCCTCCTGTTGGGCTTCTTGACATGAACCATGTTAGAAAACCATGGCGGATAATCCACATAGATGACAAACTGGGCATCCAACAACTTTTGTAACTCATATTTTATCTAGTTGATCTGTGTCGTTGGATCTAGTTGATCGGCGATGACTTGACCTTTTATGGATTTTTGTCCAATGAACTCTATGTCAAAATCCGTCAACAACATGATCCATTTCGTCATGCGGCTACTATGATAAGTACGACTCATCATGTATCGCAATGGATTCTCCTTAGACACAACATACATCTTATTACTGAGCATGTAGTGGCATAGCTTTCTGGTAGCAAACACCACCGCCAGCGAGCTTTTCAACATATGCATAGTTAAGTTCATAACTGACCAGGGTGCGGCTAAGATAGTATGTAGCCTATTCTTTATGAAGTTCATTTTTCTAGGACAGCATGGTGCCCAGTGCCACCTCAGTGGCTGAGATGTATAAATAGAATGGCACTCCTGGTCTCGGTGGTGCCAATATTGGCAGCAAAGCCAAGTACTATTTAATGTCATCAAAGGCTGACTGGCACTCATCATCCTAATGAAATGTGACCCCCTTATGCAATAATTTATTCATGGGTCAGCATTTGTCAGATAACTGCGCTATGAAGTGCTTGATTGACGCAACCTTTCCCTGCAAACTCCTGAGCTACTTGATGGTGGTTGGGGGACACATTTCAAGGATTGCCTTGACTTTGTTTGGATCAACCTCAATTCCTCGTTTGGAGACTATGAAACCCAAAATATTTCTAGACGTAACGCCAAAGACGCACTTCTTAGGGTTTAATATGACTTTATGCTCAATGAGGCGATCAAGGACCTTACTCAAGTCACCGATGTGATCTAGGCGCAAAAGAGATTTTGCCAACAAATCATCCATGTAATCTTCCAAATTTTTGTGCATGTAATCATGAAAGATGTACGTCATGGCACGTTGGTAGGTGGCTCCGACATTTTTAAGGCCAAAAGGCATGACCTTATAGCAAAATGTCCCCCAAGGCATTGTGAATGCCATTTTTAGTTGGTCCTCAGGATTGATACGAATCTGATTGTATCTTGAGAAACCATCCATAAGGGAAAGCATTTCATGGCCCGCTGTAGCGTCTACCAATGCGTCGATGCTCGAAAAGGGAAAATCATCCTTAGGACTCGCTTTGTTAAGATCTCGAAAATCGGTGCATATGCGAATCCTCCCGTCGGTCTTCTTGACAGGAACCATGTTAGAAAACCATGGTGGATAATCCACATAGATGACAAACTGGGCATCCAATAACTTTTGTAACTCATATTTTACCATTAAGGCCACTTTTGGATGCATCTTGCGTAGTTTTTTCTTGACTGGCTTGATTATTGGATCAAGCGTTAAATTGTGCGTGACTAGCTGTGGGTCTAGTCCCTGCATATCCTTGTATGACCATGCAAAAACCTCCTTCTTTTCCTTAATAAGGGCAACATAATCGGCTTGCTCTTCGGGGGAAAGACTTACCCCTAGCTTGAGAATCCGTGGATTCGTTGGATCTATGTCGATGTCTACATCAGTCATTGCTTCAACTGACATATGGGATCCATCTTCCAACTGGTGTGGAATTGGGATCAAATGGATATCGTTTGCTGAATTAAGATCATCATTAGGAACGTCAAGTTCCTCTTCAACATGGAAGACATCCTGAGTCTATCCTGGAGTGAAATGAAACATCCCACCGCAAGGCCAATACTTTGATGGAGATGGTGGTGTGTCAGTGCGATCCCAATCTATAGCTTCTATGTCTAGATGCAATAATCATGTGGGATTGGTTGGATCATGGATGGGGGTGGTCAAGTCAATGGAGACCATGTTGATGAAATGATTGTAATATCCATTATCGCAAATGTGACAACTCTGACATTTAGGATGTTCTGAGTGCTTTGGATATGGCTCTGTAGGCACTGGCACAAAGGGATCAGCCCTATGCATGGACCTGCAAATAGGGTCTGGTCTAGGCACTGATGGTTTGATAGGGCCTCCAAGTGGAAGATGCTCTCGATATGCCTGGAGTGGCAGGTGTAGTAATTGCTATAACTGCGCCAGGTTGAAATGCCTCCTATGTCTTGGACCTATGCGTAAGTGTTCAAACATGTCATATATGTCCAAAGTATTTTGTTGTTGTTGAGGTAGCCTCTGCTCACTGGGATCATTCAATGGGAACATCATCAGGAAGTTGTCCTGATCGTCATTCATTGGATATTCATGCGAATGATCGTACTCCGACTCATCTTCAGAAGACCCTTCGTGGTCATGTCTATATTCCCCTTGTGGGTGAGTCCATGAGGTTTCTCATTTTTTGGCCATAGGGAAAGGGTTGTTGAGGTCAACAAGGTTATTTTTTTGTAATGGAAAATAATCCCCCAGTGTATAAGTTGTATTTGGATTGGCATATGGATATGATGCCAACCCATCCTTGTTGCCTATCCCTAGGCTTTGCATGTTTTCAACCAATATGTCAAGGGGCAAAGGGTGATTAAACCCTACTCTTGACTTGTCATAAGGCATTTGGTATCTCGGTTGGCACAAAACATGCATTCCTTGTTCATACCTGCCTAACACATATCCATGCCAATTGCATTGGCTAAGATATTGTAATGCGAAGTCTGGGTTAGCCAGATAATTAACATCTTCCACAAAGGGATCTTCATCTTCCTCTTCTTGTCGGGAAGGTTCAATGCCATGATCTAGGCCCCCAAAAATAAAGTTTGTCTGATTGGGTGGGTAGCCTAAAGGAACCACGGATCCTATGGGGAGTCGAGGTCTTCCCATGTCTTGCATAGACTGAAGTGTGGGCATTGCAACAACATTACGCACTATATACTCCCCCATGCCTGTGTTAGACATCTCAACAGTAATAATTGGTGATTGAGGGGAAGTGAATGGGAGTTCTCCTTGAGTCCACTCCATGTGGGGTGAACTAGGCGTCTCAACTTCCATTCTATTAGGCGTCTCTTTTGTAGATATGTTGGAGACTAGAGGTGGTTCCTCTTCCAGGGGCTTCTTTCCTTTGTCCGTTGGTGTGGCCACCGTAGGTGGCGTCATTGTGGGAGGACTGGATGAAGAAGATGATCCCACCTAAGAATTTGATTAAGGGGGAGAGATTTAAGTAAGAAGGAGAGATTTGTTATTTGAAGAGAGCATTGATCCAGGGGGAGCAATGTCCTAGGGGGAGCAGAATAGAATAAGAAGTCAAGTTTTCAATAAAAATATTTTGGGTTGCCATCAATGACAAAGGGGGATATTGTTGGAAATATTGATTCCTTAAGTCAAAGTTGTCATTGATGTCAAGAAATGAAGTCATAATTAATGTCAAGGAATGTCAAGAAACAAGTTATCAAATTTGTCATTGATGTCAAGAAATGAAGTCATCATTAATGTCAAGGAATGTCAAGAAACAAGTTATCAAAGTTGTCATTGATATCCAGGAAGAAGCTTGTAATAAAGTCAAAGGTGAAGAGGAACAATGCAAAGGTTAAAGGCAAAGGGCTCCATAATATTTTTAAATATTATGTGGAAGCATAAGTTAAATGGTTTTCATAAAAACCCAAGAAAGGTTATTGCAAAGCTAAAGGAAGGTTTAATATTTATTCGATAAATTATTTAAATTCAAAATGAATTTAAATTTTATAAATAAATATTATTTATACCAAGGTGCAAAGTTAAAGATGGTTTAAATAAAACCAAAGTGTTTTAAAGAATTAATTTATAAAATTTAAATTCAAAAGAATTTAAATATTTTATAAATTAATAAAGCTCCAAAGGAAATTCAAGCGCCAACGTCCAAAAAATCGTTGAATGTAATTCGAGCACCGACATTATACATGGAGAAAGAAATTTTGTATATAAGCTAATGCCTTAGAGGTATTTTAATTTATCCTTTTGCTCGATAATTGAATGTGTGCAATTGTGTTTGGATTCATGAGGAAGAAAGAGCAATGACCATTCTATTTAAGCACTAGCAAATAACGTTAAGGGAATTTGTGCCAAAAGACCAAGCACCAATGGGGCAAGTGGCCTAGTGGAAAAGAGAACAACATTAGGGTGTTTGGTGCAAGGAGGTTTGTGTTCGAAACATAGTGGTAGTATTTTTTTGTGGTAGTTGCATTGGTATTGGAGAGCGCTAAGGAAAGGTGCATGTTTTGCGCAAGGTGAGCGAGGAAGCTTTTGGAGCACATGGTGCTCGTTAGTCCCCCAGCAAGCACCTAGATTGTGCATCACTAGGAGCCATGGATAGGGCATCGGTTGAGGTTGATGACCCTTTTCCATTGATGTTAAAGGGGAAAATTTTGAGTAAGGGGGAGAGATTTAAGTAAGGAGGAGAGATTTGTTATTTGAAGAGAGCATTGAGCCAGGGGGAGCAATGTCCTAGGGGAGTAGAACAGAATAAGAAGTCAAGTTTTCAATAAAAAGATTTTGGGTTGCCATCAATGACAAAGGGGGAGATTGTTGGAAATATTGATTCCTTAAGTCAAAGTTGTCATTGATGTCAAGAAATGACGTCATCATTAATGTCAAGGAATGTCAAGAAACAAGTTATCAAATTTGTCATTGATGTCAAGAAATGAAGTCATCATTAATGTCAAGGAATGTCAAGAAACAAGTTATCAAAGTTGTCATTGATATCCAGGAAGAAGCTTCTAATAAAGTCAAAGGTCAAGAGGAACAATGCAAAGGTTAAAGGCAAAGGGCTCCATAATATTTTTAAATATTATGTGGAAGCATAATTTAAATGGTTTTCATAAAAACCCAAGAAAGGTTATTGCAAAGCTAAAGGAAGGTTTAATATTTATTCGATAAATTATTTAAATTCAAAATGAATTTAAATTTTATAAATAAATATTATTTATACCAAGGTGCAAAGTTAAAGATGGTGTAAATAAAACTAAAGTGTTTTAAAGAATTAATTTGTAAAATTTAAATTCAAAAGAATTTAAATATTTTATAAATTAATAAAGCTCCAAAGGAAATTCAAACGCCAACGTCCAAAAAATCATTGAATGTAATTCAAGCACTGGCATTATGCATGGAGGAAGAAATTTTGTATATAATCTAATGCCTTAGAGGTATTTTAATTTATCCTTTTGATCGATAATTGAATGTGTGCAATTGTGTTTGGATTCATGAGGAAGAAAGAGCAACGACCATTCTATTTAAGCACTAGCAAATAACGTCAAGGGAATTTGTGCCAAAAGACAAAGCACCAATGGGGCAAGTGGCCTAGTGGAAAAGAGAACAACATTAGGGTGTTTGGTGCAAGGAGGTTTGTGTTCGAAACATAGTGGCAGTATTTTTTTGCGATAGTTGCATTGGTATTGGAGAGCGCCAAGGAAAGGCGCATGTTTTGCGCAAGGTGAGCGGGGAAGCTTTTGGAGCACATGGTGCTCATTAGTCCCCCAGCAAGCACCTAGATTGTGCATCACTAGGAGCCATGGATAGGGCATCGGTTGAGGTTACATGGTGTATTCGAATCCCCTCCAAGGCAAGGTAATAAATTTTCATTTTAATTTTTGTGTGTTGCCTAAAGTTTGGAGTTAAAAGGGTGCATGAAAGGATTGTTAGTTGTAAATGATTTTTGATATGTTGGAGGAAGAAGGTGTTAAATTTTATTTTAATAAAGTGTTTTGACATATTGATTTTTTGAAATATTAAAAGGATAGAGGGAGGTTCTTGTCTTAGGTTATTTTGAAAATAAGAGTGTGTTGAATATTATTGGGATATTATAAGGTGTAAGTGGTAATTAACATTTTATAAATGTTGATGAATGTTTTAAATATGGAGTGATAAGGTGTATGTATGTTTTTATGTTTACATTATATTTTGATGAAGTTAATCACCTTATAATTTCTTTGAGTTTGGCAAGAAGTGTTTGATATCTTTGGCAGATATAGAATATTCCTTCATCATCAAGAACAAGGTATGAGCACATTTTCCAAATTTTAATTTGATTGGTTGGTTTTCTGGAAAATAAGTTTGGAGTGAAAAGGACTTGATTAGGGTTTCCTATTGAGTTTGTTGAGTTAATGCTTCAAGGTTTTCTGAAATAAAGGATTATTTTATAAGCATTGTTGTTGAAGCTTTTGGTTGTGGAAAGAACTTGAACTAGGGTTTGAGTATCATTGCTAAGTGAGATTTGTTGTTGAGCATTGTTGGAAAAATTTTGAGTTGATGTTTACATGCTTGGACTAGGGTTTGTGAGCAAGGGTTGTTTCGTTCAGTGATTGGTTGAGTAGAGCTAGTTGATCCTAGTCAAGTGGATGTGTGAAGTAATTGTTCAAGTTCCATAAAACAAACTATTCTATATTTTGATTTGAGTTGAGAAAGTAATTGAGCATTGTGATTAGTGTGGAACATATTGAATCTCTAACAATTATATTTATGTTTCTATGAGATTGGACAATTTTTGAGTGCACTTATTGAGCATATTTGAACAACTTCTGTGTGAACTTTTTTAGAATATTTGACAAAGTTCTGTGTGAACTTGTTGCGTAGATTTGAGCAAGTTCTGATTGGACTTGTTGAGCAGATTTGAGAAGTTCTATGTGAAATTGTTGAGAAAATTTAAGCAAGTTCTATGTGAACTTGTTGATTATATTTGAGTAAGTTCTGTGTGGACTTGTGGAGCAAAGTTTGGTGCATATTTGAGGATAGGTTTGTGCTTGACCAAATATAGATATTGAGCATATTTGTGCTAGACCAAAGGACCATGTTTAATGCAAATTTGAGATAGATCTTTGGAGGTGATAGAGCAGAGAGGACAGTAGTCTCTAGTGGATAGATATCCATCAACCAGGGTAGTGAGGATAGGTCTTCTGAGTGGTTATAATAGTCTTCAGTGGGGAGAGATTCACAAGCCAATGTAGTGGAGGCAGTAGAATTCTATAGGAGCACCAACAAGAGCAAAGGAGAAGGAGTTCTCCTCTGGATAGAAATCCACAAACTTGATTTAGGGTATCAACATCTCCTTTGGATAGAGTTCCATAAAAATTGTAAGGAAAGTATTCCCAAGAGAAGTTATTTGAGAAAAATTTATAAGAAATATTTTCTTGGTGGAGGTAGCCATAATTGGGTGAACCACATAAAAATCATGTCTCTCATGTGTGTGATTATTTATGTGATATTTACTACTTTCGTAATTATGATTCTATTATTTGTATTAAAAAGAAAAAGGTTTTATTGTATACTATTCACCCCCACTCTTAGTATAAGCACATGTTCTTTAGTCTTGGTGAAGACTTGTTGAGAATATTGGACAAGTTCTAGGGAGGAATTGTTGAGTAGATTTGAGGTAAGTCTTGGTGAATACTCTTTGAGTAGATTGGACGAGTTCTAGGGAGGACTTGTCAAAAAAAAATGAGGCAAGTTTTAGAGAAGACTTCAGAGTAGGTTGAGCAAGTTCTTGAGAGGACTTATGGATAGATTTGAGGTAAGTCTTTGAGAAGACTTGAGAGCAGAGTTGATTGATTGATTTGATCAATATTTGAACTGAAGCTTGGGGTAGATATAGCAGAGTTAATTTGGGATTGGATAAATATTTGTGTTAAGTCTTGAGGATATATTTGAGGACAAATTTTGGTGTAGATTTTAGGATAGGTTTGTACCAAACCAGATATAGATATTGATAAAATTTGTGCTAGATCGAAGGACTATGTTTAGTGCAGATCAAAGATAGATATTGAGTAGATTTTTTATAGATCGAAGGACTATGTTTAGTGTAAATTTGATACAGAGATTGAGTAGATTTGTGCTTGAACGAAGGACTATGTTTAGTATAGATCAAAGATAGATATTGAGAAAATTTAAGCTAAACTGAAGGACTGTGTTTAGTACTGATTTGAGATAGATATGATAGTAAAATTTAAAGGTTACAGAGTATAGAGGACAACAATCTCTAATGTATAGAGGTACATTAGCCACGAAAATGAAGATAGGTCTTTTGAGTTAGGACAAAAGTCTTTAGTAGATAGATATCCATAAGCCAGTGCAGTGGAGGTAGCAGTTCTTCTAGAAGATCACCAGCTAGAGTAGAAGAGAAGGAGTTCTCCTATGGATATAGATCCATTAAATTTATTAGGGGATTGGTGTCGTCTTTGGATAGAGATCAATAAACATTGTGATAGAGAAACGATTTCCAAAATATTTGTTGAGAAAATTTAGTAAAATATTTTCTTTGTGGAGTATTTGGGTGAACCACATTAAATTGGTGTCTCTATTGTTTGTGGTGATTTGTGCATTGTATTGATTACTACTATTAATATTGCTATTGATATATTACATAATAATGATTGGAAAAGAAAAGTAAAAAGTGATCTTATACTGTTCACCCCACTCTTAGTATAACCTTGTTTTCTTCACATGATTGAAAACAACCCCTTGAAAACTATATGCTATTAATATAATCTTATCTATGACCTTTGAATACACCAATCTATCTTCTCAGGCATTGAAGTTGAATTTAGATAATTGATCATAATTTGAGAGTTTAACTATGATATCACCCTTCTTCATACTGCCTTAAGTACCTACTACAAACCTCTCAAAATACCCTATCCTTCTGCCAAGTTATTGGATAAAATTCTTAGATTTTTGGCAAAAGTAAAAATTGGAGTACCATCCTATAACCTACCTCTCCTTCCTATACTAGCTCTACCAGGATTTCCTCTGGATGCTCCATCCTTATTAATTTTTCCAATATTCTTAGGGGGAGATTTTCATTGCTTTGTTCTATCCATAATTTGAGTGATCACTTTATTCCTTCTATGTTGGGCTAATCTATCAATCATATTTGATCAAAACCATCATTTTTTTCCATAGTTGATTTGAATTTTGTGGATGACTTAATAATTATTGGATAGTCTATATCATATTCTCTATGACCTTGAGCCAAACATAGTTGATGTGCCTACTCTCTTGTTGAAAGATTCATTTTTTCTACTCCTACTAAATGTTTTGAGAAAGAATAGTCATTCTTGTCCAAACTACTTGGTTCACATACCAATATTTTTCTTCTTGATTGCTTTAGTATTTCAATCTCTGTTATATGGATTTTTCATTGGACCATCTTAAATTAATAATGGAAACCATCATCTTTCGTAATTTAGATGCTATGGGATATTATATGAATAAATGGTTTAATATTTCAGTATTATCCCAACATATTACACATTGAAAGGGTCCAGTAAATGCTTTATTCATAAGTTGATCCCCTGTGAGTACCCCTTTATGAAGAAGCAACTAGATGAAAATTTTGACTTTTAGCCATAACTTATGAGCCCATAAATATTTGAATAGATCCTGATCTAGATGGGGATTAATATAGCTTAAGGCTAAATAACCTTGAGCTACATTGTACACACCATGCCTTGAGCTATTCCAACCAATATAGTCTTTATATTGTGACCATGAAGGTGATCACATTTGGAGGAGTCTATGTATATCATTTTTTTGAGCTTCAATGAGTTGGATTGGCGTCTCTTCCACTAGGATCCAACATCTTCCCACCTTTGCATTTCTTGTTTGAATTTTATAGTATTTGGTAACTTTTATCTAATTCATCCTATGCATTTACTCCATTATAGGTCTCAATTCTAGATGTTGAATTGATAGCGAAAGGTGTTCATCCAAAATGTTTATCCAAAAATGTATCTTTTAACCATTTTGTACTACCCAAAAATTTTATTCTTTATCAAATCCTCTCAACTTATTAAGAACTTTAAAATTGGGAACCCTTTAGAAGATAGTTGGAATCGAATTATATCATAGGGGTCTTTGTTTTTTCATGTTTGGCTCTCATATTTTTGTCCCACAAGATGCTAGGGTGGGTAATTAACCTCTAGTATAACTTTACTACCAAAGATTTGTTATTCCTAACTGTTAATCGAAGACCTAGACCCCCTTCATGAGTAGGAAGGCATAGGGTCTCCCACCTTACTAGGGTCCACTTCTTCTCCATTTTTTATCCTCCCCAAAGAAATCTGTGAATAATTTTATCAAATTCTTTAAGAACTTACTTAAGGATGTTTTAAACTACTAAAATATAGACTGGGATAGACTAAAGAACAAAATTGATAAGAGTTATCCATCCTCTAGAGGAGAGCCATTTGTTGGTTCAACTATCTATTGCATGCTTCACTTTATCCAATAGCCAACTCCACTACTTTTCCTTTTGGCTACCAAGATTAAGTGGGACACCTAAATATTTTATTAGAAGAGCGGTTTTTTTGAATTCTAATCTATCCAATATCAATTTTTTTTTCCTAGGTGAACAATGAAATATGAGAAATTTTGATTTATCTTCATTAACTATTTGTCATAAATATCTAATAAAGCAGTTTAAGATATTCTTTATTGAAGTTACTTCCTTTATTTTTGCCTTCCCCAAAATAGCAAAATCATCAACTGCTTTATTATTGCAAAGGATTATTGTTGGAAGCCATTCCTACCATGGTTATTAAAATACCACTACATCAAGCTTAAGCTTTGATACCATTTTGAATTTGAAATGTAACAAGGACCAAGAGATTTTTTGAATTTTTTGCATGCTTCATGATGCTAAGATTGCACAAAGCTGGGATTGCATGAATCTAGGGTGTGCACAAATTTGGGCTTGCATAAAGCTGAGATTGCATAAATCAAGAAGTTGTACAAAGCTAGGATGAGGAGGCATGAGCTAGCTCTAGTTTTGTGCAATTGCACAAAGCATATGATGTTAGCTCAAGTTTTACTTTAACTTTATGCAATACATAGATCTAATATTTTCCAAAGCCAGAAAAGTGCTAAACCCTAAAAAGTAAACTTATAAATACTCTTTCTAGATTTATTCACACTAACATTGCATGGTCTCAAGAATACAAATACTTATGCAAGAATGCATAACCCAAATTTAACAAGGCACAATTCCAAGAATAGAGCAAATGCATGAAACTATAAAATATTAGTGTATTTATATTATATCAAAATAAATTGTTGCAGTTTTACAACTAGATCCATAAATATGTTCACGGTTCTTTAGCTTTGCTATGACTACTTTGCTTCTACACTCACTTTTGTGGAAGTTGATCTTAGGCTTTTTTATATGTTTTTGCAACTTCAACCTTACCTTCATATTTCTTCTTTTCTCTTATTTGTGCTTTTTTTGCTTTACATTGCAACATCTACAAATCATCCTCAATGCTTATATATAGATAGAAACAAGAGAAAAATCACACCTACCTTTCTACACATTAAATGCAAAAGGTGGTGTCTATTGGATCTCCTAAGAACTCCAACTATCAGGAATAATTTCAAGTATTCCAAAATCTCACAATGGATTTTGATATCTTAGTAGAGAAAAATATACCAGAGTTCGATGAATTCTAGATTAATTTCAAACAACCACAAATTCCACCCTCGAGGTGAGATGGTATTCTATATTAATTTTCAATAACCACAAATTCCACCTTTGGGATGAGATGGTGGCTCCTTTCAAATAATTAATTTTGATTCAATGAGATTATTATTTTCTATTTCATAGGAGAGTTGGTTACAGACACTATTTTTAGTAACTGGATAGCACAGGGTTCAAACCACAAGGGCTTCTCCCAACAAACCTATCCATATCATTCTTGTTGACCCAACATGATATGGGGACCACCAGTCACTCGAGGTTCATACTGTCATGGTTCTGGCATACACTCATGATATTTAGAGCAGACTACTACCTTTGCAAAGGGCTAGATTCCCCAATCTTGAACCTAGGTCTCTTCTTGGTAAGTACGCAACCAAACTATGGTTAACTTTTATTATATTAATGAGATTATTAATATAATAAAAAATAATTATACTTTAAAATAGTTTTATTTATTTATTTATTTTTAAAAGCTAGATTATATTATATCATTAATGGGAACATCACAATATTTTGGTGTTAACATTGTCCACTAGCTAAAAAAACAAAATGAGGTGGATCAGGAGTAAAGCATCCATAACTGAATATACATAAGAATAGAAGCTAATATCAATAAAAATCCTATAGTTATATCTTGCTGCAATACACCAGATATCAACATTCATCTGTGAGAGAGTCTGTTATATGAAAAAATTCTAGGCATGTCTTCCATGCTATATTTTGCAGTCTAATCAAACCCTGAACCTGCTTATCATTGTTAACTATCTTCTTCTTAGTTTCCTGTTGGACTTTCTGAATATCTTGAATCATATAAAAAAGTTGATGAAGTCTGTCAATAACATCTCTAGACGTGTTGGAAGGTCCATAGACTTGGAAGGTCCATAGACTTGGGAATGAATGTGTCCCATATGTAGCAAAAGATCAAAGGTCAAGTCTGTCAAAACTATATTCCATGGAGGAGCATATCCAATATACACATTTTTGCATCTATACTTCCAAACTATATCCCATGGAGGAGCATATCCAATATACACATTTTTGCATTTGTACTTCCAAATGTATTTGAGAAGGACGACTCTACAAACAACCTAGAGTTTGGGGTATTAATCCATCTAAAAAACCAAGGAGAGATTTTAAAATCACCATTAAGCACCATTAAGTGTATATTCCAAATTTAATAATTAGAAGCTTGATAAGTGTCGATATGGACGACAATTACATCCCTTTTAAAATCACCATTAAGCGTATATTCCAAATTTAATAATTAGAAGCTTGATAAGTGTCGATATGGACGACAATGCTTTGTATCTCTCTATTAATATAAATTTTACAACTCATAAATGTCCTGATCGCATTAAGAACAAATGCAAAAACAATAATTTGAAATATAAAATGGATACCACTTAATATCACCATCAAAGTGGGAACGGAAAGAGTCCAATATCTATGTGCCCTTAACGGCGAACAACCATTTTTTTTCTATAGGATTACTAAAGAAAAAAGTCCATTATTATCTAATGAATGTGTCCCCCTCAATATTGCGGTCCAGCGACGTCGACTAGTGGATTCGAAACACTACTCGAGTTGCCAAAGTTAAAAATCAATAACAACCCAGCGAACAAGAAAAATTTGGAGACAGTCATTACTGGCTTGAAAAATAAATTGACCATGGTTGTTTTAGTCGTTAAGTAGTTATAAGTGGGATAGTTACAGTTCAGTTGATAATCCATCGTTCTTAGCACTTGTTAATGACATAGTAATATATGTGATTTAGTTGGATGGTTGCGTCTTGCGTTATTATTAATTTGATCCTTGGAACTGAATGATTTAAAAACAAATACAAACGTGAAGCAAGATCAATGTTGTTTGGATGAAATAATACATTTAATGGGCAATTGGCCATGGCAACGTCATCTGTTGTACAATCTACTAAAAAACAAAAACAATTTATCGTCGTCTGTTAGCGGTTAGCGGGCTCCATCTTAATAGATAAAATCTGTCACCATCATCAATTTGAAAGCTATTTAAAACGCCTTGATATTTGGGATAAATTCTATATATTCCTTAAGTTCTCAGTTATTCTTACCCGTTTAAATTGCATTGTTGTCTGAGTTTAACAGCTCGAAAGCAAGCATATACTATACTAAGATGGCTTTCTCTATGTGCCTCGTATTAGTCACAGTGATGTTAATCTTGCTTATTATACTATCGTTACTTCATCCCGTTATGTCCCATGGCCTCAGAGGCCCTAGGAGAAAAAGTATGGCAGACCTCTTCCATCCAAATTCAGATTTCTTGATCTCAGCATTATTTAAGTGGATTTTAGTTTGTATTGGACGTAATTAAACTCTATTATGTAATTCAGGTGGCGATTATTTTTTAAATTAGTAAGATTTCCTATTATAAAAAACTGTGAACTTTAGTTTCTAGGAAATGTCAACAATAAGTTTTTGGGGTTTTGGGTTTCAGGAGGAAGAGCAGATATGGAAACCGTAACAGCACGGTACCCTAAAGGAATTGTCGAAACTGCTGTGAGAAACTCCACCGCTGATCAGTCTTTGTCAAAGGTTTGTCCTGAATCGCTTTGATGTTTTCGACGATGTTATTCCCATACATTATTTTTCATTTCTATAGCAATTACTGAACTATTCTCTTGAATTAGCTGACCGACCACCACAGCCATCCGTTTCCCTTACAGGTTCAACGCACGGGGAAGAATCGGAGATATAAAACTTTAAGGGAAAGAATGGTAAACCTCATATTTCAGTGCAAAAGAGAGATTCCAGGAGGACCAGATCCTCAACACCACTCTTGCAACGGAAAGTAAATATATTCAGAAGGCTCCATCTCTTTCACAGATGCACGTCTTCTATGTTCTATGTTTCAGACCAACAAATCGCCCACAATTTACATGTCACTGAAGGCGAACCGATAGAGTTTTACATCTTTCAGCATGGAATTTCCCACAAATAGTTCCATAGTAACCGGTTAACAATATAGTAAATTATGATAATGATTGGCGCTTGTGATAAAATAGATTTAAATTTTAATAAAAGTCGTTATACTCTCTATGAAATAAGCTTTACATAGTTCTTTGCTATATGAAAAGACGCGAATAAATTCCAGTGTATTGCCAATTCCATTGTAATATTGTTTGCTGCTATGCGCACAAGTCTGCTTATAATTTATAATCCATTACTAGTTATAGGATTCGCCGAATATTAGTTTTTGAGTTCGATACATTAGATATATATTATAATCAGAAAAATTCAAGTAAAAACAGTTAAATAATATTCTTTCAGGCACTTATTTCTGCCATGTCTTTGGTATTACATCATTTACTATGTTAAAATGGTCAACAAAACTTAAAAGCCTCGATAACAGAGTAGAGTTGTATGTCAACGCTGGGGCCGGATGCAAAAATTACGTGTAATCAATAAATAATGTCCATGCTTTTGTTAGATTTGGTTATGTTTTATTTGATGTAAGTCTAATGAAATATTTTATGATTGGAATTTAGTTCCATGTTAATAACAAATTTTTTATAGAAAAAAGTTAACAAGTGATCCTATAGAATGAAACTTAATTGAATGATTTGACTTTAACCTTTCATAAAACTTTAATTTTTGATGGAATCAAACCGAAGTAATTCACAACTGCTATCAATCTGGACAAAGCATTGAAAGATTTTAAATCATATATCAAAACCAAAAATTTTGTTCTGTAGTTTGAAATTCGAATAACGTTTGTTATTGTTTTTTTCAACTGTGGTTTACCGGTGATGTGACCCGAGTTCAACTTTAAAGAGTTTTAATTTTATAATCGCCGAAGAACGCAACAAATTGCAGCGTCGACGGGCAGCGCGATCTCCCGCAGCGACGTCGGGCGGCGTTGCGCCAACGGGAGTCGCGCAGGACTCCCCGTGAAGTCGGGTGGCGCTGCGCCGACGGGAGTCGCGCAATGACTTCCCCGAAGTCGGGCGGCGCTGCGCCGACGGAAGTCGCACAATGACTTCCCGAAGTCGGGCGGCGCGGGTCCGAAGACTTAGAAAAAATTATCTTGAAGGCAAATTTTCCAATGTTTCACGTCCAATGTCGCACACAAGGGGCTGCGCTAGCGGGAGTCGTAGCGACGTCGGACGACGCACGTCAAGTACTTAGGTAGTTTTTGGAATCACTCCTTTTGAGGACGATTGATGATCTTTTCATAAAGGGGCAGCCGATTGCTGTCAATAAAAGTTAGTTGTCAAAGGTTGTAAAGAGGGTGTGTAAAAATAACACCACGACTAAGCTTAAATGTAGATGAAAAAAAGAAATATGGAGGCACAGACGAATTTAATCAAACTTTATTATAAATCCGAAAAACAAGTAAACGAATTTATTTATATCAGCAGGTGAGGTTACATCAATCCTCAACAGAGGGTTTACAATCTTTTGTAGATGAGACTGCAGGATAAAAAAAGTAATCTAAAACTACCGAGATTGATGCTTAGAGTTGAACGAGATGAGCTTATCTGCTCACTAAACAACTCTCTTCTGCTGCTCTACGAAATGACTGCATCTATCTCCTCTTCCTCTCTACACTACGACCACTAACAATGCCAGCCAAAATGAACGGTTTATATAGCTGGGCAAGACGAGCCAATCACCTACCTCGCACGAAGGAAGTAAATGCTTATTTGAGAACGAACACGTGCGACATCACATCGAAGGTTTTGACGGGATGCCCAAGTTCGTTGTTTTAGGTGAGCGAAGTCCGATAGCACTCAGTTTTAGAGCAAAGTTGGGCGAAGAGTGAAAATAGGATTAATATTTCTAACACCCTCCTTTAAACCTGATTTCATGAGCGCTTTGACTCCTAGCTATTCTTGCAATCTGCTAAAGTCTTCCTCCTTCAAAGGCTTCGTGAATATGTTAGCTAACTGCTCCTTGGATCTGTAAAACTACAACTAAATTTCTTCGAACTTCACCAGCTCTCTGATGAAGTGATACCGAATGTCGATGTGTTTCTTTCGGCCATGGAACACTGGATCCTTCAACAATGCTATGGCAGAATTGTTTTCACAAAACACATTTGTCACGCCTTTCGGATGATGGTTTAGTTCACTAGAACTCTTCGTAGCCAAACTGCCTGGCATGCGGCTGACATGGCGACAACATACTCTGCTTCAGCAGTGGCCAACACAATGATTGGTTGCTTCTTGTACGTCCATGACACAGCTCCCAATCCGAGATGGAAAGCATACCTGGAGGTGCTCTTTTGATCGTTAGTGCTACCGGCCCAGTCACTATCTATGTAGCCCACCAAATCTATCTGATCTCATCTAGCGTAGAATAGGCCATGGTTCTCTGTCCCAGTGACATAGCATAGGATTTGCTTGCCTGCTTGTCAATGCGTGTCCTTCGGAGTCTCCATAAATTGGTTGATCAAGTTGACTTTGAATATCAAATCTAGCCGAGTTGTAGTCAAATACATAAAATTGCCAACTAGCCGCTTGAACAAAGTTGGGTCAATGTTTCTCCCAGAGTCCAACTTGCTCAACTTCAAGCCTGTGGAAATAGGTGTTATGGTAGGTTTGTTGTCCTCCATATTGAATCACTTCAGGACATATTTTGCATACTTTTCCTAAGAAATGAATATGCCATCTGCCGATTGGTCAACTTCAATGCCTACGAAATATTTCATCAGCCCCAAGTCCGTCATCTCGAACTCCTTCTTCATGGCTATTCTGAACTAGTTGAATAGGACATTGTTGTTACTAATGTAAATCAGATCGTCCACATACATGCAAATGATTATCGGATCCCTTGCTTCATTTGTCTTTATGTACAGAGTGTGCTCATATTGGCATTGAAAACACGAGATTCCGGAAACAAAAAGGATAAACTAAAAATGCAATGTAAATGAAACTAAAATAATGCTTAAATCCTATGTTATTGAAAAATGCATAAAAAGAAAGAACATGAACACAAGATATTAAAGCAATATAAAAATCGGCCCTTTTATTGATATGCTTTTCAAATTTGTGTTACAATGTGTCTCCTTCCTTTTTAGGGGATAGGAGCGTTAAATGTTGGTCTTTTACAACTTGTTTCAGAATTCCTTCTTTCGCATGCCCACATGTAAGATGGGCGAACCAAAACATTGTCGCCGCTTGCGTTGATAAAGGTCGATTCCTCGCTGCTCCTCCAATGCTGCAAATCTGTGTTCAAAGAAACAAACAAAGAATCGGGAGCACCTGTGTATGAAAAATAAAATATGAATCTAACGATGGTTAAAATGAGTCTAAATAAAATGAAAACTTGACAAAAGCATAAACATGAAACTAGCTAAATACTACAAAAGAAATAAAGTAGGGGGTGCCCGAAGGCAAACCACCCACGGGTGAAACTTTGCTTCGACACCAATCCGCTTAGGATGGGTCCGAAACCTGATGTGATGTGTTGTCGGCAAATTGGTAGAATATTGTGGTTAGAAAAATCAGTGTTGCTTCTTGATTCGTGCCTTCAAAAGTCACCCAATAACCTCTCTTTTGATTAAGAGATTATGGATGTTGAAAACACAAATCACAAGTAAATGAATTAGCAGCACTTCGTCGCTCAAAATGCTCCTTCTCTGTGTATATTTTGGGTGAGGAAACTCACCATTTTATAGACCCAAGGGGTCTCTTTGAATTAACATGCAAAAGTGTTTCTTTGCATGAATGTTTTTTGTGTGAAGAGAAGACTTCTTCTTGATCAAGGGCTTCTTAACTGCCTCTGTGCATGTCTTTGTATGTTTTAAAAAATCTCACTCTCATTCCCATGCAGTGAAGGGAACGCCAATTTGCAGATATGAGTTGTCAAAAGAACTCACTTGCACTCCTATGTCATGCAGGAAAATCTAAGTGGCAGTTCTGAGTTGTCATGCGTCGAGATCTGACTTTTTGTTGGTCAAACCTGGCATTCGTCCCACCCTAAAGTGAGCACTAATAATCGTCTCTGGGTGAGACGAGTATAAATCCGCACTCATCCCTGGGTAGGACGAGTAAAAATCTGCACTCGTCCCTGGGTGGGACGAATAAGTAGCTAAGTGTCTAAAAGATGCCAAATTGATTTTTGACTTGCAAAACTGTTGTGTGAGTGGTTAGAACCACTGTTTAACCTCTAGGGGCTGCCTTGGGGGTTGTGTGTGTTAGTGCGATTAGTGCTTGTTGTCACATAATCGGATTGGTGTTGTTTTGGTGTCTCAGATTCCCCTTTTTGGAAAGCGCTGCACGTGGTGTAGTGCTGAGCAAAAAATAGATAACCAAAGCACTAATGATTAGGGTTTCTTAGTAACCTAACCAACTCTTGATGCCCCAAGTATGGAAATGGCACACATTCTTAAATCCTTGCTTCTGACGAGCTAAGGAAATTAAATCAAGCATTAACCTAGTTCGCTGAGGTATTACTTGAACTTAGACATTGATCAGTCATGAAGAGGTGGGCGCAACCTTTTGTCTATGGGAACCTTGAGTTCATGATTCACGAATGACAAGTATATGATCAGTTTGTGATGATTGCTTGTTTGCTGTCCCAAGCAGGGGCGCGATTGTCTTTTGCAATGATCCTTTGAATGCGTGTCATTTCCAAGACTAGGTATATTGTTGTTGATTGGCAACTAAGTGTGACTACCCCCTCATGCGACGAATCAATAAGAGAATGACCTGACATGAGAAAAGCGACGAGTTGCTTGACCCAAGATGACTTAAGTGAGGGTGCCTTCAGATGTTATCCGATGCATGCTCGAGCAGTTTCTCGATTGTTTTGACCTATTTTTGGTGGGTGCGAACCCATTTTGGGATGCCATTTGGGGTTAACATTGGCGAAAATCCATCTTCCCGTGGAGCAATCCGGCTATGGTAGCCTTCGTAGGGAGTAGGATAATGACAAGGTAGACCTTGACATCATTTTTCTTATGCCAAGAGGTTAAGTGCAAGAACACTTTTGTTCGGAAATTTTTAGTGGTTTTGTTGGCATTTATCATTTTTATGTTTGGGTTATTTTTGATATATATTTTTTTTGTATTCGTCCCGGGGGGGACGAACTCCAGGATGGTATTCATCCCAAGGTGGGACGAGTGCGCCTCCGAGGAAAAAGCACTCGTCCTGGGGTGGGACGAGTGCACCTTCGAGGAAAAAGCGCTCGTTCCAGTCAGGGACGATCGCCAGCAAGCAAAAAGTATAAATATGCGAAAATGACGGATTTGGCTCATTTGCACTGTTCATCGATTGCGATTTGGAACTCTGGGGAGGAGGTAGATTTTTTGACACGAAGCGCTGCTAGATTTTCTAGCCACCATGAGTGCACAGACTAGGTCATCAAGTGGCAGAGCCGAGGCGAGACCAGTAAGTGCACTATCTCCTCGAGTTTGAATTTGAAAAATGCAAATGTGTGTTTATTGTGTTTTTCTTTTATTTAAGACATGGAACCGTAATTAATTAAATTAAAAGTTGAATGAATTAAAGACCATGAAACCAAATGAAACATGGATGCAAACCGATGGAAACTTAGATGGAAAACCGTAGGATAAACCCAAAATGAAACTTAGAGTAACATCTTAGGATAACCATGGTCATAAAAATGTGTTTTGTTTTTGATGTGAATGGTAAAACTTAGGTCAAAACCATAGGTAAACCATGCCCATTTTTTTTTATAATTTTTATATGGAATTAAAAAATGCAAAATGGATGAATTTTTTTGTTGAAATGGTAAACTTAGGTCGAAACCGTAGGTAAACCATGTCGAATTTTTTTTTTTGTTATTTTTATGGAATTAAAAAATGCAAAATGGATGAATTTTTTTTGTTTGAAATGGTAAACTTAGATAAAACCATAGGTAAACCATGTCAAATTTTTTTAATGAAATGTACAATGAAAACTGAATGAATTGTTTTTTGTTTTGAAATGGTAAACTTAGGTAAAACCGTAGGTAAACCATGTCAAATTTTTGTTGTTTGTGATGAAATGTACAATGAAAACTGAATGAATTGTTTTTTGTTTTGAAATGGTAAACTTAGGTAAAACCATAGGTAAACCATGTCAAATTTTTGTTGTTTTTGATGAAATGTATAATGAAAACTGAATGATTTTTTTTTGTTTTGAAATGGTAAACTTATGTAAAACCGTAGGTAAACCATGTCAAATTTTTTTGTTGTTTGTGATGAAATGTATAATGAAAACTGAATGAATTTTTTTGTTTTGAAATGGTAAACTTAGGTAAAACCGTAGGTAAACCATGTCAAAAATTTTTAATGAAATGTACAATGAAAACTGAATGAATTATTTTTTGTTTTGAAATGGCAAACTTAGGTAAAACCGTAGGTAAACCATGTCAAATTTTTGTTGTTTGTGATGAAATGTACAATGAAAACTGAATGAATTGTTTTTTGTTTTGAAATGGTAAACTTAGGTAAAACCGTAGGTAAACCATGTCAAATTTTTTTTGTTTTTGATGAAATGTATAATGAAAACTGAATGAATTTTTTTGTTTTGAAATGGTAAACTTAGGTAAAACCGTAGGTAAACCATGTCAATTTTTTTTTTTGGATGTACATGTGAATGAAAGATGTTACTGTACAGTTATGCATTTTTGTACATGTAATGGTGATTTGATACATGTTTTTGATGTGTGTTGTTTTCTGTGATGTGCAGGTGGTGAAGAGTCGACATCGAGTGTCGACTATTTTTTCTAATGCCCGCGAGGCGTTGACAGTTGAGGACAAGGATTGGCTTGATGCCATAGGGCTCAAGCATGTGGCTCAGTTGGATGCAGTTGTGGCGGATCGGGCATACATTACAGCTTTTATCAGCCTGTGGGATGTTCGGACGAACACCTTCCATCTTTCGATAGGGAAGATGACTGTCACCTTAGAGGACGTGTATCAGATTCTACAGACTCCGATAGACGGGGTTCTCATTCGGACGACACCACAAGGCCAAAGGATGGCTATACTGACGCGGTATTTTGGACATGGAGAGGATGAGGATGGGATGACCTCGTTGGAGAGGGCGAAGCTAGATTATCATATTGGTGGGATTCTGGTACGATATTGGTATGCGAGGGGAATGTTGAGAGTGAGGCATGCACTACTCATGAGCCTCATTTCCAACATGCTCCTGCCAGACTCGTCAGGAATGAGGTTCCCATGGAACCTATTGGAGGTGGTGTGATAGTTAGTGGATTGTCCGATGACAGAGCCGGTTATTATGAGATGGGGCCAGACGCTTTTGGCTCAGTTGTATGATGAGTTGTATGAGGTCCGTTGTCAGAGGCAGAAGGGGATTGGCTGTAGTTTCTTGTTGTAGTGCTGGGCATGGCAGCATATAGCCATAGAGCGACCATGAGGACTAACCTGGACTACACGGGTAGACATGGTGGACATGGATATTGGTTATGGTGCTCTATGATATCGATATGAGGAGCGAGGGCAGAGTCAACGATTTACGGGAGATGTAGACCATTACAAAGATGCATTGGCATGACTGACTCCCAGAGATGTGGTATGGAGGCCATATCAGGATTGTCCCGTATGGCCAGAGGTTGATGAGTGGCTTCGACGGGTCCAGAGGGGGAGATGGGTGATTAGGCGACATGGGCTAGAGTAGGAGTACTTCCACTACCTCCAAGTGACACGACAGTTTGGGGTACACCAGGGGTTTCCTGGGGAACCCGTAGTCTATCAGCATGGGAGTGATGAGAGGACCCTAGCTGCACCGATCCTCGAGCCATTGGGGGAGGAGTCAGATATAGTACTGGACATTCTGGACGTAGATGACGTCAGAGTGACTACCGAGTACCAGGAGTGGTGGACGCTTCGACAGTGGTGAGGTGAGGGGTCATTGGGAGGAGATGAGGTAGCGAGAGGTGGAGAGGGGGCCGAGGCACCAAGAGAGGGTTGGGGAGCTCTTGCGGATGTGTACATGGTGGAGGTGGTAGATGCGAGAGAATACGTTGATGAGGAGGAGCAGCCATAGATGCAAGATGCTTCAAAGTGGGTCGATTCTCTAGAGAGGTCGACACAGCCGATCGGGTCAGGGGATATAGAGGTGAGGTTGTGCACTGAGGTAACGCGATTGACAGGATTATTGCAAAGGCAGGATGGAGAGCTTGGGGAGATGACACAGGAGAGGGATCACCTACGAACACAGTTGGCAGAGAAAGAGAGCGCAGGGGCTAAGTATCATTGGCAGGGTGGTGATACAGATGCTATAGGGGAGAGAGATCTCCTACAGGTGCAGCTAGCATAGCATGACGACGCCATTGCATACTACCATAGGCGGGAGGCAAAGTGGAGTAAGCATTGACGGGATATGGAGTGCAAGATTATCCACCTTGGTGGGCGAATACCAGAGCCTCTGGCGAGTGGCTCATCGTACCAGACGGGAGATAGTGGGACAAAGCAGTCAGCATCATCCCGTCGTTGGCAGTGAGATGAGGGAGTCATTAGTGGTCGGGATGCAGGGGCGAGCAGTCACCCTAAGAGATCTCAGAGGACTGATACCGTAGGGGGTAGCTCTCGTTGCATCGATCCTACGTGATCATGGTGGCCGACGCCCTAGGCTGGGGGTTTTTGAGATTTTGGATGATGGGAGTGAGGTCCGAGGACCAGTGTACTGTAGCCTACAGGCAATTTTGTTATGATATATATATACAGATGACTCTTTTTTGTGTTTATATAGTTTTCATGATTTATTTTAATGTACATGTTTTTACATTGATGTCTGCATATGTGATTATGAATGCGATGGTTCTAATTTGTATGATGTATGCATATGGAATGAATGCAATGATTTGTTGATGATTTGTCGATACACCATAGACTGTACAAAATTGGATTGACTTGCAATAATAATGGGATAACTTTGTGGAATGCTTGTGCATGTGAAAACTTTATTTTTGTATTTTGTCTATTTTCTAATGGTGATGTACGAAATGAGATGTACCGGTTGTTTGAAAATGGAGTTAAGATTTTCTGAGATGCAGATATTTTAACTAACTAGCCAAGACAATAATTTTATCTTGCAAGACTTTTGAACAATGTCTAAATCTGACTTGAATTTAATCAAGTTATTTCACATCCCTGTGTGTGCAATTGAGTTCGTTTATGTGTTATTCATCAGGATACCGCCAGTGCCAGATGGGCTTTCAACCGAACTCTGTCTTGAGGATCACCTAATTAGCTCCACTAACTCCTTTATTATATTTAGTTAGATTAATATGCGATGTTATCTGGGATACCATAAGCTAGATCATCCACATGCAAACATTGATCTGCACACAAGTTAATGTGACAGATATATCGTCATGCGGGAGGTTTACCACTAGTGACCAATAGGCTATCAACCAAATCGGTACTGAAGCTTGCCTCATGACCTGTCGAAATACTGAGAGTTCCAGGGATTCAAGTTTGACTCCCTTCTTTTCTTCAATTGTATTGGGATACTTGCTCTTTATAGTGATAAAATCACTGTTTATTTATTTTTTGTTTTTTTTTTTTTTTGAGCAAGGGATTTGAATATGGAGTGACAAGAATCACTATTGTTTGTGTCTTTTGATGTGTGCACTGTAGGATGTCAAATTTTTAGTGTTTTTGACGTTTTGCAAATTTTTGATGTTTTTGCAACTTTTGAGAACTTGGGATTCTTGAGGAATTGGGTAAGGAGGATGCTTGTCCTTTTGCCAACTCTCAGCATTCCTAGGGTCATTCGCACAGGGGGATAAGCAAGATAGCTATTTTGCTAATGGTGACCTGGATTACTGGGTAGGTTTCATCTTTCGTTCACATAACTTAGGAATTGTTTTATGTGTTTTAGCTTGTTATGGGATGTTACGTAACAAGGTGGGATCCAAGTAAAACTTTCTTGTGTAAAATTTGTTTAACTATGTACGATTTTGGTTAGAAATTTAAAATAGCTGAATGATGAAAACCCTATATACATTAGGACACAACTGATGATGCTACAAATGGTGATATGCTGGATGTATGCATTTATGAAAATGGATTTGATGTGGAAATGATGGAATTGCCAAGTAATGACAGCCTATGGTGCTTTTGACTTGTATGACCTATCGAAGTATGCAATGTATGGATGCAATGCTTAATGTAACCTATATTTTTGTATTTTGATTTTTATGAGAATGCATGGAATTGGAATGTAATTGTTTTTGTGATTTTTATTTTTGTGTTGTTTTTGTTGATTTTTAAATATTTATGTTGACCAAGCAGTTATGGTAATGCTTGGAGCTTTTGGTGTTGACCAAAGGGTTTATAGATACCTTTGGGGCATTTAGGGTTGACCAAGCGATTATGATAATCCTTGGAGCTTTTAGTTTGACCAAAGGGTTTATAGATACCTTTGGGGCATTTAGGGTTGACCAAGCAATTATGATAATCCTTGGAGCTTTTAGGTTGACCAAGCGATTGTGGTAATCCTTGGAGCTTTTGGGTTGACCAAGCGATTGTGATAATCCTTGGAGCTTTTGGGTTGACCAAGCGATTGTAGTAATCCTTGGTTCTTTAGGGTTGACCAAGCGATTGTGGTAATCCTTGGAGCTTTTTGTTGGACTATGGCTCTCTAGATGTGGAATGGCCTCAAATGAATGATGTTCAAGGGTTATGTTTCTTTGATTCCTTCAAGAGAGGCAAGCCGGTATGTTCCAGGTCCTATTTTACTGTCAATGATGTAAGGACCAAGTCCTGCAAATGGGACGGAAAATTAGAATTTTGTTGGTTCTCTTTTAAGACCAAGTCACCAACCTGAAATTCCCTGAGGTGGAATTTCATGTTGTATGTTTTCTTAAGTCGCTCTTGATAGATATGCAAGTTCTCGAGAGCATTAATGCGTCGTTCATCGAGCAACGTCATTTGATCTAACCGGGCCTGCCATGCAGTGTCATCATTGATGAACTCTTGCATTGAAATGCGCAGGGAAGGAATTTCCAACTCAAAAGGCATGACTACCTCAGAGTCGTACACCAGCAAAAATGGAGTTGCCCTAGTGGGCATTCGAATGCTGGTGCGATAAGCCCATAGGGCAAGCGATATCTGAATGTTCCAATCTTTATGATTGTCTGCAACTGTCTTTTTGAGAATGGCGACTAGCATTTTGTTTGACGCCTCTGCTTGCCCATTTGCCTACGGATAATAGGGTGTTGAAAAGATGTGTTGAATTTTGTGCTTTGTGGTCAAAGCACGCACATCTTTATTCTTGAATGGCGTCCCATTATCTGACAAGATCTTGGATGGAATACCAAAATGACATATGATGTTATGTAAAATAAACTCTGCAATGCGGGCTCCAGTCGTAGTGGTCAGCGAAATTGCTTCCACCCATTTGGTAAAGTACTCTGTGGCCGTTAAAATGAACGTGTGACGACCAGACGATGCAGGGGAGATATTTCCAATTAGATCAAATCCCCACTGTGAAAAATTCCAAACCGATTGAATCAGCTACAAGGCCTGAGAAGGTACATGTGTCAAATTAGCATGGTGCTGACACTTCATGCACTTCTTCACATATGCGCAACAATATCACTCTAAAGATGGCGAATAATAACCCATGCGAAGAATGCGCTTTGCAATGGCCATACCGCTGAAGTGGCCACCACATGTACCATCATGAGCTTGGGTGATCGTCCAAGCGGACTCTTGCTGGTCCAAACAACGAAGGAGGATTCCTTCATATTTCTGATGATACAAAATGTCTCCTAATAAGACATGCTTTGCCGCTTTCTATTTGAATGATCTTTTCATGGCTTGTGTCAATCCAAGTGGGAGATTACCTAGCTTGAGGTAATATCGAATGGGTGTGTACCAATATTGCTGATCAGAAACCTCGATAGTATGAACGGCCAATCCCTCTTGAAGTCTATCCCGAACAAAAGCGGAGCAGGAAAGAACTTGTAAAAACAACGTGGTGTTGCTAGTAAGAGGGGTCGGGGAGAACAAGGACCCGCAATTGGCTTGAGTCAAACAATCTTGAATTCGAGAGAACTTATCCAGAGATGGTTCAATCTGGATCATGTGGATTCCTAGCATCAAATCAGAGCTTGCACAATCCATCGCAGATTGCGATAATGTTTTAACCTAAATGGTTATCATTTCACCAGAAGGGTCTTGCGGGATGAGTGACCCCAAGGAAGCCATAGTATCTGCAAAACAATTTGATGATCGAGGGAGTGCCTCGATGTCATACAATTCAAGTTGTTCCAGGAATTTTTCCACAAGGGTTTTATAGGCCCGCAAATCTGGACATTTACATTGGAATATCCCCTTTACTTGATTGAAAATTAACAGCGAATCACCAAAGATGTTCAATCATTTAATGTTCATGGTGATTGTTGTCTGAAGACCTATGAGCAAGGCTTCATATTCTGCATTGTTGTTGGTGCATGGGAAGTCTAATTTAAATGACAAGGGCATTGGAGCACCTTGTGGAGTGAAGAACACAATTCCTGCACCACCCCCTTGCTCACATTTAGAACCATTGAAGAATAAGGTTATGTCAGCCTGTGACTCAGGCTCATCAAAATCTGGTGACTCTGAAACATGGAAGACCCCATCATAATGTAGTTCAAAATTCAGAGGCTGATCGTCTTCAAGAGGAGCCTTAGCTAGTTGATTGGCGATGACTTGACCTTTTATGGATTTTTGTCCAATGAACTCTATGTCAAACTCCGTCAACAACATGATCCATTTCGTCGTGAGGCTACTATGATAAGTATGACTCATCATGTATCGCAATGGATTCTCCTTAGACACAACATATGTCTTATTACTGAGCATGTAGTGGTGTAGCTTTCTGGTAGCAAACACCATTGCCAAGCAGAGCTTTTCAACATATGCATAGTTAAGTTCATAATTGACCAGTGTGCGGCTAAGATAGTATGTAGCCTATTCTTTGTGAAGTTCATTTTTTTGGGACAGCATGGCGCCTAGTGCCACCTCAGTGGCTAAGATGTATAAATAGAATGGCACTCCTAGTCTTGGTGGTGCCAATACTGGCGGCGAAGCCAAGTACTATTTAATGTCATCAAAGGCTGACTAGCACTCATCATCCTAATGAAATGTGACCCCCTTATGTAATAATTTATTCATGGGTTAGCATTTGTCAGATAATTGCGCTATGAAGTGCTTGATTGACACAACCTTTCCCTACAAACTCCTGAGCTACTTGATGGTGGTTGGGGGATGCATTTCAAGGATTGCCTTGACTTTGTTTGGATCAACCTCAATTCCTCGTTTGGAGACTATGAAACCCAAAATATTTCTAGAGGTAACGCCAAAGACACATTTCTTAGGGTTTAATCTGACTTTATGCTCAATGAGGCGATCAAGGACCTTACTCAAGTCACCGATGTGATCTAGGCGCAAAAGAGATTTTGCCAACAAATCATCCATGTAATCTTCCAAAGTTTTATGCATGTAATCGTGAAAGATGTACGTCATGGCACGTTGGTAGGTGGCTCCAAATTTTTTATTGCCAAAAGGCATGACCTTATAGCAAAATGTCCCCCAAGGCGTTGTGAATGCCGTTTTTAGTTTGTCCTCAGGATTGATACGAATCTGATTGTATCTTGAGAAACCATCCATAAGGGAAAGCATTTTGTGTCCCGTTGTAGTGTCTACCAACACGTCGATTCTCAAAAAGGGAAAATCATCCTTAGGACTCGCTTTGTTAAGATCTCAAAAATCGGTGCATATGCGAATCCTCCTATCGGGCTTCTTGACAGGAACCATGTTAGACAACCATGGCGGATAATCCACACAGATGACAAACTGGGCATCCAAAAACTTTTGTAACTCATATTTTACCATTAAGGCCACTGTTGGATGCATCTTGCATAGTTTTTTCTTGACTGGCTTGATTTTCGGATCAAGCGTTAAATTGTGTGTGACTAGCTGTGGGTCTAGTCCCTGCATATCCTTGTATGACCATGCAAAAACCTCCTTATTTTCCTTAAGAAGGGCAACATAATCGGCTCGCTCTTTGAGGGAAAGACTTACCCCAGCTTGAGAATCCATGGATTCATTGGATCTGTGTCGATTTCTACTTCAGTCATTGCTTCAACTGACATATGGGATCCATCTTCCAACTGGTGTGGAATTGGGATCAAATGGATATCGTTTGCTGAATTAAGATCATCATTAGGAACGTCAAGTTCCTCTTTAGCATGGAAGACATCCTAAGTCCGTCCAGGAGTGAAATGAAACATCCCACCGCAAGGCCAATACTCTGATGGAGATGGTGGTGTGTCAGAGTGATCCCAATCTATAGCTTCTATGTCTAGATGCAATAATCGTGTGGGATTGGCTGGATCATGGATGGGGGTGGTCAAGTCAATGGAGACCATGTTGATGAAATGATTGTAATATCCATTATCACAAATGTGACAACTCTGACATTCAGGATGTTCTGAGTGCTTTGGATCTGGATCTATAGGCACTGGCACAAAGGGATCAGCCCTATGCACGGACCTACAAACAGGGTCTGGCCTAGGCACTGATGGTTTGATAGGGTCTCCAAGCGAAAGATGCTCTCGATATGCCTGGAGTGGTGGGTGTAGTAAATGCTATAACTGTGCCAGGTTGAAATGCCTCCTATGTCTTGGACCTATGCGTAAGTGTTCAAACATGTCATCTATGTCCAAAGGATTTTGTTGTTGTTGAGGTAGCCTCTGCTCACTGGGATCATTCAATGGGAACATCATCAGGAAGCTGTCCTGATCGTCATTCATCGAATATTCATGTGAATGATCGTACTCTGACTCATCTTCAGAAGACCTTTCGTGGTCATGTCTATCTTCCCCTTATGGGTGAGTCCATGAGGTTTCTCCTTGTTCGGCCATAGGGAAAGGGTTTTTGAGGTCAACAAGGTTATTTTTTTGTAATGGTAAATAATCCCCCCGTGTATAAGTTGTATTTGGATTGGCATATGGATCTGATGCCAACCCATCCTTGTTGCCTATCCCTAGGCTTTGCATGTTTTCAACCAAGATGTCGAGGGGCAAAGGGTGATTAAACCCTACTCCTGACTTGTCATAAGGCATTTGGTATCTCGGTTGTCACAAAACACACATTCCTTGTTCATACCTGCCTAACCCGTATCCATGCCAATTGCATTGGCTAAGATATTGTAATACGAAGTCTGGGTTAGCCAGATAATTAACATCTTCCACAAAGGGATCTTCATCTTCCTTTTCTTGTCGGGAAGGTTCAATGCCATGATCTAGGCCCCCAAAAATAAAGTTTGTCTAATTGGGTGGGTAGCTTAAAGGAACCACGGATCCTATGGGGAGTCGAGGTCTTCCCATGTCTTGCATAGACTGAAGTGTGGGTGTTGCAACAACATTACACACTATATACTCCCCCATGCCTATGTTAGACATCTCAACAGTAATAATTGGTGATTGAGGGGAAGTGAATGGGATTTCTCCTTGAGTCCACTCCATGTGGGGTGAACTAGGCATCTCAACTTCCATTCTATTAGGCATCTCTTTTGTAGAGATGTTGGAGACTAGAGGTGGTTCCGCTTCTAGGGGCTTCTTTCCTTTGTTCGTTGGTGTGTCCACCGTAGGTGGCGTCATTGTGGGAGGACTGGATGAAGAAGATGATCCCGCCTGAGAATTTGATTGATTTGGTAATGGAGATTCTTTCTTAGTTGGACCCCTCTTAGATGGATTTAACTGGAAATCCACGTGTGTTGAAGGAAGGGTCGATTGCGGCATGATTTGCACTAAGTTGCAATATTTAAAAGGTTCCAAATCTGCGGTGACCACATGCACTTGTCATTCAAATGTATACTTTAGACATTGATGAGCAATTGAAGGGACACACTTCATATCCCGGATCCAAGGCCGCCCAAGCAAGATATTGTAAGCCATCTCACCTTCTAAAATGTGGCACAACGTATGAATGGTATTTTTTCCCACTTGTATGGGTAGGACAATTGTGCCAACTGTCAAGCATATCGCATCATTGAATGCTCGAAGGGTATAAGTGGAAGCTGTAATGTGAGAGGCTGGTAGTTTCAAATGTTTCAATGCAGTAGTTGTAATAATGTTACTAGACGTACAGAGTCCCGTTGACCCACGCAATAACGTGCAGGGGTGGATCCGCTACATCTCCAGTCATCGTTTTTAGCTCATCTTCCCTAAAGGTAATGACTGGTTTAGTACCCTGTTTGACATGCCCCACAAAATTGTTGAACGAATCCGCTTCGTGGGGTTGCAATTCAATTACCTTTAATATCTCAATAAGAGCTTCCTGATGGGGCACCGATTGTTGAATAAGCTCATAAATAGAGAGCCTAGCCAATGTGGTCCATAGACTTTGAGTAAGTCTAGTTCGAATCATGGCCACTGGTCTAGGTGGGGGCAAATGTGTAGGATTCAGTTCATGTTATGATGTGGATGGAACTTCCCTAGTGGCTGTCATAGGAACAACTCCTAGGTGTCTCTTGTTTCTTGTCACAATGCTAATCATCCCAACATACCCCTCCATGGGGCAACTCTGTTGCACTTCGTTGACATGCAGAGGTTTTGTTTGTGCATCATGTGTGGGTAAAGGATCTTTGAAAACACCCATTTGTTGGTTGTTGGGTGCGATGGGATTATCCACTACCAATGTGTGATTGTCAATGAGATCTTGCACTAAACCTTTAAATGTCCAACAGACATTAAGGTCATGCCCTTTCCTTCTGTGGAATCTACAAAAAATATCCTCTCTGTAGCCCTTAGGCTTTGGCACATTGGGATCAATTGTTGGAATATCTGGCAGATTAATCAAGTTTGCCACTGACAAACGGTCAAACAAGGAGTCCCTAGACTTAGTGTATGGTGTAAATTGTCACTTGGGGTGATGCTACTAATTTTGATCCTGCTTTTTGTTATCTTTCTCATAATTATTGTGAGGCACCGCCTGATAATTAGCCTTTGGAGGCTGTGTTTTTTGTGTAGGTGTAGGGGCATTAATAGCAACTTGATTGACCACAGTGGGTTTTTGTTGCGTATTCCCTATTTTTGTGCTCTTGTTCCACTATTTTTTCTTAGGCTTGACAATTTTTCCATCCTGTATCTTGATCTCTTCGATACATCTAGCTTGTGCCAGAGCTTCTTCTAAAGTGGCGTATTGCTATAGCTGCAATAGCATAGAGATCGATCACAAACAGCTCTTTGCGAACATTTGAGTTAGGTCGGACATAGGAGGGAGGTAGGACAGCTTTGAAAGCACCGTCCTCCATCGATTCCCATATGCTACCATAGATTCCTCCTCATACTGCTTGAGGCTAGCTAGATCACTAAGTGACGCCTTTTTCTTTGTATTGAAAGCAAAACGTTCTAGGAATGCATCCACTAGCTGATCCAAGTTGTAAATGCTATGCTTCAGTAGATGTGTAAACCGATCCGAGGCAGATCTTGCAAATGTGGTTATGAATGTTCTCAATAGCAATGCATCATTGTCTTGTATACCAAAGCACTGGCTCAAAAATCGTGTCACATGCTCTTGAGCATCCTCATCCCATTTAAAGAGTGCCAACTAGGGTAGCTTGAAATGTTCGGGGTATGGAGGTGTTGGCACTGATGGATGCACCGGATGACTACGGAGTTGGCGTAAGGTAGGCTTTTGGGGCCCAACAGTCTTGAGTTCCATAGTATCTAAGCGTTTTAACAACACTTTGTATGCATCAGAGGATGTAATCTCCTCCTCCTTGGTTTGTTCCCACTGTGGGTTGCGGGGAACTTGAGGCCTTTGGATGGATAAATGGGTAGCCTCCCTTCTGCCTTGATAGGGCATTTTAGCCCGCTCTTCTTCTTGGTAATAATCCTCATAATATTCTTGAGGAGTGTTTGGCCTAGGCCTGTAAACATGGACGGGTGCCCGCAGAGGATGCCCATCACGGTTGCGGGGAATGGCCTCCTGCTCAGGTCTAAGAGGTCTTGGAGGCAGTGCTTGCTGAAGTCATAGAGACCTATCTCGCACTAAGGGGTTGTGCCTCACATACATCTTAGATTGATGTGCGTGAGGGACTGGGGCCTTCTCAGGCACCTTTTTGTGAAGCAATTCAGCTGTCTAACGTTGAATGCGCTCTTGATTAAGGTGACACAAATGTTCTAATTCCTATTGTTCTTGCCTAAGCCATGTGATTTGTGCTTGGCGGGCGGCTATTTGGGCAAATGCCAAGTCATTTTGTTCTGTCATCTCTTGTTTAATAGGCCTAGATGTCTCTCCTACATATCTATTTCGATCATGGTGCTCTGAGACCCCTATATGTTGCTTCCCTCTATCGAGGTTGGCAGCATTAACTTGAAACTCTGGTCTCAATGAGTGATTTGGATATAAAGTAGGGGCAGACGTGCATCATTTCTACACTGAGTATTGTTCTTGAGGAATGTAGTGATCCTCCTCACTCTCTCTGTGATATGCATAAAAAGTGCGGGCAAAATTGTCTTGCCCTATCGAGAGAACCTGATGTTCTGGATATGGTCTACTGTGTCCGACATTAATCGAGGGTAAATTAGGAACAACAAAATCATATGGTTATTCCTTTTGGACCCTTTGTTCTTCTAGAGCAGTACACAGCGCTTCATCACTAGGCCACCCAAAATGAACTTCCAAAGGAGGCCTCGTGCTTAGACCAGGTGGTATATATAGGTTATTTTCTTGAAAAGATTCTTGTTGCTCATGAGTTCCCCTTAGAGAGGGGGTTCTAAAGTCTCGTCTATTGATGGCCTGACTTGGAGAGCCCCTCAAGGAGGTGCCTCTAGAACCATGTTCTATGACTATATGGGTTGGAGTGCCTCTCAAGGAGGGGCCTCTAGAGCCATGTTCTACATGGTGTGAACTAACTGGTGTACCCCGCCATCGAGGCGGGATGGCCAAGTCTTCAAGGCTATATCGGAGACGATTTGTCTCTCTTGGTGCATTTTCTGTAGCTTCTACCCATGATTGGGCTTGGCTACGAGTATTCACCATGGTAATGCTAACCTAAAGATGCAAAAATTCTTTTTATGATTTTTTTTGTCTAAACAGAAAATAGCATACACACACAAGCAATGATTATCTCTTTTAAAGATTAATAGTGTGCCCTAAATCTGGTTTAGTGTGTTTTTGTTGTTTGTTTTGTTTTTGAAAATTTTTGTGAAACATTTAAATGCAATTATGAAGGCTCTTATGACTCCAAAATGGTCGCCCCTTCAATATACCATTGCCATACCGATATACCAACCTATCTATATACCTGCCCTTACGTGAGGGACACTATAGGTATGTGAGAGCAGATGATATGTGGAACATAGGTGGTACGAAAGGGGAATCACTCTGTTTATGACACCTACCATAGAATACTTATCCTCATGTGCTAGGAATCACCCTAGCTACACTCGGTCAGCTTTCGTCAAGATTTATGTAGTCGCGATCGAGGTAATGGATGCAATATCTCAAGCCAAAGTGATAATGGAATCCACCTTTGGTCTTGCTCAAGGGTTGGGGTTTTACGACCAATGCCTTGGTTTAAAATACCATGTGATGTGTGGGGTTCATTTTAATTTGCAAAAATTGAAACAGGCAAATGAAAAAGAAATCTTTTCCTAAGCCATACAAAACTGAAAACCAGAAAACAAAAATAAAATAGAACTTTGACAGAAGCTTTAAAAACCCCTACCTCTTCTTTGCCTAACAAGATGTTTCTGATTTGCTTTGAAAAATGCATAGATCTATACTCGTCCCTGGGTGAGGTGAATATCAGAACAGTAATCGTTCTAGGGTGAGACGAATAATTTATTCGTCTCGGGGTGAAACGAATACCAATTCTTTAATCATCACTTGCAGAAGAGAATAACAGTATGATGTTGACAAACAAGTACTTATAAAAAAACAAGCAATTTTAGATCAGTAATTTAACCTAAAAAAAAAACAAAGGACAGAGGTCCCACCGTGATCGCCATTGAAAACACGAGATTTCGGAAACAAAAAGGATAAACTAAAAATGCAATGTAAATGAAACTAAAATAACGCTTAAATCCTATGTTAATGAAAAATGTGTAAAAAGAAAGAACATGAACACAAGATATTAAAGCAATATAAAAATCGGCCCTTTTATTGATATGCTTTTCAAATTTGTGTTACAATGTGTCTCCTTACTTTTTAGGGGATAGGAGCGTTAAATGTTGGTCTTTTACAACTTGTTTCAGAATTCCTTCTTCCGCGTGCCCACATGTAAGATGGGCGAACCAAAACGTTGTCGCCACTTGCGTTGATAAAGGTCGATTCCTCGTTGCTCCTCCAATGCTGCAAATCTGTGTTCAAAGAAACAAACAAAGAATCAGTAGCACCTGTGTATGAAAAATAAAATATGAATCTAACGATGGTTAAAATGAGTCTAAATAAAATGAAAACTTGACAAAAGCATAAACATGAAACTAGCTAAATACTACAAAAGAAATAAAGCGGGGGGTGCCCGAAGGCAAACCACCCGTGGGTGAAACTTTGCTTCGACACCAATCCGCTTAGGATGGGTCCGAAACCTGATGTGATGTGTTGTCGGAAAATTGGTAGAATATTGTGGTCAAAAAAATTGGTGTTGGTTCTTGATTCGTGCCTTCAAAAGTCACCCAATAACCTCTCTTTCGATTAAGATATTATGGATGTTGAAAACACAAATTGCAAGTAAATGAATTAGCAGCATTTCGTCATTCAAAATGCTCTTTCTCTGTGTATCTTTTGGGTGAGGAAACTCACCATTTTATAGACCCAAGGGGTCTCTTTGAATTAACATGCAAAAGTGTTTCGTTGCATGAATGCTTTTTGTGTGAAGAGAAGACTTCTTCTTGATCAAGGGCTTCTTAACTGCCTCTGTGCATGTCTTTGTATGTTTTAGAAAATCTCACTCTCATTCCCATGCAGTGAAGGGAACGTCAATTGGTAGATATGAGTTGTCAAAAGAACTCACTCGCACTCCTATGTCATGCAAGAAAAGCTAAGTGGCAATTCTGAGTTGTCATGCATCGAGATCTAACTTTTTTTTGGTCAAACCTGGCATTCGTCCCATCCTAAAGTGAGTGCTAATAATCATATCTGGGTGAGATGAGTATAAATCCGCACTCGTCCCTGGGTAGGATGAGTACAAATCTGCACTCATCCCTGGGTGGGACGAATAAGAAGCTGAGTGTCTAAAAGATGCCAAATTGATTTTTGACTTGCAAAACTACTGTGTGAGTGGTTAGAACCACTGTTTAACCTCTAAGGGCTGCCCTGGGGGTTGTGTGTGTTAGTGTGATTAGTGCTTGTTGTCACATAATCAGATTGGTGTTGTTTTGGTGTCTACAAGGAATTTAACAAAACCATTTTCCTAAAAATAGTTGTCAATCTGGTTGTACCAAGCTTGGGGTGCCTGCTTCAAATCGTATAGGGCCTTCTTTAGCTTTAGGACTTTGCCCTCCTGGCCTTCAATATTGTAACCTTGTGGTTGGTCTATGTAGACCCCCTCCTCTAAAACTATGTTGAGGAAGGTTGACTTAACGTCTATCTGGTACATATTCCAGCCCTTCTGAGCTACTAGTTCTAGGATCATCCTCACTATGTCAAGTTGGGTTACAAGTGAGTACACCTCATGATAATCAATGCCTGAATTCTTCTTGTAGCCCTTTGCCACCAATATGGCTTTGTGCCGATCAACTTCTCCTTGGGCGTTGAACTTTGTCTTATACACACACTTGACCCCAATGGTCTTCTTTCCTACTGGAAGATCTGCTAGATGTCATGTATCATTATTTTCAATGGATTATATCTCTTTGTCCATCACCTTCATCCACTTTTTATTCTGACTTACATATTCAAACTCCACTAGATTGACCTCAGTAAAGAATGCAAAATCAGAATGTTATGCATCTTGATGTGTTCAGGTTGCCTTGTCGATATCTTGCAAGCTCCTTATTTTCGTAGATGTCAGTAAATTTTAGATTTTGCTTGCCAGTGGAGGTGACCAAGATGGTGAGGTTGTTCTATTTATAGCATCACTACTACTACTTGAGGCTACAGGTGCAAATACATTACTCTCATCCAAGTCAATAAACTCAATAATTGCTGGCTGAGGCTGGCCAGTCTTAGACTTCTAGTTCTAAGATTCATCCTCTCGAACCTTCACATTGTGGATGATGATGAGCTTCTTCATCACAATATTTTACAACCTGTACGCATTCACCTACTCACTATACCATTTGAAGATACACTTCTTCACTCTATCATCTAGTTTTTACCTCTTCTCTTCTGGAACATGTGCATATGCAATGCACCAAATTACATGCAAATGAGCCACACATGGCTTCTGACCACTCCAGGCCTCCTGAGGGATTTTTTCCTTTACATTTTTGGTGGGACATCTGTTCAGCAGATATATTGCATAGGTTACAACCTCTATCCAGAACTCATGCGGTAATCCCTTCACCTTCATCATGTTGTGTGACATCTCCTTAATGGTTCGTTTCTTCCTCTCAGCTATGCCATTCTGTTGTGGTGTGTATCTAGTAGTGATATTCCTCTAAATCCATGTTGCTTATAAAAGTTGTGGAATTAATTAGAGATTTATTCACCTCCACCATCCATCTTGAGAGTTTTAATTTGGTATTTTCTCTATTTCTCTAGTAGAGCCTTGAACTCCTTGAATTTGGAAAATGCTTCTAACTTCAGTTTAATGGAATAAATCCAAATATTCCAGCTGAAGTCATCAATAAATGTCAAGAAGTATTTTTTTTTGGTAAATGTGTTTGTTTGCATCGGATCGCAGATGTCTGAGTGCACTAGCTCGAATGGATGTGATTCTCTCCAAGGCTATCCATAATGGAAGGAATCCCTATGTTGTTTGTCGACTAATCAGCCCTCACAAAATTTATTTTACTACTTAATAAGGGGTAAACCCTTCACCATATACTTATTGTGCAGTAAATTCAGGCCACTAAAATTGAGGTGACTGAACCTTAGATGCCATAGCCAGGTAGCATCTTTCATAACTACACTTAGAGACATCAAATATTCATTCTAAATTTACAATAGAAACATATTATTTTTCATCATGGACACAGTAGTTATCTGCCCATGTGCTTTGTCTCTGATGGTGCATACTTCATCTTTGAACTGGACCGTATGCCCCTTCTGCATGAGTTTTCCAATGCTTGGCAAGTTGTGCTTCAGACCAGACACATAATAGACATCACATATCTGTTTCCATTCACTGTGCCTGGTGTAGATGAGGATATTTCATTTCCCCATCATGGGAACCTTGCTATTGTTCCCCATTTTCACCTTGGACTGGACTGTATCATTCTATTGTGAGAATATTTCATTGTTCCCTGTCATGTGATTACTGCATCGGCTATCCAAATACCAGATATTCTTTTGCCTCTCCTCCTAAATATTGTAATTTAGCATCACATTCCCTCCTACCACATTTTTGGATTTGTCCATGTAATGGGCTTGCTGTTAGTTCTCGTTGGCCATCCAATTTCTACACTCTGAGATGTAGTGGTTGAATTTCTTGCAATAATAACATTAGACTTTGGATTTGTCCTTCTACTGACCAAATTTGGCTTACTGGTTTCTCCCATTGCATCTTCCTCCTTGTTTATGGAAGTTGTAGATGGTATCTCCCTCATTAGGGTTTGACTGACCTCCTTGCTTGTTGCCTTTCCCATGCCTGCCTCTGCCTCTTCCTCCTTGAGAACTAGAGGCACCTTGGTAGGAGTCTTGTCTACTGCCATCTTGAAATGAGACTTGATCCTTAAATTCCTATGCTAGAGAGGTATGAGATGAACGACTCAACCTCTGCTCATGCATCTGCAATGAACCCATGACATTTTCTATTGAGAGGGTTGTTATATCCCTCGACTTCCCTATCGTAATCATGACAAAGTTAAATTTAGCAAGAAGACTTCTCTAAGAAATCTTCTCCATGATTCTCTAGATCTGCACAATTCTCCATTAAATCACACCTGGTTGATGATGTCCATTTTTCAGGTGAAGAAGTCACTCATGGACTCAGATTCACTCATCTATTGGTTCTCAAAATTCCTCTTGAGCAACTGAAGCTTCACCAACTTCACCTTGTTGGTGCACTGATAAGATCTGGCCAGAGTCTCCTAGACCTGCTTTGCCTTGGTGGTTGATGCAATTCATGGTAATATGGTCTCCTTGACTGCATGCATAATATAGAATAGGGTCTTCTAGTCCTTCTTTGTGTTCTCCTTCAATAGGTCCTTGTCTTCTTGAGAGAGGGTGGCTAGTGTTGCTGCATCTACCTATTCGGGGTAGCCGTTCTCCACTAACTCCCATAGCTCCTGAGATTCGAATAGGATCTTCATATGGATGCTCCAATAGTCATAATTATTATCGTTGAAGTGTGAGATCTACAAATGCAACGAATGGTTGTTGTCGAAAGCCATTCTATTGTCTCCATGTCAAGGCTCACAATAGATCTGATACCAATTTGAAGAATTTTAATTTTATAATCACCAAAGGTTGCAACAAATTGTAGTGCAAGTGGGCAGAATGATCTACCACAACAACATTGGGCGATGCTACACCGACAGGAGTTGCACAGGACTCCCCACGAAGTCAGGCGACGGTGCACTTAAGGGATTCGTACAATGACATCCCCAAAGTCAAGCAGTGCTATGTCGATGGAAGTTGCACAATGACTTCCCTGAAGTCATGTGGCACTGTACTGACGGAAGTCACATAATGACTTCTCGAAGTTGGATGGTGCAGGCCCAAAAAATTAGAAAAAAATTATCTTAAAGATAAATTTACCAATGTTTCACATCCAATATCGCACGCAAGGGGCTGCGCTAGCGAGAGTCACAAATACATCAGACGACACATGTTAGGTACTTAGGTAGTTTTTAAAATCACTCCTTTCAAGGGTGATTGATGAGCTTTTCATAAAGGGGCAGTGATTGTTGTCAATAAAAGTTAGTCATCAAAGGTTGTAAAGAGGGTGTGTAAAAATAGCACCACGAATAAGCTTAAATGTATATGAGAAGGATAAATATGGAGGCACAGATGGATTTAATCAAACCCTACTATAAACCCAAAAAATAGGTAAACAAATTTATTTATATCACTAGGTGAGGTTACATCAATCCTCAATTAGAGGGTTTATAATATTCTATAGATGAGACTATAGGATAAACAAAGTAATTTAAAACTATTATGCTCAGAGTTGAACTAGATGAGCTTCTCTGCTCACTAAAAAACTCTCTTCTGCTTCTCTAAGAAATGACTGCATCTGTCTCCTCTTCCTCTTTGCACTATGCCCACTAACAATATCAGCCAAAATGAACAATTTATATAGCTGGGCATGATGACCCAATAACCTACCTCACACGAAGGAAGTAAATGTTGATTAGACAACGAACACATGCGATGTCACATCGAAGGTTTTGGCGGGATGCCCAAGTTCGCTATTTTAGATGAGCGAAGTCCAACAACATTCATTTTTCGAAGCAAAATTGGGTGGAGAGTGAAAAAAGGGTTAATATTTCTAACAAACCCCATGACGGATATGTATATGTATAAGAAGTATTTAATAAATATAAAAAAAAACTCTTAAATGCCCCCCCAAAAAAAAACTAGTGCGAAAGTTTTAGTTTGTGATGAGTGTTTATGTTAAGCTTATTATATGGTTTTTATAAAAAATACTTTTGTTAGAAACCATGTGTTATCCTTGGTATATTTAGTGTGGTTGTTTGACCTTCATGTTGATATGATTTCCTTGGTTTTGACTATTTTTTAGTCTTCTTTCAATCAAATGGGTTGTTGAGTATATATTTGACTTTGCAGCCCCATTGTTTTCCATCCTATTGATTTTTAATTGTTGATGGTATTAAATTATTTGATAATTTGAATTAAAATTGTCAATGTTTATATTAGGAAGTTTCAAGTTGTGAATACTTTTTTTAGTCATGTAATTCAAGGTACCAAGTGTCAAAGGTGTCAAGTGAGTAAGTAAAGAGTCATGAGCGATAAGTTCTAAGTGAGTAAGTGAAGAGTCATGAGTGATAGGTATCAAGTGTGTAAGTGAAGAGTCATATAAGATTTTTCAAAATTAGAAGTAGGTTATGAAGTCATGAGATACTTTGTAATTATTTAAATCATGTGAAAGGCTACATCTTCCATGAGTTAGAGGAGAGAAAAAGTTAGAATTTTTGTTATATATTGATGAAAACACTCTATGCAATGTAATGTAATAAATTTTGATTTATAAATATAATAACAAAGTCTTTTATTGAGCAATATAAGTGATACACATAATATTACATAGTTGATACCCAAAGGCTTACACAATTAGAACCAATAGATTACACAAATAATGCACAAAAGATTACATAATTGATTCTCATAGGCTTACATAAATACTTGACCATAGGCTACAATAATAGTGCTCATAAGCACTAACTTCTAATTTTTATCTTGGCCTAATAGGATGAGATTAGACATACTTCAACGCCCCCATAGTATAATCTAAGAGAAAAAGGATAGCCTGCACTACATGTAGCATCCTCCCATAATGGATTCCCTAATGGGACTCTACTTTACCTTCTTCAACTTTATTTTCATCATAAGAAATCTTGTGTCTATATCTAAAAAAAAATATTTCATTTTGCTTTAATTTCACTATGCGTGTTTTTGTGAAATTTACTTCCCTTGTACAATATTCACATGTATTTGACTTTCTTGAAGCCTTACACTTTTACTTCGGCAACAAAAGCTTACATTCCAATGAATTTAAGTCCTTGGATGGGCCTATATATGAGAAAGATATCCACAATTCTTCATACCAGTATCATAATAAGTAAGAAGTTTCAAATGTCCTTCAATATATATAGGTCATGGATCCATGATAGTCATTGCATTCACATAGACAACCAATATCTTTCTATGAAAAGGTGGAGATAAGTTTGAATGATAATATTTACATAATCTTAATCCACATTTTTCTTTCATTCTACTATAGCTAGGTCATCCTTTTAGAATTTTAAGTGATATGTAATATTAAATATTACCAAAATTTAGAATATTGAGGTTGGAAATATCTATATATATATTTTAGTTTCAATAAAACATATATTCCCATATAGATCATTCAATATTGTGCATATTTAAACAAAATTTGTTTTTTCTCTCAGGTGGAAAAGTACATAAAGAAGAAATAAATTTCTTCCTCTTTCTTAGCAAGTTAATTATCATCAAGACCTTGTGTATCATCATTAAAATTAAACCTAATATTCTTACATCTGAGTAATATTATCGTTTGAACTAACTAGGTTCTATAATTTTATCAATTGAGATAAATAACATGTGCAAAAGGAACTATTCCACATAAAAGTCCATAAAAAACTATAATAGATTTATAAATTGATGTCATGCCTAGGAAATACTCAAAAAATTGTGTGATTTAGAAAAAGAGCTCCAAATGTTTCCATATATGAAAGCTATGACCTTTATAAATTTGGATGAATTGGTAATTGAAATAATTTTAAAAAAGTGAAAAACCTTAGAAAAAATATTATCAAATTAGAGAATACCACTTGATGTATGCTACCACTACTACTTGGTAGAAAAATATTGGTCATTATTTTGCCATTGTAAACACCTTGAGCTCCTAAGTAGTGAATTAAAGATTGACAATTTGACTAGTATGATTGGTTGGATATCCTCATATATAAAAAATAAAAGGTGTTTGAAAATTTTGTAGCTAACAAGGATCAAACATAGGTATCATAGGAAGAATATTAAATTTTTTTCCAATTTTTAAATGCCCAATCAATGACTTCGAGAGACAATATATATAAATGATATTAATAAATCCTTCTTGAATAGTATAAATGATAGGTTGACATCAAAAGGATTTGAACCCATAATTTTTCCTATGTTATGAAGAATATCAGTCATTCAATTCCACCATAATAATGGTTGTAGTCAAAAAGTATGTTACCTATTCATGAATGCTTTCTCTATAAATAGCTAATGATAGGGGAAAAATATCTCTTGGGGTTTTCATGAGACTTAAACATCATAACAAAATATACCAATCAATATATCATGGTATAGTTTGGATACATTAGAGAAATAAAGTAACGTTAGAAATAACTTTGAAGAGAACACATAAGTCATACGTCTAGATCTAATATGCATTTCATTATGTAATCCTCTATACTTTTCTATAAACAAGCAAACTTGCTTTATATTAAAACTTGAGACACTACCTTTACAAGTGAGATACCTAAATATTGGGGTTATATAGAGGGAAAAATAATATATGACCATAATAGATAGTAGCATGAAATAATGGGTTTATATGGGTTTGAACATGTGACCTATTGGATAAAGGTAATGATATCAGCCATGACACTAGCCATAGTGGTTGAGACCTGAGTAAGGAAAATGTAGCTTCTTGTCTATAATTGGTTAGACGGGAGATGTAAGCCACCTGTTCATAATTGGTATACCCTATGTCCTTTACAGAAAGAAAAAATTTTATTTTCCTTAAGAAAATAACTAAGTCATTTAAATTCAAATCTATGACATTGGACACAATACTACAACATTGTACAACAATGCTACATGAGTATAGTTGTTAGAAAAATATATATATTTTCATGAATCTAGCTTTCGAAATGCCAAAGGAAAAACATGTCATGTTACCTTATCCTTTGATTCCACAAAATAAAAAATTATATATAATATTCATTTTTTAAATTTGAAAAATATGATAGAAAAGACAAAAGAGTGAAAACGAGACATTATAAGTCAAAATCATAAAAATAATTTAATTGATATTCCTACCTAAATTCTTGAAGGAATCCATTGGAATTGGAAGTTCATCAATATCTATCATGGTTTTGCTATAATATTTTGTTGGAATTCATAATACTTTCCAAAAATATTTTAAAACATACATTCATCATAATCATATGCAAAAAAACAAAGAAAAGCAAAGTAGAAGAGCATAAGGATGAAAATAGAGAAAAATATAAATGAGATGAATAAATATAAGGAATATGGGGAGGATGCTTGTAGGAACCCACACAATATCACTTATCACAAATTGATACAATGGATCAATCATTAGGGGATATTTATAATAATACCAAATACATAAATGGATGTAAACCTCAAGCTGATATAAATTGAATTGAAGGTTAAATTATAATATTATAAATATATTAAACTTTGTAGGTGGTTTAACCAATATCAATAAGGGTGTGTATTTAAAAATATCCCTTGTGATTGAATGAATATGATCATAGAATTACATAAGTGAAGCTCATAGGCTTACATATACACTTGTGTGTAGGTTATGCCACTAGTTCTTAAAAGTAGTCTCTAACACTTTTGGCCTTGGCTTGATAAGATCATATTACACTTATATAAATAATTATATATATATTGCATTATATAACATCATATATGTATAAATTGGTCATAAGAATCATCAATTCAATGATATATGTAAGTGGTATTTTCACCAAGATGTATTATATAAGTTTATTTGTATTTTTTTTGTTAAGTAGCGTTTGTATTTACAACGGGTTTTAACTAGGATCCCAAAACCTAATTACATAAGAGTTGGTAATAACATGCCGAGAATAAGCCATTACAACAAAATTCTGAGCCCAAGGCACCAATACCCTGAAAATAACAAACAAACATAAATCCCGTCGAGAGGAAATAGGTAAATTTGAACAATCCCGCCCAGTGGGAAACCACCAATTTTGAAGGAAGGTATGTTTGAAGATCTCGCCCAGCTGGGATCAGCTAAAAACCACCATCATGTAAATCTTGCCCAGCAGGAAGCAACAAAAAACTATTATAATATAAATCTCGCCTAGTGGGAAGCAGTCAAAAAACCACCAAAGAGTGAATCCCTCCTAGCGAGAAGCAGCAAAAATCCATCCCAGTGTAGATACCGCCCGGTAGAAAGCATAAAAAACCTCTACCAAGTGAATCCCACCTCTCGAGAAAACCAATAGGAAATGAGAAAAACCCGCCCAACGGGAAACCCAACGGTTTTGGAGAATCCCGTCCCACGGGAAACCATCCTACCTAGAAAAAAGGGGGAATCCCACCCAGTAGAAAGTAGCTGAAAACCAGCAAAGAGGAGATCCCACCAATCGGGAAGCAGCCAGAAAGCACCACCAAGATAATCCTACCCCCAGAACAACCAGTAGGAAAAGACAACAGGTTAAAGGACCAGGGATACAGGGACTAGGGATCCCAGGCAGGAAGAGGTAACAACCACAAATATGGGATCCCTGGAAGCCTATCCTGGGGGATCCAGGGTCTGCATGCATAGATAAGATCCCCCCAAGATTTGAAAAATGTAGTAGAACCGAAAGAACCCCAACAACAGGGGCCAAGAATCCCATCCTTGCATAGGAGAAACTTCAGGGAACTGGGACTGAGGCTGGGAATAGCCCAAGTAGAGAAAAATCCCCCCTAAGGCCAAAAAAATGCCCTAGGTGTCCACCAAGGAGCAGAACCAGCACGAAGAAGCCTCCAATCAAGAAATTAAAGTGGGCCCTCCCCATAGTATCCCAAAGAGTATTCACTAGAAAAATGGGGAAAGAGGCCCCCCCAGACCACCCACAAAGTAGTAAGGAACTCAAAGGAAACCCCAGGAAGCTGTTAAAAACCCAACCAATCACCCCCACCACCCAGAGAACCACAGGGAACCATATCCATGCCAAAAACCTACAAAAAACCCTAGGGGTAAGCCTGAGGGAAAAAAATGGAATGGATCCCGAAAACATCAAGGAACCCTGGGAAGCACCAGGCCAAAAAATCAAAAAAGGGAACCTTGACCGACTGGGAGAGGTGCAGAAAGAGGAGAAGGATCTCCCTCAAGGAGATCATTTGCAACAAACAATCCTAGGGAGGGATGACCTGGGAAGAGATAGGGACTGGGCAGGAACCAGGGGAGGGGGAGCAGGGAAGGGATCATGACCCTCTCCTCTCTACTTTTTTCCCTCTTCTTTCTATGAATCATTTTCCCATCAAGTTTATTTGTATTTTAGACAAGATTATGTATTTTTTTTAAATAGCTAGAATACTAAAAGTGTGAGAGAATTTTATTTTTTATTTTTCATAATAATATTATAAGGGTGGGTTTTTGATAGGATCCCAAAAACCTATTTACATAAAGGATCTTTCAACCATAATTACAAAATATTAGTAATACCGAAGCATACTAAGATATTAAAACTATTGCATGAGAGAACTTATATGTTTCTACAATATTTAGTTTTAGAGCACTTTAATAGTAGAATATTCAATCCTAAAAGTTATGTGAAAAAGTACTAATTCTTCATTTGGTGTAAGATCTAAATTTAAATCCAAGATCTTGATCACCCAAAGAGTGACTCAAGGAGGATGTTGAAAATAATCCACAATTAATATTAAAGAAGTACTACATCCAAAACATATAGTGATTGAAGGAATGGTCAAAAGATCAAAGTTAGAGAAACCTCAACAAATATATTATTTAGAATTAAATCCTAGTTATTTCATGCCTTTAACAAGGTATGAACATCAAAAAAATATAAATTTAGAAATTATGGTGATTCATAAACGTTAAAGTTATAAAACTAAAGGATGAATAAATTTAGAGTCAATAGTTTACAAAGGAGAAATCATTAGATTTTTCAAATAGATGGAGATGTAAAATATTAATGATATATCATAGTAGATAAAAAATATAGATTTTATCCAATTATCTACTCTATTGTACCTTATGGTTATAATGAGTAGAAATTCATTAAATCTAAGTAGGATGAAAACACCATAATACAAATGTTTTTTATCAAGTGATTTATTCATCAAAGGAAATTAGAAATGTAATAATTTTATTCTAAGGTGCATGAAGGTTTATACATAGGAGAAAACAAGTTTGCATTCACAACAAAATAAAAAATGAGATTAAAATATATATGTGCACTTGGTGGTTAGTAAATAATTTCCAACAATTATTTTGGATTATAAGCCAATGTGTACTTCACCCATGCTTAAAATAAATTGTATAATTCTTCTTTTGATAATATTAATAGAAAATAGGATTTTCAAAGGGACCCCACAACCTTTTACAAAGTGCTAACAAAAAAAGAAAAAAGAAACAGAGCAGTAACAAAAACAAACAAAGAGGTGGATCCCTTAAACTCTAGAAAAATCAATGAACTAACCAAAGAGAGAATCAAGGTGGTTCTAAAATAGAGAATAAAACTCACAAATAATTTCTCCAAACATCTGGGCAACCTCCTTACAATAGTCTAATGCCATCTTCATTGAACTCCAAATCGTATGATATTTGATCTCCATCAAGCGAAGGCTATGGAGAATTGTGCTCTTCTTTACAACGAATTTACCTTGAGAGTACATCTTAGCAACTGGTTTGTCTTTCACAATAGATATAGGAAGGACCTCAACCAAATCATCCACATAGACCACATTAGATAGGGATGATAACTCCACCAAGTTTTACCTTTTACCACTCAACCGAACAAATTTACGAACCTCGCCAAATTCCCCACTAGCATCCACAAAGGGGCTGTCCATATTCTGAAAGGTTATTGGATAAACCAAGGGTTTATTCCCATCACTAGGATAATAATTTCCCACCATAGAGCCCCACACCCCTTTAGCAGAATCAAAGCCTTTACCATATACCTTTTATGAACTCGATCCCAAAGAGGAAGAACACGAAATATCAGCTTCAAAACTCAAACTATCTGAAGTCATCAGGGGATAACCAAGCAATGAAATAGGGATAGAATTCAAGGAATTTAAAATATCATCCACAAAAACCCCCTTATCCAATGTAGCACTCTCGAATAGCAACAAAGCCAGACCCTGATACAAGGGAGCCTGTCCCCTATCATTTTGCAAATCCATCATAGATTTACGTAATGAGTTGGACAAAAAAAGATGAATATTCATCCACCTCTACCATTGAAGGTGATTAAGTAATATGGCATGAAAACTTTACAATATGTAATACGAAGCATCCATCATGAAAAAAATTGTTATCACCCTGATTATCTTATTCCATGAAATAGGCAAAGCTTTTGCACTAAAGCCATTCTGAATTTGGGGTAGGAATTCATCATCGTCTAGAAAGAAGCAAATTTCTTGAACTAAAGAGTGTCTCTCCCTATTGTGCATTGCACCATATAAAACTAGCCCCATGGTATGGCTTACTAGATTCGTTGTAACTTTAAATGACCATGACCCAACATGAACCTATGCATCCTTTCAAGTAACTATCATCCATTTAGACAAAACGATATTATGACCATGGAACTTTTGGATAGAATCCAACAAACCCCCAAATTTTAGAATGGATAAAATATCATCATCATCTAATAGAGATGCAGGTTCCACCCTCGAATTGGACAGTTTTGACTTACGAATGGAGACCTTAGATTTACCCTTATTCAAAGAAAACCGAAAAATGCCCAGAAATGATAACACCAATAGACTATAAATGGGATCTAGGGGGAAAACCACACCTACACATAAAATAACAAAGAAGGCTCCAAACACGGCTTAAACATAAAATCTCCTCATAAAAACTCTAAATTAATTGTATAATGTTAGATGACATGTAGTATTGGTATTATTGATCCCATTGATAAACTAACTTGTAGATAAATTCTAGGACAATCGAGATAATAGTGATGCATGATTTCACTTTATGGAATATGAATGATAATATGGATTAAACTAATGTATATTGTTTAAAGCTATTATGAAGGATTGAATGTGATGAATATTGTTCTATACTTTTATAGAATTCTTCTATTATGATGATTGTATAAAATATCTTGTTTGAATACATTAATAAATAACATCTATAGAATAGCATATATTATGATGATTTTATAGAATATATTTATGACATGGAAGATTAAGGACTTTTTTTTATTTGTATGTATTGAAGGCCATAACTTGGTGGATAAAACAATACAAAAACATGTATGGATTTTGTATTACCATCATCTTGTGATTGTCTTATCTTGTTGAGTATTGTTAACCAAAACAAAATTATAGTATGAAGTTGTCCTATGTTGTATGTAAAGGTTAGGATGTCTAATGAGCCTTTTCATGGTAAGTATAGGATAAACATAAAATATATTGAATGTGGAATTAATAGATCACATAAGTGATAGGCTCATTAAAATAATTTTGACATGAATTAAATAGAAATTTATGTATTAAATGTAACACCTTAAATAAAATGAATATAAACTATCATATTCATCCACATATACCATTTAAATAATTAGTAATTATCCATTAAATTCAATCATAAAAATTGAAGGTTTGACCCTACGATAAAGTATTCAAAAAGGATGTGTAGATGGGAAAAACAATTATGTAAGAAATATGTGGGGCTGAAAGAATAAAAAATAAAAGATACATAGATACACAGTAGAGGGGACACACACACATATATACACATAGATAAACAAATCCCTAAGAGACATGCACAAAGGGAAAAAAAAAAAAAAAGAGAAAAAAGGATGAGAGAATAATATGAAGGATAATCCTGGAGGTATTATAAAGGAAGAAATTCCCTAGGAAGAAGAAAAAAAATCTATGATATTTGAATATATTAAGGAATTGTATTTAACAATGATGAACATACAACCTACTATATTAGGTGTTGAAGAAAATATCTATGAAATGAATTTATCTGTATTTGATAATTCAAAAATAAAAAAACAAATGTCATGGGTAATGCTCTAAGGTCTTCTTGACGATGATCTCATGATGATAAATTATGACAAGTGTGATATTGTAGTTATCAGGATATGGTTTTGTATCCAAAGTTATATGTTGTCCTTAGTAACTTGAATTTTGTGATTTGACAAACATGTTGGTGTGTTATTCCTAGGTTTGGTTATTTATAGAATTTGTTTGGAACTACTAGGCTACTAAATGCATGGCTATCCTCTTGGTCATAATGTAATTTGCATGCAGTTTTATGTACTAATGTGGTGCTAGTGAACTATGAAACATGTAAATTACTATTCAAGTACCATTGTTGATAAATTTATAAATATTCTATACATTTCATAAGATATGGAGTGAATTTTAAACATGGGGTCAAGCCAATATATAGTATGATCTTGAAAGGTGATATAATGCTATAAATAGTAATAGCTTATCCATGTTGAGAATCATTAGGAGAGGATTTTGTGGAGACTATCACTCATAAATATACTTTGGAGTATGTGTGACATCTAGCAAGATTCATGAAGAAGTTTAAATTGTGACTAGAAAGTACACATGGATTCTTAGGGATTGAACTAACTTATGGGTTTGTCATGATAATAAATTATAATTTAGCTTCATCATCTATGTTCTTGTCTAATTGAAACTCCATATTGTGTACTTATGATTTGAAAAGGTAAAATATCTTTGAAGAAGGGTATATTGTTTAGATCAAAATAGATAGAATTGTCGAGATCTCTTTGAAGAGGAATGTCATTAGCATGAATGTTAGAAATGGTTAGATCAAGCAAGGATTCTACATATATGGATATGGTATATGGAAATAAATTATGAGGATGACAAATTTAGATTTATATGTTGTATGAACTAATGTTACAATTTTATTGTGAAGAAATGATATCTTCTTTGATGCATTACGAGATTTCCTTCACACTTATGTTGCTATATTTCTATATAAGACACCTTATACGCCTAGGTGGATGATGGATTAATGGAAAACAAACCACTATGTGGGTGTTTGGTTTGTAGGTTATCATTATTAGAATCATATTAATGATAGTGTTATGGTCTACTTGCTGTCATGAAGAAACATCATATATTTATTACTAGTAGTGTTCTAGTTAGAACAAATGGTAATCAAAAGCCTTATATTATTCACCATTTTTTGCACGTGGTTCTTAGAGTGAGGTAGTATGGTAAAGTATTATCTCAATTATTGTCCATCCTAGATGGCTATGGATGCAACAAGCATCAGTTATAACTTCATTGTCTCTTGTACAAATGATACCAATCTTATTATTGTAGGCATAATGATGCCAAATCATACTCGAGTAATTGTGATGGCACCAAATACTATATAAGAGGTTCAAATGGCATTGGATTATCTTAAATTGTATTATAAAATGATAAAATCATCATATATATGGAAGTATATAGTCATAATTAAATGTATAGTTTATTATCAATATTGGTATAAATATTTTTATAATTGATTAAAAAGTTAAATATCATATTGATAGTTATGCATGTAAAGGGAACATATGTAAAAAAAGTCAAATTTTTTCAAATTAAATAAAAGGGAATCACATTTTATGGTTGAATGTAGTTATGGTTGGATGGATTACAAGAACCTACCCTCTTAAAAGGGTAAATCGAACTAGTTTTTGAAAGTAAATTATAATCTAGATAGTGGCACCAACCATATTGTATTGGTGTTTTATTATGGTATTTGATGCTCACTCATTTAGGTGCATAATTAGGGAGTACCAATTAATATAGTCATGGAAAATCAATTGAATTCCCATTAGAAATCCTAATTTTTGAAAGAATCCAAATCCAATCATTTGAATTGGTTAATCTAACAAGGGTAAGTATATCCCTTGGCACTCAGTATATAGTATTCAATATAGAGAGGAAACCCATCAAATTAAATAAAATACTTAGCTAAGTTAGTTGTTGAAATATTATTATTTGTATTTATTCAATGCATTTGAACCCTAGAAAATATCATCAAAAAACATCCTTTCTCCTATAGTGTTGTTGATGTAGACACTATAAGGAGGATGGATTCCATAGTGGGATGTAGTATTGTAAGTGACACTAAAGAGTATGGCACTTATTGCTATGAAAATAATAGATGCCAAGACTAGTAAGGTTGGTACCGATGCATATGGTTATCATATAGAAAGAGATAATGGTATCTATCTTGATATAATTTTAAGAGGTACCTCATGTCAATGCCATATTGAAGACTGGCACAATAGGATAATGGAGATGGTGTAACGGTGTAAGGTTTAATGTTGAATCCTTAAATAAGTTGTAAGTGTTATGTAGGTTGCTTATGCTAGTTTGAACTAATGCCAACATGAGACTAAAGAACACAAGCTTATACTGAGAGGGGGGTGAATAGTATAAGATAAATTTTTACTTTTATTTCCAAATCAATATTATGTAGTGTATAGATAGCAGTATAAATAGTAGTAATGAAAGTAATACACAAAGAACCACACACAATAGATACACCAATTTAACGTGGTTCACCCAAATATGGCTATCTCAATAAAGAAAATATTTCACTAAAATTTTCTTAATCAATATCTCGAGAATCCTTTCCAATTACAATGTTTATGGACATTTTTTCAAAGGATATGTTGATCCCCTAAATCTATTTTGTGGATCTATATCCATAGGATAACTCCTCCTCTACTCTAGATAGTGATCCTCTAGAAGACTACTACCTCCATTGCACTAGCTTGTGTATCTCTCTCCATTGAAGAATCTTATGCCCACTCAAAAGACCTATCCTTACCACCCTAGATGATGGATCTCTATCCATTGGAGACTATTGTCCTCTCTATTCTATCACCTTCAAATATTTATCTTAATTTTGTACTAAACATAGTCCAGTCGATCTAGCACAACTCTGCTCAACTCTTGCACTAAACACAGTCTAGTCGGTCTAGCATAAGTCTGCTCAATAAGCTCACTCAAATTTGCACTAAACATAGTCCATTTGATCTACCACAAATCTGCTCAACTCTTCTACTAAACATAGTCTAGTTGATCTAAAACAAGTCCACTCAAATCTGCATTAAACATAGTTCATTCGGTCTAGCACAAATATGCTCAATAGGTCCACTTAGAACCTACTCAAATTTTCTCAACATGTCCACTCAAAACTTGTTGAAATCTACTCAACAGGTCCAATCAAAACCTGCTCAAATCTTCTCAATAGGTCCACTTAGAACCTGGTCAAATTTTCTCAACAGGTCCACTTAGAACCTACTCAAATCTGCTCAATAGGTCCACTTAGAACCTACTCAAATCTGCTCAATAGATTCACTCAAAACTTGCTCAAATATGCTCAATAGGTCCACTCAGAACCTGCTCAAATATGCTCAATAGATCCACTCATAACCTACTCAAATTTTCTCAACAAGCTCACATAGAACTTGTCAAAATATGCACAACAAGCTCACATAGAACTTGTCTAATCTGCCCAACAAGATCAGATAGAACAAGTTCATATAGAACTTGTCCAAATATGCTCAACAAGCTCACACAGAATTTGTCCAAATATGCTCAATAAATCCTCTCTAGGATTTAACCAAATTTGTATTGTAAGCTTCTACAAAATCTCACATAAAATTAGTCCACAAGTCTTCTCAAAAGACTGGCCTCAAAGCTGCTTAACAAGTCCACACAAAACTTGTCCAATCTCATAGAAGCATAAAAATAATTGTTGGAGACTCAATATGTTCTACACTCAAAGCTCAATCACTTTCTCAACTCAAATTAATCTCATAGAAGCATAAAGAGAATTTTTAGAGACTCAATATGTTCTATACTCAAAACTCAATCACCTTCTCAAATCAATCTCATAGAAGCATAAAGATAATTGTTAGAGACTCAATATGTTATATTTCTCACAACTCAATCTTTTTCACAACTCAAATAAGAATATAGAATAGTTTGTTTTATGGACTTGAACAATCGCTTCATACACATACTTTACTTGACCTGATAAACTCTACTCAACCAATCACTTCAAGAAACAACCCTTTCTCTCAAACCCTAGTCCAAGCGGTAAAAACCAACTCAAAATGTTTCCAACAATTCTCAACAACAAATCTCACATAACAATGATACTCATGATATTTCAAAACCCTAGTTCAAGTTCTTTGCATAATAACTCACTTCAAAAACCATGATTATCAAACAATGTTTTAACCACAACTCTTAATTTTATAAAACCTTGAAGCATTAACTCAAAACACTTCACTCAACCAATGGTCTCAACAACAATGCTTATCAAACAAGGTTTTAATCACAACTCTCAATTTTAGAAAACCTTGAAGCATCAACTCAAACACTTTCAAAAAGGAAACTCTAATAAAATCCTTTTCACTCCAAAATTAATAATCAAGAAATCCAATCAACCAACTCAACCAAGGAAGAATTTTCCCATGTTAGCGTACTAATATGTATTTTGTCTTTATTACATAGTTTAGCTCATCGCTATAACTCGTCTGAACAATTTGCTATTATCGCTGGTTGGTTTGGCAACCTCCGGGATAATTGTTATTGTAATCGCTATTTAATCTGTGCTGAATAATTCAATTGTGTTCGTTGAATCTAACATGGCATCAGAGCCAGCGACGAGCAGGGAGCAACGAGAGGCAGAGAAGAGTGTGTTTTTTTTAATTTTTTTTTTTTATCTCTCTCGGCGACGTGATTTGTCTGTCGCGCGATATCAGCCGGAGAAGAATTTAAAAAAAAAAAAAAAAAAAAAAAATTGTCGCTGCAAGGGAGCCCCGCGCACACAGACCTGCGCGCGTCACGGACAGCACGCGACGACCACGTCCGAAGCGCCAGCCGCAGGACGCAGCGCGCCGAGCGCTGTCACGTCACGTCCTGCGAGGAGGGACGCTTGTCCCGCCCCCGGCCGTTAGACGTCCGGTGGACCGTGTGGGACGCACATCCCACCCCCCGTCCCGACCTCCCCTCCCCTCCCCACCCCCGCGCGACGCGCACATTGCGCGCGCGCTCCCCGAGGCCCCCTCCCCCCCCAAAAAAAAAACGCGGGAAGCGGAAATTTAAATTTCCGCTCCCGCTCCCACGGGGGTATAAACCCCCCCCCCCCGCGGCTTGCGACAGCGACAGGAGGGGAGAACCCCCCCTCCCGCGCGCGGGATTTTTTAAATCCCGCGACGGGCCGCGGTCGCGCAGGCGAGAGGCTGGAACCCCCCCGCGCGGGATTTTTAAATCCCCGCCCGCGCGGGAATTGGAGCGGGTATAAACCCCCCCCCCGGCGCCATTTGCGCGTAAGGGCAATAGATCCACTCATAACCTACTCAAATTTGCTCAACAAGCTCACATAGAACTTGTCAAAATATGCACAACAAGCTCACATAGAACTTGTCTAATCTGCCCAACAAGATCAGATAGAACAAGTTCATATAGAACTTGTCCAAATATGCTCAACAAGCTCACACAGAATTTGTCCAAATATGCTCAATAAATCCTCTCTAGGATTTAACCAAATTTGTATTGTAAGATTCTACAAAATCTCACATAAAATTAGTCCACAAGTCTTCTCAAAAGACTGGCCTCAAAGCTGCTTAACAAGTCCACACAAAACTTGTCCAATCTCATAGAAGCATAAAAATAATTGTTGGAGACTCAATATGTTCTACACTCAAAGCTCAATCACTTTCTCAACTCAAATTAATCTCATAGAAGCATAAAGAGAATTTTTAGAGACTCAATATGTTCTATACTCAAAACTCAATCACCTTCTCAAATCAATCTCATAGAAGCATAAAGAGAATTGTTAGAGACTCAATATGTTATATTTCTCACAACTCAATCTCTTTCACAACTCAAATCAGAATATAGAATAGTTTGTTTTATGGACTTGAACAATCGCTTCATACACATACTTTACTTGACCTGATAAACTCTACTCAACCAATCACTTCAAGAAACAACCCTTTCTCTCAAACCCTAGTCCAAGCGAGTAAAAACCAACTCAAAATGTTTCCAACAATTCTCAACAACAAATCTCACATAACAATGATACTCATGATATTTCAAAACCCTAGTTCAAGTTCTTTGCATAATAACTCACTTCAAAAACCATGATTATCAAACAATGTTTTAACCACAACTCTTAATTTTATAAAACCTTGAAGCATTAACTCAAAACACTTCACTCAACCAATGGTCTCAACAACAATGCTTATCAAACAAGGTTTTAATCACAACTCTCAATTTTAGAAAACCTTGAAGCATCAACTCAAACACTTTCAAAAAGGAAACTCTAATAAAATCCTTTTCACTCCAAAATTAATAATCAAGAAATCCAATCAACCAACTCAACCAAGGAATAATTTTCCCATGTTAGCGTACTAATATGTATTTTGTCTTTATTACATAGTTTAGCTCACTGTTACAACTGCTGAAACAAGTTGCTATTATCGCTGGTTGGTTTGGCAACCTCCGGGATAATTGCTATTGTAATCGCTATTTAATCTGCTGCTGAATAATTCAATTGTGTTCGTTGAATCTAACATGGCATCAGAGCCAGCGACGAGCAGGGAGCAACGAGAGGCAGAGAAGAGTGTGTTTTTTTTAATTTTTTTTTTTTATCTCTCTCGGCGACGTGATTTGTCTGTCGCGCGATATCAGCCGGAGAAGAATTTAAAAAAAAAAAAAAAAAAAAAAAAAATTGTCGCTGCAAGGGAGCCCCGCGCACACAGACCTGCGCGCGTCATGGACAGCACGCGACGGCCACGTCCGAAGCGGCAGCCGCAGGACGCAGCGCGCCGAGCGCTGTCACGTCACGTCCCGCAAGGAGGGACGGCTTGTCCCGCCCCCGGCCGTTAGACGTCCGGTGATCGTGTGGGACGCACAGCCCACCCCCGGCCTGACCTCCCCTCCCCTCCCCACCCCCGCGCGACGCGCACATTGCGCGCGCGCTCCTCGAGGCCCCCCTCCCCCCAAAAAAAAAAAAAAAAAAAAAAAAAAAATGCGGGAAGCGGAAATTTAAATTTCCGCTCCCGCTCCCACGGGGGTATAAACCCCCCCCCCCCCCCCGCGGCTTGCGACAGCGACAGGAGGGGAGAACCCCCCCCTCCCGCGCGCGGGATTTTTTTAAATCCCGCGACGGGCCGCGGTCGCGCAGGCGAGAGGCTGGACCCCCCCCGCGCGGGATTTTTAAATCCCCGCCCGCGCGGGAATTGGAGCGGGTATAAACCCCCCCCCCCGGCGCCATTTGCGCGTAAGGGCAATAGATCCACTCATAACCTACTCAAATTTGCTCAACAAGCTCACATAGAACTTGTCAAAATATGCACAACAAGCTCACATAGAACTTGTCTAATCTGCCCAACAAGATCAGATAGAACATGTTCATATAGAACTTGTCCAAATATGCTCAACAAGCTCACACGGAATTTGTCCAAATATGCTCAATAAATCCTCTCTAGGATTTAACCAAATTTGTATTGTAAGCTTCTACAAAATCTCACATAAAATTAGTACACAAGTCTTCTCAAAAGACTGGCCTCAAAGCTGCTTAACAAGTCCACACAAAACTTGTCCAATCTCATAGAAGCATAAAAATAATTGTTGGAGACTCAATATGTTCTACACTCAAAGCTCAATCACTTTCTCAACTCAAATTAATCTCATAGAAGCATAAAGAGAATTTTTAGAGACTCAATATGTTCTATACTCAAAACTCAATCACCTTCTCAAATCAATCTCATAGAAGCATAAAGAGAATTGTTAGAGACTCAATATGTTATATTTCTCACAACTCAATCTTTTTCACAACTCAAATCAGAATATAGAATAGTTTGTTTTATGGACTTGAACAATCGCTTCATACACATACTTTACTTGACCTGATAAACTCTACTCAACCAATCACTTCAAGAAACAACCCTTTCTCTCAAACCCTAGTCCAAGCGGTAAAAACCAACTCAAAATGTTTCCAACAATTCTCAACAACAAATCTCACATAACAATGATACTCATGATATTTCAAAACCCTAGTTCAAGTTCTTTGCATAATAACTCACTTCAAAAACCATGATTATCAAACAATGTTTTAACCACAAATCTTAATTTTATAAAACCTTGAAGCATTAACTCAAAACACTTCACTCAACCAATGGTCTCAACAACAATGCTTATCAAACAAGGTTTTAATCACAACTCTCAATTTTAGAAAACCTTGAAGCATCAACTCAAACACTTTCAAAAAGGAAACTCTAATAAAATCCTTTTCACTCCAAAATTAATAATCAAGAAATCCAATCAACCAACTCAACCAAGGAAGAATTTTCCCATGTTAGCGTACTAATATGTATTTTGTCTTTATTACATAGTTTAGCTCACTGTTACAACTGCTGTAACAAGTTGCTATTATCGCTGGTTGGTTTGGCAACCTCCGGGATAATTGCTATTGTAATCGCTATTTAATCTGCTGCTGAATAATTCAATTGTGTTCGTTGAATCTAACATGGCATCAGAGCCAGCGACGAGCAGGGAGCAACGAGAGGCAGAGAAGAGTGTGTTTTTTTTAATTTTTTTTTTTTATCTCTCTCGGCGACGTGATTTGTCTGTCGCGCGATATCAGCCGGAGAAGAATTAAAAAAAAAAAAAAAAAAAAAAATTGTCGCTGCAAGGGAGCCCCGCGCACACAGACCTGCGCGCGTCACGGACAGCACGCGACGGCCACGTCCGAAGCGCCAGCCGCAGGACGCAGCGCGCCGAGCGCTGTCACGTCACGTCCTGCGAGGAGGGACAGCTTGTCCCGCCCCCGGCCGTTAGACGTCCGGTGGATCGTGTGGGACGCACGGCCCACCCCCCGGCCCGACCTCCCCTCCCCTCCCCACCCCCGCGCGACGCGCACATTGCGCGCGCGCTCCTCGAGGCCCCCTCCCCCCGAAAAAAAAAAAAAAAAAAAAAATGCGGGAAGCGGAAATTTAAATTTCCGCTCCCGCTCCCACAGGGGTATAAACCCCCCCCCCCGCGGCTTGCGACAGCGACAGGAGGGGAGAACCCCCCCCTCCCGCGCGCGGGATTTTTTTAAATCCCGCGACGGGCCGCGGTCGCGCAGGCGAGAGGCTGGACCCCCCCCCGCGCGGGATTTTTAAATCCCCGCCCGAGCGGGAATTGGAGGGGGTATAAACCCCCCCCCGGCGCCATTTGCGCGTAAGGGCAATAGATCCACTCATAACCTACTCAAATTTGCTCAACAAGCTCACATAGAACTTGTCAAAATATGCACAACAAGCTCACATAGAACTTGTCTAATCTGCCCAACAAGATCAGATAGAACAAGTTCATATAGAACTTGTCCAAATATGCTCAACAAGCTCACATAGAATTTGTCCAAATATGCTCAATAAATCCTCTCTAGGATTTAACCAAATTTGTATTGTAAGCTTCTACAAAATCTCACATAAAATTAGTCCACAAGTCTTCTCAAAAGACTGGCCTCAAAGCTGCTTAACAAGTCCACACAAAACTTGTCCAATCTCATAGAAGCATAAAAATAATTTTTGGAGACTCAATATGTTCTACACTCAAAGCTCAATCACTTTCTCAACTCAAATTAATCTCATAGAAGCATAAAGAGAATTTTTAGAGACTCAATATGTTCTATACTCAAAACTCAATCACCTTCTCAAATCAATCTCATAGAAGCATAAAGAGAATTGTTAGAGACTCAATATGTTATATTTCTCACAACTCAATCTCTTTCACAACTCAAATCAGAATATAGAATAGTTTGTTTTATGGACTTGAATAATCGCTTCATACACATACTTTACTTGACCTGATAAACTCTACTCAACCAATCACTTCAAGAAACAACCCTTTCTCTCAAACCCTAGTCCAAGCAGGTAAAAACCAACTCAAAATGTTTCCAACAATTCTCAACAACAAATCTCACATAACAATGATACTCATGATATTTCAAAACCCTAGTTCAAGTTCTTTGCATAATAACTCACTTCAAAAACCATGATTATCAAACAATGTTTTAACCACAACTCTTAATTTTATAAAACCTTGAAGCATTAACTCAAAACACTTCACTCAACCAATGGTCTCAACAACAATGCTTATCAAACAAGGTTTTAATCACAACTCTCAATTTTAGAAAACCTTGAAGCATCAACTCAAACACTTTCAAAAAGGAAACTCTAATAAAATCCTTTTCACTCCAAAATTAATAATCAAGAAATCCAATCAACCAACTCAACCAAGGAAGAATTTTCCCATGTTAGCGTACTAATATGTATTTTGTCTTTATTACATAGTTTAGCTCATCGTTACAAACTCGTTGTAACAAGTTGCTATTATCGTTGGTTGGTTTGGCAACCTCCGGGATAATTGCTATTGTAATCGCTATTTAATCTGCTGCTGAATAATTCAATTGTGTTCGTTGAATCTAACATGGCATCAGAGCCAGCGACGAGCAGGGAGCAACGAGAGGCAGAGAAGAGTGTGTTTTTTTTAATTTTTTTTTTTTATCTCTCTCGGCGACGTGATTTGTCTGTCGCGCGATATCAGCCGGAGAAGAATTTAAAAAAAAAAAAAAAAAAAAAATTGTCGCTGCAAGGGAGCCCCGCGCACACAGACCTGCGCGCGTCACGGACAGCACGCGACGGCCACGTCCGAAGCGCCAGCCGCAGGACGCAGCGCGCCGAGCGCTGTCACGTCACGTCCTGCGAGGAGGGACAGTTGTCCCGCCCCCCCCGGCCGTTAGACGTCCAGTGACTGTGTGGGACGCACAGCCCACCCCTGGCCTGACCTCCCCTCCCCTCCCCACCCCCGCGCGACGCGCACATTGCGCGCGCGCTCCTCGAGGCCCCCCCCCCCCCAAAAAAAAAAAAAATGCGGGAAGCGGAAATTTAAATTTCCGCTCCCGCTCCCACAGGGGTATAAACCCCCCCCCCCCGCGGCTTGCGACAGCCGACGGGAGGGGAGAACCCCCCCTCCCGCGCGCGGGATTTTTTAAATCCCGCGACGGGCCGCTGTCGCGCGAGCGAGAGGTCTGGACCCCCCCGCGCGGGATTTTTAAATCCCCGCCCACGCGGGAATTGGAGGGGGTATAAACCCCCCCCCCGGCGCCATTTGCGCGTAAGGGCGCGGCACCCCCCCCCCCAAAACCCTCCCGAAAAAAAAAAAAAAAAAACGGCCCCCCCACCGGGCGCACAGCGCGACTCGCGCGCGGCCGGGAAAGAAAAAAAAAAAAAAACACGGAGCCACCCCCCCTTCCCGTTAAAAAAAAAAAAAAATTGGTCTGTGGAAGATTTTTTTTTGCAGCCGTAGAGAGGAGCGGTGTTTCTGTGTTTCTGCCTCGGCAGAGAGGAGCGCCGGCAGCTGCAGAGGCCGAGGAGGAGGAGGATTCGGGTTGATAAGGGAGGAGGTCTACTGATCTTTTCGGATCAGCCCGCTGGCTCACGTGGTCGTGAGCCGTGCGGTAAGGCTCAGGGAGCCTACAGGTCGGGGGTTCGAATCCCGCCGACTCCCCCAAGGTATAATTTTTTTTGTCAAAGTCATTTTTTTATTATTATCATTTTTAATTAAAATTTTTAATTTTAATTTTTTTTTTTTTAATATAGCTTTTAAACTTTAATAAATTAAATTAAATTTTAATTTATTTTTTCTAAAGTTTAAAACTATAGAAATTAAAATTATTTATTTTAATTTTAAAATTGATAATAATTATCAAAATGCTTTGTTAAAGAAAGCCTTTTAAGGGGGGATTTTTTTCAAAAAAATCAAAGGGGGATTGAGAGTAATTTTTTATGAAAAATAGCAATTTGGCATTGTAAAAGGTGCATTTTCGGCTGTGACCGACACCTAGTGGGTTATTCTAGTGGGCATTTTTTTTGTTGTATGTTGCATATTTCATTTTTGCACTATAACATTAAAAATTAAAATCAAACACTCCTTAAAGTCCCCGGAATATAAAACCCATCTGTGCAATTTATTTGCACTGCAGCGTTCGGTATTTGCGATACCTCTGACCAGCACTTATAGGTAAAGCTGTCGTGATTTGGCTACTGTATCCGCCGCCTAATATAGCTGCTATAACGACGTCTGAGCTTGTTCTCTATAAATCGTCGGGGAGGAATAAGTACGCCATTTTTGCATTTTTTACTCCATCCACTACCCTTTATCGCACTTGTGTTTAGGCGTAAATCCTGACGAGGTATTCTTCATAGTGTTTAGGGGAAGTTACGCCCCACGAATGAGAAGAATCTTCTATGGTAGGTGCCATCAACAAGGCGATTCCCTTTCAGTACCGCTTATGTTCCACGTATCGTATGATCTCTAAAATTCACCTATAGTCTCCCTCACGTAAGGGCGGGTGATTTTTGTTGATCTTTCTAAATACCTATAGTTTCCCTCACGTAAGGGCGGGTATTTTGTACGGTATATTGGCCTAGAAAAAGGTATATCGAAAGGGGGACCAATTTGGTGATATAAGGAACCTTCACTATGGCCGCTGTTGCAAAATTGATGACTGATCCGCATCAGTTATTGAAAGGTCCAAATTATACACCATGGAAACATAAGATGAAGGCTATTCTCCAAATGGAAGATTTGTGGGATATTGTTACTGGAGTAGCAACAAGGCCTTCACCAACAGCAGGATCCACAGGTCCTTCAGCAGATCAGATTGCTTTTGACAAGAAAGACAGTAGAGCAAAGGTGCTCATTTTGTTTGCTGTTTCCGATGAAGTGCAACCTCATATAGCTGATAAAGCAAGTGGTAAAGAGGCATGGGATGCCCTTAGAACCATCTATGAGGGGAAGAATGAATCCACCATTCTTCATCTTCAACAACAACTTCATAACCTGAGTTTGAGACAGGGTGAAACAGCTTGAACTCTTTCACGTGCAGAGTGTCCGAGTTGAAAGAGAAATTGAGTTCTCTAGGAGATATTGTGGATGAAAAGCTTCTCATTTCACTTGTGATGAGAGCTTTACCTTCTTCATTTGACATGTTGATAACCTCCATCCAGGTGTCCCAACGACAAATTACCTACATCGAGTTGGTCAATCTGCTTCAACAACAGGAGGCACGCCAACTTCACAAGGATGATTCTTCCAATACAGCCCTATACACCAACAGGGCATGGTTCTAGGAAGAAAGGTAATGGGCAAAAAGGAGGCAACTTTCAGAAAGGAGGAAATTCTCAACAGGATATGAAAGGAAAAGGCAAGCAACCTCAACGAGAAGAAGAGGTGGTGCAAGATCCGTGAGAAAGACAACCATGACACCAACAGTGTTGGCATAAGAACAAGCAAAAAGGCAAAAACAAACCACAAAATAAAAACAAGCAACCCCAGACGAATGTTGCTGTTGAAGAATCTGACTCAGATTCTGAATGGGCACACAAGGTGCTCATGACTACCACAGATTCCACTCAGAGGGATCCTATTTGGTATGTCGATTCCGGAGCTAGTAAACATATGATCGGCGACGGATCGTGGTTTGAATCATTTGTGGCCAAGGAGGGCAAACCTGTCACCATTGTCGATGATAAAACCTACGGGGTTCGGGGAGAGGGTACGGTTTCTGTCACTCTTCCCGATGGCAAGTGTCGGATTGACAAGGTCCTCTATGTTCCGGGATTGGCCAACAATTTGTTGTCGATGACACAAATCCTGGACAGAAATATGGTTGTCAACTTTCGTGTTGAGAATGGAAAGAAGTGTTGTACAATTACCAGGAAGGGTAAGCAGATTGCAACAGCTTCATATAAGCATGGCTTATTTGCACTAGATGTTATATCTATTCCACATGTTGCCATGACTGTCTCTACCAAGGAGGCAACTTCCCTATGGCACAAGAGATATGGGCATCTTAGTTCTGGCTACTTACTTGAGCTCAGCAAGTATGAGATGGTAAAGGGTCTTCCTTCCCTTTCCGCCACATTGCCGAGTGTGCTCGACCGCTAGCGGGAAAGCAGCATAGAGTACCATTTGAGAAGAGCTCTACACGAGCACGAAAACCTCTGGAGCTAATTCACACCGATCTATGCGGTCCTTTCACACCCAACAGTGTTGGAGGGAAGAGGTATTTTCAGTTATTCGTAGATGACTACTCACGAAAGATGTGGGTTTTCTTTCTCAAACTGAAATCTGAAGCTTTCGCATTCTTCCAACAGTTCAAGAAATCCGTTGAGAAGGAGTCAGGGGCTTCTATTAAAATCCTCCGCTCAGATCGAGGGGGAGAGTTTACCTCTACTGAATTTTCTGCATTCCTAGATAAACATGGGATCAAGAGACAGTTAACAACTGCCTATACTCCTCAGCAGAATGGAGTTGCTGAGAGAAGGAATCGTTCTATCATGGAAATGGTTCGTTGTATGCTCACAGGTGCAACTCTTGGGCAACAATATTGGGCAGAAGCTGTCACCACTGCAGTGTATCTTTTGAATAGGGCACCCACAAAGGCCCTAAAAGGAATGACTCCACAGGAAGCATGGAGTGGTCGAAAACCCTCCATATCTCATCTACGTATTTTCGGGTGTCAAGCTTTCATGCACATACCGAAAGAAAAAAGGAAGAAGCTAGATGAGAAAACACTGAGATGTATTTTTCTTGGATATTCTGAGCACTCTAAAGGATATCGGTTGATAGATCCTTTGACCAAGAAAATTCATATCAGCGGAGATGTTGTCTTTGATGAAGCTTTCACATCACAGAGCACATCTACAATACACCAGGATATTGTGGAACCAAAGGAAGAGGAGATTCCTTCGTCAACACGAGACAGGAGGTCCTTCTACATCTTCTTCACCACCACCGAAGCGGAATCCTAAATGGTGTACAAATACAATCGGAGATGCAAATTTATCCACTCCTCCCAATTTGAATTTGGATAGACCTCGTACACGCAGTATGGCTCAACGAGAAAGAGAAGCCAGAGAAACTGGTGAGGTTGATGATCTTTGTCAATCTTTTGAGGAACTTTCTGTGACTCCAAGTAGAGAAGTTGAGGATATGGATATTGATGATGACAGGGCATTCATGTCTACCATAGATAGTCTTGAACCTGCATCAGTGCAAGATGCTCTTAGTGAGCCTCAGTGGAAGGCCGCTATGGATACAGAGTATGAGTCTCTGATGAAGAATAAAACTTGGAAGCTTGTTGATCTGCCTCATGGAAAGAAACCTATTGGCTGCAAATGGGTATACAAAGTCAAGTACAAGGCAGATGGAACAATTGATAAGCATAAAGCCCGTCTTGTTGCAAAGGGCTATGCTCAAAAGGAAGGCATCGACTATGAAGAAACTTTTGCACCTACCGCTCGGATGACCACAATTCGGGTTATGTGTGCTATGGCAGCACAATATGGGTGGAAAGTTCACCAAATGGATGTCAAAAGTGCCTTTCTTAATGGTGATCTCCAAGAAGAAGTCTATATGACTCAGACTGAAGGATTTGAAGTGGAAGGCCAACAGCAGAAAGTTTGCAAATTGGTTAAATCCTTGTATGAGTCCGAAACAAGCTCCTCGAGCTTGGTATATAAAAATGGACAATCACCTAATGCAGCATGGATTTAAGAGATGTCCGTCAGATGCAAACCTCTATTTCAAGAAACAGGGTTCTGAGATAGTGTTGCTTGTACTCTATGTGGATGATCTGCTCATTACAGAGAGTTCAGAAGATTTTATCTCTACTGTCAAAAGAAACTTGTGCAAATCTTTTGAGATGACAGATCTTAGACTTCTCCATTACTGTCTTGGTCTGGAATTCAGCCAGAAGGAGCACACCATCAAAGTGTCTCAGAAAAAGTATGCCAAGACATTGCTCGATAAATATCGCATGACTGACTGCAAGCCAATGGCAACTCCTATGGAGAATGGACTTCAGTTATCGCGATATGATGACTCACCCAGGTAGATGGCACTCTCTATCGACGGTTGATTGGGAGTCTCATATATCTGACCAATACTAGGCCAGATCTCGTATTTGCTGTAAACTATCTTTCGAGGTTCATGCAGGAGCCTAAGATTACTCATTGGAAAGCAGCAAAACGTGTTCTTCACTATGTCCGTGGTACTATAGAATATGGCCTAGAATACAAGAGGAACAACAAATTCTTCTTGCAAGGATACACGGACTCCGACTATGCCGGATCATTTGATGATCGCAAGTCAACTTCTGGATACATTTTTCATCTGGGATCCGGTCCTGTCTCTTGGCACAACGAAGAAGCAACAAGTGGTTGCTATTTCTTCAACAGAGGCAGAATATCGCGCCGCACGTGAAGCTGTGTGCGAAGTGATATGGTTACGTCGCATTCTAACAAGTATGGGCAATCCATCAAAATCTCCAATACACTTGTTTTGCGACAATCAGGGTGTTCTGAACCTCGTCAAGAATCCAGTCCATCATGAAAAAACAAAGCACATTGACACACAATGTCATTTCATTCGAGAGGAAGTTCCAAAGCACCGAATTCAGCTTCAGCACATTCCCACCGATGCTCAAGTTGCAGACATTTTCACTAAGGCACTTGGGCGTGTCAAATTTGAATTGTTTCGCAGCTCACTTTGTATTGCAAAATAATGTAAGGGGATGTTAGTATAGCTATTAATTATTACATTACCCAAATAATGTAATAAAGGGGGATGTTAGCGTACTAATATGTATTTTGTCTTTATTACATAGTTTAGCTCACTGTTACAACTGCTGTAACAAGTTGCTATTATCGCTGGTTGGTTTGGCAACCTCCGGGATAATTGCTATTGTAATCGCTATTTAATCTGCTGCTGAATAATTCAATTGTGTTCGTTGAATCTAACATCCCATACCTTTTTGTTTGACAAGGAATTGATCTCACAAATCTACCACACTCACAATATTCTATTTGCCAATGTCAATAAGGGTTAGAAGACTTCAATAAAATGACAATGCAAAGTATGACTAAAATACACCTTATTACTCCAACTCAAAATATATTCACCATAGTATTATTTTAATAGACAAAACCCTTGTACAAAAATAATGCTTAAAAGTCTTATTAGGAATTTAATTAAGACTTTTCTAAAACTCCTTATTACTCCTAAAATAATAAATCTCAAATACCAATACCTCCACAATAAACCTCAATAATCATTCACCATAAAATTTATGCCTTAATGTATATTTAAAAATAATAATCAATTATGCACCCTTATTCCTCCAACATTAGGCAACTAATAAAAATTAAAATAAAAAATTAATACCTCATCTTCGGAGGGATTCAAATGCTCAACCTTGCCCCAACACAAGCACCTTAGCCATGGCCAAAGTCATCGAATGAGCCACGTGTTCATTTGAGTTTAAATAAGCACCACGTGCTTCTTAATCTCATGTCTCCTTTCGCCTAAGGAAAAAGGTCATGCACCTTGGGCACCTCAATAAACACACCAAACGATGCACCATGGATATTTGAATGCAAACCTTCTCATTGCAAGTGCCTTTGTGCTTTCCAAACTACCACCATACCCCACCTAACCAATGCTATTTCAAGGATGGTGACTTCCTCCCTTATTCACTCGACTGCCATGTTTTCAAAAATACATGATCTCTATTTTTGCATGCCACCAAATTTTGATTCAAGCAAGGATAATTAAAACTTAGGAGTTTGGGAATATTTATATGCTCCTCCAATGCATTAACAACATCGACGTTCACCATGCTTGCTTCCATGACATAGACAGTAAAGGATTCGAATACTATTAATTTAAACCCAACCTTTGGGTTTAATCAACATTAAACTTTGCACTTTGAAATATTTTTCCCTCGAAAACCCAACCTTAGGGTTTATAAAAATAATTAATTGACCTTTGTAAATACAATAATATTATAATTAAAATTATAATAATTTATTTGAGTTTTTCATCAACTTGGTTAAATATTATAATAGTATATCCTTCCACTACTTTGGATACATTTTCTTCCAAAGGAGAAATGAAGAAGAGCTATCACTAGCATCTTGACATCAATGACAACTTTGAATTAGGGACTCAAAATGTCCAACAATCTCCCCTTTTGTCATGTATGGCAATCCATACTCTTCTTGCCAAAACCAGACCTTAATTTTTATTCTACTCCCCATGGCACATTGCTCCCCTGGCTCAATGCTCTCTCAAATATCAAATCTATCCCTATTACACAAACCTCTCCCCATTTGACATCAATGGAAAAGGGTCACCTTTGGGGCTTGGGGTTAAGAATGAGCCTCTTATCTTAGCCTCTCCCCCACCTCCTTTTGAGGTGGTTAATTATGGGGTGGGAGTATTTCTACTCCCCGAAAGCACTATTCTTTACCTTTATCCTTTTCCCTTCTTCTTTGAATTTTTTGATTCCTCTAATTGTTTCTATCTGAGCCACCATTCCTATTACTGTCATCATTCTTATTCTTGTTTCTATTCATATCCAAGTTCTTGTTCCTATTCCTATTCTTGTTCATGTTGATATTCCTATTCATGTTCCTGTTCATACCTATTTTTGGAATGTCTACTCTACACCACTTTGTTGTATGACCATAATTATTGCACTTATAACACTTAATATTATTATTCCTTGGTGGTGAAAATATCTTAGGATTTCTCCTAGTGAAGCCATATCCTCTTCTATCATGAAACCTGCAATTCATTGCCTTGTGACCAAACTGATTACATGAGTAGCAATACCCATGGAACAATTGTTTATTCCCATATTCCTACCTTTCATGTGTCTTGCACCGTGAAGCCATGTACCCAAACATGAAAAACATATTCCATTGAAGCTTCCTTGTCTTGACCTCATTGATATCCTATTTTGATTGTTGTTCCATCTATATCTTCTCTATGTATTGTTCCTATATTTGTTGAACCCTTTATTGTCCAATTCATCCTCTGATGTCTCACTCCATCTTACATTGTCTTCTTCTAATGTATCTTCATATTCATCATCACTGAAACTATAACCATACCTTATACAATCATCTTCAAGATATCCAAATCTAAAACATCTAAAACACTTGAGAATAACTGGAGTCTTTTTCTTAACTGGTTCTTTTTTTTCAATCATAAATAGTACTTCATCTCTATCATTGTCTGAAAGACTATCATCACTATCATTTGAGTACTTACTTGCATTATCTACATAGTAGCTCCTATTTTTTCTTTGGAAGAATTTCTTTCCTTGTCTGCTTTGTCCATCCTTTATTTTCTTTTGATGCCTAAATCTTTTTGATTCCCTGTACCTGTGATCCTATTTTTCTTCACCATTTTTGTTCTATGGTTCTTTACAATCTATTGCAAAACGTCCATACTTTCAACAATTGAAACACTTAATAGGTCTTAGATATATAGGTCTTCTTGAACCTTTATCTCTTCTACCATAATTGGATTCTTCATCACTAGAAGAATCATTGCTTGATTCTGACTTCTTAACCTTTGTTTCCTTGATTGCTTTGAATGTTGCTTACTTCTAGGAAATAGGAACTTTTGTTATTATCTCAAAAGTTTTTGGCATACCAAGAAACTAATCTCTTGTCAAAGTATCACCATATAATGATATTTCTATAGCAGACACCTATTCATTGAATATGTTTGGAAGATATCTTAAGGCTTTATCACAAACATCTTATTCATCAATATTCATCCCATGTCCTTTTGTATCATTAACAACCTCATAAATTCAAATTAGATAAGCACTGATATTTTCATCACCATTCATTCTCAATGCTTCAAATTATCCTTTGAGATTTCGTATCTTTGCTTTCTTGACACTTTTATCTCCCTCATATATACATTGTAATTTATCCCATATTTCTTTTGCAGTTCTACAATGCATAACCTTCATAGATTATGATCTATGCAAACCTCTCACAAGTGCATTCATTGCTTTTGAATTTTAGTTTTATAGTAGCTTACATTCCTTATCTATAGGAGGATTTACTACTACATCATATCCAAATTCCATTGCATCCCAAAATTCATTGCCAAGTATCATCAAGTAGAACCTCATCATCATACTCAAATAGATGTAGTCACTTCCATCAAATATTGGTGCTGAATTACTTGAGAACGCATCCTTAGGATCCATTGTGTTCTAGTTAGATTTTTCTTCAAGATATTAAACTCTTTTTAAGGAACTCGCTCTGATACAAATTGAGTAACACAAGCTTATATTGAGAGGGGGATGAATAGTATAAGAGCACTTTTCCATCAAATATTATGTAGTGTATAGATAGCAATATCAATAGTAGTAGTAAAAGCAATACAAAAAACACCATACATAATAGAGACACCAATTTAACGTGGTTCACCCAAATAGGGCTACCTCCACAGAGAAAAATTTTCACTAAAATTTTCTTAATCAATATATTGGGAATCCTTACTAAGTACAATGTTTATGGACCTTTGTTCAAAGGAGATGTTGCTCCCCTAAATTTGGTTTGTGGATCTCTATCCATAGGAGAACTCCTTCTCCTCTACTTTGGCTAGTGATCCTCTAGAAGACTACTGCCTCCACTGCATTGATTTGTGGATCTCTCTCCATTGAAGACACTTGTCCCCCCTCAGAAGACCTATCCTCACTATCCTGGTTGATGGATCTCTGTCCACTGGATAATACTATCCTCTTTGATTTATCACCTCCAAAGGTCTGTCTTAATTCTGTACTAAACATAGTCTAGTTGATCTAGTACAACTCTGCTCAACTCTTGCACTAAACACATATCAATCGATCTAGCACAAGTTTTCTCAATAAGCTCACTCAAATCTATACTAAAGATAGTCTATTAATTATAGTACAAATATGCTCAACTATTGTACTAAACACAATCCAGTTGGTCTAGCACAAGTCCACTCAAATTTACACTAAATATAGTTCATTCAATCTATCACAAATTTGCTCAATAGGTCGACTCAAAACCTACTAAAATATTCTTAATAGGTCCACTCAAAACCTAATAAACTCAACTCAATAGGTCCACTTAGAACCTCTAAAAATATTCTCAACAGGTCCACTCAGAACCTGCTCAAATCTTCTCAATAGGTCCACTAAAAACCTGCTCAAATATGCTCAACGAGTCCACTCAGAACCTACTCAAATTTTCTCAATAGGTCCACTTAGAACCTTCTCAAATATACTCAATAGGTCCACTAAAAACCTACTCAAATCTTCTCAATAGGTCCACTCAAAGTCTGCTCAAGTATGCTCAACAAAATCACATAGAACTTGTCCAAATCTGCTCAACAAGCTCACATAGAACTTGTCTAATTTGCCCAACAAGCTCACACAAAACTTGTCTAAATCTGCTCAACAATCTCACATAGAATTTGTCTAAATTTGCTCAACAAGATCACACAAAACTTGTCTAAATCTGCTCAACAAGCTCACACAGAACTTGTCTAATCTTCCCAACAAGCTCACATAGAACTTGTCCAAATATTCTCAACAATTTCATATAGAACTTGTCCAAATCTGCTCAACAAGCTCACACAAAAATTGTCTAAATATGCTCAATAAATAATCTCTAGGATTTAACCAAATCTGTATTGTAAGCTTCTACAAAACCTCACACAAAATTAGTCCACAAGTCTTATCAAAATATTGGCCTCAAATATGCTTAACAAGTCCACACATAACTTGTCCAATCTCATAGAAGCATAAAGAGAATTGTTAAAGACTCAATATGTTCTATACTCAAAGCTCAATCACTTTCTCAACTCAAATTAATATCATAGAAGCATAAAGAGAATTTTTAGAGACTTAATATGTTCTATACTCAAAACTCAATCACCTTCTCAACTCAATCTCATAGAAGCATAAAGAGAATTGTTAGAGACTCAATATGTTCTATTTCTCACAACTCAATCTCTTTCACAACTCAAATTAGAATATAGAATAGTTTTTTTATGGAACTTGAAAAATCACTTCATACATATACTTTACTAGACCCAATAAATTCTACTCAACCAATCACTTCAAGAAACAACCATTTCTCTCAAACCCTAGTCCAAGAATGTAAATACCAACTCAAAATGTTTCCAACAATTGTCAACAAAAAATCTCACATAACAATGATACTCATGATATTTTAAAACCCTAGTTCAAGTTCTTTGCATAACAACTCACTTCAACGACCATGCTTATCAATCAAGGTTTTAACCACAACTCTTAATTTTATAAAACCTTGAAGCATTAACTCAAAACACTTCACTCAACCAATGGTCTCAACAAAAATGCTTATCAAACAAGGTTTTAATCACAACTCACAATTTTAGAAAACCTTTAAGCATCAACTCAAACACTTTTGAAAAGGAAACCCTAATCAAATATTTTTCACTCCAAACTTAATTTTCAATAAATTCAATCAACCAACTCAACCAAGGAAGAATTTACTCATACTTTTTTTTTTGACAAGGAGTTGATCTCAAAAATCTACCACAGTCACAATATTGTCTTTGTCAATCTCAATAAGGATTAGAAGACTTCAATATAATCACAATGTAAAATATGAATAAAATACACCTTATTACTCCAACCTAAAATATATTCACCATAGTCTTGTTTTAATAGACAAAACCCTTTTACAAAAATAATTCTTAAAAGTCTTAATAGAAATTTAATTAAGACTTTACTAAAACTCCTTATTACTCCTAAAATAATAAATCTCAAATACCAATACCTCCAAAATAACCCTCAACAATCATTCACCATAAAATTTATGCCTTAATGTATATTTAAAAATAATAATCAATTATGCACCCTTATTCCTCCAACATTAGGCAACTAATAAAAATTAAAATAAAAAATTAATACCTTGTCTTCGAAAGGAGTAGAATCCTCAAACTTCCCCAACACAAGCGCGTTAGCCATGACCAAAGTTGTTGCATGAGCCATGCGCTCATTTGATATTAAAGAAGCACCACATGCTTCTTAATATGAAGTCTCCTTCCACATAAGGCAAAAGGTCGTGCGCCTTGGGCACCTCAATAAACACACCAAATGATGCACCATTGAGATTCAAACGTAAAACTTCTCACTACCAGCACCTTCGCACTTTCCAAAATACCACCAGGCCATGCCTTCCCAATGTGATTTCGAGGATGGTGACTTCCTCCCTTATTCGCTTTGCTTCCACATTTTCAGAAATACATGAGCTCTCTTTTTGCATGCCACCAAATTTTGATTCGAGCAAGGATAATTAAAACTTAGGACTTTGGGCATATGCATGCCACAAAATTTTAATTTTGCATAAGCCTTATAACTCCACTAACAACCTTGCAAACCAAATCAAATATGGAAAAATTAATTTTTAAATGCTCAACTAATACCCTTGAAATTTTTGGTGCTTAACTTAAAGCATAACTTTGTTTTCACCCAAAAGGGTTTCAGCATGATTCAATCCATCATTTCCCTAAGCACCAAGCACCTTAGTGCTTCGGTTCCCACTGTGTGGGCTACAACTGTCCACATGAAGGAAGGGAATCTTCCTTCCATTTCACCCTATTTCTGCCATCAAAATCCAAGAAAAACAAAAGTAACTTTGTCATAGATTCGAACCTGCATCGATCGCTACCCTCATGCCTTACCTTTTTTGAGGTTACCAACTACGCTAGCATGCTCTTGGTAACCAAGGTCCTTACTTTGTGAATGAAAAACCTCACCTCTTCTTAACACTTAAAAATAAATAAAATCCTCTTGATCGCATAAAATAATTCACATGTTTTTTGCAAGCATAGATATTAAACTTGAATGCATGAAAAAGGATTTTATAAGGTGGGGAAATCCCCCTTTTTATACATGCTTGGTTACTTTGCTCCCCACGTTGGCACTAGAATTAGAATTTGAAATTCCAATTAATAACCCACCTTAGTGTTATTTAAAATTAACATAATTTAATATATAATTAATATTAAAATTAATTAATAATTAATATAAATAACATAAATTTAAGTAAATAAATTAATAAATTAAATTAATAAATTAAATTAATAAAATTATATTAATTAATTTATAATTAATTTTAAACTTCCTTTTATAATATTATAACAAATATTATAATATTATATGTTTGGGCTCCTCCTTTATACTTTGGATCACATCTGACTTCCTAGAACCAGATTTTTACCAACTGAAACTGGAGAACCTAGAACTGAAACTGCCACTAACTAGTTCTAAAAGCTTGACATAAATGACCACTCACTCTTAACATCAATGACAACTCATCTACTCAAAATGTTCAATAATCTCCCCCTTTGTCATTGATGGCAATCCAAATTCTTTTTACCAAAACTTGACCTTTTTCTTGTTCTACTCCCCTTGGGAAATTTCTCCCCCTGACCTAATGCTCTCCTCTTAAACCAAATCTCTCCACCTTACTCAAATATCTCCCCTTAAACAAAATTTCTCCCCCTTTGACATCAATGGCAAAGGGTCGTCTTTGGGGCTCGGGGCTAAAAATGAGTTTCTTAGCTTAGCCCGTCCCCCACCTCCTCTTGAGGTGGTTATTTCATCCTATGTCCACCATTAAACTCCAAGCAAAACAAAAATAACTCTGCCATAGATTCAAACCTGCATCGATCACTGCCCTCATGCCTTGCCTTCATCGAGGTCACCAACTACGCTAGCATGTGCTTGGTAACCAAGGTCCTTACTTGGTGAATGAAAAACCTCACCTCTTATTAACACTTTAAAAAAATAAAATCCTCTTGATCGCATAGAATAATTCACATGTTTTTTTCAAGCATAGAGATTAAAATTGAAGGAATGAAGAAGAATTTTTTAAGGTGGGGAGATCTCTTTTTTATACATGCTTGGTAACGTTGCTCCTCACATCGGTGCTAGAATTCATATTGGAAATTCAAATTAATAACCCACCTTAGGGTTATTTAAAATTAACACAATTTAATAAATAATTAATATCAAAATTAATTAATAATAAATTATTATTTTTTAAAACAAAAAATTCTTTTGGGGTCGCCTTGGTCTGAGAGACCAAGATCGGGGGTTGTACACCATCAAAGTCACCCGGGAGTCATGCCCGGTCTTGATCGCACCAACATTATCAATTGGATTTTTGGTACCCAATTCAACTTTTTGGTAGGGTGGATATTCGAACCTAGGACATCCCTTGGAGGATTGCCCTCTCCTCTCCAACTCATCTAAAACACCTGGGTAAATTAATAATTAATTTAATAAAATTATATTAATTAATTTATAATTAATTTTAAACTTCCCTTTATAATATTATAACAAATATTATAATATTATTTATTTGGGATCCTCCTTTATACTTTGGACCACATCTGACTTCCTGGAACTGGATTTTCACCAACTAAAACAAGAGAACCTGAAACTAATGTTGCCCACTGAAACTACCACTAATTGGTACTGAAAACTTAACATCAATGACTACTCACTCTTGACATTAATGACAACTCATCTACTCAAAATGTCCAACAGATCATTTATCCCATAACAAACATTGTGGCTGAACTAGCTAAGTCAAATGAACATGGGACTTATCATAGTACTACTCGATAGCAACCTGGAGGTGGCATTCCATACCACCCCTCATTACTAGTTATGATCGATTCATTTATCCATACCAATTCTATTAGACTAAAATTGCTCTAAGACTTGCTTTATGTAATATAAATACCTCAACAACATTGGATATATCAATATCTTACTCATATTTCTTTATGAATAAGGTAAGTATTTTTATCATAGTAAGATCAAATTTACAATTTAACTTTAATATTTTTTGTGTGCACACCCGCACCTCAAGTAGTTTACTCGCATTTATTGATGAGTTAGACCAAGATTTTAGCTTCAATTATAGCTAACATTCGTCACTAATACTCTAAATAGGATCCAATAAAAGGATTCACATAATTTATTCTATTATTATCCAATTTCTATGTTGGGATCTATATTTCAAATAATTCCTTACTCGTAAGGATTAATTTTATCTTTAACTTGGTTTTTATGTTACGTCTTTCCAGTTCTATGAGTTCAAAAGTCTCATATGTTGGATGTGTCTCATCCTTTGCTATGGAAGTATTGTACAACAAGTATGAAAGGGTAATAGGAGTGAAGCTCCTCAAGGGGAGGGCGAAGCCCTCCCAAGGGGTTCGGTGGGGGCTGTATCCCTCCCGGCTACGACGAAGGTGTTTTTTCGGTGCGAAGCACCAAAATTTTTTTCCCCTTTATTTCAAACTGATTTTTGGGATTCCCATGGTGTGGATGGTTTAGCCCATAGTGTTGTGCCCATTGTATTATAATACCACATAGTGGTTTACGGTTGGAGGATATTCCTTTATATTTATTTTAATGTCCCATTTTCAGGCAAGAAAGAGAATAATAATATCAAGGAGGTGTGGCTCTTATTTTGTTGGAGGATGCAATATCGGGTAAACCAGGGTAAATCTCGTGTGTTCTATTTGCATTGTGTGGTGTCATTTTCTTCTAAGTTGTTTATTTCTACTTTATTTCTGAAATATGTTTCTGTAAAACACTTCATCATAATCATCCATTTCTAATAAATCTATTTGTAGCTATACTTCATTTGCTCTCCATAAAATATCTATCAACTTGGCTCGGTAAATCTATGCATAATAACTGAATAGAAGAAGTGGCACTTTTAAAATGTTACCAACATATTTTATTTAATTATTATAAAGCAATTCATGTATACATACATTATATTTCAAGATTCAATTAACCAAACTTCAAGGTAACACCATCTAAGCAAATTGAAAATTACACGGTATTTTCATACATTCAAACTATGTTCCAAACTTAAGCAATGGAGGAAATTTCTTTTAATATTTTTATAAGCATCTATCGATGATGACAAGAAGTATAAATGGTTTAGTAATATTTTCTAAGTTTTTATAGTAATATTTATTTCTTTGGAAACAACTTATACACATTCCCTATCTGGAATTTCAATAAAATATTTTTAATAGTTTTCAACTAAATAATATATAGTCTTCTGACACCTAATCAATCATTTAATGCAAAAAAAATCCACCAGATATGTTTATTTTTAATAGTTACTTTTTAACATCAATAGAGAATGTTTATACATCAAATGCTATTTCTTTTATATAGATTCTCAATATCTAATTTATGGCATTTTGTTGAACATAATAGCAAATTACATAGTATTTAAGAAGCACTTTGGTCATTCTCATAGACTCCTAGAATTTTTCCTATTATTCTTTAGTAAATGAAAAGTATGACATCTCCAACAATCATCTTAAAAATTTCCAAAAGAAATGTTTAACCATTATCCATATAATACTCGTCCTAATTCAATGATGGTATTAAATAATCAAATCTCTTCTCAGATATTATATTATATTAGCAATATGGAAGAGTTAAAATTTTAATTTCACAAAGAGTAACTCTATGCTTGAAACAAGTCATACATAGATATAACAATGACCTTATGCTTCCAATGTTCAACTATTGTCAATGAAGGCTAAATGTTCAACTCTAGCTACACAACCGATGCCTTGGATGATTTAGTTGTCCAAATAATGATTTCTACTAACATGTAGAACTTCAATTACAAAAGTCTACATAGGAGTTCCATTTATTAAAAAAAACATAAATTTAAAACTTTACAAAAATACAGTAAACTATAATTTTTGTTCAACTCAAACTCTCTTTGGAACTGGTAGAACATACAACACACGTATATAAAGCTTTGAGGTGACTTGAGAGTTTAATAAGCATTTCTAGAAATGCTCTATTGATTGTTGTATTACTTCCACAAGTTATATCCAATCCCAATGTTTATTTAATGAGATCGTTGATTCATTCCCTAAACTCGAAGGACTATATCCCATAATACACTCCATCCCCTAAGAAATAAATCAAATTGTAGGGATTAGAATTGGCTTCTATCATTGATATATTTTCTACTAATACATGCACAAACAAACATCCTAACTATTGTCTTCTTCTACATAATAGCGAACAACATACTTGCATACTTTACTTAACAAGAATTCTTCTAATTTCATATCTACCATTCAACTATTTTCATCGGTAAATTTTGCCATATTTTCTTACTAAGCATACAATATTTTGAAAGCATGCACACACAAAAGATTTCTTATTTTTCCATATTTCTACTAGCTTAAGGTATATCACAATGAGACTTTTTATTTCACATCAAGAAACACTATAGCAATGTCTTTCGGGAAACACATTATACATTTTTAGGTAACACTACACTACATTCACAACAACAATGGAATATCATTTCAAATTTGTAATTAATATCCTAGTAGCACTATGAAATCATTTTGTTTTGGATAGTGCTACCTTCCACTGATTCAATATTATGAAATCATTTACATTCACTAGTAGTAGTTTTGGATGTAATTAATATATACATATAGAATTCAAATTTGAAGTGAATGAAGGATTGTATAGGATTGGAGTAATTAATATGAAGGTTAAATTCTAGATTTAGAGTTTTTTTTTAAAACATAAATTGAGTAGTGAAGTGATATCTAAATAGGATATGAAAAGTTCCCACTAAAGCTCATATGAGAGGAGTAATGCTCAAACCACCTAACATGTTGAAAAATGGATAAGGTACGAATGATATGGAGGTCATATCCAATATATGTATAATATTAAGAGGACCAAGGAATGAATTTTGCATTCTTGCTAAGATATTTAATATTTTAAAGAGCTATTAGTGAACAAAGACCAAAAAGCAAGTGTGAAGAAAACTATTTCAGGATAGAAAAAAATATATTAGTAACTGATTAAGGGAACGATGCAAGGAAGTAGAAGGTGGTGGATGGGCAAAAAGTACAAAAAATGTTGTAACATATTATATTTTATATTTGGACATCTAAGGCTCTTACATTTTCCAATGTTCATTTTAGCTCAACCTTTTCAATAATAGTAGGAATCACCTACATAGCGAAGGAAATCAATAAAAACATGTACATGGTTAAAAAGAGTTATCAGATAGTATCTTGTATGTGAAAGTGAAGGATATTGTAATTGAATAGGGTTGGAATGATACACCAAGTGAGGTTTTCCAATGAAATGATATTTTTTAATTAGCATGATATCATTGGCATTATTGTGTTCAATAATTTTAGTACCTTGGTCCTTATCTAATACCACAATAATAGGTTGTGGAATAGATGAGTTCAACTACATTAAAAAAGAGGTGGTGAACTGCATATTGAGATTTTATATGGATAGGTGATACCTATAAAATATTAGAGGAAGCAAAATATTTCATCCAAGAAGGAGATTGAACATCTAAACACCACATGAAATTTTAGGGCAATGGTAGTGGTTGCATCCCAAGAGTGAATTTTGCAATGGCAATTTTGGCTTAGAAAGTGTATTTTATATCTCATTGAGATTCATAATAATCATTAGAGGGAATGTAAATTAGGATATGGTTATGAGAGGGTGAAAGCATATCATCATTTACGTTGTCTTGAGAAATAAAAAATGAATCTATTGAGGAAAGGGTTCCCAGAGATTAAATATTATATCTTCTTAATTGTATGTATTAAAAAAATTTAAACATCATCCTTGGGAATATTTTTACACATGTGGTTGGTTACCCATATGTGGGTGTATAAATTAGATGATATTTTATAATTTAATGAGAAGTGGTCTCAACAAATGAGTGGATGGCATAAAAATCCTGGATTAAGTTCTTAGTGTAAGAAAATGGATGACACAAAAGAGCCAACACCTTTATAACTATCAAATGACTCATTCAAAGAGGATATAAAGAATATAGAATGATAGGGTCTTCAGGTGTTATATTAGGGAGTGGTTAATATGAGGAGCTTAATGGGATTAATACTGACAATGAAATTATTTTCTTCCTTTGATTTTGTAAAGACTAAAATTAAATAAACATGACTAGAAGAAAGGTAATAGGTCATGACAAAATCTTGAAATATTAAAATAAATGACCTTGACCTGACAAAACCTAGAATGCAACAACTCTTTGGAAAACTTAATGATTCTATTTTGATATGAAGTAGAGATAGCATAAAACTATATGGCTAAAGTAATGTTTAAGAACCAAAAACCTCTAAAGTTGGAACTAATCTAATTTCTAATAGAAAATAATATTATAAATGAATATTTAAAAAAATTAATATAAAACACTACAACTTTAAAAATAATATAAACAAAATCTTTTACTAATGAAAGTTATGGTCTTGGACTTATAGTGCCACAAAAAAAATGATTTCCCTTTGCAAAAGAAAATTTATATTTAATTACCATGCATTGGTGAGAATTGATGTTGTGATTTGTTGCTTACAAGATATGGCTTCCATCATTAATCTAAGCCTAGAGGAAATTATTTCCTTGTACTGAAAATAATTAACAAATTATTGTACCCATGTATTAAAAAAACACAATGTTAGAATAGAACCAATGATATTTAACATCCAAAACTTGTTAACATAAGCAAGAAAGTGAACCAATGAGCCATAAGCATGGACAAGATATTAAGGGAATGAAATACTCATGGTAATGATACCACATACCAAAACATTTTGAATGTTGAATGCCAAATATGGACAACGAGACTCAAACATGCAAACTCATAGTCAAGACTCACGAGCTTCATTTTTGCATCAAGTGAAATCCATGGAGGCTTTGAGTACTTAAGTTTTAAAGGTTTTATCAATGCTTAGATGTTAATCACACAAAACATACTTCATTTTCTATCATATGATAGATAGGTAGGTAGAAATTATTACCTCATGATTTATTGTAAAATTTGCACAATTAAGGCAAGGAAAATGTATAAGACATCAACAAGATCAAATACATTTCAATATATCCAAACTAATATAGAAACATCCATGTGTTCATGCAATATTGCATCAACCACAAAAAATTATAGTTTTGTGATAGATGCCATAGAGTTCTATTGTCTTTGTGAGTATTTTTGTGGTCTTTGCACAAGCAATTCTATGGTTTTTGTGCATGCAGTTCTATGGTCATTGCATGTGCAGTTCTATGGTATTTGTGCATGCACTTATATGGTCTTTGTGCTACATAGTTATAGTGGCCAACAGACCATTGGATTAGGATTTCCTATATTAGAGTTCCTTGGATTAGGGTTCCTTGTATTAGGGTTTCTTGGATTAGGGTTCTTGGATTAGAGTTCCTTGAATTCACAACATGAATAATATATGTAGCATATCGGTTCATTGTGGGAAAGAGGATTCCATTCAGGTCATATTTTTGTTTAGGATACTTTTGGAAAAGTTGTAAATTGGCTTGATTATAATGTAAAGGATCTCAACTATAGATCTATGTGTAGTTATTGAAATATTTTCTTTCTTCTATTAAAAATAATAAAAACTCTTTATGTTTTGACTTCCATTTATTTTTCCTGCATCCATTGTGTACTCCTATGCCCACATACATATTATTAATTTGACCTACATATGATGTTGGATTAGCTGGTATCAGAGCTTAGGCTTGTGTTCTATGGTGTTGGATGGAAAGAGTTGTTCGATCCAAAGTATTCATGTGGTTATGATTGCATTGTAGGTGAACCATAAAGATGGCTTGTAGACTTGGAAGAGGAGGTGGCAAAAATAATCTTGGACCATGCATCACTGATCCATTTGATATGATAAGAGTTGTCTTGGCCAAATTTAAGGCTATTGAGGCCATGCAACACAACGGTGTTGTAGTGGTGGGTAATATCAATGAAGATGAGAGGGATGGTATCCAGGATGAGGGTGAGACCTCGTAGAACCTTATGATGAAAAATATTTATGATTTCTATAGTGAAGGAAGGTAACAAACTAAGGTTTGATATTTCAAACTATCCAAGGAGCTTAAATATAGAAGACTTGGTGGATTGGATCATCGAACTAGAAAAATACTTTGAGTTTGAAGTAATCTAGGACCCTAAAAGAGTTAAATGCACCATCATGAAGTTGAAAGGGCATGGTGCCTTATAGTGGGACTTAATACAAAATAACCATGTGAATAAAAACAAGTACAAAATGTTCACATGAGATAAGATGGTCGGTAAACTTAGAAGAATTTTCTTACTATCTAACTACGCACATAATTTTTTCAAGAAATTACCAAACCTATGCCAAACAGAGACCATCATACAAGCATATACACATTGGTTCTGTAGAATGTGCATTCAAATAGAATGAACAATGAACAACATAAATGTGAATAATGACAATCAACTATGTCAGAATTTGATGAATTCTAGACTAATTTCCAATAACCACAAATTCTGCTTTTGTGGTGCTATGGTGGTGATTAATTTCCAAGAACACTATATTATGCCTTCGTGGTGAGATGGTGGTGCCCACTTGGATAATTATTTTTATTCAATTAGATTATTAATATAATAAAATTTAACCATACTTTAAAATAGTTGTGTTGATGTAGACACCAAAACAACACCAATCCGATTATGTGGCTACAAACACTGATCGCACTGACATACACAGCCCCTAGGGCAGCCCCTAGAGGTTAAACAGTGGTCCTAACCACTCTCACAGTAGTTTTGGAAGGTCAGAGGTCAATTTGGCACCTTTCAGGCACTCTGCTCCTTATTCGTTCCACCCAGGGATGATTACAAACTGGTATTCGTTCCACCCAGGGACGATTAGCAGCATTCGCCCCTGGGTGGGGCGAATAGCAGGTTTGATGGGCAAAAGGTCAAACCTTGACAAATGGCAGCTCAGATCCACCACTTAACTCCTCCTTCATTGCATGGGAGTGCGAGTGAGCATTTTTGAGCTCAAAGAGGCAGTCATAGAGGCAGTCATGGAGTCCTTAATCAGGGAGGAATCTTCTCTCCCCTGAGAAGGCATGATCGCCAAGTGGCGCCTCTGCATGCTCATTCACAGAGACCCTCAAGTCTATAAAATGGTGAGTCTTCTCACCCCAAAAGAAGAATAGGTCAAGAGCATTTGGAGCAATGGAGTGCTACCGATTTACGTCCTCACCCTTTTTCTTGTGCCTTTCACATCCTTGATCTCTCTTTTGGAAGGGAGGTTATTGGGTGATTATTGGAAGCACAATCTGGACCCAAAACCTGACATTTGGCCATAGTATCCCACCCAAATTTTCTGAAAATACCCCACAAGAGGTTTTGGACCCATCCCAAGTGGATTGGTGCCAAAACCGGGCCCCAAACGATGGGCGTCCTGCCCCTGGGCGCCCCCGCACTGTTGTAGTCCTAATCGCCCCACCCCGGAGTGATTAGAAATCTGTAGAAGATTTCATTTCTATTTTTCTTGCATTTGTTTCTAGGTTGTTCAGATAGGCTTTCATTCAAATTTCATGTTATTCTGAGCAGTTTTGATCATGCTTTTGTTATTTCTCGCTTTCACTAACATGTAGGGAGCATCATCAGATTTTGGGTGATAGAGGCCGAATTGGAAAAATCTGACCTTCTGGGTCTTTCCAAAATACCCCGTTTTACCTAACCCCCAACTTTGTAGGTGATTTGGAGCCTCCCAGATGGGACATTTAGGAGGGTGCTTTCTGACATTTTGTTGTAGGTCTAATCGTCCCACCCCGGAGCGATTAGAAATCCATGGTGAATTTCTTGACTGTTCCTTTTGTAGTGCCTTCCTGGTAATGTTCTCATGCCTCTATCAAGTTTTTAGCTCATTCTGATATGTTTTAGTTATCATTTTATTTATTTTATGCATGCACTAATCGTAGGCTTTGGGGATCGCATGTTTTACTTCATCCGCAGGTGCTACTAATCCTTTTCTGTTTCTCTGAACGTAGGATCTCGACACTAGAGGAGCAGCAAGGAATCAAAGACATGTTCATACAAGTGGCGATGACATTTGGCCCGCCCACTTTACATGTGGGCACGCGGAAGAAAGCGTACCAATCCGTGGTGTAATAGAGCCCTACTTAACGCTCCTAGCCCCCGAAAAGGGAGGAGACATATTGTAACCCGATTTTAAAGCAAATTAATAAAAAGGGTTGTACTCGACATTTGCTTTCTATCTTGTTTCAATTCATTTATGTTTCTCTCCTTTCATGCATTTCAGTTCGTAGGACTTAGCGTTACGTTTTGCTTTTGCATACATCGCACTTGGCATTTCCGTTTTGTTTTCATATCCTCGTGCTTTTAGTGGTGATCATGGTGGGACCATGTCCTCTGATTTTGAGATCAAATTTTTGATCAAAAGTGTTTGTTTTTGCTTGTAGGTACCAATATTTCAAGCGCTGGACTGTTGTTCATTCCAGTCTATGACGAGTACAGAGCTGGAATTCATGTCACCCAGGGATGAATGGGCATTCATCCCACCCTATGATGAATACAGTTCTATTATTCATCCCACCCCGGGATGAATAAGCCCTCTATGCACTTTTAGAATAGAAACTCAGAGGCATCCGATTTGGGTAGAGAAGAGGTAGGGGTTCTGAATAATTCTTGTCATTTTTCTATTTTTTATCTCTATATTTTTTAGTTTCTTTGCTTGCTTAGGAAGGTTTTACTGCATGTTTAATTTCCTTGCATAAGTAAAAATAACCCCACACTACCACGTGGTAATTTAAAACAACAAGGAGTTGGTCGTAAAACCCCAACCCTTGATCAAGACCAACGGTGGATTTCATCACCACCTTGGCTTGAATTTTTGCATCCATAACCCCGATCGCTACTATTGCTAGACGTAAATCCTGATGAAAGCTGACCAAGTGTAGTTGGGGTGATTCCCAGTGCATGAGGATAAGTCTTCTATGGTAGGTGTCAAAAATAGGGTGATCCCCCTTTCGTACCGCCTATGTTCCACGTACCATTCTGCTCTCGCGTACCAATAGTTTCCCTCACGTAAGGGCGGGTATATTGAGAGGTTTGGTATAATGGCCTGGAAGTGGTATATTGAAGGGGTGACCATTTTGGGAGACATAAGAGCCATCATATTGCATGAACAACAACACATTCTTTACAAAAGCTTTCAAAACAAAAAATCAAAACACACTAAACCAGATTTAGGGCACACCTTTAAATCTATAAACGAGATAATCACTTCTTTGATTGTGTGGTTCCTTTTTGTTTAGTGTAGAATAAAAAATCATAAAAGATATAAAAACCTACATAGCTTGTAGAGAGACACCACCATGGTGTACACCCGTAGCCAAGCCCAATCATGGGCAGAAGCTACGAAGAGTGTACAAGGGGGCACAAGTCACCTCCGCTATAGCCCCAAGGACTTGGTCATACCACCTTGGTGGCCTGACCCACAAGATAGTCCACATCATGCCATTTCAGAATGGGACTATAGAGGCACCCCTTCGAGGGGCACTCCCATTCAACATAGACCCTTTCAAGAAGAGTCCATACACGTGGCACTCAACATAAATGGGAAGGCTCCCTTAGACACTCGTTATGAGTGGCCACCATGCAATGAAGTGCTAGAACAACATAGGGTCCATAAGGAGGGGCCACATGATTATGTCATCCCTCCTCTACCCCTCATCACTATTAGGAATAACAAGCCAAATCCAGAGTGCAAGGCTCTTCAGATAGGGCGAGCCAACTCTGCCCGCCCCTTTCACATATACGAAAGGGAGCATGAGGAAGACCATTACATTCCTCAAGAGCAATACACAATGTGGGAGCAATGCGCCTCCGCACCTGCTATCTATCAGGATCACCTACTGAGGCCAGAGCCTCGGGTGAATGCCGCCAACCTCGATAGAGGAAAGTGACCTATAGAGATCTCGGATCATCATGACCGAGATAAATATGTAGGAGAGGCATCTAGGCCTCCTAGACTCAAGACGGTAGAACAAATTGACTTGGCATTTTCCAGACATGCCGCCCGCCAAGCGCAAATCATGTAGCTTGAGCAAGACCAACAACAGTTAGAGCACCTGTATCGCCTTAGCAAAGAGTGCATTCGGTATCAAATAGATGAGCTACTCCATAACACTATGCCTGAGAGGGTTCCAACCCCTCGCACCCAGAGGGCAGAACTGTATGAGAGGCACAACCCCTTGGTGCAAGACAGGTCTCCATGACCTTACCAAGTGTTGCCTCCGAGACCTCCTAGACCTGAGCGGGAGGCCACTCCCAAGAACAATGATGGGCACCCTCCGTGGGGACCCACCCATGTTTATAGGTCTCACCCAGGAACTCCTCAAGAAGCCTATGAGGAGTATGAGCAAGAAGAAGAGCGGGCTGAAATGCCCTACCAAGGCAGAGGGGTGCTATCCGGCCACCCCTCTATAGGCCTCAAGTTCCCCACAATACGCAACGGGAGCAAACTAAGGAGGAAGAGATTAAATCTTTTGATGCATATAAAGTGTTGCTAGAGTACTTAGAGTCTATGGAGACCAAGACTTATGGGCCCCAAAAGCCCACTTTATGCCAACTCTGTAGTCACCCCGTGCATCCGTCAATGCCGGCACCCCCTTACCCTAAACACTTTAAACTACCCTAGTTGGCAATATTTAGAGGGGAGGAGGATGCCCAGGAGCACGTGACTAGATTCCTGAGCCAATGCTTTGGCATTCAGGACAATGATGCTTTGCTGCTAAGAACATTTATAACCATGTTCATAGGCCCTACCTCGGATTGGTTCACTCAATTGCCAAAGCACAGCATCAGTAACTTAGATCAGCTAGTGGATGCGTTCCTCGAATGCTTCACCTTCAACACCAAGAAGAAGGCGTCACTAAGTGACCTAGCCAGCCTCAGGAAGTATGAGGAAGAAACCATGGTGGCCTATGGGAATCGATGGAGGACGTTGCTTTCAAAGCTGCCCTACCTCCCTCCTATGGCCGACCTTACCCAAATGTTCTCAAAGAGCTATTTGAGATCGATCTCCATGCTATTGTAGCTACAGCAATATGCCACTTTAGAGGAAGCTCTGGCGCAAGCCAGAATCATTGAGGAGATCAAGATTCAGGATGGTGAGATTGCCAAGCCAAAGAAGAAAGAATGGTCTAAAAATGCCAAGATAGGGACCATGCAACCAAAACCCGTTGTGGTCAATCAGGTTGCTATAAACATACCTAAGCCTGTACAAGCAACGCAGCCCCCAAAGGCTAACTATCAGGCGGTCCCTCTTGATAGTTATGAAAGAGAAAACCATCGACAAGAGCAAAATTAGCAGCGTCACCCTAGGCGACAATTCACACCTTACACCGAGTCTAAAGACTCCCTGTTTGATCGCTTGTCAATGGACAAACTTGATAAACCTACCAGAGAGTCGACCCGTAGACCCCAACGCTCCAAAACCTAAGGGCTATAGGGAAGACTTGTACTGTAGGTTTCATCGATAGAAGGGACATGATCTTAATGCATGTTGGAAGTTTAAAGGCTTGGTGCAAGACCTAATAGACAACAAGACATTGGTGGTGGATAACCCCGTGGCACCAAGCAACCAATAGATGGAGGTCTTCAAGGACCCCCTACCTACCCATGATGCGTAGGCAAAGACCCTACAAGTCAATGAGGTAACACAGAACTGCCCCATGTAGGGGTATGTAGGGATGATCAATATAGTGACTCGAAACAAAAGGTACCCGAGCACAGCTACCCCCGCAATGGCTATAGGAGAGGTGCCAACAATGTCACAACCGCAACAACACCCTACGCAACCTCCTCCACCTAGACCAGTGGCCATAATTCAGACCAAACTCACCCAGAGTTTGAGGACCACGTCGGCTAGGCTCTCCATTTACGAGCTCATACAACAATCATCGCCCCATCGAGAGGCTCTAATGGAGATACTTAAAGCCATCGAGTTGCAGCCCCATGAAGCAAACTCTTTCAACAACTTCATGGGGCATGTCAAGCGATGCACCGAGCCAGTCATCACCTTTAGAGAGGATGAATTGAAATCAGTGACTGGTGACATGGTGGATCCACCCCTGCACGTCATTGCATGGGTCAACGAGATTCCATATAAGAGGGTGTTGGTGGACACTGGCTCATCTAGTAATATCATTACAACAATGGCATTGAAACATCTAAAGTTGCTAGCATCTCACATCGTGGCCTCCACCTACACTCTGCGAGCATTCAATGATGCGATATGCTCGACAGTTGGCACAATTGTCCTACCCATCCAAGTGGGACAAAAGACTATTCCTACATTGTGCCACATCTTGGAGGGTGAGATGGCTTATAACATTTTGTTGGGCCGGCCATGGATCAGGGACATGAAGTGTGTCCCTTCAATAGCCCACCAATGCTTAAAGTATACATTCGAAGGGCAGGTGCATGTAGTCCCGATGGACTTAGAACCCTTCAAGTATTGCAATGCGGTGCAACTGATGCCGCAATCGACCCTTCCATCAACACATTTGGATTTTTAGTTGAATCCATCTAAACAGGGTCCGATTCCGCATACATCCCCGCTGTTAAGTCCATCAAATCCCCAGCCGGGTCCATCTTCATCATCTGGTCCTTCACCAACGATGCCACCTACGGTGGCCACATCGAAGGACAATGGGAAGAAACCCCTAGAAGAGGCACCGCCATCAGTCTCAACCATCTCTACCGAAGAGATGCCTAGCCGAATGGAAGTCGAGATGCCTAGTTCACCTAACATGGAGTGGACTCAGGAAGAACTCCCATTCCCTCCCCCTCAACCGCCAACAATCACCATTGAGATGGCCAATACGGGCCTAGGGGAGTACCTGGTGTGGAACATTGTAGCAACACCCACACTTGAGTCCATGCAGGACATGGGGAGACCTCGCCTCCCCATAGGCACTATTGTTCCTCTAGGCTACCCGCCAAACCAGACAAACTTTGTATATGGGGGCCTTGATAATGGCATTGAACCTTACATGCAAGAAGAAGAAGATGAAGAGCCTTTCGCTGAGGACGTCAACTATTTGTCCAACCCAGACTTCGCTTTAAGATATCTTGGCCAATGCAATTGGCATGGATATGGGTTGGGAAGATATGAGCAAGGAGTGCGCGTTCTTTGCCAACCAAGATATCAGATGCCATACGACAAATCAGGAGTAGGGTTCAACCACCCCCTGCCCTTGGACATCTTGGTAGAGAACATGCAAGGCCTAGGGATAGGCAACAAGGATGGGTTGGCATTAGATCCATATGCCAATCCTAACACAACATACACATTGGGGGATTACCTCCCATTGTTGACAACCAACCTTGTTGACCTCAACAACCCCTTCCCTTTAACCGAGAAAGGAGAAAGTTTGAGAACTCACCTACAAGGGGGATATAGACAAGGTCAGGAAGGATCTTCAGAAGACGAGTCAGAATATGAGGTAGCACCATGGGACCCTTTCGAATCGGATAGCAATCACTCACAAGTGACCCCCATGGATGACTATCAAGAAAGCCTCTTGGCAATGTTCCCTTTGGATGCTCCAATCGAGCAAGTGCCACCTCAAGAAAATTAGGTCCCCCCGTAGAGAGCGGAACAACCTCGATGGGACCATATCAATTTGCTCGAGCAGGATGAGCCTCACATGTCGCAAATAGTTGTTGGAACCAACGAAGGCCTTTGGATCTCCGATAGTGATTATGAAGATGAAACTGAGATGGCCTATCTCAATCATATGCGATAGCAACAATACCCCATGGATATTGATGACATGTTTGAACAACTAAACATGGGGCCAAGGCATAGGTGGCACCTAAACCCAGCACAATTGGACCAAGTGTTGCATCCACCACTTTGGGCATACAGAGAGCACCTTCCGCCCAGAGACCCTATAGCGATATCAGTGTCGAGGGTAGACCCTATCCTCCTATCCACACATAGGGCCGATCCATTCATGCCAATACCTCCAGAGCCAGATCCAGAGCACAGAGATCACCAAGGAAGTCCGAGTCACCACACCCATGGTAATGGAGACCAAAATCATTTCATCAACATGATCTCCATTGACTTAACCGCCCCCATCCACAATCCAGCCGATCCAACATGGTCATTGTATCTAGACATAGATGCCATAGACTGGGATCACGTCAATTCACCACCATCCCCATCAGAGTATTGGTCATTCGGTGAGATGCTTCATTTCACCCCAGAACCAACTCAGGATATCTTCCATGCTGAAGAGGGACCCAAAGTTCCTAATGCAGATCTGAATTCAGTGACTGATATCCACTTGATCCCAACTCCACATCAGTTGGAGGATGGATCCCACATGTTAGTTGAGGAGATGACTGACGTAGACATCGGCTCTGATCCAATGAATCCATAGATAATCAAGTTGGGGGTAAGTCTATCCCCCGAAGAGCAAGCCGACTACATTGCCCTTCTCAAAGAGAAGAAGGAGGTTTTTGCATGGTCCTACAAAGACATGTCGGGGCTAGATCCATAGCTAGTCACGCATAATCTAACGCTTGATCCGACAGTCAAGCCAGTTAAGCAAAAACTACGTAAGATGCACCCAACAGTGGCCTTAATGGTCAAAGATGAATTGCAAAAGTTGTTGGATGCACAGTTTGTCATCTGCGTGGATTACCCACCATGGTTGTCCAACATGGTGCCCATCAAAAATCCTGATGGGAGGATTCGCATATGCACTAATTTTTGAGATCTAAACAAAGCGAGTCCTAAGGATGATTTCCCCTTGCCTAGCATCGATGCATTGGTAGATGCCATAGTAGGTCATGAAATGCTTTCCCTCATGGATGGTTTCTTGGGATACAATCAGATTCGTATCAATCCCGAGGACCAACTAAAAATGGTATTCACAATGCCTTGGGGGACATTTTGTTATAAGGTCATGCCCTTTGGCCTTAAAAATGCTGGCGCCACCTACCAACGTGCCATGACATACATCTTCCATGATCACATGCATAAAACTTTGGAAGATTACATGGATGATTTGTTGGCCAAATCTCTTTTGCGCCCAGATCATCTCGATGACTTAAGCAAGATCCTCGATCGCCTCATCGAACACAAAGTCAGACTAAACCCCAAGAAGTGCGTATTTGGCGTCACATCTAGAAAACTCTTGGGTTTCATAGTCTCAAAGTGAGGCATCGAGGTGGACCCAAACAAAGTCAAGGCAATCCTTGAAATGCTTCCCCCAACTACCATCAAGCAGCTCAGAAGCCTGTAGGGAAAGGTCACGTCAATCAAGCGCTTCATAGCATAGCTATCTGACAAGTGCCGACCCATGAATAAATTATTGCACAAGGGGGTAGCATTTCATTGGGATGACGAGTGCCAGTCAGCCTTCGATGACATTAAACAATACTTGGCTTCGCCACCAGTATTGGCACCACCTAGACCAGGAGTGTCATTCTACTTATACATCTCAGCTACTGAGGTGGCACTGGGTGCCATGCTAGCCCAGAAAAATGAACTACACAAAGAACAGGCTACTTACTATCTTAGCCGCACCCTGGTCAGTTATGAACTTAACTATGCATACGTTGAGAAGCTCTGCTTGGCAGTGGTGTTTGCTACCAAAAAGCTATGCCATTACATGTTGAGCAACATGACGTATGTTGTGTCTAAGGAGAATCCATTACGATACATGATGAGTCATACTTATCATAGTAGCCGCATGATGAAATGGATCATGTTGTTGATGGAGTTTGACATCGAATTCATTGGACAGAAGTCCATCAAAGGTCAAGTCATCACCGATCAACTAGCAGAGGCTCCTCTCGAAGACGATCAACCTCTAGCAATAGAGCTACCCGATGATGGGGTCTTCCATGTCTCAGAATCGCCAGATTCTGATGAGCCTGAGTCACAGGCTGACATAACCCTATTTTTTGATGGTTCTAAATGTGAGCAAGGGGGTGGCATGGGAATCATATTCTTCACACCGCAAGGGGCTCCAATGCCTCTATCATTTAAACTTGATTTCTCGTGCACCAATAACAATGCCGAATATGAAGCCTTGCTCATAGGTCTTCAGACAACCATCACCATGAACATCAAATGCTTGAATATCTTTGGTGATTCATTGTTAATCGTTAACCAAGTGAAAGGGGTATTCCAATGTAAATGCCCAGTTCTATAGGCCTATAAAGCCCTTGTGGATAAATTCTTGGCAAATCTTGAATGGTACAACATCGAGGCACTCCCTCGATCATCGAATCATTTTGTGGACACTATGGCCTCCTTGGGGTCACTAATCCCGCAAGACATTTCTGGTGATATGACAACCATTCAAGTCAAAACACTATCGCAATCCATGATGGAGCGTGCAAGCTCTGACTTAATGCCAGGAATCCACCTGATCCAGATTGAACCATCCCCGGACAAGTTCTCTCGAATCCATGATTGTCTGAATCACGCCAACTGGGGGTCCTTGTTCTCCCCTACTCCCCTTAATAGCAACACAATGCTATTCTTACAAGTTCTTTCCCGCTCAGCTTTTGCTAGGGATGAACTTCAAGAGGGATTGGTTATTCATACTATCGAGGTTTTCGATCAGCAGGATTGGTATACACCCATACGAGATTACCTCAAGCTAGGCAACCTCCCACTTGGATTGTCACATGCCACAAAAATATCATTCAAATAGAAAGTGACAAAACATGTCTTGCTAGGAGACATTTTGTATCATCATAGCTATGAAGGAATCCTCCTTCATTGCTTGGACCAGTAGGAGTCCACTTGGGCGATCACCCAAGCGCACGATGGTACATGTGGTGGCCACTTCAGCGGTATGGCCATCACAAAGCGCATTCTTTGCATGGGCTATTATTGGCCATATTTAGAGCGAGATTGTTGTGCCTATGTAAGGAAGTGCATGAAGTGTCAACACCATGCTAATTTGACACACGTACCTTCTCAGGCCTTGCAGTCGATCCAATCGGCTTGGCCGTTCTCATAGTGGGGCTTAGATCTAATCGGAAAGATCTCCCCTACATCGTCAGGCCATCACACGTTCATCATAATGGCCATAGAGTACTTCACCAAGTGGGTGGAAGCAATTCCGCTTACCTCTACGACTGGAACCCGCATTTCGGAGTTCATTTTACATAACATCATATGTCATTTTGGTATTCCATCCAAGATAATCTCGGATAATGGGACGTCATTCAAGAACAAAGACGTGCGTGCTTTGACCACAAAGTACAAAATTTAGCACAATTTTTTGACACCCTATTATCCGTAGGCAAATGGGCAAGCAGAGGCGTCAAACAAAATGCTAGTCGCCATCCTCAGAAAGACAGTCGTAGATAGTCATAAGGATTGGCACATTCAGATCCCACTTGCTCTTTGGGCGTATCGCACTAGCATTCGGACGCCCACTGGGGCAACTCCATTTTCGCTCGTGTATGGCTCCGAGGCAGTCATGCCTCTCGAGTTGGAAATTCCTTCCCTATGCATATCAATGCAAGAGTTCATCGATGATGACACTGCATGGTAGGCCCGGTTAGACCAGCTTACGTTACTCGATGAACGACGCATCAATGCTCTCGAGCATTTGCGTATTTACCAAGAGCGACTTAAGAAAGCATACAACATGAAAGTTCACCTGAGGGACTTTCAGGTTGGTGACCTAGTACTAAAAGAGAACCAACAGAATTCTAACTTGCCGCCCCATCTAAGGGACAAGTTCATGGCAAACTGGTTAGGTCCGTATGTGATTGATAGTAAAATAGGACCTGGAACATACCGGCTAGCCTCTCTTGATGGAATCAAGGAACTAGAACCCTTGAACATCAGTCATTTGAGGCCATTCCATATTTAAAAGAGCCATAGCCCAAACCAAAAGCTCCAAGGATTCCCATAATCGCTTGGTCAAACCCCCAAAAGCTCCAAGGATTCCCATAATCACTTGGTCAAACCCAAAAGCTCCAAGGATTCCAATAATCCCTTTGGTCAAACCAAAAGCTCCAAGGATTCCCATTATCACTTGGTCAATCCCAAAATGCCCCAAAGGTATCCATAAACCCTTTGGTCAAACCAAAATGCTCCAAGGATTCCCATAATCACTTGGTCAACCCCAAAAATACCCCAAAGGTGTCCATAAACCCTTTGGTCAAACCAAAAAGCTCCAAGGATTCCCACAATCGCTTGGTCAACCCTAAAATGCCCCAAAGGTGCCCATAATCCCTTTGGTCAAAACCTCCAAGGATCCGAAAGAATCACTTGGTCCGCCCTCACGCGGAATGAACCAACCATAAAGAAAATTCAAAAACAACAAAATCATCAAAAATAACAAAAATTTGCATCTCATTTCCATGCATACTCTAAATTATCATCAAAACATAAACACAAAAATAATAGCTGCATTAGGCATCCCATACATACATTTGCATATTTGTTGATCATACGGGTCAAAAGCACCATAGACTGTAATCACGGGTAATTCCATCAGTCTCCACATTCTTCCACTTTGTAAATAGTTCATCGCAAATAAACGCCATTCACATTTTTTTGCCATATCATAGTCAGTTGTCTTCTAATGTATCTAGAGTTTTCGTCATTCAAGTTGTCGTTAGCTTTCTAGCCAAATACTGTACAAAGTCAGACAGATTTTACAAAGGTAGAGTTCTACTTGGATCACACGTTGTTACGTAGCATCCCAACACAAGCTAAAACACATAAAAAAAATTCCCAAGTTGTGTAAACGAAAGATGAAACCTACAAAGCAATCCAGGATACCATCTAGTGAAAAGGTTATCTTGCTCATCCCCCTATGCGAATGACCCCAAGAATGCTGAGAGTTGGCAAAAGGACAAGCATCTTCCCTACCCAATTCCCCAAGAATCCCAAGTTCTCAAAAAGTTGCAAACATCAAAAAATTTGCAAAAGTCAAAACTCCAAAATTTGACATCAAAACCAAAGTGCATACATCAAAAGGCACAAGCAATAGTGATTCTCATCACTCAATATTCAAATCCCTTGCTCAAAAGAAAAAACAAAAATAAACAGTGATTTTTATCACTATAGCAGAGCAAGTATCCCAATACAATTGAAGAAAAGAAGGGAGTCGAACTTGAATCCCTGGAACTCTCAGCATTCAGAAGGTCATGAGGTGAACCTCAGTACCGATTTGGTGGATAGCCTATCGGTCACTGGTGGCAAACCTCCCGCATGACGATATATCTGTCACATTAACTTGTGTGCAGATCAATGTTTGCATGTGGATGAGCTAGCTCATGGTATCCTAGATAGCACCATAGATTAATCTGACTAAATACAACAAAGGAGTTAGTGGAGCTAATTAGGTGATCCTCAAGTACAGGTTTGGTTGACAGCCTATTTGGCATTGGCGGTATCCTGACAAATACCACATAAACGAACTCAATTGCACACACAGGGATGTGAAATAACTTGGTCAAAGTCAAGTCGGATTTATACCTTGTTCAAAAGTCTTGTAGGATAAAAGTATAGTCTTGGCTAGTTAGTTAAAACATCTGAGTCTCAGAAAACCTTAACTACATTTTAACACAACTGCAGTACATCCCATTCTTACATCGCCATCAAAAAATCCAAAACAAAAACAAAAAATATATATCATGCAAAGTCATCGTATAAAACAATCGCATAAGTACAAAAAGTCGGTAAGTCTTGCACAGTCTATGGTGCAACCGCCAAGTTATCAACAAATCATTTCATACATTCATATGCATATCATATATATTAGACACATTTGCATTCATCATAACCTATGCATCCATCAAAATAAATTAACATGCATACATCAACATCCATCAATCACATAAGAATAACAATAACTCATGACAAGTGTATAAATAAAAGAAATTCATGTATATATATATATCATCAAAATGCCCGTAGGCTACAATAAACCGGTCCTCTGACCTCACAAAAAAGCAAAAGTTCAAAAACCCCCAAGCCTAGGGCATCGGCCACCATGATCACGCAGGATCGGTGCGATGGGAACTACCCCCCATGGTGTGGGTCCTATGGGACCTCTCAGGGTGGCTGCTGCTAGCCCCCGCATCACGCCCACTAGCGCCCCCCTCATCCAACCGCCTGCATCGAGAGGATGTTGACTGCTCAGTATCGCTCCCTCTCATGCGGTGCGACGATCCGCCTCTAGTCAGCTCAGGTATCCGCCCATCGAGGTGGATAATCTCTACCTCCAGCTCCAACCGATGCCGAACCAAGTCCATCTCCCACTGATGGTACATCACCAATGCATCATCACATTGTGCCAGCTGAGTCCGTAGGAGATCCCTCTCCCACATGGCATCTGTATCCCCATCCCATCGATGGTACGTAGCCAATGCATTCTCCCGCTCTGCCAGCTGCATCCGTAGGAGATCCCTCTCCTACAATGCATCCCCGAGCTCCTCATCCCGTCTCTAGAGCAGACCCTCCAATCATGCTATCTCAACATGAAACCCCACCTCCATACCCTCCGAGACCGCCTAAGGCATCGACATCTCCGAAATGGTAGGCTGCTCCAGCTCCCACTACTCTGGGACGTCCTACATCTTCGGCTGCTCCGAAACCCCAAAGTCATCACCCACAAAATCGTCAACCTCCACCATGTCCTCATCCTCCAGTGGAGCCCCCAACCCTCCCTTGATGCCTCTGCATCCTCCCCACCTACTGCTGCTACATCAGGACCTCCTAGAGGCCCCTCACCTCGCCACCACCACAACGTCCACCACTGGTCATACTCAACAGTCACCCCGACGTTGTCCACATTAGGGACATCAATCACAGGATCCGACTCCTCACCCAATGGCTCGATGATCGGCCAAGCTAGAGTCCTCTCATCACCTCGACATCGATAGATCAAGGGCTCACCAGGAAACCCTAGTGCACCCCAAACTATCACATCACCCAAACATATGAGAAGTACTCCTGCTCGGTCCCATGCCACCCGATCAGCCATCTCCCCTATGCACCCACCGAAGCCACTCTCCAGCCTCAAGCCAGGCTGGACAGTCCAAGTATGGCCGCCAGAACACCTCCCCTAGAGCAAGCCAAGAGAAGGCATCAGCATAGTGCCCTACGACACCTGCCCACCACCGACTCTGCCCCTGCTCCTCAGACCTCTGCCATAGAGCCGCATACCCTATCTCTCTGTCAACCATCTCCGCCGAGTCATCCATGACAAACCCAATAGCCTCTCCACAGCTATGTGCTGCCAAGCCCAGCACTACAATAGGTAACTACAACCAATACCCTTCCACCTCTAACAATGGACCTCGTACAACTCATCATAGAGCTATGCCAGTAGTGTCTGACCCCATCTCATAATCAGGGGCTCTAAAGTCGGACACTCCACCAGTCTGAAGACCACCTCCAATAGGTTCCACGAGAACCTCGCACCTGAAGAGTCAAGCAGCAGCATGTTGGAGATGAGGGTCATCAGTAATGCATGCCTCACCCCCAACATGCCCCTCTCTAACCACCACCGTACCAGAATGCCGCCAATCGCAGTCACCCTCTGCCCTCTCCATCGGGCTATCCACACCCACCTCCGTCCCATGCCCGAAGCATCATGTCAGCACTGCCATCCGCTGATCACGTGGCGTAGTCTTGATAGGAAGCCCGTCTATCGAAATCCATAGAATTCGATAGACGTCCTCGAGAGTCACTATCATCTCCCCTATTGGGAGATGGAAGGTATTGGTGCGGGGATCCCATAAGTTGATCAAGGTGGTCAGATATGCCCGATCCCCCACCACAAGCTCTAGTCGAGTCACATGCTTGAGCCCAAGGGCATCAAGCCACTCCCAGTCCACCATAGTCAACGCCTCCCGGGCGTCAGAGAATACCATCGGCTGACGGTACCGGCTCTTCACCACCTAAAAAACAAAAACAACACACAAACATTAAAAACATGAAAAACAACAAAGTTGTACAACAATAACATAAATATACAACAATGCATAAAAATTGTACAACAAACATAGTTAAATAAACTGTACAGCCACATCTAACAAATGTACAGCTAAAAATAGTCCAAAAACAAACAAATAAATTCAAAATCATATTTGTCAGTACCTAGGGTTTTTAACTTTTGGTTCAAGCTGATAAATACAAAAAAATAGACAAATTCATAAAAATCAAAATTGTCAGTTATCTAGGGTTTCTAACCTTAGTTTGAACTGACAAAGCAAAAGCAATAACAAAACTTAAACAACAAAATAAATAAATTTTTAAACTAGGTTTTTTTAACATAACTAGGGTTTTATTTTCTAGTCTCAAATAAAAATAGCCACACAACTAGGGTCATTTCAATCTAGGGTTTTTTAACCTTAAACAAAAATAAAACAAAAAAACAAACTAAGACCAATTTTTTAAGCTAGGTTTTCAACCTAAGTTTAAACTAGGGTTTTAGTTTAAAAACAAAAACAAATAACAAAGAACGCATTTAAATCTAGGGTTTTATACTACCTTAACGAAAATACAAAAAAAAAATAATCAACTAAAAGCAATTTTTTTTTTAGCCTAGGGTTTTACCTTAGTTTAAAATGGAAAACAAATTTCAAAATAAATTCATTACATTTTTTTCACAAAATAAATTTGAACTAGGGTTTGTTTTAGTTTAAATTACAAACGAAATACAAAAGAAAGAAAAAAATCATTACGGTTTTAAAATTGTCAAATAAAACAGCCAAATAAACGAGAAGGAGCACTCACCGGTCTCGCTTCGGCTCCGCCACTTGATCCGGTTCATGAACTCATGGTGTCCAAAAAAATTTGGTAGCGCTCCGCTTCGCAGACTCGACCTCCTCCTCCTCACAGCTCCAAATCGCCAGAAAAACAAGTTGCAAATGAGCCCAAACCCTAGTTTTGGCCCTTAAATAGGCTTTTAGGCCTGTAATCGTTCCACCCTAGGATGAGCACTCTAGTTAGCACTCATCCCACCCTAGGATGATTACAAAACTAGTATTCGTCCCACCCAAGGATGATTACAGAGCAAGAAAATAAAAAACAACAAAAATAGCAACAAAATGCACAAAAAATAGCAATAAAATTGCCAAATAAGAGTGCTTTTGCACTTGACATTCTTGGCATTAAAAATAGATGTCGGGGTCACAAATTCTCACTATCCTACTCCCTAAGAAGGCTACCATATCCAGACCACTCCACGGGAGGACGGATTTTCATAATTTCATCCCCAAACGACATCACAAAAAGGGTCCAAACCCACCCAAAAATAGCAATAACATTCCAACAAGCCATTTCCCCCTTCTTGCATTCAAACAATTCTCACAAATCCTCACTATCCTACTCCCTAAAACTACCATAAAAAACACTCCACGGGAGGATGGATTTTCGAGAATTTCAACCCCAAATGGCATCCCAAAAAGGGTTAACACCCACCAAAAATAGGTCTAAATGTTGGGAAACTGCATAAGCATTCAAAGCAAAACAACTGAAGGCACCCTTACACAAGTCATCTTGGGTCAAGTGACTCATCGCTTTTCTCATGTAGGTCATTCCCTCATCGATTCGTCGCTTGAGGGGGTAGTCACACTTAGTCATCAATCAACAAATACACACCCAATCAAGGAAATGGCATGCATTCAAAGAATCATTGACAAAGACAATCATGCCCTTGCTTGGGGCAGCAAACAAGCAATAATCACAAGCTGATCAAACACTTGGCATTTGTGAATCATGAACTCAAGGTTCCCACAGACAAAAGGTTGCGCCCTTTGCCTATTCATGACTGATCAATGTCCAAGATCAAGTAACACCTCACCAAAAAAGGTTAACACTTGAATTAAGTTCCTTAGCTCGTCAGAAGCAAGGATTCAAGAATGCATGCCCCTTTCCATACTTGGGGCATCAAAATTTGGTTAGGTTACTGAGAAACCCTAATCATTAGTGCTTTGGTTATCTATTTTTGCTCAACACTGCGCCATGCACAGTGCATCCCAAAAAGGGGCATCTATAGACACCAAAACAACACCAATCCGATTATGTGGCTACAAACACTGATCGCACTGACATACACAACCCCCAGGGCAGCCCCCAGAGGTTAAACAATGGTCCTAACCACTCTCACAGTAGTTTTGGAAGGTCAGAGGTCAATTTGGCACCTTTCAGGCACTCTGCTCCTTATTCGTTCCACCCAGGGATGATTAGCAGCATTCGCCCCTGGGTGGGGCGAATAGCAGGTTTGATGGGAAAAAGGTCAAACCTTGACAAATGGCAGCTCAGATCCGCCACTTAACTCCTCCTTCATTGCATGGGAGTGCGAGTGAGCATTTTTGAGCTCAAAGAGGCAGTCATAGAGGCAATCATGGAGTCCTTAATCGGGGAGGAATCTTCTCTCCCCTGAGAAGGCATGATCGCCAAGTGGCGCCTCTGCATGCTCATTCACAAGAGACCCTCAAGTCTATAAAATGGTGAGTCTTCTCACCCCAAAAAGAGAATAGGTCAGGAGCATTTGGAGCAATGGAGTGCTACCGATTTACGTCCTCACCCTTTTGCTTGTGCCTTTCACATCCTTGATCTCTCTTTTGGAAGGGAGGTTATTGGGTGATTATTGGAAGCACAATCCGGACCCAAAACCCGACATTTGGCCATAGTATCCCACCCAAATTTTTTGACAATACCCCACAAGAGGTTTTGGACCCATCCCAAGTGGATTGGTGCCGAAACCGGGCCCCAAACGGTGGGCGTCCTGCCCCCGGGTGCCCCCCGCACTACTGCAGTCCTAATCGCCCCACCCAGAGCGATTAGAAATCTATAGCAGATTTCATTTCTATTTTTCTTGCATTTGTTTCTAGGTTGTTCAGATAGGCTTTCATTCAAATTTCATGTTATTCTGAGCAGTTTTGATCATGCTTTTGTTATTTCTCGCTTTCACTAACATGCAGGGAGCATCATCAGATTTTGGGTGATAGAGGCCGAATTGGCAAAATCTGACCTTCTGGGTCTTTCCAAAATACCCCGTTTTACCTAACCCCCAACTTTGCAGGTGATTTGGAGCCTCCCGGATGGGACATTTAGGAGGGTGCTTTCTGACATTTTGTTGCAGGTCTAATCGTCCCACCCCGAAGCGATTAGAAATCCATGGCGAATTTCCTGACTGTTCCTTTTGCAGTGCCTTCCTGGTAATGTTCTCATGCCTCTGTCAAGTTTTCAGCTCATTCTGATATGTTTTAGTTATCATTTTATTTATTTTATGCATGCACTAATCGTAGGCTTTGGGGATCGCATGTTTTACTTCATCCGCAGGTGCTACTAATCCTTTTCTGTTTCTCTGAACGTAGGATCTCGACACCGGAGGAGCAGCAAGGAATCAAAGACGCGTTCACGCAAGCGACGATGACATTTGGCCCGCCCACTTTACATGTGGGCACGCGGAAGAAAGCGTACCAATCCGTGGTGTAATAGAGCCCTACTTAACGCTCCTAGCCCCCGAAAAGGGAGGAGACGTATTGTAACCCGATTTTAAAGCAAATTAATAAAAAGGGTTGTACTCGACATTTGCTTTCTATCTTGTTTCAATTCATTTATGTTTCTCTCCTTTCATGCATTTCAGTTCGTAGGACTTAGCGTTACGTTTTGCTTTTGCATACATCGCACTTGGCATTTCCGTTTTGTTTTCGTATCCTCGTGCTTTCGGTTGAAAATAAACCTGATGCTCCAGATCGCTATCGCTCAAGAAAAACCTGAAATCACCCACAAACTTCAACAATTCTAGGAATCGTTCACCTGATGCAGTGACACAGGGTTTCCTGCAAAAAGTTCTAATCATCATTTACATCCTTCTTATGGCGGTTGGTGATTGGCTCTTCTACCCAGCTATTTTTGCTATCATTTGGAGAGTGAAGGGGAATGTTGTGAGAGAAGTGGGTGCATAATATGAGGTGTAGATTAACAACAAAATGAAGAGAGAAGATCAGTTTGTAACCCTAAAAAATAGATTCAAAGTGCTCCTGAAATCTTTGTTTACCCTTCTTTAATGCAGATGTCTGTTATCCCTCTATAGAGGTTTGATTGTAACATTATCTACCAATATAAATATAAATCTAGTTTTATTTATGTGCACTACATCTTTGAGAACCTTCAATATGCCCTGTTAGATTTCTCACCTAACAAGCATAGTAAGTGTGTTTGAATCTACTGCAAAAGTGGTACATTTAACACTTGTTGTCAATATCTTGTTTTGCTCCTTTATGCACCTGTTTTACTATAAATCCCTCCATCGCTTGCTATTCCTAATATTTCCCCTTAGTGCTCATTTGAATAGTGATTCATGTCACTTTCCATTAACTCCAACGATTTAGGGAATAGGTATTTTTTCCTATATGCAATTTGTTTTATCCTACTTCCTTCCATCGCTCGTAACTTAGGAAAATTCCCAATATCGCTCAATATTTGAGCGATTCATTTCTTTTTAATAAAAAAAAAAACAAAAAATATATATGATGCAAATTCATCGTATAAAACAATAACATAAGTACAAAAAGTAGGTAAGTCTTGCACAGTGTATGGTGCAACCGCCAAGTTATGAAAAAATTATTTCATACATTCATATGTATATCATATATATTAGACACATCTGCATTCATCATAACATGTGCATCTATAAAAATAAATTAACATGCATACATCCACATTCATCAATCACATAAGAATAAAAATAACTCATGACAAATGTATAAATAAAAGAACATCATGTATATATATATATCATAAAAATGCCCATAGGCTACAATAAACTGGTCATCTGACCTCATAAAAAAACAAAAGTTCAAAAACACCCAATCCTAGGGCGTCGACCACCATGATCAAGTAGGATCGGTGTGACGGGAACTACCCCTGTGGTGTGGGTCCTATGGGACCTTTTAGGGTGGCTGCTGCTATCCCCCGCATCATGCCCGCTAGCACCCCACTCATCCAACCACCTGCATCGAGAGGATGTTGACTACTCAATATCTCTCCCTCTCATGCGGTGCGATGATCTGCCCCCAGTCAACTCAGGTATCCACCCATCGAGACGAATAATATCCACCTCCAAATCTAACCAATGCTGAACCAAGTCCATCTCTCATTGATGGTACGTCACCAACGTATCGTCATGTTGTTTCGGATGAGTCCATAGGATATCCCTCTCCCGCACAACATCTATATCCCCATACCACCGGTGGTATGTAGCCAATGCATTCTCCCGCTTCACCAACTATGTATGTAGGAGATCCCTCTCTTGCAACACATCCCCAATCTCCTCATCCTGTATCCAGAGTAGACCATCCAATCATGCTATCTCAGCATGAAACCCCACCTCCATACCCTCTGGTATCACCTGAGGCATCAACATCTCTGGAATGATAGGTTGCTTTGTCTCCCACTACTCTAGGATGTCCTACATCTCTGGCTGCTCTAAAACCCCAAAGTCATCACCCATAAAATCATCAACCTACACCATGTCCTCATCCTCCAATGGAGCCCCCCAACCCTCCTCTAATGCCTCTGCATCCTCCCCACCTACTGCTATTGCATCAAGACCTCCTAGAGGCCCCTCACCTCGCCACCACTGTAATGTCCACCACTGGTCATGCTCAATGATAACCCCAACATTTTCCACATCAGGGACATTGATCATAATATTTGACTCCTCACCTAGCGGCTCGATGATCAGCCAGGACAAAGTCCTCTCGTCACCCTGATGTCGATAGATCAGAGGCTCACTAGGTAGCCCTTGGTGCACCCCAAACTATCACGTCACCCGGACGTACGGGAAGTACTCCTACTCGGTCCTGTGTCACCCGATCATCCATCTCCCCCTGTGCACTCGTCAAAGCCACTCTCTAGCCTCAGGCTAGGATGGATAGTCTCGGTATGGGTTCTAGAACACCTCCCCTAGAGCAAGCTGAGCGAAGGCATCAGCATAGTGCCCTAGGACACCTACCCACCACCGAGTGTGCCCCCACTCCTCTGACATGTGCCACAATGCCGCATACCCTATCTCCCTGTCAACCATCTCCGCCCGAGTCATCCACGACAAACTCATCGGCCTCTCCACAGTTATGTGCTACCAAGCCTAGCACTACAATAGGTAACTGCAACTAATACCCTTTCACCTCTTGCAGTGGACCTTGTACAGCTCATCATAGAGTTGTGCCAGCAATGTTTGACCCCATCTCATAATCAGGGGATCTGAAGTCAGACACTCCACCAGTCTGAAGACCACCTCTAGTAGGTTCCACGGGAACCTCATGCCTGAGGATTCAGGAAGCAACATGTTGGAGATGAGGGTCATCAGTAATGCATGCCTCACCCCCAACATGCCCCTCTCTAACCACCACCGTACTAGAATGCCACCAATCTGGCAGTCACCCTCTACCCTCTTCATTGGGCTATCCACACCCACCTCTGTCCCATGCCCGAAGCATCATGTCAGCACTGTCATCCGCTAATCATGTGGCATAGTCCTGATAGGAATCTTGTCTATCGAAATCCATAGAATTCGATAGACATCCTCGAGAGTCACTGCCATATCCCCTATTGGGAGATGGAAGGTATTGGTGCAAGGCTCCCATAAGTTGATCAGGGTAGTCAGATATGCTCGATCCCCCACCACAGGCTCTAGTCGAGTCACATGCTTGAGCCCAAGGGCATCAAGCCACTCCCTGTACACCATAGTCAACGCCTCTCAGGCACCAGAGAATACCGTCGATTGACGGTACCGGCTCTTCACCACTTGAAAAACAGAAACAACACACAAACATTAAAAACATGAAAAACAACAAAGCTGTACAACAATAACATAAATATACATCAATGCATAAAAATTGTATAGCAAACACAGTTAAATAAACTGTCCAGCCACATCTAATAAATGTATAGCTAAAAATAGTCAAAAAACAAAAAAAATAAAATCAAAGTCAATTTGTCATACGTAGGGTTTTTCACTTTTGGTTCAAGCTGATAAATACAAAAACATAGACAAATTCATAAAAATCAAACTTGTCAATTATATAGGGTTTCTAACTTTAGTTTGAACTGACAAAGCCCAAGCAATAACAAAACTTAAACAACAGAATAAATAAATTTTTAAACTAGGTTTTTTTAACAAACTAGGGTTTTATTTTCTAATCTCAAATAAAAACAGCCACACAACTAGGGTCATTTCAATCTAGGGTTTTTTTTTAACCTTAAACAAAAAAAAAAAAAAACTAACTAAGACCAATTTTTTTAAGCAAGGTTTTCAACCTAATTTTAAACTAGGGTTTTAGTTTAAAAACAAAAACAAATAACAAAGAATGCATTTAAATCTAGGGTTTTATATAACCTTAACGAAAATACAAAAAAAAAAAAACAATAATAATAATAATCAACTAAAAGCAATTTTTTTTTTAGCCTAGGGTTTACCTTAGTTTAAAATGCAAAACAAATTTCAAAATAAATTAATTACATTTTTCACAAAATAAACTTGAACTATGGTTTGTTTTAGTTTAAATTACAAACGAAATAAAAAACAAAGAAAAAAATCATTACGATTTTAAAATTGCCAAATAAAACAGCCAAAGAAACGAGAAGGAGCACTCACCGATTTTTCTTCGGCTCCGCAACTTGATCCGGTTCATGAAATCATGGTGTCCAAAAAAATTCGGCAGTGCTCCGCTTCACAGACTCGACCTCCTCCTCCTCATAGCTCCAAATCGCCAGAAAAACAAGTTGCAAATGAGCCCAAACACTAGTTTTGGCCCTTAAATATGCTTTTAGGCTTGTAATCGTTCCACCTTGGGATGAGTGCTCTAGTTAGCACTCGTCCTACCCTGTAATGATTACAAAATTGGTATTCATCCCACCTTGGGACGATTACAGAGCAAGAAAATAAAAAACAACAAAAACTGCACCCAAATGCATAAAAAATAGCAATAAAATTGCCAAATAAGAGTGCTTTTGCACTTGACATTCTTGGCATGCAAAAAAGACTTCGGGGTCACAAATCCTCACTATCCTACTCCCTAAGAAGGCTACCATAGCTGGACCACTCCATAGGAGGATGGATTGTCAAGAATTTCATCCCCAAATGGTGTCACAAAAAGGGTCCAAACCCACCCAAAAATAGCAATAACATTGCCGAACAAGGCGCATTTGCACCTGTGCTTCTTGGCATGCAAAACAGACGTCGGGGTCACAAATACTCACTATCCTACTCCCTAATAAGGCTACCATATCCGGACAGCTCCACCGGAGTACGGATTGTCATGAATTTCATCCCCAAATGACGTCATAAAAAGGGTCCAAACCCACCCAAAAATAGCAATAATATTGTCAAACAAGGCGCCATTGCACCTGCGCTTCTTGGAATTCAAAAAAAAAATTGGGGTTACAAATAATCACTATCCTACTCCCTAAGAAGGCTACCATAGCCGGACCGCTCCATGGGAGGACAAATTTTTGAGAATTCATCCCCAAATGACATCCCAAAAAGGGTTAACACCCACCAAAAATAGGTCTAAATGTTGGGAAACTGCATAAGCATTCAAAGCAAAACAACTGAAGGTACCCTTACACAAGTAATCTTGGGTCAAGCGACTCGTCGCTTTTCTCATGTAGGTCATTTCCTCATCGATTCGTCACTTGAGGGGGTAGTCACACATAGTCATCAATCAACAAATACACACCCAATCAAGGAAATAGTATGCATTCAAAGAATCATTGACAAAGACAATCACGCCCATGGTTAGGGTAGTAAACAAGCAATAATCACAAGCTGATCAAACACTTGGAATTTATGAATCATGAACTCAAGGTTCCCATAGATAAAAGGTTGCGCCCTTTGCCTATTCATGACTGATTAATGCCCAAGATCAAGTAACACCTCACAAAAAGAAAAGGTTAACACTTGAATTAAGTTCCTTAGCTCATCAGAAGCAAGGATTCAAGAATGCATGCCCCTTTCCATACTTGGGGCATCAAAATTTGGTTAGGTTACTAAGAAAGCCTAATAATTAGTGCTTTGGTTATCTATTTTTGCTCAGCGTTGTGCCACACATAGTGCATCCCAAAAAGGGGTGTCTGTAGAAACCAAAATAGCACCAATCTGATTATGTGGCTACAAACACTGATCGCACTGGCATACAAAACCCCCAGGGTAGCTCCAAGAGGTTAAAAAGTTGTCTTAACCACTCTCACAACAGTTTTGGAAGGTTAGAGGTCAATTTGGCTCCTTTCAGGCACTCTGCTCCTTATTTGTTCCCCCTAGGGCCAATTAGCAGCAATCGCCCCTGGGTGGGGCGAATAGCAGGTTTGATAGGAAAAAAGTCAAACCTTGACAAATGGCATCTCAGATCTGCCACTTAACTCCTCCTTCATTGCATGGGAGTGTGAGTGAGCATTTTTGAGCTCAAAGACGCAGTCATAGAGGCAGTCATGGAGTCCTTATTCAGGGAGGAATCTTCTCTACCCTGACAAGGCATGATGGCCAAGTGGCGCCTCTACATGCTCATTCACAAGATACCCTCAAGCCTATAAAATGGTGAGTCTTCTCACCCCAAAGGAGAATAGGTCAGGAGCATTTGGATCAATGAAGTGCTACCAATTTACGTCCTCACCCTTTTGCTTGTGTCTTTCACATCCTTGATATCTCTTTTGGAAGGGATGTTATTGGGTGATTATTGGAAGCACAATTCAGACCTAAAACTTGACATTTTACCACAGTATCCCATCCAAATTTGCAAAAAATACCCCATAAGAGGTTTTGGACCCATCCCAAGTGTATTGGTGCTGAAACCGAGCCCCAAACGGTGGGCGTCCTGACCCCAGGCACCCCCCGCACTATTGTAGTCCTAATCACCCCACCCTGGAGCGATTAGAAAACTGTAGTAGATTTCATTTCTTTTTTTCTTGCATTTTTTTCTAGGTTGTTCAAATAGGCTTCTATTCAAATTTTATGTTATTCTGAGCAGTTTTGATCATGCTTTTGTTATTTCTCGCTTTCACTAACATGCAGGGAGCATCATCAGATTTTAGGTGATAGAGGCCGAATTGGAAAAATCTGACCTTCTGGGTCTTTCCAAAATACCCCTGTTTACCTAACCCCTAAATTTGTAGGTGATTTGGAGCCTCTCGAATGGGACATTCTGGAGGGTGCTTTCTAACATTTTGTTGTAGGTCTAATCGTCCCATCCCAAAGCGATTAAAAATTTGTGGCAAATTTCCTGACTGTTCCTTTTGCAGTGCCTTCATGGTAATGTTCTCATGCCTCTGTCAAGTTTTTAGCTCATTACGATATGTTTTAGTTTTCATTTTATTTATTTTACGCATGCACTAATCGTAGGCTTTGGGGATCGCATGCTTTACTTCATCCGCAGGTGCTACTAATCCTTTTCTATTTCTCTGAATGTAGGATCTCGACATCGGAGTAGCAGCAAGAAATCAAAGATGCATTCATGCAAGCGGTGGTGACATTTGGTCTGCCCACTTTACATGTGGGCATGCAAAAAAAAGCGTACCAATCTATTGTGTAATAGAGCCCTACTTAACACTCCCAGCCCATGAAAGGGGAGGAGACGTGTTGTAACCCAATTTTAAAGCAAATTAATAAAAAGGGCTATACTTAGAATTTTCTTTCTATCTTGTTTCAATTCATTTATGTTTCTCTCCTTTCATGCTTTTCAGTTCGTAGGACTTGGCATTACGTTTCGCTTTTGCATACATCGCACTTGACAATTCTGTTTTATTTCCGTATCCTCATGCTTTCAGTTGAAAATAAACCTGATTCTCCAGATCGCTATCGCTCAAGCAAAAACCCGAAATCGCCCACAAACTTTAGCGATTCCGGGAATCGCTCACCTGAGGCAGCGATACAGGGTTTCCCACCAAAAGTTCCAATCTGATGTCGCACGTGTTCTTTGTCCAATCATCATTTACTTCCTTCATACGATGGTTGGTGATTGGCTCTTCTGCTCAACTATATAAACCCTATTTTTGTTGTCATTTGTAGAGTGAAGGGGAATGTTGTGAGAGAAGTGGGTGCAGAATAGGAGGTGTAGATTAGCAGCAGAAGGAAGAGAGCAGATCAGTTTGTAGTCCCAATCAGCAGATTCGGAGTGCTCCTGAAATCTTTGTTTACCCTGCTTTAACGCAGATGTCTGTTATCCCTCTACGGAGGTTTGATTGTAACTTTCTCTACCATTATAAATAAAAATCTAGTTTTATTTGTGTGCACTGCATCTCTGAGAACCTTCGATATGCCCTGTTATATTTCTCACCTAACAAGCATAGTAAGTGTGTTTGAATCTACTACAGAAGTGGTACATTTAACACTTGCTATCAATATCTTGTTTTGCTCCTTTATGCACCTGTTTTACTATAAATCCCTCCATCGCTCGCTATTCCTAATATTTCCCCTTAGCGCTCATGTGAATAGTGATTCGCGTCACTTTCCCATTAACTCCAGCGACTTAGGGAATAGGTATTTTGTCCTATATGCAATTTGTTTTATCCTACTTCCCTCCATCGCTCGCAAATTAGGAAAATTCCCAATATCACTCAATATTTGAGCGATTTACGTCTTTTTAATCAAAGTCTGGCGATTTAGAGCATGTGTGTTTTGTCCCTATTCCTAGTTTGTCTTTACCTGCCCACTCCCTCCGTCGCTAAAATCCAAGTCGTGCAAGGCTTATTTCTAACGTGTTTTAGCGATTCATAGCACCAAGGAGTTGAAATATTTTCGGCAAACCTTTAATCTCTCCGTCGCTCGCTAAACTTTCTTTTTCCCTCTGTCGTTGTTTATTTTAGCGATCCGCAGCTCAAACGCTTTTGTTCTCCATATCGTCGATGCTAGAGAGGTTTTTCGATATCGCTCAATAAGCGAGCGATCCGAGGAGTTTCAGATCTAATTTCTTCAAATTGGTATAGAGCTGATTAGTGCCTTGACGTGGAGACCGAAGCATGGCTTTCGGTAGCGACAAATTGCAGTTGCAGATCCCGCGCTTCAATGGCAAGAACTACGACTATTGGAGCATCCATATGAAGATCATGTTCGGATCTCAGGAGCTGTGGGACCTATTCGAGAACGGCTACCCAGAACCGACAGATGCAGCAACATTGGCCGCCCTCTCCCAAGCAGACAGGGACTTGTTGAAGGAGAACATCAAGAAGGACCAGAAGGCCCTATTTTACATCATGCAAGCGATCGAAGAGACCATCTTCCTGCGGATCGCATCGGCCACGAAGGTAAAGCAGGCCTGGGAGATTTTGGTCAGCTTGTATTAGGGCACCAACAAAGTCAAGCTCATGAAGCTACAGATGCTGAGGAGGGAGTTTGAGAACCTATAGATGAACGAGACGGAGTCCATGGGTGACTTCTTCACCCGGATGATAGACGTAATCAACTAGATGCAATTGAATGGAGAAATCATGCAGAGCCAGAGAATCATGGAGAAGATTCTCATAAGCCTGCCTGCTAAGTTTGACTTCATTGTGATAGCAATCGAGGAGTCGAGGGATTTGACAACCCTCTCGGTGGACGAGCTCATGGGTTCTTTGCAAACGCATGAGTAGAGGTTGAGCCGCTCATCTCAATCCTCTCTGGAGCAGGCATTCAAGGCATAAGTCTCATTTCGAGACAGTGGCAGGCAAGATTCCCACCATGGTGCCTCTAGTTCTCAAGGAGGAAGAGGCAGAGGCAGGCATGGGAAAGGAAAAGGAGGACGGTCAAACCCTAGCAAGGGAGAGACCAATTGCAATTTCCATCAGCAAGGTGGAAGAGGCGGAGCGAAGAACCAACAAGGTGGGTCCGATCAGAAAAATGACATGTCAAAGGTCCAATGTTACTATTGCAAGAAATTCGACCATTACATCTCACAGTGCAGAAAGAGGATGGCCAAGGAGAACCAGCAGCAAGCCCATTACATGGACTAAACCAGAAATACGGTAGGAGGAAACGTGTTGCTGACTTGCAACATTGAGGAGGAGTGCTAGAAGAACGTTTGGTATTTGGACAGCGGGTGCAACAATCACATGACGAGAAACAAGGAGATGTTCTCCCAACTGGATGAAATAGTCCAGTCCAAGGTCAATATGGGGAACAACAACAAGGTTCCCATGATGGGGAAAGGCAAGATCCTCATCCGCACTAGGCACGATGAAAGGAAGTAAATTTGTGATGTGTACTATGTGCCTAGGTTGAAGCACAACCTGCTGAGTGTGGGATAGCTCATGCAGAAGGGACACACTATCCAGTTCAAATACGAAACCTGCACCATTAGAGACAAAGTGCATGGGCAGATTGCAATGGTGTCCATGACGAAGAATAAAATGTCTTCGTTGTAGATTTAGAATGATTCTCTGATGTCTCTAAGTGCAGTCGTGAAGGATGCTACCTGGCTATGGCATCTTAGGTTCGGTCACCTGAGTTTTAGTGGCCTGAATCTACTGCACAAGAAGTAGATGGTGAAGGGTTTACCCCTTATTGAGTAGCCAAATCAAGTTTGTGATGGCTACTTAGTCGGCAAACAACATAGGGATTCGTTCCCTTTCGAGCAGTCTTGGAGAGGATCATAGCCATTCGAGTTGGTGCACTCAGACATTTTCAGTCTGATGCAGACCACCACATTTGTCGGCAACAAGTATTTTTTGACCTTCATTGACGACTTCAGTCGGAAGACCTGGATCTATGCCATTAAGCAGAAGTTTGAGGTTGTTGGCAAGTTCAAGGAGTTCAAGGCTCTGGTGGAGAAACAGAGCGGCTACTAGGTCAAAACCCTCAAAATCGATGGCGAAGGAGAGTACATTTCCAATGAATTCTAGAACTTCTACAAGGTAAATGGAATTCAAAGGCAGCTCTCTGCCAGATACACATCGCAACAAAATGGTGTAGCTAAGAGAAAGAACCGAACCATCATGGATATGGCACGAAGCATGATGAAGGCAAAGGGTTTGCCACATGAGTTATGGGCAGAGGCTATAACCTATGCAGTCTATCTGCTAAATAGGTGTCCCACCAAGAGCATGAAGGATAAAATTCCTCAGGAGGCTTGGAGTGGTTAGAAGCCATGTGTGGCTCATTTGTGCATGTTCGAGTGCATTGCATATGCACATGTTCTAGAAGAAAAGCGGAAAAATCTAGATGATAGAGCAGAGAAGTGCATATTTACAAGGTACAGTGAACAGGCAAAGGCATATCGACTGTATAACCCTGTGACAAAAAAGCTCATCATCAGTCACGATGTGAAGTTCCTGGAGGATGAAGCTTGGAACTGGAAGTCCAAGACTGGCCAGCCTGAGCCAACAGTTGTCGAGTCTATTGACTTGGAGGAGAGTAGTGCATTGCCACATTTAGCCTCCAGCAGTAGTGCTGATGCTAGTAGCAGCAAGACCTCACCATCTCGGTCACCTCCACTTGCAAGCAGGATTCAAAACTTGAGGACTCCAATGAAGATGAGGAGCTTGCAAGACATCTACGAGGCAACCCATCATCATGAAGATGAGGAATATTCTAACTTCGCCTTCTTTACTAAGTGTGATCTAGTTGAGTTTGAAGAGGCAAGTCAGAATCAGAAGTGGGTAAAGGCGATGGATGAGGAGATTGAAGCCATTGAGAAGAACGATACATGGCAGATTGCAGACCTTCCAGCAGGGAAGAAGACCATTGGGGTCAAGTGGGTGTATAAGACGAAGTTCAATACCCAAGGTGAAGTGGACAGGCATAAGGCCAGATTGGTGGCGAAGGGCTACAAGCAGAAGTCAGGCATCGACTACCATGAAGTGTATGCGCTTGTAGCCCGACTTGACACAGTTAGGATGATCCTGGCATTGGCAGCCCAACAGGGTTGAAAGGTGTTCCAAATGAATGTCAAGTCAGTCTTCCTCAATGGTTTTTTGGAGGAAGAGGTCTACATAGACCAACCACCCAATTACGAGATCGAAGGATAGGAGGGCAAGGTCCTCAAGCTGAAGAAGGCCCTGTATGGGTTGAAGCAGGCGCCTAGGGCATGGTACAGCCAGATTGATGACTATTTTCAAGAAAATAGATTTGTAAAATGCCCATATGAGCACACCTTATACCTGAAGGCAAATGAAGCAGGGGAGTTCATAATCATTTGCCTCTATGTGGACGATTTGATTTACATTGGCAACAACGATGTCCTGTTCGACCAGTTCAGAACAGCCATGAAGAAGGAGTTCGAGATGACGGACTTAGGGTTGATGAAGTATTTCCTCGACATTGAAGTTGACCAATTGGCATATGGCATCTTCATTTCTTAGGGCAAGTATGCGAAGGATGTCCTAAAGCGGTTCAATATGGAGGACAGCAAACCTGCCATCACTCTTGTTGCCATGGGATTAAAGTTGAGCAAATTGGACTTTGGGAGAAGCATCAATCCAACCTTGTTCAAGTGGCTAGTTGGTAGTCTAATGTATCTGATTGCAACTCGACCAGATCTGATGTTTGGAGTCAGTATAATCAGTCGGTTTATGGAGACTCCAAAGGATTCGCATTGGCAAGTATGGAAGCGCATCTTAGGCTATGTCAACAGGACGCGAAACCATGGCATCTTCTATGCCAAGCAAGACCAGTTGGAACTGGTGGGGTACACGCGATATCGACTGGGTTGGCAACACTGATGATTGGAAGAGCACTTCTGGTTATGCATTTCATCTCGGTTCGGGAGCAGTGTCATGGGCATCCAAGAAGCAATCGATCGTTGTGTTGTCCACTACTAAAGCAGAGTATGTCACCGCCACATCAACCGCATGCCAGGCAGTCTGGCTACGAAGGGTTCTAGGAGAACTGAACCATCCTCCGGAAGGTGCGACAATAGTGTTCTGTGACAACAATTATGCCATTGCACTATCGAAGGATCCATTGTTCCATGGGCGGACGAAGCATATCGACATTAGGTATCACTTCATCAAAGAGTTGGTGAAGTCGGGCAAGGTTCAGCTACACTTTTGTAGATCCAAGGAGCAGGTAGCTGACATTTTTACCAAGCCTTTGAAGGAGGAGGACTTCAACAGACTACATGAGCAGTTAGGTGTCAAAGGGCTTGTGAGATCAGGTTTAAAGGAGGGTGTTGAAAATAAACCTGATGCTCCAGATCGCTATCGCTCAAGCAAAAACCTGAAATCGCCCACAAACTTCAGCGATTTTGGGAATCGCTCACCTGAGGCAGCGACACAGGGTTTCCCACCAAAAGTTCCAATCTGATGTCGCACATGTTCTTTGTCCAATCATCATTTACTTCCTTCGTACGACGGTTAGTGATTGGTTCTTCTGCTCAACTATATAAACCCTTGTTTTGTTGTCATTTGTAGAGTGAAGGGGAATGTTGTGAGAGAAGTGGGTGCAGAATAGGAGGTGCATATTAATAGCAGAAGGAAGAGAGCATATCAGTTTGTAGCCCCGAACAACAGATTCAGAGTGCTCCTGAAATCTTTGTTTACCCTGCTTTAACGTAGATGTCTGTTATCCCTCTACGGAGGTTTGATTGTAACTTTCTCTACCATTATAAATAAAAATCTAGTTTTATTTGTATGCACTGCATCTTTGAGAACCTTCGATATGTCCTGTCAGAGTTCTCACCTAACAAGCGTAGTAAATGTGTTTGAATCGACTGCAGAAGTGGTACATTTAACACTTGCTGTCAATCGCTCGTTTTGCTCCTTTATGCACCTGTTTTACGGTAAATCCCTCCATCGCTCGTTATTCCTAACATTTCCCCTTAGCGCTCATGTGAATAATGATTCGCGTCACTTTCCCATTAACTCCAGCGACTTAGGGAATAGGTATTTTGTCCTATATGCAATTTGTTTTATCCTACTTCCCTCCATCGCTCGCAAATTAGGAAAATTCCCAATATCACTCAATATTTGAGCGATTTACGTCTTTTTAATCAAAGTCTGGCGATTTAGAGCATGTGCGTTTTGTCCCTATTCCTAGTTTGTCTTTACTTGCCCACTCCCTCCGTCGCTAAAACCCAAGTCGCGCAAGGCTTATTTCTAACATGTTTTAGCGATTCGTAGCACCAAGAAGGAGTTGAAATATTTTCGGCAAACCTTTAATCTCTCCGTTGCTCGCTAAACTTTCTTCTTTCCCTCCGTCGCTGCTTATTTTAGCGATCCGCGGCTCAAACGCTTTTGTTCTCCATATCGCAGGCGCTAGAGAGGTTTTCCCGATATCGCTCAAGAAGCGAGCGAACCCGGGAGTTTCAGATTTAATTTCTTCAAGTTATACATCACTTTTAAAATCACCATTAAGCGTATATTCGAAATTTAACATCGCTTTTAAAATCACCATTAAGTGTATATTCGAAATTTAATACTTAGAAGCTTGATAAGCGTGTGGATATGAACGACCATGCTTTGTATTTCTCTATATTAATATAAGTTTTACAACTCATAAATGTCCTCTCTTCGCATTACTAGCAAATGCAACAACGATAATTTGAAATATAAATTGGATAGCACTCAATATCACCATTAAAGTGGTAACGGAAAGAATCCAATATCTATGTACTCCTAAAAGCGAACAGTTGATAATCCATCGTGCTTAGCACTTGTTAATGACATAGTAATATATGTGATTTAGTTGCATGGCAGGTCTTGCGTTATTAATTTGATCTGAATGATTTTAAAATAAATACAGACGTGAAGCAAGATCATTGTCGTTTGGATGAAATAATACATTTAATGGGCAATTGGGCATGGCAACCTCATTTATTGTACAATCGCCTAAAAAACAAAAACAATTTATCGTGGTCTGTTAGCGCTTAGCGGGCTCCATCTTAATAGATAAAATTTGTCACCATCATCAATTTCCAAGCTATTTAAAGCGCCTTGATATTTTGATATTTGGGATAAATTTTATTTATTCCTTCAATTCTAAGTTATTCTTACCCGTTTAAATTGCATTGTTGTCTGAGTTTAACAGCTCGAAAGCAAGCGTATACCATACTGACATGGCTTTCTCTAGATGCCTCGTATTAGTCACAATGATGTTAATCTTACTAGTTATTCAATTACTAGTTATAGGATTCGCCGAATTTTAGTTTTCGAGTTCGATATATTAGATATATATTATAATCAACAAAATTCAAGAAACAGTGAAAATGATATTCTTTGAGGCACTTATTTCTGGCATGTCATTTACTACGCTAAATCAACAAAACTTCGTAAACAATTTTACTAAATGAAACTTTATATTTTAAAGGTTATTTTAAATTTTAACCTCATACAAACTCAACCTTATAACAGAGTAGAGATGTATGTCGACGATGGTCGGGATGCAAAAACTACCTATAAGCAATAAATAATGTCCATGCTTTTGTTTGATTTCGTTATATGCTAAAATGGCAAAAGTCTTATATAAAAACGTTAAAAGTTAACAAGGTGGTCGCCGTCTACCAATGTAGAATGTAACTTAATTGAATGATTTGACTTTAACCTTTCAATAACCTAATTTATTAATAAGTATTCAAAGTGAAATTTTTTAAAACTTATAACAAAATTATGCTTGGTATTGTTTTTTTCAAAACACTTGAATGCGCCCAAAAAACTAGCGCTGTAGTTTTTTGTTTTTGTATAGACAAGAAAAGTGGTTTGAAAAAATAAACTATCATAGGAAGAATAGGCAAGCTATAAAATTAATTTTAAATATTTATTTATAAAAACTTAAGTATAATGAATTGTTTTATTATTATTTATTATGATAATAAATTTAAATAGTAATTTATTAAAAATAATGTATAGTTATTATTATGATTGTTATTTGTTTAACTAAATAGTATATCTATAATAATCATTATTATAATGATTCTATGAAATATATTGATGAAATGGAAGAGAAAGTATTTCTATATTTTCTCGATGTCAATGGCTACAATTAATAAAAATAGAGTAATCCAAAAGCATGTATATCTTTTGAATTCCCATCACATTAGGACCGTCTTAGATGTGAGTCTTATTAACTAGAACCATTGTGATCTGAAATTACATTATGTTATAGGTGATGTTTAATGTGCCTTTACATGGTAGGAAGAAGATAATCATAAAAATTGAATATATAATTAAAGGCCCACATTGTAGACACCAAAACAGCACCAATCCGATTATGTGACTGCAAACACTGATCGCTTTGACAAACACAGCCCCCAGGGCAGCCCTCAGAGGTTAAACAGTGGTCTTAACCACTTTCATAGCAATTTTGTAAGGTCAAGAAGCAATTTGGCACACTTGGACACTTTGCCCAGTATTCGTCTCACCCGGGGACGAATTCAAAATAGAATCCGTCCCACCCCAGGACGAATTCTGAATCCGTCCCTGGGTGGGACGAATTCTAAGCTTAACGGGCAAAAAAGACAAATGGCGCCAAGTGGCAGCCCAGAACAGTCAGTTGATGACTCCTGCCTTGCACGCGTGTGTAGGTGGACAGGGGCCATTAGAAGACTGTTACAAAAGGCATTTATCAAAGCCCAAGTCAATGGAGGACTCCCCTCCCTCATGGGAAGACAAGACTGCCACATGGCGCCTATGACCAACACATGGCATTTGTGCTTCCCTCCCAAAAGAGACCCCTTGGGTCTATAAAAGGTGGGACTTTTCTCACCCAAAATATACGAAGTTGAAGGAGTTTTCAAGCAACGAAGTGTTGCCGAGTTGAAGACCCACTTGCATCCCTTTTGGTTCACCTTCCCACATCCACCAATCTCTTTTGCAAGGGAGGTTGTTGGGTGGCCTTTGGAAGCTCGAACCTGACCCAAATCCAACACATGGACACCTGAACCAACCAATTCGCCGACCCCCCAATCCTAAGAGGTTTTGGGCCCATCCCTGGTGGATTGGCTCCAAAATCAAGTGCCAACGGTGGGAGGCCCACTTGGGCACCCCCGCACCTCCCAAGTCCTATTTTAAGTTTTAGAGCATTTTAGATTACTTTTCAGGTTGCATTTTGTGTTATTAGGTTTGATTAACCCATAGCTGCAATTTTGTAACTTTTGGTCAGATTCTAGTATGTTTTGTGTCGCTTTGTTGTTTCGTTGACTTGCAGGTGTCGAGGTCAAATTCTCGAGGGTGGAGGCCAAATTGGGAGAATCCGACCATCTGGGTCGTCCCAAAATGGCCCCAATTACATAACCCCCTTGTTTGCAGGCGTTTTGCAGGTCTCGGGATGCGACATTGGAGCAGCAACAGGTCGGTTTCCTCAACACAGAAGAATTCGTCCCACCCAGGGACGAATTGCGGTCGAGATTCGTCCGCCCGGGGACGAATTCCAGTTGAAGGTAGATTGGCCAGTTGTCTCGGTGGCGGTGGCCTTCGGTAACTTTTCCTATCTTCTGTCAAGTTTTGAAGCCATTTGGACTCACTTGTATTTACTATTTCAGGCAAATGTTTACATGCATATTTCGTTAGTTTTAGAGAACAAACACTTTTCATTTGCGGTAGATGCTACTGACATCTTGGTTGTTTCTTTGTTCGTAGGAGAAGCAGCGGAGGTTAAGAACTCATCGACATCAGCGGCGGCATCATCTTGGCCCGCCCATTGCAATCGTGGGCACGCGAAAGGAGGAAGACTAAGTCACACATTGTAACAAAGACAAATTTAACGCTCCTAGCCCCTAAAAAGGGAGGAGACGTCTATGTAACCGAGGATAAGATATTTGAATAAAGAGGGCTGTGATTTCTTTACATCTTTTCTTTCCTTTCCAAATTGTCTCTTTCCTTCATTTTGGTGCATAAGGTTAAAGCGTTACATTTCGTCTTACATTGCATAATTAGTGTTTCCTTTGCCCGGAATCTCGTGCTTTCAGTGGCGATCACGGTGGGACCCTGTTCCCTAGTTTTTGAAATCATAGAAAACTGATCAAAGTTTTGTGTTTGTGCTTGACAGGTACATTTTTTTGTTGCAGACTGCTATTCGTCTCTGACGGGGACGAATTCTTTTCTGCAATTCGTCGACCCCTGGGACGAATTCAAATTCGTCTCTGGGAGGGACGAATTCCATTCGCAATTCGTCTCCCAGAGGGACGAATTCCTTCCTGTAGATTTTCAGAGCAGAAATTCAGAGACAACAGGAGCAAGCAGAGAAGAGGTAGGGATTTTCATGATCTCTGTTATATTTTTTGTTTCTGTTTCTGTTCCTTTGATTGTTTTCATCTTGTCCTGCATTGCATAAGAAAAGTCATGTATGCTTGTTTCATTTTTGTTGAATAAAACGAATCCCACACACATCACGAAACAATTTTAAACCAAGGAGCTGGTCGTAAGACCCCAACCCTTGATCAAGACCATTGGTGGATTTCATCACCACCTTGGCTTGATTTGCATCCATTTCCCGATTGTCAACTGTTGTTAGGCGTAAATCCTGACGAAGACAGACCGAGTGTCGCTGGGGTGATTCCCATGCGCGCGAGGATAAGTCTTCTATGGTAGGTGCCATTAACAGGACAATCCCCCTTTCGTACCGCCTATGTACCATGTACCTTCTGCTCTCACGTACCTATAGTCTCCCTCTCGTAAGGGCGGGTATATAGAGAGGTTGGTATATCGGCTTGGTTGGTATATTGAAGGGGCTACCATTTTGGGAGTTATATGAGCCGTCATAATGCATTTAAACGATCTTCAAAACCTACAAAAACAAAACAAAACATCAAAATGCACTAAACCAGTTTAGGACACACCATTTAATCCTTAAAAGAGATAATCACGGTTTTGTGAATGTGTGTGCTTAATTCTGCTTAGTGTAAAAAAAAAAAAAAATCATAAACGAGATAAAAACTTATTTAGATAGCATAGAAGCACCGCAATGGTGTACACCCGCAGTCAAGCCCAATCAAGGGCAGAAGCTCCGGAAGGTACACAAAAATCAGGCACAAGTCGCCTTCACTTCGAGTCCCGAGGATTTGGTCATACCACCTTATAGGTCTAACCTACAAAAGAATCCAATTCAGAATCCTCGGTGGGGTATGCCTATTCAAAGTAGCCCCTTTCGGGAAGATGCCTTACATGTAGACCTTGACATAAATAGAGAATCACCTCTTGAAGTTAGGCATGAGTGGCCACCGCGCGATGAAGCGCTAGACAGGCACACCATCCATTTGGAGGGGCAACGTGGATATGGCGTCCCTTCTTTACCTATCATCAGAACAGAGAGACCAAATCCGGAGCGCAGGGCTCCTTACATAGGGCGACCTAACTCCGCCCACCCCATTTACACCCGTGAAAGGGAGTATGAGGAAAGCCATCGCATTCCTCGAGGGCAACAAACAACGTGGGAACCTTGCATTTCCGCACCAACAGGATATCATGATCACCCCTTGAGGCCAGAACCTCGAGCACATACCGCTTACCTCGACAGAGGGAAGCGACCCATTGAAACCTTAGACCAGCAAACTCGAGGTAAACACATAGAAGAAACATTCGGACCTCCTGAACAAAATAGGGTAGACCAAATTGACCCAGCTGTCGCCAGATATACCGCCCGTCAAGCCCAAATCATGCGGCTTAAACAAAGTCATCAGGAGATAGAGTATCGACACCGCTTGGATAGAGAGCGCATGCAACGCGAAGCGGATGAGTTACGCTATGAAATACCTGAGAGGGGGCCAACCCCTCGCATCCAAAAAGCTGAAAAATATGAGAGGTGTAATCCGTTGGTGCAGGACAGGTCTCCACGACCTCGTCAAGCTCTGCCTCCAAGACCTCATAGATTCGAGAGGGAGGCAACTCCCCGAAACAATGATGGGTACCTTCAGCAAGAGCTTGATCGGGGTCATAGGTTTCGCCCGAGAGACTCCTCAAGAATTTTACGAGGAGTATGAACCGGAAGAGGAATATGTTGAAACTCCCCATCAAGGCGAGGAAGGATGCCATTCGGCCACCCCTCCATAGGCCTCCAGTTTACCGTAACTTGCAACAAGAGCGAACAAGAGAGGAAGAAGTAAAATCCTCCGATGCATACCAAGCGCTATTGGAGCGTTTGGAGTCTGTGGAGACAAAAGCTGCTTGGCATCAAAAACCCACATTACGTCTACTCCGCAGTAATCCGGTGCATCCCTCAGTACCTACACCTCTTTACCCCGAACACTTCAAGTTGCCTCAATTGGCGGTTTTAAGGGTGAAGAGGATGCACAAGAACACGTTACACGATTTCTAAGCCAATGCTTCGGCATCCAAGATAATGACGCATTGTTGCTTAGAACATTCATAACCACATTCGTAGGCCCTGCCTCGGATTGGTTCACACAACTGCCCAAACACAGCATAAGCAATTTAGATCAATTAGTAGACGCGTTTCTTGAACGCTTTGCCTTCAACACAAGGAAGAAGGCATCACTAAGTGATTTAGCGAGCCTCAAGCAATTTGAAGAGGAAACAATGGCAGCGTACGGGAATCGATGGAGAGCTTTGCTTTCTAGGTTACCCTACCGTCCTCCTATGTCTGATCTCACGCAGATGTTCGCAAAAAGTTGCTTAAAATCAATCTCTGGTCTATTGTTGCTGCGACAATACGACGGCTTAGAAGAAGCTTTGGCGCAAGCCAGAGTCATAGAAGGGATTAAAATAGGCGAAGGCGCAATTGCCAAGCCTAAGAAGAAAGAGTGGAATAAAACCACTAAAACCGGGACAACGCAACCACAACACGCTGCAATCAACCAAGTTGCGATAAATGTCCCCGCGCCTGTGCAAGAAACGCAGCCTCAAAAGGCTAACTACCAGGCAGTGCCTCCTGCTTATGAAAGAGATAATAGAAGACAGGAGCAAAATTACCCGCGTCGCCCTAGGCAAAATTTTACCCCATATGCGGAGTCTAGGGACTCCTTATTTGACCGCTTGTCAGCGGCAAATTTAGTCACTCTGCCAGAAATCCAAATTATAGACCCAAACATTCCCAAGCCTAGGGGGTATAGAGAGGAATTGTATTGTAGATTCCATAGGCGCAGAGGACATGACTTGAATGGGTGCTTTGGAAATTCAAAGAACTAGTCCAGGATTTGATCGACAACCGAACATTAGTTGTGGACAATCCCGTCGCACCAAACAACCAGCAAATGGGGGTATTCAAGGACCCCTTACCAGCCCATGAGGCACAAACAAAACCACTCCAGATTAACGAGGTGCGACAAGATCTTCCTACACAGGGATTTGTGGGAATGATTAGCATAGTAACAAGGAACAGAAGGTACCGAAGGCTGCCCCTGAGGTAGCTACGAGGGAAGTTCCGACAACATCGCATCCTCAACAACGCCCAACGCAATTACCTCCGCCTAGACCTGAGGTCACGATACGAACCAAACTCACGCAGAGTTTGCGGACCACGTCGGCTAGGCTGTCCATCTACGAGCTTATTCAACAATCAGCTCCCCATAGAGAAGCTCTTATGGACATTTTAAAAGCCATTGAATTACAACCCCACGAGGCAAATTCTTTCAACGCCTTCGTGGGACATGTGAAACAATGTACGGAGCCGGTCATCACATTCAGAGAAGATGAGGTCAAAACGATATCAAATGACATGGCAGATCCACCCACGCACGTTATCGCGTGGGTCAACGGGATTCCGTACAAGAGAGTGTTGATAGATACTGGCTCGTCCAGTAACATCATAACCACTACGAGCCTTGAAGCATTTGAAGCTGCCAGCCTCTCACATCACAGCCTCCACGTACACACTGTGAGCTTTTAACGATGCAATATGCTCGACAGTCGGCACAGTCGTTCTGCCAGTCCAGGTAGGACAAAAGTCAATACCTACACTGTGCCATGTGTTGGAAGGAGAAATGGCTTATAATATACTGCTAGGGCGGCCTTGGATCAGGGATATGAAATGTGTCCCTTCGATCGCCCACCAGTGCTTGAAATATGCTTATGAAGGAGAAATACATGTAGTCCCAATGGACTTAGAGCCCTTCAAGTATTGCAATGCGGTACAATTCATACCTAAATCGACCCTCCCTTCAACGCACTTGGATTTCCAATTAAATCCATCTAAACGAGGTCCAATACCGCGAGGCACCACTGGTGGCCAATAAGGAAAAATCCCAACCAGGTGAGACTTCATCATCGGCTCCTTCATCATCAACGCCACCTATCACGGCCCAATAGAAGGACAAGGGAAAACAAATCATGGAAGAAGTTAAGCCCTTAGAAGAAAAGTTGCCCACAATTTCAACAATAACAACAGAGGAAGCGCCCAACGCAACGGAAACCAAGATTCCTGAACCACCAAACATGGAATGGACTCAGGAAGGACTACCGTTTCCTCCCACCCAATCATCAACAATCACTTGTTGAAATGGCCGATACAGGCACGGGGGAATATTTAGTGCAAAATGTTGTGGCAACCCCCACATTGGAGTCAGTACAAGACATGGGAAGACCTCGCCTTCCCATTGGAACAATCGTCCCTCTAGGCTACCCACCGAACCAGACAAATTTTGTGTATGGGGGCTTTGATCATGGTCTTGAACCATGCCAACAAAAGGAAACAGACGAAGAACCTTTTGTGGAAAACATCAATTATCTGATCAAACCCAGAATTTGCCCTAAAATATCTAGGCCAATGCAATTGGCATGGATACGGGCTCGCAGATATGAGCAAGGGATGCGGATCCTTTGCCAACCAAGATATCAGATGCCATATGACAAGTCAGGGGTAGGGTTCAACCATCCCCTGCCATTAGACATCTTGGTTGAAAATATGCAAGGCCTAGAAATAGGCAACAAGGGGGGATTGACATTGGATCCTTATGCCAATCCGAATATAGAATACACATTGGGAGACTACCTCCCATGGTCAACAAACACCACTGGCAGCAACAGTAATCCCTCTTCTTTGCTAGAAAGAAGCGAAAGTTCAGAGATTAATCCTCAAAAAGAACATCAACGGCTGCCAGACATCTTTCTGAAACTGTTCCCCTTAGAGGTTCCAGGACAGAAATAACACAGTCTCAAGAGAATCAGGTCCCTCCACTAAGAGTGGAACAACCGCAATGGGACCAGATTAATTCACTGGAACAGGAAGAGTCCTCAATGTCGCAAGCAACAGATGCTGAAGAGGATGAACAATTTTGGATCTATGAAAGCGATTCAGAAGATGAAACTGAAATGGACTATCTCAGACATGCGCGACGACATCACCGTGCTCTAACTCATGAAGATCTAATGGGACAGATGGGTATACTTTTAGGACATGAATGGCACGTAGACCCAGCGAGGTGGGACCAAGTGTTAGACCTATGGCTCCAAATTCAAGATGAGCATCGTCCACCTCGAGATCCCATCATGACAGCAGTGCCAAGGGAACACCCCGCCTTCCTTTTCACACATAGAGATGAATTTGCACCTAGAGAGGATCCATTCGTGCCTGTTCTCGTAGAGCCAGATCCAAAGTATAGGGAACATCTAAAAGAATCAAGTCATCACACCCGCGGTTCTGGAGACCAAATTCATTCCATCCACATGATCTCCATTGATTTAACCGCACCCATCCGCAATCCGACCGATCCATCACGGTCATTGCATCTAGACATGGATGCCATCGACTGGGATCGCGTCAATTCACCATTGTCACCATCAGAGTATTGGCCTTTCGGTGAAATGCTTCATTTTACCCCAAGGACAACTCAGGATATTTTTCAAGCTGAAGAGGGACCCGAGGTTCCAAACGCGAGATCTTAACTCAGGTGATGATATCCATTTAATCCCAACTCCACATCAGTTGGAGGACGGATCCCACATGTCAGTCGAGGAGACGACTGACGTAGACATCGGCACAGATCCAATGAATCCACGGATTCTCAAGCTGGGGGTAAGCCTTTCCCCCGAAGAGCAAGCCGAATATATTGCCCTTCTCAAAGAGAAGAAGGAAGTTTTTGCATGGTCGTACAAAGATATGCCAGGACTAGACCCGTAGCTAGTCATGCACAACTTAACGCTTGATCCGAAAATCAAGCCTGTAAAGCAAAAACTAAGAAAGATGCACCCAACAGTGGCCTTGATGGTCAAAGACGAATTGCAAAAAGCTGTTGGATGCACAATTTGTCATCTGCGTGGATTATCCGCCATGGTTGTCCAACATGGTTCCCGTCAAGAAGCCCGACGGGAGGATTCGCATATGCACCGACTTTCGAGACCTAAACAAAGCGAGTCCTAAGGATGATTTCCCCTTGCCAAGCATCGACGCATTGGTAGACGCTACAGCGAGTCACGAAATGCTCTCCCTAATGGACGGTTTCTCAGGATACAATCAAATTCGTATCAATCCTGAAGACCAACTCAAAACGGCATTCACAACGCCTTGGGGGACATTTTGCTATAAGGTCATGCCTTTTGGCCTTAAAAATGCTGGCGCTACATACCAACGTGCTATGACTTATATCTTCCATGATTACATGCACAAAACTTTGGAAGATTACATGGATGATTTGTTAGCCAAGTCTCTCTTGCGCTCAGATCATCTCGGTGACTTAAGCAAGATTCTCGATCGCCTCATAGAGCATAAGGTCAGGCTGAATCCCAAGAAGTGCGTGTTCGGCGTCACATCTGGAAAACTCTTGGGTTTTATAGTCTCAAAGAGAGGCATCGAAGTGGACCCAAACAAAGTCAAGGCAATCCTTGAAATGGCTCCCCCAACCACTATCAAGCGGCTCGGAAGTCCGCAAGGAAAGGTCGCGTCGATTAAACGCTTCATAGCGCAATTATCCGACAAATGCCGACCCATGAACAAATTATTGCACAAGGGGGTCACATTTCATTGGGATGACGAGTGCCGGTCGACCTTTGACGAAATCAAACAGTACTTGGCTTCGTCGCCAATATTGGCACCACCTAGACCAGGTGTGCCGTTCTACTTATACATCTCAGCTACTGAGGTGGCACTGGGCGCAATGCTAGCCCGGAAGAATGAACTTCACAAAGAACAGGCTACTTACTATCTTAGCCGCACCACTGGTCGATTACGAACTTAACTATGCATACGTTGAAAAACTACGCTGGCTAGTGGTGTTTGCTACCAAAAGGCTACGCCACTACATGCTGAGCAACACTACGTATGTTGTGTCTAAGGAGAATCCATTGCGATACATGATGAGTCGTACTTATCATAGTAGTCGCACGGCGAAATGGATCATGTTGTTGACGGAATTTGACATTGAGTTTATTGGGCAAAAATCTATAAAAGGACAAGTCATAGCCGATCAACTAGCAGAGGCTCCTCTTGAAGACGATCAGCCTCTAGTCATAGAACTACCCGATGATGGGGTCTTCCATGTCTCAGAATCGCCAGATTACGAAGAGCCTGAGTCTCAGGCCGACATAACCTTATTTTTTGATGGTTCTAAATGCGAGCAAGGTGGTGGCGCGGGAATTGTATTCTTCACACCGCAGGGCGCTCCAATGCCCCTGTCATTTAAATTAAATTTCCAGTGCACCAACAACAATGCAGAATATGAAGCCTTGCTCCTAGGTCTTCAAACAACAATCGCCATGAACATCAAAAGACTGAACATCTTTGGCGATTCGCTGTTAATCGTCAATCAAGTCAAAGGGGTATATCAATGCAAATGCCCAGTTCTAAAGGCCTATAAAGCCCTCATGGATAAATTCCTGGCAAAACTTGAGTGGTATGACATCGAGGCACTCCCTCGATCATCGAATCATTTTGCGGACACAATGGCCTCCTTGGGGTCACTAATCCCGCAAGACCTTTCCGGTGATATAACAACCATTCAGGTCAAAACCTTATCGCAACCCGCGATGGAGCGCGCAAGCTCGGACTTGACGCCGAGGAGTCCACATGATCCGAGATCGAACCATCTTCGGATAAGTTCTTTCGAATCCGAGACTGTTTGAAACATGCCAACTGGGGGTCTTTATTTTCCCCCACTCCCATTAATAGCAACACAACGCTATTCTTACAAGTTCTATCCCATTCAGCATTTGTTAGGGAAGAACTTCAAAAGGGATTGGCTGTTCATACTATCGAGGTTTCTGATCAACAGAGTTGGTATTTACCCATAAGAGATTACCTCAAATTAGGTAATCTTCCCTTTGGATTGACGCACGCCGCAAAACGAACATTCAAGCAAAAAGCGGCTAAGTATGTCTTGATAGGAGACATTTTGTATCGTCGAAGCTATGACGGAATTCTTCTTCGTTGTTTGGACCAGCAAGAGTCCACTTGGGCAATCACCCAAGCGCATGACGGTACGTGTGGCGGCCACTTCAGTGGTATGGCCATTGCAAAGCGCATTCTTCGCATGGGCTATTATTGGCCATCTTTAGAGCGAGATTGTTGCGAGTATGTCAAGAAGTGCGTAAAGTGTCAACATCATGCCAATTTGATGCACGCACCTTCCCAGGCCCTACAGACAGTCCAGTATGCTTGGCCATTTTCGTAGTGGGGCCTCGATCTAATCGAAAAGATCTCCCCTGCATCGTCAGGCCGTCACACGTTTATCATAACGGCCACAGAATATTTTACCAAATGGGTGGAAGCAATTCCGTTAACCTCTACGACAAGGACCCCGCATTGCGGAGTTCATTTTGCATTACATCATATGTCATTTTGGTATTCCATCCAAAATAATCTCGGATAATGGGCCATCATTCAAGAACAAAGACGTGCGTGCTTTAACCACAAAGTACAAAATTCAGCACAGATTTTCAACACCCTATTATCCGCAAGCAAATGGGCAAGCGGAGGCGTCAAACAAAACGCTAGTCGCCATCCTTAAAAAGACCGTCGCAGACAGTCATAAGGATTGGCACATACAAATCCCACTTGCCCTTTGGGCTTATCGCACTAGCATTCGGACGCCCACTGGGGCAACTCCGTTTTCACTAGTGTATGGCTCAGAGGCAGTAATGCCTCTCGAGTTGGAAATTCCTTCCCTGCGCATATCAATGCAGGAGTTCATCGATGATAACACTGCGCGGCAGGCCCGATTAGACCAGCTTACGTTGCTTGACGAACGACGCGTTAATGCTCTCGAGCACTTACGTATCTATCAAGAGCGGCTTAAGAGAGCTTACAACATGAAAGTTCACCTAAGAGACTTTCGGGTTGGTGATTTGGTTTTGAAGGAAAACCAACAAAACTCTAATTTGCCATCCCATATGAGGGACAAATTCGTGGCAAATTGGTTAGGTCCTTATGTCATTGATAGCAAAATAGGACCCGGGACGTACAGGCTAGCTTCTCTTGACGGTATCAAGGAAACAGAACCCTTGAATATCAGTCATTTGAGACCATTTCATATCTAAGAAAGCCATATACCAAAAAAAAAAAAAAAAAACTCCAAGGATTATCGCAATCTCTTGGTCAATCCAAAAAGCTCCAAGGATTAACGCAATCTCTTGGTCAATCCAAAAAGCTCCAAGGATTATCGCAATCTCTTGGTCACTCCAAAAGCTCCAAGGATTATCGCAATCTCTTGGTCACTCCAAAAGCTCCAAGGATTATCGCAATCTCTTGGTCACTCCAAAAGCTCCAAGGATTATCGCAATCTCTTGGTCAATACAAAAAGCTCCAAGGATTATCGCAATCTCTTGGTCAACCCAAAAAGCTCCAAGGATTATCGCAATCTCTTGGTCACTCCAAAAGCTCCAAGGATTATCGCAATCTCTTGGTCACCAAAAAGCTCCAAGGATTATCGCAATCTCTTGGTCCCCAAAAAGCTCCAAGGATTATCGCAATCTCTTGGTCACCAAAAAGCTCCAAGGATTATCGCAATCTCTTGGTAAATACAAAAAGCTCCAAGGATTATCGCAATCTCTTGGTCAACCCAAAAAGCTCCAACGATTATCGCAATCGCTTGGTCAAAAAAATAAAGAAATTCAAAAAACAAAACAACAAAAATCATCAAAAACAACAAATATTAGCATCTCAATTCTAGGAATACTCAAATTCATCAAAAAAATTCAAATTCTCGCACCTCATCTTCACCTTCACCAAAAACAATCCATCAAAATTACAAAAATACATAGCTGCATTAAGCATTGCATCCACACATTGCATATTTGTAGTCATAAAGGTCAGAGGCACCATAAGCTGCAATAGCTCTGATAGTCCACCTTGTTCCGCATTGTCTCATGTTACAAAAACAACAAAAACACCAAGCATAACCTTTACCACACTACAGTCAGTGGTCTGGGAATGTACCAAGAGTTTCAATGATTCGAGTCATCATTTTCCTCTTTAGCCATGTAGTGTATCAAGTCGAACAGATTTTACGAAGGTAGAGTCATACTTGAAATACACCTTGTTACGTAACATCCCAACACAAATCAAAACACTAAAATTCCCAAATTGTGTGAACGAAAGACGAAACATGCAAAATAATCTAGGTCACCACAAGCGAAACGGTTATCTTGCTCATCCCCCCGTGCGAATGACCCCTAGAATGCTGAGAGTTGGCAAAAGGACAAGCATCCTCCCTACCCAATTCCCTAAGAATCCCTAAAGTTCTCAATAGTTGCAAAACACAAAAAAGTTGCAAAATGTCAAAACTCTAAATTTGACAAACTACAGTGCAAACATCAAAAGGCACAAACAACAGTGATTTTCGTCACTCCATATCCCCAATCCCTTGCTCGAAAGAAAAACAAATCAAAATAAACAGTGATCTCATCACTACAATGAGCAAGTATCCCAATACAATTGAAGAAAAGAAGGGAGTTGACCTTGAATCCCTGGAACTCTCAACATTCTATAGGTCATAAGGCAAGCTTCAGTACCAATTTGGTTGATAGCCTATCGGTAACAGAAGTAAACCTCCCGCATGACGATATATCTGTCACATTAACTTGCATGCAGATCAATGTTTGCATGTGGATGAGCTAGCTTATGGCATCCTGGATTACACCGCAGATTAATCTTAGTACATACAACAAAGGAATTCGTGGAGCTAATTAGGTGATCCTCGGTACGAGGTTCGGTTGAAAGCCCATCGGCACTCTGGCGGTATCCTAACAAATACCACTAAATGAACTCAATTGCACACACAGGGATATGAAATAACTGGGTCAAAAACAAGTCTGATTCATACTTTGGTCAAAAAGTCTTGTAAGATAAAGTACAGTCATGGATGGTGAGTTAAAACTGACTGAATCTCAGAAAATCTTACATTCATCCCAAAACCATCTGCGCTACTTATCATCTTTATGATACCATCAGAAAATACAAAAAAGAAAAACCATGTAAATAAAGAGCTTCTTAAACAATAATAGTGCAATCATCACAAATGTCATTCATCCATTTCACCTCGCATATCACATAGACATCAAAAACATATACATTTATCATAACATCTGCATTCATCAAAATAAATAAACATGCATAACAAAAAAATCACATCATCACATGTACAAAACCAAAAATAAAACCGGTATATATATATATATATATATATCGTCAAAAAGATGCCCGCAGGCTACAAAACCGGTCCTCAGACCCCGCAATCATATCCAAAAACCCAACCTAAGGCGTCGACCACCATGATCACGCAGGATCGGTGCGACGGGAACTACCCCCGTGGTGTGGGTCCTACGGGACCTGCAGGGTGGCTACTGCTAGCCCCCGCATCATGCCTGCTACCCCCCCCTCATCTAACCACCTGCGACGAGATGATGCTGACTGCTCAGTCAAACTATCCCTCGTCCGTCGAGAAGATCTACTGATCGAAGGCTCAGGAAGCCGCCCGCCAAGGCGGATGACCTCCCTCTCCAAGTCTATCCGGTACAGACACCACTCTGCCTCTCACCGATGATAGATAGACAATGCATCATCGCACTATGCCAAAACTCTATCCCGCTCTGCCAACTGAGCCCACAAAAGATCCCTCTCCAGATCCCGCATCCGTAGTAGCTATGTAAGTCGTGCAACCTCAATGCCTACATCCGACCCCACCTCCTCTGTATCTATCGGACGCATAGGACTCGCGGGGACAGTAGCCTGCTCAGGCTCCCACTGCGCCTCCACATCCTGCATGTCCGCTCTGGAACACCCAGGCCCACATCCTCATCTCCCACATCCACCATATCTGCATCATCCAACGGTGCCTCTATCGAACACTCTGCCAACTGCCACACCAAATCCAGCAGGTTCCACGGGAACCTCATGCCTGACGAATCAGGGAGAAGAATGTTAGAAATGAGGCCCATCAAGAATGCGTGCCTCACTCCTAACACCCCCCTCTCCGTCCACTAGCTAACCAAAATCCCGCCAGCCTGGCAATCCGCCTCATTGTCTCCACCTGGTCTGCTACACCCACTGCCCCCATGCCCAAAACATCTCGTAAGTATAGCGATCGCTGATCAAACGGAGATGTCCTAATAGGCAGACCATCTATCAGAATCTGAAGCAACCGATAGACGTCCTCAAGAGTCACAATCATCTCCCCTATCGGGAGATGGAAAGTATTGGTCCGTAGATCCCAAAGCTTGATCAGGGCCGTCAGATAGGCCTGATCCGAAACCACAGGCTCCAGTCGAGCCACCTGCTTGAGCCCAAGGGCATCAAGCCATTCCCAATCATCATCGGTCAATGCCAACCGCGCCTCAGTAAATGCAGCGGGTACACGGTACCGGCTCCTAACAACCTGCAAAGCAAAAAAATAAAAAAATAAAATAACACAAAAAATAAATATATATATATATATATATATATATAAATAACAGATCAAATTTTCAGTTCTAGGGTTTCTAAACTTAAATGTTAAACAAAAACATCACAAAAAAAATATTAAAGTTTTGAAAAGCGTCAACACAAAAACAATGCATTAAATTAAAGCAAAATAAACCCTAGGGTCACTTACAGGTCTCGCCTCGGCTCCGCCGCTCGAACCAGTTTGTGCACTCATGATGGCAGAGAGAATTCCAGCAGCGCTTCGCTTCGCAGAATTACCTCCTCCTCCCAGAGCTCCAAAATCGCAAGAAAAAAATGACACAAATGAGCCCAAAATCAAGTTTTGGCCATTAAATAGGCCTTTTGCACTGGAATTCGTCCTTGACTGGGACGAGCGCTCTGATCAGCGCTCGTCCCACCCAGGGACGAATTCTCCAGCTGGAATTCGTCCCACCCAGGGACGAATTCAGGCCAGCACAAAAAAAAATAAAAAAAAGACTAAAAATGCACTAAAAACAGACAATAAAATTGCCCGACAGGATTGCTACTGCACCTGACAACAAGGGCATACAAAATCGACATTGGAGTCACAAATTGTCACTATCATACTCCCTAAGAAGGCTACCATAGCCGGACCGCTCCACGGGAAGACGGATTTTAGACAATTTCATCCCCAAACGACATCACCAAAAGGGTCAAAGCCCACTCAAAAATAGTACAAAATTCAACAAAAATACAAAAAAAAACATTGCCGGACATAAGTGCTCTTGCACTTAACCTCTAGGCAAAGAAAATCGATGTCGAGGTCCAAATTATCGCTCTCCTACTTCCCCAAGAAGGCTACAATAGCCGGACCGCTCCACGGGAAGTTAGATTTTTGATGATTTCACCTCATTACGGCATCACCAAAAGGGTTAACACCCACCAAAAACAGGTCCAAATGTTGGAAAAATTGCACAAGCTTAACGGTAAACCCTCTAAAGGCACCCCTGCACAAGTCATCTTGGGTCAAGCGACTCGTCGCTTCTCTCACGAAGGTCATTCCCTCATCGATTCGTCGCTTGAGGGGGTAGTCACACTTAGTCACCAACCAACAATCACACACCCAATTAAGGAAAACGACATGCATTCAAAGAATCATTGACAAAGACAATCACGCTCCTGCTTGGGGTAGTAAACAAGCAACAATCAAATCAATCAAACACTTGGCATTTCGTGAATCATGAACACAAGGTTCCCCCTGAGGATAAAAATGCCCTTTGCCTGTTCATGACTGATCAATGTCTAAGTTCAAGTCACACCTCAACAAAACAGGTTAATACTTGAAATCAAATTCCTTAGCTCGTCAGAAGCAAGGATTCAAGAATGCATGCCCTTTCCATACTTGGGGCATCAAAAGTTGGTTAGGTTACCAAGAAACCCTAATCATTAGTGCTTTGGTTATCTATTTTTGCTCAGCACTGCGTCACCCGCAGTGCTTCCCAAAAAGGGGCATCTGTAGACACCAAAACAGCACCAATCCGATTATGTGACTGCAAACACTGATCGCTTTGACAAACACAGCCCCCAGGGCAGCCCTCAGAGGTTAAACAGTGGTCTTAACCACTTTCATAGCAATTTTGTAAGGTCAAGAAGCAATTTGGCACACTTGGACACTTTGCCCAGATATTCGTCTCACCCGGGGACGAATTCAAAATAGAATCCGTCCCACCCCAGGACGAATTCCGAATCCGTCCCTGGGTGGGACGAATTCTAAGCTTAACGGGAAAAAAAGACAAATGGTGCCAAGTGGCAGCCCAAAACAGTCAGTTGATGACTCCTGCCTTGCACGCGTGTGTAGGTGGACAGAGGGGCCGTTAGAAGACTGTCACAAAAGGCATTTATCAAAGCCCAAGTCAATGGAGGACTCCCCTCCCTCATGGGAAGACAAGACTGCCACATGGCGCCTATGACCAACACATGGCATTTGTGCTTCCCTCCCAAAAGAGACCCCTTGGGTCTATAAAAGGTGGGACTTTTCTCACCCAAAATAGACAGGTTGAAGGAGTTTTCAAGCAACGAAGTGTTGCCGAGTTGAAGACCCACTTGCATCCCTTTTGGTTCACCTTCCCACATCCACCAATCTCTTTTGCAAGGGAGGTTGTTGGGTGGCCTTTGGAAGCTCGAACCTGACCCAAATCCAACACATGGACACCGAACCAACCAATTCGCCGAACCCCCAATCCTAAGAGGTTTTGGGCCCATCCCTAGTGGATTGGCTCCAAAATCAAGTGCCAACGGTGGGAGGCCCACTTGGGCACCCCCGCACCTCCCAAGTCCTATTTTAAGTTTTAGAGCATTTTAGATTACTTTTCAGATTGCATTTTGTGTTATTAGGTTTGATTAACCCATAGCTGCAATTTTGTAACTTTTGGTCGATTCTAGTATGTTTTGTGTCGCTTTGTTGTTTCGTTGACTTGCAGGTGTCGAGGTCAAATTCCCGAGGGTGGAGGCCAAATTGGGAGAATCCGACCATCTGGGTCATCCCAAAATGGCCCCAATTACATAACCCCCTGTTTGCAGGCGTTTTGCAGGTCTCGGGATCCGACATTGGAGCAGCAGCAGGTCGGTTTCTTCAACACAGAAGAATTCGTCCCACCCAGGGACGAATTGCAGTCAGAATTCGTCCTACCCAGGGACGAATTCCAGTTGAAGGTAGATTGGCCAGTTGTCTCAGTGGCAGTGGCCTTCCGGTAACTTTTCCTATCTTCTGTCAAGTTTTGAAGCCATTTGGACTCACTTGTATTCATTGTTTCGGGCAAATGTTTACATGCATATTTCGTTAGTTTTAGAGAACAAACACTTTTCATTTGCGGCGGATGCTACCGACATCTTGGTTGTTTCTTTGTTCGTAGGAGAAGCAGCGGAGGTTAAGAACTCATCGACATCAGCGACGGCATCATCTTGGCCCGCCCATTGCAATCGTGGGCACGCGGAAGGAGGAAGACTAAGTCACACATTGTAACAAAGACAAATTTAACGCTCCTAGCCCCTAAAAAGGGAGGAGACGTCTATGTAACCGAGGATAAGATATTTGAATAAAGAGGGCTGTGATTTCTTTACATCTTTTCTTTCCTTTTCAAATTGTCTCCTTTCTTCGTTTTTGTGCATAGGATTAAAGCGTTACATTTCGTCTTATGTTGCATAATTAGTGTTTCCTTTTCCCGGAATCTCGTGCTTTCACACATAAGTAATAAGGTCATTAAGAGTGATGTTTAATGTGCCTTTACATGGTAGGAAGAAGATAACCACAACAATTGAATGTATAATTAAAGACCCACATAAGTAATAAAATCACTACGATTATTTAGAACATAATTAAAAGGCAATTAAGGTGTTAAACACAACAAATTATCATTAATATGGATGAACCCTTATTTTCCTCCCTTAAATACCATTTCCAAAAATGAAGATTAAACTCTACATGGAATGATTGAAAAATAATATATAGGTAGGGGATGAAGGATGTACAAAATTCAAGGAGGATGGAGGAGGAAAGGGTAGAAAAGAAAAAAAATAAGTTGGCAAAAAAAAGAGACACAATGCAAGGGGGACATATGTGTGCATGCATGTGCATGTACACACACATAGAGCGAGACAAAGAGAGATGAAAAATAACAAGAGAAAAAACTAGTATATACATATATCGTGAGAGAGAGAAACACTATAAAGAGAGTGATAAATGAAAAACAGTAAGAGGACAAAACCTAGGAGAACAATATGAAGGAGAAAATCTAGAGGTATTAGAGAGGGAGAAATATTTTAGGATATTGAGATAAAGTCCTATTGAATGGATTTCTCTAATTGATAATAATAAAAAACAAAGAAATCTACTATGTAATATTATATTTTCCACTTCATGACTATGTTTTTGTGATGAGTGTTTATGTTAAGTTTGTTATATGGTTTTATTAAAATAAACTTTTGTTAGAAACCATTTTTTGTCCTTGGTATATTTAGTGTTGTTTTTTGATCTTCATGTTGGTATGATTTCCTTCTTTCATTCTAATGGGTTGTTGAGTATGTAAGTGAATTTCTAGTCCCGTTGTATTCCATCCTATAGGTTTTTAACTATTGGTGGTATTACATCATTTTCTACCTTAAAGTTTAATTATTAATGTTTAGAATAGAAGGTGTCAAGTTGTGAAGAATATTTTTCTATCATGTGTGCAAGTGTGAGTTTTTAGTGAAATATGTCAAGTGAGTAAGTGAAGACTCAAGAGATAAGTTTCAAGTGAGTAAGTGAAGTTTCATGAGTGATAGATATCAAGTGTGTAAGTGAAGAGTCATGTGAGATGTGTCAATATTAGAAGTAGGAGGTTATGTAATCATGAGAGACTTTGTCATAATGTAAGGCATGTGAAAGGTTACATCTCCTATGAGTTAGAGGAGAGCAAATGTTAGGATTTTTATATATTGATGAAAACATTGTATGCAATGTAATGTAATAAACTTTGATATATAAATTTAATATAAAAGTCTTTTATTATAAGTGATACCCATATGATTACATAGATGATATCCAAAGGCTTACATAATTACAACCAATAGCTTACAAAAATGATCACATGCTTTATTTTCATAGGCTTACATAAACACTTGCTCATAGGCTACATCAATAGTGCTCATAAACATTATCTAATACTTTTGACATTGTCCTAATCAGATGAGATTAAACATACTCCAAAACCACCATAATAGAATCTAAGGGACAAAGGATTTTATGCACTATAAGAAGCATCCTCCGATAATAGATGCCCTAATGGGACTCTAATTTACCTTCTTCAACTTTATTTTCATCATAGGAAAGCTTGTGTCAATATCTCAAGAATTTCATTTCATTTTGTTTTAATTTGACTATGCATATTTTGGTGAAATGGACTTCCCTTCTACAATATTCATATGTATTTTTTATTGATAAATGGTTTTGAAAGGGATCCAAAACCTTTTTACAATACATATAGGGGTGATACCAAATGGAATCAGAAACCCTAAACTAGAGCAAGCCAAAATGGAAGACCACCTTTGGTAGCTTCAAGATAGTAAAACTAAACACAACAAAGGGGGAGAGTAGACACAAGTGAACGAAGGAGGAATCAATACAATTAACAGTCAAAAAAGTGAAAACCTTACAATATAGAGAGGACATCCATAGAAAATTACTCTAGGATATAATCCTCATCATTGTCATCCTTGGGGGTGTCCTCCCTATGTTTTCCCACCTTTTGGATATTTATTTTATTAGTAGCATGGACATAGCCAAGGATATGATGTCATCCAAATTAGTCACCTAGTCTACATTATCCAAAGGTTGTATAGATAGTACATCAAGATACAGACCGACCAATATATTTTACAATTTACGAGTAGTGAAAGCAAATTCAAGTGTGGTAATAGTTGCATATAGAATATTTTTTACCTTTTTAAATAGATAAATTCACCCAATATGAGCGCATACTAGGATTAAATGAGAAACCCAATGCCAGCATCTACCTACCCACCTTTCCATAGGTTCCCACTTTAACTTAAATGATCTAGCCATTAGGAACAACATCCATCATCGTCAAGGGAAAACTAAGAATGGGCTCAGGATTGGGATTCACCACAGGGCCAAGAACTTGAACAACCCTTTTCTATGGGTTATGATTAATGTAATTGTATATTATAAGATGTAAGCCCTAGTGTTTTAGGTACATGGAATTTCTCTTAGGATATTTCCATTGACTAAAATAGATACTTTGAAATGTTAATTAGCTTGACGTGCTTCAGATAGTTGAGTAATTATGTGTGAAAACTTTGTAGTAGAGAAGATGGTTCATCTATCATCAAGTACTACATCACTAAAATCAAGAATCTATTCCATGGTGGTGGGATGTCCTCCTAGATGAAGTCGTTGTCATTCTTGGTGAGGAATTTTTATTATCCCATAAACAAATCAATTCCATATCCATTGAATGTTTATCCCCATAGATAATCAGAATAACATAGGCTATTTGAGAGGGGGGGTGAACAATATAAGATCAAATTTTACTTTTATTTACCAAATAATATTATCCAACATTATGAATGGCAATATCAATAGCAGTAATCAAAGCAATGTATAAATCATCACACATAATAGAGACACAAATTTAACGTGGTTCATGCAATGTGGGCTACACCACAGAAAAAATATTTCTTCTAAATTTTCTCAACAAATCTCTTGGGGATTAATTCCCTATTACAATGTTTATGGATCTCTCTCCAAAGGAGACACCAATCCCCTATGCTCTAATTTGTGGATCTATCTCCATAGAAGAACTCTTTTTCTTTTTCTTTGGTTCATGGATCTCTCTCCACAGGAGAAATCTATCCCCTTGCTCTAGTTCATGGAACTTGATCCAGAATAAATCTATCTACTCAACTGGTTCATGGATCTCTCTCCACAAAAGAACTCCATCTCCCCAGCTAGTTCATATATATTACTCCATAGGAGAAATATTTCCACTTGCTCTGGTTCGTGGATCTCTATCCATAGGATAAATCTATCCCCTCTGCTTTGGTTGGTGAACTTCTAGAAGAATTCTATCCCCATTGCTCATGTTTGTGGATCTCTCTCTACAGGAGACCTCTGTCCCCACTGAACTGGCTAGTGGATCTCTATCCACTAGAGACTGTTGTCTTCTTTGATATGTCACCTCTAAATCCTACTCTCAACTTTGTCTCAAATATGCACCACACTCTATATAAAATCTACACCAAACTCTATCTTAAATATGCACCAAACTCTATCCTAGATCTAGCACAAATCTACTCTAGTTCTACTCACAAATATTCTCTTAATTCTATCTCAAATCTACCCTCAAGACTTAACACAAATCTTGAACAAACCTACTCTCAATTTTGTCTCAATTATAACCTCAAATATACCTTTAAGTCTTTTCAAAAGTCTTTCTCACAAACACATTTTAAATCTCTTTCAAAAACTTTCTTAAAAAAAAAATTCTACTTAGAATTCATTTAACCTTTGGAACTTATAGAGAATGATTTGCTCTATAAAAAACTCAATATTTTTCTCACTCACAAAACTTGTACTCAATCAAACAATCTCTTTCTCTTGTTAATCATTTTCAAATCAAAATAATGTATAACAAAACTAGTTTATTCTTCTTGCAAATTTCTCTTAAATATCAATCATACCAAAACATAATTTCCTTCATAAAATTGATCTCTAACACTTTCACAATTGCAATCAATAAATTTCAAACCAATGTTTAAAATATTTCACAAATATATACTAACTTGTCTTCAACCCTAGCACAAGTAGTTCAAAATCTCTAGCACAAATATCTCAATCTCTTTCAACAATGAAAGCACAACTTGTTCTCAACCTCTATCCCAAATTTTTCCAAAATATTCAACAATAAAGCACAAAATCTCAATCAAATATTTACAACAATGCTTATCAATAAATCCTTTTCACTCCACATTATGTTCTAAAACATGCATTCCAATAAATACCTTAAACAAGGGAATACCTCTTAATTTATCTTATGGAGATATATATTCAAAACCTATCTCAAAAATAACTAATTTCTCTAATACCGCTTCAATGATTATATTTCAATATATTTTCTCAACACATCCACATGAATTTTCACTTCAAAATATATTTCACCATGCAAACATTACAATAAAATATCAACCAATATATCACCTTATTACTCCTATTCTCTCATGTAAAATAATGCTTCAATGAAATAAATCAGAAATTACACACATGTATTTCTCATACACACCTTATACCTCCTTCTTATGAAAATACAATAATACTTTTAAAATTTCAATAAGACCAAATAAATTATCACATCATTTCATGCATCCACCAAGCACTAGCAATTTGAAATTTCACTTTTCAACCCTTTTTAAAACAAAAAAATAAACAAATTACTTCACTATTCCTATGGCTTCCTAACCATTTCACAAAAACATAATAAAAATTAACTAACCCTTATAACTCCCTAACCAATCTTAAAGTGCATACCTTTAAAAAATTTAATTCTACCCTCAAGCGTTGTCATCGTTGTACGAACCTACGAACTTGTTGGCCCCTACACCCTAGAACAAGGGAAAACACCTCATGGGCTAGCTGCCCACACAAACCCATGGAGCATGCATTCCTTCTTCTCATCTACCACTAGTGCAAAAGTCTTCAACACGCAAAAACCTTCATGCAAATCAAACGCCAAACCTACCACCTACAATGCGCTCCACAAGCCAAGCTTGCAAACTAGGCTACCATCTACCATTGGATAATGTTTAGACATCCTCTACCTTAATCTCCGTACTGCCTCAAAATTTTTGTAAAACCTTTCTCTGCCTCCACTACTTTGTCGAATACAAAAATTGCAAGTCTTAATTTCTTGGGAATTAATCGAACACATGGCTTGCAAAAACATTAGCCTTTTATACACATTCCCCTTTGACTTTGGACATCGGATCCACTTGGAAAATTGCCTCCACACAATGTCGAATTTTAGCAGCATTAAACATTTTCAAAAATATTATAATAGTTTAAGTCTAAGGTATATTTAAATATTATAATTTTATTTTAAACTTTTGGGTCATTTAATTTTTAATTATTAGAATTATTTAAATCTTCATAGATTTAAATATTATAATTTTTTTCTTCTTTTTGGACCTTTTATTTGGAAAACTTTTCCTTTTTATTTTGCAAATGCCACCATGGTAAAGCTAGTAAACCTTTATTTTTTTTGACATAAATGACAACCAATGTCATCAATCTATGCCATTAATTATTTGACATCAATGACAACAATATACTTAAAATTTCCAACAATATCTCCCTTTGTCATTGATGGCAACCCTTTTCTAAAAAAATCATTTTTTCTTTTTCCATACCATTTAATTCCAAATCTGCTCTCCCTAAGAAACTGCTCCCCCTAACTTAATGCTCTCCCCCTTACTCAAATCTCTCCCCCTTTGACATCAATGGAAAATGGACTCCTTTGGGGCTAAATATAAGACTCTTAGATCAACCACTTCACCACATCCTCTCCTTGAGGTGATTAATTTTGGGGTGGGAGTATCTCTTCAAGCATACAATGCTATTTTTATTTGTCAACCTTCTTTCTCAACATACATTTTTTGATAATTTTGAGTGTCCATGTTACTAATTATCTTTGGAAGCTCTAGAAACTCTATTCTACACCACTTGGCATTATGTACAATATTATTGCACTTATAACACTTAATTTTGTAGTTATTAGAATGTGCAAATATCTTGAAGTTCCTCCTGGTGAAGACATATTCATTTCTATCATAAACCCTACATTGGATTTCTTTATGACAAAATCGATTACAATAGTAGCAACACCCTTGAAAGAGATGTCCATATTTGAATTTCCTCTTAGTAAAACCATACTCCTTTTCATGAGTCTTGCAATGCATAGCCTTGTGACCAAACTAATTATATGAAAAACAACATCCTTTGAATAAATCTTGTCTTGAGCCCTCTCGTCTCTTAGTCCTTTCTTATTTCTGATGATCTTTGTTCCTTGTTTGTACATTGTTTCCTTTATTAGTGAAGCTTTTATTCTTCAAATTATCCTCATAAGTCTTAATTTCTCCTTCACTCTCTTCCTATGAAACTTCTTCCTCTTTTGAGCTTGAGCTTGACCCTTCTTTTTTACCTTGTCCTTCTTCAAAACCAAGTCCTATTTTGATAGATGAAGATCTTTGTGCATTGATAATTTTATCCAAAGTCTTTGAAATTTTCTCAAACCTGTGTAGCTTGTCCTTAAAATATTTCACTTTCATTCTTAGTGAAACTATCCATTGTTCTAATCTTTCAAATTCTAACTCTTTTGCTTCTAAATTTTCACTCATGACCTATTTAAGTCTCATTGCCTTATCTATTGAGTTTGTCAAGTGTTGTATAAGCTTTTTTTTTCTTCCTCACATTCTTTAACTTGAGTATTTAGTCTTGAATTCTACTTTCTAACCATTCTCAATTCTATAAATTCTCTAAAGCATCAATAAGTTCTACTTCTAGATCTACTGTGCCTTCCTCTTCATTTTTTGAATATTTTTCTACTTCTTGGTCTTCAAGTGCATCATCATACTTTTCAACTTTACCTTCAACAAGAGCATTTTCTTCCTCTCCTATTACCAAAAATAGAGTCTCTTCTTCTCCACTATCTGAGGGTATTTCATCATTGCCAGTTGAAGCCTTTCCTATCTTGTTAATGTAGAAATTATTCTTGTGCCTTTGAAATAACTCTTTTTCATGCTTGCCTTGACCATACCTATTTTTCTTTTCATTTCTAGATTTTACTCCTTCCTTTTCTTATGATCATGTTTCTCTTCACTGCTACTACTTCTAGCTTCTGAAAAATTAGATGCATAGTGACCAAAATTTCTACATTTGAAACATTTCACTATTTTCATACCTTTGTGCTTTCTTGAGTCCTTGTTTCTTCTACCATACTTAGCTTTTTCATCACTGCTTGACTCACCACTTGATTCTAGTTTCTTATATTTTGTCTTCTTTAATGATTTGAAAGCTACCTATTTCTTGGATTTGGTATCCTTTACTATTATCATCTCATAATCTATGAGAATTCCATGTAAATCATACATAGTCAACTGATCAATATCTCTCATCTCTTCTATAGCTAAAAATTTTCCATCATACCTCGTAGAAAGAGGCCTTAAAACTTTCTAAGCAATAGTGGAGTCTTCAACTTTAAATCCAAGTCCATGCATGGTATTAACAATCACATCCACACAAATTAAATATGTAGCAAAATATTCCTCATATTCTATCTTCAAATATTCAAATATTTTCTTGTGGTTTTGTAGTTTTACCATCTTGACCTTTTTATTTCCCTCATAGGTTTGCTTCAATTTGTCCCATATCTATTTTTCTTATTTGTAATGCATAAATTTTATAAATTATCCTTCATGTAATCCACTCAAAATTCTATTCATATCCTTGGCATTATTTACATGCAATAGCTTACCATATTTATCTATTGGAGGAGTATCTATAGGTGTGAACCCATCCTCAACTGATTGCCATATCTCATATTCTTGTGTCATCAAGTAAGTATTCATTCTTATGCTCCATAACACATAATTGTTCCCATAAAATAATGATGCCCTATTTGATGAAGATCCATTCTAAGATTCCACCTGTGTTCCTGTAATATCTTCCTTCAAGCTGATAGACTCTTCTGAAGGAACCCACTCTGATACCAATTGAAGAACACATGCTTATACTAAGAGGGAGGGTGAACAATATAAGACCAAATTTTAATTTTATTTCCCAAAAAATATTATCCAATATTATCAATGGGAATATCAATAGTAGTAATAAACTAAATGCATAAATCATCACACACAAGAGAGACACAAGTTTTACGTGGTTCACCCAATGTGAACTACTCCATGGAGAAAATATTTCTTCTAAATTTTCTAACCAAATATCTTGGGAATAAATTCTCTATTACAATATTTATGGATCTTTTTCCAAAGGAGACACCAATATTATATGCTCTAACTTGTGTATCTCTCCATAGGAGAGCTCTTTTCCCTTTTATCTAGTTTGTGCATCTCTCTCCATAGGAGAACTTTATCCCCTTGCTCTGGTTCATGGAACTTGATCTAGGATAACTCTATCTCCTCAATTGGTTCGTGGATCTCTCTCCATAGAAGAACTCTATCTCCCCAGCTAGTTCATGGATCTTAGTCTAGATGAGAACTCTTTCCTCTTTATTTGGTTCATGTATCTCTATCCATAGGAGAACTTTATCCCCTATGATATAGTTAATGAACTTCTACAATACTTTTGTCGCCACTACTATGACTTGTGGATCTCTATCCATAGGATACATATCTCCTCACTACATTGGATGATGTATCTTTATCCATTAGAGACTACTATCCTCTTTTCTATGTCACTTCCAAATCTTACTCTCAAATCTATCTCAAATATGCACCACACTCTATCTCAAATACACACCAAAATTTATCTCTAATCTGCACCAAACTCTATCTCAAGTATAGCACAAATATGCTCTAGATCTGCTCACAAATCTACTCTTAATTCTATATCTAATATACCCTCAAACGTTAACACAAATATTGAATAAAATTTCTCTCAATTTTGTCTCAAATTTGTCCTCAAATCTTAACACAAAGCTTGAACAAACCTGTTCTCAATTCTATCTCAAATATATCCTCAAGGCTTAACACAAAGCTTGAAAAATTTTGTTCTCAAGCCTTCTCAAAAGTCTTTACTTAAATCTAACTTCATGTATTCTCAAAATACTTGCTCAAATATACCTTCAAGTCTTCTCAAAAAACTTGCTCACAAAAACAAGTTAAATCTCTTTCAAAAACTTTCTTTATCAACATTGCAAGTTTTTTTTTTTTTTAAAGCGAAAAACCCCTTGTGGGGCCGCCTTGGTCTGAGAGACCACAAACAGGGGGTTCTACACTGTCAAAGTCACCCGATATTCACACCCGACCCTGCCCGCACTAACATTATCAATTGGATTTTGGGTACCCAATTCAGCTTTTTGGTAGGGTGGAGATTCAAACCTGGGACCTCCCTTGGAGGATTGCCCTCTCCTCTCCAACTCACCTACAACACCGGGTAACACTGCAAGTTAACATCATAAACCCACAAACATTTTTATTTTCTACATTATCATTTTCATTGGTATAATGATCTTATTGCATATTTTCCTTAGCCACCTTCTTTCTACACCTTCTTTCTCATTCTTCAAAATATTGAGATTGCATAAATCCAAGGTTGTAAAAATGTTAGCTACACAAATACAAGATTGTATGAATCCAAGGTATGCACAAATCTAAGCTTACATAAAGCTAGGATTGTATGAATTCGAGACATACACAAATCTGAGATGAGGAGGTGAGAGATAGCTATGGTTTTGTGCAATTGCACAAAGTGAATATTTTTCATAAAGTGGATGGCATCAACCAAATTTTTACTTTAGTTTTATGCAATGCACAAATCCAATATTTTTCAAAGCCAAACAAGCACGAAATACTAAAAAGCAAACTTGCAAATAAAATTTCCAAATTTATTCACAGTAACATTGTACACCCTTGATAAAGCAAATACTTAGGAAATAATACACACACCAAATTTAACAAAGGTAGAACTCCGAAAAGGGAGAAAATACATGAAGATATAAAATATTAATGTATTTATATTATATCAAAAAACTTGCTATAGCAATTTTACAACCAAATCCAAGGATTTGTTCATAGTTCTTCATCTTTTCTACTTGCTTTGCTTCTATGCTCACTTCTGCAGAAGATGATCTTAGCCTCCCTTTTATGATTATGTAACTTTGGCCTTACCTTTATATTTCTTCTTCTCTCATATTTGCATTTCTACTTATTTATATTTCATCATCCACGAATAACGTTCAACACTCCTACATATAGCTAGGAAGGAGGAAAAAAACATAATAACTTCTAAACACACATTAAATATAAAATTTGGTATCTATTGGATCTCCTAACAACTGCAACTACCTAAAATAATTTCAAGTGCTCAAATTTTCATGGAGAGCAAGATATGTCAAAGATCGATGAAATTTGTGTTAATTCTCAATAGCCACCACCTAGTTGTAACCTTACTTGATGGTGACACAAATTATGCCTTTGTGGTGTGACAATGACGCCCCCTCGGGTAACTAATTTTGATTCAATTAGATTATTAAGATAATAAACAATTACATCACATTTAAAATCACCATTAAGCATATACTTAAAATTTAATACTTAGAAGCTTGTTAAGCATGGATATGAATGACAATGCTTTGTATATTTCTATATTAATATAATTTTTACAACTCATAAATTTCCTATTCGCAATATGAACAAATGCAACATTGATAATTTAAAATATAAAATCAATAGAACTCAATATCCTCATCTTATTTAAGATACCCATTGTGTCGATAAAGAAGTTGCTCATAGACTTTGATTCACTCATCTACAAATTTTCAAACTTCCTTATCAACATTGCAATCTTACCAAGTTTACTTTGATGGTGTCATGGAAGGAGCTGGCAAAAATTTCCTATAACTCCTGTGATTTGGTTGCTGCTACAATTTTCGAAAATATGATCTCCTCAACTACCTACATAATATAGAATAGGGTTTTTTGGGTCTTCTTTTGATTCATCCTCAACAATTTTTTTTTATCTTGAGAAAGAGCAATGAGTTGTACTGCATCTATGGGTTCTAAATACTCATTCTCCACCAAGTCCCAAAACTCTTGAGACCCAAATAATATCTTCATCTGGATGCTCCAGTCACCATAATTCTTACCATTAAATCATGAGATCAATAATTGAAAAGGATTATTGATGGAAGTCATTGCTACCGTGGTTTTTAAAATACCACTAACGACTTAAGCTTAAGCTCTTATAGAATTTTGAAATTGAAATGTAACAAGGACCAACAGCTTTTTTGGATTTTTTTGCATGGTTCACAATGCAAGATTGCACAAATTTGAGGCTCCACAAATATAGAATTACACAAATATGAGGCTGCACAAATATAGAATTGTCGAAACTGCTGTGAGAAACTCCACCGCTGATCAATCTTTGTCAAAGGTTTGTCCCGAATCGCTGTGATGTTTTCGACGATGTTATTCCCATACTTTATTTTTCATTTGTATAGAAATTACTGAACTATTCTCTTGAATTAGCTGACCGACCACCACAGCCATCCGTTTCCATTACAGGTTCAACGCACGGGGAAGAAGCGGAGATATAAAACTTTTAGGGAAGGAAAGGTAAACCTCATATTTCAGTGCAAAAGAGAGATTCCAGGAGGACCAGATCCCCAACACCACTCTTGCAACGGAAAGTAAATATATTCAGAAGGCTCCATATCTTTCACAGATGCACGTCTTCTATGTTCTCTGTTTCAGACCAACCAATCGTCCACAATTTACATGTCACTGAAGGCAAACCGTTAGAGTTTTTCATCTTTCAGCATGGAATTTCCTACAATTAGTTCCATAGTAACCGGTTAACAATATAGCAAATTGTGATAATGATTGGCGCTTGTGATAAAATAGATTAAATTTTAATAACAGTCGTTATACTCTCTATGAAATAATCTTTACATGGTTCTTTGCTATATAAAAAGACGCGAATAAATTCCAGTGTATTGCCAATTCCATTGTAATATTGTTTGCTGCAATGCGCATAAGTCTGCTCATAATTTATATTCAATTACTAGTTATAGCATTCGCTGAATATTAGTTTTCAAGTTCGATATATGAGATATATATTATAATCAACAAAATTCAAGAAACAGTGAAAATAATATTGTTTGAGGCACTTATTTCTGCCATGTCATTTACTACGCTAAAATTATCAACAAAACTTCTTAAAGAAACTTTATATTTTCAGAAAATAAGCTATATATATTAAATGTTATTTAATATTTAAACCTCATACAAACTCAACCTTAACAGAGTAGAGATGTATGTCAACGATGGTCCCGGATGCAAAAACTACCAATAAGCAATAAATAATGTCCATGCTTTTGTTTGATTTCGTTATGTGCTAAAATGGCAAAAGTCTTATATGAAATAGTTAGAAGTTAACAAGATGGTCCCCGTCTACCAATGTAGAATGGATCTTAATTGAATAATTTGACTTTAACCTTTCAATAACCTAATTTATTAATAAGTATTCGACGACTGTCAAAGTGAAAATTTTTAAATCTTGTATCAATATCATCAAGAATTTTGTTCTGCTTGGTATTGTTTTTTTCAAACCACGTAAATGCGCAAAAAAAACTAGTGCGGTAGTTTTAGTTTTTGTATAGAGAAGAAAAGTTGTTTGAAAAAATAAACTCTCATAGAAAAAATAGAGAAGCTATAAAATTAAATTTAAATATTTATTTATAAAATTCAAAGTATAATAAATTGTTTTATTATTATTTATTATAATAATAAATTTAAACTTAATTTATTAAAAATAACGTATAGTTATTATTATGATTTTTATTTGCTTAATTAAATAGTATAAGTATTATAATAATTATTATGGTGATTTTATGGAATATATTCATGAAATGGAAGAGAAAGTATTTCTATATTTTCTTGGTGTCAATGATTACGATTAATATAAAATAGAGTAATCCAAAAGCATGTATATTATCTTTTGTATTCCTATCACATTAGGACTGTCTTACATGTGAGTCTTACTAACTAGAACCATTGTGATGTGAAATTACCCTATGTTATAGGTGATGTTTAATGTGCCTTAACATGGTAGGAAGAATATAATCATAAAAATTGAATGTATAATTAAAGGCTCAAATAAGTAATAAGGTCATTAAGATTGATGTTTAATGTGCCTTTACATGGTAGAAGATAACCATAAAAATTGAATGTATAATTAAAGACCCACGTAAGTAAAGGTCATTACAATTATTTAGAATGTAATTAAAATGGAATTAAGGCATTAAACATAATAAATTGTCATTAATGTGGATAAACCCTTATTTTCATCCATTAAATGCCATTTCTAAAAATCAAGATTTAACTGTACATGGAATGATTAAAAAATAATATATATGTAGGGGATCAAGGATGTACAAAATTCAAGGAGTATGGAGGAGGAAAGAATAGAAAAGAAAAATAATAATTTGGCGATACAAAGAGACACAATGCAAAGGGGACATGTGTGTGCATGCATGTGCATGTGCATACACACATAGAAAGAGAGAGAGATGAAAAATAACAAGAGAAAAACTAGTATATATATCGTGAGAGAGAGAAACACTATAGAGAGAGTGAGAAATGAAAAATAATAAGAGTACAAAAGCTAGGAGAATAATCTGAAGTAGAAAATCTAGAGGCATGAGAGAAGGAGAAATATTTTAGGATATGGAGATAAAGTCCTATTTAATGGATTATCGAATTGATAATAAGAAAAAAAAAAAAAAATGTACTATGTAATATTATATTTTCCACTTCTTGACTATGTTTTTGTGTTGAGTATTTATGTTAAGTTTGTTATATGGTTTTCTTAAAATAAACTTTTGTTAGAAACCATGTGTTGTCCTTGGTATATTTAGTGTTGTTTGACCTTCATGTTGGTATGATTTCCTTATTTCATTCTAATGGGTTGTTGAGTACGTAATTGAATTTATATTCCCGTTGTATTCCATCCTATAGGTTTTTAACCATTGATGGTATTACATGATTTGCTACCTTAAATTTTAATTATTAATGTTTAGACTAGAAGGTGTCAAGTTGTGAAGAATATTTTTTGTTATGTGTGCAAGCATGATTTTTTAGTGAAATACGTCAAGTGAGTAAGTGAAGACTCATGAGAGATAAGTGTCAAGTGACTAAGTGAAGTGTCATGAGTGATAGGTAAGTGTGTAAGTGAAGAGTCATGTGAAATGTGTTAAGATTAGATGTAGGAGGTTATGTAATCATGAGAGGATTTGTCATAATTTAAGTCATGTGAAAGGTTGCATCTCCCATGAGTTAGAGGAGAGCAAATATCAAGATTTTTATATATTGACAAAAATATTCTATGCAATGTAATGTAATAAACTTTGATATATAAATATAATAGCAAAGTATTTTATTGTGCAATATAAGTGATACTCATATGATTACATAGATGATATCCAAAGGACTACATAATTATAACCAATAGCTTACAAAAAGGATTATATTATTTATTCTCATAGTCTTACATAAACACTTGCTCATAGGCTACATCAATAGTGCTCATAAACATTATCTAATACTTTTGACCTTGGCCTAATAAGATGAGATTAAACATACTCCAACACCACCATAATATAATCTAAGGGATAAAGGATATGATACACTAGAAGAAGCATCCTCCCATAATAGATGCTCTAATGGGGATCTACTTTACCTTCTTCAACATTATTTTCATCATAGGAAATCTTGTGTCAATATCTCAAGAATTTTATTTCATTTTATTTTAATTTTACTATGCATGTTTTGGTGAAATGGACTTCCCTTATACAATATTAACATGTATTTTTTATTGATAAATGTTTTTGAAAGGGATCCAAAACCTTGTTACAATACAAACATGCGAGATACCAAATCGAATCAGAAACCCTAAACTAGAGCAAGCCAAAATGTAGGATGACCTTTGGTAGCCTCATGATAGTAAAACTAAACACAAAAAAGGGGGAGAGTACCCAAAACCAAGGATCTATTCCATGCTTGTGGGTGGTCCTCCGATATGAAGTCATTGTCTTTCTTGGTGAGGAATTTTTCTTTTCCTAGAAAAAAATCAATTTCCCAAGCATTGAATGTTTATCCCTATGGATAATATAAAGAACATAGGCTTATACTGAGAGGGGGGTAAATAGTACAATACCAAATTTTAATTTTCTTTCCCAAACAATATTATCCAACATTATCAATAGAAATATCAATAGAAGTAATCAAAGCAATGTACAAATCATCACACACAAAAGAGATACAAATTTAACGTTGTTCATCTAATGTGGGCTACTCCATAGAGAAAATATTTCTTCTAAATTTTCTCAAAAAATATCTTGGGAATCAATTCCCTATTAAATTTTTTATGAAACTCTATCCAAAGGAAACACCAATACACTATGCTTTGAATTATGGATCTCTCTCCACAGGAGAACTCTTTCCTCTTTTATTTGGTTCATGGAACTTGATCCAAGAGAAATCTATATCCTCAACTGGTTCATGTATCTCTCTCCATAGAAGAACTATATCTCCCTAGCTAGTTCACATATCTTACTCTATATGATAGCTGTATCCACTTGCTTTAGTTCATGGATCTCTATCCACATGAGAACTCTATCTCCTCTACTCTGGTTGAAAATTCTAGAAGACTTCTATCCCACTACTCTATCTTGTGGATCTCTCTCCATAGAAGACCTCTATCCCCACTTTATTGTCTTATGGATATCTATCCACTAGATGCTATTTTGCTCTTTGCTTTGTCACCTCCAAAGCCTTCTCTCAACTCTATCTCGAATATAAACCACAATATATCTCAAGTCTACACCAAACTATGTCTCAAATCTATACCAAACTCTATATCAATTCTAGCACAAATCTACTCTATCTCTGCTCATAAATTTTCTCTTAATTCTATCCTAAATCTACCCTTAAGCCTTAACACAAAGCTTGAACAAACCTGTTTTCAATTATATCTCAAATCTATCCTCAAGACTTAACACAAATATTGAGAAAACCTGCTCTCAATTCTATCTCAAATCTATCCTCAAGCCTTAACACAAATATTGAACATAACTATTCTCAATACTTCTCAAAAGTCTTGCTAAAATATACCTTCAAGTTTTCTCAAAAGACTTGATCAAATCTACCTTTAAGTATTCCTAAAATACTTTATCACAAACACATTTTAAATCTCTTTCAAAAGCTTTCTTCATAAAAAAAATTCTACTTAGAATTAGTTTAACCTATGGAACATATAGAGAATGATTTTCTCTATAAAAAACTCAATATATTTCTCATTCACAAAACTTGTACTCAATCAACCAATCTCTTTCTCTTGCTAATCCTTTTCAAATCAAAACAATGTATAACAAAATTGGTTTATTATTCTTGCAAATTTATCTCAAAGATCAATCATACCAAAACACAATTTCCCTCATAAAATTGATCTCAAACACTTTTACAATTGCAATCAATATATTTCAAACCAATGCTTAAAATATTTTACAAATATATACTAACTTGTCTTCAAACCTAGCACAAGTAGTTCAAAATATCTAGCATAAATATCTCAATCTCTTTCAACAATGAAAGCACAACTTGTTCTCAACCTCTATCCCAAATGTTTCCAAAATATTCAACAATGAAGCACAAAATCTCATTCAAATATTTCCAACAATGCTTATCAAACAATCATTTTAACTCCACCTTATGTTCCAAAACATTCATTCTAATAAACATCTTAAACAAGGGATAATGTGCCCATACCTTTTAATTGCTCGTATGGAGATATGTATTCAAAACTTGTCTCACAAATAATTAATTTCTCTAATGCCACTCCAATTATTAGATTTCAAGATATTTTCTCAACACACCAACATGAATTTTCACTTCAAAAGATATTTAACCATACAAATATTACAATAAAATATCAACCACTATAACACCTTATTACTCCTATTCTATCATGTAAAATAATGCTTCAACAAAACAAACCAAAAATTACACACATGAATTTCTCATATACACCTTATACCTCCTTACGAAAATACAATAATGCACTTCAAATTTCAATAATTTCAAAGAAATTATCACTTCATTTCATGCATCCACCAGGCACTAGCAATCTGAAATTTCACTTTTCCACCTTTTCTAAAACAAAAAAAAAAACAAATAACTTTACTATCCTTATGGTTTCATAACCATTTCACATCAACATAATAAAAATTAACTAACTGTTATAACTCCCTAACCAATCTTAAAGTGCATACCTTTAAAAATTTTAATTTTGTCCTTAAGTGTTATCACTATTGTTCGAACCCGTGACCTCACTAGCACTTTCAACCTAGCACAAGGGAAAAAACCACATGGGCTAGTCATCCACACAAACCCATGGAGCACACACTCCTTCTTCTCATATACCACCGACGCAAAAGACTTCAACACACAAAAACCTTTGTGCAAATCGAATGCCATACATGCCACCTACAACACCCTCCACAAGTCAATATTTCCAGCTACACTACCATCCACCATCTTATGATGTTTGGATATCCTCTACCTTAATCTCCATACTACATCAAAATTTGTGTAAAACCTTTCTTTACCTCCACTACTTTCCCGAATATGAAAATTGCAAATCTTAATTTCTTAGGGATTAATTGAACACATGGCTTGCAAAAACATTAGCCTTTTTATACACATTGCCCTTTGACTTTGGACGTTGGCTCCACTTGGATAATTGCCTCCACACAACATCAAATTTTGGCACCATTAAACATTTTCAAAAATATTATAATAGTTTAAATCTAAGGTAGATGTAAATATTTTAATTTTATTTTAACCTTTTAGGTCCTTTAAATTTTAATTATTATAATTATTTAAATCTTCATAGATTTAAATATTATAATTTTTTTCTTCTTTTTGGACCTTTTCTTTGGAAAAACTTTTTATTTTTCTTTTGCAAATGCCATCATGGTAAATCCAATAAATCTTTATTTTTCTTGATGTAAATTACAACCAATGTCATTAATCTATGCCATTAATTATTTGACATCAATGACAACAATATACTCAAAATTTCCAACAATATCCCCCTTGTCATTGATGGCAACCCTTTTCTAAAAAAATATTTTTTTCTTTTTCCATACCATTTAATTCCAAATATGCTCCCCCTGAGAAACTGCTCCCCCTAAGAAACTGCTCCCCCTAATTGAATGCTCTCCCCCTTAATCAAATCTCTTACCATTTGAAATCAATGGCAAAGGGACTCATTTGGGGCTAAATATAAGACTCTTACCTCAACCCCCTCCCCAAATCCTCTCCTTGAGGTGATTAATTTTGAGGTGGTAGTATCTATACTCCCAGCATACAATGCTCTTTTTCTTTGTCAAACTTCTTTCTTAACATACATTTTTTTATCCTTTTGAGTGTACCTATTTTTTCTTATCTCTAGAAGCTCTGGAAACTCTGTTCTACACCACTTGGCCTTATTCCCAAAAATATTGCACTTATAATACTTAATGTTGTAGTTCTTAGAAGGTGAAAATATCTTGAAGTTCCTCTTGGTGAAGCCATACTCATTTCTATCATGAACTGTGCATTGGATTGCTTTATGACCAAATCGATTACAAGAGTAGCAATACCCTAGAAAGAGATGTCCATATTTGGAGTTCCTCTTAGTAAAACCATACTCCTTATTTTCATGAGTCCTACAATGCATAGCCTTGTGAAAAAACTAATTATATGAAATAATGTCCTTTGAAGAAATCTTGTCTTGAAAACTCTGGTCCCTTAATCCTTTCTTCTTTGTGATGATCCTTGTTCCTTGTTTGAGCATTGTTTCCTTTCTTAGTGAAGATTTTATTCTTCAACTTATCCTCATAAGTCTTAATTTCTCCTTGACTCTCTTCCTCTGAAACTTCTTCCTATTTTTAGCTTGAGCTTGACCCTTCTTCTAGTTTCCCTTGTCCTTCTTCAAAACCAAGTACTAGTTTGATAGATGAAGGTATTTGTGCATTGATAATCTTATCCAAAGTCTTTGAAATTTTATTGAAATTGTGTAGCTTTTCCTTATAATATTTCACTTCCATTCTTAGTGAAACTATCTCATGTTCTAATATTTCACATTCTAACTCTTTTGCTTCTAAATTTTCACTCATAACCTCTTTAAGTCTCCCTGCCTTAGCTATTGAGTTTGTCAAGTCTTGGATAAGCTTTTATTTTTCTTCCTCACATTCTTTAACTTGATTATTTAGTCTTGAATTCTGCTTTCTATCCGTTTTCATTTCTATAAGAGCAGTAATAAGTTCTTCTTGTAGATCTATTGTGCCTTCCTCTTCATTTTTTGAATCTTTTTCCACTTCTTGGTCTTCAAGAACATCTTCATACTTTTCAAATTTACATTCAACAAGACCATTTTCTTCCTCTCTTATTACCAAAAATAGAATCTCTTCTTCTCCACTCTCTGAGGGTCTTTCATCACTATCAATTGAAGCCTTGCCTATCTTGTTAATGTAGAAACTCTTCTTGTACCTTTGAAAAACTTATTTTCATGCTTACCTTGACCATACCTATTTTTATTTTCATACCTAGATTTTCCTCCTTCCTTTTCTTATGATACTGTTTCTCTTCACTGCTACTACTTCTAGATTCTGAACAATTAGATGCATAGTAATTAAAATTTCAATATTTGAAACATTTCACTATTTTCATACCTTTGTGCTTTCTTGAGTCCTTGTTTATTCTACCATACTTAGCTTCTTCATCACTGCTTGAATCACCACTTGATTCTATATTCTTATATTTTGTCTTCTTTGATGCTTTGAAAGCTACCTCTTTCTTGGAGTCGGTATTCTTTACTATTATTATCTCATAATATGTGAGAATTACATGTAACTCATCCATAGTCAACTTATCAATATCTCTCATCTCTTCTATAGCTAAAACTTTTCCATCATACCTCATAGGAAGAGACCTTAAAAATTTCTAAGAAATAGTGGAGTCTTCAACTTTAAATCCAAGTGCACGTATGGTATTAACAATTTCATCCACACAAATTAAATATGTAGCAATGTCTTCCTCATATTCCATATTCAAATATTCAAAAATTTTCCTGTGGTTTTGTAGTTTTGTCATCTTAACATTTTTATTTCCCTCATAGGATTGCTTCAATGTGTCACATATCTATTTTATTGATTTGTAATGCATAAATTTTATAAATTATGCTTCATGTAATCCACTCAAAATTTCATTCATAGCCTTGGAATTATTTACATGTAATAGCTTACCATATTTATCTATGGGAGGATTAGTTGTAGGTGTGAACCCATCCTCAACTGAATGCCATGTCTCATATCCTTGTGCCATCAAGTAAGTCTTAATTATTATGATCCAAAAATAATAATTATTCCCATAAAAAAATGGTACTCTATTTCATGAAGATTCATTCTAAGATGCCATATGTGTTCATGTAATATCTTCTTTCAAGCTGTTAAACTCTTTCAAAGGAAACTGCTCTGATACCAATTGAATAGCATAGGCTTATACTGAGAGGAAAGGGTGAACAATATAAGATCAAATTTAATTTTATTTCCAAAACAATATTATACAATATTATCAATGGAAATATCATTAGAAGTAATAAAATTAATGCACAAATCATCACACACAAGAGAGACACAAGTTTAATGTGGTTCACCCAATGTGGGATACTCCACGGAGAAAATATTTCTTCTAAATTTTCTCAACAAAAATCTTGGAAATAAATTCCCTATTAAAATTCTTATGGGTCTCTTTTTAGAGGAGACACCAATCCCCTATGCTTTGTGTAGACACCAAAACAGCACCAATCCGATTATGTGACCGCAAACACTGATCGCGTTGACAAACACAGCCCCTAGGGTAGCCCCCAGAGGTTAAACAGTGGTCCTAACCACTCTCACAATAGTTTTGGAAGGTCAGAGGTCAATTTGGCACCTTCAGGCACTCTGCTCCTTATTCATTCCACCCAAGGATGATTACAAACTGGTATTCGCCCCACCCAGGGACGATTAGCATTATTCACTCCAGGGTGGGGCGAATAGCAGGTTTGATGGGCAAAAAGTCAAATCTTGACAAATGGCAGCTCAGATCCGCCACTTAACTCTTCCTTCATTGCATGGGAGTGTGAGTGAGCATTTTTTAGCGTTAGAGGCAGTTACAGGGGCAGTCATGGAGCCCCTAATCAGGGAGGAATCTTCTCCCCCCTGGGAAGGCATGATTGCCAAGTGGTGCCTCTGCATGCTCATCCAAAGAGACCGTTAGGTCTATAAAATGGTGAGTCTTCTCACCCCAAAAATATACAGAGAAGGAGCATTTTGAGCAATGAAGTGCTGCCATTTTACTCATACTCACACCTTTTGATTTGTGCCTTTCACATCCTTGATCTCTTTTGGAAGGGAGGTCATAGGGTGGTTATTGGAAGCGCAAATCCGAAACCCAAACCTAACATTTGGCCATAGTATCCCAACCAAATTTGCCAACAACACCCCACAAGAGGTTTTTGACCCATCCCAAGTGGATTGGTGCCAAAATCGGGCCCTAAACGGTGGGCGTCCTGCCCCCGGGTGCCCCCCGCACTACTGTAGTTCTAATCGCCCCGCCCCAGAGCGATTAGAAATCTGTAGTAGATTTCATTTCTGTTATTTTTGCATCTGATTCTATGCTGCTTAGATAGGTTGTCATTCAAATTTCACATCATTTTGAGCATTTTTGATCATGTTTTTATCATTTCCCGCCTTTACTAACATGTAGGTAGCATCATCAAATTCCCGGTGATAGAGGCCAAATTGGGAAAATTTGACCTTTTGGGTCTTCCCAAAATACCCCCTTTTAGCTAACCCCAAACTTTGTAGGTGATTTGGAGCTTCCTGGATGTGACATTTGGGACAGTGCTTTTTGACACTTTGTTGTAGGTCTAATCGTCCCGCCTCAGAGCGAATACGAATATGTGGTGAATTTTTTGACTGTTCCATTTGTAGTGCCTTCTTGGTGATGTTTTTATGCCCCTATCAAGTTTTCAATTCATTTGGATCTATTTCAATTATCGTTTTATTTATATTTTGCATGTACTAATTGAAGGCATGGGGATTGCATGTTTCATTTTATCTACAGGTGCTACTGACTATTTCCTATTTCCTTGAACGTAGGGTCTCAACATTAGAGGAGCAGCAAGGAGTCAAGACTCATCAACGCAAGTGGTGGTGACGTTTGGTCCGCCCACTTTACATGTGGGCACGTGGAAGAAGGAATAGCATCCATTGATGTGACAAGAACACATTTAACGCTCCTAGCCCCTAAAAAGGGAGGAGGCAAATTGTAACCAAGTTCTAAAGCATATTAATAAAAATATTTGTCTTCCATATTGGCTTTCTATTTGGTTTTGATTCGTTTATGCTTCTTTCCTTTCATGCACTTTCAATTCATAGGATTTAGCGTTATCTTTTGTTTCGTTTACATCGCATCTTGGCTTTTCCTTTTTGTTTTTGTATCCTCGTGCTTTCAGTGGCGATCATGGTGGGACTCTTGTCCTCTATTTTTAAGATAAAAAATCTGATCAAAACTTGATTGTTTTTGCTTGTAGGTACCAAGTTTTCAAACGCTGGACTGCTATTCGTTCTAGTCTGTGACGAATACAGAGCTAGAATTTGTCTTACCTAGGGACGAATGGGCATTCGCCCCACCCTATGATGAATACAGTTCTGTTATTCATCCCACCCAGGGATGAATAGCTCTCTGTGCAGTTTCAGGATAGAAACTCAGAACCAGCTGATTTGGGCAGAGAAGAGGTAGGGGTCCTAAACACCTTTTGTCATTTTCTGCTTTCAATTTTCTATTTTTTGGTTATTTGCTTGCTTAGGGAAAGTTTTTTTTACTGCATGTTTACTTTCTTTTATGCAAAATAAAAAGAACCCCACACATCATGTGGTAATTTAAACACCAAGGAGCTGGTCGTAAAACCCTAGCCCTTGATCAAGACCAACGGTGGATTTCATCACCACCTTGGCTTGAATTTTTGCATCCATAAACCCGATCGCTACTATTGCTAGACATAAATCCTGATGAAAGCTGACCAAGTGTAGCTAGGGTGATTCCCAACGCATGAGGATAAGTCTTCTATGGTAGGTGTCAAAAATAGGGTGATTCCCCTTCCATACCGCCTATGTTCCACATACCATCTGCTCTCACGTACCAATAGTTTCCCTCACGTAAGGGCGGGTATATAGAGAGGTTGGTATATCATCCTGGCAATGGTATATCGAAGGGGCGACCATTTTTGGGAGTCATAAGAGCCATCATATTGCATTTAAACATTCTTTACAAAAGCTATCAAAACAAAAATCAAAACACACTAAACCAGGTTTAGGGCACACCTTTAATCTTTAAACGAGATAATCATTGCTTTTGTGTGTGTGATATTTTCTATTTAGTGTAGCATAAAAATCATAAAAAGAAATAAAAATCTATGCATCTTGTAGGAAAACACCACCATGGTGTACACCCGTAGCCAAGCCCAATCACGGATAGGAGCTACGGAGAGTGTACAAGGGGGCACAAGTCACCTCCGCTATAGCCCCAAGGACTTGGTCATACCACCTTGGTGGCTCGACCCACAAGAGAGTCCACATCATGCCATTTTAGAATGGGACTATAGAGGCACCCCTTCGAGGGGCACTCCCATCCAACATAGACCCTTTCAAGAGGAGTCCTTACACGTGGCACTCAATATAAATGGGAAGGCTCCCTTAGAAGCTCGGTATGAGTGGCCACCATGCGATGAAGCGCTAGAACAACATAGGGTCCATGAGGAGAGGCCACATGATTATGTCATCCCTCCTTTACCCCCCATCACTGTTAGGAATAATAGGCAAAATCTAGAGCACAAGGCTCTTCAAAGAGGACGAGCCAACTCTGCCTGCACCTTTCACATATACGAAAGGGAGCATGAGGAAGACCATTACATTCCTTAAGAGCAATACACAGCATGGGAGCAATGCACCTCTACACCTGCTATCTACCAGAATCACCTACCGAGGCCAGAGCCTCGAGTGAATGCCGCCAACCTCGATAGAGGGAAGCGACCTATAGAGATCCCGGATCATCGTGACCGAGATAAATGCATAGGAGAGGCATCTAGGCCTCCTAGAATCAAGATGGCAAAAAAATTGACCTGGAAGTCACTAGACATGCCGCCCACCAAGCGCAGATCACGCAGCTTGAGCAAGACCAACAGCAGCTAGAGCATCTATATCGCCTTAGCAAAGAGCGCATTCGGTGCCAAATAGATGAGTTGCTCCATAACATTGTGCCTGAGAGGGTTCCAACCCCTCACACCCAAAGAGCAAAACCGTATGAGAGGCGCAACCCCTTGGTACGAGATAGGTCCCCATGACCTTACCAAGTGCTGCCTCCGAGACCTCCTAGACCTGAGCGGGAGGCCACTCCTAGGAACAACGATGGGCACCCCCCCGTGGGGACCCACCCATGGTCATAGGTCTCATCCAAAAACTCCTCAAGAAGCCTATGAGGAGTATGAGCAAGAAGAAGAGTGGGCCGAAATGCCCTACCAAGGTGGAGGGGCTGCTATCCGGCCACCCCTCCATAGGCCTCAAGTTTCCCACAACCCACAACGGGAGCAAACTAAGGAGGAAGAGATTAAATCTTTTGATGCATATAAAGCGCTGCTAGAGCACTTGGAGTCTATGGAGACCAAGACTTCTGGGCCCCAAAAGCCCACTTTATGCCAACTCCACAGTCATCCTATGCATCCGTCGATGCCGGCACCCCCTTACCCTGAACACTTTAAACTACCTCAGTTGGCAATATTTAGAGGTGAGGAAGATGCCCAAGAGCATGTGACTAGATTCCTGAGCCAATGCTTTGGCATTCAGGACAATGATGCTTTGTTGCTAAGAACATTCATCACCACATTCACAGGCCCTGCCTCGGATTGGTTCACTCAATTGCCAAAGCACAACATTAGTAACTTAGATCAGCTAGTGGATGCGTTCCTCGAATGCTTCGCCTTCAACACCAAGAAGAAGGCGTCACTAAGAGACCTAGCCAACCTTAGGCAGTATGAGGAAGAAACCATGGTGGCCTATGGGAACCGATGGAGGACTTTGCTTTCAAAGCTGCCCTACCTCCCTCCTATGTCCGACCTCACCCAAATGTTCTCAAAGAGTTGTTTGAGATCGATCTCCATGCTATTGCAGCTGCAATAATATGCCACTTTAGAGGAAGCTCTAGCGCAAGCCAAAATCATTGAGGAGATCAAGATTCAGGATGGCGAGATAGCCAATCCAAAGAAGAAAGAATGGTCTAAGAACACCAAAATAGGGACCACGCAATAGAAACCCATTGTGGTCAATCAGGTTGCTATAAACGTCCCTAAGCCTGCACAAGCAACACAGCCCCAAAAGGCTAACTATCAAGCGGTGCCTCTTAATAGTTATGATAGAGAAAATCAGAGGCAAGAAAAAAATTAGTAGCATCGCCCTAGGCGACAATTCACACCTTACACAGAGTCCAGAGACTCCTTGTTTGACCGCTTGTCAGTGGCAAACTTGATCAACCTGCCCGAGATTCAACCCATAGACCCCAATGCACCAAAACCTAAGGGCTATAGGGAAGACTTGTACTGTAGGTTCCACAGATGGAAGGGACATGACCTTAATGCATGTTGGAAGTTTAAAGGCTTGGTGCAAGACTTAATAGATAACAAGACATTAGCGGTGGATAATCCCGTGGCACCAAGCAACCAACAAATGGAGGTCTTTAAGGACCCCTTTCCTGCCCATGATGCGCAGGCAAAGACCCTACAAGTCAATGAGGTCACATAGAACTACCCCATGCAGGGGTATGTAGGGATGATCAGTATAGTGACTCAAAATAAGAGGTACCCGATCATAGCTGCCCCCACGATAGCTATATGAGAGGTGCCAACAATGTCATAACTACAATAGCACCTTGCACAACCTCATCCACCTATACCAGTGGCCATGATTCAAACCAAACTCACCTAGAATTTGAGGACCACATTGGCGGCACTCCATTCACGGCATACAACAATCAACACCAGAGAAAAAACATGAGGCAACATGAAGCAAACTCCTTCAACAATTCATGGCATGCTCCAATCGAGCAAGGGTCTCACCTCAAGAGGAGAACTAGGGCCTCCACCTAGAGAGCGGAACAACCCCAATGGGGCCAAATCAATTTGCTCGAGCAAGACGAGCCTCTAATGTCGCAAACAATTGTTGGAACCAACGAAGGCCTTTGGATCTCCAACAGTGATTATGAAGATGAAACTGAGATGGCATATCTCAATCACATGCGAAAGATGTAGCAACAATACCCCCTAGATATTGATGACATATTTGAACAACTAAACATAATGCCAGGGCATGAGTGGCACCTAAACCCAGCACAGTGGGACCAAGTGTTGAATCCACCACTTTGGGAATACGGAGAGCACCTTCCGCCTAGAGACCCTATAGAGATATCAGTGCCGAGGGTAGACCCTGTCCTCCTATCCACACATAGGGCCGATCCATTTGTGCCAATACCTCCAGAGCCAGATCCAGAGCACAAAGAACATCCAGAATGTTTGAGTCATCACACCCACGGTAATGGAGACCAAAATCATTTCATCAACATGATCTCCATTGACTTAACCACCCCCATCCACAATCCGGCCGATCCAACACAGTCATTGTATCTAGACATAGATGCCATAGACTGGGATCGCGTCAATTCACCACCATCCCCATCGAGTACTGGCCTTTCGGTGAGATGCTTCATTTCACCCCAGGGCCAACTCAAGATATCTTCCATGCTAAAGAGGAACCCAAGGTTCCTAACGATGATCTAAACTCAACAAATGATATCCACTTGATCCCAACTCCACACCAGTTGGAGGACGGATCCCACATGTCGGTCGAGGAGATGACTGACGTAGACATCGGCTCGGATCCAATGAATCCACAGATTATCAAGCTAGGGGTAAGTCTATCCCCCGAAGAGCAAGCCGACTACATTGCCCTTCTCAAAGAGAAGAAGGAGGTTTTTGCATGGTCCTACAAAGACATGCTAGGGCTAGATCCGCAGCTAGTCATGCATAATCTAACGCTTGATCCGATAGTCAAGCCAGTTAAGCAAAAACTACGTAAGATGCACCCAAAAGTGGCCTTAATGGTCAAAGATGAATTACAAAAGCTGTTGGATGCACAGTTTGTCATCTGCGTGGATTACCCACCATGGCTGTCCAACATGGTGCCCATCAAAAAGCCTGATGGGAGGATTCACATATGCACCGATTTTTGAGATCTAAACAAAGCGAGTCCTAAGGATGATTTCCCCTTGTCGAGCATTGACGCATTGGTAGACGCTACAACGGGCCACGAAATGCTTTCCCTCATGGATGGTTTCTCGGGATACAATCAGATTCGTATCAATCCCGAGGACCAACTAAAAATGGTGTTCACAATGCCTTGGGGGACATTTTGTTATAAGGTCATGCCCTTTGGCCTTAAAAATGTTGGCGCCACCTACCAACGTGCCATGACGTACATCTTCCATGATCACATGCATAAAACTTTGGAAGATTACATGGATGATTTGTTGGCCAAATCTCTTTTGCGCCCAGATCATCTCGATGACTTAAGCAAGATCCTCGATCACCTCATGGAACATAAAGTCAGACTGAATCCCAAGAAGTGCGTATTTGGCGTCACATCTGGAAAACTCTTGGGTTTCATAGTCTCAAAACGAGGCATCGAGGTGGACCCAAACAAAGTCAAGGCAATCCTTGAAATGCTTCCCCCAACTACCATCAAGCAGCTCAGAAGCCTACAGGGAAAGGTCGCGTCAATCAAGCGCTTCATAGCGCAGCTATCTGACAAGTGCCGACCCATGAATAAATTATTGCACAAGGGGGTCGCATTTCACTGGGATGACGAGTGCCAGTCAGCCTTTGATGACATTAAACAATACTTGGCTTTGCTGCCAGTATTGGCACCACCTAGACCAGGAGTGTCATTCTACTTATACATCTCAGCTACTGAGGTGGCACTGGGTGCCATGCTAGCCCAGAAGAATGAACTACACAAAGAATAGGCTACTTACTATCTTAGCCGCACCCTGGTCAGTTATGAACTTAACTATGCATACGTCGAGAAGCTCTGCTTGGCAGTGGTGTTTGCTACCAAAAAGCTATGCCATTACATGCTGAGCAACAAGACGTATGTTGTGTCTAAGGAGAATCCATTGCGGTACATGATGAGTCATACTTATCATAGTAGCCACATGGTGAAATGGATCATGTTGTTGATGGAGTTTGACATAGAGTTCATTGGACAAAAATCCATCAAAGGTCAAGTCATAGCCGATCAACTAGCAGAGGCTCCTCTCGAAGACGATCAACCTCTGATCATAGAACTACCCGATGATGGGGTCTTCCATGTCTCAGAATCATCAGATTATGATGAGCCTGAGTCACAGGCCGACATAACCCTATTTTTTGATGGTTCTAAATGTGAGCAAGGAGGTGGCACGGGAATTGTATTCTTCACATCGCAAGGGGCTCCAATGCCTCTGTCATTTAAATTAGATTTCTCATGCACCAAAAACAATGCAGAATACGAAGCCTTGCTCATAGGTCTTCAGACAACAATCACCATGAACATCAAACGATTGAACATATTTGGTGATTCGTTGTTAATTGTCAACCAAGTCAAAGGGGTATTCCAATGTAAATGCCTAGTTCTGCAGGCCTACAAAGCCCTTGTGGACAAATTCTTGGCAAATCTTGAATGGTACGACATCGAGGCACTCCCTCGGTCATCGAATCATTTTGCGGACACTATGGCCTCCTTGGGGTCACTAATCCCGCAAGACATTTTTGGTGATATGACAACCATTCAAGTCAAAACACTATCGCAATCAGTGATGGAGCATGCAAGCTCTGACTTAACGCCAAGAATCCACTTGATCCAGATTGAACCATCCTTGGACAAGTTCTCTCGAATCCATGATTGTCTGAATCATGCCAATTGGGGGTCCTTGTTCTCCCCTACTCCCCTTAATAGCAACACAATGCTATTCTTACAAGTTCTTTCCCGCTCCACTTTTTCTAGGGATGAACTTCAAGAGGGATTGGTTGTTCATACTATCGAGGTTTTCGATCAGCAGGATTGGTATACACCCATAAGGGACTACCTCAAGTTAGGTAACCTCCCACTTGGATTGACGCATGCCGCAAAATGATCATTCAAATAGAAAGCGGCAAAGCATGTCTTGTTAGGAGACATTTTGTACCGTCATAGCTACGAAGGAATCCTCCTTCGTTGCTTGGACCAGTAGGAGTCCACTTGGGCGATCACCCAAGCGCACGATGGTACATGCGGTGGCCACTTTAGTGGTATGGCCATCGCAAAGCGCATTCTCTGCATGGGCTATTATTGGCCATCTTTAGAGCGAGATTGTTGCACGTATGTAAGGAAGTGCGTGAAGTGTCAACACCATGCCAATTTGACACACGTACCTTCTCAGGCCTTGCAGCCGATCCAATCGGCTTGGCCATTTTCGTAGTGGGGCTTAGATCTAATCGAAAAGATCTCCCCTGCATCGTCAGGCCATCACACATTTATCATAATGACCACAGAGTACTTCACCAAATGGGTGGAAGCAATTCCACTTACCTCTACGACTGGAACCCGCATTTCGGAGTTCATTTTACATAATATCATATGTCGTTTTGGTATTCCATCCAAGATAATCTCGGATAATGGGATGTCATTCAAGAACAAAGACGTGCGTGCTTTGACCACAAAGTACAAAATTTAGCATAGTTTTTTGACACCCTATTATCCGTAGGCAAATGGGCAAGCAGAGGCATCAAACAAAATGCTAGTTGCCATCCTCAAAAAGATAGTCACAGATAGTCATAAGGATTGGCACATTCAGATCCCACTTGCCCTATGGGATTATCGCACTAGCATTCGGATGCCCACTGGGGCAACTCCATTTTTGCTCGTGTATGGCTCCGAGGTTGTCATGCCTCTCGAGTTGGAAATCCCTTCCCTATGCATATCAATGCAAGAGTTCATCGATGATGATGTTGCATGGCAGCCCAGTTAGACCAGCTTACGTTGCTCGACGAACGACATGTTAATGCTCTCGAGCATTTACGTATCTATCAAGAGTGACTTAAGAAAGCATACAACATGAAGGTTCACTTGAGGGACTTTCAGGTTGGTGACTTGGTCTTAAAAGAGAACCAACAAAATTCTAACTTGCCGCCCCATCTAAGGGACAAGTTCATGGCAAACTGGTTAGGTCCTTATGTCATCCACAATAAAATAGGACCTGGAACATACCGGCTCGCCTCTCTTGATGGAATCAAGGAACTAGAACCCTTGAACATCAGTCATTTGAGGCCATTCCATATTTAAAAGAGCCATAGCCCAAACCAAAAGCTCCAAGGATTCTCATAATCGCTTGGTCAAACCAAAAGCTCCAAGGATTCTCATAATCGCTTGGTCAACCAAAAGCTCCAAGGATTCTTGTAATCGCTTGGTCAACCCCAAAACGCCCCAAAGGTGCCCATTACCCCTTTGGTCAAACCAAAAGCTCCAAGGATTCCCATAATCGCTTGGTCAATCCCCAAACGCCCCAAAGGTACCCATCATCCCTTTGGTCAAACAAAAAGCTCCAAGGGTTCCCACAATCGCTTGGTCAAAAATAAGAAAATTCAAAAAAAAATAAAATCATCAAAAATAACAAAAATTGCATCTCATTTCCATGCATGCTCAAAATCATCACAACAATAAAGAGCTCTTTTTGCATCTCATCTTCATACTCACAAAAATCAATCCATCAAAAACACAAAAATATATAGCTGCATTAGGCATCACATCCATACATTGCATATTTGTGGTCATACAGGTCAAGGCACCATAGACTGTAATTACTTGGCAAAACCATCATTTTCCACATTTCTCCATTCTATAAACAGTCCATCAAAAATAAACGCCATTCACATCTTTTTCACCATATCATAGTCGGTTGTCTTCTAATGTATCAAGAGTTTTCATCATTCAATTGTCATTAGCTTTCTAGCCACATACTGTACAAAGTCAGATAGATTTCACAAAGGTAGAGTTCTACTTGGATCACACCTTGTTACGTAGCATCCCACCACAAGTTAAAACACATAAAAAAATTCCCAAGTTGTGTGAACGAAAGATGAAACCTACAAAGCAATCCAGGTCACCATATAGTGAAAAGGTTATCTTGCTCATCCCCCTATGCGAATGACCCCAAGAATACTGAGAGTTGGCAAAAGGACAAGCATCTTCCCTACCCAATTCCCCAAGAATCCCAAGTTCTCAAAAAGTTGCAAAAACATCAAAAATTTGCAAAAGTCAAAACTCCAAAAAATTTGACATCACAACCAAAGTGCATACATCAAAAGGCACATACAATAGTGATTCTCATCACTCAATATTCAAAATCCCTTGCTCAAAAGAAAAAACAAAAATAAACAGTGATTTTTATCACTACAAAAGAGCAAGTATCCCAATACAATTGAAGAAAATAAGGGAGTCAAACTTGAATCCCTGGAACTCTCAGCATTTAGAAGGTCATGAGGTGAACCTCAGTATCGGTTTGGTGGATAACCTATCGGTCACTGGTGGCAAACCTCCCGCATGACGATATATCTGTCACATTAACTTGTGTGCAGATCAATGTTTGCATGTGGATGAGCTAGCTTATGGTATCCTAGATAGCACCGTAGATTAATCCGACTAAATACAACAAAGGAGTTAGTGGAGCTAATTAGGTGATCCTCAGTACAGGTTTGGTTGATAGCCTATCTAGCACTGGCGGTATCCTGACGAATACCACATAAACAAACTCAATTGCACACATAGGGATGTGAAATAACTTGGTCAAAGACAAGTCCGATTCATACCTTGTTCAAAAGTCTTGTAAGATAAAAGTACAATCATGGCTAGTTAGTTAAAACATCTGAGTCTCAGAAAACCTTAACTACATTCTAAACCAACTGTGATATCTTTCATCCTTGCATCGCCATCAAAAAATACAAAAAAATAACATGTATACATAAAAAGTCATTTACCACAACAATCGCCTAGGACAAAAAGCCATAAGTTCTAAACAGTCTATGGTGCCACCACAAAAAATCACAAATTCAATTCATCCATTCCATTTGCATATCATAAAAATTAGAAACATTTGCATTCATCATAACATATGCATCCATCAACATAAATTAACATGCATACATACACATTCAAAAATCATTGTGCATAACATCAAATCACGACATGTGTATAAATAAAATAAAGTCATCTGTATATATATCACATCAAAAATACCCACAGGCTACAATAATCGGTCCTCTGACCCTGCAAAGAAAAGCTAAAATCACAAAAAAAAAAATATGCACAAAAAATAGCAATAAAATTGTCCAATAAGAGTGCTTTGGCACTTGACATTCCGGGCATGCAAAACAGACGTCGGGGTCACAAATCCTCACTATCCTACTCCCTAAGAAGGCTACCATAGCCGGACCACTCCACGGGAGGACGGATTGCAGAGAATTTCATCCCCAAACGACGTCCCAAAAAGGGTCAAAACCCACCCAAAAATAGCAATAAAATTGCCGAACAAAGGCGCCTTTGCACCCGCCATTCACTGGCATACAAAACCGACGTCGGGGTCACAAATTGTCACTATCCTACTCCCCAAGAAGGCTACCATAGCTGGACCGCTCCATGGGAGGACGGATTTTTGACAATTTCAACCCCAAGGGGCGTCGCAAAAAGGGTTAACACCCACCAAAAATAGGTCTAAATGTTGGGAAACTGCACACACATTCAAAGATAAACATCTGAAGGCACCCTTACACAAGTCATCTTGGGTCAAGCGACTCATCGCTTTTCTCATGTAGGTCATTCCCTCATTGATTCGTCACTTGAGGGGGTAGTCACACTTAGTCACCAATCAACAAATACACACCCAATCATGGAAATGGCATGCATTCAAAGAATCATTGACAAAGACAATCACGCCCTTGCTTGGGGCAGCAAACAAGCAATAATCACAAGCTGATCAAACACTTGGCATTCGTGAATCATGAACTCAAGGTTCCCATAGACAAAAGGTTGCACCCTTTGCCTATTCATGACTGATCAATGTCCAAGATCAAGTAACACCTCACCGAAAAAGGTTAACACTTGAATTGAGTTCCTTCGCTCGTTAGAAGCAAGGATTCAAGAATGCATTCCCTTTCCATACTTGGGGCATCAAAAGTTGGTTAGGTTACTGAGAAACCCTAATCATTAGTGCTTTGGTTATCTATTTTTTCTCAGCACTACGCCACGCACAATGCTTCCCAAAAAGGGGCATCTCTAGACACCAAAACAACACCAATCCGATTATGTGACTGCAAACACTGATCGCATTGACACACACAGCCCCTAGGGCAGCCCCTAGAGGTTAAAAAATGGTCCTAACCACTCTCACAGTAGTTTTGGAAGGTCAGAGGTCAATTTTGCACCTTCAAGCACTCTGCTCCTTATTCGTTCCACCTAGGGATGATTACAAACTGGTATTCGCCCCACCCAGGGACGATTAGCAGTATTCACTCCAGGGTGGGGCGAATAGCAGGTTTGACGGGCAAAAAGTCAAATCTTGACAAATGGCAGCTCAGATCCACCACTTAACTCTTCCTTCATTGCATGGGAGTGTGAGTGAGCGTTTTTGAGCACTAGAGGCAGTTACAGGGGCAGTCATGGAGCCCCTAATCAGGGAGGAATCTTCTCCCCCTTGGGAAGGCATGATTGCCAAGTGGCGCCTCTGCATGCTCATCCAAAGAGACCGTTAGGTCTATAAAATGGTGAGTCTTCTCACCCCAAAATATACAGAGAAGGAGCATTTTGAGCAATGAAGTGCTGCCATTTTACATCCACTCACATACCTTTTGATTTGTGCCTTTCACATCCTTGATCTCTTTTGGAAGGGAGGTCATAGGGTGGTTATTGGAAGCACAAATCCAGAACCAAAACCCAAAATTTGGCCACAATATCCTACCAAATTTTTTTACAACACCCCATAAGAGGTTTTGGACCCATCCCAAGTGGATTGGTGCCGAAATCGGGCCCCAAATGGCGGGCGTCCTGCCCCTGGGCGCCCCTACACTGCTGTAGTTCTAATCGCCCCACCCCGGAGTGATTAGAAATCTATAGTAGATTTCATTTCTGTTATTTTTGCATCTGATTCTATGCTGCTTATATAGGTTGTCATTCAAATTTCACATCATTTTGAGCATTTTTGATCATGTTTTTATCATTTCCCGCCTTTACTAACATGCAGGTAGCATCATCAAATTCTTGATGATAGAGGAAAAATTGGGAAAATATGACCTTCTGGGTCTTCCCAAAATACCCCCTTTTAGCTAACCCCAACTTTTTAGGTGATTTGGAGCTTCCCGGATGTGACATTTGGGACAATGCTTTTTGACACTTTGTTGTAGGTCTAATCGTCCCACCCTGGAGCGAATACGAATCTGTGGCAAATTTTTTGACTGTTCCATTTGCAGTGCCTTCTCGGTGATGTTTTTATGCCCCTTTCAAGTTTTCAGTTCATTTGGATCTATTTCATTTATCATTTTATTTATATTTTGCATGTACTAATTGAAGGCGTGGGGATTGCATGTTTCATTTTATCGACCAAGATAAGCATTTTGATTTGTGGATCTCTATACATAGGAGAACTCTTTCCCTTTTTCTCTAGTTTATGGATTTATATCAATAGGATAAATCTATCCCCTTGCTCTGGTTTATGGAACTTGATCTAGGAGAACTCTATCTCCTCATGTGGTTCATGGATCTCTCTCCATATAAGAACTCTATCTCTCCAACTGGTTCATAAATATTACTCCACAAGAGAACTATTTCTACTTATTTTGGTTCATGGATATCTATCCATAGTAGAACTCTATCCCCTCTACTTTGGATGGTGAACTTCGAGAAGACTTACGTCACCACTGCTCTTCCTTGTGGATCTCTCTCCACAGGAGATATTTATCCTCACTGCACTAGCTTATGGATATCTATACACTGGAGACTATTGTCCTATTTGATTTTTCATCTCTAAAGCTTACTCTCAACTCTATATCAAATCTACACCACACTCTATCTCAAATTTACACCAAGCTCTGTCTCTAATCTGCATCAAAATTTGTCTCAAGTATAGCATAAATCTGTTCTAGATCTGCTCACAAATATACTCTTAATTCTATCTCAAATCTGTCCTCAATCCTTAAAACAAATCTTGAACAAAATTGCTCTCAATTCTATCTCAAATCTATCTTCAAGTCTTAACACAAAGTTTGAACAAACCTACTCTCAATTATATTTCAAATATATCCTCAAGCCTTAACATAAAGCTTGAACAAATCTATTATCAAGCCTTCTCAAAAGTCTTGCTCAAATCTACCTTCAAGTCTTCTCAAAATACTTGTTCACATATGCCTTCAAGTCTTCTCAAAATACTTGCTCACAAACTCAATTTAAATCTCTTTCAAAAACTTTCTTTATAAACACTACAAGAATTTCTTTTTACATTCTCATTTTCATTGGTATAATGGTCTTATTGTGTATTTTTCATTAGCCACCTTCTTTCTACACTCGTAACTATAATGGCCAAATTTCTTGTAGTAATAATACTATATTTTAGATTTATCATACCTTTGATTTGAACCTCCTTGCTGATTTTTGTTTTTATCTCTTCGTCTTGCTTGATGGAAATTATAGTTGGATTTTACTTTATTGGAGTAGTTTGTTCTTACACCTCCACCATGGTCTATGCGTCCTCTACCTTATATGCTTTCCCCTCTTCTTCCTTGAGAAATTGAGGCTTCTTGTTGGGATTTGTCCCTTGTAGTATTATCTCTGAATGAGACCCACATCTTGAATGCTTGCTCTGATGAGGAGTATATTGTCTAGTTTAGCCTCTGCTAATGTTTTTATAGAGAACCCGTGAGCTTATCCACTAAAAGGGTTGTTAAATCACTTGATTCTTCAATAACAATAACTATTTATTTAAACCTTACTGGTAGGCTTCTTAGTATCTTCTGCATTATTCACTGGTTCTAAATATTCTCCCTATTCAACCTCATCTAATTTATTATACCCATTATGCAGGTAAGGAAGTCACTCATGGACTCTAATCTCTAATTCATGCATCTATATATTTTTCAACTCTCTTATAAACATCTACAACTTCAAAAACTTTACTTTGTTAGTGCCTTAGAAGGAACTAACTAAAATATCATATGCCTCATTTTGTTTGGTTATTGCTACAATTATGAGAAAGACATTCTCCTCCACTTATTGCATAATATAGAATAGAGATTTTTGGTCCTTCTTCTAGTTCTTCTTCAACAAATATTTCTCACCTTAAGAAAGAGCACTTAATGCTACTACATATATAGGTTTTGAATACCCATTCTCCACTAGGTCCCAAAGCTCTTGAGACCCAAATAATATCTTCATATAGATGCTCCAGTAATATTAATTATTATCACCAAAGAATGTGATCTATAATTGTAAATTATTATCATTGGAAACCATTATATTTTGGATCTTAAAATCCCACTAATCGCTCAAGATCTAATACAAATTTGAAAGAAAAATGTAATTGGAAGGATTAGGACCTTATTTAAATATTTTGCATGCTTCACAATGCTGAGATTGCATAAATCCAAGGCTGCACAAATCTTAGCTGCATAAAGCCAAGATTCTATGAATCCAGGGCATGCACAAATCTAAGCTTACATAAAGCTAGGATTGCATGAATTCGAGAGATACACAAAGCTAGGATGAGGAGGTGAGAGATAACTCTGGTTTTGTGCAATTGCACAAAGAAAATATTTTTCATAAAGTGAATGACATAAACCAAATTTTTACTTTAGTTTTATGTAATGCATAAATCCAATATTTTTCAAAGCCAAACAAGCACAAAATACTAAAAAGCAAACTTGCAAATAAAATTTCTAAATTTATTCACAGTAACATTGTACAACCCTGAGAAAACAAATACTTAGGAAATAATGCATACAACAAATTTAACAAAGCTAGAACTCCAAAAAGAGAGAAAATACATGAAGCTATAAAATATTAATGTATTTATATTATATCAAAAAACTTGCTATAGCAATTTTACAACCAAATCCAAGGATTTGTTCATACTTCTTCACCTTTGCTACTTGCTTTACTTCTATGCTCACTTTTAGGGAAGATGATCTTAGCCTCCCTTTTGTGATTATGTAACTTTGGCCTTGAATTTATATTTATTCTTCTATCTTCTTCTCGTTTCTACTTACTTATATTTCATCATCCATGAATAATGCTCAACACTCCTACATATAGCTAGGGAGGAGGGAAAAAAACAATAACTTCTAAACACACATTAAAAATAGAATTTGGTATCTATTTGATCTCCTAAAAGCTACCTAAAATAGTTTCAAGTGCTCAAATTTTTATGGAGAGCAATATATATTAAAGATCGATGAAATTTGCATTAATTTTCAATAGCCACCACCTAGTTGTAACCTTACCCAATGGTGCCACAAATTATGCCTTTGTGGTGCGATAATGACGACCCCTAAGGTGATTAATTTTTATTCAATTAGATTATTAATATAATGAAAAGTAACTATACTTTAAAATAACTTTAAATCACATTTAAAATCACCATTAAGTGTAATCTTAAAATTTAATACTTAGAAGCTTGTTAAGAATGGATATGAATGACAATGCCTTGTATCTTTCTACATTAATATAAGTTTTACAAATCATAAATTTCCTATTCAAAATACAAACAAATGCAACAATGATAATTTAAATTATAAAATTAATAGAACTCAATATCCTCATCTGATTTAAGATACCCATTGTGTCAATAAAGAAGTTGCTCATAGACTTTGATTCACTCATCTACAAATTTTCAAACTCCTTTCTCAACATTGCAACCTTACCAACCTTACTTTGATGGTGTCATGGAAGGAGCTGGCAAAAATTTTGTATACCTCCTTTGATTTGGTTGTTGCTATAATTTTGGGAAAGATGATCTCCTCAACTACCTACATAATATAAAATAGGGTTTTTGGGCCTTCTTTCGATTCTTCCTCAATAAATTTTTTTATCTTGAGAAAGAGCAATCAATTGTACTGCATCTATGGGTTCTAAATACTCATTCTCTACAAAGTCCCAAAGATCTTGAGACCCAAATAATATCTTCATCTAGATGCTCCAATCATCATAATTATTGCCATTGAATCATGAGATCAATAATTGAAAATAATTATTGTTGGAAGCCATTGCTACTGTGGTTCTTAAAATACCACTAACAACTCAAACTTAAGCTCTAATACCATTTTAAAATTGAAATGTAACAAGGTCCAAGAGATTTTTTGAATTTTTGCATGCTTCATGATGCTAGATTACACAAATTTGAGGCTGCATAAATCTAGAATTGCACAAAGCCAGGATTGCATGAATCTAGGGCATGCATAATTTTGGGCTTGCACAAAGCTGAGATTGCATAAATCAAGGAGTTTACAAAGCTGGTACGAGGAGGTACAAACTAGCTCTAATTTTGTGCAATTGCACAAAGTAGATGATGTCAACATAATTTTTACTTTAACTTTATGCAATGCATAGATCTAGTATTTTCCAAAGTTAGACAAGTTCTAAATCCTAAAAAGAAAACTTGCAAATACTCTTTTTAGAATTATTCACACTAACGTTGCATGGTCTCAAGAATGCAAATACTTATACAATAATGCATAAACTAAATTTAACAAAGGTGCAATTCGAAGAATAGAGAAAATGCATAAAACTATAAAATATTAGTGTATTTATATTATATCAAAAGACATTCTTGCATTTTTACAACCAGATCCATGAATATGTTCACGGTTCTTCAAATTTGCTATGGCTACTTTGCTTTTGCACTCAATTTTGTGGAAGATGATCTTAGGCTCCTTTCTATATTTTTGCAACTTCAGCCTTACCTTCATCTTTTATCTTTTCTCTTCTTTGTATTTTTGTTGCTCTACATTTCAGCATCTACAAATCATCCCTAATGCTTATATATAGGTGGAAATAAGGGAAAAATCACACCTACCTTCCTACACATTAAATGCAAAAGGTGGTGTCTATTACATCTCCTAAGAACTCCAACTATTGGGAATAATTTCAAGTGTTCCAAAATCTCACAATGTATTTTGATATCTTAGTAGAGCAACATATATCAGAGTTCGATGAATTCTAGATTAATTTCCAACAACCACAAATTCCACCTTCAGGGTGAGATGGTGGTGCCTCTCAAGTAATTAATTTTGATTCAATGAGATTATTATTATTATTTTATTACATAGGAGAGCTGGTTACGACCACTATTTTTAGAAACTAGCTAGTGTAGGGTTCAAACCACAAGGACGGCTCTTAACAAACCTATCCATCTCATTATTATTGACTTTATGTGAGATGGATACCATTAGTCGCTCAGGTTTTGTACCGTCATAGGTCTAACGCACACTCAGAAGATTCAGAGCAAACTACCACCTTTGCAAAGGGTTGGCTTCCCCCAATTTTGAACCTAGGTCTCTTCTTGGTAAGTAGCCAACCACACTATGGTTAAATTTTATTATATTAATGAGATTATTAATATAATATAATTTAACCATACTTTAAAATAGTTTTACATCTCTTTTAAAATAACCATTAAGCGTATATTCCAAATTTAATACTTAGAAGCTTGATAAGTGTGGATATGGACGACAATGCTTTGTATCTCTCTATTAATATAAATTTTACAACTCATAAATGTCCTGTTCGCATTACGAACAAATGCAAAAATGATAATTTGAAATATAAAATGGATACCACTCAATATCACCATCAAAGTGGGAACAGAAAGAGTCCAATATCTATGTGCCCCTAATGGCGAAAAACCATTTTTCTATAGGATTACTACATAAAAATACCATTACTATCTAATGAATGTGTCCTCCTCAATATTGCGGTCTAGAGACGTCGACTAGTGGATTCAAAACATCACTAAAGTTGCCAAAGTTAAAATTCAATAACAACCTAGCGAACAAGGAAAAATTGCAGACAGTCATTAGTGGCTTGAAAAATAAATTGACCATGGTAGTTTTTTTCGTAAAGTAGTTATAAGTGGTTGACGACGGTTCTGTTGATAATCCATCGTGCTTAGCAATTGTTAATGACATTGTAATATATGTGATTTATTTGCATGGTTGGGTAGGCACGTATTGGTTATTAATTTGATCTTTTGAACAAAATGATTTAAAAATAAATATAGACATGAAGCAAGATCAATGTTGTTTGGATGAAATAATACATTTAATGGGCAATTGTCCATGGCAACGTCATCTGTTGTATAATCTACTAAAAAAAAAAAACAATTTATCATCGTCTGTTAGCAGTTTGAGGGATCCATCTTAATAGATAAAATCTGTCAACATTAGCAATTTGAAAGCTATTTAAAACGCCTTATATTTGGATAAATTCTATCTATTCCTTCAATTCTTAGTTATTCTTACCCGTTTAAATTGCATTGTTGTCTGATTTTAACAGCTCAAAAGCAAGCATATACTATACTAAGATGGATTTCTCTAGATGCCTCGTATTAGTCACAATGATGTTAGTCGTACTTATTATACTGGCGATAATTAGAATGTTTATGGTTTTAGCAGTTTACAAGAATTTCAAATTTTATCAAATGGATGTGAAATCAACATTTTTGAATGGAAAACTTGAAGAAGAGGTTTATATTGAGCAGCTAGATGGTTTCCAACTTGGTGATGATCCCAACTTGGTTTGCAAGTTGAAGAAAGCATTATATGGCTTAAAATAGGCACCTCGAGCATGGTATGCAAGGCTAGACAACTATCTTACTCAACAAGGGTTCAAGAAAGGTATGGTGGATAGTAATTTATATGTCAAAATAGAAAATGGCCATCTTATTGTTCTTGTTGTATATGTAGATGATATCATATTTGGCAGTAGCAAATATGAGTCATGTAAATATTTAGCAAATAAGATGCAGAAAGAATTTGAAATGTCACTGATTAGTGAACTTTCGTATTTCCTTGGGTTGCAAGTTAATCAAAATGTGAAGGGCATATTTATTTCTCAAATTAAATATGTGAAAGAGATGCTAAAAAAGTTCACAATGGAGGATTGTAAGCTAGTTAGCACTCCCATGATGACAGGTTGCAAGTTGAGCAAGGATGACAAATATCCACATGTTGATCAAAGCATATACAGATCTATGATTGGGAGCTTATCGTACTTGACAGACTACCGGACTAGATATTTTGTAGGCAGTATGCATGGTAGCATGATTTCAGGCTAGTCCCAAGGAGACTCATGTGACAGCAGTGAAGAGGATTCTTCGGTACCTCAAGGGTACTATGGAGTATGGGTTATGGTATCCGAAAGGTAAGGATTTCACCCTTATTATGTATTCAGATGCAAATTGGGCAAGATGTGTAGATGACAAAAATAGTACCAGTGGAGGTGCATTCTATCTTGGATACAAGTTGGTTGCATGGTACAATAAGAAACAAGAGTCAGTATCCTTATCCACAGTAGAGGCAGAATATATTGCAGTGACAACGTGTTGTACGCAAGTATTATGGATGAAAAAAACCTTGAAATATCTTGGTATTAACTTTAGTGAGCCAATTTTAGTTAAGTGTGATAACACTAGTGCCATTAATATCTCAAAGAATTCGGTTATGCATTCTCAAACAAAAGATATTGCTATCCGATATCACTTTTTGAAGGAGAAAGTTGTGGAAGGTGAGGTTAAGTTGGATTTTGTTCCAACAACAGAGCAAGTAGCGGATATCTTCACAAAACCGTTGGCCAAGGAAGTATTTGAGTACATATGCAATAAATTGGGAGTGGTCATGCTTTCGAAGAATTGACTAGCTATCAGGACCACATTCTCAGGGGGAGCATTTGTGTATTTATTTATCTTTTTGCTCATGTTTGTGATTTTTGCTAAGTGTAATAATTTTTGCCTAAGAATGTTGTGCATGGACTTAGGGGGAGTTTGTAGTAGCCCTTTGGTATTGTTGTCAAAGTGGGAGAAGAGTTACAGGAAATTGCATGTGTGTTGCCAACAATTCCAAAGGGGGAGATTGTTGAGCAAGGTGCAGCGACAATATTGTCATTGTTGTCAACACAGTCAGATAGATCAGTTGATGCAATGGATAGGAGTTCAAAGGTTATTCAGAGTATCTACAATGATGTTAAATTCTTATGAGGATGTTTTTTATGTTTGGGTGAAGTTGTTACAGGTTGTTTGTGCAAATTTGCAAAAGCTAAAAAAATCATCAGAAAGTTGTCAAAGCAACAAAATAGTCAAAAAGCTGCAAAAGCTGCCACAGGTATAGTTGGACAGGATGGATCAGTTTGGAACATTCCAGCATGTCAATAAATATTCCATAACATCATTGTATATGTCAGCACAATGTTTGGAGTGATTGGTAGTGTTTCTGATATCTTGGCAGATGATTTGGCAAGTGGTTGTATAGGCTAAAAAAGTGCAGGTTTTGTTAGAAGTACTGCGAAAAAACCGTAAGGAGTTATATAGAAATTTTTTTGCTGAAGGTGGTCGTTATCTTCCAGAACATGTGTTACAAATTTCAATGAAAATGGAGAAATGAGACAAATTTTACAAGCATTGCAAGACTGTCACAAAAACACTCTTTTTTAAAAATGTGTGTCAGAAGCAGTTTTTGTGGAAGTGGTACAGGTGAACCGTAATGATTTAGGTAGTGAGTTTTGATTTGGACATATTCAATGTTGCAAATATTTTACATTTCAAATTTTAGAGAAAACCGAGTTACAAGGTGAGAGTTATGATTTTTGCAAAAACGTTACAGGTCTCTTTTATGTCGATTTGTGCCACTTGGGAAAAATCCTTTAGTTGGTTGTTTCGTCCTTGAAGAGCTTCCAGAGTTTCATTTTCAGTGTTGTTACACCTTAAAGGCATCAAATAGATCATATTTTGCTTTTGGTTTGAGTTTTCACGTGGCTCCAAAGTATGAGAACGAGTAAGGTGTCAATTCTTTGCATGTGACGTGTTTGACGAAATGCCTTCTCAATATAAAAAAATGGAGTTATATTATTTTAATAAGTTTCATTAAATAAAGATATTTGGAGAAAGTGAAAAGTGAAAAGGAATGCAAGTGTTTGCATTTAAGTGGGAAGTGTTTTATTGAAGAGTGTGATTTTTATTTTGTGCGGAGAGAAGAGTGTGTGGAGAAAAATAAAGAGTGAAAATCCGTGCTTTTGGGAAAAAGGTGAAAAAATCACTTTAGTATTTTAGACATAACTTTCTCATACAATATTATTTTTGGTTGAAATTTTTAGATGAGGTCATAGATAAAGTTCTACACAATACCTAGAAAGCGTTTAGCAATTGACAGAATGAGCTAAGATAACGATCAATTTTTCTATGAGAAGAGAAGATTCATATATGTCATTTTATTATCAATATCAAAATCAAGTGGGTGCTTGGTAGAGGGGTTGGTGCTCCTTTCTATTGGTGTAGATAAATTAAGGGTTGGTGCTCCTTTCTGTTGGTGTAGATAAATCAGGGGTTGATGCTCCTTCTAGTGGGTGTTGGTAAATTGATTATAAAGTAGGTGCTTTGCAAAGTCTAGATTTGGATGGGAGTCCAAACAGTCATTTTGAGGATGTAGCCAAATTGATGAACCTCGGTACATCTTATGTTGTGTGATGTTATCTTATTATACTTGCTTTATTTGGTTTCAAGTTTTCATTGTTTTGGATTTAAGAGTTGAAGATTTAAGTTTTAAAAGAGCTACACTGATTCATCCCCCCCTCTTAGTGTCATTGTGAAACTAACAATTGGTATCAGAGCGAGGTTCCTAAACAAGCTTAATTGGCTAAGGTGATCTTGGAAGTGACACAATGGTAGGTGGTGAAGGCTTCTCATCAAACAAAACACCATTGTTTGATGGAACTAATTATGCATTTTGGAGACTCAGGATGCAGACATATCTTTGTGCTTTGAGATATGACATTTGGGATTCAGTAGATAGTGGATACACAATACCCACCACTTCTCTAACCGATACTGCCGATAAGAAACTATTTGAGAATGACTCAAAAGCAAAGAATGCTATCATGTGAGAATTAGTGGACAATGAACTAGTAAATATTATGAGTTGTAAAATGGCAAAAGAAATATGGGACAAACTGAGGAGCATTCATGAAGGAGATGTTAAGATCAAAGAAGCCAAGTTACAAACACATTGAGCTCAGTTCGAAGTATTAAAGATGAATGACGATGAGAACATAGAGGCATATATGTTGAGAGTTAATAAAGTCATTAATATGATTAGAGGACTCTGTGAGGAAATTAAAGATTCTATCATCATAAAAAAGGTATTAAGATCTCTTCCCCAAAGATTTGATTCTAAAGTTTTAGCTATAGAAGATTCTAAAGATCTAAATTTTTTTAGTATGGATGAGATGCATGGTTATTTGATTGCATATGAGATGAGAATAGGAAAATCTAAACCCACAGACAGATAAGTTGCTTTTAAAGCCCATAAAAATATGAAAGCAAAACAAGAATCCGAGGAAGAAGAGACATCAGATGAAATGGAAGCAAACTTTGTTCAAAAAATAAAAATGGGAAAAGAAAAATACAGAGGAAAGTTACCATTTAAATATTTCAATTGTGGTGGCATTGGGCATTTTGTAGCTAAATTTCCACTTAATGAGAATAAAAAAAGTGATGAATGATCGCACCAAGAAAGAAGTGACTGGAAGAAAAAAATAAATTTTAGAAAAGGCAACTTCAAAAAGAAAATTTTCATCTCCAAGAATGTCAGTTCATCAGAAGATAGCTTTGATGAGGATTCTGAAAAGGAAACAGGTGAAGCTCTTTTCATGGCATTCAAAGAAGAAAAAACAAAAAAAGAACAAGAATGTGATGAAGAAGAAATTGATGCAGAAGTAAATTTGGAAGAGGAACTAATTGCAGCTCTGGATGAATTGAATATATAATGAAAAAAATAAGAAAATTTCAAGAAAGCTTGAGGATGCAAAAGAAATCATAACCAGTTTGAAAGTACAAATAGAAGAATCCAAGAAAATATCTGAATATCTCAAAGTGCAAATAACCATGAAAATAGATTATTGTAGTAAGCTAGAAGAAGAGACTGTTTGTTTAAGGATGCATATAGAAGAGATGAATCATAAAATTAATTGTTATCACAAACATGAATAGAATTCTATGAAGCTGGATAAGATCATAAATAACCAAAAGACTACAGGCATCAAATTTGGTTTGGGCTTTGATGAAGGAGAACCATGAAATGGATCAAAGGCCATAAATGAAGAATCCATAAAGAATGAACATAATAAATAGGTTGATTAAGAAAAATTGACTCATGCAAAAGAAAGCAATAATGCAAGGCACGAAAGGAGAATTGACAATGATGGATTCACCAATGTCAGACATCAAAGAAGAAGAAGATTTATGGCTCCTACAACAACATGGAAAATACCATGACCCAGGTTCAATCATATATTTTCTAGTTACTATTTTAAATGTAATGGTTATGGACATAAGATTTCATATTGCAAGTATAATGTAGGACCAAGGAATTTTACCAATAGAAATATTTTTTTGCCTTTGATGGATTATGTAGTAGAATGTTATAACTGTCATAATTTTGGGCACATTGCAAGAAATTGTCGAAGTACATTTACATCAAATCAATTTCAGGGAAGAAAATTTCAACCAAATAGAATGAGACAAAATAGAAAATTTCTCGAAAAACATGCACAAGCTACTGAAAAAAAAAAGTCAAAACAAGAGCCCAAAACTGTAATCAAACTAGAGTGGAAAGAAAAAGAGTGATCTAAGGAAGAAAATGAATCCCTGATCGTACAAACAACATTTAAAGCACATAATAAATTTGCACCATGGATACTTGATAGTGGATGCTCCAGTTATATGACAGGTGACAAACATAAATTTGAGAAGTTACAGCAATATGAAGGTGGTTTAGTAAAATTTGGAAATAATGATGGAGCTAAGATAGTTGGCAAAGGTTCAGTTAAGATCACTGATGAAAAAATCAAGTCAAATTAAGTCTTTTTTGTGGTTGGTCTAAAGAATAACTTGTTGAGTGTAATTCAGATTTGTGATAGAGGTCATGAAGTGATTTCTAAGAAGCAAGGTTGTGAAGTCAGAAAAGCAAATAGTGAAAAGTTGATAGCAATTGGATCGAGGACATCTAGAAACCTGCACACTCTCTTAGAGACTTTAGAAGGAGCTTACTTGATTGGACAGGAAGAAGAAAATTGGTTGTGGCACAAGAGGCTCGGCCATATTAGTTTTGACAATCTAGAAAAAATTAGCTCAAAAAAGGTAGTAAGAGATATTCCCACCATTGGAAAACCATCAAATAGCGTTTGTGCTTCATGCAAAAAGGGGAAGCAAAATAGAGTCTCATTTAAAATAAAAGAGTACTACACAACCAAACCTTTGGAACTAATACATACTGATTTATGTGGACCCATGAGAACGCAAAGCATAAATGGTGACAAATATTTTATGTTGTGAATAGATGATTATTCTAGGATGACATGGGTACTATTTTTGAAGCATAAATTAGACGCTTTTGAGATGTTCAAGGTTTTCAAAAACCAAGTTGAGAATCAAATAGAAAAAAATATTAAATGTTTAAGATCATATAGAGGACGAGATTTCATTTCAGATTATTTTATAGAGTACTGTGAAAATATGGTATTAGGAGACATTTTTCAGTAGCCATAACACATCAGTAGAATGGTGTGGTAGAAAGAAAAAACAAGACAGTGCAGGAAATGGCATAGACTATGTTGACTGAGAGCAAAGTAGTAGATAGATTTTTGAAAGAGGCAGTCCATGCTGCGGTATACATCCAAAATAGGTGCATGTTGAGGATGCATGAAAGCAAAAATCCTTATGAGTTGTGGTTCAGTAAAAAGGCAACAACAAGATACTTTAAAATTTTTGGCAGCAAGTGTTACATCAAAAGAACTGAAGAAAACCTTGGTAAGTTTGAAGATAGATTAGATGAAGGTATTTTTATTGGCTATTCGTCAAAAAGAAAAGCTTACAAATGCTACAACAAGAGGCTAAGGAAAATTGTGGATAGTTTCGATGTTAAAGTTGATAAAGGTAGAGAAAGAGTAATTAGCTATGAAGAGAACTACCCAATTTTTGAAGAGGTTATTGAAGGACATGAGGAAAAGGAAACGGAAAAGAAACAAAAAATTGACTTAGATGATTCAAACAATGATTCAGACATGGAAGAAAATAAGAAATTCAAAACATGTAACTAGTAGAAAGATCATCCTAGAGAATAAATAATTGGAGATCCCATAGTTGGTGTTCAAACAAGAAGAAGAGTAGTATGTAACTACTCTCTATTATCTAGCATTGAGCCCAAAAGTGTTGTTGATGCAAGAAAAGATGAAATTTGGATGAAGGTAATAAATGAAGAATTAGATCATATCGAGAAAAAAAAAACTTGGGAGTTAGTACCAAGACCTGCAAATAAAAATATAATCGGTACTAAATGGGTCTTTCGAAACAAATTGAATGAAGACAGACAGGTAGTCAATAATAAAGCAATATTGGTATGTAAATGCTATGCACAAATTGAAGGTATTGGCTTTGAGGAAACCTTTGCACCTATGGCTAGACTAGAGGCAATTAGAATTTTTCTAGCTTTAGTAGTTTACAAGAATTTTAAAGTTTATCAAATGGATGTGAAATCAGCATTTTTGAATGGAAAACATGAAGAAGAGGTTTATATTGAGCAGCCAGATGGTTTCCAAATTGGTGATGATCCCAACTTGGTTTGCAAGTTGAAGAAAGAACTATATGGCTTAAAATAGGCACCCTGAGCATGGTATGCAAGACTATACAACTATATTACTCAACAAGGGTTCAAGAAAGGTATGGTGGATAGTAATTTGTATGTCAAAACAAAAAATGGACATATTATTGTTCTTGTTGTATACGTATATGATATCATATTTTGCAGCAGCAAATATGAGTCATGTAAAGATTTAGCAAATAATATGCAGAAAGAATTTGAAATGTCAATGATTGGTGAACTTTCATATTTCCTTGGGTTGCAAGTTAATCAAAATGAGAAGGGCATATTTATTTCTCAAATTAAATATGTGAAAGAGATGCTAAAAAATTCACAATGGAGGATTGTAAGCCAGTTAGCACTCCCATGACGACAGGTTGCAAGTTGAGCAAGGATGAAAAATCTCCACATGTTGATCAAACCATAGACAGATCTATGATTAGGAGCTTACTATACTTGACAGCTACCAGACCAGATATTTTGTAGGTAGTATGCATGGTAGCACAATTTTAGGCTAGTCCCAAGGAGACTCATGTGATAGTAGTGAAGAGGATTCTTCGGTACCTCAAGGGTACTATGGAGTATGGGTTATGGTATCCGAAAGGTAAGGACTTCACCCTTATTGCGTATTCAGAGGGATATTGGGTAGGATGTATAGATGAAAAAAAGAGTACCAGAGGAGGTGCATTCTATCTTGGAGACAGGTTGGTTGCGTGACACAGTAAGAAACAAGAGTCAGTCTCCTTATCCACAACAGAGGGAGAATATATTACAACAATGTGTTGTATGTAGGTATTATAGATGAAACAAACCCTGATAAATCTGGGTATTAACTTCAATGAGCCAATTTTAGTTAAGTGTGATAACACCAGTGCCGTCAAAATCTCAAAGAATCCAGTTATGCATTCTCACACAAAACATATTACTATCCGGTATCACTTTTTGAAGGAGAAAGTTGTGAAAGATGAGGTTAAGTTGGATTTTGTTCCAACAAGAGAGTAAGTAGTGGATATCTTCACAAAAACGTTGCCCAAAGAAGTCTTTGAGTACCTTTGTAATAAATTGGGAGTGGTCACACTTCCCAATAATTGATTAGCTATTGGGACCACATTCTCAAGGGAGAATTTGTGTATTTGTTTATCTTTTTGCTCATGTTTGTGATTTTTGCAAAGTGTAATAATTTCTCCATGAGAATGTTGTGCATGGACTCAGGGGGAGTTTGTAGCAGCCCTTTCGTATTTTTGTCAAAGGGGGAGAAGAGTTACAGGAAATTGCATGTGTGTTGCCAACAATTCCAAAGGGGGCGATTGTTGAGCAAGGTGCAGCGACAGTATTGTCATTATTGTCAACACAGTCAGATAGATCGGTTGATGTAGTGGACAGGAGTTCAGAGGCTATTCAGAGTATTTACAGTGATGTTAAATTCTTATGAGGATGTTTTTGATGTTTGGGTGAAGTTGTTACAGGTTGTTTGTGCAAATTTGCAAAAGTTGAAAAAATCGTCAGAAAGTTGTCAAAGACGCAAAATAGTCAAAAAGTTGCAAAAGTCACCATGGGCACAGTTGGACAGGATGGATCAATTTGGAACATGTCAGCATTTCAATAAATAGTACAAAACAACATTGGAGATGTCAGTACAGTGTTTGGAGTGATCGGTGGTGTTTCTGGTATCTTGGCGGATGATTTGGCAAGTGGTTGTATAGGCTGAAAAAGTGCAGGTTTTGTCATAAATACTGTGAACAAAATGTAATGATTTATATAGAAAAATTTTAACTAGAGGTTTTATTTATCTTCCAGAACATGTGTTCCAAATTTCAATGAAAAAAAAGAAACGAGGTCTATTTTACAAGCATTGCAAGACTGTCACAAAAACGCTCTTTTTAAAAAAAGTGTGTCAGTAGTAGTTTTTGTGGAAGTGGTACAGGTGAACCATAAGGATTTAGGTAGTGTGTTTTTGTTAGAAAATATTCAGTGTTGCAAATATTCTACATTTCAAATTTTAGAGAAAATCGAGTTACGAGGTGAGAGTTATGATTTTTTCAAAAACGTTACAGGTCTCTTTTCTGTCAATTTGTGCCACTTGGGAGAAATACTTTAGTTGGTCATTTCGACCTTGAAGAGTCGCCAGAGTTTTAGTTTAAGTGTTGTTAGACCTTAAAGGCATCAAATAGATCATATTTTGTTATTGGTTTGAGCTGTCACATGGCTCTGAAGTATGAGAACGAGTAAGGTGTCAATTCTTTGCAAGTGACATGTTTGACGAAATGCCTTCTCAATATAAAAAAATGGGGTTATATTATTTTAAGCAGTTTCATTAAAAAAATATCTTTGGAGAAAGTGAAAAGTGAAAAGGAATGCAAGTGTGTGCATTTAAGTGAGAAGTGTTTTATTGAAGAGTGTGATTTTTATTTTGTGCGGAGAGAAGAGTGTGTGGAGAAAAATAAAGAGTGAAAATCCGTGTTTTTGGGAAAAAGATGAAAAATGTCACTTTAGTATTTTGGGAATATATTTCTCATACGATATCATTTTTGGCTGAAATTTTTAGATGAGGTCACAGACAGAGTTCTACACAATACCCAGAAAGTGTTTAGCAATTGACAGAACGAGTTAAGATAACGGTCAATTTTTCTATGAGAAGAGAAGATTCATATATGCCATTTTATTATCAATATCAAAATCAAGTGGGTGCTTGGTAGAGGGGTTGGTGCTCCTTTCTGTTGGTGTAGATAAATTAGGGGTTGGTGCTCCTTTCTGTTGGTGTAGATAAATCAAGGGTTGGTGCTCCTTTCTGTTGGTGTAGATAAATCAGGGGTCGGTGCTCCTTCTAGTGGGTGCTGGTAAATTGATTGTAAAATTGGTGCTTTGCAAAGGCTAGATTTGGATGGGAGTCCAAACAATCATTTTGAGGATGTAGCCAAATTGGTGAACCTTAATACATCCTGTGTTGTGTGATGTTCTCTTGTTATACTTGCTTTATTTGGTTTCGAGTTTTCATTGTTTCGGCTTTAAGAGTTGAAGATTTAAGTTTTAAAAGAGCTACACTGATTCACCCCCCCTCTAGTGTCATTTTGAAACTAAAAATTGGTATCAAAGTGAGGTTACTGAACAAGATTAATCGGCTAGGGTGATCTTGGAAGTGACACAATGGCAGGTGGTGAAGGCTTCTCATCAAATAAAGCACCATTGTTTGACGAAACTAATTACATATTTTGGAGACTTAGGATGCAGACATATATTTGTGCTTTGGGATACAACATTTAGGATTCAGTAGATAGTGGATACACAATACCCACCACTTCTCCAACCGATGATGCCGATAAGAAACTGTTTGAGAATGACTCAAGAGCAAATAATGCTATCATGTGCGGATTAGTGGACAATGAACTGGTAAAGATTATGAGTTGTAAAATAACAAAAGAAATATGGGACAAATTAAGGAACATTCATGAAGGAGACGTTAAGATCAAGGATGCTAAGTTACAAACACATCGAGCTCAGTTCGAAGTATTAAAGATGAATGACGATGAGATCGTAGAGGCATATATGTTGAGAGTTAATGAAGTCATTAATGCGATTAGAGGACTCGGTGAGGAAATCAAAGATTCTGTCATCGTGAAAAAGGTATTAAGATCTCTTCCCCAAATATTTGATTCTAAAGTTTCAGCTATAGAAGAAGCTAAAGATCTAAATTCTTCAAGTATGGATGATATCGATGGTTCTTTAACTGCATATGAGATGATAATAGGAAAATCTAAACCCACAGACAGAGAAGTTGCTTTTAAAGCCCATAAAAATATGAAAGCAAAAAAAGAATCCCATAAAATTGTGTAGCTTGTCCTTATAATATTTCACTTCCATTCTGAGTGATACTATCTCATGTTCTAATCTTTCACATTTTGACTCTTTTGCTTCTAAATTTTTACTCATAACCTCTTTAAGTCTCCTTACCTTAGCTATTGAGTTTGTCATGTCTTGGATAAACTTTTATTTTTCTTCCTCACATTCTTTAACTTGAGTCTTTAGTCTTGAATTCTACTTTCTATCCTTTTTCATTTCTATAAGAGCAGCAATAAGTTCTTCTTGTAGATCTACTGTGCCTTCCTCTTCATTTTTTGAATCTTTTTCCACTTCTTGGTCTTCAAGAACATCTTCATACTTTTCAAATTTACATTCAAAAAGACCATTTTATTCCTCTCTTATTACCAAAAATAGAATCTCTTCTTCTCCACTCTCTGAGGGTTTTTCATCACTATCAATTGAAGCCTTGCCTATCTTGTTAATGTAGAAACTTTTCTTGTACCTTTAAAAAACTTATTTTCATGCTTACCTTGACCATACCTATTTTTATTTTCATACCTAGATTTGCCTCCTTCCTTTTCTTATGATACTGTTTCTCTTCACTGCTACTACACTTCCATATTCTAAACAATTAGATGCATGGTAATTAAAATTTCAACATTTGAAACATTTCACTATTTTCATACCTTTGTGCTTTCTTGAGTCCTTGTTTATTCTACCATACTTAGCTTCTTCATCACTGCTTGACTCACCACTTGATTCTAGATTCTTATATTTTGTCTTCTTTGATGCTTTGAAAGCTACCTCTTTCTTGCAGTCGATATTCTTTACTATTTTTATCTCATAAGATGTGAGAATTCCATGTAACTCATCCATAGTCAACTAATCAATACCTCTCATCTCTTCTACCATCATACTGATGGGGACCATAAGTACCTCACCCCAAAATCACAAAAACTCATTCATGAGCCAAAATTTTGCTCTTGCTAAATTCTCAATTCTCATTAAAAAAATTTAACAAAACCAATTACAACACTAGCCCGTAGGCATAGTTTTTTTTTGCTGATGCGAGCTGCCTCACGTTCAGCGATCTGCCTGTGTTCCCAGGAATAATTTTTTAATACATTTCAGTATTTCAACTCTGGAAGAAAAGCATAGCCTACACAGGTTTAGAAAGGCCCTCTTGCCTTCATGTCTGCAACTTTATCTCAGTAGTTTTCTAACCCTTGTGCATGTCTTCACTCGCCCTTTTAAAATCTCTGGCATGACTCTTCGTTTCCATTTCCTGAACCTTTGTTTCATTTCCTGTGTCTCTTCATTGTCTTCGCCTTTTCGAACGCCTTTCTTTTTGATCCTTGATCTTCTCTGCTTTCACTGCATCTTGATACTACATGCTTTCAATGCTGCCACTATAGGCTCTGTCCACATGTCAACTAGTGATGACATTCGGTATACCACCACTTGATAGATTCCTCTATAAGGGTCCTTGTAACCGCATGCACTTTATTTTCTTTCTTTGCTCACAAAAATACGACATGCCACGATATTGCGACACTTTCAGCTCCTCGGCCTTCTAGCTCTCTTCAAGTCACAAAAATGTGACATGTCGTGATACAGTGACACTTTTGGCTTCTTTGCCTTCCTATCTTGTTCAAGTAATGAAAATGCGACATGTCACGATATCGTGATATCTTTTCCTTTCGGCTCCACCTCTCCTCTCAGGTTGCGATATCATGACATGTCACGATATCGTGACATCTTTTCCTTCTGGCTCCACCTCGCCTCTCGGGTCACAAAATCATGACATGTTGTGATATCATGACAGTTCCTTGCTTCCTTTCTACTTCTTCAGTCGTGATTTCATGACATGTCACGATATCATGATAGTTTCCTTCCTTGCTCCCTTTCTGCTTCTTTGGTCACGATTTCATGAAATGTCACGAAATCATGACATTTTCCTTCCTTGCTTCCTTGCTGCTTCTTTGATCGTGATTTCATGACATGTCACGAAATTGTGACATTTTATCCTCTGGCATTTCCTGTCTTCTTTTGGTCATGTTTTTGTGACATGTCATGAAATCGCAACATTTTTGCTCCATGCCTTCTCTCTCCTGCTTTAGTCGTGATTTCGTGACATGTCATGAAATCATGACATTTTCTTCAGATGCATTCCTTCACTTGCTTTGATTGCGATTTCATGACATGTCATGAAATCATGACATTTCTCCTATGCACCTTCTCTCTCCTTCTTGAGTTGTGAAAACGTGACATGTCACGATATCGCGACACCAAGGCGAACACTTAGAAAAAAATTTGTTGATGCGAGATTGCTCTGTTACCACCGGATGCTCCTGCATCAGACAACCAGGGTGGATTGAGAAGTGACCTTCACTTATGTACTGTTCTGTCACCTTCTCACAACTTGCAAAATCTTCAACCTCTTCAACCTCCACCCTCATTGTTGTCAACAACCTCTTTTCATCCATCCCCTTTAGCAAACAGATTCTAGCGCTACTACATACCCTTTCACCCACCTCCTTCAAGGGCTTCAGCTTATGGCGCACTCCATTCTTCATCATTGAGTAAGTGTTGGCACGCCCATCATGCACTACACACTGATCAAACTACCATGGCCTTCCCAATAGCAAATGGCAAGCATCCATAGGCAGGATGTCACACAGGACCTCATCACAGTAATTCCCAACATTAAATTTGACCAAGGACTATTCACTGACCAATGTCCTATGGTCCTTCCGCAACTAGGCAATTCGATAGGGATGCGGGTGCCTCCTCCTCTCTAGCTATAACTTAGTAACCATTTCTTCAGAGACCAAGTTATCAGTACTACCATTATCTATAATCACATTATAGACCTTACCCAAACTCTTGCACCTTGTGTAGAACAGGCTCCTCCTCTGGTCTAATCCTTTCTCCTCATTCAATAAGGTTCTCCTTGTGAACATCATTTCTCCTCTCTCTACCTCCTCAAAATGTTTTGATTCAGATCTTTCATCTGCTATAGTAGCTCTGGCAGGACCCTTAGGTCTCTTATTCATCCTTTCTTAGTGTTGTGGGCACTCGTATGACCGATATCCTTCTTCCCCACAAAGGAAACAGGTTCCACAAAATCCTTCTCTTCCATATCTACCTCTTCCTCTTTGGTAGCCATTGTTTCGATTACGGGATATACAATAATTATATCCCTTATGATCCTGGTTGCTTCTAGCTTCTTCTTTCTTCAAATATTGTCCTCCATCTATTCTTCCACCAGTTCTTCCACCACGACCCCTTCCTCTTTGCTTGCTTTCAAACCTTATATTTAGTTTCTCTTTGACTTTGAGAGCAAACTGGTAAGCCTCCTCGATGGTGCTCATCCTAACCAGACTCAACTCTTCTTGAATACTGGTTCTCAACCCATGGATGTAACGGGCCACCTTCTTCATCATTGAGTAAGTGTTGGCATGCCTATCATGCACTACACACTGATCAAACTACCATGGCATTCCCAATAGCAAATGGCAAGCATCCATAGGCAGGATGTCACACAGGACCTCATCACAGTAATTCCCAAAATTAAATTTGACCAAGGACTATTCACTGACCAATGTCCTGTGGTCCTTCCGTAACTAGGCAATTCGATAGGGATGCGGGTGCCTCCTCCTCTCTGTCTATAACTTAGTAACCATTTCTTCATAGACCAAGTTATCAGTACTACAATTATCTATAATCACATTATAGACCTTACCCAAACTCTTACACCTTGTGTAGAACAGGCTCCTCCTCTGGTCTGATCCTTTCTCCTCATTCAATAAGGTTCTCCTTTTGAACATCACTTCTCCTCTCTCTACCTCCTCAGAATGTTTTGATTCAGCTCTTTCATCTGCTATAGCAGCTCTGGCAGGACCCTCAGGTCTCTTATTCATCCTTTCTCGGTGTTGTGGGCACTCGTATGACCGATGTCCTTCTTCCCCACAAAGGAAACAGGTTCCACAAAATCCTCCTCTTCCATATCTACCTCTTCCTCTTTGGTAGCCATTTTTCTGATTACGAGATATATAATCATTATCTCCCTTCTGATCCTGGCTGCTGCTAGCTTCTTCTTTCTTCTCATATTGTCCTCCATCTATTCTTCCACCAGTTCTTCCACCACGACCCCTTCCTCTTTGCTTACTTTCAAACCTTCTATTTAGTTTCTCTTTGACTTTGAGAGCAAACTGGTAAGCCTCCTCGATGGTGCTCATCCTAACCAGACTCAACTCTTCTTGAATACTAGTTCTCAACCCATGGATGTAACGGGCCACCTTCTCCCTGTGAGCCTTTGAATGGCAGTTTTGATTGAGATCTGGTAGAACTCATTTGTATATTCTTTGACAGATATTTGTGTCTGCCTCAAACTCTGCATTTTTCTTAATAGGTCTAATTCGTAGTCTATAAGGATAAACTGTCTCTTCAACTTCTCTACCATTCGATCCCATCTGGTTATATTTTCATTTCCTCCTCTATTTCTTTTTAGCTGCACTTCTTTCCACCATATACAAGCATGGCCTTTCAACTTTGTTTTTGCAAACTTGATCCGATCTGGATCTACAATCTCCCCATACTCAAAATATTCCTCCATATCATTGATCTAGTCAATTAACTCCTCTGAATTGAGACTCCCAGAATACGTGGAGACCTCAAACTTTACCTTCTTCTCGATCTAAGATATGGCCTTAATTAATCTACCTTCTGTAAGATCCGTTGCTTCTTCTTCAATCGATGGATCATCAACCTCCCACGCTTCCTCTTCACTATGGTCTTCTCTCCTTGGTTGAACTTCTCTTCACAATTTCTCTTACAGGGCTTGCACTTGCCTCTACAAAGCTCTAAAATCTTCTTCAGGTACCACATTCCTTCCACCACCATGGTTTCTTCGTGGAGGCATTCTTCCTCACTCACTTCTCCAACTCTTCCACAGATCTTGGTGTAAACTGCCTCACGTCCGATGATCTGTTTACACACTGAGGAACTTCCGCTCTGATACCACCTGATGGGGACGAAAAGTACCTCACCCCAAACTCACAAAAACTCATTCATGAGCCAAAATTTTGCTCTTGCTAAATTCTCAATTCTCATTAAACAATTTAAACAAAACCAATTACAACACTAGCCCGCAGGCATAGTTTTCTTTTCCTGATGCAAGCTGCCTCATGTTCGGCGATCTGCCTACGTTCCTAGGAAGAATTTTCTAATACATTTTAGTATTTCAACTCTGGAAGAAAAACACAGCCTACACAGGTTCAGAAAGGCCCTCTTGCCTTCACGTCTACCACTCTGTCTCAGCAGTTTTTTGACCCTTGTGCATGCCTTCACTCGCCCTTTTAAAATCTCTGGCATGACTCTTCGTTTCCCTTGCCTGACCCTTCATTTCATTTCTCGTGCCTCTTCATTGTATTCACTTTTTTGAATGCCTTTCTTTCTGCTCCTTGATCTTGTCTGCTTTCACTGCACCTTGGTGCCACATGCTTTCAGTGCTGCCACTGTAGGCTCTATCCACCTATCAACTAGTGATGATGTTTGGTATACCACCGCTCGGTAGATTCCTCTTTAATGGTCCTTATAACCGCCTATGCTTTCTTTTATTTTGTTGGTCGCAAAAATGCAACATGTCATGATATCATGACACTTTCAGCTCCTCGACCTTCCAGCTCTCTTTGAGTTGTGAAAATGCGACATGTCGTGATATCATGACACTTTTGGCTTCTCTACCTTCCTGTCCTGTCCGAGTCATGAAAATGTGACATGTCATGATATCATGACATCTTTTCCTTTCGGATCCACCTCGCCTCTTGGGTCGCAATATCATGACATGTCGTGATATCATGAAATCTTTTCCTTTCGGCTCCACCTTGCCTCTCGGGTCACAAAATTGTGACATGTCATGATATTGCGATAGTTTCCTTCCTTGCTTCCTTTCTGCTTCTTCGGTCGTGATTTCATGACATGTCATGATATCACGACAGTTTCCTTCCTTGCTCCCTTTTTGCTTCTTTGGTCACGATTTCACGACATGTCACGAAATCATGACATTTTCCTTCCTTACTTCCTTGCTGGTTCTTCGGTCACAATTTCGTGACATGTCACGAAATCGTGACATCTTCTCCTCTGGCCTTTCCTATCTTCTTTCGATCACGTTTTTGCGACATGTCATGAAATGATGACATTTTTGCTCCACACCTTCTCTCTCCTGCTTCAGTCACGATTTCGTGACATTTTCTTCAGACGCCTTTCTTCACCTGCTTCGATCACAATTTTGTGACATATCGTAAAATCATGACATTTCTCCTCCATGCCTTATCTCTCCTCCTTGAGTCGCGAAAATGTGACATGTCACGATATCGTGACACATTTTTCTATCGCGATATCATGACACCAAGGCAAACACTTAGAATTTTTTTTGTTGATGCGATATTTCTCTACTGCCACCAGATGCTCCTGCATCACATACCTCATAGGAAGAGACCTTAAAAATTTCTAATCAATAGTGGAGTCTTCAAATTTAAATCCAAGTGCACGTATGGTATTAACAATTTCATCCACACAAATTAAATATGTAGCAATGTCTTCCTCATCTTCCATATTCAAATATTCAAAAAATTTATTGTGGTTTTGTAGTTTTGTCATCTTGACCTTTTTATTTCCCTCATAGGATTGCTTCAATGTGTCACATATCTATTTTATTGATTTGTAATGCATAAATTTTATAAATTATGCTTCATGTAATCCACTCAAAATTTAATTCATAGCCTTGGAATTATTTACATGTAATAGCTTACCATATTTATCTATGGGAGGATTAGTTGTAGGTGTGAACCCATCCTCAACTGATTTCCATGTCTCATATCCTTGTGCCATCAAGTAAGTCTTAATTATTATGATCCAAAAAGAATAATTATTCCCATCAAAAAATGGTTCTCTATTTGATGAAGATCCATTCTAAGATTCCATATGTTTTCCTGTAATATCTTTCTTCAAGCTGTTAAACTCTTTCGAAGGAACCTACTTTGATACCAATTGAATAGCACAGGCTTATACTGAGAGGAGAGGGTGAACAATATAAGATCAAATTTTATTTTTCTTTCCAAAGCAATATTATACAATATTATCAATGGAAATATCAATAGAAGTAATAAAAGTAATGCACAAATCATCACACACAAGAGAGACACAAGTTTAATGTGGTTCACCCAATGTGGGATACTCCACAAAGAAAATATTTCTTCTAAATTTTCTCAACAAAATCTTGGAAATAAATTACCTATTACAATGCTTATGGATATCTTTCTAGAGGAGACACCAATACCCTATGCTTTGATTTGTGGATCTCTCTCCATAGGAGAACTCTTTCCCCTTTTCTCTAGTTTATGGATTTCTCTCAATAGGATAAATATATCCCCTTGCTCTAGTTCGTGGAACTTGATCCAAGAGAACTCTATCTCCTCATGTGGTTCATGGATCTCTCTCCATATAAGAACTCTATCTCTCCAACTGGTTCATAAATATTACTCCACAAGAGAACTATTTTTGCTTATTTTGGTTCGTGGATCTCTATCCATAGTAGAACTCCATCCCCTCTACTTTGGATGATGCACTTATAGAAGACTTACGTCACCACTGCTCTTGCTTGTGGATATCTATCCACAGGAGATCTTTATCCTCATTGCACTAGCTTATGGATATTTATACACTGGAGACTATTGTCCTATTTGATTTTTCATCTCTAAAGCTTACTCTCAACTCTATTTCAAATCTACACCACACTCTATCTCAAATTTTCACCAAAATCTATCTCTAATCTGCATCAAAATTTGTCTCAAGTATAGCATAAATATTTTCTAGCTCTGCTCACAAATATACTCTTAATTCTATCACAAATTTGTCCTCAATCCTTAAAACAAATCTTGAACAAAATTGCTCTCAATTCTATCTCAAATCTGTCCTCAAGTCTTAACACAAAGTTTGAACAAACCTGCTCTCAATTATATTTCAAATATATCCTCAAGACTTAACACAAATCTTGAACAAATCTATTCTCAAGCCTTCTCAAAAGTCTTTCTCAAATCTACCTTCAAGTCTTCTCAAAATACTTGTTCAAATATGACTTCAATTCTTCTCAAAATACTTGCTCACAGACGCAATTTAAATCTCTTTCAAAAACTTTCTTCATAAACACTACAAGCATTTCTTTTTACATTCTCATTTTCATTGGTATAATGGTCTTATTGTGTATTTTTCATTAGCCACCTTCTTTCTACACTCATAACTATAATGGCCAAATTTCTTGTAGTAATAACACTATATTTTATATTTATCATACCTTTGATTTGAACCTCCTTGCTATTTTTCTTTGTTATCTCTTCGTCTTGCTTGATGGAAATTATAGTTGGCTTTTCCTTTATTGGAGTATTTTGTTCTTACACCTCTACCATGGTCTATGCATCCTCTACCTTATATGCTTTTCCCTATTCTTCCTTGAGAACTTGAGGCTTCTTGTTGGGATTTGTCCCTTCTAGTATTATCTCTGAATGAGACCCACATCTTGAATGCTTGCTCTGATGAGGAGTATTTTGTCTAGTTTAGCCTCTGCTCATGTTTTTATAGAGAACCCATGAGCTCATCCACTAAAAGGGTTGTTAAATCACTTAATTATTCAATAACAATCACTATTGATTTAAACCTTACTGGTAGGCTTCTTAGTATCTTTTCCATTATTCACTGGTTTTAAATATTCTCCTTATTCAACCTCATATAATTTATTATACCCATTATGTAGGTAAGGAAGTCACTCATGGACTCTAATCTCTAATTCATGCATCTATATATTTTTCAACTCTCTTATCAACATCTACAACTTCACAAACTTTGCTTTGTTAGTGCCTTAGAAGGAGCTAGCTAAAATATCATATGCCTCATTTGATTTGGTTATTGCTACAATTATGAGAAAGACATTCTCCTCCACTTCTTGCATAATATAGAATAGAGATTTTTGGTTCTTCTTCTAGTTCTTCTTCAACAAATATTTCTCACCTTAATAAATAGCACTTAATGCTACTACATATATAGGTTTTGAATACCCATTCTCCACTAGGTCCCAAAGCTCTTGAGACCCAAATAATATCTTCATATAGATGCTCTAGTAATATTAATTATTATAACCAAAGAATGTGATCTACAATTATAAATTATTATCATTGCAAACCATTACTATTTTGGATCTTAAAATCCCACTAATCGCTCAAGCTCTAATACCAATTTGAAAGAAAAATGTAATTGGAGGGATTAGGAACTTATTTAAATATTTTGCATGCTTCACAATGCTGAGATTGCATAAATCCAAGGCTGCACAAATCTTAGCTGCATAAATCCAATATTCTATGAATCCAGGGCATGGACAAATCTAAGCTTACATAAACCTAGGATTGCATGAATTCGAGAGATACACAAAGCTAGGATGAGGAGGTGAGAGATAGCTCTGGTTTTTTGCAATTACACAAAGCAAATATTTTTCATAAAGTGAATGACATAAACCAAATTTTTACTTTAGTATTATGTAATGCATAAATCCAATATTTTTCAAAGCCAAACAAGCACGAAATACTAAAAAGCAAGCTTCCAAATAAAATTTCTAAATTTATTCACAATAACATTGTACAACCCTGAGAAAGAAAATACTTAGGAAAGAATGCATACACAAAATTTAACAAAACTAGAACTCCAAAAAGAGATAAAATACATGAAGGTATAAAATATTAATGTATTTATATTATATCAAAAAACATGCTATAGCAATTTTACAACCAAATCCAAGGATTTGTTCATAGTTCTTCACATTTGCTACTTTCTTTACTTCTATGCTCACTTTTAGGGAAGATGATCTTAGCCTCCCTTTTGTGATTATGTAACTTTGGCCTTGCATTTATATTTATTCTTCTATCTTCTTCTCGTTTCTACTTATTTATATTTCATCATCCATGAATAATGTTGAACACTCCTACATATAGCTAGGTAGGAGGGAAAAAAAACAATAACTTCTAAACACACATTAAATATAAAATTTGGTATCTATTGGATCTCCTAACAGCTACCTAAAATAATTTCAAGTGCTCAAATTTTTATGGAGAGCAAGATATTTTAAAGATCGATGAAATTTGCATTAATTTTCAATAGCCACCACCTAGTTGTAACCTTACCCAATGGTTCCACAAATTATGCCTTTGTGGTGCGATAATGACGGCCCCTAAGGTGATTAATTTTGATTCAATTAGATTATTAATATAATGAAAAGTAATTATACTTTAAAATAACTTTAAATCACATTTAAAATCACCATTAAGTGTATTCTTAAAATTTAATACTTAGAAGCTTGTTAAGAATGGATATGAATGACAATGCTTTGTATCTTTCTACATTAATATAAGTTTTACAAATCATAAATTTCCTATTAAAAATACAAACAAATGCAACAATGATAATTTAAATTATAAAATTAATAGAACTCAATATCCTCATATGATTTAAGATACCCATTGTGTCGATAAAGAAGTTGCTCATAGACTTTGATTCACTCATCTACAAATTTTCAAACTCCTTTCTCAACATTGCAACCTTACCAATCTTAATTTGATAGTGTCATGGAAGGAGCTGGAAAAAATTTTGTATACCTCCTTTGATTTGGTTGTTGCTATAATTTTGGGAAAGATGATCTCCTCAACTACCTGCATAATATAGAATAGGGTTTTTGGGCCTTCTTTCGATTCTTCCTCAATCAAATTTTTTATCTTGAGAAAGAGCAATCAATTGTACTGCATCTATGGGTTCTAAATACTCATTCTCCACCAAGTCCCAAAGATCTTGAGACCCAAAAAATATCTTCATCTAGATGCTCCAATCATCATAATTATTGCCATTGAATCATGAGATCAATAATTGAAAAGAATTATTTTTGGAATCCATTGCTACCATGGTTCTTAAATTACCACTAACGACTCAATATTAAGCTCTAATACCATTTTAAAATTGAAATGTAACAAGGTCCAAGAGATTTTTTGAATTTTTGCATGCTTACGATGCTAGATTACACAAATTTGAGGCTGCATAAATCTAGCATTGCACAAAGCCAAGATTGCATGAATCTAGGGCATGCACAAATTTGGGCTTGCACAAAGCTGAGATTGCATAAATCAAGGAGTTTACAAAGCTGGGATGAGGAGGTACAAGCTAGCTCTAATTTTGTGCAATTGCACAAAGTAGATGATGTCAACCTAAGTTTTACTTTAACTTTATGCAATGCATAGATCTAGTATTTTCCAAAGTCAGACAAGTTCTAAATCCTAAAAAGTAAACTTGCAAATACTCTTTTTAGAATTATTCACGCTAACGTTGCATGGTCTCAAGAACACAAATACTTATACAATAATGCATAACCTAAATTTAACAAAGGTAAAATTCCAAGAATAGATCAAATGCATAAAACTATAAAATATTAGTGTATTTATATTATATCAAAAGACATTGTTGCAGTTTTACAACCAGATCCATGAATATGTTCATGGTTCTTCAACTTTTCTATGGCTACTTAGCTTCTGCACTCACTTTTGTGGAAGATGATCTTAGGTTCCTTTCTATATTTTTGCAACTTCAGCCTTACCTTCATCTTTTATCTTTTCTCTTCTTTGTATTTTTGTTGCTCTACATTTTAGCATCTACAAATCATCCCTAATGCTTATATATATAGGTGTAAATAAGGGAAAAATCACACCTACCTTCCTACACATTAAATGCAAAAGGTGGTGTCTATTGGATCTCCTATGAACTCCAACTATTGGGAATAATTTCAAGTGTTCCAAAATCTCACAATGTATTTTGATAACTTAGTAGAGCAACATATATCAGAGTTCTATGAATTCTAGATTAATTTCCAACAACCACGAATTCCACCTTCGGGGTGAGATGGTGGTGCCTCTCAAGTAATTAATTTTGATTCAATGAGATTATTATTATTATTTTATTACATAGAAGAGCTGGTTACGATCACTATTTTTAGTAACTAGCCAATGTAGGGTTCAAACCACAAGGACTGCTCTTAACAAACCTATCCATCTCGTTCTTATTGAATTTATGTGAGATGGAGACCATCAGTCGCTCAGGGTTTGTACCGTCATAGGTCTAACGCGCACTCAGAAGATTTAGAGCAAACTACTACCTTTTTAAAGGGTTGGCTTCCCCCAATTTTAAACCTAGGTCTCTTCTTGGTAAGTAGCCAACCACACTATGGTTAAATTTTATTATGTTAATGAGATTATTAATATAATATAATTTAACCATACTTTAAAACAGTTTTACATCTCTTTTAAAATCACCATTAAGCACCATTAAGCGTATATTCCAAATTTAATACTTAGAAGCTTGATAAGTGTGGATATGGACGACAATGCTTTGTATCTCTCTATTAATATAAATTTTACAACTCATAAATGTCCTGTTCGCATTACGAACAAATGCAAAAACGATAATTTGAAATATAAAATGGATACCACTCAATATCACCATCAAAGTGGGAACGGAAAGAGTCCAATATCTATGTGCCCCTAACGGCGAACAACCATTTTTTCTATAGGATTACTAAAGAAAAAGACCATTAATATCTAATGAAGGTGTCCTCCTCAATATTGCGGTCCAGCGACGTCGACTAGTGGATTCGAAACATCACTGAAGTTGCCAAAGTTAAAAATCAATAACAACCTAGCGAACAAGGAAAAATTGCAGACAGTCATTAGTGGCTTGAAAAATAAATTGTCCATTAGTTTTTGTCGTAAAGTAGTTATAAGTGGTTGACGACAGTTCTGTTGATAATCCATCGTGCTTAGCAATTGTTAATGACATTGTAATATATGTGATTTAGTTGCATGGTTGGGTAGGCACGTATTGCGTTATTAATTTGATCTTTTGAACAAAATGATTTTAAAATAAATACAGACGTGAAGCAAGATCAATGTTGTTTGGATGAAATAATACATTTAATGGGCAATTGGCCATGGCAACGTCATCTGTTGTACAATCTACTAAAAAACAAAAACAATTTATCGTCGTCTGTTAGCGGTTAGCGGGCTCCATCTTAATAGATAAAATCTGTCAACATCAGCAATTTGAAAGCTATTTAAAACGCCTTGATATTTGGGATAAATTCTATCTATTCCTTCAATTCTCAGTTATTCTTACCCGTTTCAATTGCATTGTTGTCTGAGTTTAACAGCTCGAAAGCAAGAACATACTATACTAAGATGGCTTTCTCGAGATGCCTCGTATTAGTCACAATGATGTTAGTCGTACTTATTATACTATCGCACTTCTTCCCACTATGTCCCATGGGCTCAGAGGCCCTACGAGAAAAAGTATGGCAGACCTATTCCCTTCAGATTTCTTGAACTTTGTCTTTATATCCAGCGTTCAGCATTATTGTCTTTATATCCAGCGTTCAGCATTATTAAAGTGGATTTTAGTTTGTATTGGACGTAATTAAACTCTATTATGAAATTCAGGTGGCGATTATTTTTTAAATTTGTATGATTTTTTTTTATAAAAAACTGTGAACTATAGTTTCTAGGAAATGTCAACAATAATTTTTTGGGGTTTTGGGTTTCAGGAGGAAGAGCAGATATGGAAACCGTAACAGCACGGTACCCTAAAGGAATTGTCGAAACTGCTGTGAGAAACTCCACCGCTGATCAATCTTTGTCAAAGGTTTGTCCTGAATCGCTGTGATGTTTTCGACCATGTTATTCCCATACTTTATATTTCATTTCTATAGCAATTACTGAACTATTCTCTTGAATTACCTGACCGATCACCACATCCATCCGCTTCCATTACAGGTTCAACGCACAGGGAAGAATCGGAGATATAAAACTTTTAGGGAAAGAATTGTAAACCTCATATTTCAGTGCAAAAGAGAGATTCCGGGAGGACCAGATCCTCAACACCACTCTTGCAACGGAAAGTAAATATAGTCAGAAGGCTCCATCTCTTTCACAGATGCACGTCTTCTATGTTCTCTGTTCCAGAACAACCAATCGTCCACAATTTACATGTCACTGAAGATGAACCGTTAGAGTTTTACATCTTTCAGCATGGAAAATCCCACAATTAGTTCCATAGTAACCAGTTAACAATATAGTAAATTATCATAATGATTGGCCCGTGTGATAAAATAATTTTTTTTTTTAATAAAAGTCGTTATACTCTCTATGAAATAAGCTTTACATGGTTCTTTGCTAAATAAAAAGACGCGAATAAATTCCAGTGTATTGCCAATTCTTTTGTACTATTGTTTGCTGCCATGCGCGCAAGTCTGCTCATAATTTATATTCAATTACTAGTTATACGATTCGCCGAATATTAGTTTTTGAGTTTTCGATATATGAGATATATATTATAATCAACAAAATTCAAGTAACAGTTAAAATAATATTCTTTTAGGCACTTATTTCTGCAATGTCTTTGTCATTACATCATTTACTACGCTAAAGTGGTCAACAAAACTTCTTAAACAATTTTACTAAAAGAAATTTAAACCTCGTACACACTCAACCTTATAACAGAGTAGAGATGTATGTCAACGATGGTCCCGGAAGCAAAAATTACCTATAAGCAATAAATAATGTCCAAGCTTTTTTTGATTTCGTTATGTGCTAAAATGGCAAAATTTTTATATGGAAAAGTTAGAAGTTAATAAGGTGGTCCCCGTCTACCAATGTACAATGGAACTTAATTGAATGATTTTCCTTTAACCTTTCAACAGGACTTTAACTTTTATAGAATTAAATAGAAGTAACCATTAATTTACCTATCATTTTCTCGATAAAAGATTTTAAATCGTATATCAAAATCATCAAAAAAATTGTTCTGCGTTTTGAATTCGAATAATGCTTGGTATTGCGCCAAAAAAAGTAGTGATGTATTTTTAGTTTTGTTTAGAGAAGAAAAGTAGTTTGAAAAAATAATATAAGAAGAATAGAGAAGCTATAATATTATATTTAAATATTTATTTATAAAACTAAAGTATAATGAAATGTTTTATTATCATTTATTTATTATGATAATAAATTTTAACATTTATTTATTAAAAATAATGTATAGTTATTATTAGGAATATTTGCCTAACTAAATAGTATATGTATAATAATTATTATTACGATGATTTAAGTAATATATTGTTGAAATGGAAAAGAAAGTGTTTCTATATTTTCTTGGTATCAATGGTTACAATTAATAAAAATTAGAGTAATCCAAAAGCAAGTATATCTTTTGTATTCCAATCACATTAGGACTTTTTCACATATTGAGTCTTTTTAACTAGAACCAACTTGTGATGTGAAATTACCCTATGTTATAGGTGATGTTTAATGTGCCTTTACTTGGTAGGAAGAAGATAACCATAAAAAAATGAATGTATAATTAAAGACCACATAAGTAATAAGGTCATTAAGATTTCTTTTTGATAAGGTGGATGAAAGAATTTGAAAAGGATCTCCAAACCTTTTACAAAAAGAGACTAGTCACCAATGCAAATTAAGAAGGTGATAGTGAAAAACATACTAACCTTGGAATAGAACCACTTTGGAAAAAAGACGATTCAAAGAAAAGTAGAAAAATTATGATTATTTTGAATGTAATTAAAAGGCAATTAAGGTGTTAAAAAAACAAATTGACATTAATATAGATAAACCATTTTTTTATCCCTTAAATACAATTATCAAAAATGAAGATTTAACTCGACATGAAAGGATTGAAAAAAATATAGGCAGAGGAACAACGATGTATGAACTTCAAGGAGGATGGAGGATGAAAGGATATAAAAGAAAAAAAAATAAACTATGAACACAAAGACACACAATGCAAAGGGGACATGTGTGTGTATGCATACACGCATGTGCATGCACACACATAGAGAGAGTGAGAAAGAAATGAAAAATAATAATAGGAAATCTAGGAGAACTATATATATATAGGAAGATAGAGAGAAACACTATAGAGAGTGTCACAAATGAAAAATAATAAGAGAAAATCTAGGAGAACAATATAGAGGAGAATATCTATAGGTATTGGAGAGGGAGAAATATGTTGAGACATTGAGATAAACTCCTATTGAATATATTTTTCTAATTGATAATAAAAATAAAAATAAAGAAATCTACTATGTAATATTATATCTTCCACTTCTTGACTATGTTTTTGTGATGAGTGTTTATGTTATATTTTTTATATGGTTTTTAGTGTTGTTGGTATATTTAGTGTTGTTGTTTGTGAAAGCACGAGGATACGAAAACAAAAAAAAGGAAAAGCTCCAAGTATGATGCAAAATGGGACTAAACTTAACGTTAAATCCTATGAATTGAAAATGCATGAAATAGGAAAAGCATAAACGAATTGAAACCCAAATGAAAAGCCAATGCAGAGAACAACCCTTTATTTTATTGATCTATTTCGGAATTCGGTTACAATTCACCTCCTCCCCTTTTAGGGGCGAGGAGCATTAAATTTGTTTCTTGGTTACATCCATGGATAGCCATCCTTCTTCCGCGTGCCCACATGTAAGATGGGCGGACCAAAACATCATCGCCGCTTGCGTTGATGAGTCTTGACTTCTTGCTGCTCCTCTAACATCCAGATCCTGTGCTCAAGGAAACAAGAAATGATCAGTAGCACCTACGGATGAGATGAAACCTGCAATCCCCAAGCCTACGATTAATGCATGCAAAGAATAAATAAAATGATAACTAACATATATCCAAATGATCTAAAAATTTGACAGGGGCATCAGGACCTCACAAAGAAAACACTGCAAATGGAACAGTCGGGAAATTCCTCACAGATTTGAATTCGCTCCAGGGCGGGACGAATAGACCTGCAACAAAATGCCAGATAGCACCGCTCAAAATGTCACATCTGGACAGCTCCAAATCTCCTACAAAAGTGGGGGTTAGCTAATTGGGGGCATTTTGGGATGACCCAGATGGTCATATTTCCCCAATTTGGCCTCTAACACCCAGATTTTGATGATGCCCTCTACAAGTTAGTAAAGACAAAAAAATGATGAAACATGATAAGATTTGCTCAAAATGCTATGAAATCAAAATTGCAAACTATCTAAGCAGCATAAGATGAAATGCAAAATAAAATGATAGAAAGAGAAATCGACAATAGATTCCTAATCATTCCTAAAAGGGACGATTAGACCTACAGTAGTGCGGGGGCACCCGGGCAGGCCGCCCACCATTTGGGGCCTGATTTCGACACCAATCCACTTGGGATGAGTCCAAAATATCTTGTAAAGTGTTGTCGAAAAATTGGGTGGTATACTGTGGTCAAATGTCGGGTTTTGGGCTCAAGATTCGTCCTTCCAATGGTCACCCAATGACCTCCTCTCTAAAAGAGATCACGGATGTGAAAGGCACAAATCAACTAGGGGCGTATGGGGAAGTAAAACGGCAGCACTTCGTTGCTCAAAAATGCTCCTTTTCTATCTCTCTTGGGGTGAGGAAACTCACCAATTTATAGACCTGGAGGTCTCTTGCATTGGGCATGCAGAGGCGCCACTTGGCAATCATGCCCTCTCAGGGGGAGGGGGATTCCTCCCTGATTAGGGACTTCATGACTGCCCTTGCAACTAGCTCTAATGCTCAAAAATGCTCACCCACACTCCCATGCGATGAAGGAAGTGTTAAGTGGTGGATCCGAGCTGCCATTTGTCAAGATTTGACTTTTTCCCATCAAACCTGCAATTCGCCCCACCCTAGAGTGAATACTGGTATTCGTCCCTGGGTAGGGCGAATCCCAGTTTGAAATCGTCCCTGGGTGAAATGAGTACTGAGCAAAGTGCTTGAAGGTGCCAAATTGACTCTTGACCTTCCAAAACTATTGTGAGAGTGGTTAGGACCATTGTTTGACCTCTGGGGGCTGCCCTTGGGGCTGTGTGTGTCAATGCGATCAGTGTTTGTAGTCACATAATCAGATTGGTGTTGTTTTGGTGTCTATAGATGCCCCTTTTTGGGATGCATTGTGCAAGGCACAATGCCGAGCAAAAAATAGATAACCAAAGCACTAATGATTAGGGTTTCTTAGTAACCTAACCAACTTTGGATGCCCCAAGTATGGAAAGGGCATGCATTCTTGAATCCTTGCTTTTGACGAGCGAAGGAACTCAATTCAAGTGTTAACATTTTTTGGTGAGGTGTTACTTGAGCTTGGACATTGATCAGTCATGAATAGGCAAAGGGCACAACCTTTTGTCTATGGGAACCTTGAGTTCATGATTCACGAATGCCAAGTGATTGATCAGCTTGTGATTATTGCTTGTTTGCTGCCCCAAGTAGGGGCGTAATTGTCTTTGTCAATGATTCTTTGAATGCATGCCATTTCCATGATTGGGTGTGTATTTGTTGATTGGCGACTAAGTGTGACTACCCCCTCAAGCGACGAATCGATGAGGGAATGACCTGCATGAGAAAAGTGACGAGTCGCTTGACCCAAGATGACTTGTGTAAGGGTGCCTTCAGATGTTTAGCATTAAATGTGTGTGTAGTTTCCCGACATTTAGACCTATTTTTGGTGGGTGTTAACCCTTTTGGTGACGCTTTTTGGGGCTGAAATTGGCAAAAATTTGTCTTCCCGTGGAGCGGTCCGGCCACGGTGGCCTTCTTAGGGAGTAGGATAGTGACAGTTTGTAACCCCAACATCTATCTTGGATGCCAAGAATGTCAGGCGCAAAGGCACCTTTGTTCGACAATGTTATTGCTATTTTGGTTGGGTGTGGACCCGTTTTGCGACGTCGTTGGGGGATGAAATTCTCAAAAATCCGTCCTCCCGTGGAGCGGTCCGGCTATGATAGCCTTCTTAGGGAGTAGGATAGTGAGGATTTGTGACCCCGACATCTATTTTGCATGCCCAGAATGTCAAGTGCAAAAGCACTCTCATTGGACAGTTTTATTGTTGTTTTTGGTACATTTTTGTGCATTTTTGCTATTTTTGAAATGTTTGCTCTGTATTCATCCCTGGGTGGGATGAATTCCTATTGAGCATTCATTCTAGGGTGGGACGAGCACTAACTAGAGTGCTCGTCCCAGGGAGGAATGAATACAGGCTCAAAAAGCCTATTTAAAGGCCAAAACTAGGTTTTGGGCTCATTTGCACTTGTTTTTTCTGGCGATTTGGAGCTCTGAGGAGGAGGAGGTCAATTCTGCGAAGCGAAGCGCTGCCGAATTTTCTTGCCACCATGAGTTCATAGACCGGATCGAGCGGCGGAGCCGAAGCGAGACCAGTAAGTGGACTTCCTCTTTATTAGTTTTTTGTATTACAGTTTTAAAACCGCAAGTTATTTTTTGCTTCTTTTTTTGTATTTTGTTTTTCAAATGTAAAAATGAAAAACCTTAGTGAAATGAATGTGTTTATTTGTTTTTGGTATGGCTTCATTAAAAGGTAGGTTGAAATCCTAGTGGAAACCATGTTTGTTTGTGTTCATTTTTTGTAAACTAACAGAAACCCTAGGCTAACAAAAATCGAAACTTAGCTAAAAACGTAGGCTAACCCTAGTTAAACAAAGATCAAAACTGAGTTTAAAAACTTATGGTAAAATTGAGCTTTAAAAACTTAGTGTTAAACGTAGTTTTTTTTTTTTTTTCGGTCCACCTTAGTCGTTTTTGTTGTTTTTGTTTGATTTATCAATGTAAAGTTAAAAACCCTAGATTGACAAACTAAGTTTGTAAGTTGTGAATTTTATTTGTTTTAGTTTATCAATTTGAGAGTATAAAACCCTAGGTTGACAAATGAATTTTTTATTTTTTTTTTTTTTTTTTTTAATTTATCAATTTGAGAGTATAAAACCCTAGGTTGACAAATGAATTTTGTTTTTCGTTTATACTGTTTGTAGCTGTACACTTTTTTTTTCATGATTTTAATGTGTTTATTTTGTTTTCTTTTGCAGGTTGTGAAGAGCCGGTATCGTGTGCCTACTATTTTCGCTGAAGCACGGGAGGCGCTAGCTGTGGCTGACTAGGAATGGCTTGATGCCCTTGGGCTCAAGCAGGTGGCTCGGCTGGAGCCTGTGGTCGGGGATCGGGCTTATCTGACGGCCCTGATCAACTTGTGGGATCCTCGGACTAATACCTTCCATCTCCCAACAGGGGAGATGACGGTTACGTTAGAGGATGTCTATCAGATTTTGTGGATTTCGATAGATGGATTGCTGATCAGGACGACATCGCGGGATCAACGGACAGTAGTGCTGACACGCTACTTCGGGCATGGGGAGGAGTTGGGGGTGGATGGTCCGATGGAGAGGGCAGAGGTTGACTATCAGATGGGCGGGATCTTAGTTCGATGGTGGCTTGAGAGGGGTGTGTTGGGAGTGAGGCACACAGTACTCATGGGCCTCATTTCCAACATGCTGCTGCCCGACTCGTCAGGCGCGAGGTTCCCGTGGAACCTGCTGGAGGTGGTCTATCAGCTGGTTGAGTGTTCAACGCATGAGCCTTTGATCATGAGGTGGGGACAGACACTGTTGGCACAACTCTATGGTGAGTTGTACGAGGTCCGCTATCAGAGGTGGAAGGGGATCAACTGTAGCTATCTATTGCAGAGCTGGGCTTGGCAGCACATAGCGGTGGAGAGGCCAGTGGGGTTACCATGGATGACTCGGGTGGAGATGGTGGATAAGGATATAGGTTACGTGGCTCTGTGGTGGCGGTCTGAGGAGCAGGGATAGAGTCGGTGGTGGGCAAGTGTCGTAGGGCACTATGTCGATGCCTTCGCTTGGCTTGCTCCAGGGGAGGTGTTTTGGTGCCCCTATCGAGACTGTCCAGCCTGGCCTGAGGCTGGAGAGTGGCTCCGATGGGTACGTAGGGAGCGGTGGCTGATTGGGCGACATGGGACCGAGCAGGAGTTCTTCCCTTATAGCCGGGTGACATGACATTTTGGGGTGCACCAGGGGTTTCCTGGTGAGCCCGTGGTCTATCGACGCCGAGGGGACGAGAGGACTCTAGATCGGCCAGTCATCGTGCCACTTGGAGAGGATTCAGATGTGGTGATTGACGTCCCGGATGTGGACGATGTCGGGACTACCGCGGAGTATGACCAGTGGTGGATACTACGGCGATGGTGGGGAGAGGGGCCATTGGGAGGCACGGAGGTAGCAGCAGCAGGTGGGGAGGGTGCCGAGGCACCAGGAGATGATTGGGGTGCTCCGCTAGAGGATGCGGACATGGTGGAGGTAGATGATGTGGGTGTGGATTATGGTGCTTCAGATCAGCCAGAGATGCAGGATGCCCCGGAGCAGTGGGAGCCAGAGCAGGCTGTAGTCCCGGATTCGCCTATGCACCAGGTAGTGGTAGAGGATGCAGAGGCAGGGGTGCATGCTAAGAATGCATGGTTGGTGGGGCTGCTACGGAGGTGAGATGAGGAGCTGGGGGAGGCTCTGCAAGAGAGGGATCTCTTGCGGGCCCAGCTAGCGGAGCAAGAGAACGCATGGGCTATGCACCACCGACAGGAGGGGGATACCGATGTTGCACGGGAGAGGGACCTCCTACGGATGCAGCTGGTGTAGCATGATGATGTAGTAGCGATGTACCATCGATGGGAGGTAGAGTGGTGCTAGCATCGGATGGATTTGGAGGGAGAGATCATCCACCTCGGGGGGCGGGTACCTGAGCCCTCTAGAGGTGGCTCTTCGCACCGGATGAGGGGTAGTGATACTGAGCAGTCAACATCATCTCATCGTAGGTGATTGGATGAGGGAGGGGGTAGTAGGCGTGATGCAGGGGCTAGCATTAGCCGCCCTGAGGGGTCCCATAGGACCCACACCACGGGGGTAGTTCTCGTCACACCGATCCTGCATGATCATGGTGGCCGATGCCTTAGGCTTTGGGGATTTTTGAGCTTTTGGATTTTGTTGTGGGGTCATAGGACCGGTTCATTGTAGCCTACGGGCAATTTTGATGATATATACAAATGACTTTCTTTTATTTGTGCACATGTCATGATTTGATGTTATGCATGATGATTGATGAATATGGATGTATGCATGTTAATTTATATTGATGGATGCCTATGTTTTGATGAAATGCAAATGTTTTTTATTTATATGTGATATGCAAATGGAATGGATGAATTGAATTTGTGTTGTTTGGCGAGGGCACCATAGACTGTTTAGAACTTTATGGCTTTTTGTCCTAGGCGATTGCTGTGGTAAATGACTTTTCATGTATACATGTTGTTTTTGTATTTTTTGATGGTAATGCGAGGATGAAAGATAGCACAGTTGGTTTAGAATGTAGTTAAGGTTTTTTGAGACTCAGACGTTTTTAACTAACTAGCCATGATTGTACTTTATCTTACAAGACTTTTGAACAAGGTATGAATCGGACTTGTCTTTGACCAAGTTATTTCACATCCCTATGTGTGCAATTGAGTTCATTTATGTGGTATTTGTTAGGATACCGCCAATGCCAGATAGGTTGTCAACCAAACCTATACTGAGGATCACCTAATTAGCTCCACTAACTCCTTTGTTGTATTTAGTTAGATTAATCTACGGTGCTATCTAGGATACCATAAGCTAGCTCATCCACATGCAAACATTGATCTGTACATGAGTTAATGTGACAGATATATCATCATGCGGGAGGTTTACCACCAGTGACCGATAGGCTATCCACCAAACCAGTACTGAGGTTTGCCTCATGACCTTATGAATGCTGAGAGTTCCAGGGATTCAAGTTCGACTCCCTTCTTTTCTTCAATTGTATTGGGATACTTGCTCTTTTGTAGTGATAAAAATCACTATTTATTTTTTATTATTTTTTCTTTTGAGCAAGGGATTTGAATTTCGAGTGATGAGAATCACTATTGTATGTGCCTTTTGATGTATGCACTTTGGTGGTGATGTCAAATTTTTAGAGTTTTGACTTTTGCAAAATTTTATGATGTTTGCAACTTTTGAGAACTTGGGATTCTTGGGGAATTGGGTAGGGAAGATGCTTGTCCTTTTGCCAACTCTCAACATTCTTGGGGTCATTCGCATAGGGGGATGAGCAAGATAACCATTTTGCTTATGGTGACCTGGATTGCTTTGCAGGTTTCATCTTTCGTTCACACAACTTGGGAATTTTTTATGTGTTTTAATTTGTGTTGGGATGCTACGTAACAAGGTGTGATCCAAGTAGAGCTCTACCTTTGTAAAATCTGTCTGACTTGGTACAGTATGTGGCTAGAAAGCTAATGATGACTGAAGGACGAAAACTCTTGATACATTAGAAGACAACCGACTATGATATGGTGAAATGATGTGAATGGCGTTTATTTGCGATGAATTATTGATAAAGTGGAAAAATGTGGAAAATGATGGTTTTGCCAAGTAATTACAGTCTATGGTGCCTTGACCTTTATGACCACAAATATGTAATGTATGGATGCGATGCTTAATGCAGCTATATATTTTTGTGTTTTTGATGGATTGATTTTATTGAATATGGAGATGAGATGCAAAAATATCTCTTTATTGTTGTGATGATTGTGAGTATGCATGGAAAGGAAATGCAAATTTTTGTTATTTTTGATGATTTTATTGTTTTTGAATTTTCTTATTTTTGACCAAGCGATTGTGGGAACCCTTGGAGCGTTTTGGGGTTGACCAAGCGATTGTAGGAATCCTTGGAGCATTTTGGGTTGACCAAGCGATTATGGGAATCCTTGGAGCTTTTGGGTTGACCAAGCGATTATGGGAATCCTTGGAGCATTTTGGGTTTGACCAAGCGATTGTGGGAATCCTTGGAGCATTTTGTTTGGGCTATGGATCTTTTAGATATGGAATGGCCGCAAATGACTGATGTTCAAGGGTTCTAGTTCCTTGATTCCATCAAGAGAGGCTAGCCGGTATGTTCCAGGTCCTATTTTACTATCAATTACGTAGGGACCTAACCATTTTGCCATGAACTTGGTTCTCTTTTAAGACCAAGTCACCAACCTAAAAATCCCTCAGGTGAACCTTCATGTTGTATGCTTTCTTAAGTCACTCTTGATAGATACGTAAATGCTCGAGAGCATTAACGCGTCGTTCGTCAAGCAACGTAAGTTGGTCTAATCGGGCCTGTCATGTAGTGTCATCATCGATGAACTCTTGCATTGATATGCATAGGGAAGGAATTTCTAACTCGAGAGGCATGACTGCCTCGGAGCCATACACGAGCAAAAATGGAGTTGCCCTAGTGGGCATCCGAATGCTAGTGCGATAAGCCCATAGGGCAAGTGGGATTTGAATGTGCCAATCCTTATGACTGTCTACGACTATCTTCTTGAGGATGGTGACTAGCATTTTGTTTGACGCCTCTGCTTGCCCATTTTCCTGCGGATAATAGGGTGTCAAAAAATTATGCTGAATTTTGTACTTTGTGGTCAAAGCATGCACGTATTTGTTCTTGAATGACGTCCCATTATCCAAAATTATCTTGGATGGAATACCAAAATGACATATGATGTTATGTAAAATGAACTCCACAATGCGAGGTCCAATCGTAGAGGTAAGCGGAATTGCTTCCACCCACTTGGTGAAGTACTCTGTGGCCGTTATGATAAATGTGTGACGACCTGATGACCAAGGGAGATCTTTTCGATTAGATCTAAGCCCCACTATGAAAAAGGCCAAGTCGATTGAATCGGTTGCAAGGCCTGGGAAGGTACGTGTGTCAAATTAGCATGGTGTTGACACTTCATGCACTTCCTCACATACGTGCAACAATCTCACTCTAAATATGGCCAATAATATCCCATGCGGAGAATGCACTTTGCGATGGCCATACCACTAAAGTGGCCACCGCACATACCATCGTGTGCTTGGGTGATCGCCCAAGTGGACTCCTGCTAGTCCAAGCAACGAAGGAGGATTCCTTCGTAGCTGCGATGGTACAAAATGTCTCCTAACAAGACATGCTTTGTCGCTTTCTGTTTGAATGATCATTTTGTGGCATGCATCAATCCAAGTGGGAGGTTACCTAGCTTGAGGTAATCCCTTATGGGTGAATACCAATCCTGCTGATCAGAAACCTCGACGGTATGAACAACCAATCCCTCTTGAAGTTCACCCCTAGAAAACATTGAGTGGGAAATAACTTGTAAGAATAGCGTTGTGTTGCTATTAAGGGGAGTAGGGGAGAACAAGGACCCCCAGTTGGCATGATTCAGATGATCGTGGATTCAAGAGAACTTATTCGAGGATGGTTCAATCTGGATCAAGTGGATTCCTGGCATCAAATCAGAGCTTGCACGCTCCATCGCGGATTGTGATAGTGTTTTGACTTGAATGGTTGTCATATCACCAGAAATGTCTTACGGGATTAGTGACCCCAAGGAGGCCATAGTGTCCACAAAATGATTCGATGACCGAGGGAGTGCCTCGATGTCGTACCATTCAAGCTTTGCTAGGAATTTGTCCACAAGGGCTTTGTAGGCCTATAGAACTGGGCATTTGCATTGGAATACCCCTTTGACTTGGTTGACAATTAACAATGAATCACCAAAGATGTTCAATCATTTGATGTTCATGGTGATTGTTGTCTGAAGACCTATGAGCAAGGCTTCATACTCTGCATTGTTGTTGGTGCATGGGAAATTTAATTTAAATGACAGAGGCATTGGAGCATCCTACGGTGTGAAGAATACTATTCTCATGCCACCACCTTGCTCACATTTAGAACCATCAAAAAATAGGGTTATGTTAGCCTGTGACTCAGGCTCATCAGAATCTAGCGATTCTGAGACATGGAAGACCCCATCATCGGGTAGTTCTATGACCAAAGGTTGATCATCTTCGAGAGGAGCCTTTGCTAGTTGATCGACTATGACTTGACCTTTGATGGATTTCTGTCCAATAAACTCTATGTCAAACTCCGTCAACAACATGATCCATTTCGTCGTGCGACTACTATGATAAGTATGACTCATCATGTACCACAATGGATTCTCCTTAGACACAACATACATGGTATTTTTGAGCATGTAGTGCAATAGATTTTTGGTAGCAAACACCACTGCCAAGCAGAGCTTCTCAATGTATGCATAGTTAAGTTCATAACTGACCAGGGTGCGGCTAAGGTAATAAGTAGCCTATTCTTTGTGAAGTTCATTTTTTTGGGCTAGCATGGCACCTAGTGCCACCTCAGTAGCTAAGATGTATAAGTAGAATGGCACTCCTAGTCTAGGTGGTGCCAATACTAGTGGCGAAGCCAAGTATTGTTTAATGTCATCAAAGGCTGACTAGCACTCATGGCTGATGACATGGCGGATCTACCCCTGCACATTATCACGTGAGTCAATGAGATCCCGTATAAGAGGGTGTTGATAGACACTGGTTTGTCTAGTAATATCATCACAACAGCGGCCCTAAAACATCTGAAGTTGCCTGCATCTCACATCACAGCTTCCACCTACACTCTGCGAGTATTCAATGATGCGATATGCTCAACAATTGGCATGATTGTCCTACCCATCTAGGTAGGGCAAAAGACTATACCTACATTGTGCCATATTTTGGAAGGTGAGATGGCCTACAACATCTTTTTGGGTCGAAAATGGATCAGGGACATGAAGTGTGTCCCTTCAATAGCTCACCAGTGTTTAAAGTATACATTTGAAGGGTAGGTGCATGTAGTCTCGATGGACTTAGAACCCTTCAAGTATTGTAATGTGGTGCAGCTGATGCCGCAATCAGCCCTTAAATCAACACATTTGATTTCCAATTGAATCCATCTAAGCAGGGTCTGATTCCACAAGCATCCCCATTAGCAAGTTCTTCAAAACCCCAGTCAAGTCCATCTTCATCTTTTGGTCCTCCACCAATGATGCCACCTATGGGGGCCAAACAAAAGGACAAAGGGAAGAAACCCCTGGAAGGGGCGTAACCTTTGGAAGAGACACTACCATAAATATCAACTATCTCTACTGAGGAGATGCCTAGCCGAATGGAAGATGAGACTCCTAGTTCACCTGACATGGAGTGGAATCAGGGAGAACTTCCATTCCCTCCCCCTCAACTGCCAACAATCACCGTTGAGATGGCCAATACGGACCTGGGGGAGTATCTTGTATGAAATATTTTAGCAACACCTGCACTGGAGTCCATGCAAGACATGGGGAGACCTTGCCTCCCCATCGGTACTATTGTTCCCCTAGGCTACCCATCGAACCAGACAAACTTTGTGTATGGGGGCCTCGATCATGGTACTGAACCATACATGCAAGAGGACGAAGATGAAGAGCCTTTTGCTGAAGATCCGTGATCGCCACTGAAAGCACAAGGATATAGAAACAAAAAAGGAAAAAGCTCCAAGTATGATGCAAAATGGGACTAAACTTAACGTTAAATCCTACGAATTGAAAATGCATGAAATAGGAAAAGCATAAACGAATTGAAACCCAAATAAAAATCCAATGCGGAGAACAACCCTTTATTTTATTGATATGTTTCAAAATTTTGTTACAATTCACCTCCTCCCTTTTTAGGGGCGAGGAGCATTAAATTTGTTTCTTGGTTACATCCATGGATAGCCATCCTTCTTTCACATGCCCACATGTAAGATGGGCGGACCAAAACGTCACCATCGCTTACATTGATGAGTCTTGACTTCTTACTTCTTCTCTAATGTCCATATCATGCACTCAAGGAAATAAGAAATGATCAGTAGCACCTGCAGATGAGATGAAACCTGCAATCCCCAAGCCTACGATTAATGCATGCAAAGAATAAAGAAAACGATAACTAACATATATCCAAATGATCTAAAAATCTGATAGTGGCATCAGGACCTCACAAATAAAACACTGCAAATGGAACAGTTGGGAAATTCCTCACAGATTTGAATTCACTCTGAGGCGGGATGAATAGACCTACAACAAAATTCTAGATAGCACCGCTTAAAATATCACATCTGTATAGCTCCAAATATCCTGCAAAAGTGGGGGTTAGCTAATTGGGGGAATTTTGGAATGACCCAGATGGTTAGATTTCCCCAATTTGGCCTCTAACGCCTATATTTTGATGATGCCCTCTACGAGTTAGTAAAGACAAAAAAATGATGAAACATGATAAGATTTGCTCAAAATGCTATGAAATCAAAATTGCAAACTATCTAAGTAGCATAAGATGAAATGCAAAAGAAAATGATAGAAAGAGAAATCGGCAACAGATCCCTAATCATTCCTAAAAGGGATGATTAGACATGCAATAGTGCGGGGTCGCCCGAGCAGGCCACCCGTTGTTTGGGGCCTGATTTCAGCACCAATCCACTTGGGATGAGTCCAAAATATCTTGTAAAGTGTTGTCAAAAAATTGGGTTGTATACTGTGGTCAAATGTTGGGTTTTGGGCTCAAGATTTGTCCTTCCAATGGTCACCCAACGACCTCCTCTCTAAAAGAGATCATGGATGTGAAAGGCACAAATCAACTAGGGACGTATGGGGAAGTAAAACAGTAGCACTTCATTGCTCAAAAATACTCCTTATCTGTATATCTTAGGGTGAGGAAACTCACCAATTTATAGACCTAGAGGTCTCTTGCATTGGGCATGCAGAGGGTCCACTTGGAAATCATGCCCTCTCAGGGGGAGGGGGATTCCTCCCTGATTAGGGACTTCATGACTACCCTTGCAACTGGCTCTAACGCTAAAAAATGCTCACCCACACTCCCATGCGATGAAGGAAGTGTTAAGTGGCAGATTTGAGCTACCATTTGTCAAGATTTGACTTTTTACCCATCAAACCTGCAATTCGCCCCACCCTGGAGTGAATACTAGTATTCGTCCCTAGGTAGGGCGAATCCCAGTTTGAAATCATCCCTAGGTGAAACGAGTACTGAGAAAAGTGCCTAAAGGTGCCAAATTGACTCCTAACCTTCCAAAACTACTGTGAGAGTGGTTAGGACCACTGTTTGACCTCTGGGGGCTGCCCTTGGGGCTGTGTGTGTCAATGTGATCAGTTTTCATGGTCACATAATCAGATTGGTGTTGTTTTGGTGTCTATAGTTTGACCTTCATGTTGGTATGATTTTCTTAGTTTGACTATTTTTTAGGTTTCTTTCAATCTAATGGGTTGTTGAGTATGCATTTGAATTTCTAGTCCCATTATATTCCATCCTATAGGTTTTTAACCATTGGTGATATTACATTATTTGGTACCTTGAATTATAATTGTCAATGTTTAGATTAGGAGGTATCAAGTTGAGCAAAATATATTTATGTCATGTGTGCAAGTGTGAGTTATTAGTAAAATGTGTCAAGGGAGTAAATGAAGAGTCATGAGTGATAAGTGTCAAGTGAGTAAGTGAAGAGTCTCGAATGATAGGTATCAAGTATGTAATTAAATATTCATGTAAAATATGTCAATATTAGAAGTAGGAGGTTATGTAATCATGATAGGCTTTATCATAATTTAATTCAAGTGAAAGGTTGCATCTTCCATGAGTTAGAAAAAGTTAGTATTATTATTATATATTGACAAAAACGCTCTATGCAATGTAATGTAAGAAAAATTAATATATAAATATAATAGTGAAGTCTTCTATTATGCAATATAAATAATACCCATCAGATTACATAGATGATACCCAAAGGTTTACAAAATTGGAACCAATATCTTATACAAATTATGCACAATGGATTACATAATTGATTCTCATAGGCTTACATAAACACTTGTGCATAGGCTACATCAATAGTGCTCATAAGCATTGTCTACTATTTTTGGACTTGGTCTAATAAAATGAGGTTAGACATACTCCAACATCCTCATAATATAATATAAGGGGTAAAGGATAGGATACATTAGAATAAGTATCCTCCCATAATGGATTCCCTAATGGGACTCTAATTTACCTTCTTCAACTTTATTATCATCATAAGAAAGATTGTATCTATATCTAAATAATTTTATTTCATTTTTCTTTAATTTTACTATTCATGTTTTGGTGAAATGTACTTCCCTTCTACAATATTCACATGTACTTGACTTCTTTTAAGCCTTACAATTTTCCTTAGGTAGTAAAAGCTTACATTCCACTGACTTTAATTCCTTGGATGGGCCTATATATGAGAAATATATCCATAATTCTCCATAGAAATATCATAATGGGTAAGAAGTTTCAAATGTCTTTCAAGATATATAGGTTTTAGATCCATAATACTCATTGCATTCACATAGGCAACCAATATTTTTCTATGAAAAGGTGGAGACAGGATTAAATGATAAGCTTTACATAATCTTAATCACCATTTATATTTCATCCTATCATAGCTAGGTCATCCTTTTGAAATTTCAAGTGATATATGTAATATTAAATATTACCAGAATTTAGAATATTGAGGTTGAAAATATCTATATCTATTTGTTAGCTTCAATAGAACTTATATTCCCATATATATCATTCAATATTGTGCATATCTAAATAAAATTTATCTTTTCTATTATGTGGAAAAATAACATATGGTTCAACTAAAATAAGGAAGAAATCAATTTCTTACTCTTTGTTAGCAAGTTAATTATCATCAAGATCTTTTGTATCATCACAAAAATTAAACCTAAGACTTTTACATTTGAGTAGTCTTGTCATTTGAAATAACTAGGTGCTATAATTTTATTAATAGAGATAAGTAACATGTGCAAAAGGAACCATTCCACATAAAAATCCACAAAAAAAATATAACAAATTTATAAATTGATGCCACCTCTAGGTAGTGCTAAAAAAGTTGTACGATTTAGAAAAAGAGCTCCAAATATTTCTATATATGAAAGTTATGACCTTTAAAATTTTGGATGAATTAGTAATTTAATTATTTAATAAAATGAAAAACCTTAGAAATAATATTATCAAATTAGAGAATGCCACTTGACGAATGCTACAACTACCACTTGGTAGAAAAATTTTGGTCAATTGTTTGCCATTGTAAATACCTTGAGTTCCTAAGTAGTGAATTAAAGATTGACAATTTGACTAGTTTTATTAGTTGGATGTCCTCAAAGTGTTTAAAAATAATATAGCTAACAAGTCTCAAACATAGACATCATAGGTAGAACCTTAAAAATTTATCTCATTGTAAAGTTACCAATCAATACCTTGTAGAGGTAATAGATAAATAATAGTTATAATTCCTTTTTGAATAGTATAAATGATAGGTCGAAATCAAAATGATTTAAACCCATGATATTTCCTATGTTTTGAATAATATTTGTTATTCCATTCTACCATAAGGATGGTTGAGTCATAAAGTGTGTTACCTATTCATGAATGTTTTCTCTAGAAATGACTATTGATAGGGGAGAAATATCTCTTGGGGATCTGAACATGAGATCTAAATGTCATAGCAAAACATGTCAATAAATATGTCATGGTATAGGCCGAAGATATAATAGGAATAAAGGAATGTTAGCAATAAATTTTAAGGGAACACATACATCATACCTCTAAATCAAATAAGCACTTCATTATGTAATCTTCTATACATTTCTCTAAAAAAGAAAACTTACCTTTAATTCAAACTTGAGACACTACCTTTGCAAGTGAGATACCCAAATGTTGGGTTTATATAGGGGGAAAAAGAATATATGTCCATAATAGAGAGTAGAATGAAATAACGGGTTTATAGGGGTTTGAACTAGTGGCCTATTGAATATAGGTAATGATATTAGACATGCCACTAGACATAATGGTTGGGATATTAGTAAGAAAAATGTAGCTTCTTATCTATAATTGGTTATATGAGAGATGTAAGCCACCTATTCATATGTTTTAGATCTTGTGTTCTTTGTAGAAAGAAGAAATTTTCTTTTCTTTAATCAAATAACAAAGTTATTGAAATTAAAACCTATGACATTGGACACACTACTACAACATTGTGAAAAGGAGATATTACATACCAAAATCATAAAAATTATTTAATTGATATTTCTACTAAAATTCTTGAAGTAATCCATTGGAATTGGAAGTTCATCCATATATATCATGGTTTGTCTCTGATACCATGTTGGAATTCATAATACTTTTAAAAAAAAATTAAAACATACGTTCATCATAATCATATGCAAAAAATAGAAGAAAGCAGAATAGAATAACATAAGGATGAAAATAGAGAAAAATATAAATAACATGAATAAGTACAAGGAATAGGAGGAGGATGCTCGTAGGCACCCACACAATCTCACTTATCACAAATTGATACAATGGATCAGTTATTAGGGGACATTTATAATAATACCAAATACACAAATGGAGGTAAACCTCAAGTCGATATAAATTTAATTTAATGTTAAATTATAATATAATAATTATATAAAAAATGTAGGTGGATTAACCAATATAAAAATGGTGTATATATTAAAATTTTCCTTGTGATCGCATGAAGATAATCATGGAATTGCATAAGTGAAGCTCAGAGGCTTACATATACACTTGTGTGTAGGCTAATTTGGTAATAATAATCATCAAACATAGAATTACATAGGAGCAAACGTGTATACATTCACAACAAAATAACAAAGTATATTAAATTATATAAGTGCACTTGGTGGTTAGTAAATAATGTCCAACAATAATTTTGGGTTATAATCCAATGTGTGTTTTATCCATGCTTGAAATAAATTGTACAATGTTAGATGGCATGTAGTATTGATATTTTTGGTACCATTGATAAACTAATACTTGTAGATAAATGCTAGGACAACCCAGACAATAGTGATGCATGATTTCACTTTATATATTATGAATGAATATATGGATTAAACTAATATATCTTGCTTAAAGGTATTATGATGGATTGAATGTGATGACTGTTATTCTATACTTCTATAGAACACATATATTTTGATGATTTTATAGAATATCTTGTGAATCACTTAAGAAATAACATCTCCATAATAATGTGTATTATCATAATTTTATAGAATATATTTATGACATGGAAGAGCAAGATTTTTTTTTTTTGATTCTATGTATTGAAGACCACAACTGATGGTGGATAAAACATTACAAAAACATGTATGGATTTTGTAAAACCATCGCATTTTTATTACTTTATCTTGTTGACTATTGTCAACCAAAACTAAATTAAGATATGAAGTTATTCTATGTTGTATGTAAATGTTAGGATTTCTAATGAGCCTTGCCATGGTAAGTAGAGGATAAGCATAAAATATATTAAAAGTGTAATTAACCACTTAAGTAATAGGCTCATTAAAATAATTTTGAAATGACTTAAATAGGCATTTAGGTATTAAATGTAACACCTTAAATTTAATGAATATGAACTCTCATATTCATCCACATCTACCATTTTAATAATTAGTAACTATCCATTAAATTCAATCATAAAAATTGAAGGTTTGACCCTACAATAAATTATTAAAAAATGATGTGTAGATAGGAAAAACAATAATGTAAGAAATATGTGGGGTAGAAAGAAGAAAAAAAGAAAAGATACAAAGTAGAGAGGACACACACACATATATATAGAAAGAGAGATACAAATCACTAAGAGACATGCACAAAGGGAAAAAATAATAGGAAAAATAATGAGAGAATAATACGAAGGAGAATCCTAGAAGTACTATAAAGGGAGAAATTCCCTAAGAAGAGTAAAATAACTCTATGATATTGGAATATATTAAGGAATTGTATTTAATAATTATGACCATACAACCTACTCTATTAGGTATTGAAGAAACTATCTATTTGATAATTCAAAAAGAAAAAAATTCTCATGGGTAATGTTGTATGTTCTTCTTCTTGATATTGATCTCATGATGCGATATTATGACAAGTGTGATATTATATTTGTCATGATATGGTTTTTTTATCCAAATTTATATGTTGTCCTTAGTAACTTGACTTTTGTGGTTTGGCCAATGTGTTGGTGTGTTATTCCTAGGTTTGGTTGTTTATAGAACTTGTTTCGAACTACTAGGCTAATAAATGCATGGTTGTCCTCTTTATCATAATGCAATTTGTAGGCAGGTTTGTGTACTAATTTTTTTATAGTGAACTATGAATCATGTAAATGATTGTTCAAGTACAATTTTTGATAAATTTATATATATTCTATGCATTTCATTTGATGTGGAGAATAATTGTTTTGGGTATTAAACATGGGATCAATATAATATTTAGTATGATCATGAAAGGTCATAGCATAGCATAAATAGTAATATCTTGTCCATGTTGGAAATAATTAGGAGAGAATTTGGTGGAGCTCATCACTTATAAATATACTTTCGAGCATGTGTGACATCTCTTAGGATTCATGAAGAATTTTAAAATGTGATTACAAAGTACACATGGATTCTTAGGGATTGAACTAGCTTATGGGTTTGTCATGATAATAAGTTCTAATGTAACCTCATCATCTATGTTCTTGTCTAGTTGAAAGTATATCTTGTGTCCTTATGATTTGAAAAGGTAAGATATCTTTTAATAAGGATGTAACTTCATCATCTCGATACTTATTTCCATTTTTCGATCTAAATAATACACCCTTATTAGAAAATATCTTACCTTTTCAAATCATAAGGACACAAGATATACTTTCAATTAGATAAGAACATAGATGATGAAGTTACATTGGAACTTATTATCATGAAAAACCCATAAGCTAGTTCAATCCCTAATAATCCATGTGTACTTTGTAATCACATTTTAAACTTCTTCGTGAATCCTAAGAGATGTCACACATGTTTATAAGTGATGAGCTCCACCAAATTCTCTCATAATTATTTCCAACATGGACAAGCTATTACTATTTATGCCATGCTATGACCTTTCATGATCATACTAAATATTATATTGATCCCATGTTTAATACCCAAAATAATTATTCTCCACATCAAATAAAATACATAGAATATATATAAATTTATCAACAATTGTACTTGAACAATCATTTACATGATTCATAGTTCACTATAACATCATTAGTACATAAACCTGCCTGCAAATTGCATTATGACAAAGAGGACAACCATGCATTTAGTATCCTAGTAGTTCCAAACAAGTTCTATAAACAACCAAACCTATGAATAACACACCAAAACATTGGCCAAACCACAAAATCCAAGTTACTAAGGACAACATATAACTTTGGACAAAAAACCATATCATGACAAATATAATATCACACTTGTCATAATATTGCATCATGAGATCAATGTCAAGAAGAAGAACTTAGAGCATTACTGATGCAGGAGCATCTGACTGCAGTCGAGCAATCGTGTATCTTCCAAAAATTTTTTAGATTTTCTAAGTACTTTGCATTTTATTTTACTTATTTCCAGCTTGGGGAAGGCTTTGTTAAGCAATTTTCGGTTTGGAGGAGTTTTGTAAGGCAAAGGGGGGATTTTGTAAAAGAAGGGAAGAGTTTCGGGGAAGTTTGTAAGGCAAGAGCAAAAGTTGGGAAGGGGTCGTGAAATCACGACCTCAAAAGCTCGGCAAGGACAAGGACCAGTTTTGGTCGCGATATCGCGACGTCGCGATATCGCGACAATTGTTAGCGGCTTCAACAGCGAGGAGTTTTCGTGATGATATCGCGACGTCACGATATCGCGATGTGAGTTTGCAGCAAGGGCGAAGGGGGAGCTTCCATCGCGATATCACGACGTCTTTTCTTAAAGCAAAGGCGCGTTGTTGACTAAGAAGGGGGGAAATCTTGGTCGCAATATCGCGACGTCACGATATCATGGCATTATTTGCAAAATGAAAAGAAGTGACCTTTGGGTCGCGATATCGCAACATGTCATGATATCGCGGCATTATTTGCCAAGGTGAAAGCAGGGGTACAGTGGGTCACGATATCGCGACATGTCGCGATATCGTGACGGATAAGAAGACAAGCTTTTGAGAACACGCGGACGGATAAGAAGACAAGCCATAGTGACACGTGGCCTCCATGTGTGTTAAGGTGACACGGCCAGTTGAAGACAAAGCGTGAATTAGACACGCGGGCTGCCACGTAAATTAAAGTTAGAATTGGTGGCCACGTGTATTAAAGATGGAGATAGCCATCACAGCAGTTACAGAGCATGGACAGTATGGGCGAGACAGAGGCTCAGAAGGACGATCTGACCAAGACGACGGTTGCAGGTCAAGGAAGGTCATTAATGAGGATTTCATGGTGGATCGGGCAGTTGCTCATTTATGACAAAAATTTTGAAAAACCCGGGGAGGGGGAAAAGTCAAATTTGAATTTTGTTAGGCGGGGCATTAATTGCCTAGAGGACCAGGACCTCGTTAAAAACTTGAGATTTTGTAATAGTCAGGGTGGTGGACCGGGGAGACGGAAGCAGTGACAGTTAGAGAGACCGAAGCCGTGCTCGATCCTTGTAAGCCTATGGGCTGTTTCATTTAGATGCATGTAAATATTTTTTTGCAAATTTTAATGAGAAATCAGAATTTGTTAGTGTTGATATTTCGATCTCCGTCAGTGGTATCAGAGCCAGTGGTTCCTGAGCATACAGCAGACCACCGAAGGAGAGGCAGTTGTACCAGGACTTGTGGGAGGGCTTGAGATCAGGTGAAGATGCCTCCGAGAAGAAACCCTGTGGGTGGCAGAGGCATGGCAGTAGAAGATTTTTGGGCTTTACAGCGGCAAGTTTAGGCCCTACAAGAAGAACTGCACAGAGGACATGAACCGAGAAGAGATGCAGACAGTGAGGATGAAGCGGATGAAGAAGAAAATCAGTTTGAAGAAGAAGAAGAAGTTGTGGATCCGACACAAGCCAGACTGTACAAGGCCATATCTCAGATCGGGAAGAGGCCGAAGTTAGAAGTTTCTACGTATTCCGGGAACTTGAATCCGGAGGAATTAATAGATTGGATAAATGACTTAGAGGAATATTTTGAATACGAAGAGGTTGAAGATCCCGAGCGGGTCAGATTTGCCAAAACTAAATTAAAAGGTCATGCCAGCATATGGTGGAAGGGAGTACAGCTGGAACAGAACAGAAGAGGAAAAGAACGGATAACAAGATGGGACAGAATGGTGGAGAAATTAAAGAGGCAGTTTATTCTCGTAGATTATGAACTGGATCTGCTAAGAAAAATGCAGAGTTTGAGGTAGATGAATAAAACTATCCAAGAATATATGAAATAATTTTACAAAATCTCCATCAGAACCAGTCATTTAGAAGCAATTAAGGAAAAGGTGGCCCATTATATTAATGGGTTGAGACCCAGTGTCCAGGAAGAGTTAAGCTTAGTGCGGGTGAGCACCATTGAAGATGCTTACCAGTTTGCTCTGAAGGTTGAAGAAAAACTGAACAGAAGGTTTGAAAGCAAGCAAAGAGTAAAAGGACCTGGAGGAAAGACTGGTGGAAAGAAAGAGGAAGGAAAGGAAGAAAAGAAAGAAGAGGTGAGCAGCAGCCGAGGTCAGAAAGAAGAAGATGAAGAACCCAAACCACAAGTTCAGAACAATGGCTACCCAAGAGGAAGAGGTAGATCTAGACGTGGGTATGGAAGAGGAGTGTTCCGAGGAACATGTTTACACTATGGAGAAGAGGGACATCGGGCATATGAGTGCCCCCAGCACCCCAAGAGAGTAAACAAGAAACAAATGGGTCCTGCCAGAGCAGTTGTGGTAGTTGAAGATGCTGACTCAGAACATTCTGAAGAAGCTGAGAAATGAGAAGCAATGATTGTGAGGAGGACCATGTTGATTGAGGAAGACAAATCTGAGTAGAGGAGAAGCCTGTTCCACACATGATGCAAAAGTGCAGGCAAAGTCTGTAATGTTATTATAGACAACGGGAGTACAGATAACTTAGTTTTTGAGGATATGGTTACTAAGTTGCATCTGGAGAGGAGGAGACACCCGCATCCATACCGGATTGCATGGTTGCGGAAGGATCACAGAGCATGGGTCCGTGAACAGTGCTTAGTCACGTTCCAGATTGGGAGATACCAGGATGAGGTCTTGTGTGATGTATTTCCCATGGATGCTTGTCATTTGCTATTGGGAAGGCCATGGCAGTTTGATCGGAGTGTAGTGCATGATGGTCATGCAAATATGTACTCCTTGAATAAATATGGAGTGTGACACAAGTAGAAGCCATTACAGACAGTGGATGAGAAGGTGTGCAGCAATGCCAGAATTTGTCTAGTAGAGGGCAGAAAAATTCTTTGCCAGGAGACAGGATTTGAGCAGGTTGCAGAGGCAAATGAATGTCGGGAGGTATTGCTAAAGGCAGTGACCAGACAGCATCGAAATGAATATCACTTCTCTATTTACCCCGGGTGTCTGATGCAGGAGCATCCGGCTGCAGTCGAGCAATCGTGCATCTTCCAAATTTTTTTTAGATTTTCTAAGTACTTTGCATTTTATTTTACTTATTTCCAGCTTGGGGAAGGCTTTGTTAAGCAATTTTCAGTTTGGAGGAGTTTTGTAAGGCAAAGGGGGGATTTTGTAAAAGAAGGGAAGAGTTTCGGGGAAGTTTGTAAAGCAAGAGCAAAAGTTGGGAAGGGGTCACGAAATCGTGACATGTCCCGATTTCATGACATGTCATGAAATCGCGACCTCAAAAGCTCGGCAAGGGCAAGGACCAATTTTGGTTGCGATATTGCGATGTCGTGATATCACGACAATAGTTAGCAGCTTCAGCAGCGAGGAGTTTTCGTCGTGATATCGCGACGTCACGATATCGCGACATGAGTTTGTAGCAAGGGCGAAGGGGGAGCTTCCGTCGCGATATCACGACATCGTGATATCACGACGTCTTTTATTAAATCAAAGGCACATTGTGGACTAATAAGGGGGGAAATCTTGGTCACGATATCGTGGCATTATTTGCAAAATGAAAAGAGGTGACCTTTGAGTCGCGATATCGTGACATGTCACAGTATCACGACATGTCACGATATCGTAGCATTATTTGCCAAGGTGAAAGCAGGGGGACAGTGGGTCGTGATATCGTGACATGTCACAATATCGTGACGGATAAGAAGACAAGCTTTTGAGAACACGCGAACGGATAAGAAGACAAGCCATAGTGACACGTGGCCTCCACGTGTGTTAAGGTGACACGGCCAGTTGAAGACAAAGCGAGAATTAGACGCACGGGCTGCCACGTAAATTAAAGTTAGAATTGGTGGCCGCGTGTATTAAAGATGGAGATAGCCATCACAAGCAGTTACAGAGCATGGACAGTATGGGCAAGACAGAGGCTCAGAAGGACGATCTGACCAAGACGAAGGTTGCAGGTCAAGGAAGGTCATTAATGAGGATTTCATGGTGGATCGGGCAGTTGCCCATTTATGATAGAAATTTTGAAAAACCCGGGGAGGGGGAAAAGTTGAATTTGAATTTTTTTTTATTAGGCAGGGCATTAATTGCCTAGAGGACCGGGACCTCGTTAAAAACTTGAGATTTTGTAATAGTCAGGGTGGTGGACTAGGGAGATGGAAGCAGTGAAAGTTAGAGAGACCGAAGCCGAGCTCGGTCATTGTAAGCCTGCGGGCTGTTTCATTTAGATGCATGTAAATATTTTTCTGCAGATTTTAATGAGAAATCAGAATTTGTGAAAGTGTTGATCTTCCGGTCTCCGTCAATTACCCATAAGAATTTTTTTCTTTTTGAATTATCAAATAGAGATAAATATATTTCATAGATATTTTCTTCAATACCTAATAGAGTAGGTTGTATGGTCATAATTATTAAATACAATTCCTTAATATATTCCAATATCATAGAGTTATTTTACTCTTCTTAGAGAATATCTCCCTTTATAGTACTTCTAGGATTCTCCTTCATATTATTCTCTCATTATTTTTCCTATTATTGTTTCCCTTTGTGCATGTCTCTTAGTGATTTGTATCTCTTTTTCTATATATATTTGTATGTGTCCTCTCTACTTTGTATCTATGTATCTTTTCTTTTTTTCTTCTTTCTACTCCACATATTTCTTACATTATTATTTTTCCCGTCTACACATCATTTTTTAATACTTTCTTGTAGGGTCAAACCTTCAAATTTTATGATTGAATTTAATGGATAGTTACTAATTATTGATATTGTAGATGTGGATGAATATGAGAGTTCATATTCATTAAATTTAATGTGTTACGTTTAATACCTAAATGCCTATTTAAGTCATTTCAGAATTATTTTAATGAACCTATTACTTAAGTGGTCTATTAATTACACTTTTAATATATTTTATGCTTATCCTCTACTTACCATGGCAAGGCTCATTAGACATCCTAACATTTACATACAACATAGAATAACTTCATATCATAATTTAGTTTTGGTTGACAATAGTCAACAAGATAAGGTAATCAAAAAACGATGGTTTTACAAAATCCATACATGTTTTTGTATTGTTTTATCCACCATCAATTGTGGTCTTCAATACATACAAACAAAAAAAATTCTTGCTCTTCCATGTCATAAATATATTCTATAAAATTATCATAATACACATTATTATGGAGATGTTATTTCTTAAGTGATTCACAAGATATTCTATAAAATCATCATAATATATGTGTTCTATAGAAGTATAGAATAACAATCATCACATTCAATCCATCATAATACCTTTAAGCAAGTTATATTAGTTTAATCCATATATTCATTCATAATATATAAAGTGAAATCATGCATCACTATAAAGTGAAATTAGCTTTATAAGTTGTTTGAACTAATGTTACAATTTCATTGTGAGGAAATTATGTCTTATTTGATGCATTATGATATTTCCTTCATACTTATGTTGCTATATTTCTATATAAGACCCCTTATACACCTATATGGATGATGGATTTATGAAAACCAACCCACTATGTGGGTGTTTAGTTTGTAGGTCATCATGTTTAGAAGTACCTTAATGGTGGTGTTATAGTCTACATGTGCTCATGGAAAAGCATCATATATTTATTACTAGTAGTGTTCTAGGTATACCAAATGGTAATCAAAAGACTTATATTATTCACTATTTTTTACACATGGCTCTTAGAGGGAGGTAGTATCATAAAGAATTATCTCAATTATAGTTTGTCCTAGATGGTTATGGATGCAGGAAGCATTATCTATAACTTAATTGTATCATGTACAAATGGTACCAATCTTATTATTGTAGGCATAGTTGTGCCAAAGCATGCTTGAGTGAGTATGATGGCACCAAATACTATATAAGAGGTTCAAATGACATTGAATTGTGTTACATTGTATTCTAAAATGATAAAAGAATCAACTAGATGGAAGTATCTAGTCATGATTAAATGTATAGTTTATTATCAAGATTGGTATAAATATTATTTATAATTGATTAAAAAGTTAAATATCATATTGATAGTTATTCATGTAAAGGGAACATATATAACATTAAATATTTTCAAAATATATAAAAGGGAATCATATTTCATGCTTGAACATAGTTATGATTGGATTTATTACAAGAACCTACCCTCTTAAAAGGGGAAATAGAACTAGTTTTTGAAAGTAAATTATAGGTTAGATAGTGGTACCAACCATAACTCCTTGGTGGTTTATTATGGTATTTTATGCTCACCTATTTAGGTGTATCATTATGGAGCACCAATTCATATAGTCATGGCAAATCTATTACATTCCCATTAGAACTCCTAATGTTTGAAAGAATCTTAACCCACTAATTTGACTTGGTTGATCTAACAAGCGTACGCATATCCCTTGAAACTTAATATATAGTATTAAATCTATGGAGGAAACCCATCAAACTAAATAAAATACTTAGATGAGTTAGTTGTTGAAGTCTTGTTATTTGTATTTTTTAATGGATTTGAATCCTAAAAAATATCATTAATAAACATGCTTTATCCTATAGTGTTGTTTATGTAGATACGAGAAGGAGGATAGGTTCCATAGTGGGATGCATTATTGTAAGTGAAACTAAAGAGTATGACACTTATTGCTATAAAAATAATAGATGCCAAAACTAGGAAGGTTGGTGCCAATGCATAATATTATCACCTAGAAATAAATAATGGTCTCTCTCGATCTAGTTTTAAGAGGTACTTCATGTCAATTCTAGATTGAAGAGTGGCACAATAGGATAATGGATATGGTGTGATAGTGTAAGGGTTAATGTTGACTCATTAAATAAGGTGTAAGTCTTGTGTAGATTTCTTATGCTAGTTTGTACTAATGCCAACATGAGACTAAAAGTACAACATTGCAAGGAGTGAGTATCATGGTTATTCAAGTTGGTATCAATGATAGAAGCTTTACTAATATTAGTTTCCATTGACACCAAGACATATGGTGTTAGTTTGTAATAGCATTTGGACCCTATATATGAAGGATTAGGAATCCAAATGATATAAAGATCTATGAAAAATAATTTAATATGTCTTTAGAGGAAGTAAGGCACTATGAGATGAGGTAGTTGGTATTAAAAAGATCCATTGCAAATTGAAGTGAATTTCAAGCCATAGTTTTTTCAATGCCATAATCTATGATAGAACAATGCTAGATAATTTGGTGTCATGGTAGGATAAACATCATTAACTTTATTATTGCTAGAATTAGATGATTCCAAGGACTTGGTAATAACTATTCTGTGAGAATAATTACATAAGATAAGGAAGTGTTATTTTGTGTTATTTTTCTATAATATGATTTGCATAGCATCATATACCGTCTATGTTAGAAGATATGCATAAATGGATTAACAACTACATAACATAGTAAGAATATTTTTTACTATTTTTAGAATTCAAGCAATAGTGTTAGATGGTGTATCAAATATTTGTCCTAGAAATACTTGAGACTTAACTGAGTAGGCTAATATAAAAAAATGTTGTGACACATAATGAGTAAAAAGATATATTTTGGAATTACATATAAATTTTTAGAAATGCTTCTAGTCACCTAATTATTTAGAATAAACTATAAATATAACAAATTATGTAAAAGTTATTCTTTTATAGTCTTGACGATGTCAAGGAGAAGACGAAGAGAATTTAGCACCTAGGATTGTGTTTTTTGTTAGAACAAACTAAGTTAATATTAGAAGTAGATGAGGGACCAAAATGATGCTAAAATATTGAATAAGTGGAAGGTAGCACTAGTAGTAGTTTTGGAGGTAATTAATATATACATGTAGAATTTAAATTGGAAGTGAATGAAGGATTGTATAGGATTGGAGTAATTAATAAAAAGGTTAAATGCTAGATTTAGAGTTTTTTTCAAAATATAAATTGAGTAGTGAAGTGATATCTACATAGGATATGAAAATTTCCCACTAAAGCTCATACGATAGGAGTAATGCTCAAACCACCTAACATATTCAATGAGATGGAGGGCATATCCAATATATATACACTATAGCTCATATGAGAGAATTAATGTACTAATGTTATGGAGACTATATCCAATATATATACAATATTAATAGGATCGAGGAAGGAATTTTACATGTTTGCTAAGACATTTAATAGTTGAAAGAGTTATTCGTAAACGAAGACCAAAACAAAAAGTGTGGAGAAAATTATTTCAAAATATAAAGAGCTATAGTAGTAACAAATTAAGGGAAGGATTCAAGCAAGTAGAATGTTGTGGATGGGCCAAAAGTGAAAAAAAATGCTATAATATATTAAATTTTAGATTTGTACATAAAATGTTCTTACATTTTCCAATGTTCATTTTAGCTCAACCTTTTCAATAATAGTAGGAATCACCTACACAGAGAAGGAAATCAATAAAAATATGTATATTGTTAAAAAATAGTTATTAGATGATCCCTTGTATGTGAAAGTGAAGGATATTGTACTTGAACAGGGTTGAAATGATACACCAAGTGAGGTTTTCTAATCAAATATGATTTTTAAATTAGGATGATATCATTGGCATTATTATGTTCAATAATTCTAGTACCTTGGTCCTTATCTAATACCACAATAATGGGTTATGGAATAATTGAGTTCTATTACATTAAACAAGAGGTGGTGAACTACATATTGAGACTTTATATGGATACATGAGTTATTGAGAAATAATAAATAAATTAATTGAGTAAGGGGTACCCAAATATTAAATATTTTAGCTTCTTAATTATATGTATTAAAAAAACAAGCAACATCCTTGGGAAGATTTGTACACATGTTGTTTGTTAGTCATATGATGGCATATATATTAGATGGAATTTTATAAATTAATGAGAAGTGGTCTCAACAAATTAGTGGATGACACAAAAATAAAATATTAAGGTCTTAGTTTAAGAAAATGTGTGACACAAAAGATCCAACACCTTTATAATTATCAAATGACTCATTCATAGAAGATATAAAGAAAATAGAATGATAGGGTCTTGAGATGCTATATCAGGGAGTGGTTAATATGAGGAGCTTTATGGGCTTAATCCTAATAATGAAATTAGTTTCTTCCTTTCATTTTGTAAATACTAAAACAAAATAAACATGACTATAAGAAAGGCAATAAGCCATGACAAAATCTTGAAATATTAAAATAAATGACCTTGACCTAACAAAACCTAGAATGCAACCACTTATTGGAAAACTTAATGATTATATTTTTATATGAAGTAGAGATAGTAGAAAATTATATGGCTAAAGAAATGTTTAAGAAACAAAAACCTCTAAAAGTGGAACTAATCCTAATTTCTAATAGAAAATAATTTTATAAATGAATATTTTAAAAAATATTTAATAGAAGAAACTAAAACTTTAAAAAGCAAATAAAAAAATATTTTTCTTAATGAATGCTATGGCCTTGAACTTATAGTGCCACATGAAAAATAGATTTACTTTTGTAAAAGAAAATTTACCATGCATAGGTGGGATTTGATGTTGTGATTGGTTGCTTAAAAAATAAGGCTTCCACCATCAATCCAAGGCTAGAGGAAAGGATTTCCTTGTACCAAAAATAATTAATAAATTATCCTATCCATGTATTAAATAAAACACAATGTTATTAGAATAGAACCAATGAGATTCAAAGTCTAAAATTTGCTAACATAAGCAAGACAGTGAACCAATGAGCCACAAGCATGGACAAGATATTAAGGTAATGAAATACTTAAGGTAATGATACCACATATCAAAAAAATTTAAATTTTGGATTTCAAATATGGACAATGAGACTCAAACATGTAAAATCATAGCCAAGACTCGTGAGCTTCATTGTTGCATCAAGGGAAATCCATGGAGGCTTTGAGTATTTAAATTTTAAATATTTGATCAATGCTTAGATGTTAATCATGCAAACTATACTTTAAATTGTATCATATGATAGATAGGTAGGTAGACATTTATTACCTCATGGTTTATTGTAACATTTGCACAATTATGGCAAGGAAAATGGATAAGACATAAAAAAGATAAAATATATTTCAATGTGTCCAAACTAATTTAGAAGCATCAATGTGTTCATGCAATGTTACATCAACCAAAAAATCTATAGTTTTGTGATAAAAACTAGATATTTCTATTGTCTTTATCAGTAGTTTTATGGTATTTGCACATGAAATTATATGTTTTTTGTGCATGTAGTTCTATGGTCTTTGCATGTGCATTTTTGTGGTCTTTGTGCATGCGGTTCTCTGGTATTTTTAATATGCAATTCTAGTGCCCAACATGACCATTGGATTAGGATTTCCTAGATTAGGTTTCCTTGGATTAGGGTTCCCTAGATTAAGGTTTCCTAGATTAGGGTTTCTTGTATTAGGGTTTTATGGATTAGAGTTCCTTGAATTCATGACATGAATAATATATGTAGCATATTGGTTCAGTGTAGGAGATAGGATTCCATTTCGATGAGATTTTGGTTCATGATAGATATGGAAAAGTTGTATATTGGATTGATTGTAATGCAAAGTATCTCAACTATATATATATTCATAATTATTGAAATATTTCCTTCCTTCTATTAAAAATAATAAAAAAATATTATGTTTTGACTTCCATTGATTCTTCCTGCATCCATTGTGTACCCCTACACCCACATGCCTATTGTTAATTTGACCTACATACAATGTTGTAGTATCAGAGCTTAAGCTTGTGTTTTATGGTGTTGGCTCACAATAGTTGTTTGAACAAAAGTATTCATGTGGTTATGATAACATTATAAGTGAACCATAAATATGGATTGCAGACTTGGAAGAGGAGGTGGTAGACACAATCTTGGACCATGCATCAGTGATCCAGTCAATACGATGAGAGTTATCTTGGTGAGACTGAAGACTATTGAGGTTGTGTAATGTAAATGTGTTGTAGTGGTGGGTAATATCAGTGAAGATGAGAGGGATGGTGTCGAGGATGTGGATGAGACCTCGTAGAACCTTATGATGAAAAATATTTGTGAGTGCTATAGTGAAAGTTGGTAACAAGACAAGGTTTGATCTTTTGAACTATGTAAGGAGCTTAACTATAGAAGACTTTGTGGATTGAACCATCGAGCTAGTACTTTGAGATTGAAGTAATATAATATCCTAAAAGAGTTAAGTGCACCACCATGAATTTGAAAGGGTATGCTACCTTATGGTGGGACTCAGTCGAGAAGAGCCTTACGAAGAGGAACAAACACAAAATGTCCATGTAGGATAATATGGTGGTAAAGCTTAGAGAAAATTTCCTACTATCTAACTATGCACATGATTTTTTCAAGAAACTCCCAAATCTATGCCAAAAAGATACCACCATGCAATAATACACACATGGGTTCTATAGAATATGCATTCACACAAGATAAATAAATAACAAGACTGCGAAGGTGTGGAGGATGTGAATAGTTTGTACATATCAATTTTGAAAGATATGATGCAGTGGAATTTATCTGGCACCACTCAAACACATGGAACCCAACGGAATGAAGTACTAAAATTTATTTTATAAAATCCAACAGAATATCAAAATTCTGAAAATGAATTTCCAAAAATCGAGTGGATTTTATAACTGACAAAAATTAACAAAAAAAAATTATGAGTGAAACAAAAATTATCCGACAATGGATAATCCAAAATAAATGACATCGATGGAAAAAATTCCATCGAAAAATCCATGAAATATAAATTCCGCTATTTGGAATTTCACAAATGCCTTAGCGGAGAAATTAATTACAGAATTTATAACTTGCGAAATATAACAAGGAAAAAATATAATTTCAGAATTTTAATAATGAAATAGTTTGGTGGATGTTTTAGATAGAAAGAAATTCACTGTCATAATTTAAAAAAGGTAAATGTATTCTAGGATTTAATTTATCCAACCCTAAAATAACAAATCCACTCACCAGAATAGAGAGTGTATGAGTGGAATAAATCAAAGGACATCCACAAGCGAAATAGAGATAAAATGAAACCCTAACTTTGCAAAGTAAATTTTATCAACATTCGAATATCACACGGATATATTAAACACGCTGAAAGTATTATATCTATTGAATAAAATGGAAAAACATCCACATACATCTACAACTTGGAAATATTGTAGGATACACCAACCAGAAAGTTTTTGAACACCGCAACTTCAACTTTTGACACTTCTATCACACTTCTTCATTCGTGTTTTCTCAAATATCTATCTCATACATAAAATGATACGAACAAAACATATTTATAAATGGGATGAAGGAAAGGATCACCAACCTTCTGATATGCATTAAATTAAAAAGTATGGTGCCTATCCAATCACCAAACAACTATAGATATTAGTAATAACCACAAGCATTTTGAAAAAAATAGCGATAAAATTTGGAAGATAAGATCTATCAGAGATCTATCAGGTGAAATATGATTTAATTTCTAACATCCTCCTTTAAATAATATTTCACAAAAACTTTGACAGTGAGAATTTCCCTCAGCTTCTTAAATTTTTCCTCCTTCAAAGGTTTTATGAAAATATCTATTACCTGGTCTTTGGACCTATAAAACAATAACTCAATTTTATTAGCTTTTACCAGTTATCTAATGAACTGATAGTGGATGTTAATATGCTTGGTCCTCCCATGAAATACTGGATCCTTTAACAATGCTATGGTGGAATTGTTGTCACAAAAAATTATTATTGCCCCTTCCAGTGGATGATTCAGCTCACCAAAAATTCTTCTTAGCCAAACCACTTGGCATGCACCTGAAGTTATGAAAACATAGTCTATCTTAGTAGTTTATAGTACAACAATTGGTTGCTTCTTTGATGACCATAAAAATGCTCCCAATAAAATATGCAAAGCATAACCGGAAGTGCTCTTCCTATCATCTATACTCCCAACCCAATCGCAATCTATGTAGCCAATAAGTTCAAATTGGTCTTTTATTACATAGAAAATTTCATGGTTCCTGGTCCCATTGATATACTAAAGTAACCTTTTGTCTGTCTTCCAATGAGTGTTCTTTGGTGACTCCATAAATATGCTTATCAAACTCACTTCAAAAATTAAATCTGGTATGGTTTTAGTAAAATACATAAGACTTCCAACTATTATTTTGTAGAAAGTTGGATCAATATTACTACCACAATCATTCTTGCTCAGCTTCATGCCTGTTACAACTAGTGTAATTGTTGGTTTTTTGTCCTCCATTTTAAACCTCTTCAAGACATCCTTAGCATACTTACCTTGATAAATGAAGATACCATATGCAGATTGGATAACTTCAATTTCAAGAAAATATTTCATCATTCCTAAGTCCATCATATTGAACTTCTTCATGGTATTTCTAAAATGTTCGAATAACATATTTCTATTTATAGTATAAATAAAATCATGTACATACAAGCATAGTATTATCATCTCCCCATATTCATTTATCTTTATGTAGAGAGTGTGCTCATATGGGCATTTGATGAACCCATTCTCCTTAAAATATGCATCAATCTGGCTATGCCAAGCCCTGAGTGCTTGCTTCAACCCATACAAAAATTTCTTTAGTTTTAGGACCTTGCCTTCTTGCCATTCCAGCTCATAGACGAGTGGTTGGTCTATGTAGACCTCCTCTTCCAACACTCCATTCAAAAAAGCAGACTTGACATCCATATGATATACATTCCAACCTTTTTGGTCTACCAATGCCAGGATTATTTGACTGTGTCAGGTCGTGCTACAGGTGCATATATCTCATGATAGCCAATCCCTAACTTCTTCTTGTAGCCTTTTGCAATCAATATAGATTTACGCATTTCAACTTCACCTTGGGTATTAAACATAGTTTTATATACCCATTTTACTCCAATGGTCCTCTTGTCTGCTGGAAGATCTATTAATTCCTAGGTTTGATTATTCTTTATGGCTTCTATATCATTATCCGTAGATTTTACCCAAGTTCTATTACGATTGCATCTTCAAATGAAATTGGGTCACACTCAAAAAATAAAACAAAATCAGAATATTCTTCATATATTTCAGTTCTAGTTACCTCTTATATGTCTTACAAGCTTCTTATCTTTTATGGTGTCTACAAGTTGAAGATATTTATTGTAAGTGGAGGTGACTGTGATGATGAGGTAGTGATATTTCTAGCATCGATAGCACTACTTAAAGCTACAGGTGGATGCACTCAGTATCCTTCTAAGTCCTCGGCCTCAGTAATTATTGAAGAACACAAGCTTATACTAAGAGGGGGGGTGAACAGTATAAGACCTCTTTTTACTTTTTCCTTTATACTTCAAAATAGTAAAGTAATATACCCAAAGCAATATCAAAACAATGCACAATATCATCCACAAAGTGACACCAATTTTAACGTGGTTCACCCAGAGTGCCTGGGCTACGTCCACAAAACTTTTCTCTAAAAGTTATCTCAAAGTTCTTTGGGAAACCTTCCAAATTACAATGTTTATGAGACTCGTCCCAAAGGAGATACCTTCCACCAATCTGAATTTATGGCCTTTGCCTTCCACCAATCTGAATTTATGAGCCTCTATTCAAAGGAGATACCCTATGCTTTGGAAATGATCCCTCAGAAGATCAACTGCATCTACCTCTTGCCAGCACGTCGAACTCCTTTCCACCGAAGACCTCCTATCCTCAATGCTTAGCCTAAGAGACCTTTGCCTTCCATGATCACGCACACAGCAGCTCAGCAACCTGTACCAAACATAGTCAGTCGGTCTAGTACAAGTCTTCCTCTGTCTGTCATATCTGTCCAACACTTGAACAAATCAATCCTCTACACACAAGCCTTCTCAAAGACTTGCCAAATATATCCTCAAGTTCTTCTCAAAGAACCAATGCACCTCTATCCTCAAGTCCTCTGATAGAACTCTCAAAAACTCATCTCACAAGTCCTCTGCTAGGACCTGTCCAAATCTGCTCACAAGTCCCCACCGAAACCTATCCAAAACCTGCTCACAAGTCCCCACCGGAACTTGTCCAAAACCTCAACAAGCTCACCAAGAAAAACTTGCTTAGCATGAACCCACAAAGAGAATTTTTAGAGACCCAATATGATTCATAAACCTCATAGAAGCATAAAGAGAATTGTTAGAGACTCAATATGTTCTATACTTAACTCCCAATCTCAATCTCAAATCTCATAGAAACATAAAGAGAATTGTTAGAGACTCAATATGTTCTATACTTAACTCCCAATCTCAATCTCAAATCTCATAGAAACATAAAGAGAATTGTTAGAGACCCAATATGTTCTATACTTAACTCCCAATATCAATCTCAACTCAATCTCAATCTCAAAAGAATAAGATAGATGTAGTATGCTTTTCTCAAGAATATGAAACACAACCCAACAATTGCCAACCATGCAATATCTCATATAACAATGATACTCATATTCTTTTTACCAACAATTAGGGTTTCAACAACAATGCTCATCAAACAAGGTTTTGTCAACCAACACCATTCAACTCAACATCAACCTTGAAGCATTCAACCAATCATCACAAGAAAAGGAAACAAGTAGAAATCCTTTTCCCTCCAAGGATATTTGAACAAAACAGCCACCAACACAATATCACCAAATGCAAAGAATAACTTGCTCAAATCAACTCAATGGAGTAAGCCCAATATCATGTATCAAGTAAAGCACTAACTTGATCAAAACAACCTCTATGGAAGCAACTCAACCATCAATATCAAAACAACCAACTAAGGGTTTCATCATCTCAATGCAAGTAGCAAGACTTACTAACATAAACCCTAGTGCAAAAAAATGCTTCCTCTTCCTCAACCAGAATTATGCATTCACCCAAAAACTCATCAATTATTTTAATGCATAAACAATCTTCAATATCCAGAAAATAGGATTTACACCAAAAATACCTAGTAGACAACCTTTTCACTCCAAACTCAATTTCAGAAAATATACCATCAACAATATACATGGAAGAAGTTGCCCATACCTTTACTTTGATGAAGAAGGAGAACTCAAAACCTATCACAACACTTGGCCAACCTTAGTTCTCCAACCTTTGGAGAAAAATGAATAACTCCACCACATATGCTAAAGCGCTTTCATTGTTGCTATCCTTGTGCATCATGATCAAAATGAAATTGCCCACAACATGGGTCAAACTTGGCACCTCTTGATCAATGCTTCTTCACTCAACACACCACCACCATTATCATGAGCGTTGTCTTCCTTCAATCACCAAGGATTTGAAAACATAAATGTTTTCCTCAAGCCACCACCATCATCATGAGCGCTGTCCAAAAATGTAACTCCCTGGCAGCAGAATTAAATGTCCATGCAATGCAAACAAAAACTGTTATCCCTCGTGCAATCCAATCAACAAGTGTGAAGCACAAACAATCGGATGTCAAGGCACAACCAAAAAACACAGCTCGCAGTCTTATCAGAGAAATGCAATCTGTCAGACGTCAAGCGCATGAAAATATCTGGAAAATCAATATGGATGGACAACAAAATACAATGAAAACATCGCTTTTACGGAGGACACAGAGCTACGAAATTGCATCGATCGAAGGTACCATCACTTTAGAAAATCATCCCCACTTATATAGCCATTTCTCCTTAACTGTTTGACGTCGGTGCTCCTCCAACAATGGCAACACATCGGCGAAAGAATTTTTTATTTGTGTCGCTTAAGGGTTAAAAGACCCTTTAATAATAATTAAAATAATAATAATTATTATTTTATTAATAATAAATTAAACTTAGACCCTTGTCAAAGGTTTGAGTTAATTTAATTATTAATAATAAACATGGACCTTCAAGGTTTTTCAAGAAGTAAAAACCTTTGCATTAAGTTAAGCTTGGTTTTAATAAAAACCCTTAATGAGTCCAAATGGTTTTAAGAAAAAACCTTTAACCTTGTCACCATGGTTTTAATAAAAACCCTTTAACATTATGAAGCTTCTCAAGATATTTTTGACATCACACTCTTTTTGATATCAACACAGAAATGCCTTTTGACATCAATGACAACTTATACACTTGAGCAAAGGCAATGTACCCAAAGTACCCAAAATTGCCAACAATCTCCCCCTTTGTCATTGATGGCAAACCTTTATTGAAAACACTTCTCAAGAGCCAAAACTTAAACCAACTGTGCTAACAACTGACCAACTATGCTCACAACTGAGAATCTTCCTTTGAAGTTTTTCTCCCCCTAACTTGAAGCTTTCCTCTTTACTTTGAAGCTCTCACCCTTACTCATATCTCTCCCCCTTTGTCATCAATGGCAAAGGGCCACCTTTGGGGCTCGGGACTAAGAATGAGCCTCTTAGCTTAGTCCCTCCCCCACCTCCTGATGAGGTGATTAATTTTGGGGTGGGAGTAAAACTCCCATTAGGCACTGATCATCATCGGCATCTATAACTTCCTTGTCGGGCCTTCTCTTGAACTCTTTGTCCATATTCCTGTTCTTGTCACTGTTCTTGTTCTTGTTCTCATCCCTGTTCTTATCCATGCCTTGATCCTTGGACCTATTCATACCACTATTCCTATTCTTGTACCTTGGAAGTTCATCTCTACACTGTCTAGTTGTGTGACCTTCATTGTTGCACTTATAACAAGTAACAATGTTATTTCTTTTAGGCATACCTGTTCTTTGAATCCACCAGTTCTGACCAAACCTGTTCTGACCAAACCTGTTCTGACCAAACCTATTCTGGCCAAACCTGTTATGACCAAACCTATTCTGACCAAACCTGTTATGATCAAACCTATTCCTGTTATTTACCTTGCAATAAACTGCCTTGTGCCCAAACTGTTGACAAGAGTAGCAATACCCTTGAAAGTAACTAGCACTTCTAAAACTGCCATTTACCTTCTTCACTTGAGCCATGCAATGTGAAGCTATGTGACCAAACCTATGACAAGCAAAACATCTGCCTTGAAACTTTCCTTTATTTGACCTCTTAGGCTCTAAAAACTTCTTCTTCTCATTCTGAATTTTGTTTTCTGTTTCTATGCATCTATCATTCAAGGACTCATGATCTGAAATACTTTCCTCATCAGAACTCTCTTCCTTTTGGAGTCTCTTACTAGACTCTCCAACTTGTTCCTTATGAGGCTTAACAAAACCAAGGCCTGTTTGATCTGTTGTCTTTCTTTGACCTTTGATGAGTGACTTAACCTTTTTGGAGCTATCTTGAAACATGTGAAGCTTATCCTTGTAATCTTTAGTTTCCTCTTTCAAAGAAGCCATTTTCTGTTCTAACTCACTATACTCAAGAACCTTAGACTCTAACTCATCCTTGAGTTCTTGTGTCTTAGCTATAGAGAAGTCAAGACTTTCTATAAGATCATATCTCTCCATACAACATTCATCTAACTTATCCTTGAGTCTAGCATTCTTCTTTCTTTCCTTTTTCAAAGCACTAAGAGCACTAATAAGTTCACCTTTAAGATCTACTTCACCTTCCTCTATATGTTTGCTTTTTGAATCATCAAAGCCTTTTTCAGATTTCTTATCACTAGAGGTGCTACCCTTTTCAAAAACAATACATCCATCTTCCTTATAGTTTTCTGAAGCATCCTCATACATACTAGAAACCAAATCATTATTTGTGCAATCATCCTCAAGGTGACCAAAATTTCCACATCTAAGACATTTCATGATAATGAATCTATGTTTTGGTTCTTCCTCTTTTTTTGATATGAACAACATCTCATTTTCATTATCACTTGAAGAACTTTCACTATCACTACTAGAACACTTACTTGCCTTGTCTAGGTAGAAGCTCTTCTTGTGTTTGTGAGAGTACCTCTTTCCTTGATTGCTTTGCTCATCTTTGTTCTTCCTTTGATGCCTGTGCTTTTTAGAATCCTTGCTCTTACAATCCTGTTTATCTTCATCACTTTTATCCTTGGTAATAGTACAGTCAGTAGCATAATGACCAAACTTTTCACAATTGAAACATCTTACATTTTTCATACTTTTGTGCTTTCTAGAGAACTTGCCTTTCTTGCTATAATATGCCTCTTCATCACTAGAAGACTCATCACTCTCTTGAAGCTGTTTACCCTTGGATTTCTTGTAGCCTTGAAAGTCGCCTCTTTCTTGACATCAACGTTCACTTGAGTTCTCAACTCAAATGTGCAAGTATACTATGGAGCTCATCCTTTTTCAACTTATCCAAATCTTTAGCTTCCTCAATAGCAAAAATATTTTCACTAAATCTATTAGGAAGAGATCTTAAAATCTTATCACAAACATCATTTTCAGCAAGCTCAAGACCTAAGTCTTTCATGGAGTTAACAACCTCATCCATACGAAGCATGTAGTCACTAATATTTTCATCATCATTCATCTTGAGTTGTTCAAACATACCTTTGAAGTGTCTCAACTTGGCCTTTCTGACATTTGTATCACTTGTATGAACCACCTGCAACTCGATTCCACATTTCACTAGCTGTCTTGCAATGAATCACTTTGGTGAGATCTGCTTTCGTAAGCCTTTCAAGATTGCATTCATTGCTTTTGAATTGTTGTGATGTAGGAGCCTTTCTTATTTAGTATTAGGACCATGTTCAGGAATAGTGTACTCATCTTCAATCACTTCCCAAACCTCATTCCCAAGTGCCATTAGATGAACCTTCATCCTTGCACTCCAAAGACCAAAATCTGACCCATCAAGAATAGGTGCTGCATTGCCACTTGAATGATCCATTGTGTTCTTTACTAGCTTTTCCTTCAAGCTCTTAAACTTTTCGAAGGCACCCGCTCTGATACCAATTGAAGAACACAAGCTTATACTAAGAGGGGGATGAACAGTATAAGACCTCTTTTTACTTTTTCATTTATACTTCAAAATAGTAAAGCAATATACCCAAAGCAATATCAAAACAATGCACAATATCATCCACAAAGTGACACCAATTTTAACGTGGTTCACCCAGAATGCCTGGGCTACGTCCACAAAAATTTTCTCTAAAAGTTATCTCAAAGTTCCTTGGGAAACCTTCCCAATTACAACATTTATGAGCCTCAACCCAAAGGAGATACCTTCCCCCAATCTAGATTTATGAGCCTCTACTCAAAGGAGATACATTCCCCCAATCTAAATTTATGAGCCTCTGCCCAAAGGAGATACTTTCCCCTCTGCTCTAGAAATGATCCCTTAGAAGATCAACTGCCTCTACCTCTTGCCAGCACATGGAACTCCTTTCCACTGAAGACCTCCTATCCTAAATGCTTATTCTAAAAGACCTATGCCTTCTATGACCACACGCACAGCAGCTCAGTAACCTGTACCAAACACAGTCAGTCGATCTAGTACAAGTCTTCCTCTGTCTGTTAGATCTATCCAACACTTGAACAAATCAATCCTCTGCACACAAGCCTTCTCAAAGACTTGCCAAATCTATCCTCAGGTTCTTCTCAAAGAACCAATGCACCTCTGTCCTCAAGTCCTCTAATAGAACTCTCAAAAACTCATCTCATAAGTCCTCTGCTAGGACCTATCCAAATCTGCTCACAAGTCCCCATCGAAACCTGTCCAAAACCTACTCTAAAGTCCCCACCGGAACCTGTCCAAAACCTCAGCAAGCTCACCAAGAAAAACTTGCTTAGCATGAACCCACAAAGAGAATTTTTAGAGACCCAATGTGATTCATAAACCTCATAGAAGCATAAAGAGAATTGTTAGAGACTCAATATGTTCTATACTTAACTCCCAATATCAATCTCAAATCTCATAGAAACATAAAGAGAATTGTTAGAGACTCAATATGCTCTATACTTAACTCCCAATATCAATCTCAAATCTCATAGAAACATAAAGAGAATTGTTAGAGACCCAATATGTTCTATACTTAACTCCCAATATCAATCTCAACTCAATCTCAATCTCAAAAGAATAAGATAGATGTAGTATGCTTTTCTCAAGAATATGAAACACAACCCAAAAATTGCCAACCATGCAATATCTCATATAACAATGATACTCATATTCTTTTTACCAACAATTAAGGTTTCAACAACAATGCTCATCAAACAAGGTTTAGTCAACCAACACCATTCAACTCAACATCAACCTTGAAGCATTCAACCAATCATCACAAGAAAAGGAAACAAGTAGAAATCCTTTTCCCTCCAAGGATATTTGAACAAAATAGCCACCAACACAATATCACCAAATGCAAAGAATAACTTGCTCAAATCAACTCAATGGAGTAAGCCCAACATCATGTATCAAGTAAAGAAATAACTTGATCAAAACAACCTCTATGGAAGCAACTCAACCATCAATATCAAAACAACCAACTAAGGGTTTCATCATCTCAATGCAAGTAGCAAGACTTACTAACATAAAACCTAGTGAAAAAAAAATGCTTCCTCTTCCTCAACCAGAATTATGCATTCACCCAAAAACTCATCAATGATTTTAATGCATAAACAATCTTCAATATCCATAAAATAGGATTTACACCAAAAATACCTAGTAGACAACCTTTTCACTCCAAACTCAATTTCAAAAAATATACCATCAACAATATACATGGAAGAAGTTGCCCATACCTTTACTTTGATGAAGAAGGAGAACTCAAAACCTATCACAACACTTGGCCAACCTTAGTTCTCCAACCTTTGGAGAAAAATGAATAACTCCACCACATATGCTAAAGCGCTTTCATTGTTGCTATCCTCATGCATCACGATCAAAACAAAATTGCCCACAACACGGGTCAAACTTGGCACCTCTTGCTCAATGCTTCTTCACTCAACACACCACCACCATTATCATGAGCGTTGTCTTCCTTCAATCACCAAGGATTTGAAAACGTAAACGTTTTCCTCAAGCCACCACCATCATCATGAGCACTATCCAAAAACGTAACTCTCTGGCAGTAGAATTAAATGTCCACACAACGCTAACAAAAATTTTTATCCCTTGTGCAATCCAATCAACAAGTGTGAAGCGCAAACAATCGGATGTCAAGGCACAACCATAAAACATAGCTCGTAGTCTTATCAAAGAAACACAATCTTTCGGACGTCAAGCACACGAAAAGCTCAAGAAAATCAATATGGATGGACAACGAAATACAATGAAAACATCGCTTTTACGGAGGACACAGAGCTATGAAATTGCATCGATCGAAGGTACCATCACTTTAGAAAAACATCCCCACTTATATAGCCATTTCTCCTTAACTATTTGACGTCGGTGCTCCTCCAACGATGGCAACACATCGGCGAAAGAATTCTTTATCTGCGTCGCTTAAGGGTTAAAAGACCCTTTAATAATAATTAAAATAATTATTATTATTATTTTATTAATAATAAATTAAACTTAGACCCTTGTCAAAGGTTTGAGTTAATTTAATTATTAATAATAAACATGGACCTTCAAGGTTTTTCAAGAAGTAAAAACCTTTGCATTAAGTTAAGCTTGGTTTTCATAAAAACCCTTAATGAGTCCAAATGGTTTTAAGAAAAACCTTTAACCTTGTCACCATGGTTTTAATAAAAACCCTTTAACATTATGAAGCTTCTCAAGATATTTTTGACATCACACTCTTTTTGATATCAACACAAAAATGCCTTTTGACATGAATGACAACTTATACACTTGAGCAAAGGCAATGTACCCAAAGTACCCAAAATTGCCAACAATTATTGGCTCTTGCTAACTAGTATGGGATTTCCAGTTCCAAGCTTCATATTCCAGGAATTTCACATCCCAACTTATAATTAGCTTATTTATCACAAGGTTATACAACCCATAAGCCTTTGATTCTTTACTATACCCTAGGCAGATGCATTTTTTTTCTTTGTCATCTAGCTTATTTCTCTTTTCATATGGAACATGCACTTGAAAACTCTTAAGTGAGCAACGATCGGGTTTTGGTTGCTCTATGCTTCTTGAGGAATACTGTTCTTCACACTCTTTGTGGGTCATCTATTCAGTAGATAAACTTCACACCATACAAATTCTATCCAGAACTCATATGGCAATCCCTTTTCCTTCGGCATGTTTTGTGCTATCTTCATTATGGTTATGTTCTTCCTCTTTGCAACACCATTCTACTATGGTGTGTATCTAGATATGAATTGCCTTTTAATTTTATTTTCTTTACATAAATTATAAAATTTATTGAATATGTACTCTACCTTCGCCATATGTTTTAATGGTCTTCACATAATAGTCCCTTTTTTTTCAACCAAAGCTTTGAACTCTTTAGATTTATTGAAATATTCTAAATTTTGTCTGATATAATATACCCATGTCCTTTGACTAAAGTAATCTATAGAAGTTAGGAAGTACTTGTTGTTGAAAAATGTGTTGGTTTGCATAGGGCTATAAATATTAGAATGCACCAGCTCTAGTGATTGTGATGCTCTCCATAATTATCTAGTAGGGAACACATACTTGTGGTGCTTTTCAACTAGGCAACCCTCACATGTTTGATTGGGTTGCTCTATAAGGGGTAAAACCTTCATCATTTGTTTCTTTTGTAGCAATTTCAGGCCACTAAAAACTAAGGTGACCCAATATGAGATGTTACAACCATGTAGCATATTTCATAACTTTACTAAATGAAATTAGTAGTTCATTTTTAATCTATAGGGAAATATTTTATTCTTTGTAATGGACACATTTTCTGTGTCCATTCTCTTTGTATTTTATGATACATGCTCTATTTTTAAATTGCATAGTATGTCCCTTCTACACAAGTTGTCCAACACTCAGCAAAATTTGTTTCAACATAGGCACATAATACAGATCAGGGATGTACTTCTTTTCACCTTGCTTGTTGTGTATTATGATATTTCCTTTCCCATGATATGTACCTTGTTGTTATTTCCCATATTCACCTTAGACTTAATGGTTTCATCCAACTGTGAGAACATTTTTCTATTCCCAGACATGTGGTTATTGTACCCATTGTTAAGATACCAAGTATTCTTCTTACTCTCTTCTTCAATACTACAAGTTAACAAAATATTCCCACATACATATCTACTTTCCATATTTTCATTTTCATTTGTATAGTGGGTTTGTAGCCTATTTTCTTTGGCCAACTTATTTCTACACTCATTAGTGTAATGGCTAAATTTATTTATGTAATAAAATTGGATCTTGGATTTATCATACCTCTCATTTGATCCTCCTTGCTATCTTTTGCCATTGTCTCTTCCTCCTGCTTGATGGAAGTTGCAATTGGTTTCTCCTTCACTAGAGTTTGACCTTCCTCCTCTCTTATGGCCTCTTCCACTCTTACCTCTATTATTATATCCTCTTCCTCCTTGAGAAATGGAGGTGGCTTGGTGGGATTCTTCTCTGCTATTGTTGTCTCAAAATGATACCTACATCTTAAACACTTGCTCCAATGAGAACTAATATGAGCAACTCAACCTTTTCTCATGTGTTTATAGAGAACCCATGAGTTCATCTACTGACAGGGTTGTTAAATATCTTGATTCTTCAATTGCAATCACCACTGATTTAAACCTTTTTGGTAGTCTCCTTAGTATTTTCTCCATAATTCTCTAGTTCTCAACATTCTCGCCATTCAACCTCATATTATTGATGATACACATAGTGCGGGTAAAGAAGTTACTCATGTACTTTGATTCACTCATCTAAAAATTTTCAAACTCCCTTATCAGCATCTGCAACATTACCAACTTAACTTTATTGGTGCATTGGATGGAGCTAGCTAAAATTTCCCATGCCTCCTTTGATTTGGTTGTTGCTACAATTCTCAGGAAGATAGTATCCTCAACTACTTGTATTATGTAGGATAATGCCTTCTATTCATTCTTTTGATTCTCTTTTAATAAGTCTAAATCCACTTGGGAGAGAGCGGCCAATGTTGTTGTATTTGCTAGTTCTGCGTAACCATTCTCCACTAGGTCCCATAGCTCCTGAGACCTAAAAAATATCTTCATTTGGATGCTCCAGTAATCATAGTTTTTGCTATTGAATCATGGGATCTACAACTATAAAGAATTATCTCCAAAAGCCATTGCTTCTTCAACCTTCCACAAATTGCGCTAGCTCTGATACCAATTTGAAATATGTGATGTAGTGAAATTTATTCGACACCACTCAAACACACAAAACCCAATGGAATGGAGTAGTAAATTTTTTTAATAAAATCCAATGGAATATGAATTCTACAAATTCAAAATTATGGAAGTGACTTTCCGAAAATTGAGGAGCGGATTTTATAACTGGTAAAAATTAACAAAGCGATTTTACGAGCAGAATGGAAATTATCTGGCAATGGACAAAGCAATTTTATGAGTGGAACAAAAATTATCTGGCAATGGACAAACCAGAATAAATGACACCGACAGAAAAACTTCCTTTGGAAAAATCCACAAAATATAAATTCCATTATTTGGAATTTTGTGAACGCCTTAGTAGAGAAATGAATTACGAAATTTATAAATTGTGGAATATAAAAAGGGAAAAAATATAAATTCAGAAATTTAATAATGGAATATCTTGGTAGATCTTTTAGATAGAAATTCATTGTTGGAATTTAACAAAGGAAAATGTATTCTGGAATTTAATTTATCCAACCCTAAAAGAACAAATCTGCTCACCGAAATAGAGAGAGTACAAGCAAAATAAAATTTCAGCAAAATAAATTAAAGGACATCCATAAGCAGAATAGAGATAAAATGAAACCCTAACTTTGAAAAGTAAACTTGCTCAACATTCGAATATCACGTGGAAATATTTGTTGGAAAAATGCTAAACAAACTCACGCTCATAAGCGCTTCGACGCGAAGAAATTTTAAAGTGACTTTGGAAAATGTTTTGCTGTGAAGCACAATTTATTTGTCTTCGAAAGGTGCTTCGCTATGAAGCATAATCAATCCACTCACGGAGGACACTTCGCTACGAAGAAAAATTAACACGCCCCCTAATATTACTTCACCATGAAGTGAAATCAATCTGCCCCTTGAAAGAGCTTCGCTGTGAAGCATCATATTTTTGCCCCCCAAAAATGCTTCGGTGAGAAGCAATATAATTCTGGCACTTCGTACGTCAAATTGCCAAAGCAAAAATCCGGCGTGAAACCTATTTCGACATTTATTTTCTGTCAGCCGATTGGTGAATTTATCCTGCATTTTTGTCCTCATCCCTCGCCTATAAATACTTGACCATTTGCCATTTTGTTAGAAGGGGAAGCAGTTGGAGGATAGAGGTCAGAGGAGAGCAACAGAGAGGATTGGAGAGCCCAGAGCAGTCACAGAGATAGGTTTTCAACCAGTAGAGCAGCAGAATGGTAGAAGCAGCAGCCACCATTAGCCGGAGAGTGGAGCAGCAGCCTCTAAGAAATATTCATGGGTTTATCCTACAATTTTTACATTGTAGAAGTTTGTAATCGCTTCAGAAGGAAGATTTGTAATCCAAAATTAGTTTAATATATAAAATATTTATTCTGCATATTTGGGTCTCTGTGTGTGTTTGTTCTCGGCCTCGAAGTATTGCTTATCTGCAGACATTCCTCAACTAGGGTTTGCCCGAAGTGGCAAAACACCCGTTCGATCCAGAAGAGAAGGAAGTTTATTTGTTTTGCGTGCCGAAGAAGCATTTTGGCACTTTGTCTTCCCAAAGTGGAATCCAGCATCCACTTCGTCGAATTTGCCATGAGCTGCAGAGCTTCACAGCTTTCCTATCCGAAGTAGTCACTTTGGATGGAAAATTCTAGAAGTGATTTTACTTCGAAAGAAAATTTTGTGAAGCAGTTGCTTCGCTGCGTTTCCCGAAGCAGTTTTACTTCGACAGTTTTTCCCTCGAAGCGTTTACTTCGGGAGCTATTTCCCCGAAGTAGTTTTGCTTTGGCATTTTATCCCTCGAAGTAGTTACTTTGGGAGTATTTCCTCTGAAGCTCCTCTTAAAGCTAAAAATTTTGCTAAGCATTTTCTTTTTTTTGGCGTGACGCGTTTTAATTCCTTCAAATTGGTATCAGAGCTATTGTTGCCATGACACGAAGATAGAATATGGATTCCAGAAACAATTCTCTGCAGTTGCAGATCCCATGATTTAACAAAAAAAACTACGATTACTAGACCATCTAGATGAAGATTCTCTTCGGGTCTCAAGATTTGTGGGATTTCATTAAGAATGGATACACGAAACTGGTAGATGCAGCAGCATTGGCCGCCCTCTCCCAAGTTGACAAAGATCTTCTAAAGGAGAACCGAAAGAAAGACCAAAAGGCCCTATTCTATATTATGCAAGAAATTGAAGAGACCATCTTCCCATGGATCGCATCAGCCACCAAGGCCAAATAGACCTAGGAAATTCTGGTTAGCTCGTACCAGGGCACTGACAAAGTGAAGTTGGTAAAACTGTAGATGCTCAAAAGGGATTTCGAGAACCTGCAAATGAATGAGTCTGAGTCGATGAGTTACTTCTTCACTTGGACAACTAATGTCATCAACCAAATGCGATTGAATGGTGAAATCATGCAGAATTAAAAGATTGTGGAGAAAATTTTGTGAAGTGTGCCAGCTAAATTTGACTCTATTGTGATTGCAATAGAGGATTCAAGGGATCTCACAACCCTTTTAGTGGATGAACTCATGGGTTCTCTGCAAACACATGAGCAAAGGCTAAGCCGCTCAACTTAGTCCTCTCTAGAGCAAGATTTCAAGGCGCAAGTCTCAGTCTGAGACATCGATAGACAAGACTCCCACCATGCCGCCTCTAATTCTCAAGGTGGAAGAGGTAGAAGCAGGTGTGGGAGAAGTAACAAGCAAGGAGGGAGATCAAACCCTAATGACAGTGATCCTAGTTGTAACTTTCATCAGCAAGGAGGAAGAGGCACTGGTAAAAATTAGCAAAGGGGATCTAGTCAGAAGAAGGACATGTCAAAGGTCCAATGCTACTACTACAAAAAGTTTGGCCATTATATCTCACAATGCAAAAAGAGGATGGTGAACGTGAATCAGCAGCAGGCCCATTATACAGATGAAGATGGAAATGTGATAGGAGGAAATATGTTGCTAACTTGCAGTGTTGAGGAGGAGAGCAAGAAAAACATTTGGTATCTTGATAGTGGGTGCAACAACCACATGACTGGGAATAGAGAGATGTTCTCACAACTAGATGAAACAGTCTAGTATGAATTCAATATGGGGAACAAAACCAAGGTTTTCATGATGGGAAAAGGAAAAATCCTCATCCGCACCTAGAATAGAGAAAGAAATCAAATTTGTGATGTTTAGTATGTGCCTGGGTTGAAACACAACATGCTAAGTGTTGGACAACTTGTGCAGAAGGGACACACTGTGCAGTTTAAAGATGGTGTTTGTTCCATCAAAGAAAAAGTGCATGGACAAATCGCAACCGTGTCCATGATGAAAACAAAATTTTTCCACTACAAATACAGAATGAATCAGTGATATCTCTGAGTGCAGTTGTGAAGGATGCTACCTAGCTGTGGCATCTTAGATTCAGTCACTTAAGCTTTAGTGGCCTAAATTTGCTGCACAATAAGCAAATGGTGAAGGGTTTACCCATTATTGAGCAAACAAACCAAGTTTGTGAAGGTTGTCTAGTTGAAAAGTAGCACAGGGATGCATTCCCTATAGGACATTCTTGGAGAGAATCAAAGCCATTGGAGCTGGTGCACTCAGACATTTGTGGTAAAATGCAAACCAGGTCATATGCCGAAAACAAATACTTCCTGACTTTCATTGATGATTTTAGCCGAAAGATATGGGTTTATCCCATTAAGCTGAAGTCAGAGGCATTTGTGAAGTTTAAGGAGTTCAAGGCTCTGGTTGAGAAACAGAGCGAGTATTATGTGAAGACTCTTAGGATAGATGGTTGAGGAGAATACATCTCCAATGAATTCCACAACTTCTACAAGCAGCATGGAATTCGAAGGCAGTTCACTGCCAGATACACACCATAGCAAAATGGTGTAGCTAAGAGGAAGAACAAAAATATCATGTCAATGGAACAAAAAATCATGGACTCCACTATGCCAGACAAGACCAGCTTGAGTTGATTGGCTACACTGATAGTGATTGCGCCGGTAGCGTAGATGACCAGAAGAGAACTTCTGGATATGCCTTCAATTTTGGATCTAGAGTTGTCTCTTGGTGCTCAAAGAAGCAACCAATAATTGCTTTATCTATAGAAGAGTCAGAGTATGTTGCTACCACCTCAGATGCCTACCAGGCAGTTTGGCTGAGAAGCTAAGTGAACTACATCATACGCCCAAAGTAGCAACAACAATATTTTATGACAATAACTCTGCCATCGTGTTCTCGAAGTCCCAGTCTTCCATGATCGAAAAAAGCACATAGATATTGGGTATCATTTCATCAGAGAGCTGGTGAAATTCGGTGAAGTATAGTTGTAGTTTTGTAGGTCTACGGAGTAGATGGCTGACATCTTCACAAAACCCTTGAAGGAGGAGGACTTCGCTAGACTGCGAGAAATATTGGGCATCAAAGAACTTGTGAAAGTTGGTTTAAAGGAGGGTGTTGGAAAAATGTTAAACCAACACATGCCCATAAGCGCTTTGGCAAGAAGCAATTTTAAAGTGACTTCAGAAAATGCTTCGTCGTGAAGCACAATTTATTTGTCTTTAGAAGGCGCTTCGTTGTGAAGCATAATCAACCCGCTCACGGAGGACGCTTCGCTACGAAGCAAAATTAACATGCCCCCTAATATTACTTCATCGCAAAGTAAAATCAATCTGCCCCTTGAAAGAGCTTCACTGCGAAGCATCATATTTTTGCTCCCCAAAAATACTTCGATGCGAAGCAATATAATTTCGACACTTCACACCTCAAATTGCCGAAGCGGAAATCTGAAACAGAAATCAAGGCATTAATTCATCACGCGTGTGGGTAGTTGGAGTTGCTTGGTGATTGGACAGAAACCTATTTCAGCATTTATTTTCTCTCAGCCAGTTGGTGGATTTATCCTTCCTTTTTGTCCTCATTTTGTTAGAAAGGGAAGCAGTGGGAGGATAAAGGTCGAAGGAGAGCAGTAGAGAGGATTGAAGAGCCCAGAGCAGCCGTAGATCTAGTGTTTCAACCAGCAGAGTAGCAGAAGGGCAGAACCAGCAACCGCCATCAGTCGAAGAGTGGAGCAGCAGCCTCCAAGAAATATCCATGTGTTTATCCTACAATTTTTACATTGTAGAAGTTTGTAATCACTTCAGAAGAAAGCTTTATAATCTGACATTAGTTTAATATATAAAGTATTTATTATGCATATTTGGGTCTCTATGTGTTTTTTTTCTCAGCCTCGAAGTATTGCTTATCTACAAATATTCCTCAGCTAGGGTTTTCCCGAAGTGGCAAAACACCCGTTCGATCTAGAAGAGAAGGAAGTTTATTTGTTTTGTGTGCCAAAGAAGCATTTCGGCACTTTGTCTTCCCAAAGTGGAATCCAACATCCACTTTGCTGAAGTTGCCATGAGCTATAGAGCTTCACAGCTTTCCTATCCGAAGTAGTCACTTCGGCTAGAAAATTCCAGAAGTGATTTTACTTCGAAAGAAAATTTTGCAAAGTTGTTGCTTCACTACAAAATTTCCCGAAGTAGTTTTACTTCGGCAGTTTTCCCTTGAAGTGTTTACTTCGGGAGCTATTTCCCTGAAGTAGTTTTGCTTTGGCATTTTATCCCGCGAAGTAGTTACTTCGGGAGTATTTCCTCCGAAGCTCCTCTTGAAGCGAAAAATTTTGCGAAGCATTTTTTTTTTATTTGATGCAACATGTTTTAATTCCTTCAAATTGGTATTAGAGCTATTGTTGCCATGACGCGAAGATAGAATATGGCTTCTAGAAACAATTCCCTATAGTTGCAGATCCCATGATTTAACAAAAAAAATACGATTACTGGACCATCCAGATGAAGATTCTCTTCGGGTCTCAGGATTTGTGGGATTTCATTGAGAATGGATACCCAAAACTGGTAGATGCAGCAGCATTGGCTGCCCTCTCCCAAGTTGACAAATATCTTCTAAAGGAGAACCAAAAGAAATACCAAAAGGCCTTATTCTATATTATGCAAGCAGTTGAAGAGACCATCTTCCCACTGATTACATCAGCCACCAAGGCCAAATAGACTTGGGAAATTCTGGCAAGCTTGTACCAAGGCACCAAAAAAGTGAAGTTGGTAAAACTACAGATGCTCAGAAGGGATTTCGAGAACCTGCAGATGAGTGAGTCTAAGTTGATGAGTGAATTCTTCACTTGGACAATTGATGTCATCAACCAAATGCGGTTGAATGGTGAAATCATGCAGAATCAAAGGATTGTGGAGAAAATTTTGTGAAGTCTGCCAGCTAAATTTGACTCTGTTGTGATTGCAATAGAGGAGTCAAGGGATCTGACAACCCTTTTAGTGGATGAACTCATGGGTTCTCTGCAGACACATGAGTAGAGGCTAAGCCGCTCAACTTAGTCCTCTCTAGAGCAAGCTTTCAAGGCGCAAGTCTTAGTCTGAGACATCGACAGACAAGACTCCCACCATGTTGCCTCTAGTTCTCAATGTGGAAGAGGTAGAAGTAGGTGTGGGAGAAGTAACAAGCAATGAGGGAGATCAAACCCTAATTACAGTGATCCCAGTTGTAACTTTCATCAGCAAGGAGGAAGAGGCACTGGTAAAAATTAGCAAAGGGGATCTAGTCAGAAGAAGGACATGTCAAAGGTCCAATGCTACTACTGCAAAAATTTTGGCCATTATATCTCACAATGTAGAAAGAGGATGGCGAACATGAACTAGCAACATGCCCATTATACAAATGAAGATGAAAATGCGACAAGAGGAAATATGCTGCTGACTTGCAGTGTTGAGGAGGAGAGCAAGAAAAACATTTGGTATCTTGATAGTGGGTGTAGCAACCACATGATTGGAAATAGAGATATGTTCTCACAACTGGATGAAACAATCTAGTTTGAAGTCAAGATGGGGAACAACACCAAGGTTTCCATGATGGGAAAAGGAAAAATCCTCATCTGCACCCAAAACAGAGAAAGAAAAAAAATTGTGATGTTTATTATGTGCCTGGGTTGAAACACAACTTGCTAAGTTTTGGACAACTTGTGCAGAAGGGACACACTATGCAGTTTAAATATGGTGTTTTTTCCATCAAAGAAAAAGTGCATTGACAAATCGCAACCGTGTCCATGACAAAAACAAAAATTTTCCACTACAAATTTAGAATGAATCAGTGATATCTCTGAGTGTAGTTGTGAAGGATGTTACCTGGCTATGGCATCTCAGATTCAGTCACTTAAGCTTTAGTGGCCTAAATTTGCTACACAAGAAGCAAATGGTGAAGGGTTTACACCTTATTGAACAACCAAACCAAGTTTGTGAAGGTTTTCTGGTCGGCAAGTAGCATAGGGATGCATTCCCTGTAGGACAGTCTTGGAGAGCATCACGACCATTGGAGCTGGTGCACTCAGACATTTGGGGTAAAATGCAGACCAGGTCATATGCCGAAAACAAATACTTCCTGACTTTCATTGATGATTTCAATCGAAAGATATGGGTTTATCCCATTAAGCTGAAGTTAGAGGCATTTGTGAAGTTTAAGGAGTTCAAGGCTTTGGTTGAGAAACAGAGTGGGTATTATGTGAAGACTCTTAGGACAGACGGTGGAGGAGAATACATCTCAAACGAATTCCACAACTTCTACAAGCAGAATGGAATTCGAAGGCAGTTCACTGCCAGATACACAGAACAATAAAATGGCGTAGCTAAGAGGAAGAACAAAACTATCATGTCAATGGAACGAAAAATCATGGACTCCACTATGTCAGACAAGACCAGCTTGAGTTGATTGGATACACTGACAGTGATTGGGGCGGTAGCGTAGATGACCAAAAGAGCACTTCTGGATATGACTTCAATTTTGGATCTAGAGTTGTCCCTTAGTGCTCGAAGAAGCAACCGGTAGTTGCTTTATCTATAGTAGAGGCAGAGTATGTTGCTACCACCTCAGACGCTTGCCAAGCAGTTTGGCTAAGAAGCTGAGTGAACTACATCATACGCCCAAAGTAGCCACAACAATATTTTGTGACAATAACTCTGCCATCGCCCTATCAAAAGACCCAGTCTTCCATGATCGGACAAAGCACATAGATATCGGGTATCATTTCATCAAAGAGCTGGTGAAATTTGGTGAAGTACAGTTGTAGTTTTGCAGGTCCAAGGAGCAGCTGGCTGACATCTTCACAAAACCCTTGAAGGAGGAGGACTTCGCCAGACTACGAGAAATGTTGGGCGTTAGAGAACTCGTGAAAGTTGGTTTAAAGGAGGGTGTTGGAAAAATGTTAAACCAACTCACGCCCACAAGTGCTTCGGTGCGAAGCAATTTTAAAGTGACTTCGAAAAATGCTTGACCATGAAGCACAATTTATTTGTCTTCAGAAGGCGCTTCGCTGCGAAGCATAATCAACCCACTCATGAAGGATGCTTCGTTGCGAAGCAAAATTAACACACCCCCTAATATTACTTCATCGTAATGTAAAATCAATCTGCCCCTTGAAAGAGCTTCACTGCAAAGCATGATATTTTTTCCCCCAAAAAATGCTTTGGTGCGAAGCATTATAATTTTGACACTTCGCACCTCAAATTGCCGAAGCGGAAATCCGACACGAAAATCAGGGCATTAATTCATCAAGCGTGCGGGTAGTTGGAGTTGCTTGGTGATTGGATAGAAACCTATTTCGGAATTTATTTTTTGTCAGCCGGTTGGTGGATTTATCTTGCCTTTTTGTCCTCATCCCTCGCCTATAAATATCGGGCCATTTGTCATTTTGCGAAGGGGAAGAAGTTGGAGGATAGAGGTCGGAGGAGAGCAGCAAAGAGGATTGGAGAGCCCAGAGCAGCCGTAGAGCTAGGGTTTCAACCAGCAGAGTAGCAGAAGGGCAGAAGCAGCAGCCACCATCAGCCGAAGAGTGGAGTAGCAGCCTCCAAGAAATATCCGTGGGTTTATCCTGCAATTTTTACATTGCAGAAGTTTGTAATCGCTTCAGAAGGAAGCTTTGTAATCCGGCATTAGTTTAATATATAAAATATTTATTCTGCATATTTGGGTCTCTGTGTGTTTGTTCTCGGCCTCGAAGTATTGCTTATCCGCAGACATTCCTCAGCTAGGGTTTTCCTGAAGTGGCAAAACACCCGTTCGATCCAGAAGGGAAGGAAATTTATTTGTTTGATGTGCCAAAGAAGCATTTCGGCACTTTGTCTTCCCGAAGTGGAATCCGGCATCCACTTTGCCAAAGTTGCCATGAGCTGGCAGCTTTCCCGTCCAAAGCAGTCACTTCGGCTAGAAAATTCCCAAAGTGATTTTACTTTGGAAGAAAACTGTGCGAAGCAGTTGCTTCGCTGGGAAATTTTCCGAAGCAGTTTTACTTCGGCAGTTTTTCCTTGAAGTGTTTACTTCGGGAACTATTTCCCCGAAGTAGTTTTGCTTCGGCATTTTATCCCCCGAAGTAGTTACTTCAGGAGTATTTTCTCCGAAGCTCCTCCCGAGCCTGAAAATTTTGCGAAACGTTTTTTTTTTGTTTGACACAACGCGTTTTAATTCCTTCAATATTAACCATGCTGAAAGTATTATATATATTGAATAAAATGGAAATAGATCCACATACATCTGCAACTTGGAAAAATGGTAGGATACACCAACCAAAAAGTTTACAGCTTCAACTTTTGGCACTTCTTCATCCGCGTTTTATTCAATCTCTATCTCACTTACAAAATGATACCAACAGAACATATTTATAACTTTATAGCTGGGATGGTGGGAAATGCTCACCAAGCCTTCTCACTTGCATTAAATTGAAAGTATTTTGAAAAAACACTGCGATCAGATTTGGAAAATAAGATGTATAGAGATCTCTCAAGTGAACTTTGATTTAATTTCTAAAAGATTCAAGATGAGATGTGTTTGTTGAAAATCAACAATTTCTTCGAAGAATTCTAAACTAATTTCCAACAACCACAAATTTCGCCTCCGCCGTGCGATAGTGGCGTTTAATTTCCAAGAACCACAAATTCCGCCTTCGCGGTTTGATGGTGGCGCCCGCTCAGGTAATTAATTTTGATTCAATTAGATTATTAATACAATAAAATTTAACCTACTTTAAAACAGTTTTACATCACTTTTAAAATCACCATTAAGCGTATATTCGATATTTAATACTTAGAAGATTGATAAGCGTGGATATGAACGGGAATGCTTTGTATCCCTCTATATTTATATAAGTTTTACAACTCATTAATGTCCTCTTCGCATTACGAGCAAATGCAACAACGATAATCTAAAATATAAAATGGATAGCACTCAATATCACCATTAAAGTGGGAACGGAAAGAGTCCAATATCTATGTACCCCTAACAGCGAACAACCCTTTTTTCTATAGGATTACTAAAGAAACAGACCGTTATTATCTAATGAATGTGCCCTTCTCAACATTGCGGTCCAGCGAGGTCGACTAGTGGATTCGAAAGTTAAAAATCAATAGAGAACAAGAAAAAATTGGAGACAGTCATTAGTGGCTTGAAAAATAAAATGACCGTTTGGTCGTTGACGACAGTTCAGTTGATAATCCATCGTACTTAGCACTTGTTAATGACATAGTAATATGTGTGATTTAGTTGCATGGCACGTCTTGCGTTATTAATTTGATCTCTTGAACTGAATGATTTTAAAATAAATACAGACGTGAAGCAAGATCAATGTTGTTTGGATGAAATAATAAATTTAATGGGCAATTGGCCATGGCAACCTCATCTTTTGTACAATCTACTAAAAACAAAAACAATTTATCGTCGTTTGTTAGCGGTAAGCGGGCTCCATCTTAATAGATAAAATTTGTCGACATCAGCAATTTGCAAGCTATTTAAAGCGCCTTGATATTTGGGATAAATTCTATATATTCCTTTAGTTCTCAGTTATTCTTACCCGTTTAAATTGCATTGTTGTCTGAGTTTAACAGCTCGAAAGTACTATACTAAGATGGCTTTCTCTAGATGCCTCGTATTAGTCACAATGATGTTAATCTTACTTACTATACTATCGTCACTTCATCCCGCTGTGTCCCATGGCCTCAGAGGCCCCAGGAGAAAAAGTATGGCAGACCTATTCCCTTTAGATTTCTTCAACTTTGTCTTTATATCCAGCGTTCAACATTATTAAAGTGGATTTTAGTTTGCATTGAACGTAATTAAACTCTATTATGTAATTCAGGTGGCGATTATTTTTTAAATTAGTATGATTTTCTATTATAAAAAACTGTAAACTTTGGTTTCTAGGAAATGTCAACAATAAGTTTTGGGGGTTTTGGGTTTCAGGAGGAAGAGCAGATATGGAAACCGTAACAGCACGGTACCCTAAAGGAATTGTCGAAACTGCTGTGAGAAACTCCACCGCTGATCAATCTTTGTCAAAGGTTTGTCCTGAATCGCTGTGATGTTTTCGACGATGTTATTCCCATACTTTATTTTTCATTTCTATAGCAATTACTGAACTATTCTCTTGAATTAGCTGATCGACCACCACATCCATCTGCTTCCATTACAGGTTCAACGCACGGGGAAGAATCGGAGATATAAGACTTTTAGGGAAAGAATTGTAAACCTCATATTTCAGTGCAAAAGAGAGATTCCAGGAGGACCAGATCCCCAACACCACTCTTGCAACGGAAAGTAAATATATTCAGAAGGCTCCATCTCTTTCACAGATGCACGTCTTCTATGTTCTCTGTTTCAGAACAACCAATCGTCCACAATTTACATGTCACCTTTAGAATTTTATATCTTTGAGCATGGAATTTCCCACAATTAGTTCCATAGTAACCGGTTAACAATATAGTAAATTATGAAAATGATTGGCGCTGTCCGCCTAGAACACCCATGTGGTTGGGGCTTTGGTTTTTTTTCGAGAAATCTAAGTTCAAATCACGTAAGTTTATATAAAAAAAATAAAATAATGATTGGCGCTTGTGATAAAATAAATTTAAATTTTAAATAAAGTTGTTATACTCTCTATGAAATAAGCTTTACATGGTTCTTTGCTATATAAAAAGACGCGAATAAATTCCAGTGTACTGCCAATTCCTTTGTTATATTGTTTGCTACCATGCGCACAAGTCTGATCATAATTTATATTCAATCACTAGTTATAGGATTCGCCGAATATTAGTTTTTGAGTTCGATATATTAGATATATTATAATCAACAAAATTCAAGTAACAGTAAAATAATATTCTTTAAGGCGTTTATTTCTGCCATGTCTTTGTTATTGCATCATTTACGTCGCGAAAATGGCTAAGAAAACTTCGTAAACAATTTTTAAAGGTTATTTAAAATTTAAACCTCATAATTTCCATGCTTTTGTTTGATTTATGTGCTAAAATGACAAAATTCGAAAAAGTTCAAAGTTAACAAGGTGGTCCCCGTCTACCAATGTAGTGTGGAACTTAATTGAATGATTTTACTTTAACCTTTTAACCAGACTTTAACTTTTTATTAAATTAAATCTAATCTCGTATCAACTTTTTAGAATATTAAAAGATTTTAAATAGTATATCAAAGTCATAAAAAAAAAAATTGTTATGCGGTTTGAAATTCGAACAATGCTTGGTATTGTTTCTTTCAAAACACTTAAATGCGGCCCATAAAAACTAGTGCGGTAGTTTTAGTTTTAAATTTTGTTCTGCGGTTTGAAATTCGAATAATGCTTGGTATTGTTTTTTTCAAAACACTTAAATGCGCCCCAAAAAAAACTAGCTCGGTGGTTTTAGTTTTTTTTTAGAGAAGAAAAGTAGTTTGAAAAAATAAAATATCTTGTGTAAAAGTAAAATAGGAAGAATAGAGAAGCTATAAAATTAAATTTAACTATTTATGTATAAAAACTAAACTATAATGAATTGTGTTATTATCATTTATTTATTATGATAATAAATATAAATATTTTATATGGTACTTTAATAGCCAGATTTTCGATCTTTTGAAAGAGGTCGTGGGGTTCAAGCATGGGGCTGGATACAAAAAAAAACTCTAGCGTAAGGGGTATACTTGGATGGGACATGCTCCATGGAATGGAAAGTCTTGGTCCTCAAGGGCTAGGTGGATTGGCAAAGACTTGATTGGCCAAGTACTTGTCAAGAAAAGACCTAGGTTCAAACTTTGGGGGCACACTACCAACTTTAGCAAATGTAGTAGTTTATGGTGAATCATTTGAGTGTGTGCCATGTTGATAACAATGGTACAAACCCTAAGCGATCGGTAGTCTCCATCTCATGCTGGGTGGTATAGGCTTTGGGGAGTAGTCCATGTGGTTTGAACCTTGCTCTTGCCAGTTATTAAAAATAGTGGCTGTAACCACTCCCTAAATAACAAAAAAATATATAAATATTATTTTATTAAAAATAATATATAATTATTATTATTATTATCCTAACTATATAGTAGATGTATAATAATGATTATTATGATGATTTTATAGAATATATTGATGAAATGGAAGAAAAAGCATTTCTATATTTTCTTGGTGTCAATGGCTAAAATTAATAAAAAATAGAGTAATCCAAATGTATGTATATCTTTTGTATTCCCATCACATTAGGACTATCTTACTTGTGGAGTCTTGTTGACTAGAATCAAATTATGATGTGAAATTACCTTATAACATTATCGGTGATGTTTATTGTCCCTTTCCACTGCAGGAAGAAGATAACCATAAAATATTGAATGTATAATTAAAGGCCCACATAAGTAATAAGGTCATTAAGTTTGAATGTAATTAAAAGGTAATTAAGGCTTTAAACATAAAAAAATAATATTAATATGGATAAACCTTTATTTTCATCCCTTAAATATAATTATCAAAAATAAATATTTAATTTTACATGGAAGGATTGAAAATAATATATAGGTAGAGGAATAAGGATGTATGAAAAAGAGAATAGAGAAGAAAAGGATAGAAAAGGAAAAAAATAAGTTGGGGATACAAAGAGACACAATGCAAAGGGGATATGTGTGTGCATGCACATGTTGCACACACACATAGGGAGAGATAAAAATTAACAAGAGAAAATTCAGGAGAACTATATGTATATATAGATCATGAGAGAGATAGAGAGTCACAAATGAAAAATAGTAAGACGAGAAAAGCTAGGAGAACAATATGAAGGAGAAAATATAGAGGCATTGTAGAGGGAGACATATGTTGGGATTTTGAGATAAAATCCTATTGAATGAATTTTTCTAATTGATAATAAGAAAATAAATAAATAAATCTATTATGTAGTATTATATCTTCCACTTCTTGACTATGTTTTGTGATGAGTATTTATGTTAAGTTTTTTATATGGTTTCCCTAAAATAAAATTTTGTTAGAAACCATGTGTTGTCTTTGGAATATTTAGTGTTGTTGTTTGACCTTCACGTTGGCATGATTTTCTTGGTTAGATTATTTTTAAAGCTTCTTTTAATCTAATGGGTTGTTGAGTATGTAGTTGAATTTTTAGTACCATTGTTTACTATATTATAGGTTTTTAATTGTTGGTGGTATTACATTATTTGGTACCTTGAATTATAATTATCAATGTTTAGATTAGGAGGTGTCAAGTTGTGAAGAATATTTTTGTGTCATGTGTGCAAGTGTGAGTTGTTAGTTAAAGGTGTCAAGTAAGTAAGTGAAGAGTCATGAGTGATAAGTTTCAAGTGAGTAAGTGAAGAGTCATGTGAGATGTGTCAATATTAGAAGTATGAGGTTATGTAATCATGAGAGGCTTTTTAATAAATTATTTCATGTGAAATATTGCATCTCCCATGAGTTAGAGAAGATCAAAAGTCAAGATTATCGTTATATATTGATGAAAATCCTCTATGCAATGTAATGTAAGAAATTTTGATATATAAATATAATGTGAAGTCTTTTATCATGCAATGAAAGTGATACCCATATGGTTACATAGACAATACCCAAAGGCTTACATAATTAGAACCAATAGCTAACACAAATGATCCACAAAGGATAACTTAATTGATTCTCATAGGCTTACAATGACATAAATACTTGCTCATAGGCTACATCAACAGTGCTCATAAGAATTATCTAGTAATTTTTTCCTTGGCCTAATAAGATAATATTACACATACTCCAAAACCCCCATAATATAATCTAAGGGAAAAAGGATAGGATAGGTGAAAGCATAACACCATTTATGTTGTCTTGAGAAATAAAATATGAAGCAATTGAGGAAGAGGTCCCTAAAGATTAAATATTATAACTTCTTAATTGTATGTATTTAAAAAATTTAAACATCATCCTAGGGAAGATCTGTACACATGTTGTTGGTTAGCCATATGTGGGTGTATATATTAGATGTCTTTTTATTCCTAGATTAAGTTCTTAGTGTAATAAAATGGGTGACACAGAAGAGCCAACACATTTATAATTATCAAATGACTCACTCAAAGAGGATATAAAGAAGATAGACTGCTAGGCTCTTTAGGTATTATATTAGGGAGTGGTTAAAATTAGGATCTTGATGGGATTAATGCTAATAATAAAATTTGTTTATTCCTTTGATTTTGTAGAGACTAAAACAAAATAAACATGACTAGAAGAAAGGCAACAAGCCATGAAAAAATATTTAAATATTAAAATAAATGACTTTGACCTAACAAAACCTAGAATGCAACCACTCATTGGAAAACTTAATGATTCTATTTTTATATGAATTAGAGATTGTAGAAAACTATATGGCTAAAGTAATTTTTAAGAACCAAAAACCTATAAATTTGGAACTAATCCTAATTTCTAATAGAAAATAATTTTATAATTGAATATTTTAAACATTATTTAATAGAAAACACTAAAAATTTAAAAAGCATATAAAAAAAACCTTTTTCTGATGAATTTTATGGCCTTGGACTTATAGTGCCACATGAAAAATAGATTTCCCTTTGCAAAAGAAAATTTATATTTAATTACCATGCATTGGTGGGATTTGATGTTGTGATTGGTTTCTTAAAAGATAAGTCTTACACCATCAATCCAAGGCTAGAGGAAAGGATTTCCTTGTACCAAAAATAATTAAAAAATTATTTTACCCATGTATTAAAAGAAACATAATGTTGTTAGAATAGAACCAATGAGATTTAATGTCTAAAACTTTTTAACATAAGAAATACAGTGAACCAATCAGCCACAAGCATGGACAATATATTAAGGTAATGAAATACTCATGGTAATGATACCACATACCAAAAAAATTTGAATGTTGAATGTCAAAGATGGACAATGAGACTCAAACATGAAAACTCATATCCAAGACTCGTGAGCTTCATTGTTGCATCAAGGGAAATCCATGGAGGTTCTAAGTACTTAAATTTTAAATATTTGATCAATGCTTAGGTGTTAATAACACAAAATATACTTCATATTCTATCATATGATAGATAGGCAAGTAGAAAGTTATTACCTAATGATTTATTGTAAAATTTAAACAATTATGCAAAGGAAAATGGATAAGATATCAACAATATCAAATACATTTCAATGTATCCAAATTAATATATAAGCATCCATGTGTTCATAAAATATTATATCTACCACAAGAATATATAGTTTTGTGATAGGTATCACAGAGTTCTATGGTCTTTGTGACTAGTTTTGTGGTCTTTGCACAAGCAATTCTATGGTTTTTGTTCATGAATTTCTATGGTCTTTACATGTGTAGTTATGTGGTATTTGTGCATGTAGTTTTATGGTCTTTGTGCTATGTAGTTCTAGTGGACAACATGACCATTGGATTAGTATTTCCTATATTACGGTTCCTTGGATTAGGGTTCCCTAGATTAGGGTTTCCTAGATTAGGATTTCTTGATTAGGGTTTCTTGGATTAGAGTTCCTTGGGTTGACAACATGAATAATATATGTAACATATTGGTTCATTGTGGGTACGATGATTCCATTCAGGTGAGATTTTGGTTCATGTTAGTTTTGGAAAAGTTGTAGATTGGCTTGATTGTAACACAAAGGGTATCAGCTATAGATCTATGCATAGTTATTGAAATATTTCCTTCCTTATATTAAAATAATAAAAAATATTTATGTTTTGACTTCCATTGATTCTTGCTACATCCATTGTGTATTCATATGCCCACATACCTATTTTTAATTTGACCTATATATAACTTTACATTAACTGGTATCATACCTTATAATTTTGTTCTATGGTGTTGTCTTGCAGGATTTTTTCAATCCAAAGTATTCATGTAGTTATGATTGCATTGCAGGTGAACCATAAATATGACTTGTAGAATTGGAAGAGGAGGTAGCATAAATAATCCTAGATCATGCGTCACTTATCCAGTTGATACGATAAGAGTTTTCTTGGTCAGATTAAAGGCTATTGAGGTTGTGCAATGCAAAGGTGCTGTAGTGGTGGGTAATATCAATGAAGATGAGAGGGATAGTATCGAGGATAAGGGTGAGATCTCATAGAACCTTATGATAAAAAAATATTTGTGAGTGCTATAGTGAAGGATGGTAACAAGTCGACGTTTGATCTTTCAAACTATGTAGGGATCTTAAATATAGAAGACTTCATGGATTGGGTCATCGAGCTAGAAAAATACTTTGAGTTTGAAGCAATATAGAACTATAAAATATTTAAGTGCACCACCATGAAGTTGAAAGGGGATGCTACCTTATGGTGGGATTCATTGGACAAGAGCTACGTGAATAGGAAAAAGCACAAAATATCCACATGGGATAATATTATCGGAATATGTAATGCAACATTTTGTAAATTATTCTTAGACTAAAATATAAAGTCTAAAGAATAATATTTGAATTAGAAAATAATTCTATTTTATGTAAAAATATTCCCACCCAACTTTTCTAGAAAATATTAAAAAGTAACCAATCACTTTTTAATATTTGATAGATGCCACTTGTCACACATCTCAAGATAATATTGTGATAAGATTTATCACACATCTCAAGATAATATTGTGATAATATTTGTCACACATCTCAAGATAATATTGTGATAAGATTTGTCACATATCTCAAGATAAGATTGTGATAATATTAGGGCAATTTTAGGGTTTTAGTAGAATTTTTTTTTTTTAAATAAGGGTGTTGTCTACTACATCTTAATATATCATGTTGATGCATACTATTGCATAACATTGAAGTATTTTTGTATTTTTGAATCATTGAGTAATATAGTGAGCTTCATAGTGAATGTTTCCCTTTTTCATTTGAAGTAGGGTTTTACCACTTAATATTGGTGTTGTGGGTTTTCCTCTTTTGTGTGTGACTGATCTTGTGGAGTATTCTTTGATCTTGGGGAGACTTTGCTTGTATCACATTTGGTATCAGAGAGGTTGAGAATCCATCAATTTTCTTCAATCCTTTGAGGTGAAAAACCCATTAAGGTATATTTTTTTTTTGTTTTAATGTATGCATTTGATATTTGGGTATTTGGAAAACTTATTTTGCAAATCTGCCATTAGAGTTTATAGATTTATTCTATTTTTTTTAATTTAGTTGTTATATCTTTTGCAAATGGTGTTTTTATTTTTGGCATTGAGATTTTGCTTAAAGGTTTTTGGAGTGAAACGGACCCCGTGGTTGCATCCGAAAGGACCAAATACCCTATTTCCATATATTATTTGCCCTATTTTTGTGAAAAATAAATCTGAGGCAATTTTTTTTTAATTTGGGGGCCAAATGGCCCCCCACCCATTTTGTTGTACAGTCTAATTTTTTTTTATTATTCTAGTTTTTTTTTTAAATAAAAAGACAGTCATCTAATAAAAAAATAGTCATTTTTTTAATTCTGTTTTTTAATAAAAAAAAACAGTCATTTAAAAAAAACAATCATTTTTTATTATTCTATTTTGTAATAAAAAAAACAGTTATTTAATAACAAAAACAATCATTTAATAAAAACAATCTTTTATTACTCTGTTTTTTAATAAAAAAAAGCCATTTATTTTATTGTAAGACCTAATAGTCATTTTTTTTTCATAAATTGAAATGCATTTTTTATTATTGTGTAATGCAACTAGAATTCGTTTATGCAATTTTTGGTAAATTTTTAGTCAAATTGTCAAATAATTTAGACCTTATAGTCATTTTTTTTTCACATTAACAATGGTTGTTTGTATGTTTGTTTGTTTTGCAAGGTTATCCATGTATTTTTTGGAGTATACAAGGCAATTTCGGATCAAATTTTTCACTCTCTTCCCCCTATTTTTATTAATTTCTTCTAATCTCTCTCAAACATTTGTTTGAAGAATAATGTAAAAATGTAACTTGTATCTCTCATAATGAAAGTAAAAGAGAATGAAAGTGAGAGAGAAATATAGAGAAAGAGTGTATTTGTGTTTTGTCTATTTTGCATCTCAAATAATCTAACTACTAACTTACTAAATTGCTACTAAAAAATCTACTAACCAACTAACTTGCAATTTACTAATTTTCATATTGATCAAGAAGGTTAAATTTGAATCAACTTACTAAGCACAACTTTAGTATTTGATTAAAATTTACTTGATCTTGCAACATAGTTTATATTTGCTAAACACCTATTGAATCCAAAAGAATCTGCTCTATCGGTAGCAAGTCCTTTTTGGGTCCTCGTACCCGTACCCTTTTGGGTAGCTTTGTTGACCTTGGGTGAGATGAATTGGCAATTCATTAGGCTTTAGCAAAACCTTAAAATGAACACTAACTTACTAACTTATTGACTATCTAACATTTAACAAATGTTTTATGGTTCAATTCATGTTAGTTTATTTTGTTGCAAGATGATTGTTATGGTTAGTTACCTTCTTGTTGCAAGTTAATCTATTACAAGTTGATCTTGGTTTATTTCCTTTATTCAATTACAATATGATTATAGTTGTTTATTGCAATATGGTTATAGTAGTTTATGATGATATTGATTATCTTAAATGATGATTCTTATCTCTCTTTATGATGTTTAATTTTGATTATCTTTCATGATGATTATCTTTGATGATTGAAAAGTAGATTACTTGAAATTTATGTTTTTTTCTATATATGCAAGTATGTTTATCTACTTTCTTATTGCATAATTTATTTCCTTTTTCAATGCATCTTATGTTTTGATTATGTTCACTTTATAGAATGGTTGATCATGGAATATCCTTCACACCTAAGCACATCCTTGATGGATCAAATTTTGGAATATGGGAACCAAGGATGAGGGCTGAATTTCAAGCAAGAAAGTTATGGCCCATTGTGAATGGAGATGAAGCAATCCCAACCCAGGAAATGGCACTTGAGACATACAACAAAAAGGGTCACCTTGCACTTTCCATGATTATAAATAGTGTGAGTGATGAGATATTTCTCACTATAAGCCATTGTGAGCATGCTAAAGATGCATGGGATTTGCTAAAACAAGTCCATATAGGGTCCAACACATCAAGGAAATTCACTTTATTATCCAAAATTCTTAGCACTATGCAAGGTGAAGAATAAAGTGCCTTGATATTCCTCTCAAAGATGAAAGACATGAGAAATCAACTATTATCTTGTAATTGTGATTGGATAAGTGAGAAGCTCTTAAGATTTATCATTTTGAGGAACTTGTCAAGCAAGTTCAAGAATTTTGTCACCATTATTGAAACCAGGCTAGAGCAAGAAGAGGATGGCATTCCTCTCAACACTTTTGCACAATATTGATTCAACATGAAGAGTTTATTAATAGAGACAAAGTGAATGGTCAAGTTTTAAAGGAGAATAATGTTGCCTTGAGTGCCACTAAGGCTTCCTTCAAGAATAAATACAAGGGAAGGAAAAATCAAAATTTCTAACCCAACAAGCCTAGAGTTAATTTCACTTGCAACTTTTGTGGCAAGAAAGGCCACAAGGAACAAAATTATTTCAAGAAGAGGAATATTGTAGAAAAGGAAGAGCAAGAAAAGCCTAATGGAAAAGGACCTAAGAAATAGTTTGGCAAGGGAAAGAAAAAGAACAACAGTGTAAAGCAAAATTCTAATAAAAATGTCTTTCTTTGTGCCCTCTACTCCATTGACTCATCTACTTCTAATGAATGGGTGTTAGATTCTCGATACACTAACCATATGTGTTTTGAAATGGATAAGTTTGTGGAATTTCATAAGCACTCTTCAAATTCAGTTGTCATTGGTGATAATACTAGACTTCAAGTAGAAGGTGTTGACAATGTTGTAATTTAAGGGAAATTACTTTATAATATCCTATATGTGCCTAACCTTAGGAGAATTTTAATTTCAATTTTGCAAGTTACTAGAAGTGGTCACACTATTGAGTTCAATGCAACTTCATGGAGCATTAGTAAAGGTATTCTACCAATCATTACAGGTTCTGTGAATAATAATATTTATGTGTTAGGTGATGCTCCTCCTAAAGTGTGTTTAGAAACTAATGTTTCTCCTAGTAGCAAGCTTTGGAACTTAAGGTTAGGCCATACAAACTATCAAAATATTCAAATGATGAAGTCCAAAAAAAAAATTGAAGGATTGCCTAACATATCACCTATTCATGGTTTGTGTGAAACATGAATCTTATGCAAGATGAGCAAAAAAAATTTTGCAAAGGATAAGTCAACAAGGGCCACACAAATTCTTCAACTTATTCATATAGATATTATGGGTCTAATACATGTTAGATCACTTGGTGGTATATTCTATATTCTCACCTTTATAGATGATTATTCCAGAATGATCTTTGGGTATCTACTTAATAATAAATCAGATCGTTTTGAGAAATTCAAGGAGTTCAAAGATTTGGTAGAAAATCAAAAGGGAGTAAATATCAAAATTATTAGAAGTGACAATGGAGGGGAGTACAATAGCAATGATTTCAATGAGTTTTTTTCTTCTCATGGGATCAAAATGCAGTTTACTTGTCCATACACTCATCAAAAAAATGGTGTTGTAGAGAGGAAAAATAAGACAATCATGGAGATAGTAAGATGCATGCTTGGTGACGACTTACCTCATTTTCTTTGGGGTGAAGTAGCTAGTACAAAAATCTACATTCTTAATAGGTTTCCTTCAAAATTAGTTGAGGGGAATACTACTTATGAGGTTTGGAATGGTAAGAAGCTAAATTTGTCACACTTAAGAGTGTTTGGATGTGATGCATTTTCATATATTCCTTCAGAAAAGAGGAAGAAATTGGACAAAAAGTCTCAAAAATACATATTTGTTGGATATGATGAATAACATAGGGGCTACAGGTTATACTCACCTTAGTCATGCATTTTATTTTTTTCAAGAGATGTCAAATTCAATGAAGACATTCTTGAGTTATAAAAGCGTGGGCCTTGTGTCAAAAGGACCAAGTGGTTGGATCATTCTCAGGGTCCTAAAGAGCATAATTCAGTTAGCCAAAGGATAACTAGAAGTATGACCCTTAACATATCTCTTCTAGATGATATAGAGAATGATCATGAGCCTACTTCTTACCAATAAGCTTCACAACACTCTTGTTGGCTTGATGCCATTAAGGTTGAGATGGATTCTCTTCTAAAGAATAAAACGTGGGATCTAGTACCTTATCCTAATAAGAGAAATGTTATTGGGAACAAGTGGGTATATAGAGTCAAGTACAATTCTAATGGAGAGATAGAAAAGCATAAGGCTATATTTGTTGCTAAGGGTTATGCTCAAAAACATGGCAATGACTATGATGAAACCTTTGCACCAATTGCCAAAATTCCCACCATTCGGATTCTCATTGCTATTGCTATTGCTCAAGGTTGGCATATTTTTTAGCTTGATGTGAAAAGTGCCTTTCTAAATGGTGATTTGGATGTGGATATCTACATGAGTCAACCACAAGTATTTTTTGTACAAGGTAAGAAAAAACTTGTGTGTAAACAAAAGAAAACCTTGTACGGTCTGAAGCAAGAACCTAGAGCATGGTACATGAATATTTTAGGTTACTTCTTATCTCTTGGTTTTGAAAAATACTATTCAGATACATATCTCTATGTGCTTAGGAAGGATAACTTGGTCATTTTAATTGCTCTATTTATTGATGCTCTTGTTATGATTGGAAAAGAGAATGAGGCCATTTTTTATTTCATCTCCAAATTAAAGTCAGAGTATGAAATGATTGACCTTGGTATTCTACACTATCTTGGCATGCAAGTTTATCAACATGAGGATTGTACCTTTTTGAGTCAATCCAAGTATATTGAAGATCTTCTTAAGAGGTTTTATTTGGAGGATGGCAATCCTACTTCCATTCCTATTTCTATAGGGGTTAATTTGGAAGTAAGTACAGAATATCAGTTGGCTGATGCTACATTGTATAGGTAGCTCATTGTGTAGACACCAAAACAGCACCAATCCGATTATGTGACTGCAAACACTGATCGCCTTGACAAACACAGCCCCCAGGGCAGCCCTCAGAGGTCAAACAGTGGTCCTAACCACTTTCATAGCAATTTTGTAAGGTCAGGAAGCAATTTGGCACATTTAGACACTTTGCTCGATATTCGTCTCACCCAGGGATGAATACTAACTAGAATTCGTCTCACCCAGAAAAAAATTCTGAAATCGTCTCACCCAGGGACGAATTCCAAGTTTAACGGGCAAAAAGAAGAATGGTGCCAAGTGGCAGCCCAGGACAGTCAGTTGATGACTCCTGCCTCGCACACGTGTGTGGGTGGATAGATAGGCCATTAGAGGACTGTCACAAGGTTAGTTATGAGAGCCCAAGTCAACGGAAGACCCCTCCCTCATGGGAAGACATGACTGCCACATGGCACCTATGACCAACACATGGCATTTGTGCTTCCCTCTCAAAAGAGACCCCATGGGTCTATAAAATGTGGGACTTTTCTCACCCAAAGAAGACAGATTGAAGGAGATTTCAAGCAACGAAGTGCTACCGAGTTGAACACCCACTTGCATCCCCTTTGATTCACCTTCTCACATCCACCAATCTCTTTTGCAAGGGAGGTTGTTGGGTGGCTTTTAGAAGCTTGAATATGAACCAAATCCAACATATGGACACCTGAATCAACCAATTTGTAGACATCCCAATCCTAAGAGGTTTTGGGCCCATCCCTAGTGGATTGGCACCGGAATCAAGTGCCAACGGTGGGAGGCCCACTTGGGCGCCCCCACACTTTCTGAGTTTTAAAGCATTCTAGATTATTGTTTCAGTTTGCATATCGTTTTATTCTATTTGGTTGACTCATAGCTTCAATTTCGTAACATTTTGATCAGGTTTTATCACGTTTTGTGTTGCTTTGTTGTTTCACTAAATTGCAGGTGGCGATATCGAATTCCCAAGGATAGAGGCCAAATTGGGAGAATCCGACCATCTGGGTCGTCCCAAAATGGCCCCAATTACATAACCACCCTATTTTCAGGCATTTTGTAGGTCCCGAGATCTGACATTGGAGCAGCAGCAGGTCGACTTTTCCAACACAGCAGAATTTGTCCCACCCAGGGACGAATAGCAGTCAGAATTCGTCCTGCCCAGGGACGAATTCTAGTTGAAGGCAAATTGGCCAACTGTTTCAATGGCAGTGGCCCTTTGGTGATGTCTTCTGTCCTCTGTCAAATTTTTAGGTCATTTAGAGTCATTTTGTCTATCGATTTGGCTAATTATTTACATGCATCTTTTGGCGATTTTAGAGAACAAACACTTACTATTTGCAATAGGTGCTACTGACATCTTTGTTGTTTCTTTGTTCGTAGGAGGAGTAGCAGAGGTGAAGGACTCATCAACATCAGCGACGACATCATCTTGGCCCGCCCATTTCAAGTGTGGGCATGCAGAAAGAGGAACCTTAAGTCTCGATTGTAGTCAAATTCTTTTAACGCTCCTAGCCCCTGAAAAGGGAGGGGGCGTATTTGTAACAGAGATCAAGAAAGTTTAATGAAAGGGCTGTGTTTTCTCCATTTGCTTATGTCTCTTCCAATGCGTTTCTTTCATTTCATGCAATTTACATTTCTAGGACTTAAGCGTATTTGATTTTGAATGCATCGCAATTAGTGTTTCCTTCACCCGAAATCTCGTGCTTTCACATTGGTAGTCTTCTTTATGTTACCATCACAAGGCCAAATATTGCTTTTGTAGTTGGTATGATTGCTAGACTTATGCAAAAACCTTATCTTTAGAACTTACAAGCTACCAAGAATATTCTTAAGTACCTTTCAGGTACTAGAGATTTGACACTCAAGTATTCTAGGTTTCCTTCCTTTGCTCTTTTTGACTATGCTGATTTCGATTTTGGAGGGGATAGAATATATAGAAAGTCTACCACAACATATGTTTTTAGTATTGGGTCTGCAACTATCTCTTGGTGTTCCAATAAGTAAGATATAATTTCTCTTTCTACAACAAAAGTGGAGTATAAGGCTATGACAGTATCTGCACAGGAATCGGTTTGTCTTCATACCCTCATGAAGGAAATTCACTTTGAGCAATTTGGTCCTTCATGTTTTCTCTCTGATAATAAATCAGCTATTTCCTTGGCTAAAAATCTTGTAATACATCAAAGGATAAAGCATGTTGAACTCCAAGCCCACTTTATTAGAGAGAAGGTATTGGATGGGACTATTCAGTTCGAGTATTGCCCATCATCCTCTAATTCCACTAATTTGTTCACTAAAACTCTTCCCAAGGAGCAGTTTTGTAAGATGAGGGACTCCCTTTGTTTGGTGAAGTTGTCCTAAATGGGTAATGAAGTGTAGTTACACTTGTGTGATGACAAATTCATCCTTATGAGGTGTTTTGTGCTATATATATGATTTGATCTTTCGCGGTATAATTGCTTTTTGTATCTCTTTTGAACATGGTACTTTCTTGTTTGTCTTGTGCAACTTTTGTACATGTTACTTGGTATATGGCATTGTGCAATTATGGTATATGAAGCAATTGCCTTATGAGACTCTTTTATGTGGTACTTTCTTGTTGTCTTATGCAACTTTGTACATGTTTTTATGTAGTTGGCATTATACAATTGGTTTATCATCGTACTTTCTTGTTAGCATTTATGCTACTTTTGTACATGATATTTTATGGTTGGATTTATGCAACCGATGTGCACACATTATTATTTTCATATACCTTATGCAACTCTTGTACATGGTACTTTTTTTTTATCCTTGTGCTACTTTTGTACATGGTACTTTTTTTTTATCCTTGTTTGCTTTATGCACCTTTGTACATGATATTTTTTAATCAACTATATAGCACATGACTATAAGTATGGCTTGGCATATTTTTGTGATGACTCATAGTTCACTATTTTTTAGATCAATTTTGTTATCATCTTTGGATATTCATATATTTTGTGGTTAATATATTTATGATGATGTATCTAACTAATCTTATGTTGAGCTACTTGTAGCTTGCAGGTACTTCCCTTTGGGGTTTTGCAACCTTACTAAAGACACCATTGTGATGTTTTCTTCTTGTCATTTGCAACCAATTGTGGTTGATGGATTGCTTTGTAAGCTGCTTGTATCTGAAGCTACTCCGTTGGGGGCTTGTAGTATCATTTTTGCCCATTTTGTATTGGTGCCTTATTGTAGACCATTCTTGGTCATAGAAGCTCATTGTAACTATATTACTCATTTGATTCTCATCCCCATTTGTATATTTAGGAGGAGAATGTTTCTTTATTTCATAATTCCTTTCCTCAATATTGCATTAAGGGGGGAGTGTTGGAATATGTAATGCAACATTGTGTAAATTATTCTTAGACTAAAATATAAAGTCTAAAGAATAATATTTGAATTAGAAAATAATTTTATTTTATGTAAAAATATTCTCACCCAATTAATAAATAAAATAAGGGTGCTAGGAATATTTAATTTGTGGGAAAAAATCATTTCCCCTTTTCTAGAAAATATTAAAAATTAACCAATCACTTTTTAATATTTGATAGATGCCACTTGTCACACATCTCAAGGTAAGATTGTGATAAGATTTGTCACACATCTCAAGATAATATTATGATAAGATTCGGGTAATTTTAGGGTTGTAGTAGAAAAGCTTCTCTTTAAATAGGGGTGTTGTCTACTACATCTTAATATATCATGTTGATGCATATTATTGTATAACATTGAACCATTCTTGTATTTTTGAATCATTGAGTAATATAGTGAGCTTCATAGTGGATGTTTCCCTTCTTCATTTGAAGTAGGGTTTTACCACTTAATATTGGTGTTGTGGGTTTTCCTCTTTTGTGTGTGATTGATCTTGTGGAGCATTATTCGATATTGGGGAGACTTTGTTTGTCTCACAAATATGGTGGTAAAGCTTAGAGGAAAGTTCCTACTATATAACTACACACATGATTTATTCAAGACACTTCCAAACCTACACCAAATAGATACCACCATGTAAGTATATACACAGGGGTTCTATAGAATGTGCATTTAGATAGGATGAACAATGGATAACACAAAGAAAATGTTAAGATATGTGAATAGTTTATCCATATTGATTTAATATGAAATGTGTTTGTTGAAAATCAACTATGTGAGAGTTCGATGAATTCTAGAATAATTTCCAACAACCAAAAATTCAGCCTTTGTGGTGTGTTAGTGGCAATTAATTTCCAAGAACCATAAATTTTGCCTTCACGGTGTGATGGTGGTGCCCACTCAGATAATTATTTTTTATTCAATTAGATTATTTTATTTTTTTATTTTTTGAATTTACATGGTGGAATCGGTAGCCACCATGAATCTAGGTAGGTTTTCTAGATTTTATGGTCGCCATAATATTCTACAATATCCACCCTAGAAGCCACCACATAGTTCTTCGTGTAGTCTGCCCCTATAACCACTATGCCACTATCATGGTAAAAAAATTACATTGTTGAAAGCACCAAGAAAGGGATAATATTTCTGTCCAACGAGGCTTGAGATTTGAACCTTAGACCTCTGTCCCCCTTATAGGGTTTGGTTGAACCAATTGGTCTACACCTCAAATATTAATTATATTATTAATATAATAAAATTTAAAAATACTTAAAAAAAGTTTGACATTACTTTTAAAATCACCATTAAGCGTATATTTAAAATTTAATACATAGAAGTTTGATAAGCATGGATATGAATGACAATGCTTTGTATATCTCTATTAATATATGTTTTTCTAGCTCATAAATGTTATGTCCACATTAATATCTTGTTCCCAGGATTTTATTAAATATAACTATTGTTGGGTGATTGGCAATTGGAGATCAATTTTATTTTGGGAAGATCCATGGCTTAGAGATTGCTCCCTTGCCGAGGATCCTCACTTTAGGGATTTGTGTTCGAATTCTAGGGTGGTGAGATTCTCTAAGGTAGCCTATTTTTTAATTCTTCAAAATGATCATAAAATTTTGATTACCTCCCCATTTCTTAAGGAACGTTCAAGATCGTCATGCTTGGAGTTATCTCTTGTTTGAAATGCATTTGTATATTCTGAGGCTTGAGGAGGTGATGGATTGTCTGGTCTGGAATGGTGATAATGAAGGTTCATACACGGTCAAGTCTAGTTACAATCTACTTTGTCCCGAAGGGATTGGCAAATTTCCAATCATGAAGATTTGGCTTAAAAACATGACTCCTAAGATTAATATATTCTTCTGGTTGGTGATGCAGAATAATATTTTGACCATTGATAATTTACATAAGAAAGTCTTAAATTTGATTAATAGATATTTTCTATGCAAGAAGGATTGGGAATCAATCTCTCACTTATTACTTAAGTACTAGGTTTTTCAAGAGATACTTTATTTAAACCTCCAGTGCCTCAGTGTGTCTTGAATCTTGCCTGATTCGATAAGTGATTATGTACAACAATGGATGTCACCATTTTATTGGCCCCAAATCAAATGCTTTTGGAAGTTTTTGTTACCTCATTTACTTTGGGGTGTATGGAAGGAGAGGAATGCAAGGGTCTTTAAAAAATTGGATAAAGATATCTACCACATAAGTCAAAAAATTGCGTGGAAAACGATAGAGAATGTTTTATCAACTACCAAGGACTCATGCTCCTCAGCGCCTCATGGCCACCTAAAATTTTGTATTAAATATTGTCTTGGTTTCCACCCAGAGTTGAGGCACCCACCAGCTCCTAATTTTAGAAGGTCAATTCGTTGGACCACACCACCTCCTAGATGGTTTAAGCTTGATTTTGATGGGGCATCGAAGGGTAGTTCTAGCTCTACTGGGGCTAGGGTTGTGACCCATGATAATAGTGGTAATTTGATCTTTGTTTTTGCAAAGCATATTGGTATCCAATCATCTCACATGACTAAATCTTGTGCTTCTTTCTTAGGGGTGTTAATGCTCAAATACTTAGATACTCATACGGTAGTTAGTGAGGGTGATTCGATGATTATCATCAACATGCTCAAAGGGGAATGTCGATCTAGTTGGTGTATGTCTAAATTAATTGATGAATCCATATCCCATATATATTCCATTGAGGAGGTGTTAATGAAGCATGAGTTTAGAGAAGAGAATTTGATGGTCAATTTACTAGAAAATCTTGTTGTATCTCATCAGAGCTTGTTGGTATGGTGAATGGATTTTCCACTTGAGATTATCTACCTTTTGAATGCAAAGAAACCTTAAGGTTTGCAAGTTGGCTTTTTGTCATCTCATATTATGGTCAACCCTTGGGTGGTGGTAGAGTTTACAAGTTAATGGCTTGGCAGTAGGCCTCCTTTATTTCTTGCACCTGGGATGTCCTTTGTGGAGTTTCTAACACGTTAGTCGATTCTGGTGGTGTTAGAAGGTTTTTTACCTCTTTTCAAATTTCAAATTTTAAATTTCCTCCAATGACATCTCGGATAGTGGTGTGGTGGGATTCCCTAGTTAGGCATTGGAATTTGAAAATTTATTTGAGTATGGTTGTGTGAGATCATTATCTTTTTTGTACTTTCTTTTTGTCTCCATTTGGGAGGTTGTACATTTATTATTTTTATTTTTTGAAGCTTCCTATCGCTTTATCCTTCCCTCTCCTTTTATTTGCGCTCCATGATAATGATTTTCCCTTAGTGTTAGGGGAGCATTTTTGAGGCTCCTCTTTATCTGAGTTGGTTCACCTTCGTGGCAGTGTTTTAATTAGTTTTCTCATGTTCATCCTCACACTTGTCCAAGGTTTTTTTGTCCTCTCCCTTCTTGTCATGGTCAGTTTTTGGTTGTCCATGTAGTCTGGTCCTAGCATTAAGTCTTTGCTCCCTTGTGTGTGGGTTTAGCATGACACCCCTTACATTGGAGTCTATCTTCTTTCTCTGGTTAAGCCTATTTTCTTCATGATGATTCTTGGTATTCCTTGGTTTCCCATTTTGGAGAGTCCTTATTATTTCTCCTATGACTAGGCTTTGACTTGTGAGGAGGATTTCATGTATTTATTTCATGATGCATTATGGGGCCTCCAATGGTTGTGCAATTCTTATGGTCTGGGCTCTATTGTTTTTGTTTCGAAACCTCAGTTTGAGTTTGGGAGGGAGTGGTTTTTTGTTGTGTCGATGGGTAAGGCCAAGCTTTATTCTCCCAAATAGAAGTTTGCTAAGTCCTATTTGGAACCTGCTACCATTTCCTTTGATGATGAGGTTAAGTTTGTCCTGGTGAACGGGGGCCTTTTGGAGTGTATCCAAAAATTTCACGGGAACAGTCCTGTGCTTTCCAATTGGATGGTGTCTACCTGGAATGATGGGTGGGTAAGGATCAATTTGTGGTCTTTATAGGTGACGACAGAGTTGATAAGAAGGACAAGTGGACTTGTTCTAGGTGGAGCTTACAATAATCGTGATAGGTATTCTTTGCTATAAGAAATCAATTTCTTTCTTGACTAAGAGGAATTCTACCAAGAGACCAGAAAGGTATCAGTGCTTTCGCATTGTCCCTTCTCTTAGATAGAGTTACAAGATTCATAATGGATTACTTTACTTTAGACTCCACTTATGAGATTATTATAAGCTTCTATGTTATGTTTCTTAATCATTTATGTAGACATGTGCATATGAATATTCCTCTATTTTTGTTCTAGTCTATGAGAAAATATTTTGTGGATGTGCAAGGTGGATGGGGCTAGGCTCCCCTACATCAAGGCCTTGCTCTGCTTATTTTTGAACAGGCGGCTTTGGAGCATGGCTTGTATGTTGAAGAGATTCTAAAACCATACATGGATTTGCCCTTACCTATTGTTGGCGGTTCCAAAGTGGCCTCGAAGGAATTTATTGATATCAACAAAGATATTTATTCATTTACTTTTGGTACGGGCCCTGAGAAGGTATCGAGGAAGATTCAAGTCTAGGCCAGAGGTGTTCGCGATAAGGCTTCATGTGAGGACATTCGTGCTCTTGTGTATGGCTCTTCCTTCAAGATAGAATCGTCTCCTATGATGGTTGACTCTGGGTTTGTGGACATGGGCCTTACACCGAATAGCTCGGTGGAGGGAAGTGGTACCCGTAAGTCGAAACGTTTGCGGGATAAAAAGCATGAGGATGGTGGCTCCTCCCCTATCTCCCCCTCTCCCGATTTAGATCTCCTATCCAGAGATTTTCATAGTGATAAACTTGTCAATGATGTTTATGCTCTGGAGGACATCCCCAAAAAGAAAAGGGTTGTTTTTCAGAACCTGAAACTTATTGAGATCAATAAAAGAAAGATTTGGAGCTCGCTGAAGAGTGTGTTGGATTTCTTTGAGGATGTCTCATGTTTGGCTTCTACTGTTGCTCAAGAGGTGGGCATGATGGGGTAGAACCATCTCAGTTCTCCCCTCTGTTCTTGGGTCTTGGGTCTTGTGCAATTTTTATTTCTGTTTTGCCCCATTGATTTCTGTTTGTTTGTTAGTTCGATGGAATATTTAATTATGTTGTTGCTGGTTCGGATGATATTTTGATTGTATAGATTGTGAGATTCCAATCAAAGCCCTCTCTTTCTTTTAATAATATAAAAAAAAAACAAATTATGGAAACAACGAAATATAGAATGGATAGCACTCAATATCATGATCAAAGTGGGAACGGAAAGAGTACAACATCCTTGTACCCCTAACGGCGAACAACCCTTTTTTCTATAGGATTACTAAAGAAACAGACCATTATTATCTAATGATGTTTCCTCCTCAATATTGCGGTCCAGCGATGTCCACTAGTGGATTCGAAATATCACTGGAGTTGCCAAATTAAAAAATCAATAACAACCCAGCGAACAAGAAAAAACTGCAGACAGTCATTAGTGGCTTGAAAAATAAATTGACCATGGTAGTTTTGGTCGTTAAATAGTTATTAGTGGTTGCCGACAGTTCAACTGATAATCCATCGTTCTTAGCACTCGTTAATGACATAGTAATATATGCGATTTAGTTACATGGTTGCGTAGGCACGTCTTCCGTTATTAATTTGATCTTTTGAACTGAATGATTTTAAAATAAATACAGACGTGAAGCAAGATCAATGTTGTTTGGATGAAATAATACATTTAATGTGCAATTGGCCATCTCAACGTCATCTATTGTACAATCTACTAAAAAAACAAAAACAATTTATCGTCGTCTGTTAGCGGTTAGGGGGCCCCATCTTAATAGATAAAATTGGTTACCATCAACAATTTGCAAGCTATTTAAAGCTCCTTGATATTTGGGATAAATCCCCGCCGATGTAACCAACACTCTCGACCCTCATCCTTGTTTGCAAAAATCCATTCTATCTATTCCTTCAATTCTCAGTTATTCTTACCAGTTTAAATTGCATTGTTCTCTGAGTTTAACAGCTAGAAAGTAAGCATATACTATACTAAGATGGCTTTCTCTAGGTGCCTCGTATTAGTCACAATGATGTTAATCTTACTTATTATACTATCGTCACTTCATCCCGCTATGTCCCATGGCCTCCCTAGGAGACAAAGTATGGCAGACCTATTCCCTTTAGATTTCTTGAACTTTGTCTTTATATCCAGCGTTCAGCATTATTAAAGTGGATTTTAGTTTTTGTTGAACGTAATTAAACTCTATTATGTAATTCAGGTGGCAATTATTTTTTAAATTATTATGATTTTCTAATTATAAAAAACTGTTAACTTTACTTTCTACTAAATGTCAACAATAATTTTTTGGGGTTTTGGGTTTCAGGAGGATGAGCAGATATGGAAACCGTAACAGCACGGTACCCTAAAGGAATTGTCGAAACTGCTGTGAGAAACTCCACCGCTGATCAATCTTTGTCAAAGGTTTGTACTGAATCGCTGTGATGTTTTCGACGATGTTATTCCCATACTTTATTTTTCATTTCTATAGCAATTACTGAACTATTTTTTTGAATTAGCTGACCAACCATCACAGCCATCCGCTTCCATTACAGGTTCAACGCAAGGGGAAGAATCGGAGATATAGAACTTTTAGGGAAGGAAAGGTAAACCTCATATTTCAGTGCAAAAGAGAGATTCCAGGAGGACCAGATCCTCAACACCACTCTTGCAACGGAAAGTAAATATAGTCAGAAGGCTCCATCTCTTTCACAGATGCACGTCTTCTATGTTGTGTGTTTCAGACCAACAAATCGTTCACAATTTACATGTCACTGAAGGCGAACCGTTTTCAGCATGGAATTTCCCACAATTAGTTCCAGTTAACAATGTAGTAAATTATGATAATGATTGGCGCTTGTGATAAAATAGATTTAAATATTAATAAAAGTCGTTATACTCTCTATGAAATAAGCTTTACATGGTTATTTGCTATATAAAAAGACGCGAATAAATTCGATTGTATTGCTAATTCCTTTGTAATATTGTTTGCTGCCATGCGCACAAATCTGCTTATAATTTATATTACATTACTAGTTATAGGATTCGCCGAATATTAGTTTTTGAGTTCGATATATTAGATATATATTAAATAAGCAAAATTCAAGTAAAAACAGTTAAATAATTTTCTTTCAAGTTTCTGCCCTGTCGTTCGTATTACAATCATTTACTATGTAAAAATAATCCCATACTAGATCATTTACTATGTTAAAATGATCCCATACTAGATGCGTGTAAAAAATATTATTATTTAAAAAATTCAACAAAATTTAAAAGTTTTAAACCTCATTCAACCTGGCCCGGATGCAAAAACTACGTGTACTCAATAAATAGTGTCCATGCTTTTGTTTGATTTCGTTGTGTTCTAAAATGGCAAAATTCTTATATGAATAAGTTAAAAGTTAAGAAGGTGGTCCCCTCTACCAATGTAGAATAGAACTTGATTGAATGATTTGACTTTAACCATTCAGCAGGACTCTAATTTTTTATGGAATCAAACCGAAGTAATTCACAACCGCTATCAACCTGGAAAAAACATTGAAAGATTTTAAATCATTTATCAAAGTCAAAAATTTTGTTCTGCAGTTTGAAATTCGAATAACGCTTGGTATTTTTTTTTTTCAAAACTCTTAAATGCCCCCCAAAAAAAAACTAGTGCGGCAGTTACTCTTAAATGGCCCCAAAAAAAACTAGTGCGACAGCAAGTGTGAAAATAAAATAGAAAGAATAAAAAAGCTAAAAATTGAAAGCACGAGGATACGGAAACAAAAAGGAATATGCCACAAGAAAAGAACAAGAAATAACGTATGCAAATTGACACAAGATAAAAGCAATACGAAATATGGTAATCTATTTTATTGATACGCTTTACAAATTGTGTTACAATACGTCTCCTTCCTTTTTAGGGGATAGGAGAGTCAAATGTGTTTCTTGTCACAAGATCCATGGATAATAATCCTTCTTCCGCGTGCCCACATGTAAGATGGGCGGACCAAAACGTCGCCGCCACTGTTGTACGTGATTCTTTGCTCTTTCCTGCTCCTCTACTGTCGGAAACCTGCATTCAAAGAAACAAAAAATATTAGTAATACCTGCAGACCAAATGAAACATGTATTTCCCAAGGCCTACTGTTAGTAAAAGCATGAAAATAATAAAACGACTATCAGATGACCTCTGATTGACCTGAAACTTTGACAGAAGCATAAAAATATCATCAGAAGACCATTGCAAAAAGAACAGTCTAAAAATTCCTCACAGATCTGTACTCGCTCCAGGGTGGGACGAATAGGACTATGAGAATTGGCCAGAAAGCACCCTGTTCAATGTCCTGCTTAGGAAGCTCCAAAAGACCTGCAAACTTGGGGTTAGCTAATTGGGGGCATTTTGGGAAGACCCAGATGCTCATATTTCTCCAATTTTGCCTCTAGAACCCAGATTTTGAAGATGGCATCTGCAAGTTAGTGAAAGCGGGAAATAGCAATAACCTGGTCAAAAATGATCAGAATGACATGAAATTTGAACTGTAACCTATTTAACCTATCTAGAATCAGATGCAAAAGAAAAAAACAAGAAATATATCACATATTTCTAATCATCCCGGGGTGGGGCGATTAGCACTGTGATAGTTTGGGGAGCGCCCGAGGGCAGGATGCCCATCGATTGGGACATTGTTTTGGCACCAATCCACTTGGGATGGGTCCAAAACTGGTTATGGGGTGTTGTCGACAAATTTGGTGGATAGTTGTGGCTAGAAATTGGGTTTTGGGTATGGATTTGCGCCTCCAATAGTCACCCAATAACCTCCCTTTCGAATGAGAGATTAAGGATGTAAAAGCACAAATCGCAGTTAGGTATGAAATTGGCAGCACTTCGTTGCTCAAATGCTCCTTCTCTATATATCTTTTGGGTGGGAAAACTCCCCAATTTATAGACCTTAGGGTCTCCTTGTTTGAATTGTGCATGCGAGGGCGCCACTTGAGTTAACTGTCCTATTTTTAGAGAAAAGCTAACTCCTTGATAAAAAAGCTTCTTGCATGAGGTTTCTAAAATAAAGACACTCATCACTGAAGTCTCTCTTCTTGAATAAAAGCTACTCCTCGCAATTGCATGGCACTGAAGCCTCAGTTAACTGGCGGAGTTACCGAGGTTTGACTTTTTGCCAGTCAAACTTGCTATTCGCCTCACCCTGGGGCGAATGCTAATATTCGTCCCTGGGTGGGACGAGTGCCAGTTTGTATTCGTCCCGGGGTGGGACGAGTAGAGAGCAAGGTGCCAAAAAGGTGCCAAATTGACCTATGACCTCTAAAACTACTTTTGGAAGTGGTTAGGACCACTTTTTTAACCTCCGGGGGCTGCCCTTGGGGCTGTTTGTGTCAATGCGATCAGCGCTTGTTGTCACGTAATCGGATTGGTGCTATTTTGGTGTCTACAGATGCCCCTTTTTGGGAAGCGCTGTGCAAGGCGCAGCGTCGAGCAAAAATAGATAACCAAAGCACTAATGATTAGGGTTTCTCAGTAACCTAACCAACTCTTGATGCCCCAAGTATGGAAAGGGCACGCATTCTTGAATCCTTGCTTCTGACGAGCTAAGGAACTAAAGTCAAGTGTTAACCTGGTTCGGTGAGGTATTACTTGAGCTTGGACATTGATCAGTCATGAATAGGCAAAGGGCGCAACCTTTTGTCTATGGGAACCTTGAGTTCATGATTCATGAATGCCAAGTGTTTGATCAACTTGTGATAATTGCTTGTTTGCTGCCCCAAGCAGGGGCGCGATTGTCTTTGTCAATGATCCTTTGAATGCGTGTCATTTCCATGATTGGGTATATTGTTGTTGATTGGCGACTAAGTGTGACTACCCCCTCAAGCGACGAATCGATGAGGGAGTGACCGACATGAGAAAAGCGATGAGTCGCTTGACCCAAGATGACTTAGGTAAGGGGGCCTTCAGTTGTTTACCATTGAATGCGAAAGCGATTTCGAACATTAGACCTATTTTTGGTGGGTTTTAACCCTTTTTGTGACGCATTTTGGAGCTAAAATTGACAAAAATCCGTCCTCCCGTGGAGCGGTCCGGCTATGGTAGCCTTCTTAGGGAGTAGGATAGTGACAATTTGTAACCCCAATGTCTATTTTGGATGCCAAGAATGTCAGGCGCAAAAGCGCCTTCGTTCGGCAATGTTATTGCTATTTTTGGATGGGTTTTGACCCGTTTTGGTGACGTCGTTTGGGGATGAAATTCTCGAAAATTCGGCTTCTCGTGGAGCGGTCCGGCTATGGTAGCCTTCTTAGGGAGTAGGATAGTGAGGATTTGTGACCCCGACATCGGTTTTGCATGCCCGGAATGTCCAGTGCAAAAGCATTATGATCGGACACTTTTAGGGCTTGTTTTGGTGCATTTTTGTGCATTTTTTTGCTATTTTTGAAATTTTTGCTCTGTATTCGTCCCAGGGTGGGACGAATTCCTGTTAAGTATTCATCCCAGGGTGGGACGAGTGCTAACCATAGTGCTCATCCTAGGGTGGAATGAGTACAGGCTCAAAAAGCCTATTTAAAGGCCAAAACCGAGTTTTGGGCTCATTTGCAATTGTTTTTCTAGGTGATTTGGAGCTCTGAAGAGGAGGAGGTCAAGTCTGTGAAGCGAAGCGCTGCCAAAATTTTCCTATGACCATGAGTTCTCATACCGGATCGAGTGGCGGAGCTGAAGCGATACCAGTGAGTACTTGTCCTCTTTATTACTTTTTGTTGCAATTGGAAAATCGCATTTTGCTTATGTCTTATGTTTTTTTTTTATGGTTTAAAAATGAAAAACCCTAGTCTATGAACACTTAATTGAAAACTGAATTTAACCCTAGTGAAAACACAGATCAAAAATTTAGTTGAAAACTGAACTTAGAAAGTTAGTTTAAAACAGAACTTACAAACTGCGTTGAACTTGAATGGAACCAAAATCTAAACTGTAAGTTAAAAAATGTAGGGTAAAACTAAGCGGAAAGCGTAGCGTGAACCCTAGTTGACTGTTGTTTTTTTTTAATTAATTAAAAAAAATAAAAATTAATTTTTAATTAATCAGTTAAAGTTAAAAACCTTAGGTCTGACAAATTAATTTTTTTGAAGTTTTGTTGTGTTTTTGAATTTATCAGTTAGGATTAGAAACCCTAGGACTGACAAATAATTTTATTGAATTTTTGCTTTGTTTTTGGCTATACAGTTTTAATGCATTATTGTATATACATGTTAGGGTTGTACAATTTTTCATTGTTTTTAATGTTTTTGTGTTGTTTTCTTTTGCAGGTTGTGAAGAGCCGATATCGGGTGCCTACTATTTTTACTGAAGCGCGTGCGGCGCTGACCTTGGCTGATTGGGATTGGCTTGACGCCCTTGGGCTCAAGCAGGTGACTCGCCTGGAGCCGGTAGTTGGGGATCGGGCCTATCTGATGGCCCTGATCAATCTGTGGGATCCTCGGACTAATACCTTCCATCTCCTGACAGGGGAGATAACGGTGACCTTGGAGGATGTTTATCGGATTCTACGGATTCCAATAGACGGATTGCCGATCCAGACGATGCCACGAGCTCGGAGGACAGTGGTACTGATACGTTGTTTTGGGCATGGGGAGGAGTTGGGTGTGGAGAGTGGGCGGAGAGCGATTGCCAGATTGGTGGCATACTGGTGCGATGGTGGCTAGAGAGGGGTGTGTTGGGAATGAGGCATGCATTACTCATGAGCCTCATTTCCAACATGCTGCTCCTCGACTCTTCTAGTGCGAGGTTCCCATGGAACCTGCTAGAGGTGGTATTCAGGTTGGTGGAGTGTCCGATAGATACTCCGATGATTATGAGATGGGGACAGACGCTATTGGCATAGCTCTATGATGAGTTGTACGAGGTCCGCTATCGGAAGTGGAAGGGGATCGGTTGTAGCTACTTGTTGCAGTGCTAGGCTTGGCAGCACATAGCCGTGGAGAGGCCGACGGGGCTGCCCTGGATGACGCGAGCGGAGATGGCAGACCGAGAGATTGGATACGGGGTACTATGGCGGAGGTCGGAGGAGCAGGGACAGAGTCGACGATGGGCAGGTGTCGTAGGGCACTATGCCGATGCCTTTGCTCGGCTTACTCCTAGAGAGGTGTTCTGGCGCCCCTACCAGGACTGTCCAGCCTGGCCTGAGGCTGGAGAGTGGCTCCGATGGGTACGGAGGGGGCGATGGCTGATTGGGAGGCATGGGACAGAGCAGGAGTTCTTCCCATACGGTCGGGTGACCCGATAGTTCGAGGTGCGCCAGGGGATGCCTGGTGAGCCCGTAGTCTATCGACATCGAGGAGATGAGAGGACGCTGGACCGGCCAGTCGTTGTGCCACTTGGCGAGGATTCAGATACGGTGATTGACGTCCCAGATGTGGATGACGTCGGGATGACTGCTGAGTATGAGCAGTGGTGGACTCTATGGCGATGGCGAGGCGAGGGGCCTCTAGGGGGTGCCACAGCAGTAGCAGGGGATGAGGGTACAGAGGTACCGGATGAGGGTTGGGGTGCTCCACGTGATGATGCAGACATGGTCGAGGTTGAGGATGTTGGAGGGGATTTTGGGGTACCTGACCAGTCGAAGATGCAGGACGTCCCGGAGCAGTGGGAGCCGAGAGCAGGTTGCTATCCTGGATTCACCTATGCCTCAGGCGAGGTTCGGGAGGAGGTGGAGGCGAGGCTCAATGCTGAGATAGCACGATTGGAGGACCTGCTACGGATGCGAGATGGGGAGCTGGGAGAGGCTTTGTAGGAGAGAGATCTCTTGCGGACTCAGTTGGCAGAGCGGGAGAGCGCATGGGCTGCGTCTCGCCGGTAGGAGGGGGATACTGATGCTGCACGGGAGAGGGATCTCCTACGGGTGCAGCTAGCACAGCGCGATGATGTAGTAGCTTACTACCATCGATGGGAGGTAGAGTGGGGTCGATGAGAGGTAGATTGGGGTCGACGAGAGTTAGATTGGCGGTGATAGGAGTCAGATTGGTGACGACATCGGTTGGATATGGAGGGAGAGATTATCCGCCTTGGTGGGTGAATACCTGAGCCTCCTAGAGGTGGCTCGTCGTATCGGACGAGAGACAGCGGGACTGAGTAGTCAGCATCATCCCATCGTAGGCGGCTAGATGAGGGAGGTGCTAGTGGGCATGATGCAGGGGCGAGTAGCAGTCGCCCTGAGAGGTCCCATAGGACCCACACTGCGAGGGGTAGTTCCCGTCGCACCGATCCTGCGTGATCATGGTGGTCGACGCCCTAGGCTTGGGGTTTTTGAGTTTTTGGGTTTTGGTAGCGAGGTCCGAGGACCGGTTCATTGTAGCCTATAGGCAGTTTTGTTATGATATATATATACATATGACTCTTTTTGGTGTTTATACATTTTTCATGATTTGTTTTTATGTACATGTTTTTACATTAATGTATGCATATGCGATTATGAATGCGATGGTTCTAATTTGTATGATGTATGCATATGGAATGAATGACATGAGTTGTTGATGATGTGTCGATGCACCATAGACTGTACAAGATTTGACTGACTTGCTATATTAATGGGATGACTTTGTGGAATGATTGTGCATGTGAAAACTTTGTTTTTGTATTTTGCATTTTTTTGAATGGTGATGTACGGAATGAAATGTACCAGTTGTTTGAATATGTAGTTAAGCTTTTCTGAGATGCAGATATTTTAACTAACTAGCCAAGATTGTACATTTATCTCGCAAGACTTTTGAACAAGGTATAAATCTGACTTGAATTTAACCAAGTTATTTCACATCCCTGTGTGTGCAATTGAGTTCATTTATGTGGTATTTGTCAGGATACCGCCAGTGCCAGATAGGCTATCAACCAAACCTGTATTGAGGATCACCTAATTAGCTCCACTAACTCCGTTGTTGTATTTAGCAAGATTAATCCACGGGACAATCTAAGGTACCATAAGCTAGCTCATCCACATGCAAACATTGGTCTATGCACACGCAAAGCTAATGTGACAGACATATCGTCATGCGGTTAGGATACCACCATTGCCAGGTAGGCTATCAACCAAACCCGTAATGAGGATCACCTAGATGGTTTGTCGAATGCTGAGAATTCCAGGGATTCAAGTTCAGGCTTGTGTATTGGCTCAATGGTTTGGATACTTGCTCGTCTATATAGTGATGAAAATCACTGTTTATTTTTCTTTTTGTTTTTCTTTTTGAGCAAGGATTTTGAATAGTGGTGAGAACCATTGTTATTTGATTTTGTATTTTGAGCTTTGTAAGGTTGAGCTTGTGAATGGCCTTGATCCTGTTGGCCTTGGGGATGACTACCCATCCTGTTTAGGGACGTGTAGTACGAATCCTTATGACTTTGGGAAACAAGGGGATAATGGAGATTATGAAGTAAGGGCATTGATCTTTTAGGCCTTGGGGATGACTACCCATCCTGGTTAGGGGCGTGTAGTACGAATCCTTACAACTTAGAGACCAAAGGTGAGTGGAGATGGTTGTGATGATGGTTTGTTGGAATTGTGTTTTTGAATAGCGTTGATCCTTTTAGGTCTTGGGGACGACTACCCATCCTTGGCAGGGACGTGTAGTACGAATCCTTACAACTTTGGGGACCAACTATGATTGGGATTTGTGGGAGTGGTGAAAACCACTGTTTATTATGGGGAATGGATAGGGAAGAGCTCGTCCTTTTGTCAATTCTCAGCATTCTGGAACCATTCGCATAGGGGGATGAACAGGCTAATATTTCACCTATGGTACCCTAGACTGCTTTGTAGGTTTCTCTTGCGTTCACACAACTTAGGAATTATTTTATGTGTGTTAATTTGTGTTGGGATGCTACGTAACAAGGCGTGATCCAAGTAAAACTTTCTCGTGTAAAATCCGTTTAACTGTGTACAGTTTTGGCTAGAAATTTAAAGACAGTTGAATGACGAAAACCCTATATACATTAGGAGACAATTAACTATGCTAAAAATGGCGGTGGTGTTATGCTGGATGTATGCGTTTATGAAAATGGATTTGATGTGGAAAATGATGGACTTGCCAAGTAATGACAGTCTATGGTGCTTTTGACTTGTATGACCTAGCAAATATATAATGTATGGATGCGATGCCTAATGCAACCTATATTTTTGTATTTTGATTTTTATGAGAATGCATGGAATTGAAATGCAATTTTTTTTGTTTTTGATTTTTATGAGTATGCATGGAATTGAAATGCAATTTTTTTTGTTATTTTTGATATTTTATTGATTTTTTTTTTTAATTTTATGAGTATGCATGGAATTGAAATGCAATTTTTTTTGTTGATTTTTGATGATTTTATTGTTTTTGTTTGTTTTTGAATATTTATTTTGACCAAGCGATTATGGTAATGCTTGGAGCTTTTGGTGTTGACCAAAGGGTTTATAGATACCTTTGGAGCATTTTTGGGTTGACCAAGCGATTATGAGAATCCTTGGAGCTTTTGGGTTGACCAAAGGGTTTATAGATACCTTTGGGGCTTTTTGGGTTGACCAAGCGATTATGAGAATCCTTGGAGCTTTTGGGTTGACCAAAGGGTTTATAGATACCTTTGAGGAAATTTTGGGTTGACCAAGTGATTTATGAGAATCCTTGGAGCTTTTAGTTGGACTATGGCTCTCTAGATGTGGAATGGCCTCAAATGACTGATGTTCAAGGGTTCTATTTCCTTGATTCCTTCAAGAGAGGCAAGCCGGTATGTTCCAGGTCCTATTCTACTATCAATGACATAAGGACCTAACCAGTTTGCCATGAACTTGTCCCGTAGATGGGATGACAAATTAGAATTCTGTTGGTTCTCTTTTAAGACCAAGTCACCAACCTGAAATTCCCTGAGGTGGACTTTCATGTTGTATGCTCTCTTAAGTCGCTCTTGATAGATACGCAAATGCTCGAGAGCATTAACGTGTCATTCGTCGAGCAACGTCAGTTGATCTAACTGGGCCTGTCGTGCAGTGTCATCATCGATGAACTCTTGCATTGAAATGCGCAGGGAAGGGATTTCCAACTCAAGAGGCATGACTGCCTCGGAGCCATACACCAACAAAAATGGAGTTGCCCCAGTGGGCGTCCGGATGCTAGTGCGATAAGCCCATAGGGCAAGCGGGATCTGAATGTGCCAGTCCTTATGATTGTCTGCAACTATCTTTTTGAGAATGGTGACTAGCATTTTGTTTGACGCCTCTGCTTGCCCATTTGCCTATGGATAATAAGGGGTTGAAAAATTGTGCTGAATTTTGTACTTTGTGGTCAAAGCATGCACATATTTATTCTTGAATGGTGTCCCATTATCTGATAGGATCTTGGATGGAATACCAAAATGACATATGATGTTATGCAAAATAAACTCCGCAATGCGGGATCCAGTCGTAGAGGTTAGCGGAATTGCTTCCACCCACTTGGTAAAATACTCTGTGGCCGTTAAGATGAACGTGTGACGACCAGACGATGCAGGGGAGATCTTTTCGATTAGGTCAAAGCCCCACTATAAAAAAGGCCAAACCGATTGGATCGGATGCAAAGCCTGAGAAGGTACGTGTGTCAAATTAGCATGGTGTTGACACTTCACGCACTTCTTCACATATGCGCAACAATCTCACTCTAAAGATGGCCAATAATAGCCCATGCGGAGAATGCGCTTTGCGATGGCCATACCACTGAAGTGGCCACCACATGTACCATCATGAGCTTGGGTGATCGCCCAAGCGGACTCTTGTTGGTCCAAACAACGGAGGAGGATTCCTTCATAGTTTCGACGATACAAAATGTCTCCTAACAAGACATGCTTTGCCGCTTTCTATTTGAATGATCTTTTCGTGGCTTGTGTCAATCCAAGTGGGAGGTTACCTAGCTTGAGGTAATCCCTAATGGGTGTGTACCAATCCTGCTGATCAGAAACCTCGATAGTATGAATGACCAATCCCTCTTGAAGTCCATCCCTAGCAAAAGCTGAGCGGGAAAGAACTTGTAAAAATAGCGTTGTGTTGCTATTAAGAGGGGTCGGGGAGAACAAGGACCCCCAGTTGGCTCGAGTCAAACAATCATGGATTCGAGAGAACTTATCCAGAGATGGTTCAATCTGGATCAGGTGGATTCCTGGCGTCAGATCAAAGCTTGCACGCTCCATCATAGATTGTGATAATGTTTTAACCTGAATGGTTGTCATTTCACCAGAAGGGTCTTGCGGGATTAATGACCCCAAGGAGGCCATAGTATCCGCAAAATGATTCGATGATCGAGGGAGTGCCTCGATGTCATACCATTCAAGTTGTGCCAGGAATTTGTCCACAAGGGCTTTGTAGGCCTACAGAACTGGACATTTACATTGGAAAATCCCCTTTACTTGATTGACAATCAACAACGAATCACCAAAGATGTTTAAACGTTTAATGTTCATGGTGATTGTTGTTTGAAGACCTATGAGCAAGGCTTCGTATTCTGCATTGTTGTTGGTGCACGGGAAGTCTAATTTAAATGACAGAGGCATTGGAGCCCCTTGTGGAGTGAAGAATACAATTCCCGTGCCACCCCCTTGCTCACATTTAGAACCATCGAAGAATAGGGTCATGTCAGCCTGTGACTCAGGCTCATCAGAATCTGGCGATTTTGAAACATGAAAAACCCCATCATCCGGTAATTCTACAGTCAGAGGCTGATCGTCTTCAAGAGGAGCCTCTGCCAGTTGATCGGCGATGACTTGACCTTTTATGGATTTTTGTCCAATGAACTCTATGTCAAACTCCGTCAACAACATGATCCATTTCGTCGTGCGACTACTATGATAAGTATGACTCATCATGTATCGCAATGGATTCTCCTTAGACACAACATACGTCGTATGACCGAGCATGTAGTGGCGTAGCTTTTTGGTAGCAAACACCACTGCCAAGCAGAGCTTCTCAACGTATGCATAGTTAAGTTCATAACTGACCAGGGTGCGGCTAAGATAGTATGTAGCCTGTTCTTTGTGAAGTTCATTTTTTGGGACAGCATGGTGCCCAGTGCCACCTCAGTGGCTAAGATGTATAAATAGAATGACACTCCTGGTCTAGGTGGTGCCAATACTGGCGATGAAACCAAGTATTGTTTAATGTTGTCAAAGGCTGATGGGCACTCGTCATCCCAATGAAATGTGACCCCCTTATGCAATAATTTATTCATGGGTCGACACTTGTCAGATAACTGCGCTATGAAGCGCTTGATCGACGTGACCTTTCCCTACAGACTCTTGAGCTGCTTGATGGTAGTTGGGGGAGGCATCTCAAGGATTGCCTTGACTTTGTGTGGGTCTACCTCGATTCCTCATTTAGAGACTATGTAACCCAAGAGCTTTCCAGATGTGATGCCAAAGATGCACTTCTTGGGGTTTAGTCTGACCTTATGCTCCATGAGGCGATCGAGGATCTTGCTTAAGTCATCGAGATGATTTGGGCGCAAAAGAGATTTGGCCAACAAATCATCCATGTAATCCTCCAAAGTTTTGTGCATGTAATCATGGAAGATGTACGTCATGGCACGTTGGTAAGTGGCTCCGACATTTTTAAGGCCAAAAGGCATGACCTTATAGCAAAATGTCCCCCAAGGCGTTGTGAATGCCATTTTTAGTTGGTCCTCGGGATTGATACGAATTTGATTGTATCCTGAGAAACCATCCATGAGGGAAAGCATTTCGTGGCCCGTTGTAGCGTCTACCAACGCGTCGATGCTCGGCAAGGGAAAATCATCCTTAGGACTCGCTTTATTTAGATCTCAAAAATCGGTGCATATGCGAATCCTCCCGTCGGGCTTCTTGACAGGAACCATGTTAGACAACCATGGTGGATAATCCACGCAGATGACAAACTGTGCATCCAACAACTTTTGTAACTCGTCTTTGACCATTAAGGCCATTGTTGGGTGCATCTTACGTAGTTTTTGCTTTACTGGCTTGATTGTCGGATCAAGCGTTAAATTATGCGTGACTAGCTGTGGGTCTAGTCCCGGCATGTCCTTGTATGACCATGCAAAAACCTCCTTCTTCTCTTTGAGAAGGGTAATGTAGTCGGCTCGCTCTTCGGGGGATAACCCTACCCCTAGCTTGATGATTTGCAAATTCATTGGATCTGAGCCGATGTCTACGTCAGTCGTCTCCTCGACCGACATGTGGGATCCGTCCTCCAACTGGTGTGGAGTTGGGATCAAATGGATATCGTTTGCTGAATTTAGATCATCATTCGAAACATCAGGTTCCTCTTCAGCATGGAAGACATCCTGAGTCTGTCCCAGGGGTGAAATGGAACATTCCTCCGCAAGGCCAGTACTCTGATGGGGATGGTGGTGTGTCAGCGCGATCCCAGTCGATAGCATCTAGATCTAGATACAATGACCATGTGGGGTCGGCTGGATCATGGATGGGTGCGGTCAAATCAATGGAGATCATGTTGATGGAATGATTGTGGTCTCCATTACCATGGGTGTTATAACTCGGACATCCTAGAAAATCTGTGTGCGTCGGATCTGGCTCTGTGGGCACTGGCACAAAGGGGTCAGCCCTATGCATGGAGATGAAGACAGGGTCCGCCCTAGGCACTGATGGTTTGATAGGGTCTCCAGGTAGAAGATGCTCTCTATGGACCTGGAGTGGTGGGTGTAGTAATTGCTATAACTACGCCAGGTTGAGATGCCACCTATGTCTTGGACCTATATGTAAGTGTTCAAACATGTCATCTATGTCCAAAGGGTATCGTTGTTGCATTTGTCGCATGTGGTTGAGATAGGCCATCTCAGTTTCATCTTTCGAATCACTATCAGAGATCCAAAAGCCTTCGTTAACTCCAACGGTTGCTTGCGACACATGGGGCTCACCTTGTTCGAGCAGATTGATGTGGTCCCATCTAGGTTGTTTCGCTCTCTACGGGGGGACCGGATTGTCTTGAAGTGGCATGTGCTCAACTGGAGCAGCCAATGGGAACATTGTCAGGAAGCTTTCCTGATCATCATTCATTGGATATTCTTGTGAATGATCGTACTCCGACTCATCTTCGAAAGACCCTTCTTGGTCTTGTCCATATCCCCCTTGTGGGTGAGTCCTTGAGTTTTCTCCTTGTTCGGTCAGAGGGAAAGGGTTGTTGAGGTCAACAAGGTTGTTTGTTTGTAATGGGAAATAATCCCCCAATGTATAAGTTGTGTTTGGATTGGCATATGGATCTGATGCCAACCCATCCTTGTTGCCTATCCCTAGGCCTTGCATGTTTTCAACCAAGATGTCTAGGGGCAAGGGGTGGTTGAACCCTACTCCGACTTGTCATATGGCATTTGATATCTCGGTTGGCAAAGGACCCGCACTCCTTGCTCATACCGACCCAACCCATATCCGTGCCAATTGCATTGGCCTAGATATCTGAGAGCAAAATCGAGATTGGATAGATAGTTGACATCCTCCACAAAGGGCTCTTCATCTTCATCTTCTTGCATATGAATCTCAACGCCATTATCCAGGCCCCCATAAACAAAGTTTGTCTGATTGGGTGGGTAGCCTAAAGGAACCACTGAGCCGATGGGGAGTCGAGGCCTCCCCATGTCTTGCATGGACTCGAGTGTGGGCGTTGCTACAATGTTTCTCACTAGATACTCCCCCAGGCCCATGCTGGCCATTTCAACGGTGACCGTTGGCGGTTGAGGGGGAGCGAATGGGAGTCCTTCCTGAGTCCACTCCATGTGGGGTGAACTAGGCGTCTCAACTTCCATTCTACTAGGTATCTCTTCTGTCGAGATGGTTGAGACTAGAGGTGGTTCTTCTTCTAAGGGTTGCTTTCCCTTGTCCTTGGATGTGGCCACCGCAGGTGGCATCATTGTGGAAGGATTGGTGGAAGAAGATGGCCCCGGCTGAGGACTCGATGGATCAATCACTGGAGAAGCCCATGAAATCGAACCCTGTTGAGATGGATTCAGCTGAAAATCCAAATGTGTTGATGGAAGGGTTGATTGCGGCATGATTTGCACTGTATTACAGTATTTGAAAGGCTCCAAGTCTGTCGGGACTACATGCACCTGCCCTTCAAATGTGTACTTTAGGCAGCGATGCACGATTGAAGGGACACACTTCATGTCCCGAATCCAAGGCCGGCCTAGCAGGATATTATAAGCCATCTCGCCTTCCAAGATATGGCACAATGTATGAATGGTCTTTTGTCCCACTTGGATAGGTAGGACGATTGTGCCAACTGTCGAGCAGATTGCATCGTTGAATGCTCGCAGTGTGTAAGTGGAAGCCACGATATGAGATGTTGGCAACTTCAAGTGCTTTAGAGCTGTTGTAGTGATGATATTACTGGACGAGCCAGTGTCCACCAACACTCTCTTATAAGGAATCCCGTTGACCCATGCGATAACGTGTAGGGGTGGATCCGCTACATCACCAGTCACCATTTTCAATTCATCTTCCCTAAAGGTGATGACTGGTTCTGTACACTATTTTACATGCCCCACAAAATTGTTGAACGAATTCGCTTCATGGGGTGGTAGCTCAATTGCTTTTAAAATCTCCATGAGAGCCTCCCGATGGGGCGTTGATTGTTGAATTAGCTCATATATGGAGAGCCTAGCCGATGTGGTCCTTAGACTTTGAGTAAGTCTAGTTCGAATCGTGGCCACTGGTCTAGGTGGGGGAAGTTGCGTAGGGAGTTGTTGAGCCTGTGACGTTGACGGAACCTCTCTTGTGGCTGCTGCGGGAGCAGCTCCTGGGTATTTCTTGTTCCTAGTCACTATGCTTATCATCCCCACATATCCTTGCATAGGGCAATTTTGTTGTACCTCATTAACTTGAAGGGGCTTTGTCGGTGCCTCATGGGTAGGCAAGGGGTCTCTGAATACTCCCATATTTTGATTATTTGGTGCTACAGGGTTGTCTACCGCCAATGTCTTATTGTCAATGAGGTCTTGTATCAAACCTTTGAACTTCCAGCATGCGTTAAGATCATGTCCTTTGCGCCTGTGAAACCTACAGTACAAGTCTTCTCGGTACCCTTTAGGCTTCGGTGCATTGGGATCTATAGTTTGGATCTCTGGAAGATTGATTAAATTTGCCGCTGACAAGCGGTCAAACAAAGAATCCCTGGACTCTGTATAAGGAGTAAATTGTCGCCTAGGGCGACGCTACGGATTTTGCTCCTGTCTTTGATTTTCCCTCTCATAGTTGTTGGGAGGCACAGCCTGATAATTAGCCTTTTGAGGCTGCGTTGCTTGTGCAGGCTTGGGGACATTGATGGCAACTTGATTAACCGCAGCAGGTTTTTGTTGCGTGGTCCCTGGTTTAGCATTCTTTGTCCATTCTTTTTTCTTAGGTTTGGCGATTTCGCCATCCTGTATCTTAATCTCCTCAATAACTCTGGCTTGCGCAGAGCTTCTTCTAAACTGGCATATTGCTGTAGCTGCAATAGCACGGAGATTGACCTCAAACAACTTTTCGAAAACATTTGAGTCAGATCTGACATGGGAGGAAGGTAAGGCAGCTTTGCAAGCAATGCCCTCCATCGGTTCCCATATGCCACCATGGTCTCTTCCTCATACTGCTTGAGGCTAGCTAGGTCACTCAATGATGCCTTTTTCCTAGTGTTGAAGGCGAAACGTTCGAGGAACGCATCCACCAGCTAATCCAAATTAGTGATGCTATGTTTCGGTAATTGGGTGAACCAATCCGAGGCAGGGCCTACGAATGTGGTTATAAATGTTCTCAACAACAAAGCATCATTATCTTGAATACCAAAACACTGACTTAAGAACCTGGTCACATGCTCTTGGGCGTCCTCCTCCCCTCTAAAGAGTGCCAACTAGGGCAGCTTAAAGTGTTCTGGGTATGGAGGTGCCGACACTGACGGATGCATAGGATGGCTACGGAGTTGGTGTAGAGTGGGCTTTTGAGGCCCAGAAGTCTTGAGCTCCATAGACTCTAAGCATTCTAACAATGCTTTATATGCATCAGAGGATTTAATTTCGTCCTCCTTAGTTTGCTCCCGTTGTGGGTTGCGGGGAGCCTGAGGCCTATTGAGAAGTAGCTGGGTAGCACCCCCTCTGTCTTGATAGAGCATTTCAGCCCTCTCTTCTTCTTGTTCATATTCCTCATAAGCTTCCTGAGGAGTGGTTGGCCGAGTCCTATGCACATGGGTAGGTGCCCGCAGAGGGTGCCCATCATTGTTTCGGGGAGTGGCCTCCCGCTCAAGTCTAGGAGGTCTCGGAGGCAATACTTGATAAGGTCGCGTGGACCTCTCTCGTACTAAAGGGTTATGCCTCTCATACACATCTACTTTGTGCGTGCGAGGGTTTGGAACCTTCGCAGGCACATTGTTATGAAGCAATTCGGCTGTTTGACGTTGAATGCGCTCTTTGTTAAGCCGACAAAGATGCTCTAACTGTTCTTGATCTTGTTGAAGCTGCATGATTTACGCTTGGCGGGTGACTTGTTTGGCAAATGCCAAGTCACTTTGTTCCGTCGTCTCTTATTTTGGAAGCCTAGATGCCTCTCCTATATGTCTACCTCGGTCGTGGTGACCCGAGACCTCTATGGGCTGCTTCCCTCTGTCGAGGTTGGTTGCATTAACTTGAGGCTGTAGCCTCGATGGGTTATCTTGATATAGGGTAGGCACGGAGGTACATCGCTCCCACGTTGTGTACTGCTCTTGAGGAACGTGGTAATCATCCTCGTCCTCTCTTTCATATGCATAAAAGGTGCGGGCAAAATTGTCTTGCCCTGCCTAGAAAGTTTGATACTCTGGACACTGTCTGGTGTTTCTAACAGCAATGCGAGGTAGAGAAGGGAGGACAAAATCCTGTGGCCCCTCCGTCTGGCCCCTTTGTTGCTCTAGCACTTCATCGCTAGGCCACCCATAACGGGCTTCTAAGGGAGGTCTCCTATCTACATTAAGTGCTACATATAGGTTCTCTTCTTGGAAGGACCTATGGTGAGTAGGGGTGCCCCTCAAAGAGGTGCCTCTATAGTCTTGTTCTGTTATGGCATGGTGTGGACTCTCTTGTGGGCCAGGCCACCAAGGCGGGATGGCCAAGTCCTCAAGACTATATCGGAGGTGACTTGTCCCCCTTGGTGCACTTTCTGGAGCGCTTGCCCTTGATCGGGCTCGGCTACGAGTGAACACCATAGTGATGTGCTCCTAAAGACGAATAGATTTTATCTCTTTTAGGATTTTTTATGCTACACTTAAACAGAAAAGAAACACACAATCAATGCAGTGGTTATCTCGTTTAAAGATTTAAAAGTGTGCCCTAAAATCTGGTTTTAGTGTGTTATGATGTTGTTTTTGAAAGCTTTGTGAAAGAACGTTTAAATGCAAAAATGAGGGCTCTTATGACTCCCATAAAATGGTCGCCCCTTCTATATACCATTGCCAGACCGATATACCAACCTCTCTATATACCCGCCCTTACGTGAGGGAGACTATAGGTACGTGAGAGCAGATGGTACGTGGAACATAGGCGGTACTGAAGGGGGATCACTCTGTTTATGACACCTACCATAGAAGACTTATCCTCATGCACTGGGAATCACCCCCGCTACACTTGGTCAGCTTTCGTCAGGATTTACGTCTAGCAATAGTCACGATCGGGGTAATGGATGCAATATCTCAAGCCAAAGTGATAATGGAATCCACCTTTGGTCTTGCTCAAGGGTTGGGGTTTTACGACCAATGCCTTGTTGTTTCAGTTACCACGTGGTGTGTGGGGTTCCTTTTAAGTTGCATAAATGAAACACGCAAGCATTCAAACTCTCCTATGCAAGCAAATAAATAGAGAACATAAAGCAAAGAATTGACAAAAGGTGTTTAAGACCTCTACCTTTTCTCTGCCCAAGTCGGATATCTCTGAATTTCTGCTCTGAAATAGTCCAGTGTTGGAGAACTTGGTACCTATAATCAAAAGAACAAGCAACTTTAATCAGAAACTTAATTTTAAAAATCAAGGGACACAAGTCCCACCGTGATCGCCACTGAAAGCACGAGGATACGAAAACAAAAAGGAATATGCCACAAGAAAAGAACAAGAAATAACGTATGCAAATTGACACAAGATAAAAGCAATATGAAATATGGTAATCTCTTTTATTGATACGCTTTACAAATTGTGTTACAATACGTCTCCTTCCTTTTTAGGGGATAGGAGAGTCAAATGTATTTCTTGTCACAAGATCCATGGATAGTAATCCTTCTTCCGCGTGCCCACATGTAAGATGGGCGGACCAAAATGTCGCCACCACTATTGTACATGATTATTTGCTCTTTCCTACTCCTCTACTATCAAAAACCTGCATTCAAAGAAACAAAAAATATTAGTAATACCTGCAGACAAAATGAAACATGTATTTCCCAAGGCCTATTGTCAGTAAAAGCATGAAAATAATAAAACGACTATCAGATGACCTTTGATTGACCTGAAACTTTTATAGAAGCATAAAAATATCATCAGAAGACCATTGCAAAAATAACAGTCTAAAAATTCCTCACAGATCTGTACTCGCTCCAGGGTGGGACGAATAGGACTGTGAGAATTGGCCAGAAAGCACCCTATTCAATGTCCTACTTAGGAAGCTCCAAAAGACCTAAAAACTTGGGGTTAGCTAATTGGGGGCATTTTGGGAAGACCCAGATGCTCATATTTCTCCAATTTTGCCTCTAGGACCCATATTTTGAATATGGCATCTGCAAGTTAGTGAAAGCGAGAAATAGCAATAACCTGGTCAAAAATGATCAGAATGACATGAAATTTGAATTGTAACCTATTTAACCTATCTAGAATCAGATGCAAAAGAAAAAAACAATAAATCTATCACATATTTCTAATCGTCCCGGGGTGGGGCGATTAGCACTGTGATAGTTTGGGGAGCGCTCGGGGGCAGGATGCCCACCGATTGGGGCACTGTTTCGGCACCAATCCACTTGGGATGGGTCCAAAACTGGTTATGGGGTGTTTTCAAAAAATTTTGTGGATATTTGTGGCCAAAAATCAGGTTTTGGGTACGGATTTGCGCCTCCAATAGTCACCCAATAACCTCCCTTTCGAATGAGAGATTAAGGATGTAAAAGCACAAATCGCAGTTAGGTATGAAATTGGCAGCACTTCATTGCTCAAATTCTCCTTCTATGTATATCTTTTGGGTGGGAAAACTCCCCAATTTATAGACCTTAGGGTCTCCTTGTTTGAATTGTGCATGTGAGGGCGCCACTTGAGTTAACTGTCCTATTTTCAGAGAAAAGCTAACTCCATGATAAAAAAGCTTCTTGCATGAGGTTTCTAAAATAAAGACACTCATCACTGAAGTCTCTCTTCTTGAATAAAAGCTACTCCTCACAATTGCATGGCCTGAAGCCTCAGTTAACTGGCGGAGTTACCGAGGTTTGAATTTTTGCTAGTCAAACTTGCTATTCGCCTCACCCTAGGGCGAATGCTGATATTCATCCCTGGGTGGGATGAGTGCCAGTTTGTATTCATCCTGGGGTGGGACGAGTAGAGAGCAAGGTGCCAAAAAGGTGCCAAATTGACCTATGACCTCTAAAACTACTTTTGGAAGTGGTTAGGACCACTGTTTAACCTCTGGGGGCTGCCCTTGGGGCTGTTTGTGTCAATGCGATCAGCGCTTGTTGTCACGTAATCGGATTGGTGCTGTTTTGGTGTCTACAAAAATTAACTGTAAACATTTATTTACAGATAGATAGTGGAACCAAATTTTAATTATCTAATATTTTATTTATAAAAAAATAAAATATAATAAATCGTTTTATTATTATTTAATATCATAATAAATTTAAACTTTAATTTATTAAAAATAATATATAGTTATTATTATGATTATTATCTAGGTGTTTGGTGGATTTTTGTTAAATTCCCTATTGATAAGTATAGCTCTCATCTTTAGGAGGGGTCATGGTTGGGAGGAGACTGCTCAACCCTATATGTTTGTCATAGGGGTTTCTCACAATAACCTATAAGGTAGGCAAACAAGAATGTAATAACATCAACGATGGTAGAGGAGGAAAGGATAGAAAAGAAAAAAAAATATGGGGACATAGAGAGACACAATGCAAAGGGGACACACACATACATAGATGAAAAATAACAATAGCAATTTTTTTTGGAAAACTATGTCTATCTATATATATATATATATATATATATATATATATATATATATATATATATATATATATATATATATATATGGAGAGAGAGAGTCACAAATGAAACACAATAAAAGGATAAAAGTTGGGAGAAAAATATGGAGAAGAAAATCTAGAGGTATTAGAGAGGGGAAAAAATGTTGGGACATTGAGATAAACTCCTATAGAATGAATTTATCTAATTGATAATTAAAATAAAACAAAGAAATCTACGATGTAATATTATATCGTCTACTTCTTGACTATATTTTTGTGATGAGTGTTTATATTAAGCTTGTTATATGGTTTTTCTAAAAAATACTTTTGTTAGAAACCATGTGTTATCCTTGGTATATTTAGTGTGGTTGTTTGACCTTCATGTTGGTATGATTTCCTTGATTTTGACTATTTTTTAATCTTATTTTGATCTAATGGGTTGTTGAGTATATAGTTGACTTTCTAGTCCCATTGTTTTCCAACCTATAAGTTTTTAATTGTTGGTGGCATTACATTATTTGATACCTTGAATTACAGTTGTCAATATCTAGATTAGTAAGTGTCAAGTTGTGAAGAATATTTTTTAGTCATGTAATTCAAGGTACCAAGTGACAAATGTGTCAGTGAGTAAATGAAGAGTCATGAGTGATAAGTGCCAAGTGAGTAAGTGAAAGTCATGAGTGATAGGTATCAAGCGTGTAAGTGAAGATTCATATGATATTTGTTAATATTATAAGTTGGTTATGCAATCATGAGAGATTTTGTCATAATTTAAATCATGTAAAATGTTACATCTGTGATGAGTTAGAGGAGAGCAAAATTTAGAATTGTTGTTATATATTGATGAAAACACTCTATGCAATGTAATGCAAGAAATTTTAATTCATAAATATAATACTGAAGTCTTTTTTTATGCAATATAAGTGATACCTATAGGATTACATATTTGATACCCAAAGTCTTACACAATTGGAACTAATATATTACACAAATAATGGACAAAGAATTACATAATTGATTCTCATAGGCCTACATAAAAACTTGCCCATAGGCTACATTAATAGTGCTCATAAGCACTAACTTATACTTTTGGTCTTGGCCTCATAAGATGATATTATACATACTTGAACACCTCATAATATAATCTAAGGAAAAAAGGATAGAATGCACTACACATAGCATCTTGTCATAATGGATGCCCCAATGGGACTGTACTTTACCTTCTTCAACTTTATTTTCATCATAAGAAATCTTGTGTCTATATCTCAAAAAATTATTTCTTTTTTCTTTAATTTTACTATGCATGTTTTGGTGAAATGTACTTCCCTTCTACAATATTCACATGTATTTGATATTATTTAAATGTTACACTTTCCCTTAGGGAAAAAAATATTAAATTCCACTAACTTTAAGTCCTTGGATGGGCCTATATATGAGAAATATATCCACAATTCTCCATACCAATATTGTAATGAGTAAGAAGTTTCAAATGTCTTTCAAGATATATAGGTTGTGGATCCATGATAGTCATTGCATTCAAATAGAAAATCAATCTCTTTTTATAAAAATGTGGAGATAATTTTGAATGATAAGCTTTACATAATATTAATCACCATTTTTATTTCATTCTACCATAGCTACATCTTCCTTTTAGAATTTTAAGTGATATATGTAATATTAAATATTACCAAAATTTAGAATATTGAGGTTGGAAATATCTATATCTATTTTGTTAGTTTCAATAAAACATATATTTCCATATAGATCATTCAATATTGTGCTTATTTAAACAAAATTTATCTTTTATATCAGGTGGAAATGTACACAAATAAGAAATGAAGTTCATCCTCTTTCCTAGCAAGTTAATTATCATCAAGACTTTTTGTATCATCATTAAAATTAAACCTAATATTCTTACATCTGAGTAATATTATCATTCGAACTAACTAGGTGCTATAATTTTGTCAATTGTGATAAGTAACATGTGCAAAAGGAACCATTCCACTAAAAATTCCACAAAAACTATAATAGATTTATATATTGATGTCACACCTAGGTAGTGCTCAAAAGATTATGTGATTTATAAAAGGAGCTCAAAATGTTTCCATATATGAAATCTATGACCTTTATAAATTGGGATGAATTGGTAATTGAAATAATTGTAAAAATTTGAAAAACCTTAGAAAAATATTATCAAATTAGAGAATACCACTTAATGGATGCTACAGCTACCACTTGATAGAAAAATACTGGTCATTTTTTTGCCATTGTAAACACCTTGAGCTCCTAAGTAGTGAATTAAATATTAATAATTTGGCTAGTCTAATTGGTTGGATGTCCTCATATATAAATAATAAAAAGGTGTTTGAAAATTTAATAGCTAACAAGGCTCAAAAATAGGCATCATAGGAAGAATATTAAAAATGTGTCCCATAGTAAATTTTGCAATCAATGCATTCAAGAGGTAATATATAAATGATATTTATAATATCTTCTTGAATAGTATAAATGATAGGTTGACATCAAAAGGATTTTAACCCATGACCTTTCCTATGTTATGAATAATAACAATCATTCAATTCCACCATAAGAGTGGTTGTAGTCAGAAAGTGTGTTACCTATTCATGAATGCTTTCTCTAGAAATGGCCATTGATAAAAGAAAAATGTCTCTTGGGGTTTTGAACATGAGACCTAAACATCATAGCAAAACATACCAATCAATATATTATGGTATATTTTAGAAACATAAGAGAAATAAAGGAATGTTAGCAATAACTTTGAACGGAACACATACATCATACCTTTAGATCTAATATGTACTTCATTATGTAATCCTTTATACTTTTATCTAAACATGCAAACTTGATTTATATTCAAAATTGAGACACTACCTTTGCAAGTGAGATAACCAAATATTGGGATTATATAGAGGGAAAAATAATATATGGCCATAATAAATATTAGCATAAAATAATGGGTTTATATAAGTTTGAATAGGTAACCTATTGGATATAGATAATGATATCAACCATGGCACTCGCCATAGTGGTTGGGACCTACGTAAGGAAAATGTAGCTTCTTTTCTATAATTGGTTAGATGGGATATGTAAGCCACCCATTCATAATTGGTATATCCCATGTCCTTTTCTAAAATAAACAATGTTATTTTCGTTAAGCAAATAACTAAGTCATTGAAATTCAAACCTATGACATTGGACACAATACTACAACATTGTATAAAAATAATACATGAATATAGTTGGTAGAAAAAGATATATTTTCATGAATCTAGCTTTCAAAATTCCAAAGGAAAAACATGTCATGTTACCTTGTCCGTTGCTTCCACAAAATAGAAAATTCAATATAATATTCCTTTTTTAAAATTTGAAAAACTCGATAGAAAATTCAAAAGAGTGAAAACGAGACATTATATGTCAAAATCATAAAAAACATTTAATTGATATTCCTACCTAAATTCTTGAAGGAATCCATTGGAATTAAAAGTTCATCAAATCTATCATGGTTTGGATCTAATTTCCTGTTGGAATTCATAATACTTTCCAAAAATATTTTAAAACATACATTCATCATAATCATATGCAAAAAATGGAATAAAAGCAAAATAGAAGAGCATAAGGATGAAAATAGAGAAAAATATAAATGACATGAATAAATATAAAGAATATCCGAAGGATGCTCGCAGAAACCCACATAATCTCACTTATCACAAATTGATACAATGGATCAATCATTAGGGGATATTTAAAATAATACCAAATACACAAATGGATGTAAACCTCAAGCTGATATAAATTGAATTGAAGGTTAAATTATAATATAATAAATATATTAAACTTTACAGGTGGTTTAACCAATATCAATAAGGGTGTATATATTAAAATCTCCCTTGTGATTTCATAAATATGATCATAGAACTACATATGTCAAGCTCATAGGCTTACATATACACTTGTGTCTAAGCTATGCCACTAGTTCTTAAAAGTAGTCCCTAACACTTTTGGCCTTGGCTTGATAAGATCATATTACACTTATATCAATATATATATATATATATATATTGTATTATATAACATCATATATGTATAATTTGGTCATAAGAATCATCAATTCAATGATATATGTAAGTGGTATTTTCACCAAGATATATTATATAAGTTTATTTGTATTTTATACAAGATTATGCATTTGTTTTAAATAGCTAGGATAATAAAAGTGTGAGATAATTTTATTTATTTATTATCATAATAATATTATAAGGGTGGGTTTTTGATAGGGTCCCCAAAACCTATTTACATAAAGGATATTTCAACCATCATTACAAAATATTAGTAATACCAAAGCAGACTAAGATATTAAAACTATTGTGTAATAGAACTTATATGTTTCTATAATATTTAGTTTTAGAGCAATTTGATAGTAGAATATTCAGTCCTAACAGTTATGTGAAAAATTACTAATTCTTAATTTGGTATCAGATCTAAAGTTAGAGCCAAGATCTTGATCCCCCAAAGAGTGACTCAAGGAGGACGTTTAAAATAATCAACAATTAATATTAAAGAAGTACTACATCCAAAACATATAGTGATTGAAGGAATAGTCAAAATATCAAAGTTAGAGAAACCTCAACAAATATATTATTTAGATCGAAATGGATAGAATTATTGAGATCTCTTTGAAGAGGAATGTCATCACCATGAATGTTAGAAATGGTTAGAGCAAGCAAGGATTATACATATATGGATATGGTATATGGGAATCAATTATGAGGATGAAAAATTTATCTTAGTTGAATGAACTATTGTTACAATTTTATTGTGAAGAAACTATGTCTTCTTTGATGTATTATGAGCTTTCCTTCATAATTATTTTTCTATATTTCTATATAAGACCCCTTATTTGCCTAGATAGATGATGGATTCATGGAAAAAAACCCATTATGTGGGTGTTTCGTTTGTAGGTCATTATACTTAGAAGCATATTAATGGAAGTGGTATGGTCTACTTGCGCTCATGAAGAAGCATCATATATTTATTACTAATAGTGTTCTAGTTAGAACAAATGGTAATCAAAAGCCTTATATTATTCACTATTTTTTGCACATGGTTCTTAGAGGGAGGTAGTATGGTAAATTATTATCTCAATTATAGTCGAACCTAGATGGTTATGGATGCAGGAAGCATCAGCTATAACTTTATTGTCTCATGTACAAATGGTACCAATCTTATTCCAAATCATACTTGAGTAAGTGTGATGACATCAAATACTATATAAGAGGATCAAATGACATTGAATTGTGTCAGATTGTATTCTAAAATGATAAAAGCATTAGTTGGATGGAAGTATCTAGTCACAATTAAATGTATAGTTTATTATCAAGATTGGTATAAATATTTTTGATAATTGATTAAAAAGTTAAATATCATATTAATAGTTATGCATGTAAAGAAAACATATGTAACAAAAATAAAAAAAGTTCAAATGAAATAAAATAGAATCATATTTTATGCTCGAATGTAGTTATCGTTGGATGAATTACAAGAACCTACCCTCTTAAAAGGGTAAATACAAGTGTTTTTTAAAAGTAAATTATAATCTAGATAGTGGTACCAACCATAACTCCTTGGTGGTTGATTACAGTATTTGATATTCACCCATTTAGGTGAATTATTAGGGAGCACAAATTCATATAGTCATGGAAAATCTATTACATTCCCATTATAACTCCTAATGTTTGAAATAATCCTAATCCAATCATTTGAATTGGTTAATATTATAAGGGTAAGCATATCCCTTGCAACTCAGTATATAGTATTCAATCTAAAGAGGAAACCCATCAAAATAAATAAAATCCTTAGCTAAGTTAGTTGTTGAACTCTTATTATTTGGATTTTTCTAATGGATTTGAACCCTAGAAAATATCATCAACAAATATACTTTCTCCTATAGTGTTTTTTATGTAGACACTAGAAGGAGGATGGGTTCCATAGTGGGATGCAATATTGTAAGTGATAGTAAAGAGTATAGAACTTATTTCTATGAAAAAAATAGATGCCAAGACTAGTAAATTTGGTACCAATGCATAAGGTTATCATCTAGAAAGATATAATGGTATCTATATTGATCTAATTTTAAGAGGTACTTCATGTCAATGCCAAATAGAAGTGTGGCAAAATAGGATAATGGAGATGGTGTGACGGTGTAAGGTTTAAGGTTGAATATTTAAATAAGTTGTAAGTCTTTTGTAAGATTCTTATGCTAGTTTGCACTAATACTAACATGAGACTAAAAGTAAAAAATTGCATTAAGGAGTGAGTGTAATGGTTATTCAAGATGGTATCAAGGATAGAAGCTTTAATAATATTAGTTTCTATTGACACAAAGACATATGGTGTTAGTTTGTAATAGAGATTGGATCCTATATATGAAGGATTAGAAATATAAATGATATAAGGATTTGTGGAAAATAATTTAACATATCTTTATATGAAGTAAGGAACTACGAGATGAGGTAGTTGGTATTAAAAATAGTCATTGAAAATTGAAGTAAATTTCAAGCCATGTTTTGTCAATGTCATAACCCATGAAAGACTAGTGCTATATATTTTGGTATCATGGTTGGATACACATCATTAAATTTATAGGTTCTAATTATTATTGCTAGAATGAGATGATTACAAGGACTTGGTAATCACTATTATTTCAGAAGCATTGCATAAAATAAGGAAGTGTTGTATTGTGTTATTTTTCTATAAGATAATTTATATAGCATCACATACCATCTATGTTATAAGGTATGTCTAAATGTATTAACAACTACATAACATAGTTAGAATATTTTTTATGGTTTTTTGAATTCAAACAATAGTGCTAGATGGTGTATCAAAGCTATATGAGTAAAAAAGTGTTGTGACACATAATGAGTAAAAAATATAGATGTTGGAATTACATATAAGTTTGGAGGAATGCTTTTGGTCACCTAATTATTTAGAAGAAACTATAACTCTAACAAACTATGTAAAAGGTAGTCTTAAATAGTCTTGAGGATTTTAAAGAGAAGAGGAAGAGATGTTAGAACCTAGCACTATGTTTTTTGTTAGAGTTAGAGGATGTAACAACCCAAGTCTACTCACTTGATTGTACCTCAAAATCAATCAAGCATTTCATTAGGGTATATTTTTTGTTTAAGTTAAGCATGTTATTAGCAATAATGCTTGTGCTTCCATGTTTATAGAAAATTATGATTGTGATTTTGGGGTCACAACATAGCATTTATGTTTCACCAAATGAGTCATTAATATAAAATGTTTATCAGTACAGGTATATCAAACCACTTTTGGGTTTCAATACTGTTATAGACAACCACCCAAGTGGACAATATTGACCAAATACCATAAAGGTGCCATTCTATGGAATCAATTTGTCTTATTTATTGACCTTTTGATTTGGGCATGTGGATCAATCCATGGTTGGAGTTATCCTCTAAGGCCCATAACACCTAGAGGAGGATTCTTTATTTCCCCATTCCTTAGCATTTGTGAACCCACGACCTAAAATATCAACTTATTTTGAACCCACAATCTAATTGGTCGACTTGTTCAGTATTTGTGAATCCATGACTTGAATGGTCAATTTATTCAAACTTTAGTATGCAAGGGATAAATGTACATATACCTTATGTCTAGTTGATTTTCCCCTACCAGAATTCAACTAGAGCCATATCAATACCCTAACCTTGGACTTGATAACTGATACCCATTGTGACTCATAATTGTTTATCCCATACCAAAAATTATGGCTGAACTAGCTAAGTCAAAAGAATACGGGACTTATCATAGTACTACCTGGTAGCAACCTAGAGGTGGTATTCCATACCACCCTTCATTACTATTTCTGATCGAGTCATTTGTCTATACCAATTCTATCATACTACAATTTATCTAAGAATTACTCTATGCAATATACACACCTCAATAGAATTGGGTATATCAATATATTACTCATATTTCCTGATGAATAATGTTAGTATTATTACCCTAGTAAGATCAAATTTACAATTTAACTTTAGAATTTGTTGTGTGCACACCCACACCTCAAGTAGTTTACTCATAATTCTCTATGAAATAGACCAAGATTTTAACTACAATTATAGGTAGCATTTGTCATTAATACTCTAAATAAGATACAATAAAAAGATTCACATAATTTACTCCATTATCACCCAATTTCCATATTGGGATTTATACTGTGACCAAGTCCTTACTTGTAAGGATTACTTCTATATTTAACTTGGTTTTCAAGTTACATCTTCCCAAGTCTATGGGTTCAAAAGTCTCATAATCATCTTTTTCCAATAAAGCTATGGATAGCTATACTTCATTTGCTTTAATACAATATTTTGGGTATTCCATAAAATATCTACCCAACTTGGCTTGGTAAATCTATTCATAATAACCGAATAGAAGTGACACTTTTAAAATATTCCCAACATATTTTATTTAATTAATATTAAGAAATTGACGTATGCCAACACTCTCTTTCAAGATTGAATTAACCAATCCTCAAGGTAACACCCTCTAATACAATTTAAAATTACATGGTAATTTCATAATTTAAGACTAAGTTACTCACTTAAGCAATGGAATAAATTTCTTTTAATATTTTTATAGGCATATATCGATTATGATAGGGAATATAAATGGTTTAGTAATATTTTCTAAGTTGTTATAGTAAGATTTATTTCTTTGAAAATATCTTATACACATGCCCTCTCTGGAATTTTAGTAAAAGAATTTTTATAATTTTCAAATGAATAATATACATTCTTTTGACACCTAATAAATCACTTAACGTAAGATAAATCCACCAGATATGATTGTTTTATTAGTTCATTTTTAACATCAATAGAGAATGTTCATACATTAAATGATATTTATTTTATATAGATTCTCAATATCTAATTTATGGCATTCATTTGAACATAATTGAAGAACACAAGCTTATACTGAGAGGGGAGGTGAACAATATAAGACCACTTTTTACTTTTCTTTTCCAAATAATATTATGCAATATATCAATAGTAGTAATCAAATCAATGTATAAATCACCACACACAATAGAGACACCAATTTAATGTGGTTCACCCAATGTGGGCTACTCCACGGAGAAAATATATCACTAAAATCTACTCAACAAATCCCTTGGGAATCCTTACCTATTACAATTTTTATGGACCTCTATCCAAAGGAGAAACCAATCCCCTAATCAAGTTTATGGACACCTATCCATAGGATGCACCAATCCCCTTAACTGGTTTGTGGATCTCTATCTATAATAGAACTCCTCCTTTGATTTGGCTAGTGATTCTCTAGAAGACTACTGCCTCCACTGCATTGGCTTATGGATCTCTCTCCACTGAAGACTCTTGTCCTCACTAAGAATACCTTTGTCCTCACTACCATATATAATGGATATCTATGCAATGGAGACTATTGTACTCTTCTCTATCACCTCCAAAGCTTATTCTCAACTTTGTATCAAATTTGCACTAAACATAGTCCTTCAGTCTAGCACAAATATACTCAATATCTATCTTAAATCTACACTAAACATTGTCCTTTGTTCTAGCATAAATTTACTTAATATATAACTTTGGTCTAGCATAAATATAACCTCAAATATATACCAAACACTATCCTCAAATCTGTTCTCAACCATTAACACAAAGCTTGATCCAATCACAAATCAACTCTACTAGATCTGCCCCAAATCGTAACTCAAGGTTTGAACAAATCAATCAATCAGCTCTACTCTCAAGTCTTCTCAAAGACTTACCTTAAATATTCTCAACAAGTCCTTACTAGAACTTGCTCAATCTGATCAACAAGTCTTAACCAAGACTTACCTTAAATATGCTAAAAAAGTCTTCACCGATACTTACCTTAAATATGCTCAAAAATTCCTCACTAGAACTTGTCCAATCTACTCAACAAGTCTTCACAAAGACTTACGTCAAATATGCTCAACAAGTCTTCACCAATACTTACCTCAAATCTACTTAATAAGTCCTCACTAGAACTTTCTCAATTTGATCAACAAGTATTCACCAAGACTTACCTCAAATATTATCAACAAGTCCTCACTAGAACTTGCTCAATATTCTCTACAAATCTTCACCAAGAATTGTCTCAAATATGATTGTAATTTTACACAAAAGCTCACACAAATATATCATTAATATTTCATAAAAGCTCCCTCAACTCTGTTTTTAAGTCCACTATAGGACTTACTCAAATAAGCTCACAATATTTCACAAAATTTATTTAAACTCTGTCCTTAAGTCCACTCTAGGACTTGCTCAAATATGCTCACAAGATTTTACAAAAGCTTATTCAAATCAATTGCAAAACTTGCATACACAACTCAACATAACCTCTGTCAAAAAACCTATTCAATCACACAAAAAATCTTCACTCAGAATATTATTTAAATTATAGAAACATATAGATAATGGTTAGAGACTCAATATTTTTGACACTCACAAAAACACTCAATCACTTTTAAACTCTCTCTCAAATTAGTTTATAATAGAGAACAATTTGTTTCACATAACTTGAACTATCACTCCAGTACTCTAAACCAATAATGCTTAATAAATTTCATTCAAAGTATCCACTCAATGAAATACAACTTTCTTACAAACCATAACCAAGTGTTTCACAATGCTTCCAACAAATCACACTAATGCAACTCAAACCTTGATTCAAGATGATTCCAACTTCACATAACAAGGATACTCATGATATTTTTACAAACCCTATTCATGCACATGAAGGCTCAATCAAATATTTCCAATAATTCTTTTCAAAATGAAATAATGAGGATACAAAATCCCATAGGTGTACTGGGTGTGGTGCAAACAAAAACATACGAAACGCTAAGCCCTACGAATGAACAAAGGACTAAAGTGGATGAAAAAGGGAAAACAAACGAACTGAAATGAGATATAAAGCAAATGTAAAGTGCAACCCTTATTTTTATTAATTTTGGTTTGATACCAAGTTACAATATGTCTCCTTCCTTTTTAGGAGCTAGGAGCGTTAGATATAGCTTTGTTACACCACATATGGTATGCTTCCCTTTGAGATCTTCCGTGTGCCCACATTTGAAATGGGTGGGCCAAATGTCACCACCGCTTGCATGAATGTGTCTAGAGTTCCTTTCTACCCCTCTGATGTTGAGATCCTATGTTCAAAGAAACAACAAACGATTAGTAGCACCTACATATGGAGGGAAATATGCAATCCCCAAGGCCTCCGGTTAATGCATGCATGAAATAATTAAAACGATAATCAAAACATGTCAAAATAAGATGAAATTTGGACAGAAGCATGCAAACACTATCAGGAACACACTACAAAATGAACAGTCAAGAAATCTATTGTATATTTCTAATCGCTTTGGGGTGGGACGATTAGGACTATCATAAAATATCAGAAAGAATCCTCCTAAATGTCTCATCTAGAGACCTCCAAAACACCTACAAAGTTGGGGTTAGGAAAAATGGTGCATTTTGAGTTGACCCATAAGGTCAGATTTTACAGATTCTACCCCGATCACCCTGTATCAAAAAATGCTCCCTGTATGTTAGTGAAAGCAAAAAGCAATGAAAACATAGTCAAAAATCATCAGAATGGCATGAAATTTGAATGGCATCATATATGAAAGACAAAAAAAAATGTAAAAGAAATAGTAAGGAAATATGCTATAGATCACTTCGGGGTGGGACGATTAAGACTACAGTAGTGCGGGGGATGCCCGAGGGTAGGACGCCCATCGTTTGGGGCTTGGTTTCGACCCCAATCCACTTGGGATGGGTCCAAAACCTCCTACGGGGTTGTTTCAGAAAATTGGGTGGGGTATTGTGGAAAAAATTTTGGGTTCTAAGTCCGTATTGCACTTCCAATGTTCACCCAATAACCTCCCTTCCAAAAGAGATCAAGGATGTAAGAAGCACAAGTGAGGGATGAGGATGTAATTTGAAAGAACTCCATTGATCCAAATGCTCCTGCTCTACCATTTTTTTGGGTGAGAAGAATCACCATTTTATAGACCTGAGGGTCTCTTGTGAATGAGAATGCAGAGGCACCACTTGGCCATCATGCCTTGCTAGGGGATAGAAGATTCTTCCTTGATCAAGGGCTCTATGACTGCCTCTATGATTACCTCTTTGAGCTCAAAAATTCTCACTCGCACTCCCTTGCATTGAAGATGGAGTTGAGTGGTGAATTTGAGCTACTTTTTATCAATGTTTGACCCTTTTCTCATCAAACCTGCTATTTGCCCCACCTTGGAGCGAATACTGCTAATCGTCCCATGGTGGGACGAATACTAGTTTGTAATCATCCCAGGGTGGAATGAATAGGGAGAAGAGTGCCTAAAAGGTGCCAAATTGACCTCTAACCTTCCAAAACTACTATGGGAGTGGTTAGGACCACTGTTTAACCTCTAAGGGCTATCCTAGGGGCTATGTATGTCAATTCGATAAGTTCTTGTCATCACATAATCGTATTGGTGCTATTTTGGTGTCTATAGATGCCCCTTTTTGGGATGCATTGTGTCTGGCATAGTGCTGAGCAAAAATAGATAACCAAAGCACTAATTATTAGGGTTTATTGGTAACCTAACCAAATTTTGATGCCCTAAGTATGGAAAGGGCATGCATTCTTGAATCCTTGCTTCTAACGAGCTAAGGATCTTAATTCAAGTGTTAATCTTTTTCATTGAGGTGTTACTTTATCTTGGACATTGTTTAGTCATGAATAGGAAAAGGCCGCAACCTTTTGTCTATGGGAACCTTGAGTTCATGATTCATCAATGCCAAGTGTTTGATCAGCTTGTGATTATTGCTTGTTTTTTGCCCCAAGCAGGAGCATGATTGTCTTTGTCAATGATTCTTAGAATGCATGTCATTTCCTTGATGGGTGTGTATTTGTTGATTGGTGACTAAGTGTGACTAACCCATCAAATGATAAATCAATGAGGGAATGACCGACATGAGAAAAACGATGATTTGCTTGACCCAAGATGACTTATGGTAAGGTTGCCTATAGTTTTTTTCCATTGAATTCTTATGCAGTTTCCCAATAACCTGACCTATTTTCAGTGGGTTTTAACCCTTTTTGTGACACATTTTGGAGCTAAAATTGTCAAAAATTCATTCTCCCATGGAGCATTCTAGCTATGGGAGAATTATTAAGGATTAATATAGTGATAATTTGTGACCCCAACATTGGTTTTGTATGCCAAAAATGTCAGGTGCAAAGGCGCATTTATTCAAAAAATTTATTGTTGTTTTTGGGTGGGTTTTTACCCTTTTTGTGACGCCTTTTGGGGAAGAAATTGTCAAAAATTTGTCCTCCCGTGGAGTTGTCCGAAAATGGTAGCCTTATCAGGGAGTAGGATAGTGACAATTTGGGACCCCAACGTTTGTTTTGGATGCCAATAATCACAGGCATAAATGTGCCTTTGTTCGGAAATTTTATTGATATTTTTGGGTGGGTTTGGACCCTTTTGTGATGCCTTTTGGGGATGAAATTCTCGACAATCCTTCTGCTCGTGGAGCAGTCCGAATATGGTAGCCTTCTTAGGGAGTAGTATAGTGAGTATTTTTAACCCCAACATTGGTTTTGGATTCCTTGAAGTGTAGGCACAAAGGTGCCTTTGTTCGGCAATTTTATTGATATTTTTGGGTGGGTTTGGACCCTTTTGTGACGCCTTTTGGGGATAAAATTCTTGACAATACTTCCACCCGTGGAGTGGTCCAGCTATGGTAGACTTCTTATGGAGTAGGATAGTGAGGATTTGTGACCCCAACGTTGGTTTTGTATGCCTTGAAGTGCAAGTGCAAAGGTGCCTTTGTTCGGCAATTTTATTGTTGTTTTTGGTGCATTTTGGATGCAGTTTTTGTTGTTTTTTATTTTCTTGATCTGTAATCATCCCAAGGGGGAAGGAATACCAGTTTTATAATTGTACCAATGTGTTACAAGTGCTAACTAGAGTGCTCATCCCAGGATGAAATGATTACAGGCATAAAAGCCTATATAAGGGCCAAAACTAGGTTTTGGGCTCATTTGCATTTGTTTTTTCTAGCGATTTGGAACTGTGAGGAAGATGAGTTCGAGTCTACGTAGTGGAGCACTGTCAATATTTCATGGATACCATGAGTGCACAGATCATATCTTCGAGTGGTAGATCCAAGGTGAGACCGATAGGTGCTCCTTCGCTTTATTGTTTGTTTTTTATTTACAGTTCAAAAACCGTAATTAAGTTTTGTATTCCATTTTTCTATTTTAAACTAAGGTTAAAACCCCAGGTTAAAGTTTTATTTGTTGTGTTTTTGTATTTTGTGTTGTGTTGTTTAAACTAAGATCAAAACCCTAGTTTTAAAAAAAAAAATATTGTTGTTATTTCGTTATTTCGTTTTTTAGTTTTAAACTAGAGTTGAAAACCCTAGGTTAAATTGTTTGTTGTTGTTTTGTTTTTTTTTTTTGTATTAAGTTTAAACTAGATTTAAAAACCCTAGGTTAAAATTTTTGTTATTTTTTGTTTCTTTTGTTTTTTAGTTTTAAACTAGAGTTAAAAACCCTAGGTTAAATTGTTTGTTTTTTTTTTTAATTTAAGCTAGAGTTAAAACCTTAGGTTAAAATTTTGTTTTTATGTTGTTTTTTGTTTTAAACTAGAGTTAAAAACCCTAGGTTAAAATGTTTATTTTGATTTTGTTTTTTTTTTTTTAACTAGAGTTAAAAACCCTAGGTTAAATAATTTGTTTTTTTATTTTGTTTTTTTGTTTAAACTAGAGTTTAAAAAACCCTAGGTTAAAATTTTGTTTTATTTTGAATTGTTTATTGATTTTTAGTTTAAACTAGAGTTAAAAACCTTAGGTTTTTTAAAATTTTTGTTTTGATTTTGTCTTTTTTGTATTTTAGTTTAAACTAGAGTTAAAAACCCTAGGTTAAAGTGTTGTTATTTTTGTTGTTTAAACTAGAGTTAAAAACCCTAGGTTTAAATTTGTTTTTTTTTTTTTTTTTTATTGATTTTTTTTTATGTTTGTATGGTGCATTTTGTTAATGTTGTTGTACATTTTATTAAATGTTTTTGTTGTACAGTTTGTATACATTGTTGTATATTTTTTTTTTAGTTCTGTATAGTTTTATTTGAATTTTAGAATGTTTTTGTTGTACATTTTGTTAATGTTGCTTGTACAGTTTATTTTTGTTGTCATGTTTTAATGTTTTTGTGTTTTTTTGTTTTGTAGGTGGTGAAGAGTCAGTACCGTTAGCCGAAGATATTCTCTGAAGTGCGGGAGGCACTGAATATAGTGGACTGGGAGAGGCTTGAAGCCCTTGGGTTCAAGAAGATGACTCAGTTAGAGCCTATGGTGGGGGATCGGGCATATCTGACTGCCCTGATCAATTTGTGGTATCCCCACACCAACACATTTCATCTTCCAACAGGGAAGATGACAGTCAATCTAGAGGATATTTATTAGATTCTATGAATTCTGATAGATGGGCTACCCATTCGAACTACTCGTGATCAGCTGACAATGGTGCTGACACGGTGCTTTGGGCATGCGATAGAGATGGGGGTGGATGAGGTAGTGGAGAGGGTAGAGGGGGACTACCTAATTTGCAGGATTTTGGTATGGTGGTGGCTAGATAAGGGCGTGTTGGGGGTGAGGCATGCACTTATCATGACTCTCATCTCCAACATGCTACTTCCTGAATCCTCAGGTGCGAGGTTCCCTTAGAACCTGCTTGAGGTGGTGTTTAGACTTGTGGAGTGTCCGACCTCAGCACCACTGATTATGAGGTGGGATCAGACATTACTAGCACAACTTTATGATGAGATATATGAGGTCCACTACTAGAGGCAGAAGGGGATTGGATGCAGCTACCTGTTGCAGTGCTAGGGGTGGCAGCACATAGCTATGGAGCAGCCACAAGGTTTGTCATGGACCACTCAGGTAGATATGGTGGATAGGGAGATTGGTTATGCTTCTCTATGCTGGAGGTTAGAGGAGCAGGGGTAGATTCGGTGATAGGCAAGTGTCGTAGGGCACTATGTTGATGCCTTCTCGCATTTTACTCCAGGGGAGGTGTTCTGGCATCCATACCGAGAATTTCCAGCCTAGCTTAATGCTGGGGAGTGGCTTCGATGGGCGTGTAGGGAGAGGTGGTTGATCGGGCAGCATGGGACTAAGTAGGAGTACTTCCCATATGTTCGGGTGACTCAATAGTTTAGGGTGTGCTAGGGATTTCCTGGTGAGCCTTTGATCTATCGGTGTCGAGGTGATGAGAGGGATTTGGCCTCACTGATCATTGAGTCACTAGGTGATTAGTCAGATGCAATGATCGATGTCCTTGATGTGGATAATGTCAGGGCAACTACAAAGTATGACCAGTGGTGGATGATGTAGTGATGGCAGGGTGAGGGGCCTATAGGAGGTCTGAATGTAGCAAAAGTGGGTGGTGAGGATGTAGAGGCATTAGGGGAGGTTTGGTGCCCTTCGCATGATGATGCAGACATGGTGGAGGTTGACGAATTGATTGGGGATGACCTAGGGGTTTTGAAGCAGCTAGATATATAGGACATTTCAGAGCAGTGGGTGTCAGAGCAGCCTGCCATCCCAAATATGCCCATGCCTCAGGTAGTCCTAGGTGACATGGAGGCTAGGTATTGCACTAAGATAGCACAATTGTAGGATCTACTATGGAGACGATATGAGGAGCACAGGGAGGTTATGTAGGAGAGGGATCTCCTACGAACTCAGTTGGTGGAGCAGGAGAATGCATTGGCTGCATACCGCCAGTGGCATGGGGACACAGATGCTCCATAGGAGAGGGATCTCCTATGGACTCAGTTGGTACAGTGCGATGATGCATTGGTTGCTTACCATCGATTGGGTTCGACATCGATTGGATTTGGAAGCAGATATTATCCACCTCGGTGGGCAGTTACCTGAGCTCATTGGAGGTGGATCTTCATGCTAAATGAGAGAAAACAAGACTAAGTAGTCTGCTTCCTCTCATCGTAGGTGGGTGGGTGAGGGTAGCACTAGTGGGCATGATGCGGGGGTTGGCAGCAGTCGCCCTAAGAGGTCCCATAGGACCCACACCACTGGGGGTTGTTCCAGTCACACCAATCCTGTATTATCATGGTGGCCGACTCCATAGGCTTGAGGTTTTTGATTTTTTGATTTTTTTGTGAGGTTAAAGGACCGTTTTATTGTAACCTACAAGAATTTTAACGATATATATACATGACTCTCTTTTTTTTAATACACTTGTCATGTTTTATTGTTACTACTATGCACATTTATTTATGTTGATGTATGCATGTGTTATTATGAATGCGATGTTTCTAATTATATGATGTATGCATATGGAATGGATGGAATGATTTGTTGATAACTTGTCGATGGCACCATAGACTATACAGGATTTACTGGATTTCTATACTATGTGATTGCTTTGTGGAATGACTTTGTATGTGTAATATTTTTATTTGTATTTTTTGATGGTGATGCACGAATGGACATGTACAACATTAGTTTTAGAATGTAGTTAAGGTTTTTTTGAGACTCAGACGCTTTAAATAACTAGCCAAGACTGTACATTTATCTTACAAGGATTTTTAACAAGGTACAAATTAGATTTGAGTTTGACCAAGTTATTTCACATCCCTATGTGTGCGATTGAATTTGTTTATGTGGTATTTGTGAGGATACCACCAGTGCTAGGTAGGTTGTCCACCAAACCTGTATTGAGGATCACCTAATTAGCTCTACTAACTCCTTTGTTGTATTTAGTAAGATTAATCCATAGGATAATCTAAGGTACCATAAGCTAGCTCATCCACATACAAACATTGGTCTGCTCACATGCAAATCTAATGTGATAGACATATCATCATGCATTTAGGATACCGCCATTGCCAGGTAGGTTGTCCACCAAACCCGTAATGAGGATCACCTAGATGGTTTTTCGAATGTTGAGAATTCTAGGGATTCAATCTCAGGCATCTTTCGATTGCTCAACTTGTTGGGATACTTGCTCTCATACATAGTGATGAAAATCACTGTTTATTTTTCTCTTTTGTTTTTCTTTTTGAGCAAGGGGTTTGAATAGGGGTGATAACCACTGTTATATTATTTTGCATTTTAGGTTTCAAAGTTGAGCTCGTAGGTTTTTGGATTGCAAATGGAATTGATCCCTTTTGGCTTTGGGGATGACTACCCATCTTGTTTAGGGACGTGTAGTATGAATCCTTACAACTTTTGGGACCAATGGTGATTGGGGATCTTAGTATGTAATGGCATTGATCCTTTTGGCCTTAGGGATGACTACCCATCCTATTCAGGGATGTGTAGTACGAATCCTTATGACCTTGGGGATCAAAGGTGTTTTGAGTTTTGTTAGTTGTGAAAACCACTGCTTATTATGGGGAATTGGATGGGGAAGAGCTTGTCCTTTTGTCAATTTTCAGAATTCTTGAACCATTCGCATAGGTGGATGAACAGGCTAACTCTTCACATATGATACCCTAAATTGCTTTGTAGATTTCATATTCCGTTCACACAACTTGGGAATTTTTATGTGTTTTAACTTGTGTGGGGATGCTACGTAATGAGGCGTGATCCAAGTAAAAATCTACCTTTGTAAAATCTATCTGACTTCATACATCATTTGACCAAAAATCTAAAGACAAATGAATGACAAAAAAAAACCTAAAGACATTAGTAGACAACTAACTATGATAAAAAATGTGGATGGCGTTATTCTGGATGGATGTGTTTACAAAATGGACTAAATGTGTAGAATGATAGTGTAGACACCAAAACAGCACCAATCCGATTAAGTGACTACAAACACTAATCGCATTGACATACACAGCTTTCAGGGCAGCCCTCAGAGGTCAAACAGTGGTCCTAGCCACTTACATAGCAGTTCAGAAGGTCGGAAAGTAAACAAAGCCTTGATCAAAACAAAGTCTCAATCAAAGTCAAAAGCAAGCCTTTATCAAAACAAAGCCTTCATCAAAGCAAGCCTTTATCAAAACAAAGCCTTCATCAAAACAAAGCCTTCATCAAGACAAAGTCTTAATCAAAAGAAGGGCCTCGGCCGAAGTGTCGCGATATCGCGACACTTCGGCGCCCAAAGCAAAGCTTTGCCTGAAGTGTCACGATATCGCGACGGCGATATCGCGACGTCACGATATCGCGACACTTCGGCGCCCAAGGCATTGCCTTGGCCGAAGTGTCACGATTTCGTGACACTTCAGCTGCCTTGCGAAGTGTCACGATTTCGTGACACTCGCCAAGGCTTTGCCTTGGCCGAGTGTCGATATCGACATCACGACACTGCACCCAAGGCAAGCCTTGGCCAAGTGTCGCGATCCGACATCGCGATATCGCGACCCAAGGCAAGCCTTGGCCAGTGTCGAGTCGATATCGCGACACTTCGGAACTCAAGGAAAGGCCTTGGCTGAAGTGTCACGATATCGCGACGTCGCGATATCGTGACACTTCGGCATTTGCACTAGGCAATTTTTAAACATTCAAAGGCGACACATCAGCATTCAAAGGCGAGAATTCAAACAATTAAAGGCAAACATTAAAACATTTAAAAGTGCCATTAAAATGATTTAAGGTGGGCTTTAGACAACTGGCAGTGACACCACAGTCAGTTGCGTGGGCCGTTGAAGGACTGTCACAGTGGCATTAACGGAAGCCCGAGTCGTGGAGGACTTTCCTCTCTCGAGGAGACACGACCGCCACATGGCACCTTTGACCAACGCGTGGCGCTTATGCACGACATTCAAGGAGACCCCATGGGTCTATAAAATGGTGGATTTTTCCACCCAAACAGAGGTTGGCAGGGATTCGAAAGCAACGAAGTGCTGTCAAACTAAAAGGCCCGATTGCTTCCTTTTCTGATTCATTTCTTCTACACTCTTGATCTCTTTCACATGAGAGGTTAGTGAGTGGTTTCTAGAAGCGTGGATCCGAACCTTAGAACCCGACGTTGGACAACAATATTCCATCCATTCGACGATAACTCAACCTAAGAGATTTCGAGTCCTTCCCTAGTGGATCGGCGTCGAGATCAAGTTTTAACGGTGGGCGGCCCGCTTGGGCGCCCCGCACTGTTCCTATGTTTCAAGTTATTGTATTTTATCATATTGTATTCTCTGATGTTTAAACGTCTATCAAATTTAAGACGTTGCTCTTAGTTTATTTCAATCTATTTCGATATCGTGTGCTCATCTTACCTTACGCTTTATGCTGTCGAAATAACTCACGTTTTACGATAGAATATATCTTGCACTATGTTGTAAGTCGAATATATCTTGCTATGTTTGAGCATATCTTGCAGTTAACAGTGTTCGAATACATATTCTAGAAGGCATTTTACTAGCAAATAGTATCGTGTTTTAGTCGATTTTGGTTCTTCATTGACCTGCAGATAACAGTGACTGTTTTATTGGCAACAGCCTTTATGCTTTTGTTTATTTTTAACACAGGTGCTACTAAACAGTTTATTATTTCTTTGAATGCAGGAAGAACAGCAGCAAGCAAGGATTCATCAGCATAAGCGGCGGCAACACTGGCCCGCCCGTTTCAAATGTGGGCATGCGGAAAGAAGATCACTGTTCATGATTGTAATGAAAATGCGAGGAGATGCTATTGTAACCGAGTTGGAATCACATTAATAAAAAGGGTTGTGCTCCTACTTTTGATTTGATTATATCTATGTTATTTCATGCATCAAGCTATTTGGTTTACATTGCAATTAGTATTTCTTTCTTTCGAAATCTCATGCTTTCAATGGCGATCACGGTGGGACCGTTCCCTGATTTTTAAATCACAGAAACTAATCAGATTTGTTGTGTTTTGTGCTTAGCAGGTACCTTTTTTAGCCGAAGATCAGAAACAACAAGTTTGGGCAGAGAAAGGTAAGGGTTTTAAAACTGTTCCCGTTGTTTTTTGTTCATTTTTCTGTTCTTGCTTCCTGTTAATTTTACCTTCTTAGGGAAAGCTTAATCTAAAAAAAAAAAAATCAAGGAAAATGAATTTTTTTTAATTGTTTAAAGGGTAGGAAAATATTCCGTAAATTTTCTTACTTTATTTATTTAGCTTCTGTCAGATTTATTTTTTTTTTGTATGGCTTAGGGAAAGTTTTATTTTTTTGCTGCTTGTTTCATTTTTTTAAATAAAAAGAACCACACACACTTCACATGGTAAAATTAAACCAAGGAGCTGGTCGTAAAACCCCAGCCCTTGATCAAGACCATCGGTGGATTTCATCACCACCTTGGCTTGATTTGCATCCATTACCCCGATTGTCACTATTGTTAGGCGTAAATCCTGACGAAAGCTGACCGAGTGTCACTGGGGTGATTCCCATGCACGCGAGGATAAGTCTTCTATGGTAGGTGCCATTAACAGGACAATCCCCCTTCCGTACCACCTACGTACCACGTACCATCTGCTCTCACGTACCTATAGTCTCCCTCTCGTAAGGGCGGGTATATAGAGAGGTTGGTATATCGGCCTGGTTGGTATATTGAAGGGGCGACCATTTTGGGAGTTATATGAGCCTTCATAATGCATTTAAACGTTCTTCAAAACTTGCAAAAACAAAACAAAACATCAAAATGCACTAAACCAGTTTAGGACACACTATTTAAACCCTTAAAAGAGATAATCACGGTTTGTGTATGTGTGTGTTCATTTCTGCTTAGTGTAGACAAAAAGAAAAATCATCATAAACGAGATAAAAATCTGCTTAGATAGTAGAGAAGCACCACAATGGTGTACACCCGTAGCCAAGCCCAATCAAGGGCAGAAGCTCCGAAAGGTACACAAGAAGCAGGCACAAGTCGCCTTCGCTTTAGTCCTGAGGACTTAGTCATACCCCCTTGGCGGTCTGGCCCACAAGAAGGTCCACGTCAGACCACATCAAGAAAGAATTATTGGGATCCCCCTTTGTGGGGTATGCCCATTCAACACAGCCCCTTTCGGGAAGACGCTTTACATGTAGATCTTAATGTAAGTAGACAACTGCCTTTTGAGGCTAGATATGAGTGGCCACAGCGCGATGAAGCGCTAGAGAGGCATAGGTGTCCATTAGGAGAGACAACGTGGATATGGCGTCCCTCTTCTTTGCCTCCCATTAGAACAGAAAGACAAAATCCAGAGCGCAGGGCTCTTCACACGAGGCGAGCTAACTCCGCCCGCCCCTTTCAAACCCATGAAAGGGAGTACGAGGAAAGCCATCGCATTCCTCGAGGACAACATACAACGTGGGAACCTTGCATTTTCGCACCTGCTAGATATCATGATCACACATCGAGGCCAGAGCCTCAAGTAAATGTCGCCTACCTCGACAGAGGGAAGCGACCCATTGAAATTTTAGATCATCAAGATCGAGGCAAACACATAGGAGAAACATTCAAGCCTCCTGAGCAAAATAGGGTAGACCAAATTGACCCGACAGTCGCCAGACATGCCGCCCGCCAAGCCCGAATCAAGCAGCTTGAGCAAGGTCATCAGGAGTTAGAGTACTTATACCGCTTGAATAAAGAGCGCATGCAACGCGAAGCGGATGAGTTGTGCTATAAACTACCCGAGAGGGTGCCAACCCCTCGCACCCAAAGAGCAGAACAATATGAGAGGCACAACCCTTTGGTGCAGGACAGGTCTCCGCGACCTCGTCAAGCTTTGCCTCCGAGACCTTATAGACCCGAGAGGGAGGCCACTCCCCGAAACAATGATGGGTACCCTCAGCGGGGACTCAATCGGGGTCATAGGTCTCGGCCGAGAGACTCCTCAAGAAGTTTATGAGGAGTATGAACCAGAAATAGAATGGGCTAAAATGCCCCATCAAGGCGGGAGGGCTGCCACTCGGCCACCCCCCCATAGGCCTCCAGTCTCCCATAACTCACAACGGGAGCAAACAAAAGAGGAAGAAATAAAATCTTTAGATGCATACAAAGCGCTATTAGAGCGTTTGGAGTCCGTGGAGACAAAAGCTGTTGGGCATCAAAAACCCACATTACGTCAACTCCGTAGTCATCCAGTGCATCCCTCAGTGCCCACACCTCTTTACCCCGAACATTTCAAGTTGCCTCAATTGGCGGTCTTTAAAGGTGAAGAGGATGCACAAGAACATGTCACAAGGTTCCTAAGTCAATGCTTCGGCATCCAAGATAATGATGCATTGTTGCTTAGGACATTCATAACCACATTCGTAGGCCCTGCCTCGGATTGGTTCACACAATTACCAAAACACAACATAAACAACCTAGATCAATTAGTAGATGCGTTTCTTGAACGCTTTGCTTTCAACACAAGGAAGAAGGCATCACTGAGTGATCTGGCCAGCCTCAGGCAATATGAGGAAGAAACAATGGCAGCATACGGGAATCGATGGAGGGCTTTGCTTTCTAAGCTACCCTACCATCCCCCTATGTCTGATCTCACACAGATGTTCGCAAAAAGTTGCTTGAAATCGATCTCTGGGCTATTGCAGCTGCAGCAATACACCAGCTTAGAAGAAGCTTTGGCGCAAGCCAGAGTTATAGAAGAGATCAAAATAGGCGAAGGCGCAATCGCCAAGCCTAAAAAGAAAGAGTGGAATAAAACCACTAAGACCGGGACTACGCAATCACAACCCGCTGCGGTTAACCAAGTTGCGATAAATGTCCCCAAGCCTGTGCAAGAAATGCAGCCCCAAAAGGCTAATTACCAAGGTAGTGCCTCCTAGTTATGAAAGATAAAATACAAGACAAGAGCAGAATCAGCAGCGTCGCCCTAGGCGACAATTCACCCCTTATACGGAGTCCAGGGACTCCCTATTTGACCGCTTGTCAACGGCAAATTTAGTCACCCTGCCGGAGATCCAAACTGTAGACCCTAACGCTCCCAAGCCTAAGGGATACAGAGAGGAATTATATTGTAGATTCCATAGGCGAAGGGGACATGACTTAAATGGATGCTAGAAATTCAAAGGATTAATCCAAGATTTGATCGACAATAAAACATTGGCCGTGGACAACCCCATAGCGCCAAATAATCAACAAATGGGGGTATTCAAGGACCCTTTGCCTGCCCACGAGGCACAGGCAAAACCTCTCCAGGTTAATGAGGTGCGACAGAATCTTCCCATGCAAGGATTTGTGGGAATGATCAGCATAGTGACCAGGAACAAAAAGTACCCAGCGGTTGCCCCCGAGGTAGCTACAAGGGAAGTTCCAACAACATCGCAGCCTCAACAATGCCCTATGCAGTCGCCTCCGCCTAGACCCGAGGTCACGATACGGACCAAACTCACGCAGAGTTTGCGGACCACATCGGCTAGGCTTTCCATCTACGAGCTTATTCAACAGTCAACACCTCATAGGGAAGCTCTTATGGAAATTTTAAAAGCCATCGAATTACAACCTCACGAAGCAAATTCTTTCAACAACTTCGTGGGACATGTGAAACGATGTACGGAGCCGGTCATTACCTTCAGAGAAGATGAAGTCAAAACAATATCGAATGACATGGCAGATCCACCCCTGCACGTTATCGCGCGGGTCAACGGGATCCCGTACAAGAGAGTGTTGGTAGATACTGGCTCGTCCAGTAACATCATTACCACTGTAGCCTTAAAACATTTGAAGCTGCCAACCTCTCATATCACAGCCTCCACATACACACTGCGAGCTTTCAACGATGCAATATGCTCGACAGTCGGCACAGTTGTTCTGCCTATCCAGGTAGGACAAAAGACAATACCTACATTGTGCCATGTGTTGGAAGGCGAGATGGCTTACAATATACTGCTAGGGCGGCCTTGGATCGGGGGACATGAAGTGTGTCCCTTCGATCGCTCACCAGTGCTTAAAGTATGCTTTTGAAGGAGAAATACATGTAGTCCCGATGGACTTAGAGCCCTTCAAGTATTGCAATGCGGTACAATTAATGCCTCAATCGACCCTCCCTTCAACGCATTTGGATTTCCAGCTAAATCCATCTAAACAGGGTCCAATACCGCAGGCACCACTGGTGACCAAATCAACAAAATCCCAGCCAGGTGAGTCTTCATCATCTGCTCCTTCATTACCAACGCCACCTGTCATGGCCAAACAGAAGGACAAGGGAAAACAGATCATGGAAGAGGCTCAGCCCCTAGAAGAGGGGTTGCCAACAATATCAACGGTATCAACAGAGGAAATACCTAGCACAACGGAACCTGAGACTCCTAAACCACTAAACATGGAATGGACTCAGGAAGGACTACCGTTCCCTCCCTCCCAAGCAACAACAATCACTGTTGAAATGGCCAGAACGGGCCTGGGGGAGTATTTAGTGCAGAATGTTGTGGCAACGCCCGCATTGGAATCAGTACAGGACATGGGGAGACCCCGCCTTCCCATAGGAACAGTTGTTCCTCTAGGCTACCCACCAAACCAGACAAATTTTGTGTATGGGGGCCTTGATCATGGTCTTGAACCATGCAAGCAAAAGGAAGAAGACGAAGAACCTTTTGCTGAAAACATCAACTATCTGGTCAAACCCGGACTTCGCTCTAAGATATCTCGGCCAATGCAATTGGCATGGATACGGGCTAGGCGAGATATGAGCAAGGGATGCGTGTCCTTTGCCAACCAAGATATCAGATGCCATATGATAAGTCAGGAGTAGGGTTCAACCACCCCCTGCCCTTAGACATCTTGGTAGAAAATATGCAAGGCCTAGAAATAGGCAACAAGGGGGGATTGGCACCAGATCTTTATGCCAACCCAAATACAGAATATACATTGGGAGATTACCTCCCATGGTCAACAAACACCCTTGGCAACAGTAGTAATCCCTCTCCTTTGCTAGAGAGAGGTGAAAGTTCGGACATTAATCCCCAAAGAGAACATCAACGGTGTCCGGACATCTTTTTGAAGCTGTTCCCCTTAGAGGTTCCAGTTGAATCAATACAGTGTCAAGAGAATCCGGTCCCTCCACCAAGAGTGGAACAACCGCAATGGGACCAGATTAACTTACTAGAACAAGGAGAACCCTCAATGTCGCAAGTAATAGTTGCTGAAGAGAATGAACATTTTTGGATCTCCGAAAGTGATTCAGAAGATGAGACTGAGATGATCTATCTCAGACATGCGCGATGGCATAATCGCCCTTTAACTCATGAAGATCTGATGGGACAGATGGGCATAAGGTTAGGGCATGAATGGTGGGTAGACCCAGCGAGGTGGGACCAAGTGTTGGATCCATGGCTCCAAATTCACGATGAGCACCGTCCACCCCGAGACCCTATCATGACATCAGTGCCGAGAGAAGACCCTGTCCTCCTATCAACACATAGGGCCGATCCGTTCATACCCGTCCCTACAGAACCAGATCCAGAGCATAGGGAGCATCCAGAATGTTTAAGTTATCACACCCGCGGTAATGGAGACCAAATTCATTCCATCCACATGATCTCCATTGACTTGACCGCACCCATCCGCAATCCGGCCGATCCAGCAAGGTCATTGCATCTAGACATAGATGCCATCGACTGGGATCGCGTCAATTCACCTTTATCACCATCAGAGTACTGGCCTTTCGGTGAAATGCCTCATTTTACCCTAGGGACAACTCAAGATATTTTTCAAGCTGAAGAGGGACCCGAGGTTCCAAACGTAGATCTAAACTCAGCTAATGATATCCATTTGATCCCGACTCCACATCAGTTGGAGGAAGGATCCCACATGTCAGTCGAGGAGACGACTGACGTAGACATCGGCTTAGACCCAATGAATCCACAGATTCTCAAGCTGGGGGTAAGCTTATCCCCCGAAGAGCAAGCCGACTACATTGCCCTTCTCAAAGAGAAGAAGGAGGTTTTTGCATGGTCATACAAAGATATGCCAGGACTAGACCCGTAGCTAGTCACGCATAATTTAACGCTTGATCCGACAATCAAGCCTGTAAAGCAAAAACTATGAAAGATGCACCCAACAGTGGCCTTGATGGTCAAAGATGAATTGCAAAAGCTGTTGGATGCACAGTTTGTCATCTACATGGATTATCCGCCATGGTTGTCCAACATGGTTCCCATCAAAAAGCCCGACGGGAGGATTCGCATATGCACCGATTTTTGAGATCTAAACAAAGCGAGTCCTAAGGATGATTTCCCCTTGCCAAGCATCGACGCATTGGTAGACGCTACAGCAGGTCACGAAATGCTATCCCTAATGGATGGTTTCTCAAGATACAATCAAATTCGTATCAATCCTGAGGATCAACTCAAAACGGCGTTCACAACGCCTTGGGGGACATTTTGTTATAAGGTCATGCCTTTTGGCCTTAAAAATGCTGGCGCTACCTACCAACGTGCCATGACGTACATCTTCCATGATTACATGCATAAAACTTTGGAAGATTACATGGATGATTTGTTAGCCAAGTCTCTTTTGCGCTCAGATCATCTCGGTGACTTAAGCAAGATTCTCGATCGCCTCATAGAGCATAAGGTTAGACTGAATCCCAAGAAGTGCGTATTCGGTGTCACATCTGGAAAACTCTTGGGTTTTATAGTCTCAAAGTGAGGCATCGAAGTGGACCCAAAGAAAGTCAAGGCAATCCTTGAAATGGCTCCCCCAACCACTATCAAGCAGCTCAGAAGTCTGCAAGGAAAGGTCACGTCGATTAAACGCTTCATAGCGCAATTATCTGACAAATGCCGACCCATGAACAAATTATTGCACAAGGGGGTTACATTTCATTGGGATGACGAGTGCCAGTCAGCCTTTGACGAAATCAAACAATACTTGGCTTCGCCGCCAGTGTTGGCACCACCTAGACCAGGAGTGTCGTTCTACTTATACATCTCAGCTACTGAGGTGGCACTGGGCGCCATGCTAGCCCAGAAGAATGAACTTCACAAAGAACAGGCTACTTACTATCTTAGCCGCACCCTGGTCAGTTACGAACTTAACTATGCATACGTTGAGAAACTCTGCTTAGCAGTGGTGTTTGCTACCAAAAAGCTATGCCACTACATGCTGAGCAACACTACGTATGTTGTGTCTAAGGAGAATCCATTGCGATACATGATGAGTCGTACTTATCATAGTAGTCGCACGACGAAATGGATCATGTTGTTGACGGAATTTGACATTGAGTTCATTGGACAAAAATCTATCAAAGGACAAGTCATAGCCGATCAACTAGCAGAGGCTCCTCTTGAAGACGATCAGCCTCTAGTCATAGAACTACCCGATGATGGGGTCTTCCATGTCTCAGAATCGCCAGATTCTGATGAGCCTGAGTCACAAGGCCGACATAACCCTATTCTTCGATGGTTCTAAATGTGAGCAAGGTGGTGGCACGGGAATTGTATTCTTCACACCGCAGGGTGCTCCAATGCCCCTGTCATTTAAATTAAACTTCCAGTGCACCAACAATAATGCAGAATATGAAGCCTTGCTCCTAGGTCTTCAGACAACAATCGCCATGAACATCAAACGACTGAACATCTTTGGTGATTCGCTGTTAATAGTCAATCAAGTCAAAGGGGTATATAAATGCAAATGCCCAGTTTTGCAGGCTTATAAAGCCCTTGTGGACAAATTCCTAGCAAAACTTGAGTGGTATGACATCGAGGCACTCCCTCGATCATCGAATCATTTTGCGGACACAATGGCCTCCTTGGGGTCACTAATTCCGCAAGACCTTTTCGGTGATATGACAACCATTCAAGTCAAAACCTTATCGCAATCCATGATGGAGCGTGCAAGCTCAGACTTGACGCCAGGAATCCACATGATCCAGATCGAACCATCCTCGGATAAGTTCTTTCGAATCCGAGATCGTCTGAAACATGCCAACTGGGGGTCCTTGTTTTCCCCTACTCCCATTAATAGCAACACAACGCTATTCTTGCAAGTTCTATCCCATTCAGCATTTGTTAGGGAAGAACTTCAAAAGGGATTGGTTGTTCATACTATCGAGGTTTCCGATCAACAGGACTGGTATTTACCCATTAGAGACTACCTCAAGTTAGGTAATCTTCCCCTTGGATTGACGCATGCCGCAAAATGAACATTCAAGTAGAAAGCGGCTAAGTATGTCTTGATAGGAGACATTTTGTATCGTCGCAGCTATGAAGGAATTCTTCTTCGTTGCTTGGACCAGCAAGAGTCCACTTGGGCAATCGCCCAAGCGCACGATGGTACATGTGGTGGCCACTTTAGTGGTATGGCCATTGCAAAGCGCATTCTTCGCATGGGATATTATTGGCCATATTTAGAGCGAGATTGTTGCGCATATGTCAAGAAGTGCGTGAAGTGTCAACATCATGCCAATTTGATGCACGTACCTTCCCAGGCCTTGCAGACAGTCCAGTATGCTTGGCCATTTTTGCAGTGGGGCTTCGATCTAATTGGAAAGATCTCCCCTGCATCGTCAGGCCGTCACACGTTTATCATAACGGCCACAGAGTATTTTACCAAGTGGGTGGAAGCAATTCCGCTGACCTCTACGACAGGACCCCGCATTGTGGAGTTCATTTTGCATAACATCATATGTCATTTTGGTATTCCATCCAAAATAATCTCGGATAATGGGCCATCATTCAAGAACAAAGACGTGCGTGCTTTGACCACAAAGTACAAAATTTAGCATAGTTTTTCGACACCCTATTATCCACAGGCAAATGGGCAAGCAGAGGCGTCAAACAAAATGCTAGTTGCCATCCTTAAAAAGATGGTCGCAGACAGTCATAAGGATTGGCACATCCAAATCCCACTTGCCCTTTGGGCTTATCGCACTAGCATTCGGACGCCAACTGGGGCAACTCCGTTTTCGCTCGTGTATGGCTCAGAGGCAGTAATGCCTCTCGAGTTGGAAATTCCTTCCCTCCGCATATCAATGCAGGAGTTCATCGATGATGACGCTGCGCGGTAGGCCCAGTTAGACCAACTTACGTTGCTTGACGAACGACGCGTTAATGCTCTCGAGCACTTACGTATCTATCAAGAGCGGCTTAAGAAAGCTTACAACATGAAAGTTCACCTAAGGGACTTTCGGGTTGGTGATTTGGTTTTGAAGGAAAACCAACAGAACTCTAATTTGCCGTCCCACCTAAGGGACAAGTTCACGGCAAATTGGTTAGGTCCATATGTCATTGATAGCAAAATAGGACCCGGGACGTACCGGCTAGCTTCTCTTGACGGTATCAAGGAAACAGAACCCTTGAATATCAGTCATTTACGACCATTTCATATCTAAGAGAGCCATATCCCAAAAATGCTCCAAGGATTATCGAAATCACTTGGTCATCCCAAAAATGCTCCAAGGATTATCGCAATCACTTGGTCACCCCAAAATGCTCCAAGGATTATCACAATCACTTGGTCACCCCAAAATGCTCCAAGGATTATCGCAATCACTTGGTCACCCCAAATTGCTCCAAGGATTATCGCAATCACTTGGTCACCCCAAATGCTCCAAGGATTATCGCAATCACTTGGTCATCCCCAAATGCTCCAAGGATTATCGCAATCACTTGGTCACCCCAAAATGCTCCAAGGATTATCACAATCACTTGGTCACCCCAAAATGCTCCAAGGATTATCGCAATCACTTGGTCACCCCAAAATGCTCCAAGGATTATCGCAATCACTTGGTCACCCCAAATGCTCCAAGGATTATCACAATCACTTGGTCACCCCAAATGCTCCAAGGATTATCGCAATCACTTGGTCATCCCCAAATGCTCCAAGGATTATCGCAATCACTTGGTCACCCAAAAGCTCCAAGGATTATCCAATCGCTTGGTCCCAAAGCTCAAGGATTATAATAGCTCAATCATTCAAAAAGCTCCAAGGATTATCACAATCACTTGGTCACCCAAAATGCTCCAAGGATCTCTAAAATTGCTTGGTCAATTCCAAAATGCTCCAAGGATTTCCATAATCGCTTGGTCAAAAATCAAGAAATTTCAAAAACAACAAAAATCATCAAAAACAACAAAAATTTGCATCTCATTTCTAGGCATACTCAAATTCATCAATAGAGAGCTCTTCTCGCACCTCATCTTCATATTCACCAAAATCAATCCATCAAAAATACAAAAATACATAGATGCATTGCATCCATACATTGCATATTTGTGGTCATATAGGTCAAAAGCACCATAGGCTGTAATTGCTCTGCTAGTCCATCTTGTTCCACACTGTTCCATTTTACAAAAACAACAAAAACACCATGCATTGCTTTTTACCACACTAGAGTCAGTGGTCTTTTAATGTATCAAGAGTTTTCATGATTCAGTCATCATTTTGCTCTTTAGCCATGTAATGTATCAAGTCAGACAGATTTTACGAAGGTAGAGTTACACTTGAAATACACCTTGTTACGTAACATCCCAACACAAATTAAAACACATAAAAATTCCCAAGTTGTGTGAACGAAAGATGAAACCTGCACAGTAATCCAGGTCACCATAAGCGAAACGGTTATCTTGCTCATCCCCCCATGCGAATGGTTCTAGAATGCTGAGAATTGACAAAAGGACAAGCTCTTTCCTATCCATTCACCTCCATATACAATGGTTTTCACCACTACCAAATCCCAATCATAGTTGGTTCCCAAAGTTGTAAGGATTTGTACTACACGTCCCTGCCAAGGATGGGTAGTCATCCCCAAGACCTAAAGGGATCAACACCATTCACAAACAAAATTCCAACAAATCATCATCCTAACACTTTCCATTCACCTTTGGTCTCCAAGTTGTAAGGATTCGTACTATCCGCCCCTAACCAGGATGGGTAGTCATCCCCAAGGCCTAAAGATCAATGCCCTTACTCCATAATCTCCATCATCCCCTTGGTCCCCAACGTCGTAAGGATTCGTACTATCCGCCCCTAACCAGGATGGGTAGTCATCCCCAAGGCCACAAGGATCAAAGCCATTCACAAGCTCAAATTCAAAATACACAAAACACAAAATCAAATAACAGTGGTTATCACCACTATTCAAAATCCTTGCTCAAAAAGAATTAATAAACAGTGATCTTCATCACTATATAGACGAGCAACTTTCTCAACCATTAAGCCAACAAATATCCTGAACTTGAATCCCTGGAATTCTCAGCATTCAAAAACCATCTAGGTGATCCTCATTACAAGTTTGGTTGATAGCCTATCTGGCAATGGTGGTATCCTACCCGCATGACGATATGTCTGTCACATTCGCTTTGCGTATGTGCAGACCAATGTTTGCATAAGGATGAGCTAGCTTATGGTATCCTGGATAACATCGTAGATTAATCTAACTAAATACAACAAAGGAGTTAGTGGAGCTAATTAGGTGATCCTCAGTACAGGTTCGGTTGAAAGCCCATTTGGCACTAGCGGTATCCTGACAAATACCACATAAATGAACTCAATTGCACACACAGGGATGTGAAATAACTTGGTCAAAAACAAGTCCGATTCATACCTTGTTCAAAAGTCTTGTAAGATAAAGTACAGTCATGGCTAGTAAGTTAAAACCGTCTGAGTCTCAGAAAACCTTAGCTACATTTCTAAACCAATTGCACTACTTTTCATCCTTACAATACCATCAGAAAATACAAAAAAAGAAAAACCACATGTATACATACAAAGTCATCCATCACAGCAATCGCCTAAAAAGACAAAATAATGGAGTTCTAAACAGTCTATGGTGCCATAGCCAAACATCACAAAGTCCATACATCCATTTCATTTCTGCATATCACATATAAATCACAAACATTTGCATTCATCATGCATCCATCAAAATAAATCAACATACAACAACCACATTTATCATACCATATGCATCCATCAATATAAAGTAGCATGCATCCATCAACATCAATCATTGTGCATAACATAAAATCATGACATATACACAAAGAAAGAAAATCAAAACAACAAAAACATCACAAAAATATAACACAAAAACATAAGCAATAAGTTGTCGGACACGAGTGCTCTTGCACTTAACCTCTTGGCATAGAAAATCGATGTCGGGGCTCAAATTGTCATTTTCCCACTTCCCCAAGAAGGCTACCATAGCTGGACCGCTCCACGGGAAGACGGGTTTTTGATGATTTCACCTCATTATGGCATCACCAAAAGGGTTAACACCCACCAAAAATAGGTCCAAATGTCGGGAAATTGCACGTGCTTAAATGGTAAAACATCTAAAGGCACCCTAACCTAAGTCATCTTGGGTCAAGCGACTCGTCGCTTTTCTCATGAAGGTCATTCCCTCATCGATTCGTCGCTTGAGGGGGTAGTCACACTTAGTCACCAATCAACAAGCACACACCCAATCAAGGCAATGGCATGCATTCAAAGAATCATTGACAAAGACAATCACGCTCCTGCTTGGGGCAGTAAACAAGCAATCATCAAATTGATCAAACACTTGGCATTCCTGAAGCATGAACACAAGGTTCCCCCTATGGATAAAAGGTTACGCCCTTTGCCTAATCATGACTGATCAATGTCCAAGCTCAAGTCACACCTCACCAAAATAGGTTAACACTTGAAATCAAATTCCTTAGCTCGTCAGAAGCAAGGATTCAAGAATGCATGCCCTTTCCATACTTGGGGCATCAAAAGTTGGTTAGGTTACCAAGAAACCCTAATCATTAGTGCTTTGGTTATCTATTTTTGCTCAGCATTGCATCACCCGTAGCGCTTCCCAAAAAGGGGCATCTGTAGACACCAAAACAACACCAATCCGATTAAGTGACTACAAACACTGATCGCATTGACATACACAGCTTTCAGGGCAGCCCTCAGAGGTCAAACAGTGGTCCTAGCCACTTACATAGCGATTTAGAAGGTCGAAAAGTAAACAAAGCCTTGATCAAAACAAAGTCTCAATCAAAGTCAAAAGCAAGCCTTTATCAAAACAAAGCCTTCATCAAAGCAAGCCTTTATCAAAACAAAGCCTTCATCAAAACAAAGCCTTCATCAAGACAAAGTCTTAATCAAAAGAAGGGCCTCGCGAAGTGTCGCGATATCGCGACGTCACGATATCGCGACACTTAGGCCCAAAGCAAAGCTTTGCCTAAAGTGTCACGATATCGCGACGTCGCGATATCGCGACACTTAGCGGTGCCCAAGGCCTTGCCTTGGCCGAAGTGTCACGATTTCGCGACACTTCGATGCCCAAGGCCTTGCCTTGGCCGAAGTGTCACGATATCGCGATGTCGCGATATCACGACACTTCAACGCCCAAGGCAAGCCTTGGCCGAAGTGTCACGATATCGCGACGTCACGATATCGCGACACCTTAAGCTCAAGGAAAGGCCTTGGCGAAGTGTCGCGATATCACGACGTCGCGATATCGCGACACTTCGCATTTCTAGATTTTTAAACATTCAGACATTCAAACATTCAAAGCGAAATTCAAACAATTAAAGGCAAACATTAAAACATTTAAAAAATGATTTAAGGTGGGCTTTAGACAATTGGCAGTGACACCACAGTCAGTTGCGTGGGCCGTTGAAGGACTGTCACAGTGGCATTAACGGAAGCCCGAGTCGTGGAGGACTTTCCTCTCTCGAGGAGACACGACCGCCACATGGCACCTTTGACCAACGCGTGGCGCTTATGCACGACATTCAAGGAGACCCCCTGGGTCTATAAAATGGTGGATTTTTCCACCCAAACAGAGGTTGGCAGGGATTCGAAAGCAACGAAGTGCTGTCAAACTAAAAGGCCCGATTGCTTCCTTTTTGATTCATTTCTTCTACACTCTTGATCTCTTTCGCACGGGAGGTTAGTGAGTGGTTTCTAGAAGCGTGGATCCGAACCTTAGAACCCGACAGTGGACAACAGTATTCCATCCATTCGACGATAACTCAACCTAAGAGATTTCGAGTCCTTCCCTAGTGGATCGACGTCGAGATCAAGTTCCAACGACGGGCGGCCCGCTTGGGCGCCCCGCACGTGTTCCTATGTTTCAAGTTATTGTATTCTATCATATTGTATTCTCTGATGTTTAAACGTCTATCAGATTCAGAAGACGTTGCTCTTAGTTTATTTCAATCTATTTCGATATCGTGTGCTCATCTTACCTTACGCTTTATGTTGTCGAAATAACTCACGTTTTACGATAGAATATATCTTGCACTATGCTGTAAGTCGAATATATCTTGCTACGTTCGAGCATATCTTGCAGTTAACAGTGTTCGAATACATATTCTAGAAGGCATTTTACTGGCAAATAGTATCGTGTTTTAGTCGATTTTTGGTTCTTCATTGACCTGCAGATAACAGTGACTGTTTTATTGGCAGCAGCCTTTATGCTTTTGTTTATTTTTAACACAGGTGCTACTAAATAGTTTACTATTTCTTTGAATGCAGGAAGAACAACAGCAAGCAAGGATTCATCAGGCATAAGCGGCGGCAACACTGGCCCGCCCGTTTCAAATGTGGGCATGCGGAAAAGAAGATCACTGTTCATGATTGTAACTGAAAATATGTAACTGAGGAGATGCATTGTAACCGAGTTGGAATCAAATTAATAAAAAGGGTTGTGCTCCTGCTTCTGATTTGATTATATCTATGTTATTTCATGCATCAAGCTATTTGGTTTACATTGCAATTAGTGTTTCTTTTATTTTCGGAATCTCATGCTTTCAGATAGAATTTCCTATCAATTACAGTCTATGGTTCTTATGACGTGTATGACTAGCAAATATGCCATGTATGGATGCGATGCCTAATGTAATTTATTATATTTTTATGTTTTAATTTTTAAGAGTATGCATTGAAGTGGGATGCAATTTTTTTGTTATTTTTGATTATCTTTTGTTTTTATTTGTTTTTGAATATTTGTTTTTGACCAAGTGATTGTGGGAATCCTTGGAGATTTTGGGGTGACCAAAGGGTTTACAGGTACCTTTGAGGCATTTTTTGGGTTGACCAAGTGATTGTGGGAATCCTTGGAGCTTTTGGTTTTGACCAAAGGGATTATGGATACCTTTGGGGCATTTTGGGGTTGACCAAGTGATTGTGGGAATCCTTGGAGCATTTTTGGGTTGACCAAGCGATTGTGGGAATCCTTGGAGCTTTTGGGGTGACCAAAGGGTTTATAGATACCTTTGGGGAATTTTTGGGTTGACCAAGCAATTATGGGAATCCTTGGGGCATTTTTGGGTTGACCAAGCAATTATGGGAATCCTTGGGGCATTTTTGGGTTGACCAAGCGATTGTGGAAATCCTTGGAGCTTTTGGGGTGACCAAAGAGTTTATAGATACCTTTGGGGCATTTTTGGGTTGACCAAGCGATTGTGGGAATCCTTGGAGCATTTGGTTTGACCAAAGGGATTATGTGCACCTTTGGGGCATTTTGGGGTTGACCAAGTGATTGCTGGAATCCTTGGAGCTTTTGGTTTGACCAAAGGGATTATGTGCACCTTTGGGGCATTTTGGGGTTGACCAAGTGATTGCTAGAATCCTTGGAGCTTTTGGGGTGGGCTATGGTTTTTTAAACATGGAATGGCCTCAAATGATTGATGTTCAAGGGTTTGAGTTCCTTGATTCCATCAAGAGAGGTGAGCCAGTATGTCCCAGGTCCTATTTTACTGTTGATGACATAAGTACCTAACCAATTTGTCGTAAAATTATCCCGTAAAATGGGTAGCAAGTTAGAATTTTGTTGGTTCTCTTTTAAGACCAAGTCACCAACTTGAAAGTCCCTTAGGTGAACTTTCATGTTGTATGCTTTTGTAAGTCGCTCTTGATAGATACATAAATTCTCGAGAGCATTGATGCGTCATTCATCGAGCAACGTAATTTGGTCTAACTAGGCCTACCGTGCAGTGTCATCATCAATGAACTCTTGCATTGATATGCACAGGGAGGGTATTTCCAACTCGAGAGGCATGACTGCCTTAGATCCATACACCAACAAAAATGGAGTTGCCCTAGTGGGTGTTCGAATGCTAGCACGATAAGCCCATAGGACATGTGGGATTTGAATGTGCCAATCCTTGTGACTATTTGTGACCATATTTTTAAGGATGGAAAATAACATTTTGTTTGACACCTCTACTTGCCCATTTGCCTATGGATAATAAAGTGTCAAAAAAATATGTTGAATTTTGTACTTTGTTGTCAAAGCATGCACATATTTGTTCTTAAATGATGTCCCATTATCCAAGATGATCTTGGATGGAATACCAAAACTACATATGATGTTATGTAAAATAAACTCCACAATGCGGGTACCAGTTGTAGAGGTAAGCGGAATTGCTTCCACCCACTTGGTGAAGTAATCTATGGCCATTATGATAAACATGTGATGATCTGACGATGTAGGGGAGATCTTTCCGATTAGATCTAAGCCCCACTATGAAAATGGCCAAGTCGATTGGATCAGCTGCAAGGCCTGAGAAGGTACGTGTGTCAAATTAGCATGGTGTTGACATTTCACACACTTCCTTACATACACACAAAAATCTCACTCTAAATATGGCAAATAATAGCCCATGCAAAGAATGTGCTTTGCGATGGCTATACCGCTAAAGTGGCCACCACATTTACCATCATGCCCTTGGGTGATCGCCCAAGTGAACTCCTACTGGTCTAAGCAATGGAGGAGGATCCCTTCGTAGCTCTGACGGTACAAAATGTCTCCTAGAAAAACATGTTTTACCCTTTTTTTTAATGATATTTTCATGGCATGCGTCAATCCAAGTGGGATATTACCTAGCTTGAGGTAGTCTCTTATAGGTGTGTATCAATACTACTAATAAGAAACCTTGATGGTATGAACTTCCAATCCCTCTTGAAGTTTGTCCTTAGCAAAATTTGAGCGGTAATGAACTTGTAGAAATATCATTGTGTTGCTATCAAGGGGAACAGGGGAGAACAAGGACCCCAAGTTCGTGTGATTTAGGCTATCATGGATTCGATAAAACCTATCTTGAGAAGGTTCAATCTGGATCAGGTGGATTCCTAGCGTTATGTCAGAGCTTGCATGCTCCATCAAAGATTGCGATAATTTTTTGAATTGAATGGTTGTCATTTCACTAGAAGTGTCTTGTAGGATTAGTGACCCCAAGGAGGCCATAGTGTCCACAAAATTATTTGATTATCGAGGGAGTTCCTCGATGTCATACCATTCAAGATTTGCCAAGAATTTGTCCACAAGGGATTTGTAGGCCTACAGAACTGGGCATTTGCATTGGAATACCCCTTTTACTTGGTTGATAATTAACAGTGAATCACCAAATATGTTCAAGCATTTGATGTTCATGGTGATTGTTTTTTGAAGACCTATAAGCAAGGCTTCATATTCGGCATTATTTTTGGTGCACGAGAAATCTAGTTTAAATGATAGAGGCATTGGAGACCCTTGCGATGTGAAGAATATGATTCCCATGCCACCCCCTTGCTCACATTTAAACCCATTGAAGAATAAGATTATGTCAGCCTGTGGTCATTAGAATATGGCAATTCTGAGACATGGAAGACCCCATCATCAGGTAGCTCTATGGTCAAAGGTTGATCATCTTCGAGAGGAGCCTCTGCTAGTTGATCGGTGATGAATTGACCTTTGATGGACTTCTGTCCAATGAATTCGATGTCAAAATCAATCAACAACATGATCCATTTTTTTGTGCAACTACTATGATAAGTATGACTCATCATGTACCGCAATGGATTCTCCTTAGACACAACATACATTGTATTTCTCAACATGTAGTGGCGTAGCTTTTTTGTGGTAAATACCACTACTAAGCATAGCTTCTCGATGTGCGTATAGTTAAGTTCATAACTGACCAGGGTGCGACTAAGATAGTAAGTAACCTATTCTTTATGTAGTTCATTTTTTTGGGCTAGCATGGCACCTAGTGCCACCTCAGTAGCTGAGATTTATAAATAGAATGACACTCCTGGTCTAGGTGGTGCCAATACTGGCAGTGAAGCCAAGTATTTTTTAATGTCATCAAATGCTGACTGGCACTCGTCATACCAGTTAAATGCTACCCCCTTGTGTAATAATTTATTCATGGGTCGGAACTTGTTAGATAGATGCACTATGAAGCACTTGATTGATGCGACCTTTCCCTACAGGCTTATGAGCTGCTTGATGGTGGTTGGGGGAAGCATTTCAAGGATTGCCTTGACTTTATTTGGATCTACCTTGATGCCTCATTTTGAGACTATGAAACCCAATTCAGATGTGATGCCAAATACACACTTCTTGGCGTTTAGTCTAAATTTGTGTTCTATGAGGCAATCGAGGATCTTGCTTAAGTCATCAAGATGATTTGGGCGCAAAAGAGATTTGGCCAACAAATCATCCATATAGTCTTCCAAAGTTTTATGCATGTGATCATGGAAGATGTATGTCATAGCGCGTTGGTAGGTAGCGCCAGCATTTTTAAAGCCAAATGGCATGACCTTATAACAAAATGTCCCCCAAGGCATTGTGAACGTTGTTTTGAGTTGATCGTCAAGATTGATATGAATCTGATTGTATCCCAAGAAACCATCCATGAGGGAAATCATTTCTTGGCCTGTTGTAGCATCTACCAATGCGTGGATTCTAGGCAAGGGGAAATTATCCTTAGGACTCGCTTTGTTTATATCTCAAAAATTAGTGCATATGCGAATCCTCCCATCTGGCTTCTTGATGGGTACTATGTTGGATACCCATGGTGGGTAATCCACGTAGATGACAAAATGTGCATCCAACAGCTCTTGTAGCTCGTATTTGACCATTAATGCTATTGTTGGGTGCATCTTACATAGTTTTTGCTTGACTGGCTTGACTGTCAGATCAAGCGTTAGATTATGCATGACTAGCTATGGGTCTAGCCCTGACATGTCTTTGTAGGACCATGTAAAAACCTCCCTCTTCTATTTGAGAAGGGCAATGTAATCGACTTGCTATTCAGGGGATGGACTTACCCCTAGCTTTATGATTTGCAGATTCATTGGATCAAAGTCGATGTCTACGTTAGTCGTCTCTTCGACTGACATGTGGGACTCATCCTCCAACTAGTGTGGAGTTGGGATCAAGTGGATATTGTTTGCTAAATTTAGATCTATGTTGCAGACATCTGGTTCCTCTTTAGCATGGAAGATATCTTGAGTTGGTCATGGGGTGAAATGAAGCATTTCACTGCAAGGCCAGTACTCTGATGGTGATGGTTGTGAGTTAGCATGATCCTAGTCTATGGCATCTAGGTTTAGATACAATGGTCATGCTGGATCGACTGGATTGTAGATGGGGGTGGTTAATTCAATGGAGATCATGTTGATGAAGTGAATTTGGTCTCCATTACCATGCAGGTGGTGACTCGAAGATCCTTGGTGATATTTTTTCTTCGGATCTGGCTCTGTGGGTATTGGCACAAATGGATCGGCCCTATGTGTAGATAAAATGACAGGGTCTACCCTTGGCACTTATGGCTCTATAGGGTCTCTGGGCGGAAGGTGCTCTCTATACGCCTAAAGTAGCAGATGTAACACTTGGTATAATTGTGCTTGGTTTAGGTGCCACCTATGACTTAGACCCATGTTTAGCTGTTCAAATATGTCATCAATGTCCATGGGGTATTGCTGCTATCACATATGGTTGAGATATGCCATCTCAGTATCATCTTCATAATCACTATCGAAGATCCATAGACCTTCATTGGCTTCAACAACTATTTACGGCATGTGAGGCTCATTCTACTCGAGCAAGGTAATTTGGTCCCATCCATGGGGAAAATTGCCATGAAGTCCTCCTGATAGTCATCTATGGGATTCACTTGCGAGTGATTGTTATTGGACTCGAAAGGGTCCCAAGGTGCTACCTCATACTCTAACTCGTCTTCTGAAGATCCTTCTTGGCCTTGTATATATCCCTTTTGGAGGAAAGTTCTTAAACTTTCCCCTTTCTTGATCAGAGGGGAGGAGTTGTTGAAGCCCACAAGGTTGGTTGTTAACAATGGGAGGTAATCCCCCAATATGTATGCTATGTTAGGATTGGCATATGGATCTTGTGCCAACCCATCCTTGTTGCCTATCCCTAGGCCTTGCATGTTCTCTACCAATATGTCAAGGGGTAGAGGGTGGTTGAACCCTACTCCTGATTTGTCATATGGCATCTGATATCTTGGTTGACAAAGAACATGCACCCCTTGTTCATATCTGCCCAACCCATATCCATGCCAATTACATTGGCCAAGGTATTTCAAAGTGAATTCTGGGTTGGACAGATAGTTGACATTCTTAGCAAAGGGCTCTTCGTCCTCTTCTTCTTGCAGGTAAGGTTCAATGTCGTTGTTGAGGCCCCCATATACAAAATTTATCTAATTTGGTGGGTATCCCAAAGGGACAATAGTGTCGATGGGGAGGCAAGGTCTTCCCATGTCCTGCATGGACTCAAGCATGGGGGTTGCTACAATGTTTCACACTAGATACTCCCCTAGACCCGTATTGGCCATCTCAACGGTGATTGTTGGTGGTTGAGGGGGAGGGAATGGGAGTTCTTCTTGAGTCCACTCCATTTCGGGTAAACTAGGCGTCTCGACTTCCATTCGGCTAGGTACCTCTTTGGTAGAGATGGTCGATACGGATGGTGGTCGAGATGGATGTGGCCATCGTAGGTGGCATCATTGGTGAAGGACCAGATGATGAAGATGGACCCAACTAGGGATTTGAGGGACTTAATAACGGGGATGTATGTGGAATCAGACCCTGTTTGGATGGATTCAATTAAAAGTCTAATTATGTCAATGGAAGGGTCAATTGTGGCATCAAATGTACTATATTGAAATACTTGAAGGGTTCTAAGTATTTCGGGACTACATGCACTTGCCCTTTGTATGTGTACTTTAGGCATTGATGGGCTATCGAAGGGACACACTTCATGTCCCTGATCCAAGGCCAACCCAACAAGATATTATAGGCCATATCACCTTCCAAGATGTGGCATAATGTAGGAATAGTCTTTTGTCCCACTTGGATGGGCAGGATAATTATGCCAACCATCGAGCATATCATGTCATTGAATGCTCGAAGAGTATAGGTGGAGGCCACAATGTGATATGCTAGCAACTTGGGGTGTTTCAATGCTATTGTTGTGATTATATTGTTGGACGAGCCAATGTCCACTAACACCCTCTTAAATGGAACCCCGTTGACCCATGCAATGATGTGCAGGGGTGGATTTGCCATATCACCAGTCATCGATTTCATTTTGTCCTCTTTAAAGGTGATGATTGGTTATGTGTATCATTTTACATGTCCTACAAAGTTTTTGAAAGAGTTTACTTCATGGGGATGTAGATCTATGGCCTTAAGTATTTCCATTAGAGCTTCTTGATGGGGCGGTGATTGTTGTATGAGCTCGTAGATGGAGAGCCTAGCCGACATGGTCCTTAAATTTGGGTAAGTTTAGTCCGAATCGTGGCCACTGGTCTAGGTGGGGGAGGTTGTGTAGGGTTTTTTTGAGGTTGTGATGTTGATGGAACCTCTCTTGTGGCTACAACGAGGGTAGCTGTGCTTGGGTACCTCTTGTTCTGAGTCACTATGCTTATCATCCCTACATACCCCTGCATGGGGCAGTTATGTGTCACCTCATTTCCTTGAAGGGTTTTTGCCTGTGCATCATGGGCAGGCAGAGGGTCTTTGAAGACCTCCATCTGTTGGTTGTTTGGTGCCAAGGGATTACCCATCGCTAGAATCTTGTTTTCTATTAGGTCTTGCACTAAGTTTTTGAACTTCCAACATGCGTAAAGGTCATGTCCTTTCTACTGATGAAATCTACAATAAAAGTCTTCCCTATAGCCCTTGGGTTTTTGTGCATTGGGGTCTATGGGTCAACTTTTTGGTAGGTTTATTAGGTTTGCCATAGACAAGCGTTCAAACAAGGAGTCTTTATAATTTGTGAAGGGTGTGAATTGTTGCCTAGGGCAATGCTATTGATTTTGCTCTTGCCTATGATTTTCCTTTTCATAGGTGTCAAGAGGAACTGCCTGATAATTAGCCTTGGGGGCTATGTTTCTTATGAAGGATTAGGTATGTTTATAGCAACCTGATTGATCATGGTGGGTTTAGATTGCGTTGACCCAATTTTGGAATTTTTAGGCCACTCTTTCTTACGTGGCTTGACAATCTCGCTATCTTGTATCTTGATCTCCTCTATGATTCTGGCTTGCACCAATGCTTCCTCGAGAGTGGCGTATTGCTACAACAATAATAGCATAGAGATCGATCTTAGGCAACTCTTCGAGAACATTTGGGTCAAGTCAGCCATGGGATGGAGGTAAGATAGCTTTGAAAGCAACGTCCTCCACTGATTTCCATAGGTTGCGATGGTCTCTTCCTCATACTTCTTGAGGCTATCTAGGTCACTTAATGATTCCTTATTCTTGGTATAAAATGTGAAACGTTCAAGGAAAGCATCCACTTGCTGGTCCAGGTTACTGATGCTATGCTTTGGCAACTGGGTAAACCAATCCAAGGTAGGGCCTATGAACATGGTTATAAATGTTCTTAGAAGAAAAGCATCGTTGTATTGAATGCCAAAGCATTGGCTCAAGAATTTTGTCATGTGCTCTTGGGCATCCTCATCCCCTCTAAAGATTACCAATTGAGGCATTTTAAAGTGTTCAAGGTATGGGGGTGCTGGCACTGAAGGATGCACAAGGTGACTGCGGAGCTAGCGTAAGGTGGGATTTTAGGGCCCATAAATCTTGGTCTCCATAGACTCTAAGTGCTCTAGCAGTGCTTTGTATGCTTTGGAATATTTGATTTCTTCCTCCTTGGTTTGTTATCGTTATGAATTATGGGGAACTTGAGGCCTATGGAGGGGTATCCAGGTAGCACCCCACCTGCCTTGGTAGGCCATTTCAACCCACTCTTCTTCTTGCTAAAATTCCTCATAGGATTGTTGAGGAGTTCCTAGGCGTGACCTATAAACAAGGGTGGGTGCCCACGGAGGGTGACCATCATTGGCTCTAGGGGTGGTATCCCACTCAGGTCTAGGAAGTCTTGGAGGTAACATTTGATAAGTTCATGGAGACCTGTCTCATACCAAGGGGTTGTTCCTCTCATACAACTCTATCCTATGCATGTGAGGGGTTGGGTCCCTCTCAGGCACAGTGTTCTAGAGTAACTCATCTGTCTAACACCAAATGTGCTCTTTGATAATGTGGTACAGGTGCTCTAATTGTTGTTGATCTTGCTCAAGCTACGTGATTTGCACTCAGTGGGTGACATTTTTAGCAAATTCCAAGTTGATTTGTTCCATCGTATTGAGTGTAGGAGGCCCAGATGCCTCCCCTACACATCTATCTCGGTCATGGTGATATGATATCTCTATAGGTTGCTTCCCTCTATCGAGGTTAGTGGCATTCACCCGAGGCTCTAGCCTTAGTAGGTGATCGTGATAAATAGCAGGTGCGGAAGCGCATTGTTCTCATACTATGTATTGCTCTTGAAGAATGTAGTGGTCTTCCTCATGCTCCATTTCATATATGTGAAAGGGGTGGGTAGTGTTGGCTCACCCTATCTGAAGAGCCTTACACTCTGGATTTGGCCTATTGTTTCTAACAGTGTTAAGGGGTATAGGAGGGATGATGTAATCATGTGGACCCTCCTTATGGACCCTATGTTGTTCTAGTGCTTCATCATGCGGTTGCCACTCATAACGAGCATCTAAGGGAGACTTTCCATCTAGGTTGAGTGTCATGTGTAAGGAATCCTCCTGAAAGGGTCTATGTTGAATGGAAGTACCCCTCAAAGGGGTGCCTCTATATTCCTGTTTCGTCATGGTATTATGTGGACTATTTTTTGGGTCAAGCCACCAAGGTGGTATGACCAAGTCCTTGTGGCTATAGCGGAGTTGACTTGTGCCCCCTTGTACACTCTTCGTAGCTTCTGCCCATGATTGGGCTTGTCTACGAGTGTACACCATGGTGGTGTTTCTCTAAAAGATGTGTACGTTTTTATTTTATTTATGATTTTTTTTTATGCTACACTAAACAAACAAGAGCCACACAAACAAAGAAGTGATTATCTCGTTTATATATTAAAGGTGTGCCCTAGATCTGGTTTAGTGTGTTTTGATTTTAGTTTTGAAATATTTGTAAAGAAATTTTTGTTGTATATGCAATATGAGGGCTCTTATGTCTCCCACAATGGATATACCACTACCAGGATGTTATACCAAAACTTTCAATATACCCACCCGTATGTGAGGGAAAATATTGGTACGCAAGAGCAGAACAGTACGTGGAACATAGGTAGTACAGAAGGGGAATCGCTCTATTTTTGACACCTACCATAGAAGACTTATCCTCATGCACTGGGAATCACCCTAGCTACACTTGGTCAGATTTCATCAGGATTTACATCTAGTAACAGTAGAGATCATGGTTATGTATGCAAAATTCAAGCTGAGGTGGTGATGAAATCCACCGTTGGTCTTGATCAAGTGTTGGGATTTTACGACCAACGCCTTGATGTTTAGATTATATCGTGGAGTGTGGGGTTCTTTTTACTTGCAAAAAGAAAGAAATCATGTAGTAAAATTTCCTATGCAAGTAGAGAAATTGAAAAATCATAGAAATAGAGACAAAAAATTACAGAGTGTTCAGACAACCTACCTCTTCTCTGCCCACACCAGATGCCTCTGAGTTTCTACTCAAAAACTGCACAGAGATATAATCATCTCAGGGTGGGATGAATAGCAGATCTATATTCATCATAGGGTGGTATGAATACCTTATTCATCTCAGGGTGGCATGAATTCTAGTCTGTATTCATCATAGTGTGGCACGAGCAGCAGTCCAGTGATTGAAGGATTAACACCTGCAAGGAAAAACACAAACTTTTGATCATAAATTTGATCCCAAAATTAGGGGACAGATTCCCATCATGATCGCCACTAAAATCACAATGATACGGAATCCCATAGGCATAATGGGTGCGGTGCAAACATAAACATACGAAACACTAAGTCCTACAAATGAACAAAGGACTAAAGTGCATGAAAAAGGGAAAACAAATGAACTAAAACTAGATATAAAGCAAATTTAAAGTGCAGCCCTTATTTTTATTAATTTTACTTTGAGACCAGGTTACAATATGTATCCTTACTTTTTAGGAGCTAGGAGCGTTAGATATAGCTTTGTTACACCACGGATGGTACGCTTCCCTTTGGGATCTTTCGCGTGCCCACATTTGAAATGGGTGGGCCAAATGTCGCTGTAACTTATGTGAATGCATCTAGAGTTCCTTGATGCCCCTCTGGTGTCGAGATCCTATGTTCAAAGAAATAGCAAACAATTAGTAGCACCTACGGATGGAGGCAAATATGCAATCACCAAGGCCTCCGATTAATGCATGCATGAAATAATTAAAATGCTAATCAAAACATGTCAGAATAAGATGAAATTTGTACAGAAGAATGCAAAAACTATCAAGAACACACTACAAAAGGAATAGTCAAGAAATCTTCTATAGATTTCTAATCGCTCCGTGGTGGGATGATTAGGACTATCATAAAATGTCAGAAAGAAACCTCCTAAATGTCCCATCCAAAGACCTCCAAAACACCTACAAAGTTGGATTTAAGCAAAATGGGGCATTTTGAGATGACCCAGAAGGTCATATTTTTTAGATTTGGTCTCGATCGCCCTGTATTAGAAAATACTCCCTGTATGTTAGTGAAAGGGAAAAGCAATGAAAACAAAGTCAAAACTCATCATAATGGCATGAAATTTTAATGGCAGCATATATGAAAGACACAAAATAAAATGTAAAATAAAAAATAAGGAAATCTTCTATAGATTTCTAATCGCTCTAGGGTGGGGCGATTAGGACTACAATAGTGCAAGGGGCACCCGGGGGCAGGACTCCCATCGTTTGGGGCTTGGTTTTAACACTAATCCACTTGGGATGGGTCCAAAACCTCCTAGGGGGTTGTGTCAGCAAATTGGGTGGGGTATTGTGGCAAAATGTTTGGGTTCTAGGTTCGTATTGTGCTTCCAATGTTCACCCAATAACCTCCCTTCCAAAAGAGAGATCAAGGATGTAAGAAGCACAAGTGAGGGGTGAGGATGTAATTCGGTAGCACTTCATTGCTCAAAATTCTCCTACTCCATCCTTTTTTGGGGTGAGAAGACTCACCATTTTATAGACCTGAGGATCTCTTGTGAATGAGCATGCAGAGGCGCCACATGACCATCATGCCTTGCCAAGGGAGAGAATATTCCTCCTTGATCAAGGGCTCCATGACTGCCTTTATGACTGACTATTTGAGCTCAAAAATGCTCACTCACACTCCCATGCATTGAAGGTGGAGTTGAGTGGTGAATCTGAGCTACTATTTTTCAAGGTTTGACCCTTTGCCCGTAAAACCTGCTATTCGCCCCACCCTAGAGCGAATACTGCTAATCATATCAGGGTGGGATGAATACCAATTTGTAATCATCCTAGGGTGGAACGAATAGGGAGCAAAGTGCCTAAAATGTTCCAAATTGACCTCTAAACTTCCAAAACTATTGTGGAAGTGGTTAGGACCACTGTTTAACCTCTAGGGGCTACCCTAGGGGCTATGTATGTCAATTTGATCAGTGCTTGTCATCACATAATAAAATTGGTGCTATTTTGGTGTCTACACAAACAATATCACATAACAATGATACTAATGTTCTTTCACAAAACCTAGTTCAAGATATTTCTAAATCTCACACTCAATTGTTCTCACAAAAATTCACTAATCATGTATATTAAAAATCACTCCACAATGCTAATCAAAAAATATCACATAACTATGATACTCATGTTCTTTCACAAACCCTAGTTCAATATAGTTCTCAACTTCACATAACAATGATACTCATGATATTTTACAAACTCTAGTCATGCACATGAAGGCTCACTCAATTATTTCCAATAATGCTTATCAAAAAATCTCACATAACAATGATACTCATGTTCTTTAATAAACCCTAATAATGCACATGAACACTCACTCAAATATTTCCAACAATGCTTATCTAACAATAATTTTCACTCCAACCTTGCATTTCATAGCATTCAAAAATATTTCACTCACAAGGATGATATGCCCATACCTTTAGTTTGATGGAGATTTGACCTCAAAACCTGTCTTCATCACAATCAGTCTCTTTACCAATATCAAGGATTAGATAACAAAAATCCTTCTCAAAAATTTCACTAAATTTATCCCTTAAACATTAATTCACCATTACATAAATTAACAAGACTCAAATACACCTTATTATCTCCAAAATTATCAATATATTTTTCAACACATAAAAGTCAATTTTCCTTATCAACTCCAAATCAATCAATGTATAGAAGATCAAATTCCTTTATAATCTCTCAAAATAATATTCAAAATTAATCCCTTAAATAAACCTTATTACTCCAACCTTTATTTAATTTCACAAAGCACAAAATAATATAAACTATTAAACACCTTATGACTCCCTACTTCCCAAGGCACTGTATAACCTTACGTAACCTCAATGCACTCCCGAACCTTAGCACTATTAATTAATTTAAAATAAAAGATTTAGTGCATACCTTATACACATTGCCCACATGCAAAATTGTAGCACACACCTTATGCATTGAAGTCATGACCTCACTACCAGTGTTGCGCTCTAGAAGCTGTTAGGCCACATGCCCACATAGGTCTAAAACTGTAGACGCTTCCCTTTTTTACTTCTAAAAAAATTAGCAATTGGAAAAACACAATAGACCTCCTCAAAAATAACTACGCAAGGATTCGAAACCCCAACCTCTTGCCACGCGAATATCTTAACTCTGCCTTAGTTACAAAATGTGCTAATTAGTGTTTTGATTATGATTGGGTTGCGCCTTGTGCACTTAAACCATCGCTTGCCTACCTAAGGTTTTAAACCACACTAAATGCCTTCTTCCTCTCAATGAAACATCGCACATTTTCTTTTGCCTTTGGGTATACGAATATGCATGGATGTCTTTTAATTAAAACTTTTACCCCTTTATATATGCTTTGGCTTATGCACTTTCGATGTCAACGATTTATTTTGAATTTAAAAGTTTGATTTAATCAATTATTTTATGACATTTACTTTGGCACCCAGTATTTATTTAAATTTAAATAAATTAAATTAAATATTTTGCAACCTGCTCAATGGGTCTTTCAAGGAATAAATTATTTTTAATTACTCCTTGGACCTGTTCTCTTCACCTCAACCTGCAACCTGGAATATTATAATATTGAATATTATAATATTATATTTACCTTTTAAATCTACTTCGCTCTCCTTGGGACTTCCTTTTAAAACTGCTTCTCCTTCCTTGGGTCTTCAACCTTTTAGGCCACTTTAGGCATATAATATTAAAAATAAATATTATATCCTATTCCTTTAAACATTTCCTTACATTTTGGAAAAACCTCCTGATGACCTGAATGATGACTAAACTAAAACAAAAAACTCTTGACAACTCTTGACATCAATGACAACAAATCTTGCTCATATTTCCAACAATAATAACAAATTACATAGTATTTAAGAAGCACTTTGGTCATTCTCATATACTCCTAGAATGTTTCCTATTATTATTTAGTAAATGAAAAGTATGACATCTCCGAAAACCATTTTAACAATTTCCAAAAGAAACGTTTAACCATTATCCATATAATACTCAACCATATGATTCCTAATTCAATGATGGCATTAAATAATCAATTATCTTCTCAGATATTATATTAGATTAGCAATATGGAAGATTTCAACTTTTAATTTCACTAAGAGTAACCCTATGCTTGAAATAAGTTATACATAGAGATAACAATGACCATATGCTTTGTAGGTTCAATTATTGTTAAAAAAGGATAAATGTTCAACTCTAGCTATGCAATCGATGCCTTGGATGATTTAGTTGTCCAAATAATTATTTCTACTAACATGCAGACCTTCAATTACAAATTCTACGCAAGAGTTCCATTTAGTGGAAACAACATAAATTTAAAAATTTACAACAATGCAGCAAACTAGAATGTTCAACTCAAACTCTCTTTGGAACTGGTAAAATAGACAACACATTGTATATAAAGTTTTGAGGTCACTTGAGAGTTTAAGGAGCATTTATAGAAACACTCTATTAATTTTTGGATTACTTCCACCAGTTATCTATAGCCCCAGTTTTTATTTAATGGGATCGTTAATCCATTCCTTAAACTCAAAGGACTTTATTCCATAATCCACTCCATCTTCTAGGAAATAAATAAAATTGTAGGGATCAAAATTTACGTATCTAATTGATATATTTTCTACTAATACATGCACAAACAAACATCCTAACTGTTGTCTTTTTTCACATAATAGTAAACAACATAATTGTATGCTTTCCTTAACAATAAATCTTCTAATTTCATATATACCATTCAACTATTTTCATTGGTAAATTTTGCCAGGTTTTCTTACTAAGAACATGGTATTTTGAAATCATGCAAAAACAAAAGGTTTCTTATTTTTCTATATTTCTATTAGCTTAAGGTATATCACAATGAGACTTTTTATTTTGCATCAAGAAACACTATAGCAAAGTCTTTCAAAAAACACATTATACATTTTTAGGTAACACTACACTACATTCCCAACAACAATGGCATATCATTCACAAATTGTAACCATCAAAAAACAAGGAAACAACAATAATTTTCAGAAGAAATCATGACATGCAATCATCATAGAGTGAATCTACCATGCAATATTTCCAGAATTTAACCAAAATTTATCATTAATACACAAACAACTTCTACCATTTCAAACTAAAGTAAGCAAACCTAGAATTGAAATTTGAAGCTGTATTTTTCCTATTCTAACTCTCTTTCCACCAACAATAACCAGACGCAGGCTTCCATTTTTTTTTAAATAATTTTTCATATAGATTCTTCTCCTGTCCACTCCATTTTTGTACTCAAAAACATGGAGGAAACCTTTTGGAGAAATCATGGCAATCATACACCACTAAAATATATTCAATCACATTTGTCCCACTCTTTTAAAATCATTTCAAAAATAATGTAATAGAAGTCATCAAACATATTTCAATTTCTATTTCTAATTTACCCACCATTATTTTTATTAATGAACTTATTATTTTGATTTATAAACCTTCAATCATCATGGTTAGCATCCTAATGAGGTTTCTATTTTCTTATATAATACCAATTCATCAATAATGATGGTATGTACATTTTTGTGTTCAAAAACCAACCCTAAAATTATTTTACTATTATATATATACCTTTTTATATTACATTTCCTACTTCATAAACTATCATTATATAAAACAAGCATATGATTATCATTATTATATATTTTTACCAAATTATCAAGGAGTGGATCTCATGTTCATGACATCTTCATTGCCACCCAAAAACAACCTTAAGAATTCATAATATAATTTATTCTATAACACAAATATATTTTAATACATCACCATACATAATTCAGCAAACATTTTACTAGGACAAAGTAAAAATAAGTACATAATAGACAAATCATTTATGCAATCCTACATGTAGTGCACAAGTGGGGTCTTACATGTACCCTTAAGCTGAATCATTATTTTCCCAACTCACCTCTTCCTTTGAGCAACTTATCCATATGATGCACTTACTTAGTATTGCACAAGCAAAGGATATCAAAAACACCATGCTTTAAAAGATAAAGGTAAGTCCAACTTATTAATAAATTTGTAGACACTAAAATTGTATCAATCTGATTAGACTATCAAGACAAGGTCTAATTGACACAATATGACCCCTTGGGCAACCCTCAAAGGTTACAAATTGGTCCTAACCACTTTTAGGAGGTTCTAACCCACTTTTGGGAATTTTTGGGCCATGTAGGCATGGTCATCCCACCCTTCGACAACCATAGTTTATGGCTGCCCCACCCAGGGATGGCCACCAAAAATCATCCCTCGGTGGGACAATCATGGCCTTGGACTCTCAAAAAGTCAAAGGAGGGACAAATGGCACCCATAAACTGCTATTTATCCTTCCCATTCAAGCATGCAATCTTGAGGTTGGATAATTGTCATGCCAAGTTTCAAATTAGAGGCCTAAAATGGAGATCCCTTCCCCCTCCAACACATGGAAATCTTTGGATAAATGATGACACTTGCCTCACATGGCCTCGCATGCCCATTTGACCATATGACCTCTTGTGATATAAAGTGGATCAATTCCACCCAATTTTAGAGAGGAGCCTTTGAAACATTCATAATGAAGTATTGCTGAGATTTATCCCCAAACTTATGTGTATTTCCCTTGATATCTCCATTGAGTGAAGGAGGTTTTCAAGTGATTCTAAAATGTGCAATCTATTTACAAGACTAAACCATTTGAGTGAATAAAGTCCCCAAATTTTATGACAATACCCCTGAGAGTGTTTTGGACCAAATCCCATAGGAATTGGTGGTATAAAACACTAGATTTGGTGGCTGTCACACCCCAAAACAACCCCCAAATTATGATAGTCCTAAATTTCTCACCCTGGGATAGCCAAAAATTGGAGTACCATTTTGTCAATGTTTTTATATAGGTCAATTCTAGAGTAGAATATATGCTTGCTACTCAAATTTGGTGCAATTTGGAATTTTTTTTTCTTTTGTTATCATGATTTTTGTGTTTTGTAGGCCTGAATGGCTTACCCCATAATGGACATAAATATGAGCATAATTTCCTTATTGTTTTTAATTAGATAATTTATAGAGTACATAATATGTATGAATATAAGTTTTGATAGAATTTGGAATAATTTTGAGTAGTCTATTGCACTTTTTCTCTTTCAAGCTTATTGATGCATGCACCTTCATGGTTTCATCTTAATATACACATGATACTAATAAATTTTAGTTTCTTGTGTCAGTGTATGAGGAAGGAGTAACAAGTTAGAATAGTGATATAACACATTGTGGTGACATCAGAATCCCACTCTTCAATAATGAGTGTGAGGAAGACACTACAAGCACACCTTAGATTCTTGAAAGGATTTGATCCTTTGATTACTGTAATGAGTGTATCAATTGAGATCCCTCAAGGGGATATTTTGTAACCACATATTTGAAATTTATATTAATATAAGGAGAGCCACCCATTTCTTTCATATACTTGTCATTTTATGCTTGCTTAAAATGTTACTTTCGTAGTTCTTATATCAATTAGAACAATAGATGCATCTCATTTACCCTTGCTCGGTGCATAGTTTTTTTTCTCTATAGTGGTGATCATGGTGGGACCCTTTTCAAATTTCATTTTTGCAAGTTTTGACCCTATTTCTATCCTTTGAATGTTGTATTCTTGGTCGTTCTAGCCTGAAATAACCCCTGATTTCCTAATTGGAACATCTAGGGACAACCACATCAGCCATCCTAGGTAGGGATGACCCTAAATTTGCAGCCATACCGCCATATGATGACCCCAAAATAGAGGTTTTTTTGCTTAATTTTCCAAAAATAGTAGGATCTTAGGCTATCAAGGTAAGTTCCTAAACCTTCACTTTGTATTTTTAATGTTCAAAATAGCTTAAATTTGGTTTTTCTTCACTTCCCTTGTTTGCTTGAAAGGTAGATTTCATTTTTCTATAATTGCAAAAAGAACAAAAAAAGAAGAAAAATAGAAAAGAACTAAGTAGGAATGCATATGAGTGGTCTGATTGCTTGTGACCTACCTAATGGGTAGGTTATCATTTAGGACATGCATTTTTTAGGTTCCATTATTTATGCAATATTTCTGAAAGTGAAACATTTTTTATGCACTTAGTGAAGATTCATTGAGTGCTCTCTTATTTTAATTTCTTTAAGCATAAAAGGAACCACACACACCACATATCATTTTGAACACTAGTGAGTTGGATTTCATCCCAACCACTAGTAGATACCAATGACAACGGGTTTCATCTCCACCCATTGGCTCAAATCCTATGAACTATATTTTTTTCCAAGGTCGGCTCCAAGATCCGTCATAACCTATGGGATATAGCACATATCTCTCTTCAAAGATGTATATCATTGACTGCAGGTGAATTGGGTAAGGACCGGTAGGACCTATGCTCCCTGACCTGGTATGGGCTTCATATAAATACTTTGGTGGGTTTACATGACCGAAATTTCACTTTTTATTATCGATATGTGAGCATACAAGTGAAATCCCTCTAACAAAAGAATATCATCCAACAAAAGAAAAACACATGACACAATGTCTTCTTTGGAAACAATAAATCAAAACACACAAAACAATTTTATGGAACACACATATATTTTTACAAGAGATAAACACTTGTATTTTTTCCTATTTCTATTCTTGTGTGTTTCATTATTAAAATTTTTAAAGGAGTTAATCACCTAGGGTTTGGCATGGAATATCAAGGTGTGCACCCACAACCAAACCCATTCAAGGGTAGATGATATGAAGAGTACATAACGAGACTTGATTCATCTATGATTTAGCCCTAAGTACATGGTCATACCTACTTGGAAGCCTCCTACTTACCCAAGTCCTAGAATAGCTAGTCAGGAACTTCACCTAAAAGGGAGCCCTATGCAGGATACCCATACAGATTTTGATCATAATCTAGGAACATACTCCCAATACTTAGATACTTCACATGCCTTCTTCCAAGAATGGTAATCACACACTGAGGTGCTACCAGATAGAGAAATACCATGCATTTATGTACCTTCTAGGTCTACCACGCCCACCTATAGGCAAGAGGAAGAGTTCACACACTAGATAGGGCCAAATGATCAAGCATTGCCCTTAAACCACCCTAATAGGTTACAATAATCTAAGTACCATGATGAGTATGATACTAATTTATTGGAGCAAGCAAACTCAGCCCTTCCATTCCTCATCAATGAATGAAGGCATGAGAAAATCCTTTATTATCCTTAGATCCATTATGCTACATAATCACGATGTGCCTCTATGCTATCTGAGTACAAATATCACTTGTATAGGCTTGAAACTCAAGTGAATGTCACTATTGTTGATCGAGGTAAGCTCGTGATTGATATTTTAGATCATCCTCAATGAGATAGACCTCAAGGTGATACTGCTAGGGCTCATAGTCCCTGCATAATAGAACATATAAATCAAGCAATTGCAATATATATTGAATGCCAAGCAGAATTCAAGCATCTTTGATGATATAAAGAATGCTTGAACTGCTTGCACAAATTAGAGAAATAATGGATTGAATAATAAACCAATGAGCTATTTCAAATGATCTTACATGAGAGGGTTCCTACCCCAAGTATCCATAGACAGGAGGATCATTAGAGGTAACCTACTTTCAATAAAGATAGACATCCTATGCCTAACCAAATGTTACCTCCTTGACATCCTAGGCCAAATTGAAACTTTCCTTCCAGGATTAACATAGAGAGCCTTCCATAGGTAGTTATCCTTCCTCGTAGGCTACCTCAAGAAACACCTTATTTTGGAAAATGACATAGTGAAAAGGGGTAAAAATTTATATACAACGGTAATATTTGGACCTTACCCTTTTAATTCCTTGGACGACAGCTGATTGGGCAGGAATATTGAGTTGGACTGTAGCTGACTGGATAGATTGGATGGCATGTGCGGCAAGGAAGTTGACACCAAATTTCCTTCTATCTTTCCTCCATATTTTCTTTCATTTCCTAACTTCCCTTAATTTCTTCTAAGGTTGTTAATCCTATAGTATTTAAGCAATGTAACCGATGATTTACAAAGCAAATTTCAATATATTTTCTTAAGTTTATTTTCTCCTATTCCCATGTGCAATATCTGGTATCAGATTGAGGTTGAAGAAGGCCCATAGATCGACGTCGAAGGAAGCCCGCACACTAACCAAGGTGAGGTCAAGTTGAGGCAAGGTTGAGAGGACTTGAACAGCCCCAAGCAAACCCAGGGATCGCAAGTTGAGGTGAGGTCGAGAGGACCCGATTAGGCCCAAGCACACAACACATGATGAGGATAAGACTCAGAAGTAACAACCAACCGAAAGGTGCCACGTGGTGAAGACACAACAAGGTAGACATAGGCAACATGGTAGACAGTAGACAAAGCTCGGACTACGTGGTAGAAGGAAGACAGACGACAAGACAAGTGGCAAGCATAGGTGACGGGTAACGTGTTGCAAGGCAAGAGGTTTGAAGGAGGCAAAAAGGGCGGTCCTGATTTCTCGAAGGCAATCGAGTAACTATTTGCCCATTGAAGGTTTTAAACACCTTCACTATTCTCTACGGGATAGATGTGGGACTAAAGTCTCGACTTTTTTTTTCCTTTGGGTAGCTGAGAAGGGTATAACAAAGGCAACTTCCCTTGCCTTCTCGTCGAGCTGCGTAGCTCGACTGCCTTGTGGAGCCAGTGCTAAATCTTTCACCCCCTGCAGGTCATGGGTTTGAATCTCGGCGACGGAGTAATAATATTTTTTTTTCAAAATTCTGAATTGATCAGGCTATATAAGTATTATTGTTATTCGGTTCATTGGAATTTGTGGCTGAGTTGGCTAGGAAGCTTAGACTAGTAGATAGGAGTCGCGGGTTCGATTCCTATGGAGTCAATTTTTGATATATATTTTTTAAGGAATTTTATTTATATTATATTTAAAATCACTTTATTTTATTTAATAAAATTATAAATAATTGTTTTTTTTTTAAAAAGGCAATTATATTTTTTTTATTAAATAAAAGATATAAGTTTATATATATATATATATATAATAAAATAAAATAAAAAGAGGGGAAAAGAGAGAAAAAAAGAACATTTCCTAAGAGGTAATTATTGTAACAAAGAAAGTTTGTTTTACTTGATTCAAGGAATCATAAACTAAAGAACAGTGTTGTAATAAAGCCTAAGAGGCTTAATTTTGTAAAAGGCATTGATGATTAGACCTAATGGGTGTTATCACGCCTTATGTGAAATTATAGCAAGAGAAAGTGCATATAGGTTTTATGGAAAGGTAAGGGATTATGGACTCAATATTGTATTTAGTCAACTCTAAAACGCTGTAATCACACATCAAAGACATCCCGACTCAGGATACGAAGCATATTTTGAAGATAATTCATTTAGAATTCAATTTGAACAAACAAAATCCATCCAAGGAGCGCAACAAGAATCAGAGTACTCACACTACAAAAATTCAGTGGAAATCCTAGAACCACCATCACCAGAAATCATACCAATAAGTGACGATGAAGAAGAAGTAGCAGATAATTTTGCAAATAAAGAGGTAGCATCCCCACATCAAGAGGAGAAATCAGTCAATGATAGGGTAGAACAAGTCATATTTGAATTAAATTTGTAAACCCTTCCTTCTTTCTTCTTCTTCTTTCTTTCATTCAGCAAAGTATTTTTTGTAACCGTGAAATAATTTTTTTTTTTGGTAACTATGGCTTCACACAATAGTTTACCCATCCCAGAATTTATCGGTTATGACTATGAGTATTGGTCTATAAATATGAAGACCTTATTCATAGGAAGAGGATTGCGGGACATCATAGAGGAAGGTTATACAGAACCCACAAACTAGTCCACACTCAGTACAGTAGACAAAAATACTTGAAAAGAAGAGAAGAAGAGCAACTCATATGCTCTTTCTCATCTCCAAGCTACATTGGAGAAAAGCATATTTCCTATAATTTCTTCTTGTACAACTACACAAACCACATGGAGAGTATTGAGTGATGGATTTCAAGGTAGTAATCAAGTCCAGCAGGTAAGGCTTCAAAAATTGAAGTGATATTTTGAGAATTTTTGGATGAAAGATGATGAAAAAGTAGGTGATTATTGTGTTAGAGTAAAAGAACTTGTAGATAAAATGAGTACATTAGGCAAAGAAATCAAGCTTGATATAATTGTGACAAAAGTGTTGAGAACACTTACACAAAAATGGAATCACATTTCCATCATAATAGAAGAATCTAAAGATCTTTCCCTTTTAACATTCGATGCACTAATTGGATCATCAATGTCACATGAAGAGAGGTTTCCTGAAACTCCTTCAACAAGCTATGGAGGTGATGATAATGCCTTCACTTCCAATGAAAATAATGCAAGAGGATGGGGAAGAGGTCAAGGAAGAGGTAAGCAAAGAGGTAGAGGTAGAGGCAACTATAGAGGAGGCAACCAAAATAGAGGAGGCAACCAAAACCAAGGAGGTAATTCCAATAGAGGAGGCAACTCATACAGAGGAGGTAATCAACAAAAATGTGGAAATCAAAATCGAGGTGCAAATCAAGGACAAAGTGGAAATCAAGGGTGAGGAATTGACATGTCCAGAACATCATGTTTCAATTATGGTGAACCAGGTCACTTCGCTCGTGATTTTTGGTCAAAATATTCACAAGGCAACAACAATCAATGTGGTAATTATGGAGAAGATGACGCTTCTAATATTTTTCTGACATATGGCCAATCAGAATAAAATCTATTTGACACATGGATTCTATATATTGGTTGTTCCAACCATATGAATGGTAACAAACATTTATTTTCTACTCTTGATTCCACTTATAAATCCCAAATAAAATTAGGGGATGATAAAACATTGCAAGTAGAGGGAATTGGAGCCATAGAGGTTCCAACTAAAGAAGGGCTGAAAAATGTGCATGACATATACTACACTCCAAATCTCCAACACAATTTACTAAGCATTGGGCAAATGATGGAGAATAATTACAAACTTGTAGTTTATGAAGGATAATGTATCATTTTTGATAAAAATAATTGTAATCGTGTCATCACACAGGTCTCCATGACCAAGAACAGATTATTTCCTCTCAAGTTTAATGATCCAGGAGGAGCTCAACTTGCAAATGTAGCCATAACAAATCCAAGTGTCCTTTGGCACTTGCGATATGGTCACCTCAATTATGCTAGCTTGAAATTTTTAACTAATCAAGCTATGGTGACAAGACTTCCCAAAATCCATGATCAAAAAGAAGTCTGTGAAGGATGTGCTTTGGGAAAGTGCTCAAGATCAAAGTTTTTGATAGTACAAGCATGGAGAGCCAACTATCTACTAAAATTAGTACATCCGGACATTTGTGGTCCAATGCAAACACAAAGTCTCGAATTTTTTTTTATTTTCTCACTTTCATAGATGATTTCTCTAGAATGTGCTGGATTTACTTTTGGAAACACAAAGATGAAGTTTTTGATTGCTTCATATAGTTTATAAATAATGTAGAGAATCAAAGTGGGAACTATGTAAAATTTCTTATGACAGATAGAGGAGGTGAATACTCCTCAAAATATTTTTTGAAATATTGTAAAGATAGTGGGATCAAAAGGAAATTTACCACTGCCTATACCCCACAACAAAATGGTGTGGTAGAGAGAAAAAATCACACCATAGTTGAGATGGTGAGATCATTGCTCCAGACAAAGCATCTCACTTATATGTATTGGGCAGAGGATGTAAGAACCATTGTATATATTCTAAACAGAAGTCCAACTTCTAGTTTAGATGGTGTCACTCCTTACGAGGCATGGTAAGGAAAGAAACCTAATGTAAAGCATTTCAAAGTTTTTGGTTCTTTAGAATATGTACACATTTTTGATGAGAAAACAAAGAATCTTGATCCAAAATTTCAATCTTGTATATTTGTAGGATATTATGAGTGTACAAAAGGATATAGACTCTACAATCCCAAAACTCATAAAGTTATAATCTCTAGGGATGTAATTTTTGATGAATGGGGAGAATGGGGTCATGAAATAATTTTTGTTGATGATGAATCCCACTATGTAAGTTCTTCACAGGTACAATAGGTATCTCCAAAGCAAAGCAAAAGCACACCACCCCCTCCAAACCCATTCATAAGAGCTACATCAAGTACTTCAACAAATACTTTAAGTCCTTCTCCACAGATATCAGTAAGTTATTCACCGATGGAAATCGACAGAGACTCTCCATCAAGAGGCAGAAGAAAATTACAACATCATCCATCCTTTCAAATTTTGGATCAGAATTTCCAGAGAAGATTCACTAGAAGTCAAGCTAGTGAGATGAATTCAATTTTGCAACAAATTTAAAATTTACAATCGTATGGAGATGATTATTCCCATGATCCTATGGGAGATGTAGTTAATTATGCATTATTGGCTAGTACATAGCTAGAACCAGCTAGCTATGAGAAGGCATGTACTCAAAATATATGGCAAGAAGCCATGAAATAGGAAATAACCTCTATAAACAATAATGATACTTGGGATCTAGTACAACTACCAAAAGGAAAAAATTGTGTTGGATGTAAATAGGTCTACAAGACCAATTACAATGCTGATGGAAGCATTGAAAGGCATAAAGCAAGACTAAGCAAAGGGTTTTACTCAAAAATTTGGCATTTACTATGAGGAAACCTTTGCTCCTATTGCACGATAAGAGATAATCAGATCAGTTCTTTCCTTAGCAGCTCATAAAGGATGGAATGTTAAACACATGGATGTAAAGAGTGCTTTTCTAAACATATAATTGACAGAAGAGGTGTATGTTCAACAACCTCAAGTTTTTCAAGAACAGGGTAAAGAGAACCTTGTTTACAAATTAAAGAAAGCACTTTATGGCCTCAAGAAAGCACTAAGAGCTTGGTACTCACATATTTATGGCTATTTTAGTGAGTATGGATTCACAAGAAGCAAAAGTGAACCAAATTTGTACTACGTAAATCATTGAGTAGACATTCTCATAGTTTTTTTATATGTGGATGATCTAATATTTATGGGTAGTAATAATAAAATGAATATGGAGTTCAAAAAATCCATGATGAAACAGTTCTAAATGAAAGATTTTGGTTTAATGTGATACTTCCTAGGCATGGAAGTGCATCAATCAAATAAAGGGATATTCATATGTCAACACAAGTATGCTCGATACATGATAAAGAAATTTTCCATGGAGCAGTGCAAATCAATTGCAACTCCAACTGGACATGGGATCCAATTGAGCAAGGAAGACGGAGCATCAAAGGTTGACATGACCACTTACAAAATCATGGTTGGGAGTCTGATGTTTCTCACCAAAACTAGGCCAGATATTCAATATGTTGTTTCTCTAGTTTCAAGATTTATGGCTAGTCCTTCTGAACTACATCTACAAGCAACTAAAAGGATATTAAGATATGTAAAAGGTACATTGAAATTTGGAATCCATTACCAAAAATGTAATTCTATGAATTTAGTTGGCTTCAGTGACAGTGATTGGGGCAAAAACATAGATGACATAAAATCTATATTAGGAAATTGTTTTAATATAGGATCAAGACTAATTACATGGAGTTCCAAGAAACAAACTGTTGTAGCATTGTCATCAACTGAGGATGAGTATATAGCCATCACTCATGCTAGTACTCAAGACCTATGGTTAAGAAAAGTTCTTGAAGATATTGGAGAAAGTCAAAGTGGTCCAACATGACTATATTATGATAACATAAGTGCCATTCATTTGGCATATAATCTAGTCCACCACAGTAGATCAAAACATTTTGATATGAAGTATCACTTCATTCGATATATGGTGGAACAGTAGATATTTGAGATTAAATATTGTAATACTTTGGATAATATTGCTGACATCTTCACCAAAGGTATAGCTAAAGCTCAATATAAAGCTAAGATACTATATAGTCAGACCTCTCAACTTTAAGGGGGAGAATGTTGGAAAATGACATAGTTAAAAAGGGTAAGAATTTATTTACAACAGTAAGCTTTGGACCTTACCCTTTTACTTCCTTGGACGACAGCTGACTGGGCAGGAATATTGACTTGGACGGCAGCTGACTGGATAGATTGGACGACATGGGCAACGATGTAGTTGACACCAAATTCCCTTCTATATTTCCTCCCTATTTTCTTTCATTTCCTAACTTCCCTTAATTTCTTTTAAGGTTTTTAAGCCTATACTATTTAAGTAATGTAACCGATGATTTACAAAGCACATTTCAATATATTTTTTTAAGTTTATTTTCTCCTATTCCCACGTGCAATACCTTATGGGGTATACATCGAGCATGAACCACAAGTGGAATATCTTGAAGCACCTTATGGAGATATGGTGAATGAAATTCAACCATAACATAATAGGCCTGATGTTCCTTGCCCTCCCTCGTAGGGTTGACACAAAGAAGAGGAGATCCAATCCTTTGATGCATACAAAGCATTACTAGAATACTTAGAATTACTATAGAACAATAACACTGGATCTGGGGCTCAGAATCCCACTTTGCATCAGATTCATAGTTAGCCACTTCACCTATTAGTACCTTCCTATCTATATCCAGATCATTTTAAAATGCCCAATCTAGATATATTTAAATAAGAGGAAGATGCATAGGAGCATGTCACCAAATTTTTGAATCACTAATTTTGAATCCAAGAAAATGACACCTTAATTTTGAATATATTTCTACTTACCCTCTCTGGCCCTACCATAGAATAGTACAACCAACTCCCAAAGTATAGCATATACAACTTTGAACAATTTGCAGATGCATTCCTAGAGTGCTTCACCTTTAATACCAAGTGAAAGGTAACTTTAAATGACCTCATAGGGTTAAAAAATTTGATGATGAGTCAATCATAAACTATGGTAATAGGTGGTGAATGCTTCTTATGAAGCTACCATACTTACTCACCCTATCTGAGTTGACTCAAATGTTCGCTAAGAGCTACTTGAAACAAATTTCCTTATTGTTGTAACTCCAATAGTACCCAACTCTTGAATATGCTCTAGCGTAGGCTAGTAAAATCAAATACATTAAAATTCAAGAGGGGGAAATTGTGAAACTCCACAAGAATAAATGGACTAAGAACGCTATGAAAATTTTGGTGCAACCAAAGTCAGTAGTAGCCAACCAAGTTGCTATCAATATTATAGGGCCTGCACAACCAATTTTACTTTAGGAGCCTAACTATCAAGCCACACCTAGAAAATACAAGGAATATCAAACAAAGCAAGTACAAAACCAACAACATTGCCTTAAATGAAATTTACACCCATTTTTGAGTCCATAGACTCTTTATTTGAGTTCCTTTGTGCAACTAAGGTAATTAATCTACCTGAAAGTTGACCTATAAATCCAAACACACTAAATCCCAAAGGATATCACAAAGACTTATATTGCTAGTTCCATAGGCAAAATGGGCATGACGTGTAGATGTGCTATAGGTTTAAACATCTAGTATAGAATATGATTGATAAGAATGATCTTGAGGTTGATAACTCTATTGCACCAAATAATCAACAAATGGGTGGTTTGATGATTGTCTCATTGAACACAATGTTAGACTAAACCCCAAGAAGTGCATCTTTGGCATCACATCTGGAAAACTCTTGGGATTCATATCCTCTAAGCGAGGCATCAAATTTGATGCAAACAAAGTCAAGGAAATCATTGAGATGCCTCCCCCTACTACCATCAATCAACTATGTAGTCTGGAGGGTAAGGTTACATCTATCAAGTGCTTCATAGCACAGTTATCAGATAAGTTCCCACTCATGAAAAAATAATTACACAAGGGGATCACATTCAATTTGGATGATGAGTGTCAGGATACATATTATGAAAACAAGCAATATATAGCTTTAACACCAGTATTGGTTCCTCCCTGACCAAGAGTGTCATTCTATTTATACATCTCAGCTAATGAGCTTGCCTTGGGCATCATGTTAGACCAAAATAATGAATTGCACAAATAATAGGCTACTTACTATATTAGTCGCACCCTGGTTAGTTATGAAATCAAGTACACATACATTGAGAAGCTATGCTTTTTAGTGGTTTTCACCACTAAAAAGCTATGCCATTACATGCTCAATCATACAATATATGTAGTATCCAAAGAGAGTCCATTATGATATATGATGAATTGTACTTATGATAATAGTTGCATAATTAAATGGATCATACTGTTGATAGAATTTAACCTCAAATTCATAGGATAAAAATCAAGTAAAGGTTAGGTCATTGGTGATCGAATCATCGAGGCCCCTCTCAAATATGATCAACCTCTTAACATAGAGCTTTTCAATGATGGAGTCTTTCAAGTTTCAGAATCACCTGATCCTAAAGAGCCTGAATCACATGATGACATGACTCTATTTTTTGATAGCTCTAAGTGAGAGCAAAGAGGCACAAGAATTGTGTTTTCACACTGCAAGGGGCTCTAATACCCCTATATTTAATACTTGATTTCCCATGAACCACCAATAATGCCAAGTATGAATATTTTCTCATAGGCCTTCAAATGAAAATTTCCATGAAAATAAATACGAAAAACATTTTTGGGAATTCCTTGCTCATAGTGAACCAAGTCAAGGAAATATACCAATGAAAATGTCCAATATTGCAATCCTACAAAGCTCTTGTGGATAAACATCTGATAAAATTTGAATGATATGACATCGAGGCACTCCCTCGATCATCTAATCATTTTGTAGATACAATGGCCTCCTTGGGGTCTCTAATCTCGTAGAACCCTATTGATGATATAACAACCATTCGATTTAAAATGCTATCACAATCCACGATTGAGCATGATAATTCCATTCCATGCTAGAAGTCCACATGATTCAAATTGAACCTTATTATGAATGGTTCTAGCAAATTCACAATCACCTAAATAATACTGCTTGGGGGTTTCTTTTCCCTCAAACTCATTTTGATAGAAGCACAATTCTATATTTACAAGTTCTTTCCAAATCAACATTCGCTAGGGATAAAATTAAAAATAATCAAGCAATTTATGTAATTGAGGCTTCTTCAAATCAAAATTGGTTCACTCAAATAAAATATTACCTAAAGCTTGGTAATATCCCTTCTATATTGTCGCATGCTACCAAATTAAATTTTAAGTAAAAAGTGGTAAAATATGGTTTACTTGGAGATATTTTTTATCGTCAAAGCTACGAGGGTATCCTAATTCGTTGCTTGGATAATCAAGAGTTAGTTTGGGCAATCGCCCAGGCACATGATGGTACATGTGGTGGTAATTTCAATGGCATGGGCATCACAAAGCACATTATATATGGACTATTATTGGAAAACTTTGGAATGATATTATTGCACTTATGTTAAGAAGTGCATAAAGTATCAACACCATGCTAATTTGATGCATGTACCTTATTAGGTCTTATAACCGATTTAATTGGTTTGGCCTTTTTCACAATGGGGGTTTAAATTAATTGATAAAATCTGACCCTCTTCCTCTAGCCATCACATGTTCATCATCACGGCCACATAGTATTTCACAAAATGGGTGGAATCAATTCCCCTTACCACTACAACTGGATCACGCATTGTGGAGTTCATATTGCATAATATCATTTATCATTTTGGTATTCCATCCAACATCATTTTAGATAATAGGCCACCTTTTAAGAATAAGCATGTACAAGCTTTAACAACAAAACATAACATCTAGCATAAATTTTATACGCCCTACTATTTTCAAGCAAATGGGTAAGCTAAGGCATTAAACAAAATAGTGATGGCCATTTTAAAGAAAAATTTTAAATATAACAACAAAAATTGGCATATGTAATTACCCCTTGCTCTATGGGCCTACTGCACTAGTATTCAGACACCCACTAGGGTAACCACATTTTCACTAGTGTATGGTGTTGAGGTAGTTATGCCCTTAGAGCTGAAATCTTGTTGTTACGTATATCCATGCAAGAGTTTATCAATGATGACACCATGTAGTAGGCTCACCTCGATAAATTAACATTACTTTATGAATGACATGTCAATGCTCTTGAGCACTTGCACATTTATCAGAAGCAACTTAAGAGAGCCTATAATATGAAATTCCATCCTATATACTTTTAGGTTGGTGAACTTTTCCTAAAATAGAACAAAAAAAACTCTAACTTTCTACCCCATTTTTAGGATAAGTTTGAGGTAAACAGGTTAGGTCCATTCATTATCACTAGTTAGATTGGATCGAGAACTTATCGCATAGCCTCCATTGAAGGAAATGAAGAATCTAAAACATTGAATATCCTTCATTTGTAGATTTTCATGCTTAAAGCATCATTCCCCAAAATCCCCAAAGGTGCCTACGAACCCTTTGGTCACCCTAAAATGTTTCAAAGTTGTCTACAAACTCTTTGGTATTTCTAAAATGCTCCAAAGGTATCTATGAATCCTTTGGTCACTCTAAAATGCTCCAAAGGTTTCTATGAGCCCTTTGGTCACCCTAAAACACCCTAAATGTGTCTATGAACATTTTCATCACCCTAAAACACCCCAAATATACCTATGAACCCTTTGGTCACCCTAAAACACTCAAAATATGTCTACAAACCCTTTGGTCACTCTAAAATGCTCCAAAGGTGTCTACGAACCCTTTGGTTACCCTAAAATTCTCCAAAGGTGTCTACAATCGCTTTGGTCACTCTAAAATACTCCAAAGGTATCTAAGAACCCTTTGCTCACCCTAAAACACTCCAAAGGTGTCTATAAACCCTTTGGTCACCCTAAAATATCCCAAATGTGTCTATGAAACCATTGGTCACCCTAAAATATCCCAAAGGTGCCTACGAACCCATTGGTCACCCTAAAACACTCCAAATGTATCTACGAACCCTTTGGTCACCCTAAAATTCTCCAAAGGTGTCTACAAACCCTTTGGTCACCCTAAAATGCTCCAAAGATATCTAAAAACTCTTTTGTCACCCTAAAATACTCCAAAGGTGTCTAAAAACCCTTTGGTCACCCTAAAATGCTCTAAAGGTGTCTACAAACCCTTTGGTCACCTTAAGATGCTCCTAAGATGTCTACGAATGCTTTGGTCACCCTAAAATGCTCCAAAGGTGTCTACGAACCCTTTGTTCATCCCAAAAAGCCCGAAAGGTATCAATAAACCCTTTGGTCACCCAAAATTCCCCAATGACATCCATTAAGCCCATTGGTCAACTATATATACATATATATCAATCAAAATCTAAAAACATCATTAAAATAATAAAATACAAAAACACTGCATTGCATTAAATTTCATACAGTTGCATTATACACTCGCATTAGGTATACTCATCCTTGAATTTTTGCATTCTAGAGTTACGCATACATGTCTAGCACCAGGTATGTATACTAGACATCCTTAAAAATCAATTTTTTTAAAAGTCACCATTAGTCACACCAGTCTACATTAAAACTTATCATTTCCATCCATATTTCCTACCTTTCATATTTGTGTCTATTTCCATTTACCGAGTCATTTTTTTAGAGTATGTTTATGGTTTTTGGTCACTAAACCATCTCTAATTTTCTTTTCAGATTTTATAGAAATCTATCTTTATTTTTAGAGTCTTGCTCTGATTGTACCTTGTATATATCAAAATCCTAACATAATTTTCACATTAAATCCAATTTTTGTACAAGGAAAGATGAAACCTACAAAGTGGTCTAGGTTACCTTAAGTAAAAAGTTTACCTTGCTCATCGCCCTATACTCTTGGTTCAAAATTGATAAGAATTGATAAAAGGAAAAGATGCTCCCTACCCAAATACCCAAAATAAATAGTGTTTTTCACCACTATCAAAAGAAAATATCAAAATAAACAGTGGTTATCACCACTCCAAAAATCCCTTGCTCACAACACAAATGAGCAACTCCCTTAAGAAATTAAAAAATAAAAGAAAATAAGGGAGTATTGAACTTGAATTCCTAGAATTATCAGTATTTGACAAACCATGAGGTAATCCTTATTATAGGTTAGGTGGAATCAAGCCTGCCTAGCAATGGTGGTATCCTTATGCATGACAATTATCTATCACATTAGCATCCTGCTTTTGTACAAACCAATGTTTGTATGTGGATGAGTTAGATTTTTGTAGCCTGTACTACCTAGTGGTCTAATCCAACTGCATACAAAACCTAGGATCATGATACTCATAGGGTGATATTTAGTACAAATGGGTTGCATATATCATGTTTGGCACTAGGGTAACTTTATGCATTATCATAGTAATGAACTCACCTTCACACATAAGTATATTGAGTATCTTGGTAATCCTAGAAGATTCCTACCTTATCAAAAAGTCTTGCATGGTTAGTATATAATTTTTGATTAGTTGACTAGATTATTTTAGTCTCATGAAAACCTCAAGGAAATTTTATAACATCTTATTATTCATTCCATTCCATACTATTTTATCACATTTGTCAACATTTTTACAAAACCATCACATAGTCTCATAGTCACATTACAAATTAAATCGATGAATTCTATAAAGTTTATGTTTCTAACATAGTGTGTCAAATAGTATCCATATTTCATCATATAGAGCAACAAATCATCCATTTCATTATGCATCCACACATATCCATCAAAGCATCAAAAACATCATATTACAACACATGCATCCATCAAAGCATCAAAAAAGCAAGTATAAGCATTGCATACATCCAATAAAGCAATAAGGAAACACATGATGAAAATAAAACAACTCATATATATATATGTATATGTATGGGGTAAAAAGATACATCATCATTCAAAACTGCCCACATGCGACACTAATGTGGGTCCTCAGACCTCATGCTCCCAAAATCAATAAAAAAAAACAAATAGAGCAAAATTTCAAGTGAGCCTCGTATTTAGTTATTTACCCTATAAACTTGGTGGTTTTAATGAATTGCACTCCATGCAATCTGATAATATGAGTAAATTGCCATAAGACCATTTGAAACAAATTATTCATCGATGAATTGAAATATCTCCACTTCAGTCCCAAAGAAGACCATTGTGGTTGGAATGCTCCATGAGAATTAGGTATTCATTTCCTTTCTTATATGGCATCCCATAAAAAATAAAAAATTCACAAATAATTAAAACATAAAAAGAACACCTCAAAAACAACAAAAAAGCACCAAAAAGGGTCCAAAACCCACCAAAAATAGGTTAAATCTAACAAAAATTCACTCTAGATCAAGATGGAATCAAATTGTTCATGGATGATGAATTGAAAAGTATCTACTTTAATTCCTAATAATACCACTGTGTTTAGACTACCCCACAGGAACAAGGTATTCAATTCCTTTCTTCCATGAAGTATCACCAAAATCATCAAAATCCTCACAAAACAGATATAGACACTAGAAGGAGGATGGACACCATAGTGGGATGCAGTATTGTAAGTGACAATAAAGAGTTGGCATTTATTGCTATGAAAACAATAGATGTAAATACTAGTAAGGTTGGTACCAATGCATAAGGTTATCATCTAGAAAGAGATATTGGTATCTATCTTTATCTAATTTTAAGAGGTGCTTCATGTCAATGCCATATTGAAGAGTGACACAATAGGATAATGGAGATGGTGTGATGGTGTAAGTTTTAATGTTGAATCCTTAAATAAGGTGTAAGTCTTGTGTAGGTTGCTCATGATAGTTTGCACTAATGCCAACATGAGAGTAAAAGTACGACATTGCATTAAGGAGTGAGTGTAATGGTTATTCAATATGGTATCAAGGATAGCATATTTACTAATATTAGTTTCCATTGATGCCAAGACATATGGTATTATTTTGTAATAGAGGTTGGATCCTATATATGAAGGATTATGAATCCAAATGATATAAGTATCAGTGGAATCATGGTTATGCATAGCGGCTATTTTTAGCCAATTGGCTAAAATTAGGATTTTCAAAATATGGAATTGGCTAATATTTGAAACTCTTGACCAAGGCCCATTAGCCAGAAATTTATCGGTGCAATGTTTTTTGGGGGGTCGATTCACCCCAATTTTATAATAATTTGACCATTTTAAGTTTAAATTTCCAACATTACCCCTAATAATAGTTAACCTTCTACATGTGTTTCAACACTATTCACCTATATTTTGAAACTCATTCGCCAATTTTTTATAAATACATTTTGGAACTGACCCCTTATGCATAACCCTGAGTGGAATATAATTTAATTTATATTTAGAGGAAGTAATACACTACGAGATGAGGTGGTTGGTATTCAAAATAGCCATCTAAATTTGAAGTAAATTTCAAGCCATGGTTTTGTTAGTGCCATAACCCATGAAAGACTAATTCTAGATATTTTGGTATCATAGTAGAATAAACATCATTAAATTTATAGGTTTTAATTATTATTGCTAGGATTAGATGATGCAAATGACTTGGTAATCACTATTCTTTGAGAAGCATTGCATAAGATAAGGAAGTATTATTTTTTTTTATTTTGCTATAATATTATTTGTATAGCATCATATATTGTCTATATTATAAGGTATTTCTAAATGGACTAACAACTACATAACATATAAAGAATTTTGTTTATGATTTTTGGAATTCAAGCAATAGTGCTAGATGGTGTATCAAAGTTATATGAATAAAAAAGAGTTGTGACACTTAATGAGTAAAAAATATAGATGTTGGGATTACATATAAGTTTGGAGGAATGCTTTTGGTCACCTAATTATTTAGAAGAAATTGCAACTCTAACAAACTATGTAAAAGGTGGTCTTAAATAGTCTTGAGGATGTTAAGGATAAGTAGAAAAGATGTTAGAACCTAGAACTATGTTGTTTTTTAGAGTTAGAGGATGTAACAACACAAGTCTACTCACTTGGTTGTACCTCAAAATTAGTCAAGAATTTCCTCAAGGTATAATTTTTGTTTAAGTTAAGCATGTTATTAGCAATAATTATTGTGCTTCCATCTTCATAGTAAATTATAATTGTATTTTTGGGGTCACAACATACAATTTATGGTTCACCCAATGAGTCATTAATATAAATTTTTAATCAGTATAGATATATCAAATCACTTTTGGGTTTTAATACTATTGTAGATAACTACCCAAGTGGACAAGATTGGCCAAATCCCATAGAGGTACCATTCTATGGAATCAACTTATCTTATTTATTGCCCTCTATTTTGGACATGTGGTTTGATCCATGGTTGGTGTTATCCTCTCGAGCACATAACACCTAGAGGAGGATGTTTTATTTCCCCATCCCTTAGAATTTGTGAACCCACGATCTAACCAGTCGACTTGTCTTGAACCCATAACCTAATTGGTCGACTTGTTCAACATTTGTGAATCCATGACCTAATTGGTTGATTTATTAAAAATTTAGTATACAATGGATCAACATACATATGCCTCGTATCTAGCTGATTATCCCCTACCAGGAGTTAACTATAGCCACGTCAATACCCTAACCTTGGACTTGATCACTTATACCCATTGTGACTCATGATAGTTTATCCCATACCAAAAATTGTGGCTGAACTAGCTAAGTCAAATGAATATGGGACTTATCATTATACTTCCCAATAGCAACATGGAAGTGGCATCCCATACCTCTTCTCATTACTAGTTATGACCAATTAATTTATCCAGGCCAATTCTATCATACTAAAATTACTCTAAGACTTGCTCTATGTAATATAAACACCTCAACACCATTGGGTATATCAATATCTTACTCATATTTCTTGATGTGTTAGACCAATATTTGGCTACAATTATGGCTAGCATTCATCACTAATACTCTAAATACGATCCAATAAAATGATTCACATAATTTATTCCATTATCATGCAATTTCGAAGTTGGGCTTTATACTACGATCAAGTCCTTAATTGTAAATATTACTTCTATCTTTAACTTCGTTTTCATGATACATCTTCCCAAGCCTATGGGTTCAAAATTCTCATAATCATCCATTTCCAATAAATATATTTGTAACTATACCTGATTTGCTCTAATACAATGTTTTGGGCATTCCATAAAATATCTACCCAACTTGGCTTCGTAAATATATTCATAATAACCGAATAGAAGAAGTGACACTTTTAAAATGTTTCCAACATATTTTATTTAATCAATATCAAGCACTTCACGTATACCGACATTCTCTTTCAAGATTCAATTAACCAAACTTCAAGGTAACACTCTCTAAGCAAATTGAAAATTACATGGTAATTTCATACTTTTAGACTAAGTTCCTCACTTAAGCAAGGAGGAAATTTCTTTTAATATTTTGATAGGCATCTATCGATTATGATAGGGAATATAAATGGTTTAGTAACATTTCCTAAGTTGTTATAGTAATATTTATTTCTTTGGAAACAACTTATACATGTGCCCTATCTAGATTTTTAATAAAATATTTATTTATAATTTTCAACTGAATAATAAACAGTCTTTCGACACCTAATCAATAATTTAATGCAAGATAAATCCACCAGATACATTTGTTTTTAATAGTTCCTTTTTAACATCAATAAATAATGTTTATACATCAAATGTTATTTATTTTATATAGATCCTCAATATATAATTTATGACATTCAGTTGAACATAGTAACAAATTACATAGTATTTAAGAAGCAATTCGGTCATTCTCATATACTCCTAGATTTTATCCTATTATTCTTTAGTAAATGAAAATAATGACATCTCCAACAATCATTTTTAACAATTTACAAAAGAAATGTTTAACCATTATCCATATAATACTCGACCATATGATTCCTAATTCAATGATGGCATTAAATAATAAAATATCTTCTTAGATATTATATTAGATTAGCAATATGAAAGAGTTCAAATTTTACATTCATTAATAGTAACCCTATGCTTGAAACAAGTCATACATAGATATAACAATGATATTACACTTCCTAGGTTCAATTATTATCAATGAAGGCTAAATGTTCAGCTCTAGCTTCGTAATTGATGCCTTGGATGATTTGGTTGTCCAAATAATGAATTCTACTAACATGCAGATATTCAATTACAAAAGTCTACATAGCACTTCCATTTATTGGAAACAACATAAATTTAAAACTTTACAACAATGCATTAAACTAGATTTTTGGTTCAACTCAAACCCTCTTTAGAACTAGTAGAATAGACAACACACATATATAAAGCTTTGAGATGAATTGAGAGTTTAAGGAGAATTTCCAGCATTGCTCTATTCATTTTTGGATTACTTCCACAAGTTATCTCTAGCCCCAATGTTAATTTAATGGGATCGTTGATCCATTCCTTAAAATTGAAGGACTCTATCCCATAATCCACACCATCCCCTTGGAAATAAATCAAATTGTAGGGATCAAAATTGAATTCTCTCGTTGATATATTTTCTACTAATACATGCATAAAAAAACATCCTAACTATTATATTTTTCCACATAATAACAAAAAACATACTTGCATGCTTTCCTTAACAAGAAATCTTCTAATTTCATATCTACAATTCAACTAGTTTCATTGGTAAATTTTTCCAGATTTTCTTACTAAGCACACAATATTTTTAAAACATACACACACAAAAGATATTTTCTTTTTCCAAAATTTCTACTAGCTTAAGGTATATCACAACAAGACTCTTTTTTTTCACATCAAGAAACACTACAACAAAGTATTTCAGGAAACACATTATACATTTTTAGGTAACACTACACTACATTCACAACAACAATGGCATATCATTCCCAAATAATAACCATTGATAAATAGGTAAACAACAATAATATTCATAAGAAATAATGACATGCAATCATCACAGAGTGAATCTACCATGCAGTGTTTCCAAAATTTAACCAACATTTACCATTAATACAAAAACAACTTCTACCATTTCAAACTAAAGTAACAAAACTTGGATTTGACATTCAAAGCTTTATTTTCCCTACTATGTCTCTATTTCCACCAACAATAACCAGACACAAGCTTCTTTTTTTTTCAAAATAGATTTTCATATAGATTCTTCTCCTCTCCACTCCCTTCCTTTTCATAATAAAAAATGTGGAGGAAACCTTTAAGAGCAATCGTGGCAATCGTACACCACTAAAATTTGTTCAACCACATCCACCCCACTCTTTTAAAATCATTTTAAGATAAGGTAATAGAAGTCATAAAAAATATTCCAAATTTCCTTTGTAAATTACCCACCATTATTTTTATTAACGAACTTATTCTTTTGATTTATAAACCTCCAATCATCAAGGTAAGCATCCTAATGAGTTGCATCCTAATGAGGTTTCCATTTTATTTGTATAATACCATTTCATCAATAAGAATGGTATATACATTTTTGGGTTCAAAAACCAACCTTAAAATTATTTTATTATTATATATATCTCTTTATATTACATTTCCTACTTCGTAAATTATCATTATATAAAACAAGCATATGATTACCATTATTATATATTTTTACCAAATTAACAAGCAGTGGATCCCATGTTCATGACATATTCATTGCTACCCAAAAACAACTTAATAATTCAAAATATAATTCATGCTATAACACAAATCCCTTGTAATAGATCACCATACATCAATCAGAAAATATTTTATTGGGACAAAGTAAACACAAGTACATAATAGATAAATCATTTATGCAATCCTACATGTAGTGTACAAGTGGGGGCTTCCATGTACTCTTAATAAGAATAATCATTTCCCCAACTTACCTCTTCCTTTGAGCAACTTATCCATATGATGCACTTCCTTAGTATTGCACAAGCAAAGGATATCAACAGTACCATGCTTTAAAAGATAAAGGTAAGTTCAACTCATTAATCAATCCATATCCGATGGTCATATGGGGAGGATCATTATAGAGGAAGGGTCAAAATGATGCTAAAATATTAAATCAGTGGAAGGTAGCACTAGTAGTAGTTTTGGAGGTAATTAATATATACATGTAGAATTTAAATTTGAAGTGAATGAAAGATTGTATAGGATTGGAGTAATTAATAAGAAGGTTAAATGCTAGATTTGGATTTTTTTTCAAAATATAAGTTGAGTAGTGAAGTGATATCTACATAGGATATGAAAAGTTTCCACAAAATCTCATATGAGAGGAGTAATGGTCAAACCACCTAACATGTTGGAAAACTTGCTAAGGTACGAATGAGATGGAGGCCATATCCAATATATGTATAAAAATAAGAAGACCAAGGAAATAATTTTGTATTATTGCAAAGATATTCAATAGTTGAAAGAGCTATTAGTAAACAAATAACAAAAAACAAATGTCAAGAAGACTATTTCAAGAGAGAAATAACTATAGTAGTAATTGATTAAGGGAAGGATGCAAGGAATTAGAAGGTTGTGGATGGGCCAAAAGTGCAAAAAATGCTATAACATATTAGATTTTATATTTGGACATCTAAGGTTCTTATATTTTCCAATGTTCATTTTAGCTCAAGAATAGTAGGAATCACCTATGTAGATAAGGAAATCAATAAAAATATGTACATTATTAAAAAAGAGTTATCAGATAGTGCCTTGTATGTTAAAGTGAAGGATATTGTAATTGAATAGGGTTGGAATGATACACCAAGTGAGGTTTTCGAATGAAATAATATTTTTTAATTAGCATGATATAATTGGCATTATTATGTTCAATAATTTTAGTACCTTGGTCCTTATTTAATACCACAATAATGGGTTGTGGAATAAACGAGTTCTACTACCTTAAACAAGAGGTGGTGAATTACATATTGACATTTTATATGTATAGGTGATGCCTATAAAATATTAGAGGAAAAAATATTTCATCCAAGAAGGATATTGAACCTCTAAACACCACATGAAATTTTAGGGCTATGGTAGTGGTTGCATCCCAAGAGTGAATTTTGCAATGGTGTTTTTGCCTTGGAAAGTGTATTTTATATCTCATTGATATTCATAATAATCATTAGAGGGAATGCCAATTAGGATATGGTGATGAGAGGTTGAAAGCATAACATCATTTACATTGTCTTGAGAAATAAAAAATAGATCAATTGAGGAAAGGGTTCCCAAAGATGAAATATTATAGCTTCTTAATCGTATGTATTAAATAAATTTAAACATCATCCATGGGAAGATTTGTACACATGGTTTTGGTTAACCATATGTGGTTGTATATATTAGATGGTATTTTATAATTTAATGAGAAGTGGTCTCAACAAACGAGAGGATGGCACAAAAATCCTAGATTAATTTATTAGTGTAATAAAATGGGTGACACAAAAGAGCCAATACCTTTATAATTATCAAATGACTCATTCAAAGAGGATATAAAGAATATAGACTGATAGGGTCTTTAGGTGTTATATTAGGGAGTGGTTAATATGAGGAGCTTTATGGGATTAATAATTATAATGATATTAGTTTCTTCCTTTGATTTTGTAAAGACTAAAACAAAATAAACATGACTAGAAGAAAGGTAATAGGCCATGACAAAACCTTGAAATATTAAAATAAATGACCTTGACCTCAAAAAACCTAGAGTGCAACCACTCATTGGAAAACTTAATGATTCTATTTTTATATGAAGTAGAGATAGTAAAAAACTATATGGTTAAAGTAATGTTTAAGAACCAAAAACCTCTAAAGTTGGAACTAATCCTAATTTCTAATAGAAAATAATTTTATAAATGATATTTAAAAAAAAAACAATAGAAAATACTAAAACTTTAAAAAGAATATAAACAAAATATTTTACTAATGAATGTTATGGCCTTGGACTTATAGTGCCACATGAAAAATAGATTTCCCTAAAATAAAATTTATATTTAATTAAAACGAATTGGTGGGATTTGATGTTGTGGCTGATTGCTTACACTATAAGGATTCCATCGTCAATCCAAGGTTAGAGAAAATGATTTTCTTGTACCAAAAATAATTAAAAAATTATTGTACCCATGTATTAAAAGAAACACAATATTGTTAGAATAGAACCAATGAGATTTAGCATCCAAAACTTGTTAACATAAGCAATACAATGAACCAATGAGCCATAAGAATGGACAAGATATTAAGGGAATGAAATACTCAAGGTAATGATACCACATAGCAAAAAAAATTGAATTTTGAATGCCAAAGATGGAAAATCATAGTCAAGACTCATGATCTTCATTGTTGCATTGAGGGAAATCCATGGAGGCTTCGAGTACTTAAATTTTAAGGGTTTGATCAATGCTTAGATGTTAATCACATAAAATATACATCATATTCTATCATATGATAGATAGGTAGGTAGAAATTTATTACATCATGATTTATTGTAAAATTTACACAATTATGACAAGTAAAATGGATAAGACATCAACAAGATCAAATATATTTCAATGTATCCAAACTAATGTAGAACCATCCATGTGTTCATGGAATCTTGCATCAACCATAAAAAATTATAGTTTTGTGATAGGTGCCCTAGATTTCTATGGTCTTTGTGAGTAGTTTTGTAGTCTTTGCACAAGCAATTCTATGGTTTTTGTGCATGCAATTCTATGGTTTTTGTGCATGCAATTCTATGGTCTTTGCATGTGCATTTATGTGGTCTTTGTGCATGCAGTTCTATGGTCTTTGTGCTACATAGTCCTAGTGGTCAACATGACCATAGGATTAGGATTTCCTAGATTAGAGTTTTGTGGATTAGGGTTCCTTGGATTAGGGTTTCTTATATTAGGGTTTCATAGATTAGGGTTTATTGGATTAGAGTTCCATGGATTCACAACATAAATAATATACGTAGCATATTGGTTCATTGTGGGAAAGAGGATTCCATTCAGGTGATATTTTGGTTTAGGATAGTTTTGGGAAAGGTGTAAATTGACTTGATTGTAATGCAAAGGATCTCAAATATAGATCTATGTGTAGTTGTTGAAATATTTCCTTTCTTATATTAAAAATAATAAAAACTCTTTAATTTTTGACTTCCATTGATTCTTCTAGCATCTATTCTGTACTCCTATGTCCACATACCTATTGTTTAAATTGACCTACATATGATATTGCATTAGATGGTATCAGAGCTTACACTTGTGTTCTATGGTGTTGGCTTGCAAGAGTTGCTCAATCCAAATTATTCATGTGGTTATGATTGAAGAAAATAAATTGTAATTAAATCACGTCACGGAAAATGCTTTGATGATTTTCAGTGAGGGAGAGAGGTTCGAAGGAAATACAATTTAAATCATGATTTAAATCGCGTCAATAAAATACTTCGAAAGGGTTTTCACATGAGGAAGGGAGCTTCAGGGAATGTTCTCCTGAACTATGTACTTCGGGGAAATTATTCTCAAAGTAAATCTACTTCGGGGAACAAGCTTCCGAAGTAAACACTTCGGGGAGACAGCTCCCGAAGTAAACACTTCGGGGGAAATTTCGTCGAAGTAAATTTACTTCGGGAAAAATACACCCGAAGTAACTACTTCGGGGGACAAAGTGCCGAAGTAAAATTACTTCGGGAAACAATGCTCCCGAAGTAAGTACTTCGGGAAGAAGTTGCCGAAGTGAAACTACTTCGGGGAAAACTGCGGAGTTCGGCAGCCCATGGCAACTTCGGCGAAATGAAGTGTCGTAATGTGTTTCAGCACAAACAAATAAACCCGACTCCTTTCTGGATCGAACGGGTATTTTGCCACTTCGGGGTAAACCCTAGTTGAGAGATGTCTATGCACAAGACAATACTTTGAGGGCGAGAACAAATATGCAGAGACCCGAATTTGCAGAATAATATTATATATTAAATATAATGCCGGATTACAAAGAGCTTCCTTCTGAAGCAAATACAAACTTCTGCAAATTAAACTTTTGCAGGATAAAAAACACGGATTTTAATCTGGAGGCTGCTGCTCCACTCTCCGGCTGTTGGCAGCTGCTGGCTTCACCCTTCTGCTAATCTGCTGGTTGAAACCCTAGCTCTACGGCTATTCTGGGGACTTTGCTGCACTTCTCCTTCCACTCTTAACACTCCTCTCTCTGCTTCTTCCTCCTTACTAAATGATAAAATGACCCCAGTATTTATAGGTGGGGAATGAGGACAGAAGGTGGGATAAATCCACCAACCAACTGACAAGAAATAAATGCCGGAATGGCTTTCTAACAAATCATCGAACACTCCAACTACTCGCATGCTTGAACAATAAATGTGTCGATTCCCGTGCTTAATTTTTTCTTCGGTTGAGTTCTGCTTCAGGGGGCAATTTGTTTTTGCTTCATGGAGAAGCATTTTCTAAAGCTATTTCGAAAATGCTTCATGCTGAAGAATTTTCGGAAGTGCTTCACGTCAAAGCATTTTCCGAAGTGCTTCGCGTTGAAGCATTTTCTGAATTTCTTCGCACCGAAGCATTTTTCGAAGGCGTTTCGAAGATGTTTCGCAGTGAAGCTCTTACGGGTACGAAGCTGGATTTAACATTTCCAACACCCTCCTTTAAATGGAACTTCATGAGTTATCTAATGCCTAGATTTTCTTGCAATTTGATGAAGTCCTCCTCCTTCAGGGGTTTTGTGAAGATGTCAGCTAGCTGCTCCTTCGACCTGCAAAACTGCAACTGTACTTCATCGAATTTCACTAGCTCTCTGATGAAATGATATTAGATATCAATGTGCTTCATCCGACCATGGAATATTGGGTCCTTCAAGAGCGCGATGGTAGATTTATTGTCACAAAATATAGTTGTTGCTGCTTTGGGCGGATGATGCAGTTCACACAAAAATCTTCTTAGCCAGACTACCTAGCAGGCGACTAACATGGCAGCAATATACTATGCCTCTATTGTAGATAAAGCAACAATTGGTTGCTTCTTCGAGGACCAAGAGACAACTCTAGATCCAAAATGGAAGGCATATCCCGAAGTGCTCTTTCGATCATCTATGCTACCGGCCCAATCACTATCAGTGTAGCCAATCAACTCCAGTTGGTCTTGTCTGGCATAGTGAATTTCATGGTTCCTCGTGCCATTGACATATCACAGGATTCTCTTGCCTGCTTGCTAGTGAGTGTCTTTTAGAGTCTCCATAAAGCGGCTAATAAAACTGACTTCGAACATCAGATCTGGCCGAGTTGCATTCAAGTACATCTGGATTCCAACTATCCTTTTATAGAGAGTTGGATCAACGCTTTTGCTATTGTCTATCTTGTTCAAATTCAAACCAGTGGCTATCGGGGTGATGGCAAGCTTGTTGTCCTCCATATTAAAATGCTTCAGGACATCCTTTGCATACTTGCCCTGAGAAATTAATATGTCATCTGCTGATTGGTCAACTTCAATACCAAGAAAGAATTTCATCAGCCCCATGTCTCATTTCAAACTCGATCTTCATGGCTGTTATGAACTACGCAAATAGGCTACTACTATTTCTAGTATATATTAGATCATCCACGTATAGGCAGACGATAATGAGATCACCTACTTCATTTTTCTTCATGTACATGGAGTGCTCATATGGGCATTTTTGAAATCCATTCTCCTGAAAATAGCCATCAATCCGGCTGTACCATGCCCGGGGTGCTTGCTTCAACCCATATAGGGCCTTCTTCAGCTTAAGGACCTTGTCTTCTTGCCCTTCGATTTCATAACCTGGTGGCTGGTCTATGTAGACCTCTTCTTCCAACACTTCCTTCAGGAAGGCAGACTTGACATCCATCTGGTACACACTCCAACCTTTCTGATTTGTGAGTCCTAGAATCATTATGACTGTGTCAAGTCGGGCTATAGGTGCATACACCACATGAAAGTCAACTCTTGAATTCTACTTGTAGCCTTTCACCACTAATCTAGCCTTATGCCTGTCAACTTCTCCTTGGGCATTAAACTTTGTTTTATACACCCACTTGACCCCAATGGTATTCTTACCTAATGGAAGATCTGTGAGCTGCCATGTCTCATTCTTCTCAATGGCTGCTATCTCCTCATCCATCGCATTCACCCATTTGCAATTCTGACTTGCTTCTTCAAACTCCACTGGATCACACTCAATAAATAAAGCAAAGTCATAATATTCTTCATCTAACTGATTACGGGTTACCTCATAAATGTCTTGCAAGCTCCGAGTCTTCATAGGTGTCCTCAGGTTTTGAATTATGCTTGCAAGTGGAGGTGACCAGGATGATGAGGGTGTGCTACTGCTGGCACCACTGTTGTTGCTTGAAGGTACAGGTGGTTGTACACTGTCTTCCTCCAAGTTTACAGGTTCAACAGTTGCTAGTTTAGGCTCACCAGTCTTTGACTTCCAGTTCCAGGCTTCGTTCTCTAAGAACTTCACATCTCGGCTGATGACAAGTTTCTTCGTCATCGGATTGTACAGCCTGTATGCCTTTGCTTTTTTTATGTACCCCATGAAAATGCATTTTTCAGATTTGTCATCCAACTTTCATCTTTTCTCATCTGGAACATGTGCATATGCAATGCACCCGAAAACTCACAAATGTGCCACACTTGGCTTCAGATTGCTCCAAGCTTCCTCTAGAATTTTGTCCTTCACAATTTTGGTGGGACATCATTTCAACAGATAAACTACACAACTTACAGCTTCTATCCAGAGCTCATGTGGCAAACTCTTCGCCTTTAGCATGCTCCATGCCATCTCCATAATAGTTATGTTCTTCCTCTTAGCTACACCATTCTGTTGCGGTGTGTATCTGGCAGTGAACTGCCTTCGAATTCCATGCTTCTTGTAGAAGTTGTGGAATTCATTGGAGATGTATTCTCCACCTCCGTCTGTCCTGAGAGTCTTCATGTAATATCTACTCTATTTCTCAACCAGAGATTTGAACTCCTTAAACTTCACAAACGCTTATGACTTCAAATTGATGGGATAAATCTAGGTCTTCTAGATAAAGTCATAAATGAAGGTCAGGAAGTATTTATTTTCGGCAAACGTGGTGGTCTCCATCGGACCGTAAATTTCTGAGTGCACCAGCTCCAATGGCCGTGATGCTCTCCAAGACTGTCCAACAGGGAATGCATCCATGTGCTACTTTTTGACCAGGCTCCCTTCACAAACTTGGTTCTATTGCTCAATAAGGGGTAAACCCTTCACCATCTGCTTCTTATGTAGCAAATTCAGGCCACTAAAGCTCAGGTGACCGAATCTAAGATGCCACAACCAGGTAGCATCCTTCACAACTACACTCAGAGACATTAAAGATTCATTCTAAATCTACAGTGAAAACATTTTGTTTTTCATCATGGACATAGTTGCGATTTGCCCATGCACTTTGTCTCTGATGGAACAAACACCGTATTTGAACTGCACAGTGTGTCCCTTCTGGACAAGTTGTCCAACACTTAGCAGATTATGCTTCAGGCCAGGCACATAGTAGACATCACAGATCTGCTTTCGTTCACCGTGCCTAGTTTAGATGAGGATTTTTCCTTTCCCCATCACAAGAAATTTGTTGTTGTTCCCCATCTTGACTTCAGACTGGACTGACTCATCCAATTGTGAGAAAATATCTCTGTTCCCAGTCATGTGGTTGTTGCACCCACTATCAAAATACCAAATGTTTTTCTTGCTCTCTTCCTCAACACTGCAAGTCAAAAACACATTTCCTCTTGTCGCATTTCTAGCTTCCTTTGTATAATGGGCTTGCTACTGATTCTTGTTCACCATCCTCGTTCTGCACTGAGATATGTAATGGTCGAACTTCTTGCAGGAGTAGCATTGGACCTTTGACATGTCCTTTTGCTGAGAGCTACCTTGCTGGTTTTTGTGAGTGCCTCTTCCTCCTTGCTGATGAAAGTTGCAGCTAGTCTCACTGAAATGAGGATTTGATATCCCTCCTTGTTTTTTACTTCTCCCATGCCTTCTTCTACCTCTTCCACCTTGAGAACTGGAGGCACCTTGGTGGGAGTCTTATCTGCTGCTGTCTCAGACTAAGACTTGCACTTTGAATGCTTGCTCCATAGAGGACTGAGTTGAGCGGCTCAACCTCTGCTCATGTGTCTGTAGAGAACCCATCAGTTCATCTACAGAGAGGATTGTCAGATCCCTTGACTCCTCTATTGCAATTACCACAGAGTCAAACTTTGTTGGCAGACTCCGTAGGATTTTCTCCATGATCCTTTGATTCTGCACTATTTCACCATTCAACCGCATCTGGTTGATGACATCTATCATTCAAGTGAAGAAATTGCTCATCGACTCGGACTCACTCATCTACAGGTTCTCAAACTCCCTCCTGAGCATCTGTAATTTTACCAACTTCACTTTGTTGGTGCCCTGGTACGAACTTGCTAGGATATCCCAGGCCTGCTTGGCCTTGGTGGCTGATGCAATCCACGGGAAGATGGTCTCCTCAACAACTTGCATGATATAAAACAAGTCTTTTTGGTCTTTCTTCCTATTTTCCTTCAAAATGTCTTTCTCAGCTTAGGAGAGGGCAGCCAGTGCTACTGCATCTGCTAGTTTCGGGTACCCATTCTCAACCAAGTCCCACAAATCGTGAGACCCGAAGAGGATCTTCATCTGGATGCTCCAGTAGTCGTAGTTCTTGTCGTTAAATCATGGGATCTGCAACTACAGGGAATTTTTTTCAAAATCCATGCTTCTATCTCTGCGTCACGACACCAACGGCTCTGATACCAATTTGAAGAAAATAAAATGCAATTAAATCGCGTCACGGCAAATGCTTCGGCGATTTTCAGCGAGGGAGAGAGGTTCGGAGGAAATAAAATTTAAATCATGATTTAAATCGCATCAATAAAATACTTCGGAAGGGTTTTCACGCGAGGAAGGGAGCTTCGGGGAATGTTCTCCTGAAGTATGTACTTCGAGGAAATTATTCCCGAAGTAAATCTACTTCGGGGAACAAGCTTCCGAAGTAAACACTTCGGGGAGACAGCTCCCGAAGTAAACACTTCGGGGGAAATTTTGCCGAAGTAAATTTACTTCGAGAAAAATACACCCGAAGTAACTACTTCGGGGGACAAAGTGCCGAAGTAAAATTACTTTGGGAAACAATGCTCCCGAAGTAAGTACTTCGGGAAGAAGTTGTCGAAGTGAAACTGCTTCGGGGAAAACTGCGGAGTTCGGCAGCCCGCGGCAACTTCGACGAAATGAAGTGTCGTAATGTGCTTTGGCACAAACAAATAAACCCGACTCCTTTCAATATCGAACGGGTATTTTGCCACTTCGGGGTAAACCCTAGTTGAGAGATGTATGCGGACAAGACAATACTTCGAGGGCAAGAACAAATATGCAGAGACCTAAATTTGCAGAATAATATTATATATTAAATATAATGTCGGATTACAAAGAGCTTCCTTCTGAAGCAAATACAAACTTCTGCAAATTAAACTTTTGTAGGATAAAAACACGGATTTTAGTCTAGAGGCTGTTGCTCCACTCTTCGACTATTGACAGCAGTTGGCTTCACCCTTCCACCAATCTCCTGGTTGAAACCCTAGCTCTGTGGCTGTTCTGGGGACTCTGCTACTCTGCTCCTTCCGCTCTTAACACTCCTCTCTCTGCTTCTTCCTCCTTACTAAATGACAAAATGACCCCAGTATTTATAGGCAGGGAATGAGGACAGAAGGCGGGATAAATCCACCAACCAACTGACAAGAAATAAATGCCGGAATGGCTTTCTGACAAATCGCCGAACACTCCAGCTACTCGCACGCTTGAACAATAAATGCGTCGATTCCCGTGCTTAATTTTTTCTTCGGCTGAGTTTTGCTTCGGGGAGCAATTTTTTTTTGCTTCGCGGTGAAGCATTTTCGAAAGTGCTTCGTGCCGAAGCATTTTCCGAAGTGCTTCGCGTCGAAGCATTTTTCGAAGGCATTTCGGAGATGCTTCGCGGTGAAGCTCTTACGGGCGCGAAGTTGGATTTAACATTTCCAAAAATGACTACATTGTAGGTGAACCATAAATATGACTTATAGACTTGGAAGAGGAGATGGCATAAACAATCCTAGACCATGCATCACTGATCCAGTTGATACCATAAGAGTTATCTTGGCTAGATTGAAGGCTATTGAGGTCATGCAATACAAAGGTGTTGTAGTGGTAGGTAATATCAATGAAGATGAGAGGGATGGTGTCGAGGATGAGGGTGAGACCTCGTAGAACCCTATGATGAAAAAAATATTGAGTGCTATAGTGAAGGATGGTAACAAGCCGAGGTTTGATCTTTCAAACTATGTAGGGATATTAAATATAAAAGACTTGATGGATTGGATCATTGAGCTAGAGAAATACATTGAATTTGAAGCAATATAGGACCTTAAAAGAGTTAAGTGCACCACCATGAAGTTGAAAGGACATGTTGCCTTATGGTGGAACTCAGTCGAGAAAAACCATGTGAAAAGGTACAATTCACAAGCACAAAATATCCGTGTGGGATAAGATGGTCGGAAAGCTTAGAGGAATGTTCTTACTATCTAACTACGCCCATAATTTATTCAAAAAAACTACCAAACCTATGTCAAACAGAAACCACCATGCAAGCATATACACATGCGTTCTATAGAATGTGCATTCACATAGAATGAACAATGAACAAAACAAATGTGAATAGTTTGTGCATCTCGATTCAAGATGAGATGCGTTTGCTGCTGACAATCAACGATGTCAGAGTTCGATGAATTCTAGACTAATTTCCTACAACCAAAAATTCCGGTTTCACTGTGCGATGGTGGCGATTAATTTCCAAGAACCACAAATTCCGGCTTCGTGGTGCGACGGTGGCGCCCGTTCAGATAATTAATTTTGATTCAATTAGATTATTAATATAATAAAATAAAACCATACTTTAAAATCACCATTAAGCGTCTATTCGAAATTTAACATCGCTTTTAAAATCACCATTAAACGTATATTCGCAATTTAATACTTAGAAGCTTGATAAGAGTGGATATGAACGACAATGCTTTGTATCTCTCTCTATTAATATAAGTTTTACAGCTCATAAATGTCCTCTTCGCATTACGAACAAATGCAACAACCATGATTTGAAACAAACAATGGATAGCACTCAATATCACCATCAAAGTGGGAAAGGAAAGATTCCGATATCTATGCACCCCTAACAGCGAACAACCTTTTTTTCTATAGGATTACTAAATAAACAGACCATATTATCTAATGAATGTGTCCTTCTCAATATTGCGGTCCAGACGACGTCGACTAGTGGATTTGAAACATCACTGGAGCTGCCAAAGATAAAAATCAATAACAACCTAGCGAACAAGAAAAAATTGCAGACAGTCATTAGTGGCTTGAAAAATAAATTGACCATGGTAGTTTTGGTCGTTAAGTAGTTATAAGTGGTTGACGACAGTTCAGTTGATAATCCATCGTGCTTAGCACTTGTTAATGACATAGTAATATATGTGATTTAGTTGCATGGCACGTCTTGCGTTATTAATTTGATCTTTTGAAATGAATGATTTTGAAATAAATACAGACGTGAAGCAAGATCATTGTTGTTTGGATGAAATAATACATTTAATGGGCAATTGGCCATGGCAACCTCATCTATCGTACAATCTACTAAAAACAAAAAAAATCTATCGTCGTCTGTTAGCGGTTAGCGGGCTCCATCTTAATAGATAAAATATATCACCATCAGCAATTTGCAAGCTATTTAAAGCGCCTTGATATTTGGTATAAATTCTATCTATTCCTTCAATTCTCACTTATTCTTATCCGTTTAAATTGCATTGTTGTCTGAGTTTAACAGCTCGAAAGCAAGCATAAATTATACTAAGATGGCTTTCTCTAGATGCCTCGTATTAGTCACAATCATGTTAGTCTTACTTACTATACTATCGTCAATTCATCCCGCTATGTCCCATGGCTTCAAAGGCCCCAGGAGAAAAAGTATGGCAGACCTATTCCCTCTAAATTCAGATTTCTTGAACTGTCTTTATATCCAGCGTTCAGCATTATTAAAGTGGATTTAAGTTTGTAGTGGACGTAATTAACTCTATTATTTAATTCAGGTGGCGATTATTTTTTAAATTAGTATGATTTTCTATTATAAAAATTATTTTGAACTTTAGTTTCTAGGAAATGTCAACAATAATTTTTGGGGGTTTTGGGATTCAGGAGGAAGAGCAGATATGGAAACCGTAACAGCACGGTACCCTGAAGGAATTGTCGAAACCGCTGTGAGAAACTCCACCGCTGATCAATCTTTGTCAAAGGTTTGTCCTGAATCACTGTGATGTTTTCGACGATGTTATTCCCATACTTTAGTTTTCATTTCTATAGCAATTACTGAACTATTCTCTTGAATTAGCTGACCGGCCACCACAGCCATACGCTTCCATTACAGGTTCAACGCAAGGGGAAGAATCGGAGATATAGAACTTTCAGGGAAGGAAAGGTAAACCTCATATTTCAGTGCGAAAGAGAGATTCCAGGAGGACCAGATCCTCAACATCACTCTTGCAACGGAAAGTAAATATAGTCAGAAGGCTCCATCTCTTTCACAGATGCACGTCTTCTATGTTCTGTGTTTCAGACCAACAAATCGTTCACAATTTAGATGTCACTGAAGGCGAACCGTTTTCAGCATGGAATTTCCCACAATTAGTTCCAGTTAACAATATAGTAAATTGTGATAATGATTGGCGCTTGTGATAAAATAGATTGTAATTTTAATAAAAGTCGTTATACTCTCTATCAAATAAGCTGTACTTAAGAAGAACGTATACTAAGAAAACAAAAGTTACATTTTGTAAGTTTAAAATAAATCAGTACATAAAAAACTAGATAAAACTATTTATGTTGAGTTAAAACAGACTCAAATAATATCATAAATCATTTTATAATTGTCATAAAAGACTAAATACAATTACTTAGGTTGAGTTAAAACAGACTCAAATAATATTATAAACCATTCTTGTCATAGAAAAGAAATATAAAATACTGAATCATAGCTAATTAGTAATCAAAATACTCAAGTCTGCAGCAATAATCTTCTTATCTTCCAGCATTGAAATCTATCAAAAAAAAAAAAAAAAAAAAAAAAAACAACCTATATTTATACCGTAGCTTTGCCTGTTAAAGACGCGAATAAATTCCAGTGTATTGTCAATTATTTTGTAATATTGTTTGCTGCCATGCGCACAAGTCTGCTCATAATTTATATTTAATCACTAGTTATAGGATTCGCCGAGTATTAGTTTTTGAGTTCGATATATTAGATATACATTATAATCAACAAAATTCAAGTAACACTTAAAATAATATTCTTTAAGGCGCTTATTTCTGCCATGTCTTTGTTATTTCATCGTTTCCTTCGCTAAAATGGTCAAGAAAACTTCGTAAACAATTTTACTAAAAGAAACCTTATATTTTAAAAGGTTATTTAAAATTTAAACCTCATAATGTCCATGCTTTTGTTTGATTTATGTGCTAAAATGACAAAATTCGAAAAATTTCAAAGTTAACAAGGTGGTCCCCGTCTACCAATGTAGAGTGCAACTTAATTGAATGATTTAACTTTCATATTTCAACGAGACTTCAATTTTTTTATTAAATTAAATCTACTCTATTCAAGTATTTGACTCTTATCGACTTATCTTTTTAAAACATTAAAAGATTTTAAAAGTCATCAAAAATTTTGTTATGCTGTTTGAAATTCGAACAATGCTTGGAATTGTTTTTTTTGACTTAAATGCGCCAACCCCCCCCCCAAAAAAAAAAAAAAAAAACTAGTGCGGTAGTTTTAGTTTTAAATTTTGTTCTGCCGTTTGAAATTCGAATAATGTTTGGTATTGTTTCTTTCAAAACACTTAAATGCGCCCCAAAAAACAAAACGGTAGTTTTAGTTTTTGTTTAGAGAAGAAAAGTAGTTTGAAAAAGTAAAAAAGAAGAATAGAGAAGTTATAAAATTAAATTTAACTCTTTATTTATAAAAATTAAAGTATAATGAATTGTTCTATTATATAAATATTTGGTATGGTATTTTATTAGCAAGTTTCTTCAATTCTCAGAAAAAGGTTTGGGGTTTAAGCCTACGGCCTACATCGGATACAAAAAATCTTCTGTTAACTTGAGGGGAACTAACGTGAGGGGTATACTCGGATGGGACATGCCCTATGGAATGGAAAGTCTTGGTCCATAGAGAATACGGGGAATGGTTTTCCTAACATAAGGTTTTTTCTCCCAAGGGCTAAGAGGATTGGCAAAGACTTGACTGATCAAGTATTTACCAAGAAGAGACCTAGGTTCAAATCTTGGGGGCATGTTGTCAGCTTTAACAAAGGTAGTAGTTTGTGGTGAATCCTTTGAGTGTACGCCAAACTGATGATAATGGTACAAACCCCGAGCGATCCGTGGTCTCCTGAAAGCACGAAGATACGGAAACAAAAAGAAGAAGCCAAGATGCGATGCAAACGAAACAAAAGATAACGCTTAATCCTATGAATTGAAAAGTGCATGAAAGGAAAGATGCATAAACGAATCGAAACCCAATAGAAAGCCAATATGGAATACGACCCTTTTTATTGATATGTTTTAGAACTCAGGTTACAATCCACCTCCTCCCTTTTAGGGGATAGGAGCGTTAAATATGTTTCTTGTCACATCCATGGATAGCAATCCTTCTTTCGCGTGCCCACATGTAATATGGGTGGACCAAAACATCGTCGCCACTTGTGTTTATGAGTCTTGACTCCTTGCTGCTCCTCTAATGTCGAGATCCTACGTTCAAGGAAACAGAAAATAGTCAGTAGCACCTGTAGATAAAATAGAACATGTCATTCCCCATGCCTTCAACTACCGTATGCATGAAAATATGAATAAAACGATAACTAAAATAGATCCAAATGAACTAAAAACTTGACAGGGGCATGAAAACATCACCAGGAAGGCACTGCAAAAAGAACAGTCCAAAAATTCGCCACAGATTTGTATTCGCTCCGGGGTGGGACGAATAGACCTGCAATAAATTGTCAGAAAGCACCCTCTTCCAAATGTCACACCTAGGAAGCTCCAAATCACCTGCAAAGTTGGGGTTAGCTAATTGGGGGTATTTTGGGAAGACCCAGAAGGTCAGATTTTCCCAATTTGGCCTCTATCACCAGGAATTTGATGATGCTACCTGCATGTTAGTAAAGGCGAGAAATGATAAAAACATGATCAAAACTTGTCAGAATCACATGAAATTTAAATGACAACATATGTAAACAACCTAGAATAAGATGCAAAATAAAAATCAGATAAATCTATCATATATTTCTAATCACTCTGGGGTGGGGCGATTAGGGCTACGATAGTTTGGGGGCGCTCGGGGGCAGGACGCCCACCTTTTGGGACTTTGTTTTGGCACCAATCCACTTGGGATGGGTCCAAAACCTCTTATGGGGTTGTGTCAGCAAATTTGGTGGGATATTGTGGCCAAATGTTTGGGTTTGGGTCTAGAATGCGCCTCCAATAATCACCCAATAACCTCCCTCCAAAAGAGAGATCAAGGATGTGAAAGCACAAACAATGGGTGAGGATATATTTTAGCAGCACTTCGTTGCTCCAAAAGCTCCTCTCTGTATCTCTTTTTGGGTGAGAAGACTCACCAATTTATAGACCTAGGGTCTCTTTGTTTGAATGCGCATGCGAGGGCGCCACTTGAGTTGCATGTCCTATTTTGAGAGAAAATATTATTCCCTGATTTAGAGTCTCCTTGCATGAGGCCTCCAAAATCAAAGACATGCATGACTGAAGTCTCTCTCCTTGATTTGAAGTCGTTCCTCGCAATTGCATGGCCTGAAGTTGTAGTTAACTGGCGGACCTGTCGAGGTTTGAATTTTTGCCAGTCAAACCTTCTATTCGCCTCACCCTAGGGCGAATGCTGCTAATCATCCCTGGGTGGGATGAATACCAATTTGTAATCGTCCCTGGGTGGGACGAGTAGGGAGCAAAGTGCCAAAAGGTGCCAAATTGACTCTTGACCTTCCAAACTACTGTTGGGAGTGGTTAGGACCATTGTTTAACCTCTAGGGGCTGCCCTAGGGGCTGTGTGTGTCAATGCGATCGATGCTTGTTGTCACATAATCGGATTGGTGTTGTTTTGGTGTCTACAGATGCCCCTTTTTGGGAAGCGTTGTGCAAGGCGACATTGAGCAAAAATAGATAACCAAAGCACTAATGATTAGGGTTTCTCAGTAACCTAACCAACTCTTGATGCCCCAAGTATGGAAAGGGCACGCATTCTTGAATCCTTGCTTCTGACGAGCTAAGGAACTTAATTCAAGTGTTAACCTTTTTTGGTGAGGTGTTACTTGAGCTTGGACATTGATCAGTCATGAATAGGCAAAGGGCGCAACCTTTTGTCTGTGGGAACCTTGAGTTCATGATTCATGAATGCCAAGTGTTTGATCAGCTTGTGATTATTGCTTGTTTGCTGCCCCAAGCGGGAGCATGATTGTCTTTGTCAATGATCCTTTGAATGCATGTTATTTCCTTGATTGGGTATATCTTTGTTGATTGGTGACTAAGTGTGACTACCCCCTCAAGCGACGAATCGATGAGGGAATGACCGACATGAGAAAAGCGACGAGTCAGTCGCTTGACCCAAGATGACTTATGTAAGGGTGCCTTCGGGTTGTTTACCATTGAATGCTTAAGCAGTTTCCGAACATTCTGACCTATTTTTGGTGGGTTTTAACCCTTTTTGTGACGCATTTTGGAGCTAAAATTGTCAAGAATCCGTCCTCCCGTGGAGCGGTCCGGCTATGGTAGCCTTCTTAGGGAGGAGGATAGTGACAATTTGTAACCCCAATGTCTATTTTGGATGCCAAGAATGTTAGGCGCAAAGGCGCCTTCGTTCGGCAATGTTATTGCTTTGTTTTGGTTGGGTTTTGACCCATTTTGTGACGTCATTTGGGGATAAAATTCTCGACAATCCGTCGTCCCGTGGAGCGGTCCGGCTATGGTAGCCTTCTTAGGGAGTAGGATAGTGAGGATTTGTGACCCCGACATCTATTTTGCATGCCCGAAATGTCAAGTGCAAAAGCACTCTTATCGGACACTTTTTTTGCTTGTTTTTGGTGCATTTTGTGCAGTTTTTGCTATTTTTGAAATTTTTGCTCTATAATCATCCTTGGGTGGGATGAATACCAGTTTAGTAATCGTCCCAGGGTGGGACGAGTGCTAACTAGAGTGCTCATCCTAGGGAGGAACGATTACAGGCTCAAAAGCCTATTTAAAGGCCAAAACTAGGTTTTGGGCTCATTTGCATTTGTTTTTCTTAGCGATTTGGAGCTCTGAGGAGGAGGAGGTCAATTCTACGAAGCGAAGCGCTACCAAAATTTTCCTGCCACCATGAGTTCATGGACTGGATCATCCAACGACGGAGCCGAAGCGAGACCAGTGAGTGCCCTTCCTCTTTATTGTTTGTTTGCGTTACAATTTGAAAACCGCAATTTAGTTGTTTTTGTCCTTTTGTTTTGTTTTTCAAATTTAAAAATGAAACCCTAGTCTATCAAAATTAAAACTTAGCTTAAAACTTAGTTTAACCCTAGTTAAACAAAGATCAAAAGTTAGTTTAAAACTTAGCTAAAAAACTTAGTTTAGAACGTAACTTAAAAACTTTGCTTAACCCTAATTTAACAAAGATCAAAACTTAGGTTAGAAACGTAGGGTAAAACTGAGCTTAACCCTAGTTATTTTTTGTTGTTTTTGTTTGTGTTTTTAATTTATCAGTTAAACTTAGAGTTACAAAACCCTAGGACGGACAAATTATTTTTTTAATTTTTTTTTTTTTTAATTTATCTTAGAGTTAAAAACCCTAGGACTAAAAATTATTTTTGAATTTTTGTTTTTGTTGTTAATTTATCAGTTTAGAGTTAAAAACCCTAGGAACTAAAAAATTATTTTTGAATTTTTTTTGTTTGTTTAATTTATCAGTTTAGACTTAGAGTTAAAAACCCTAGGACTGACAAATTATTTTTTGAATTTTTTTGTTTGTTTAATTTATCAGTTTAGACTTAAAGTAAAAACCCTAGGACTGACAAATTATTTTTTGAATTTTTTTGTTTTTTTAATTTATCAGTTTAGAGTTAAAAACCCTAGAACTAACAAATTATTTTTTTTTGTATTTTTTTAATTTTGTCGCTCATTATTTGTCTATTTTTAGTTGTACATTGTTTTATGCATTGTTGTATATTCATGTTATTGTTGTACAATTTTTCATTGTTTTAATGTTTTTGTGTTGTTTTCTTTTGCAGGTTGTGAAGAGCCGGTACCGTGTGCCCATGATTTTTACTGAAGCACGTGAGGCACTGACTTTGGATGACTAGGAGTGGCTTGATGCCCTTGGGCTCAAGCAGGTGACTCGACTGGAGCCTGTGGTCGGGGATCGGGCCTATCTGACGGCCCTGATCAACTTGTGGGATCCTCGGACCAACACCTTCCATCTCCCAACAAGGGAGATGACAGTGACCTTAGAGGATGTCTATCAGATTCTATGGATTCTGATAGATGGACTACCGATCAGGACGACGCCACGGGATCAGCGGACAACAGTGCTGACACGCTGCTTCGGGCATGGGGAGGAGTTGGGTGTGGATAGCCCAGTGGAGAGGGCAGAGGGTGACTACCAGATTGGTGGCATTTTGGTTCGATGGTGGCTAGAGATGGGTGTGTTGGGAGTGAGGCACGCCGTACTGATGGGCCTCATTTCCAACATGCTGCTACCCGACTCTTCGGGTGCGAGGTTCCCGTGGAACCTGCTGGAGGTAGTCTTTCGGTTGGTGGAGTGTCCGACGGAGGCACCGATGATCATGAGATGGGGATAGACTCTGTTGGCACAGCTCTATGATGAGTTGTACGAGGTCCACTACCAGAGGTGAAAGGGGATTGGTTGTAGCTACTTGTTGTAGTGTTGGGCTTGGTAGCACATAGCGATGGAGAGGCCGATTGGGTTGCCATGGATGACTCGGGAAGAGATGGTAGACCAAGAGATTGGATACGGGGCATTATGGTGGTGGTCTGAGGAGCAGGGATAGAGTCAACGGTGGGCAGGTGTCGTAGGGCACTATGTCGATGCCTTCGCTCGGCTTGCTCTAGGGGAGGTGTTCTAGCACCCCTACCGGGACTGTCCAGCCTGGCCTGAGGTTGGAGAGTGGCTCCGATGGGTTCATAGGGGGAGGTGGCTGATTGGGTGGCATGGGACCGAGTAGGAGTTCTTCCCATATGGTCGGGTGACATGATAGTTTGGGGTGCGCCAGGGGTTGCTTGGTGAGCCCTTGATCTATCGGCACTAGGGGGACGAGAGGACTCTAGTCTGGCCGATCATTGCATCGTTGGGTGAGGATTCAGATACTATGATTGATGTCCTAGATGTGGATGACATTGGGACTACCGTGGAGTATGACCAGTGGTGGACTTTGCGATGATGGTGAGGCGAGGGGCCTCTAGGCGGTGCAGAGGTGGTAGCAGCAGGTGATGAGGGTGCAGAGGCACCAGGTGAGGGTTGGGGGGTTCCGCTAGAGGATGCGGATATGGTAGAGGTGGATGATTTTGGGGGGATTTTGGGGTTTCAGATCAGCCGGAGATGTAGGACGTCCCGGAGCAGTGGGAGCTAGAGTAGGTTGTTGTCCTGGATTCGCCTATGCACCAGGTAGTTTCGGAGGACATGGAGGTAGGGTTGCATACTGAGAATGCATGATTGGTGGGGCTACTTCAGAGGTGAGATGAGGAGCTGGGGGAGGCTCTACAGGAGAGGGATCTCTTATGGACTCAGCTAGCTGAGTGGGAGAATGCATTGGCTATATACCATCGATGGGATGGGGACACGGATGTTGCATAGGAGAGGGATCTTCTATGGACGTAGCTGGCAGAGAGGGAGAAGGTGTTGGCACAGCATGATGATGTAGTAGCGATGTATCATCGATGGGAGGTGGAGTGGTGTCGACATCGGATGGACCTGGAGGGAGAGATCATCCACCTCGGGGGTGGATACCTGAGCCCTCGGGAGGTGGGTCTTCGCATCGAATGAGGGGCAGCGATACTGAGTAGTCAGCATCGTCTCATCATAGGTGATTGGATGAGGGGAGGGCTAGTGGGCGTGATGCGGGGGTGAGCAACAGTCACCTTAAGGGGTCCCATAGGACCCACACCATGGGGGTAGTTCTCGTCGCACCGATCCTACGTGATCATGGTGGCCGATGCCCTAGGCTTGGGGGTTTTTGAGTTTTTGCTTTGTTGTGAGGTCAGAGGACCGGTTCATTGTAGCCTGTGGGCATTTTTGATGATATATATACAGATGACTTTCTTTGTGTTTATACACTTTTCATGGTTTGTTTTTCTATTTATGCATAGTTATTTATGATGGTGTATGCATGTGGTATTATGAATGCGATGTGTCTAATTATATGATGTATGCATATGGAATGAATGAAATGATTTGTTGATAACTTGGTCGATGGCACCATAGACTGTACAAGATTTACTGGCTTGTTGTACTTATGGGATGGCTTTGTGGAATGACTTTGCATGTGATAACTTTGTTTTTGTATTTTGCATATTTTTTGATGGTGATGTACGTAATGAAATGTTCCAGTTGTTTTTAAAATGTAGTTAAGCTTTTCTGAGATTCAGATATTTTAACTAACTAGCCAAAACTGTACATTTATCTTACAAGACTTTTGAACAAGGTATAAATCCGACTTGAGTTTAACCAAGTTATTTCACATCCCTGTGTGTGCAATTGAGTTCATTTATGTGGTATTTGTCAGGATACCGCCAGTGCCAGATAGGCTATCAACCAAACCTATACTGAGGATCACCTAATTAGCTCCACTAACTCTCTTGTTGTATTTAGTAAGATTAATCCATGGGACAATCTAAGGTACCATAAGCTAGCTCATCCACATGCAAACATTGGTCTGCTCACACGCAAAGCTAATGTGATAGACATATCGTCATGCGTTTAGGATACCGCCATTGCCAGGTAGGCTGTCCACCAAACCCGTAATGAGGATCACCTAGATGGTTTTCGAATGCTGAGAATTCCAGGGATTCAAGTTCAGGATTTTTATTTGCTCAACGGTTTAGGATACTTGCTCGTATACATAGTGATGAAAATCACTGTTTATTTTTCTTCTTTTTTTTTTCTTTTTGAGCAAGGATTTTGAATAGTGGTGATAACCACTGTTATTTGATTTTGGATTTTGAGCTTTGTAAGGTTGAGCTTGTAGGTTTGTGGCTTGTGAATGACATTGATCCTTTTAGGCCTTGGGGATGACTACCCATCCTATTCAGGGACGTGTAGTACGAATCCTTACGACTTTGGGAACCAAAGGGGATTAGGGATATGATGAAGTCAGGGCATTGATCTTTTAGGCCTTGGGGATGACTACCCATCCTGTTCAGGGACGTGTAGTACGAATCCTTACGACTTTGAGACCAAAGGTGATTGGAGATGGTCATGATGATGGCTTGTTGGGATTTTTTTTTTGAATGGCATCGATCCTTTTAGGCCTTGGGGATGACTACCCATCCTTGTCAGGGACGTGTAGTATGAATCCTTACAACTTTGGGGACCAATGGTGATTGGGATTTTTTGTAGTGGTGAAAACCACTATTTATTAGGGGGAATTGATGGGGAAGAGCTTGTCCTTTTGTCAATTCTTAGCACTCTTGAACCATTCGCACAGGGGGATGAACAGGCTAATCTTTCACCTATGGTACCCTAGACTGCTTTGTAGGTTTCTCTTGCATTCACACAACTTAGGAATTATTTTATGTGTTTTAACTTGTGTAGGGATGTTACATAACGAGGCGTGATCCAAGTAAAACTTTCCCTTGTAAAATCCATTTAACTTTGTACAGTTTTTGGCTAGAAATTTAAAGACAGCTGAATGACGAAAAACCCTATATACATTAGGAGACAACTGATTATGCTAAAAATGGGGATGGTGTTATTCTGGATGTATGTGTTTATATAAAATGGAATGTGGAAAATGATGGAATTGTCGAGCAATTACAGTCTATGGTGCTTGTGACATGTATGACCAACAAATATGCAATGTATGGATGCGATGCCTAATGCAACTTATATTTTTGTATTTTGATTTTTTACGAGTATGCATGGAATTGAGATGCAATTTTTTTGTTTATTTTTGATGATTTTATTGTTTTTGTTTGTTTTTGAATATTTATTTTGACCAAGCGGTTATGGTAACCCTTGGAGCTTTTGGTTTTGACCAAAGGGTTTATGGATACCTTTGGGGCATTTTTGGGGTTGACCAAGCGATTATGGGAATCCTTGGAGCTTTTGGTTTGACCAAAGGGTTTATAGATACCTTTGGGGCATTTTGGGGTTGACCAAGCGATTGGGGGAATCCTTGGAGCTTTTGGTTGGACTATGGCTCTCTAAATGTGGAATGGCCTCAAATGACTGATGTTCAAGGGTTCTAGCTCCTTGATTCCTTCAAGAGAGGCGAGCCGGTATGTTCCAGGTCCTATTTTACTATCAATCACATAAGGACCTAACCAGTTTGCCATGAACTTGTCCCTTAGATGGGATGGCAAATTAGAATTCTGTTGGTTCTCTTTTAAGACCAAGTCACCAACCTAAAAGTCCCTTAGGTGAACCTTCATGTTGTATGCTTTCTTAAGTCGCTCTTGATAGATACGCAAATGCTCGAGAGCATTGACGCGTCGTTCATCGAGCAACGTAAGTTGGTCTAACCAGGCCTACCACGCAGTGTCATCATCGATGAACTCTTGCATTGATATGCGTAGTGAAGGGATTTCCAACTCGAGAGGCATGACTGCCTCAGAGCCATACACCAGCAAAAATGGAGTTGCCCTAGTGGGCGTCCGAATGCTAGTGCGATAAGCCCATAGGGCAAGTGGGATCTGAATGTGCCAATCCTTATGACTATCTACGACTGTCTTTTTGAGGATGGCGACTAGCATTTTGTTTGACGCCTCTGCTTGCCCATTTGCCTATGGATAATAGGGTGTTGAAAAACTATGCTGAATTTTGTACTTTGTGGTCAAAGCACGCACATATTTATTCTTGAATGATGTCCCATTATCCGAGATGATCTTGGATGGAATACCAAAATGACATATGATGTTATGTAAAATAAACTCCGCAATGCGGGTTCCAGTCGTAGAGGTTAGCGAAATTGCTTCCACCCACTTGGTGAAGTACTCTGTGGCCGTTATGATGAACGTGTGATGACCTGACGATGTAGGGGAGATCTTTTCGATTAGATCAAAGCCCCACTACAAAAAATGCCAAGCCGATTGGATCGGTTGCAAGGCCTGAGAAGGTACGTGTGTCAAATTAGCATGGTGTTGACACTTCATGCACTTCTTTACATATGCGCAACAATATCGCTCTAAATATGGCCAATAATAGCCCATGCAGAGAATGCACTTTGTGATGGCCATACCGCTGAAGTGGCCACCACATGTACCATCGTGAGCTTGGGTGATCGCCCAAGCGGACTCCTGTTGGTCCAAGCAATGGAGGAGGATTCCTTCATAGCTCCGACGATACAAAATGTCTCCTAACAAGACATGTTTTGCCACTTTCTATTTAAATGATCTTTTCATGGCTTGTGTCAATCCAAGTGGGAGGTTACCTAGCTTGAGGTAATCCCTTATGGGTGTGTACCAATCCTGCTGATCAGAAACCTCGATGGTATGAATGGCCAATCCCTCTTGAAGTTCATCCCTAGCAAAAGCTGAGCGGGAAAGAACTTGTAAAAATAGCGTTGTGTTGCTATTAAGAGGGGTCGGGGAGAACAAGGACCCCCAGTTGGCTTGAGTCAGACAATCATGGATTTGAGAGAACCTATCCTGAGATGGTTCAATCTGGATCAGGTGGATTCCTGGCGTTAGGTCAGAGCTTGCATGCTCCATCATGGATTGCGATAATGTTTTGACCTGAATGGTTGTCATCTCACCAGAAGGGTCTTGCGGGATTAGTGACCCCAAGGAGGCCATAGTATCCACAAAATGATTCGATGATCGAGGGAGTGCCTCGATGTCATACCATTCAAGTTGTGCCAGGAATTTGTCCACAAGGGCTTTGTAGGCCTGCAGAACTAGGCATTTACATTGGAATACCCCCTTTACTTGATTGACAATTAACAGTGAATCACCAAAGATGTTTAAACGTTTGATGTTCATGGTGATTGTTGTCTGAAGACCTATGAGCAAGGCTTCGTATTCTGCATTGTTGTTGGTGCACGGGAAGTCTAATTTAAATGATAGAGGCATTGGAGCCCCTTGTGGTGTGAAGAATACAATTCCCATGCCACCTCCTTGCTCACATTTAGAACCATCGAAGAATAGGGTCATGTCAGCCTGTGACTCAGGCTCATCAGAATCTGGCGATTCTGAAACATGGAAGACCCCATCATCCGGTAGTTCTATGGTCAGAGGCTGATCATCTTCAAGAGGAGCCTCTGCTAGTTGATCGGCGATGACTTGACCTTTTATGGATTTTTGTCCAATGAATTCTATGTCAAACTCCATCAACAACATGATCCATTTCGCCGTGCGGCTACTATGATAAGTACGACTCATCATGTATCGCAATGGATTCTCCTTAGACACAACATACATCGTATTGTTGAGCATGTAGTGGCATAGCTTTTTGGTAGCAAACACCACTGCCAAGCAGAGCTTCTCAACGTATGCATAGTTAAGTTCATAACTGACCAGGGTGCGGCTAAGATAGTAAGTAGCCTATTCTTTGTGTAGTTCATTTTTTTGGGATAGCATGGCACCCAGTGCCACCTCAATAGCTGAGATGTATAAGTAGAATGACACTCCTGGTCTAGGTGGTGCCAATACTGGTGGTGAAGCCAAGTATTGTTTGATGTCATCAAAGGCTGACTGGCACTCGTCATCCCAGTGAAATGCTACCCCCTTGTGCAATAATTTATTCATGGGTCGACACTTGTCAGATAGCTATGCTATGAAGCGCTTGATTGATGTGACCTTTCCCTGTAGACTTCTGAGCTGCTTGATGGTAGTTGGGGGAAGCATTTCAAGGATTGCCTTGACTTTGTGTGGGTCTACCTCGATTCCTCATTTGGAGACTATGTAACCCAAGAGCTTTCTAGATGTGATGCCAAATACGCACTTCTTGGGGTTTAGTCTGACTTTATGTTCCATGAGGTGATCGAGGATCTTGCTTAAGTCATCGAGATGATCTGGGTGCAAAAGAGATTTGGCCAACAAATCATCCATGTAATCTTCCAAAGTTTTGTGCATGTGATCATGGAAGATGTACGTCATGGCACGTTGGTAGGTGGTGCCAGCATTTTTAAGGCCAAAGGGCATGACCTTATAACAAAATGTCCCCCAAGGCATTGTGAACGCCATTTTTAGTTGGTCCTCGAGATTGATACGAATCTGATTGTATCCCGAGAAACCATCCATGAGGGAAAGCATTTCATGGCCCGCTGTAGCGTCTACCAATGCATCGATGCTAGGCAAGGGGAAATCATCCTTAGGACTCGCTTTGTTTAGATCTCAAAAATTGGTGCATATGCGAATCCTCCCATCGAGCTTTTTGATGGGCACCATGTTAGACAACCATGGTGGGTAATCCACGTAGATGACAAACTGTGCATCCAACAACTTTTGTAGCTCATATTTGACCATTAAGGCTACTGTTGGATGCATCTTACGTAGTTTTTGCTTTACTGGCTTGACTGTCGGATCAAGCGTTAGATTATGCATGACTAGCTGTGGGTCTAGCCCCGACATGTCTTTGTAGGACCATGCAAAAACCTCCTTCTTCTCTTTGAGAAGGGCAATGTAGTCGGCTTGCTCTTCGGGGGATAGACTTACCCCCAGCTTGATGATTTGCAAATTCATTGGATCTGAGCCGATGTCTACGTCAGTCGTCTCCTCGACCGACATGTGGGACCCATCCTCCAACTGGTGTGGAGTTGGGATCAAGTGGATATCATTTGCTGAATTTAGATCATCGTTCGGAACATCAGGTTCCTCTTCAGCATGGAAGACATCCTGAGTCTGTCCTAGGGTGAAATGGAACATCCCACCGCAAGGCCAATACTCCGATGGGGATGGCGGTGTGTCAACGTGATCCCAGTCTATAGCATCTAGGTCTAGATGCAATGACCATGTTGGGTCGGCTGGATTATGGATGGGGGTGGTTAAATCAATGGAGATCATGTTGATGAAATGATTTTGGTCTCCATTACCGTGGGTGTGGTTACTCGGACATCCTAGATGATCTTTGTGCTCTGGATCTGGCTCTATGGGTACTGGCACAAATGGATCGGCCCTATGTGCGGATAAGAGGATAGGGTCTGCCCTAGGCACTGATGGCTCTATAGGGTCTCCAGGTGGAAGGTGCTCTCTGTATACCTGGAGTGGCGGGTGTAGTAATTGGTCCAACTACGTCGGGTTGAGGTGCCACCTATGCCTTGGCCCTATGTGTAGTTGTTCAAACATGTCGTCTATGTCCAAGGGATATTGTTGTTGTCACATATGATTGAGATAAGCCATCTCAGTTTCATCTTCATAATCACTGTTAGAGATCCAAAGGCCTTCGTTGGCTCCAATAGCTGTTTGCGACATATGAGGCTCATCTTGCTCGAGCAAATTAATGTGGTCCCATCGAGGTTGTTCCGCTCTCTATGGGGGGACCTGATTCTCTTGAGGTGGCATATGCTCAATTGGAGCATCCAAAGGGAACATTGTCAGGAAGCTCTCCTGATCATCATCCATGGGAGTCACTTGTGAATGATTGCTATCAGACTCGAAAGGATCCCAAGGTGCTACCTCATACTCTGACTCATCTTCTGAAGACCCTTCTTGGTCTTGTCCATATCCCTCTTGTAGGTGAGTCCTCAAACTTTCTCCCTTTTTGACCGAAGGGAAAGGGTTGTTACGGTCAACAAGGTTGGTTGTTAGCAATGGGAGATAATCCCCCAATGTATATGTTGTGTTAGGATTGGCATATGGATCTAATGCCAACCCATCCTTGTTGCCTATCCCTAGGCCTTGCATGTTCTCTACCAAGATGTCTAGGGGCAGGGGGTGGTTGAACCCTACTCCTGACTTGTCATACGACATTTGATATCTCGGTTGGCAAAGAACACGCACTCCTTGCTCATACCGGCCCAACCCATATCCATGCCAATTACATTGGCCAAGATATCTCAAAGCGAAATCTAGGTTGGACAAATAGTTGACATCCTCAGCAAAGGGCTCTTCATCTTCGTCTTCTTGCATGTAAGGTTCAATGCCATTATCCAGGCCCCCATAAACAAAGTTTGTCTGATTGGGTGGGTAGCCTAGAGGAACCACAGAGCCGATGGGGAGTCGAGGTCTCCCCATGTCTTGCATGGACTCAAGTGTGGGTGTTGCTACAATGTTCCACACTAAATACTCCCCCAGGCCCATGTTGGCCATCTCAATGGTGATCGTTGGCGGTTGAGGGGGAGCGAATGGGAGTTCTTCCTGAGTCCACTCCATGTAGGGTGAACTAGGCGTCTCGACTTCCATTCGGCTAGGCATCTCTTCGGTAGAGATGGTTGAGACTAGGGGTGGTTCCTCTTCTAGGGGTTTCTTTCCCTTGTCCTTTGGTGTGGCCACTATAGGTGGCATCATTGTTGAAGGACCAGATGAGGAAGATGGACCCGACTAGGGATTTGATGGACTTGTCAATGGGGATGCCTACGGAATCGGACCCTGTTTAGATGGATTCAACTAAAAATCCAAATGCGTTGATGGAAGGGTCGATTGCGGCATTAGCTGCACCGTATTGCAGTACTTGAAGGGCTCTAAGTCTACCGGGACTACATGCACCTATCCTTCAAATGTATACTTTAGGCACTGATGAGCTATTGAAGGGACACACTTCATGTCCCTGATCCAAGGCCGACCCAACAAGATATTATAGGCCATCTCACCTTCCAAGATGTGGCACAATGTATGAATAGTCTTTTGTCCCACTTGGATGGGTAGGACAATTGTGCCAACCATCGAGCATATTGCATCATTGAATGCTCGAAGAGTATAGGTGGAGGCCACGATGTGAGATGCCGACAACTTTAGATGTTTCAATGTTGCTATTGTAATGATATTACTGGATGAGCCAGTGTCCACCAACACCCTCTTATATAGAATCCCGTTGACCCATGCAATGACGTGTAGGGGTGGATCCACCACATCACTAGTCACTGATTTCAATTCATCTTCTCTAAAGGTGATTGTAGACACCAAAACAGCACCAATCCGATTATGTGACTGCAAACACTGATCGCTTTGACACACACAGCCCCAAGGGCAGCCCCTAGAGGTCAAACAGTGGTCCTAACCACTCTCACAATAGTTTTGGAAGGTCAGAGATCAATTTGGCACCTTCAAGAACTTTGCTCAATATCCATTCCACCCTGGGATGAATTCAAACTGGGATTCGCCCCACCCAGGGATGAATTCTGAATTCGCTCCAGGGTGGGGCGAATTGCAGGTTTGATGGGCAAAAAGTCAAATCTTGACAAATGGTAGCTCAGATCCACCACCCAACGCTTCCTTCATCGCATGGGAGTATGGGTGAGCGTTTTCAAGCGTTAGAGGCATCTGCAAGGTCAGTCATGAAGTCCCAATTCAGGGAGGAATCTCCTTCCCCCTGGGAAGGCATGATTGCCAAGTGGCGCCTCTGCATGCCCATTTCAAGAGACCTCCAGGTCTATAAATTGGTGAGTTTCCTCACCCCAAAAGATGGAGAGAAGGAGCATTTTAGAGCAACGAAGTGCTGTCATTTTATTTACATACCTCACACCTTTTGGATTTGCGCCTTTCACATCCTTGATCTCCTTTAGAAGGGAGGTCATTGGGTGACTATTGGGAGGACGAATCTCGATCCCAAAACCTGACATTTGGCCACGATATCCCACCAAATTTTCTGACAATACCACACAAGAGGTTTTGGACCCATCCCAAGTGGATTGGTGCCGAAATCAAGCCTCAAACGATGGGCGGCCTGCCCCATGGGCGCCCCCTCCCACACTGCCACAGTCCTAATCGCCCCCTTTCGGAGCGATGGGAATTCCATGGTAGACTTGCTTTCTTTCATTTTTGCATTCAATTCTATGATGTTTAGATAGGTTTCCATTTGAATTTCATCTCGTTTTAAACAATTTTGACCATATTTCTATCTTTGCTCGCTTTTACTAACCTACAGGTAGCATCATCAAATTCCCATTGATGGAGGCTAAATTGGGAAAATATGACCATCTGGGTCTTCCCAAAATGCCCCCAATTAGCTAACCCCAAGTTTTTAGGTCTTTTGGAGCTTCCTAGGTAGGACATTGGGACAGTACCTTTTCGGCATTTTGTTGTAGGTGAATTCGTCCCACCCCGGAGCGAATTCAAATCGGTGAGGAATTTTCTGACTGTTATTTTTGCAGAGCCTTCCTGGTGATGTCTTGATGCCTCTATCAAATTTTCATAGCATTTGGACTTGTTTTAGTCATAGTTTAATTCATTTTTCTCATTCACTTATCGTAGGCTTGGGGATTGCATGCTTTGTTTCATCCGCAGGTGCTACTGATCATTTCTTGTTCTTTTGAACGTAGGGTTTGGACATCGGAGGAGCAGCGAGGAGTCCAGACTCATCAACGCAAGTGGCGGTGATGTTTGGTCCACCCATTTTACATGTGGGCACGCGGAAGAAGGAAAGGCACCCATGGATGTAACGAGAACGCATGCTTAAACGCTCCTAGCCCTTGGAAGGGGAGGATGCGCATTGTAACCGAGTTTGAAACATATCAATAAAAAGGGCTGTCTTCTTTATTCACATTTGTTTCATTTTGATTCGCTCATGCTTTTCCCTCTTTTCATGCACTTTCAAGTTTCTAGGATTTAGCGCTAAGTTCGGTTTCTTTGTTTGCATTTCGCATATTCGCTTTCCTTTTTGCTTTCGTATCCTCGTGCTTTCAGTGGCGATCATGGTGGGACCTTGTCCTCTATTTTTAAGATCAGATATCTGATCCAAATTTGGTTGTTTTTGCTTGCAGGTACCACGTTTTCATACGTTGACTGTTGTTCGTTCCATCAGGGGGCGAATACAGAGCTGTAATTCGTCTCACCCGGGGACGAATTGGAATTCGTCCCACCCTGGGGTGAATACAGTCCTGTAATTCATTCCACCCTGGGATGAATTCCAGTCTATGAAGTTTTCGGGCAGAAACTCAGAACCGACAGATTCGGGCAGAGAAGAGGTAAGAATTCTGCACTTTTCCTGTCATTTTCTGTCTTTAGTTTTTCTATTTTTCTGGTTCCTTTTGCGTGCATAGAAAAAGTTTTGCTGCATGTTTATTTTGTTTAATGCAAAATAAAAAGAACCCCACACACCACGTGGAAAATCAAACACCAAGGAGCTGGTCGTAAAACCCCAACCCTTGATCAAGACCAACGGTGGATTTCATCACCACCTTGGCTTGAATTTTGCATTCATAAACCCCGATCGCTACTATTGCTAGACGTAAATCCTGATGAAAGCTGATCGAGTGTAGCTGGGGTGATTCCCAGTGCACGAGGATAAGTCTTCTATGGTAGGTGTCATAAACAGGGTGATTCCCCTTTCGTACCGCCTATGTTCCATGTACCATCTGCTCTCACGTACCTATAGTTTCCCTCACGTAAGGGTGGGTATATAGAGAGGTTGGTATATCGGCCTGGCAATGGTATATCGAAGGGGCGACCAATTTTGGGAGTCATAAGAGCCCTCATTTTGCATTTAAACGTTCTTTACAAAAACCTTCAAAAAAAAAAAAAAACAAAACAAAACACACTAAACCAGGTTTAGGACACACTCTCAATATTTAAACGAGATAATCACTGTTTGTGTATGTGTGTGCTCTTTTCTGTTTAGTGTAGCATAAAAAATCATAAAAGAGATAAAAATCCATTTAGCTTGTAGCAGAGCAACACCATGGTGTACACCCGTAGCCAAGCCCAATCAAGGGCAGAAGCTACGAAAAGTGTACAAGGGGGCACAAGTCACCTCCGCTACAGCCCTAAGGACTTGGTCATACCGCCTTGGTGGCCTGACCCACAAGAGAGTCCGCGTCATTCCATGTCAAGGTGGAATTATAGGGACACCCCTTTGGGGGACACGCCCGTTCATCACAGCCCCTTTCAGGAAGAATCCTTACACGTGGCACTCAACATAGACAAGAAAGCTCCCTTAGAAGCTCGATATGAGTGGCCACCATGCGATGAAGTGCTAGAGTGGCATAGTGTCCATGAGGAGAGGCCACATGACTATGGCATCCCTCCTTTGCCCCCCATCACTATTAGAACCAATAGACAAACCCTAGAGCGTAGGGCTCTTCAAGCAGGGCGAGCTAACTCCGCCCACCCCTTTCACACATACGAAAGGGAGCATGAGGAAGACCATTACATTCCTCGAGAGCAATGTATAGCATGGGAGCCATGCGCTTCCGCACCCGCTATGTACCATGGTCACCCATTGAGGCCAGAGCCTCGGGTAAATGCCGCCAACCTCGACAGAGGGAAGCGACCCATTGAGATCTCGGATCATTGCGACCGAGGTAAATGCATAGGAGAGGCATCCAGGCCTCCAAGGCTCAAGATGGTGGAACAAATTGACCTGGCAGTCACCAGACATGCCGCCCGCCAAGCCCAGATCACGTGGCTTGAGCAAGATCAGCAATAGCTAGAGCATCTATACCACCTTAGCAAGGAGCGCATTCAGTGCCAAATAGATGAGCTACTTCATAACCCAGCTGAGAGGGTTCCAACCCCTCGCACCCAAAGAGCGGAACCATATGAGAGGCATAATCCCTTGGTGCGAGATAGGTCTCCATGACCTTATCAAGTTTTGCCTCCGAGACCCCCTAGACCTGAGAGGGAGGCCACTCCCCGAAACAACGATGGGTACCCTCCGCGGGGACCCACCCAGGGTCATAGGTCTCACCCAGAGACTCCTCAGGAAGTTTACGAGGAGTATGAACAAGAAGCAGAGCGGGCCGAAATGCCCTACCAAGGTGGAGGGGTTGTTATCCGGCCACCCCCCCATAGGCCTCAAGTCTCCCACAACCCACAATGGGAGCAAACTAAAGAGGAAGAGATTAAATCTTTCGATGCATACAAAGCGTTGCTAGAGCATTTGGAGTCTATGGAAACCAAAGCTTCTGGGCCCCAAAAGCCCATGTTACGCCAACTCCATAGTCATCCTGTGCATCCGTCAGTGCTTGCACCCCCTTACCCCGAACACTTCAAGCTGCCTCAGTTGGCAATCTTTAAGGGTGAAGAGGATGCCCAAGAGCATGTGACAAGATTCCTGAGCCAATGTTTTGGCATTCAGGACAATGATGCATTGTTGCTAAGGACATTTATAACCACATTCATGGGCCCTACCTCGGATTGGTTCACTCATTTGTCGAAGCACAACATCAATAACTTGGATCAGTTAGTGGATGCGTTCCTCGAACGCTTCACCTTCAACACCAAGAAGAAGGCGTCACTAAGTGACCTGGCCAGCCTCGAGCAGTATGAGGAAGAGACCATGGTGGCCTACGGGAATCGGTGGAGGACTCTGCTTTCCAAGCTACCCTACCTCCCTCCTATGTCCGACCTTACACAAATGTTCTCACGAAGTTGTTTGAGATCGATCTCTGTGCTATTGCAGCTGCAACAATATGCCACCTTAGAGGAAGCTCTGGCGCAAGCCAGAATTATCGAAGAGATCAAGATACAGGATGGCGAGATTGCCAAACCTAAGAAGAAAGAATGGAACAAGAACACAAAAATAGGGACTACGCAACAAAAACCCGCTGCGGTTAATCAAGTTGCTATAAATGTTCCTAAGCCTGCACAAGAAATACAGCCTCAAAAGGCTAACTATCAGGCAGTGCCTCCTAATAATTATGAAAGAGAAAACCAGAAGTAGGAGCAAAATCAGTAGCATCACCCTAGGCGACAGTACACCCCTTATACGGAGTCTAGGGACTCCCTATTTGACCGCTTGTCAGCGGTGAACTTGATCAACCTTCCAGAGATTCAAACCATAGATCCTAACGCTCCCAAGCCTAAGGGATACCGGGAGGACTTGTATTGTAGGTTCCACAGGCGGAGGGGACATGACCTGAATGCATGTTGGAAGTTCAAAGGATTGATACAAGACCTGATTGACAATAAGACGTTGGTAGTGGACAACCCCGTAGCGCCAAACAACCAACAGATGGGAGTTTTCAAAGACCCCTTGCCTACCCATGAGGCATAGGCAAAACCCCTTCAAGTCAATGAGGTGCAACAAAATTGCCCCATGCAAGGGTATGTAGGAATGATAAGCATAGTGACTAGGAACAAGAGATACCCAGGAGTTGCCCCCGAGGCAGCCACAAGAGAGGTTCCATCGACGTCACAACCTCAACAACACCCTATGCAGCTACCTCCGCCTAGACCCGCGGCCATGATTCGGACCAAACTCACGCAGAGTTTGAGGACCACGTCGGCTAGGCTCTCCATATACGAGCTTATACAACAATCAACACCCCATCGGGAGGCTCTAATGGAGATATTGAAAGCCATCGAGTTGCAGCCCCACGAAGCGAATTCCTTCAACAATTTCGTGGGACATGTCAAACGATGCACGGAGCCAGTCATCACCTTTCGAGAGGATGAAGTTAAATCAGTGTCTGATGACATGGCAGATCCACCCCTGCACGTTATCGCGTGGGTCAACGGGATCCCGTATAAGAGGGTGTTGATAGACACTGGCTCATCCAGTAACATCATTACCACAACAGCATTGAAACATCTGAAGTTGCCAGCCTCTCACATCATGGCTTCCACCTATACACTGCGAGCATTCAATGATGCGATATGCTCGATAGTTGGCACAATTGTTCTACCCATTCAGGTAGGACAAAAGATGATACCTACATTGTGCCATATTTTGGAAGGCGAGATGGCTTATAACATCTTGCTAGGGCGGCCATGGATCAGGGACATGAAGTGTGTCCCTTCAATAGCTCATCGGTGTTTGAAGTATACATTTGAAGGGGAAGTACATGTAGTCCCGATGGACTTAGAACCCTTCAAATATTGCAATGCGGTGCAGCTGATGCCGCAATCGACCCTCCCATCGATGCACTTGGATTTTTAGTTAAATCCATCTAGACAGGGTCCGATGCCGCAAGCACCACTGGTGATAAATCCATCAAAACCCCAGCCAGGTGCATCTTCATCGTCAGCTCCTTCACCACCAATGCCACCTATCATGGCTAAACAGAAGGACAAAGGGAAGCAAACCCTGGAAGAGGCTCAACCCCTAGAAGAGGCGCTGCCAATAGTATCAACCATCTCTACCGAAGAGATGCCTAGCACAATGGAAGTTGAGGCTCCTAGTTCACCCAACATGGAGTGGACTCGGGAAGAGCTTCCGTTCCCTCCCTCTCAATCGCCAACAATTACTGTTGAAATGGCCAGTACGGGCCTGGGGGAGTATCTAGTGCGGAATGTTGTAGCAACGACCACGCTAGAGTCCATGCAAGACATGGGGAGACCTCGCCTCCCCATCGGTACAATTGTTCCCTTAGGCTACCCGCCAAACCAGACAAATTTTGTGTATGGGGGCCTTGATCATGGTACTGAGCCATGCATGCAAGAGGATGAAGATGAAGAGCCTTTTGTAGAAGATGTCAACTATCTGTCTAACCCAGACTTTGCTCTGAGATATCTGGGCCAATGCAATTGGCATGGATACGGGCTAGGCAGGTATGAGCAAGGAGTGCGTGTCCTTTGCCAGCCAAGATACCAAATGCCTTATGACAAGTCGGGAGTAGGGTTCAACCACCCCCTGCCCTTGGACATCTTGGTGGAAAACATGCAAGGCCTAGGGATAGGCAACAAGGGTGGATTGGCATCGGATCCTTATGCCAACCCAAACACAACGTATACATTGGGAGATTACCTCCCATGGTCAACAACCACCCTTGTTAACCTCAATAACCCTTCTCCTTTGCTAGAGAGAGGCGAAAGTTTGGGGACTCACTTTCAAGGAAGGTATAAACAGTGTCAAGAGGGATCTTCGAAGGATGAATCAGAATATGAACCAACATCATATGATCCCTTCGAATCCGATAGTGATCACTCACAAGTGATCCCCATGAATGACCTTCAAGAGAGCCTCTTGACAATGTTCCCTCTAGAGGCTCCAAGCGAGCCAGTGCCGCGTCAAGAGAATCAGGTCCCCCACGGAGAGTGGAACAACCACAATGGGGCCAGATTAATTTGCTTGAGCAGGATGAGCCTGTAATGCCTCAAACAGTTGTCGGAGCCAACGAGGGCTTTTGGATCTCCGATAGTGATTACGAAGATGAAACAAAAATGACATATCTTAATCACATGCGGTAGAGGCCGCAACCATACCCCTTGGAGATTAACGACATATTTGAACAGATGGGCATAGTGCCAGGGCACGAGTGGTACGTAGACCCAGTAGGGTGGGATCAAGTGTTGGATCCGCTGCTCTAGGTATACGAAGAGCACCTTCCACTCCGAGACCCTAGGGTGATATCAGTGCCGAGGGTAGACCCTGTCCTCCTATTAGCACATAGGGCCGATCCATTCGTGCCAGTACCTCTAGAGCCAGATCCGGAGCACAGAGAACATCCAGAGTGTTCGAGTCATCACACCCACGGTAATGGAGACCAAAATCATTTCATCAACATGATCTCCATTGACTTAACCGCACCCATCCACAATCCGGCCGATCCAGCATGGTCCTTGCATCTAGACATAGATGCCATTGACTGGGATCACGTCAATTCACCTCCATCCCCATCAGAGTACTGGCCTTTTGGTAAAATGCTTCATTTTACCCCAGGGACAACTCAGGATATCTTTCATGCCGAAGAGGAACCCGAGGTTCCCAACGTAGATTTAAACTCGGCAAATGATATCCACTTGATCCCAACTCCACATCAGTTGGAGGACGGATCCCACATGTCGATCGAGGAGACGACTGACGTAGACATCGGCTTGGATCCAATGAATCCATAGATTATCAAGCTAGGGGTAAGCTTATCCCTTGAAGAGCAAGCTGACTACATTGCCCTTCTCAAAGAGAAGAAGGAGGTTTTTGCATGGTCATACAGAGACATGTCGGGGCTAGATCCATAGCTAGTCATGCATAATCTAATGCTTGATCCGACAATCAAGCCAGTTAAGCAAAAACTATGTAAGATGCACCCAACAGTGGCCTTGATGGTCAAAGATGAATTGCAAAAGTTGTTGGATGCATAGTTTGTCATCTACATGGATTATCCGCCATGGCTGTCCAACATGGTGCCCATCAAAAATCTTGATGGGAGGATTCACATATGCACTAATTTTTGAGATCTAAACAAAGTGAGTCCTAAGGATGATTTCCCCTTGCCAAGCATCGATGCATTGGTAGATGCTACAATAGGTCACGAAATGCTATCCCTCATGGATGGTTTCTCGGGATACAATCAGATTCGTATCAATCTCGAGGACCAACTAAAAATGGTGTTCACAATGCCTTGGGGGACATTTTGTTATAAGGTCATGCCTTTTGGCCTTAAAAATGCTGGCGCCACCTACCAACGTGCAATGACGTACATCTTCCATGATTACATGCATAAAACTTTGGAAGATTACATGGATGATTTGTTGGCCAAATCTCTTTTGTGCCCAGATCATCTCGATGACTTAAGCAAGATCCTCGATCGCCTCATGGAGCATAAAGTCAGACTCGAATCCCAAGAAGTGCGTCTTTGGCATCACATCTGGAAAACTCTTGGGTTTCATAGTCTCAAAGTGAGGCATCGAGGTGGACCCAAACAAAGTCAAGGCAATCCTTGAAATGGTTCCCCCAACTACCATTAAGCAGCTCAGAAGTCTACAAGGAAAGGTCACGTCAATTAAGCGCTTCATAGCGCAGCTATCTGACAAGTGCCGACCCATGAACAAATTATTGCACAAGGGGGTAGCATTTCACTGGGATGACGAGTGCCAATCAGCCTTTGACGACATCAAATGATACTTGGCTTCGCCACTAGTATTGGCACCACCTAGACCAGGAGTGCCATTCTACTTATACATCTCAGCTACTGAGGTGGCACTGGGTGCCATGCTCGCCCAGAAGAATGAACTTCACAAAGAACAGGCTACTTACTATCTTAGCCGCACCCTGGTCAGTTATGAACTTAACTATGCATACATCGAGAAACTCTGCTTGGCAGTGGTGTTTGCTACCAAAAAGCTATGCCACTACATGCTGAGCAACACTACGTATGTTGTGTCTAAGGAGAATCCATTGCGATACATGATGAGTCATACTTATCATAGTAGTCGCACGGTGAAATGGATCATGTTGTTGACGGAATTTGACATAGAGTTTATTGGACAAAAATCCATCAAAGGATAGGTCATAGCCGATCAACTAGCAGAGGCTCCTCTCGAAGACGATCAGCCTCTAGTCATAGAACTACCCGATGATGGGGTCTTCCATGTCTCAGAATCACCAGATTCTGATGAGCCTGAGTCATAGGCTGACATAACCCTATTTTTTGATGGTTCTAAATGTGAGCAAGGTGGTGGCATGGGAATTGTATTCTTCACACCGCAAGGGGCTCCAGTGCCCCTATCCTTTAAATTAGACTTCCCATGCACCAACAATAATGCAGAGTATGAAGCCTTGCTCATAGGTCTTCAGACAACAATCACCATGAACATCAAATGATTGAACATCTTTGGTGATTCGTTGTTAATTGTCAACCAAGTCAAAGGGGTATTCCAATGCAAATGCCCAGTTCTACAGGCTTATAAAGCCCTTGTGGACAAATTCTTGGTAAAGCTTGAGTGGTACGACATCGAGGCACTCCCTCGATCATCGAATCATTTTGCGGACACTATGGCCTCCTTGGGGTCACTAATCCCGCAAGACCTTTCTGGTGATATGACAACCATTCAAGTCAAAACACTATCGCAATCCGTGATGGAGCATGCAAGCTCTGACTTGATGCCAAGAATCCACATGATCCAGATTGAACCATCCTCGGATAAGTTCTCTCGAATCCATGATCATCTGAAACATGCCAATTGGGGGTCCTTGTTCTCCCCTACTCCCATTAATAGCAACACAATGCTATTCTTACAAGTTCTCTCCCGCTCAACATTTGCTAGGGATGAACTTCAAGAGGGATTGGTTGTTCATACCATCGAGGCTTTCGATCAGTAGGATTGGTATTCACCCGTAAGGGACTACCTCAAGTTAGGTAATCTCCCGCTTGGATTGATGCATGCCACAAAATGAGCATTCAAGCAGAAAGTGGCTAAGTATGTCTTGTTAGGAGACATTTTGTACCATCGTAGCTATGAAGGAATCCTCCTTCATTGCTTGGACCAGCAAGAGTCCACTTGGGCGATCGCCCAAGCGCACGATGGTACATGTGGTGGCCACTTCAGTGGTATGGCCATCGCAAAGTGCATTCTTCGCATGGGCTATTATTGGCCATCTTTAGAGCGAGATTGTTGTGCATATGTGAGGAAGTGCGTGAAGTGTCAACACCATGCTAATTTGACACACGTACCTTCCCAGGCCTTGCAGACAGTCCAGTCAGCTTGGCCATTTTTGTAGTGGGGCTTAGATCTAATCGGAAAGATCTCCCCTACGTCGTCAGGTCATCACATGTTTATCATAACGGCCATAGAGTATTTCACCAAGTGGGTGGAAGCAGTTCCGCTTACCTCTACGACAGGACCCCGCATTGTGGAGTTCATTTTGCATAACATCATATGTCATTTTGGTATTCCATCCAAAATAATCTCGGATAATGGGACGTCATTCAAGAACAAAGACGTGCGTGCTTTGACCACAAAGTACAAAATTCAGCATAGTTTTTTGACACCCTATTATCCGTAGGCAAATGGGCAAGCAGAGGCGTCAAACAAAATGCTAGTTGCCATCCTTAAAAATACCATCGCAGACAGTCATAAGGATTGGCACATCCAAATCCCACTTGCCCTGTGGGCTTATCGCACTAGCATTCGGATGCCCACTGGGGCCACTCCGTTTCCACTCGTGTATGGCTCCGAGGCAGTCATGCCTCTCGAGTTGGAAATTCCTTCCCTACGCATATCAATGCAAGAGTTCATCGATGATGACACCGCATGGTAGGCCCGGTTAGACCAGCTTACGTTGCTTGATGAATGACGCGTTAATGCTCTCGAGCATTTACGTATCTATCAAGAGTGACTTAAGAAAGCATACAACATGAAAGTTCACCTGAGGGACTTTCGGGTTGGTGATTTGGTCTTGAAGGAAAACCAACAGAACTCTAGTTTGTCATCCCATCTAAGGGACAAGTTCATGGCAAATTGGTTAGGTCCATATGTAATTGATAGCAAAATAGGACCCGGGACATACCGGCTAGCCTCTCTTGATGGAATCAAGGAACTAGAACCCTTGAACATCAGTCATTTGTGACCATTCCATATCTAAAGAGAGCCATATCCCAAAATGCTCCAAGGATTCCTACAATCGCTTGGTCAATCCCAAAATGCTCCAAGGATTCCTACAATCACTTGGTCAATCCCAAAATGCTCCAAGGATTCCTACAATCACTTGGTCAATCTCAAAATGCCCCAAAGGTACCCATTACCGCTTGGTCAAAAATAAAAAAATTCAAAAATAGTAAAATCATCAAAAATAACAAAAATTTGCATCTCATTTCCAGGCATGCTCAAACTCATCACACCAATAAAGAGCTCTTTTTACATCTCATCTTCATATTCACAAAAAAATCAATCCATCAAAAACACAAAAATATGTAGTTGCATTAAGCATCACATCCATACATTGCATATTTGTGGTCATATAGGTCAAAGGCACCATAGACTGTAATTACTCCGCCAATCCATCTTGTTCCACATTTCTCCATTTTATAAGCAGTCCATCAAACATAAATGCCATTCACTTCTTTTTACCATACCAGAGTCAGTGGTCTTCTAATGTATCAAGGGTTTTCATCCTTCAGTCATCATATAGCTTTCTAGCCACGTATTGTACTAAGTCAGACAGATTTTAAGAAGGTAGAGTTCTACTTGGATCACACCTTGTTACGTAGCATCCCAACACAAATTAAAACACATAAAAATTCCCAAGTTGTGTGAATGAAAGATGAAACCTGCACAACAATCCAAGTCACCATAAGCGAAATGGTTATCTTGCTCATCCCCCTGTGCGAATGACCCCAAGAATGCTTGAGAGTTGGCAAAAGGACAAGCATCCTCCCTACCCAATTCCCCAAGAATCCCAAGTCCTCAAAAGTTGCAAACATCATAAAATTTTGCAAAAAGTCAAAACTCCAAAAATTTGACATCACCACCAAAGTGCATACATCAAAAGGCACATACAATAGTGATTCTCATCACTCAAAATTCAAATCCCTTGCTCAAAAGAAAAATATATAAAAATAAACTAGTGATTTTTATCACTACAAAAGAGCAAGTATCCCAATACAATTGAAGAAAAGAAGGGAGTCGAACTTGAATCCCTGGAACTCTCAACATTTCGACAGGTCATGAGGCAAACCTCAGTACCGGTTTGGTGGATAGCCTATCGGTCACTGGTGGTAAACCTCCCGCATGACGATATATCTATCACATTAACTCGTGTACAGATCAATGTTTGCATGTGGATGAGCTAGCTTATGGTATCCTAGATAGCACCACAGATTAATCTGGCTAAATACAACAAAGGAGTTAGTGGAGCTAATCAGGTGATCCTCAATACAGGTTTGGTTGACAGCCTATCTGGCACTGGCGGTATCCTGACAAATACCACATAAACGAACTCAATTGCACACACAGGGATGTGAAATAACTTGGTCAAAGACAAGTCCGATTCATACCTTGTCCAAAAGTCTTGGAAGATAAAGTACAGTCATGGCTAGTGAGTTAAAACCATTTGAGTCTCAGAAAACCTTAGCTACATTCCTAAACCAACTATGCTATCTTTCATCCTCGCATTGCCATCAGCAATCGCCAAAAAAAAACCACAAAGGTCTAAACAGTCTATGGTGCCCTCGCCAAACAACACAAATTCAATTCATCCATTCCATCTTGCATATCACATATAAATCAAAAACATTTGCATTCATCATAACATATGCATCCATCAAAATAAATTAACATGCATACATCCATACTCATCACTCATCATGCATAAAATCAAATCATCACTCGCATAAGCAAAATAAAGTCATCTGTATATATCATCAAAAATGCCCGTAGGCTACAATAAACTGGTCCTGTGACCCCACAACAAAATCCAACAGCTCAAAAACCCCCAAGCCTAGGGCGTCGGCCACCATGATCATGTAGGATCGGTGCGACGGGAACTACCCCCCGTGGTGTGGGTCCTGTGAGACCCCTCAGGGCGGCTGCTGCTAGCCCTCGCATCATGCCTACTCGCCCCCTCATCCAGTCGCCTGCATCGAGAGGATGCTGACTGCTTAGTCTCACTCCCTCTCGAGTGGCATGACGATCCACCTCCGCTGAACGTAGGGACCCACCCACCAAGGTGGCTAATCTCTACCTCCAGCTCCAACCGCTATCGCACCGAGTCCATCTCCCACTGGTGATACGTCACCAAGTTCTCCTCGCACCGCGCCAAAGCCCTATCCCTCTTCGCCAGCTACGTCCATAGGAGATCCCTCTCTCGTGCAACATCAGTACCCCCATCCTACCGATAGGCAGCCAATGCATGCTCTCGCTCTACCAGCTACATGCATAGGAGATCCCTCTCCTACAGCGCATCCCCCAGCTCCTCATCATGCCTCCGTAGCAACCCCTCCAACCATGCAATCTCAATGCGTAGCCCAGACTCCATGTCCTCCACATCTACCTGAGGCATAGGCATCTCTGGAACAACAGCCTGCTCTGGCTCCCACTGCTCCATGATGTCCTGCATCTCCAGCTGATCTGAAACCCCAAAATCCACATCCTCATCCTCCACCTCCACCATGTCTGCATCCTCCCGAGGAGCTCCCCAATCATCTCCTAGTGCCTCAGCACCCTCCCCCCCATCGCCGCCTCCATGCCTCCCAGTGGCCCCTCTCCCCGCCATCACTATAGTACCCACCACTGGTCGTACTCTACGGTAGTCCCGACGTCATCCACGTCTGGGACGTCGATCACTGCATCTGAATCCTTGCCTAGTGGCGAGATGATCGATCGATCCAGAGTCCTCTCATCCCTCGATGTCGATAGACCACGGGCTCACCAGGAAACCCCTGGCACACCCCAAACTATCATGTCACCCGATTGTAAGGGAAGAACTCATGCTCGGTCCCATGCCGCCCAATCAGCCACCGCTCCCTACGTACCCATCGAAGCCACTCTCCAACCTTCGGCTAGGCTGGACAGTCCCGATAAGGGCGCCAGAACACCTCCCCTAGAGTCAGCCGAGCGAGGGCATCGACATAGTGCCCTATGGCACCTGCCCACCATCGACTCTATCCCTGCTCCTTAGACCACTGCCACAGAGCCGCATAGCCTATATCCTTATCCTCCATCTCTATCCGAGTCATCCATGGTAACCCGGCTGGCCTCTCCACCGCTATGTGTTGCCAAGCCCAGCTCTACAATAGATAGCTGTAGCTAATCCCCTTCCACCTCTAGTAGTGGACCTCGTACAACTCACCATAGAGCTATGCCAACAACGTCTGCCCCCACCTCATGATCAATGATGCCTCTATCGAGCACTCTACCAATCGCCAGACCACATCCAATAGGTTCCACGAGAACCTCGCACCTGACAAGTCAGGTAGCAGCATGTTGGAAATGAGGCCCATAAGGACTGCGTGCCTCACTCCCAACACCCCTCTCTCAAGCCACCATCGGACCAAAATCCTACCAATATAGTAGTTGCCCTCTGCCCTCTCCAATGGGCTCTCCACGCCTAGATCCTCCCCATGCCCGAAGCATCGTATCAAATTGATCACGGATGATCTTCTAATCGATAGTCCATCTATAAAATCCTTAAAGTATAGACATCCTCTAAGGTCACTATTCATCTCCCCTATTTGGATGATGCAAGGTGTTGGTCCAAGGATCCCAGTTGAACGCCCACCTAAACCCCCAATAACTTGACATTCCGGGCATGCAAAATAGATGTCGGGGTCACAAATCCTCGCTATCCTATTCCCTAAGAAGGCTACCATAGCCGGACCACTCCACGGGAAGATGGATTTTCGAGAATTTCATCCCCAAATGGCGTCAACAAAAGGGTCAAAAACCCACCCAAAAATAGTAATAACATTGCCGAACGAAGGCGCCTTCGTGCCTGACATTCTTGGCATCCAAAATAGACGTTGGGGTTACAAATTGTCACTATCCTACTCCCTAAGAAGGCTACCATAGCCGGACCACTCCACGGGAGGACGAATTTCTGCCAATTTTAGCTCCAAAAAGCGTCACCAAAAAGGGTTAACACCCGCCAAAAATAGGTCTAAATGTCAAAAAACTGCACACACGTTCAAGGATAAGAATCTAAAGGCACCTTTGCACAAGTCATCTTGGGTCAAGCGACTCGTCGCTTTTCTCATGAAGGTCATTCCCTCATCGATTCGTCGCTTGAGGGGGTAGTCACACTTAGTCACCAATCAACAAATACACACCCAATTAAGGAAAATGACATGCATTCAAAGAATCATTGACAAAGACAATTACGCTCCTGCTTGGGGCAATAAACAAGAAATAATCACAACCTGATCAAATCACTTGGCATTTCGTGAATCATGAACTCAAGGTTCTCACAGACAAAAGGTTGCGCCCTTTGCCTATTCATGACCGATCAATGTCCAAGATCAAGTAACACCTCACCGAAAAATGTTAACACTTGAATTGAGTTCCTTCGCTCGTCAGAAGCAAGGATTCAAGAATGCATGCCCTTTCCATACTTGGGGCATCAAAAGTTGGTTAGGTTACCGAGAAACCCTAATCACTAGTGCTTTGGCTATCTATTTTTGCTCGGCGCTGCGCCATGCACAACGCATCCCAAAAAGGGGCATCTCGTAGACACCAAAATAGCACCAATCCGATTATGTGACTGCAAACACCGATTGCTTTGACACACACAGACCCCAAGGGCAGCCCCCAGAGGTCAAAAAATGGTCCTAACCACTCTCACAGTAGTTTTGGAAGGTCAGAGGTCAATTTGGCACCTTCAGGAACTTTGCTCAATATCTGTCCCACCCTGGGACGAATTCAATCTGGGATTTGCCCCACCCAGGGACAAATTCTGGATTCGCTCCGGGGTGGGGCGAATTGCAGGTTTGACGGGAAAAAGTCAAATCTTGACAAATGGTAGCTCAGATCCGCCACCCAATGCTTCCTTCATCGCATGGGAGTATGGGTGAGCATTTTCGAGCGTTAGAGGCATCTGCAAGGTCGGTCATGAAGTCCCAATTCAGGGAGGAATCTCCTTCCCCCTGGGAAGGCATGATTGCCATGTGGTGCCTCTGCATGCCCATTTCAAGAGACCTCTAGGTCTATAAATTGGTGAGTTTCCTCACCCCAAAAATATGGAGAGAAGGAGCATTTTAGAGCAATGAAGTGCTGTCATTTTATTTACATACCTCACACCTTTTTGGATTTGCACCTTTCACATCCTTGATCTCCTTTAGAGGGGAGGTCATTGGGTGACTATTGGGAGGACGAATATTGATCCCAAAACCTGACATTTGGCCATGATATCCCACCAAATTTTCCGAAAATACCACACAAGAGGTTTTGGACCCATCCCAAGTGGATTGGTGCCGAAATCAAGCCTCAAACGACGGGCGACCTGCCCCATGGGCGCCCCCTCCCACACTGCCACAATCCTAATCGCCCCCTTTCGGAGTGATGGGAATTCCATGGTAGACTTGTTTTCTTTCATTTTTGCATTCAATTCTATGATGCTTAGATAGGTTGTCATTTGAATTTCGTCTCGTTTTGAACAATTTTGACCATATTTCTATCTTTGCTCGCTTTTACTAACCTACAGGTAGCATCATCAAATTCCCATTGATGGAGGCTAAATTGGGAAAATCTGACCATCTGGGTCTTCCCAAAATTCCCCCAATTAGCTAACCCCAAGTTTGTAGGTCTTTTGGAGCTTTCGAGGTAGGACATTGGGATAGTACCTTTTCGGCATTTTGTTGTAGGTGAATTCGTCCCACCCCGGAGCGAATTCAAATCGGTGAGGAATTTTTTGACTGTTATTTTTGTAGAGCCTTCCTGGTGGTGTCTTGATGCCTCTGTCAAATTTTCATAGCATTTGGACTTGTTTTAGTCATAGTTTAATTCATTTTTCTCATTCACTTATCGTAGGCTTGGGGATTGCATGCTTTGTTTCATCCGTAGGTGCTACTGATCGTTTCTTGTTCTTTTGAATGTAGGGTTTGGACATTGGAGGAGCAGCGAGGAGTCCAGACTCATCAACGCAAGTGGCGGTGATGTTTGGTCCACCCATTTTACATGTGGGCACGCGGAAGAAGGAAAGGCACCCATGGATGTAACTAGAATGCACGCTTAAACGCTCCTAGCCCTTGGAAGGGGAGGATGCGCATTGTAACCGAGTTTGAAACATATCAATAAAAGGGCTGTCTTCTTTATTCACATTTGTTTCATTTTGATTCGCTCATGCTTTTCCCTCTTTTCATGCACTTTCAGTTTCTTTGTTGGCATTTCGCATACTCGCTTTCCTTTTTTTTTCTTTCGTATCGTCATGCTTTCAACGCTCCATTAGAGCTTCCTAATGGGGCGTTGATTGTTGAATGAGCTCGTATATGCAGAGCCTAGCCTACGTGGTCCTTAGCCTTTGGGTAAGTCTAGTCTGAATCGTGACCACTGGTCTAGGTGGTGGAGATTGCGTAGAATGTTTTTAAGGTTGTGACATTGATGGAACTTCTTCAGTGGTCACCGCAGGGGCAACTCCTGGGTACCTCCTATTCCTATTCACTATGCTTATCATCCCTACATACCCCTGCATGGGGCAATTCTGTTGCACCTCATTGACTTGAAGGGGTTTTGCTTGTGCATCATGGGCGGGTAGGGGGTCTCTAAAGACTCCCATCTATTGGTCATTTGGAACTATAGGGTTGTCCACTACCAACGTCTTATTTTCAATTAGGTCTTGCACTAAGCCTTTGAACTTGCAACATGCATTAAGGTCATGTCCCTTCTATCTGTGGAACCTATAGTACAAGTCCTCCCTGTAACCCTTAGTATTTTGTGCATTGGGGTCTATGGTTTGAATCTCTGGCAGGTTGATCAAGTTCACCACTAAAAAGCGGTCAAACAAGGAGTCCTTGGACTCTGTGTAAGGTGTAAAATGTCATCTAGGGTGATGCTGCTGATTTTGTTCTTACCTCTGGTTTTATCTGTCATAATTGTTAGGAGGCACTACCTAATAGTTAGCCTTTTGAGGCTGTGTTTCTTGTGCAAGCTTAGGTACATTTATAGCAACCTGATTGAATGCAATGGGTTTCTATTGCGTGGTCCCTATTTTGGTGTTCTTAGGCCATTCTTTCTTCTTTGGCTTGGAAATATCACCATCTAGTGTCTTGATCTCCTCAATGATTCTGGCTTGCACCAGAGCTTCCTTAAGAGTGGCATATTGTTGCAGCTACAATAGCATAAATATTGATCTCAAATAGCTCTTTGAGAACATTTGGGTTAGGTCGGACATGGGAGGGAGGTAGGGTAGCTTTGAAAGCAACGTCCTCCACCGATTTCCATATGCCACCATGGTTTCTTCCTCATACTGCCTGAGGCTAGCTAGGTCACTTAGTGACACCTTTTTCTTGGTGTTTAAGGTAAAGCGTTTGAGGAACGCGTCCACTAGCTAATCCAAGTTACTGATGCTATGTTTTGGCACCTGAGTAAACCAATCCAAGGTAGGGTCTACGAATGTGGTTATAAATGTTCTTAGCAAAAAAACATCATTGTCATGAATGCCAAAGCACTAGCTTAGGAATCTAGTAACGTGCTCTTGGGAATCGTCCTCCCCTCTAAAGAGTGCCAAGTGGGGTAGTTTAAAATGTTCAGGGTATGGATGTGTCGGCACTGACAGATTCACAGGGTGACTATAGAGTTGACATAAAGTAAGCTTTTGGGACCTAGAAGTCTTGGTCTCCATAGACTCTAAGCACTCTAGTAGCGCTTTATATGCATCGGAGGATTTGATCTCTTCCTCCTTGGTTTGCTCCCATTGTGGGTTGTGGGGAACTTGAGGCCTATGTAGGGGTGGCTGGATAACACCCCCTTTGCCTTGGTAGGGCATTTCAGCTCGTTGTTCTTCTTGTTCATACTCCTCATAGGCTTCTTGAGGAGTGCCTGGTTGAGACCTATAAACATGGGTGGGTGCCTGCAGAGGGTGCCCATCGTTGTTCCTAGGATTGGCCTCTCGCTCAGGTCTAGGAGGTCTTGAAGGTAGCACTTGGTAAGGTCACAGGGACTTGTCTCGCACCAAGGGGTTGCGCCTCTCATACACTTCTACTTTATGCGCACGAGGGGTTGGGACCTTCTCATGCACATTTTTATGAAGTAATTCAGCTATCTGATGCTAAATGCACTCTTTTTTAAGGTGATACAGATGCTCTAACTATTGTTGATCTTGCCTAAGCTGTGTGATTTGCACTTGGCGGGTGGCATTTCTGGCAAATGCCAAGACTATTTGTTCTACCGTCTCATGTTTAGTAAGCCTAGATGCCTCTCCTACATGTCTATCTCGGTCATGGTGATCCGAGACCCCTATGTGTTTCTTTCCTCTATCGAGGTTAGTGGCATTTACCCGAGGCTCTAGCCTCAATGGGTGATCTTGATACATAGAAGGTGTAGAGGTGCATCGCTCCCACACTATGTACTGCTCTTGAGGAACGTAGTGTTCTTCCTCGTAATGTCCTTCGTATGCATGAAAGGTGCAGGCATAATTGTCTTGCCCTATCTAGAGAGCCTTGTGCTCTAGATTTGGTCTAGTGTTTCTAACAGTAATACAGGGTAGAGGAGGTATGAAAAAATCATGTAGCCCCTCCTTATGGACCCTATGTTGCTCTAGTGCTTCATCATTAGGCCACTCATAAAGAGCATCTAAGGGAGACCTCCTATCTATGTTGAGTGCCACATGTAGGTTCTCCTTTTGAAAGGATCTATGCTGAGTGGGGGTGCCCCTCAAAGAGGTGCCTCTATAGTCTTGTTCTATAATGGCATGATGTGGACTATCTTGTGTGTCAGGCCGCCAAGGCAGGATGAACAAGTCCTCAGGAGTATATTGAAGGTGACTTGTCCCCCTTTGTACACTTTCTACAGCACTTGCCCGTGATTGGGCTTGGCTACGGGTGTACACCATGGTGATGCTTACCTAAAGATGTGTATGTTTTTATCTTATTTTAGGATTTCTTATGCTACACTAAACAAAAAGGAAACACACAATCAAAGCAATGGTTATCTTGTTTATAGATTAAAAGTGTGCCCTAAATCTAGTTTTAGTGTGTTTTGATTTTGTTTTGAAAGCTTTTGTAAAGAACATTTAAATGTAATATGATGGCTCTTATGACTCCCAAAAATGGTCGCCCCTTCAATATACCATTGCCAGGCTAATATACCAACCTCTCTATATACCCTCCCTTACATGAGGGAAACTATTGGTACGTGAGAGCAGATGGTACATGGAATGTATGCGGTACAAAAGGGGAATCACTCTGTTTATGAAACCTACAATAGAAGACTTATCCTCATGTGTTGGGAATCACCCCATCTACAGTTGGTCAGCTTTCGTCAGGATTTACGTCTACCAACAGTCGCGATTAGGGTTATGTATGTAGTATCTCAAGCCAAGGTGGTGATGAAATCCATCGTTGGTCCTGCTCAAGGGTTGGGGTTTTAAAACAAACTCCTTGTTGTTTTAAATTACCACATGGTGTGTGGGGTTATTTTTAAGTTGCATAAATGAAGAAAACAAGCATTCAAACTCTCCTATGCAAGCAAATAATCAGAGAACAAAAAGCAAACATTGATAGAAGGTGTTTAGGACCCCTACCTCTTCTCTGCCCAAATCCGATGTCTCTAAATTTTTTCCCCGAAACTACATAAAGAGATATTCTTCACTAGGTGAAACGAATAATAGAACAATATTCATCACATGGTGGGGCGAATGTCCATTCATCCTTGGGTAAGATGAATTCTAGCTCTGTACTCGTCATAGACTTAAACGAACAGTAGTCCAGCATTTGAAAACTTGGTATATGTAAGCAAAAACAAGCAAATTTTGATCAAAAATTTAATATTAAAATCAAGGGATAGAGTTCCCATCATGATCACCACTGAAAGCACGAGGATACGAAAAAAAAAGGAGAGCGATGTGAACAAAACAAAAGATAACGCTTAATCCTACGAATTGAAAGTGCATGAAAGGAAATATGCATAAATGAATCAAAACCCAATAGAAAGCCAATATGAAATACAGCCCTTTTTATTGATATGTTTTATAACTCTGTTACAATCCGCCTCCTCCCTTTTTAGGGGCTAGGAGCATTAAAAGTGTACTTGTCACATCAACATATGGTATTCCTTCTTCCGCGTGCCCACATGTAAAATGGGCGGACCAAAACATCACCGCTACTTGCGTTGATGATTCTTGACTTCTTTATGCTCCTTTAATGTCCATATCCTATGTTCAAGGAAATAGAAAACAATCAGTAGCACCTGTATATAAAATAAAACATGCAATCCCCACGCCTTCAACTAGCAGATGTAAAATATGAATAAAACGATAACTGAAATGGATCCAAATGAACTAAAAACTTTAAAGGGGTATAAAAAAATAACTGGTAAGGCACTGCAAAAAGAAAAGTCTTAAATTAGCCACAGATTTGTATTCACTCTAGGGCGGGACGAATAGACCTGCAACAAAGTGTCCAAAAAGCACTGTTCCAAATGTCACACATAGGAAGCTCCAAATCACCTATAAATTTGGGGTTATCTAATTGGGGGTATTTTGGGAAGACCCAGAAGGTCATATTTTCCCAATTTAGCCTCTATAACTAGGAATTTTATGATGCTACTTGCATGTTAGTAAATGTGGGAAATGATAAAAACATGATCAAAACTTGTCAGAATCACATGAAATTTAAATGACAGAATATAAAAAAAAAACCTATAATAATATGCAAAAGAAAAATCAGAGAAATTTTTCACATATTTCTAATCGCTCTGGGGTAGGGCGATTAGGGTTGCGACAGTTTTATGGGCGCCCAAGGACAGGACGCCCACTGTTTGGGACTCTGTTTCAGCACCAATCCACTTGGTATGGGTCTAAAACCTATTATGTGGTTGTGTCAAAAAAAATTGTGGGATATTGTGGCCAAATTTTTGGTTTTGGGTCTATAATGCGCCTCCAATAATCACCCAATAATCTCCCTCCAAAAGAGAGATCAAGGATGTGAAAGCACAAACAATGGGTGAGCATATATTTTAGTAGCACTTCATTGCTCCAAAATCTCCTCTCCGTATCCTCTTAGGTGAGAAGACTCACCAATTTATAGACCTAGGGTCTCTTTGTTTGAATGCACATGCGAGGGTGCCACTTGAGTTGATTGTCCTATTTTGAGAGAAAAGATTATTCTCTGATTTAGAGTCTCCTTGCATGAGGTCTCTAAAATAAATACATGCATGACTGAAGTCTCTCTTCTTGATTTGAAGTCATTCCTCGTAATTGCATGTCCTGAAGTTGTAGTTAACTGGCGGACCGATCGAGGTTTGACTTTTTGCTAGTCAAACCTTCTATTCAACTCACCTTGGGGCGAATGCTACTAATCGTCCCTGGGTTGGACGAATACTAGTTTGTAATCTTCCCAGGGTGGGACGAGTAGGGAGCAAAGTGCCAAAAGGTGCCAAATTGACTCTTGACCTTCCAAACTACTGTTGTGAGTGGTTAGGACCACTGTTTAACCTCTAGAGGCTGCCCTAGGGGTTGTGTGTGTCAATGCGATCGGTGCTTGTTGTCACATAATCAGATTGGTGTTGTTTTCGTGTCTACATATCCATCTCATGCTGCGTCAAATAGGCTATTAGAAGCAGTCCTTGTGATTTGAACCTTACACTTGTCAGTTACTAAAAATAGTGGTTGTAACCAACCCCTATATAATATATATATATATATATAGACATTATTTTATTAAAAATAATATAAATTTATTATTATGATTATTATTTGCATATATAATATATGTATACTATTGATTATTATGATGATTTTATGAAATATATTGATGAAATAGAAGAAAAAGCATTTATATATTTTATTGGTCTCCATTTTGTTGATCCTTGTTAACTAGAATCAAATTCTGATGTAAAATTACCCTATATATGTTTGTTGTCCCTTTCCATTGTAAGAAGAAGATAACCATAAAATATTGAATGTATAATTAAAAGCCCACATAAGTAATAAGGTTATTAGGAAGTTTTTAAATGTAATTAAAAGGGAATTAAGGCTTTTAAAACAATAAATTAACATTAATATGGATAATACCTTATTTTCATCCCTTAAATACAATTGTCAAAAAGGAAGATTTAATTCTACATAGAAGGTTTGAAAAAGAATATATAGGTAGAGGAATAAGGATGTACAAACTTAAAAATAATCATATTGTGATGTAAAATTACCCTATAACATTATAGGTGATGTTTATTGTGCCTTTTCATGGTAGGAATAAGATAACCATAAAAAATTGAATGTATAATGAAAATCCCACATAAGTAATAAGGTTATTAGAAAGTTTTTAAATGTAATTAAAATGGAATTAAGGGTCTAAACAAAACAAATTAACATTAATATGGATAAACACTTATTTTCATCTCTTAAATATAATTGTTAAAAATGAATATTTAAATCTACATAGAAGGGTTCAATAAGAATATAGAGGTAGAGGAATAAGGATGTACGAACTTAAAGGAGAATGGAGAATAAAAGTATAGAAAAAGAAAAATAAGGTTGGAATACAAAGAGTCACAATACAAAGGGGGTATTTGTGTGCACATACATGTCGCATGCGCACACACATAAAGATATTAAAAATAGTAAGAGAAAAGCTAGATCACGAGAGAGAGATAGAGAGTTATAAATGAAAAACAATAAGAGGAGAAAATCTAGGAGAATAATATGAAGGAGTGTTGGGACTTTGAGGTAAACTCCTATTGAATGAATTTTTCTAATTGATAATAAGGAAATAATGAAAGAAATATACTATGTAATATTATATCTTCCACTTCTTGACTATGTTTTGTGATGAGTATTTATGTTAAGTTTGTTATATGGTTTTCCTAAAATAAACTTCTGTTAGAAATCATGTGTTGTCTTTGGTATATTTAGTGTTGTTGGTTGGCCTTCATATTGGTATGATTTTCTTGGTTTAACTATTTTTGAGGTTTTTTTTCAATATAATGGGTTTTTGAGTATGCAGTTGATTTTCTAGTCCCATTTTTAACCATCTTATAGGTTTTTAATTATTTATGGTATTACATTATTTGGTACCCTGAATATTTTTGTGCCATGTGTGCAAGTGTGAGCTATTAGTTAAATGTGTAAGTAAGTGAAGAGTCATGAATCTTAGATATCAAGTGTATAAGTGAAGATTAATGTGAAATGTGTCAATATTAGAAGTAGGAGGTTATTTAATCATGAGATGCTTTGTCATAATTTAAATCATGCGAGAGGTTACATATCCCATGAGTTGGAGGAGAGAAAAACTCAAGATTGTTGTTATATATTGATGAAAATTCTCTATGCAATGTAATGTGATAAATTTTGATATATAAATATAATTGTGAAATATTTGATCATGCAATGCAAGTTATATTGATAGGGTTACATAGATGATACCCAAAGGCTTACATAATTAGAACCAATATCTTACACAAATGATCCGCAAAGGATAACTTAATTGATTCTGATAGGTTTACATAAAAACTTGCTCATAGTGTACATCAATAATGCTCATAAGCATTATCTAGTACTTTTTTTCTTGGTCTAATAATATGAGATTAGAAATACCCCAACACCCCCATAATATAATCGAAGGAGCAAAGGATAGGATAGGTGAAAGTATAACATCATTTATGTTGTCTTGAGAAATAAAATATGAAGCAATTGAGGAAGGGTCCCCAAAGATTAAATATAATAACTTCTTAATTGTATGTATTAAAAAATTTAAACATCATCCTTGGGAATATGTGTACACATGTTGTTTGTTAGCCATATGTGGGTGTATATATTAGATGTCAATTTATAAATTAATGAGAAGCGGTCTCAAAAAGTGAGTGGATGTCATAAAAATCATATATTAAGTTCTTAGTGTAAGAAAATGGGTTACACAAAAGATCCAACACCTTTCTAATTATCAAATGACTCACTCAAAGAGGATATAAAGAATATAGACTAATAGGGTCTTTAGGTATTATATTAGGGAGTGGTTAAAACGAGGATCTTGATGTGATTAATACTGATAATACAATTAGTTTCTTTATTTTATTTTGTAGATACTAAAATAAAATAAACATTACTAGAAGAAAGGCAATAGGCCATTATAAAATTAATAAATATTAAAATAAAATACCTTGACCTAATAAAACCTAGAATGCAACCACTCATTGGAAAACTTAATGATTCTATTTTTATATGAATTAGATATAGTAGAAAACTATATGGCTAAAGTAATTTTCAAGAACCAAAAACCTCTAAATTTGGAGCTAATCCTAATTTCTAATAGAAAATAATTTTATAAATGAATATTTTAAAAAATATTTAATAGAAAACACTAAAAATTTAACAAGCATATAAACAAAACCCTTTCCTAATGAATGTTATGGCCTTGGAATTATATTGCCACATGAAAAATATGTTTCCCTTTGCAAAAGAAAATTTATATTTAATTACCATGCATTAGTGGGATTTAATGTTCTGATTGGTTGCTTATAATATAAGGCTTTCATCATCAATCCAAGGCTAGAGGAAAGGATTTCCTTGTACCAAAACTAATTAATAAATTATCGTACCCATGTATTAAAAGAAACACAATATTGTTAGAATAGAACCAATGAGATTTAACATCCAAAACTTGTTAACATAAGCAAGACAGTGAACCAATGAGCCATATCCATGCTTATGGCTCATTGGTTCACTGTATTGCTTATGTTAACAAGTTTTGGATGTTAAATCTCATTGGTTATATTATAACAACATTGTGTTTCTTTTAATACATGGATACAATAATTTTTAAATTATTTTTGGTACAAGGAAATCATTTCCTCTAGCCTTGGATTGATGATGGAAGCCTTATATTGTAAGAAACCAATCACAACATCAAATCCCACCAATGCATGATAATTAAATATAAATTTTCTTTTGCAAAGGGAAATCTATTTTTCATGTGGCACTATAATTCCAAGGCCATAACTTTTTTTTAAGCAAAAAACCCCTTGCGGAGCCGCCTTGGTCTGAAAGACCACGAACAGGGGGTTCTACACCATCAAAGTCACCCAAGGGTCGCACCCGACCCTGCCCGCACCAACATTATCAATTGGATTTTAGATACCCAATTCAACTTTTTGGTAGGGTGGAGATTTGAACCTAGGACCTCCCTTGGAGTATTGCCCTCTCCTCTCCAACTCACCTACAACACCTGAGTCCAAGGCCATAACATTCATTAGGAAAAGGTTATGTTTATATGTTTGTTAAATTTTTAGTGTTTTCTATTAAATATTTTTTAAAATATTCATTTATAAAATTATTTTCTATTAGATATTAGGATTAGCTCCAAATTTAGAGGTTTTTGGTTCTTGAAAATTACTTTAGCCATATAGTTTTCTACTCTATCTAATTCATATAAAAATAGAATCATTAATTTTTCCAATGAGTGGTTGCATTCTAGGTTTTATTAGATCAAGGTCATTTATTTTAATATTTATTGATTTTATCATGGCCTATTGCCTTTCTTATAGTCATGTTTATTTTGTTTTAGTCTCTACAAAATAAAATGAAGAAACTAATTTTATTATCGGTATTAATCCCATCAAGATCCTCATTTTAACCACTCCCTAATATAATACCTAAAGACCCTATTAGTATATATTATTTATATCCTCTTTGAGTTAGTCATTTGATAATTAGAAAGGTGTCCTCATTTTAACCACTCCCTAATATAATACCTAAATACCCTATTAGTATATATTATTTATATCCTCTTTGAGTTAGTCATTTGATAATTAGAAAGGTGTTGGATCTTTTGTGTAACCCATTTTCTTACACTAAGAACTTAATCTAGGATTTTTATGCCATCCACTCATTTGTTGAGACCACTTCTCATTAATTTATATATTTACATCTAATGTATACACCCACATATGTCTAACAAGCAACATGTGTACACATATTCCCAAGGATGATGTTTAAATTTTTTAATACATACAATTAAGAAGTTATAATATTTAATCTTTGGGGACCCTTCCTCAACTGCTTCATCTTTTATTTCTCAAGAAAGAATAAATGATGTTATAATTTCACCTATCCTATCCTTTGCTCCTTATATTATATTATGGGAGTGTTGGAGTATGTCTAATCTCATATTATTAGACCAAGAACAAAAGTACTAGATAATGCTTATGAGCATTATTTATGTAGCCTATAAGCAAGTGCTTATGTAAGCCTATAAGAATCAATTAAGTTATCCTTTACGGATCATTTATGTAAGATATTAGTTCCAATTATGTAAGCCTTTGGGTATCAACTATGTAACCCTATCAATATGACTTTCATTGCATGATAAAAGACTTCACAAATATATTTATTTTAATTGTGAAGTCTTTTATTTCAAGGTCATTTATTTTAATATTTCAAGATTTTGTCATGGCCTATTACCTTTCTTCTAGTCATGCTTATTTTATTTTAGTCTTTACAAAATCAAAGGAAGAAACTAATTTGATTATAAGTATTAAGTCAATAATCTTATCATATTAAACACTCCCTAATATAACACCTAAAGACCCTATCAGTCTATATTCTTTATATCCTCTTGGAATGAATCATTTTATAATTATAAAAGTGTTGGCTCTTTTGTGCCACCCATTTTCTTACACTAAGAACTTAATCCATGATTTTTATGCCATCCACTGATTTGTTGAGACCACTTCTCGTTAATTTATAAAATACCATCTAATATATACACCCATATACAGCTAACCTTAATTTATATAATACCAATATATTAATTTATATAATACAGTATGGTAATAATACGACATACGAAAAAAATTTGAATGTTGAATACCAAATATGGACAATGAGACTCAAACATGAAAACTCATAGCCAAGACTCGTGAGCTTCATTGTTGCATAAAATAAAATCCATTGAGGCTTTGACTACTTAAATTTTAAATATTTGATCAATGATTAGATGTTAATCACCCAAAATATACTTATTAGGTAGAAAGGTAGGTAGAAAGTTATTACCTCATGATTTATTGTAAAATTTGCACAATTATGGCAAGGAAAATGAATAAGACGTCAACAAGATCAAATACACTTCAATGTATCTAAACTAATGTAGAAGCATCCATGTGTTCATGAAATATTACATCTACCATAAGAATATATAGTTTTGTAATAGATACCACAAAGTTCTATGGTCTTTGTGAGTAGTTTTGTGGTCTTTGCACAAGCAATTATATTAATTTTGTTCATGTAGTTCTATGGTATTTGCATGTTTAGTTACGTGGTCTTTGTGCTATATTTTTCTAGTGGTCAATATGACCATTGTATTAGGATTTCCTAGATTAGGGTTCCTTGGATTAGGGTTCCCTAGATTAGGGTTTCCTAGATTAAGGTTTCTTGGATTAAGATTTCTTGGATTAGATTTCCTTGGATTCACAACATTAATAATATATGTAGCATATTTGTTCATCATCGACAAGAGGATTCCATTCAGGAGAGATTTTGGTTCAGGATAGTTTTGGAAAAGTTGTATATTGGCTTGATTGTAACACAAAGGTTCTCAACTATAGATCTATGCATAGTTATTGAAATGTTTCTTCCTTATATTAAAAATAATAAAAACTATTTATGTTTTAACTTCCACTAATTCTTCCTGCATCCATTGTGTACTCATATACCCATATGCCTATTGTTAATTTGACCTACATATAATGTTGCATTAGTTGGTATCAGAGTTTAGAATTTTATTCTATGTTGCTGGCTTGCAAGAGTTGTTCAATCCAAAGTATTCATGTGGTTATGACTGCATTGAAGGTTAACTATACAAATGACTTGTAGACTTGGAAGAGGAGGTAGCAAAAACAATCTTGGACTTTACATCACTTATCCACTTGATACGATAAGAGTTGTCTTGGCCATATTGAAGGCTATTGATTCTATGCAACACAAATGTGTTGTAGTGGTGGGTAATATCGGTGAATATGAGAGGGATAGTATCAAGGATAAGGGTGAGATCTCGTAGAACCTTATGATGAAATGTTTTTTGTGAGTGCTATAGTGAAGGATGGTAACAAGCCGAGGCTTGATCATTCGAACTATGTACAAATATTAAATATAGAATACTTGGTGGATTGGATCATCGAGCTAGAAAAATACTTTGAGTTTCAAGCAATCTAGGACCCTAAAAGAGTTAAGTGCGCCACCATGAAGTTGAAAGGGTGTGGTACTTTATGGTGGGAGTCAGTCGAGAAGATCCATGCGAAGAGGAACAAGAATAAAATTTCCACCTGGTATAATATGGTCGCAAATCTTACAGGAAAGTTTCTACTATCTAACTACGCACATGATTTGTTCAAGAAAATCCCAAACCTATGCCAAAAAGGTACCACCATGTAAGAATATACACAGGTGTTCTATAGAATATGCATTTAGATATGATTAACAATGGAGAACATAGAGAAAGTGTCGAGATATGTGAATAGTTTATCCATCTTTATTAAAGATGAGATGTGTTTGCTAACAATCAACTATGTGAGAGTTCGATGAATTCTAAATTAATTTCCAACAACCACAAATTCAGCCTATATGGTGTGATGGTGGCGATTAATTTCCAAGAACCACAAATTCTGCCTTCACAATGCGATGGTGGCGCTCGCTCACATAATTAATTTTGATTCAATTAGATTATTTTATTTATTTATTTTTTGAATTTACATAGTGGAATCGGTAGCCGCCATGAATCCAGGCAAGTTGTCCAACTTTTATGGTTTCCATAGTATTCTGTAATGTTCACCTTGAAAGCCGCTACATAGTTCTTTGCATAGTCCGTCCTTATAAATATTATGCCACAATCATTTTAAACATTTTACACCACTAAAAACATCAGGAAAGAGACAAGCATTCAGTCCAACAAAATTCGAGATTTAAACCTTGAACCATCACCCTTATGAAGTTTGGTTGAACCAATTGATCTACACCTTAGGCCTTAATTAGATTATTAATGTAATAAAATTTAACCATTACGTTAAAACAGTTTGACATCACTTTTTAAATCACCATTAAGCGCATATTCGAAATTTAGTACTTAGAAGCTTGATAAGCGTGGATATGAACGACAATGCTTTGTATCTCTCTATTAATATAAGTTTTACAACTCATAAATGTTCGCATTACGAACAAATGCAACAACGAAATATAGAATGGATAGCACTCAATATCACGATTAAAGTGGGAACGGAAAGAGTACAATATCTATGTACCCCTAACGGCGAACAACCCATTTTTCTATAGGATTAGAAAAGAAACAGACCATTATTATCTAATGAATGTGTCCTCCTCAATAATGCGGTCCAGCGACGTCGACTAGTGTATTCCAAATATCACTGGAGTTGCCAAATTAAAAAATCAATAACAACCCAACGAACAAAAAAAGATTGCAGACAGTTATTACTGGCTTGAAAAATAAATTGACCATGGTAGTTTTGGTCGTTAAGTAGTTATAAGTGGTTGCCGACAGTTCAGTTGATAATCCATCGTTCTTAGCACTCGTTAATGACATAGTAATATATGTGATTTAGTTACATGGTTGCGTAGGCACGTCTTGCGTTATTAATTTGATCTTTTGAACTGAATGATTTTAAATAAATACAGACTTGAAGCAAGATCAATGATGTTTGGATGAAATAATACATTTAATGGGCAATTGGCCATGTCAACCTCATCTATTGTACAATCTACTAAAAATAAAAAATTTATCGTCGTCTGTTAGCGGGCTCCATCTTAATAGATAAAATTTGTCGCCATCAGCAATTTGCAAGCTATTTAAAGCGCCTTGATATTTAGGATAAATTCTATATATTCCTTAAGTTCTCAGTTATTCTTACCCGTTTAAATTGCATTGTTGTCTGAGTTTAACAGCTATACTAAGATGGCTTTCTCTAGATGCCTCGTATTAGTCACAATGATGTTAATCGTACTTATTATACTAGATGCCTCAGAGGCCCCAAATTTCAGTGCAAAAGAGATATTCCAGGAGGACCAGATCCTCAACACCACTCTTGCAACGGAAAGTAAATATTTTCAGAAGGCTCCATCTCTTTCACAGATGCACGTCTTATTTCAGTGCAAAGGAAGGAAAGGTAAACCTCATATTTCAGTGCAAAAGAGAGATTCCAGGAGGACCAGATCCTCAACACCACTCTTGCAATGGAAAGTAAATATAGTCAGAAGGCTCCTATGTTCTATGTTTCAGACCAACCAATTGTTAGAAAAATTAACCCAGATTTCACGCTTGTGCCCAACTGCGCTCCGAACCTTGGGCGAAACCGGATTGCGCTCCAGACATGGGCGAAGTCGGACTGCGCTGCCGCAGTCCGGGATCCCGGCAAAGGGCTGACATGACGCCGCACCTACCCTCTGACAGATGTGACGCTAGTGCGGCGATTGGTCAGAAACCCTAGTTGAGGGCTTGTCAGGACCTGTCAGAGGACAAACCCTAATCCTCCTCTCCCCGGGGCTATATAAGGCGTCTCGGGTATTTCAGAAGTAGAGAACGAGAAAGAGCAGTGAAAGAGAGTGAGGAGCAGAGGAAAAGAAAAGTATCTCAGCGAGCAGTTTGACTCAGTTGATTAATGTCTGAGCAGCCGACTCGACATTTTGTCTGTTTAGCTGATCCTGCAGCGCAGCCTGTAGATGATTGTAATTTCCTCGGTTGAGGAACTCTGTAACCCTCGTTTAATATAAATAAAGTTTGTTGTTTGTTTTAGGCACCTTTAGGGTTTGCAGTTTGTTGTTCTCTGTTTCGGTTATTCTCTCCTCTCATACGGGTGTTGCCAAGCCAGGCAAACCCAGCGGCAGCCGCGGAAGTTGGCCAAGTCTGAAGCTTGCAACTCGTTGCCGTGTGAAGTTGGTCGTCGAGCCCGACGAAGTTTATCGCCCAGCGAAGTCCGCGCGACTGTCGCACTTCGGCAGTTCTAAACTGTGAAGTTTGCACTTCGCGCGACTGTCGCACTTCGGCAGTTCTTTGTTGCGAAGTGCGCACTTCATCCAGAAGGAAGTGCGAAGTACGCACTTCGACCGAAGTCAGTGCGCTGTGCGCACTTCGCGCGACATCCGCACTTCGGCTAGAAGGAAGGGGCGAAGCTCGCTTGTCCTGATTTCGCTCCTGCGGACTTCGAAAATGTGCGGAGTCTGTTCAAAGGCGACGCTCGCTCACCGGCGTTGAAGTCCGTCTTTCTCCCTGCTGTCTACACAGTTCGACATTAACAGATTTCGGCTGCGAAAAAGAAAATTTAAATTCTTCAAATTGGTATCAGAGCTGATAGTGCCGTGACACGGAGATAGAAGCATGGCTTCCGAGAGAAACTCGTTGCAGTTGCAGATCCCACGATTTAACGGCAAGAACTACGATTACTGGAGCATCCATATGAAGATCCTATTCGGATCTCAGGAGCTATGGGAGTTAGTCAAGAACGGCTACCCAGAATCGGCAGATGCAGTTGCACTGGCTGCCCTCTCTCAGGCAGACAAGGATCTGTTGAAAGAGCACAAGAAGAAGGACCAGAAGGCCCTCTTCTACATCATGCAAGCGGTTGAGGAGACCATCTTCCCGCGGATTGCATCAGCCACCAAGGCCAAGCAGGCCTAGGAAACCCTAGCAAGTTCGTATCAGGGCACCGACAAAGTGAAGTTGGTGAAACTGCAGATGCTCAGGAGAGAGTTCGAGAACCTGCAGATGAGCGAGTCCGAGTCGATGAGCGATTTCTTCACCCGGACGATGGACATTATCAACCAGATGCGGTTGAACGAAGAAAATGTCCAGAGCTAGAGAATCATGGAGAAGATTCTAAGAAGTTTGCCTACCAAGTTCGACTCGGTTGTAATAGCAATCGAAGAGTCGATGGATTTGACAACCCTATCGACAGACGAACTCATGGGTTCATTACAGACCCATGAACAGAGGCTGAGCCGTTCATCTCAGACCTCTCTAGAGCAAGCATTTCGGGCTCAGGCCTCAGTCCGAGATAGCGGCAGACAAGATTCCCACCACAGTGCTTCTAGTTCTCAAGGAGGAAGAGGAAGAAGCAGGCGTGGGAGAAGTAACAAGTAAGGAGGGAGATCAAACCCTCATGACGCTGAGCCAAGTTGAAACTTTCATCAGCAAGAAGGAAGAGGCACTGGCAGAAATCAGCAAGGAAGCTCTCGGCAGAAGAAGGACATGTCAAAGGTCCAATGCTACTACTGCAGCAAGTTCGGCCATTATGCCTCACAGTGCAAGAAGAAGATGGCGAACGAGAATCAACAGCAAGCCCATTATACGGAGGAACCCAAAAATGCGGTAGGAGGAAATGTCTTGTTGACTTGCGGTATTGAAGAGGAGAGCAAGAAAAACATCGAGTATCTTGACGGTGGTTGCAGCAACCACATGACTGGGAACAGAGAGATGTTCTCACAACTGGATGAAACAGTTCGGTCCGAAGTCAAGATGGGGAACAACAACAAAGTTCCTGTGATGGGGAAAGGAAAGATCCTCATCCGCACCCAGCACGGTGACAGAAAAACAATTCAAAATGTTTTTTATGTGCCTGGGTTGAAGCATAATCTACTAAGTGTTGGACAGCTTGTGCAGAAGGGGCACACTGTACTGTTCAAAGATGGTGTCTGTTCCATCAGAGACAAATCGCATGGGAAAATTACAACAGTGTCCATGACAAAAAACAAAATGTTTCCACTGCAGATTCAGAATGAATCTTTGATGTCTCTGAGTGTAGTTGAGAAAGATGCTACCTGGCTGTGGCATCTCAGATTCGGTCACCTGAGCTTCAGTGGCCTGAATCAACTGCACAGGATGCGAATGGTGAAGGGTCTACCCCTGATAGAGCAACCGAACCAAGTGTGTGAAGGTTGCCTAGTCGGCAAGCAGCACAAGGATGCATTCCCTATAGGACAGTCTTGGAGAGCATCACGGCCATTGGAGCTGGTGCACTCAGACATTTGTGGTCCGATGCAGACCACCACATTTTCCGGCAACAAATACTTCTTGACGTTTATAGATGACTTCAGTCGGAAGACTTGGATTTATGCCATCAAGCTGAAGTCAGAGGCATTTTCTAGATTCAAGGAGTTCAAGGCTCTGGTGGAGAAACAGAGCGGTTATTATGTGAAGACTCTCAGAACTGATGGAGGTGGAGAGTACATCTCCAACGAATTCCACAATTTTTGCAAGCAGCATGGAATTCGAAGGCAGTTCACTGCCAGATACACGCCACAGCAGAATGGCATAGCTGAGAGGAAGAACCAAACCATCATGGAAATGGCGCGAAGCATGATGAAGGCGAAGGGATTGTCGCATGAATTTTGGGCGGAGGTCGTAACATGTGCGGTCTACTTGCTGAACGGATGTCCCACCAAAAGCGTGAAGGACAAAATCCCTCGGGAGGCACTGGAGCGGAGTGAAGCCAAGTGTGGCTCATCTACGTGTGTTCGGGTGCATTGCATATGCACATGTTCCAAAAGAGAATCGGCGAAGTTGGATGATAGAGCTGAGAAATGCATTTTCATAGGGTACAGTGAGCAGGCGAAGGCATATAGGCTGTACAACCCTATGATGAAGAAGCTCATCATCAGCCGTGATGTGAAATTTCTTGAATATCAAGCCTAGAACGGGAAGTCAGAGACTGGCTAGTTAGAGCCAGCAAAAGTTCAGTTTGTTGACTTGGAAGAAGGAAGTGTGCAGCCACCTGCAACTTCCAGCAGCAACAGCGGTGCCAGCAGTAGCACAGCCACTCCATCACGATCACCTCCACTTGTAAGCAGAATCCAGAACCTGAGGACACCTGCGAAGACTCGGAGCTTGCAAGACATTTACAAGGCAACCCGAACCCACATAGATGAAGAGCACTCTGACTTTGCTTTCTTTACTGAAGTTGATCCAGTAGAGTTCGAAGATGCAAGTCAGAATCAAAAGTGGGTGCATGCGATGGATGAGGAGATAGCAGCCATTGAAAAAAATGAAACATGACAGCTGATAGATCTTCCAGCAGGGAAGAAGACCATTGGGGTCAAGTGGGTTTATAAGACAAAGTTCAACGCCCAAGGAGACATTGACAAGCATAAAGCTAGATTGGTGGCGAAGGGTTACAAGCAGAAGTCAGGCATCGATTACCATGAGGTATATGCACCTGTAGCCCGACTTGACACAGTCAGGATGATCTTGGCACTCGCAACCCAACAAGGTTGGAAGATGTACCAGATGGATGTCAAGTCAGCCTTCCTCAATGGAGTTTTGGAGGAAGAGGTCTACATTGACCAGCCACCAGGTTACAAAATTGAAGGCCAGGAGGGCAAAGTCCTGAAGCTAAAAAAGGCCCTGTACGGTTTGAAGCAGGCACCCCGAGCTTGGTACAGCCGGATTGATGGCTATTTTTAGGAGAATGGGTTTTAGAAATGCCCATATGAGCATACCCTATACATGAAGACAAATGAAGCAGGTGATCTCATTATCGTCTGCCTGTATGTGGACGATCTGATTTATACTGGCAACAACAATGTCCTGTTCGACCAGTTCAGAATAGCCATGAAGAAGGAGTTCGAGATGACGGACTTAGGGCTGATGAAGTATTTTCTTGGCTTTGAATTTGACCAATCAGTAGATGGCATCTTCATTTCTCAGGGCAAGTATGCGAAGGATGTCCTGAAGTGCTTCAAGATGGAGGACAGCAAACCTGCCATCACACCTGCAGCCACAGGTTTGAAGCTGAGCAAGTTGGATACGGGGAAGGAATGTTGATCCAACCTTGTTCAAAAGGCTAGTTGGTAGTCTGATGTATTTGACTACAACTCGACCAGATCTGATGTTCGGAGTCAGTCTGATCAGCCATTTCATGGAGACTCCGAAGGACACGCATTGGCAATCAGGTAAGAGGATCTTGCGCTGTGTCAGCGGGACGCGAAACCATGGCCTATTTTATGCTAGACGGGACCAGTTGGAGCTAGTGGGCTTCATAGACAGTGACTGGGCTGGCAGTACCGATGATCGAAAGAGTACCTCCGGGTATGCTTTCCATCTCGGATCAGGGGCAGTATCATGGGCGTCCAAGAAGCAACCCATTGTTGCGTTGTCCACAGCCGAAGCAGAATATGTCGCCGCCACATCAGCCGCATGCCAGGCAGTTTGGATGCGAAGAGTTTTGAGTGAATTAAAATTTCCTCCAGAAGGCGCGACAACAATTTTTTGCGATAACAATTCGACCATCGCACTGTCAAAGGATCCCGTGTTCCATGGCTGGACGAAGCACATAGACATCCGATATCATTTCATCAGAGAGCTGGTGAAATTTGGCAAAGTACAACTACAGTTTTGCAGGTCCAAGGAGCGGTGGTCGACATCTTCACGAAGCCTTTGAAGGAGGAAGACTTCAGCAGATTGCGAGAGTAGCTTGGAGTCAAAGCACTCGTGAAATTAGGCTTAAAGGAGGGTGTTAGAAAAATTAACCCAAATTTCACGCTCGTGCCCAACTGCGCTTCGAACCTTGGGTGAAACCGGATTGCGCTCCAGACATGGGCGAAGTCGGACTGCGCTGCCGCGATCCGGGATCCCGGCAAAGGGCTGACATGACGTCGCACCTACCCTCTGACAGATGTGACGCTAGTGCGGCGATTGGTCAGAAACCCTAGTTGAGGGCTTGTCAGGACCTGTCAGAGGACAAACCCTAATCCTCCTCTCCCCGGGGCTATATAAGGCGTCTCGGGTATTTCAGAAGTAGAGAAGGAGAAAGAGCAGTGAAAGAGAGTGAGGAGCAGAGGCAAAGAAAAGTATCTCAGCGAGCAGTTTGACTCAGCTGATTAATGTCTGAGCAGCCGACTCGACATTTTGTCTATTTAGCTTATCCTGCAGCGCAGCCTGTAGATGATTGTAATTTCCTCGGTTGAGGAACTCTGTAACCCTCGTTTAATATAAATAAAGTTTGTTGTTTGTTTTAGGCACCTTTAGGGTTTGCAGTTTGTTGTTCTCTGTTCCGGTTATTCTCTCCTCTCATACGGGTGTTGCCAAGCCAGGCAAACCCAGCGGCAGCCGCGGAAGTTGGCCAAGTCTGAAGCTTGCAACTCGTTGCCGTGTGAAGTTGGTCGTCGAGCCCGGCGAAGTTTGTCGCCCAGCGAAGTCCGCGCGACTGTCGCACTTCGACAGTTCTAAGCTGCGAAGTTCGCACTTCGCGCGACTGTCGCACTTCGGCAGTTCTTTGCTGCGAAGTGCGCACTTCGGCCAGAAGGAAGTGCGAAGTACGCACTTCGGCCGAAGTCAGTGCGCTGTGCGCACTTCGCGCGACAGCCGCACTTCGGCTAGAAGGAAGCGGCGAAGCTCGCCTGTCCTGACTTCGCTCCTGCGGACTTCGGAAATGTGCGGAGTCTGTTCAAAGGCGACGCTCGCTCACCGGCGTTGAAGTCCGTCTTTCTCCCTGCTGTCTGCGCAGTTCGACATTAACGGATTTCGGCTGCGGAAAAGAAAATTTAAATTCTTCACCAATCGTCCTCAATTTACATGTCACTGAAATTTCCCATGTTCTCTGTTTTAGAGTTTTACATCTTTCAGCATGGAATTTCCGACAATTAGTTCCATAGTAACCGGTTAACAATATAGCAAATTATGATAATGATTGGTGCTTGTGTTAAAATAATTTTTAATTTTAATAAAAATCGTTTTACTCTCTATGAAATAAGCTTTACATGGTTCTTTGCTAAATAAAAAGACGCGAATAAATTCCAGTGTATTGCCAATTCCTTTGTAATTTTGTTTGCTGCCATGCGCACAAGTCTGCTCATAATTTATATTCAATTACTAGTTATAGGATTCGCCGAATTTTAGTTTTTGAGTTCAATATATTAGATATATATTATAATCAACAAAATTCAAGTAAAAACAGTTAAAATAATATTCTCTGAGGCACTTATTTCTGCCATGTCTTTGTTATTACACCATTTACTATGTTAAAATGGACAACAAAAACTTCTTAAACTAAAGAACTTTATATTTCAAATGTTATTGAAAATTTAAACATCTTACAAACATATTTCAAAGTAGAGATGTATGTCAACGATAGGCCCGGATGCAAAATCTACCTGTAACCAATAAATAATGTCCGTGCTTTAGTTTGATTTCGTTATGTGCTAAAATGACAAAATTCTTATATGAAAAAGTTAAAAGTTAACAAGGTAGTCCCCGTCTACCAATGTAGAATGGGGGACTTAGTTGAATGATTTGACTTTACTTTAACCTTTCAACGAGACTTTAAAATTAAATTGAAGTAACCAATTACTGCTATTAACCTATTATCTTTTCTGGACAAAACTAAATCGTATATAAAAATTATAAAAAAATTGTTCCAAAAATTAAATTGATGTATTTTACTATTGCTATTAACCTATTATATTTTCTGGACAAAACTAAATCGTATATAAAAATCATAAAAAAACTGTTCTCCAGTTTGAAATTCGAATAATGCTTGTTATTGTTTTTTTCAAAACACTTAAATTTAAAAAATTGTTCTGCAGTTTGAAAAATGCCACAACCCCCCCCTCCCCCAAAAAAAACTAGTAAAGTAGTTTAAAAAATAATAATAATATGAAGCGTGAAAATAAAAAGGGAAGAATTAAAAAGCTAAAAAAAATAAATTTAAATATTTATTTATAAAAAATAAAGTATAATGAATTGTTTTATTATCATTTATTATGTTGATAATTTTTTCTTTTAATTGGTTAGTGTGAAAAGTGGTTTTTTTCTAATCATGATCCCTTATAAAAGCTGAGTGCTATATTTATCAATAAAGAATTTAACACACATCCACCACAGATAATAAATTTAATAAATAATTATTATTTATGTATGATAATAATTACTATAATGATTTTATAAAATATATTGATGAAATGGAAGAGAAAACATTTCTATATTTTCTTTGTGTCAATGGCTACAATTAATAAAAAATAGAATAATCCAACAGTATGTATATCTTTTGTATTCCCATCACATTAGGATTGTTTTATTTGTCGAGTCTTATTAACTAGAACCAAATTGTGATGAACTTGCCCTATATTATAGGTGATGTTTAATGTGCCTTTACATGGTCGGAAGAAGATAATTAAAGGCTCACTTAATAAATAGGTGATTAATATTATTTTGAAAGTAATTAGAATGGAATTAAGGCAATAAACACAACAAAAAATCCTGATTTTCATCCTTTAAATACCATCGTAAAAAATGAAGAGTTAACTTTACATGGAAGGATTGAAAAATAATATATAGGTAAGGAAACAAGGATGTAAGAACTTCAAGGAGGATGAAGGAGAAAAGGGTAGAAAAGGAAAAATAAGCTGGGAACACAAAGAGACACAATGTAAATGGGATGCGCACACACATAGAGAGATAAAGAGAGAGATGAAAAATAACAAGAGGAGAAAATTTGGTAGAATTAGAGAGAGAGAGTTACAAATGAAAAACAATAAAAGGATAAAAACAACGAAAAAAATACGAAGGATAAAATTTAGAGGTATTGGAGAGGGAGAAATATGTTGTGACATTGAGATCAACTCCTATTGAAAGGATTTATCTAATTGATAATAAGAAAAAATAAAGAAATCTACTACGTAATATTATATCTTCCACTTCTTGAATATGTTTTTGTGATAAGTGTTTATGTTAAGTTTGTTATATGGTTTTTCTAAAATAAAATTTTGTTAGAAACCATGTGTTGTTCTTGGTATATTTAGTGTTATTGTTTCACCTTCATGTCAGTATGATTTTCTTGGTTTGACTATTTTTTAGGCTTCTTTCAATCTAATGGGTTTTTAAATATGTAGTTGACTTTCTAGTCCCATTGTTTTCCATCCTATAGATTTTTAAGTATTGGTGGTATTATATTATTTGGTACCTTGAATTCCAATTATCAATATTTATATTTGGAGGTGTCAAGTTGTGAAGAATATATTTTTGTCATGTGTGCAAGTGTGAGTTGTTAGTGAAATGTGTCAAGTGAGTAGATGAAGGGTCATGAGTGATAAGTGTCAAGTGAGTAATTGAAAAGTCATGAGTGATAGGTATCAAGTATATAAGTGCATATTCATGTGAGATGTGTCAATATTAAAATTAGGAGGTTTTGTAATCATGAGAGGATTTGTCATAATTTACTTCATGTGAAAGGTTACATCTCCCATGTGTTAGAGGAGAACAAAAGTTAGGATTGTTGTTATATATTGATGAAAACACTCTATGCAATGTAATGTAATAGATTTTGCTATATAAATATGATAGGAAAGTATTTTATTATGCAATATAAGTGATATCCATAGGATTACATAGATGATACCCAAAGAATTACATAATTGACACCAAAAGCTTACCCAAATGATGCACAAAGGATTACATAATTGATTCTCATAGGCTTCCATATACACTTGCCCATAGGCTACATCAATAGTGCTCATAAGCACTATCTATACTTTTGGCCTTGGCCTAATAAGGTGAGATTAGACATACACCAACACCCCCATAATATAATCTAATAGGAAGAGGATAGGATAGACTAGAAGAAAAATTCTCCCAAAATGGATGCCCTAATGGGACTCTACTCACCTTATTAAACTTCATTTTTATCAAAAGAAATTTTGTGTCTATATCTCAAGAATTTTATTTTATTTTAATTTAATTTTACTATGTATGTTTTTGTAAAATTTACATCCCTTATACAATATTCACATGTATTTTTTTTTGGTAATTATTTTAATAGATTAACAGTGGGTTTTTATAGAGGATCCCAAAACCTTATGTACAAAATCAGCCTGGTTGGAATGTGCATCATGCCTTGTGGTTGGAGGAATAAACCTGATGACAGAAAACAAAAACTGCTAATTGCCCGAAAGCTACAAGTAGGGCCCTTATGCCTGAATATCCTGGAAACAAACCACATTTTACCAAGGAAAACAAAAATACTAATCTGAGAAATTTGACCATCGAAAGCAGAAACAGCCAAACCAAACGAATGACCTTATGAAGCGGGGAGAACATCATGAGAGGATATCCGCATTGGCCAAACTCGCCACCTCAGACGGGAAGCATGAGCGCCACACAACAGGACACGTGGTCGCAAGCCCTTTGTTGGCCATGTGGTCTGCCACGCGATTTCCTTCCCTAAAAATATGACACGCCTTCCACCTGTCACGTTGAGAGAGGAGCATCCTAGCCTCAAGAATGATGTTGTAGACCCTCCAAGACGGGTCTTTAGAGCCTAGCAGATAGTTGACTATATTGAGCGAATCACCTTCGACTATCAAAGGCCGAGGATCCTCGGAGAGGATCTGGATACCTTTCAAAACACTTTTGGCTTCAGCATAGTGATTAGTCTGGGCACCCAAATCTTCACAATAAGCCAACACGAGATTCCCGTTATGGTCTCTAACCACACCACCAGAACCAGCGGGGCCAGGATTGCCTTTGGCCGCACCGTCAAAGTTTAATTTAATCCAGCCCATAGGGGGCTTGGTCCAAATAACATCCCCACGCTGAGACTTAGAAACACCATCATGAAAAGGGAAGAGGCCCAAACTTTTGAAGATCGTTGCTTCGCCAGGAAGGCGGGGACGGGAACTAGGAACAACTTTAGAATTCTCAATGGCGAAGGATAAGGCTCTCTGAGCGACACAGGGAGGTACTCTAGGGACCTTGCCGAAGACTACGGAATTCCTCTCTAGCCAAATCTGCCAAATGGAGTGGTGGAAAGAGGCCTCAAGAAGGAAGCGAAGTTTAGGATTCTTGAAAGGATTGGGCCATTGGTGGAAGGCATCTTTGAGGGAGTGGGGGAGTGCACCAAAGGATTTGAAAGGAAGACGGAGACGAGTCTAGAGGACGAGAATGGGAAAAAGGACAGTGCAAAAATAAGTGGTCTGTCGTCTCACAATCAACAAAGCACAAGAAGCACCTGTTGGGAATAGCAAAACCCCTCTTATGGAGGTTGTCGATGGTTAAGGCTTTATTATGAAAGGCAATCCATGCAAAGTAATTAACTTTAGGAATAATACCCTTCCTCCAAATCACTTTCCATCGGTGATCCATGGCAATCTCGCAAGTAAGAAGGTCATAGGCGGTCTTGACAGAGAACAGACCATCCTCCGTGCCATGCCAGATGATTCTGTCATCTCTTCTAACAGATGGAATTAAAACAGACCGAAGAATATTAGACAAAAAGGTCATTTCATTGTTAAAGCCGTCCAGGATTGGCAAATTCCATCGAGGGGGAAGAGAGCTCCGATCAATGAAGTCCGCAACCTTGAGTTGGGAATTTGGATCCACCTGGGCTTTCAGGCCAGCAAGGTCCGCTCTCAACTCGAGAGCTCCATCAGTAACCCACCTGTCCTTCCAGAAGAGAATGGAGTTGCCATCACCCAAAATCCAGCGAGCACCAGAGCTGATCAGAGAGCGGGCTTGAAGCACCGATTTCCAAAAGGCAGACGCTTCAGGAGGAATCCCGACATCAAAAAGAGAACTCGATCCAAGATACTTCCTCTTAACCAACTTGACCCACTCTGCTGGGTCATTAGTCAGGATCTTCCAAGCGTGCTTAGCGATCAAAGCAGTGTTCATGAGTCTTGATCTCCTCATTCCCATGCCGCCTTGGTCCTTTCGCAAGCAAACCTTATCCCAGGCCACAAGAGGGATTCTGGATTTTTCTTCATTGCCAGACCACAGAAAGGTCCTCTGAATCTTTTCAATCTTGGAGTGGACAGAAACAGGCAGCATGAACACAGACATGAAGTAAGTTGGGATTCCTTGGAGACAAGCTTTGGTAAGGGTGGCTTTCCCAACTTGCGACAGGAATTTGCCTTTCCAAGTGCTCGGCTTTTTGTGAAGACGTTCCGGGATCATGTCCCACAAGCTTCCATTGGCCCGGCCATTACAAGCTAGAGGCAAACCCAGATAAGACGCAGGCAGGGAATCAATAGTGCATTCCAAAATTTTGGCTATGCGGAGCTGCCTTCGCATAGGAGTGTTAATAAAGTAAATTTTGCTTTTGATGTAATTGAATTTTTGTCCGGCAGCCTTTTCATAACGGGAGAGGATTCGCTTGATGGATTTGGCTTGAGTGACGGACGCCCCAGTGGAGATGAGGGTGTCATCCACAAATTGTCGATGAGAGACAGGGATCGACTCCGGAGGTGGGAAAAATGCCGAGAGATCTTATTACGGCGAAGAGCCTCTTTCAAAGACCAACTCAGAACCTCAGCCAGAAGGATGAATAGAATAGGAGACGAGAGGGTCACCTTGTGCGAGGCCTCTGGCACTTTGGAAATACCCAGCAGGGGATCCGTTGATTAGAACAGAAAAGGAGGGAGTGGATATGCAACTACTGACAAGGTCAATCCATTGAGGGTGAAAGCCGAACTTGAAGAGGACAGCACAGAGGAACCTCCTGTCAACTCTGTCAAAAGCTTTATTCATGTCCAGCTTGAGGAAAAGAGCAGCATTTTTGGAGCGGTGAGCAGAATGGAGGGTTTCATGGATGGTGATGACACCATCGAGAATGTTTCTGCCTTTCACGGTGCTTCCCTGAGAAGGACCAACCAAGGAGGGAAGAAGGGACCTCAGACGGTTGGCTATGGACTTGGTTAAGATTTTATAAAAAACATTGCACAGGCTAATGGGACGATAATCAGAGAAACTTTTGCAGGCGGAAGACTTAGGGATGAGAGCAAGAAAGGTAGAATTTAGTTTTGGATGGATGGATCTGGAGGCTTGAATCTCCTGAATTGCTTCGCACACATCCGAGCCCACAACATCCCACATAACTTGAAAAAAATGGGGGGGAAAACCGTCAGGCCCAGGGGCCTTGTCTGGTTGCATGGAGAACAAAGCTTCTTTAATCTCAGACATAGAAAAAGGCTCCAGAAGCTTAAAGCTTACCTCGGGAGGAACTTTGACTGGGAAGTTATCCAACAGAGATTTTTGAACCTGGAGATCACTGTCGGGAGGAACACCGAGCAGATCCTGGAAGAAGTCAACCGCTTCACTTCGGATTTCCTCAATATCCTTGGTAACGCGTCCATCCTTGCACACCACTTCCCTGATTTTGTTAGCCCCTCTGTGCCGCAAAGTTGACGCGTGAAAAAACTTCGTATTGGAGTCTCCATTTCTCAACCAGAGGTCCCTAGATTTCTGGCGCCAGAAAGTTTCTTCCCTTGCAAGAATAGAATGATAATCCACCAAGAGCCTCCTTTCCTCCTCCCTGAGGCAATCGGTGTAACCTTCGAGCTCCATTCTCTCCTCCACCAATTTTAGGTTCGCAGAAATGGACCTTTTGGACTCAAAAATGTTGCCGAACACCTCCTTGTTCCATGTTTTCAAATTCCTTTTGATTAACTTGAGTTTTAAGGCCACTCTCTTGGAAGCGGAACCTGCTACCTTCTGCTGCCACCAGGCTGTAACCAACCCTCTAAAGTCCTTGTGAGAAATCCACATGGACTCAAATCCGAAGGGGGTTTTAAAAACAGGCCCATCAACCGTCTCCAGGACAATAGGATTGTGATCAGACCCAATCCTCGGTAAGGCCGAGAGAGTTGCCGCACCGAGTATGGGAATAGCCTCTTGGGATATGAAGAATCTGTCAAGCTTGACTTGAATAAGATTGCTCCCAATCCTCCTGTTGCTCCAAGTGAAGGATGCCCCCTTGAGGTCAATGTCAAGCAAGTTATTGGTAGAAACAAAATCTCGAAAGTCTTCCAGACTGTGGCTAGAGTGGTCTGATCCTCCTTTCTTTTTAGATGGGTGAAGAGGACAGTTGAAATCTCCCCCTAGAACCCAAGGGAAATTACAGAACGTTTCCCTCATCTGGGAAATAGCCTTCCACATTTTTGCTCTCTCCGAGATAGAGTTTGGGGCATACACATTGGACAGGATCCAAGAAAAGTTAATGGCTTTGGAATGAAACAAAACATTGATAATCCTGCTGGAAGTTGAGAGAAGGCTGCCCTCAAAAATCTCTGGATCCCAAAGAATCATGAGACCGCCTGTCGTTCCCACCGTAGGACTGGAGAGGAATTTTGCCTTAGCCCAAATGACCTTAGCAGCTCTGCAGAAGAGATAGCATCGGTCTTAGTCTCTTGCAAAATTAGGATGGACGGATTCGTCCTCTTTCTGAGATCAGCCACCAATCTCCGTTTGGCAGTTGCATTAAGCCCTCTCACATTCCATGAGAGGACTTTCATCTCAACAGTTTGATATTCTTCTTACCTCCCTTTCCTTGTTGGAGGGGAGGTTTTGGGACAGACGAGTCACCCATCTGGGAATCAGAATCATCCTGAAAAAGCAGTCGTTGAGTACCATTTGCAACATCTGTCGCCGTCTCCTTGTCTCACCTGTCTTTGTTGGGGGGACGACCTTGCTTCCTTTCGCTACCAAAATCAACACCTTGCTTTCGGCTCCTCGTATTACGAGGGCTGATATTACCAGACTGCTCACCCCTTCTTCCTAGTAGGTAATCTTCCAGCACATTTTGGGACTCGGGGTGGTTATGGTCCAGGATTTTGGGTGAATCTGCCTGTGCGGTGATTTGGGGAAGGGACTGGTCCTTCTCCTCCTGTGGTCCAAGGTGAGGGCTTGCACCACACGGCTCAGAGACCGTTTGGGGGAGACTGCTTCCACCGGGTGGGAGGATTCGGGATGGTCCCTAGACGGGCCTGGAGATTCATGCCCTTTCGCAGCAGGGTGCTTTGTCTGACCTTCACCGTGTTCCAAGGGGTTGTTGGAATCCCGTTTCTTCATCCCTGGATTTTGAAGAGGACAGTTGGACTGGAGGTGCCCTTGAGAACTGCACTGGGGGCAGAAAGCCGGTCTGTTCTCATACACAATGGCTTGCTTGTGGAGAATGATATCTCCAGACCGGAGAGTGATGGATGATGGAAGGTCAGCCTCCAAGTCCGCCAGAACGCAGAACCGAGCTTGAACAAATCTGGTTCGAGCTTTTGTGGGAGGGTCAATGGTAACCAACTCACCAATGGAGCGTGCAATTCCTCTGATTACATTTTCATGCCAACAGAAGAGGGGGAGACTCGGGAGTCTAACCCATATTGGAGCAATGTTGATATTTTGGGTCTCGGGGTTGAAGTCCATACCCCACTTCCTTAGAAAGAGACTTCTGCGGCCTAGGAACCAGGGACCACCAGCCAGGATTTTACAGTAGTCCTCCTTGTTATTCAGTCTAATCGCGAAAAAACCTCGGGTTAAGGCCGCCAACTCCATGTGACCAGAGGTTCGCCATTTACCTGCCGCCCACTTGCGAATGGTCTCCATGTCGGGACGGCCGCCAATAAACTTACCGATGAGGGTAAATTTTTTGAATTCCACAAAGCTTGAAAGAATTTCCGTCGGGATGTCCAACTCGTCCCCGACGGGAAACAACTCCTTGGAGAGCAGACCGCTAAGGGTTTACGAAGCCGTTGCACGAGCGTACGACTTCTGAGGTCCACCTCCCCATTTGTTTGGTGGATCCTTGTCATGACCTACATCCTCTTCGGTTGGAGAGGACTCCTTAGCACCCCGGTCTCTGACTGCCCTCCCTCCGCCCTGTTGTGCCCCTGGTTCAGTCTGTTGGCGTTCCCGTGCTCTCCCGTAGAAGCTTTCCCGCCCGCCGTCATCTTGGCCGTCTATTCTAGTAATTTTTTCAATATTCACATGTATTTGACTTCCTTGAAGTCTTACACTTTTTCTTAGATAGATAAATCTTACATTCCATTGACTTTATGTCCTTTGATGGGCCTATATATGAGAAATATATCCATAATTCTTCGTCGCAATATTGTAATGCATAAGAAGTTTCAAATGTCCTTCAAGATATATAGGTTCTAGATCCATGATAGTCATTGCATTCACATAGACAACCAATCCTTTTCTATGAAATGGTGGAGATAAGTTTGAATGATAAGCTTTACATAATATTAATCACCATTTATCTTTCATCGTGTCATAGCTAGGTCATCCTTTTGGAATTTGAAGTTATATATATAATATTAAATATTACCAAAATTATTGAGGTTGAAAATATCTATATCTATTTTTTAGCTTCAATAGAAATTATATTCCCATATAGGTCATTCAATATTGTGCATATCTAAACAATTTGTTTTTTTTCTCAAGTGGAAAAGTACATGTGGTTCAACTAAAATAAAGAAGAAATGAAGTTCTTACTATTTCCTAGTAAGTAAATTATCATCAAGACCTTTTGTATCATCATTAAAATTAAATTTAAGATTTTCACATCTAAGTAATCTTGTCATTTGAAAAAACTAGGTGTTATAATTTTGTCAATTTAGATAAGTGACATGTGTGAAAGGAACCATTCCACATAAAATTCCACAAAATACTATAATATATTTATAAATTGATGTCACCCCTAGGTAGTGCTCAAAAAAATATGTAATTTAGAAAGAGAGCTCCAAATATTTCCATATATGAAAGTTATGACTTTTATAAATTTAGATGAATTAGTTTTAAAAAATGAGAAACCTTAGAAAAAATATTGTCAAATTAGAGAAAGCCACTTGATGGATGCTACAACTACAACTCGATAGAAAAATATTGGTTATTTTTTTACCACTATAAACACCTTGAGTTCCTATGTAGTGAATTAAAGATTGACGACTTGACTAGTTTGATTGGTTGGATTTCCTCATATATATCTATATATATATATATATATATTATTATTATTTTTAATTTACATGGTGGAATCGGTAGTTGCCACGAATTCGAGTAGGTTGTCCAGCTTTTATGACCACCATAGTATTTTGTGTTGTCCACCTTGAAAGCCACCGCATAGATATTTTCATAGTTCACCCATATAACCACCATGCCAAAATCATTTTAAACCTCTTATATCACTGAAAGCACTAGGAAAGAGACAAGTGTTTGATTTAGAGAGGCTCAATATTTGAACCTTGAACCTTTGCCCCTTACAGGGTTTAGTCGAACCAATTGGTCTACATCTCGGACCTTGGATGTCCTTATATATAAAAAATAAAATATATTTAAATTTTTTTAGATAACAAGTCTCAAACATAGGCATCATAGAGAGAACCTTAAAATTTTATCCCATAGTAAAGTTACCAATGAATACCTTCAAGAGGTAATATATAAATAATATTTGTAATTCCTTCTTGAATAGTATAAATGAGAGGTCGACATAAAAATCATTTGAACCCATGACCTTTCATCTATTATGAAGAATATTTATCATTCCATTCCACCATAATAAGGATGGTTGGAGTCAGAAAATGTGTCACCTATTCATGAATTCTCTCTAGAAATAGCTGCTGAGAGGGAAAAAATATCTCTTGGAGTTTTGAACATGAGATCTAAATATCATAGTTAAACATACCAATCAATATATCATGGTATAGGATGGATATATAAGAGAAATAAAGGAATGATATCAATAAATTTGAATGGAACACATACATCATACCTCTACATCTAATAAGTACTTCATTATGTAATCCTCTATAGTTTTTTATAAACAAGTAAACATGTTTTTAATTCAAACATGAGATAATACCTTTGTAAGTGAGATATGCAAATGTTGGGGTTCTATAGAGGAAAAAAAAATATATGGCCATAATAAGGAGTAACATAAAATAATGGGTTTATAAGGATTTGAACTAGTGACCTATTGGATATAGGAAATGATATTAGCCACGACACTTGCCATAGTGGTTGGGACCTGAGTAAGCAAAAGGTAGCTTCTTTTCTATAACTTATTAGATGGAATATTTAAGCCACCTCTTCATAAGTTGTATATCCTATGTCCTTTGTAGAAAGAACTAGTTTTATTTTCATTAAACACATAATAAAGTCATTGAAATTAAAACCTATGACATCGGACACAATACTATAACATTGTACAACAATGCTACATGGATATAGTTGGTTAAAAAAGTGTATATTTTCATGAATCTAGATTTAAAAGTGCCAATGGAAAAACATGTCATGTTACCTCATATAATATTCCACTTTTTAATTGAAAAATACGATAGGAAAGGCAAAAGAGTGAAAAGGGGACATTACATGTCAAAATCATAAAAAACGTTTAATTGATATTCCTACTAAAATTCCTTGAAGAAATCCATTGGAATTGTAATTTCATCCATATCTATAATGGTTTGACTCTAATACCATGTTTGAATTCATAATACTTTCCAAAAGTATTTTAAACCATATATTCATCATAATCATGTGCAAAAAATGGAAGAAAAGAAAAATAGAAGAGCATAAGAATGAAAATAGAGAAAAATATAAATTACATGAATAAATATAAGGAATACGAGGAGGATGCTTATAAGCATATATAAAATCTCACTTATCACAAATTGATACAATGGATCAGTCATTAGGGGATATTTATAATAATACCAAATACACAAATGGATGTAAACCTAAAGCTAATATAGATTGAATTGAAGATTAAATTATAATATAAAAAATATATTAAACTTTTTAGGTGGTTTACCCAATATAAATAAGTGTGTATATATTAAAATTTCCCTTGTGATTGCATAAATATGATCATAGAGTTACATAAGTGAAGCTCATAGGCTTGCATAAACACTTGCATGTAGGCTACACCACTAGTTACCAAAATCACTCTCTAACACTTTTGGCCTTGGCTTAATATGATTATATTACACACATATGAATAAATATATCAACTATTTTTCATTATATAACATCATATATGTACAATTTTATCATAAGAATCATGAATTCAATGATATATGTATGTAGACACCAAAAAAACACCAATTCGATTATGTGACTACAAACATTGATCACACTAACACACACAACCACCAGGGCAGCCCTCAGAGGTTAAATAGTGGTCCTAACCACTCTCACAATAGTTTTGGAAGGTCAGGAGTCAATTTGGCACCTTCAGGAACTCTGCTTCATACTCGTTCTACCCAGGGATGATTAAAAACTTCTATTCACCCCACCTAGGGACGATTAGTGGTATTCACTCCAGGGTGGGGCAAATAGTAGGTTTGACGGGCAAAAAGTCAAATCTTGACAAACGGCAGCTCAGATCCACCACTTAACTCTTCCTTCCTTGCATGGGAGTGTGAGTGAGCATTTTTCAGTGTTAGAGGCAGTTACAAGGGCAGTCATGGAGACCCTAATCAGGGAGGAATCTTCTCCCCCCTAGGAAGGCATGATTGCCAAGTGGCGCCTCTGCATGCTCAATCACAAGAGACCTCCAGGTCTATAAATTGGTGATTTTTCTCACCACAAAATATATAGAGAAGGAAAATTTTGAGCAACAAAGTGCTGCCATTTTACTTCCACACACACCTTTTGATTTGTGCCTTTCACATCCTTGATCTCTTTTGGAAGAGAGGTCATAGGGTGGTTATTGGAAGCACAAATATGAAACCAAAACCCGAAATTTTGCCACAAAATCCTACCAAATTTGCTGAAAACACCCCAAAAGAGATTTTGGACCCATCCCAAGTGGATTGGTGCTAAAATCAAACCCCAAACGGTGGGTGTCCTGCCCTAGGGCGCCCCCCACATTGCTGTAGTTCTAATCACCCCGCACCAGAGCAATTAGAAATTTGTGGTATATTTTCCTTCTATTATTTTTGCATTTGATTCTATGCTGCTTAGATAGGTTGTCATTTAAATTTCACATTATTTTGAGCAATTTTGACCATGTTTCTATCATTTCTCGCCTTTACTAACATGCAGGCGACATCATAAAATTCCCAATGATAGAGGCCAAATTGGGAAAATATGACCTTTTGGGTCTTCCCAAAACACCCCCAATTAGATAAAACCAACTTTACAGGTGATTTGGAGCTTCCTAGACGTGACATTTGGGATAGTGCTTTTTGGCATTTTGTTGCAGGTCTATTCGTCCCACCCCAGAGTGAATACGGATATGTGGCAAATTTTCTAACTGTTCCATTTGAAGTGCCCTCTTGGTAATTTCCTCATGCCCCTGTCAAGTTTTCAATTCATTTGGATCTATTTTAATTACCATTTTATTCATTTTTCACACTCACTAATTGTAGGCTTAGAGATTGCATGTTTTATTTCATCTACATGTGCTATTGACTATTTTATGTTTCCTTGAACACAAGGTCTTAACATAAGAGGAGTAGAAAGGATTCAAGAGTCATCAACACAAGTGGCAGTGACGTTTGGTCTGCCCACTTTACATGTGGGCACGCGGAAGAAGGAATCACATCCATGGGTGTGACAAGAACACATTTAATGCTCCTAGTCCCTGAAAAGGGAGGAGACAGATTGTAACCAAGTTCTAAATCACATTAATAAGAAGGGTTGTCTTTCATATTGGCTTTCTATTTGGTTTTGATTCGTTTATGCCTCTTTCCTTTCATGCACTTTCAATTCATAGGATTTAGCATTGTCTTTTGTTTTCGTTTACATCGCATCTCAGCTTTTCCTTTTTGTTTCTGTATCCTCGTGATTTCAGTGGTGATCATGGTGGGACCCTTGTCCTCTATTTTTTAGATCAGAAATCTGATGAAAAATTATTTTTTCTTGCTTGCAGGTACAAAGTTTCAAGCACTGGACTATTGTTCGTTCCAGCCTGTGGTGAATACAGAGTTGGAATTCGTATTACCCAGGGACGAATGGGTAGTTTCCCCACCCTATGAAAAATACAATTTTGTTATTTGTCCCACCCAGGGATGAATAGCTCTTTGTGCAATTTCAGGACAGAAACTCAGAACCAGCATATTTGGGTAGAGAAGAGGTAGAGGTCCTGAACTCTTTTTGTCATTTTTTGCTTCCAGTTTTCTGTTTTCTAGTTACTTGCTTGCTTAGGGAAAGTTTTTTTTACTGCATGTTGCTTTCTTTTATGCAAAATAAAAATAACCCCACACATCACGTGGCAATTTAAACACCAAGTATCTAGTCATAAAACCCCAACCCTTGATCAAGATCAACGATAGATTTCATCACCACCTTGGCTTGAATTTTTGCATTCACAACCCTGATCGCTACTGTTGCTAGACATAAATCTTGACGAAAGTTGACTGAGTGTAGCTGGGGTGATTTCCAGTGCATGAGGATAACTCTTCTATGGTAGGTGTCAAAAATAGGGTGATTCCCCTTCTGTACCACCTACATTCCACATACCATCTGCTCTCACGTACCAATAGTTTCCCTCATGTAATGGTGGGTATATAGAGAGGTTGGTATATCAGCCTGGAAATGGTATATTGAAGGGGCGACCATTTTTTGGAGTCATAAGATCCATCATATTGCATTTAAACGTTCTTTAAAAAAGCTATCAAAACAAAAATCAAAACACACTAAACCAAGTTTAGAGCACACCTTTAATCTTTAAACGAGATAATCATTGCGTTGTGTGTGTGATATTTTTTTTTTAGTGTAGCATAAAAAATCATAAAAAAAGAAACAAAAATATACACATCTTGTAGGAAAACACCACCATGGTGTACACCCATAGCCAAGCCCAATCAAGGGCAGAATCTATCGATAGTGTAAAAGGGGGCACAAGTCACCTCCACGACAGCCCCAAGGACTTGGTCATTCCACCTTGGTGGCCTAGCCCACAAGAGAGCCCACAGCATGCCATTTAATAATGGGACTATAGGAGCACCCCTTCGTGGGGCACTCCCGTCCAACATAGACCCTTTCAGGAGGAGTCCTTACATGTAGCACTCAATATAAATGGGAATTCTCCCTTAGAAGCTCGGTATGAGTGGCCACCATGCGATGAAGTGCTAGAACAACATGGGGTCCATGAGGAGGGGCCACATGATTATGTCATCCCTCATTTACCCCCCATCACTAGTAGGAAAAATAGACAAAATCCAGAGCACAAGGTGCTTCAAATAGGGTGAGCCAACTCTACCTGCCCCTTTCACATATATGAAATGGAGCACAAGGAAGACCATTACATTCCTCAAGAGCAATACATAGCATGGGAGCAATGCACCTCCGCACCTGCTATCTATCAGAATTACCTACTAAGGCTAGAGCCTCGAGTGAATGCCACTAACCTCGATAGAGAGAAGTGAACTATAGAGATCTCGGATCATCACAACCAAGATAAATGCGTAGGAGAGGCATCTACCCATCCTAGACTCAAGATGAAAAAAAAATTGACCTAGCAGTCGCCAGACATGTCTCCCACCAAGAACATATTACGCATCTTGAGCAAGACCAACAGTAGCTAGAGCATCTATATCACCTTAGAAAAGAGCGCATTCGGTGCCAAACAGATGAGCTGCTCCACAACACTATGCCTGAAAGGGTTCTAACCCCTTGCACCCAAAGAGAAGAACCATATGAGAGGCGCAACCCCTTGGTACAAGACATGTCTCCATGACCTTACCAATTGTTTCCTCCAAGACCTCCTAGACCTGAGTGGGAGGTCACTCCTAGGAACAATGATGGGCACCCTATGCAGGGACCCACCCATGGTCATCGGTCTCATCCAGAAACTTCTCAAGAAACCTATGAGGAGTATGAGCAAGAAGACTAGTAGACCAAATGCCCTACCAAGGCGGAGGGGTCACTATCTGACCATCCCTGCATAGGCCTCAAGTTTCCCACAACCCATAATGGAAGCAAACTAAGGAGGAAGAAATTAAATATTTTGATGCATATAAAGCACTGCTACAGCGCTTGGAGTCAGTGGAGACCAAGACTTCTAGGCCCCAAAATCCCACTTTACGCAAACTTCATAGCCATCATGTGCATCCGTCAATGCCGACATCCCCTTACCCTAAACACTTTAAATTGCCTTATTTGGCAATATTTAGAGGGGAGGAAGATGCCCAAGAGCATGTGACTAGATTCCTGAGCCAATGCTTTGGCATTTAGGACAATGATGCTTTGTTGTTAAGAACATTCATCACCATGTTTGTAGGCCCTGCCTCAGATTGGTTCACTCAATTACCAAAGCACAACATTAGTAAATTAGATCAGCTAGTAGATGTGTTCCTTGAACGCTTCACCTTCAACACCAAGAAGAAAGCGTCACTAAGCGACCTAGCCAGCCATAGGCAGTATGGGGAAGAAACCATGGTGACCTATGGGAACCGGTGGAGGACTTTGCTTTTAAAGTTGCCCTACCTCCCTCCTATGTCTGACCTCACCCAAATGTTCTCAAAAAGTTGTTTGAGATCGATTTCCATGCTATTGCATTTGCAAAAATATGCCACTTTAGAGGAATCTCTGGCGCAATCCAAAATCATTGAGGAGATCAAGATTCAAGATGGTGAGATAGCCAAGCCAAGGAAGAAAGAATGGTCTAGGAACACCAAAATAGGGACCACACAACATAAACATGTTGCAATCAATCAGGTTGCTATAAACGTCCCTAAGCATGCACAAGCAACACAACCCCAAAAGTCTAACTATCAATCAATGCCTCTTAACAGTTATGATAGAGAAAATCAGAGGCAAGAACAAAATCAGAAGTGTCATCCTAAGCGACAATTCACACCTTACACAGAGTCCAGAGACTCCTTGTTTGACCGCTTGTTAGTGGTAAACTTGATTAACCTACCTGAGATTCAACCCATAGACCCCAACACACCAAAACCTAAGGGCTATAGGGAAGACTTGTACTACAGGTTCCATAGGTGGAAGGGACATGACCTTAATGCATGTTGGAAGTTTAAAGGCTTGGTGCAAGACCTAATTGATAACAAGACATTAGTGGTAGATAATCCTGTGGCACCAAGCAATCAATAAATGGAGGTCTTCAAAGACCCCTTGCCTACCCATGATGTGCAGGCAAATACCCTACCAGTCAATGAGGTCACACAAAAATTCCCCATGCAGGGGTATGTAGGGATGATTAGTATAGTGAATCAAAACAAGAGGTACCTGAGAGCAACTGCTCCTACAGTAGTTGCAGGAGAGGTGCCAACAACGTCACAACCGCAATAGCACCTTGCACCACCTCCTCCACCTAGACCAGTGGCCACAATTTGGACCAAACTCACCTAGAGTTTGAGGACCACATCGGCTAGGCTCTCCATCTACGAGCTCATACAACAATCAATGCCCCATCGGGAGGCTCTCATGGAGATACTAAAAGCCATCGAGTTGTAGCCCCATGAAGAAAACTCCTTCAACAACTTCGTGGGACATGTCAAACAATGCACTGAGCCAGTCATCACCTTTCGATAAGATGAATTGAAATCAATGTCTGGTGACATGGTGGATCCACCCCTGCACGTTATCGCATGGGTCAACGGGATTCCGTACAAGAGGGTATTAGTAAACACTGGCTCGTCCAGTAATATCATTACAAATGCGGCCTTGAAACACCTAAAGTTGCTCCCATATCACATAGTGGCCTCCACATATACACTATGAGCATTCAATGATGCAATATGCTCGATAGTTGGCATAATTGTTCTACCCATCCAAGTGGGACAAAATACTATACCTACATTGTGCCACATCTTGGAAGGTGAGATGGCCTATAACATCTTGCTGGGTCTGCCATAGATCAGGGACATGAAGTGTATCCCTTCGATAGCTCATCATTTCTTAAAGTATACATTTGAAGGGCAGATGCATGTAGTCTCGGTGGACTTGGAACCCTGCAAATATTGCAATGCGATGCAACTGATGCCACAATTGACCCTTCCATCAACGCATTTGGATTTTTAGTTGAATCCATCTAAACAGGGTCCGATTCCGTAGGCATCCCCGTTAACAAGTCCATCAAACCCCCAGCCAGGTCCATCTTCATCATCTTGTCATTCACCAAAAATGCCACCTATGGTGGCCAAATAGAAGGACAAAGGGAAGAAACCTCTAGAAGAGTTGCAACCTCTAGAAGAAGCACCGCCATCAGTATCAACCATCTCTACTGAGGAGATGCTGAGTAGAATGGAAGTCGAGGTTCCTGGTTCACCTGACATGGAGTGGACTCAGGAAGAACTTCCATTCCCTCCCCCTAAATTACCAACAATCACTATTAAAATGGCCAACACGGGCCTTGGGGAGCATCTCATGCGGAATATTGTAGCAACACCCGCACTGGAGTCCATGTAGGACATAGGGAGACCTCATCCCCATCGGTACAGTTGTTCCTCTAGGCTACCCACTGAATCAAACAAACTTTGTGTATGGGGGCCTTGATCGTGGTATTGAACCAGACATGCAAGAGGACAAAGATGAAGAGCCCTTTCTAGAATATGTCAACTATTTTTCCAATCCAGATTTCGCTTTAAGATACCTTGGCCAATGCAATTGGCATGGATATGGGTTAGGCAGATATGAACAAGGAGTGCATTTTCCTTGCCAACCAAGATACCAAATGCCATACAAAAATTTAGGGGTAGGGTTCAACCATCCCCTGCCCTTGGACATCTTGGTAGAGAACATGCAAGGCCTAGGGATAGGTAACAAGGGGGGATTGGCATTAGATCCATATGCCAACCCTAACACGACATATACACTGGGGTATTATCTTCCATTGTTGATGACCAACCTTGTTGACCTCAAAAACCCTTTCCCTTCGCTCGAGAGAGGATAAAGTTTGAGAACTCACCTACAAGAGAGCTATAGACAAGGTCAGGGAGGATCTTCAGAAGATGAGTCAGAATATGAGGTAGCACCATGGGACCCCTTCGAATCGGACAATAATCACTCACAAGTGACCCCCATGGATGATTATTAGGAAACCCTCTTGGAAATGTTCCCTTTGGTGGCCCCCATCGAGCAAGGGCCACCGCAAGAAAATCAGGCCCCATCGTAGAGAGCCAAAAAACCCCAATGGGGCCAGATCAATTTGCTCAAGCAAGATGAGCCTCTTGTTGAGCAAGGTGCAACAATAGGATTGTCATTGTTGTCAACACAATCAGATAGATCTATTGATGCAGTGGACAGGAATTTCAAAAGCTATTTAGATGCAGAAGATAGGAGTTCAAAGGTTATTCAGAGTATGTACAGTGATTTTCCAAGAAGACCGAAGTGGCCCATATGTAAAAGATCAAAGATAAAGACAATAAAAGTGTCACGATATCGCGACATATCCAGCAGGCAAGAAAAACTATCGTGATTTTGCAACATGTTGGAAGAGAGAGAAAAAGTAGGAAAAATTGTCACGATTTTGTGACATGTTGGAAGAGAGAGAAAAAGCAGGAAAAACTGTCACGATTTCGCAACATGTTGCAAGAGAGAGAAAAAGCAGGAAAAACTGTCATGATTTCGTGACATGTTGGAAGAGAAAAAGACAAGTGGAAAAATTGTCACAATTTCGTGACATGTTGGAAGAGAGAGAAAAAGCAGGAAAAACTATCACAATTTTGTGACATGTTGGAAGAGAAAAAGGCAAGTGGAAAAATTGTCATGATTTCGTGACATGTTGGAAGAGAGAGAAAAAGCAGGAAAAATTTTCGCGATTTCGTGACATGTTGGAAGAGAAAAATGCAAGTGGAAAAACTGTCGCTATTTCATGACATGTTGGAAGAGAAAGAGAAAGCAGGAAAAAGTGTCACGATTTCGCGACAAGTTCGAAGAAAGAGAACAAGTAAGAAAAGTGTCTCGATTTCATGAAATGTCACATTTTTGTGACTAAAATAGTAGAGAGAAAGTAAGTTGGAAAAGTGTCACGATTTCGCGACATGTCGTATTTTCATGACTAAAATAGGAGAGAGAAATAAAGTTGAAAAAGTGTCATGATTTCGCGACATGTCGCATTTTCGTGACAAAAGCAAAGTCGAATTCTATGGAAGCAAAAGTGTCGCAATATCACAACAAAAGCAAAGATGAAGTATACGAAGGCGAAAGTGTCATGATATCGTGACATGTATTTTTGCGGGGCAAGGCAAAGAGAAAGAGGAGAGAGAAAAAGTGTCGCGATATCGCGACATGTATTTTCGTGGGCCTAAGGAAAGAAAAGAGCAAGGAGAAAAAGTGTCACGATATTGTGACATGTTACATTTTCGTGGGCCAAGGAAAAGAGAAAGAGGAGAGATAAAAAAGTGTTGCGATATCGTGACATGTTGTATATTCACGTCAACGGTAACAAAAGAAGCTACAGATGCAAAAATGTCATGATTTCACGACAGGTCGTAAATGCGCAAGTCAAGAAGGAGAACCCGACTAAAATGAGAAGTATGACAACCGACTAAAATTAGGGTTTACAATTGTTATGAAAGCCAACCAATATTAGGGTTTACAGCTGACTAAGATTAGGATCTTCATCATAAAAAATATTGTTATAAAATGAGGGTTGTTTAGAGAATTAAGGAAGAGAGTGGAATGTGTGTGAAATATGGTCATGGTGCATAGAGAGCAAGTCGTGTCAAATTGTGCTAAGTGTTAAATTCATAAAGAGATCAAAGTGCACAAAAGGGAGAAGACGATCATGAAGTTCGACTGCAATGAAGCAGAGTGTGCAAAGTGATTGTGCAGAGAGAGCAGAGTGTGAAGAGATCACAAAGGTGAAGAAGACCAGTCAGGGTCTTGCAAAAGCAAAGGTATCTTATTGTAAAACTTATAGATTCAAATTGAAGTCCAGGTTGCATCTTGGCATCAGGGGTTGGTGTTCCTTCCAGTTGGTGCTGGTAAATCAGGGGTTGGTTCTCCTTGCAATTGGTGCTAGTAAATCAGGGGTTGGTGCTCCTTCCAGTGGGTTTTGGTAAATTGATTGTAAATTTTGTGCTTTGCAAAGGCTGGATTTGGATGGTAGTCCAAGCAATCAATTTTTGAGGAGTATCCACATTGGTGAATCTCATTAAATCTTGTGTTATGTGATGCTCTTTTGTTATACTTGTTGTATCTAGTAATAAGTTTTAATTGCTATGATATTAAGAGCTATAAATTTAAGTTTAAAGAGCTACACTGATTCACCCCCTATCAGTGCCATTGTAAGACTAACAATTGGTATCAGAGCTAAGTTCCTGTACAAGCTTAACCAGCTAGGGTGATCTTGGAAGTAATACAATGGTAGGTGGTGAAGCTCTTTTCATAGCATTTGAAGAAGTAATCTCAGAAAAAGAAGAATGAGTGAACTCTGAAGTATGTGGTGAAAACCCTAAGGTTGAAGTAGATCTAGAAGGTGAGTTGATCTCTGCACTTGAAGAGTGGAAAATAGAGAAGAAAAAGAATAAGAAAATTTCAAAAAAGCTTGAGGATGCAAATGAAATCATAACTAGTCTGAAAGGACAGACAGAAGAATACAAGAAAATATCTAAAGATATCGAAATACAAATTACCATGAAAATAGATTATTGCTACAAACTAGAAGAAGAGAATGTTGGTTTACGGATGCAGATAGAAGAGATGAATCACAAAATTAGTTGCTATCACAAATGCGAAGAAAGTTCTATGAAGTTGGATAATATTATAAATGACCAAAGACCTGCAGGCATCAAATTTGGTCTGGGTTTCGTCGAAGGAGAATCATAAAATGGATCAAAGGCCAGAAATGTAGAATCCATAAAGAATGAAGATAATAAATAGGTTGATCAAGGAAAAACATCTCATGCAAAAGAAAGCAATAATGCCAGGCACGAAAAGAGAATTGACAATGATGGATTCATCAATGTCACACATCAAAGAAGAAGAAGACCTATGGCTCCTATGGAAACATGGCAAAGACCATCACCCAGGTTCAATTATCCCTTTTCTAGTTTCTATTTTAAATGTAATGTAAAACCAAGGAATTTCACCAGTAGAAATGCTTTTTCTCCTCTGATGAATTATACAGTAGAATGTTATAACTATCATAATTTTGGGCACATTGCAAGAAACTATAGAAGTACATTTACATCAAATCAATTTTAGGGAAGAAAATTTCAACCAAATAGGATGAGACAAAATAGAAAACTTCTCAAAAAACATGCACAATCTCTTGATAAGGGAAAGGCAAAACAAGATCCCAAAACTACTATTAAAACAGAATGGAAAGAAAAAGAGCGACTTAAGAAATAAAAGGAATCCTTAATCGTACAAACAACATTTAAAGCATAGAATAAATATGTACCATGGATAATTGATAGTGGATGCTCCAGTCATATGACAGGTGACAAACAAAAATTTGAGAAGTTACAGAAATATGAAGGTGGTTCAGTAAATTTTGGAAATAATGATGGAGCTAAGATAGTTGGCAAAGCTTCAGTTAAATTTAGTGACGAAAAAATTAAGTCAAAAGAAGTCTTGTTTGTGGATGGTTTGAAACATAACTTGTTGAGCGTAAGTTAGATTTGTGATAAAGTTCATGAAGTAGGTTTTAAGAAGCAGGGTTGTGAAGTCAGAAAAACAAACAGTGGAAAATTGATAGCAACTGGATCAAGGACATATGGAAACCTGTACATGCTCTTAGAGACTTCAGAAGGAGCTTGTTTTATTAGATAGGAAGAATAAATTTGGTTGTGGCACAAGAGAATCGGTCATATCAATTTTGATAATCTAGTAAAAATCAACTCAAAAAGGGCAGTGAGAGATATTCCCACCATCATCAAACCTAAAAACAACATTTGTGCTTCATGCCAAAAGGGGAAGAAAACTAGAGTCACATTCAAAACAAAAGAGTACTACACAAGCAAACCTTTGGAACTAATACACACTGATTTATGTGGACCCATGAGAACACAAAGCATAAATGGTGACAAATATTTTATGTTGTGCATTGATGACTATTCCGGAATGACATGGATATTTTTCTTGAAGCATAAATCAGAAGCTTATGAAAGGTTCAATATTTTCAAAAACCAATTTGAGAATGAAACAGGAAGGAGGATCAAATGTTTAAGATCGGATAGAGGAGGAGAATTCATTTTATAGGAGTTTGCAGAGTACTATGAAAAATACGGTATTAGGAGACAGTTTTCAATAGCCAGGACACCTCAACAGAATGGAGTGGTAGAAAGAAAGAACAGGACAGTGTAGGAAATGGCACAGATAATGTTGGCTGAAAGTAGAGTAGCAAATAGATTTTGGAGAGAAGCAGTCCATACTGTAGTGTATATCCAAAATAGGTACATGTTGAGAACACATGAAAGCAAAAATCCTTGAGTTGTGGTTCAGTAAAAGGGCAACAACAAAATACCTCAAAGTTTTTGGCAGCAAGTGCTACATCAAAATAACTGAAGATAATCTTGGTAAGTTTGAAAATAGAGCGGATGAAGGTATTTTTGTTGGTTATTCACCAAGAAGCAAAGCTTACAAATGCTATAACAAGAGGCTAAAGAAAATTGTGGACAACACCGATGTTAAATTTGATGAAGGTAGAGAACGAGTAATTAGATATGAAAAGAACTACCCAATTTATGAAGAGGTTATTAAAGGAGATGAGAAAAATGAAACATAAAAGATACAAAAAATTGACTCAGATGATTTAAGTTGTGATTCATAAGTGGAAGAAAATAAGAAATTCAAAATAGGCAGCTGGCAGAAAAATCATCCTAGAGAGCAAATAATTGGAGACCCCAAAGTTGGTGTTCAGACAAGAAGAAGAATAGTAAGTTACTACTCTCTATTATCAAGCACTGAACCCAAAAAATGTTGCTGACGCAAGCAAATATGAAAGTTGGATGAAGGCAATAAATGAAGAATTAGATCAGATCGAGAAAAACAAAACTTGGGAGTTAGTACCTAGACCTGCAAATAAAAATATAATCGAGACTAAATGAAATTTTTGAAAAAAAATGAATGAAGACGGATAGGTAGTCAAAAATAAAGCAATATTGGTATGCAAGGGTTATGCACAAGTTGAAGGCATTGAATTTGAGGAAAATTTTGCACCAGTAGCTAGACTAGAGGCAATTAGAATGTTTCTGGCTTTAGCAGTCTACAAGAATTTCAAAGTTTATCAAATGGATGTGAAATTAGCGTTTTTGAATGGGAAACTTGAAGAAGAGGTTTATATTGAGCAACCATATGGCTTCCAACTTGGTGATGATCCCAATTTGGTTTTCAAGTTGAAGAAAGAATTATATGGCTTAAAACAGGTACCCCGAGCATGGTATGCAAGGCTAGACAACTATCTCACTCAACAAGGGTTTAAGAAAGGTATGGTGGATAGTAATTTGTATGTCAAAACAAAAAATGGGAATCTTATTATTCTTGTTGTATACATAGATGATATCATGTTTAGTAGCAGCAAATATGAGTCGTGTAAATATTTAGCAAATAAGATGTAGAAAGAATTTGAAATTTCTATGATTGGTGAACTTTCGTATTTCCTCGGGTTGCAAGTTAATCAAAATAAGAAGGGCATATTTATTTATCAAGTTAAATATGTGAAAGAGATGTTAAAAAAGTTCACAATGGAGGATTGTAAGCTAGTTAGCACTCCCATGATGACAGGTTGCAAGTTGAGCAAGGATGAAAAATCTCCACCTATTGATCAAACCATGTACAAATCTATGATTGGGAGCTTACTGTACCTGACAACTACCAGACCAGATATTTTACAAGCAGTATGCATGGTAGCACTATTTTAGGCTAATCCTAAGGAGACTCGTGTGAAGTAGTGAAAAGGATTCTTCGGTACCTCAAGGGTACTATGGAGTATGGGTTATGGTATCTGAAAGGTAAAGACTTCACCCTTATTTCGTATTCAGATGCAAATTGGGTAGGATGTGTCGATGACAGAAAGAGTACCAGTGGAGGTGCATTCTATCTTGGAGATAGATTGGTTGCATGGCACATTAAGAAACAAGAGTGAGTTTCTTTATCGACATCAGAGGTAGAATATATTGTAGCGACAACATGTATGCAGGTACTGTGGATGAAAAAAACCCTGAAATATCTTGGTATGAGCTTCAATGAGCCAATATCAGTTAAGTGTGATAACACCAGTGCCATTAATATCTCCAAGAATCTACTTATGCAATCATGCACAAAACACATTGCTATCAGGTATCACTTTTTTAAGGAGAAAGTTGTGGAAGGTGAGGTTAAGTTGGATTATGTTCCAACTATAGAGCAAGTAGCAGATATCTTCACAAAACCATTGCCCAAGAAATTTTTTGAGTACCTTCACAATAAATTGGGAGTGGTCACACTTCCCAAGAATTGACTAGCTACAGGGATCACATTCTCAGGGGGAGCATTTAAGTATTTGATTATCTTTTTGCTCATGTTCATGATTTTTGCTAAGTGTAATAAATTTTTCCTAAGAATGTTATGCATGGACTCAGGGGGAGTCTGCAATAGCCCTTTGGTATTATTGTCAAATGGGGAGAAGAGTTACAGGAAGTTGCACGTGTCGCCAACAATTCGAAAGGGGGATATTGTTGAGCAAGGTGCAACAACAGTATTGTCATTGTTGTCAACACAGTTAGATAGATCTATTAATGCAGTGGACAAGAAGTTCAAAATCTATTTAGATGTAGAAGATAGGAGTTCAAAGGTTATTCAGAGTATGTACAGTTATTTTCCAAGAAGACCGAAGTGGCCCATATGCAAAATATCAAAGAAAAATACAAGTAAGAAAAGTGTCACGATATCGCGACATATCCGACAGGCAAGAAAAACTGTCACGATTTTGCGACATGTTGGAAGAGAGAAAAATTAGGAAAAACTGTCGCGATTTTCCGACATGTTGGAAGAGAGAAAAAGTAGGAAAAACTGTCGCGATTTTGCGACATGTTGGAAGAGAGAGAAAAAGCAAGAAAAAATGTCACGATTTCACGACATGTTGGAAGAGAGAGAAAAAGTAGGAAAAACTGTCATGATTTCGTGACATGTTGGAAGAGAAAAAGGCAAGTGGAAAAACTATCATGATTTCGCGACATGTTGGAAGAGAGAAAAAGTAGGAAAAACTATCGTGATTTCGTGACATGTTGGAAGAGAAAAAAGCAAGTGGAAAAACTGTCGCAATTTCGTGACATGTTGGAAGAGAGAAAAATCAGGAAAAACTTTTGCAATTTCATGACATTTTGGAAGAGAAAAAGGCAAGTGGAAAAACTATCATGATTTCATGACATGTTGGAAGAGAAAGAGAAAGCAGGAAAAAGTGTCACGATTTCGTGACAAGTTCAAAGAAAGATAACAAGTAAGAAAAGTTTCGTGATTTTGCGACATGTCGCATTTTTGCGACTAAAATAGGAGAGAGAAAGTAAGTTGGAAAAGTGTCACGATTTCGTGACATGTCGCATTTTCGCGAATAAAATAGGAGAGAGAAAGAAAGTTGAAAAAGTGTCACGATTTCGTGACATGTCGCATTTTCATGACAAAAGCAAAGTCAACGTCTATGGAAGCAGAAGTGTCGTGATGTCGCGACAAAAGCAAAGATGAAGTATACAGAGGCAAAAGTGTCGTGATATCGTGACATGTTGTATTTTTGTGGGCCAAGGAAAAGAGAAAGAGGAGAGAGAAAAGAGTGTCGTGATATTACGACATGTATTTTCGCAGGCCTAAGCAAAGAAAAAGAGCAAGGAGAAAAAATGTCACGATATCGTGACATGTTGTATTTTCACGAGCCAAGGCAAATATAAAGAGGAGAGAGAAAAAAGTGTTGCGATATCATGACATATTGTATTTTCATGGCAACAGCAACAAAAGAAGCTACAGAGGTAGAAATGTCACGATTTCATGATAGGTCGTAAATGCGCAAGTCAAGAAGGAGAACCTAACTGAAATGAGAAGTATGATAGCCGACTAAAATTAGGGTTTACAGTTGTTATGAAAGCCAACCAAGATTAGGGTTTACAGCCAACTAATATTAGGATCTTCATCATAAAAAATATTGTTATAAAAGGAGGGTTGTTTGGAGAATTGAGGAATAGAGTGGAATGTGTGTGAAATACGATCATGGTGCGCAGAGAGCAAGTCATGTCGAATTGTGCTAAGTGCAAAATTCACAAAGAGAGCAGAGTGCGCAAAAGGGAGAAAACAATCGTGATGTTTGACTATAACGAAGCAGAGTGTGTGAAGTGATTGCATAGAGAGAGCAAAGTGCGAAGAGATTGCAAAGGTGAAGAAGACCAATCAGGGTCTTGCAAAAGAAAAGGTATCTTACTATAAAACTTATATATTCAAATTGAAGTCCAAGTTGCAGCTTGGCATCAGGGGTTGGTGCTCCTTCTAGTTGGTGCTGGTAAATCAGGGGTTGGTGCTCCTTCTAGTTGGTGTTGGTAAATCAAGGGTTGGTGCTCCTTCCAGGTTGGTCTTCGGTAAATCGGGGGTTGGTGCTCCTTCCAATTGGTGCTGGTAAATCAGGGGTTGGTGCTCCTTCCAGTGGGTGCTGGTAAATTGATTGTAAAGTTGATGCTTTGCAAATGCTGGATTTGGATGGTGGTCCAAGAAGTCAATTTTTGAGGAGTAGCCACATTCACCCCCCCCCCTCTCAGTGCCATTGTAAGACTAACATGATGGTATCTAACTTGAATCACATAGAAATAGTTCTCTAATCTAGAGAAAATAATAGATATAAAATAAGTTTATCCTTCTTAATGATTGATCCTAATGAAAAGTAGAATATATGTATAACATAATAGAAGTAATATTAAAATAGTGAATTTCTTTTTGAGTTATACAATTGATTTATATCTAAAAGGAGTAGTATCAGCTAACATGGAGATGGTGGAGAGCCTTGTCCTTTAAATATGGGGTAAGTATTGACTAATTTTACTAGTACTAGGGTACAATAGTAGTGATCTAGTTGGCCAAAGGTTTTGGTTTTCTTATGGAGTCTCTTTTCATCACTTTCTATCATCTTATACTATTCATTTGCTTTTAATGGATCGTTTTTCCCTTTCCATGATGCAATGTGTTAGTTTTGTTATATTATGTTAAAATCCATTAAATATTAAAAAAAACTTAAAAGATTAACATTTTATGTTTAATTCTTGAACCTTAATATATATATATATATATATATATATATATATATATATATATATATATATATATATATATATATTAGACTATTTTTTGTTAAAAACATAGCCATCCTCCCCATGAATTAAACATTGTCTCGTTAAATATGATTTTATTAAACATTGACCATTGATATCAAAATATAAATTTGTTTAAGCTATTTACTATGTATATCCATTTTTATTATAGTTTTACTATCTAAACATCAAATCAAGACACCAAATAATTAGACAATAGAAATATTCTTCAATTATTTTACTAGTTTTCTATGAAACATCCATTGCCATAATCACAAGATGAGACATTTTCCATTGTATTTGTTTATGGTATTCTTATAGATATGACCAAAACATTTGACCACTAGTTTGTTTCCTCCATAAATGAGGGTGAATACTTAACAAGGTTTTGTAGTTATCAAATTTGTTGTTTGATGACCAATTTCCAAGGCAACATGAGTCTCTTGCTTTGATGTAGGTGTAGTTCCTTCTTATTTCTATGGTGATATTGCAAACTAAGTTTGTATTGGTTTGAACATTTATTTTCTATAGTGGTTGTCTTGCTAATTGTTCTTATTCTTGATGCCTTTGGTATCAAGTTCCATATTTTTAATAATAGTTAAATTGCAAGCATTGTATTATGTAAAAAATATATTTCATTTCATATCATCAATTTTCCTTTAGTTAAGAGGGTTTTAATTTATTAGTTAGTATTTATCTTAAGCATTATGTTGTTATTACTTTTGTGATCAATATATTCAACATAACTTATGATAGTTATGGTTAAATATATGGTTATTTTATTTCTTCGTTTTACTTCATGTATTTCAATCATAATAGTAGTAATTTGGCATCTTTACTATTTAGCATATATTTACAATGTATTTGTTATTTTAATTAGGAAATTTGACTTCACTTGTATTCATTTTAATATTGTAAAAGTTGTGTTATTTTTATCACAAAAAAATGGTGAACATAATATTAATAACTTATTTTGAATAATATATTTTCTTATCTTCAACCAATCATGTTTGGTGGGATAATTATCATACTTGTAGCTAACACAAAAAATTGGTGAACATAATATTAATAACTTATTTTGAATAATTTATTTTCTTATCTTCAACCAATCATGTTTGGTGGATTAATTATCATAGTTGTAGCTGCTACTACTTATCGTGGGCTTATTAATACCTGTTATTGTAGTTTTCCCTTTATATATATATATATATATATATATATATATATATATATATATATATATATATATATATATATATATATATATATATATATATATATATATATTTAAAAAAATTATGCTTTTATTCACTGGGGTTTGGTGGGATATTGATTTGATAATTTCCTTAGGACTTGATTTATCAAACCCTTATTTTCTTCTTAGTAGTATTCTCTTATGGCTTATCTTCTCGATAATAATCGATTATACAATTTTTTCAATTGGTTATATGGGATTGAAATGGGCTTCACCCATATTACATCATCACCACATAGTGGTATTACAACAAAGCTTGGATATTATCCATGTATTACGATGATATTTGAACAATTGTCTCCTCTTTAAATATTGAAAAATCAAAGTGGTTGAGCCAATGCCACTTTATCAAAACATAATTTGAGTTTACACATATTTTTATAAGGGTTCTCAGTCTCCTCTTATCAATATTTGAACTTGGATCTCATGAAAACCCATGGACTTACCACTATGGTATCCCTCATAGGTAAAAAATTATTAATCCATTTACCATGGGTTAGGCTACTAATCGACACACAAACCACCCACAACGAACATTAATATTACCACAACAAGACCAAAATGGCCTAAGTAGGCTATTCTATACAAGTTTACATAGGTTTATGAGGGGTCCTAGACCATAGTGAATGGTTTTTGAACCTTGGACCTCTCAAAGAGAGGCCAAAGCCCTTACCACTGTTTTAAGCTTACAACTAGTAATCTATTACACAATTATTTCATAGTGATAATTGAATTATTTGAGAAAGAAATAACCTAGAAAGAATAACATAGATATCCTATGAAAAACCCATAACATCCCTATTATTTTGATATGGTTAAATTTTGTCTAATTTTTTTTACTGTTCTACAAGTGTTACAAATTCCTTGGTAAATGAATCTAAAAGCTCAGTAACAGCTCAAGTCATTATTTACTAATAATTTTTTTTCAAAAACTGGTTCCTCAATCTCATCCTTCATATTTTTATGATCTTCCACCACTACCTCCTCATCTAGCTAATCCTTAGCTAATCCTGAGAAGAAAAATCCTATTGTCATAGTAAACAATTATTAATTTAAAAACCCATAGTGGAAGGCTATTGATCTTAATGATGTTGTCAAAATTAATTTTTATCACAATAGAAGTAATATTTATAAGTAAAATCATTTCCATAATTTTCAATAATTTGAAAAAACATGCAATCTAAAAAAACATCAAAAGTCATCCATATGTGAAAGTTATGGCACAAAGAAGTTTACCCCAAAAATCTATAGTACAGGGATGATTTTGAAATACAAAAAATTCTTAAATCAATGTCTAATTTTTATCATGGAAGGAATTATAAAAAGTAGGGCCTTTTTGACTATATTTATTATTACGCGCATTAGTTTAATCAAGTCAAAAAGAAAAAAGTATAGCTAAAATAGATTTTTTTATTGAACATATTTGAATTTACATGATAGAATTAGTAGCTACCATGAATATGGGTAGGTTGTTTGTATTTTTATGGTCGTGATAGTATTATGTGTTGTATGCATTGGAAGTTATCACACAGATCTTCACATAGTCCATTCCTATAACCACCATGTCACAATCATTTTAAAACTTTTATGCCATTGAAAGCACTAGGAAAGGGACAAGCATACAGTCTGATGAGGCCTGAGATTTTAATCTTGGACCTCCACCTTCTTACGAGGTTTGGTCGAACCAATTGATGTATACCTCGAAACCTTTCTCATCACTATTTTCTATATTAACAAAAATAATATAATTTTTAAAAAATTCATCATATATAATACTAATAAATTTAAATATCTTAATCATTATGTTGTAGAAGATAAGTTTAAACCTCTTGGTTATAATTTCTACATGGAATTCGTATTAAATCCAATGAATTGAAAAGTCCCTTAGTTATCCCATAGATATTTCTACTGCCACTTCAAGAAGTGATTATAATAATTAGAAAGTAACAAAATTTAGGTATTAATCAAAACATATCTCTAGTAGAGTCATATTCTCTGCTCTATTCTAAAATACTTTTTATTCAAATGTCTAGTAAGAGCTATAGAAAAAGAGGTTGATAAATCCTAAACCTTGTTTGGCTAGGAACTTTATTCAAATAGAGTTTTATCAAGAATTTAAGGTCAGGATAATAATGAGTTGTCTAATAAATGTTTCTAAATAGTTAAAGACCTATCCTAGTCTATATATCATTACCTTTAATACTTTTTAAAAATACTCTAAGGCCTTATCTAGATAGATAGATAGAGGGCAAGGAAATATTATTTTTAAACCTTCTCTTTAATGATGTGGAAGATATCAATAGTAACTTTTTAGTCATATTTATATGCAAAATATAATTAATATATGAGAAAAAATAATATGAAAACAAAGAATAAAAATATCTTATACTTAAAATTATATCTTGCATTGTGGAAATATCATAAAAAAATTTGAACATCCATAGGATAAATTCTTTCTTTATTGCTTATTGTATTGAAGTTGTTTTGCTTCTTTTTTTTTTTTCTCTATATAGTAGTTTAAAAAATGACAACAACATTAAAAATATGAGAAAATATTGGTTTCCTCTTATAGTTTTCATTTCATGTATTATCTGCTGATTTGTTTTCATTGCAATACATATTTGATAATTGCATTATATTTTTTTTGCTTTTCTTCTATGCCAGTCCTCTTTTTTAGCAAGGTGCATCATGATTTCTTGTATTTTCATTATATTAATATTTTTTTTTATTCACAAGGGAAACCATACATTCTTTCTTTTATTTCATCTTTCTTTAATTAGGATTTCTTTCTATGCCAATAACAATTGTCTTATATGTCATATATAAACATACCTTTGTTCACACTCATACTATATTACATATGGTATGTAGGAAAAATTCCAAGGTAATATTTCAACATAAAAATATAGATACAACTTTTAGAAATTTTATCCTTTTTGTAGCTGAATCCCAATTACATTGTATGGGCAAGAAAAAATAAATTTTATTTGGCAATAAATTCTAAGAGTGTACATAGGAAAGAATTAGGTACATTTTCCTTTGCTTTTGCAATATTTGCTTGTATATTGGCCATTTTTTCTATTTCAAAATATTGCATTTTATGTAAATAGTAGATTGAAATTAACAAAGAAATTTGCTTCACATCATAGCAAATAATTTTAGTTTTGTTGCTTTAGCTATCATATATTACTATTTTCTCTTTTATCCTAAGGACTCTTGAGTGTCTATCTCTTGCGGCATCATATATGATCTTTTGGGAAGGGCATGATATATTTATAAAAAGAGCACTAACAACTAATTTATAAGTGGTGGATATTATCATATTATAATATAGGAGAGGGTTGGGCTATTTTATTACTCCTTAGGCAGGATGGTGGCAAGATAGTTATCCAAATATTTTAGTTTCATTATAATGTCTGTCAATCTCATTTTCCACCATTTTATTCTATTTGTTTGCTTTCAATGAATCATTTTCCGTGTTACTACTTTTTATATCAAGTTAAAATCCTTTAAATATTTAAAAATATATATTTATATAATAGTTCAAAATTTTAATATTTAAAAATTAAAATTAAAAGAAAGATTTATAAAACTTTGATCAATTGCCTCAAAATCTAAATCTATTTCTTCCCTCCTATAAATAACCATTTATGTTCCTTATTTTATCATTAAATATGAAATCAATACACCGAATGATTAAACAATTAAAATAATCTTCACTCCTTTTCCTATTTTCCTAAAACCTCCATTGCTTTAGTTATTGTTCTAGCATCTAATATTTTCCACTCTCTCCATTCACCCCATTGTTATAGGTACAACCAAAATTTTCAAACAATACTTCATTATCCATTAGGGATAAGAATGAGATGCTTGACTAGGCTATGAAGTTCAATATTGAGGTTACTAATCGAGGATCGGTTTCTAAGGAGACATCAGTCTTCTACTTTGGTCTAGAGGTTTTCTTTTCTTATTATTGTATTTGATCTTGTAAGTAAGATTAATTTTTATTTGAACATTTATTTTCTACTTTAGTTATAGTGTTGTTTGTTTTGATCCTTGATACCCTATAAAGTTTTTCTTTTCTACATTGTAGCTAGGTTGTAAGTATTTTATTGTGTAGAAAGTAGATTTTATCTCCATATTATCTATTTTCTTTTGAATAACGTAGCTTTAGTGCAATAGTTGATATTCAGCTCAAATATTTTTCTATTATTGTTAATTTGATTGAGTTTAGCAAAGTATGTGATAGTTATTGTTATTATTATGGATTATGTTGTTTATTTCATTTAATTTTATATATTGTTATCAAAATATAATTTTCTTGGAATCTTTATTATTTGTCTTATATTTCTGTTGCATTTATTACTAGTTTTTTAGGACTATATCGGTTGTCATTTTTCATGCAAACATCAAATATAAGCTTAATAAATACTCTAACATGAATTTATGCTTATTAAGATGTAAGCCTAATAAATAGTAGAATACACCTATAAAGGACAATTAAAATATTAAATTTTTGTTTGATATGCAATATTAATATATCATAGAGTCTTCTCAAAGTACTTCTAATAATCTCTTAAGCTACATAATGTTTTTTGGAATATGAACTAATCACAAATATTTTATCTAGTGAAGAGTAAGGTAAAGAAGGATACACATCAAATTCATAGATATCGTAACATCAACTAATTTTCTTGTATCTTCAACCTAAAGCAAAAGGGTCCATAGTTCTATCATGCATAAATTATCTATATAATTGATGGTTCTACTAAACTAGGTGTTCACCCACCTAAAAACAACTTTCACATCCAACTAGAGGAAACAAAATAGAAATTGGATGCTTCTATTTGAAAATGAAAATTGAAAATATCACCCAAATAGGGTTTTGGGAGGAACACAGAACATTAGACAAGATTTTGAAGACAACCCAGGAACTTGATGAAATCCCTCCCAGTGGGAAAACAAAACTAGAACAAAGACCTCTATCTAAGGAAGATCTAAATAGGAAGAAAAAGAGGCTATAAAACTAAGACAATATCCAACTAGATAAAATTGAGAGAGCTAAACCATCAACAAACAATAAAGTCTCAAATAGGATAAAACTAAATATCATCTTGCACAAATCTCAAACCTCCAACCAAAGAGCGAGAAGCAAAGCAATTGGCTAGAAGAACTGATCAACAAGTAAACAAAACTAACGAGAGCTACTAGGAAGCAGAAAATAGGAAAATAGTAAGGTGAAGAATACAAACTTATATTGATATGGGGGTGAACAATATAATATCACAACTTTTACTTTTCCTTTTACTTTTCTCTCAACTCCTTGGGGCTAAATATAAGACACTTAGCATAGCCCCCTCACCACCTCCTTTATTGAGGTGATTAGTTTTTATATGGGAGTAAAACAACTCCCAACTTATAATGCTTATAATGCTCTTCTTCTCTTTCAATATTTTTCCATATCTTTGTAGTCATACCTCTTTGATCCTTTTGGCTATCTTTCTTCTTGCTAGTCTTTGGAAGTTCCTAAAATTCTATTCTACACCACTTTGCTCTATGCCCAAACTTATTGCAACTGTAACACTTGATGTTGTAGTTCTTGTAAGGTGCAAATGAATTGAATTTCCTCTTGGTGAAGCCAAAATTATTCTTTCTATGAACCCTAAAATTTATAGATCTATGACCAAAATTATTACATGAGTAACAATATCCTTCGAAGAAGTATTTATCTTGTCTTGGAGAGTGTGGTCTCATAGTTCTTTCCTTGCCTTTTCTATGATGATCCCTATTCCTTATGTTTGCATTGTTTTCTTCCTCTTTGATGCTTCCACTTCTCAACTCATCATCATAGGTCTTAGGTTCTTCTTCAATAACTTCAATTCTTTTTCTTTTGAGCTTGAATCCCCTTTTTGTATCTCTTGGTCTTCTTCATAACCTAGTCTTATCTTGATAAATGGATACCTCTGTACTTTGAGAATTTCATCCAAGGTTCTTTGGCTTTCCTTAAACCTAGTTAGCTTATAAAGATATTTTCCAAGTTCTTTATTTAGAGAGGTAACTTCATCTTCTATGTTTCCATACTATAACACTTTTGCCTCAAATTTTTTAGCCATAATTTCCTTAATTTTCTTTGCCTTTTCAACTCTAACTCTTAATATGGTGAGATATTGTATAATTCTTACATTTATATCCTCATCCTCTTGAACTTGAGCCTTAAATATTAAGTTCTCTATTTTTAACTCTTCAATTTCCTTTTTCCATATCGACTATAGCTTCTTCTTCCTTTCCTAAAATTTTCTCTATCTCTAGATATACAATAACAAGAGCATCTTCTTTCTCTTCTACTTGAACTTCAACAAGAGAATATTGTACTCGGTCTTCAATGGGAGTATCTTCTTCCTCGTCTATAGCCAAAAATAGAATCTCTTATTTTTTGCTATCTGAAATATTTTTATCACTCTCACTTGAAGCATTGCTTGCTTATTCAAACAAAAAAATCTTTTTGTGCCTCTAAAATATATTCTTCTCATGTTTTCCTTGACCATATATGTTTTTATTTTCATGATAAGATTTTATTTCTTTATTTTTCTTGTATTCCTTTTCATATTCACTTTTACTATATCCATTTTACGGATAAAAAGTTGTATAGTGACCAATGTTGCCACAACTAAAAAATTTCATAGTCTTCATATCTTTATGTTTTCTTGGATATTTTTTATTTCTTCTCACAAAGTTAGCCTCTTATTCACTGCTTGATTCATCACTTAGTTCTATTTTCTTATACCGTGTCTTCTTTGAAGCTTTGAATATTACCTCCTTTCTAGATGCTTTTTTTTCTTTTTTGTCCTCATCTCATAAGCTGTGAGAATTCCATGTAGTTCATATATCCTCAAAGTTTCTAGATGTTTCATATCTTCAATTTCTAAAACCTTTGCATCATATCTCACGGGAAGTAACCTTAAATTTTTTTGAACAATAGTAGAATCCTCAATCTTTTCTTCAAGTCCATCGATGGTGTTAACAACCTCATCAACATGAAATAAATATTTAGCAATAGCTTCCTCATATTTCATATTTAATTCCTCAAACTTCCTCCTATGAGTCTAAAAATTTTCCATATTAATATTATCATCTCTTTCATATGTATTTTGTAATTTATCCCACATTTATTTTGCTAATTTGCATTACATAACCTTTACAAACTATGTTTCTTGTAATCCACTTAAAATTGCATTCATTGTATTGGCATTATTTTCATATATATATTTACCACTTATATATTTGGGAGGAGTTACAGGTGATGTGTACCCATTCTCAACTGATTGCCATGTATCAATTCCCTATGCCATCAAAAATATCTTCATCCTAACACTTTAAAAAGCATAGTTAGTACCATTAAAAAATGGAGATCGATGTGTTTAAAATCCTTCCTGATGAGCCATGTGTTCCTGTAAGATATTCCATCAAGTTGTTAGGCTTACCTGAAGGAACATGCTTTTATACCAGTTGAATAACACAAGCTTATATTGATAGGAGGGGTGAACAATATAAGATCAAAAATTGTACTTTTCCTTCCAAATGATAACAATAATAATATCAATACAGTAAATGAAACAATGCACAAATCATCACATGCATGAGAGACATAGATTTAACATGGTTCACCCAATGTGGGATACATCCACGGAGAAAATATTTCTTATAAATTTTCTCAACCAATCTCTTGGGAACCAATTCCCTATTAAAATATTTATGGACACCAACACAAATGAGACACCAAATCCCTTTTCTCAAGTTCATGTACATCTATACATAGGATATACCAATCCCCTTACACTTAAGTTTGTCAACCTATATCCACAGGAGGTACCAATCCCATCTACTCTACACTGCTTCAAGCCTTTGTACAATTCTTGCTTACATCTACTATAAAAACTTCTCTTAAATCTACTAAGATCTGATCAAAGTCTACACACAATACTTACTCAAATTTGATCCAAGTCTACACAAAAGAATTACCTAAATATGCTCACCAAAAATTGCTCTAAACTCTTTCTTATATTTTCTCCAAGTCTACATACAAGACTTGCTCAAATCTACTCACCAAAACTTGCTCTTAACTCTTCTTAGATATGATCCAAGTCTACACATAAGACTTGCTCAAATATGATAACCTAAACCTGATCTCAAATCTTGTTTAGATCTTCTCCAAGTCTACACACAATACTTGCTCAAATATGCTCACAAAAACCTACTCTCAACTCTACTCAGATCTACTCTAAGTCTACATACAAGACTTGCTCAAATATGCTCACCAAAACTTGCTCTTAATCCTACTCATATCTGATCCAAGTCTAAACACAATACTTGCTCAAGTATGCTCACCAAAACCTACTCTAAACCCTACTCATATCTGCTCCAAGTCTACACACAAGACTTGCATAAATCTTCTCAAAGCCTACACATAAGGCATACTTAATTCTACTCTAGAAATTCCTCTAGTCTTCTCATAGGACCTACTTATAAAGCATACTCAATTAAGCTCTTAATACCTGCTTAAATCTTCTCCAAGACTTCTTACAAGGCTTTATCAAATCAACTTACTATCACTACTTAAACTAAATCAAATCTATATCAAACAAACCTTATTAGATATGTCACAATCTTGTTCTCAAAAACTGCTCAAACATTCCCAATTATTGCATATAAACAATTTCATATATCTTTTTCAAAAGTGTTTTTTTGATTAAAGTAATTCAGATATATTCTACCCAAAAATAATTTCTTCATGAATATAAAGAGAATTATATGCAATACAAATAATCAATATGTTATTTTCACATTCATTAAGTTTGTTGCTTTCACATGTCCCACATTTATTGCTTTCAAAAGATATCTCTTGTATAACACTTAGTAGTTGACCTTCTTATGTATTTCTCAAAATCAAAACCAATGCACACACTTGCTTCACAAATATGATTTCTAACACTTGCACATTCACCTCCAATATCACTCAAACCAATGCTCAATTATGCTCTCAAACCCTTGCACCAATATTCTCAATTTCATTCAACAATGATGCACAACTTGTTCATAAACCCTAGCTCATATGTTTTCAATTTCATTCAATAATGATGCACAACTTTGTTCACAAACCCTAGCTCATATATTCTCAATTTCATTCAACAATGATGCATAACTTGTTCACAAACCCTAGCACATATGTTCTCACTTTCATTCAAAAATGATGCATAACTTTTTCACAAACCCTAGCACATGTGTTCTCAATTTCATTAAACAATGATGCACAACTTGTTCACAAAACATGTGTTTCCAATTTTAATCAAAGCAATGTGCAAATACTCTCAACTTCAATCAATCACTAATTCTCATCAAATAAATCCTTATACCTCCACCATATGATATCACAAATATTTCCTTTCAAACAACACCACTTAGAGTAGGAGTTAAAACACCATACCTCAAAAATACCTTGATGAAGGTGTGCCCTCAAAAACCTATCTCAAAATAATTTTCCTTTTGGTCCTTCAAAATCTGGTTAGTGATTTTCAAATTCTAGCACAGATAGAAAAATCATCCACTCAAATCTCTCCAAAATGTCCACAATAAATCTAGAAAATAATACCTTGTTTCTTCTTTTAATATTTTAAAAGAAGCTTTTAAAACCTTTAAATTTCAACTCATAATACAAATAATATGATAATCAATAAGTACACCTTATAACTCCTAACTTTTAATCAATCAACAATACACCCTAATTTTTGACTCACAATGCACAAAATATAATATTCATTAAGTTCACCTTATAACCCCTAACTTTAGAATATAATCAAATTACACTACTCATATAGTTACCTTGCTCAATATGTTGCTGCACTTCAAATTTCATTAAATATCATCAAATCCAAGCAATCGTAGTGCGTTTTCCTAAAGAATCATCAACCATCATTAAAATCCAAGAAAAATACATCGGATGGGTTTCGACCCACTGATCTCTCCAACATAGCACTATCACAAGTGCCATGACAACTATGCTACCATGTTATTTGTAAACAAAAGGAGAACCCACTAATATATATCTATCCTTAGTGCGCAATTTGAAAAACTAAAATACCCAAAATAACGTCAAGGATTTTTGACCCTACAACCTCTCCAACACAATGCTATCATGAGCACGCTGACCAATTGTGCTACTGCATTGGTTGGAACCAAAATGAGCATCCACTAATATATCTCTATCCTCAACATGCAATCTAAAAAAATCAAACACCCAACACAACATCCAAGGGTTTTGACCCTGTGATTCTTCTCTCAATAATGCTTACACAAGCAAACCAACCATTGGGATACTCCATGCGAGTGAGATCCAAACTACGTGTACATGGATTTCTCAATGCCAACACCTACAAACTCTAAAATTTTACTCTCTTTTATCTCCACTATTCGCAAGAATCATGCCCAAGAATTATTAACAAAAATGCTTGCGACAACTTCCAAAGGTGAAAGGGCAATGTATTTATATGCTTTGTCTTTAAATTTTCCAAGGTCAGCTTATATTTTGAAACCTCAAAATGTTGGTCCTTTTTGGGTTTAAATGTTATAATATAAAATTTATATTATAATATAAAAAATATTATAATATTATTCTTTTAGATATTTGGCCTTAATATTTAAACCTTTCCTTATTTTTTGAGTCTTGGCCTTTCTCTTTTAAACCTTGGTCCCAAACCACTTTTTTAAAATCCTTGTCCCAATAAATATCTTTGACCTTCTTTATAATATTTAAATTAAATAATATAAATATTTTCTTTACAACAATTTTCCTGGCTTTTAAATATACCTCACCTTGAAGAATATTTCTGCCTTGAATACCATGCAACCTTTGACATGAATGACAACTCTTGTTATCAATCCTTTGAAAACAATTACATATTAATATGCTCAATATTTCCAACACAAGGTTTAATAAACCTAAAATCCACTGGAACAAAGAAATTGACCCACCCAAAGAACCCAAACCAAAAGGCCAACCACAAATAGGGTTTTTGGAGGGATCAAGAACCTTACCAAGATTTTTAAGTGACCCCAAAAATATGCATAGGGTTTTGATGAGAACCTAGAGCCTTAAAGAAAACAATGTTGAAACCTCCTACACAAAGCTAGAAATTCCCACCAAGGAGTGAGAAAGTAGAGCAACTAGCTAGAAGAAACCACCCAATAGGTAGATGACACAACCAAAAATTTCTAGGAAGAACCAAAGGGAAAAAGTAGGGATGAAGACACTTGGAACCCACCAAAAATCCCCTTAGAAAAAGGTAAGACTAACAAATGCATCACACAAGAAGAACCATATTATCGACACCTACATCCAACAACTACCCCAAATAATCTTGTAAGGTCTCCTCCTAAAAATAGCAATAGGAAGGGGACCAAAGTATAAAAATCCATGGAGTTAAACCCAACTAACTTGCACAATAGCCAACTATAATAAGAAATCACACCCAAAACCAATAGAATGACTAAAAGCTACTTCAAAATGAAACCTCAAGCACCCCACCAGAACCATAAATCTCAAAAAAAAATCCTATCCCCATGGATGAAGATAGAAGACTCTCCAAGTTTTAATAGCATCCCAGCTCTTGGAAGATGAAAAATAGGCTATAGCTAAAACACCCAGCCACCAATTGGTCTAACCATCCACCCAAAAATAAGGTTGGCTATTGAAGTTCCTTTAGCTACCCTCACCTTCCAACCATACCCCCAACCATGATTCCTTCAAGAAAACCAACCTTCCACCCAGTAAATCAACCTACTGCTATGGATACAATAGCTAAACTAGGAAACCTTATAATCCAGAATGACCAAAACCAATAAACTTCCTAGTAATACATCCAACATTTGTGTTTCCTTCAGCCCCAACCATCCACCCATCCCCTCAACTATGGTTCCATACATTGGTACAAACGTCCACCCAAGAGACCATCATGCAACTGAAGGTACATCCACTAAAATGGACATCCATCCATAAGGGCATCCACTAGGTTGTGGAGAATTCATTCCAAAAAAATTTCCTCGTAGTGTGCAACACCATGTAGACCTTCATAGGCCTTTGTATGGCATCATAGGCTCACAAAAACTAGATGCTTATAGGTTTTACCCTTGTATATCCCTAGTGCTCATTCATTTATTCACTTCTAATTTAAATTCCACATGTATATACTAATTACCTCTAAAACTACTACTAGTTCTACCTTCAATTGACTTGATATTTTAGCATAATTTTGACCTCTCCTCTACCTCTAATATTAACTTAGTCTATTCTAACAAACAATATAGTTCTAGGTGCTAACTTCTCTCTCTCTCTCTCTTCTCCTTAACATCCTCAAGACCATTAAAGACTAGCTTTTACATAGATTGTTAGAATTACACTTTCTTATAAATAATTAGGTGACCAAAAGCATTCCTCCAAATATATATGTAATCCCAACATCTATTGTTTTATTCATTATGTATCACAACATTTTTTTAGATAAGCCTACTCAATTAAGGCTCAAGTGTTGCTAGGACAAAGCTTTGATACACCATCTAGCACTATTGCTTGAATTTCAAAAACTGCAAAAAATATTCTTACTATGTTAAGTAGTTGTTAATTGTTTTAGACATACCTTATCACGTAGATGGTATATGATGCTATGCAAATTAGCTTATAGAATTCCTTATCTTATGCAATGCTTCTCAAAGAATAGTGATTACCAAGTCCTTGGCATCATCTAATTCTAGCAATAATAATTAGAACTTATAAATTCAATGATATTTATCCTACCATTACACAAAAATATCTAGCATTAGTCTTTCATGGGTTATGGCATTGACAAAATTATGGATTGAAACTCACTTCAACTTGCAATGGCTCATTTTAATACCAACTACCTCATCTTGTAGTGTCTTACTTCCTCTAGAGATATACTAAATTATTTTCCATAGATCCTTATATCATTTGTATTTCCAAGCCTTCATATATAGTAACCAACCTCTATTACAAACTAACATCATATGTCTTGGTGTCAATGAAAAATAATATTAGTAAAGCTTCAATTCAATCCTTGATATCAAATTGAATAACCATGACACTCAATCCTTAATCTAATGTTGTACTTTTGTCTCATGTTGGTATTAGTGCAAACTACCATAAGCAACCTATAGAAGAGTTACACCTTCTTTTAGGATTCAACATTAACCCTTACACCATCACACCATATCCATTATCCTATTATGCCACTCTTCAATTTTACAATAACATGAAGTACCTATTGAAACTAGATCAAGAGAGATACAATTATCTCTTTCTAGGTGATAACCTTATGCATTGGTACCAAAATTCCTAGTCTTGGCATCTATTGTTTTCATAGCAATAAGTACCATATTTACAATAATGCATCCCACTATGGCACCCATAATTCTTCTAGTGTATACATAAACAACACTATAGGAGAAAGGATGTTTGTTGATGATATTTTCTAGGGTTAAAATCCATTAAACAAATACAAATAATAAGAGTTCAACAACTAACTTAGCTAAGAATTTTATTTAATTTTATGGGTTTCCTCCCTAGATTGAATACTATCTTATGAGTGGCAAGGGATATGCTTACCCTTGTTATATCAACCAAGTCAAATGACTGGATTAGGATTCTTTCAAATATTAGGAGTTATAATAGGAATGTGAAAGCACGAGGATACGGAAGCAAAAAGGAAAGCGAATATGCGATGTAAACAAAACTGAACTTAGAGCTAAATCCTAGGAATTTGAAAGCGCATGAAAAGGGGGAAAAGCATGAGTGAATCGAAATGAAACAAATATGAATAAATAAGACAGCCCTTTTTATTGATATGTTTCACAACTCGGTTACAATGTGCATCCTCCCCTTCCAAGGGCTAGGAGCATTTAAGTATGCGTTCTTGTTACATCCATGGGTGCCTTTCCTTCTTTTGCATGCCCACATGTAAAATGGGTGGACCAAACGTCGCCACCACTTGCATTGATGATTCTTGACTCCTCGCTGCTCCTCTGATGTCCAAATCCTATGTTCAAAGGAACAAGAAATGGTCAGTAGCACCTGTGGATTAAATAAAGCATGCAATCCCCAAGCCTACGATAAGTGAATGAGAAAAATGAATTAAACTAAGACTAAAATAGGTCCAAATCCAGGAAGGCCCTGCAAAAAGAAAAGTTGGGAAATTCCTCACCGATTTGAATTCGCTTTGGGGTGGGACGAATTCACCTGCAAAAAAACACCGAAAAGGTATTGTCCCAAATGTCCTACCTAGGAATCTCCAAAAGACCTGCAAACTTGGGGTTAGCTAATTGGGGGCATTTTGGGAAGAGCCAGATGGCTAGATTTTCCCAATTTGGCCTCCATCAATGGGAATTTAATGATGCTACCTGTAGGTTAGTGGAAGCGAGCAAAGATAGAAATATGATCAAAATTGTTGAAAACAAGACGAAACTTAAATGACAAACTATCTAAGCATCATAGAATTGAATGCAAAAATGAAAGAAAGCAAGTATGCCATGGAATTCCCATCGCTCCAAAGGGGGTGGTTAGGACTGTGGCAGTGTGGGAGGGGACACCCATGGGGCCGACCACCCACTGTTTAAGGCTAGATTTCGGCACCAATCCACTTGGGATGGGTCCAAAACCTCTTGTTTGTATTGTCGACAAATTTGGTGGGATATTGTGGCCAAATGTCAGGTTTTGGTCTAGAGATGCATCCTCCCAATAGTCACCCAATGACCTCCCCCCTAAATGAGATCAAGGATGTGAAAGGTGCAAATCCAAAAGGTGTGAGGTATGTAAATAAAATGACAGCACTTTTTTGCTCTAAAATGCTCCCTCTTTGTATATTTTGGGGTGAGGAAACTCACCAATTTATAGACCTAGAGGTCTCTTGAAATGGGCATGTAGAGGCGCCACTTGGCAATCATGCCTTCCCAGGGGGAAGGAGACTCCTCCCTGAATAGGGACTTCATGACTGCCCTTGTAATTGCCTTTGACGCTCGAAAATGCTCACCCATACTCCCATGCGATGAAGGAAGCGTTGAGTGGTGGATCTGAGCTACCATTTGTCAAGATTTGACTTTTTGCCCATCAAACCTACAATTCACCCCACCCTAGAGCGAATCTAGAATTTGTCCCTGGGTGGGGTGAATCCCAATTTGAATTCATTCTAGGGTGGAACGAATATTGAGCAAAGTGCTTGAAGGTGCCAAATTGATCTCTAACCTTCCAAAACTGCTATGAGAGTGGTTAGGACCATTGTTTAACCTTTGGAGGCTGCCCTTGGGGCTGTGTGTGTCAAAGCGATCAGTTTTTGCAGTCACATAATTGGATTGGTGTTGTTTTGGTGTCTGTAGATGCCCCTTTTTGGGATGCGTTGTGCATGGCACAACGCCGAGCAAAAATAGATAACCAAAGCACTAATTATTAGGGTTTCTTGGTAACCTAACCAACATTTGATGCCCCAAGTATGGAAATGGTATGCATTCTTGAATCCTTGCTTCTGACGAGCGGAGGAACTCAATTCAAGTGTTAACCTTTTTCGGTGAGGTGTTACTTGATCTTGGACATTGATCGGTCATGAATAGGAAAAGGGCGCAACCTTTTGTCTATGAGAACCTTGAGTTCATGATTCACAAAATGCCAAGTGATTTGATTAGCTTGTGATTATTGTTTGTCTACTACCCCAAGCAGGAGCGTAATTGTCTTTGTCAATGATTCTCTGAATGCATGTCGTTTTCCTTAATTGGGTGTGTACTTGTTGGCTGGTGACTAAGTGTGACTACCCCCTCAAACAACGAATCGATGAGGGAATGACCTTCATGAGAAAAGTGACGAGTCTCTTGACCCAAGATGACTTGTGCAAAGGTGCCTTTATATGTTTTAGCATTAAGCGTGTGCAGTTTTTCGACATTTAGACCTATTTTGGTGGGTTTTAACCCTTTTGGTGATGCTTTTTGGAGCTAAAATTGGCAGAAATCCATCCTCTCGTGGAGTAGTCCGGATATGGTGGCCTTCTTAGGGAGTAGGATGGTTACAATTTATAGACCCATGTCATTTTTGGATGCCAAGAATGTCAAGCACAAAGACGCCTTTGTTCGGCAATGTTATTGCTATTTTTGGTTGGGTTTTGACCCTTTTGTTGACGTCGTTTAGGGTGGAAATTCTCGAAAATCCGTCTTCCCGTGGAGCGGTCTAGATATGGTAGCCTTATTAGGGAATATGATAGCAAGTATTTGTGACCTCAACATTAGTTTTGATATTTTGGTGCATTTTTCTTCAATTGTTTGTTGTTGGTGCACTCTCATTGGATAGGTTTATTTAGCTATTTTGGTGCATTTTTCTTCAATTGTTTGTTGTTTTTGAAATTTTTGCCCTGAATTCATTCTGAGGTGGGATGAATACCAGTTTAGTACTTGTCCCAGGTTGGGATGAGTGTTAATCAGAGTGCTCATCCCAGGGAGGAACAAATATAAGCTCAAAAAAGCCTATTTAAAGGCCAAAACTAAGGTTTGGGCTCATTTGCATTCGAATTTTCTTGCGATTTGGAGCTTTGGGGAGGAGGAGGTTAATTCTGTGAAGTGAAGCACTGCTGAATTTCTCCCTACATCATGAGTGCACAAACCAGATCGAGCGGCGAAGCCTACAGGAGACCAGTAAGTGCTCTTTAGCATTATTACTTTTGTTATATGTTTTAAAACTGCAAGTGATTTGTTTAATTTTCTTTGTGATGTTGTTTTCCAAAAATTGAAATGGAAACCCTAAAACTGAGCTGAACACAAACCAATACTTAGCTAAATATTGAATGGAAAATGTAGTTAAAACCTAGGTGGAAAATTTTTATTTTTTTCTTTTTAAAACGGAACAGAAATCTACTGTCCTGGTTTGCACTAAAGCAAACCCTACAAAAAAGTTTGATTTTTACTAAACTAAAACCCTAGGATAAACGTAACGTAAAACCCTAGTTTTTTAGGTTGAGCTTGTCAGTTTTAAAATGTAAGTGAAAACCCTAGGTTAAAAAAAAATGTTATTTTCATTTTTTTTTGTTTGTGCAGACTTTATCAATTTGAAACTTAGAATATATAAACCCTAAGACTGACAACTGTAGTTAAAAAAGTTTTTTTGTTTTTATGCGGTTGTCAGTTTTAAACTTAGAGTACAGAAACCCTAAGACTGACAGACTGTATTTTCTAAAAAAAAAAAAAAAATTGTTTTTATGTTGTTCTCAGTTTTAAACTTAGAGTACATAAACCTTAAGACTGACAAACGGTATTTGCTGAATTTTTTTTTTTATATTTTTTGAATTTTTGTGAATTTTGTTGTTTTGGAGCTGTATGTTGGTAGGTAGTACTGTATATTCATGTTATTATTGTACATTTTTTTATGATTTTAATGTTTTTATGTTGTTTTCTTTTGCAGGTTGTGAAGAGCTAGTATCGTGTACCTACTGCTTTTGCTAAAGCGTGGGGGGTGCTAACTGTGGCTGACTAGGAGTGGCTTGATGCCCTTGGGATCAAGCAGGTGGCTCAACTGGAGCCTGTGGTTAGGGATCAGGCCTATCTGACAGTCTTGATCAACTTGTGGGATCCCCAGACCAACACCTTCCATCTCCCAATAGGGGAGATGACGGTGACCTTGGAGGATGTCTATCGAATTCTATGGATTTTGATAGATGGACTGCCGATCAGAACATCATTGTGTGATTAGTGGATAGTTGTACTGATATGATGCTTCGAGCATGGGAAGGAGCTGGGTGTGGAGATCCTAGTGTATATGGTAGAGGGTGATTTCCAGATTGGTGAGATTCTGGTCCGATGGTGGCTTGAGAGAGGGGTGTTGGGAGTGAGGCACACAATACTCATGGGCCTCATTTCCAACATGCTGCTACCTGACTCGTTAGGTGCGAGGTTCTCGTGGAACCTGCTGGATGTGGTCTGGTGGCTGGTAGAGTGCCCGATAGAGGCATCGTTGATCATGAGGTGGGGACAAAATCTACTGGCATAGCTCTATGGTGAGCTATACGAGGTCTGCTACCAGAGGTGGAAGGGGATTAGCTCCAGCTATCTATTGCAGAGTTGGGCTTGGCAGCACATAGCAGTGGAGAGGCTAACAGGGTTATCATGGATGACTCAGATAGAGATGGAGGATAAGGATATAGGCTATGAGATTCTATGGCAGTGGTCTAAGGAGCAGGGACAAAGTTGACAGTGGGTAGCTATTGTAGGTCACTATGTCAATGCCCTCGCTCGACTTACTCTAGGGGAGGTGTTCTGGTGCACTTATCGGGACTGTCTAGCCTGGTCGAAGGCTAGAGAGTGGCTTTGATGGGTACGTAGGGAGTGGTGGCTGATTGGGAAGCATGGGACCGAGCATGATTTCTTCCCTTACAGTTGGGTGACATGACAGTTTGGGGTGCGCCAGGGGTTTCCTGGTGAGCTCGTGGTCTATCAACATCAGGGTGATGAGAGGACTCTGGATCAATCGGTCATCACACCACTAGGCGAGGATTCAGATGCAGTGATCAACATCCTAGACATGGATGATGTCGGGACTACCGCAGAGTACGGCCAGTGGTGGGTACTACGGTGATGGTGGGGAGAGGGGCCATTAGGAGGCGCAGAGGCGGTAGCAGTCGGTGGGGAGGGTGTCGAGGCACCAGGAGATGATTGGGGAGCTCCTCGGGAGGATGCATACATGGTGGAGGTGGAGGATTAGGATGTGGATTTGGGGATTCTAAATCATCCAGAGATGCAAGACATCACGGAGTAGTGGGAGCCAGAGCAGGCTGTTATTCCAAAGATGCCTACGCCTCAGGCGGATGCGGAGGACACTGAGTCCAGGCTACTTGCTGAGATTGCACGGTTGGAGGGGCTATTGCGGAGGCATGATGAGGAGCTAGGGGACACACTAAAGGAGAGGGATCTACGCATGTAGCTAGCAGAGTGAGAGAATGCATTAGCTACCTACCATTGGTAGGATGGGGGTACTGATGCTACATGGGAGAGGGATCTCCTACGAACATAGTTGGTGGAGAGGGATAGGATTTTTGTGTAGTGCGAGGAGAAATTGACAACGTATCACTAGTGGGAGATGGACTCGATGTGGCAGTGGTTGGAGCTGGAGGTAGAGATTAGCCACCTTGGTGGACGGATCCCTACATTCAGTCGAGGCAGATCATCACACCGCTCAAGAGGGAGCGAGACTGAGCAATCAACATCCTCTCGATGTAGGTGACTGAATGAGGGGGGGGCAAGTAGGCGTGATGCAGGGGCTAGTAGAAACCACCCTAAGGGGTCTCATAGGACCCACACCATGAGGGGTAGTTCCCGTTGCACCAATCCTACGTGATCATGGTGGTCGACACCCTAGGCTTGGGGGTTTTTGAGTTTTTGGATTTTGTTGCGGGGTCACAGGACCGGTTCATTGTAGCCTGCGGGCATTTTTGATGATATATACAGATGAATTTATTTTATTTATGCGAGTGATGATTTGATGTTATGCATGATGAGTGATGAGTATGGATGTATGCATGTTAATTTATTTTGATGGATGCATATGTTATGATAAATGCAAATGTTTCTAAATTTCAGGATATGCAAATGTAATGGATGAATTGAATTTGTGTTGTTTGGTGAGAGCACCATAGACTGTTTAGACCTTTGTGGTTTTTTTTTTTTTTTTTTTGGGCGATTGTTGATGGCAATGTGAGGATGAAAGATAGCGCAGTTGGTTTAGAAATGTAGCTAAGGTTTTCTGAGACTTGGACGATTTTAACTCACTAGCCACAACTGTAATTTATCTTACCAGACTTTTGGATAAGGTATGAATCAGAATTGTCTTTGACCAAGTTATGTCACATCCATGTGTGTGCAATTGAGTTCATTTATGTGGTATTGGTCAGGATACCACCAGTGCCAGATAGGTTGTCAACCAAACCTGTACTGAGGATCACCTAATTAGCTCCACTAACTCCTTTGTTTTATTTAGCCAGATTAATCTGTGGTGCTATCTAGGATACCATAAGCTAGCTCATCCACATGCAAAAATTTATTTGTACACGATTTAATGTGACAGATATATCATCATGCAGGAGGTTTTACCACTAGTGACCGATAGGCTATCCACCAAACCGATACTGAGGATTGCCTCATGACCTGTCGAAATGCTCAGGGTTCCAGGGATTCAAGTTTGACTCCCTTCATTTCTTCAATTGTATTGGGATACTTGCTCTTTTGTAGTGATAAAAATCACTATTTATTTTTATATATTTTTCTTTTGAGCAAGGGATTTGAATTTCGAGTGATGAGAATCACTATTGTATGTGCCTTTTGATGTATGCACTTTTGTGGTGATGTCAAATTTTTGGAGTTCTGACTTTTTGCAAAATTTCATGATGTTTGCAACTTTTGAGAACTTGGGATTCTTGGGGAATTGGGTAGGGAGGATGCTTGTCCTTTTGCCAACTCTCAGCATTTTTGGGGTCATTCGCATAGGGGGATGAGCAAGATAACTGTTTCGCTTATGGTGACCTAGATTGTTGTGTAGGTTTCATCTTTCATTCACACAACTTGGGAATTTTTATGTGTTTTAATTTGTGTTGGGACACTACGTAACAAGGTGTGATCCAAGTAGAACTCTACCTTTGTAAAATCTATCTAACTTGGTACAGTACATGGTTGGAAAGCTATATAACGACTGAAGGATGAAAACTCTTGATACATTAGAAGACCACTGACTCTGGTATGGTAAAAGGAAGTGAATGGCATTTTTGTTTGATGGAATTCTTATAAAATGAAGAAATGTGGAACAAGATGGGTTTGCAGAGTAATTACAGTCTATGGTGCCTTTGACCTATATGACCATAAATGTGCAATGTGTGGGTATGATGCTTAATGCAGCTACATATTTTTGTGTTTTTGATGGATTGATTTTTTTGTGAATATGAAGATGAGATGTGAAAAGAGATCTTTATTGTTGTGATGAGTTGGAGTATGCCTGGAAATGAGATGCAAACTTTGGTTATTTTTGATGATTTTACTATTTTTGAATTTTCTTATTTTTGACCAAGCGGTAATGGGTACCTTTAGGGAATTTTGGGGTTGACCAAGCGATTGTAGGAATCCTTGGAGCATTTTGGGATTTACCAAGTGATTGTAGGAATCCTTGGAGCATTTTGGGATTGACCAAGCGATTGTAGGAATCCTTGGAGCATTTTGGGATTGACCAAGTGATTGTAGGGATCCTTGGAGCATTTTTTTTGGGATATGCCTCTCTTAGATATGGAATCGTCGCAAATGACTGATATTCAAGGGTTATAGTTCTTTTATTTCATAAAGAGAGGATAGCCGGTATGTTCCAGGTCCTATTTTTCTATCAATTACATATGGACCTAACCAATTTGCAATGAACTTGTCCCTTATATGGGATAGAAGACTAGAGTTCTGTTGGTTCTCTTTTAAGACCAAGTCACCAACCTAAAAATCCCTTAGGTGAACTTTAATGTTGTATGCTTTCTTAAGTCGCTCTTGATAGATACGTAAATGCTCGACAGCATTAACGCATCGTTCATCAAGCAACGTAAGCTGGTCTAACCGGGCCTACCCTGCAGTGTCATCATCGATGAACTCTTGCATTGATATGCACAGGGAAGGAATTTATAAATCGAGAGGCATGACTGCCTCGGATCCATACACAAGCAAAAATGAAGTTTCCCCAATGGGCATCCGAATGCTAGTGCGATAAGCCCACAGGGCAAGTGGGATTTGGATGTGCCAATTGAAAGCATGAGATTCCGAAAATAAAAGGAAAAACTATAACCATGCAATGTAAAACAAAATATAGCGCTTAAGTCCTAAAATGTGAAGTGCATTAAATGAAAGAGGCAGATTGATTGAAATGAGATACAAGAATTTAGAGAAATCACAGCCCTTTTATTTAACTCTTTAACCTTAGTTACAAAATCGCCTCCTCCCTTCTTAGGGGTTAGGAGCGTTAAATAGATTTGGTTACAATTGTGATCAATAATCCCTCTTTCGCATGCCCACATTTGAAATGGGTGGGCCAAAGTGTTGCCACCGCTTATGCTGATGGATCTTCCATTCTTGTTGCTCCTCCTGCGTTCAAAGAAACAACAATAGAGTTAGTAGCACCTACTGCAAATAGGAGAAGTTTGTTCCTTGAAATTAATGAAAGATGTATGCCTAAGACTGACTAAACTGATGCATGAAATGATCCTAAATGACCTACAAATCTGACAGACATTAGAAGACATCACCAGAGGGCCACTACCATTGAAATAGTCAGCCAATCTGCTTTCAACTAAAATTTGTCCTTGGTCAGGACGAATTTTTCTTTTGCTGTAATTCATCCTCGGGTAGGACGAATTCGACTGTGTAAAGACGTCGAGTTGCTACCGCTCCAATGTCACACCTCGAGATCTCCAAAACACCTGCAAACAGAGGGGTTAAGTAATTGGAGCCATTTTGGGACGACCCAAATGGTCGGATTCTCCCAATTTGACCTTCATCATCGAGAATTTTGATTTTGTTCCCTGCAAGTTAGTGGGACAACAAAGCGACAAAAAGCATGATGAAATTCTTATCAAAACGTTATGGAATTGAAACTATGAATTATCTAGACAACATAACATGAAGTGCAAGATGAACAAATGATCTAGAATGCTTTAGAATGAAACTTAGAAAATGCGGGGTGCCCGAGTGGGCCTCCCACCATTGGCACTTGATTTCGACGCCAATCCACTAGGGATGGGCCCAAAATATCTTAGGTTGGGGTGTCGACAAATTGGTGGATTCAATGTGGTCAAATGTTGGGTTTTTGGGTTTGGATCCACACTTCCAAAAGCCAAGAAATAACCTCTCTTGCAAAAGATATTAAGGATGTGGAAAGGTGAATCGAAAAAGGGTGCAATGGGGTGTTCAATTTGGCAGCACTTTGTTGCTTGAAATGCCTCCAACTTGTCTCCTTTTGGGTGGGAAAATTCCACCATTTTATAGACCCATGGGGTCTCTTTGGAGGGGCATGCAGGGATTCCATGTGGCAGCCATGCCTTCCCAATAGGGAGGAGACTCGTCCTTGACTTGGGCTTACATGACTGCCTTTGTGACAGTCCTCAAACTGCCAACCTACCCACCTACACGCGCATGCACGACAGGAGGCAATAATTGACTGTCCTTGGCTGCCACTTGGCAGCATTCTTCTTTTTGCCCGTTTAACCTGCAATTCATCCTTACCAGAGATGAATTCAGAATTCGTCCCTGGGTCAGACAGATTCCAGTTAGTATTCGTCTCTGGGTGAGACGAATACTGAGCAAAGTGCTTGAAGGTGCCAAATTGCATTTTGACCTTACAAAATTGCTATGAAAGTGGTTATGACCACTATTTAACCTTTGAGGGCTGCCCTGGGGGCTGTGTGTATCAAATCGATCAGTGTTTTGCAATCACATAATTGGATTGGTGTTGTTCTGGTGTCTACATATGCCCCTTTTTGGGATGTGTTGTGCATGTCACAGCGCTAACCAAAGCACTAATGATTAGGGTTTCTTGGTAACCTAACCAACTTTTGATGCCCCAAGCATGGAAAGGGCATGCATTCTTGAATCCTTGCTTTTGATGAGCTAAGGAATTTGATTTCAAGTATTAACCTATTTTGGTGAGGTGTGACTTGAGCTTGGACATTGATCAGTCATGAATAGGCAAAGGGTGCAACCTTTTGTCCACGGGGAACCTTGAGTTCATGATTCACAAAATGCCAAGTGTTTGATCAATTTGTGATTATTGCTTTTTTGCTGCCCCAAGTAGGAGCGTAATTGTCTTTGTCAATGATTCTTTGAATGCATGTCGTTTTCTTTAACTGGGTGTGTGCTTGTTGATTGGTGACTAAGTGTGACTACCCCCTCAAGCGATGAATCGATGAGGGAATGACCTTCATGACAAAAGCGACGAGTCAATTGACCCAATATGACTTGTGCAAGGGTGCCTTTAGATGGTTTATCGTTAAGCATGTGCAATTTTTCCAACATTTAGACCTATTTTTGGTGGGTGTTAACCCTTTTTATGACACTGTTTTGAGCTGAAATTGGCAAAAATCCGTCTTCCCATGGAGAGGTCCGGCTAAGATAGCCTTCTTAGGGAGTAGGATAATGACAATTTGTGACCCTAACGTCTGTTTTGTATGCCCAAGATGTTAAGTGCAACAACACTCTCATCGGGCAAGTTTATTATCTGTTTTTAGTGCATTTTTGTCCATTTTTTTATGTTTTTGAAGTTTCTGGCCTGAATTCGTCCCAGGGTGGGATGAATCCTAGCTTTAGAATTAATCCCTGGGTGGGATGAGTGCTAACTAGAGTGCTCATCAAAGTAAAGGATGAATTCTATCTCAAAAGCCTATTTAAAGGCCAAAACTAGGGTTTGGGCTCATTTGTGCCTGATTTTTCTTGCGATTTGGAGCTCTGGGGAGGAGGAGGTTAATTCTGTGAAGCGAAGCACTGTCGAGATTTTCCATTCCATCCTGAGTACACAAATTTGTTCGAGTGGCAGAGCCAAAGCGAGACCATTAAGTGCTCCCTAGAGTTTTTTGTTTTTAAAACTGTAAGTGTGTTGTTTTTTTGTACAGTTCTTTTTCATGATTTTAATTTTTTTTGTTGAATTGTTTTCTTTTGTAGGTTGTTAGGAGCCGGTACCGTGTACCCACTACTTTTACTGAGGTGCGAGGGGCACTAACTGATGTTGACTGGGAGTGGCTTGATGCCCTTGGGCTCAAGAAAGTGGCTCGACTGGAGCCTGTGGTTGCAAATAAGGCCTATCTGACGGCCCTGATCAATCTTTGGGATCTATAGACCAACAACTTCCATCTCCCGACAAGGGATATGACTATGAATCTGGAGGATGTCTATCGGCTTCTTAGAATTTTGATAGATGGACTACCCATCAGGATATCTCCACATGATCAACGAATTGCTATACTGACGAGATGCTTCGATCATGGGGAGCGGTTGGGCGTAGAGAGCCCAGTGGAGACGACCGAGGTGGACTGCCAGGTTGGTGAGATTTTGGTTGGATGGTGGTAGGAGAGGGGGGTGTTAGGAGTGAGGCACGCATTCCTTATGGGCCTCATTTCTAACATGCTATTACCTGACTCATCAGGCACGAGGTTCCCATGGAACCTGTTGGATTTGGTGTGGCAGTTGGTAGAGTGCCCGATAGAGGCACCATTGATCGTGATATGGGGACAGACACTGTTGGCACAACTCTACAAGGAGCTATATGGGGTCCATTGTCGGAAGTGAAAGGGGTCAGCTGCAGTTATCTATTGCAGTGCTGGGGTTGGCAGCACATAGCAGTTGAGAGGCCAACAGGGTTACCATGGACGACTCGGGCGGCGATGGAGGATAAGGAGATAGGTTATGCAGTTCTGTGGCGGCGGTCCAGAGAGCAGGGGTAGATTCGATGGTAGGAATGTTTCATAGGGCACTATGCCGATGCCTTCTCTCAGCTCACTCTAGGGGAGGTGGTTTGGCACCCTTATCGGGACTGTCCAGCCTAGCCTGAGTCTAGAGAGTGGCTCTGATGGGTACGCAGGGAGCACTGGTTGATTGGGCGACACGAGATTGAGCATGATTTCTTCTCATATAGTCGGGTGACACGACAGTTTGGGGTGTGCCAAGGGTTGCCTAGTGAGCCTGTGGTCTATAAACATCGGGGAGATGAGAGGACTCTAGATCGACCGATCATCGTGCCACTGGGCGAGGATTTAGACATAGTGATTGACGTTTCGGACGTGGATGATGTCGAGACTACCACTGAGTATGACTCATAGTGGGTACTACAGTGATGGAGAGGAGAGGGGCCACTGGGAGGCATGGAGGCGGCAGCGGAGGATGCTGAGGCACAAGGGGATGACTGGGGAGCTCCATTGGATGTTGCAAACATGGTGGAGGTGGGGGATGAGGATGTAGATTTAGGGGCTCCGGATCAGTCGAAGATGCAGGACATGGTGGAGCAATGGGATCCAGAGTAGGCTGCTGTTCTAGAGAGTCTTGTGCCTCAGGCATATACGAAAGAGATGGAGTCTAGGGTACATGCTAAGAATGTGCGGTTGGTGGAGCTATTATAGATATGATATCAGGAGCTAGGGAATGTAGTGTGGGAGATGGGGGATGCTCTATGAGAGAGGGATCTCCTGTAGGCTCAGCTAGCAGAGCGAGATAGGGTTTTGGCATAGCACGATGATGCAGTCACTTACTACCATTGGTGGGAGGCAGAGTGGTGCCAACACCGGATAGATTTGGAGAGGGAGGTCATCCGCCTCGGTGGGCGGCTACCTGAGCCATCGGGAGGTGGATCTTTGCATCGAACGAGGGATAGTGGTACTGAGTAGTTAGCATCATCTCGTCATAGGCGATTGGATGAGGGAGGCGATAGCAGGTGTGATGCGGGGGCTAGCAGTAGCTGCCCTACGGGGTCCCATAGGACCTACACCATGGGGGGTAGTTCCCATCGCACCGATCCTGCATGATCATGGTGGCCGACGCCTTAGGCTGGGTGGTTTTTTGTTATATGATTACGGGGTCTAAGGACCAATTTTGTAGCCTACGGGAATTTTTGACGATATATATATATATATATATATATATATATATATATATATATATATATAATATATATATATCGACTTTATTGTGTTTATGCATATGTGATGATTTGATTTTATGCATGATGGTTGATGACTATGTATGTATGCATGTTAATGTATTTTGATAGATGTATATGTTATGATGAATGCAAATGTTTTTTATTTATATGTGATATGCAAAAATGAAATGGATGAATGGAATTTGTGATGTTTGGCTATGGTACCACAGACTGTTTAGGACTCTTGTTATTTTTGTTTTTGGGTGATTGTTGTAGTGGATGACATTGCTTTTGTGCATGCGGTATTTTGTGTATTTCCTGATGATAATGTGATGATGAACAGTAGCGCAGTGGTTTTAAAAATGTAGCTAAGGTTTTCTGAGACTCAGACGGTTTTAACTCACTAGCCACAACTGTACTTTATCTTACAAGACTTTTGAACAAGGTATGAATCGAACTTGTTTTTGACCAAGCTATTTCACATCCCTGTGTGTGCAATTGAGTTCATTATGTGGTATTTGTCAGGATACCGCCAGTGCCAGATGGGCTTTCAACCGAACCTATACTGAGGATCACCTAATTAGCTCCACTAACTCCTTTGTTGTATTTAGTTATATTAATCTGTGGTGTTACCCAAGATACCATAAGCTAGCTCATCCTTATGCAAACATTGGTCTGCACACATGCAAAGTGAATGTGACAGACATATCATCATGCGGGTAGGATACCACCATTGCCAGATAGGCTGTCAACCAAACCTGTAATGAGGATCACCTAGATGGTTTTCGAATGCTGAGAATCCAAAAAGTCAAGTTCAGGTTTTTTGTTGGCTGAATGATTTGGGAGACTTGCTTGTCTATATAGTGATGCAAATCACTGTTTATTTTCTATTTATTTTTCTTTTTGAGCAAGGATTTTGAATAGTGGTGAGAACCATTATTACTTGATTTTGTATTTTGAGCATTGTGAGTTTGGACTGGTGAGTGGCCTTGATCCTTGTGGTCTTGGGGACGACTACGCATCCTTTGCGGGGATGTGTAGTACGAATCCTTACGACGTTGGGAACCAAGGGGGTGATGGAGATTACGGAGTAAAGGCATTGATATTTTAGGCCTTGGGGATGACTACCCATCCTGGTTAGGGGTGGATAGTACGAATCCTTACAACTTGGAGACCAAAGGTGAATGGAAAGTGTTAGGATGATGATTTGTTGGAATTTTGTTTGTGAATGGTGTTGATCCCTTTTGGGTCTTGGGGATGACTACCCATCCTTTGCAAGGACGTGTAGTACAAATCCTTACAACTTTGGGAACCAACTATGATTGGGATTTGGTAGTGGTAAAAACCATTGTTTATTAAGGTGAATGGATAGGAAAGAGCTCATCCTTTTGTCAATTCTCAGCATTCTGGAACCATTCACATAGGGGGATGAGCAAGATAATCGTTTCACTTATGGTGACCTGGATTACTGCGCAGGTTTCATCTTTTGTTCACACAACTTGGAAATTTTTGTGTTTTAATTTGTGTTGGGATGTTACATAACAAAGCGTATTTCAAGTGTAACTCTACCTTCGTAAAATCTGTCTGACTCGGTACATTACGTGGCTAAAGAGCAAAATGATGACTGAATTACGAAAACTCTTGATACATTAGAAGACCACTTACTCTAGGGTGGTAAAAAGTAATGCAGGACATTTTTTGTTTGTTTTATAAAATGGAACAATGTGGAACCAGATGGACTAGCAGAGCAATTATAGCCTATGGTGCCTTTGACCTGTATGACCACAAATATGCAATGTATGGATGCGATGCTTAATGCAACTATGTATTTTTGTATTTTTGATGGATTGATTTTTGTGAATATGAAGATGAGATGTGAGAAGTGCTTTTTGATGAATTTGAGCATGCCTAGAAATGAGGTGCAAATTATTATTATTATTATTATTATTATTTTGTTGTTTTTGATGATTTTTGAATTTTGACTTTTCTTATATTTGACCAAGCGATTCTGGACATCCTTGGAGCATTTTGGGGTTGACCAAGCGATTTATAGGAATCCTTGGAGCATTTTTGGGATTGACCAAGCGATTTTAGAGATCCTTAGAGCATTTTGGGATTGACCAAGCGATTACAGAATCCTTGGAGCATTTTTGGGATTGACCAAGCGATTATAGAATCCTTGGAGCCTTTTGGGATTGACCAAGCGATTTTATGAATCCTTGGAGCATTTTGGGATTGACCAAGCGATTTTATGAATCCTTGGAGCATTTTGGGATTGACCAAGCGATTTTATGAATCCTTGGAGCATTTTGGGATTGACCAAGCGATTATAGGAATCCTTGGAGCATTTTGGGATTGACCAAGCGATTTTAGGAATCCTTGGAGCATTTTGGGATTGACCAAGCGATTATAGGAATCCTTGGAGCATTTTGGGATTGACCAGGCAATTTTAGGAATCCTTGGAGAATTTTTGGGATACGGCTCTCTTAGATATGGAATGGTCGCAAATGACTGATATTCAAGGGTTTTGTTTCCTTGATTCCATCAAGAGAGGCTAGCCGGTATGTTTCGGGTCCTATTTTGCTATCAATGACATATGGACCTAACCAATTTGCCATAAATTTATCCTTTAAGTGGGATGACAAACTAGAATTTTGTTGGTTTTCCTTCAAAACCAAATCACCAACGCAAAAGTCCCTCATGTGAACTTTCATGTTGTAAGCTTTCTTAAGTCGCTCTTGATAAATACGTAAATGCTCAAGAGCATTAACGCGTCGTTCGTCAAGCAACGTAAGCTGGTATAAGCGGGCTTGCCATGCAACGTCATCATCAATGAACTCCTGCATTGATATGCGTAGGGAAGGAATCTCCAACTCTAGAGGCATGACTGCCTCGGAGCCATACACAAGCGAAAATGGAGTGGCCCCAGTGGGCATCCGAATGCTAGTGCAATAGGCCCATAGGGCAAGTGGGATTTGAATGTGCCAATCCTTATGACTGTCTGTGATCGTATTTTTGAGGATGGCAACTAGCATTTTGTTTTATGCCTCTACTTGCCCATTCGCCTGCGGATAAAAGGGTGTCAAAAAATTGTGCTAAATTTTGTACTTTGTGGTCAAAGCACGCACGTCTTTGTTCTTGAATGGCATCCCATTATCCGAGACAATTTTGGATGGAATACCAAAATGACATATGATGTTATGCAAAATGAACTCCACAATGCGGGGTCCTATCGTAGAGGTAAGTGAAACTGCTTCCACCCACTTGGTAAAATACTCTGTGGCCGTTATGATAAACGTGTGACAGCCTGACGATGCAAGGGAGATCTTTCCGATTAGATCAAAGTCCCACTATGAAAAAGGCCAAACCAATTGGATCAGATGTAAGGCCTGAGAAGGTACATGTGTCAAATTAGCATGGTGCTAACACTTCACGCACTTCTTGACATACGCACAACAATATCGATCTAAAGATGGCCAATAATAGCCCATGCGAAGAATGCACTTTGCGATGGCCATACCACTGAAGTGGCCACCACATGTACCATTGTGCACTTGGGCAACTGCCCAAGTGGACTCTTGCTGGTCCAAGCACTAAAGGAGGATTCCTTCATAGCTACGACGATACAAAATGTCTCCTATTAAGACATGCTTAGTCGCTTTATGCTTGAATGCTCATTTTGCGGCATGTGTCAATCCAAGCGGGAGAGTACCTAAATTGAGGTAGTCTCGAATGGATAAATACTAGTTCTATTGATTAGAAACCTCGATGGTATGAATAGACAATCCCTCTTGAAGTTCATCCCTAGCAAATGTTGAACGGGATAGAACTTGTAAGAATAGCGGTGTTGCTATTAATGGGAGTAGGGGAGAACAAGGACCCCTAGTTAGCATGTTTCAAATGATCGTGGATTCGAGAGAACTTATTCGAAGATGGTTCAATCTGGATCATGTGGATTCCTAGCATCAAGTCAGAGCTTGCACACTCCATCACAGATTGTGATAGGGTTTTGACTTGAATGGTTGTCATATCACCGAAAAGGTCTTGTGGAATTAGTGACCCCAAGGAGGCCATTGTGTCCGCAAAACAATTTGATGATCGAGGGAGTGCCTCGATGTCATACCACTCAAGTTTTGCTAGGAATTTGTCCACAAGGGCTTTATAAGCCTGTAGAACTGGGCATTTGCATTGATATACCCCTTTGACTTGATTGACAATTAACAACGAATCACCAAAGATGTTCAGTCATTTGATGTTCATGGTGATTGTTGTTTGAAGACCTATGAGCAAGGCTTCATACTCTGCATTATTGTTGGTGCACGAGAAGTTTAATTTAAATGATAGGGGCATTGGAGCACCCTACGATATGAAGAATACTATTCTCGTGCCACCACCTTGCTCACATTTAGAACCATCAAAGAATAGGGTTATGTCAGCCTGTGACTCAGGCTCATTAAAATCTGGTGATTCTGAGACATGGAAGACCCCATCATCGGGTAGTTCTATGACTAGAGGTTGATCATATTCAAGAGGAGCCTCTGCTAGTTGATCGGCTATGACTTGTCCTTTGATAGATTTCTATCCAATGAAATCTATGTCAAATTTTGTCAACAACATGATCCATTTTGCCGTGCGACTACTATGATAAGTATGACTCATCATGTATCACAATGGATTCTCCTTAGACACAACATACGTAGTGTTGCTCAACATGTAGTGGCATAGCTTTTTGGTAGCAAACACCATTGCCAAGCAGAGTTTCTCAATGTATGCATAGTTAAGTTCATAACTGACTAGGGTGCGGCTAAGATAGTAAGTAGCCTGTTCTTTATGAAGTTCATTCTTCTAGGCTAGCATGGCACCCAGTGCCACCTCAGTAGCTGAGATGTATAAGTAGAATGGCACTCCTGGTCTAGGTGGTGCCAATACTGGCGACGAAGCCAGGTATTGTTTGATGTCGTCAAAGGCTGAATGGCACTCGTCATCCCAGTGAAATGTAACCCCCTTGTGCAATAATTTGTTCATGGGTCGGAACTTGTCAGATAGCTGCACTATGAAACACTTAATCAACGTGACCTTTCCTTGCAGACTTCTGAGCTTCTTGATGGTAGTTGGGGGAACCATTTCAAGGATTTCCTTGACTTTCTTTGGATCCACCTCGATGCCTCACTTTGAGACTATGAAACCCAAGAGTTTTCTAGATGTGACGCCAAATACACATTTCTTGGGGTTCAGTCTGACTTTATGCTCCATGAGGCGATCGAGAATCTTGCTTAAGTCATTGATATGATTTGAGCGCAAAAGAGACTTGTCTAACAAATCATCCATGTAATCTTTCAAATTTTTGTGCATGTAATCGTGGAAGATATATGTCATGGCACGTTGGTATGTGGCACCAATATTTTTAAGGCCAAAAGGCATGACCTTATAACAAAATGTCCCCCAAGGTGTTGTGAACACCGTTTTTAGTTGGTCTTCAGGATTGATACAAATCTGATTGTATCCTGAGAAACCATCCATGAGGGAGAGCATTTCATGACCTGTTGTAGCGTCTACCAACATGTCGATGCTCGACAAAGGGAAATCATCCTTAGGACTCGCTTTGTTTAGATCTCAAAAATTGATGCATATGCGAATCCTCCCATCGAGATTTTTGATGGGCACCATGTTGGACAGCCATGGCGGATAATCCACGCAGATGACAAACTATGCATCCAATAGCTTTTGCAATTCGTCTTTGACCATCAAGGCCATTGTTGGGTGCATCTTATGTAGTTTTTGCTTTATGGGCTTGATTGTTGAATCAAGCGTTAAATTATGTGTGACTAGCTGTGGATATAGCCCCAGCATGTCTCTGTATGACCATGCAAAAACCTCCTTCTTCTCTTTGAGAAGGGCAATGTAGTCGGCTTGCTCTTCGGGGGAAAGACTTACCCCCAACTTGAGAATTTGTGGATTCATTGGATATGTGTCGATATCTACGTTAGTCGTCTCCTCAACTGACATGTGGGATCCATCCTCCAACTGATGTGGAGTTAGGATCAAATGGATATCATTAGTTGAGTTTAAATCTGTGTTGGGAACCTTGGGTTCCTCTTTAGTCTTGAAAGATATCTTGAGTTGCCCCAGGGGTAAAATGAAGCATTTTACCAAAAGGGTAGTACTATGATGGTAACAAAGGTGAATTGACGCGATCCCAATCGATGGCATCTGTGTCTAGATGCAATGACCATGCTGGATCAGCCGGATTGTGGATGGGTGCGGTCAAATCAATGGAGATCATGTGGATGGAATGAATTTGGTCTCCATTACCATGGCTATGATAACTCGAACATTCTAGATGCTCCCTATGGTCTGGATCTGGCTCTAGGGGGATACCATGGGTATGATAACTCAAACATTCTGGATGCTCCCTATGCTCTGGATCTGGCTCTAGGGGGACGGGTATGAACGGATCGGCCCTATGTGTTGATAAGAAGATAGGGTCTTCCCTCAACACTGACGTTGTTATAGGGTCTCAGGGTGGACGGTGCTCATCATGAATTTGGATCCATAGATCCAACACTTGGTCCCAACCTGCTAGGTCTACATACCATTCGTGCCCTAGTGTTATGCCCATTTGTGCAAATAAGTCATCGATCCCTAAGGGACGTCATTGTTGCACTTGTTGCCTTTGTTGCATCTGTCGCATGTGGTTGAAATAAGCCATCTCAGTCTCATCTTTCGACTCACTGTCGGAGATCCAAAAATGTTCATTTTCTTCAACAACTACTTGCGACATTAATGGTCACCTTGTTCTAGCAAATTAATCTAGTCCCATTGCGGTTGTTCCACACTTGGTGGAGGGACCTGATTCTCTTGACATAGTTCTGGCTCGACTAGAACCTCTAAAGGGAACAACTTCAAAAAGATCTCTGGACATTGTTTATGTTCTCCTTGGGAGTTAGTGCCCGAACTTTCACCTATCGCTAGCAAAGGAGAGGGATTCTTGATGTTACCAAGGGTGTTTGTTGACCATGGGAGGTAATCTCCCAATGTATATTCTGTATTTGGGTTGGCATAAGGATCTGATGCCAATCCACCCTTGTTGCCTATTTCTAGGCCTTGCATGTTTTCCACCAAGATGTCTAAGGGCAGGGGGTGGTTGAACCCTACTCCTGAATTATCATATGGCATTTGGTATCTTGGTTGGCAAAGGACATGCACCCCTTGCTCATACCTGCCTAGCCCGTATCCATGCCAATTGCATTGGACGAGATGTCTCAGAGCGAAATCTAAGTTTGACAAATAATTGATATTTTTAGCAAAAGGCTCTTCATATTCATCCTTTTGCTTGCATGGTTCAACACCATGATCAAGGCCCCCATACACAAAGTTGGTCTGTTTTTGTGGGTAACCTAGAGGAACAACTATCCCTATGGGAAGGCAAGGTCTCCCCATGTCCTGTACTGATTCTAGTGCGGGCGTTGCCACAACATTCTGCACTAGATACTCCCCCAGGCCCGTACTGGCCATTTCAATAGTGATTTTTGATGCTTGGGAGGGAGGGAACGGGAGGCCTTCCTGAGTCCATTCCATGTTTGGTGGATTAGGAGTCTCAGCTTCCGTTGTGCTAGGTGTTTCTTCTGTTGATACTATTGATATTGTTGGCAACCCCTCTTCTAGGGGCTGAGCCTCTTCCAAGATCTGTTTTCCTTTGTCCTTATGTTTAGCCATGACATGTGGCATTGGTAGTGAAGGAGTGGACGATGAAGACTCACCTGGCTAGGATTTTGATGATTTGGTCACCAGTGGTGCCTGCGGTATTGGACCCTGTTTAGATGGATTTAATTGGAAATCCAAATGCATTGAAGGGAGGGTCGATTGAGGCATTAATTGCATCGCATTGAAATATTTGAAGGGTTCTAAGTCCATCGGGACTACATGAACTTCTCCTTCAAATGCATACTTTAGGCACTGGTGAGCGATCGAAGGGACACACTTCATGTCGCTGATCCATGGCTGCCCTAGCAGTATGTTATATGCCATATCGCCTTCCAAAACATGGCACAATGTAGGTATTGTCTTTTGTCCTACCTGGATAGGTAGAACAATTATGTCGACTGTCGAGCATATTGCATCGTTGAATGCTCGTAGTGTGTATGTGTAAGTCTTGATATGAGAGGCTGGCAGCTTCAGATGTTTTAATGCTGTGGTAGTAATGATGTTACTGGACGATCCAATATCTACCAACACTCTCTTGTATGGGATCCCGTTGACCCGCGCGATAACGTGCAGGGGTGGATCTGCCATGTCATTCGATATTGTTTTAACTTCATCCTATCTGAAGGTAATGATCGGCTTCGTGAGAGCTTCTCTATGGGGTGTTTACTGTTGAATAATATTGTAAATGGAAAGCCTAGACGATGTGGTCCGTAAAATTTGCATGAGTTTGGTCCGTATCGTGACCTCAGGTCTAGGTAGAGGCAACTGCACAGGGCGTTGTTGAGGTTGCGATGTTGTTGGAACTTCTCTTGTAGTTGCCTCAGGGGCAACTCCTGGGTACTTTTTGTTCTTGGTCACTATGCTGATCATTCCCACAAATCCTTGCATGGGAAGATTATGTCGCACCTCATTGACCTGAAGAGGTTTTTCCTATGCCTTGTGGGTAGGCAAAGGGTCCTTGAATACCCCCATTTGTTGATTATTTGGTGCTATGGGGTTGTCCATGGCCAATGTTTTATTATCGATCAAATCTTGGATTAATCCCTTGAATTTCCAACATCCATTCAGGTCATGTCCCCTTCGCCTATGGAACCTACAATATAATTCCTCTCTATATCCCTTAGGCTTGGGAGCATTAGGATCTATGATTTGGATTTCTGGCAGGGTGACTAAATTTGCCACTGACAAGCGGTCAAATACGGAGTCCCTAGACTCCGCATAAGGGGTGAATTGTCGCCTAGGGCGACGCTGCATATTTTGCTCCTATTTTTTATTATATTTTTCATAGTTAGGAGGAACTGCCTGGTAATTAGCCTTTTGGGGCTGTATTTCTTGCATAAGCTTGGGGACATTTATCACAAATTGATTAACCATAGCAGGTTGTGATTGCATAGTCCCGATCTTAGTGTTTTTATTCCACTCTTTATTTTTAGGCTTGGCGATTGTGCCCTCACCTATTTTGATCTCTTCTATAACTCTGGCTTGCGCCAAAGCTTCTTCTAGGCTGGCATATTGTTGCAGCAACAATAGCCCAGAGATCGATTTTAAGCAAATCCGTGCAAACATCTGTGTGAGGTCAGACATAGGGGGATGGTAGGGTAGCTTAGAAAGTAGAGCCCTCCATCGATTCCTGTATGCCGCCATTGTCTCTTCCTCATATTTCCTGAGGCTGGCCAGATCACTTAGTGATGCCTTCTTCTTGGTGTTGAAGGCAAAGCATTCAAGGAATGCATCTACTAATTGATCTTGGTTGTTTATGCTGTGCTTCGGTAATTGTGTGAACCAATCTGAGGTAGAGCCTGCGAATGTGGTTATGAATGTCTTAAGCAACAATGCATCATTATCTTGAATGTTGAAGCATTGGCTCAAGAATATTATGACATGTTCTTGAGCATCCTCTTCACCCTTAAATACTGCCAATTGAGGCAACTTGAAATGTTCGGGGTAAAGAGGTGTGGGCACTGAGGGATGCACTGGATGACTGCGGAGTTGACGTAATGTGGGCTTTTGATGCCCAGCAGCTTTGGTCTCCAAAGACTCCAAATGCTCTAATAGCACTTTGTATGCATCGAAAGATTTAATTTCTTCCTCTTTTGTTTGCTCCCGTTGTGAGTGGTGGGAGACTGGAGGCCTATGGGGGGGTGGCCGAATGGTAGCCCTCCCACCTTGATAGGGTGTTTCGGCCCGTTCTATCTCTAGTTCATACTCCTCATGAACTTATTGAGGAGTCTCTGGGTGAGACCTATGACCCTGAGTAAGTCCCCACTGAGGGTACCCATAATTGTTTCGGGGAGTGGCCTCCCTCTTAGGTCTATAAGGTCTCGGAGGCAAAGCTTAACGCGATCACAGAGACCTGTCCTGCACCAAAGGATTATACCCCTCATATTGTTCTACTTTTTGGGTGTGAGGGGTTGGCACCCTCTCAGGTAGTTTATAATGCAGCTCATCCGCTTCGTGCTGTATGCGCTCTTTATTAAGGCGGTATAAGTGCTTCAACTCCTATTGACCTTGCTTAAGCTGCATGATTCAGGCTTGGTGGGTGGCATGTCTGGCAGCTACCAGGTCAATTTGGTCTGCCATATTTTGCTCAGGAGGCTTTAATGTTTCTCCTATGTGTTTGCCTCGATCTTTATGATCTAAAATTTCAATGGGTCGCTTCCCTCTGTCGAGGTAGGCGACATTTACTTGAGGCTCTAGCCTCGATGGGTGATCATTGTATCTAGCAGGTGCAGAAATGCAAGGCTCCCATGCTGTTTGTTGTCCTCGAGGAATGCGATGGCTTTCCTCGTACTCCATTTCATGGGTTTGAAAGGGGCGGGCAGAGTTAGCTCCCCCTATGTGAAGAGCCTTGCGCTCTGGGTTTTGTTTTTCAGTTCTAATGGGAGGCAAAGGAGAGATGCCATATCCACGTTGTGTCTCCAAATGAACATTGTGCCTATCTAGCGCTTCATCGGGCTGTGGCCACTCAGATCTAGCCTCAAAAGGTGATTTTATATTTACATCGAGTTCTACATGTAAAGCTTCTTCCCGAAAGGGGCTGTGTTGAATGGGCATACCCCACAGAGGGGGGTCCCAATAATTCCTTCTTGATGTGGCCTAATGTGGACTTTATTGTAGGCTAGACCACCAAGGTGGTATGGCCAAGTCCTCAGGGCTAAAGCGAAGGTGACCAACGCCCTCCCTTTGTGCACCTTCCATAGCATCCGCCCTTGATTGGGCTTGGCTATGGGTGTACACCATTGTGGTGCTCTTCTACTAACTAAGCAGATTTTTATCTCGTTTATGATGATTTTTTTTTTTGTTACACTAAGCAGAAATGAACACACACATACACAAACAATGATTATCTCTTTTAAAGATTAATGGTGTGTCATAAACTAGTTTAGTGCATTTTGATGTTTTTTTTTGTTTTTGCAAGTTTTGAAAAACGTTTAAATGCAAAATGTTGGCTCATATGACTCCCATAAATGGTCGCCCCTTCAATATACCATTGCTGGACCGATATACCAACCTCTCTATATACCCGCCCTTACGAGAGGGAAACTATAAGTACGTGAGAGCAGATGGTACGTGGAACATAGGTGGTACGGAAGGGGGATTGTCCTATTAATGACACCTACCATAGAAGACTTATCCTCGCGTGCATGGGAATCACCCCAGCGACACTCGGTCAGCTTTTGTTAGGATTTATGCCTAACAATAGTGACAATCGGGGAAATGGATGCAAAGCTAAGCCAAGGTGGTGATGAACCCACCGTTGGTCTTGCTCAAGGGCTGGGGTCTTACGACCAGATCCTTGGTTAAAAATGTGCCACATGATGTTTGTGTGGTTTATTTTACTTAAAATTGAAACATGCAAGCAACCACTACTTTATCTAAGCATGCAAGAATTGACAAAAATTGAAAGCAAAAAATCAAAAAATGACAAAGACAGTCTTGGAACCTTACCTCTTCTCTGCCCAGACTTGCTGTTTCTAATATTCGGCTCTAAAAATTTACAAAAAAAAATTCGTCCCTGCCAGAGACAAATTATAGAATAGAATTCGTCCTGGTCTGAGACGAATTGGAATTCGTCCCAGGGTTGGACGAATTACAATAAAGTAATCGTCGCAGTCAAATACGAATTACAGTCAGCAATTGAAAAAGGTACCTGTCAAGCACAAAACACAAAAATTTGATTAGTTTCTGTGATATTAAAAATCAGGGGACTGGGTCCCACCGTGATCGCCACTGAAAGCATGAGATTCCAAAAATAAAAGGAAAAACTATAACCATGCAATGTAAAACAAAATATAGCGCTTAAGTCCTAAAATGTGAAGTGCATTAAACGAAAGAGGCAAATTGATTGAAATGAGATACAAGAATTTAGAGAAATCACAGCCCTTTTATTTAACTCTTTAACCTCAATTACAAAATCACCTCCTCCCTTCTTAGGGGTTAGGAGCGTTAAATAGATTTGGTTACAATTGTGATCAATAATCCCTCTTCCGCATGCCCACATTTGAAATGGGCAGGCCAAAGTGTTACCATCGCTTATGCTGATGGATCTTCGATTCTTGCTGCTCCTCCTGCGTTCAAAGAAACAACAAAAGAGTTAGTAGCACCTGCTGCAAATAGGAAAAGTTTGTTCCTTGAAATTAATGAAAGATGTATGCCTAAGACTGACTAAAATGATGCATGAAATGATCCTAAATGACCTGCAAATCTGATAGAGGTCAGAATACATCACCATAGGGCCACTTCCATTGAAACAATCAGCCAATCTACTTTCAACTGAAATTCATCCTTGGTCAGGATGAATTCTGATTTTGCTATAATTCATCCTCGGGTAGGACGAATTCGACTGTGTAAAGATGCCGAGTTGCTGTCGCTCCAATGTCACACCTCGGGATCTCCAAAACACCTACAAATAGAGGGGTTAAGTAATTGGGGCCATTTTGGGACGACCCAGATGGTTGGATTCTCCCAATTTGACCTCCATCACCAAGAATTTTGATTTTGTTCCCTGCAAGTTAGTGGGACAACAAAGCGACAAAAAGCATGATGAAATTCTGATTGAAACGTTATGGAATTGAAACTATGAATTATCTAGACAGCATAACATGAAGTGCAAGATGAAAAAATGATCTAGAATGCTTTAGAATGAAAATTAGAAAATGCGGGGTTCCCGAGTGGGCCTCCCATCGTTGGCGCTTGATTTCAACGCAAATCCACTAGGGATGGGCCCAAAATATCTTAGGTTGGGGTGTCGGCAAATTGGTGGATTCAATGTGGTCAAATGTTGGGTTTTTTGGTTCGGATCCATGCTTCCAAAAGCCACCCAATAACCTCTCTTACGAAAGAGATTAAGGATGTGGAAAGGTGAATCAAAAAAGGGTGCAATGGGGTGTTCAATTTGGCAGAACTTTGTTGCTTGAAATGCCTACAACTTGTCTCCTTTTGGGTGGGAAAAGTCCACCATTTTATAGACCCATGGGGTCTCTTTGGAGGGGCATGCAGGGATGCCATGTGGTGGCCATGCGTTCCCAAGAGGGAGGAGACTCCTCCCTAACTTGGGCTTACATGACTGCCTTTGTGACAGTCCTCAAACTACCAACCTACCCACCTACACATGCATGCACGGCAAGAGGCAATAATTGACTGTCCTTGGCTGTCACTTGGCGACATTCTTATTTTTGCCCGTTTAACCTGGAATTCATCCTTACCAAAGATGAATTCAGAAGTCATCCCTGGGTCAGACGGATTCCAGTTAGTATTCATCTCTGGGTGAGACGAATACTGAGCAAAGTGCTTGAAGGTGCCAAATTGCCTTTTGACCTTACAAAATTGCTATGAAAGTGGTTAGGACCACTGTTTAACCTCTGAGGGCTGCCCTGGTGGCTGTGTGTGTCAAAGCGATTAGTGTTTTGTAGTCACATAATTGGATTGGTGTTGTTCTGGTGTCTACACCAATCCTTATGACTATTTGCGACTGTCTTTTTGAGGATAGCAACTAGCATTTTTTTTTATGCCTCTGCTTGCCCATTTGCTTGCAGATAATAGGCTATCGAAAATTTATCCTGAATTTTGTACTTTGTGGTCAAATAATGCACGTCTTTGTTCTTGAATTACGTCCCATTATCCGAGATTATTTTGGATGGAATACCAAAATGACATATGATGTTATGCAAAATGAAATCCACAATGCGGGTTCCAGTCGTAGAGGTAAGCAAAACTGCTTCCATCCACTTGGTGAAATACTCTATGGCCGTTATGATAAACATGTGACGACCTAACGATGTAGGGGAGATCTTTCCAATTATATCTAAGCCCCACTACAAAAATGACCAAGCTGACTGGATCGAATGCAAGGCCTAGGAAGGTACATGTGTCAAATTAGCATGGTGTTGACACTTCATGCACTTCCTTACATATGCGCAACAATATCGCTCTAAATATGGCCAATAATAGATCATGCAAAGAATGCAATTTACGATGGCCATACCACTAAAGTGGCCACCACACGTACCATCGTGCGCTTGGGTGATCACCCAAGTGGACTCTTGCTAGTCTAAGCAATGAAGGAGGATTCCTTCATCGTTGCAACGGTACAAAATGTCTCCTAACAAGACATACTTAGCCGCTTTTTGCTTGAATGCTCATTTTGCGGCATGTGTCAATCCAAGCGGGAGATTACCTAACTTGAGGTAGTCCCTTACAGGTGAATACCAATCCTGCTGATCAGAAGCCTCGATGGTATGAATAGCCAATCCCTCTTGAAGTTCATCCCTAGCAAATGCTGAGCGAGAGAGAACTTATAAGAATAGTGTTGTGTTGCTATTAATGGGAGTAGGGGAGAACAAGGACCCCCAGTTGGCATGTTTTAGATGATCGTGGATTCGAGAGAACTTATATGAGGATGGTTCAATTTGGATCATGTGGATTACTGGTGTCAAGTTAGAGCTTGCATGCTCCATCATGGATTGTGATAGTGTTTTGAATTGAATGGTTGTCATATCATCAGAAATGTCTTGCGGGATTAGTGACCCCAAGGAGTCCATAGTGTCTGCAAAATGATTCTATGATCGAGGGAGTGCCTCGATGTCGTACCACTTAAGCTTTGCCAAAAATTTGTCCACAAGGGCTTTGTAAGCCTGCAGAACTAGGCATTTACATTGGAATACCCCTTTGACTTGGTTGACAATTAATAGCGAATCACCAAAGATGTTCAATCGTTTGATGTTAATGGTGATTGTTGTCTGAAGGCCTATCAGCAAGGCTTCATACTCTACATTATTGTTGGTGCATGGGAAGTCTAATTTAAAGGATAGGGGCACTGGAGCCCCTTGCCATGTGAAGAATACAATTCTCGTGCCACCACCTTGCTCACATTTAGAACCATAAAAAAATAGGGTTATGTCAGCCTGTGACTCAGGCTCATCAGAATATAGTGATTCTGAGACATGGAAGACCCCATCATCGAGTAGTTCTATGACCAGAGGATGATCATCTTCGAGAGGAGCCTCTGCTAGTTGATCAGCTATGACCTATCATTTTATGGATTTATGTCCAATAAACTCTATGTCAAATTCCATCAACAACATGATCCATTTCATCGTGCGACTACTATGATAAGTACGACTCATCATGTATCATAATGGATTCTCCTTAGACACAACATACGTAGTGTTTCTTAGCATGTAGTGGCATAGCTTTTTGGTAGCAAACACCACTGCCAAGCAGTGTTTCTCGACGTATGCATAGTTAAGTTCATAACTGACCAGGGTGTGGCTAAGATAGTAAGTAGCCAGTTCTTTGTGAAGTTCCTTCTTCTGGGTGAGCATGGTGCCCAGTGCCACCTCAATAGCTAAGATGTATAAGTAGAATGACACTCTTGGTCTAGGTGGTGCCAATACTGGCAGCGAAGCCAAGTATTGTTTGATGTCATCAAAGGCTGACTGGAACTCATCATCCCAGTGAAATACTACCCCCTTGTGCAATAATTTGTTCATGGGTCAGAACTTGTCAGATAGTTGCGCTATGAAGTCCTTGATTGATGCGACCTTTTCCTGCAGACTTCTGAGCTACTTAATGGTAGTTGGGGGAAGCATTTCAAGGATTGCATTGACTTTGTTTGGGTCCACCTCGATGCCTCACTTTGAGACTATGAAACCCAAGAGTTTTCCAAATGTGACACCAAATACGCACTTCTTGGGATTCAGTCTAACTTTATGTTCCATGAGGTGATCGAGGATCTTGCTTAAGTCATCGAGATGATCTAGGTGCAAAAGAGACTTGGCCAACAAATCATCCATGTAATATTCCAAAGTTTTATGCATGTAATCATGGAAGATGTACGTCATGGCATGTTAGTAGGTGGCACCAAGCATTTTTAAGGCCAAAGGGCATGACCTTATAACAAAATGTCCCCAAGGCATTGTGAACGTCGTTTCTAGTTGGTCTTTAGGATTGATATGAATTTGATTGTATCCCAAGAAACCATCCATGAGGGATAGCATTTCATGACCTACTATAGCATCTACCAATGCATCAATTCTTGGCAAGGGGAAATCATACTTAGGACTCGCTTTGTTTAGATATAAAAAATTAGTGCATATGTGAATCCTCCCATCGAGCTTTTTGACGGGCACCATGTTGGACATCCATGGCAGATAATCCACGCAGATGACAAACTATGCATCCAACAGCTTGTGTAATTTGTCTTTTACCATCAAGGCCACTATTGGGTGCATCTTACGTTGTTTTTGCTTAACTGGCTTGATTTTTAGATCAAGCATTAGATTATGCATGGCTAGCTATGGATCTAGCCTTGGCATGTCTCTGTATGATCATGTAAAAACCTCCTTCTCTTTGAGAAGGGTAATGTAGTCGGCTTGCTCTTCAGGGGATAAGATTACCTCCAGCTTGATAATCTATGGATTCATTGGATCTAAGCCAATGTCTACGTCAGTCATCTCCTCGACTGACATGTGGGATTAGTCGTCCAACTGATGTGGAGTTGGGATCAAATGGATATCATTTGCTGATTTTAAATCTACATTGGGAACCTCGGGTTCCTCTTTGGCGTGGAAGATATCCTGAGTTGTCCTTGGGGTAAAATAGAGCATTTTACCAAAATTCCAATACTCTGACAGGGATGGAGGTGAATTGACATAATCCCACTCAATGGCATCTATGTCTAGATGCAAGGACCATGCTGGATCAACCGAATTGCGGATGGTGGCGGTTAAGTCAATGGAGATCATGTTGATGAAATGATTTTGGTCTCCATTACCACAGGTGTGATGACTCGAACACTCTGGATGGTCTCTGTGCTTCGGATATGGCTATAGAGGTATTGGAATGAATGGATTGGCCTTATGTGCTGATAGGAGGACAGGGTCTACCCTCGAAACTGATATCACCCTAGGGTCTTGGGGTGGAAGGTGCTCTTCATATACCTGGAGTGGCGAATCTAACACTTGGTCCCACCCCGCTAGGTCTATGTACCACTCATGCCTTGGCACTATTCCCATCTATTCAAATATATCATTAATCTCCAAGGGGTATGGTTGCGGCATCTGTCGCATGTGATTAAGATATGTCATTTTTGTTTCATATTTGTAATCACTATCGGATATCCAAAAGCCCTTGTTGTCTTTGACAACTGTTTGAGGCATTACAGGCTCATCTTGTTTGAGAAAATTAATCTAGCCCCATTATGGTTGTTCCACTCTCCATGGGGGGACCTGATTCTCTTGATGCGGCACTGGCTCACTTGGAGCCTCTAGAGGGAACATTGTCAAGATGCTCTCTTGATAGTCATTCTTGGGAATCACTTGTGAGTGATCACTATCGGATTCGAAGGGATCATATTCTTATTCATCCTTTGAAGATCCCTCTTGACACTATTTATACTTTCCTTGAAAGTGAGTCCTTGAACTTTCACCTCTCTCTAGAAAAGGATAAGGGTTATTGAGGTTAACAAGGGTGGTTGTTGACCATGGGAGGTAATCTCCCAATGTATACGTTGTGTTTGGATTGGCATAAGGATCTAATGCAAATCCACCCTTGTTGCCTATCCATAGGCCTTGCATGTTTTCCACCAAGATGTCCAATGGCAAGGGGTGGTTGAACCCTACTCCTGACTTGTCATAAGGCATTTGGTATCTTGGTTGGAAAAAGACACGCACTCCTTGCTCATACCTGCCTAGCCTATATCCATGCCAATTGCATTGGCCACGATATCTCAGAGTGAAGTCCAGGTTAGATAGATAGTTGACATCTTCTGCAAAAGGCTCTTCATGTTTGTCCTCTTTCATGCATGGCTCAGTACCATGATCAAGGCCCCCATACACAAAATTTGTTTGGTTTGGTGGGTAGCCTAAAAGAAAAATTGTACTGATGGGGAGGTGAGGTCTCCCCATGTATTGCATGGACTCTAGCATGGTTGTTGCTACAACATTCCACACCAGATACTCTCCCAGGCCCGTACTGGCCATTTCAACAGTGATTTTTGGTGATTGAGATGGAGGGAATGAAAGCTCTTCCTGAGTCCACTCCATGTTGGGTGAACTAGAAGAATCAACTTCCATTGTGCTAGGCATCTCTTCGGTAGAGATGGTTGATGCTATTGGCAAAGCCTCTTCTAGGGGTTGAGCCTATTTTAGGGTTTTCTTCCCTTTGTCCTTATTTTTAGCCATGATAGGTGGCATTTTTGGTGAAGGATCGGATGATGAAGATGTACCTAGCTAGGGTTTTGATGGATTTATCACCAATGGTGCTTGCAGCATCAGACCCTATATAGATGGGTTTAACTAAAAATCCAAGTGCATCGATGGGAGGGTCGATTACGACATCAGATGCATGGCATTGCAATATTTGAAGGGTTCTAAGTCCACCGAGACTACATGTACTTCCCCTTCAAATGTATACTTCAAAAACTGATGAGCTATCGAAGGGACACACTTCATGTCCCTGATCCATGGCCGCCCTAGCAAGATGTTATAAGCCATCTCACCTTCCAAAATATGGCATAATGTAGGTATCATCTTTTGTCCTACTTGAATGGGTAGGACAATTGTGCCAACTATTGAGCATATCGCATCATTGAATGCTCACAGTGTATAGGTGGAAGCCATGATGTGAGAGGCTGGCAACTTTAGATGTTTCAATGCTGCTATGGTAATGATGTTACTGGATAAGCCAGTGTTTATCAACACCCTCTTATACGGGATCCCATTGACCTATACGATAACATGCAGGGGTGGATCTGCCATGTCATCAGGCACTGATTTAAATTCATCCTCTCGAAAGGTGATGACTGGCTCCGTGCATTGTTTGACATGTCCCATGAAATTGTTGAAGGAATTCGCTTTGTGGGGCTGCAACTCGATGGCTTTCAATATATCCATTAGAGCCTCCCGATGGGGTGTTTATTGTTGTATAATATCGTATATGGAGAGCCTAGCCAACGTGGTCCACAAACTCTACGTGAGTTTGGTTTGAATCATGGTCACAGGTCTAGGCGAAGGTAGCTGCATAGGGTGCTGTTGAGGTTGTGACGTTGATGGAACCTCTCTTATGGCTGCCTCTTGGGCAACTCCTGGGTATCTCTTCTTCCTAGTCACTATGCTTATCATTCCTACATACCCTTGCATGGGGTAATTCTGTTGCACCTCATTGACTTGAAGGGGTTTTGCCTGTGCCTCACGGGTAGGCAAGGGGTCTTTGAAAACTCCCATCTATTGGTTGTTTGGTGCTACGGGGTTGTCCACTACCAACGTCTTATTGTCAATCAGGTCTTGTATCAATCCTTTGAACTTCCAACATGCGTTTAGGTCATGTCCCCTCCGCCTATGGAACATAGTATACAAGTCCTCCATGTACCCCTTGGGTTTGGGAGCGTTGGGATCTATTATTTGAATCTCTAGAAGGTTGATCAAGTTTGCCACTGACAAGCAGTCAAATAGGGAGTCTCTAGACTCTGTATAAGGTGTGTACTATCGCCTAGGGTGACGCTATTGATTTTGCTCCTACTTCTGGTTTTCACTTTCATTATTATTAGGAGGCACTACCTGATAGTTAGCCTTTTGAGGATATATTTCTTGTGCAGGCTTAGGGACATTTATAGCAACTTGATTGAATGCAATGGGTTTTTGTTGCATAGTCCCTATTTTTGTGTTCTTGTTCCATTATTTCTTCTTAGGTTTGGCAATATCGTAATCCTGTATCTTGATCTCTTCAATAATTCTAGCTTGCGTCAGAGCTTCCTCTAAGGTGGCATATTGCTGCAGCTACAATAGCACAGAGATGGATCTCAAACAACTTCATGAGAACATTTGTGTAAGGTCAAACATAGGAGGGAGGTAGGGTAGCTTGGAAAGTAGAGTCCTCCATCGATTCCTGTAGGCCACCATGGTCTCTTCCTCATACTGGACTAAGGCTGGTCAGGTCACTTAGTGATGCCTTCTTCTTAGTTTTGAAGGTGAAGCATTCAAGGAACGCATCCACTAACTGATCCAAGTTACTGATGTTGTGCTTTGGAAACTGAGTGAACCAATCCGAGGCAAGGCCCATGAATGTGGTTATAAATGTCCTTAGCAACAACGCATCATTGTCCTGAATGCCAAAACATTGGCTCAGGAATCTGGTCACATGCTCTTGGGCATCCTCCTCACCCTTAAAGATTGCCAACTGAGGTAGCTTGAAGTTTTTAGGGTAAGGGGGTGCAGGCACTGATGGATGCATATGATGACTGCAAAGTTGGCATAACGTGGGATTTTGGGGCCTAGAAGCTTTGGTTTCTACAGAATCCAAACGCTCTAGTAGCACTTTGTATGCATCGGAAGATTTAATCTCTTCCTCTTTAGTTTTCTCCCATTGTGGGTTGTGGGAGACTTGAGGCCTATGGGGGGTGGCCGGATAGCAACCCCTCCACCTTGGTAGGGCATTTCGGCCTGCTCTGCTTCTTGTTCATACTCCTCGTAAGCTTCCTAAGGAGTCTCTGGACAAGACCTATGACCCTGGGTGGATCACCGTGGATGGTACCCATTGTTGTTCCAGGGAGTGGCCTCCCTCTCAGGTCTAGGGGGTCTTGGAGGTAAAACTTGATAAGGTTGCAGAGACCTATCTCACACCAAGGGATTATGCCTCTCATATGGTTCCACTCTTTGGGTGCGAGGGGTTGGAACCCTCTCAGCTGGGTTATGAAGTAGCTCATCTGTTTGGCATTGAATGTGCTCCTTGCTAAGGTGGTAAATATGCTCTAGCTGTTGCTGATATTGCTCAAGCCACATGATTTGGGCTTGGCAGGTGGCATTTCTGGTGACTTCCAAGTCAATTTGTTCCACCATCTTGAGCCTTGGAGGCCTGGATGCCTCTCCTATGCATTTACCTTGGTCGTGATGATCTGAGATCTCAATGGGTTGCTTCCCTCTATCGAGGTTGGTGGCATTTACCCAAGGCTCTGGCCTCAGTGGGTGACCATGGTACATAGCGGGTGTAGAAGCACATGGCTCCCACGTTGTACATTGCTCTCAAGGAATGTAATGGTCTTCCTCATGCTCCATTTTGTATGTGTGAAAGGGGTGGGTGGAGTTAGCTCGCCCTACTTGAAGAGCCCTACGCTCTGGTATTTGTCTATTGGTTCTAACAATGATGGGGGGAAAAGGAGGGAGGTCATAGTCATGTGGCCTCTCCTCATGGACACTATGCCACTCTAGCACTTCATCGTGCGGTGGCCACTCATATCGAGCTTCTAAGGGAGATTTATTGTCTATGTTGAGCACCACGTGTAAGGACTCTTCCTAAAAGGGGCTATGATGAACGGGTGTGTCCCCCAAAGGGGTGTCCCTATAGTTCCATATTGACATGGAATGATGCGGACTCTCTTGTGGGTCAGGCTACCAAGGCGGTATGACCAAGTCCTTAGGGCTGTAGCGGAGGCGACTTGTACCCCCTTGTACACTTTTCACAGCTTCTGCCCTTGATTGGGCTTGGCTATGGGTGTACACCATGGTGTTTTTTTTCTACAAGCTAAATAGATTTTTATCTCTTTTTATGATTTTTTTATGCTACACTAAACAAAAAAGAGCACACACATACACAAAGTAGTGATTATCTCGTTTAAAGATTAAAAGTGTGTCCTAAACCTGGTTTAGTGTGTTTTTTTTTTTGAAGGTTTTTGTAAAGAATGTTTAAATGCAAAATGAGGGCTCTTATGACTCCCAAAATTGGTCGCCCCTTTGATATACCATTTCCATACCGATATACCAACCTCTCTATATACCCACCCTTACATGAGGGAAACTATAGGTACGTGAGAGCAGATGGTACGTGGAACGTAGGCGGTACGAAAGGGGAATCACCCTGTTTATGACACCTACCATAGAATACTTATCCTTGTGCACTGGGAATCATCCCAGCTACACTCGGTCAACTTTCATCAGGATTTACATCTAGCAATAGTAGCGATCGGGGTTTATGAATGCAAAATTCAAGCCAAGGTGGTGATGAAATCCATCGTTGGTCTTGATCAAGGGCTGGGGTTTTATGACTAGCTCCTTGGTGTTTAATTTTCCACGTGGTGTGTGGGGTTCCTTTTATTTTGCATGGAACAAAATAAACATGCAGCAAATTTTTTTCCTAAGAATGCAAAAAGAAACCAGAAAAACAAAAAAATAGTAACAAAAAATGACAGAAAAATTTTAGGACTCTTACGTCTTCTCTACCCAAATCTATCAGTTCTGAGTTTCTACCTGAAAACCTCAAAGACTGGAATTCATCCTAGGGGGGAATGAATTATATGACTGTATTCATCATAGGGTGGGGAGAATTCCCATTCGTACCTGGGTGAGACGAATTACAGCTCTATATTCACCCTCTGATGGAATGAACAGTAGTTAGCGTATGAAAAACGTGGTACCTGCAAGAAAAAACAACCAAGTTTCAATCAGATATCTAATATTAAAAATATAGGACAATGTCCCACCATGATCACCACTAAAATCACGAGGATACAGAAGCAAAAAGGAAAGTGAATATGCTATGCAAACAGAACCGAACTTAGCGCTAAATCCTAGGAATTTGAAAGCGCGTGAAAAGGGGGAAAAGCATGAGTGAATAAAAATAAAACAAATATGAATAAATAAGACAGCCCTTTTTATTTATATGTTTCACAACTCGGTTACAATGTGCATCCTCCCCTTCCAAGGGCTAGGAGCATTTAAGTATGCGTTCTTGTTACATCCATGGGTGCCTTTCCTTCTTCCACGTGCCCACATGTAAAATGGGTGGACCAAATGTCACCACCACTTGCGTTGATGAGTATTGAATCCTCACTACTCCTCTGATGTCCAAAACCTATGTTCAAAGGAACAAGAAATGGTCAGTAGCACCTGTGGATAAAACAAAGCATGCAATCCCTAAGCCTATGATAAGTGAATGAGAAAAATGAATTAAACTATGACTAAAATAGGTCCAAATGCTTTGAAAATTTAATAGGGGAATATAGAAACCACCAAGAAGGCCCTTAAAAAATAATAGTCAGGAAATTCCTCACCGATTTGAATTCACTCCGGGGTGGGACGAATTCACCTGCAACAAAATGCTGAAAAGGTATTGTCCCAAATGTCCTACCTAGGAAGCTCCAAAAGACCTACAAACTTGGGGTTAGCTAATTGGGGGAATTTTGGGAAGACCCAGATGGCCAGATTTTCCCAATTTGGCCTCCATCAATGTGAATTTAATGATGCTACCTATAGGTTAGTGGAAGCGAGCAAAGATAAAAACATGATCAAAATTGTTCAAAATGATACAAAACATAAATGAAAACCTATCTAAGAATCATAGAATTGAATGCAAAAATTAAAGAAATCAAGTCTAACACAAAATTCTCATCGCTCTGAAGGGGGCGGTTAGGACTATGGCAGTGTGGGAGGGGGCGCCCATGGGGCTGGCCGCCCACCGTTTGAGGCTGGATTTCAGCAACAATCCACTTGGGATGGGTCCAAAACCTCTTGTGTGGTATTTTCAAAAAAATTTGTGGGATATTGTGGCCAAATTTTAGGTTTTGGGCTCAAGATTCGTCCTCCCAATAGTCACCCAATGACCTCCCCCCTAAAGGAGATCAAGGATGTGAAAGGCGCAAATCCAAAAGGTGTGAGGTATGTAAATAAAATTATAGCATTTCGTTGCTCTAAAATTCTCCTTCTCTATATATTTTGGGGTGAGGAAACTCACCAATATTAGACCTGGATGTCTCTTGAAATGGGTATGTAGAGGCGCCACTTGGAAATCATGCCTTCCTAGGGGGAAGGAGACTCCTCCCTAAATAGGGACTTCATGACTGCCCTTGTAATTGCCTCTAACGCTTGAAAATGCTCACCCATACTCCCATGCGATGAAGGAAGCGTTAAGTGGCGGATTTGAGCTACCATTTGTCAAGATTTGACTTTTTTCCCGTCAAACCTGCAATTCGCCCCACCATGGAGCGAATCCAGAATTCATCCCTGGGTGGGGCGAATCCTAGGTTGAATTCATTCCAAGTTGGAACAAATATTGAGCAAAGTGCCCGAAGGTGCCAAATTGATATCTGACCTTCCAAAACTACTGTGAGAGTGGTTAGGACCATTGTTTAACCTCTGGGGGCTGCCCTTGGGGTTGTGTGTGTCAATGCGATCAGTGTTTGCAGTCACATAATCATATTGGTGCTATTTTGGTGTCTATAGAATGTAATAGGTTTTCCATGACTATATTAATTGGTCCTCCTTAATGATGCATCTAAATGGGTGAGCATCAAATACCATAATCAAATTCTAATGAGTTATGCTTGGTGCCACTATCTATATTATAATTTTCTTTCAAAACCATCTCTATTTACCCTTTTAAGAGGGTAGGTTCTTGTAATTCATCAAACCAGAATCACATTCAAGCATGAAATATGATTCCCTTTTATTTTATTTGAAAATATTTGTCTTTTGTTACATATGTTCCCCTTATATGAATAACTATCAATATGATATTTAATATTTTAATCAATTATAAATGATATTTATACCAATATTGATAATAAACTATACATTTAATCATGACTAGATACTTCCATATATGTGATTCTTTTATCATTTTAGAATACATTGTAACAAAATTCAATCCTAGTTTAACCTCTTATATAGTATTTGATACCATCACACTTACTAAAGTATGATTTGACCACTATGCCTACAATAATAAGATTGGTATCATTTGTACATGAGATAATGATATTATAGCTAATGCTTCTTGCATACATAGCCATGTATGATGGACTATAAGTGATTTAAGGATTTACCATTCTAACTCCCTCTAAGCACCATGTGTAAAAAATATTGAATAATATAAGGCTTTTCATTAACATTTGGTCTAACTAGAACACTACTAGTAATAAAGTCATGAAGCTTCTCCATGAGCACAAATATACCATAACACCACCATTAAGGTTCTTCTAAGCATGATGACCTAAAAATCAAACACCCACATAATGGTTTTGTTTCCATGAATCCATCATTCATCTAGGCCTATAAGAATTTTATATATAGAAATATAGCAACATAAGTATAAAGGAAAGCTCATAATGCATCAAAGAAGATATAATGTCTTTAGAATAAAATTGTAACATTAGTTCACACAACTTATAAAGCTAAATTTATCGTCCTCATAATTGATTTCCATATATCATATCCATATATGTATAAGCCTTTCTTTATCTGACCATTTTTAGCATTCATGGTGATGACATTCATATTCAAATATATATCGACACTTCTATCCATTTATGATCCAAACAAAGTACCCTTATTCAAATAGATCTTACATTTTCAAATCATAAGGACAAAACATGGACTTTCAACTAGACAAGAGCATAGATGATGAATTTATATTGGAATTTATTATCATGACAAACCCATAAGTTAGTCCAATTATTAAGAATACATGTGTACCTTGTAATCACATTTTAAACTTCTTCATTTATCCTAAGATATGCCTCACATGCTCCAATATCTATTTATAAGTGATAAGCTCCACCAAATCCTCTCCTAATGATTTCCAACATGTAGAAGATATTATAATTTATGCCATGCTATCACCTTTAAATATCATACTATATATTGGATTTATCCCATGTTTGAAACCCAAATAAATTGTTCTCCACATCTTATGAAATGCATAGAATATATATAAATTTATCAACAATGGTACTTGAAGATTCATTTACATGTTTCATAGTTTACTAGAACAACATTAGTACACAAACATGCATGCAAATTGCATTGTGACCAAGAGGACAACCATTTAGTAGCCTAGTAGTTCCAAACATGTTCTATAAACAGCCAAACCTAGGAATAACACATCATCATATTGTCCAAACCATAAAATTCAAGTTACTAAGGATAACATATAAATTTAGATAGAAAACCATGTCCTGACAACTACAATATCACACTTGTCATAATTTCTTATCATGATATCATCATCTTGAATAAGAACTTAGATAATTACCCATGAGGTTTCTTTATTTGCTTTCTGAATTATCCAATAGAGATAAATCCATTTTATATATTTTTTCTTCAACATCTAATAGAGTAGGTTGTATGGTCATCATTGTTAGATAAAATTTCTTACATCTTCCAATATCATAGAGTTATTTTCTTCTTCTTAGGGAATTTATTCCTTTATAATATATCTAGGATTCTCCTTCATATTATTCTCTTATTTTTTCCCTCTTTTTGTTTCCCTTTTTGCATGTCTCTTAGGGGTTTGTATCTCTCTATTAATGTGTGTGTGTGTGTGTGTGCGTGTGTGTGTCCTATCTACTTTTTGTATCTATGTATATTTTTTTTTTCTTCTTTCTACCCCACATATTTCTTATATAATTATTTTTCCCATCTACACATACTTTTTACATAGTTTCATGTAGGCTCAAACCTTCATTTTTATGAGTGAATTTAAGGGATAATTAAATAATTATTGAAAGGGTAGATATCAATTAATATGAGATGTCATATTCATTAAATTTAAGGTGTCATGTTTAATACATAAATGCACATTTAAGTAATTTTAGAATTATTTTGAGCCCATTACTTAAGTGGTCTACTAATTACACATTCAATATATTTTATGTTTATCCTCTACTTACCATGGCAAGGCTCATTAAACATCCTATGTTTTACCTATAACATAGGATAATTTTACATAATAATTTAGTTTTGGTTGACAATTCTCAAAAAGATAAGGCAATCACAAGATGATGGTAATACAAAATCCATACATGTTTTTGTATTATTTTATCAACCATCAGTTGTGGCCTTCAATACATACGAAAAAAAAGTCCTTGCTCTTCCATGTCATCAATATATTCTATAAAATAATCATAATAGAATTTATTCTATAGATGTTATTTATTAAGGTATTCAAACAAAATATTCAATAAAATCATCATAATAGATGTTTTCTACAAAAGTATAGAAAAAGAATCCTCACTCAATCCATCATAATACCTTGAAACAAGATACATTAGTTTAATCTATATATTAATTGATTATCTATAAAGTGAAATCATGCATCACTATTGTCTAGATTGTCCTAACATTCATCTACAAGTCTTAGTTTACCAATGGGACCAATAATACGAACATTACATGTCATCTAGCATTGTACAATTTATTTCAAGCATGGATGAAGCACACATTGGATTATACTCCAAAATAATTGTTGGACTCTATTTACTAACCACCAAGTGCACTTATATATTTTAAGCCCCTTTTCTATATTGCTATGAATGGACACATGTTTGCTTCTATGTATAAACCTTCATGCAACTTTAAATAAATTTACTATTTTTGTAATTTCCTTTTATGAATAAATTAATTGATAAAAAGCATTTGTAATACATCATTTTCATCCTACTAGGTTGAATGTATTTCCACTCATTATAACCATAAGGTACAATAGAGTACATTATTGGATAAAATCTATAATTTATTATCTACTATGATATACCATTGACATTTCACATCTCCATATATTTGAACAATCTAATGATTACTCCTTTGCAAACTATTGACTCTAAATTGATTCATCCTTTAGCTTTATAAATTTAACTTTATGAATCACCTTACTTTATAAATTTATATTTTTTCGATGTTCATAGCTTGTTAAAGGTATGGACTAACTAGGATTTGAGTCTAAATAATATATTTGTTTAGGTTTCTCTAACATTGATATTTTGACCATTCCTTCGATCACTATGTGTTTTGGATGTACTTCCTAAAATATTAATTGTAGATTATTTGTCAACATCCCCCTTGAGTCACTCTTTGGGGGATCAAGATCTTGGATTTAACTTTAAATTTGATTCCAAATGGAGAATTAGTACTTTTTCACATAACTGTTAAGGTTGAATATTCTACTATCAAATTCCTCTAAATCCAAATATTACAAACACATATACGTTCTCTCACATAATAATTTTAGTATCTTAGTCTACTTGTTAGATAAAACAGCAGTTTGATTCATAATGGAGATGGTTTAAATAATACAATTCAGGACTATAATAGCCTGGAGGTTACGAAACCATCCGAGGCTGAAATAGAACCTGTTATAACAAATAACAGGTTCAGCCTAATTAACAAATAATGTAATAACAAATATACTAACAAATATATACGCTAACATCCCCCCTTATTACATTATTTTGGTAATGATATAACTATTAGCTATACTAACATCCCCCCTGATTACATCATTTTGCAATACAAAGAGAGCTACAAAACAATTCAAATTTGACACGTGCAAGTGCCTTAGTGAAAATGTTTGCAACTTGAGCATCGGTGGGAATGTGCTGAAGCTGAATTCGGTGCCTCGAAACTTCATCTTGAATGAAATGACATTGTGTGTCAATATGTTTTGTTCTTTCATGATGGATAGGATTCTTGACTAGGTTCAGAACACCCTGATTATCGCAAAACAAGTGTATTGGAGATTTGGATGGATGACCCATACTTGTGAGAATGCGATGCAACCATATCACTTCGCACACAGCTTCACGTGCGGCACGATACTCTACCTCTGTTGATGAAATAGCAACCACCTGTTGCTTATTGTTGTGCCAAGAGACAGGACCGGATCCAAGATGAAAAATATATCCCGAAGTTGACTTGCGATCATCAAATGATCTGACATAGTCAGAGTCCGTGTATCCCTGTAAGAAGAATTTGTTGTTCCTCTTGTATTCTAGGCCATATTCCATTGTGCCACGGAAATAGTGAAGAACACATTTTGCTGCTTTCCAATGAGTGGTCTTAGGCTCCTGCATGAACTTCGAAAGATAGTTGACAAAAAATACGAGATCTGGCCTAGTATTGGTCAGATATATGAGACTCCCAATCAAATGTCGATAGAGAGTACCATATACCTGATGTGAATCATCATATCATGATAATTGAAGTCCAGTCTCCATCGGAGTTGCCATTGGCTTACAATCAGTCATGCGATATTTTTCTAGCAATGTCTTGGCATATTTTTTCTAAGACACTTTGATGGAGTGCTCCTTCTGGCTGAATTCCAGACCAAGACAGTAATGGAGAAGTTCGAGATCTGACATCTCAAAAGATTGACACAAGTCTCTTTTGACAGTAGAGATCATAGTTTCGAAACTCCCTGTAATGAGCAGATCATCAACATAGAGTACAAGAAACACTATCTCAGAACCTTGTTTCTTGAAATAGAGGTTTGCATCTGATGGAAATCTCTTAAAACCATGCTGCAGGAGGTTATTGTCCATTTTTATATACCAAGCTTGAGGAGCTTGTTTCAGGACATATAAGGATTTGACCAATTTGCAAACTTTCTGCTGTTGGCCTTCCACTGCAAATCCTTCTGGCTGAGTCATATAGACTTCTTCTTGGAGATCACCATTTAGAAAGGCACTTTTGACATCCATCTAATGAAATTTCCACCCAAATTGTGTTGCCATAGCACAAATAACTCGAATTGTTGTCATCCGAGTAGTAGGTGCAAAAGTTTCCTCATAGTCAATGCCTTCCTTTTGAGCATAGCCCTTTGCAACAAGACGGGTCTTATGCTTATCAATTGTCCCATCTGCTTTGTACTTGACTTTATACACCCATTTGCAGCCAATGGGTTTCTTTCCATGCGGCAGATCGACAAGCTTCCAAGTTTTTTTTTTCATCAAAGACTTATACTCTGCATCCATAGTAGCCTTCCACTAAGGCTCACCGAGAGCAACTTGTACTGATGCAGGTTCAAGATCGTCTATGGAAGACATAAAAACCTTATCACTATCAATATACATATCTTTTGTATCTCTTGCTAGATCTACAGAAAGTTCTTCAAAAGACTAACACAAATCATCAACCCCAGTATTCTCTGTTGCAGCTTTCTCCTGTCGAGCCATGCTGCGAGTATGAGGCCTATCCAAAGTCAAATCTGGTGGAGTAGATAGCTTAGAGTCTTTGATTGTATTTGTATACCACTTTGGATTCTTCTTCTTAGGTGTTGAAGAAGATCCAAAAGAACCTCCAAACTTTGATGAAGGAGATTTAACAACCTTAGTTTCCACAAGGTCGAGGTATACATATGATGTGTTTGCTGATGTGAAAGCCTCATCAAAAAAAACATCTCTACTTATGTGAATATTCTCGGTTAAGGTATCAATCAAACGATAACCCTTAGAGTGCTCATCATACCCAAGAAGAATACACTTCAATGACTTCTCATCTAGCTTCTTCCTTTTCTCTTTTGGTATGTGCATGAAAGCTTTACACCCAAAAATGCATAGATGAGAAATGGAGGGTTTCCTACCACTCCATGCTTCCTGTGGAGTCATTCCTTGTAGCACCTTTGTGGGTTCCCTATTCAACAAATATACTGCTATGGTGATAGCTTTTACCCAATATAGTTGCTCAAGTCTAGCTCCTGTGAGCATGCAACGAACCATTTCCATGATGGAACGATTCCTCCTTTCAGCAACTCCATTTTGCTGAGGAGTATAAGCAGTTTAACTGTCTTGTGATCCCATTTTATTTCAAGAATGCAGAAAATTCTTTAGATGTGAACTCCCCCCCTCGATATGAGTGAAGAGTCTTTATAGAAGTCCCTAACTCCTTCTCAACAGATTTCTTGAATTGCTGAAAGAAGCCAAATGCTTCAGATTTCAGTTGAAGAAAGAATACCAACATATTTCGTGAGTAATCATCCACAAATAACTGAAAATACCTCTTACCCCCACAACTGTTGGGAGTGAAGGGACCGCACAGATCAGTATGAACCAACTCCAGAGGTTTCTTTGCTCTAGTAGAGCTCTTTTCAAAAGGCACTCTATGTTGCTTTCTGCCAGCGATCGGAGAAAATTGGTAAAGTGGTAGAAAGGGAAGGAAGACCCTTAACCATCTCATACTTACTTAGCTCAAGTAAGTAACCAGAACTCAAATGTCCATATCTCTTGTGTCATAGGGAAGTTGCCTCTTTTGTAGATACTGTCATGGCAACATGTGGAGTAGAGATAGTATCTAAGGCAAATAAGCCATGCTTATATGAAGCAGTTGCAATGTTATTACCCCTCTTGGTAATAGAACAACACTTCTTGCCTCCCTCAACACTAAAGTTCACAACCATATCTTTGTCTAGAATTTGTGTGACTGACAACAAATTGTTTGCCAATCCTGGAACATAGAGAACTTTATCAATCTGACACTTGCCATCAGGAAGAGTAACTAAAACAGTGCCTTCTCCCTGAACCTTGTAGGTTTTATCATCAGAAATAATGACAGGTTTTCCCTTTTTGGCCTCAAAATACTCAAACCATGATTTGTCACCAGTCATGTGCTTATCGGTTCCAGAATCAACATACCATATAGGATCCATCTGCTTGGACACTGTGGTAGTCATGAGAACTTTGTGAGATCTCTCAGAATCTGTGTCAGATTCTTCAACAACAACATTCACTTGCTGTTTGTTCTTTTGTGGTTTGTTTCGGCCTTTCTGTTTTGATTGCTTATTCTTATACCAACATCTGTGTGTATCATGACCTTCTTTGTCATAGATCTTGCAATATCTCTTTTTATGTTGAGTTTGTTTCTATTTTGAATCCTTTTGTGAATTCCCTCCCTTCTAAAAATTACCCTTCTTCTGGTTCTGCCCTTTCCTGTTGATGTAGAGAGCAGTGTTAGAAGAATCATCTCTCTGTAGTTGGCGTGCTTCCTCCTCTTGAAGCATATTAACCAATTCTACAAAAGTAACTTTCTGTTGTGATACATGAAGGGAAGTAATCAACACCCGATAAGAATCAGGTAAAGCTCTCAATACAACTGAAGTAAGGAGCTTGTCTTCAACTGGTTCTCCCAAAGAATTCAACTTTGCTTTCAATTCAAAAACTCTGCAAAGAAAGAATTTAACTGTCTCAGCCTGCTTCATGCTCAGACTATGTAATTGAGATTGAAGAAATAGAATGGTGGAATCATTATTTCCCTCGTATATAGTATTAAGGGCATCCCATGTTGCTTTACTAGTTGCACAATCAGCAATATGGGGTTGGACTTCATCAGACACAACAAGCAAGATGAGCACTTTTGCTTTACTGTCTAGCTTATCAAAGTCTCTTTGAGCATTAGATGGAGTCGTAGCACTAGCAACAGGTGAAGGTCTGGTTTTTGCTCCAGATACAACATCCCATAAATCATCCATTGCTAGGATGGCCTTCATCTTATTTTTCCATGGTGTGTAATTAGGACCTTTCAACAACTGATGAGAATCAGTCATTAGTTTTGCAGACATGATGAAGGTTCCTTATAACACCAATTGGTCCCCCTTTCGATATACCTTTTGCTAGGCCGTTATACCATACAAAATACCCGCCCTTACGTGAGGGAAACTATAGGTATTTAGAAATATCAACAAAAATCACCCGCCCTTACGTGAGGGAAACTATAGGTGATTTTTAGAGATCATACGATACGTGGAACATAAGCAGTACTGAAAGGGAATCACCTTGTTGATGGCACCTACCATAGAAGATTCTTCTCATGCGTGGGGCGTAACTTCCCCTAAACACTATGAAGAATACTTCGTCAGGATTTACGCCTAAACACAAGAGCGATTAAGGGTAGTGGATGGAGTAAAAAAATGCAAAAATGGCAAACTTATCTCTCCCCGACGATTTATAGAGAACAAGCTTAGACGTCGTTGTAGCAGCTATATTAGGCGATAGATATAGTAATGCAATCACGACAGCTTTACCTGTAAGTGCTGGCCAGAGGTATCACAAATACCGAACACTGCAGTGCAATAAATTGCATGGATGGGTTTTAATTATTTCGGGGACTTAGGGAGTGAATTTGATTTTAACTTTTAATTTTATAGTGCAAGAAATCAAATATGCAACATACAACAAAAAAAGTGCCCATAGGAATAACCCACAAGGTGTCGGGCGCAGCCGAAAATGCACCTTTTACAATTCACCAAATTGCTATTTTTCAAAAAAAATTACTCTCTCTATCCCCCCTTTTTTTTATGGTATTTTAGCAATTTATAAATTTTGAAAAAAGTAAAATTTAATCTTTTAATAAAAATATTTCAAAATTAATTAAATAAGTTTCTAATTAAATTAAAAAAATAATTAAGAAACAATTTAATTAATATAAAATATTAATTATTAAAAAAATAAAACTTTAATCAAAATTAAATTAAAAAACTTATACCTGGCAGGATTGGAACCTGCAACCTCAGGGCTCCCCGAGCCCTACCGCATAGCTCACTACCAGGTGAGCTAGCGGGCTGATCCGCTTGGATCAGTGGGATCCTCCTCTTTCAACATGAGCCCGCAGCTCGTCCTGGCTGCGCCTCCTCCTCTTTCGAACTCTGTCCTCTGCCTCTTTCGGGCTCTGAGTAGTGCTGCGCATTGCGCACGCGGGGCAGCAATAATCCATGACTACTGCACGCTGCACTAGGCATTGGGCGCTATCGCAACTGCTACGCGCTGCGCAGGGCACTGGGTGCTGTCGCAGCTGTTGCACGCTGCGCAGTGGCTGCTGCGCGCTACGCAGTGCGTGCTGGGCACTACTGCAGCTGCTACATGCTATGTAGTGGTTGCTGCACGTTGTGTGCTGCACAGTGGCCACGCTGCGTGCTGCGCAGTGGCCGCGCTGCACAGTGTGGTTTGGGCTGCACGAGAGGGGAAGGGAGGGGGGGTGTCACGGCGGCCGTGATTTTTTTTTTTTTCAATCGGGGGTGGAGGGGGGGGGGCAAATTTTTTTTTTTTAAATTAAATCACGGAGGTGGGAAGCGGACAAAAAAAAAATTATTGCACTTCCAGCACGTGATAAATCACGTCGCGAATTTTTTTTTTTTAAATCTCCTTCTGCTGCACAATAATCAGTGCTCCTTCCAGCCAAAAAAAAAATAATACGCCTGCCCAGCAAAAAAAACTTCACATTTTTTTTTTTTAAATACAGTCGCACGTCCTAGAAAAATGCGAACTGTTCTCCAGCAGGCTTCTGCAAAATTAATCTGCAAATGGCTCTGATACCATGTTAGATAAAACAACAGTTTGATTCATGATGGAGATGGTTTAAATAATACAATTCAGGACTATAATAGCCCGAAGGTTACGAAACCATCCGAGGCTGAAATAGAACCTGTTATAACAAATAACAGGTTCAGCCTAATTAACAAATAATGTAATAAAAAATATACTAACAAATATATACGCTAACACTACTTTGGTATTGCTATGATTTTAAAATGATGGTTGAAATATCCTTTATGTAAATAGGTTTTGGAGACCCTATCAAAAACCCACCCTTATAATATTATTCTGAAATTAAATAAATAAAATTCTCTCATAGGTTTACCATTCTAGCTATTTAAAACAAATACATAATATTGTATATAATACAAATAAACTTATATAATATATACTGGTAAAAATAATACTTACACATATCATTGAATTCATGATTCTTATGATCAAATTATACATATATGATGTTATATAATGTAAAATAATTGATATATTTATTGATATGTGTGTAATATAATCGTATTAAGCCAAGGCCAAAAGTGTTAGAGAGTGATTTTGGGAACTACTGGCATAGCCTACACGCAAGTGTTTATGCAATCCTATGAGCTTCACTTATGTAACTCTATCATCATATTTATGCAATCTCAAGGGAAATTTTAATATATACACCCTTATTTATATTGGGTAAATCACCTACAAAGTTTAATATATTTTTTACATTATAATTTAATCTTCAATTCAATCTATATTATCTTGCGGTTTACATCCATTTGTGTATTTGGTAATATTATAAATGTCCCCAAATGACTGATCCATTGTATAAATTTTTGATAAGTGAGATTGTATAGATGCCTATGAGCATCCTCCCCCTATTCCTTATATTTATTCATGTAATTTATATTTTTCTCTATTTTCATTATTATGCTCTTCTATTTTTCTTTTCTTCCATTTTTTGCATATGATTATGATGAATGTATGGTTTAAAATACTTTTGGAAAGTATTATGAATTCAAAAATGGTAGTAGAGAAAAAAAATTATACATATGGATGAAATTCCAATTCGAATGGATTCCTTCAAGGAATTTTAGTAGGAATATCAATTAAACATTTTTTATGATTTTGACATGTAATGTCCCATTTTCACTCTTTTGCATTTCCTATCATATTTTCCAAATAAAAATAGAATATTATATAAGGTAACATGACATTTTCCATTGGCACTTTGAAATCTAGATTCATGAAAATATATACTTTTTTAACCAACTATATTCATGTAGCATTGTTGTACAATGTTATAGTATTGTGTCCAATGTCATAGGTTTTAATTTCTATGATTTTATTATGTGTTTAAGGAAAAGAAAACTATTTATTTATACAAAGGACATAGGATCTACAACTTATGAAGAGGTGGCCTACATATTCCATCTAATAAGTTATAGAGAAGAAACTACCTTTTCCATACTCAGGTCCCAACCACTATGGCTAGTGCCATGGCTAATATCATTTCCTATATCCAATAGGTCACTAGTTCAAATCCCTATAAACCCATTATTTCATGCTACTCTCTATTATGGCCATATATTCTTTTTCCCTCTATATATCCCCAACATTTGCATATCTCACTTATGAAGGTATTATCTCAAGTTTGAATTAAAAACATGTTTACTTGTTTATAAAAAGTATGGAGGATTACATAATGAAGTACTTATTAGATGTAAAGGTATGATGTATGTGTTCCCTTCAAATTTATTGATATCATTCCTTTATTTCTCTTATATATCCATCCTATACCATGATATATTGATTGGTATGTTTAACTATGATATTTAGATCGCATGTTCAAAACCCCAAGAGATATTTTTTCCCTCTCACTAGCTATTTATAGAGAGAATTCATGAATATGTGACACATTTTCTGAATCCAACCATGCTTATGGTGGAATGGAATGATCGATATTATTCATAATAGAGGAAAGATCATCGGTTCAAATGCTTTTGATGTCGACCTCTCATTTATACTATTCAAGAAGGAATTATAAATATTATTTGTATATTACCTCTTGAAGGTATTCATTTGGAACTTTACTATGGGATAAGATTTTAAGGTTCTCCTTATGATCCTATGTTTGAGACTTGTTATCTAAAAACTTTTAAATATCTTTTATTTTTTATATATGAGGACATCCAAGGTCCGAGGTGTAGACAAATTGGCTCAACCAAACCCCATAAGGGGGTAGAGGTTCAAGGTTCAAATCTTAAGCCTTTCTAAATAAAACACTTTTCCATTTCCTAGTACTTTCAGTGGCATAAGAGATTTAAAATAATTGTGGCATGGTGGTTATAGGGGTGAACTACGCAAATATCTATGTGGTGGCTTTCAAGGTGGACAATACAAAATACTATGGTGGTCATAAAAGTCGGACAACCTACTCGGATTCGTGGCGACTACCAATTCCACCATGTAAATTAAAAAATAAAAATAAATAAAAATTATATATATATATATATATATATATATATATATATATATATATATATATATATATATATATATATATATATATATATATATATATATATATATATGAGGACATCCAACCAATCAGACTAGTCAAGTTGTCAATCTTTAATTCACTACATAGGAACTCAAGGTGTTTATAGTGGTAAAAAATAACCAATATTTTTATACCGAGTTGTAGTTGTAGCATCCATCAAGTGGATTTCTCTAATTTGACAATATTTATTCTAAGGTTTCTCATTTTTTAAAATTAATGCAATTACTAATTCATCTAAATTTGTAAAGGTCATAACTTTCATATATGGAAATATTTGGAGCTCTCTTTCTAAATTACATATTTTTGAGCACTACCTAGGGGTGACATCAATTACAAATCTATTATAGTATTTGGTGGAATTTTATGTGGAATGGTTCTTTTCACACATGTCACTTATCTAAATTGACAAAATTATAATACATAGTTTTTTCAAATGACAAGATTACTTAGATGTGAAAATCTTAAATTTAATTTTAATGATGATACCAAAGGTCTTGATGATAATTTACTTTCTAGGAAATAGTAAGACCTTCATTTCTTCTTTATTTTAGTTGCACCACATGTACTTTTCCACTTGATAAAAAAGACAAATTTTGTTTAGATATGCACAATATTGAATGACCTATATGGGAATATAATTTCTATTGAAGCTAAAAAATAGATATAGATATTTCCAACCTCAATAATTTTGGTAATATTTAATATTACATATATCACTTCAAATTCCAAAAGGATGACCTAACTATGACACGATGAAAGATAAATGGTGATTAAGATTATGTAAAGCTTATCATTAAAACTTATCTCCACCTTTTAATAGAAAATGATTGGTTGTCTATGTGAATGCAATGACTGTCATGGATATGGAACCTATATATCTTGAAGGACATTTGAAACTTATTACGCATTACAATATTGCTACAAAGAATTATGGATATATTTCTCATATATAGGCCCATCCAAGGACATAAAGTCAATGGAATGTAATTTTTTTCTATCTAAGAAAAAGTGTAAGGCTTCAAGGAAGTCAAATACATGTGAATATTCTATAAGGGAAGTAAATTTCACCAAAACATGCATAGTAAAATTAAATTAAAATAAAACAAAATTATTGAGATATAGACACAAGATTTCTTTTGATAAAAATGAAGTTGAATAAGGTAAGTAGAGTCCCATTAGGGCATCCATTTTGGGAGAATTTTTGTTCTATTTTATCCTATACTTTTCCTACTAGATTATATTATGGGGGTGTTGGAGTATGTCTAATATCATCTTATTAGGCCAAGGCCAAAAGTATAGATAGTTCTTATGAGCATTATTGATGTAGCCTATGGGCAAGTGTATATGGAAACCTATGAGAATCAATTATGTAATCCTTTGTGCATCATTTGGGTAAGCTTTTGGTGTCAATTATGTAAGTCTTTGGGTATCATCTATGTAATCCTATGGATATCACTTATATTGTATAATAAAATACTTTCCTATTATATTTATATAGCAAAATTTATTACATTACATTGCATAGAGTGTTTTCATCAATATATAACAACAATCCTAACTTTTTTTCTCCTATAACACATGGGAGATGTAACCTTTCACATGAAGTAAATTAGGACAAAGCCTCTCATGATTACAGAACCTCCTAATTTTAATATTGACACATCTCACATGACTCTTCACTTATATACTTGATACCTATCACTCATGACTCTTCAATTACTCACTTGACACTTATCACTCATGACTCTTCACTTAATCACTTGACACCTTTTACTAACAACTCAAACTTGCACACATGACATAAATATATTCTTCACAACTTGACACCTCCTAATCTAAATATTGATAATTGGAATTCAAGGTACCAAATACTATAATACCACCAATACTTAAAAATCTATAGGATGGAAAACAATGGGACTAGAAAATCAACTACATACTTAAAAACCCATTAGATTGAAATAACCCTAAAAAATAGTCAAACCAAGAAAATCATACTGACATGAAGACAAAACAACAACACTAAATATACCAAGGACAACACATGGTTTCTAACAAAAGTTTATTTTAGCAAAACCATATAACAAACTTAACATAAACACTTATCACAAAAACATAATGAATAAGTGGAAGATATAATATTACATAGTAGATTTCTTTATTTTTTCTTATTATCAATTAGATAAATCCTTTCAATAGGAGTTTATCTCAATGTCCCAACATATTTCTCCCTCTCCAATACCTCTAAATTTTTCCTTTGTATTGTTTTCCTAGTTTTTTTCTTTTTATTGTTTTCCATTTGTAACTCTCTAATTATCCTACATTTTCTCCTCTTGTTATTTTTCATCTCTTTATCTCTCTTTATCTCTCTCTATGTGTGTGCATGCGTGTACACACATGCATGCTCGCACATGTCCCCTTTACATTGTGTCTCTTTGTGTTCCCAATTTATTTTTCCTTTTCTATCCGTTTCTCCTCCATCCTCCTTGAAGTTCTTACATCCTTGTTCCCTTACCTATATATTCTTTTTGAATCCTTCCACGTAAAGTTAACTCTTCATTTTTGACGATGTTATTTAAAGGATGAAAATAAAAAAATTTGTTGTGTTTATTGCCTTACTTCCATTCTAATTACATTCAAAATAATCTTAATCACCTATTTATTAAGTGCGCCTTTAATTATACATTCAATTTTTTATGGTTATCTTCTTCCTACCATGTAAATGCACATTAAACATCACCTATAATATAGGGTAATTTCATCACACTTTGATTCTAGTTAATAAGACTCGATAAATAAAACAATCCTAATGTGATGGGAATACAAAAGATATACATACTTTTGGATTACTCTATTTTTATTAATTGTAGCCATTGACACAAAGATAATATAGAAATGCTTTCTATTCCGTTTCATCAATATATTTAATAAAATAATTATAATAATCATTATTATACTTAAATAATAATAATTTATTTTTAATAAATGAATGTTTAAATTTATTATCATTCTTCTGTGGTGGTTGTATGTTAAATTCTCTATTAATAAATATAGCACTCAACTTTTATAAGGAGTCATGATTAGAAAAATACTGCTTTTCACACTAACCAATTAAAAGAAAAAATTATCATCATAAATGATAATAAAACAATTCATTATATTTTATTTTTTATAAATAAATATTTAAATTTAATTGTTTTTAGCTTTTTTATTCTTCCTTTTTATTTTCACGCTTCATATTTTATTTTTTCAAACTACTTTACTAGTTTTTTTGGGGGGGGGACGTTGGGGCATTTAAGTGTTTTGAAAAAAATAATACTAAGCATTATTCGAATTTCAAACTGCAGAACAATTTTTTTAATTTAAGTGTTTTGAAAAAAACAATACCAAGCATTATTCGAATTTCAAACTGCAGAACATTTTTTTTTATATGATTTTTATATACGATTTAGTTTTATCCAGAAAAGATAATAGGTTAATAGGAGTAATAGGTTACATCAATTTAATTTTTAGAACAATTTTTTTATAATTTTTATATACGATTTAGTTTTGTCCAGAAAAGATAATAGGTTAATAGCAGTAATTGGTTACTTCAATTTAATTTTAAAGTCTCGTTGAAATGTTAAAGTAAAGTCAAATCATTCAACTAAGTTCCATTCTACAATGTAAACGGGGACTACCTTGTTAACTTTTAACTTTTCCATATAAGAATTTTGCCATTTTAGCACATAACGAAATCAAACAAAAGCACGGACATTATTTATTGGTTACAGGTAGTTCTTGCATCCGGGCCTATCGTTGACATACATCTCTACTTTGTTATAAGGTTGAGTTTGTAAGATGTTTAAATTTTCAAAAACATTTGAAATATAAAGTTCTTTAGTTTAAGAAGTTTTTGTTGTCCATTTTAACATAGTAAATGTTGTACTAACAAAGACATGGCAGAAATAAGTGCCTCAGAGTATATTATTTTAAATGGTTTTACTTGAATTTTGTTGATTATAATATATATCTAATATTTTGAACTCACAAACTAAAATTCGGCGAATCCTATAACTAGTAATTGAATATAAATTATGAGCAGACTTGTGCGCATGGCAGCAAACAATATTACAAAGGAATTGGCAATACACTGGAATTTATTCGCGTCTTTTTATTTAGCAAAGAACCATGTAAAGCTTATTCATAGAGAGTATAACGACTTTTATTAAAATTAAAATTTATTTTAATACAAGCGCCAATCATTATCATAATTTGCTATATTGTTAACGGTTCGCCTTCAGTGACATGTAAATTGTGGCCTATCGTTGTTCTGAAACATAGAACATAGAAGACGTGCATCTGTAAAAGAGATGGAGCCTTCTGACTATATTTACTTTCCGTTGCAAGAGTGGTGTTGAGGATCTGGTCCTGCTGGAATCTCTCTTTTGCACTGAAATATGAGGTTTACCTTTCCTTCCCTAAAAGTTTTACATCTCCGATTCTTCTGTAATGGAAACGGATGGCTGTGGCGGTCGGTCAGCTAATTCAAGAGAATAGTTCAGTAATTGATATACAAATGAAAAATAAAGTATGGGAATAACATCGTCGAAAACATCACAGCGATTCAAGACAAACCTTTGTCAAAGATTGATCAGTGGTAGAGTTTCTCACACCAGATTCGACAATTCCTTTAGGGTACGGTGCTGTTACGGTTTCCATATCTGCTCTTCCTCCTGAAACCCAAAACCCCAAAAAATCATTGTTGACATTTCCTAGAAACTAAAGTTCACAGTTTTTCATAATAGAAAATCTTACTAATTTAAATAATAATCGCCACATGAATTACATAATAGAGTTTAATTACGTCCAATACAGACTAAAATCAACTTTAATTATGGTGAACGCTGGATATAAAGACAAAGCTCAAGAAATCTGAACTAAAAGGGAATAGGTCTGCCATACTTTTTCTCCTGGGGCCTCTGAGGCCATGGGACACAGCGGGATGAAGTGACGATAGTATGATAAGTAAGATCAACATCATTGTGACTAATACGAGGCATCTACAGAAAACCATCTTAGTATAGTATATGCTTTCAAGCTGTTAAACTCAGACAACAATGCAATTTAAACGGGTAAGAATAACTGAGAACTTAAGGAATATATAGAATTTATCCCAAATATCAAGGCGCTTTAAATAGCTTGCAAATTGCTGATGGCGACAAATTTTATCTATTAAGATGGAGCCCGCTAACCGCTAACAGACGACGATAAATTGTTTTTGTTTTCTAGTAGATTCTACAATAGATGAGGTTGACATGGCCAATTGTGCATTAAATGTATTATTTCATCCAAACAACATTGATCTTGCTTCACGTCTGCATTTATTTAAAATCATTCAGTTCAAAAGATCAAATTAATAACGCAAGACGTGCCTACGCAACCATGTAACTAAATCACATATATTACTATGTCATTAACGAGTGCTAAGAACGATGGATTATCGACTGAACTGTCGGCAACCACTTATAACTACTTAACGACCAAAACTACCATGGTCAATTTATTTTTCAAGCCACTAATAACTGTCTGCAATCTTTTCTTGTTCGTTGGGTTGTTATTGATTTTTCAATTTGGCAACTCCAATGATGTTTTGAATACACTAGTCGACGTCGCTGGACCGCAATATTGAAGAGGACACATTCATTAGATAATAATGGTCTGTTTCTTTAGTAATCCTATAGGAAAATGGGTTTTTCGCCGTTAGGGGTACATAGATATTGTACACTTTCCATTCCCACTTTAATCGTGATATTTAGTGCTATCCATTCTATATTTCGTTGTTGCATTTGTTCGTAATGCGAACATTTATGAGTTGTAAAACTTATATTAATAGAGAGATACAAAGCATTGTCGTTCATATCCACGCTTATCAAGCTTCTAAGTATTAAATTTCGAATATACGCTTAATGGTGATTTTAAAAGTGATGTCAAACTGTTTTAAAGTATGGTTAAATTTTATTATATTAATAATCTAATTGAGGTCTAAGGTGTAGATCAATTGGTTCAACCAAACTTCATAAGGGGTGATGGTTCAAGGTTTAAATCTCAGGTTTCGTCGGACTGAATGTTTGTCTCTTTCCTGATGTTTTTAGTGGCGTAAAATGTTTAAAATGATTGTGGCATAATGTTTATAGGAGCGGAATACGCAAAGAACAATGTGGCGACTTTCAAGGTGGACATTACAGAATATTATGGCAGCCATAAAAGTCAGACAACCTGCCTGGATTCATGGCGGCTACCGATTCTACCATGTAAATTCAAAAAATAAATAAATAAAATAATCTAATTGAATCAAAATTAATTATTTGAGCGAGCGCCACCATCACATTGTGAAGGTAGAATTTGTGATTCTTGGAAATTAATCGCCACCATCACACCACAAAGGCTGAATTTGTGGTTGTTGGAAATTAATTTAGAATTCATCGAACTCTCACATAGTTCATTGTCAGCAAACACATCTCATCTTGAATGAAGATGGATAAAATATTCACATATCTCGACACTTTCTCTGTGTTCTCCATTGTTAATCCTGTCTAAATGCATATTCTGTACAACACTTGTGTATATGCTTACATGGTGGTCCCTTTTTGGCATAGGTTTGGGAGTTTTTTGAACAAATCATGTGCATAGTTAGATAGTAGAAACTTTCCTGTAAGCTTTACCACAATATTATACCAGGTGGACATTTTGTTATTGTTCCTCTTCGCATGGCTCTTCTCGACTGACTCCCACCATAAAGTAGCATACCCTTTCAACATCATGGTGGCACACGTAACTCTTTTAGGGTCCTAGATTGCTTCAAACTCAAAGTATTTTTCTAGCTCGATGATCCAATCCACCAAGTCTTCTATATTTAATATCCCTACATAGTTCGAATGATCAAACCTCAGCTTGTTACCATCCTTTACTATATCACTCACAAAAAAAAATTCATCATAAGGTTCTATGAGATCTCACCCTTATCCTTGATACTATCCCTCTCATCTTCACTAATATTACCCACCACTACAACACCTTTGTGTTGCATGGAAATAATTGCCTTCAATCTGGCCAAGACAACTCTTATCGTATCATGTGGATAAGTGATGTATGGTTCAAGATTGTTTTTGCTACCTCCTCTTCCAAGTCTACAAGTCACCTGTATAGTTCAACTAAAATGTAGTCATAACCACATGAATACTTTAGATTGAACAACTCTTGCAAGCCAACAACATAGAACAAAATTCTAAACTCTGATACCAACTAATGCAACATTATATGTAGGTCAAATTAACAATAGATATGTGGGTATATGAGTACACAATGGATGCAGGAAGAATCAGTGGAAGTTAAAACATAAAGAGTTTGTATTATTTTTAATATAAAGAAGAAATATTTCAATAACTATGCATAGATCTATAGTTGAGACCCTTTGTGTTACAATCAAGCCAATATACAACTTTTCCAAAATAATCTTGAACCAAAATCTCACCTGAATGGAATCCTCTTTTTGGTAATGAACTAGTATGCTACATATATTATTCATGTTGTGAATCCAAGGAACTTTAATCCAAGAAATCTTAATCCAAGAAACCCTAATCTAGGAAACCCTAATCTAGGGAACCCTAATCTAAGGAACCCTAATCTAGGAAATCCTAATCCAATGTTCATGTTGGCCACTAGAACAACATAGCACAAAGAGCATAAAACTACATATAAAAAGACCACAAAACTACAAATGCAAAGACCATAGAACTACATGAACAAAAATCATATAATTGCTTTGTGCAAAGACCACAAAACTACTTACAAAGACCATAGAACTTTGTGGTATCTATTACAAAACTATATATTCTTATGGTAGATACAAGATTGCATGAACACATGGATGCTTCTACATTAGTTTGGATACATTGAAATGTATTTGATCTTGTTGATGTCTTATCTATTTTCCTTTCCATAATTGTGCAAATTTTACAATAAATCATGAGGTAATAACTTTCTACCTACCTATCTATCATATGATAGAATGTGAGGTATATTTTTTGTGATTAACATCTAATCATTGATCAAATATTTAAAATTTAAGTACTCAAAGCCTCCATGGATTTTCTTTGATGCAACAATGAAGCTCACGAGTCTTGGCTATGAGTTTTCATGTTTGAGTCTCATTGTCCATCTTTGGTATTCAACATTCAAAATTTTTTGGTATGTGGTATTATTCCCATGCTGTATTATATAAATGAATATATTGGTATTATATAAATTAAGGTTAGTTGTATATGGGTGTATATATTAGATGGTATTTTATAAATTAATGAGAAGTGGTCTCAACAAATCAGTGGATGGCACAAAAATCCTAGATTAAGTTCTTAGTGTAATAAAATGGGTGACACAAAAGAGCCAACACTTTTATAATTATCAAATGACTCATTCAAAGAGGATATAAAGAATATAGACTGATAGGGTCTTTAGGTGTTATATTAGGGAGTTGGATTAATACTTATAATAAAATTAGTTTCTTCCTTTGATTTTGTGAAGACTAAAATAAAATAAGAATGACTAGAAGAAAGGTAATAGGCCATTACAAAATCTTGAAATATTAAAATAAATGACATTGAAATAAAAGACTCCACAATTAAAATTATATATTTGTGAAGTCTTTTATCATGCAATCAAAGTGATATCGATAGGGTTACATAGATGATACCCAAAGGCTTGGAACTAATATCTTACACAAATGATCTATAAAGGATAACTTAATTAATTCTGAAAGGCTTACATAAACACTTGCTCATAGGCTACATAAATAATGCTCATAAGCATTATCTAGTACTTTTTTTATTGGTCTAATAAGATGAGATTAGACATACTCCAACACCCCCATAATATAATCTAAGGAGCAAAGGATAGGATAGGTGAAAGTATAACATCATTTATGCTTTCTTGAGAAATAAAAAATGAAGCAGTTGAGGAAGGGTCCTGTTGAGTGGTATTTTCACACAGTTGTGAAAGTACACTCTCCTTTAGGATTTGGGTTCCAAATCCCCTCTTGCAAAGAAGTTAAACAAACAAATTCTCCAAGGTCTCCGCTATATTAGCATTTGCATATGTGTATTAGTAATCTTAAATAAAGATATTCACTTTAAATGCTTGGAACACCTTAGTGATTGCAAGTAACTGTAAACAAGGGGCAATGTTGGTTTATTTTACCATGAAACTTTAGTGATTGTTCATTGAACCAAAATAGAGCAAATGTGAGTTGGCCCTCATATGAACATGATGTAGTGCTCAAATTACCCCTCTTTTGTAAAATTAGAATTTTTATGAAGAGAGGTTAATTTTAGGCTTAAAAAATGGAAATTTGTGAAATGCCATAAAACATAACTCCTTCAATGAAATTCAATTTTTTATGAATGGGGTGTCATCATAGGCTCGTGAATGAAACATGAAACTAAAAAAAATGAAATTCTGACCCAAAATGGAAACTTTCTATTTTCGGATTTTTTAAAATCTATAATAAAATAGCAACTTCGATGAATTTTTAAAAATACTAAACAAATCCAAAAATGAAATTTCAAGGTGCGTATTGGAATTCTGTAGTATAACCTATGCAATGGTGAAATTATTTTTGGATTTTGAAAATTTTTAAATGTTTATTTTAATGCCTGAAAATTAAAAAAAAAAAAAAATGGAAAATAAAATATAGAAAATGAAAATGAAATGCAGAAAATGGAACACAAGATACATTCAGTTTGATGCTATCCTATTTCGACAAAACCGAAGATGCGAGGTTTTCATGCATGCAACCTAACCTATTGGACTTGCAAAACAAGCACAATTCGGATAAGCTAAGTGTTGGCTTCTAGGGTTTTAAATGAGGTTTTTCAGAATTAAACATTCGCATGAAGTAACCAAGAAAACTTGCATAAACTCCATTTACAAGCCCAAAATATGAAAAGAGGAAAAATAGACATTTAATCTTGCATGCAGAAAATGACTCCTCCTTTCTTGTCCATAAGATGCAAATTTCTAAAAAATTTCTGTATTAAAAATTTGTCATTTTACAATAACAAAAATTTATGGTTTTCCCAAACCAGTCGATGGAAGAAAAACATCCCAAACAGGTCCAAAATGGCCCTCTTGCCTTCAAATATGCAACTCTTTTTGCAGCAGTTTCCAACCCCTTATGGCCTCTTTGAATGGCGTATTTAAAACCTCTGAAAATAATTTTGTTTTTCCTTCCATGACTGTTCATTTTCTCCTACCATGACTGTTCGTTTTCTCTTTCCCTTGTGCATGCATGTGTTTTGGTTTCCAAAAAGGCTTTTCATTTCTATTTTGTGGCCCTTCGTTTCATTTTCTCCACATGGGCTTGAGTCTGTTTCCTTTCATGTGTAACGACCATCTTAAATGATTTCAAATCATTAAATATTCCTTATGTAACATTTTGTCTTATTCATTGGATTTTGTCCGTATGTCCACATCACTATGTAGTTTTTAGTTTCACTGTCCTTGTGTTCATCACTAATATCAGACGCACTATCAACTACTCTGTTCCCTTGGCAAAAATGCAACATGTTGCGATATCGTGACACTTTTGCCTCCTTGCTCTCTTTTGTTGCTTTTATCCAGGAAAATGTAACATGACATGATATCATGACACTTTTTCTTTCTTGTTCTTCTTTCTTCTCTTTTGGCCGCGAAAATGCAACATGTTGCGATATCGTGACACTTTTCTCTTTTGGTCTTGAAAATGCAACATGTCGCGATATCATGACACTTTTTCTCTTTTGGCCGTGACAATGCAACATGTCGCGATATTGTGACACTTTTTTTTTTTCGTTCGGCCATGAAAATTCAACATGACGTGATATCGTGACACTTTTCTTTCTTCTCCTTTGGTCGTGAAAATGCAACATGTAGCGATATCACGACACTTTTCTCTTTTGGCCGCAAAAATGCAACATGTCGTGATATCGTGACACTTTTTCTATTTTTACCGTGACAATGCAACATGTCACGATATCGCTACACTTTTTCTCTTTTGATCATGACAATGCAACATGTCATGATATCGTGACACTTTTTCTCTTTTGGCCACGACAATGCAACATGTCGAGATATCGCGACACTTTTTCTCTTTTGGCCGCGACAATGCAACATGTCGTGATATCGCGACACTTTCTATTTTGGCCGCGACAATGCAACATGTCATGATATCGCGACACTTTTTCTCTTTTGGTCACGACAATGCAACATGTCATGATATCATGACACTTTTTCTTCCTTGCTCTCTCTCTTTGATTTGGACCGTGAAAATGCAACATGTTGCGATATCGCGACACTTTTTCCTCCTTGCGGTGTTTTGATTTTTCTTTGAACTTTAGCATATGGGCCACTTTGGTCTTCTTGGAAAACATGCAAAAAATGTGGATCCCCAATTTTGGGGTACGTTATGGAGAATCCACAATAAATTATGACTCTACTGGGAAATGCTCCTAAGCATTTTAGTGAGAACCCAACCTAAAAACACATAGACTCAAATACAAGCGTCAACAAATATCCCAAGAATGAAACTAGACGAGAAATACATGAAGTATTAGAATTATTAATCATCAGCTCGGTGTGTGCAATGTGCTTCATTCCCTATCGTTTGAAACTCGTTCAACTTTCCATTGTCAGTTTCACTTATGATTCATATGCAAGGCTATGAATGATTTGTGTAGGATTTGATGTATGAAAACTATGCTACAGATATAACAACCTGCTTTGCGAAGGCTCAAACTTTCTAGTATCATGAACAAACATATTAAAACTTTCAAACCCTCTTAGGACCAAATATGTGCATACTGAATTAACTTACTAGATCTCAAATATGGTTATGTGTCACTACCATATTGAACCCATGTGCAAATGTAAGTGAAATCAGAGCTTTGGGGAATAGGATTCCCAACCTAAGAGAGATGGAAATTTAACCCTATCCTTGCTACTCTGATCTAGAGTTCATTACCTTATCTTGAAAAAAATGATTTAACCTACTATGGATGAAACTGTTAGGCTAGTCTGTCTATTTGAGCAGTCAATGGTCTTGCTTTTAGACAAGACATGTTACCATGCATGAGCTTACTCCACTACTAGTTAGGCGTCTATAGCCCCGATGGAGATCAACCCCATAATCCAGGATTTGACTTTACTTTTGATTTATTGAACCTTGGGGATGACTACCCATCCTTGCAAGGGACATGTAGTACGATCCTTCCTGTAGACACCAAAATAGCACCAATCTGATTATGTGACTGCAAACACTGATCGCTTTGACAGGCACAACCCCAAGGGCAGCCCCCAGATGTTAAATAGTGGTCCTAACCACTCTCACAGTAGTTTTGGAAGGTCAAAGATCAATTTGGCACCTTTAGGAACTTTTCTCAGTATCCGTTCCACCCTGGAATGAATTCAAACTAGGATTCGCCCCACCTAGGGATGAATTTTGGATTCACTCCAGGGTGGGGCAAATTGCAGGTTTGACGAGAAAAAAGTCAAATCTTGACAAATGGCAGCTCAGATCCGCCACTCAATGCTTCCTTCATCGCATGAGAGTATGGGTGAGCATTTTTGAGTGTTAGAGGCATCTGCAAGGTCAGTCATGAAGTCCCAATTCAGGGAGGAATCTCCTTCCCCCTGGGAAGGCAGGATTGCCAAGTGGTGCCTCTGCATGCCCATTTCAAGAGACCTCCAGTTCTATAAATTAGTGAGTTTTCTCACCCCAAAATATACACAAAGAAGGATCATTTTTAGAGCAATGAAGTGCTATCATTTTATTTACATACCTCACACCTTTTGGATTTACGCCTTTCACATCCTTGATCTCCTTTAGAGGGGAGGTCATTGGGTGACTATTGGGAGGACAAATCTCGAGCCCAAAACCCAAAATTTGGCCACAATATCCCACCAAATTTTCCAAAAATACCACACAAGAGGTTTTGGACCCATCCCAAGTGGATTGGTGCTGAAATCAAGCCTCAAACGACGGGAGACCTGACCCATGGGTGCCCCCTCCCACACTGCCACAGTCCTAATCGCCCCCTTTCGGAGCGATGGGAATTATATTGTAGAATTTCTTTCTTTCATTTTTGCATTCAATTCGATGATGCTTAGATAGGTTGCCATTTGAATTTCTTCTCGTTTTGAACAATTTTGACCATATTTCTATCTTTGCTCACTTTTACTAATCTACAGGTAGCATCATCAAATTCCTATTGATGGAGGCTAAATTGGGAAAATATGACCATTTGGGTCTTCCAAAAATGCCCCCAATTAGCTAACCCCAAGTTTTTAGGTCTTTTGGAGCTTCCTAGGCAGGACATTCGGATAGTACCTTTTCGACATTTTGTTGTAGGTGAATTCGTCCCACCCCAAAGCGAATTCAAATCGGTGAGGAATTTCTTGAATGTTCTTTTTGTAGAGCCTTCTTGGTGGTGTCTTGATGCCTATGTCAAATTTTTAGAGCATTTGGACTTGTTTTAGTCATATTTTAATTCATTTTTCTCATTTACTTATCGTAGGCTTGGGGATTGCATGCTTTGTTTCATCCGTAGGTGCTATTGACAATTTCTTGTTCTTTTGAATATAGGTTTTGGAAATCAGAGGAGCAGAGAGGAGTCCAGACTCATCAACACAAGCGGCGGTGATGTTTGGTCCACCCATTTTACATGTGGGCACACAGAAGAAGGAAAGGCACCCATGGATGTAACAAGAATGCACGCTTAAATGCTCCTAGCCCTTGGAAGGGGAGGATGCACATTGTAACCGAGTTTGAAACATATAAATAAAAAGGGTTGTCTTCTTTATTAACATTTTTTTCATTTTGATTCGCTCATGTTTTTCCCTCTTTTCATGCACTCTCAAGTTTCTAGGATTTAGCGCTAAGTCCGATTTTGTTTGCATCTCATATTCTCTTTCCTTTGTTGCTTCCGTATCCTCATGCTTTCAGTGGTGATCATGGTGGGACCTTGTACTATATTTTTAAGATCAGAGATCTGATCCAAACTTGGTTGTTTTTGCTTGCAGGTACCACGTTTTCATACACTGACTGCTATTCATTCCATCAAGGGGCGAATACAGAGCTATAATTCATCTCACCCAGGGACGAATGGGAATTCATCCCACCCTAGGATGAATACAGTCTTGTAATTCATTCCACCCCAGGATGAATTCCAATCTATGAAGTTTTCAGGCAGAAGCTTAGAACTGACAGATTCGGGTAGAGGAGAGGTAAGAATTCTACACTTTTCCTGTCATTTTCTGTCTTTAGTTTTTCTTTTTTCCTAGTTTATTTTTTTGCGTGCATAGGAAAATTTTTGCTGCATGTTTATTTTGTTTAATGCAAAATAAAAGGAATCCCACACACCACGTGGAAAATTAAACACCAAGGATCTGGTCGTAAAACCCCAACCCTTAATCAAGACCAATGGTGGATTTCATTACCACCTTAGCTTGAATTTTGCCTTCATAAACCCCGATCGCTACTATTTCTAGACATAAATCCTAAAGAAAGGTAACCGAGTGTAGATAGGGTGACTCCCAGTGCATGAGGATAAGTCTTCTATGGTAGGTTTCATAAACAGGGTGATTCCCCTTTCGTATCACCTATGTTCCACGTACCATCTACTCTCACATACCTATAGTTTCCCTCACGTAAGGGCGGGTATATAGAGAGGTTGGTATATCGGCCTGGAAATGGTATATCGAAGGGGTGACCAATTTTGGGAGTCATAAGAGCCCTCATTTTGCATTTAAATGTTCTTTACAAAAACCTTCAAAAAAAAAAACAACAAAACACACTAAACCAGGTTTAGGACACACTCTCAATCTTTAAACGATATAATCATTGTTTGTGTATGTGTGTGCTATTTTTTGTTTAGTGTAGCATAAAAAATAATAAAATAGATAAAAAATCTATTTAGCTTGTAGAAAAGCAACACCATGGTGTACACCCATAGCCAAGCCCAATCAAGGGTAGAAGCTGCAAAAAGTGTACAAGAGGGCACAAGTCGCCTCTGCTACAACCCTAAGGACTTGGTCAGATCGCCTTGGTGGCCTGACCTGCAAGAGAGTCTGTGTCATTCCATGTCAAGGTGGAACTATAGGGACACCCCTTTGGGGGACACACCCGTTCATCATAGCCCCTTTTAGGAAGAATATTTGCATGTGGCACTCAACATAGACAAGAAAGCTCCCTTAGAAGCTCGATATGAGTGGCCACAACATGATGAAGTGCTAGAGTGGCATAGTGTCCATGAGGAGAGGCCACATGACTATGGCATCCCTCATTTTACCCCCATCACTGTTAGAACCAATAGACAAACACTAGAGCGCAGGGCTCTTCAAGCAGGGTGAGCTAACTCTGCCCACCCATTTCACACATATGAAAGGGAGCATGAGGAAGACCATTACATTCCTCGAGAGCAATGTATAGTGTGGGAGCCATGCGCTTCTGCACCTGCTATGTACCATGGTCACCCATTGAGGCTAGAGCCTTGGATAAATGTCGCCAACCTCGACAAAGGGAAGCGACCCATTGAGATCGTGGATCATTACGACTAAGGTAAATGCATAGGAGAGGCATCCAGGACTCCTAGGCTCAATATGGTGGAACAAATTGACCTGGCAGTCACCATACATGTCACCCACCAAGCCCAAATCATGCGGCTTGAGCAATATCAGCAACATCTAGAGCTTTTATACCGCATTAACAAGGAGCACATTCAACACCAAACAGATGAGCTACTTCATAACCCAGCTGAGAGGGTTCCAACCCCTCACACCCAAAGAGTGGAACCATATGAGAGGCATAATCCCTTGGTGCGAGATAGGTCTCCATGACCTTATCAAGTTTTGCCTTTGAGACCCCCTAGACCTGAGAGGGAGGCCAGTCTCTGAAATAACGATGGGTACCCTCCACAGGGACCCACCCAGGGTCATAGGTCTCGCCCAGAGACTCCTCAGGAATTTTATGAGGAGTATGAACAAGAAGTAGAGTGAGTCAAAATTCCCTACCAAGGTGGAGGGGTTGCTATCCGGCCACCCCCCATAGGCCTCAAGTCTCCCACAACCCACAATGGGAGAAAACTAAAGAGGAAGATATTAAATCTTTCGATGCATACAAAGCACTGTTAGATCATTTGGAGTCTGTGGAAACCAAAGCTTCTGGGCTTGAAAAGCCCACGTTATTCCAACTCCGTAGTCATCCTATGCATCCATTAGTGCTTGTACCCCCTTACCACAAACACTTTAAGCTGCCTCAGTTGGCAATATTTAAGGGTGAAGAGGATGCCCAAGAGCATGTGACCAGATTCCTAAGACAATGTTTTGGCATTCAGGACAATGATGTGTTTTTGCTAAGGACATTTATAACCACATTCGTGGGCCGTACCTCAGATTGGTTCACTCAGTTACCAAAGCACAACATCAATAATTTGGATCAGTTAGTGGATGCGTTCCTCGAATGCTTCACCTTCAACACCAAGAAGAAGGCGCCACTAAGTGACCTGGCCAGCCTCAGGCAGTATGAGGAAGAGACCATGGTGTCCTATGGGAATTGGTGGAGGACTCTACTTTCCAAGATAACCTACCTCCCTCCTATGTTTGACCTTACACAAATGTTCTCATGAAGTTTTTTGAGATCGATCTCTGTGCTATTGCAGTTGCAGCAATATGCCACCTTAGAGGAAGCTCTGGCACAATCCATAATCATCGAAGAGATCAAGATACAAGATGGCAAGATTGCAAAACCTAAGAAGAAATAATGGAACAAGAACACAAAAATAGGGACTATGCAACAAAAACCCGCTATGGTTAATCAAGTTGCTATAAATGTCCCTAAGCTTGCACATGAAATACAGCCTCAAAAGGCTAACTATCAGGAAGTGCCTCCTAATAATTATGAAAGAGAAAACTAGAAGCAGGAGCAAAATCAATAGCGTCACCCTAGGCAACAGTACACACCTTATACAGAGTCTAGGGACTCCCTATTTGATCGCTTGTCAACGACAAACTTGATCAATCTTCAGAGATTCAAACCATAGATCCTAATTCCCCCAAGCCTAAGGGATACCGGGAGGACTTGTATTGTAGGTTCCACAGGCAGAGGGGACATGAACTGAACGCATGTTAGAAGTTCAAAGGATTGATACAAGACCTGATTGACAATAAGACGTTGGCAGTGGACAACCCCGTAGTGCCAAACAACCAATATATGGGAGTTTTCAAAGACCCCTTGCCTACCCATGAGGCACAGGCAAAACCCCTTCAATTCAATGATGTGCAATAGAATTTCCCCATGCAAGGGTATGTAGGAATGATAAGCATAGTGACTAGGAAAAAAAGATACCCAGGAGTTGCCCCCAAGGTAGCCACAAAAGAGGTTCCATCGACGTCACAACCTCAACAGCACCCTATGCAGCTACCTCTGCCTAGACCCACGACCATGATTCAGACCAAACTCACACAAAGTTTGAGGACCATGTCGGCTAGGCTCTCCATATATGAGCTTATACAACAATCAACACCCCATCGGGAAGCTCTAATGGATATATTGAAAGCCATCGAGTTGCAGCCCCATGAAGCGAATTCCTTCAACAATTTTGTGGGACATGTCAAATGATGCATAGATCCAGTCATCACCTTTCGAGAGGATGAAGTTAAATCAGTATCTGATGACATGGCAGATCCACCCTTGCATGTTATCATGTGGGTCAATGGGATCTCGTATAAGAGGGTGTTGATAGACACTGGCTTGTCTAATAACATCATTACCACAGTAGCATTGAAACATCTGAAGTTGCCAGCCTCTCACATCACGACTTCCACCTATACGCTGTGAGCATTCAATGATGTGATATGCTCGACAATTGGCACAATTGTCTTACCCATTCAAGTAGGACAAAATATGATACCTACATTGTGCCACATTTTGGAAGGTGAGATGGCTTATAACATCTTGCTAGGGTGGCCATGGATCAGGGACATGAAGTGTGTCCCTTCGATAGCTCATAGTGTTTGAAGTATACATTTGAAGGGGAAGTACATGTAGTCCCGGTGGACTTAGAACCCTTCAAATATTGCAATGCGATGTAGTTGATGCTGCAATCGACCCTCCCATCGATGCACTTGGATTTTTAGTTAAATCCATCTAGACAGGGTTCGATGCCATAGGCACCATGGGTGATAAATCCATCAAAACCCCAGCCAGGTGCATCTTCATCGTCAGGTCCTTCACCAACAACACCAACTATCATGGCTAAACAGAAGGACAAAGGGAAGCAAACCCTAGAAGAGGCTCAAACCCTAGAAGAGGTGTTGCCAACAGTATCAACCATATCTACCAAAGATATGCCTAGCACAATGGAATTTGAGACTCCTAGTTCACCCAACATGGAGTGGACTTAGGAAGAGCTTTCGTTCCCTCCCTCTCAATTGCCAACAATTACTGTTGAAATGGCCAGTACGGGCTTGGGAGAGTATCTAGTGCGGAATGTTGTAGCAACGACCATGCTAGATTTCGTGCAAGACATGGGGAGACCTCACCTCCCCATTGATACAATTGTTCCTTTAGGCTACCCTCCAAACCAGACAAATTTTGTGTATGGGGGCCTTGATCATGGTACTGAGCCATGCATGCAAGAGGACGAAGATGAAGAGCCTTTTGCAAAATATGTCAACTATCTTTCTAACCCGGACTTCACTCTAAGATATCTTGGCCAATGCAATTGGCATGGATACGGGCTAGGCAGGTATGAGCAAGGAGTGTGTGTCCTTTGTTAGCCAAGATACCAAATGCCTTATGACAAGTCGGTAGTAGGGTTCAACCACCCCATGCCCTTGGAAATATTGGTGGAAAACATGCAAGGCCTAGGGATAGGCAACAAGGGTGGATTGGCATCAACTCCTTATGCCAACACAAACACAACATACACATTAGGATATTACCTCCCATGGTCAACAACCACCCTTGTTAACCTCAATAACCCTTCTCCTTTGCTAGAGAGAGGCGAAAGTTTGCGGACTCACTTTCAAGGAAGGTATAAACAGAGTCAAGAGGGCAGAGGATGAATCAGAATATGAACCAGCATCATATGATCCCTTTGAATCTGATAGTGATCACTCACAAGTGATCCCCATGAATGATTGTCAAGAGATCCTCTTGACCATGTTCCCTCTAGAGGCTCTAAGTGAGCCAATGCCGTGTCAAGAGAATCGGGTCCCCCCACGGAGAGTGGAACAACCACAATGGGGCCCGATTAATTTGCTCGAGCAGGATGAGCCAGTAATACCTCAAACAGTTGTTAGATCCAACGAGGGCTTTTGGATCTCCGATAGTGATTACGAAGATGAAACAGAAATGACATATCTTAATCACATGTGACAGAGGCCACAACCATACCCCTTGGAGATTAATGACATATTTGAACAGATGAGCATAGTGCCAGGGCATGAGTGGTATGTAGACCCAGTAGGGTGGGATCAAGTGTTGGATCCATCGCTCCAGGTATACAAAGAAAACCTTCCACTCTGAGACCCTAGGGTGATATCAATGTCGAGGGAAGACCCTGTCCTCCTATCAGCACATAGGGCCAATCCAATTGTGCTAGTACCTCTAGAGCTAGATACAGAGCATAGAGAACATCCAGAGTGTTCGAGTCATCACACCCATGGTAATGGAGACCAAAATCATTTCATAAACATGATCTCCATTGACCTAACCACCCCCATCGACAATCTGGACTATCCAACATGGTCCTTGCATCTAGACATAGATGTCATTGACTGGGATCATGTCAATTCATCTCCATCCCCATTAGAGTACTGGCCTTTTAGTAAAATGCTTCATTTTACCCCAGGGACAACTTAGAATATCTTTCATGCCGAAGAGGAACCTGAGGTTCCCAACGTAGATTTAAACTCAGCAAATGATATCCATTTTATCCCAACTCCACATCATCTGGAGGATAGATCCTACATGTTGGTCAAGGAGATGACTGACGTAGACATCAGCTTGGATCCAATGAATCCATAGATTATCAAACTGGGGGTAATATTATCCCCTGAAGAGCAAGCCGACTACATTACCCTTATCAAAGAGAAGAAGGAGGTTTTTGCATGGTCATACAAAGGCATTTCAAGGCTAGATCCACAGCTAGTCACGCATAATCTGATGCTTGATCCGACAGTCAAGCTAGTTAAGCAAAAACTATGTATGATGCACCCAACAGTGGCCTTCGTGGTCAAATATGAATTGCAAAATCTGTTGGATGCATAATTTGTCATCTGCATGGATTATCCACCATGGCTGTCCAACATGGTGCCCATAAAAAATCCTAATGGGAGGATTCTCATATGCACTAATTTTTGAGATCTAAACAAAGCGAGTCCTAAGGATGATTTCCCCTTGCCAAGCATCGACACATTGGTAGATGCTACAACAGGTCACGAAATGCTATCTCTCATGGATGGTTTCTTAGGATACAACCAAATTCATATCAATCTCGAGGACCAACTAAAAATGACGTTCATAATGCCTTAGGCGACATTTTGTTATAAGGTTATGCCTTTTGGCCTTAAAAATGCTGGTGCCACCTACCAACGTGCAATGACGTACATCTTCCATGATTGCATGCATAAAATTTTGGAAGATTACATGGATGATTTGTTGGCCAAATCTCTTCTGCGCTCAGATCATCTCAATGACTTAAGCAAGATCCTCGATCGCTTCATGGAACATAAAATCAGACTGAATCGCAAGAAGTGCATATTTGGCATCACATCTAGAAAACTCTTGGGTTTCATAGTCTCAAAGCGAGGCATCGAGGTGGACTCAAACAAAGTCAAGGCAATCATTGAAATGGTTCCCCCAACTACCATTAAGAAGCTCAAAATTCTACAGGGAAATGTTGCATCAATTAAGTGCTTCATAGCGTAGCTATCTGACAAGTGTCAACCCATGAACAAATTATTGCACAAGGGGGTAGCATTTCACTGGGATGACGAGTGCCAATCAACCTTTGATGACATCAAACAATACTTGGCTTTGCCACCAGTATTGGCACCACCTAGACTAGGTATGTCGTTCTACTTATACATATCAGCTACTGAGATGGCACTGGGCACCATGCTCGCCCAGAAGAATGAACTTCACAAATAATAAGCTACTTACTATCGTAGCCACACCCTGGTCAGTTATGAACTTAACTATGCATACATTGAGAAAATCTGCTTAGAAGTGGTGTTTTCTACCAAAAAGCTATGCCACTACATGCTGAGCAACACTACGTATGTTGTGTCTAAGGAGAATCCATTGTGGTACATGATGAGTCGTACTTATCATAGTAGTCACACGGTGAAATGGATCATGTTGTTGACGAAATTTGACATAGAGTTTATTGGACATAAATCCATCAAAGGACAGGTCATAGCTGATCAACTAGCAGAGGCTCCTCTCAAAGATGATCAGCCTCTAGTCATAGAACTACTCGATGATGGGGTCTTCCATGTCTCAGAATCACCAGATTCTGATGAGCTTGAGTCACAAGCCGACATAACCCTATTTTTCAATGGTTCTAAATGTGAGCAAGGTGGTGGCATGGGAATTGTATTATTCACACCGCAAGGGGCTCTAGTGCCCTTGTCCTTTAAATTAGACTTCTCGTGCACCAAAAATAATGCAGAGTATGAAGCCTTGCTCATATGTCTTCAGACAACAATTACCATGAACATCAAATGACTGAACATCTTTGGTGATTTGCTGTTAATTTTCAACCAAGTCAAAGGGGTATTCCAATGCAAATTCCTAGTTTTGTAGGCTTACAAAGCCCTTGGGGACAAATTCCTGGTGAATCTTGAGTGGTACGACATCGAGGCACTCCCTCGGTCATCGAATCATTTTGTAGACACTATGGCCTCCTTGGGGTCACTAATCTCGCAAGACCTTTCTGGTGATATGACAACCATTCAAGTCAAAAAACTATCGCAATCCACAATGGAGCGTGCAAACTCTAACTTGACACCAAGAATCCACATGATCCAGATTTAACCATCCTCGGATAAGTTCTCTCGAATCCACGATTGTCTAAAACATGCAAACTGGGGGTCCTTGTTCTCCCCTACTCCCATTAATAACAACACAACGCTATTCTTACAAGTTCTCTCCCACTCAGCATTTGCTAGGGATGAACTTCAAGAGGGATTCGTTGTTCATACCATCGAGGCTTTCAATCAGTAGGATTGGTATTCACCCGTAAGGGACTACCTCAAGTTAGGTAATCTCTCACTTGGACTGACACATGCTGCAAAACAAGCATTCAAGCAGAAAGCAGCTAAGTATGTCTTGTTAGGATACATTTTGTACCATCATAGCAATGAAGGAATCCTCCTTCGTTTCTTGGACCAACAAGAGTCCACTTGGGCGATCACCCAAGCACACGATGGTATGTGTGGTAGCCACTTCAGTGGTATGACCATCACAAAGCGCATTCTTTGCATGGGCTATTATTGGCTATATTTAGAGCGAGATTTTTGCACATATGTAAGGAAGTGCGTGAAGTGTCAACACCATGCTAATTTGACACATGTACCTTCCCAGGCCTTGCAGCCGATCCAGTCGGCTTGGCAATTTTCGTAGTGGGGATTAGATCTAATAAAAAAGATCTCCCCTACATCATCAGGTCATCACATGTTTATCATAACGGCCACAAAGTATTTCACTAAGTGGGTGGAAGCAGTTCCGCTTACCTCTACGACAGGACCCCGCATTGTGGAGTTCATTTTGCATAACATCATATGTCATTTTGGTATTCCATCCAAAATAATCTTGGATAATGTGATGTCATTCAAGAAAAAAGACGTGCGTGCTTTAACCATAAAGTACAAAATTTAGCATAGTTTTTTGACACCCTATTATCCACAGCCAAATGGGCAAGCAGAGGCATCAAACAAAATGCTAGTTGCTATCCTCAAAAATACCATCGCAGACAGTCATAAGGATTGGCACATCCAAATCCCACTTGCCCTGTAGGTTTATCGCACTAGCATTCAGATGCCGACTGGGGCCACTCTGTTTTCACTTGTGTATGGATCCAAGGCAGTCATGCCTCTCGAGTTGGAAATTCCTTCCCTGTGCATATCAATGCAAGATTTCATCGATGATGACACTGCATGGTAGGCCCGATTAGACCAGATTACGTTGCTTGATGAATGACATGTTAATGCTCTCGACCATTTACATATCTATCAAGAGCGACTTAAGAAAGCATACAACATGAAATTTCACCTGAGGAACTTTCGGGTTGGTGATTTGGTCTTGAAGGAAAACCAATAGAACTCTAGTTTGCCATCCCATCTAAGAGATAAGTTCACAACAAATTGGTCAGGTCCATATGTAATTGATAGAAAAATAGGACTCGAGACATACCGGCTAGCCTCTCTTGATGGAATCAAGGAACTAGAACCCTTGAACATCAGTCATTTGTGACCGTTCCATATCTAAAGCAGCCATATCTCAAAATGCTCCAAGGATTCCTACAATCGTTTGGTCAATCCCAAAATGCTCCAAGGATTCCTACAATCACTTGGTTAATCCCAAAATGCTCCAAGGATTCCTACAATCACTTGGTCAATCCCAAAATGCTCCAAGGATTCCTACAATCGCTTGGTCAATCTTAAAATGCTCCAAGGATTCCTATAATCGCTTGGTCAATCCCAAAAAGCTCCAAGGATTCATAAAATCGCTTGGTCAACCCAAAAATGCTCCAAGGATTATCAAATCACTTGGTCAATTCCAAAATGCTCCAAGGATTCTGACAATCGCTTGGTCAATCTCAAAAAGCTCTAAGGATTCCCATAATCGCTTGGTCAAAAATAAGAAAATTCAAAAATAGTAAATTCATCAAAAATAACCAAAATTTGCATCTCATTTCCAGCATACTCCAACTCATCACAACAATAAAGAAGCTCTTTTCACATCTCATCTTCATATTCACAAAAAAAAAAATCAATCCATCAAAAACACAAAAATATGCAGCTGCATTAAGCATCACATCCATACATTGCATATTTGTGGTCATACAGGTCAAAGGCACCATAGACTGTAATTACTCCACCAATCCATCTTGTTCCACATTTATCCATTTTATAAGCAGTCCATCGAACAGAAACGTCATTCACTTCTTTTTACCATACCAAAGTCAGTGGTCTTCTAATGTATCAAGAGTTTTTCGTCCTTCAGTCATTATATAGCTTTCTAGCCACGTACTATACCAAGTCAGACAGATTTTACAAGGTGGAGTTCTACTTGGATCACACCTTGTTACGTAGCGTCCCAACACAAATTAAAACACATAAAAATTCCCAAGTTGTGTGAATGAAAGATGAAACCTGCACAGCAATCCAAGTCACCATAAGCAAAACGGTTATCTTGCTGAGAGTTTGCAAAAGGACAAGCATCCTCCCTACCCAATTCCCCAAGAATCCCAAGTTCTCAAAAATTGCAAACATCATAAAATTTTGCAAAAATTCAAAACTCCAAAAATTTGACATCACCACCAAAGTGCATACATCAAAAGGCACATACAATAGTGATTCTCATCACTCGAAATTCAAATCCCTTGCTCAAAAGAAAAATTAAAATAAAATAAACAATGATTTTTATCACTACAAAAGAGCAAGTATCCCAATACAATTGAAGAAAAGAAGCAAGTTGAACTTGAATCCCTGGAACTCTTAGCATTTCAATAGGTCATGAGGCAAACCTCAGTACCGGTTTGGTGGATAGCCTATTAGTCACTGGTTGTAAACCTCCCGCATGACGATATATCTGTCACATTAAATTGCATACAGATCAATGTTTGCATGTGGATGAGCTAGTTTATGGTATCCTAGATAGCCCCGCAGATTAATATGGCTAAATACAACAAAGGAGTTAGTGAAGCTAATTAGGTGATCCTTAGTACAGGTTTGGTTGACAGCCTATCTGGCATTGGTGGTATCCTGAAAAATACCACATAAACAAACTCAATTGCACACATAGGGATGTGAAATAACTTGGTCAAAGACAACTCCAATTCATACCTTGTCCAAAAGTCTTGTAAGATAAAGTACAATCATGGCTAGTGAGTTAAAACTGTCTGAGTCTTAGAAAACCTTGGCTACATTTCTAAACCAACTGTGCCATATTTCATCCTCGCATTGCCATCAACAATCGCCAAAAACCATAAAGGTCTAAACAGTCTATGGTGCTCTCACAAAAAAACACAAATTCCATTCATCCATTCCATTTTGCATATCACATATAAATCAAAAACATTTGCATTCATCATAACATATGCATCCATCAAAATAAATTAACATGCATACATCCATACTCATCACTCATCATGCATAAAATCAAATCATCACTTGCATAAATAAAATAAAGTCATCTGTATATATCATCAAAAATGCCCATAGGCTATAATAAAATGGTCCTATGACCCTGTAATAAAATCCAAAAGCTCAAAACCCTCAAGCCTAGGGCATCGACCAGCATGATCACATAGGATCGATGCGACGCGAACTACCCCCCATGGTGTGGGTCCTGTGAGACCCCTCAGGGCAGCTTCTGCTAGCCCCCACATCATGCCTACTCGCCCCCCCTCATCTAGTTGCCTACACCAAGAGGATGTTGACTGCTCAGTCTCACTCCCTCTCGAGCAGTGCAATGATCCACATTCGCTGAACATAGGGACCCGCCCACTAAGGCGGCTAATCTCTGCCTCCAGCTCCAACTGCTGCCACACCGATTCCATCTCTCGCTGGTGATATGTCACCAATTTCTCCTCACACCATGCCAAAGCCCTATCCCTATTCGCTAGCTGCGTCCTTAGGAGATCCCTCTCCCGTGTAGTATTAGTACCCCCATCCTGCAGGTGGTAGGCAACCAATGCATTCTCTTGCTCCACCAGCTACATGCACATGAGATCCCTCTCTTGTAGTGCATCCTCCAACTCCTCATCACATCGCCGCAACAACCCCTCCAATCGTGCAATCTCAGCACGTAGCCCAGACTCCGTGTCCTCCGCATCTTCTTGAGGTGTAGGCATCTCTAGAACAACAACTTGCTCTAGCTCCCACTGCTACATGATGTCTTGCATATCTAGCTGATCAGGAACCCCCAAATCCACATCCTTATCCTCCACATCCACCATGTCTACATCCTCACACGGAGCTCCCCAATCATCTCCTGGTGCCTTGGCACCCTCCTCATCAGTTGTTGCTACCTCTGCGTCTCCTTGTGGCCCCCCTCCCTACCATCAGTGTAGTACCAACCACTAGTCGTACTCTACGGTAGTCCTGATGTCATCCACATCCAGGACATCGAGGAATGCATTTGAATCCTTTCCTAGTGGCACGATGATCGGTCGGTCCAGAGTCCTCTCGTCCCCCTAGCGTCGATAGACCATAGGCTCACTAGGCAACCCCTGGTGCACCCCAAAATGTCATGTCACCTAGCTGTAAGGGAAAAACTCATGCTTGGTCCCATGCCACCAAATCAACCACCACTCTCTGTGTACCCATCTGAGCCACTCTCTAGCCTCCGGCCAGGCTGGACAGTCCCGATAAGGGTGCTAGAACACCTCCCCTATAGTCAGTTGAGCGAGGGCATCGGCATAGTGCCCTATGGCACCTGCCCACCATCGACTTTCTCCCTGCTCCTTATATTTTCGCCATAGATCTGCATAGCCTATATCCTTATCCTCCATATTTGTCCGAGTCATCCATGATAACCTGGCTAGCATCTCCATCGCTATGTGTTTCCAAGCCCAGCTTTGTAATAGATAGCTGCAGTTAATCCCCATCTACCTCTGGTAGCGAACCTCGTACAACTAACCATAGAGCTGTGCCAGCAATGTCTGTCACCACCTCATGATCAACGGTGCCTCTGTCGAGCACTCTACTAGTCACTAGACCACATCCAGTAGGTTCCACGGGAACCTCACACCTGACGAGTCAGGTAGCAGCATGTTGGAAATGAGGCCCATGAGTACTACGTGCCTCACTCCCAACACCCCTCTATCCAGCCACAATCAGACTAGAATCCTACCAATATGGCAGTCACCCTTTCCCCTCTCTATTGGGCTCTCCACAACCAGCTCCTCCCCATGCCCGAAGCATCGTATCAGTACAGCTATCCGTTGATCACGCAGTGACATTGAAAGCACGAGATTCCGGTCAAAGGAAACACCAAGTGCGATTGCATTCAAAATTAAGTATGCTTAAGTCCTAGAAATGTAAATTGCATGAAACGGAAAAGAGACACATTGGAAGAGACACAATCAAATAGATAAAACATAGCCCTTTCATTAATTTCCCTTGATCTCTGTTACAATGATGCCTCCTCCCTTTTCAGGGGCTAGGAGCGCAAATAGAGTTTGATTACAATCGCTGAATGATTCCTCTTTTCACGTGCCCACGATTACAATGGGCAGGCCAAGATGATGCCACCATTGATGTCGATGAGTTATTCACCTCTGCTGCTTCTCATGCAAACAAAGAAATGACCAAGACGTCAGTAGCACCTGCTGCAAATGAAAAGCATTGTCTCTCTAAAACCAATGAAATATGCATGTAAATATTTGCCTAAAATAGTGAATACAATGAATCCAAATTGCTTCAAAACTTGACAGAAGGTAATAAAAGTTACCAGAAGGCCACTGCAACTGAGGCAGCTGGCCAATCCACCTTCAACTAGAATTCATCCCTGGGCAGGACGAATTCTGACTGTAATTCGTCCCTGGGTGGGACGAATTCTTCTGAGTTGAAGAAAACGACCTGTTGCTGCTCCAATGTCGGATCTCGGGAACTACAAAACGCCTGCAAACAGGGGGGTTACATAATTGGGGCCATTTTGGGATGACCCAGATGGTTGGATTTTCCCAATTTGGCCTCCACCCTCGAGAATTTGACATTGACACCTGCAAGTTAGCGAAACGACAAAGCAATACAAAACATCCTAAAATCTGACCAAAAGTTACAAAATTGCAATTATGGACTAATCAGACCTAGTAACACAGAATGCAATCTAAAAAATAATCTAAAATTCTCAAAAGCTAAAATTAGGACTTGGGAGGTGCAGGGGTGCCCAAGTGGGCCTCCCACCGTTGGCCCTCGATTTTGGAGCCAATCCACCAGGGATGGGCCCAAAACCTTTTAGGATTGGGGGGTCGGTGAATTGGTAGGTTCAGGTGTCCATGCGTTGGATTTGGGTAAGGTTCGAGCTTCCAAAGGCCACCCAACAACCTCCCTTGCAAAAGAGATTGGTGGATGTGGGAAGGTGAACCAAGGGGGATGCAAGTGAGTCTTCAATTCGGTAGCACTTCGTTGCTTGAAAACTCCTTCAACCTGTATGTTTTGGGTGAGAAAAGTCCCACCTTTTATAGACCCAAGGGGTCTCTTTTGGGAGGGAAGCACAAATGCCAAGTGTTGGCCATAGGTGCCATGTGGCAGTCTTGTCTTCCCATGAGGGAGGGGAGTCCTCCATTGACTTGAACTTTGATAAATGTTTTTTGTAACAGTCCTCTAACGGCCCCTCTGTCCACTTACACATTCGTGCAAGGCGAGAGCCCTTAACCGACCGTTCAGGCTGCCACTTGGCACCATTTGCCTTTTTGCCCGTTAAGCTTGTAATTCGTCCCACCCAGGGACGAATTTAGAATTCGTCCTGGGGTGAGACAGATTCTATTTTGAATTCGTCCCGGGGTGATACGAGTACTGGGCAAAGTTTCCAAGTGTGCCAAATTGCTTCTTGACCTTACAAAATTGCTATGAAAGTGGTTAAGACCACTGTTTAACCTCTGAGGGCTGCCCTGGGGGCTGTTTTTGTCAAAGCGATCAGTGTTTGCAGTCACATAATCGGATTGGTGCTGTTTTGGTGTCTACAGACATTCTGATAGGTAGTCCATCTATCAAAATTTGTAGAAGCTGATAGACATCCTCTAAGGTCACTATCATCTCCCCTATTGGGAGATGGAAGGTGTTGGTCTGGGGATCCCACAGGTTGATCAGCATCGTCAGATAGGCCCGATCCTCGATCACAGGCTCTAGTAGAGCCACTTGCTTGAGTCGAAGGCCATCAAGCCAATCCTAGTCAGCCACAGTTAGCTCCCCTCGTGCTTCAAAAAAAGTAGTCGATACATGATACCAGCTCTTCACAACCTGCAAAAGAAAACAACACAAAAACATTAAAATCATAAAAAATATAAAAAAATTGTACAACACAATAACATGAATATACAACACTGCCTACCAACATACAACTCAAAAACAACAAAATTCACAAAAAATCAAAATAAACACAAAAACAATTCAGCAAATACAGTTGTCAGTCTTAGGGTTTCTGTACTCTAAGTTTAAAATGGACAACAACATAAAAACACAAAAACATTTTCTTTTTAGCAAATACAGTTGTCAGTATTAGGGTTTCTGTACTCTAAGTTTAAAACTGACAACAACATAAAAACACAAAAACATTTTCTTTTCAGCAAATACAGTTGTCAGTCTTAGGGTTTATGTATTCTAAGTTTAAAATTGACAAAGTCTGCACAAAAAAAACAAAATTAAAATAACAGCTTTTTAACCTAGGGTTTTCACCTACGTTTTAAAACTGACAAGCTCAACCTAAAAAACTAGGGTTTTACGTTCCGTTTATCCTAGGGTTTTAGTTAAAAGCTAAATAATTTTTTTTTTCACCTAGGTTTTAACTACGTTTTTCGTTCAGTTTTTAGTTAAAATCTTGGTTTGTGTTCCGCTCAGTTTTAGGGTTTCAATTTTAATTTTGAAAAGCAACATAAACAAAGAAAAACAAACCAATAACTTGCAGTGTTAAAACACATAACAAACAAAAGCAATAATGCTAAGGAGCACTTACTGGTCTCGCTTTGGCTCTACCGCTCGATCTGGTTTGTACACTCATGATGTCGGGAGAAATTTTGCAGCACTTCGCTTCACAAAATTAACCTCCTCCTCCCTAGAGCTCCAAATCGTAAGAAAATTCAACTGCAAATGAGCCCAAACCCTAGTTTTGGCCTTTAAATAGGCCTTTTGAGCTTATATTCATTCCTCCCTGGGATGAGCACTCTAGTTAGTGCTCATACCACCTTGGGATGAATACTAAGCTGGTATTTGTCCCACCCCAAAATGAATTCAGGTCAAAAATTTCAAAAAACAACAAAAATTGAACAAAAATACACCAAAACAGCTAATAAACTTGCCCAATGAGAGTGCTTTGGCACTTGACATTCCAAGCATGTAAAATAGATTTCGGGGTCACAAATACTCACTATCCTACTCCCTAAGAAGGCTACCATAGCTGGACCACTCCACGGGAAGACGGATCTTCGAGAATTTCTTCCTCAAATGACATCGTCCAAAAGGGTCAAAACCCACCCAAAAATAGTAATAACATTGCCGAACGAAGGTGCATTCACATCTGACATTCTTGGGATACAAAAAATATGTTGGGGTTGCAAATTGTCACTATCCTACTCCCTAAAAAGGCTACCATAGCCGGACAGCTCCATGGGAAGACAAAGTTTTGACAATTTCAGCTCCAATAAGCATCACCAAAAGGGTTAACACCTGCCAAAAACAGGTCTAAATGTTAGAAAACTGCACTTGCTTAGCGCTAAAACATCTAAGGGCATCCTCACACAAGTCATATTGGGTCAAGGGAATCGTCACTTTTATCATGAAGGTCATTCCCTCATCGATTCATTGCTTGAGGGGGTAGTCACACTTAGTCGCCAATCAACAAGTACACACCCAATTAAGGAAAATGACATGCATTCAAAGAATCATTGACAAAGACAATTACGCTCCTGCTTGGGGCAGTAAAAAAGCAATAATCACAACCTGATCAAATACCTTGGCATTTCATGAATCATGAACTCAAGGTTCTCACAGACAAAAGGTTGCATCCTTTGCCTATTCATGACTGATCAATGTCTAAGATCAAGTAACACGTCACCGAAAAATGTTAACACTTGAATTGAGTTCCTTCACTCGTCAGAAGCAAGGATTCAAGAATGCATGCCCTTTCCATACTTGGGGCATCAAAAGTTGGTTAGGTTACTAAGAAACCCTAATCATTAGTGCTTTGGTTATATATTTTTGCTCGGCGCTGCGCCATGCACAATGCATCCCAAAAAGGGGCATCTATAGACACCAAAACAACACCAATCCAATTATGTGACTGCAAAAACTGATCGCTTTGACACACACAGCCCCAAGGGCAACCCCCAGAGGTTAAACAGTGGTCCTAACCACTCTCACAGCAGTTTTGGAAGGTCAGAGATCAATTTGGCACCTTCAGGAACTTTGCTCAATATCCATTCCACCCTTGAATGAATTCAAACTGGGATTCGGCCCACCCAGGGACAAATTTTGGATTCGCTCCAGGGTGGGGTGAATTGCAGGTTTGATGGGAAAAAAGTCAAATCTTGACAAATGGCAGCTCAGATCCGCAACTCAACGCTTCGTTCATCGCATGGCAATATGGGTGAGCATTTTTTAGCGTTAGAGGCATCTGCAAGGTTATTCATGAAGTCCCAATTCAGGGAGGAATCTCCTTCCCCCTAGGAATGTAGGATTGCCAAGTGGCGCCTCTGCATGTCCATTTCAAGAGACTTCCAGGTCTATAAATTGGTGAGTTTTCTCACCCTAAAAGATACACAAAGGAGCATTTTTAGAGCAACGTCCTTGATCTCCTTTAGAGGGGAGGTCATTGGGTGACTATTGGAAGGACGAATATCGAGCCCAAAACCTAACATTTGGCCACAATATCCCACCAAATTTTTCAAAAATACTACACAAGAGGTTTTGGACCCATTCCAAGTGGATTGGTGTCGAAATCAAGCCTCAAACAGCGGGTGGCCTGCCCCATGGGCGCCCCCTCCCACACTGCCACAGTCCTAATCGCCTCCTTTCAGAGCGATGGGAATTTTTTGGTAGACTTGCTTTCTTTCTTTTTTGCATTCAATTCTATGATGCTTAGATAGGTTTCCATTTGAATTTCGTCTCATTTTGAACAATTTTGACCATATTTCTATCTTTGCTCGCTTTTACTAACCTACAGGTAGCATCATAAAATTCCCATTGATGGAGGCTAAATTGGGAAAATCTGACCATCTGGGTCTTCCCAAAATGCCCCCAATTAGCTAACCCCAAGTTTGCAGGTCTTTTGGAGCTTCCTAGGCAGGACATTTGGATAGTACCTTTTCGGCATTTTGTTGTAGGTGAATTCATCCCACCCCGAAGTGAATTCAAATCGGTGAGGAATTTCCTGACTGTTATTTGTACAAATCCTTCCTGGTGGTGTCTTGATGCTTTTATCAAATTTTTAGAGCATTTGGACTTGTTTTAGTCATAGTTTAATTCATTTTTCTCATTTACTTATCGTAGGCTTGGGGATTGCATGCTTTGTTTCATCTATAGGTGCTACTGATCGTTTCTTGTTCTTTTGAGCATAGGGTTTGGACATTGGAGGAGTAGTGAGGAGTCTAGACTCATCAATGCAAGCGGCGATGATGTTTGGTCCGCCCATTTTACATGTGGGCACGCGAAAGAAGGAAAGGCGCCCGTGGATGTAATGAGAATGCACGCATAAATGCTCCTAGCCATTGGAAGGGGAGGATGCACATTGTAACCAAGTTTGAAACATATCAATAAAAAGGGTTGTCTTCTTTATTCAAATTTGTTTCATTTTGATTCGCTCATGCTTTTCCCTCTTTTCATGCACTCTCAAGTTTCTAGGATTTAGCGCTAAGTCCTGTTCTGTTTGCATCGCATATTCACTTTCCTTTGTTGCTTCCGTATCCTCGTGCTTTCACTTCCAATCCAATATCAATGATGCAATAAAAGTAGAATGAAAAATATTTGCTTTGGAATTTCAAGTTCTTGATTGGGCAAAATAGAAGCTTTGGGGAATCGGATTCTCAACCTAAGCGAGATGAGAATTAGACCCTATCCTTACTACTCCATGAAGGTCAAATCAGATCTTTGGGGAATGGGATCCTGAACCTAAGTTCAATGAGGATTTAACCCTATCCTTACTACTCTGATTTTAGGGTTTAAGCATTATGGGAGTTGTAAAAACCACTGTTTTAAGGATTACATTGCATGATAGGACAGACACGAAACACTCCTTTTTCCTCACATTTTCTTCCAAGTATTGTTTTGACCATTTTTCTCAAGATCATCTTTAATATGTGTAGAACATGCTTGGTTCAAGATAGTTCGGGCATCAATTCCCAACCTTAGGATCTTTTTAACATATGTTATATAATAACCCTAAGAGGATTCGACACTTTTTCAATGATTTTACTTGAAATGTAGATGCAACTGAGATGAAACATATATGCAATGTGGAATGTAACATGAGATATGGATGAATGCATTACTTTTTTTTTTTTGAAATGCGGATGGAGTATTCCACCTACTTTGCCATAATTTTTAAAACAGACAACTTCATGCATCACAAGTTCCAAATGATATTCTTTAATGTGTGTGTGATACTCGTGGAGCTTTCTGCAAGACAATTTCGATGTTTCATATTCTCTTAGTCTTAGTCAGCATTCATAAGGAAATAAGTTGACATCTCGTTTTTTTTTTTTTTTTTTTAACAAACCAAAAAGTGTCCAAAGGACCAACACACAAAACTTAAAACCAAATCCAAAAAGCAATCCCAAAAATGAAACTTGAAAACACAAACCAAAACTAAAAACCAAAATCTATATACAAATGTACAATTAATACAAGATGGTGCAAAGTTTGGATTATCATTTTCCCGGATCCCAAACTTGATTTGAGCATTCCAAAAGACATATAATGTGATACACATGCCAAATGTGGAAGGAATCAAACAAAAACAAGACTAGACCAAACAATGCAACCAATTTCAACTTTCCTCTCTCACCCCACCAATTAGATTTAGCTCCATTAGTATTCTCATAGGTGAGATTCAAATTACCAAATTGATTAGACAATGGTTGATTTTCAATTCTTTCTTGTCTATTCTTTAAGATGTCTGTTCCACACTTTGATTCATGGTGTAGAAATAATATTTCATTTTCATTCAATAAATCCATAACATTAATAATATTTGAATCAAACCATTCATTAGGTAAACCTTCATTCGAGTTTTGCATGGTGAAACCAAAAATGTGATATTTTACCTTTGGTCTATTTTCATTTAACCTTACTTGAAGAGGATTTGAAAATTCCTCTTTTATCTCATGACATTCATCATCATGTAGCACTTGTTCTTACTCCATGAATTGTTTATCAAAGGCACCAAACTTAGGTACCCAATTGAAAGCATGTCCATCCCTTTCAAACCATAAGTCTTGTCTATCTAGGGGTGGGTTAACTAACACATTTCCATGATCAATCACTTGGGTTGTTTTGGGTAATGTGATATTTTCAATTGGATCATCAATGATATCAAACCCAAATGATTTAGGTTTTGTAATTTTCTCATTTTGAAATGGCATAGTCATTGTAGCACAAGTAAGTGGATCAAAATTTTCAATTTCTTTTCTTTCAAAGGAATATAAAGCAAATGACTCTTTTTCTTGATTCATAGTTATAGAATACTTATCATGTTCCAAAATTTTATGAGATTCGAATTCCTCTTCTAAAACTTTCTCAAATTGTACAGGATTTATAGTATCCTCATGTGAGGAAGCAATTGAGTTGTCCTACATATTAACTGACACAAAAAGTTTATAAGAAGATTTAGATTGATAATATTCTTCCCATTTCTTCCACGAATCATAGTAATCATCTTCCAAGTTCAAGTTGTGATGCTCAAGTACTTCTTCTTCATCTTCTGATTCATCAACATGTTTCTCATCCAATTCATCTTCACCTTTCTTAGATGGTTCTGTTATTTCCAAAAGTGGGTTATCTCTTGTATTCAAATTGGTAAATCTATCATAATCTGAATTTGTAACCCATGATTCAATTTTATCACAATTTGGAAGGTGTGGATCCTCTTGGTCATCACTTTCGAGAACATCATCCAAAGTGTCTTTCGAGAACAAGTGGTGAAACTAGATTATGTCCTCAACTTCATTTGTTGATTTTATTTCAAATTCATTGTTTCCCACTTGTGATGAGTTAGGAGCTTCTATAATGGGATCAATTTTTGAATTGTGTGTCATATAGTTGCTCTAATCATTTGCAAGTACATCTGACCAAATCATATCCACATAAGTTTGTTCATCCAAATCCTCCTTTTGGGTAATGATTATAGATATTTCTTTTCCAAAACAAGATGGTGATCATTTGATTCCAACTTCTTGTTACCCATCCATAGAATTTCTTCTCCAAAAACATCATTTTCTTCAAGACTTTTCGAATAGGTATTTACTTCAATGTGAGTCACCTCAAAATCTCTTGTATCGCTTGAAGAAGCATAACATGAAACATCATTAAGATTGGCATTATGAATTTTATTCCTAGGATGATTTGGATGCATACATTAACGTGCTCATTTTTGTGGTGGAACATGCCTACATACCTTCTTAACCACTTTATTTTGCTCTTTTACTTTTGATACGAACTCTTTGGGTTGAGTAGTAGAAGTAGTAGAATTAGTTGGATTGATACCCATGGACAAAGATTAAACATTTGTTGGAATGGTTCCATGAGTGGCCCCATGATTCTCTAATTGAGGCATAGTTGGATGGATGGAAGTACTTGTATAAGCACACATGGAAGCATAAGTTGGTATGGTAGGATAAAGTTGATTGTAGGGAAAAACATTTGATATCAATTTTTTTTGTGCCCATGCTTGATTTACCATCGAGTATTGATTGCAAGCCCCTAGTTGTCCTACCATAGTTGATTGCTCTATTCCATAACCTTGTGGCCTCAATTTTTGATCTACAATCATAGCTTCTGTGTAGGCCGACACAAGATCAATAACCAAGGGATTCATCCTAACAAATATGGCACACCATGGATCCAATGCTCGAAAGTACATTTGAAGAGCACCACTTTCCTCAATAGTATAGGGAGAAATTAATCTCGCATAAAGCTTTCAAAACCTCAAGTTGAAACTTCTCAATGGCTCATTAGGTTCTCTTTTGCAAGAAGTAAATTGTTGATATATTGTGAGAGGATCAATGAGTAACCTAAATGGATTGATAAAATCATCTTTTAATTGAGTCCAAGATGTAGTAGAACCAGTGTGTAAATTAATGTACCAATCATATGCCACATCATGTAGGGTTCTAGGAAACATTCTACATGCCACATCCTCATTTTCGACATTCCATCTAACTAGGATATCCACATAGGATTGAATATGTTCCTCGGCTAATGTTGGACCATTGTGTTTAAATTTGGGCAAACATTTTTCTACATTCTTAGGTAAATCATGAGAATCTCCACTAATGTTCAAAGGACTAACATGTATCCCATACCACGTTCCTATAGTTGTAGCCATTAACAAAACTCAAATAATGACTTCAAAACCAATTTGTTAGTCATGAATAAAGGAAGGAACCATGACAAAGCAATATTCTAAAAATGTAAATTAGTTTTTGATTCACCAGATCGCATATGCGCAAGTGAAGAGCATACTCCTAGTGTTGTAGCCTTTCTGATTCACAAGATCAAATTACATGCAAGTGAAGAACATAATACCGACAACAAATACATTCTAGACAAAAAAAATCCCTATAAATAAGCATGAAATGACTAGAAAATAACAAACATGTAATGTATGAATAATAATGTTAGCATCAACCAAGAAATGTATCCAATAAAATCAAATGAAAGTAATTGCATGGAGACAACCTCGTTAGTCAAGACCAAAATTTTTCAAAATCAAATCAAAACACATTATTCCTATATGAACAATCAAAAGCATTAGAACAATGCATAGCAATTCATGTCGTCCTTTTAACACTACAAGGTTGTATTATTAAAAGAGGGCTAAAGATAATAATCAATAGGGCATGAAATATTAAAAATTTAAATCCCTATAGCATTTAAATCACACTGAAATAAACCAATTCAGGCCCTCCTTCTAGTGCCAAAATGTTGAGTGGTATTTTCACACAGCTGTGAAAGTACACTCTCATTTAGGATTTAGGTTCCAAATCCCCTCTTGAAAAGAAGCTCAACAAACGACTTCTCCAAGGTCTCCGCTATATTAGCATTTGCATATGTGTATTAGTAATCTTAAATAAAGATACTCACTTTAAATGCTTCGAACACCTTAGTGATTGCAAGTAACTGTAAACAAGGGGTAATGTTGGTTTATTTTACCATGAAACTTTAGTGATTGTTCATTGAACAAAAATAGAGCAAATGTGATTTGGCCCTCATATGACCATGATGTAGTGTTCAAATTACCCCTCTATCATAAAATTAGAATTTTTATGAAGAGGTTAATTTTAAGCTCAAAAAATGGAAGTTTGTGAAATGCCATAAAACATAACTCCTTCAATGAAATTGGAATTTTCATGAAGGGAGTGTCATCATAGGCTCATGAATGAAACATGAAACTAAAAAAAATGAAATTCCTACCCAAAATGGAAACTTTCTATTTTCGGATTTTTTAAACTCTATAATAAAACAACTTCGATGAATTTTTAAAATTACTAAACCACTTCGAAAATGAGATTTCAAACTGCGTATTGGAATTCTGTAGTATAACCTACGCAATGGTGAAATTATTTTTGGATTTTGACATTTTTTAAATGTTTATTTTAATGCCTGAAAATTAAAAAAAATTAAAATTTTTGGAAAATAAAATGCAGAAAATAAAAATGAAATGCAGAAAATGGAACACAAGATACATTCAGTTTGATGTTATCCTATTTCGACAAAACCGAATATGCGAGGTTTTCATGCATTCAACCTAACCTATTGGACTTGCAAAACAAGCACAATCCGGATAAGCTAAGTTCCAGATCCTATGGTTTTAAATGAGGTTTTTCAGATTTAAACATTCGCATAAAGTAACCAAGAAAACTTGCATAAAATCTGAAAAGGGGAAAAATAGACATTTAATATTGCATGCAGAAGATGACTCCTCCTTTTTTGTCCATAAGATGCAACTTTCTAAAAAAAATTTGTATTAAAAATTTGTCATTTTACGATAACAGAAATTTTTGGTTTTCCCAAACGAGTCAATGGAAGAAAAACAACCCAAACAGGTCTAGAATGGCCCTCTTGCTTTCAAATTTGCAATTCTTCTTGCAGTAGTTTCCAACCCCTTATGGCCTATTTGAATGGCATATTTAAAACCTCTGAAAAGAATTTTGTTTCTCCTTCCATGACTGTTCGTTTTCTCCTACCATGACTGTTCATTTTCTCTTTCCCTTGTGCATGCATGTGTTTTAGTTTCTAAAAAGGCTTTTCATTTCTATTTTGTGGCCCTTCGTTTCATTTTCTCCACATGGGCTTGCGTCTGTTTCCATATGTATGTAATGACCATCTTAAATGATTTCAAATCATTAAATATTCCTTATGTAACGTTTTGTCTTATTCATTGGATTTTGTCATTATGTCCACGTCACTATGCAGTTTTCAGTTTCACTGTCCTGGTGTTCATCACTAATATCAGACACATTGTCAACTACTCTATTCCCTTGGCAAAAATGCAACATGTCGCGATATCGCAACACTTTTGCCTCCTTGCTCTCTTTTGTTGCTTTTAGCCGCAAAAATGTAACATGTCGCGATATCGTGACACTTTTTCTTTCTTGTTCTTCTTTCTTCTCTTTTGGCCGTGAAAATGCAACATGTCGCGATATCGCGACACTTTTCTCTTTTGGTCGTGAAAATGCAACATGTCACGATATCGCGACACTTTTTCTCTTTTGGCCGTGAAAATGCAACATGTTGCGATATCGCGACACATTTTCTCTTTTGGACGTAAAAATGCAACATTTGATATCGCGACACTTTTCTCTTTTCGTTTGGTTGCAAAAATGCAACATTTCACGATACTGCGACACTTTTCTTTCTTCTCCTTTGGCCATGAAAATGCAACATGTCACGATATCGTGACACTTTTCTCTTTTGGCTGTGAAAATGCAACATGTCACAATATCGTGACACTTTTTCTCTTTTGGCCGTGACAATGCAACATGTCGCGATATTGCGACACTTTTTCTCTTTTGGCCGCGTCAATGCAACACGTTACGATATTGTGACACTTTTTCTCTTTTGGCCACGACAATGCAACATGTCGCGATATCATGACACTTTTTCTCTTTTGGCTGCGACAATGCAACATGTCGCGATATCGCGACACTTTTTCTCTTTTGGCCATGAAAATGCAACATGTCATGATATCGCGACACTTTTTCCTCCTTGCTCTCTCTCTTTGCTTTGGAATGCGAAAAGGCAACATGTCGCGATATCGCGACACTTTTTCCTCCTTGTAGTGTTTTGCTTTTTTTTTTATCTTTAGCATATGGGCCTCTTCGGTCTTCTTGGAAAACATGCAAAAAATGCGGGTCCCCAATTTTGGGGTATGTTGTGGAGCAGCCACAACAGGTCCCCAAATATTAAATATTATAACTTCTTAATTGTATGTATTAAAAAATTTAAACAACATCCTTAGGAATATGTGTACACATGTTGTTTGTTAGCCATATGTGGGTGTATACATTAGATATCAATATATAAATAAATGAGAAGTGGTATCAACAAATGAGTGGATGGCATAAAAATCCTAGATTAAGTTCTTAGTGTAAGAAAATGGGTTACACAAAAGATCCAACATCTTTCTAATTATCAAATGACTAACTCAAATAGGATATAAAGAATATATACTAATATGGTCTTAAGGTATTATATTAGGTAGTGGTTAAACTGAGGATCTTGATGGGATTAATACCGATAATAAAATTAGTTTCTTCATTTTATTTTGTAGAGACTAAAACAAAATAAACATGACTAGAAGAAAGGCAATAGGCCATGATAAAATCAATAAATATTAAAATAAATGACCTTGATCTAATAAAACCTAGAATGCAACCACTCATTGGAAAACTTAATGATTCTATTTTTATATGAAATAGATATAGTAGAAAACTATATGGCTAAAGTAATTTTCAAGAACCAAAAACCTCTAAATTTGGAGCTAATCCTAATTTCTAAGAACAAACAATTTTATAAATGAAAATTTTAAAAAATATTTAATAGAAAACACTAAAAATTTAACAAGCATATAATAATAACCTTTTCCCAATGAATGTTATGGCCTTGGAATTATAGTGCCACATGAAAAATAGATTTTCCTTTGCAAAAGAAAATTTATATTTAATTATCATGCATTGGTGGGATTTGATGTTGTGATTGGTTGCTTACAATATAAGGCTTCCATCATCAATCCAAGGCTAGAGGAAATGATTTCCTTGTACCAAAAATAAATTAAAAATTATTGTATCAATGTTTTAAAAGAAACACAATGTTGTTAGAATATAACCAATGTGATTTAACATCCAAAACTTGTTAACATAAGCAAGACAGTGAACCAATGAGCCATAAGCATGGATATGTCTCATTGGTTCACTGTCTTGCTTATGTTAACAAGTTTTGGACATTAAAACTCATTGGTTCTATTCTAACGATATTATGTTTCTTTTAATACATGGGTACAATAATTTATTAATTAGTTTTGGTACAAGGAAATCCTTTCCTCTAGCCTTGGATTGATGATGGAAGCCTTATATTATAAGCAACCAATCATAACATTAAATCCCACTAATGCATGGTAATTAAATATAACTTTTATTTTGCAAAGGGAAACCTATTTTTCATGTGGCACTATAATTCCAATGCCATAACATTCATTAGGACAAGGTTTTGTTTATATGCTTGTTAAATTTTTAGTGTTTTCTATTAAATATTTTTTAAAATATTCATTTATAAAATTATTTTCTATTATAAATTAGGATTAGCTCCAAATTTAAAGGTTTTTTATTCTTGAAAATTACTTTAGGCATATAGTTTTCTACTATATCTAATTCATATAAAATTAGAATCATTAAGTTTTCCAATGAGTGGTTGCACTCTAGGTTTTATTACGTCATGGTCATTTATTTTAATATTTATTAATTTTATCATGGCCTATTGCCTTTCTTCTAGTCATGTTTATTTTGTTTTAGTCTCTACAAAATAAAAGGAAGAAACTAATTTTATTATCAATATTAATCACATCAAGATCCTCATTGTAACCACTCCCTAATATAATACCTAAAGACCCTATTAGTCTATATTCTTTATATACTCTTTGAGTGAGTCATTTGATAATTAGAAAGGTGTTGGCTCTTTCGTGTAACCCATTTTCTTACACTAAGAACTTAATCTAGGATTTTTATGACATCCACTCATTTGTTGAGACCACTTCTCATTAATTTATAAATTGACATCTAATATATACACCCACATATGGCTGACAAACAACATGTGTACACATATTCCCAAGGATGATGTTTAAATTTTTTAATACATACAATTAAGAAGTTATAATATTTAATCTTTGGGAACCCTTCCTCAACTGCTTCATATTTTATTTCTCAAGACAACATAAATGATGTTATACTTTCACCTATCCTATCCTTTGCTGCTTCGATTATATTATGGGGGTGTTGGGGTATATCTAATCTCATATTATTAGACAAAGAAAAAAAGTACTAGATAATTATTATGAGCATTATTGATGTAGCCTATGAGCAAGTCTTTATGTAAGCCTATCAGAATCAATTAAGTTATCCTTTGCGGATCATTTGTGTAAGATATTGGTTCTAATTATGTAAGCCTTTGGGTATCATCTATGTAACCCTATCGATATAAATTTCATTGCATGATAAAATATTTCACAATTATATTTATATATCAAATTTTATCACATTACATTGCATAGAGTATTTTCATCTATATATAACAACAATCTTGAGTTTTGCTCTCCTCTAACTCATGGGAGATGCAACCTTTCACATGATTTAAATTATGAAAAAGCATCTCATGATTAAATAACCTCCCTACTTCTAATATTGACACATATCACATGACTCTTCACTTATACACTTGATATCTATCATTCATGACTCTTCACTTACTCACTTGACACTTATCACTCATGACTATTCACTTACTTACACCTTTAACTAGTAGCTCACACTTGCACACATGGCACAAAAATATTCAAGGTACCAAATAATGTAATATCATCAATAATTAAAAACCTATAAGATGGTAAAAAATGATACTAGAAAATCAACTGCATACTCAACAACCCATTATATTGAAAAAAAACTCAAAAATAGTTAAACCAAGAAAATCATACCAATATGAAAGCCAACAAACAACACTAAATATACCAAAGAAAACACATTGTTTCTAACAAAAGTTTATTTTAGGAAAACCATATAACAAAATTAACATAAATACTCATCACAAAACATAGTCAAAAAGTGGAAGATATAATATTACATATTATATTTCTTTCATTTTTTTCTTATTATCAATTAGAGAAATTCATTCAATAGGAGTTTACCTCAAAGTCCCAACACTCCTTCGTATTATTCTCCTAGATTTTCTCCTATTATTATTTTTCATTTATAACTCTCTATCTATCTTTTATTCTCTATTCTCCTTTAAGTTTGCACATCCTTATTCCTCTACCTATATATTCTTATTCAACCCTTCTATGTAGATTTAAATATTCACTTTTAACAATTATATTTAAGGGATTAAAATAAGGTTTTATCCATATTAATGTTTGAAAGCATGAGATTCCGGAAATAAAAGGAAAACTATAGCTATGCAATGTAAGACAAAATATAACGCTTTAATCCTATGCCTTTGAAATGCACGAAACAAAGAAAGGAGATAAATCGAAAATGAAAGAAAAATGTATGGAAAGCATAGCCCTTTTTATTCAATTTTCTTATCCTCGGTTACAAAGACGTCTCCTCCCTTTTTAGGGGCTAGGAGTGTTAATATGATCTTGGTTACAATTGTGATTTAGCCTTCCTCCTTCCACATGCCTACATCCAAAATGGGCGGGCCAAAGTGTTGTCGTCGCTGATGTTGATGAGTCCTTGGTTCTTATTGCTTCTCCTGCAATCAAAGAAACAATAAAGGCGTTAGTAGCACCTGCTGCAAATAGGAGAAGTTCGTTCCTTGAAATTAATAAAAGATGTATGCCTAAGACTGACTAAAATGATGCATGGAATGATCCTAAATGACCTGCAAATTTGACAGAGGTCAGAAGACATCACCAGAGGGCCATTGCCATTGAAACAGTTGGCCAATCTGCTTTCAACTGAAATTCGTCTTTGGTCAGGATGAATTCTGCTTCTGCTATAATTTGTCCTCGGGTAGGACGAATTCGACTGTGTAAAGATGCCGAGTTGCTGCCGCTCCAATGTCCCACATCAGGATCTCAAAAACACCTGCAAACAAAGGGGTTAAGCAATTGGGGCCATTTTGGGACGACCCAGATGGTCGGATTCTCCCAATTTGACCTCCATCACCGAGAATTTTATGTTGTTACCTGCAAGTTAGTGGGACAACAAAGCGATAAAAAGCGTGATGAAATCTGATCAAAACATTATGGAATTGAAGCTAAGAGTTATCTAGACAGCAGTACATGAATGCATATGAAAAAATGATCTAGAATGCTTTAGAATGAAACTTAGAAAATGCGGGGTGCCCGAGTGGGCCTCCCACCGTTGGCACTTGATTTCGGTGCCAATCCACTAGGGATGGGGTCAAAATATCTTAGGTTGTGGTGTCAGCAAATTGGTGGATTAATGTGATCAAATGTTGGGTTTGAGTTCGGATCCATGCTTCCAAAAGCCACCCAATAACCTCTCTTGCGAAAGAGATTAATGGATGTGAAAGGGTGAATCAAAAGGATGCAATAGGGTGTTCAATTTGGTAGCACTTCGTTGCTTGAAATGCCTCCAACCTCTCTTCTTTTGGGTGGGAAAAGTCCACCATTTTATAGACCCATGGGGTCTCTTTGGAGGGGCATGCAGGGATGCCATGTGGCGGCCATGCCTTCCCAAGAGGGAGGAGACTCTTCCCTAACTTGGGTTTACATGACTGCCTTTGTGACAGTCCTCAAACTACCAACCTACCCACCTACACGCGCATGCACAGCAAGAGGAAATAATTGACTGTCCTTGGCTACCACTTGGCGGCATTCTTCTTTTTGCCCGTTTAACCTGGAATTCATCCTGACCATATACAAATTCAGAATTCATCCCTGGGTCAGAAAGATTCCAGTTAGTATTCATCTCTGGGTGAGACGAATACTGAGCAAAGTGCTTGAAGGCACCAAATTGCCTTTTGACCTTACAAAATTGCTATGAAAGTGGTTAGGACCACTGTTTAACCTTTGAGGGCTGCCCTGGGGGCTGTGTGTGTCAAAGTGATCAGTGTTTTGCAGTCACATAATCGGATTGGTGTTGTTCTGGTGTCTATAGATGCCCCTTTTTAGGATGTGCTGTGCATGGCGTAGCGCCGAGCAAAAATAGATAACCAAAGCACTAATGATTAGGGTTTCTTGGTAACCTAACCAACTCTTGATGCCCCAAGCATGGAAATGGCATGCATTCTTGAATCCTTGCTTTTGACGAGCTAAGGAATTTGATTTCAAGTATTAACCTGTTTTGGTGAGGTGTGACTTGAGCTTGGACATTGATCAGTCATGATTAGGCAAAGGGCGCAACCTTTTGTCCACGGGGGAACCTTGTGTTCATGATTCACGAAATGCCAAGTGTTTGATCAATTTGTGATTATTGCTTGTTTGCTGCCCCAAGCAGGAGTGTGATTGTATTTGTCAATGCTTCTTTGAATGCATGCCATTACCTTGATCGAGTGTGTGTTTGTTGATTGGTGACTAAGTGTGACTACCCCCTCAAGCAACGAATCGATGAGGGAATGACCTTCATGAGAAAAGCGACGAGCCGCTTGACCCAAGATGACTTGTGCAAGGGTGTCTTCAGATGTTTTTCATTTAAATCTTAAGCAGTTTCCTGACATTTGGACCTATTTTTGGTGGGTGGTGACCCTTTTGGTGATGCCATAATGGGGTGAACACGTCGAAAACCTCGTCTTCCCGTGGAGCGGTCCGGCTATGGTAGCCTTCTTGGGGAAGTACGAGAGTGACAATTTGAGCCCCGACATCAATTTTCTATGCCAAGAGGTTAAGTGCAAGAGCACTTGTGTCCGGCAATGCTTATTGCTGTATGTTTGTGTTGCATTTTTTGTTGTTTTTGAGTGGGTTTTGACCCTTTTGTGATGTTGTTTGGGGGTGAAATTGTCGAAAATCCATCTTCCCATGGAGCGGTCCGGCTATGGTAGCCTTCTTAGGGAGTAGGATAGTGACAATGAAAACCTCAACATCAGTATTGCTATGCCAAGAGGTTAAGTGCAAGAGCACTTGTGTCTGGAAATGTTTATTGCTGTGTGTTTGTGTTGGATTTTTTGTTGTTTTTGAGTGGGTTTTGACCCTTTTGTGATGCCGTTTGGGGGTGAAATTGTCGAAAATACATCTTCCCATGGAGTGGTCCAGCTATGGTAGCCTTCTTAGGGAGTAGGATAGTGACAATGAAAACCCCGACATCAGTTTTCTATGCCATTGAATGTCAGGTGCAAACGTGCCTTTGTTCGACACTTTTATTGCTATTGTTTGTGGATATTTGTTGTTTTTGTTGTTTAGATTTTCTTGCTTTGTGTATATGTCCTAATTTCATGTTATGCACAATGATTGATGTTGATGGATGCATGCTACTTTATATTGATGTATGCATATGGTGTGATAAATGCGATTGTTGTATGTTGATTTATTTTGATGGATGAATATGTTATGATGAATGCAAATGTTTTTGATTTATATGTGATATGCAAAAATGAAATGGATGAATGGAATTTGTGATGTTTGGCTATGGCACCATAGACTGTTTAGAACTCTGTTATTTGTTTTTAGGTGATTGCTATGATGAATGACTTTGTATGTATACATGTGGTTTTTCTTTTTTTGTATTTTCTGATGGTATTGCAAGGATGAAAAGTAGTGCAGTTGGTTTAGGAATGTATCTAAGGTTTTTTGAGACTCAGACGATTTTAACTCACTAGCCACGACTGTACTCTATCTTACAAGACTTTTGAACAAGGTATGAATAAGACTTGTTTTTGACCAAGTTATTTCACATCCTTGTGTGTGTAATTGAGTTCATTTATGTGGTATTTGTCAGGATACCGCCAGTGTCAAATGGGCTTTCAACCAAACCTGTACTGAGGATCACCTAATTAGCTCCACTAAATCCTTTGTTGTATTTAGTTAGATTAATCTACGGTGTTATCTAGGATACCATAAGCTAGCTCATCCTTATGCAAACATTGGTCTGCACACATGCAAAGCGAATGTGACAGGCATATCGTCATGCGGGTAGGATACCACCATTGCCAAATAGGCTGTCAACCAAACCTGTAATGAGGATCACCTAGATGGTTTTCGAATGCTAAGAATTCCAAATATTCAAGTTCAGGTTGTTTGTTGGCTGAATGATTTGGGAGACTTGCTTGTCTATATAGTGATGCAAATCACTGTTTATTTTTTTATTTATTTTTCTTTTTGAGCAAGGATTTTGAATAGTGGTGATAACCACTATTAGTTGATTTTGTATTTAAGCAGTGTGTGTTTGGGCTTGTAAATGACCTTTATCCTTATGGTCTTGGGGACGACTACCCATCCTTTGCAGGGACGTGTAGGATGAATCCTTACGACTTTGGGAACCAAGGGGGTGATGGAGATTATGAAGTAGGGGCATTGATCTTTTAGGTCTTGTGGACAACTACCCATACTGGTTAGGGGCGGATAATACGAATCCTTACAACTTGGAGACCAAAGATGAATGGAAAGGGATGATGGTTTGTTTTAATTTTTCTTGTGAATGGCATTGATCCTTTTGGGTCTTGGGGATGACTACCCATCCTTTGCAGGGATGTGTAGTACAAGTATTTAGAACTTTGGGGACCAACTATGTTTGGGATTTTGTGGGAGTGGTGAAAAACACTATTTATGATGGGGAATGGATAGGGAAGAACTCGTTCTTTTGTCAATTATCAGCATTCTATAACCATTCGCACAGGGGGATAAGCAAAATAATTGTTTCGCTTATGGTGACCTAGATTACTGTGCAGGTTTCATCTTTCGTTCACACAACTTGGGAATTGTTTTATGTGTTTTAGCTTGTGATGGGATGTTACGTAACAAGGCGTATTTCAAGTATGACTCTACCTTCGTAAAATCTGTTTGACTCGGTACATTACGTGGCTAAAGAGAAAAATGATGACTGAATTACGAAAACTTTTGATACATTTGAAGACCACTGACTCTATTGTGGTAAACAACATTGAATGGCATTTGTTTGTTTGTTTTGTAAAATGGAAAAGTGTGGAACAAGATGGACTAGCAGAATAATTACAGTCTATGATGCCTTTGACATTTACAACCACAAATATGCAATGTATGGGTGTGATGCTTAATGCAACTACATATTTTTGTATTTTTGGTGGATTTATTTTTATGAGTTTGAAGATGATATGTTAGAAATGCTTTTCTTTTTTGATGAATTTGAGCATGCCTAGAAATGAGATGCCATTTTTTTTTTTTTTGCTTTTGATGATTTTTGAATTTTGACTTTTTGACCAAGTGATTTGAGAATCCTTGGAGCATTTTGGGGTGACCAAGTGATTTTATGAATCCTTGGAGCATTTTGGGATTGACCAAGTGATTGCGATAATCCTTGGAGCATTTTGGGAGTGACCAAGTGATTGCGATGGAATCCTTGGAGCTTTTTGGGTGACCAAGTGATTGCGATGAATCCTTGGAGCTTTTTGGGTGACCAAGTGATTGCGATGAATCCTTGGAGCCTTTTGGGTGACCAAGTGATTGCGGGAATCCTTGGAGCATTTTGGGTGACCAAGTGATTGTAGGAATCCTTGGAGCATTTTGGGTGACCAAGTGATTGCGATAATCCTTGGAGCATTTTGGGATGACCAAGTGATTGCGATAATCCTTGGAGCTTTTTGGGTGACCAAGTGATTGCGATAATCCTTGGAGCTTTTGGGGTGACCAAGTGATTGCGATAATCCTTGGAGCTTTTGGGGTGACCAAGTGATTGCGATAATCCTTGGAGCTTTTGGGGTGACCAAGTGATTGTGATAATCCTTGGAGCTTTTGGGGTGACCAAGTGATTGTGATAATCCTTGGAGCTTTTGGGGTGACCAAGTGATTGCGATAATCCTTGGAGCTTTTGGGGTGACCAAGTGATTGCGATAATCCTTGGAGCTTTTTGGGATGACCAAGTGATTGCGATAATCCTTGGAGATTTTGGGGTGACCAAGTGATTGCGATAATCCTTGGAGCTTTTTGGGTGACCAAGTGATTGCGATAATCCTTGGAGCTTTTGGGGTGACCAAGTGATTGCGATAATCCTTGGAGCTTTTTGGGTGACCAAGTGATTGCGATAATCCTTGGAGCTTTTGGGGTGACCAAGTGATTGCGATAATCCTTGGAGCTTTTGGGGTGACCAAGTGATTGCGATAATCCTTGGAGATTTTGGGGTGACCAAGTGATTGCGATAATCCTTGGAGCTTTTGGGGTGACCAAGTGATTGCGATAATCCTTGGAGCTTTTGGGGTGACCAAGTGATTGCGATAATCCTTGGAGCTTTTGGGGTGACCAAGTGATTGCGATAATCCTTGGAGCTTTTGGGGTGACCAAGTGATTGCGATAATCCTTGGAGCTTTTTGGGGTGACCAAGTGATTGCGATAATCCTTGGAGATTTTGGGGTGACCAAGTGATTGTGATAATCCTTGGAGCTTTTTGGGGTGACCAAGTGATTGTGATAATCCTTGGAGCTTTTGGGGTGACCAAGTGATTGCGATAATCCTTGGAGCTTTTGGGGTGACCAAGTGATTGCGATAATCCTTGGAGCTTTTTGGGGTGACCAAGTGATTGCGATAATCCTTGGAGCTTTTGGGGTGACCAAGTGATTGCGATAATCCTTGGAGATTTTGGGGTGACCAAGTGATTGTGATAATCCTTGGAGCTTTTGGGGTGACCAAGTGATTGCGATAATCCTTGGAGCTTTTGGGGTGACCAAGTGATTGCGATAATCCTTGGAGATTTTGGGGTGACCAAGTGATTACGATAATCCTTGGAGCTTTTGGGGTGACCAAGTGATTGCGATAATCCTTGGAGCTTTTGGGGTGACCAAGTGATTGCGATAATCCTTGGAGCTTTTTGGGGTGACCAAGTGATTGCGATAATCCTTGGAGATTTTGGGGTGACCAAGTGATTGTGATAATCCTTGGAGCTTTTTGGGGTGACCAAGTGATTGCGATAATCCTTGGAGCTTTTTGGGGTGACCAAGTGATTGCGATAATCCTTGGAGCTTTTTGGGTGACCAAGTGATTGTGATAATCCTTGGAGCTTTTTGGGTTGACCAAGTGATTGCGATAATCCTTGGAGCTTTTGGGGTGACCAAGTGATTGCGATAATCCTTGGAGATTTTGGGGTGACCAAGTGATTACGATAATCCTTGGAGCTTTTGGGGTGACCAAGTGATTGCGATAATCCTTGGAGCTTTTGGGGTGACCAAGTGATTGCGATAATCCTTGGAGCTTTTGGCTTGCTCTTCAGGGGATAGATGTACCCCCAGCTTGATGATATGTGTGCATTGGATCTAGCTCTAGAAGTATTGGCATGAATGGATCGGCCCTATGCACGGATAGGAGGACAGGGTCTACCCTCGGTATTGATATTGCTATGGGATCTCTGGGCGGAAGTTGATCTCTGTATGCCCAAAGTGGCGGATGTAACGCTTGGTCCCACTGTGGTGGGTTAACGCGCCACTCATGCCCTAGTATTATGTTTATCTGTTGGAGTGTTTCCTCAATTTTTATGGGATGTCGATGCTATCACATGTGATTGCTATGGGCTATCTTTGTTTTATCCTCACCTTCGGCCAGTGAGTATAGCTCATCAAAATCTAGAGATTCTGAGACATGGAGGACTGCATCATCAGGTAGCCCTACGGTTAAAGGTTGATCCTCTTCGAAAGGAGCCTCATGTAAGTTGGGCCTTGGGAGCTCCAAAATCTTGGTCTTTATCGACTCTAAGTGCTCTAGCGCTTTGCATGTATCGGGGGATTTGAGCTCATCCTCTTTGGTTGGTTCTTGTCGAGGAACTTGGGGCCTATGGAGGGGTGGCCAGATAGCACCCCCCATGCCTTGGTAGGGAATTTCATCCCGCTCTTCTTCTCACTTAGATTCTTTAGAGGATTCTTGAGGAATTTTTGAGAGTGGCCCATAAACCTGGGTGGATGCCTGAGGAAGGTGCCCATCATTGGTTATAGGAGTGGCCTCCCGCTTATGTCTAGGAGGCATCGAGGGCGATGCTTGATGAGGTCACGGAGACTTGTCTCTCACCCGAGGGTTGTGCCTCTCATAATATTTTGTCTTATGCGTGTGAGGGGTTGGAGTCCTCTCCTGCATAGTTGGTTGGAACAACTCATCCTTTTGGCACTGAAGGTGCTCTTTATTTAGAAGATACCATTGCTCTAACTGTTGTCATTCTAGCTCAAGTTGCGTGAGTTGTGCCCGATAGGAAACATGCTCGGCAGATTCTAAGATAGTTGGTCTTGTCGTCTCATGTCTAGAAGGGTAGATGCCTCTCTGACATATCTATATCGGTCGTAGTGATCCAAGATCTCTATAGGCCACCTCCCTCTATTGGGGGTAGCGACATTCCCCTGGGGCTTTGGCCTCAGTGAGTGGTCCTCATAGATAGCAGGTGCGGAGGCGTATTGCTCCTGCACTATATATTGCTATCAAGGAAGGTAGGGGTCTTCCTCATGCTCTCTTTCATAAGTGAAAAAGGGACGGACGGAGTTGGATCGCCCTACCTGAGGATCCTTGTGCTCTGGATTTGTCCTTGTAGTCTTGACCACTAGAGGGGGTGAAGGAGGGATAGTGTAATCATGTGGTTCCTCTCGTCGAACCCTATGTTGACTTAGCGCTTCATCGTGAAGTGACCACTCATAGCGAGCATCTAAGGGAGATCTCCTATGGATATACCCCTCATGGAAGGGTGTGTGTTGGGTGCTATGCTGAACAGGAGTGCCCCTAGAAGAGGTGCCCCTATAGTCCCTTTCTGTTAAGGTCTGTAGGGATCTGCCTTGTGTGTCAGGCCACCAATGTGGTATGACTAAATCCTTGGGACTGTAACGGAGGTGATTCATACCTCCTTGTACATTCCCCATAGCATCCACCCGTGATTGGGCTTGGCTGCAGGTGAGCACCATGAGGATGTCTCTCTAAAAACCCTAAAAATTGAAATGAGTCAGATGGGGCCCAAAATTGGGGTGCGCATCCCTCTTACCATAGATAATCCATAAATAGAGTTTCAAGTCCTAACTCTAAATACATTAGGATATATTGACCTTCGAACAGCTCAAAAAGTGTAAAAAATTAGGTTATCAAATTTAAAACCTAATTTCGGAGCACTAGATGATGGAATTTGGCCCCGAAAACTGATTTTCTTGGGAAATACAACTCTAGGGAGTTTATTTGTTTAAAATTACCCCAAATAACTCCCTGTAAAATTTTGCGTCAATTGGAGCTACGGTTGAGAAGTTATGGCCCCGGCAAGATGCACTAAAATTTAGGGAAAAATATAAGATTTCCCATATTTTGTTGGATGCTCCTACATCACTTATGGGCACATTTGGGGTGCTTTTGGGTTGACCAAAGGGTTCATGGACACCTTTGGGGCATTTTGGAGTGACCAAGCGATTGCGGGAATCCTTGGAGATTTTTCGAGCGAGTGACAAAATGCGTAGATTTTTATCTTTTGTTTATGATTTTTTTTTTGTTACACTAAGCAGAAATGAACACACACATACACAAATGGTGATTATCTCTTTTAAAGATTAATGGTGTGTCCTAAACTAGTTTAGTGCATTTTGATGTTTTGTTTTGTTTTTGCAAGTTTTGAAGAACATTTAAATGCATAATGTTGGCTCATATGACTCCCATAAATGGTCGCCCCTTCAATATACCATTGTCGTACCGATATACCAACCTCTCTATATACCCGCCCTTACGAGAGGGAAACTATAGGTACGTGAGAGCAGATGGTACGTGGAACATAGGCGGTATGAAAGGGGGATTATCCTGTTAATGACACCTACCATAGAAGACTTATCGTCGCATGCATGGGAATAACCCCAGTGACACTCGATCAGCTTTCGTCAGGATTTACGCCTAACAACAGTGACAATCGGGGAAATGGATGCAAAGCTAAGCCAAGGTGGTGATGAACCCACCATTGGTCTTGCTCAAGGGCTGGGGTCTTACGACCAACTCCTTGGTTTAAAGATACCATGTGATGTGTGTGTGGTTTATTTTAATTGAAATTGAAACATGCAAGCAACCACTACTTTCTCTAAGCACGCAAGAATTGACCAAAATATAGAAGCAAAAAATTAAAAAAAATTGACAAGGACAGTTTTGGAACCTTAACTCTTTTGTACCCAGACTTGCTATTTCTGACCTTCGGCTCTGAAAATTTACAGACAAAAATTCGTCCCTGTCAAAGTTGAATTACAAAACAGAATTCTTCTTGGACTGAGACGAATTCAAATTCGTCTTGGACTGAGACGAATTCAAATTCGTCTCAGGGTTAGACGAATTTTAGTAAAGTATTCGTCGCAGTCAAAGACGAATTACAGTAAGAAATTAAAAAATGTACCTATCAAGCACAAAACACAAAAATGGATTAGTTTACTTGATCTTAAAACCAGGGGACAAATTCCCACCGTGATCGCCATTGAAAGCATGAGATTCCAGAAATAAAAGGAAAACTATAGCTATGCAATGTAAGACAAAATATAACGCTTTAATCCTATGCCTTTGAAATACATGAAACAAAGAAAGGAGATAAATAAAAAATGAAAGAAAGATGTATGGAAAGCACAACCCTTTTTATTCAATTTTCTTATCCTCGGTTACAAATACGTCTCCTCCCTTTTTAGGGGCTAGGAGCGTTAATATGATCTTGGTTACAATTGTGATTTAGCCTTCCTCCTTCCGCATGCCCACATGCAAAATGGGCAGGCCAAAGTGTTGACGCCACTGATGTTGATGAGTCCTTGGTTCTTGCTGCTTCTCCTGTGATCAAAGAAATAATAAAGGCGTTAGTAGCACCTGCTACAAATAGGAGAAGTTCGTTCCTTGAAATTAATAAAAGATGTATGCCTAAGATTGACTAAACTGATGCATGAAATGATCCTAAATGACCTGCAAATTTGACAGAGGTCAGAAGACATCATCAAAAGGCCACTGCCATTGAAACAGTCGACCAATCTGCTTTCAACTGAAATTCATCCTTGGTCAGGACGAATTCTGCTTTTGCTGTAATTCGTCCTCGGGTGGGATGAATTCAACTGTGTAAAGACGTCGAGTTGCTGCCGCTCCAATGTCCCACATCGAGATCTCCAAAACACCTACAAATAGAGGGGTTCAGCAATTGGGGCCATTTTGGGATGACCTAGATGGTCGGATTCTCCCAATTTGACCTCCATCACCGAGAATTTGATGTTGTTACCTGCAAGTTAGTGGGACAACAAAGCAACAAAAAGCATGATGAAATTTGATCAAAACGTTATGGAATTGAAGCTAAAGAGTTATCTAGACAGCAGTACATGAATGCATATGAACAAATGATCTAGAATGCTTTAGAATAATACTTAGAAAATGCGAGGTGCCTGAGTGGGCCTCCCACCGTTGGCACTTGATTTCGGCGCCAATCCACTAGGGATGGGCCCAAAATATCTTAGGTTGTGGTGTCGGCAAATTGGTGGATTAAGGTGGTCAAATTTTGGGTTTGAGTTCGGATCCACGCTTCCAAAATCCACCCAATAACCTCTCTTACAAAAGATATTAATGGATGTGAAAGGGAGAATCAAAAGGATGCAATAGGGTGTTCAATTTGGTAGCACTTCGTTGCTTGAAATGCCTCCAACCTCTCTTATTTTGGGTTGGAAAACTCCACCATTTTATAGACCCATGGGGTCTCTTTGGAGGGGCATGCAGGGATGCCATGTGGCGGCCATGCCTTCCCAAGAGGGAGGAGACTCCTCCCTGACTTGGGCTTACATGACTGCCTTTGTGAAAGTACTCAAACTACCAACCTACCCACCTACACGCGCATGCACGACAAGAGGCAATAATTGACTGTCCTTGGCTGCCACTTGGCGGCATTCTTCTTTTTGCCTGTTTAACCTGGAATTCATCCTGACCAGAGACGAATTCAAAATTCGTCCCTAGGTCAGACGGATTCCAGTTAGTATTCGTCTCTGGGTGAGACGAATACTGAGCAAAGTGCTTGAAGGTGCCAAATTGCCTTTTGACCTTACAAAATTGCTATGAAAGTGGTTAGGACCACTGTTTAACCTCTGAGGGCTGCCCTGGGGGCTATGTGTGTCAAAGCGATCAGTGTTTTGCAATCACATAATCGGATTGGTGCTGTTATGGTGTCTACAATGTTAATTTGTTTTGTTTAGACCCTTAATTCCCTTTTAATTACATTTAAAAACTTTCTAATAACCCTATTACTTATGTGGGATTTTCAGTATATATTCAATTTTTTATGGTTATCTTCTTCCTACCATGGAAAGGCACAATAAACATCACCTATAATGTTATAGGGTAATTTTACATCACAATTTGATTCTTGCTAAGTTTGTACATCCTTATTCCTCTACCTATATATTATTTTTCAACCCTTCTATGTAGAATTAAATCTTCCTTTTTGACAATTGTATTTAAGGGATGAAAATAAATAAGGTATTATCCATATTAATGTTAATTTGTTGTGTTTAAAGCCTTAATTCCCTTCTAATTACATTTAAAAACTTCCTAATAACCTTATTACTTATGTGGGATTTTAATTATACATTCAATATTTTATGGTTATCTTCTTCTTACCATGGAAAGGCTCAATAAACATATATATAGGGAAATTTTACATCACAATTTGATTCTATTTAACAAGGCTCAACAAATACGATAGTCCTAATGTGATGGTTAAACAAAAGATATACATGCTTTTGGATTACTCTATTTTTAATTAATTGTAGCCATTGAGACCAAGAAAATATATAAATGCTTTTTCTTCCATTTCATCAATATATTTCATAAAATCATCATAATAATCAATAGTATACATATATTATATATGCAAATAATAATCATAATAATAAATTTATATTATTTTTAATAAAATAATGTTTATATATATATATATATATATATATATATATATATATATATATATATATATATATATATATATATATATATATGTATGTATGTATGGTTATATAGGGGTTAGTTACAACCACTATTTTTAGTAACCGGCAAGCGTAAGGTTCAAACCACAAGGACTGCTTCTAATAGTCTATTTGACCCAGCATGAGATGGAGACCATGGGTTGCTCTAGGTTTGTACCATTATCATCAGTTTGGTGTACACTCAAAGGATTCACCACAAACTACTACATTTGTTAAAGCTGACAGCATGCCCCCAAAATTTGAACATAGGTCTCTTCTTGGTAAATAGTTGATCAGTCAAGTCTTTGCCAATCCACTTATCCCTTGGGAGAAAAAACCTTATGTTAAGGAAAACTATTCCCCGTATCCTCTATGGACCAAGACTTTCCGTTCCATGGGGCATGTCCCATCTAAAGATACCCCTCACCTTAGTACCCCTTAAGTTAGCGGGAGTTTTTTTGTATCTGACATAGGCCTCGGCTTAAACCACAAACCTTTTTTCGAGGATTTAAGAAACTTGCTAATAAAATACCATACCAAATATTTATATAATAAAACAATTCATTATACTTTATTTTTTATAAATAAATAGTTAAATTTAATTTTATAACTTCTCTATTCTTCTTTTTTTACTTTTTCAAACTACTTTTCTTCTCTAAACAAAAACTAAAACTACCGAGCTAGTTTTTTTGTGGGGCGCATTTAAGTGTTTTGAAAGAAACAATACCAAGCATTATTCGAATTTCAAACGGCAGAACAAAATTTTAAACTAAAACTACCGCACTAGATTTTTTTTTTTGGGGGGGGTGGCGCAATAGAGTAGATTTAATTTAATAAAAAGTTAAAAGTCTCGTTGAAAGATTAAAGTTAAATCATTCAATTAAGTTGCACTCTGCATTGGTAGATGGGGAACACCTTGTTAACTTTGAAATTTTTCGAATTTTTGCATTTTAGCACATAAATCAAACAAAAGCATGGACATTATGAGGTTTAACTTTTAAATAACCTTTAAAATATAAGGTTTCTTTTAGTAAAATTGTTTACGAAGTTCTCTTGACCATTTTAGCGAAGGAAACGATGAAATAACAAAGACATGGCAGAAATAAGCGCCTTAAAGAATATTATTTTAATTGTTACTTGAATTTTGTTGATTATAATATATATCTAATATATCGAACTCAAAAACTAATACTCGGCGAATCCTATAACTAGTGAGTTAAATATAAATTATGAGCAGACTTGTGCGCATGGCAGCAAACAATATAACAAAAGAATTGACAATACACTGGAATTTATTCGCGTCTTTAACCAGGTAACGCTACAGAAACAAATATAAGTTTTTCTTTCATAGACTTCAATGCTAGAAGATAAGAAGATTATGGCTAGTATTTTGATTACCAATTAGTTATGATTCAGTATTTTATAGTTCTTGACAATCATAAAATGGTTTATGATAATATTTGAATCTGTTTTAACTCAACACAAATACTTTGTATCTAATTTTTTATATGTTGATTTATTTTGAACTTAGCATAATCTAACTTTTATTTTCTTAATATATGAAACCATGTAAAGCTTATTTCATAGAGAGTATAACGACTTTGATTAAAATTACAGTCTATTTTATCACAAGCACCAATCATTATCATAATTTACTACATTGTTAACTGGAACTAATTGTGGGAAATTCCGTGCTGAAAACGGTTCGCCTTCAGTGACATGTAAATTGTGAACGATTTGTTGGTCTGAAACACAGAACATAGAAGACGTGCATCTGTGAAAGAGATGGAGCCTTCTGACTATATTTACTTTCCGTTGCAAGAGTGATGTTGAGGATCTGGTCCTCCTGGAATCTCTCTTTTGCACTGAAATATGAGGTTTACCTTTCCTTCCCTAAAAGTTCTATATCTCCGATTCTTCCCCTTGCGTTGAACCTGTAATGGAAGCGGATGGCTGTGGTGGTCGGTCAGCTAATTCAAGAGAATAGTTCAGTAATTGCTATAGAAATGAAAAATAAAGTAGGGGAATAACATCGTCGAAAATATTATTTTGGAAGGGAGACGTTTTTCGCAGGACTGCCCAAATGGCCGAACTTGTTTCCGTCGGATCTCACTCATACAGACTCGGATTGAGCTGAAATTTTGAGGGTAGATGCTTGAAAAACCCTAGAACGTCTCCACCAATTTTCATATCATTTGGAGCAACACAGATCCTAGCGCATCCCTATGTGTGAACGACATATTTGGCAAGCGGCTATGCGAGGGTTTCATCTGGGTTGAGTGCAAGCAGCTCCAGAGGTTGGTTTTTAGGGCCTTCGGACCCTAGCGGCCAATATTTTTGTGGTTTATTCTCAATATTTTAGCAGGAAATGTTGCAAGGGATACAAGATGGGTTAGAAATTTGTCTTTCAATAGATCATACTGTGAACTTGAGTGACAACGGCTTTCAATTTGCTGCACAAAAGAAAAGTGAAAACCATACCTTTCCACGACATCTAGGACAAGGATTAAAGAGATCATGAAACAAGTTTCAAGTAGTTGATAAAAAAATTGCTCATATCTCAAGTGAATCTGGTGCTAAGGTGCACCCACAAAATAATTCTACTGTGAAAACCCCTATCAAGGGTAAGAATTTTGAAGACTCAGTCCCAAAAATAAATTTTAGGGATGCCCTTCGTGGTGGACAGCCTCAGCCCAATGCTAATATCAATATTAGGGCTTCCCATAAACATCTAAGAATGCCTAAGATTGATCCCAGAAAATTAGAATCAGGATGTCTTAAAGCAGCTGATGGAACTCCTATTGTTAAGATTGATATGGATAACATTCAGACTGGAATTGAAGATTTGGAAAAAAGAGGACTAATTTGTCGGTTCGTGGGTTTTCGTCCGAGTCTATCTGCTTTCAAAGTCTGGGTTGCAAAAAATTGGAAAACTAAAGGTGAGTTACAAATTTCTATTTATCCAAATGGTTATTTTCTTGTTTTATTTTCTAATAATGAAAATAGAGAGAAAAATTTTCAAGGGGGTCCTTGGTTTTTTGGAAGGACAGGGCTTTTTATGAAGACCTGGCATACTAAATTTAAATCCGGAGAAGAGATGCCTTCTATTGATCCCGTGTGGGTTAGACTCTTTTGCCTCCCTATTGGATTTTGGAATCCTACTATTTTTTCTTCAATTGAAAACTCTTTAGGAACTTTTATGATTACTCCTAATTGTACTCAAAATTTTGAACATATTATTTATGCTCGGATTTGTGTTTTAATGGATTTTGACAAACCCCTACCTAAAAATATCACATTACAATTTGGCGAAGACACTTGGGAGCAAGTAGTGGACTATGAGAACATTCCTTTTTGTTGTAGAATTTTCCATGAATATGGGCATTTGGCCAGTGCTTGCCCAAATAAAATTCCTGATCAAAAGAAAGAGATATAAACTTAACAGGTTTCCAAACACCTAAGAAGAAGAACACTCAGAAAAAACCAGTTATGAAGGTTCAATCAAAGTCATCTGCTAATATGTTTGAAATCCTTTCCGCAAATGATGTCCCAAGTGAGGAAGAGGAAATAATGGAAACTGAAATCTTAGAAACACAATTTAAATATGAATGGAAGAACTCGAGAGACAAACCAACAAATCAAAGGTTTTCAACGAGAAAAAAAAGGAGAAAATTTACACAAGAAAAACAATATTTCAAATGTCAAAACTTCAAATAATGCAGGTCCTAATATAGACTCTATTGACCCATCTAGTAAAATTTTGGCTGTGTACGAGCATTCTTCAATGTTATAAGCCATCTCAGATTCAATTGGAATAATTCAAGAAATAGGGAAAAAAATTGAAGATGGATTCTAATCAAAAAGTAGGTCACAAGACCAATCAATATCATATGGTAAAAGAAGGTGAAAAGCTTGTAGAGGAAGGTAAGATTAATGCCCTTCCTAACTTTTTTAGCCCTGGTATTAATGAAGATCATCACTTGGAATATTAGAGGACTCAAAGGGAGTCTTTCAAAACAAAATGAAATTAGAATAATGATTCAGGTAAATCATCCACATCTTGTTTTCCTTCGAGAAACTAAGATGTCAATGGAGGATATGGACTTAATTGCTAGTAAAATTTGGCCAACTGGAAAAGTTGTTTCCCTTAGTTCCTAAGGGACATCGGGTGCCATTGCTTGTCTTTGGGATCCAAAGGAGGTAGTTATTCACCATATGGTTGGCATTTCGAGTTTGTTGGCTATAGTTATTCAAAGTAGACATTCCAACCATATTATGCTCTGCATTACTGTTTATGCTTTGACTTCTTTGGAGGAAAAAATAAGACAGTGGAAGGATATTACTCATATTATCTCTCATTTTCCTAAAGCTTGGATCTTGATCGGAGGAGATTTCAATACCATCCTCTCTCTAGATGAGAAAATGGGGGAAATAGAAATTTGGACAAAAGCATTGACCTCATGAGTGAATATATTGCAAACCTCCATCTTGTGGACATCCAACCAGATAATGGCCTTATGACTTGGTCTAACAGAAGGCAAGGCTTAGCTTGTATAATGGAGAGATTGGATACATTTTTTCTCTCTAAAAATTTCTTAATCCATGGTCACATTCCTAAATTGAAGACTCTTAATAATGCTAGTTCGGATCATTGGCCAGTCATGGTAGAAATGTGGAAAACCAATGTGAGTTTATCTCCTTTTCATTTTTAATTAATGTGGCTTAGAGACATTTCCTTCAGACCTCATGTGCAACAATGGTGGAAAAACCTAGGCATGGGACTAAGATGTTCTATTTTGTCAAAAGACTGCAATACATTAAATCCAAAATAAAGACTTGGAACTGGAAAGAGTTTGGGGATGTTCATAAAAAAAACATGAATTTATTTTTCATCTTGAAAATTTGAATAAGAAAATTTGTTTAGATGGCCTCACAGAGAAGAGAAGTGCAGATGAAATTAAACTCACAACTCAGTTAGAGGAATGGGAAAAAAGAGAAGAAATATTATGGAAGCAAAAATCTAGAATTCAATGGCTCAAAGAAGGAGATCGAAACACAATTTTTTTCCACAAATCTCACAACTTTATTTCTTCCTTAGAATTAGATTCTGGAGATGTTGTTTATACTTGGGATGGCATGAACTCTATTGTTGTTGATTACTTTTCCAATCTTTTTGCTGCTACTCCCCTTGACTCAGCTTCACAATATAATGTTCTTCAAGCAATCTCTTCTCTTATCACTTCTGAGGAGAAATCTATTTTAATCGCTCTCGTTACTATCAATGAGCTTCAACAAGTAGTTTTTAAAATGCAAAAATGGAAAACCCCAAGTCCTGATGGTTTTCCTATTGAGTTCTACCAAGAGTTTTGGGATATCCTTCATGTTGATTTATTAGAGGTGGTGGAAGAAGCTAGGAAAGCCAAAGAAATTTTGAATGTTATCAATAAAACTTATATTACTCTTGTTCCAAAAGCTCAATATGTTGATCATATCTCAGCTTTTAGACCTATTGCTTTATGTAATGTTCTTCTCAAAATCATTACTAAAATCATGGTAGAAATGTTGAAGCCTCTTTTGCATAAGATTATTTCCCCAGAGAAGGGGGTTATATGGAAGGATGTCAAATAGTAGATGAGATAGTTCTTGCTCAGGAAGCCATCCATTCCATGGATATGCAAAATTCTCCTTCCATGTTCATTCGGTTAGATTTATCCAAATATTATGACAGAGTGGATTGGCACTTATCAAAGTTTTGAGGCAATTTGGTTTCTCTAAGGATTGGATGGATTGGATTATGGGATGTGTCTGTGATACTCGTGAAACTTTCTGCAAGACAATTATGATGTTTCATATTCTCTTAGTCTTAGTCAGCATTCATAAGGACATAAGTTGACATCTGGTTTTTTTTTTTAACAAACCAAAAAGTATTCAAAGGACCAACACACATAACTTAAAACCAAATCCAAAAAGCAATCCCAAAAATGAAACTTCAAAACACAAACCAAAACTAAAAACCAAAATCTATATACGAATGTAAAATATAATACAAGATGGTGCAAAGTTTGGATTATCATTTTCCCAGATCCCAAACTTGATTTGAGCATTTCGAAATACATATAATGTGATACACATGCCAAATGTGGAAGGAATCAAACAAAAACAAGACTAGAACAAACAAGGCCACCAATTTCAACTTTCCTCTCTCACCCCACCAATTAGATTTAGCTCCATTAGTATTCTCATAGGTGAGACTCAAATTACCAAATTGATTAGACAATGGTTGATTTTCAATTCTTTCTTGTCTATTCTTGAAGATGTCTATTCCACACTTTGATTCATGGTGTAGAAATAAGCTTTCATTTTCATTCAATAAATCCATAACATTAATAATATTTGAATCAAACCATTCATTAGGTAAACCTCCATTCGAGTTTTGCATGGTGAAACCAAAAAGGTGAGATTTTACCTTTGGTCTGTTTTCATTTAACCTTACTTGAAGAGGATTTGAAAATTCCTCTTTTATCTCATGACATTCATCATCATGTAGCACTTGTTCTTTCTCCATGACTTGTTTATCAAAGGCACCAAACTTAGGTACCCAATTGAAAGCATGTCCATCCCTTTCAAACCATAAGTCTTGTCTATCTAGGGGTGGGTTAACTAACACATTTCCATGATCAATCACTTGGGTTGTTTTGGGTAACGTGAGATTTTCAATTGGATCATCAATGATATCAAACCCAAATTATTTAGGTTTTGTAATTTTCTTATTTTGAAATGTCATAGTCATTGTAGCACAAGTAAGTGGATCAAAATTTTCAATTTCTTTTTTTTCAAAGGAATTTAAAGAAAATGACTCTTTTTCTTGATTCATTGTTGTAGAATCCTTATCATGTTCCAAAATTTTATGAGATTCGAATTCCTCTTCCAAAAATTTCTCAAATTGTACAGGATTTATAGTATCCTCATGTGAGGAAGCAATTGAGTGATCCTACATATTAACTGACACAACAAGTTTATTAGAAGATTTAGATTGATAATATTCTTCCCCTTTCTTCCACGAATCATAGTAATCATCTTCCAAGTTCAAGTTGTGATGCTCAAGTACTTCTTCTTCATCTTCTAATTCATCAACATGTTTCTCATCCAATTCATCTTCACCTTTCTTAGATGGTTCAGTTATTTCCAAAAGTGGGTTATCTCTTGTATTCAAATTGGTAAATCTATCATAATCTGAATTTGTAACCCATGATTCAATTTTATCACAATTTAGAAGGTGTGGATCCTCTTGGTCATCACTTTCGAGAACGCCATCCAAAGTGTCTTTCGAGAACAAGTTGTGAAACTAGATTATGTCCTCAACTTCATTTGTTGATTTTATTTCAAATTTATTTTTGGCCACTTTTGATGACTTAGGAGCTTCTATAATGGGATCAATTTTTGAATTATGTGTCATATAGTTGCTCCAATAATTTGCAAGTACATCTGACCAAATCATATCCACATAAGTTTGTTCATCCAAATCCTCCTTTTTGGGTAATGATTATAGATATTTCTTTTCCAAAACAATATGGTGATCATTTGATTCCAACTTCTTGTTACCCATCCATAGAATTTCTTCTCCAAAAACTTCATGCGCAATATTCTAAAAATGTAAATTAGTTTTTGATTCACCAGATCACATATGCGCAAGTGAAGAGCATACTCCTAGTGTTGTAGCCTTTCTGATTCACAAGATCGCATTACACGCAAGTGAAGAACATAATACCGACAAGAAATACATTCTAGACAAAATAATTCCCTACAAATAAGCATGAAATGACTAGAAAATAACAAACATGTAACGTATGAATAATAATGTTAGCATCAACCAAGAAATGTATCCAATAAAATCAAATGAAAGTAATTGCATGGAGACAACCTCGTTAGTCAAGACCAAAAATTTTCAAAATCAGATCAAAACACATTATTCCTGTATGAACAATCAAAAGCGTTAGAACATTGCATAGTAATTCATGTCCTCTTTTAACAATACAATTGTATTATTAAAAGAGGGCTTAAGATAATAATCAATAGGGCATGAAATATTAAAAATTTAAATCCCTATAGCATTTAAATCACACTGAAATAAACCAATTCAGGCCCTCCTTCTAGCACCAAAATGTTGAGTGGTATTTTCACATAGTTGTGAAAGTACACTCTCATTTAGGATTTGGGTTCCAAATCCCCTCTTGAAAAGAAGCTCAACAAACGACTTCTCCAAGGTCTCCGCTATATTAGCATTTGCATATGTGTATTAGTAATCTTAAATAAAGATATTCACTTTAAATGCTTGGAACACCTTAGTGATTGCAAGTAACTGTAAACAAGGGGCAATGTTGGTTTATTTTACCATGAAACTTTAGTGATTTTTCATTGAACCAAAATAGAGCAAATGTGATTTGGCCCTCATATGACCACAATGTAGTGCTCAAATTACCCCTCTTTCGTAAAATTAGAATTTTTATGAAGAGAGGGTAATTTTAGGCTCAAAAAATGGAAATTTGTGAAATGCCATAAAACATAACTCCTTCAATGAAATTGGAATTTTCATGAAGGGAGTGTCATCATAGGGCCATGAATGAAACATGAAACTAAAAAAAATGAAATTTCGGCCCAAAATGGAAACTTTCTATTTTCAGATTTTTTAAAATCTATAATAAAACAACTTCGATGAATTTTTAAAAATACTAAACAACTCCGAAAATGAAATTTCAATGTGCGTATTGGAAGTCTGTAGTATAACCTACAAAATGGTGAAATTATTTTTGGATTTTGACATTTTTTAAATGTTTATTTTAATGCCTGAAAATTTAAAAAAATAAAATTTTTGGAAAATAAAATGCAGAAAATGAAAATGAAATGCAAAAAATGGAACACAAGATACATTCATTTTGATGCTATCCTATTCCAACAAAACCGAAGATGTGAGGTTTTCATGCATTCAACCTAACCTATTGGACTTGCAAAACAAACACAATCCGGATAAGCTAAGTGCCAACTCCTAGGGTTTTAAATGGGGTTTTTCAGATTTAAAAATTCGCAAGAAGTAACCAAGAAAAATTGCATAAAATCTGAAAAGGGGAAAAATAGACATTTAATCTTGCATGCAGAAGATGACTCCTCCCTTTTTGTCCATAAGATGCAACTTTCTAAAAAAAAATTGTATTAAAAATTTTTCATTTTACAATAATAGAAATTTTTTGCTTTCCCAAACGAGTCAATGGAAGAAAAACAACCCAAAAAGGTCTAGAATGGCCCTCTTGCCTTCAAATCTGCAACTCTGCTTGTTGTAGTTTCCAACCCCTTATGGCCTATTTCAATGGCATATTTAAAACCTCTGAAAATAATTTTGTTTCTCCTTCCATGACTGTTCGTTTCTCCTACCATGACTATTCATTTTTTCTTTCCCTTGTGCATGCATGTGTTTTAGTTTCCAAAAAGTCTTTTCGTTTCTATTTTGTGGCCCTTCGTTTCATTTTCTCCACATGGACTTGCATCTGTTTCCTTCCGTGTGTAACGACCATCTTAAATGATTTCAAATCATTAAATATTCCTTATGTAACGTTTTGTCTTATTCATTGGATTTTTTCCTTATGTCCACGTCACTATGCAGTTTTCAGTTTCACTGTCCTGGTGTTCATCACTAATATCAGATGCATTGTCAACTATTCTATTCCCTTGGCAAAAATGCAACATGTCGCGATATCATGACTTTTTTGCCTCATTTCTCTCTTTTATTGCTTTTAGCCACGAAAATGTAACATGTCGCGATATCACGACACTTTTTCTTTCTTGTTCTTCTTTCTACTCTTTTGGCCGTGAAAATGCAACACTTCGTGATATCGTGACACTTTTCTCTTTTGGCCACGAAAATGCAACATGTCGCGATATGGCGACACTTTTTCTCTTTTGGCCGCGAAAATGCAACATGTTGCGATATCTCGATACTTTCTCTTTTGGCCGTAAAAATGCAACATGTCACGATATCACGACACTTTTCTCTTTTCGTTCGGCCACAAAAATGCAACATGTTGTGATATCGCGACACTTTTCTCTTTTGGCTACGAAAATGCAACATGTCACGATATCATGACACTTTTTCTCTTTCGGCCACGACAATGCAACATGTCGCGATATCGCGACACTTTTTCTCTTTTGGCCGCGACAATGCAACATGTTGCGATATCGTGACACTTTTTCTCTTTTGGCCACGACAATGCAACATGTTGCGATATCGCGACACTTTTTCTCTTTTGGCCACGACAATGCAACATGTTGCGATATCGCAACACTTTTTCTCTTCTAGTCGCGACAATGCAACATGTCACGATATCACGACACTTTTTCTCTTTTGGCCGTGAAAATGCAACATGTCGCAATATCGTGACACTTTCTTCCTTGCTCTCTCTCTTTGCTTTGGACTGAGAAAATGCAACATGTCGTGATATCGCGACACTTTTTCCTCCTTGCGGTGTTTTTTTTTTTTTATCTTTAGCATATGGGCCACTTTGGTCTTCTTGGAAAACATGCAAAAAATGTGGGTCCCCAATTTTGAGGTATGTTGTGGAGCAGCCACAACAGGTCCCCCAAGATTAAATATTATAACTTCTTAATTGAATGTATTAAAAAATTTAAACATCATCCTTGGGAATATTTTTACACATGTTGTTTGTTAGCCATATGTGGGTGTATACATTAGATGTCAATATATAAATAAATGATAAGTGGTCTCAACAAATGAGTGGATGGCATAAAAATCCTAGATTAAGTTCTTAGTGTAAGAAAATGGGTTACACAAAAGATCCAACATCTTTCTAATTATCAAATGACTAACTCAAAGAGGATATAAAGAATATATACTAATAGGGTCTTTAGGTATTATATTAGGTAGTGGTTAAATTGAGGATCTTGATGGGATTAATACCGATAATAAAATTACTTTCTTCATGTTATTTTGTAGAGACTAAAACAAAATAAACATGACTAGAAGAAAGGCAATAGGCCATGATAAAATCAATAAATATTAAAATAAATGACCTTGATCTAATAAAACCTAGAATGCAACCACTCATTGGAAAACTTAATGATTCTATTTTTATATGAAATAGATATAGTAGAAAACTATATGGCTAAAGTAATTTTCAAGAACCAAAAACCTCTAAATTTGGAGCTAATCCTAATTTATAAGAGCAAATAATTTTATAAATGAAAATTTTAAAAAATATTTATTAGAAAATACTAAAAATTTAACAAGCATATAATAATAACATTTTTCCAATGAATGTTATGGCCTTGGAATTATAGTGCCACATGAAAAATAGATTTTCCTTAGCAAAAGAAAATTTATATTTAATGACCATGCATTGGTGGGATTTGATGTTGTGATTGGTTGCTTACAATATAAGGCTTCCATCATCAATCCAAGGCTAGAGGAAATGATTTCCTTGTACAATAAATAAATAAAAAATTATTGTATCAATGTTTTAAAAGAAACACAATGTTGTTAGAATATAACCAATGTGATTTAACATCCAAAACTTGTTAACATAAGCAAGACAGTGAACCAATGAGCCATAAGCATGGATATGACTCATTGGTTCACTGTCTTGCTTAAGTTAACAAATTTTGGACATTAAATCTCATTGGTTCTATTCTAACAATATTGTGTTTCTTTTAATACATGGGTACGATAATTTATTAATTAGTTTTGGTACAAGGAAATCCTTTCCTCTAGCCTTGGATTGATGATGGAAGCCTTATATTATAAGCAACCAATCAGAACATTAAATCCCACTAATGCATGGTAATTAAATATAACTTTTTTTTTGCAAAGGGAAACCAATTTTTCATGTGGCACTATAATTCCAAGGCCATAACATTCATTAGAACAAGGTTTTGTTTATATTCTTGTTAAATTTTTAGTGTTTTCTATTAAATATTTTTTTAAATATTCATTTATAAAATTATTTTCCATTATAAATTAGGATTAGCTCCAAATTTAGAGGTTTTTGATTCTTGAAAATTACTTTAGGCATATAGTTTTCTACTATATCTAATTCATAAAAAAATAGAATCATTAAGTTTTCCAATGAGTGGTTGCATTCTAGGTTTTATTAGATCAAGGTCATTTATTTTAATATTTATTAATTTTATCATGGCCTATTGCCTTTCTTCTAGTCAAGTTTATTTTGTTTTAGTATCTACAAAATAAAAGGAAGAAACTAATTTTATTATCAATATTAATCACATCAAGATCCTCATTTTAACCACTCCCTAATATAATACCTAAAGACCCTATTAGTCTATATTATTTTTATAATATTTGAGTGAGTCATTTGATAATTAGAAAGGTGTTGGATCTTTCATGTAACCCATTTTCTTACACTAAGAACTTAATCTAGGATTTTTATGACATCCACTCATTTGTTGAGACCACTTCTCATTAATTTATAAATTGAAATCTAATATATACACCCACATATGGCTGAAAAACAACATGTGTACACATATTCCCAAGGATGATATTTAAATTTTTTAATACATACAATTAAGAAGTTATAATATTTAATCTTTGGGAACCCTTAACTGCTTCATATTTTATTTCTCAAGACAACATAAATGATGTTATACTTTCACCTATCCTATCCTTTGCTTCTTCGATTATATTATGGGGGTGTTGGGGTATATCTAATCTCATATTATTAGACAAAGAAAAAAAGTACTAGATAATTCTTATGACCATTATTGATGTAGCCTATGATAAAGTCTTTATGTAAGCCTATTAGAATCAATTAAGTTATCCTTTGCGGATCATTTCTGTAAGATATTGGTTCTAATTATGTAAGCCTTTGGGTATCATCTATGTAACCCTATCGATATAAATTTCATTGCATGATAAAATATTTCACAATTATATTTATATATCAAATTTTATCACATTACATTGCATAGAGTATTTTCATCAATATACAACAACAATCTTGATTTTTTCTCTCCTCTAACTCATGGGAGATGCAACCTTTCACATGATTTAAATTATGACAAAGCATCTCATGATTAAATAACCTCCCTACTTCTAATATTGACACATATCACATGACTCTTCACTTATACACTTGATATCTATCATTCATGACTCTTCACTTACTCACTTGACACTTATCACTCATGACTATTCACTTACTTACACCTTTAACTAATAGCTCACACTTGCACACATGGCACAAAAATATTCAAGGTACCAAATAATGTAATACCATCAATAATTAAAAACCTATAAGATGGTTAAAAAAGAGACTAGAAAATCCACTGCATACTCAACAACCCATTATATTGAAAAAAAACCTCAAAATTAGTTAAACCAAGAAAATCATACCAATATGAAAGCCAACAAACAACACTAAATATACCAAAGACAACACATTGTTTCTAAAAAAAAGTTTATTATAAGAAAACCATATAACAAACTTAACATAAATACTCATCACAAAACATAGTCAAAAAGTGGAAGATATAATATTACATATTATATTTCTTTCATTTTTTTCTTATTATCAATTAGAGAAATTCATTCAATAGGAGTTTACCTCAAAGTCCCAACACTCCTTCATATTATTCTCCTAACTTTTCTCCTATTATTGTTTTTCATTTATAATTCTCTATCTCTCTCTCGTGATCTATATATACATATAGTTCTCCTAGCTTTTCTCTTGCTATTTTTTAATCTCTATGTGTGTGCCCATGTGACATGTGCATGCACACACATACCCCCTTTGCATTGTGTCTCTTTGTATTCCAAACTTATTTTTCTTTTTTCATCCTTTTATTCTCCATTCTCCATTCTCCTTTAAGTTTGTACATCCTTATTCCTCTACATATATATTCTTATTCAACCCTTCTATGTAGATTTAAATATTCATTTTTAACAATTATATTTAAGGGATTAAAATAAGGTTTTATCCATATTAATGTTAATTTGTTTTGTTTAGACCCTTAATTCCCTTTTAATTACATTTAAAAACTTTCTAATAACCTTATTACTTATGTGGGATTTTCAGTATACATTGAATTTTTTACAGTTATCTTCTTCCTACCATGGAAAGGCACAATAAACATCACCTATAATGTTATAGGGTAATTTTACATCACAATTTGATTCTTGCTAAGTTTGTACATCCTTATTCCTCTACCTATATATTCTTTTTCAACCCTTCTATGTAGAATTAAATCTTCCTTTTTGACAATTGTATTTAAGGGCTGAAAATAAGGTATTATCCATATTAATGTTAATTTGTTGTGTTTAAAGCCTTAATTCCCTTCTAATTACATTTAAAAACTTCCTAATAACCTTATTACTTATGTGGGCTTTTAATTATATATTCAATATTTTATGGTTATCTTCTTCTTACCATGGAAAGGCACAATAAATAATTTTACGTCACAATTTGATTCTAGTTAACAAGGCTCAACAAATACGATAGTCCTAATGCGATGGTTAAACAAAAGATATACATGCTTTTGGATTACTCTATTTTTAATTAATTGTAGCCATTGAGACCAAGAAAATATATAAATGCATTTTCTTTCATTTCATCAAAATATTTCATAAAATCATCATAATAATCAATAGTATACATATATTATATATGCAAATAATGATCATAATAATGAATTTATATTATTTTTAATAAAATAATGTTTATATATATATATATGGTTATATAGGGGTTAGTTACAACCACTATTTTTAGTAACTGGCAAGCGTAAGGTTCAAACCACAAGGACTGCTTCTAATAGTCTATTTGACCCAGCATGAGATGGAGACCATGGGTTGCTCGGGGTTATCATCAGTTTGGTGTACACTTAAAGGATTCACCACAAACTACTAACTTTGTTAAAGCTGACAGCATGCCCCCAAAATTTTAACCTAGGTCTCTTCTTGGTAAATAGTTGATCAGTCAAGTCTTTGCCAATCCACTTAGCCCTTGGGAGAAAAAACCTTATCTTAAGGAAAATTGTTCCCTATATCCTCTATGGACCAAGAATTTTCGTTCCATGGGACATGTCCCATCTAAAGATACCCCTCACCTTAGTACCCCTCAAGTTAGCGGGAGTTTTTTTGTATCCGATGTAGGCCTTAGGCTTAAACCCTGAACCTTTTTCCGAGGATTGAAGAAACTTGCTAATAAAATACCATACCAAATATTTATATAATAAAACAATTCATTATACTTTAATTTTTATAAATAAATAGCAAAATTTAATTTTATAACTTCTTTATTCTTCTTTTTTACTTTTTCAAACTACTTTTCTTCTCTAAACAAAAACTAAAACTACCGAGCTAGTTTTTTTGTGGGGCGCATTTAAGTGTTTTGAAAAAAAAGAATACCAAGCATTATTCGAATTTCAAACGGCAGAACAAAATTTAAAACTAAAACTATCGCTCTAGTTTTTTTTTTGTGGGTGGCGCAATAAAGTAGATTTAATTTGATAAAAAGGTAAAAGTCTCGTTGAAAGATTAATGTTAAATCATTCAATTAAGTTGCACTCTACATTAGTAGACGGGGACCACCTTGTTAACTTTGTAATTCTTCGAATTTTGTCATTTTAACACATAAATCAAACAAAAGCATGGACATTATGAGGTTTAACTTTTAAATAACCTTTAAAATATAAGGTTTCTTTTAGTAAAATTGTTTACGAAGTTCTCTTGACCATTTTAGCGAAGGAAACGATGAAATAACAAAGACATGGCAGAAATAAGCGCCTTAAAGAATATTATTTTAATTGTTACTTGAATTTTGTTGATTATAATATATATCTAATATATCGAACTCAAAAACTAATACTCGGCGAATCCTATAACTAGTGATTAAATATAAATTATGAGCAGACTTGTGCGCATGGCAGCAAACAATATTACAAAAGAATTGGCAATACACTGGAATTTATTCGCGTCTTTAACCAGGTAACGCTACAGGGACAAATATAGGTTTTTCTTTGATAGACTTCAATGCTGGAAGATAAGAAGATTATGGCTAGTATTTGAAGGAAGATTTACGATTTTCTTTCGCAGAAGTCCGTCAGCAGCGGACTGCGCAGGGCGGACGACCAACCGAGATGCGGGCAGCGTCACGCGCAGGGCAAGCTCCAGGCGACGGCAGCGCAGTGCGGACTGCGCTAACCTCCGGGCGAAGGACGTGCTTCGCCGCGCAGTGCGGACTGCGCTGGTTCCGTGGCGAAGTGCGTACTTCGCACTTCCTTCTGGCCGAAGTGCGGCTGTCGCGCGAAGTGCGCACAGCGCACTGTTTTTGGCCGAAGTGCGTCTGTCGCGCGAAGTGCGCATAGCGCACTGTTTTTGGCCGAAGTGCGGCTGTCGCGCGAAGTGCGCACAACGCACGATTTCTGGCCGAAGTGCGGCTGTTGCGCGAAGTTCGAACTTCGCACGGCGGACGAACTTCGCTTGGCAACAAACTTCGCTGTGCTCGGCGACCAACTTCGCTCGACGACAAACTTCACACGGCGACGAACTTCTTTGTCTTCCACGGCTGCTGCTGGGTTTGCCCGGCTTGGCAAGACCCGTATGAGAGGAGAGAAATGCCGAAACAGAGAACAACAAGGTTAACACCTAAACTACTGCAAACCCTAAAGATGCCACAGACAAAAGCAAACTTTATTCATATGAACAACTAGGGTTACAGAATTCCTCAACCGAGGAAATAACAACATCTGCAGACTACGCTGCAGGATAAACTAAACAGGGGAAATGTCGAGTCTGCAGCTCGAACATTTCTCAGCTGAGCCACACTGCTCACTGAATCGCTCTGCTTTCTTTCTCTGCTCACTTTCACGAACTTCTCTCACACTCGCACTGCTTCTCCTTTTTACGCGCTCGGTTTGTCTATAGACCCGAATCGCCTTTTATAGCCGCGGGGAGAGGAGGATAAGGGTTATCCTCTGACAGCTCCGGATAAGGGTTATCCTCGGACCGACCCTCGTCTAGGGTTTCTGACAAACGCCGACTGGGCATTAACTCCTGTGGAGATTGGATCTGTGAGGTGTCAAATCTATCAGAAGATAAGTGCGACATCATGTCACACTTTTGTCGGGATCTCGGACTGCGACGAGCGTAGTCCGACTTCGCCCATGTTTGAAGCGCAATCCGGTTTCGCCCAAGGTTCGTAGCACAGTTGGGCACAGGCGTGAAATCTGGGTTAATTTTTCTAACACCCTCCTTTAAACCTGATTTCACAAGCACTTTGACTCCAAGCTGCTCTCACAATCTGCTAAAGTCTTCCTCCTTCAAAGGCTTCGTGAAAATATCTGCTAACTGCTCCTTGGATCTGCAAAACTATAGATGAATTTCTTCGGACTTCACCAACTTTCTGATGAAGTGATAACGAATATCAATGTGCTTTGTCTGACCATGGAACAAGGGATCCTTTGACAATGCAATGGCCGAATTATTGTCACAGAAAATTGTTGTTGCGCCTTCCAGAGGATTGTACAGTTCACTCAGAACTCTTCGCAGCCATATTGCCTGGCATGCGGGTGTCGTGGCGGTGACATATTCTGCTTCGGTTGTGGACAACGCAACAATGGGTTGCTTCTTGGACGCCCATGAGACTGCCCCTGATCCGAGATGGAAAGCATACCCGGAGGTGCTCTTTCGATCGTCAGTACTGCCAGCCCAGTCACTGTCTGTGAAGCCCACTAGCTCCAACTGGTCCCGTCTGGCGTAAAATAGGCCATGGTTTCGCGTCCCGCTGACATAGCGCAAGATCCTCTTGCCTGCTTGCTAGTGCGTGTCCTTCGGAGTCTCCATGAAACGACTGATCAGACTGACTCTGAAAATCAGATATGGCCAAGTTGTAGTCAAATACATCAGACTGCCAACTAGCCTTTTGAACAAGGTTGGATCTACAGACCTCCTTGTATCCAACTTGCTCAGCTTCAAACCTGTGGCTACAGGTGTAATGGCAGGTTTGCTGTCCTCCATCTTGAAGCATTTCAGGACATCCTTCACATACTTGCCCTGAGAAATGAAGATGCCATCTGCTGATTGGTCAACTTCAATGCCGAGAAAATATTTCATCGACCCCATGTCAGTTATTTCAAACTCGGACTTCATGGTTGTTCTAAACTGCGCAAATAGGCTGCTGCTATTGCTAGTAAATATCAGATCGTCTACGTACAGGCAAACGATGATGAGCTCACCTGCTACATTTGTCTTCATGTACAAGGAGTGCTCATATGGGCATTTTTGAAACCCATTCTCCTGAAAATAGCCGTCAATACGGCTGTACCATGCCCTGGGTGCTTGCTTCAACCCATACAGGGCCTTCTTCAATTTCAGGACTTTGCCTTCTTGCCCTTGTATTTCATAACCGGGCGGCTGGTCTATGTAGACCTCTTCTTCCAACACTCCGTTGAGGAAGGCAGACTTGACATCCATCTGGTACATGCTCCATCCTTTCTGAGCTACGAATGCTAGAATCATTCTGACTGTGTCAAGTCAGGCTACAGGTGCATACACCTCATGATAGTCAACTCCTGACTTCTTCTTGTAGCCTTTCGCCACTAATCTGGCCTTATGCCTGTCAACTTCTCCTTGGGCATTAAACTTCGTTTTATATACTCACTTGACCCCAATGGTCTTCTTTCGTGCTGGAAGATCTGTTAGCTACCATGTCTCATTCTTCTCAATGGTCTCTATCTCCTCATCCATCGCATTCACCCATTTGCGATTCGACTTGCCTCTTCAAACTCCATTGGATCACATTCAAGTAAAGAGAGCAAAATCAGAATAATCTTCATCTAATTGATTACGGGTTACCTCATAGATGTCTTGCAAGCTCCGAGTCTTTGCAGGAGTCCTCAGGTTTTGAATTCTGCTTGCAAGTGGAGGTGACCAGGATGATGAGGGTGTGCTACTGCTGGCACCATTGTTGCTGCTTGAAGGCACAGGTGGTTGGACACTGTCTTCCTCCAAGTCTACAGACTCAACAGATGTTGGTTCAGACTGACCAGTCTTTGAATTCCCATTCCAGACTTCATCCTCCAGGATCTTCACATCTCGGCTGATGACAAGTTTCTTTGTCACAGGATTGTACAGCCTGTATGCCTTTGTTGGTTCGTTGTATCCTATGAAGATGCACTTTTAAGCTTTGTCATCCAGCTTCTACCTTTTCTCATATGGAACATGTGCATATGCTATGCACCCGAAAACTCGCAAATGAGCCACACTTGGCTTCAACTTGCTCCAGGCTTCCTCTGGAATTTTGTCCCTCACACTTTTGGTGGGACATTGGTTCAACAGATAAACTGCACAACTTACGACTTCTACCCCGAACTCATGTGGCAAACTTTTTGCCTTCAGCATGCTCCGTGCCATCTCCATGATTGTTCTGTTCTTTCTCTCAGCTACGCCATTCTGCTGCGGCGTGTATCTGGCAGTGAACTGCCGCCGAATTCCATACTGCTTGCAAAAATTGTGGAATTCATTGGAGATGTACTCTCCACCTCCATCAGTTCTGAGAGTCTTCACATAGCATTCGCTCTGTTTCTCAACCAGAGCCTTGAACTCCTTAAACCTTACAAATGCTTCTGACTTCAACTTGATTGGATAAATCCAAGTCTTTCGGCTAAAGTCATCAATGAAGGTCAGGAAATACTTATTATCGGCATATGAGGTGGTCTGCATGGGACCACAGATGTCTGAGTGCACCAGCTCCAAAGGTCATGATGCTCTCCAAGACTGCCCTTCAGGGAATGCATCCCTGTGCTGTTTTTCGACCAGGCAACCTTCAAAAACTTGGTTCGGTTGCTTAATAAGGGGTAAACCCTTCACCATCTACTTCTTGTGCAGCAGATTCAGGCCACTGAAACTTAGGTGACCGAATCTGAGATGCCACAGCCAGGTAGCATCCTTCTCAACTACACTCAGACACATCAAAGATTCATTCTGAATTTGCAACGGAAACATCTTGTTTTTTGTCATGGACACAGTTGCGATTTGTCCATGGACTTTGTCTCTGATGGAACAGATACCATATTTTAATAGTACAGTGTGCCCCTTCTGCACAAGCTATCGAACACTTAGCAGATTATGCTTCAACCCAGGCACAAAAAAAATATCTTGAATTGTTTCTCTATCACCGTGCCAGGTGCGGATGAGGATCTTTCCTTTCCCCATCACAGGAACTTTGATGTTGTTCCCCATCTTGACTTCGGACTAGACTGTTTCATCCAGTTGTGAGAACATCTCCCTGTTTCCAATCATGTGGTTGCTGCAACCACTGTCAAGATACCAGATGTTTTTTTTGCTCTCCTCTTCAATATTGCAAGTCAGCAGCACATTTCCTCCTATCGCATTTTTGGGTTCCTTCGAATAATGGGCTTGTTGCTGATTCTCATTCGCCATATTCTTTCTGCACTGAGTGGCATAATGGCCGAACTTGCTGTAGTAGTAGCATTGGACCTTTGACATGTCCTTCTTCTACTGAGAGCCACCTTGCTAATTTCTGCCAGTGCCTCTTCCTCCTTGCTGATGAAAGTTGCAACTTGGCTCAGCGTCCTGAGGGTTTGAACTCCCTCCTTGCTTGTTCTTTCTCCCACGTCTACTTCTACATCTTCCTCCTTGAGAACTAGAAGCGTTGTGCCGGGAGTCTTGTCTACCGCTGTCTCGGATTGAGACTTGTGCTTTGAAGGCTTGATCCAAAGAAGACAGAGTTGAGCGGCTCAGCATTTTGTTCATGGGTCTACAGGGAACCCATGAGTTCATCTGTCGAGAGGGTTGTCAAATCCCTTGACTCTTCTATTGCTATCACAATCGAGTCGAAATTCGTAGGCAGACTTCTGAGAATCTTCTCCACGATTCTCTGGATTTGGACATTTTCTTCGTTCAATCGCATCTGGTTGATAATGTCCGTCGTCCGGGTGAAGAAATCACTCATCGACTCGGACTCGCTCATCTGTAGGTTCTCGAACTCTCTCCTGAGCATTTGCAGTTTCACCAACTTCACTTTGTTGGTGCCCTGATATGAACTTGCCAGGGTTTCCCAGGCCTGCTTGGCCTTGGTGGCTGATGCAATCCGCGGGAAGATGGTCTCCTCAACCGCTTGCATGATGTAGAAGAGGGCCTTATGGTCCTTCTTGTGCTCTTTCAACAGATCCTTATCTGCTTGAGAGAGGGTGGCCAGTGCTGCTGCATCTATCGGTTCTGGGTAGCCGTGCTCGACTAACTCCCATAGCTCCTGAGATCCGAACAGGATCTTCATCTAGATGCTCCAGTAATCGTAGTTCTTACCATTAAATCGCGGGATCTGCAACTGCAACGAGTTTCTCTCGGAATCCATGCTTCTATCTCCGTGTCATGGCACTATCAGCTTTGATACCAATTTGAAGGAAGATTTACCATTTTCTTTCGCCGAATTCCGTCAGCAGCGGATTGCGCAGGGCGGACGACCAACCGAGATGCGGGCAGCGTCACGCACAGGGCAAGCTCCAGGCGGCGGGAGCACAGTGCAGACTGCGCTAACCTCCAGGCGAAGGACGTGCTTCGCCATGTAGTGCGGACTACGCTAGTTCCGCGGTGAAGTGCGTACCTCGCACTTCCTTCTGGCCAAAGTGTGGCTATCGCACGAAGTGCGCATAGCGCACTGTTTTTGCCTGAAGTGCATCTGTCGTGCGAAGTGCACACAACACACTATTTTTTCCCAAAGTGTGTCTATCACGTGAAGTACGCACAGCACACTGTTTTTGCCTGAAGTGCGTCTGTCGTGCGAAGTGCGCATAGTGCACGATTTCTGGCCGAAGTGCGGCTGTCGCACGAAGTTCGAACTTCGCACGGCGGACGAACTTCGCTTGGCAACAAACTTCGCTGTGCTCGGCGACCAACTTCGCTCAGCGACAAACTTCACACGACGGCGAACTTCTTTGTCTTACACGGCTGCTACTGGGTTTTCCTGGCTTGGCAAGACCCGTATGAGAGGAGAGAAATGCCGGAACAAATAACAACAAGGTTAACACCTAAACTACTACAAACCCTAAAGATGCCACAGACAAAAATCAAACTTTATTCATATGAACAACTAGGGTTACAGAATTCCTCAACCGAGGAAATAACAACATCTGCAGACTACGTTGTAGGATAAACTAAATAGGGGAAATGTCGAGTCTACAGCTCGAACATTTCTTAGCTGAGCCACACTGCTCACTGAATCGCTCTGCTTTCTTTCTCTGCTCACTTTCATGAACTTCTCTCACACTCGCACTACTTCTCCTTCTTTTTACGTGCTCGGTTTGTCTGTAGACCCGAACCGCATTTTATAGCCGTGGGGAGAGGAGGATAAGGGTTATCCTCTAACAGCTCCGGATAAGGGTTATCCTCGGATAGACCCTCGTCTAGGGTTTCTGACAAACGCCGAATGGGCATTAACTCCTACGGAGATCGGATCTGTTAGGTGTCAAATCTGTTAGAAGATAAGTGCAACGTCATGTCACACTTTTGCCAGGATCCCGGACTGCGATAGCGCAGTCTGACTTCGTCCATGTCTGGAGCGTAATCTGGTTTCGCCCAAGGTTCGCAGCGCAGTTGGGCACAGGCATGAAATCTGGGTTAATTTTTCTAACAGTATTTTGATTACCAATTAGCTATGATTCAGTATTTTATATTTCTTTTATATGATAATCATAAAATGGTTTATAATAGTATTTGAATCTGTTTTAACTCAACATAAATAGTTTGTATATAATTTTTTATATGCTGATTTATTTTGAACTTAGCAGATTTATTTTGAACTTAGCATAATCTAACGTTTATTTTCTTAATATATGAAACCAGCTAAAGCTTATTTCATAGAGAGTATAACGACTTTTATTAAAATTACAATCTATTTTATCACAAGCACCAATCATTATCATAATTTACTACATTGTTAACTAGAACTAATTGTGGGAAATTCCATGCTGAAAACGGTTCGCCTTCAGTGACATGTAAATTGTGAACGATTTGTTGGTCTGAAACACAGAACATTGAAGACGTGCATCTGTGAAAGAGATGGAGCCTTCTGACTATATTTAGTTTCCGTTGCAAGAGTGATGTTGAGGATCTGGTCCTCCTGGAATCTCTCTTTTGCACTAAAATATGAGGTTTACCTTTCCCTCCCTAAAAGTTCTATATCTCTGATTCTTCCCCTTGCGTTGAACTTGTAATGGAAGCGGATGACTGTGGTGGTCGGTCAGCTAATTCAAGAGAATAGTTCAGTAATTGCTATAGAAATGAAAAATAAAGTATGGGAATAACATCGTCGAAAACATGAAGTTCAATCGGACAACTTTGACGAAAAAATATTATTTTGGAAGGGAGACGTTTTTTTGTAGGACTTCCAAAATTGCTAAACTCATTTCGGTTATATCTCACTCATACGGGTTTGGATTGAGCTGAAATTTTGAGGGTAGATGCCTGAAAAACCATAGAACGTCTCCACAAATTTTCATATCATTTGGAGCAACACAGATACTAGCGTATCTCTATGTGTGAACAACATATTTGGCAAGCGACTATGTGAGGGTTTCATCTGGGTTGAGTGCAAGCAGCTCCATAGGTTGGTTTTTAAGGCCTTCGGGCCCTAACGGCCAATATTTTTGTGGTTTATTCTCAATATTTTAGCAGGAAATGTTGCAGGGGATACAAGATGGGTTAGAAATTTGTCTTTCAATAGATCATACTGTGAACTTGAGTGACAACGGCTTTCAATTTGCTGCACAAAAGAAAAGTGAAAACCATACATTTCCACGATGTCAAGGACAAGGATTAAAGAGATCACGAAACAAGTTTCAAGTAGTTGATCAAAAAATGGCTCGTATCTCAAGTGAATTTGGTGCTAAGGTGCACCCACAAAATAATTCTATTGTGAAAACCCCTATCAAGGGTAAGAATTTTGAAGACTCAGTCCCAAAAATAAATTTTACGGATGCCCTTCATGGTGGACAGCCTCAGCCCAATGCTAATATCAATATTAGGGCTTCCCATAAACATCTAAGAATGCCTAAGATTGATCCCAGAAAAATAGAATCAGGATGTCTTCAAGCAGCTGATGGAACTCCTATTGTTAAGCTTCATATAGATAACATTCAGACTGGCATTGAAGATTTCGAAAAAAGAGGACTAATTTGTTGGTTCATGGGTTTTCGTCTGAGTCTATCTCCTTTCAAAGTCTGGGCTATAAAAAGTTGGAAACCTAAAGGTGAGTTACAAATCTCTATTTATCCAAATGGTTATTTTCTTGTTTTATTTTCTAATAATGAAGATAGAGAGAAAACTTTTCAAGGGGGTCCTTGTTTTTTTGGAAGGGCAAGGCTTTTCATGAAGCCCTAGCATATTAAATTTAAAGCCGAAGAAGAGATGCCTTCTATTGATCCCGTGTGGGTTAGACTCTTTTGCCTCCCTATTGAATTTTGGAATCCTACTGTTTTTTCTTCAATTGAAAACTCTTTAGAAACTTTTATGATGACTGCTGATTGTACTCAAAATTTTGAACATATTATTTATGCTCGGATTTGTGTTTTAATGGATTTTGACAAACCCCTACCTAAAAATATCACATTACAATTTGGGAAAGAAACTTGGGAGCAAGTAGTGGACTATGAGAACATTCCTTTTCGTTGTAGAATTTGCCATGAATATGGTCATTTGGCCAGTGCTTGCCCAAATAAAATTCCTGATCAAAAGAAAGAAGATATAAACTTAACAGGTTTCCAAACACCTAAGAAGAAGAACACTCAGAAAAAACCTGTCATTAAGGATCAATCAAAGTCATATGCTAATATGTTTGAAATCCTTTCTGCAAATGATGTCCCAAGTGAGGAAGAGGAAATAATGGAAACTAAAATCTTAGAAACACAATTTAAATATGAATGGAAGAACTCAGAGACAAACCAACAAATCAAAGGATTTCAATAGAAAAAAAAAGGAGAAAATTTACACAAGAAAAACAATATTTCAAATGTCAAAACTTCAAATAATGCAGGTCCTAATATAGAATCTATTGAACCATCTAGTAAAATTTTGGCAATGTACGAGCATTCTTCAGGGTTAGAAGCCATCTCAGATTCAATTGGAATAAGTCAAGAAACAGGGGAAAAAAAATTGAAGATAGATTCTAATAAAAAAGTAGGTCGCAAGACCAATCAATATCATATGGTAAAAGAAGGTGAAAAGCTTGTAGAGCAAGTTAAGATTAATGCCCTTCCTAACTTTTTTAGCCCTGGTATTAATGAAGATCATCACTTGGAATATTAGAGGACTCAAAGGGAGTCTTTCAAAACAAAATGAAATTAGAAGAATGATTCGGGTAAATCATCCACATCTTGTTTTCCTTCAAGAAACTAAGATGTCAATGGAGGATATGGACTTAATTGCCAAGAAAATTTGGCCAGCTGGAAAAGTGGTTTCCCTTAGTTCCCAAGGGACTTTGGGTGGCATTGCTTGTCTTTGGGATCCAAAAGAGGTAGTTATTCACCATATGGTTGGCATTTGGGGTTTGTTGGCTATAGCTATTCAAAGTAGACATTCCAACCAGATTATGCTCTGCATTATTGTTTATGCTTTGGCATATTTGGAGGAAAAAAGAAGACAGTGGAAGGATATTACTCATATTATCTCTCATTTTCCTAAAGCTTGGATCTTGATCGGAGGAGATTTCAATACCATCCTCTTTGTGGATGAGAAAAGGGGGGGAAATAGAAATTTGGACAAAAGCACCGACTCGATGAGCGAATATATTGCAAACCTCCATCTTGTGGATATCCAACTAGATAATGGCCTTATGACTTGGTCTAATGAAGGCAAGGCTTAGCTTGTATAATGGAGATATTGGATAGGTTTTTGCTCTCTAAAAATTTCTTAATCCATGGTCACATTCCTAAAGTGAAGACTCTTAATAATGCTAGTTTGAATCATTGGCTAGTCATGGTGGAAATGTGGAAAACCAATGTGAGTTTCTCTCCTTTTAGTTTTCAATTAATGTGGCTTAGAGAAATTTCCTTCAGACCTCATGTGCAACAATGGTGGAAGGAAGGTAAACCTAGGCATGGGACTAAGATGTTCTATTTTGTCAAAATACTGCAATAAATTAAATACAAAATAAAGACTTAGAACTGGAAAGAGTTTGGGGATGTTCATAAAAAAAACATGAAGTTATTGCTCATCTTAAAAATTTGAATAAGATAATCCGTTTAGATGGCCTCACAGAGAAGAGAAGTGCAGATGAAATTAAACTCACAACTCAGTTAGAGGAATGGGAAAAAAGAGAAGAAATCTTATGGAAGCAAAAATCTAGAATTCAATGGCTCAAAGAAGGAGATCGAAACACAATTTTTTTCCACAAATATCTTCTAGCTCGAAGATCTCACAACTTTATTTCTTCTTTAGAATCAGATTCAGGAGATTTTGTTTATACTTGGGATGGCATGAACTCTATTTTTGTTGATTACTTTTCCAATATTTTTGCTACTACTCCCCTTGACTCAGCTTCACAATATAATGTTCTTCAATCAATCCCTTCTCTTATCACTTCTGAGGAGAACTCTATTTTAATCGCTCTTGTTACTATCAATGAGCTTCAACAAGTAGTTTTTAAAATGCAAAAAGGGAAAACCCCAGGTCCTGATGGTTTTCCTATTGAGTTCTACCAAGAGTTCTGGGATATCCTTCATGTTGATTTATTAGAGGTGATGGAAGAAGCCAAGAAAGCCAAAGAAAATTTGACGGTTATCAATAAAACTTATATTAATCTTGTTCCAAAAGCTCAAGAGGTTGATCATATCTCAGCTTTTAGACCTATTGCTTTATGTAATGTTCTTCTCAAAATCATTACTAAAATCATGGCAGAAAGGTTGAAGCCTCTTTTGCATAAGATTATTCCCCTAGAGCAAGGGGGTTATGTGGAAGGACGTCAAATAGTAGATGAGATAGTTCTTGCTCAGGAAGCCATCCATTCCATGGATATGCAAAATTATCCTTCCATGTTCATTCGGTTAGACTTATCCAAAGCTTATGGCAGAGTGAATTGGCACTTCCTTATCAAAGTTTTGAGGCAATTTGGTTTCTCTAAGGATTGGATGGATTTGATTATGGGATGTGTCTGTAATACTCATGGAGCTTTCTGCAAGACAATTTCGATGTTTCATATTCTCTTAGTCTTAGTCAGCATTCATAAGGACATAAGTTGACATCTCATTTTTTTTTGTATTTTTGTTTTTTAACAAACCAAAAAGTGTCCAGAGGACCAACACACATAACTTAAAACCAAATCCAAAAAGCAATCCCAAAAATGAAACTTGGAAACACAAACCAAAACTAAAAACCAAAATCTATATACAAATGTACAATATAATACAATATGGTGCAAAGTTTGGATTATCATTTTCTTGGATCCCAAACTTGATTTGAGCATTCCAAAAGACATATAATGTAATACACATGCCAAATGTGGAAGGAATAAAAAAAACAAGACTAGACCAAACAATGCAACCAATTTCAACTTTCCTCTGTCACCCCACCAATTAGATTTAGCTCCATTAGTATTCTCATAGGTGAGATTCAAATTACCAAATTTATTAGACAATGGTTGATTTTCAATTCTTTCTTGTCTATTCTTTAAGATGTCCATTCCACACTTTGATTCATGGTGTAGAAATAAGCTTTCATTTTCATTCAATAAATCCATAACATTAATAATATTTGAATCAAACCATTCATTAGGTAAACCTTCATTCGATTTTTGCATGGTGAAACCAAAAAGATGAGATTTTACCTTTGGTATGTTTTCATTTAACCTTACTTGAAGAGAATTTGAAAATTCCTCTTTTATCTCATGACATTCATCATCATGTAGCACTTGTTCTTTCTCCATGACTTGTTTATCAAAGGCACCAAACTTAGGTACCCAATTGAAAGCATGTCCATCCCTTTCAAACCATAAGTCTTGTCTATCTAGTGGTGGGTTAACTAACACATTTCCATGATCAATCACTTGGGTTTTTTTGGGTAACGTGAGATTTTCAATTGGATCATCAATGATATCAAACCCAAATGATTTAGGTTTTGTAATTTTCTTATTTTGAAATGGCATAGTCATTGTAGCATAAGTAAGTGGATCAAAATTTTCAATTTCTTTTCTTTCAAAGGAATATAGAAAAATGACTCTTTTTCTTGATTCATAGTTGTAGAATCCTTATCATGTTCCAAAATTTGATGAGATTCGAATTCCTCTTCCAAAACTTTCTCAAATTGTATAGGATTTATAGTATCCTCATGTGAGGAAGAAATTGAGTTCTCCTACATATTAACTAACACAACAATTTTATTAGAAGATTTAGATTGATAATATTCTTCCCATTTCTTCCACGAATCATAGTAATCATCTTCCAAGTTCAATTTGTGATGCTCAAGTACTTATTCTTCAGATTCTGATTCATCAACATGTTTCTCATCCAATTCATCTTCACCTTTCTTAGATGGTTCAGTTATTTCCAAAACTAGGTTATCTCTTGTATTCAAATTGGTAAATCTATCATAATCTGAATTTGTAACCCATGATTCAATTTTATCACAATTTGGAAGGTGTGGATCCTCTTGGTCATCACTTTCGAGAACGTCATCCAAAGTGTCTTTCAAGAACAAGTGGTGAAACTAGATTATGTCCTGAACTTCATTTGTTGATTTTCTTTCAAATTCATTTTTGGCCACTTGTGATGACTTAGGAGCTTCTATAATGGGATCAATTTTTGAATTCTATGTCATATAGTTGCTCCAATAATTTTCAAGTACATCTGGCCAAATCATATCCACATAAGTTTGTTCATCCAAATCTTCCTTTTTGGGTAATGATTATAGATATTCCTTTTCCAAAACAAGATGGTGATCATTTGATTCCAAATTCTTGTTACCCATCCGTAGAATTTCTTCTCCAAAAACTTCATGCTCTTTAAGACTTTTTGAATAGGTATTTACTTCAACATGAGTCACCTCAAAATCTCTTGTATCACTTGAAGAAGCATAACATGAAACATCATTAAGATCGGCATTATGAATTTTCTTCCTAGGATGATTTGGATGAATACATTAACGTGCTCATTTTTGTGGTGGAACAAGCCTACATACCTTGTTAACCACTTTATTTTGCTCTTTTAATTTCGATACGAACTCTTTGGGTTGAGTGGTAGAAGTAGTAGGATTAGTTGAATTGATACCCATGGACAAAGCTTGAAAATTTGTTGCAATGGTTCCATGAGTGACCCCATGATTCTCTAATTGAGGCATAGTTGGATGGATGGAAGTACTTGTATAAGCACACATGGAAGCATAAGTTGGTATGGTAGGATAAAGTTGATTGTAGGGAAAAATATTTGATATTAAATTTTGTTGTGCCCATGCTTGATTTACCGTTGAGTATTGATTGCAAGCCCCTAGTTGTCCTACCATAGTTGATTGCTCTATTCCATAATCTTGTGGCCTTAATTATTGATCTACAATCATAGCTTCTGTGTAGGCCGATGCAAGATCAGTAACCAAGGGATTCATCCTAACAAATATGGCACACCATGGATCCAATGCTTGAAAGTATATTTGAAGAGCACCACTTTCCTCAATAGTATAGGGAGAAATTAATCTCGCATAAATCTTTCGAAACCTCAAGTTGAAACTTCTCACTAGCTCATTAGGTTCTCTTTTGCAAGAAGTAAATTGTTCATACATTGTGAGAGGATGAATGAGTAACCTAAATTGATTGATAAAATCATATTTTAATTGAGTCCAAGATGTAATAGAACCGATGGGTAAATTAATGTACCAATCATATGCCACCTCATCTAGGGTTCCAGGAAACATTCTACATGCCACATCATCATGTTTGACATTCGATGTAACTAGGATATCCACATAGGCTTGAATATGTTCCTCGGCTAATGTTGGACCATTGTGTTTAAATTTGGAAAAACATTTTTCTACGTCCTTAGGTAAATCATGAGAATCTCCACTAATGTTCAAAGGACTAACATGTATCCCATACCACATTCCTACAGTTGTAGCCATTAACAAAACTCAAAGAATGACTTCAAAATCAATTTTTTAGTCATGAATAAAGGAAGGAACCATGACAAAGCAATATTCTAAAAATGTAAATTAGTTTTTGATTCACCAGATCGCATATGCGCAAGTGAAGAGCATACTCCTAGTATTGTAGGCTTTCTGATTCACAAGATCGCATTACATGCAAGTGAAGAACATAATACCGACAACAAATACATTCTAGACAAAATAATTCCCTACAAATAAGCATGAAATGACTAGCAAATAACAAACATGTAACGTATGAATAATAATGTTAGCATCAACCAAGAAATGTATCCAAAAAAATCAAATGAAAGTAATTGCATGGAGATAACCTCGTTAGTCAAGACCAAAATTTTTCAAAATCAAATCAAAACACATTATTCCTGTATGAACAATCAAAAGCGTTAGAACAATGCATAACAATTCATGTCCTACTTTTAACACTACAATGCTGTATTATTAAAAGAGGGCTAAAGATAATAATCAATAGGGCATGAAATATTAAAAATTTAAATCCCTATAGCATTTAAATCACACTGAAATAAACTAATTCAGGCCTTCCTTCTAGTGCCAAAATGTTGAGTGGTATTTTCACACAGCTGTGAAAGTACACTCTCATTTAGGATTTGGGTTCCAAATCCCCTCTTGAAAAGAATCTAAACAAACGACTTCTCCAAGGTCTTTGCTATATTAGCATTTGCATGTGTATTAGTAATCTTAAATAAAAATATTCACTTTAAATGCTTGGAACACCTTAGTGATTGCAAGTAACTGTAAACAAGGGGCAATGTTGGTTTATTTTACCATGAAACTTTAGTGATTGTTCATTGAACCAAAATAGAGCAAATGTGAGTTGGCCCTCATATGACCATGATGTAGTGCTCAAATTACCCTTCTTTCTTAAAATTAGAATTTTTATGAAGAGAGGGTAATTTTAGACTCAAAAAATGGAAATTTGTGAAATGCCATAAAACATAACTCCTTCAACGAAATTGAAATTTTCATGAAGGGAGTGTCATCATAGGCTCATGAATGAAACATGAAACTAAAAAAAAATGAAATTCCGGACCAAAATGGAAACTTTCTATTTTTGGATTTTTTAAAATCTATAATAAAACAACTTTGATGAATTTTTAAAAATACAAAACAACTCTGAAAATGAAATTTCAAAGTGCTTATTGGAAGTATGTAGTATAACCTACGTAATGGTGAAATTATTTTTGGATTTTGACATTTTTTAAATGTTTATTTTAATGCCTGAAAATTAAAAAAAATTAAAATTTTTGGAAAATAAAATGCAGAAAATGAAAATGAAATGCAGAAAATGGAACACAAGATACATTTAGTTTGATGCTATCCTATTCTGACAAAACCGAAGATGCGAGGTTTTCATGCATGCAACCTAACCTATTGGACTTGCAAAACAAACACAATCCGGATAAGCTAAGTGCCAGCTCCTAGGGTTTTAAATGAGGTTTTTTAGATTTAAACATTCGCATGAAGTAACCAAGAAAACTTGCATAAAATCTGAAAAGGGGAAAAATAGACATTTAATATTGCATGTAGAAGATGACTCCTCCTTTTTTGTCCATAAGATGCAACTTTCTGAATTTTTTTTGTATTAAAAATTTGTCATTTTACAATAATAGAAATTTTTTATTTTCCCAAACAAGTCAATGGAAGAAAAACAACCCAAACAGGACTAGAATGGCCCTCTTGCCTTCAAATCTGTAAATCTGCTTGCAGCAGTTTCCAACACCTTATGGCCTATTTGAATGGCGTATTTAAGACCTCTAAAAAGTATTTTGTTTCTCCTTCCATGACTGTTTGTTTCTCCTACCATGACTGTTCATTTTCTCTTTCCCTTGTGCATGCATGTGTTTTAGTTTCCAAAAAGGCTTTTCGTTTCTATTTTGTGGCCCTTTGTTTCATTTTCTCCACATGGGCTTGCGTCTATTTCCTTCTGTGTGTAACGACCATCTTAAATGATTTCAAATCATTAAATATTCCTTATGAAACATTTTGTCTTATTCATTGGATTTTGTCCTTATGTCCATGTCACTATGCAGTTTTTAGTTTCACTGTCCTGGTGTTCATCACTAATATCAGACGCACTGTTAACTACTCTGTTCCCTTGGGGAAAATGCAAGATGTCGCGATATCATGACACTTTTGCCTCATTTCTCTCTTTTATTGCTTTTAGCCGTGAAAATGTAACATGTCACGATATCACGACACTTTTGCCTCATTTCTCTCTTTTATTGCTTTTAGCCGTGAAAATGTAACATGTCGCGATATCGTGACACTTTTTATTTCTTGTTCTTATTTCTTATCTTTTGGTTGCAAAAATGCAACATGTCACGATATCGCGACACTTTTCTATTTTGGCCACGAAAATGCAGCATGTCACGATATCGCGACACTTTTTCTCTTTTGGCCGTGAAAATGCAACATGTTGTGATATCACAACACTTTCTCTTTTGGCCGCAAAAATGCAACATGTTGCGATATCACAACACTTTTCTATTTTCGTTCGATCGCAAAAATGCAACATGTCGCGATATCACGACACTTTTCTTTCTTCTCCTTTGGCCGCAAAAATGCAACATGTCATGATATCGCGACACTTTTTCTCTTTTGGCCGTGACAATGCAACATGTCGCGATATCACGACACTTTTTCTCTTTTGGCCGAGTCAATGCAACATGTGATATCGTGACACTTTTTCTCTTTTGGCCACGACAATGCCACATGTCACGATATCGCGATACTTTTTCTCTTTTGGTTGCGACAATGCAACATGTCGTGATATCGCGACGTTTTTTCTCTTTTAACCGCGAAAATGCAACATGTCGTGATATTGCAACACTTTTTCTTCCTTTCTCTCTCTCTCTTTGTTTTGGACTACAAAAATGCAACATGTCGCGATATTGCAACACTTTTTCCTCCTTGCGGTGTTTTGCTTTTTTTTTATATTTAGAATATGGGCCACTTCGGTCTTCTTGGAAAACATGCAAAAAAGGTGGGTCCCCAATTTTGGGGTACGTTGTGGAGCAGCTGCAATAGGTCCCCAAAGATTAAATATTATAACTTCTTAATTGTATGTATTAAAAAATTTAAACATCATCCTTGGGAATATGTTTACACATGTTGTTTGTTAGCCATATGTGGGTGCATACTTTAGATGTCAATATATAAATAAATGAGAAGTAGTCTCAACAAATGAGTGGATGGCATAAAAATCCTAGATTAAGTTCTTAGTGTAAGAAAATGGGTTACAGAAAAGATCCAACATCTTTCTAATTATCAAATGACTAACTCAAAGAGGATATAAAGAATATATACTAATAGGGTCTTTAGGTATTATATTAGGTAGTGGTTAAACTAAGGATCTTGATGGGATTAATACCGATAATAAAATTAGTTTCTTCATTTTATTTTGTAGAGACTAAAACAAAATAAACATGACTAGAAGAAAGGCAATAGGCCATGATAAAATCAATAAATATTAAAATAAATGACCTTGATCTAATAAAACCTAGAATGCAACCACTCATTGGAAAACTTAATGATTCTATTTTTATATGAAATAGATATAGTAGAAAACTATATGGCTAAAGTAATTTTCAAGAACCAAAAACCTCTAAATTTGGAGCTAATCCTAATTTCTAAGAGCAAATAATTTTATAAATGAAAATTTTAAAAAATATTTAATAGAAAACACTAAAAATTTGACAAGCATATAATAATTACCTTTTCCCAATGAATGTTATGGCCTTGGAATTACAGTGCCACATGAAAAATAGATTTTCCTTTGCAAAATAAAATTTATATTTAATTACCATGCATTGGTGGGATTTGATGTTGTGATTGGTTGCTTACAATATAAGGCTTCCATCATCAATCCAAGGCTAGAGGAAATGATTTCCTTGTACCAAAAATAAATAAAAAATTATTGTGTCAATGTTTTAAAAGAAACACAATGTTGTTAGAATATAACCAATGTGATTTAACATCCAAAACTTGTTAACATAAGCAAGACAGTGAACCAATGAGCCATAAGCATGGATATGACTCATTGGTTCACTGTCTTGCTTATGTTAACAAGTTTTGGACATTAAATCTCATTGGTTCTATTCTAACAATATTGTGTTTCTTTTAATACATGGGTACGATAATTTATTAATTAGTTTTGGTACAAGGAAATCCTTTCCTCTAGCCTTGGATTGATGATCGAAGCCTTATATTATAAGCAACGAATCAGAACATTAAATCCCACTAATGCATGGTAATTAAATATAACTTTTCTTTTGCAAAGGGAAACCTATTTTTCATGTGCCTCTATAATTCCAAGGCCATAACATTCATTAGGACAAGGTTTTGTTTATATGCTTGTTAAATTTTTAGTGTTTTCTATTAAATATTTTTTAAAATATTCATTTATAAAATTATTTTCTATTATAAATTAGGATTAGCTCCAAATTTAGAGGTTTTTGATTCTTGAAAATTACTTTAGGCATATAGTTTTCTACTATATATAATTCATATAAAAATAGAATCATTAAGTTTTCCAATGAGTGGTTGCATTATAGGTTTTATTAGGTCAAGGTCATTTATTTTAATATTTATTAATTTTATCATGGCCTATTGCTTTTCTTCTAGTAATGTTTATTTTGTTTTAGTCTCTACAAAATAAAAGGAAGAAACTAATTTTATTATCAATATTAATCACATCAAGATCCTCATTTTAACCACTCCCTAATATAATACCTAAAGACCCTATTAGTCTATATTCTTTATATACTCTTTGAGTGAGTCATTTGATAATTAGAAAGGTGTTGGCTCTTTCGTGTAACCCATTTTCTTACACTAAGAACTTATTCTAGGATTTTTATGACATCCACTCATTTGTGGAGACCACCTCTCATTAATTTATAAATTGACATCTAATATATACACCCACATATGGCTGACAAACAACATGTGTACACATATTCCCAAGGATGATGTTTAAATTTTTTAATACATACAATTAAGAAGTTATAATATTTAATCTTTGGGAACCCTTCCTCAACTGCTTCATATTTTATTTCTCAAGACAACATAAATGATGTTATACTTTCACCTATCCTATCCTTTGCTGCTTCGATTATATTATGGGGGTGTTGGGGTATATCTAATCTCATATTATTAGACAAAAAAAAAAAGTACTAGATAATTCTTATGAGCATTATTGATGTAGCCTATGAGCAAGTCTTTATGTAAGCCTATCAGAATCAATTAAGTTATCCTTTGCAGATCATTTGTGTAAGATATTGGTTCTAATTATGTAAGCCTTTGGGTATCATCTATGTAACCCTATCGATATAAATTTCATTGCATGATAAAATATTTCACAATTATATTTATATATCAAATTTTATCACATTACATTGCATAGAGTATTTTCATCAATATATAACAACAATCTTGAGTTTTGCTCTCCTCTAACTCATGGGAGATGCAACCTTTCACATGATTTAAATTATGACAAAGCATCTCATGATTAAATAACCTCCCTACTTCTAATATTGACACATATCACATGACTCTTCACTTATACACTTGATATCTATCATTCATGACTCTTCACTTACTCACTTGACACTTATCACTCATGACTATTCACTTACTTACACCTTTAACTAATAGCTCACACTTGCACACATAGCACAAAAATATTCAAGGTACCAAATAATGTAATACCATCAATAATTAAAAACCTATAAGATGGTAAAAAATGAGACTAGAAAATCAACTGCATACTCAACAACCCATTATATTGATAAAAAACCTCAAAAGTAGTTAAACCAAGAAAATCATACCAATATGAAAGCCAACAAACAACACTAAATATACCAAAGACAACACATTGTTTCTAACAAAAGTTTATTTTAGGAAAACCATATAACAAACTTAACATAAATACTCATCACAAAACATAGTCAAAAAGTGGAAGATATAATATTACATATTATATTTCTTTCATTTTTTTCTTATTATCAATTAGAGAAATTCATTCAATAGGAGTTTACCTCAAAGTACCAACACTCCTTCGTATTATTCTCCTAGATTTTCTCCTATTATTGTTTCTCATTTATAACTCTCTATCTCTCTCTTGTGATCTATATATACATATAGTTATCCTAGCTTTTCTCTTGCTATTTTTTAATATCTCTATGTGTGTGCCCATGTGACATGTGCATGCACACACATACCCCCTTTTCATTGTTTCTCTTTGTATTCCAAACTTATTTTTTGTTTTTCATCCTTTCATTATCCATTCTCCTTTAAGTTTGTACATCCTTATTCCTCTACCTATATATTCTTATTCAACCCTTCTATGTAGATTTAAATATTCAATTTTTTTTTTGAAATTTTTTAAAAAACTTGTATTAAAACAAAGATCAATTACAATTTGGGAAGAGACACTTCCCAACCAAAATTAGAGAGAACACATGATTACAAGAGTAAAAGAAGATTTGTAATGGAGCCAAATCTCTTGAACCAATAACTAGCTAACAGAGGTATCGGTTTGGTCTGTTGATGCAACTTGTCGTGATATCATGACACTCTTTCCGTCTTCTCCTTTGGCCGTGAAAAAGCAACATGTCGCGATATCACGACACTTTTCTCCTTTGGCCACAAAAATGCAACATGTCACGAAATCATGACACTTTTCTCCTTTGGCCACGAAAATGCAACATGTCACGAAATCGCGACACAAATGCTCACTTGGCCGCAATATTGCATCATGTCGCAAAATCGTGACATTTTTCAGCTTTGGCCGCGACGAAGCCACATGTCGCGAAATCGTGACACTTATCACCTTTGGCCGTGCGATGCACCATGTCACGAAATCGTGACACTTTTTCTCCTTTGGTTGCGATGATGAAACATGTCGCGATATCGCGACACCTTTTCACTCTTGGTCGCGACGAAGCAACACGTCGCGATATCGCGACACATTTCTCCTTTGGCTGCGACGATGCAACATGTCGCGATATCACGACACTTTTTCACCTTTGGCCGTGACGAAGCAACATATCGTCAAATTGCGACACTTTTTCTCCTTTGGTCGCGATGAAGCAACATGTCACAATATCACGACACTTTTTCTTCTTTGGCCGCGACAAAGTAACATGTCGCGATATCGCAACACTTTTTCTCCTTTTTTCGCGATGAAGCAACATGTCGTGATATCGAAACACTTTTTCTCCTTTGGCCGCGACGAAGCAACATGTCACGATATCGCGACACTTTTTCTCCATTGGCCACGATGATGCAACATGTCACGATATCGCGACACCTTTCCTCCCTTGGCCGTGATGAAGCAACATGTCGCGAAATCGCGACAACTTTCGTCCCTTGGCCGCGACGAAGCAACATGTCGCTAAATCGCGACACCTTTCCTCCCTTGGCCGCGACGAAGCAACATGTCGCGAAATCACGACACTTTTTCTCCTTTGATCGCGAGGAAGCAACATGTCGCGAAATCATGACACTTTTCCTCCTTTGGCCGCGACGAAGCAACATGTCGCGATATCGCAACACTTAAATATTCAATTTTAACAATTATATTTAAGGGATTAAAATAAGGTTTTATCCATATTAATGTTAATTTGTTTTGTTTAGACCCTTAATTCCCTTTTAATTACATTTAAAAACTTTCTAATAACCTTATTACTTATGTGGGATTTTCAGTATACATTCATTTTTTTATGGTTATCTTCTTCCTACCATGGAAAGGCACAATAAACATCATCTATAATGTTATAGGGTAATTTTACATCACAATTTGATTCTTGCTAAGTTTGTACATCCTTATTCCTCTACCTATATATTCTTTTTCAACCCTTCTATGTAGAATTAAATCTTCCTTTTTGACAATTATATTTAATGGATGAAAATAAGGTATTATCCATAATAATGTTAATTTGTTGTGTTTAAAGCCTTAATTCCCTTCTAATTACATTTAAAAACTTCCTAATAACCTTATTACTATGTGGGCTTTTAATTATACATTCAATATTTTATGGTTATCTTCTTCTTACCATCGAAAGGCACAATAAACATATATATATATAGGGAAATTTTACATCACAATTTGATTCCAGTTAACAAGGCTCAACAAATACGATAGTCCTAATGTGATGGTTAAAAAAAAAGATATACATGCTTTTGGATTACTCTATTTTTAATTAATTGTAACCATTGAGACCAAGAAAATATATAAATGCTTTTTCTTCCATTTCATCAATATATTTCATAAAATCATCATAAAAATCAATAGTATACATATATTATATATGCAAATAATAATCATAATAATAAATTTATATTATTTTTAATAAAATAATTTATATATATATATATATATATATGGTTATATAGGGGTTAGTTACAACCACTATTTTTAGTAACTGGCAAGTGTAAGGTTCAAACCACAAGGATCGCTTCTAATAGTCTATTCGACCCAACATGAGATGGAGACCACGGGTTGCTCGGGGTTTGTACCATTATCATCGGTTTGGTGTACACTCAAGGGATTCACCACAAACTACTACCTTAGTTAAAGCTGATAGCATGCCTCTAAAATTTGAATCTAGGTCTCTTCTTGGTAAATACTTGATCAGTCAAGTCTTTACCAATCCACTTAGCCCTTGGGAGAAAAGACCTTATCTTAAGAAAAATTGTTCCCCGTATCCTCTATGGACCAAGACTTTCCGTTCCATGGAGCATGTCCCATCTAAAGATACCCCTCACCTTAGTACCCCTCAATTTAGCGGGAGTTTTTTTGTATCCGACGTAGGCTGCCAAGCTTAAACCCCGAACCTTTTTCTGATTATTTGCTAATAAAATACCATACCAAATATTTATATAATAAAACAATTCATTATACTTTAATTTTTATAAATAAATAGTTAAACTTAATTTTATAACTTCTCTATTCTTCTTTTTTACTTTTTCAAACTACTTTTCTTCTCTAAACAAAAACTAAAACTACCGAGCTAGTTTTTTGGTGGGGCGCATTTAAGTGTTTTGAAAGAAACAATACCAAGCATTATTCGAATTTCAAACGGAGAACAAAATTTAAAACTAAAACTACCGCACTAGTTTTTTTTTTGGCGGGGTGGCGCAATAGAGTAGATTTAATTTAATAAAAAGTTAAAAGTCTCGTTGAAAGATTAAAGTTAAATCATTCAATTAAGTTGCACTCTACATTGGTAGACGGGGACCACGTTGTTAACTTTGAAATTTTTCGAATTTTGTCATTTTAGCACATAAATCAAACAAAAGCATGGACATTATGAGGTTTAACTTTTAAATAACATTTAAAATATAAGGTTTCTTTTAGTAAAATTGTTTACGAAGTTCTCTTGACCATTTTAGCGAAGGAAACGATGAAATAACAAAGACATGGCAGAAATAAGCGCCTTAAAGAATATTATTTTAATTGTTACTTGAATTTTGTTGATTATAATATATATCTAATATATCGAACTCAAAAACTAATACTCGGCGAATCCTATAACTAGTGATTAAATATAAATTATGAGCAGACTTGTGCGCATGGCAGCAAACAATATTACAAAAGAATTGGCAATACACTGGAATTTATTCGCGTCTTTAACCAGGTAACGCTACAGGGACAAATATAGGTTTTTCTTTGATAGACTTCAATGTTGGAAGATAAAAAGATTATGGCTAGTGTTTTGATTACCAATTAGCTATGATTCAGTATTTTATAGTTCTTTTATATAACAATCATAAAATGGTTTAGGATAGTATTTGAATCTGTTTTAACTCAACATAAATAGTTTGTATCTAATTTTTTATATGCCGATTTATTTTAAACTTAGCATAATCTAACTTTTATTTTCTTAATATATGAAACCAGCTAAAGCTTATTTCATAGAGAGTATAACGACTTTTATTAAAATTACAATCTATTTTATCACAAGCGCCAATCATTATCATAGTTTACTACATTGTTAACTGGAACTAATTGTGGGAAATTCCATGCTGAAAACGGTTCACCATCAGTGACATGTAAATTGTGAACGATTTGTTGGTCTGAAACACAGAACATAGAAGACGTGCATCTGTGAAAGAGATGGAGCCTTCTGAATATATTTACTTTCTGTTGCAAGAGGATGTTAAAGAGATGGAGCCTCCTGGAATCTCTCTTTTGCACTGAAATATGAGGTTTACCTTTCCTTCCCTAAAAGTTCTATATCTCCGATTCTTCCCCTTGCGTTGAACCTGTAATGGAAGCGGATGGCTGTGGTGGTCGGTCAGCTAATTCAAGAGAATAGTTCAGTAATTACTATAGAAATGAAAAATAAAGTATGGGAATAACATCGTCGAAAACATGAAGTTCAATCGGAACTTTGACGAAAAAATATTATTTTGGAAGGGAGACGTTTTTCGCAGGACTACCCAAACTGCCGAACTCGTTTCGGTCATATCTCACTCATACGGAATCGGATTGAGCTGAAATTTTGAGGGTAGATGTCTGAAAAACCCTAGAATGTCTCCACCAATTTTCATATCATTTGGAGCAACACAGATCCTCGCGCATCCCTATGTGTGAACGACATATTTGGCAAGTGGCTATGCGAGGGTTTCATCTGGGTTGAGTGCAAGCAGCTCCAGAGGTTGGTTTTTAGGGCCTTCGGGCCCTAGCGGCCAATATTTTTGTGGTTTATTCTCAATATTTTAGCAGGAAATGTTGCAGGGGATACAAGATGGGTTAGAAATTTGTCTTTCAACAGATCATACTGTGAACTTGAGTGACAACGGCTTTCAATTTGCTGCACAAAAGAAAAGTGAAAACCATACCTTTCCACGACATCTAGGGCAAAGATTAAAGAGATCACGAAACAAGTTTCAAGAAGTTGATCAAAAAATGACTCATATCTCAAGTGAATCTGGTGCTAAGGTGCACCCACAAAATAATTCTACTGTGAAAACCCCTATCAAGGGTAAGAATTTTGAAGACTCGGTCCCAAAAATAAATTTTAGGGATGCCCTTCGTGGTGGACAGCGTTAGCCCAATGCTAATATCAATATTAGGGCTTCCCATAAACATCTAAGAATGCCTAAGATTGATCCCAGAAAAATAGATTCAGGATGTCTTAAAGCAACTGATGGAACTCCTATTGTTAAGCTTGATATGGATAACATTCAGACTGGCATTGAAGATTTGGAAAAAAGAGGACTAATTTTTTGGTTCGTGGGTTTTCGTCCGAGTCTATCTGCTTTCAAAGTCTGGGCTACAAAAAGTTGGAAAACTAAAGGTGAGTTACAAATCTCTATTTATCCAAATGGTTATTTTCTTGTTTTATTTGCTAATAATGAAGATAGAGGGAAAAATTTTCAAGGGGGTCCTTAGTTTTTTGGAAGGGCAGGGCTTTTCATGAAGCCCTAGCATACTAAATTTAAATCCGAAGAAGAGATGCCTTCTATTGCTCCTATGTGGGTTAGACTCTTTTGCCTCCCTATTGAATTTTGGAATCCTACTATTTTTTCTTCAAATGGAAACTCTTTAGGAACTTTTATGATGACTGCTGATTATACTCAAAATTTTGAACATATTTTTTATGCTCGGATTTGTGTTTTAAAGGATTTTTACAAACCCCTACCTAAAAATATCACATTACAATTTGGGGAAGACACTTGGGAGCAAGTAGTGGACTATGAGAACATTCCTTTTCATTGTAGAATTTGCCATGAATATGGTCATTTGGCCAGTGCTTGCCCTAATAAAATTCCTGATCAAAAGAAAGAAGATATAAACTTAACAGGTTTCCAAATACCTAAGAAGAAGAACACTAAAAAAAAACCAATTATGAAGGATCAATCAAAGTCATCTGCTAATATGTTTGAAATCCTTTCCACAAATGATGTCCCAAGTGAGGAAGAGGAAATAATGGAAACTAAAATCTTAGAAACACAATTTAAATATTAAGGGAAGAACTCAAAGACAAACCAACAAATCAAAGGTTTTCAACAGAAAAAAAAAGGAGAAAATTTACATAAGAAAAATAATATTTCAAATGTCAAAACATCAAATAATGCAGGTTCTAATATAGACTCTATTGAACCATCTAGTAAAATTTTGGCAGTCTACGAGCATTCTTCAAGGTTAGAAGCCATCTCAGATTCAATTGGAATAAGTCAAGAAACAGGGAAAAAAAAATGAAGATGGATTCTAATCAAAAAGTAGGTCGCAAGACCAATTAATATCATATGGTAAAAGAAGGTGAAAATCTTGTAGAGGAAGGTAAGATTAATGCACTTCCTAACTTTTTTAGCCCTGGTATCAATGAAGATCATCACTTGGAATATTAGAGGACTCAAAGGGAGTCTTTCAAAACAAAATGAAATTAGAAGAATGATTCAGGTAAATCATCCACATCTTGTTTTCCTTCAAGAAACTAAGATGTCAATGGAGGATATGGACTTAATTGCCAGTAAACTTTGGCTAGCTGGAAAAGTGGTTTCCCTTAGTTCCCAAGGGACTTCGGGTGGCATTGCTTGTCTTTTGGATCCAGAAGAGGTAGTTATTCACCATATGGTTGGCATTTGGGGTTTGTTGGCTATATCTATTCAAAGTAGACATTCCAACCATATTATGCTCTGCATTACTATTTATGTTCTGACTTCTTTGGAGGAAAAAAGAAGACAGTGGAAGGATATTACTCATATTATCTCTCATTTTCCTAAATCTTGGATCTTGATCGGAGGATATTTCAATACCATCCTCTCTATGGATGAGAAAATGGGGGAAATAGAAATTTGGACAAAAGAACTGACCTCATGAGCGAATATATTGCAAACCTCCATCTTGTGGATATCCAACCAGATAATGGCCTTATGACTTGGTCTAACAGAAGGCAAGGCTTAGCTTGTATAATGGAGAGATTGGATAGGTTTTTGCTCTCTGAAAATTTCTTAATCCATGGTTACATTCCTAAAGTGAAGACTCTTAATAATGCTAGTTCGGATCATTGGCCAGTCCTGGTGGAAATGTGGAAAACCAATGTGAGTTTCTCTCCTTTTTGTTTTCAATTAATGTGGCTTCGATACATTTCCTTCAGACCTCATGTGCAACAATGGTGGAAGGAAGATAAACCTAGGCATGGGACTAAGATGTTCTATTTTGTCAAAATACATTAAATCCAAAATAAAGACTTGGAACTGGAAAGAGTTTGGGGATGTTCATAAAAAAAAACATGAAGTTATTGCTCATCTTGAAAATTTGAATAAGAAAATCCGTTTAGATGGCCTCACAGAGAAGAGATGTGCAAATGAAATTAAACTCACAACTCAGTTAGAGGAATGGGAATAAAGAGAAGAAATATTATGGAAGCAAAAATCTAGAATTCAATGGCTCAAAGAAGGAGATCGAAACACAATTTTTTTCCACAAATCTCTTCTAGCTCAAAGATCTCACAACTTTATTTCTTCCTTAGAATCAGATTCTGAAGATGTTTTTTATACTTGGGATGGCATGAACTCTATTGTTGTTGATTACTTTTCCAATATTTTTGCTACTACTCCCCTTGAAACAGCTTCATGATATAATGTTCTTCAATCAATCCCTTATCTTATCACTTCTGAGGAGAACTCTATTTTAACTGCTCCTGTTACTATCAATGAGCTTCAACAAGTAGTTTTTAAAATGCAAAAAGGGAAAACCCCAGGTCCTAATGGTTTTCCTATTGAGTTCTACCAAGAGTTCTGGGATATCCTTCATGTTGATTTATTAGAGGTGGTGGAAGAATCCAGGAAAGCCAAAGAAATTTTGAAGGTTATCAATAAAACATATATTACTCTTGTTCCAAAATCTCAAGAGGTTGATCATATCTTAGCTTTTAGACCTATTGCTTTATGTAATGTTCTTCTCAAAATCATTACTAAAATCATGGCAGAAATATTGAAGCCTCTTTTGCATAAGATTATTTCCCCAGAGCAAGGGGGTTATGTTGAAGGACGTCAAATAGTAGATGAGATAGTTCTTGCTCAGGAAGCCATCCATTCCATGGATATGCAAAATTCTCCTTCCATGTTCATTCGGTTAGACTTATCCAAAGCTTATGACAGAGTGGATTGGCACTTCCTTATCAAAGTTTTGAGGCAATTTGGTTTCTCTAAGGATTGGATGGATTGGATTATGGGATGTGTCTGTGATACTCATGGAGCTTTCTGCAAGACAATTCTGATGTTTCATATTCTCTTAGTTGTAGTCAGCATTCATAAGGACATAAGTTGACATCTCGTTTTTTTTTTGTTTTTTTTTTTTAACAAACCAAAAAGTGTCCAAAGGACCAACACACATAAGTTAAAACCAAATCCAAAAAGCAATCCCAAAAATGAAACTTGAAAACACAAACCAAAACCAAAAACCAAAATCTATATACAAATGTACAATATAATACAAGATGGTGCAAAGTTTGGATTATCATTTTCCCGGATCCCAAACCTGATTTGAGCATTCCAAAAGACATATAATGTGATACACATGCCAAATGTGGAAGGAATAAAAAAAAACAAGACTAGACCAAACAATGCAACCAATTTCAACTTTCCTCTCTCACCCCACCAATTAGATTTAGCTCCATTAGTATTCTCATAGGTGAGATTCAAATTACCAAATTGATTAGACAATGGTTGATTTTCAATTCTTTCTTGTCTATTATTTAAGATGTCCATTCCACACTTTGATTCATGGTGTAGAAATAATATTTCATTTTCATTCAATAAATCCATAACATTAATAATATTTGAATCAAACCATTCATTAGGTAAACCTTCATTCGAGTTTTGCATGGTGAAACCAAAAAGATGAGATTTTACCTTTGGTCTGTTTTCATTTAACCTTACTTGAAGAGGATTTGAAAATTCCTCTTTTAACTCATGACATTCATCATCATGTAGCACTTGTTCTTTCTCCATGACTTGTTTATCAAAGGCACCAAACTTAGGTACCCAATTGAAAGCATGTCCATCCCTTTCAAACCATAAGTCTTGTCTATCTAGGGGTGGGTTAACTAACACATTTCCATGATAAATCACTTGGGTTGTTTTGGGTAACGTGATATTTTCAATTGGATCATCAATGATATCAAACCCAAATGATTTAGGTTTTGTAATTTTCTTATTTTGAAATGGCATAGTCATTGTAGCACAAGTAAGTGGATCAAAATTTTCAATTTCTTTTCTTTCAAAGGAATATAAAAAAATGACTCTTTTTCTTGATTCATAGTTGTAGAATCCTTATCATGTTCCAAAATTTGATGAGATTCAAATTCCTCTTCCAAAACTTTCTCAAATTGTACAGGATTTATAGTATCCTCATGTGAGGAAGCAATTGAGTTATCCTACATATTAACTGACAGAATAAGTTTATTAGAAGATTTAGATTGATAATATTCTTCCCATTTCATCCATGAATCATAGTAATCATCTTCCAAGTTCATGTTATGATTCTCAAGTACTTCTTCATCTTCTGATTCATCAACATGTTTCTCATCCAATTCATCTTCACCTTTCTTAGATGGTTCAGTTATTTCCAAAACTGGGTTATCTCTTGTATTCAAATTGGTAAATCTATCATAATCTAAATTTGTAAACCATGATTCAATTTTATCACAATTTGGAATGTGTGTATCCTCTTGGTCATCACTTTCGAGAACGTCATCCAAAGTGTCTTTCAAGAACAAGTGGTGAAACTAGATTATGTCGTCAACTTCATTTGTTCATTTTATTTCAAATTCATTTTTGGCCACTTGTGATGACTTAGGAGCTTTTATAATGGGATCAATTTTTGAATTCTGTGTCATATAGTTGCTCCAATCATTTGCAAGTACATCTGACCAAATCATATCCACATAATTGTGTTCATCCAAATCATCCTTTTTGGGTAATGATTATAGATATTTCTTTTCCAAAAGAAGATGGTGATCATTTGATTCCAACTTCTTGTTACCCATCCATAGAATTTCTTCTCCAAAAAATTCATGCTCTTCAAGAATTTTTGAATAGGTATTTACTTCAACGTGAGTCACCTCAAAATATCTTGTATCGCTTGAAGAAGCATAACATGAAACATCATTAAGATCGGCATTATGAATTTTCTTTCTAGGATGATTTGGATGCATACATTGACGTGCTCATTTTCGTGGTGGAACATGCCTACATACCTTCTTAACCACTTTCTTTTGCTCTTTTACTTTCGATACGAACTCTTTGGGTTGAGTGGTAGAATTAGTAGGATTAGTTGGATTGATACCCACGGACAAAGCTTGAACATTTGTTGCAATGGTTCCATGAGTGACCCCATGAGTCTCTAATTGAGGCATAGTTGGATGGATGGAAGTACTTGTATAAGAACACATGGAAGCATAAGTTGGTATGGTAGGATAAATTTGATTGTAGGGAAAAAAAATTGATATTAAATTTTGTTGTGCCCATGCTTGATTTACCATCGAGGATTGATTGCAAGCCCCTAGTTGTCATACCATAGTTGATTGCTCTGTTCCATAACCTTGTGGCCTCAATTTTTGATCTACAATCATAGCTTCTATGTAGGCCGATGCAAGATCAGTAACCAAGGGATTCATCCTAACAAATATGGCACACCATGGATCCAATGCTCGAAAGTACATTTGAAGAGCACCACTTTCGTCAATAGTATAGGGAGAAATTAATCTTGCATAAGGCTTTCGAAACCTCAAGTTGAAACTTCTCACTGGCTCATTAGGTTCTCTTTTGCAAGAAGTAAATTGTTGATATATCGTGAGAGGATCAATGAGTAACCTAAATTGATTGATAAAATCATCTTTTAATTGAGTCCAAGATGTAATAGAACCAGTGGGTAAATTAATGTACCAATCATATGCCACCTCATCTAGGGTTCCAGGAAAAATTCTACATGCCACATCCTCATGTTCAACATTCCATCTAACTAGGATATCCACATAGGCTTGAATATGTTCCTCGGATAATGTTGGACCATTGTGTTTAAATTTGGGCAATTTTTTTTCTACGTCCTTAGGTAAATCATGAGAATATCCACTAATTTTCAAAGGACTAACATGTTTCCCATACCATGTTCTTGCAGTTGTAGCCATTAACAAAACTCAAAGAATGACTTCAAAACCAATTTGTTAATCATGAATAAAGGAAGGAACCATCACAAAGCAATATTCTAAAAATGTAAATTAGTTTTTGATTCACCAGATCGCATATGCGCAAGTGAAGAGCATACTCCTAGTATTGTAGGCTTTCTGATTCACAAGATCGCATGACACGCAAGTGAAGAACATAATACCGACAACAAATACATTCTAGACAAAATAATGTAGACACCAAAACAGCACCAATCCGATTATGTGACTGCAAACACTGATCGCTTTGACACACACAGCCCCAAGGGCAGCCCCTAGAGGTCAAACAATGGTCCTAACCACTCTCACAGCAGTTTTGAAAGGTCAAAGATCAATTTGGCACATTCAGGCACTTTGCTCAGTATCCGTCCCACCCTGGGACGAATTCAAAATGGGATTCGCCCCACCCAGGGACGAATTCTGAATTCGCTCCGGGGTGGGGCGAATTGCAGGTTTGACGGGCAAAAAGTCAAATCTTGACAAATGGCAGCTCGAGTCCGCCACCCAACGCTTCCTTCATCGCATGGGAGTATGGGTGAGCATTTTCAAGCGTTAGAGGCATCTGTAAGGTCAGTCATGGAGTCCCTATTCAGGGAGGAATCTCCTTCCCCATGGGGAGGCATGATTGCCAAGTGGCGCCTCTGCATGCGCATTTCAAGAGACCTCCAGGTCTATAAATTGGTGAGTTTCCTCACCCCAAAATATGGAGAGAAGTAGCATTTTAGAGCAACGAAGTGCTGTCATTTTATTTACACATCTCATACCTTTTGGATTTGCGCCTTTCACATCCTTGATCTCCTTTAGAAGGGAGGTCATTGGGTGACTATTGGGAGGACAAATATTGATTCCAAAACCCGACATTTGGCCACAATATCCCACCAAATTTTCTGACAATACCACACAAGAGGTTTTGAACCCATCCCAAGTGGATTGGTGTCGAAATCAAGCCTCAAACGGTGGGCGGCCTGCCCCATGGGCGCCCCCTCCCACATTGCCACAATCCTAATCGCACCCTTTCGGAGCGATGGGAATTCCATGGTAGATTTGCTTTCTTTCATTTTTGCATTCAATTCTATGATGTTTAAATAGGTTGTCATTTGAATTTCGTCTCCTTTTGAGCAATTTTGATCATATTTCTAGCTTTGTTCGCTTTTACTAACCTACAGGTAGCATTATCAAATTCCTATTGATGGAGGCCAAATTGGGAAAATATGACCATCTGGGTCTTCCCAAAATGCCCCCAATTAGCTAATCCCAAGTTTGTAGGTCTTTTGGAGCTCCAGAGGTAGGACATTGGGACAGTATCTTTTCGGCATTTTGTTGTAGGTGAATTCGTCCCGCCCCGGAGCGAATTCAAATTGGTGAGGAATTTTTTGACTGTTATTTTTGTAGAACCTTCCTGGTGATATCTTGATGCCCCTATCAAATTTTCATAGCATTTGGATCTATTTTGATATTAGTTTAATTCATTTTTCTCATTCACTTATCGTAGGCTTGGGGATTGCATGCTTTGTTTCATCCGCAGGTGCTACTGACCATTTCTTGTTCCTTTGAACGTAGGGTTCAGACATCGGAGGAGAAGCGAGGAGTCAAGACTCATCATTCCAAGTGGTGGTGACATTTTGGTCCACCCATTTTACATGTGGGCACGCGGAAGAAGGAAAGGTGCCCATGGATGTAACAAGAGCTCATGCTTAAACGCTCCTAGCCCTTGGAAGGGGAGGATGCATATTGTAACCGAGTTTGAAACATATTAATAAAAAGGGCTGTCTTATTTATTCTCATTTGTTTCATTTTGATTCGATCATGCTTTTCCCTCTTTTCATGCATTTTCAAGTTTTTAGGATTTAGCGCTAAGTTCAGTTTCTTCGTTTGCATTTCACATATTCGCTTTCCTTTTTGCTTTCGTATCCTCATGATTTCAGTGGTGATCATGGTGGGACCTTGTCCTCTATTTTTAAGATCAGATATCTGATCCAAACTTGGTTTTTTGCTTGCAGGTACCGCGTTTTCATACGCTGACTGTTGTTCGTTCCAGCAAAGGGCGAATGCAGAGCTGTAATTCGTCTCACCCAGGGACGAATGGGAATTCGCCCCACCCTATGATGAATACAGTACTATAATTCATTCCACCCCGGGATGAATTCCAGCCTATGAGGTTTTTAGGTAGAAACTCAGAACCGACAGATGCGGGCAGAGAAGAGGTAAGGATTCTGCATTTTTCTCTATCATTTTCTATTCAGTGTTTCTATTTTGGATTACTTGTTTGCTTAGGGAAAGTTTTCCTTTTGTTGTTTGCTTGTTTCCTTTTGCAAAATAAAAAGAACCCCACACACCACGTGGCAACTTAAAAACCAAGGCGCTGGTCGTAAAACCCCAGCCCTTGATCAAGACCAACGGTGGATTTCATCACCACCTTGGCTTGAATTTTGCATTCATACACCCCGATCGCTACTGTTGCTAGACGTAAATCCTGATGAAAGCTGACCGAGTGTAGTTGGGGTGATTCCCAGCACGTGAGGATAAGTCTTCTATGGTAGGTGTCATAAATAGAGTGATTCCCCTTCCGTACCGCCTATGTTCCACGTACCATCTGCTCTCACGTACCTATAGTTTCCCTCACGTAAGGGCGGGTATATAGAGAGGTTGGTATATCGGTCTGGCAATGGTATATCGAAGGGGCGACCAATTTTGGGAGCCATAAGAGCCTTCATTTTGCATTTAAACGTTCTTTACAAAAACCTTCAAAAACAACAACAAAACACACTAAACCAGTTTTAGGACACACTTTCAACCTTTAAACGAGATAATCACTGTTTGTGTATGTGTGTGTTCTTTTCTGTTTAGTGTAGCATAAAAAATCATAAAAGAGATAAAAATATGCTTAGCTTGTAGAAGAGCACCACCATGGTGTACACCCGTAGCCAAGCCCAATCAAGGGCAGAAGCTACGAAAAGTGTACAAGGAGGGGGCACAAGTCACCTCCGCTTTAGCCCTAAGGACTTGGCCATACCGCCTTGGCGGCCTGACCCCCAAGAGAGTCCACATCATTCCATGTCAAGGTGGAATTATAGGGACACCCCTCTGGGGGACACGCCCGTTCATCACAGCCCCTTTCGGGAAGAATCTTTACACGTGGCACTCAACATAGACAGAAAAGCTCCCTTAGAAGCTAGATATGAGTGGCCACCATGCGATGAAGTGCTAGAGAGGCATAGTGTCCATGAGGAGAGGCCACATGACTATGGCATCCCTCCTTTGCCTCCCATCACTGTTAGAACCAATAGACAAACCCCAGAGCGTAGGGCTCTCCAAACAGGGCAAGCTAACTCCACCCACCCCTTTCACACATACGAAAGGGAGTACGAGGAAGACCATCACATTCCTCGAGAGCAATGTATAGCATGGGAGCCATGCGCTTCCGCACCAGCTAGATACCATGGTTACCCAATGAGGCCAGAGCCTCGGGTAAATGCCGCCAACCTCGATAGAGGGAAGCAACCCATTGAGATCTCGGATCATCACGACCGAGGCAAATGCATAGGAGAGGCATCCAGGCCTCCTAGGCCCAAGATGGTAGACCAAATTGACCTGGAAGTCGCCAGACATGCCACCCGCCAAGCCTAGATCATGTGGCTTGAGCAAGATCAGCAGCAGCTAGAGCATCTATACCGCCTTAGCAAGGAGCGCATTCAGTGCCAAACAGATGAGCTACTTCATAACCTACCTGAGAGGGTTCCAACCCCTCGCACCCAAAGAGCGGAACCATATGAGAGGCATAATCCCTTGGTGCGAGATAGGTCTCCGTGACCTCATCAAGTTTTGCCTCCGAGACCCCCTAGACCCGAGAGGGAGGCCACTCCCGAAACAACGATGGGTACCCTCCGTGGGGACCCACCCAGGGTCATAGGTCTCACCTAGAGACTCCTCAAGAAGTTTACGAGGAGTATGAACAAGAAGTAGAGTGGGCCGAAATGCCCTACCAAGGTGGAGGGGTTGCTATCCGGCCACCCCCCATAGGCCTCAAGTCTCCCACAACCCACAATGGGAGCAAACTAAAGAGGAAGAGATTAAATCTTTCGATGCATACAAAGCGCTGTTAGAGCGTTTGGAGTCTATGGAAACCAAAGCTTCTGGGCCCCAAAAGCCCATGTTACGCCAACTCCGTAGTCATCCTGTGCATCCGTCAGTGCTTGCACCCCCTTACCCCGAACACTTCAAGCTGCCTCAGTTGGCAGTCTTTAAGGGTGAAGAGGATGCCCAAGAGCATGTGACAAGATTCCTAAGCCAATGCTTTGGCATTCAGGACAATGATGCGCTATTGCTAAGGACATTTATAACCACATTCATGGGCCCTGCCTCGGATTGGTTCACCCAGTTGTCGAAGCACAACATCAATAACTTGGATCAGTTAGTGGATGCGTTCCTTGAACGCTTCACCTTCAACACCAAGAAGAAGGCATCACTAAGTGACCTGGCCAGCCTCAAGCAATATGAGGAAGAGACCATGGTGGCCTACGGGAATCGGTGGAGGACTCTACTTTCCAAGCTACCCTACCTTCCCCCTATGTCCGACCTTACACAAATGTTCTCACGAAGTTGTTTGAGATCGATCTCTATGCTATTGTAGCTGCAGCAATATGCCACCTTAGAAGAAGCCCTGGCGCAAGCCAGAATTATCGAAGAGATCAAGATACAGGATGGCAAAATTGCCAAACCTAAGAAGAAAGAGTGGAACAAGAACACAAAGACAGGGACTACGCAACAAAAACCCGTTACGGTTAATCAAGTTGCTATAAATGTCCCTAAGCCTGCACAAGAAATACAGCCTCAAAAGGCTAACTATCAGGCAGTGCCTCCTAACAATTATGAAAGAGAAAATCAGAAACAGGAGCAAAATCAGCAGCGTCACCCTAAGCGACAGTACACCCCTTATACGGAGTCTAGGGACTCCCTATTTGACCGCTTGTCAGCAATGAACTTGATCACCCTTCCAGAGATTCAAACCATAGATCCTAACGCTCCCAAGCCTAAGGGATACAGAGAGGACTTGTATTGTAGGTTCCACAGGCGAAGGGGACATGACCTGAATGCATGTTGGAAGTTCAAAGGATTGATACAAGACCTGATTGACAATAAGACATTGGCAGTGGACAACCCCGTAGCGCCAAACAACCAATAGATGGGGGTTTTCAAGGACCCCTTGCCTGCCCATGAGGCACAAGCAAAACCCCTTCAGGTCAATGAGGTGCAACAAAATTTCCCCATGCAAGGGTATGTAGGAATGATAAGCATAGTGACTAGGAACAAGAAATACCCAGGAGTTGCCCCCGAGGCAGCCACAAGAGAGGTTCCATCGACGTCACAACCTCAACAGCACCCTATGTAGCTACCTCCGCCTAGACCCACGGCCATGATTCGGACCAAACTCACGCAGAGTTTGTGGACCACGTCGGCTAGGCTCTCCATATATGAGCTTATACAACAATCAGCGCCCCATCGGGAGGCTCTCATGGAGATTTTGAAAGCCATCGAGTTGCAGCCCCACGAAGCGAATTCCTTCAACAACTTCGTGGGACATGTAAAATGATGCATGGAGCCAGTCATCACCTTCCGAGAAGATGAAGTTAAATCAGTGTCTGATGACATGGCAGATCCACCCCTGCACGTTATCGCGTGGGTCAATGAGATCCCGTATAAGAGGGTGTTGATAGACACTGGCTCATCCAATAACATCATTACCATAGCAGCATTGAAACATCTAAAGTTGCCAGCCTCTCACATCATGGCTTCCACTTACACACTACGAGCATTCAATGATGCGATATGCTCGACAGTTGGCACAATTGTTCTACCCATTCAAGTAGGACAAAAGATGATACCTACATTGTGCCATATTTTGGAAGGCGAGATGGCGTATAACATATTGCTAGGGCGGCCATGGATCAGGGACATGAAGTGTGTCCCTTCGATAGCTCACCAGTGTTTGAAGTATGCATTTGAAGGGGAAGTACATGTAGTCCCGGTGGACTTAGAACCCTTCAAATATTGCAATGCGGTGCAGTTGATGCCGCAATCGACCCTCCCATCGATGCACTTGGATTTTTAGTTAAATCCATCTAGACAGGGTCCGATGCCGCAAGCACCACTGGTGATAAATCCATCAAAACCCCAGCCAGGTGCATCTTCATCGTCAGCTCCTTCACCACCAATGCCACCTATCATGGCTAAATAGAAGGACAAAGGGAAGCAAATCCTGGAAGAGGCTCAACCCCTGGAAGAGGCGCTGCCAACAATATCAACCATCTCTACCGAAGAGATGCCTAGCACAATGGAAGTTGAGGCTCCTAGTCCACCCAACATGGAATGGACTCAGGAAGAGCTTTCGTTCCCTCCCTCTCAATCGCCAACAATTACTGTTGAAATGGCCAGTACGGGCCTAGGGGAGTATCTAGTGTGGAATGTTGTAGCAACGACCATGCTAGAGTCCATGCAAGACATGGGGAGACCTCGCCTCCCCATCGGGACAATTGTTCCTTTAGGCTACCCACCGAACCAGACAAATTTTGTGTATGGGGGCCTTGATCATGGTATTGAGCCATGCATGCAAAAGGATGAGGATGAAGAGCCTTTTGCAGAAGATGTCAACTATCTGTCTAACCCGGACTTTGCTCTGAGATATCTGGGCCAATGCAATTGGCATGGATACGGGCTAGGCAGGTATGAGCAAGGAGTGCGTGTCCTTTGCCAGCCAAGATACCAAATGCCTTATGACAAGTCGGGAGTAGGGTTCAACCACCCCCTACCCTTGGACATCTTGGTGGAAAACATGCAAGGCCTAGGAATAGGCAACAAGGGTGGATTGGCATCAGATCCTTATGCCAACCCAAACACAACATATACATTGGGAGATTACCTCCCATGGTCAACAACCACCCTTGTTAACATCAATAACCCTTCTCCTTTGCTAGAGAGAGGCGAAAGTTTGGGAACTCACTTTCAAGGAAAGTATAAATAGTGTCAAGAAGGATCTTCGGAGGATGAATCAGAATATGAACCAACATCATATGATCCCTTCGAATCCGATAGTGATCACTCACAAGTGATCCCCATGAATAACTATCAAGAGACCCTCCTGACAATGTTCCCTCTAGAGGCTCCAAGCGAGCCAGTGCCGCGTCAAGGGAATCAGGTCCCCCCACGGAGCGTGGAACAACCACAATGGGGCCAGATTAATTTGCTTGAGCAAGATGAGCCTGTAATGCCTCAAATAGTTGTCGAAGCCAACGAGGGCTTTTGGATCTCCGATAGTGATTACGAAGATGAAACAGAAATGACATATCTTAATCACATGCGACAGAGGCCGCAACCATACCCCTTGGAGATTAATGACATATTTGAATAGATGGGCATAGTGCCAGGGCACGAGTGGTACGTAGACCCAGTAGGGTGGGATCAAGTGTTGGATCCGCTGCTCCAGGTACACAAAGAGCACCTTCCACTCTGAGACCCTAGGGTGATATCAGTGCCGAGGGTAGACCCTATCCTCCTATTAGCACATAGGGCCGATCCATTCATGCCAGTACCTCTAGAGCCAGATCCAGAACATAGAGAACATCCAGAATGTTTGAGTCATCACACCCATGGTAATGGAGACCAAAATCATTTCATCCACATGATCTCCATTGACTTAACCGCACCCATCCGCAATCCGGCCGATCCAACACGGTCCTTGCATCTAGACATAGATGCCATTGACTGGGATCACGTCAATTCACCTCCATCCCCATCAGAGTACTGGCCTTTTGATAAAATGCTTCATTTTACCCCAGGGACAACTCAGGATATCTTTCATGCTAAAGAGGAACCCGAGGTTCCCAACGTAGATTTAAACTCAGCTAATGATATCCATTTGATCCCAACTCCACATCAGTTGGAGGACGGATCCCACATGTCGATCGAGGAGATGACTGACGTAGACATCGGCTTGGATCCAATGAATCCATAGATTATCAAGCTAGGGGTAAGCTTATCCCCTGAAGAGCAAGCCGACTACATTGCCCTTCTCAAAGAGAAGAAGGAGGTTTTTGCATGGTCATACAGAGACATGTCGGGGCTAGATCCATAGCTAGTCACGCATAATCTAACGCTTGATCCGAAAATCAAGCCAGTTAAGCAAAAACTACGTAAGATGCACCCAAAAGTGGCCTTGATGGTCAAAGATGAATTGCAAAAGCTGTTGGATGCACAGTTTGTCATCTGCATGGATTATCCGCCATGGCTGTCCAACATGGTGCCCGTCAAAAATCCCGATGGGAGGATTCGCATATGCACTAATTTTTGAGATCTAAACAAAGCGAGTCCTAAGGATGATTTCCCCTTGCCAAGCATCGACACGTTGGTAGACGCTACAGTAGGTCACGAAATGCTATCCCTCATGGATGGTTTCTCGGGATACAATCAGATTCGTATCAATCCCGAGGACCAACTAAAAATGGTGTTCACAATGCCTTGGGGGACATTTTGTTATAAGGTCATGCCCTTTGGCCTTAAAAATGCTTGGTGCCACCTACCAACGTGCCATGACGTACATCTTCCATGATTACATGCATAAAACTTTGGAAGATTACATGGATGATTTGTTGGCCAAGTCTCTTTTGCGCCCAGATCATCTCGATGACTTAAGCAAGATCCTCGATCGCCTCATGGAGCATAAAGTCAGACTGAATCCCAAGAAGTGCGTATTTGGTGTCACATCTAGAAAACTCTTGGGTTTCATAGTCTCAAAGTGAGGCATCGAAGTGGACCCAAACAAAGTCAAGGCAATCCTTGAAATGGTTCCCCCAACTACCATTAAGCAGCTCAGAAGTCTACAGGGAAAGGTCACGTCAATTAAGCGCTTCATAGCGCAGCTATCTGACAAGTGCCGACCCATGAACAAATTATTGCACAAGGGGGTAGCATTTCACTGGGATGACGAGTGCCAGTCAACCTTTGATGACATCAAATGATACTTGGCTTCATCGCTAGTATTGGCACCACCTAGACCAGGAGTGCCATTCTACTTATACATATCTTACAAAGGTGGCGGTGGGCCTGCCGCCTAGAAGAATGAACTTCACAAAGAATAGGCTACTTACTATCTTAGCCGCACCTCGGTCGGTTATGAACTTAACTATGCATACGTCGAGAAACTCTGCTTGGCAGTGGTGTTTGCTACCAAAAAGCTATGCCACTACATGTTGAGCAACACTACGTATGTTGTGTCTAAGGAGAATCCATTGCGATACATGATGAGTCATACTTATCATAGTAGTCGCACGGTGAAATGGATCATGTTGTTGATGGAATTTGACATAGAGTTTATTGGATAGAAATCCATCAAAGGACAGGTCATAGCCGATCAACTAGCAGAGGCTCCTCTCGAAGACGATCAGCCTCTGGTCATAGAACTACCCGATGATGGGGTCTTCCATGTCTCAGAATCGCCAGATTCGATGAGCCTGAGTCACAGGCTGACATAACCCTATTTTTTGATGGTTCTAAATGTGAGCAAGGTGGTGGCGCGGGAATAGTATTCTTCACACCGTAGGGTGCTCCAATGCCCCTATCATTTAAATTAAATTTCCCATGCACCAACAATAATGCAGAGTATGAAGCCTTGCTCATAGGTCTTCAGACAACAATCACCATGAACATCAAATGACTGAACATCTTTGGTGATTCGTTGTTAATTGTCAATCAAGTCAAAGGGGTATTCCAATGCAAATGCCCAGTTCTACAGGCTTATAAAGCCCTTGTGGACAAATTCCTGGTGAAACTTGAGTGGTACGACATCGAGGCACTCCCTCGGTCATCGAATCATTTTGCGGACACAATGGCCTCCTTGGGGTCACTAATCCCGCAAGACCTTTCTGGTGATATGACAACCATTCAAGTCAAAACACTATCGCAATCCATGATGGAGCGTGCAAGCTCTGACTTGATGCCAGGAATCCACATGATCCAGATTGAACCATCCTCGGATAAGTTCTCTCGAATCCATGATCATCTGAAACATGCCAACTAGGGGTCCTTGTTCTCCCCTACTCCCATTAATAGCAACACAACGCTATTCTTACAAGTTCTCTCCCGCTCAGCATTTGCTAGGGATGAACTTCAAGAGGGATTGGTTGTTCATACCATCGAGGCTTCCGATCAACAGGATTGGTATTTACCCATTAGAGACTACCTCAAGTTAGGTAATCTCCCGCTTGGATTGATGCATGCCACAAAATGAGCATTCAAGCAGAAAGTGGCTAAGTATGTCTTGATAGGAGACATTTTGTACCATCATAGCTATGAAGGAATCCTCCTTCGTTGCTTGGACCAACAAGAGTCCACTTGGGCGATCGCCCAAGCGCACGATGGTACATGTGGTGGCCACTTCAGTGGTATGGCCATCGCAAAGCGCATTCTTTGCATGGGCTATTATTGGCCATATTTAGAGCGAGATTGTTGTGCATATGTCAGGAAGTGCATGAAGTGTCAACATCATGCCAATTTGATGCACGTACCTTCCCAGGCCTTGCAGACAGTCCAATCCGCTTGGCCATTTTTATAGTGGGGCTTCGATCTAATTGGAAAGATCTCCCCTACATCGTCAAGCCATCACACGTTTATTATAATGGCCACAGAGTATTTCACCAAGTGGGTGGAAGCAGTTCCGCTTACCTCTACGATAGGACCCCGCATTGTGGAGTTCATTTTGCATAACATCATATGTCATTTTGGTATTCCATCCAAAATAGTCTCGGATAATGGGATGTCATTCAAGAACAAAGACGTGCATGCTTTGACCACAAAGTACAAAATTCAGCATAGTTTTTTGACACCCTATTATCCGTAGGCAAATGGGCAAGCAGAGGCGTCAAACAAAATGCTAGTTGCCATCCTTAAAAATACGGTCGAAGATAGTCATAAGGATTGGCACATCCAAATCCAACTTGCCCTATGGGCTTATCGCACTAGCATTCGGACGCCCACTAGGGCAACTCCTTTTTGCTCGTGTATGGCTCCGAGGTAGTCATGCCTCTCGAGTTGGAAATTCCTTCCCTATGCATATCAATGCAAGAGTTCATCGATGATGATGCTGCACGGTAGGCCCGGTTAGACCAGCTTACGTTGCTTGATGAACGATGCGTTAATGCTCTCGAGCATTTACGTATCTATCAAGAGCGACTTAAGAAAGCTTACAACATGAAAGTTCACCTGAGGGACTTTCGGATTGGTGATTTGGTCTTGAAGGAAAACCAATAGAACTCTAGTTTGCCATCCCACCTAAGGGACAAGTTCATAGCAAATTGGTTAGGTCCATATGTAATTGATAGCAAAATAGGACCCGAGACGTACCGGCTAGCCTCTCTTGATGGAATCAAGGAACCAGAACCCTTGAACATCAGTCATTTGTGACCATTCCATATCTAAGAGAGCCATATCCCAAAAAAAATGCTCCAAGGATTCCTACAATCGCTTGGTCAATCCCAAAATGCTCCAAGGATTCCTACAATCGCTTGGTCAATCCCAAAATGCTCCAAGGATTCCTACAATCGCTTGGTCAATCCCAAAATGCTCCAAGGATTCCTACAATCGCTTGGTCAATCCCAAAAAGCTCCAAGGATTCCCACAATCGCTTGGTCAAAAATAAGAAAATTCAAAAATAGTAAAATCATCAAAAACAACAAAAATTTGCATCTCATTTCTAGGCATGCTCAAATTCATCAATAAAAAGCTCTTCTCGCATCTCATCTTCATATTCACAAAAATCAATCCATCAAAAATACAAAAATATGTAGTTGCATTAAGCATCGCATCCATACATTGCATATTTGTGGTCTTACAGGTCAAAGGCACCATAGACTGTAATTACTCCGCTAGTCCATCTTGTTCCACATTTCTCCATTTTATAAGCATCAAAAAAAAAAATGCCATTCATTGCTTTTTACCACACCAGAGTCAGTGGTCTTCTAATGTATCAAGAGTTTTCATCTTTCAGTCATCATTTTGCTTTCTAGCCACATACTGTACCAAGTCAGACAGATTTTACGAAGGTAGAGTTCTACTTGGATCACACCTTGTTACGTAGCATCCCAACACAAATTAAAACACATAAAAATTCCCAAGTTGTGTGAATGAAAGATGAAACCTGCACAACAATCCAGGTCACCATAAGCGAAATGGTTATCTTGCTCATCCCCCTATGCGAATGACCCCAAGAATGCTGAGAGTTGGCAAAAGGACAAGCATCTTCCCTACCCAATTCCCCAAGAATCCCAAGTTCTCAAAAAGTTGCAAACATCAAAATTTTGCAAAAAGTCAAAACTCCAAAAATTTGACATCACCACCAGAGTGCATACATCAAAAGGCACATACAATAGTGATTCTTATCACTCGAAATCCAAATCCCTTGCTCAAAAGAAAAATATATAAAAATAAACAATGATTTTTATCACTACAAACGAGCAAGTATCCCAATACAATTGAAGAAAAGAAGGGAGTCGAACTTGAATCCTTGGAACTCTCAGCATTTCGATAGGTCATGAGGCAAACCTCAGTACCGGTTTGGTGGATAGCCTATCGGTCACTGGTGGTAAACCTCCCGCATGATGATATATCTATCACATTAACTCGTGTACAGATCAATGTTTGCATGTGGATGAGCTAGCTTATGGTATCCTAGATAGCACCGTAGATTAATCTGACTAAATACAACAAAGGAGTTAGTGGAGCTAATTAGGTGATCCTCAGTACAGGTTTGGTTGATAGCCTATCTGGCACTGGCGGTATCCTGAAAAATACCACATAAATGAACTCAATTGCACACACAAGGATGTGAAATAGCTTGGTCAAAGACAAGTCCGATTCATACCTTGTTCAAAAGTCTTGTAAGATAAAGTACAGTCATGGCTAGTGAGTTAAAACCATCTGAGTCTCAGAAAACCTTAGCTACATTTCTAAACCAACTGCGCTACTTTTCATCCTCACATTACCATCAAAAAAACAAAACACTGTATACAAAAACATACAATCGCCTAAAAAAAATCACAAAGTCCTAAATAGTCTATGGTGCCCTCGCCAAACAACACAAATTCAATTCATCCATTCCATTTTGCATATCACATATAAATCAAAAACATTTGCATTCATCATAACATATGCATCCATCAAAATAAATTAACATGCATACATCCATACTCATCACTCATCATACATAAAATCAAATCATCAACAAAATAAAGTCATCTGTATATATCATCAAAAATGCCCGTAGGCTACAATAATCGGTCATCTGACCCCGCACAATCCAAAAGCTCAAAAACCCCCAAGCCTAGGGCATCGGCCACCATGATCACGTAGGATCGGTGCGATGGGAACTACCCCCCATGGTGTGGGTCCTATGAGACCCCTCAGGGCGGCTACTGCTAGCCCCCGCATCATGCCTACTCGCCCCCCTCATCCAGTCGCCTGCATCGAGAGGATGTTGACTGCTCAGTCTCACTCCCTCTCGAGCGGCATGATGATCCACCTCTTGAATGTAGGGACCCACCCACCAAGGTGGCTAATCTCTACCTCCAGCTCTAACCACTGCCGCACCGAGTCCATCTCCCACTAGCGATACATCGCCAAGTTCTCCTCGCACCATGCCAAAGCCCTATCCCTCTTCGCCAGCTACGTCCGTAGGAGATCCCTCTCCCATGCAGCATCAGTACCCCCATCCTACCGATGGTAAGCAGCCAATGCATTCTCTCGCTCTGCCAGCTGCATGCGTAGGAGATCCCTCTCCTGCAGCGCATCCCCCAACTCCTCATCATGCCTCCGCAACAGCCCCTCCAACCGTGCATTCTCAGTGCATAACCCGGACTCCATGTCCTCTGCATCCGCCTGAGGCATGGGCATCTCTGGAATAGCAACCTGCTCTGGCTCCCACTACTCCGTGATGTCCTGCATCTCAGCTGATCCAGAACCCCCAAATCCACATCCTCATCCTCCACCTCCACCATGTCTGCATCCTCCCGAGGAGCTCCCCAATCATCTCCTGGTGCCTCGGCACCCTCCCCACCCACTCTCTGCCTCCATGCCTCCCAGTGGCCCCTCTCCCTGCCATCACCATAGTACCCACCACTGGTCATACTCTGTAGTAGTCCCGACGTCATCCACATCCGAGACGTCGATCACCGCATCTGAATCCTCACCTAGTGGCACGATGATCGATCGGTCCAGAGTTCTCTCATCCCCCTGACGCCGATAGACCATGGGCTCACCAGGAAACCCCTAGCGCACCCCAAACTATCGTGTCACCCGACTATAGGGGAAGAACTCATGCTCGGTCCCATGCCGCCCAATCAGCCATCGCTCTCTACGTACCCATCGGAGCCACTCTCTAGCCTTCGACCAGGCTGGACAGTCCCGATAAGGGTGCTAGAGCACCTCCCCTAGAGTAAGCCGAGCGAGGGCATCGACATAGTGCCCTACGACACCTGCCCACCATCGACTCTATCCCTACTCCCTAGACCACCGCCACAGAACCGCATAGCCTATCTCCTTATCCTCCATCTCCGCCGAGTCATCCATGGTAACCCGGCTGGCCTCTCCACCGCTATGTGCTGCCAAGCCCAGCTCTGCAATAGATAGCTACAGCTAATCCCCTTTCGCTTCGATAGCGAACCTCGTACAACTCCCCATAGAGCTATGCCAGCAGCGTCTATCCCCACCTCATGATTAGCGGTGCCTCCATCGGGCACTCTACCAACCGCCAAACCAAATCCAGCAGGTTCCATGGGAACCTCGCACCTGACGAGTCAGGTAGTAGCATGTTGGAAATGAGGCCCATAAGGAATGCGTGCCTCACTCCCAACACCCCCCTCTCCAGCCACCATCGGACCAAAATCCTGCCAATCTGGCAGTCACCCTCTACCCTCTCCACTGGATCCTCCACACCTAGTTCCTCCCCATGCCCGAAGCATCGCATCAGTACAGTTGTCCATTGATCACGCGGTGATCTTGATCGATAGTCCATCTATCGAAATCCGTAGAAGTCGATAGACATCCTCCAAGGTCACTATCATCTCCCCTATTGGGAGATGGAAGGTGTTGGTCCGGGGATCCCACAGATTGATCAGGGCCATCAGATAAGCCCGATCCCCGACCACAGGCTCCAGTCGAGCCACCTGCTTGAGCCCAAGGGCATCAAGCCACTCCCAGTCAGCCATAGTTAGCGCCCCCCATGCTTCAGAAAAAGTAGTAGGTACACGGTACCTGCAAAAGAAAACAACACAAAAACATTAAAATCATAAAAAAAATTTACAACAATAACATGAATATACAACATTGCCTACCAATGTACACCAAAAAAAAAAAAAAAAAAAAAATATTTTAAAAAAAAAAAAAAAAAAAAAAAAAAAAAAAAAACAAACAAAACAAAAACTCACTAAAAAAATTAATTTGTCAGCCTAGGGTTTTTAAACTCTAAACTGATTAATTAACAAAAACACAAATAATTTGTCAGTCCTATTGTCAGTCTTAGGATTTCTATATTCTAAGTTTAAAAAGTCTACACAAACAAAATAAAATTAAAATAATAGTTTTAAACCTAGGGTTTTAACCTACGTTTTAAAACTGACCAGCTCAACCTAAGAACTAGGGTTTTACATTCCGTTTATCCTAGGGTTTTAGTTAAAAGCAAAATAACAATTCTTTACCTAGGTTTTAACTACGTTTGTCATTCAGTTGTAAACTAAGTCTTGGTTGTGTTCAGCTCAGTTTTAGGGTTTCAATTTTAAATTTTGGAAAACATCATCACAAAGAAAATTAAACAAAACACTTGTAGTTTTAAAACATATAACAAAAGCAATAACACTAGGGAGCACTTACTGGTCTCGCTTCGGCTCCGCCGCTCGATCCGGTTTGTGCACTCATGATGTCAGGAGAAATTTGGTAGTGCTTCGCTTCGCAGAATTAACCTCCTCCTCCCCAGAGCTCCAAATCGCAAGAAAATTCGAATGCAAATGAGCCCAAACCCTAGTTTTGACCTTTAAATAGGCCTTTTGAGCTTATATTCGTTCCCCCTGGGATGAGCACTCTGGTTAGCGCTCGTCCCACCCTGGGACGAATACTAAGCTGGTATTCATCCCACCCTGGGATGAATTCAGGGCAAAAATTTCAAAAAACAACAAAAATTGAACAAAAATGCACTAAAACAGCTAATAAACTTGCCCGATGAGAGTGTTGTTGCACTTGACATCCCGGGCATGCAAAATAGACATTGGGGTCACAAATTGTCACTATCCTACTCCCTAAGAAGGCTACCATAGCCGGACCGCTCCACGGGAGGACGGATTTTTGCCAATTTTAGCTCCAAAAAGCGTCGCAAAAAGGGTTACCACCCACCAAAAATAGGTCTAAATGTCGGAAAACTGCACACACTTAACGCTAAAACATCTAAAGGCACCCTTGCACAAGTCATCTTGGGTCAAGTGACTCGTCGCTTTTCTCATGAAGGTCATTCCCTCATCGATTCGTCGCTTGAGGGGGTAGTCACACTTAGTCACCAATCAACAAACACACACCCAATTAAGGAAAATGACATGCATTCAAAGAATCATTGATAAAGACAATTACGCTCCTGCTTGGGGCAGTAAACAAGCAATAATCACAATCTGATCAAATCACTTGGCATTTCATGAATCATGAACTCAAGGTTCTCATAGACAAAAGGTTGCGCCCTTTGCCTATTCATGACCGATCAATGTCCAAGATCAAGTAACACCTCACCGAAAAAGGTTAACACTTGAATTGAGTTCCTTCGCTCGTTAGAAGCAAGGATTCAAGAATGCATGCCCTTTCCATACTTGGGGCATCAAAAGTTGGTTAGGTTACTGAGAAACCCTAATCATTAATGCTTTGGTTATCTATTTTTGCTCGATGCTGCGCCATGCACAGCGCATCCCAAAAAGGGGCATCTATAGACACCAAAACAACACCAATCCGATTATGTGACTGCAAACACTGATCGCTTTGACACACACAGCCCCAAGGGCAGCCCCTAGAGGTCAAACAGTGGTCCTAACCACTCTCACAACAGTTTTGAAAGGTCAGAGATCAATTTGGCACATTCAGGCACTTTGCTCAGTATCCGTCCCACCCTGGGACGAATTCAAAATGGGATTCACCCCACCCAGGGACGAATTCTGAATTCGCTCTGGGGTGGGGCGAATTGCAGGTTTGACGGGAAAAAGTCAAATCTTGACAAATGGCAGCTCAGGTCCGCCACCCAACTCTTCCTTCATCGCATGGGAGTATGGGTGAGCATTTTCAAGCATTAGAGGCATCTGTAAGGTCAGTCATGGAGTCCCTATTCAGGGAGGAATCTCCTTCCCCCTAGGGAGGCATGATTGCCAAGTGGCGCCTCTGCATGCCCATTTCAAGAGACCTCCAGGTCTATAAATTGGTGAGTTTCCTCACCCCAAAATATGGAGAGAAGTAGCATTTTAGAGCAACGAAGTGCTGTCATTTTATTTACACATCTCACACCTTTTGGATTTGCGCCTTTCACATCCTTGATCTCCTTTAGAAGGGAGGTCATTGGGTGACTATTGGGAGGACAAATCTTGATCCCAAAACCCGACATTTGGCCACAATATCCCACCAAATTTTTCGACAATACCACACAAGAGGTTTTGAACCCATCCCAAGTGGATTGGTGTCGAAATCAAGCCTCAAACGGTGGGCGGCCTGCCCCATGGGCGCCCCCTCCCACATTGCCACAATCCTAATCGCACCCTTTCGGAGCGATGGGAATTCCATGGTAGATTTGCTTTCTTTCATTTTTGCATTCAATTCTATGATGTTTAAATAGGTTGTCATTTGAATTTCGTCTCCTTTTGAGCAATTTTGATCATATTTCTAGCTTTGTTCGCTTTTACTAACCTACAGGTAGCATTATCAAATTCCCATTGATGGAGGCCAAATTGGGAAAATCTGACCATCTGGGTCTTCCCAAAATGCCCCCAATTAGCTAATCCCAAGTTTGCAGGTCTTTTGGAGCTCCAGAGGTAGGACATTGGGACAGTATCTTTTCGGCATTTTGTTGTAGGTGAATTCGTCCCGCCCCAGAGCGAATTCAAATTGGTGAGGAATTTTCTGACTGTTATTTTTGCAGAACCTTCCTGGTGGTATCTTGATGCCCCTGTCAAATTTTCATAGCATTTGGATCTGTTTTAATATCAGTTTAATTCATTTTTCTCATTTACTTATCGTAGGCTTGGGGATTGCATGCTTTGTTTCATCCGCAGGTGCTACTGACCATTTCTTGTTCCTTTGAACGTAGGGTTCGGACATCGGAGGAGCAGCGAGGAGTCAAGACTCATCATTCCAAGTGGCGGCGATGTTTTGGTCCGCCCATTTTACATGTGGGCACGCGGAAGAAGGAAAGGCGCCCATGGATGTAACAAGAGCTCATGCTTAAACGCTCCTAGCCCTTGGAAGGGGAGGATGCATATTGTAACCGAGTTTGAAACACATTAATAAAAAGGGCTGTCTTCTTTATTCCCATTTGTTTCATTTCGATTCGATCATGCTTTTCCCTCTTTTCATGCATTTTCAAGTTTCTAGGATTTAGCGCTAAGTCCGGTTTCTTCGTTTGCATTTCGCATATTCGCTTTCCTTTTTGCTTCCGTATCCTCGTGCTTTCAAATAATTCCCTACAAATAAGCATGAAATGACTAGCAAATAAAAAACATGTAATGTATGAATAATAATGTTAGCATCAACCAAGAAATGTATCCAATAAAATCAAATGAAAGTAATTGCATGGAGACAACCTCGTTAGTCAAGACCAAAATTTTTCAAAATCAAATCAAAACACATTATTCCTATATGAACAATCAAAAGCGTTAGAACAATGCATAGCAATTCATGTCCTCCTTTTAACACTACAAGGTTGTATTATTAATAGGGCATGAAATATTAAAAATTTAAATCCCTATAGCATTTAAATCACACTGAAATAAACCAATTCAGGCCCTCCTTCTAGCGCCAAAATGTTGAGCGGTATTTTCACATAGTTGTGAAAGTACACTCTCATTTAGGATTTGGGTTCCAAATCCCCTCTTGAAAAGAATCTAAACAAACGATTTCTCCAAGGTCTCCACTATATTAGCATTTGCATATGTGTATTAGTAATCTTAAATAAAGATATTCACTTTAAATGCTTGAAACACCTTAGTGATTGCAAGTAACTGTAAACAAGGGGCAATGTTGGTTTATTTTACCATGAAACTTTAGTGATTGTTCATTGAACAAAAATAGAGCAAATGTGAGTTGGCCCTAATATGACCACGATGTAGTGCTCAAATTACCCCTCTTTCGTAAAATTAGAATTTTTACGAAGAGTGGGTAATTTTAGGCTCAAAAAATGAAAATTTGTGAAATGCCATAAAACATAACTCCTTCAATGAAATTGGAATTTTCATGAAGGGAATGTCATCATAGGCTCATGAATGAAACATGAAACTAAAAAAAATGAAATTCCGGCCCAAAATGGAAACTTTCTATTTTCAGATTTTTTAAAATCTATAATAAAACAACTTCGATGAATTTTTAAAAATACTAAACAACTCCGAAAATAAAATTTCAAAGTGCGTATTGGAATTCTGTAGTATAACCTACGCAATGGTGAAATTATTTTTGGATTTTGACATTTTTTAAATGTTTATTTTAATGCCTGAAAAATTAAAAAAAATTAAAATTTTTGGAAAATAAAATGCAGAAAATGGAACACAAGATACATTCAGTTTGATGCTATCCTATTCCGACAAAACCGAAGATGCGAGGTTTTCATGCATGCAACCTAACCTATTAGACTTGCAAAAAGAGCACAATCCGGATAAGCTAAGTGCCAGCTCCTAGGGTTTTAAATGAGGTTTTTCAGATTTAAACATTCGCATGAAGTAACCAAGAAAACTTGCATAAAATCTGAAAAGGGGAAAAATAGACATTTAATCTTGCATGCAGAAGATGGCTCCTCCTTTTTTGTCCATAAGATGCAACTTTATGAAATTTTTCTGTATTAAAAAATTGTCATTTTACAATAACAATTTTTTTTTGTTTTCCCAAACCAGTCAATGGAAGAAAAACAACCCAAACAGGACTAGAATGGCCCTCTTGCCTTCAAATCTGCAACTCTGCTTGTATTAGTTTCCAACCCCTTATGGCCTATTTGAATGGCATATTTAAAAACTCTGAAAAGATTTTTGTTTCTCCTTCCATGACTGTTCATTTTCTCCTACAATGACTGTTCATTTTCTCTTTCCCTTATGCATGCATGTGTTTTAGTTTCCAAAAAGGCTTTTTGTTTCTATTTTGTGGCCCTTCGTTTCATTTTCTCTACATGGGCTTGTGTCCGTTTCCTTCCGTGTGTAACGGCCATCTTAAATGATTTCAAATCATTAAATATTCCTTATGTAACGTTTTGTCTTATTCATTGGATTTTGTCCTTATGTCAACGTCACTATGCAGTTTTCAGTTTCACTGTCCTTGTGTTCATCACTAATATCAGACGCACTATCAAATACTCTGTTCCCTTGGAGAAAATGCAACATGTCGCGATATCGCGACACTTTTGCCTCATTTCTCTCTTTTATTGCTTTTAGCCACGAAAATGTAACATTTCACGATATCGAGACACTTTTTCTTTCTTGTTCTTCTTTCTTCTCTTTTGGCCGTGAAAATGCAACATGTCATGATATCGCGACACTTTTCTCTTTTGGCTACGAAAATGCAACATGTCATGATATTGCGACACTTTTTCTCTTTTGGCCATGAAAATGCAACATGTTGCGATATCGCGACACTTTCTCTTTTGGCCGTAAAAATGCAACATGTCATGATATTGCGACACTTTTCTCTTTTCATTTGGCCGCAAAAATGCAACATGTCACGATATCGCTACACATTTCTTTCTTCTCCTTTGGCCACGAAAATGCAACATGTCGCGATATCGCGACGCTTTTCTCTTTTGGCTGCGAAAATGCAAGATGTCACAATATCGCGACACTTTTTCTCTTTTGGCCACGACAAAGCAACATGTCACGATATTGTGACACTTTTTCTCTTTTGGTCGTGTCAATGCAACATGTTGCGATATCACGACACTTTTTCTCTTTTGGCCAGGACAATGCAACATGTCACGATATCGCGACACTTTTTCTCTTTTGGTCGCAACAATGCAACATGTCGCGATATCATGACACTTTTTCTCTTTTGGCCATGAAAATGCAACATGTCACGATATCGCAACACTTTTTCTTTCTTGCTCTCTCTCTTTGCTTTGGATTGTGAAAATGCAACATGTCGCGATATCGCGATACTTTTTCCTCCTTGCGGTGTTTTGCTTTTTTTTTATCTTTAGCATATGGGCCACTTCAGTCTTCTTGGAAAACATGCAAAAAAGGTGGGTCCCCAATTTTGGGGTATGTTGTGGAACAGCCACAACAGGTCCCCAAAGATTAAATATTATAATTTCTTAATTGTATGTATTAAAAAATTTAAACATCATCCTTGGGAATATGTTTACACATGTTGTTTGTTAGCCATATGTGGGTGTATACATTCGATGTCAATATATAATTAAATGAGAAGTGGTCTCAACAAATGAGTGGATGGCATAAAAATCCTAGATTAAGTTCTTAGTGTAAGAAAATGGGTTACACAAAAGATCCAACATCTTTCTAATTATCAAATGACTCACTCAAAGAGGATATAAAGAATATATACTAATAGGGTCTTTAGGTATTATATTAGGTAGTGGTTAAACTGAGGATCTTGATGGGATTAATACCGATAATAAAATTAGTTTCTTCATTTTATTTTATAGAGACTACAACAAAATAAACATGACTAGAAGAAAGGCAATAGGCCATGATAAAATCAATAAATATTAAAATAAATGACCTTGATCTAATAAAACCTAGAATGCAACCACTCATTGGAAAACTTAATGATTCTATTTTTATATGAAATAGATATAGTAGAAAACTATATGGCTAAAGTAATTTTCAAGAACCAAAAACCTCTAAATTTGGAGCTAATCCTAATTTCTAAGAGCAAATAATTTTATAAATGAAAATTTTAAAAAATATTTAATAGAAAACACTAAAAATTTAACAAGCATATAATAATAACCTTTTCCCAATTAATGTTATGGCCTTGGAATTATAGTGCCACATGAAAAATAGATTTTCCTTTGCAAAAGAAAATTTATATTTAATTACCATGCATTGGTGGGATTTTATGTTGTGATTGGTTGCTTACAATATAAGGCTTCCATCATCAATCCAAGGCTAGAGGAAATTATTTCCTTGTACCAAAAATAAATAAAAAATTATTGTATCAATGTTTTAAAAGAAACACAATGTTGTTAGAATATAACCAATGTGATTTAACATCCAAAAATTGTTAACATAAGCAAGACAGTGAACCAATGAGCCATAAGCATGGATATGACTCATTGGTTCACTGTCTTGCTTATGTTAACAAGTTTTGGACATTAAATCTCATTGGTTCTATTCTAACAATATTGTGTTTCTTTTAATACATGGGTACGATAATTTATTAATTAGTTTTGGTACAAGGAAATCCTTTCCTCTAGCCTTGGATTGATGATGGAAGCCTTATATTATAAGCAACCAATCAGAACATTAAATCCCACTAATGCATGGTAATTAAATATAAATTTATTTTGCAAAGGGAAACCTATTTTTCATGTGGCACTATAATTCCAAGGCCATAACATTCATTAGGACAAGGTTTTGTTTATATGCTTGTTAAATTTTTAGTGTTTTTTATTAAATATTTTTTAAAATATTCACTTATAAAATTATTTTCTATTATAAATTAGGATTAGCTCCAAATTTAGAAGTTTTTGATTCTTGAAAATTACTTTAGGCATATAGTTTTCTACTATATCTAATTCATATAAAAATAGAATCATTAAGTTTTTCAATGAGTGGTTGCATTCTAGGTTTTATTAGGTCAAGGTCATTTGTTTTAATATTTATTAATTTTATCATGGCCTATTGCCTTTCTTCTAGTCATGTTTATTTTGTTTTAGTCTCTACAAAATAAAAGGAAGAAACTAATTTTATTATCAATATTAATCACATCAAGATCCTCATTTTAACCACTCCCTAATATAATACCTAAAGACCCTATTAGTCTATATTCTTTATATACTCTTTGAGTGAGTCATTTGATAATTAGAAAGGTGTTGGCTCTTTCGTGTAACCCATTTTCTTACACTAAGAACTTAATCTAGGATTTTTATGACATCCACTCATCATTTGTTGAGACCACTTCTCATTCATTTATAAATTGACATCTAATATATACACCCACATATGGCTGACAAACAACATGTGTACACATATTCCTAAGGATGATGTTTAAATTTTTTAATACATACAATTAAGAAGTTATAATATTTAATCTTTGGGAACCCTTCCTCAACTGCTTCATATTTTATTTCTCAAGACAACATAAATGATGTTATATTTTCACCTATCCTATCCTTAATAAAAGATATACTTTCACATATCCTTTCACCTATCCTATCTAATGTGATGGTTAAACAAAAGATATACATGCTTTTGGATTACTCTATTTTTAATTAATTGTAGCCATTGAGACCAAGAAAATATATAAATGCTTTTTCTTCCATTTCATCAATATATTTCATAAAATCATCATAATAATCAATAGTATACATATATTATATATGCAAATAATAATCATAATAATAAATTTATATTATTTTTAATAAAATAATATATATATATATATATATATATATATATATATGGTTATATATATGGTTATATAGGGGTTAGTTACAACCACTAATTTTAGTAACTGGCAAGTGTAAGGTTCAAACCACAAGGATCGCTTCTAATAGTCTATTCGACCCAGTATGAGATGGAGACCACGGGTTGCTTGGGGTTTATACCATTATCATCAGTTTGGTGTACACTCAAAGGATTCACCACAAACTACTACCTTTGTTAAAGCTGACAACATGCCTCCAAAACTTGAACCTAGGTCTCTTCTTGGTAAATACTTGATCAGTCAAGTCTTTGCCAATCCACTTAGCCCTTGGGAGAAAAACCTTAGTTTAAGGAAAATTGTTCCCTGTATCCTCTATGGACCAAGACTTTCCGTTCCATGGGGCATATCCCATCTAAAGATACCCCTCACCTTAGTACCCCTAGAGGGAATTTTTTTGTATCCGACGTAGGCCTCAGGCTTAAACCCCGAACCTTTTTCCAAAGATTGAAGAAACTTGCTAATAAAATACCATACCAAATATTTATATAATAAAACAATTCATTATACTTTAATTTTTATAAATAAATAGTTAAATTTAATTTTATAACTTCTCTATTCTTCTTTTTTAACTTTTTCAAACTACTTTTCTTCTCTAAACAAAAACTAAAACTACCGTGCTAGTTTTTTTGTGGGGCGCATTTAAGTGTTTTGAAAGAAACAATACCAAGCATTATTCGAATTTCAAACGGCAGAACAAAATTTAAAACTAAAACTACCGCACTAGTTTTTTTTTGGGGGGGGTGGCGCAATAGAGTAGATTTAATTTAATAAAAAGTTAAAAGTCTCGTTGAAAGATTAAAGTTAAATCATTCAATTAAGTTGCACTCTACATTGGTAGACGGGGACCACCTTGTTAACTTTGAAATTTTTCGAATTTTGTCATTTTAGCACATAAATCAAACAAAAGCATGGACATTATGAGGTTTAACTTTTAAATAACTCAAAAACTAATACTCGGCGAATCCTATAACTAGTGATTAAATATAAATTATGAGCAGACTTGTGCGCATGGTAGCAAACAATATTACAAAAGAATTCGCAATACACTCGAATTTATTCGCGTCTTTAACCAGGTAACGCTACAGAGTTTTTCTTTGATAGACTTTAATGCTGGAAGATAAGAAGATTATGGCTAGTATTTTGATTACCAATTAGCTATGATTCAATATTTTATAATTCTTTTATATGACAATCATAAAATGGTTTATGATAGTATTTAAATCTGTTTTAACTTAACATAAATAATTTGTATCTAATTTTTTATATGCTATTTATTTTAAACTTAGCATAATCTAACTTTTATTTTCTTAATATATGAAACCATGTAAAGCTTATTTCATAGAGAGTATAACGACTTTTATTAAAATTACAATCTATTTTATCACAAGCACCAATCATTATCATAATTTACTACATTGTTAACTGGAACTAATTGTGGGAAATTCCATGCTGAAAACGGTTCGCCTTCAGTGACATGTAAATTGTGAACGATTTGTTGGTCTGAAACACAGAACATAGAAGACGTGCATCTGTGAAAGAGATGGAGCCTTCTGACTATATTTACTTTCCGTTGCAAGAGTGATGTTGAGGATCTGGTCCTCCTGGAATCTCTCTTTTGCACTGAAATATGAGGTTTACCTTTCCTTCCCTAAAAGTTCTATATCTCCGATTCTTCCCCTTGCGTTGAACCTGTAATGGAAGCGGATGGCTGTGGTGGTCGGTCAGCTAATTCAAGAGAATAGTTCAGTAATTGCTATAGAAATGAAAAATAAAGTATGGGAATAACATCGTCGAAAACATGAAGTTCAATGGGACAACTTTGACGAAAAATATTATTTTGGAAGGGAGACGTTTTTCGCAGGACTGCCCAAACTGCCGAACTCGTTTCGGTCATATCTCACTCATCCGGACTCGGATTGAGCTGAAATTTTGAGGGTAGATGCCTGAAAAACCCTAGAACGTCTCCACCAATTTTCATATCATTTGGAGCAACACAGATCCTAGCGCATCCCTATGTGTGAACGACATATTTGGCAAGCGACTATGCGAGGGTTTCATCTCGGGTTGAGTGCAAGCAGCTCCAGAGGTTGGTTTTTAGGGCCTTCGGGCCCTAGAGGCCAATATTTTTGTGGTTTATTCTCAATATTTTAGCAGGAAATGTTGCGGGGGATACAAGATGGGTTAGAAATTTTTATTTCAACGGATCATACTGTGAACTTGAGTGACAACGACTTCCAATTTGCTGCACAAAAGAAAAGTGAAAACCATACCTTTCCATGACGTCTAGGGCAAGGATTAAAGAGATCACGAAACAAGTTTCAAGCAGTTGATAAAAAAATGGCTCATATCTCAAGTGAATCTGGTGCTAAGGTGCACCCACAAAATAATTCTACTGTGAAAACCCCTATCAAGGGTAAGAATTTTGAAGACTCGGTCCCAAAAATGAATTTTAGGGATGCCCTTCGTGGTGGACAGCCTCAGCCCAATGCTAATATCAATATTAGGGCTTCCCATAAACCTCTAAGAATGCCTAAGATTGATCCCAGGAAAATAGAGTCAGGATGTCTTAAAGCAGCTGATGGAACTCCTATTGTTAAGCTTGATATGGGTAACATTCAGATTGGCATTGAAGATTTGGAAAAAAGAGGACTAATTTGTCGGTTCGTGGGTTTTCATCCGAGTCTATCTACTTTCAAAGTTTGGGCTGCAAAAAGTTGGAAAACTAAAGGTGAGTTACAAATCTCTATTTATCCAAATGGTTATTTTCTTGTTTTATTTGCTAATAATGAAGATAGAGAGAAAACTTTTCAAGGGGGTCCTTGGTTTTTTGGAAGGACAGGGCTTTTCATGAAGCCCTGGCATACTAAATTTAAAGTCGAAGAAGAGATGCCTTCTATTGCTCCCGTGTGGGTTAGACTCTTTGGCCTCCCTATTGAATTTTGGAATCCTACTATTTTTTCTTCAATTGGAAACTCTTTAGGAACTTTTATGATGATTGTTGATTGTACTCAAAATTTTGAACATATTATTTATGCTCGGATTTGTGTTTTAATGGATTTTGACAAACCCCTACCTAAAAATATCACATTACAATTTGGGGAAGACACTTGGGAGCAAGTAGTGGACTATGAGAACATTCCTTTTCGTTGTAGAATTTGCCATGAATATGGTCATTTGGCCAGTGCTTGCCCAAATAAAATTCCTGATCAAAAGAAAGAAGATATAAACTTAGCAGGTTTCCAAATACCTAAGAAGAAGAACACTTAGAAAAAACCAGTTATGAAGGATCAATCAAAGTCATCTGCTAATATGTTTGAAATCCTTTCCACAAATGATGTCCCAAGTGAGGAAGAGGAAATAATGGAAACTGAAATCTTAGAAACACAATTTAAATATGAAGGGAAGAACTCAGAGACAAACCAACAAATCAAAGGTTTTCAATAGAAAAAAAAGGAGAAAATTTACACAAGAAAAACAATATTTCAAATGTCAAAACTTCAAATAATGCAGGTCCCAATATAGACTCTATTGAACCATCTAGTAAAATTTTGGTCGTGTACGAGCATTCTTCAAGGTTAGAAGCCATCTCAGATTCAATTGGAATAAGTCAAGAAACGAGGAAAAAAAAATTGAAGATGGATTCTAATCAAAAAGTAGGTCGCAAGACCAATCAATATCATATGGTAAAAGAAGGTGAAAAGCTTGTAGAGGAAGGTAAGATTAATGCCCTTCCCAACTTTTTTAGCCCTGGTATTAATGAAGATCATCACTTGGAATATTAGAGGACTCAAAGGGAGTCTTTCAAAACAAAATGAAATTAGAAGAATGATTTAGGTAAATCATCCACATCTTGTTTTCCTTCAAGAAACAAAGATGTCAATGGAGGATATGGACTTAATTGCTAGTAAAATTTGGCCAGCTGGAAAAGTGGTTTCCCTCAGTTCCCAAGGGACTTCGGGTGGCATTGCTTGTCTTTGGGATCCAAAAGAGGTAGTTATTCACCATATGGTTGGCAGTTGGGGTTTGTTGGCTATAGCTATTCAAAGTAGACATTCCAACCAGATTATGCTCTGCATTATTGTTTATGCTCCGACTTCTTTGGAGGAAAAAAGAAGACAGTGGAAGGATATTACTCATATTATCTCTCATTTTCCTAAAGCTTGGATCTTGATCGGAGGAGATTTCAATACCATCCTCTCTTTGGATGAGAAAAGGGGGGAAATAGAAATTTGGACAAAAGCACTCGACCTCATGAGCGAATATATTGCAAACCTCCATCTTGTGGATATCCAACTGAATAATGGCCTTATGACTTGGTCTAACGGAAGGCAAGGCTTAGCTTGTATAATGGAGAGATTGGATAGGTTTTTGCTCTCTAAAAATTTCTTAATCCATGGTCACATTCCTAAAGTGAAGACTCTTAATAATGCTGGTTCGGATCATTGGCCGATCATGGTGGAAATGTGGAAAACCAATGTGAGTTTCTCTCCTTTTCATTTTCAATTAATGTGGCTTAGAGACATTTCCTTCAGACCTCATGTGCAACAATGGTGGAAGGAAGGTAAACCTAGGCATGGGACTAAGATGTTCTATTTTGCCAAAAGGCTACAATACATTAAATCCAAAATCAAGACTTGGAACCGGAAAGAGTTTGGGGATGTTCATAAAAAAAAACATGAAGTTATTGCTCATCTTGAAAATTTGAATAAGAAAATCCATTTAGATGGCCTCACAGAGAAGAGAAGTGCAGATGAAATTAAACTCACAACTCGGTTAGAGGAATGGGAAAAAAGAGAAGAAATCTTATGGAAGCAAAAATCTAGAATTCAATGGCTCAAAGAAGGAGATCGAAACACAAATTTCTTCCACAAATCTCTTCTAGCTCGAAGATCTCACAACTTTATTTCTTCCTTAAAATCAGATTTTGGAGATGTTGTTTATACTTGGGATGGCATGAACTCTATTGTTGTTGATTACTTTTCCAATCATTTTCTTGCTACTCCCCTTGACTCGACTTCACAATATAATGTTCTTCAAGCAATCCCTTCTCTTATCACTTTTGAGGAGAACTCTATTTTGACTCGCTCTCGTTACTATCAATGAGCTTCAACAAGTAGTTTTTAAAATGCAAAAGGGAAAACCCCGAGTCCCGATGGTTTTCCTATTGAGTTCTACCAAGAGTTCCGGGATATCCTTCATGTTGATTTATTAGAGGTGGTGGAAGAAGCCAGGAAAGCCAAAGAAATTTTGAAGGTTATCAATAAAACTTATATTACTCTTGTTCCAAAAGCTCAAGAGGTTGATCATATCTCAGCTTTTAGACCTATTGCTTTATGTAATGTTCTTCTCAAAATCATTACTAAAATCATGGCAGAAAGGTTGAAGCCTCTTTTGCATAAGATTATTTCCCCAGAGCAAGGGGGTTATGTGGAAGGACGTCAAATAGTAGATGAGATAGTTCTTGCTCAGGAAGCCATCCATTCCATGGATATGCAAAATTCTCCTTCCATGTTCATTTGGTTAGACTTATCCAAAGCTTATGACAGAGTGGATTGGCACTTCCTTATCAAAGTTTTGAGGCAATTTGGTTTCTCTAAGGATTGGATGGATTGGATTATGGGATGTATCTCTTCAGTTTCCTACTTAGTTCTTATCAATGGTAGGCCTTCTCGGTCTTTCCTAGCTTCTAGAGGTATTAGGCAAGGTGACCCGCTATCCCCTTATTTATTCATCATTCTTGTTGAATGCTTGGGTAGGACTATAACCAAAAAGAGGGGAAACAAAACCCTTGAGGGAGTTACCATTGCTCATGGAGCTAGACCTATCTCTCATCTTCAATTTGTGGATGACTCTACTATTTTAGGTAAAGCTATAGTTAAGGAAGCTTCTAATATTAAGCAAATCATTAGCTATTTTTCTAAGGCTTTTGGGCAGTTGATCAATGAAGACAAATCTAAAGTTATTTTCTTTCACTGCTCTGCTAGATAGGAATCCATGGTCTTGGATAAGCTAAGATATAAGAAGACCTCTCTTCCAATCACTTATTTAGGTATTCCCATAAATATTCAAAGGCAAAAAAATAAAGATTGGAATTGGTTGTTGGACAAAGTCAAGAAGAAAATTGGAAAGTGGACCAACAAGTGGCTTTCTTATGGGGGTAGAATCACCTTGGTAAAATCAGTCCTTCAAGCTATTCCTATTTATGTTTCTTCCATTTTGAATATCCCAAAGGTTGTTCTTCAAGAATTGGATCAAATCAGTCATCATTTCCTTTGGAGTGGTACTAAGGAGAAAAGAAAATGGGCCTTGGTGAAATGGGATACTTTATGTCTTCCTAAGAGTGAAGGGGGGTTAGGTTTACGGTCTTCAATTAATAACAACAAAGCTTTAGCTGCTAAATTATATTGGAGGATGTTGCATAACCCCAATGCTCTTTGGGCCAATAATCTCCATGCTAAATATGTTGAGAACAAAAGTCCTGAAGACCTTGTTCGCTATCAACTTCCTACCAAAGGTTCTCCCATTTTAGCGGTTCTTAAGACTGGTGAGGATTTGATAAAGAAAAAATTATTTTGGATCATTCATAATGGTCAACATGCAAATTTTTGGATAGATTCTTGGGATGGTCACAAGCCTTTGATAACTCAGTTTCCCGATTGGAGGCCTTGGATGGAGGAGCTTCACCGAGCTAATTGGATAAAGGTGGCTAATTATTGTCGATACCATACTTGGTAATTCAAAGGTTGGTAGATATTGGATCCCTATTGAGGACTGGCCTATTCAAATCCCAGAAAGGCAAAGACAAGATATCCAAGGCATCCTTCATATGAGATCCCTCTCTTGGTCCCATGAAAAAGATTGTTTTGGATGGAACAACACTACTAAGGGTGAGTATTCAGTTGCTCAAGGTTATTTGACCTTATGCCATAATAATCCCAACCATTCTTCTGACATATTTTCTCAATTGTGGGCTCAAAAGCTCTGGCCTAAGGTGAGGTTCTTTAATTGGCTTTTATTGCATCGTAGGGTGCTTACTTGGTGAGCAACTTATGAAGCGTGGTTTTCATGGCCCTTTTAGATGTGAAATGTGTGAAGAGAATGTAGAAAATATCAACCATATTTTTATTGAGTGTACTTTAGCCTCTGAGCTGTGGAGGAGAATGGCCACTTTACTTGGCTTATAGTGGTCCAATTTTTTTACTTTTGAACAGATTTGGAGGGATTGGCCTAATCAAGAGGGTGTTGATCATTTTATTAGGCAGTTAGTTTGGATGGGTTCTACCATTCTTCTTTGGAATATTTGGAATGAAAGGAACAACCAAATTTTTAATCAAGATAGGAAGGATATTCACTATATTTGGCAAAAGACCATAGCCAACTTAGTTGAATCGAGTCCATCATCTCCTTAATCACCCCCAAAACTCCCACCAAATATGGGATCAAGTGATGCAAATATTGAATATTAAACCTTCTAAGGGCAACCACCTTAAAGGGAATGTGAGTATTAGTAAATTGGATAGGAATAGAAATTGGCAACCTCCTCCTAAGGATTTTGGAAAAGTCAATACTGATGGAGCCTCTAGAGGGAACCCTGGAAAAGCCGATGTGGGAGGAATTGGTAGACTTTCAGATGGCTCCCTGGTTTTTACTTTTGCTGAGAATTTGGGTATTCTTTCCAATAACCTTGTTGAGGGGTATGGTATCCTCAGAGGTCTTCGAGGAGGCTACTAAGGTTGGATGGGAAAAGGTGTTAGTTGAGTCCGACTCTCAACTTATGATTAATCTCTTGAAGAATCCTTCTAAGAATCATAAGGTGGATTGGAGAATAAAAAGAATTATTGAGAAGATTCGAGTAATCCAGATGGGATTTTTGAAAGTTGATTACAATCATGTGGTCGGAGATCAAAACAAGAGTGCTTGATGCTTTAGCTAATTGGGCTTTAGACAAAGGTGATCTTACTTGTTATGGCCACCCTCCTATATGGTGGACTTCTCAAATTAGGGAAGCTCTTCTTTCTATCATTTCTTTGGATGGGTCCATTTTTGAAGGTACCTAGTTTCTTCTTGTTTTATTTTTTTGCTTCTCTTTGGTTCATTCAGTTTTTTTTAGTTCCCTAGCTCATTCTATTCTTTATTTTGTTTCCTCTGTTGATTCTTGCCTTAATAGTCTTCTGGTCTAGATAGGTCTTTGTTTTGTTCATTTTTTATTTCTTTTTTCCTTTTTGTTTTTTTTGTTTAGTTTTTTAAGGTGGGTGGGTTTTTTTATTTTGTTTTGTTTTTGTGTTCTTTGTGTTGTTTTTTTGTTGTTCTTGTGTTTTTGTTGTTTTGTTTTTTTTTTTTTATGTTTTTTGTTATTGTTCTTGTGTTTTTTTCGTTCTTGTTCTTGGGTTTCTCTTTGTTTGTGTTATTTCGTGTTTTTATGGGTGAGTGTTTTCTATATTTTTTGTTTTTTTTTTATTGTCTGTTGTTGGTTGTTTTTTATTTTTATTTTTGTTTTATTTTTTAATTTTTTAGGTTTTGGTTGTGTTTATTTTTCTTGTTTTTTTTTTGGGTTATGTCTTTGTAGTGTTCTGTTGTTTTTGTCTTGTTTGTGTTTTGTTATGTGGTTCTTGTGTTTTTCTATGTGGTTTGTGTTGTGGTTTCTTTTATCTTATTGTGTGTGTTTGGTTGTGCTTTTGTTTTTGACACACTCAAGGAGCATGTTTTTTATTTTATTTTATTATTTTTGTTGTTATTTACTTATTTTTAAATTGGGTTTGTGTGTTTGTTTGCTCCTTGAGTGTGTCAAAGGTGGTAGGCCAGGTCCGAGTCCTGGGCATTTTTGGCGGAATGGATACCCCTGCCTCCTTGGGTCTTACCCGAAAGTGGCATCCCTTTTGGGATGTTTTCCAAAAAAAAAAAAAAATCGTTGAAAACATCACAGCGATTCAGGACAAACCTTTGACAAAGATTGATCAGCGGTGGAGTTTCTCACAACGGTTTCGACAATTCGTTTAGGGTACCGTGCTTTACGGTTTCCATATCTGCTCTTCCTCCTGAAACCCAAAACCCCCAATAATTATTGTTGACATTTCCTAGAAACTAAAGTTCAAAATATTTTTTATAATAGAAAATCATACTAATTTAAAAACTAATCACCACCTGAATTAAATCATAGAGTTAATTTCGTCCAATACAAACTTAAATCCACTTTAATAATGCTGAACGCTGGATATAAAGACAGTTCAAAAAATCTGAATTTAGAGGGAATAGGTCTGCCATACTTTTTCTCCTGGGGCCTTTGAAGCCATGGGACATAGCGGGATGAATTGACGATGGTATAATAAGTAAGATTAACATGATTGTGAGTAATACGAGGCATCTAGAGAAAGCCATCTTAGTATAATTTATGCTTGCTTTCGAGCTGTTAAACTCAGACAACAATGCAATTTAAACGGATAAGAATAAGTGAGAATTTAAGGAATAGATAGAATTTATACCAAATATCAAGGCGCTTTAAATAGCTTGCAAATTGCTGATGGTGATATATTTTATCTATTCAGATGGAGCCCGCTAACCGCTAACAGACGACGATAAATTGTTTTTGTTTTTTAGTAGATTGTATAATAGATGAGGTTACCATGGCCAATTGCCCATTAAATGTATTATTTCATCCAAACAACAATGATCTTGCTTCACGTCTGTATTTATTTTAAAATCATTCAGTTCAAAAGATCAAATTAATAATGCAAGACGTGCCATGCAACTAAATCACATATATTACTATGTCATTAACAAGTGCTAAGCACGATGGATTATCAACTGAACTGTCGTCAACCACTTAAAACTACTTAACGACCAAAACTACCATGGTCAATTTATTTTTCAAGCCACTAATGACTGTCAGCAATTTTTTCTTGTTCGCTAGGTTGTTATTGAATTTTATCTTTGGCAGCTCCAGTGATGTTTCGAATCCACTAGTCGACGTCGTCTGGACCGCAATATTGAGAAAAAAAGGTTGTTCGCTGTTAGGGGTGTATAGATATTGGACTCTTTCCGTTCCCACTTTCATGGTGATATTGAGTGCTATCCATTTTATGTTTCAAAGCATGGTTGTTGCATTTGTTCGTAATGAAAACACGAGATTCCGACAGAAAAACAATACTAACTTGATATCAAATGAACATGCATAAAATAAGATGAACGTAATCGAATCAAAATTAACATAAAATGAGCAACAGGAGCACAGCCCTTTTTATTAATATAATTTTGGATTCGGTTACAATCTCTCTCCGTCCCCTTTAAGGGCTAGGAGGATTAGCGTGTTTTGGTTACAATATTTCTTTAGCAGTTCTCCTTCCGCGTGTCCACATTCAAAACGGGCGGGCCAAGATGTCGCCGCCGCCTGTGCTGGTGAATCTTTGATCTTGGCTGTTCTTCCTGCGTTCAAGAAAACATCAAACCGTTTAGTAGCACCTGTATCGAAAATAAAAGCATTTGATCCTCGAAACAAAAAAGACATACATACAAAGAAAATGATTAGAACAGCAGATTGGAATTAACTCCCGAAATCATGATAAAATGTAACATTCATGAAAGTGAAATGAAATGAAACCTGCGTGTTGATATTTATCGGCAAATTGATTAAAACAACAGATTCAGAAATAGAATAAAATGACATAAAATAAAACTATGCAAAAGAAATACTTATGCAAAAGATCCTGGCGCTGTTATTATGCAAAATAAATACAAACAGAATCTCTGAGCTTGGTCGATGAATGGATGGATCCATGGATTGGGATTCATGTTTTCCATAAGCGCTCGATGACCTCTCTTGCAGAAGAAATCACGGATGCGGATGACATGAATCAAGGCTTAAAACTTCTGGCCGTAAACTGACAAGGCTTCGCTGCTTCAACCTTCCTTTTTTTTTTTGGGTGGAAAAGTCCACCATTTTATAGACCCAGGGGGTCTCTTTGGATAGGCGTGCATAAGTGCCATGTGTTGGTCATAGGTGCCATCTGGGGGTCATGTCTTCCCACGAGAGAGGAAAGTCCTCCATGACTTAGGATTTCATGAATGCCTCTGTGACAGTCCTCTAACGGCCCACGCACTTGACTGACTTCCACTTCCAGTTGTTTAAATGTCCAACTTCAATTGGTTTACAGTCCGCCTTTTAATTGTTTAATGTTTGCTTTTAATGTCCATGTTTTTTTGTTTGATGTCCGCTTTTAATTGATTAATGTTTGCATAGGCACAAATGTTTTAATGTTTGCTTTTATATGTTTAAAATCTGCTTTTGAATGTTTTAAATCCGCATTTAAATGTTTGAAATCCGCCTAGGCATAAATGCGAGGTTCCTGTCACAATATCGCAACACTAAAAAGGGAAACAGGGCGCAGTGGCAGTAGCTGCCGTGATATTGCAACAGCGCGACGTCGCGACTGTCGCGATATCGTGATGATCGTGATATCACGACAATGCGACGTCGCGACGGTCGCGATATCATGACAACGTGACGTCGTGACTATCACGATATCGTGACAATCGCGATGCCGCGACGGTCGCCATATCGCGACCGTCGCGATATCGCGATAGCGCGACACCGCTACGGTCGCCATATCGCGACCATTGTGATATCGCGACAGTGCAACGTCGCAACGATCGCGACGTCGCGACCACCGCGATATCACGACCATCGTGATATCGCGATAGGCAACATTTGCCTAAGTGTTTTAAATGTAGCATTTGCATAAGTGTTTTAAATGTAGCATTTGCTTAAGTACAAAACCTGAGCCGAACTTGGAGGATACATTCGATAATTGGGCCTTCTCACCAGGGAAGGCAAAACGGTCGAAGAAAGCAAATGGGAAACAACCAAAGCACTGTCGTGTAACCGGATTGGTACCTTCCAAAACTGCTGTGTAAGTGGCTAGGACCACTTTTTGACCTCTGAGGGCTGCCCTGAAAGCTGTGTGTGTCAATGCGATCAGTGTTTGTAGTCACATAATTGGATTGGTGCTTTTTTGGTGTCTATAGATGCCCCTTTTTGGGAAGCGCTGCGGGTGATGCAGTGCTGAGCAAAAATAGGTAACCAAAGCACTAATGATTAGGGTTTCTTGGTAACCTAACAAACTTTTGATGCCCCAAGTATGGAAAGGGCATGCATTCTTGAATCCTTGCTTTTGACGAGCTAAGGAATTTGATTTCAAGTGTTAACCTATTTTGGTGAGGTGTGACTTGAGCTTGGACATTGATCAATCATGATTAGGGAAAGGGCGTAACCTTTTGTCCACAGGGGAACCTTGTGTTCATGCCTCGAGAATACCAAGTGTTTGATCAATTTAATGATTGCTTGTTCACTGCTCCAAGAAGGAGCGTGATTGTCTTTGTCAATGATTCTTTGAATGCATGCCATTGCCATTTTCTTTACTTTTTCCATAGGGGAACCTTGTGTTCATGCCTTGGGAATACTAAGTGTTTGATCAATTTAATGATTGCTTGTTCACTGCCCCAAGCAGGAGCGTGATTGTCTTTGTCAATGATTCTTTGAATGCATGCCATTGCCCTGATTGGGTGTGTGCTTGTTGATTGGTGACTAAGTGTGACTACCCCCTCAAGCGACGAATCGATGAGGGAATGACCTTCATGAGAAAAGCGATGAGTCACTTGACCCAATATGACTTGTGCAAGGGTGCCTTTAGATGCTTTACCATTTAAGCATGTGCAATTTCTTGACATTTGGACCTATTTTTGGTGGGTGTTAACCCTTTTGGTGATGCCATAATGGGGTGAAATCATCAAAAACCCGTCTTTCCGTGGAGCGGTCCAGCTATGGTAGCCTTCTTGGGGAAGTAGGAGAGTGACAATTTGAACCCCGACATCGATTTTCTATGCCAAGAGGTTAAGTGCAAGAGCACTTGTGTCCGGCAATGCTTATTTCTATGTTTTTGTGTTGTAGTTTTTGGGATGTTTTTGTTGTTTTGAGTTTCTTTCTTTGTGTATATGTCATGATTTTATGTTGTGCACAATGATTGATGTTGATGGATGCATGCTACTTTATATTGATGGATGCATATGATATGATAAATGTGATTGTTGTATGTTGATTTTTGATGGATGCATATGTTGTGATGAACGCAATTTTTTTTTTATTTATGTGTGATGTGCAGAAATGAAATAGATGGATAGAATTTGTGATGTTTGGCTATGGCACCATAGATTGTTTTAGAACTCCATTATTTTGTCTTTTAGGCGATAGCTGTGATGCATGACTTTGTATGTATACATGTGGTTTTTTTTTTTTTTTTTGTATTTTCTGATGGTATTGTAAGGATGAAAAGTAGTGCAATTGGTTTAAAAATGTAGCTAAGGTTTTCTGAGGCTCAGACAGTTTTAACTTACTAGCCATGATTGTACTTTATCTTACAAGACTTTTGAACAAGGTATGAATCGGACTTGTTTTTGACCAAGCTATTTCACATCCCTGTGTGTGTAATTGAGTTCATTTATGTGGTATTTGTTAGGATACCGTCAGTGCCAGATGGGCTTTCAACCGAACCTATACTGAGGATCACCTAATTAGCTCCACTAACTCCTTTGTTGTATTTAGTTAGATTAATCTACGATGTTATCCAAGATACCATAAGCTAGCTCATCCTTATGCAAACATTGGTCTGCACACATGCAAAGCGAATATGATAGACATATCGTCATGCGGGTAGGATACCACCATTGCCAGATAGGCTATCAACCAAACCTGTAATGAGGATCACCTAGATGGTTTTTGAATGCTAAGAATTCCAAGGATTCAAGTTCAGTAGATTTGTTGGCTGAATGATTTAGAAAGTTGCTCGTCTATATAGTGATGAAAATCACTGTTTATTTTCTATTAATTCTTTTTGAGCAAGGATTTTGAATAGTGGTGATAACCACTGTTATTTGATTTTGTATTTTGAATATTGTGAATTTGAGCTTGTGAATGGCTTTGATCCTCGTGGCCTTGGGGATGACTACCCATCCTAGTTAGGGGCGTATAGTATGAATCCTTATGACGTTGGGGACCAAGGGGATGATGGAGATTATGGAGCAATGGCATTGATCTGTTAGGCCTTGGGGATGACTACCCATCCTGGTTAGGGGCGGATAGTACGAATCCTTACAACTTGGAGATCAAAGGTGAATGGAAAGTTTTAGGATGATGATTTGTTGGAATTTTGTTTGTGAATGGTGTTGATCCTTTTAGGTCTTGGGGATGACTACCCATCCTTAGCAGGGACGTGTAGTACAAATCCTTACGACTTTGGGAACCAACTATGATTGGAATTTGGTAGTGGTGAAAACCACTGTATATGGAGGTGAATGGATAGGAAAGAGCTTGTCCTTTTGTCAATTCTCAGCATTCTGGGACCATTCGCATGGGGGGATGAGCAAGATAACCGTTTCACTTATGGTGACCTGGATTACTCGCACGAGTTTCATCTTTCATTCACACAACTTGGGAATTTTTATGTGTTTTAATTTGTGTTGGGATGTTACGTAACAAGGTGTATTTCAAGTGTAACTCTACCTTCGTAAAATCTGTCCGACTTGATACATTACATAGCTAAAGAGCAAAATGATGACTGAATCACTAAATCCTTGATACATTAAAAGACCACCGACTCTAGTGTGGTAAAAAGCAATGCATGGTGTCTTGTTGTTTTTGTAAAATGGAACATTGTGGAACAAGATGGACTAGCGAGAGCAATTACGACCTATGGTGCCTTTGACCCCTACGACCATAAATATGCAATGTATGGATGCAATGCTTTAATGCGACTATGTATTTTTGTATTTTTGATGGATTGATTTTGGTGAATATGAAGATGAGGTGCGAGAAGAGCTCTCTATTGATGAATTTGAGTATGCCTAGAAATGAAATGCAAAATTTTTTGTTGTTTTTGATGATTTTTGTTGTTTTTGAATTTTCTTGATTTTTGACCAAGTGATTGTGGAAATCCTTGGAGCATTTTTGGGATTGACCAAGCGATTGTAAGAATCCTTGGAGCATTTTTGGGATTTGACCAAGCGATTGCGATAATCCTTGGAGCATTTTTGGGATTGACCAAGTGTTTTTAAGAATCCTTGGGGCCTTTTTGGAATTGACCAAGTGATTTTATGGATCCTTGGAGCCTTTTGTTTGGATTTGACCAAGCGATTGCGATAATCCTTGGAGCATTTATGGGATTTGACCAAGCGATTGCGATAATCCTTGGAGCATTTTTGGGATTTGACCAAGCGATTGCGATAATCCTTGGAGCATTTTTGGGATTTGACCAAGCGATTGCGATAATCCTTGGAGCATTTTTGGGATTGACCAAGCGATTTTAGGAATCCTTGGAGCATTTTTGGGATTTGGCTCTCTTAGATATAGAATGGTCACAAATGACTGATATTCAAGGGTTCTGTTTCCTTGATACCATCGAGAGAAGCTAGCCGGTATGTCCCGGGTCCTATTTTGCTATCAATGACATATGGACCTAACCAATTTGCCGTGAACTTGTCCCTTAGGTGGGACGAAAAATTAGAGTTCTGTTGGTTTTCCTTCAAAACCAAATCACCAACCCGAAAGTCCCTTAGGTGAACTTTCATGTTGTAAGCTTTCTTAAGCCGCTCTTGATAGATACGTAAGTGCTCGAGAGCATTAACGCGTCATTCGTCAAGCAACGTAAGTTGGTCTAACCGGGCCTACCGTGTATTGTCATCATCGATGAACTCTTGCATTGATATAAGGGGGGAAGGAATTTCCAACTCTAGAGGCATTATTGCCTCTGACCCATACACGAGCGAAAATGGAGTGGCCCCAGTTGGCGTCCGAATGCTCGTGCGATAAGCCCAAAGGGCAAGTGGGATTTGGATGTGCCAATCCTTATGACTGTCTGTGACCGTATTTTTAAGGATGGAAACTAGCATTTTGTTTGACACCTCTGCTTGCCCATTTGCCTACGGATAATAGGGTGTCAAAAAACTATGCTGGATTTTGTACTTTGTGGTCAAAGCACGCACGTCTTTGTTCTTGAATGATGGCCCATTATCCGAGATTATTTTGGAGGGAATACCAAAATGACATATGATGTTATGCAAAATGAACTCCACAATGCGGGGTCCTATCGTAGAGGTTAGCGGAATTGCTTCCACCCATTTGGTAAAATATTCTATGGCCGTTATGATAAACGTGTGACGGCCTAACGATGCAGGGGAGATTTTTCCAATTAGATCGAAGCCCCACTGCAAAAATGGCCAAGAAGACTGGAATTTCTGCAAGGCCTAGGAAGGTACGTGCATCAAATTGGCATGATGTTGACACTTCACGCACTTCTTGACATATGTGCAACAATCTCGCTCTAAATATGGCCAATAATATCCCATGCGAAGAATGCGCTTTGCAATGGCCATACCACTAAAGTGGCCACCACATGTACCATCGTGCACTTGGGCGATCGCCCAAGTGGACTCTTGCTGGTCCAAGCAATGAAGAAGGATTCCTTCATAGTTGCGACGATACAAAATGTCTCCTATCAAGACATACTTAGCCGCTTTCTGCTTGAATGTTCATTTTGTGGCGTGCATCAATCCAAGGGGAAGATTACCTAACTTGAGGTAGTCTCTAATGGGTAAATACCAGTCTTGTTGATCGAAAACCTCGACAGTATGAACAACCAATCCCTTTTGAAGTTCCTCCCTAACAAATGCTGAGTAGGATAGAACTTGTAAGAACAGCGTTGTGTTGCTATTGATGGGAGTAGGGGAGAATAAGGACCCCCAGTTGGCATGTTTTAGATGATCATGGATTTGAGAGAACTTATCTGAGGATGGTTCAATCTGGATCATGTGGATTGCGATAAGGTTTTGACTTGAATGGTTGTCATATCACCAAAAAGGTCTTGCGAGATTAGTGACCCCAAGGAGGCCATTGTGTTCGTAAAATGATTCGATGACCGAGGGAGTGCCTCGATGTCGTACCATTCAAGTTTTGCCAAGAATTTGTCCACAAGGGCTTTATAAGCCTACAAAACTGGGCATTTGCATTTGTATTCCCCTTTTACTTGATTGACGATTAACAGTGAATCACCAAAGATGTTTAGTCGTTTGATGTTCATGGCGATTGCTGTCTGAAGACCTAGGAGCAAGGCTTCATACTCTACATTATTGTTGGTGCACGGGAAGTTTAATTTAAATGATAGGGGCATTGGAGCGCCTTGCGGTGTGAAGAATACAATTCCCGTGCCACCACCTTGCTCACATTTAGAACCATCAAAAAATAAGGTTATGTCGGCCTATGACTCAGGCTCATCAAAATCTGGCGATTCTGAGACATGGAAGACCCCATCATCGGGTAGTTCTATGACTAGAGGCTGATCGTCTTCAAGAGGAGCCTCTGCTAGTTGATCGGCTATGACTTGTCCTTTGATAGATTTTTGTCCAATAAATTCTATGTCAAATTCCATCAACAACATGATCCATTTCGCCATGCGACTACTATGATAGGTATGACTCATCATGTATCGCAATGGATTCTCCTTAGACACAACATACGTAGTGTTTCTCAGCATGTAGTGGCATAGCCTCTTGGTAGCAAACACCACTACCAAGCAGAGTTTTTCAACGTATGCATAGTTAAGTTCGTAACTGACCAGGGTGCGGCTAAGATAGTAAGTAGCCTATTCTTTGTGAAGTTCATTCTTTTGGGCCAGCATGGCACCCAATGCCACCTCAGTAGCTGAGATGTATAAGTAGAACGGCACTCCTGGTCTAGGTGGTGACAATACTGGCGATGAAGCCAAGTATCGTTTGATTTCATCAAAGGCTGACTGGCACTCATCATCCTAGTGAAATGTAACCCCTTTGTGCAATAATTTGTTCATGGGTCGACACTTGTCAGATAACTGCATTATGAAGCGCTTAATCGATGTGACCTTTCCTTGCAGACTTCTGAGTTTCTTGATAGTGGTTGGGGGAGCCATTTCGAGGATTGCCTTGACTTTCTTTGGGTCCACTTCGATGCCTCGCTTTGAGACTATAAAACCCAAGATTTTTCCAGATGTGATGTCGAATACGCACTTCTTGGGATTCAGTCTGACCTTATGCTCTATGAGGCGATCAAGAATCTTGCTTAAGTCACCGAGATGATCTAAGTGCAAAAGAGACTTGGCTAACAAATCATCCATGTAATCTTCCAAAGTTTTATGCATGTAATCATGGAAGATGTACGTCATGGCACGTTGGTAGGTGGCGCCAACATTTTTAAGGCCAAAAGGCATGACCTTATAACAAAATGTCCCCCAAGGCATTGTGAATGCCGTTTTGAGTTGATCCTCAGGATTGATACGAATCTGATTGTATCCTGAGAAACCATCCATGAGGGATAGCATTTCGTGACCTGTTGTAGCGTCTACCAATGCGTCGATGCTTGGCAAGGGGAAATCATCCTTAGGACTCGCTTTGTTTAGATCTCAAAAATTAGTGCATATGCGAATCCTCCCGTCGGGCTTTTTGACGGGCACCATGTTGGACAACCATGGTGGATAGTCCATGCAGATGACAAACTATGCATCCAATAGCTTTTGCAATTCATCTTTGACCATCAAGGCCACTGTTGGGTGCATCTTTCGTAGTTTTTGCTTAACTGGCTTGATTGTCGGGTCAAGCATTAGATTATGCGTGACTAGCTACGGATCTAGTCCCGGCATGTCTTTGTATGACCATGCAAAAACCTCCTTCTTCGCTTTGAGAAGGGCAATGTAGTCGGCTTGCTCTTCAGGGGATAAGCTTACCCCCAGCTTGATAATCTATGGATTCATTGGGTCTATGTCGATGTCTACGTCAGTCATTTCCTCGACTGACATGTGGGATCCGTCCTCCAACTGATGTGGAGTTGGGATCAAATGGATATCATTAGCTGAGTTTAGATCTGCGTTTGGAACCTCGGGTCCCTCTTCAACTTGAAAAATATCTTGAGTTGTCCCTGGGGTAAAATGAGGCATTTCATCGAAAGGCCAATACTCTGATGGGGAGAGCGGTGAATTGACGCGATCCCAATCGATGGCATCTATGTCTAGATGCAATGACCGTGCTGGATCAACCGGATTGTGGATGGGTGCGGTCAAATCAATGGAGATCATGTGGATGAAATGAATTTGGTCTCCATTACCACGAGTGTGAAAAGTTGAACATTCTGGATGCTCCCTATGCTCTGGATCTGGCTCTATAGGGACGGGCATGAACGGATCGACCCTATGTGTTGATAGGAAGACGGGGTCTTCCCTCGGCACTGATGTCATGATAGGGTCTCGGGGTGGACGGTGCTCATCTTGAATTTGGAGCCATGGATCCAACACTTGGTCCCACCCTGTTGGGTCTACCCACCATTCATGCCCTAACCTTATGCCCATCTGTCCCATTAGATCTTCATGAGTTAAAGGGCGATTATTCCATCGCGCATGTCTAAGATAGATCATCTCAGTCTCATCTTTTGAATCACTTTCGGAGATCCAAAAATGTTCATTCTCTTCAGCAACTATTTGTGACATTGAGGGTTCTCCTTGTTCCAGTAAGTTAATCTGGTCCCATTGCGGTTGTTCCACTCTTGGTGGGGGGACCTGATTCTCTTGACACTGTATTGACTCAACTGGAACCTCTAAGGGGAACAGACTTCAAAAAGATGTCCGGACACCGTTTATGTTCTCTTTGGGGATTAATGTCCGAACTTTCACCTCTCTCTAGCAAAGGAGGGGGATTATTGTTGTTGCCAAGGGTGTTTGTTGACCATGGGAGGTAATCTCCCAATGTATATTTTGTATTTGGGTTGGCATAAGGATCTAATGCCAATCCACCCTTGTTGCCTATTTCTAGGCCTTGCATGTTTTCTACCAAGATGTCTAAGGGCAGGGGGTGGTTGAACCCTACTCCCGACTTATCATAAGGCATTTGATATCTTGGCTTGCAAAGGACACGCACCCCTTGCTCATACCTTCCTAACCCGTATCCGTGCCAATTGCATTGGCCTAGATATCTTAGAGCGAAGTCCGAGTTTGACAAATAATTGATATTTTTGGCAAAAGGCTCTTCGTCCTCGTCCTTTTGCTTGCATGGTTCTACACCATGATCAAGGCCCCCATACACAAAATTTGTCTGGTTTGGTGGGTAACCTAAAGGAACAATTGTCCCTATGGGAAGGCGAGGTCTCCCCATGTCCTGCACTGTTTCTAGCGCGGGCGTTGCTACAACATTTTGCACCAGATATTCTCCCAGGCCCGTACTGGCCATTTCAACAATAATTGTTGACGATTGAGAGGGAGGAAATGGAAGGCCTTCCTGAGTCCATTCCATGTTGGGTGGATTAGGAATCTCAGCTTCCATTGTGCTAAGTATTTCTTCTGTTGAGACAGTTGATATCGTTGGCAACACCTCTTCTAGGGGTTGAGCCTCTTCCAAGATCTTTTTTCCTTTGTCCTTCTGTTTAGCCATGACAGGTGGCATTGGTAATGAAGGAGCCGATGATGTAGATGCACCTGGCTGGGGTTTCGATGGATTAGTCATCCGTGGTGTCTACGGTATCGGACCCTGTCTAGATGGATTTAACTGGAAATCCAAGTGCGTCGATGGGAGGGTCGATTGCGGCATCAAATGCACTGCATTGCAATATTTGAAGGGTTCTAAGTCCATCGGGACTACATGTATTTCTCCTTCAAATGCATACTTCAGACACTGGTGAGCTATCGAAGGGACACACTTCATGTCCCCGATCCATGGTCGCCCTAGCGAGTATGTTGTATGCCATCTCGCCTTCCAGAATGTGGCACAATGTAGGTATCGTCTTTTGTCGTACCTGGACGGGTAGAACAGTTGTGCTGACTATTGAGCATATTGCATCATTGAATGCTCGCAGTGTGTATGTTGAAGCCGTGATATGAGAGGCTGTCAACTTCAGATGTTTTAATGTTGCAGTGGTAATGATGTTACTGGATGAGCCAGTATCTACCAACACTCTCTTGTACGGGATCCCGTTGACCCGCGCGATAACGTGCAGGGGTGGATCTGCCATGTCATTCGGTATTGCTTTAACTTCATCCTCTCTGAAGGTAATGACTGGCTTCGTACATTGTTTTACATGTCCTACAAAGTTATTGAAGGAATTTGCTTCGTGAGGCTGTAATTCGATGGCTTTCAGAATTTCCATGAGAGCTTCTCGATGGGGCGCTGACTGCTGTATAAGCTCATAAATGGAAAGCCTAGCCGATGTGGTCCGCAAACTCTGTGTGAGTTTGGTCCATATCGTGACCTCGGGTCTAGGCGGAGGCAATTGCATAGTGGGTTGTTGAGGTTGCGATGTTGAAGGAACTTCTCTTGTAGCTGCCTCTAGGGCAGCTGTTGGGTACATTTTGTTCCTCGTTACTATGCTGATCATTCCCACATATCCTTGCATGGGGAGATTCTGTCGCACCTCATTAACCTGAAGAGGTTTTGCCTGTACCTCATGGGCAGGCAAAGGGTCCTTGAATATCCCCATCTATTGATTATTTGGTGCTATGGGGTTGTCCACTGCCAATGTTTGATTATCAATTAAATCTTGTATCAATCCTTTGAATTTCCAACATCCATTTAGGTCATGTCCCCTTCGCCTATGGAACCTACAATATAAATCCTCTTTGTATCCCTTAGGCTTGGGAGCGTTAGGGTCTACAGTCTGGATCTTTGGAAGGGTGACTAAATTTGTCGCTGACAAGCGGTCAAATGAGTCCCTAGACTTCGTATAAGGGGTGAATTATCGCCTAGGGTGACGTTGCTGATTTTGCTCCTGTTTCTTATTATCTCTTTCATAACTAGGAGGCACTGCCTAGTAATTAGCCTTTTGAGGTTGTATTTCTTGCACAGGCTTGGGGACATTTATCGTGACTTGATTAACTACAGTGGGTTTTGGTTGCGTAGTCCCAGTCTTAGTGTTTTTGTTCCACTCTTTCTTTTTAGGCTTGGTGATTGCGCCCTCTCCTATTTTGATCTCTTCTATAACTCTGGCTTGCGCCAAAGCTTCTTCTAAACTATCGTATTGCTGCAGCAGCAATAGCCCAGAGATTGATTTTAAGAAACTTCGTGCAAACATCTGTGTGAGATCAGACATAGGGGGACGGTAGGGTAGCTTAGAAAGCAAAGCCCTCCATCGATTCTCGTATGCTGCCATTGTTTCTTCCTCATATTTCCTGAGGCTGGCTAGATCACTCAATGATGCCTTCTTCCTTGTGTTGAAAGCAAAGCGTTCAAGAAACGCATCTACTAATTGATCTAGGTTTTTTATGCTGTGTTTTGGTAACTGTGTGAACCAATCCGAGGCAGGGCCTGTGAATGTGGTTATGAATGTCCTAAGCAACAATGCATCATTATATTGGATGCCGAAGCATTGGCTTAGGAATCTTGTGACATGTTCTTGTGCGTCCTCTTCACCTTTAAATACTACCAATTGAGGCAACTTGAAATGTTCGGGGTAAAGAGGTGTGGGCACTGAGGGATGCACTGGATGACTGTGGAGTTGATGTAACGTGGGCTTTTGATGCCCAGAAGCTTTTGTCTCCACAGACTCCAAACGCTCTAATAGCACTTTATATGCATTGGAAGATTTAATCTCTTCTTTCGTAACTCGTTCCCATTGGGCAACTGGGGGCCTGTGGAGGGGTGGCTGGATAGCACCTCCTCTGCCTTGATATGGCATTTCGGCCCATTCTTCTTCTTCATACTCCTCATAAGCTTCCCGAGGAGTTATTGGGCGAGCTCGATGAACAGGAGTGGGCACTCGCGAAGGGTGCCCATCATCATTCTTGGGAGTGGCCTCCCGCTCATGTCTTGGGTGTCTTAAAGGCACCTCTTGGCGAGGTCTTGGGGACCTATCATGCACTATGAGGTTGTGCCTCTCGTACCTTTCTACCCTCTGCATTTGGGGGGTCTGAACCTTTTCAGGCACAGTGATGCGGAGCAGCTCATTTTTTTGGCACCGAATGCACTCTTTATTAAGGTGATATAATTGTTCTAGCTGCTGCTGATCCTGCTCAAGCTGCTTGATCTACGCTTGGTGGGTGGCATGTCTAGCAAATGATAGGTCAATTTGCTCTGTTGTTTTAATTCTAGGAGGCCTAGCCTCCTTTTTGATGTATCTATCTTGGTTTTGAGGATTCAGGACTTCTATGTGGCACTTCCCTCTATAAATATTAACGGCATTTACTTGAGGCTCCGACCTTAATGGGTGATCATTATATCTATCAGGTGCAGAGGCGCAAGGCTCCCGTGCTGTACATTGCTCTCGAGGAATGTGATGATCTTCCTCGTTCTCTCTTTCATGGGTGTGAAAGGGGCGGGCAGAGTTAGCTCGTCCTATGTAAAGAGCCCTGCGCTCTGGATTTTGTCTTTCTATTCTAATGGGAGGCAAAGAAGAGGTACCGTATTCATGTTGTCTCTCCTCATGGACACTATGCCTCTCTAGCGCTTCATCGTGCTGTAGCCACTCATCTCTAGCCTCTAAATGCGGTTGTCTACTTACATTGAGATCTACATGTAAAGCTTCTTTCCAAAAGGGGCTGTGTTGAATGGGTATACTCCAATGAGGAGGGTCCCAATAATTCCTTTTAGACATGGAATGATGTGGATTCTCTTGTGGCCCAGACCGCCAAGGCGGTATGACCAAGTCTTTAGGACTAAAGCGAAGGCGAATTATGCCTGCTTCTTGTGTACCTTTCAGAGCTTATGCCCTTGATTGGGCTTGGCTACGGGTGTACACCATTGTGGTGCTTCTCTACTATCTAAAAAAATTTTTATCTTGTTTATGATGAATTTTCTTTTTGTTTACACTAAGCAGAAATGAACACACACATACACAAACCGTGATTATCTCTTTTAAGGATTAAATAGTGTGTCCTAAACTGGTTTAGTGCATTTTGATGTTTTGTTTTGTTTTTGCAAGTTTTGACGAACGTTTAAATGCATAATGTTGGCTCATATGACTCCCATAAATGGTCTCCCCTTCAATATACCATTGTAGGACCGATATACCAACCTCTCTATATACCCGCCCTTACGAGAGGGAAACTATAGGTACGTGAGAGCAGATGGTACGTGGAACATAGGCGGTACGGAAGGGGGGATTGTCCTGTTAATGACACCTACCATAGAAGACTTATCCTCGCGCGCATGGGAATCACCCCAGCAACACTCGGTCAGCTTTCGTCAAGATTTACGCCTAACAACAGTGACAATCATGGGAAATGGATGCAAAGCTAAGCCAAGGTGGTGATGAACCCACCGTTGGTCTTGCTCAAGGGCTAGGGTTTTACGACCAGCTCCTTGGTTTAATTTACCACGTGATGTGTGTGGGGTTCATTTTATTTAATAAAAATGTAATAGGCAGCAAAAAAAGAAACTTTCCCTAAGCCATGCAAACACTACAAACCGGAAAACAGTAAATAGAAATTGGACGGAATTTTTTTTTTTTTTTTTAACAATTAAATAAATAAAGCATGAAAATTGACTACAACTTTCTCTACCCTTCTTTAACAATTAAAGAACATGAAATTAAAAATAAACAAATAAAATGATTTTTTTTTTTTTTTTAATGGATTAAAACTTTTCCTAAGAAGGCAAACATGACAGAAAACAGAAATATCACAACAGAAAATGATAGGGATAGTTAGAAACCGTTACCTCTTTTCTGCCCAAATCGGCTGTCTTTTCCGCCCAAATCGGCTTTTTTTTATTCTCGACCCGGTACCTGCAAGCACAAAAACACAAGCTTTAATCAGTTTTCGAATCTTAAAAAAAAATAGGGGACAAGGTCCCACCGTGATCGCCATTGAAAACATGAGATTTCGAAAGAAAAACAATACTAACTTGATACCAAATGAACATGCATAAAATAAGATGAACGTAATCGAATCAAAATTAACATAAAATGAGAAATAGGAGCACAGCCCTTTTTATTAATATAATTTCAGATTCGGTTACAATCTCTCTCCGTCCCCTTTAAGGGCTAGGAGGATTAGCGTGTTTTGGTTACAATCTGTCTTTAGCAGTTCTCCTTCCACGTGTCCACATTTAAAATGGGCGGGCCAAGATGTCGTCGCTGCTTGTGCTGGTGAATATTCGATCTTCGCTGTTCTTCCTGCGTTCAAGGAAACATCAAACCGTTTAGTAGCACCTGTATCAAAAATAAAAGCATTTGATCCTTGAAACAAATAAGACATACGTGCAAAGAAAATGATTAGAACAGCAGATTGGAATTAACTCCCGAAATCATGATAAAATGTAACATTCATGAAAGTGAAATGAAATGAAACCTATGTGTTGATATTTATCGGCAAATTGATTAAAACAACAGATTCAAAAATAGAATAAAATGAAATAAAATAAAACTATGCAAAAGAAATACTTATGCAAAAGATCCCAGTGCTGTTATTATGCAAAAGAAATACAAACAGAATCTCTGAGCTTGGTCGACGAATGGATGGATCCATGGATCGGGATTCATGTTTTCCATAAGCTCCCGATGACCTCTCTTGCAGAAGAAATCATGGATGTAGATGACATGAATCGAGGCTTAAAACTTCTGGCCGTAAACTGACAGGGCTTCGCTGCTTCAACCTTCCTCCTTTTTTGGGTGGAAAAGTCCACCATTTTATAGACCCAGGGGGTCTCTTTGGATAGGCGTGCATAAGTGCCATGTGTTGGTCATAGGTGCCATGTGGCGGTCATGTCTTCCCACGAGAGAGGAAAGTCCTCCATGACTCGGGATTTCATGAATGCCTCTATGATAGTCCTCTAACGGCCCACGCACTTGACTGACTTCCACTTCCAGTTGTTTAAATGTCCAACTTCAATTGGTTTACAGTCCGCCTTTTAATTGTTTAATGTTTGCTTTTAATGTCCACATTTGTTTGTTTGATGTCCGCTTTTAATTGATTAATGTTTGCCCAGGCGCAAATGTTTTAATGTTTGCTTTTATATGTTTAAAATCTGCTTTTGAATGTTTTAAATCCACATTTAAATGTTTGAAATCTTCCTAGGCATAAATGCGAGGTTCCTATCGCGATATCACGACGTCGCGATATTGCGATGTCGCGATATCGCGACACTAAAAAGGGAAACAGGGTGTAGTGGCAGTAGTTGTCGTGATATCGCAACAGTCATGATATCGCGATAGTGCGACGTCACGACTATTGCGATATCGTGACTATCGTGATATTGCGACAACGCGACATCGTGACAGTCATGACATCGTGACTGTCATGATATCATGACAGCACGACGTTATGACAGTCATGATATCGCGACAGCGCGATGTCACGACATCGTGACAGCACGACATCGTGACCGCCACGATATCGCGACCGTCATGATAGCTCGACATCCTGACCGCCGCGATATCGCGACCATCACGACAGCGCGACAGGCAGCATTTGCATAAGTGTTTTAAATGTAGCATTTGCATAAGTGTTTTAAATGTAGCATTTGCTTAAGTGTTTTAAATGTAGCATTTGCATAAGTGTTTTAAATGTAGCATTTGCATAAGTGTTTTAAATGTAGCCTTTTCTTAAGTAAAAAACCTTAGCCAAACTTGGAGGATACATTCGATAATTGGGCCTTCTCACCAGGGAAGGCAAAACGGTCGAAGAAAGCAAACGGGAAACAACCAAAGCATTGTCGTGTAACCGGATTGGTACCTTCCAAAATTGTTGTGTAAGTGGCTAGGACCACTGTTTGACCTCTGAGGGTTGCCCTGAAAGTTGTGTGTGTCAATGCAATCAGTGTTTGTAGTCACATAATCGGATTAGTGCTGTTTTGGTGTCTACACGTAATGCGAAGAGGACATTTATGAGCTGTAAAACTTATATTAATAGAGAGATACAAATAATTGTCATTCATATCCACTCTTATCAATATTCTAAGTATTAAATTGTGAATATATGCTCAATGGTGATTTTAAAAGCGATGTTAAATTTTGAATAGATGCTTAATGGTGATTTTAAGGTATGGTTAAATTTTATTATATTAATAATCTAATTGAATCAAAATTAATTATCCGAGCGGGCACCCGTCGCACCACGAAGCCAGAATTTGCGGTTCTTGGAAATTAATCACCACCATTGCATAGTGAAAGCGGAATTTTTGGTTGTTGGAAATAAATCTAGAATTCATCGAACTCTGACATAGTTGATTGTCAGCAAACACATCTCATCTTGAATCGAGATGCACAAACTATTAACATTTTTTGTGTTCATTGTTCATTCTATGTGAATGCACATTCTATAGAACCAATGTGTATGCTTGCATGGTGGTCTCTGTTTGGCATAGGTTTGGTAGTTTTTTTTTAATAAATTATGGGCGTAGTAAGAACATTTCTCTAAGCTTTCCTACCATCTTATCCCACACGAGTATTTTGTACTTGTGAATTGTACCTTCTGGACTGAGTTTCGCCATAAGGCAACATGCCCTTTCAACTTCATGGTGGTGCACCTAACTTTTTTAGGGTCTTATATTGCTTCAAATTCAATGTATTTCTCTATCTCGATGATCCAATCCATCAAGTCTTCTATATTTAATATCCCTACATAGTTTGAAAGATCAAACCTCAGCTTGTTACCATCCTTCATTATAGCATTCAATTTGTTTTCATCATAGGGTTCTATGAGGTCTCACCCTCATCCTCAACACCATCCCTCTCATATTCATTGTTATTACCCACAACTACAACACCTTTGCATTTCATGGCCTCAATAGCCTTCAATCTAGCTAAGATAACTCTTATGGTATCAAGCTAAGATAACTCTTATGGTATCAACTGGATCAGTGATGCATGGTCTAGGATTGTTTATGCGACCTCCTCTTCCAAGTCTACAAGTCATATTTATGGTTCACCTATAATGTAGTCATAACCTCATGAATAATTTGGATCGAGCAACTATTGCAAGCCAACACCATATAACACAAGCGTAAACTCTGATACCATCTAATGCAATATCATATGTAGGTCAAATTAACAATAGGTATGTGGACATAGGAGTACACAATGGATGCTAGAAGAATCAATGGAAGTTAAAACTTAAATAATTTTTATTATTTTTAATATAAGAAAGGAAATATTTCAACAACTACACATAGATCTATAGTTGAGATCATTTGCATTACAATCAAGTCAATTTACACCTTTCCCAAAACTATGCTAAACCAAAATATCACCTGAATGGAATCCTCTTTTCCACAATGAACCAATATGCTACATATATTATTTATGTTGTGAATCCAAGAAACTCTAATCCAAGAAACTCTAATCCAAGAAACCCTAATCCAAGAAACCCTAATCTAAGAAACCCTAATCCAAGGAACCCTAATCCATGAAACTCTAATCTAGGAAATCCTAATCCAATGGTCATTTTGGCCACTAGAAGTAGGTATCACAAAGACCTTAGAACTACATGCACAAAGACCACATAAATGCACATGCAAAGACCATAGAATTGCATGCACAAAAATCATAGAATTACTTGTGCAAAGACCACAAAACTACTCACAAAGACCATAGAACTCTAGTGCACCTATCACAAAACTATAAATTTTTATGGTTGATGCAAGATTGCATGAACACAAATATGGTTCTACATTAGTTTGGATATATTAAAATGTATTTGATCTTGTTGATGTCTTATCCATTTTACTTGTCATAATTGTGTAATTTTTATAATAAATCATGAGGTAATAACTTTCTACCTACCTATCTATCATATGATAGAATATGGCGTATATTTTATGTGATTAACATCTAAGCATTGATAAAACCTTTAAAATTTAAGTACTCAAAGCCTCCATGGATTTCCCTCGATGCAACAATGAAGCTCATGAGTCTTGACTATGAGTATGCATTTTTGAGTCTCATTTTCCATCTTTGGCATTCAAAATTCCATTTTTTTGGTATGTGGTATCATTACCTTGAGTATTTCATTCCCTTAATATCTTGTCCATGATTATGGCTCATTGGTTCATTGTATTTCTTATGTTAACAAGTTTTGGATGCTAAATCTCATTGGTTCTATTCTAACAATATTGTGTTTCTTTTAATACATGGGTACAATAATTTGTTAATTATTTTTGGTACAAGGAAATAATTTCCTCTAACCTTGGATTGATGATGGAATCCTTATCTTGTAAGCAACGAGCCACAACATCAAATCCCACCAATCCATTGTAATTAAATATAAATTTTCTTTTGCAAATGGAAATCAATTTTTCATGTGGCACTATAAGTCCAAGGCCATAACATTCATTAGTAAAAGCTTTTGTTTATATTATTTTTACATTTTTAGTATTTTCTATTGTTTTTTTTTTAAATATCATTTATAAAATTATTTTCTATTAGAAATTAGGATTAGTTCCAACTTTAGAGGTTTTTGGTTCTTAAACATTACATTAGCCATATAGTTTTCTACTATCTCTACTTCATATAAAAATATAATCATTAAGTTTTCCAATGAGTGGTTGCATTCTCAGTTTTTTGAGGTCAAGGTCATTTATTTTAATATTTCACAATATTTTCATGGCCTCTTACCTTTCTTCTAGTCATGTTTATTATGTTTTAGTCTTTACAAAATCAAAGGAAGAAACTAATTTCATTATCAGTATTAATCCCATAAAGCTCCTCATATTAACGACTCCCTAATATAACACCTAAATACCCTATCAGTCTATATTCTGTATATCCTCTTTGAATGAGTCATTTGATAATTATAAAGGTATTGGCTCTTTTGTGTCACCCATTTTATTACACTAATAACTTAATCTAAGATTTTTGTGCCATCCTCTCATTTGTTGAGACCACTTCTCATTAAATTATAAAATACCATCTAATATATACAACCACATATGACTAACCAAAAATATGTGTACAAATCTTCCCAAGGATGATGTTTAAATTTATTTAATACATACGATTAAGAAGCTATAATATTTAATCTTTGGGAACCATTTCCTCAATTGCTTTATTTTTATTTCTCAAGACAACGTAAATGATGTTATGCTTTCCACTCTCATCATCATATCCTAATTGACATTCCCTCTAATGATTATTATGAATCTGAATGAGATATAAAAAAACTTTCCAAGCCAAAAAAACCATTGCAAAATTCACTCTTGGGATGCAACCACTACCATAGCCCTAAAATTTGATGTGGTGTTTAGAGATTCAATCTCGTCCTTGGATGAAATATTTTTTTCCTCTAATATTTTATATGCATCACCTCTACATATAAAATGTCAATATGTAGTTCACCACATCTTTTTTAATGTAGTAGAACTCGTCTATTCCACAACACATTATTGTGGTATTAAATAAGGACTAAGGTACTAAAATTATTGAAAATGCCAATGATATCATGGTAATTAAAAAAATTAATTTCATTAGAAAACCTCACTTGGTGTATCATTCCAACCCTATTCAATTACAATATCCTTCACCTTAACATACAAGGCACTATCTGATAACTCTTTTTTAACAATGTACATATTTTTATTGATTTCTTTCTCTATGTAGGTGATTCCAACTATTCTTGAAAAGGTTGAGCTAAAATGAACATTGGAAAATATAAGAACCTTAGATGTCCAAATATAAAATCTAATATGTTATAGCATTTTTTGCACTTTTGGCCCATCCACCACCTTCTACTTCCTTGCATCCTTCCCTTAATCAATTATTGCTATAGCTCTTTCTCTCTTTAAATAATCTTCTTGACACTTGATTTTTGGTCTTTGTTCACTAATAACTCTTTCAACTATTAAATATCTTAGCAATAATACAAAATTCCTTCCTTGGTCTTCTTATTTTTATACATATATTGGATATGGCCTCCATCTCATTCGTACCTTAGCAATTTTTCCAACATGTTAGGTGGTTTGACCATTACTCCTCTCATATGAGCTTTTGTTGGAACTTTTCATATCCTATTTAGATATCACTTCACTACTCAACTTATATTTTCAAAATAAATCCAAATCTAGCATTTAAACTTATTAATTACTCCAATCCTATACATTCCTTCATTCACTTTAAATTTAAATTCTACATGTATATATTAATTACCTCCAAAACTACTACTAGTGCTACCTTCCACTGATTCAATATTTTAGCATCATTTTGACCCTTCCTATGTAATGATCCTCCCCATATGACCATCAGATATGGATTGATTAATGAGTTGAACTTACCTTTATATTTTAAAGCATGATACCGTTGATATCCTTTGCTTGTGCAAGACTAAGGAAGTGCAACATATGGATAAGTTGCTCAAAGGAAGAGGTGAGTTGGGGAAATGATGATTCGGATTAAGAGTACACGGAAGCCCCCACTTGTGTACTACATGTAGGATTACATAAATGATTTATTTATTATGTACTTGTGTTTACTTTGTCCCAATAAAATATTTTTTGATTGATGTATGGTGATCTATTACAAGAGATTTGTGTTATAGCTTGAATTATATTGTGAATTCTTACAGTTGATTTTGGGCGGTAATGAAGATGTCATGAACATGGGATCCACTCCTTGTTAATTTGGTATAAATATATATTAATGATAATCATATGCTTGTTTTATATAATGATAATTTAGGAAGTAGTAAATATAATATAAGGAGATATATAATAATAAAATAATTTTAAGGTTGGTTTTTGAACCCAAAAATGTATATACCATTGTTATTGATGAAATGGTATTATACAACAAAATGGAAACCTCATTAGGATGATTGGAGTTTTATAAATCAAAAGAAGAATTTTGTTAATAAAAATAATGGTGGGTAATTTAGAAAGGGAATTTGAAATATGTTTTATGACTTATATTACCTTATCTTAAAATTATTTTAAAAGAGTGGGGTGGATTTGGTTGAACATATTTTAGTGGTGTATGATCCTCCACATTTTTTATTATGAAAATTAAGGGAGTGGAGAGGAGAAGCATCTATATGAAAATCTATTTTGAAAAAGAAGAAGCTTGTGTCTGGTTATTATTGGTGGAAAGAGAGTCATAATAGAGAAAATACAACTTCAAATGTCAACTCTAGGTTTTCTTACTTTAGTTTGAAATGGTAGAAGTTATTTTTGTATTAATGTTAAATGTTTGTTAAATTCTGGAAATACTGCATAGTAGATTCACTCTGTGATGATTGCATGTCATTATTTCTTATGAATATTATTGTTGTTTACCTATTTGTCAATGTTTATGATTTGGGAATGATATGCCATTGTTGTGTGAATGTAGTGTAGTGTTACCTCAAAATGTGTAATGTGTTTCCCAAAATACTTTGTTGTAGTGTTTCTTGATGCAAAAAAAAAGTGGTGTTGTGATATACCTTAAGCTAGTAGAAATTTTAGAAAAAGAAAAAATATTTTGTTTGTGTATGTTTTCAAAATACTGTGCTTAGTAAGAAAATCTGGCAAAATTTTACAATGAAAATAGTTGAATTGTAGATATGAAATTAGAATATTTATTTTTAAAGAAAGCATACAAGTACGTTGTTTGCTATTATGTGGAAAAATATAATAGTTAGGATGATTTTTTGTGTATGTGTTAGTAGAAAACATATCAATGAGAGAATTCAAGTCTAATCCCTATAATTTGATTTATTTCCTAGGGGATGGAGTGGATTATGGGATAGAGTCCTTCAAGTTTAAGGAATGGATCAATGATCCCATTAAATTAACATTGGGGATAGATATAACTTATGGAAGTAATCCAATAATGAATAGAGAAATGCTAGAAATGCTCCTTAAACTATCAATTCATATAAAAGCTTTATATATGTGTGTTGTATGTTCTACTAGTTCCAAAGAGATTTTGAGTTGAAAAAAAAGTCTAGTTTACTGCATTGTTGTAAACTTTTAAATTTATGTTGTTTCCAATAAATGGAAGTGCTATGTAGACTTTTATAATTGAAGATCTGCATGTTAGTAGAAATAATTATTTGGACAACCAAATCATCCAAGGCATCAATTGTGAAGCTAGAGTTGAACATTTAGCCTTCATTGATAATAATTGAACCTAGGAATCGTAATGCCATTGTTATCTCTATGTATGACTTATTTCAAGCATAGGGTTACTACTAGTGAAAGTAAAATTTGAACTCTTCCATATTGCTAATCTAATATAATATCTAAGAAGATATTTGATTATTTAATTCCATCATTGAATTAGGAATCATATGGTCGAGTATTATATGGATAATGGTGAAATGTTTCTTTTGGAAATTATTAAAAATGATTGTTGGAGATGTCATAATTTTCATTTACTAAAGAATAATAGGAAAAATTCTAGGAGTATATGAGAAAGACCGAAGTGCTTCTTAAATACTATGTAATTTGTTACTATGTTCAACTGAATACCATAAATTATATATTGAGAATCTATATAAAATAAATAACATTTGATGTATAAACATTATTTATTGATGTTAAAAAGGAACTATTAAAAAAAAATGTATCTGGTGGATTTATCTTGCATTAGATGACTGATTAGGTGTCGGAAGACTCTGTATATTATTCAGTTGAAAATTATAAAAAATACTTTATTAAAATTCTAGATACGGCACATGTATAAGTTATTTCCAAAGAAATAAATATTACTATAACAACTTAGGAAATGTTACTAAACCATTTATATTCCCTGTCATAATCGATAGATGCCTATCAAAATATTAAAAGAAATTTCCTCCATTGCTTAAGTGAGGAACTTAGTCTAAAAGTATGAAATTACCATGTAATTTTGAATTTGCTTAGAGAGTGTTACCTTGAAGTTTAGTTAATTGAATCTTGAAAGATAATTTTGGTATACATGAATTGCTTAATATTGATTAAATAAAATATGTTGGAAATATTTTAAAAGTGTCACTTCTTCTATTCGGTTATTATGAATAGTTTTACTAAGCCAAGTTGGGTAGATATTTTATGGAATGCCCAAAACATTGGATTAGAGCAAATCAAGTATAGTTACAAATAAATTTATTGGAAATGGATGATTATGAGACTTTTGAACCCATAGGCTTCGGAATATGTATCACGAAAACTAAGTTAAAGATAGAAGTGATCTTTACAATTAAGGACTTGATCGTAGTATAAATCCCAACATGGAAATTATGTGATAATGAAATAAATTATGTGGATCATTTTATTGGATCCTATTTAGAGTATTAGTGATGAATGTCGGCTATAATTGTAGCTAAGATATTGATATACGCAATGGTGTTGAGGTGTTTATATTACATAAAGCAAGTCCTAGAGTAATTTTAGTATGATAGAATAGGTTTGGATAAATTACTTGGTCATAACTAGTAACGAGGGGTGGTATGAGATGCCACTTCCATGTTACTATCAGGAAGTATAATGATAATTCCCATATTCATTTGACTTAGCTAGTTCAGCCACAATGTTTGGTATGGGATAAACGATCATGAGTCACAATGGGTATAAGTGATCAAGTCCAAGGTCAGGGTATTGACGTGGCTATAGTTAACTCCTGGTAGGGGAAAATCAGCTAGATACGAGTCATATGTGCATTGATCCATTGTATACTAAATTTTTAATAAATCAACCAATTAGGTCATGGATTCACAAATGTTGAACAAGTCGACCAATTAGGTTATGGTTTCAAGACAAGTAGACTGGTTAGATCGTGGGTTCACAAATTCTAAGGGATGGGGAAATAAAACATCCTCCTTTAGGTGTTATGGGCCCTAGATGATAACCCCAACTGTGGATCGACCCACATGCCCAAACCAAAGGTCAATAAATAATATAAGTTGATTTCATATAATGGTACCTCTACAGGATTTGGAAAATATTATCCACTTGGGTAGTTATCTACAATAGTATTAAAACCCAAAAGTGGTTTTATATATCTCTACTATTTAAAAAATTATATTAATGACTCATTTGGTGAAATGTAAATGCTATTTTGTGACCCCAAAAGCACAATAATAATTTACTATGAACATGGAAGCACAATAATTATTGCTAATAACTTGCTTAACTTAAATAAAAATTATACCCTGAGGAAATCCTTGACTAATTTTGAGGTACAACCAAGTGAGTAGACTTGTGTTGTTACATCCTCTACCTCTAAAAAACAACATAGTGCTAGGTTCTAACATCTTTTCTACTTCTACTTAACATCCTCAAGACTATTTAAGACTATCTTTTACATAGTTTGTTAGAGTTACAGTTTCTTCTAAATAATTAGGTGACCAAAAGCATTCCTCCAAACTTATATGTAATATCAACATCTATATTTTTTACTCATTAAGTGTCACAACTCTTTTTTATTCATATAGCTTTGATACACCATCTAGCACTATTTATTGGATTCCAAAAAGCATAAAAACATTTCTTACTATGTTATGTAGTTGTTAGTCCATTTAGAAATAGCTTATAACATAGACGACATATGATGCTATACAAATAATATTATAGCAAAATAAAATAAAATAATACTTCCTTATCTTATGTAATACTTCTCAAATAATAGTGATTACCAAGTCATTGCGAAAGCACGAGGATACGAAAACAAAAAGGAATATGTTGAATACGATGCGTCTAAAACCAAACTTAACGCCAAAAGCCTATGTATTGAAAGAATGCATAAAATGAAAGAACATGAGCGAATCGACACAAGATAAAAGCAATATGGAATAGGGTCCTCTTTATTGATGTGCTTTGAGAGTCATGTTACAATATGTCTCCTTCCTTTTTTAGGGGATAGGAGCGTTAAATATGTTTTTGATCACATCCATGATAACGATCCTTCTTATACGTGCCCACATGTAATATGGGTGGACCAAAATGTCACCGCCGCTTGTGTATATGATTGTTCACTCCTTCTTGCTCTTTTGATGTATTTCCCAAGGCCTACTGTCAGTATATGCATGAAAATATTAAAATGATAATCAAATGACCTCAGATCGACCTAAAATTTTTACAGAAGCATAAATATGTTACCAAGAAGCCACTAAAAAAGGAACAATCTAGAAATTCCTCATAGATTTGTATTCACTCCAGGGTGGGACGAATAGACCTGCAATAACTTGTCAGAAAGCGCCCTCTTCAATGTCCTATCTAGAAAGCTCCAAATGACCTGCAAAGTTGGTGTTAGCTAATTGGGGGTGTTTTTGGAAGACTCAAAAGCTCAGATTTCTCCAATTTTGCCTCTATCACCCAGAATTTATTGGTGCCATCTACAAGTTAGTAAAGGCAGGAAATGATAAAAACTTGGTAAAAATTGCTTAGAACGAAGTGAAATTTAAACTACATCCTATTTAACAGACCTAGAATAAGATGCAAAAGAAAAAACTGAGAAATCTATCACAAATTTCTAATCATCCCGAGGTGGGGCGAATAGGACTGTGACAGCTTGGGAGGCACTCGGGGGAAAAACGCCCACCATTTGGGACTCTGTTTCGGCACCAATCCACTTGGGATAGATCAAAAACTTCTTATGGGGTGTTGTCAACAAATTTTTTGGAATATTATGGCCAAATATTGGGTTTTGGTTCTGGATTCGTGCTTCCAATAATCACCCAATAACCTCCCTTTTGAATGAGAGATTAAGGATGTGAAAGGCACAAATCGCACGTAGGTATGTAAATTTGCTGCACTTCATTTCTCAAATGCTCCTTCTCTGTATATATTTTGGGTAAGAAAACTCACCAATTTATAGACCTAGGGTCTCTTTGTTTGGAATGCGCATGCGAGGGCGCTACCTGAATTATTTGTCCTATTTTGAGAGAAAAGATAATTCCTTGATTTAGAATCTCCTTGCATGAGGTATCTAAAATAAAGACATGCATTACAGAAGTCTCTCTTCTTTATTTAAAGCTATTCCTCGCACTTGCATGGCCTAAAGCCTCAGTTAACTGGCGAACTTGTTGAAGTTTGACTTTTTGCCAGTCAAACTTGCTATTCACCTCACCCTGGAGCAAATACTGATATTCATCCTTGGGTGGGATGAATGTCAGTTTGTAATCATCCCGAGGTGGGACAAGTAGAAAGCAAGGTGCCAAAAAGGTGCCAAATTGACCTCTAACCTCTAAAAATGCTTTTAGGAGTGGTTAGGACCACTGTTTAACCTCTGGGGGCTGCCCTAGGGGCTGTGTGTGTCAATACGATCAGCGCTCATTATCACATAATTGGATTGGTGTTATTTTGGTGTCTACAGATGCCCCTTTTTGGGAAGCACTATGCAAAGTGCAGCGCTAAGCAAAAATAGATACCTAAAGAACTAATGATTAGGGTTTCTCAGTAACCTAACCAACTCTTGATGCCCCAAGTATGGAAATGGCACGCATTCTTGAATCCTTGCTTCTGATGAGCTAAGGAACTTAATTCAAGTGTTAACCTTTTTCGATGAGGTGTTACTTGAGCTTGGATATTGATCAGTCATGAATAAGCGAAGGACACAACATTTTGTCTATGGGAACCTTGAGTTCATGATTCATGAATGCCAAGTGTTTGATCAGCTTATGATAATTGCTTGTTTTTTGCCCCAAGCAGGGGCACAATTGTCTTTGTCAATGATCCTTTGAATTTGTGTCATTTCCTTGATTGGGTATGTTTTTGTTGATTGGTGACTAAGTGTGACTACCCCCTCAAGCGATGAATTGATGAGGGAATTACCGACATGAGAAAAGTGATGAGTTGCTTGACCTAATATGACTTAGGTAAGGGTGCCTTTAGTTGTTTACCATTGAATGCGAAAGTAGTTTCTGAACATTTTGACCTATTTTTGGTGGGTGTGAACCCTTTTTGTGACGCATTTTGGAGCTAAAATTGTCAAGAATCCGTCCTCCCGGGGAGTGGTACGGCTATGATAGCCTTCCTATGGAGTAGTATAGTAACAATTTGTAACCCCAACGTCTATTTTGGATGCCAAGAATGTCGGGTGCAAATGCACCTTCGTTCGGCAATGTTATTGCTATTTTTGGTTGGGTTTTGACCCTGTTGGTGACGTCGTTTGGGGATGAAATTCTCAAAAATTTGTCTGCTCATGGAGCGTTCCGACTATGGTATCCTTCTTAGGGAATAATATAGTGAGGATTTATGATCCTGAAATCTATTTTGCATGCCCTGAATGTCAAGTTTCGAAGCACTCTTATCGGACACTTTTTTAGCTTGTTTTTGGTGCATTTTGTGTAGTTTTTGTTGTTTTTGAAATTTTTACTTTGTATTCATCCCTAGGTGGGAAAAATTCCTATTTAGTATTCATCCCAGGGTGGTATGAGTGCTAACCAGAGTGATCGTCCCAGGCGAAGATGAGTACAGGCTCAAAAAATCTATTTAAATGCCAAAACTGAGTTTGGGGCTCATTTGCATTTGTTTTTCTTGGCGATTTGGAGCTCTGAGGAGGAGGAGGTCAATTCTATGAAGTGAAACACTGCCAAAATTTTCCTATGACCATGAGTTCACACATAGGATCGAGTGGCGGAGTTGAAGTGAGACCAGTGAGTGCCCTTCCTCTTTATTGTTTTGTGTTGCAATTGGAAAACCATAGTTTGCTTATTTTTTTTTTTTTTATGTTAAAAATGAAACCCTAGTCTATCAAAATTAACACTTAGTTTAAAACTTAGTATAACCCTAGTTAAACAAAGATCAAAAGTTATTTTAAAACTGAGCTAAAAAACTTAGTTTAGAACATAACTTAAAACTTTGCATAACCCAAATTGAACGATGATCAAAACCTAGGTTAGAAACGTAGGGTAAAACTGAGGGTAAAAACGTAGTGCAACCCTAGTTATTTGTGGTTTGTTTTTGTGTTTTTAATTTACCAGTTTAGAGTTAAAAACCCTAGATCTAAGAAATGATTTGTGAATGTTTTTGTTTGTTTTTTAATTTATCAGTTAGAGGTAAAAACCCTAGAACTGACAAATGATTTTTTGAATGTTTTTTTTTGTTTATATTTAATTTAGCAGTTTAGAGTTAAAAACCCTAGATCTGAGAAATGATTTGTGAATTTTTTTGTGTGTTTTGTAATTTATTAGTTAGAGTTAATAACCCTAGCACTGACAAATGATTGTTGAATGTTTTTGTTTGTTTGTTTTTTTTTTTATCAGTTAGAGTTAAAAACCCTAGAATTGAAAAATTAGTTTTTTTTATTTTGTTATGTTTTTGTTGAATTTATCAGTTGAGAGTGAAAAACCCGAGGACTAACAAATTAGTTTCTGAATTTTGTGATGTTTTTGTAATTTAGTAGTGTAGAGTTTGAAACCCTAGAACTAAAAAATTAGTTTGTTGGAATTTTATTATGTTTTTGTAATTTAGCAGTGTAGGGTTAAAACCCTAGAACTAAAAAATTAGTTTTTTGAATTTTGTGATGTTTTTGTAATTTAGCAGTGTAGGGTTAAAACCCTAGAACTAAAAAATTAGTTTTTTGAATTTTGTTATGTTTTTGGCTATATATTTTGATGCATTGTTGTATATTCATGTTATTGTTGTACATTTTTTCATTGTTTTAATGTTTTTATGTTGTTTTCTTTTGCATGTTGTGAAGATCCAGTACCATGTGCCCACATTTTTTGCTAAAGCATGGGCGACACTGACTTTGGCTGACTGGGACTGGCTTGATGCCCTAGGGCTCAAGCAGGTGACTCGGCTGGAGCTGGTGATCGGGGATCAGGCCTATCTAATGGCCCTTATCAACCTGTGGGATCCCAGGACCAACACCTTCCATATCACAATGGGGGATATTACGGTGACCTTGGAGGATGTCTATTGAATTCTTTGGATTCCAATAGATGGACTGTCGATCTGGATGATGTCGCGGGATCGAAGGACAGCAGTACTGATACACTATTTCAAGCATGGGGAGGAGTTGGGTGTGGAGAAGGTGGAGGGCGACTGCCATATTGGTGGCATACTTGTTTGATGGTGGCTAGAGAGGGGTGTGTTGGGAGTGAGGCATGCATTACTCATGGGCCTCATTTCCAACATGCTGCTCCCGACTCTTTGGGTGCGAGGTTCCCATGGAACCTGCTAGAGGTGGTGTTCAGGTTGGTGGAGTGTTCAATAGATGCACCTATGATTATGATATGGGGATAGACTCTACTAGCACAGCTCTATGATGAGATGTATGAGGTCCGCTGCCATAATTGGAAGGGGATTAGTTACAACTACTTGTTCTAGTGCTGGGCCTGGTATCACATAGTAGTACAGAGGTCGATGGGGTTGCCCTGGATGACTCAAGTGCAAATGATAGAGTGGGAGATCAGATACGAAGCATTGTGGCAGAGGTCTAAGGAGCAGGGACAAATTTGGTGATGGGCAAGTATCGTAGGGCACTATGTCGATGCCTTCACTCGACTTACTCCAGGGGAGGTGTTCTGGCACCCCTACTGAGATTGTCCAACCTGGCCAGAGGCTGGAAAGTGGCTCCGATGGGTACGGAGGGGGTGGTATCTAATTGTGCATCATGGGACTAATTAGGAGTTCTTCTCATATGGTCAGGTTACACGATAGTTCAAGGTGCACCAGGGGTTTCCTGGTGAGCCTGTAGTCTATCGGCATCGAGGAGACGAGAGGAATCTTGCTTGGCTAGTCAGTACACCACTAGGTGAGGATGCGAACACAATGATAGATGCCCCAGACATGGATAACATCAAGGTTACCATAGATTATGAGTAGTGTTGGACTCTACGATGATGGCAATGCGAGGGGTCTCTAGGTGGTGCAGAGGCGACAACAGTAGGGGATGAGGGTACAGAGGCATCATATGAGGTTTGGGGTGTTCCACGTGATGATGTAGACATGGTGGAGGTTGAGGATGTTGGAGGGGAGTTTGGTGTGCTAGAGCAGGTAGAGATGTAGGATGTCCTAGAGTAGTGGGAGCTCGAGCAGGTTGCTGTCTCGGATTCATCGAGACCTCAGGTAGGTTCGGAGGATGTAGAGGCAAGGCATTGCGCTAAGATAACACGATTGGAGGACCTATTGCAGAGATGATATGAGGATCTAGGAGAGGCTTTGCAAGAGATGGATATCCTACGAACTCAGCTAGCAGAGTGAGAGAATGCATTTGGTGCATATCACCAAGGGGATGGGGACAACACTACTGCACGGGAGAGGGATCTCCTATAGGCGTAGCTGGTGGAGAAGGAGAAGACATTAGCGCAGCGTGATGATGCATTAGATTATTACCATTGGTGGGAGGCAAAGTGGTTTCGACATCAGATGGATGTGGAGGGACATATTATCCACCTTGGTGGATGAATACCTGAGCCCCATGGAGGTGGCTCTTCGTGTCATATGAGAGACAGTAATACTGAGCAGTCAGCATCGTCTCATTGCAAGCGACTAGATGAGGGAGGCACTAGTGGGCATGACACAGGGGCGAGTAGAAGTCACCCTAAGAGGTCCCATAGGACCCACACCGTAGGGGGTAGTTCTCGTCACATCGATCCTGCATGATCATGGTGGCCGACGCCCTAGGCATGGGGGTTTTTGAGTTTTTGGCTTTGGTTACGAGGTCAGAGGATTGGTTCATTGTAGCTTGTGGGAATTTTTGATGATATATATACAGATGACTCTTTTTTGGTGTTTATGCACTTTTCATGGTTTGTTTTTATGTACATGTATTTACATTGATGTATGCATATGCTATTATGAATGTGACGTTTCTAATTTATATGATGTATGCATATGGAATGAATGAAATGAGTGGTTGATAACATGTTGATGACACCATAGACTGTTTAAGATTTTACTGGCTTGCTGTACTTATGGGATGACTGGGTGGAATGACATAGCATGTGAAAACTTTATTTTTGTAGTTTGCATATTTTTTGATGGTGATGTATGGAATGAAATGTACCAGTTGTTTTTAAAATGTAGTTAAGCTTTTCTAAGATTCAGATATTTTAACTAACTAGCAAAAATTGTACTTTTATCTTGTAAGACTTTTGAACAAGGTATAAATCCGTATTGAATTTAACCAAGCTATTTCACATCTCTGTGTGTGCAATTGAGTTCGTTTATGTGGTATTTGTCAAGATACCGCTAGCGCCAGATAGGCTATCAACCAAACATGTACTGAGGATCACCTGATTAGCGCCACTAACTTCGTTGTTGTATTTAGTAAGATTAATCCATGGGATAATCTAAGTTACCATAAGCTAGCTCATCCACATGCAAACATTGGTCTACGCACATGCAAAGGTAATGTGACAGACATATCATCATGCGTTTAGGATACCGCCATTGCCAGGTAGGTTGTCCACCAAACCTGTAATGACGATCACCTAGATAGTTTTTTGAATGCTGAAAATTCCAGGGTTTCAAGGCTTGTTATTTGCTCAACGGTTGAGGATATTTGCTCATATACATAATGATGAAAATCATTGTTTATTTTTCTTCTTGTTTTTCTTTTTGAGCAAGGATTTTGAATAGTGGTGAGAACCACTGTTAATCATTTTACATTTTGAAGTTTGTAAGGTTGAGCTTGTGAATGACATTGATCCTATTAGCCTTAGGGATGACTACCCATCCTATTCAGGGATGTGTAATATGAATCCTTATGACTTGGATAACCAAAGGGGATTATGGAGATTATGAAGTAAGGGCATTGATCTTTTAAGCCTTGGGGATGACTACCCATCCTGTTTAGGGATGTGTAGTACAAATCATTACAACTTTGAGACCAAAGGTGATTGGAGATGGTTCTGATGATGGCTTGTGGGAATTTTGTTTTTGAATGGCATCAATCCTTTGAGGCCTTGGGGATGACTACCTATCCTTTGCAGGGATGTGTAGTACGAATCCTTACAACTTTGGGGACCAATAGTGATTGGGATTTTTGGTAGTGGTGAAAACCACTATTTATTAGGGGGAATTGATGGGGAAGAGCTCATCCTTTTTTCAATTCTCAGCACTCTTAAACCATTCACACAGGGGGATGAATAGGCTAATATTTCACCTATGGTACCCTATACTGCTTTGTAGGTTTCTCTTGCATTCACACAACTTAGGAATTGTTTTATGTGTTTTAAATTGTGTAGGGATGTTACATAACGAGGTGTGATCCAAGCAAAACTTTCCCGTGTAAAATCTATTTAACTTTGTATAGTTTTTGGCTAGAAATTTAAATATAGCTGACTAATGAAAACCCTATATACATTAGGAGACAACTGACTAAACTAAAAAATGATGATGGTGTTATTCTAGATGTAGGCGTTTATGAAATGGATTTGAGGTGGAAAATGATGGAATTGCCAAGTAATGACAGTCTATGGTGCTTTTGACTTGTATGACCTAGCAAATATGTAAAGTATGGATGTGATGCCTAATGCAACCTATATTTTTGTTGTTTTGATTTTTTTACGAATATGCATGGAATGGAGATGCAATTTTTTTTGTTATTTTTGATGATTTTACTGTTTTTGTTTTTTTTTTAATATTTATTGTTTTTTTTTGTTTTTTTGAATATTTATTTGACCAAGAGGTTATGGTAACCCTTGGAGCTTTTGGTGTTTGACCAAAGGGTTTATGGATACCTTTGGGGTAGTTTTGGGGTTGACCAAGCAATTATGAGAATCCTTGAAGCTTTTGGGTTGACCAAGCGATTGTGAGAATCCTTGGAGCTTTTAGGTTGACCAAAGGGTTTATGGATACCTTTGGGGCATTTTGGGTTGACCAAGTGATTATGGGAATCCTTGGAGATTTTGGGTTGACCAAAGGGTTTATAGATACCTTTGGGGAATTTTGGGTTGACCAAGAGATTGTGAGAATCCTTGGAGCTTTTGGTTGGACTATGGCTCTCTAGATGTGGAATGGCCTCAAATGACTGATGTTCATGGGTTCTTTTTCCTTGATTCCTTCAAGAGAGGCAAGCCGGTATGTTCCAGGTCCTATTCTAATATCAATGACATAAGGACCTAACCAATTTGCCATGAACTTGTCTCTTAAATGAGATGACAAATTAGAATTTTGTCAGATCTCTTTTAAGACCAAGTCACCAACCTAAAATTCCCTTAAATGGACCTTCATGTTGTATGCTTTATTAAGTCACTCTTGATAGATACACAAATGCTCGAGAGAATTGACGCATCATTCATCGAGCAATGCCAGTTGGTCTAAACATGCCTGTCATGCAGTGTCATCATCGATGAACTCTTGCATTGATATGCACAGCAAAGGGATTTCCAACTCAAGAGGCATGACTGCCTCGGAGCCATACACTAGCAAAAATGGAGTTGCTCCAACGGGCATCCGAATGCTAGTGCGACAAGCCCAAAGGGCAAGCAGGATCTGAATGTGCCAATCCTTATGACTATCTATGACTATCTTTTTGAGAATGGCAACTAGCATTTTGTTTGACACCTCTGCTTGCCCATTTTCCTACGGATAATAAGGTGTTGAAAAACTGTGCTAAATTTTGTACTTTGTGGTCAAAGCATGCACATATTTGTTCTTGAATGACGTCCCATTATCCGATAGGATCTTGGATGGAATACCAAAATGACATATGATGTTATGCAAAATAAACTCCGTAATGTGGGATCCAGTCGTAGAGGTTAGCATAATTGCTTCCACCCACTTGTTAAAGTACTGTGTGGTCGTTATGATGAATGTGTGATGACCAAACAATGCAGGGGAGATCTTTTCGATTAGATTGAAGCCCCACTACAAAAAATTCCAAGCTGATTGGATCAACTGCAAGGCCTGAGAAGGTACATGTGTCAAATTAGCATGGTGTTGACACTTCATGTACTTCTTTACATATGCACAATAATCTCGCTCTAAAGATGGCCAATAATAGCCCATGCGAAGAATGTGCTTTGCGATGGCCATACCATTGAAGTGGCCACCACATGTACCATCGTGTGCTTGGTTCATCACCCAAGCAGACTCTTGCTGGTCCAAGCAACGGAGGAGGATTCCTTCATAGCTTTGATGATACAAAATGTCTCTTAACAAGACATGCTTTACCACTTTCTGTTTAAATTATCTTTTTGCGGCTTGTGTGAATACAAGGGGGAGGTTACCTAAATTGAGGTAATCCTTTATGGGTGTGTACCAATCCTGCTGATCAGAAACCTCAATGGTATGAATAGCCAATCCCTCTCAAAGTTCATCCCTAGCAAAAGTTGAGCGGGAAAGAACTTGTAAAAATAGCATTGTGTTGCTATTAAGAGGGGTCAGGGAGAAGAAGGACCCCCAGTTGGCTTGAGTCAGACAATCATGGATTCAAGAGAACCTATCCTGAGATGGTTCAATATGGATCAAGTGGATTCCTAGTGTTAGGTCATAGTTTGCACACTCCATCACAAATTGTGATAATGTTTTGACCTAAATGGTTGTCATTTCACCAGAAGGGTCTTGCGGGTTAGTGACCCCAAGGAGGCCATAGTATCCACAAAATGATTCGATGATCGAGGGAGTGCCTCGATGTCATACCATTCAATTTGTTCTAGGAAATTATCCACAAGGGCTTTGTAGGCTTGTAGAACTGGACATTTACATTGGAATATCCCCTTTACTTGATTGACAATTAATACCGAATCACCAAATATGTTTAAACATTTAATTTTCATGGTGATTGCTATCTGAATACCTATGAGCAAGGCTTCATATTATACATTGTTGTTGGTGCACGGGAAGTCTAATTTAAATGACAGAGGCATTGGAGCCCCTTGTGGAGTGAAGAATACAATTCTTGTGCCACCTCCTTGCTCACATTTAGAACCATCAAAGAATAAGGTCATGTCAACCTGTGACTCAGGCTCATCAAAATCTGGCAATTATGAAACATGAAAAACCCCATCATCAAGTAGTTCTACGGTCAGAGGTTGATCGTATTCAAGAGGAGCCTCTGCCAGTTGATCGGTGATGACTTGACCTTTTATGGATTTTTGTTCAATGAATTCTATGTCACACTTCGTCAACAACATCATCCATTTCGCCATACGGCTACTATGATAAGTATGACTCATCATGTATCACAATGGATTCTCCTTAGACACAACATACATCATATTTTTGATCATGTAGTGGCATAGCTTTTTGGTAGCAAACACCACTGCCAAGCAGAGATTCTCAACGTATGCATAGATAAGTTCATAACTGACCAGGGTGCGGCTAAGATAGTAAGTATCATGTTCTTTGTGTAGTTCATTTTTCTAGGATAGCATGGCACCCAGTGCCACCTCAGTAGCTGAGATGTTTAAGTAGAATGACACTCCTGGTCTAGGTGGTGCCAATACTGGCGATGAAGCCAAGTATTATTTAATGTTGTCAAAGGCTGACTGGCACTCGTCATCCCAATGAAATGTTACCCCCTTGTGCAATAATTTATTCATGGGTTGGCACTTGTCAGATAGCTGCGCTATGAAGTGCTTGATTGATGTGACCTTTCCCTACGGACTTTTGAGCTGCTTGATGGTAGTTGGGGGAAGCATTTCAAGGATTGCCTTGACTTTGTGTGGGTCTACCTCGATTCCTCATTTAGAGACTATGTAACCCAATAGCTTTCTAGATGTGATGCCAAATACGCACTTCTTGGGGTTTAGTCTAACTTTATGCTCCATGAGGTGATTGAGGATCTTGCTTAAGTCATCGATATGATTTGGGTGCCAAAGATATTTGGCCAACAAATAATCCATGTAATAATCCAAAGTTTTGTGCATGTAATCATGGAAGATGTATGTCATGGCACGTTGGTAGGTGGCGCCAGCATTTTTAAGGCCAAAAGTCATGACCTTATAGCAAAATGTCCCCCAAGGCATTGTGAACGCCATTTTTAGTTGGTCCTTGGGATTGATAAGAATTTGATTGTATCCTGAGAAACCATCCATGAGGGAAAGAATTTTGTGGCCTCCTGTAGTGTCTACCAATGCGTCGATGCTTGGAAAGGGAAAATCATCCTTAGGAATCACTTTATTTAGATCTTGAAAATCGGTGCATATGCAAATCCTCCCATTAGGCTTCTTGATGGGAACCATGTTAGACAACCATGGCAGGTAATCCACGCAGATGACAAACTGTGCATCCAACAACTTTTGTAGCTCATTTTTGACCATTAAGGCCACTATTGGGTGCATCTTACGTAGTTTTTGCTTTACTGGCTTGACTGTCGAATCAAGCATCAAATTATGCATGACTAGTTGCGGATCTAGTCCTGGCATGTCTTTGTATGACCATGCAAAAACCTCCTTCTTCTCTTTGATAAGGGCAATGTAGTCAGATTGCTCTTCGGGGGATAGACTTACCCCCAGCTTGATGATTTGCAAATTCATTGGATCTGAGCCGATGTCTATGTCAGTCATCTCCTCGATCGACATGTGGGACCCGTCCTCCAACTAGTGTGGATTTGGGATCAAGTGGATATCGTTTGCCAAATTTAGATCATCCTTTGGAACATCAGGTTCCTCTTTAGCATGGAAGAAATCCTGAGTCTATCCTGGGGTGAAACAGAACATTCCTTCGCAAGGCCAATACTCTTATGGGGATGGTGGTGTGTCAGTGTGATTGCAGTCGATAGCATCTAGATCTAGATACAATGACTGTGTTGGGTCGGCTGGATCATGGATGGGGGTAGTTAGATCAATGGATATCATGTTGATGAAATTATTATGGTCTCCATTACCGTGGGTGTTGCTGCTCGGACATCCTAGATGATCTCTCTGCTCTAGATATGGCTTTGTGGGTACTGGCACAAATGGATCAGCTCTGTGCATGGATACACAGACAGGATCCACCCTAGGCACTGATGGTTTGATAGGGTCTCCAGGTGGAAGATGCTCTTTATGTACCTGAAGTGGCAGGTTCAGTAATTGGCATAACTGCACTTGGTTTAAGTGCCACCTATGCCTGGGCTGTATGTGCAGGTGTTCAAACATGTCATCTATGTCCAAGGGATATTTTTTTTGCATCTACATCATGTGGTTGAGATAGGCCATTTCGGTTTCATCTTTGTAATCATTGTCAGAGATCCAAAGGCTCTTTTTGGCTCCAACACTAGTTTGCGACATATGAGGCTCATCTTGTTTGAGCAAATTAATGCGGTCCCATCGAGGTTGTTCCACTCTCTACGGGGGGACCTGATTCTCTTGAGGTGGCATATGCTCAATTGGAGCATCCAAAGGGAACATTTTTAGGAAGCTCTCCTGATCATCATCCATGGGATATACTTGTGAATGATTGCTATTAGACTCAAAAGGATCCCAAGGTGCTACCTCATACTCTGAATCATCTTCTGAAGGCTCTTCTTGGTCTTGTCCATATCCCTCTTGTGGGTGAGTCCTTAAATTTTCTCCCTTTTTGATCGAAGGGAAAGGGTTGTTATGATCAACAAGGTTGGTTGCTAGCAATGGGAGATAATCTCCCAATGTATATGTCATGTTATGATGTTATGCAAAATAAACTCCGTAATGTGGGATCCAGTCGTAGAGGTTAGCATAATTGCTTCCACCCACTTGTTAAAGTACTGTGTGGTCGTTATGATGAATGTGTGATGACCAGACAATGCAGGGGAGATCTTTTCTAATAGATTGAAGCCCCACTACAAAAAATTCCAAGCCGATTGGATCAACTGCAAGGCCTGAGAAGGTACATGTGTCAAATTAGCATGGTGTTGACACTTCACGTACTTCTTTACATATGCACAATAATCTCGCTCTAAATATGGCCAATAATAGCCCATGCGAAGAATGTGCTTTGTGATGGCCATACCATTGAAGTGGCCACCACATGTACCATCGTGTGCTTGGGTGATCACCCAAACAGACTCTTGTTGGTCCAAGCAACGGAGGAGGATTCCTTCATAGCTTTGATGATACAAAATGTCTCTTAACAAGACATGCTTTACCACTTTCTGTTTAAATTATCTTTTTGCGGCTTGTGTGAATACAAGTGGGAGGTTACCTAAATTGAGGTAATCCCTTATGGGTGTGTACCAATCCTACTGATCAGAAACCTCAATGGTATGAATAGCCAATCCCTCTCGAAGTTCATCCCTAGCAAAAGTTGAGCTGGAAAGAACTTGTAAAAATAGCATTGTGTTGCTATTAAGAGGGGTCAGGGAGAAGAAGGACCCCCAGTTGGCTTGAGTCAGACAATCATGGATTCAAGAGAACCTATCCTGATATGGTTCAATATGGATCAAGTGGATTCCTAGTGTTAGGTCATAGCTTGCACAATCCATCACATATTGTGATAATGTTTTGACCTAAATGGTTGTCATTTCACCAGAAGGGTCTTGCGGGTTAGTGACCCCAAGGAGGCCATAGTATCCACAAAATGATTCGATGATCGAGGGAGTGCCTCGATGTCATACCATTCAATTTGTTCTAGGAAATTATCCACAAGGGCTTTGTAGGCTTTTAGAACTGGACATTTACATTGGAATATCCCCTTTACTTGATTGACAATTAATACCGAATCACCAAAGATGTTTAAACATTTAATGTTCATGGTGATTTCTATCTGAATACCTATGAGCAAGGCTTCGTATTATGCATTGTTGTTGGTGCACGGGAAGTCTAATTTAAATGACAGAGGCATTGGAGCCCCTTGTGGAGTGAAGAATACAATTCTCGTGCCACCTCCTTTCTCACATTTAGAACCATCAAAGAATAAGGTCATGTCAACCTGTGACTCAGGCTCATCAAAATCTGGCAATTATGAAACATGAAAAACCCCATCATCAAGTAGTTCTACGGTCAGAGGCTGATCGTCTTCAAGAGGAGCCTCTGCCAGTTGATCGGTGATGACTTGACCTTTTATGGATTTTTGTTCAATGAATTCTATGTCACACTTCGTCAACAACATCATCCATTTCGCCATACGGCTACTATGATAAGTATGACTCATCATGTATCACAATGGATTCTCCTTAGACACAACATACATCATATTTTTGATCATGTAGTGGCATAGCTTTTTGGTAGCAAACACCACTGCCAAGCAGAGCTTCTCAACGTATGCATAGATAAGTTCATAACTGACCAGGGTGCGGCTAAGATAGTAAGTATCCTGTTCTTTGTGTAGTTCATTTTTCTAGGATAGCGTGGCACCCAGTGCCACCTCAGTATCTAAGATGTTTAAGTAGAATGGCACTCCTGGTCTAGGTGGTGCCAATACTGGTGATGAAGCCAAGTATTATTTAATGTCGTCAAAGGCTGACTGGCACTCGTCATCCCAGTGAAATGTTACCCCCTTGTGCAATAATTTATTCATGTGTTGGCACTTTCCAGATAGCTACGCTATGAAGTGCTTGATTGATGCGACCTTTCCCTACAGACTTTTGAGCTGCTTGATGGTAGTTGGGGGAAGCATTTCAAGGATTGCCTTGACTTTGTGTGGGTCTACCTCGATTCCTCATTTAGAGACTATGTAACCCAAGAGATTTCTAGATGTGATGCCAAATACGCACTTCTTGGGGTTTAGTCTAACTTTATGCTCCATGAGGTTATTGAGGATCTTGCTTAAGTCATCGAGATGATTTGGGTGCCAAAGATATTTGGCCAACAAATAATCCATGTAATAATCCAAAGTTTTGTGCATGTAATCATGGAAGATGTATGTCATGGCACGTTGTTAGGTGGCGCCGGCATTTTTAAGGCCAAAAGTCATGACCTTATAGCAAAATGTCCCCCAAGGCATTGTGAACGCCATTTTTAGTTGGTCCTTGGGATTGATAAGAATTTGATTGTATCCTGAGAAACCATCCATGAGGGAAAGAATTTTGTGGCCTCCTGTAGTGTCTACCAATGCGTCGATGCTTGGAAAGGGAAAATCATCCTTAGGAATCACTTTATTTAGATCTTGAAAATCGGTGCATATGCAAATCCTCCCATTAGGCTTCTTGATGGGAACCATGTTAGACAACCATGGCAGGTAATCCACGCAGATGACAAACTGTGCATCCAACAACTTTTGTAGCTCATTTTTTACCATTAAGGCCACTGTTGGGTGCATCTTACGTAGTTTTTGCTTTACTGGCTTGACTGTCGAATCAAGCATCAAATTATGCATGACTAGTTGCGGATCTAGTCCTGGCATGTCTTTGTATGACCATGCAAAAACCTCCTTCTTCTCTTTGAGAAGGGCAATGTAGTCGGATTGCTCTTCGGGGGATAGACTTACCCCCAGCTTGATGATTTGCAAATTCATTGGATCTGAGCCAATGTCTATGTCAGTCATCTCCTCGATCGACATGTGGGACCCGTCCTCCAACTAGTGTGGATTTGGGATCAAGTGGATATCGTTTGCCAAATTTAGATCATCCTTTGGAACATCAGGTTCCTCTTTAGCATGGAAGAAATCCTGAGTCTATCCTGGGGTGAAACAGAACATTCCTTCGCAAGGCCAATACTCTGATGGGGATGGTGGTGTGTCAGTTTGATTGCAGTCGATAGCATCTAGATCTAGATACAATGACTGTGTTGGGTCGGCTGGATCATGGATGGGGGTAGTTAGATCAATGGATATCATGTTGATGAAATGATTATGGTCTCCATTACCATGGGTGTTGCTGCTTGGACATCCTAGATGATCTCTCTGCTCTAGATATGGCTTTGTGGGTACTGGCACAAATGGATCAGCTCTGTGCATGGATACACAGACAGGATCCACCCTAGGCACTGATGGTTTGATAGGGTCTCCAGGTGGAAGATGCTCTTTATGTACTCGAAGTGGCGAGGTTCGATGAATTGGCATAACTGCACTTGGTTTAAGTGCCACCTATGCCTGGGCCCTATGTGTAGGTGTTCAAACATGTCATCTATGTCCAAGTGATATTGTTTTTGCATCTACAGCATGTGGTTGATATAGGCCATTTCGGTTTCATATTTGTAATCATTGTCAGAGATCCAAAGGCTCTTTTTGGCTCCAACACTAGTTTGCGACATATGAGGCTCATCTTGTTTGAGCAAATTAATGCGGTCCCATCGAGGTTGTTCCACTCTCTACGGGGGGACCTGATTCTCTTGAGGTGGCATATGCTCAATTGGAGCATCCAAAGGGAACATTTTTAGGAAGCTCTCCGGATCATCATCCATGGGATATACTTGTAAATGATTGCTATCAGAATCAAAAGGATCCCAAGGTGCTACCTCATACTCTGAATCATCTTCTAAAGACTCTTCTTGGTCTTGTCCATATCCCTCTTGTGGGTGAGTCCTTAAATTTTCTCCCTTTGTGACCGAAGGGAAAGGGTTGTTATGATCAACAAGGTTGGTTGCTAGCAATGGGAGATAATCTCCCAATGTATATGTCATGATATGATGTTATGCAAAATAAACTCCGTAATGTGGGATCCTGTCGTAGAGGTTAGCATAATTGCTTCCACCCACTTGTTAAAGTACTGTGTGGTCGTTATGATGAATGTGTGATGACCAGACAATGCAGGGGAGATCTTTTCGATTAGATTGAAGCCCCACTACAAAAAATTCCAAGCTGATTGGATCAATTACAAGGCCTGAGAAGGTACATGTGTCAAATTAGCATGGTGTTGACACTTCACGTACTTATTTACATATGCACAATAATCTCGCTCTAAAGATGGCCAATAATAGCCCATGCAAAGAATGTGCTTTGCGATGGCCATACCATTGAAGTGGCCACCACATGTACCATCGTGTGCTTGGGTGATCACCCAAGCGGACTCTTGCTGGTCCAAGCAATGGAGGAGGATTCCTTCATAGCTTTGATGATACAAAATGTCTCTTAACAAGACATGCTTTACCACTTTCTGTTTAAATTATCTTTTTGCGGCTTGTGTGAATACAAGGGGGAGGTTACCTAAATTTAGGTAATCCCTTATGGGTGTGTACCAATCCTGCTGATCAGAAACCTCAATGGTATGAATAGCCAATCCCTCTCGAAGTTCATCCCTAGCAAAAGTTGAGCAGGAAAGAACTTGTAAAAATAGTGTTGTGTTGCTATTAAGAGGGGTCGGGGAGAACAAGGACCCCCAGTTGGCTTGAGTTAGACAATCATGGATTCAAGAGAACCTATCCTAAGATGGTTCAATATGGATCAAGTGGATTCCTAGTGTTAGGTCATAGGTTGCACACTCCATCACAGATTGTGATAATGTTTTGACCTGAATGGTTGTCATTTCACCAGAAGGGTCTTGCGGGTTACTGACCCCAAGGAGGCCATAGTATCCACAAAATGATTCGATGATCGAGGGAGTGCCTCGATGTCATACCATTAAATTTGTGCTAGGAAATTATCCACAAGGGCTTTGTAGGCTTGTAGAACTGGACATTTACATTGGAATATCCCCTTTACTTGATTGACAATTAATACCGAATCACCAAAGATGTTTAAACATTTAATGTTCATGGTGATTGCTATCTGAATACCTATGAGCAAGGCTTCGTATTATGCATTGTTTTTGGTGCACGGGAAGTCTAATTTAAATGACAGAGGCATTGGATCCCCTTGTGGAGTGAAGAATACAATTCTCGTGCCACCTCCTTGCTCACATTTAGAACCATCAAAGAATAAGGTCATGTCAACCTGTGACTCAAGCTCATCAAAATATGGCAATTATGAAACATGAAAAACCCCATCATCAAGTAGTTCTATGGTCAGAGGCTGATCGTCTTCAAGAGGAGCCTCTACCAGTTGATCGGTGATGACTTTACCTTTTATGGATTTTTGTTCAATGAATTCTATGTCACACTTTGTCAACAACATCATCCATTTTGCCATACGGCTACTATGATAAGTATGACTCATCATGTATCACAATGGATTCTCCTTAGACACAACATACATCATATTTTTGATCATGTAGTGGCATAGATTTTTGGTAGCAAACACCACTGCCAAGCAGAGCTTCTCAACGTATGCATAGATAAGTTCATAACTGACCAGGGTGCGGATAAGAAAGTAAGTATCCTGTTCTTTGTGTAGTTCATTTTTCTAGGATAGCATGGCACCCAGTGCCACCTCAGTAGCTGATATGTTTAAGTAGAATGACACTCCTGGTCTAGGTGGTGCCAATACTGGCGATGAAGCCAAGTATTATTTAATGTCGTCAAAGGCTGACTGGCACTCGTCATCCCAGTGAAATGTTACCCCCTTGTGCAATAATTTATTCATGGGTTGGCACTTGCCAGATAGCTGTGCTATGAAGTGCTTGATTGATGCGACCTTTCCCTATAGACTTTTGAGCTGCTTGATGGTAGTTGGGGGAAGCATTTCAAGGATTGCCTTGACTTTGTGTGGGTCTACCTCGATTCCTCATTTAGAGACTATGTAACCCAATAGCTTTCTATATGTGATGCCAAATACGCACTTCTTGGGGTTTAGTCTAAATTTATGCTCCATGAGGTGATTGAGGATCTTGCTTAAGTCATCGAGATGATTTGGGTGCCAAAGATATTTGGACAACAAATCATCCATGTAATAATCCAAAGTTTTGTGCATGTAATCATGGAAGATGTATGTCATGGCACGTTGGTAGGTGGCGCCAGCATTTTTAAGGCCAAAAGTCATGACCTTATAGCAAAATGTCCCCCAAGGCATTGTGAATGCCATTTTTAGTTGGTCCTTGGGATTGATACGAATTTGATTGTATCCCGAGAAACCATCCATGAGGGAAAGAATTTTGTGGCCTGTTGTAGTGTCTACCAATGCGTCGATGCTTGGAAAGGGAAAATCATCCTTAGGAATCACTTTATTTAGATCCTAAAAATCGGTGCATATGCAAATCCTCCCATCAGACTTCTTGATGGGAACCATGTTAGACAACCATGGCAGGTAATCCACGCAGATGACAAACTATGCATCCAACAACTTTTGTAGCTCATTTTTGACCATTAAGGCCACTGTTGGGTGCATCTTACGTAGTTTTTGCTTTACTGGCTTGACTGTCGAATCAAGCATCAAATTATGCATGACTAGTTGCGGGTCTAGTCCCGGCATGTCTTTGTATGACCATGCAAAAACCTCCTTCTTCTCTTTGAGAAGGGCAATGTATTTGGATTGCTCTTCGGGGGATAGACTTACCCCCAGCTTGATGATTTGCAAATTCATTGGATCTGAGCCGATGTCTATGTCAGTCATCTCCTCGACCGACATGTGGGACCCGTCCTCCAACTAGTGTGGATTTGGGATCAAGTGGATATCATTTGCCAAATTTAGATAATCCTTTGGAACATCAGGTTCCTCTTTAGCATGGAAGACATCCTGAGTCTATCCTGGGGTGAAACAGAACATTCCTTCGCAAGACCAATACTCTGATGGGGATGGTGGTGTGTCAGTGTGATTGCAGTCGATAACATCTAGATCTAGATACAATGACTGTTTTGGGTCGGCTGGATCATGGATGGGGGTAGTTAGATCAATGGATATCATGTTGATGAAATGATTATGGTCTCCATTACCGTGTGTGTTGCTGCTCGGACATCCTAGATGATCTCTCTGCTCTAGATATGGCTTTGTGGGTACTGGCACAAATGGATCAGCTCTGTGCATGGATACACAGACAGGATCCACCCTAGGCACTGATGGTTTGATAGGGTCTCCAGGTGGAAGATGCTCTTTATGTACCTGAAGTGGCAGGTTCAGTAATTTGCATAACTGCACTTGGTTTAAGTGCCACCTATGCCTGGGCCCTATGTGTAGGTGTTCAAACATGTCATCTATGTCCAAGGGATATTGTTTTTGCATCTACAACATGTGGTTGAGATAGGCCATTTCGGTTTCATCTTTGTAATCATTGTCAGAGATCCAAAGGCTCTTTTTGGCTCCAACACTAGTTTGCGACATATGAGGCTCATCTTGTTTGAGCAAATTAATGTGGTCCCATCGAGGTTGTTTCACTCTCTACGGGGGGACCTGATTCTCTTGAGGTGGCATATGCTCAATTGGAGCATCCAAAGGGAACATTTTTAGGAAGCTCTCCTGATCATCATCCATGGGATATACTTGTGAATGATTGCTATCAGACTCAAAAGGATCCCAAGGTGCTACCTCATACTCTGAATCATCTTCTGAAGACTCTTCTTGGTCTTGTCCATATCCCTCTTGTGGGTGAGTCCTTAAATTTTCTCCCTTTGTGACCGAAGGGAAAGGGTTGTTATGATCAACAAGGTTGGTTGCTAGCAATGGGAGATAATCTCCCAATGTATATTTCATGTTAGGATTGGCATATGGATCTAACGCCAACCCATCCTTGTTGCCCATACCTAGGATTTGCATGTTCTCCACCAAGATGTATAGGGTAAATGGGTGGTTGAAACCTCCTGACTTGTCATACGAAATTTGATATCTCGATTGGCAAAGAATAGACACTCCTTGCTCATACCTTCCCAACCCATATCCATGCCAATTGCATTGGCCAAGATATCTCAATGTGAAATCTGGGTTGGACAAATATTTAATGTCCTCTGCAAAGGGTTCTTCATCTTTGTCTTCTTGCATACAAATTTCAACATCATTATCTAGGCCCCCTTAAACAAAGTTTTTCTGATTGGGTGGGTAGCCTAAAGGAACAACAGAGCCGATGGGGAGTCGAGGCCTCCCCATGTCCTGCATGGACTCAAGTGTGGGCGTTGCTACAATCTTCCTCACCAGACACTCCCCCAGGCCCATGCTGGCCATTTCAACGGTGACCGTTCATGGTTTGGGGGCAGTGAATGGGAGTCTTTCCTGAGTGCACTCCATATGGGGCAAACTAGGCATCTCAACTTCCATTCTGCTAGGCATCTCTTCTATTGAGATGGTTGAGACTAGGGGTGGTTCTTATTCTAGGGTTTTCTTTCCATTTTCCTTGGATGTGGCCATCGTAGGTGGCATCGTTGGTGAAGGACTAGCAAAGGAATATGGACCCGGATGAGGAATCAACGAATTAATCAATGGATATGCCTGTGTAATCAGACCTTGTTGAGATGGATTCAACTAAAAATCCAAATGTGTTGATGGAAGAGTCGATTGTAGCATGAATTGCACTGTATTGCAGTACTTGAAGGGATCCAAGTCTACCAGGACTACATGCACCTGTCCTTCAAGTGTATACTTTAGGCACTGATGAGCTATTGAAGGGACACACTTCATGTCCCTGATCCAAGGCTGGCCCAATAAAATATTATAAGCCATCTCATCTTCCAAGATGTGGCATTGTGTATGAATAGTCTTTTGTCCCACTTGGATAGGTAGGACAATTGTGCCAACTATCAAGCAGATTGCATCATTGAATGCTCGTAGTGTATAAGTGGAGGCGACGATGTGAGATGCTGGCAACTTCAAATGTTTTAGTGCTGTTGTAGTGATGATATTACTGGACAAGCCAGTGTCTACCAACACCCTCTTATACGGAATCCCATTGACCCATGCAATAACATGCAAGGGTGGATCCACCACATCACCAGTCACTATTTTCAATTCATCTTCTCTAAAGGTGATGATTGGTTATGTACATTGTTTTACATGTCCCATGAAGTTGTTGAAAGAGTTTACTTCGTGCGGCTGTAGCTCGATTGCTTTTAAAATCTCCATTAGAGCCTCCCTATGGGGCGTTGATTGTTGAATGAGATCGTATATGGAGAGCCTAGCCGACATGGTCCTTAGACTTTGGGTAAGTCTAGTCCGAATCATGGCCACTGGTCTAGGCAGGGGAGATTGTGTAGGGTGCTGTTGAGTTTGTGACATCGATGGAACCTCTCTTGTGGTTGCCACGGGGGCAACTCCTGCATATCTCTTGTTCCTAGTAACTATGCTTATCATCCCTACATACCCCTGCATGGGGAAATTATTTTTCACCTCATTGAATTGAAGAGGTTTTTCCCATGCCTTGTGGGTAGGCAAGGGATCTCTGAAGACTCTCATATGTTGGTTTTTTGGTGCTATGGGGTTGTCCACCACCAATGTCTTGTTGTCGATTAGGTCTTGTGCAAAACCTTTGAACTTCCAACATGCATTAAGATCATGTCCCTTACGCCTGTGGAACCTACAGTACAAGTTCTCCCGGTACCCCTTAGGCTTTGGTGCATTGGGGTCTATAGTTTGAATCTTTGGAAGGTTGATCAAGTTCACCGCTGAGAAGCGGTCAAATAGAGAGTCCTTGGACTCCATGTAAGGAGTAAATTATCTCCTAGGGTGATTCTACTAATTTTGTTCCTACCTTTGGTTTTCTCTCTCATTGTTATTAGGAGGCACCACCTGATAGTTAGCATTTTGGGGTTGTGTTGCTTGTGTAGGCTTAGGGACGTTGATAGCAACCTGATTAACCGTAGCGGGTTTCGATGGCATGGTCCCTATTTTAGTGTTCTTGGTCCATTATTTCTTCTTAGGTTTGGCGATCTCACCAACCTGTATCTTAATATCCTCAATGACTCTGGATTGCGCCAGAGCTTCCTCTAAACTAGCATATTGTTGCAGCTACAATAGCATGGAGATCGATCTCAAATATATTTTTGAGAACATTTGGGTCAGGTCCGACATGGGAGGGAGGTAATGCAGCTTTGAAAGCAATGCCCTCCACTAGTTCCCGTATGCCACCATGGTTTCTTCCTCATACTACCTGAGGCTAGCTAGGTCACTTAATGACACATTTTTCTTAGTGTTGAAGGTGAAGCATTCGAGGAACGCATCCACTAGCTGATCCAAGTTACTGATGCTATGTTTCAAAAAGTGAGTGAACCAATCTGAGGCAGGGCCTACGAATGTGGTTATAAATGTTCTTAGTAACAAAGCATCGTTATCCTGAATACTAAAGCACTGGCTCAAGAATCTAGTCACATGCTCTTGGGTGTCCTCATCCCCTCTAAAGAGTGCCAACTGGGGCAGTTTAAAGTGTTCCAGGTATGGAGGTGTCGGCACTGACGGATGCATAGGTGACTATGGAGTTGGTGTAATGTGGGCTTCTGGGGCCCAAAAGTTTTGATCTCCATAGACTCTAAGCGCTCTAGCAGTGCTTTGTATGCATCATAGGATTTAATTTCTTTCGACTTAGCTTGCTCCCATTGTGGGTTGCGACGAACTTGAGTCCTATTGAGAGGTAGCTGGATAGCACCCCCTATTCCTTGGTAAAGCGTTTCAGCCCACTCTTCTTCTTGTTCATACTCCTCATAATCTTCTTGAGGAGTGCCTAGCTGAGACCTATACACATGGGTGGGTGCCCGTAGAGTGTGCCCATCATTTTTTTGGGGAGTGGCCTCCTGCTCAGGTCTAGGAGGTCTCAGAGGTAATACTTGATAAGGTCGCGTGGACCTATCTCATACCAATGGGTTATGCCTCTCATACACTTCTACTTTATGCGCGTGAGGGATTGGAACCTTCGTAGGCACATTGTTATGAAGTAATTTGGCTGTATGACACTGAATGCACTCTTTGCTAAGGTGATACAGATGCTCTAACTGTTGTTGATCCTGCCTGATCTACGTGATTTGTGCTTGGTGGGTGGCATGTCTGGAAAACACCAAGTCAATTTATTCAATCGTCTCATCTTTAGGAAACCTAGATGCCTCTCCTACCTGTCTATCTCAGTCATGGTGATTCGAGACCCCTATGGGTTGCTTTCCTCTGTCGAGGTTAGTTGCATTAATTTGAGGTTGTAGCCTCAATGGGTGATCCTGATACATGGCAAGCATGGAGGTACATCACTCCCACACTATGTACTGCTCTTGGGGAATGTGATAGTCTTCCTCGTCCTCCCTTTCATATGCATGCAAAGTGCGGGTAGAATTGTCTTGCCCTATCTGGAAAGCCTGATACTCTAGATTTGGTCTAGTGTTTCTAACAGTAATCTGGGGTAGAGGAGGGATGATGAAATCATGTGGCCCCTCCTTTTGGACCCTATGTTTTTCGAACACTTCATCACTAGGCCACTCATAATGAGCATCTAAGGGAGGTCTCCTGTCTATGTTGAGTGCTACGTGTAGGTTCTCTTCATGAAAGGACCTATGCTGAGTGGGGGTGCACCTCAAAGAGGTGCCTCTATAGTCTTGTTCTATTATGGCATGATGTGGAATATCTTGTGTTTCGGGCCACCAAGGCAGGATGACCAAGTCCTCAGGACTATATTGGAGGTGACTTGTCCCCCTTGGTGCACTTTCTGCAGTGCTTGCCCATGATTGGGCTCGACTACGAGTGTACACCATGGTGATGCTTACCTAAAGATGCATATATTTTTATCTTTTTTTTTGGATTTTGTATGCTACACTAAACAGGAAATATCACACACATAAAACAATGATTATCTCATTTAACGATTAAAAGTGTGCCCTAAACCTGGTTTAGTGTGTTTTTGATGTTCGTTTTGAAATTTTGTGGAAATAACATTTAAATGCAAAATGACGGCTCTTATGACTCCCAAAAAATGGTCACCCCTTCGATATATCATTGCCAGACCGATATACCAACCTCTCTATATACCCACCCTTACGTGAGGGAAACTATTGGTACATGAGAGTAGATGGTACGTGGAACATAGGCGGTATAGAAGGGGAATCGCTCTATTTATGACACCTACCATAGAAGACTTATTCTCATGCGTTGGGAATCACCCCAGCTACACTTGGTCAGATTTCATCAGGATTTATGTCTAGCACCAGTCATGATCAGGGTAATGTATGCAGTATCTCAAGCCAAGGGGGTGATGAAATCCACTGTTGGTCTTTCTCAAGGGTTGGGGTTTTACGACCAAATCCTTGTTTTAACTTACCACGTGGTGTGTGGGGTTATTTTTAAGTTGCATAAATGAATCAAAAAAGCATTAAAACTCTCCTATGCAATAAAATAACTAGAGAACAAACAACAAAATTTTGATAGAAGGTGTTTAAGACCTCTACCTCTTCTCTGCCCAAATCGGATGTCTCTGAATTTCTGCTCTGAAATAGTCCAGCGTTGGAAAACTTGGTACCTGTAAGAAAAAACAAACTGTATTCAAAAGTTTAATCTTAAAAATCCAGGGATAGAAGTCCCATCGTGATCACCACTGAAAGCATAAGGCTACAGAAACAAAAAGGAATATGCTGAATACGATGCGTCTAAAACCAAACTTAACACCAAAAGCCTATGTATTGAAAAATGCATAAAAGGAAAGAACATGAGATAATCAACACAAGATAAAAGCAATATGGACTAGATTCCTCTTTATTAATGTGCTTTCAAAGTTGTGTTACAATATGTCTCCTTCCTTTTTAGGGGATAGGAGCGTCAAATATGTTTCTTGTCACATCCATGATAGCAATCATTCTTCCGCGTGCCCACATGTAAGATGGGCAAACCAAAATGTCATCGTCGCTTACGTATATGATTGTTCACTCCTTCCTATTCTTTGATGTCAAAAACCTACATTCAAAGAAACAGAAAATAGCACCTGCAGATAGAATAAAGCATGTATTTCCCAAGGCCTACTGTCAATATTTGCATGAAAATATTAAAACAATAATCAAATGACCTTAGATTGACCTAAAATTTTGACAGAAGCATAAATATGTTACCAGGAAGTCACTGTAAAAGGAACAGTCTAGAAATTCCTCACAAATTTGTATTTGCTCCAGGGTGGGACAAATAGACCTGCAATAACTTATGAGAACACACCCTCTTCAATGTCCTATCCAAAAAGCTCCAAATGACCTAAAAAGTTGGTGTTAGCTAATTGGGGGTGTTTTGGGAAGACGCAGAAGGTCATATTTCTCCAATTTGGCCTCTATCACCCAGATTTTTTTGGTGCCATCTGCAAGTTAGTAAAGGCGGGAAATGATAAAAACCTGGTCAAAATTGCTCAGAATGAAGTGAAATTTAAACTACAGCCTATTTAATAGACCTAGAATAAGATGCAAAAGAAAAATCAGATAAATATATCACATATTTCTAATCATATTGGGATGGGGCGAATAGGACTATGACAGCTTGGGCGGCACCCGGGGGGAAGAATGCCCATCGTTTGGGACTCTGTTTCGGCACCAATCCACTTAGGATAGGTCAAAAACTTCTTATGGGGTTTTGTCAACAAATTTTGTGGAATATTGTGGAAAAATATCAAGTTTTGGGTTTAGATTCATGCTTCCAATAATCACCCAATAACCTCCCTTTCGAATGAGAGATTAAGGATGTGAAAGGCACAAATCGCAAGTAGGTATGTAAATTGGCAGCACTTCATTGCTCAAATGCTCCTTATCTGTATATATTTTGGGTGAAAAAACTCACCAATTTATAGACCTAGGGTCTCTTTGTTTGGAATGCGCATGCGAGGGCGCCACTTGAGTTATTTGTCCTATTTTGAGAGAAAAGATAATTCCCTGATTTAGAATATCCTTGCATGACGTATCTAAAATAAAGACATGCATGACGGAAGTCTCTCTTCTTGATTTAAAGCTATTCCTCACAATTCCATGGCCTGAAGCCTCAGTTAACTGGTGGTCTTGTCGAGGTTTGACTTTTTGCCAATCAAACTTGCTATTCGCCTCTCCCTAGAGCGAATACTGATATTCATCCCTGGGTGGGATGAATGCCAGTTTTTAATCATCCCAAGATGGGATGAGTAGAGAGCAAGGTTCCAAAAAGGTTCCAAATTGACCTTTGACCTCCAAATCTACTTTTGGGAGTGGTTAGGACCATTGTTTAACCTCTGGGGGCTACCCTAGGGCCTGTGTGTGTCAATGCGATCAACGCTCATTATCACATAATCGGGTTGGTGCTGTTTTGGTGTCTACACATTGGCATCATCTAATTCTAGAAATAATAATTAAAACCAATAAATTTAATGATTTTTATTCTACTATGATACCAAAATATCTAGAATTAGTCTTTCATGGGTTATGGCACTAACAAAACCATGGCTTGAAATTTACTTCAAATTTAAATGGCTATTTTGAATACCAACCACCTCATCTCGTAGTGTATTACTTCCTCTAAATATATATTAAATTATATTCCATTGATCCTTATATCATTTGGATTCATAATCCTTCATATATAGGATCCAACCTCTATTACAAACTAACATCATATGTCTTGACATCAATGGAAACTAATCTTAGTAAAGCTTATATCCCTGATACCATATTGAATAACCATTACACTCACTCCTTAATGCAATTTTGTACTTTTAATCTCATGTTGGAATTAGTGCAAACTAGAATGAGAAACCTACACAATAATTACACCTTATTTAATGATTCAACATTAAACCTTACACCGTCACACCATCTCCATTATCCTATTATGTTAGTCTTCAATCTGGCATTGACATGAAGTACCTCTTAAAATTAGATAAATATAGATACCAATATCTCTTTCTAGATGATAACCTTATGCATTGGTACCAACCTTACTAGTCTTGACATCTATTGTTTTCATAGCAATAAGTGCCATACTCTTTATTGTCACTTACAATACTGCATATCATTATGGTGCCCATCCTCCTTATAGTGTCTATATAAACAACACTATATGAGAAAGGATGTTTGTTGATGATATTTTCTATGATTCAAATCCATTAAAAAAATCTAAATAATAATATTTCAACAACTAACTTAACTAAGGATTTTATTTAGTTTGATGGGTTTCCTCCCTAGATTTAATACTATATACTGAGTGACAAGGGATATGCTTACCCTTGTTAGATTAACCAATTCAAATAATTGGATGAGTATTCTATCAAAAATTAGGAGTTCTAATGGCAATGCAATAGATTTGCCATGACTATATGAACTGGTTCTCCCTAATTATGCACCTAAGTTAGTGAGCATAAAATACCATAATCAAACACCAATAAGTTATGGTTGGTGCCACTATCTAGCTTATAATTTACTTTAAAAAACTAGTTCTATTTACCCTTTTAAGAGGGTAGGTTTTTGTAATCCATCCAACCATAACTACATTCAGCCATGAAATATGATTCTCTTTTATTTCATTTGAAAACATTTGACTTGTGTTACATATGTTCCCTTTACATGCATAACTATCAATATGATATTTAACTTTTTAATCAATTATAAAAAAACATTTATACCAATCTTGATAATAAACTATACATTTAATTATAACTATGTACTTCCATATATATGATGCTTTTATCATTTTAGAATACAATGCAACACAATTCAATGCCATTTGAACCTCTTATATAGTATTTGGTGCCATCACACTTACTCGAGCATGATTTGGCATCATTATACCTACAATAATATGATTAGTACCATTTGTACATGAGACAATGAAGTTATAATTGATGCTTCCTGCATCCATATCCATATCGGATGGACTATTGAGATAATAATTTATCATACTACCTCCCTCTAAGCACCATGTGTAAAAAATAGTGAATAATATAAGGCTTTTGATTACCATTTGTTCTAACTAGAAAACTACTAGTAATAAATATATGATGTTTCTTCATGAGCGCAAGTAGACCATAACACTACAATTAAGAAGCTTCTAAGCATGATGACCTAAAAACCAAACACCCACATAGTGGGTTGGTTTCCATGAACCCATGAATCCATCTAGATGGATAAGGGATATTATATAGAAATATAGCAACATAAGTATGAAGGAAAGCTCATAATCCATCAAATAAGACATAATTTCTTCATAATGAAATTGTAACATTAGTTCATACAACTTATAAAGATAAATTTTCCATCCTCATAATTTATTTTCATATACCATATCCTTATATGTAGTAGCCTTGCTTTCTCTAACCATTTCTAACATTCATGATGATGACATTCCTCTTCAAAGAGATCTCGATAATTCTCTCTATTTTGATCTAAACAATACATCCTTCTTCAAAGATATTTTACCTTTTAAAATCATAAGGACACAAGATGGAATTTCAATTAGACAAGAATATAGATTATGAATTTACATTATAATTTATTATCATGACAAACCTATAAATTAGTTTAATCCCTAAGACTCCATGTGTAATTTCTAATCATATTTTAAACTTCATGAATTTTGAGAGATGTCACACATACTCCAAAGTATATTTATAAGTTATAGGATCCATTAAACCCTCTCCTAATAATTTCCAACATGGAGAATCTATTAATATTTATGTCATTCTATCACCTTTCAATATCATACTAAATATTGGCTTGATCCCATGTTTGAAATTCAGATGAATTGTTCTCCACATCTTATGAAATGCATAGAATATTTATAAATTTATCAAAAATGGTACTTGAACAATCATTTACATGTTTTATAGTTCACTAGCACAACATTAGTAACAAACCTGCATGCAAATTTATAGGAGAAGAAGTAGGAGGGGAGTTAGGGAAAACAGGGTATAGAAAAATATTTGCCGACACCTCTTGCCGACAAAAACTTGAAAGTTTTCACACTTAGGACTAGAAAAGAGATTTTTCTAAGCCACTTAAGGAGAAACCCTATTCACACTTGCAACATTCTCCCCCTTAAAGTTGAGAGGACTGACTACACAGTCTCTTAGCTTTACAAATTGAGCTTTAGTCATCGCCTTGGTGAAAATGTCCGCGACGTTCTCCAAAGTGTGACAATATTGAAGCTCAACAATTTCATGTTCCACCATATCTCTGATGAAGTGGTACTTCATATCAAAATGCTTCGTTTTGCTATGGTGGACAGGATTATATGCCAATTGTATGGCACTGATGTTGTCACGATGAGACTGCGGTCGGACCACTTTGCTGTTCTCCAATCTCTTCTAGTACTTTCCTTAGCCATAAGGCTTGAGTACTTGCATAAGTAACTGCTATATACTCAACTTATGTTGAAGATAGCGCTACTACTGTCTACTTTTTGGAACTCCAAGTTATTAGTCCTGATCCAAGACTAAAAAAATTTCCTGATGTTGACTTCCTGTCATCAATATTGCTACCCCAATCACTATCGTTGAAGCCTACAAGCTTGATAGTGTTACATTTATGGTATTGGATTCCAAAATCCAATGTACCTTTCACATATTTCAAAATTCTTTTAGCTGCCTGCAAATGCAGCTCAGATGGGTTAGACATAAATATAGAAACAAGAGATACAACATACTGAATATCCGGTCTGGTGTTGGCGAGAAACATCAAACTCCCAACCATGCTTCTGAAAGTGGTCACATCAACTTTTGGTGCTCCATCATCTTTGCTTAATTGTATCCCATGTCCAATTGGAGTTGCAACTGGTTTGCAATGCTCCATAGCAAACTTCTTGATCATGTCCCGAGCATACTTATGTTGACAGATGAAGATCCTTGTATTTGACTGATGAATCTCCATTCCAAGATAGTAGTGCATTAAGCCAAGATCCTTCATCTCAAACTGTGTCATCATGGAGTGTTTGAACTCCATATTCATTTTTTCATTACTACCCATAAAAATGAGATCATCCACATACAAGCAAACTATGAGGATGTCGTTACCTTGCTTTAGGTAGTAGAGTGTGGGTTCATTTTTGCTCCTGGTGAACCCATAATCTTTGAAGTACCCATCAATGTGTGAGTACCAAGCTCTTGGTGCCTGTTTAAGACCATAGAGTGCCTTCTTCAATCTGTAAACAAGGTGTTCCTTACCTTGCTCTTCAAATCCCTATGGTTGCTCAACATACACTTCTTATGTCAAGTAACCATTGAGAAATGCACTCTTTACATCCATGTGTTGGACTTTCCATCCTTTGTGTGTAGCTAAGGCAAGAACTATTCTGATAGTCTCCTGTCTGGCTACAGGAGCAAAAGTCTCTTCATAATCAATTCCATATTTCTGAGTAAAACCTTTTGCTACTAATCTTACCTTGTGCCTCTCAATGCTTCCATAAGCATTAAACTTGGTCTTGAAGATCCATTTATAGCCAACACATTTCTTTCCTTTAGGAAGCTTCACAAGCTCCCAAGTGTCACTAGAAGGTTCAAGCTGTGCACTAGTTAACAAAGCATAGTTAACTTGATCTCCCTTAGGTTCCTGCTGGGAGTCATCATCACCATACAAATGCATACTTTCTAATCTATGTAAAACAGATTCCATTTCACTAGCTTGACTTCTAGTATATCTTCTTGAAAATTTTTTATCCAACATCTGAGATGATGGATGATACTATAGAGTTCTCTTACCTTTGGATGGAAAATCAATGTCCATTGGTGAGGAACTTACTGATCGTTGTGGAGAAGGACTTGGTGAAGTAGTTGAATCAGAATATGGACTTGGAGGATGAGTGGAAGGAGACTGCTTTCCTTTTTGTGATATCTACGGTTGCACCTGCTAAGCAACTATATTAGTGGCTTCAACATCACTGAATATTTGGGGCTTACCCCACTCTCCCCCTTCATCAAAAATCACATCCCTTGAAATCACTATATTTTGAGTCATAGGATTGTAGAGTCTATAACCTTTTGTGTTTTCACAGTATCCTACAAAAATGCATGCTTGACTCTTTGGATCAAGTTTCTTTCTCAGCTCATCAGGAATGTGAGCATATGCCAATGAACAAAATACTCTGAAATACTTCACATTTGGTTTCTTACCATACCAGACTTGGTAAGGTGTCTTTCCTTTTAAACTTGAAGTAGGACTTCTATTCAAGATGTGAACACTAGTCCTTGTTGCATCTCCCCAATATGAATTACTCAAATGCTTTGTCTGAAGCATTGATCTTGCCATCTCCACAATGGTGTGATTCTTCCTTTCTGCTACACCATTTTGTTGTGGAGTGTAGGCAGTTGTGAACTGCCTCTTCATGCCATGATGTTTACAAAAATTCAAAAACTGATTAGAGGAGTATTCTCTTCCTTTATCTGATCTAAGACATTTTACAGAATATCCACTCTCACTTTCAAATTTTGCTTTAAAATCAACAAAGCATTCAAATGCTTCATCATTATGCTTCAAAAAATATATCCAACACATTCTTGTGCAATCATCAATAAAAATTAGGAAGTAAGAGTGGTTACCTAGACTCTTGGTCTGCATCGGACCACAAATATCTGAATGCACTAACTTGAGTGGATAGCTGGCCTGCCATGCTTGTCCATGAGGAAATTTCGATCTGGCATGCTTGCCCAAGGCACACCCTTCACAGACTTCCTTACTATCTTGAATTTTGGGAAGTCCAGTTACCATTGCTTGTGAAGTTAGCATTTTCAAACTTTTTGAATTCAAATGACCATATCTCAAGTGCCATAAGACACTTGGATTGGTCATAGCAACATTTGCTAACTTATTTCCCCCTGGCTGGCAAAAATTTAAAAGGAATAATCTATTTTTTGACATTGGCACTTGTGTAATGATTCTATTACTATTGTTCTTGTCAAAAATGGTGCATTTACCCTCATCAAAAATTAACTTGTAATTCTTTTCTAGCATTTTACCAACACTTAAAAGATTGTGTTGAAGATGAGGTGTGTAATAGATATCACTTACTTTCTTGATGCCTTCTTTTGTTGGAACCTCCATGGCTCCAATGCCTTCAACTACCAATGATTTGTCATCACCCAATCGGATCTTTGGATTTGTATAAGGAGTCTAAAGTAGCAAAGAGTTCTTCTTTGCCACTCATGTGATTTGAACACCCAGTGTCCAAAATGCATGTATCATTCATATTTTGCTCTGTCTAGCCATAAGAAAGAAAGAGATTTGTGGACTCTTCCTCTTCTCCAAAATTTCCAAACTGACTGCTCTGGTTGCTGCTGCTTCCTTGCGAAGACTTTGACCAACAATCTTGAGCATAATGGCCAGGTTTGCCACAATTGTAGAAAACTTATTTTGATTTATTGTAGAAAACTTGTTTTGATTTATCTCCTCCTTTTCCTTTGCCAGATTGTTTCCCTCTATTTTGTTGTTGTCCTCCTCTATTTTGATTTCCTCCTTTGTTGGATGATCCTCCTCTGTTAGGAGTTCCTGCTCTTTGATTATTCCTTCCTCTACCTCTCTGTTGTCCTCTGCCACGGCCTCTACCTCTTCCTTCATGTGAGGCAAAAGCTTTATCATCTCCTCCATAGCTAGTGGTAGGAGTTTCCTGTAACCTCTCTTCATGTGAGAGAAGTGAACCAGTTAGGGCATCAAAAGACAACGAGGTTAAGTCTTTGGATTCTTCAATAATTATTGCAACATAATTCCACTTTGGAAGAAGTGTTCTCAACACTTTCTTCACCATAACTTTTGGCTTAATATCTTCCCCTAGTGTGACCATTTTATCAACTACGGCTTTCACTCGCATGCAGTAATCTCCCACTTTTTAATTTTCTTGCATCCTGAGATTTTCAAAATCTTGTTTCAATGTTTGTAGTTTTACCTGCTTTACTTGGTCAGTACCTCTATAACTTTATTTTAGGGCATTCCAAGCATCTTGTGCAATTACATAAGAGGCAACCCTAGGGAAGATACTTTTATCTAGGGCAGCATGTATGTGATAAAGGGCGAAAGCATTGTTTTTATGTGCTTCTTTTTTAGCCTTTTTATCAGCATTAGAGAAAGTTGCCCATTCAGCAACAGTAGGTTCAGTGTAGCCCTCTTCGACTACATCCCATAAACCTTTTCCTATCAAAAGAGTTTTCATTTTAATAGACCAATACTCATAATCTCCTCCATTGAACTCAGGAATCGGTAGACTAGTATTGGATGCCATTGCAAAATAAAAACAAACTTTATTTGAAGCAAACAGGCAATATAAAGTAGTACAAAGAGATTAATGATTCAAATCAAATCTCGCCTTTTTAGAACATTCAGGTTCTACTTCGGAACTGCTGCTGATGACTATGACCTTAGGTTCTTCAGGATCCACTTCCTCTGGATCTTCTTCTTCTTCTTTTGCTTCTTCTTCTGTTGCTTCTTCTTCTGCTGCTTCTGGTTCAGGAGAGCGTGGTGAATAGCTCTCACTTGATTCTGTTACCAGTACACCAGGTGTATGACTGGGAATTTCTTGGTCCTCTGGTACAACTTCAATGGTTTCAGACTCTTCAATCCTTTGTCCGAAAAAGTTGTCTTCATAATCTCCCTCATACCTTGAATCCGGTTTCCTCAGATGATAAATCACCTAATTTTCCAGCTGACAAAAAACTGTATGGAGACTTGTTCGTCAAACCCTTTCATCAAAGGATTCCGGTGTCTCTCTTTTCAAAATCGAGAGAAGTGCATTATAGCACCCCACTGACCGGATCATCTAACATTTCAAGGGCACATTATTTCTCCTTTTTCAAATGCTCATCAAACAAGGTTTTTTAAAAATTTTATAAAGTCTTTAAAAAAAATTTAATAAATTTTTATATATTTTTTAAAATTACCTTTTAAATAAATTATTAAAAAAGATAATTTTTTAAAAATATATAATTAAAATTATTAAATAATTTAAAACTTTAATTAAAAATTTAAAACCTTTAAAATTAAAAAAAAAATGTTTTTACCTTTTTTTTCTTCACGCGGGTGATTCGACCCCGCGACCTCCCAACCACCAGCGGGCGGGCTTTGTCGCTGCACCAAGCGGCTCTGCTGGAAACAAAGCGGACGACCGTTGTATTATACCCCAGCGTCCAAACATTTTTTTTTTTTTTAAATAAAAAAAAAATTTCTTCCCGGTGGGAATCGACCTCGGGACCTCCTCTCCGCTAGCCACTACCCTAGCCAACTTCGCTAGGCGTCCGGACGGGATTACAAGGGAAGGCGGGAATATATAAAATCACGCGACATTTTTTATTTTTTTTTTAAATCAATCTCCTTTATCCCACATGCACTGTGTGGGAGGCGCAGGTGGGGTTTATCAACCCAAAGTCACAGAGGGATATTCGACTTCCTTTGGGCAGTCAGATCCTACTCTTTTGTCGCCACTACTGCCAATCACAAACCGCCACATTAGCTAACCGTCGACCAATGCAAATCCGCCAGGTGGCAAAATTTTAACCAATCACACGCCACGTCAGTTACCAATTACTCGTCACCATGTCACTCGCCTCGATCCATGTGTCACCACATCAGCTATTGCCACGTCAACCGCCATGTCAGTTGCCTTGATCCACGTGCTACCCAGTCAGCACTTAACTAGCCACAACGTGTCACCTCGGGATACATGTCGAGCCTATGCACGATCCGTCATGGGATCTATGCCCGATCTGCCTTAGGATCTGTGCCTGAACCTGATCATGATCCGCCTCAAGATCTGAACCTTGCTGGTGACACCTCGCACTTTATGCCTGACACCTGCCTTGGGAACCATGCCCGACTGGCTTCACCTCGGCTCTGATACCAGTGATAGATCGGGTGCAAATACAACACGAAACAAACAAAATAGAAATTAATAGAAATTAACGTAGCATGAAAGGAAAGAACATGATCAAATCGACACAAGATAAAATAAATATGGAATAGGGTCCTCTTTATTGATGTGCTTTTAAATTCATGTTACAATACATCTCCTTCCCTTTCAGGGGATAGGAGCGTTAAATATGTTTCTTATCACATCCATGGATAGCAATCCTCCTTATGCGTGCCCACATGTAATATGGGAGGACCAAAACATCACCACAATTTGTGTATATGAATTTTGGTTCCTCACTGTGCCTCTAATTTCAGAAACCTACATTCAAGGAAACATAAAAAATCAGTAGCACCTACAGAAAAATAGAACATGTATTTCCCAAGGCCTACTGTTAGTGTATGCATGAAAATATTAAAGTGATAACCAAATGACCTTAGATTGACCTAAATATTTAATAGAAGCATGAATATGTTACGAAGAGGTCACTGCAAAAGGAACAGTCTAGAAATTCCTCACAAATTTGTATTCGTTCCAGGGTGGGACGAATAGACCTGCAATAACTTGTCAAAAAGAACCCTCTTCAATGTCTTATCCAGAAAGCTCCAAATGACCAAAAAAGTTAGGGTTAACTAATTGGGGGTGTTTTTGGAAGACCCAAAAGGTCAGATTTCTCCAATTTGGCCTCTATCACCCAAATTTTGCTGGTGCCTTCTACAAGTTAGTAAATGCGAGAAATGATAAAAAACTGGTCAAAAATGCTCAGAATGAAATGAAATTTAAAATACAGCCTATTTAAATAACCTATAATAATATTTCAAAGAAAAATTAGAGAAATATATCATAGATTTCTATTCTCTATGGGGTGGGGCGATTAGGGCTACGACAGTTTGGGGCATGCCCGGGGGCAGGACGCCCGCCGTTTGGGACTCTGTTTCGGAAAAAATCCACTTGGGATGGGTCCAAAACATATTATGGGGTGTTGTCAACAAATTTTGTGGAATATTGTGGCCAAATTTTTGGATTTGGGTCTTAGAATGCACCTCCAATGATCACCCAATAACCTCCCTCCAAAAGAGAGATCAAGGATGTAAAAGCACAAACAATGGGTGAGGATATAATTTAGCAGCACTTCGTTGCTCCAAAAGCTCACCAATTTATAGACCTAGGGTCTATTTGTTTTGAATGCGCATGCGAGGGTGCCACTTGAATTGATTGTCCTATTTTGAGAGAAAAGATTATTCCCTAGTTTAGAGTTTCCTTGCATGTCATCCCTAAAATAAAGACATGCATGACTGAAGTCTCTCTTCTTGATTTGAAGTCATTCCTCACAATTGCATGTCTTGAAGTTGCAGTTAACTGGCAGACCTATCAAGGTTTGAATTTTTGCCAGTCAAACTTGCTATTCGCCTCATCTTGGGGCGAATACTGCTATTAGTCCCTGGGTGGGACGAATACCAGTTTGTATTCGTCCCAGGGTGGGGCGAGTAGGGAGCAAAGTGCAAAAAGGTGCAAAAATTGACCTCTGACCTCTAACCTCCAAAACTACTTTTGGAAGTGGTTAGGACCACTGTTTAACCTTTGGGGGCTGCCCTAGGGGCTATGTGTGTCAATGCAATCGGTGCTTGTTGTCACATAATCATATTGGTGTTGTTTTGGTGTCTACAGATGCCCCTTTTTGGGAAGCATTGTGCAAGGTGCAGCGTCGAGCAAAAATAGATAACCAAAGCACTAATGATTAGGGTTTATCAGTAACCTAACCAACTCTTGATGCCCCAAGTATGGAAAGGGCATGCATTCTTGAATCCTTGCTTTTGACGAGCTAAGAAACTTAATTCAAGTGTTAACATTTTTTCGATGAGGTGTTACTTAAGCTTGGACATTGATCAGTCATGAATAGGCAAAGGGCACAACCTTTTGTCTATGGGAACCTTGAGTTCATGATTCATGAATGCCAAGTGTTTGATCAGCTTGTGATTATTGCTTGTTTTTTGCCCCAAGTGGGAGCATGATTGTCTTTGTCAATGATCCTTTGAATGCGTGTGATTTCCTTGATTGGGTATATTTTTGTTGATTGGTGACTAAGTGTGACTACCCACTCAAGCGACAAATCGATGAGGGAATGACCGACATGAGAAAAGTTATGAGTCGCTTGACCCAAGATGACTTAGGTAAGGGTTCCTTCAGTTTTTTACTATTGAATGCGTAAGCAGTGTCCAAACATTCTAACCTATTTTTGGTGGGTTTTAACCCTTTTTGTGATGTAGTTTGGAGTTGAAATTGACAAAAATCCATCCTCCCATGGAGAGGTCCAGCTATGGTAGCCTTCTTAGGGAGTAGGATAGTGACAATTTGTGACCCCAATGTCTATTTTGGATGCCAAGAATTTTAGGCACAAATGCGCCTTCGTTCGGCAATGTTATTGCTATTTTTGGTTGGGTTTTGACCCTTTTGGTGACATCGTTTGGGGATGAAATTCTCGAAAATCCGTCTTCTCGTGGAGTGGTCTGGCTATGGTAGCCTTATTAGGGAGTAGGATAGTGACAATTTGTGACCCCAATGTCTATTTTGGATGCCAATAATGTTAGGTGCAAAGGCACCTTCGTTCGACAATGTTATTGTTATTTTTGGTTGGGTTTTGACCCTTTTGGTGACGTCATTTGGGAATGAAATTCTCAAAAATCCGTATTCTCGTGGAGTGGTACAGCTATGGTAGCCTTCTTAAGGAATAGGATAGTGAGTATTTGTGACCCCGAACTCTATTTTTCATGCTCAGAATGTCAAGTGCAAAAGCACTCTCATTGGATAGTTTTAGTGCTTGTTTTTGTGCATTTTGGTGCATTTTTTTTGTTGTTTTGAAATTTTTGCTCTGTATTCATCCCTGGGTGGGAAGAACACCAGTTTAGTAATCGTCCCTAGGTGGTAAAAGCACTAAACAGAGCATTCATCCTAGGGGGAACGATTACAGGCTCAAAAATCCTATTTAAAGGCCAAAAATGGGTTTTGGGCTCATTTGCATTTGTTTTTCCTGGCGATTTGGAGCTCTGAGGAGGAGGAGGTCAAGTTTGTGAAGCGAAGCACTGCCAAATTTTGCCTGCTACCATGAGTTCACGGATAGGATCATCCAGCGGTGGATCCGACGCGAGACCAGTGAGTGCTCTTCCTCTTTATTGTTAGTTGTTTTTGTTCTTTTGAAAACTTGTAATTTAGTTGTTTTTTGTCTTTTTGTTTGTTTTGTTTTTCAAATTTAAAAATGAAACCCTAGTCTAGCAAAATTAACACTTAGCTTAGAACTTAATTGAACCCTAGTTACACAAAGATCCAAAGTTAGATGAAAACTGAGCTAAAAAACTTAGTTTAGAACATAACTTAAAAAAACTTTGCTTAACCTGAATTGAACAAAGATCAAAACTTAGGTTAGAAACGTAGGGTAAAACTGAGCTTAAAAACGTAGCTCAACCCTAGTTATTTGTTGTGGTTTGTTTTTGTGTTTTTAATTTACCATTTTAGAGTTAAAAACCCTAGGTCAGAAATGTTTTTTTTGATTTTTTTTTTGTTTGTTTTGAATTTATCAGTGAGAGTTAAAAACCCTAGGACTGACAACTTATTTTTTGAATGTTTGTGTTTTTGTTTAATTTATCAGTTAGAGTTAAAGTAAAAAAACCCTAGGACTAAAAAATTAGTTTTGAATGTTTTTGTTTGTTTTTTTAATTTATCAGTTAGAGTTAAAAACCCTAGGACTGACAACTTATTTTTTTGAATGTTTGTGTTTTTTGTTTAATTTATCAGTTAGAGTTAAAAACCCTAGGACTAAAAACTTAGTTTTTTTTTTTTGTTTGTTTGTTTGTGAATTTGTCAGTGAGAGTTAAAAACCCTAGGACTGACAACTTATTTTTTGAATTTTTGTGTTTTTTTTTAATTTATTAGTTAGAGTTAAAGTAAAAAAAACCCTAGGACTGAAAAATTAGTTTTGAATGTTTTTGTTTGTTTTTTTAATTTATCAGTTAGAGTTAAAAACCCTAGGACTGACAACTTATTTTTTTGAATGTTTGTGTTTTTTTTTTTTAATTTATCAGTTAGAGTTAAAAACCCTCGGATTGATAACTTATTTTTTTGAATGTTTGTGTTTTTTGTTTAATTTATCAGTTAGAGTTAAAAACCCTAGGACTAAAAACTTAGTTTTTTTTTTTTTTTGTGAATTTATCAGTTAGAGTTAAAAACCCTAGAACTGACAAAATTTTATTGTGTTTTAATTTTTTTGTTTATAGTTTATCAGTTAGAGTTAAAAACCCTAGACTGACAACTTAGTTTTTTTGATTTTTTTTTTGTTTGTATTTAGCTGGACATTGTTTTATGCATCGCTGTATATTCATGTTTTTGTTGTACAGTTTTTCATTGTTTTAATGTGTTTGTGTTTTTTTCTATTGCAGGTTGTGAAGAGCCAGTACCGTGTACCCATAGTTTTCACTAAAGCATGTGTGGCACTGACTTTGGCTGACTAGGATTGGCTTGATGCCCTTGGGATCAAGTATGTGACTCGACTAAAGACGATGGTTGGGGATCGGGCCTATATGACGACCATCATCAACTTGTGGGATCCCTGGACCAACACCTTCCATATCCCAATAGGGGAGATGATGGTGACCTTGGAGGATGTCTATCGGATCCTTTGTATTTCGATAGACGAACTTCTGATCTGGATGACACCATGGGATCAGCGGATAGTAGTGTTGACATGCTGCTTTGGACATGGAGAGGAGATGGGGGTGGACAACCCAGTGGAGAGGGCAGAGGGTGACTGCCAAATTGGTGGCATATTGGTTCAATGGTGGCTAGATAGGGGTGTGTTGGGAGTGAGGCACACATTAATTATGGTGTGACTCTTTGGGTGTGAGGTTCCTATGGAACCTGCTAGAGGTGGTGTTTTGGTTGGTGGAGTGTCCGATGGAGGCACCTATGATCATGATATGGGGAAAGACTTTGTTGGCACAACTCTATGATGAGTTGTACGAGGTCTACTATCGGAGGTGGAAGGGGATTAGTTGCAGCTACTTGTTGTAGTGCTAGTCTTGGTAGCACATTGCAGTGGAGAGGCTGATGGGGCTGCCTTGGACAATGCAGGAAGATATGGTAGACCGAGAGATTAGTTATGGGGCACTGTATTGGTGGTCAGAGGAGCAAGGTCAGATTCGATGATGGGTAGGTTTTGTAGGGCACTATGCCAATGCCTTCGCTTGGCTTACTCCAGGGGAGGTTTTCTAGCACCCCTATCAGGACTATCCAGCCTGGCCTAAGGCTAGAGAGTTGCTGCAATAGGTACAAAGGGGGCAATGGCTGATTAGGTGCCATAGGATTGAGCAAGAGTTTTTTCCATATGGCCAGGTTACACGATAGTTTGGGTTGTACCAGGGGTTTCCTAGTGAGCCCATGGTCTATCAGTGTCGGGGAGATGAGAGGACTCTAGCTTGGCCAGTAATTGTGTCATTGGGTGAGGATGCAGATACAACGATTGACATCTTGAATGTGGATGATGTCGGGGTGATGGCTGAGTATGAGCAGTGGTGGAATTTACAAAGATGGCAATGTGAGGGGCCTCTAAGGGGTGCAGAGGCAGGTGTAGTAGGGGATGAGCATGCAAAGGCACAAGGAGAGGGTTGGGGGGTTCCGTTGGATGATGTAGACATGGTGGAGGTTGAGGATGTTGGGGGGGAGTTTGGGGTGCCGGATCAACCGGAGATGTAGGATGTCCCGGAGTAGTGGGAGCTGGAGTAGCCTGCCTTTTTGAAGATGTCGATGCACCAGGCAGTTTTGGAGGGTGTGGAGGCAAGGCATCATGTTGAGATAGTGTGATTAGAGGACCTACTACAGAGACGATATGAGGATCTGGGAGAGGCTTTGCAGGAGATGGATCTCTTGCAGACTCAGCTTCCAGAGTGGGAGAACACATTTGCTACATACCCACCGAGGGGATGGGGATACCAATGTTGCACGGGAGAGGGATCTCCTACAGACACAGCTGGAAGAGAAGGGGAGGATATTGGCATAGCGTGATGATGAAGTAGCTTATTACTGTCAGTGGGAGGTAGAGTTGTTTTGGCATTAGATGGATATGGAGGGATATATTATCCATCTTGGTGGGTGGTTACCTGAGCCCCCTGGAGGTGGTTCTTCACATCGGATGAGAGGCAACGATTTTGAGCAGTCAGCATCGTCTCATCGTAGGTGGAGAGATGAGGGGGACACTAGTAAGCATGATGCAGGGGAGAGCAGCAGTCGCCTTGAGTGGTCCCATAGGACCCACACCATAGGGGGTAGTTCTCGTCGCATCGATCCTGCATGATCATGGTGGCCGACGCCCTAGGCATGGGGGTTTTTGAGATTTTGCTTTGTTGTGAGGTCAGAGGACCAATTGATTGTAGCCTACGGGTATTTTTGATGATATATATATATATATATATATATATATATATATATATATATACATATGACTTTCTTTGTGTTTATACACTTTTCATGGTTTGTTTTTATGTACATGTATTTACATTGATGTGTGCATATGCTATTATGAATGCAATGTTTCTAATTTATATGATGTATGCATATGGAATGAATGAAACGAGTTGTTGATAACTTATCGATGGCACCATAGACTATACAAGATTTACTAGCTTGTTGTACTTATGAGATGGCTTTGTGGAATGACTTTGCATGAAAAAACTTTTTTTTGTATTTTGCATATTTTCTTATGGTGATGTACGCAATGAAATGTACCGGTTGTTTTAAAATGTAGTTAAGCTTTTATGAGATTCATATATTTTAACTAACCAGCCAAAACTGTACATTTATCTCACAAAAATTTTGAATAAGGTATAAATCCGACTTGAGTTTAACCAAGTTATTTCACATCCCTATGTGTGCAATTGAGTTCATTTATGTGGTATTTGTCAGGATACCGCTAGTGCCAGATAGGCTATCAACCAAACCTTTACTGAGGATCACCTAATTAACTCCACTAACTCTGTTGTTGTATTTAGTGAGATTAATCCTATGAGACAATCTAAGGTACCATAAGCTATCTCATTCAGATGCAAACATTGGTCTACGCACACGCGAAGCTAATGTGACAGACATATCGTCATGCAGTTAGGATATAGCCATTTCTAGGTAGGTTGTCCACAAAACCCATAATGAGGATCACCTAAATAGTTTTTGAATGCTGAGAATTCTAGGGATTCAAGTTCAGGATTTTTATGTGCTCAACGGTTTAGGATACTTGCTCATATACATAGTGATGAAAATCACTATGTATTTTTCTTCATGTTTTTATTTTTGAGCAAGGATTGTGAATAGTGGTGAGAACCACTTTTAGTCATTTTGCATTGTAAGGTCGAGCTTGTGCATGACAGTGATCCTGTTGGCCTTGGGGATGACTACCCATCCTATTCAGGGACGTGTAGTATGAATGCTTACGACTTGGGGAACCAAAGGGGATGATGTAGATTATGAAGTAAGGGCATTGATCTTTCAGGCCTTGGGGATGACTACCCATCCTATTCAGGGATGTGTAGTATGAATACTTACAAATTTTTGACCAAAGGTGATTGGAGATGGTCATGATAATGGCTTGTGGGAATTTTTCTTTTGAATGGCATCGATCCTTTGAGGCCTTGGGGATGACTACCCATCCTTGGCAAGGACGTGTAGTACAAATCCTTACAACTTTGGGGACCAATGGTGATTGGGATTTTTGGTAGTGGTGAAAACCATTGTTTATTAGGGGGAATTGATGGGGAAGAGCTCGTCCTTTTGTCAATTCTCAGCACTCTTGAACCATTCGCACAGGGGGATGAATAGGCTAATCTTTCATCGATGGTACCCTAGACTGCTTTGTAGGTTTCTCTTGCGTTCACACAACTTAGAAATTATTTTATGTGTTTTAACTTGTGTAAGGATGTTACATAACGAGGCGTGATCCAAGTAAAACTTTCCCTTGTAAAAGCTATTTAAATTTGTACAATTTTTGGCTAGCAATTTAAGGACACCTGAATGACGTAAACCCTACATACGTTAGGAGACAACTGACTATGATAAAAATGTGGATGGTGTTATTCTGGATGTATGTGTTGATAAAATGGATTCGATGTGGAAAATGATGGAATTGTCAAGTAATGACAGTCTATGGTGCTCTTGACTTGTATGACCTAGCAAATATGCAATGTATTGATGTGATTCCTAATGCAACCTATATTTTGTATTTTGATTTTTACGAATATGCATGGAATTGAAATGCAATATTTTTTTTGTTATTTTTGATGATTTTATTGTTTTTGTTTGTTTTGAATATTTGTTTTGACCAAGAGGTTATGGTAATCCTTGGAGATTTTTGTACTTGACCAAAGATTTTATGGATACCTTTGGAGCATTTTTGGGATTGACCAAGCGATTACGGGAATCCTTGGGGCTTTTGGTTTGACCAAAGGGTTTATGGATACCTTTGGGGCATTTTGGGGTTGACCAAGTGATTGTGGGAATCCTTGGAGCTTTTGGTTTGACCAAAGGGTTTATGGATACCTTTGGGACATTTTTAGGTTGACCAAGATATTACAAAAATCCTTGGAGCTTTTGGTTTGACCAAAGGGATTATGGACACCTTTGGGGAATTTTGGGTTTGACCAAGTGATTTTGGTCTAGCCTCGGCATGTCTTTGTAGGACCATGCAAAAACCTCCTTCTTCTCTTTGAGAAGAGAAATGTAGTCGGCTTGCTCTTCGGGGGATAGACTTACCCCCAGCTTGATGATGTGCAAATTCATTGGATCTGAGCCGATGTCTATGTCAGTAGTCTCCTCGACCGACATGTGGGACCCGTCCTCTAACTGGTGTGGATTTGGGATCAAGTGGATATCATTTGCTAAATTGAGATCATCATTTGGAACATTAGGTTCCTCTTCAGGATGAAAGACATCCTGAGTCTATCCTGGGGTGAAATGGAACATCCCACCACAAGGCCAATACTTTGATGGGGATGGTGGTGTGTCAGCGCACTCCTAGTCTATAGCATCTAGGTCTAGATGTAATGACCGTGTCGGGTTGACTGGATCATGGATGGGGGTGGTTAAATAAATGGAGATCATGTTAATGAAATGATGGTGGTATCCATTACCACGGGTGTTGTTATTCGGACATCCTAGATGATCTGTGTGCTCCGAATCTGGCTTTGTGGGTACAAGAACAAATGGATCAGCCCTATGCATGGATAAGAGAATAGGGTCTGCCATTGATACTGACAGCTCTATGGGGTCTCCAGGAGGAAGGTGCTCTCTGTGTACCTAGAGTGGTGGGTACAGTAATTGCTATAACTGCACCGGGTTTAGCTACCACCTATGCCTTGGCCCTATGTGCATTTTTTCAAACATGTCATCTATGTCCAAGGGATATTTTTGTTGTCGCATATGATTGAGATAAGCCATATTAGTTTCATCTTTGTAATCACTGTCAGAGATCCAAAAGTCTTTTTTGGCTCCAACAGCTGTTTGTGACATATGAGGATCATCTTGCTCAAGCAAATTAATGTTGTCCCATCAAGGTTGTACTGCTCTCTACGGGGGGACCTGACTCTCTTGAGGTGGCATATGCTCAATTGGAGCATCCTTAGGGAACATCATCATGAAGCTCTCTTGATCATCATCCATGGGATCTACTTGTGAATGATTGCTATCAGACTCAAAAAGATCCCAAGGTGCTACCTCGTACTCTGACTCATATTCTGAAGACCCTTCTTGGTCTTTTCCATATCCCTCTTATGGGTGAGTCCTTGAATTGTCTCCATTTTTTACTGAAGGAAAATGGTTGTTATGGTCAAGAAGGTTGGTTGTTAGCAATTGGAGATAATATCCCAATGTATATGTTGTCTTAGGATTGGCATATGGATCTAATGCCAACCCATCCTTGTTGCCTAGCCCTAGGCCTTGCATGTTCTCTACCAAGATGTCTAGGGGCAAGGGGTGGTTGAACCCTACTCCTGACTTGTCATACAACATTTTGTATCTCATTTGGCAAAGAACACGCACTCCTTGCTCATACCTGCCCAGACCATATCCATGCCAATTGCATTAGCCAAGATATCTCAATGTGAATTATGGGTTGGACAAATAGTTGACGTCCTCTAGAAAGGGCTCTTCATATTCATCTTCTTGCATACAAGTTTTAACGCCATTATCCAGGCCCCTATAAATTTTTTTTTTTCTGATTGGGTGGGTAGCCTAGAGGAACTACAGAGCCGATGGGGAGTTGAGACCTCCCCATGTCCTGCATGGACTCAAGTGTAGGCATTGCGACAATGTTTCGCACTATATACTCCCCTAGGCCCATGTTGGCCATCTCAACAGTAATTTTTTGCAAGTTGAGGTGTAGCAAATGGGAGTCCTTCCGGAGTCCACTCCATGTGGGGTGAACTAGGCATCTCGACTTCAATTCAGATAGGCATCTCTTCAGTAGAGATGGTTGAGACTAGGGGTGGTTCCTCTTCTAGGGGTTTCTTTCCCGTGTCCTTTGATGTGGCCACCATAAGTGGCATCATTGTTGAAGGACAAAATGAGGAAGATGGACCCTACTGGGGATCAAATGGATCTAACACTGGGGAGGCCTATGGAATCGGACCCTGATTAGATGGATTCAACTAAAAATCCAAATGTGTCGATGGAAGGGTCGATTGTGGCATGAGTTGCACTGTATTGCAGTACTTGAAGGGCTCTAAGTCTACCAGGACTACATGCACCTATCCTTCAAATGTATACTTTAGGCACTGATGAGCTATTGAAGGGACACACTTCATGTCCCTAATCCAAGGCCGACCCAGTAAGATATTATAAGCCATATCACCTTCCAAGATGTGGCACAATGTATGAATAGTATTTTGTCCCACTTGGATAGGTAGGACAATTGTGCCAATTGTCGAGTAGATTGCATCATTGAATGCTCATAGTGTATAGGTGTAGGCCACGATGTGAGATGCTAGCAAATTTAGATGTTTTAATGTTGCTTTTGTGATGATATTATTGGACGAGCCAGTGTCCACCAACACCCTCTTATACAGAATCCCATTGACCCATGCAATAACGTGCAGGGGTGGATCCGCCACATCACCAGTCATGGATTTCAATTCATCTTCTCTAAAGGTGATGACTAGTTTTGTACACTTTTTTACATGTCCCACGAAGTTTTTGAAAGATTTTGCTTCACAAGGCTATAGCTTGATGGATTTTAATATCTCCATTAGAGGTTACCGATGGGGCGCTGATTGTTGAATGAAATCGTTTATGGAGAGCCTAGCCAACGTGGTCCTTAGACTTTGGGTAAGTCTAGTCCAAATTATGGCCAATGGTCTAGGCTGGGGAGGTTTCATGGGGTGCTGTTGAGGTTGTGACATTGATGGAACTTCTCTAGTGGCCATCGCAGGGGTAGCTCCTGGATACCTCTTATTCCTAGTCACTATGCTTATCATCCCTACATACCCCTGCATGGGGAAATTATGTTGCACCTCATTGACTTGAAGAGGTTTTTCCTATGCGTCATGGGTAGGCAAGGGGTCTCTGAAGACTCTGATATGTTGGTTGTTTGGTGTTACAGGGTTGTCCACCACCAATGTCTTGTTGTCGATTAGGTCTTGCACCAAGCCTTTGAACTTCCAACATGCATTAAGATCATGTCCCTTTCACCTATGGAATCGATAGTACAAGTCCTCCTAGTACCCCTTAGGCTTCGGTGCATTGGGGTCTATAGTTTGAATCTCTAGTAGATTGATGAAAGCACGAGGATACGAAAGCAAAAAGGAAAGCGAATATGCGATGCAAACAGAACCGGACTTAGCGCTAAATCCTAGGAATTTGAAAGCGCATGAAAAGAGGGAAAAGCATGAGCGAATCAAAATGAAACAAATATGAATAAAGAAGACAACCCTTTTTATTGATATGTTTCACAACTCGGTTACAATGCGCATCCTCCCCTTCCAAGGGCTAGGAGCGTTTAAGTATGCGTTCTTGTTACATCCATGGGTGCCTTTCCTTCTTCCGCGTGCCCACATGTAAAATGGGCGGACCAAACGTCACCGCCACTTGCATTGATGAGTCTTGACTCCTCGCTGCTCCTCCGATGTCCAAACCCTACGTTCAAAGGAACAAGAAATGGTCAGTAGCACCTATGGATAAAACAAAGCATGCAATCCCCAAGCCTACGATAAGTGAATGAGAAAAATGAATTAAACTATGACTAAAACAGGTCCAAATGCTCTAAAAATTTGACAGGGGCATCAAGACACCACCAGGAAGGCCCTACAAAAAGAACAATCAGGAAATTCCTCACCGATTTGAATTCGCTCCGGGGTGGGACGAATTCACCTACAACAAAATGCCGAAAAGGTACTGTCCCAAATGTCCTACCTAGGAAGCTCCAAAAGACCTGCAAACTTGGGGTTAGCTAATTGGGGGCATTTTGGGAAGACCCAGATGGTCATATTTTCCCAATTTGGCCTCCATCAATGGGAATTTAATGATGCTACCTGTAGATTAGTGGAAGCGAGCAAAGATAGAAATATGATCAAAATTGTTCAAAACGAGACGAAATTTAAATGACAACCTATCTAAGCATCATAGAATTGAATGCAAAAATGAAAGAAAGCAAGTCTACCATGGAATTCCCATCACTCCGAAGGGGGCGATTAGGATTGTGGCAGTGTGGGAGGGGGCGCCCATGGGGCAGGCCGCCCATCGTTTGAGGCTTGATTTCGGCACCAATCCACTTGGGATGGGTCCAAAACCTCTTGTGTGGTATTGTCGGAAAATTTGGTGGGATATTGTGGCCAAATGTCAGGTTTTGGGCTCAAGATTCATCCTCCCAATAGTCACCCAATGACCTCCCCTCTAAAGGAGATCAAGGATGTGAAAGGCGCAAATCCAAAAGGTGTGAGGTATGACAATAAAATGACAGCACTTCGTTGCTCTAAAATGCTCCTTCTCTCTATATTTTGGGGTGAGGAAACTCACCAATTTATAGACCTGGAGGTCTCTTGAAATGGGCATGCAGAGGCGCCACTTGGCAATCATGCCTTCCCGAGGGGAAGGAGATTCCTCCCTGAATTGGGACTTCATGACTGACCTTGTAAATGCCTCTAACGCTCGAAAATGCTCACCCATACTCCCATGCGATGAAGGAAGCGTTGAGTGGCGGATCTGAGCTGCCATTTGTCAAGATTTGACTTTTTTCCATCAAACACCCCCCCCCCGGAGAACGAACGGGGGGGGGAGAACGAACGGGGGGGAGGGCACTGAGCAAAGTGCCTGAAGGTGCCAAATTGATCTCTGACCTTCCAAAACTGTTGTGAGAGTGGTTAGGACCACTGTTTAACCTCTGGGGGCTGCCCTTGGGGTTGTGTGTGTCAAAGCGATCAGTGTTTGTAGTCACATAATCGGATTGGTGTTGTTTTGGTGTCTATAGATGCCCCTTTTTGGGATGCGTTGTGCATGGTGCAATGCCGAGCAAAAATAGATAACCAAAGCACTAATGATTAGGGTTTCTCAGTAACCTAACCAAATTTTGATGCCCCAAGTATGGAAAGGGCATGCATTCTTGAATCCTTGCTTCTGACGAGCGAAGGAACTCAATTCAAGTGTTAACCTTTTTCGGTGAGGTGTTACTTGATCTTGGACATTGATCGGTCATGAATAGGCAAAGGGCGCAACCTTTTGTCTGTGAGAACCTTGAGTTCATGATTCATGAAATGCCAAGTGATTTGATCAGCTTGTGATTATTGCTTGTTTACTACCCCAAGCAGGAGCGTAATTGTCTTTGTCAATGATTCTTTGAATGCATGCCATTTTCTTTAATTGGGTGTGTACTTGTTGGTTGGTGACTAAGTGTGACTACCCCCTCAAGCGACGAATCGATGAGGGAATGACCTTCATGAGAAAAGCGACGAGTCGCTTGACCCAAGATGACTTGTGTGAGGGTGCCTTTAGATGTTTTAGCATTGAACGTGTGTGCAATTTTTCGACATTTAGACCTATTTTTGGTGGGTGTTAACCCTTTTGGTGACGCATTTTGGAGCTAAAATTGGCAAAAATCCATCCTCCCGTGGAGCGGTCCGGCTATGGTAGCCTTCTTAGGGAGTAGGATAGTGACAATTTGTAACCCCAATGTCTATTTTGGATGCCAAGAATGTCAGGCGTGAAGGCGCCTTCGTTCGGCAATGTTATTGCTATTTTTGGGTGGGTTTTGACCCTTTTGGCGACGTCGTTTGGGGATGAAATTCTCAAAAATCCGTCTTCCCGTGGAGCGGTCCAGCTATGGTAGCCTTCTTAGGGAGTAGGATAGTGAGGATTTGTGACCCCGACATCTATTTTGCATGCCTAGGATGTCAAGTGCAAAAGCACTCTCATCGGGCAAGTTTATTAGCTATTTTGGTGCATTTTTGTTCAATTTTTTTGTTGTTTTTGAAATTTTTGGTTATTGTAGCCTGCGGGCATTTTTGATGATATATACAGATGATTTTATTTTTTTTATGCAAGTGTGATGATTTGATTTTATGCATGATGAGTGATGAGTATGGATGTATGCATGTTAATTTATTTTGATGGATGCATATGTTATGATGAATGCAAATGTTTCTAAATTTTAGGATATGCAAATGTAATGGATGAATTGAATTTGTGTTGTTTGGCGAGGGCACCATAGACTGTTTAGACCTTTGTGGTTTTGGCGATTGTTGATGGCAATGCGAGGATGAAAGATAGCACAGTTGGTTTAGAAATGTAGCTAAGGTTTTTTGAGACTCAGACGGTTTTAACTAACTAGCCATGACTGTACTTTATCTTACAAGACTTTTGGACAAGGTATGAATCGGACTTGTCTTTGACCAAGTTATTTCACATCCCTGTGTGTGCAATTGAGTTCGTTTATGTGGTATTGGTCAGGATACCACCAGTGCTAGATAGGCTGTCAACCAAACCTGTACTGAGGATCACCTAATTAGCTCCACTAACTCCTTTGTTGTATTTAGCCAGATTAATCTACGGTGCTATCTAGGATACCATAAGCTAGCTCATCCACATGCAAACATTGATCTGTACATGAGTTAATGTGATAGATATATCATCATGCGGGAGGTTTACCACCAGTGACCGATAGGCTATCCACCAAACCGATACTGAGGTTTGCCTCATGACCTGTCGGAATGCTGAGAGTTCCAGGGATTCAAGTTCGACTCCCTTCTTTTCTTCAATTGTATTGGGATACTTGCTCTTTTGTAGTGATAAAAATCATTGTTTATTTTTATATATTTTTCTTTTGAGCAAGGGATTTGAATTTTGAGTGATGAGAATCACTATTGTATGTGCCTTTTGATGTATGCACTTTGGTGGTGATGTCAAATTTTTGGAGTTTTGACTTTTTGCAAAATTTTATGATGTTTGCAACTTTTTGAGAACTTGGGATTCTTGGGGAATTGGGTAGGGAGGATGCTTGTCCTTTTGCCAACTCTCAGCATTCTTGGGGTCATTCGCACAGGGGGATGAGCAAGATAACCATTTCGCTTATGGTGACCTGGATTGTTGTGCAGGTTTCATCTTTCATTCACACAACTTGGGAATTTTTATGTGTTTTAATTTGTGTTGGGATGCTACGTAACAAGGTGTGATCCAAGTAGAACTCTACCTTTGTAAAATCTGTCTGACTTGGTACAGTACGTGGCTAGAAAGCTATATAACGACTGAAGGACGAAAACTCTTGATACATTAGAAGACCACTGACTCTGGTATGGTAAAAAGAAGTGAATGGCATTTATGTTTGATGGACTACTTATAAAATGGAGAAATGTGGAACAAGATGGATTGGTGGAGTAATTACAGTCTATGGTGCCTTTGACCTGTATGACCACAAATGTGCAATGTGTGGGTATGATGCTTAATGCAGCTACATATTTTTGTGTTTTTGATGGATTGATTTTTTTGTGAATATGAAGATGAGATGTGAAAAGAGCTCTTTATTGTTGTGATGAGTTGGAGTATGCCTGGAAATGAGATGCAAATTTTTGTTATTTTTGATGATTTTACTGTTTTTGAATTTTCTTATTTTTGACCAAGCGGTAATGGGTACCTTTGGGGCATTTTGAGATTGACCAAGTGATTGTAGGAATCCTTGGAGCATTTTGGGATTGACCAAGCGATTGTAGGAATCCTTGGAGCATTTTGGGATTGACCAAGCGATTGTAGGAATCCTTGGAGCATTTTGGGATTGACCAAGCGATTGTAGGAATCCTTGGAGCATTTTGTTTGGGATATGGCTCTCTTAGATATGGAATGGTCACAAATGACTGATGTTCAAGGGTTCTAGTTCCTTGATTCCATCAAGAGAGGCTAGCCGGTATGTCCCGGGTCCTATTTTGCTATCAATTACATATGGACCTAACCAATTTGCCATGAACTTGTCCCTTAGATGGGACGACAAACTAGAGTTCTGTTGGTTTTCTTTTAAGACCAAGTCACCAACCTAAAAATCCCTCAGGTGAACTTTCATGTTGTATGCTTTCTTAAGTCACTCTTGATAGATACGTAAATGCTCGAGGGCATTAACGCGTCGTTCATCAAGCAACGTAAGCTGGTCTAACTGGGCCTACCGCATAGTGTCATCATCGATGAACTCTTGCATTGATATGCACAGGGAAGGAATTTCCAACTCGAGAGGCATGACTGCCTCGGAGCCATACACGAGCGAAAATGGAGTTGCCCCAGTGGGCGTCCGAATGCTAGTGCGATAAGCCCATAGGGCAAGTGGGATTTGGATGTGCCAATCCTTATGACTGTCTATGACTGTCTTTTTGAGGATAGCAACTAGCATTTTGTTTGACGCCTCTGCTTGCCCATTTGCCTACGGATAATAGGGTGTCGAAAAACTATGCTGAATTTTGTACTTTGTGGTCAAAGCACGCACGTCTTTGTTCTTGAATGACGTCCCATTATCCGAGATTATTTTGGATGGAATACCAAAATGACATATGATGTTATGCAAAATGAACTCCACAATGCGGGGTCCTATCGTAGAGGTAAGCGGAACTGCTTCCACCCACTTGGTGAAATACTTTGTGGCCATTATGATAAACATGTGATGACCTGACGACGCAGGGGAGATATTTTCGATTAGATCTAAGCCCCACTGCGAAAATGGCCAAGCCGATTGGATCGGCTGCAAGGCCTGGGAAGGTACATGTGTCAAATTAGCATGGTGTTGACACTTCACGCACTTCCTTACATATGCGCAACAATCTCGCTCTAAAGATGGCCAATAATAGCCCATGCAAAGAATGCGCTTTGCGATGGCCATACCACTAAAGTGGCCACCGCACGTACCATCGTGTGCTTGGGCGATCGCCCAAGTGGACTCTTGCTGGTCCAAGCAATGAAGGAGGATTCCTTCATAGCTATGATGGTACAAAATGTCTCCTAACAAGACATACTTAGCCGCTTTTTGCTTGAATGCTCATTTTGTGGCATGTGTCAATCCAAGTGGGAGATTACCTAACTTGAGGTAGTCCCTTATGGGTGAATACCAATCCTGCTGATCGGAAGCCTCGACGGTATGAACAACCAATCCCTCTTGAAGTTCATCCCTAGCAAACGTTGAGCGGGAGAGAACTTGTAAGAATAGCGTTGTGTTGCTATTAATGGGAGTAGGGGAGAACAAGGACCCCCAGTTGGCATGTTTCAGATGATCGTGGATTCGAGAGAACTTATCCGAGGATGGTTCAATCTGGATCATGTGGATTCCTGGCGTCAAGTCAGAGCTTGCACGCTCCATCATGGATTGCGATAGTGTTTTGACTTGAATGGTTGTCATATCACCGGAAAGGTCTTGCGGGATTAGTGACCCCAAGGAGGCCATAGTGTCCACAAAATGATTCGATGACCGAGGGAGTGCCTCGATGTCGTACCACTCAAGCTTCGCCAAGAATTTGTCCACAAGGGCTTTGTAAGCCTGCAGAACTGGGCATTTACATTGGAATACCCCTTTGAATTGGTTGACAATTAACAACGAATCACCAAAGATGTTCAGTCATTTGATGTTCATGGTGATTGTTGTCTGAAGACCTATGAGCAAGGCTTCATACTCTGCATTATTGTTGGTGCATGGGAAGTCTAATTTAAAGGATAAGGGCACTGGAGCCCCTTATGGTGTGAAGAATACAATTCTCATGCCACCACCTTGCTCACATTTAGAACCATCAAAAAATAGGGTTATGTCGGCCTGTGACTCAGGCTCATCAGAATCTGGTGATTCTGAGACATGGAAGACCCCATCATCGGGTAGTTCTATGACCAGAGGCTGATCGTCTTCGAGAGGAGCCTCTGCTAGTTGATCGGCTATGACCTATCCTTTGATGGATTTCTATCCAATAAACTCTATGTCAAATTCTATCAACAACATGATCCATTTCATCATGCGACTACTATGATAAGTACGACTCATCATGTACCACAATGGATTCTCCTTAGACACAACATACGTAGTGTTGCTCAACATGTAGTGGCATAGCTTTTTGGTAGCAAACACCACTTCCAAGAGAGTTTCTCGACGTATGCATAGTTAAGTTCATAACTGACCAGGGTGCGGCTAAGATAGTAAGTAGCCTATTCTTTGTGAAGTTCATTCTTCTGGGCTAGCATGGCACCCAGTGCCACCTCAGTAGCTGAGATGTATAAGTAGAATGACACTCCTGGTCTAGGTGGTGCCAATACTGGCGGCGAAGCCAAGTATTGTTTGATGTCGTCAAAGGCTGACTGGCACTCGTCATCCCAGTGAAATGCTACCCCCTTGTGCAATAATTTGTTCATGGGTCGGCACTTGTCAGATAGCTGCGCTATGAAGCGCTTGATTGACGTGACCTTTCCTTACAGACTTCTGAGCTGCTTAATGGTAGTTGGGGGAACCATTTCAAGGATTGCCTTGACTTTGTTTGGGTCCACCTCGATGCCTCACTTTGAGACTATGAAACCCAAGAGTTTTCTAGATGTGACGCCAAATACGCACTTCTTGGGATTCAGTCTGACTTTATGTTCCATGAGGCGATCGAGGATCTTGCTTAAGTCATCGAGATGATCTGGGCGCAAAAGAGACTTGGCCAACAAATCATCCATGTAATCTTCCAAAGTTTTATGCATGTAATCATGGAAGATGTACGTCATGGCACGTTGGTAGGTGGCACCAGCATTTTTAAGGCCAAAGGGCATGACCTTATAACAAAATGTCCCCCAAGGCATTGTGAACGCCATTTTTAGTTGGTCTTCGGGATTGATACGAATCTGATTGTATCCCGAGAAACCATCCATGAGGGATAGCATTTCGTGACCTATTGTAGCGTCTACCAATGCGTCGATGCTTGGCAAGGGGAAATCATCCTTAGGACTCACTTTGTTTAGATCTCAAAAATTAGTGCATATGCGAATCCTCCCGTCGAGATTTTTGATGGGCACCATGTTGGACAGCCATGGCGGATAATCCATGCAGATGACAAACTGTGCATCCAATAGCTTTTGCAATTCATATTTGACCATCAAGGCCACTATTGGGTGCATCTTACGTAGTTTTTTCTTAACTGGCTTGATTTTCGGATCAAGCGTTAGATTATGCGTGACTAGCTGCGGATCTAGCCCCGACATGTCTCTGTATGACCATGCAAAAACCTCCTTCTTCTCTTTGAGAAGGGCAATGTAGTCGGCTTGCTCTTCAGGGGATAAGCTTACCCCTAGCTTGATGATCTGTGGATTCATTGGATCCAAGCCGATGTCTACGTCAGTCGTCTCCTCGATCGACATGTGGGATCCATCCTCCAACTGATGTGGAGTTGGGATCAAATGGATATCATTTGTTGAGTTTAAATCTGTGTTGGGAACCTCGGGTTCCTCTTCGGCATGAAAGATATCTTGAGTTGTCCCTAGGGTAAAATGAAGCATTTTACCAAAATGCCAGTACTCTGATGGGGATGGAGGTGAATTGACGTGATCCCAGTCAATGGCATCTATGTCTAGATGCAAGGACCGTGTTGGATCGGCCGGATTGTGGATGGGGGCGGTTAAGTCAATGGAGATCATGTTGATGAAATGATTTTGGTCTCCATTACCATGGGTGTGATGACTCGAACACTCTGGATGTTCTCTGGCTGGAGATCTAGAAGGTATTGGCACGAATGGATCGGCCCTATGTGCTGATAGGAGGACAGGGTCTGCCCTCGACATTGATATCACCCTAGGGTCTCGGGGTGGAAGGTGCTCTTCGTATACCTGGAGCGGTGGATCCAACACTTGGTCCCACCCCGCTGGGTCTACGTACCACTCGTGCCCTGGCACTATGCCCATATGTTCAAATATGTCATTAATCTCCAAGGGGTATGGTTGCGGCATCTATCGCATGTGATTAAGATATGTCATTTTTGTTTCATCTTCGTAATCACTATCGGAGATCCAAAAGCCCTCGTTGGCTTCGACAACTATTTGAGGCATTACAGGCTCATCCTGCTCGAGAAAATTAATCTGGCCCCATTGTGGTTGTTCCACTCTCCATGGGGGGACCTGATTCTCTTGACGCGGCACTGGCTCGCTTGGAGCCTCTAGAGGGAACATTGTCAAGAGGCTCTCTTGACAGTCATTCATGGGGATCACTTGTGAGTGATCACTATCGAATTCGAAGGGATCATATGATGCTGGTTCATATTCTGATTCATCCTTCGAAGATCCCTCTTGACACTGTTTATACCTTCCTTGAAAGTGAGTCCTCGAACTTTCACCTCTCTCTAGCAAAGGAGAAGGGTTATTGAGGTTAACAAGGGTGGTTGTTGACCATGGGAGGTAATCTCCCAATGTATACATTGTGTTTGGGTTGGCATAAGGATCTGATGCCAATCCACCCTTGTTGCCTATCCCTAGGCCTTGCATGTTTTCCACCAAGATGTCCAAGGGCAGGGGGTGGTTGAACCCTACTCCTGACTTGTCATAAGGCATTTGGTATCTTGGCTGGCAAAGGACACGCACTCCTTGCTCATACCTGCCTAGCCCGTATCCATGCCAATTGCATTGGCCAAGATATCTCAGAGCGAATTCCAGGTTAGACAGATAGTTGACATCTTCTGCAAAAGGCTCTTCATCTTCGTCCTCTTGCATGCATGGCTCAGTACCATGATCAAGGCCCCCATACACAAAATTTGTCTGGTTTGGGGGCAAAGGAAAAATGGGGGAGAAGAGGTCCCCATGTCTTGCACGGACTCTAGCGCGGTCGTTGCTACAACATTCCGCACTAGATACTCCCCTAGGCCCGTACTGGCCATTTCAACAGTGATTGTTGGTGATTGAGAGGGAGGGAATGAAAGCTCTTCCTGAGTCCACTCCATGTTGGGTGAACTAGGAGCCTCAACTTCCATTGTGCTAGGCATCTCTTCGGTAGAGATGGTTGATACTATTGGCAGTGCCTCTTCTAGGGGTTGAGCCTCTTCCAGGGTTTGCTTCCCTTTGTCCTTCTATTTAGCCATGATAGGTGGCATTGTTGGTGAAGGACCGGATGATGAAGATGTACCTGGCTGGGGTTTTGATGGATTTATCACCAGTGGTGCTTGCGGCATCGGACCCTGTCTAGATGGATTTAACTAAAAATCCAAGTGCATCGATGGAAGGGTCGATTGCGGCATCAGCTGCATTGCATTGCAATATTTGAAGGGTTCTAAGTCCACCGGGACTACATGTACTTCCCCTTCAAATGTATACTTCAAACACTGATGAGCTATCGAAGGGACACACTTCATGTCCCTGATCCATGGCCGCCCTAGCAAGATGTTATAAGCCATCTCGCCTTCCAAAATATGGCACAATGTAGGTATCATCTTTTGTCCTACTTGAATGGGTAGGACAATTGTGCCAACTGTCGAGCATATCGCATCATTGAATGCTCACAGTGTATAGGTGGAAGCCGTGATGTGAGAGGCTGGCAACTTCAGATGTTTCAATGCTGCTATGGTAATGATGTTACTGGATGAGCCAGTGTCTACCAACACCCTCTTATACGGGATCCCGTTGACCCATGCGATAACGTGCGGGGTGGATCTACCATGTCATCAGACACTCGATTTAACTTCATCCTCTCGAAAGGTGATGACTGGCTCCGTGCATCGTTTGACATGTCCCACGAAATTGTTGAAGGAATTCGCTTCATGGGGCTGCAACTCGATGGCTTTCAATATCTCCATTAGAGCCTCCCGATGGGGTGTTGATTGTTGTATAAGCTCGTATATGGAGAGCCTAGCCGACGTGGTCCTCAAAATCTGCGTGAGTTTGGTCTGAATCATGGCCATGGGTCTAGGCGGAGGTAGTTGCATAGGGTGTTGTTGAGGTTGTGACGTCGATGGAACCTCTCTTGTGGTTGCCTCGGGGGCAACTCCTGGGTATCTCTTGTTCCTAGTCACTATGCTTATCATTCCTACATACCCTTGCATGGGGCAATTCTGTTGCACCTCATTGACTTGAAGGGGTTTTTCCTGTGCCTCATGGGCAGGCAAGGGGTCTTTGAAAACTCCCATCTGTTGGTTGTTTGGCGCTACGGGGTTGTCCACTGCCAACGTCTTATTGTCAATCAGGTCTTGTATCAATCCTTTGAACTTCCAACATGCATTCAGGTCATGTCCCCTCCGCCTGTGGAACCTACAATACAAGTCCTCCCTATACCCCTTAGGCTTGGGAGCATTGGGATCTATGGTTTGAATCTCTGGAAGGTTGATCAAGTTCGCCGCTGACAAGCGATCAAATAGGGAGTCTCTAGACTCTGTATAAGGTGTGTACTGTCACCTAGGGTGATGCTGCTGATTTTGCTCCTGCTTCTGGTTTTCTCTTTCATAATTATTAGGAGGCACTGCCTGATAGTTAGCCTTTTGAGGCTGTATTTCTTGTGCAGGCTTAGGGACATTTATAGCAACTTGATTGACCGCAGCGGGTTTTTGTTGCGTAGTCCCTATTTTTATGTTCTTGTTCCATTATTTCTTCTTAGGTTTGGCAATCTCGCCATCCTGTATCTTGATCTCTTCGATGATTCTGGCTTGCACCAGAGCTTCCTCTAAGGTGGCATATTGCTGCAGCTATAATAGCATAGAGATCGATCTCAAACAACTTCGTGAGAACATTTGTGTAAGGTCGGACATAGGAGGGAGGTAGGGTAGCTTGGAAAGTAGAGTCCTCCATCGATTCCCGTAGGCCGCCATGGTCTCTTCCTCATACTACCTAAGGCTGGCCAGGTCACTTAGTGACGCCTTCTTCTTGGTGTTGAAGGTGAAGCATTCGAGGAACGCATCCACTAACTGATCCAAGTTACTGATGTTGTGCTTCGACAACTGAGTGAACCAATCCGAGGCAGGGCCCACGAATGTGGTTATAAATGTCCTTAGCAACAACGCATCATTGTCCTGAATGCCAAAACATTGGCTCGGGAATCTGGTCACATGCTCTTGGGCATCCTCCTCACCCTTAAATATTGCCAATTGAGGCAGCTTAAAGTGTTCGGGGTAAGGGGGTGTAGGCATTGACGGATGCACAGGATGACTACGGAGTTGGCATAACATGGGCTTTTGGGGCCCAGAAGCTTTGGTTTCCACAGACTCCAAATGCTCTAGCAGCGCTTTGTATGCATCGAAAGATTTAATCTCTTCCTCTTTAGTTTGCTCCCGTTGTGGGTTGTGGGAGACTTGAGGCCTATGGGGGGGTGGCCGGATAGCAACCCCTCCGCCTTGGTAGGGCATTTCGGCCCACTCTTCTTCTTGTTCATACTCCTCGTAAGCTTCCTGAGGAGTCTCTGGGTGAGACCTATGACCCTGGGTGGGTCCCCGTGGAGGGTACCCATCGTTGTTCCGGGGAGTGGCCTCCCTCTCGGGTCTAGGGGGTCTCGGAGGCAAAACTTGATAAGGTCACGGAGACCTATCTCGCACCAAGGGATTATGCCTCTCATATGGTTCCGCTCTTTGGGTGTGAGGGGTTGGAACCCTCTCAACTGGGTTATGAAGCAGCTCATCTATTTGGCGCTGAATGCGCTCCTTGCTAAGGCGGTATAGATGCTCTAGCTTCTGCTGATCTTGCTCAAGCCGCATGATCTGGGCTTGGTGGGTGGCATGTCTGGTGACTGCCAGGTCAATTTGTTCCACCATATTGAGCCTTGGAGGCCTGGATGCCTCTCCTATGCATTTACCTCGGTCACGATGATCCGAGATCTCAATGGGTCGCTTCCCTCTATCGAGGTTGGCGGCATTTACCCGAGGCTCTGGCCTCAGTGGGTGACCATGGTACATAGCGGGTGCGGAAGCGCATGGCTCCCACATTGTACATTGCTCTCGAGGAATGTAATGGTCTTCCTCGTGCTCCCTTTCGTATGTGTGAAAGGGGTGGGCGGAGTTAGCTCGCCCTGCTTGAAGAGCCCTGTGCTCTGGGGTTTGTCTATTGGTTCTAATAGTGATGGGGGGCAAAGGAGGGATGCCATAGTCATGTGGCCTCTCCTCATGGACACTATGCCGCTCTAGCACTTCATCGCATGGTGGCCACTCATATCGAGCTTCTAAGGGAGCTTTCTTGTCTATGTTGAGTGCCACGTGTAAGGACTCCTCCTGAAAGGGGCTATGATGAACGGGTGTGTCCCCCAAAGGGGTGTCCCTATAGTTCCACCTTGACATGGAATGATGCGGACTCTCTTGTGGGTCAGGCCGCCAAGGCGGTATGACCAAGTCCTTAGGGCTATAGCGGAGGCGACTTGTGCCCCCTTGTACACTTTTCGCAGCTTCTGCCCTTGATTGGGCTTGGCTACGGGTGTACACCATGGTGTTGTTTTTCTACAAGCTAAATAGATTTTTATCTCTTTTTATGATTTTTTTATGCTACACTAAATAGAAAAGAGCACACACATACACAAAGCAGTGATTATCTCGTTTAAATATTAAAAGTGTGTCCTAAACCTGGTTTAGTGTGTTTTGTTTTTTTTTTTTTTGAAGGTTTTTGTAAAGAACGTTTAAATGCAAAATGAGGGCTCTTATGACTCCCAAAATTGGTCGCCCCTTCGATATACCATTGCCAGGCCGATATACCAACCTCTCTATATACCCGCACTTACGTGAGGGAAACTATAGGTACGTGAGAGCAGATGGTACATGGAACGTAGGCGGTACGAAAGGGGAATCACCCTATTTATGACACCTACCATAGAAGACTTATCCTAGTGCATTGGGAATCACCCCTGCTACACTCGGTCAGCTTTCATCAGGATTTACGTCTAGCAATAGTAGCGATCGGGGTTTATGAATGCAAAATTCAAGCCAAGGTGGTGATGAAATCCACCGTTGGTCTTGATCAAGGGTTGGGGTTTTACGACCAGCTCCTTGGTGTTTAATTTTCCACGTGGTGTGTGGGGTTCTTTTTATTTTGCATGGAACAAAATAAACATGCAGCAAAAATTTTCCTAAGCACGCAAAAAGAAACCAGAAAAATAGAAAAATAATAACAAAAAATGATAGGAAAAGTTCAGGACTCTTACCTCTTCTCTGCCCGAATCTGTCGGTTCTGAGTTTCTGCCGAAAACTTCATAGACTGGAATTCATCCTGGGGGGGATGAATTACAGGACTGTATTCATCATAGGGTGGGGCGAATTCCCATTCGTCCCTGGGTGAGACGAATTACAGCTCTGTATTCGCCCTCTGATGGAACGAATAGCAGTCAACGTATGAAAACGTGGTACCTGCAAGAAAAAACAACCAAGTTTGGATCAGATATCTGATCTTAAAAATAGAGGACAAGGTCCCACCGTGATCGCCACTGAAAGCACGAGGATACGAAAGCAAAAAGGAAAGCGAATATGCGATGCAAACAGAACCGGACTTAGCGCTAAATCCTAGGAATTTGAAAGTGCATGAAAAGAGGGAAAAGCATGAGCGAATCAAAATGAAACAAGATATGAATAAAGAAGACAGCCATTTTTATTGATATGTTTCACAACTCGGTTACAATGCGCATCCTCCCCTTCCAAGGGCTAGGAGCATTTAAGTATGCGTTCTTGTTACATCCATGGGTGCCTTTCCTTCTTTCGCGTGCCCACATGTAAAATGGGTGGACCAAACATCGCCACCACTTGTGTTGATGAGTCTTGACTCCTCACTGCTCCTCCGATGTCCAAACCCTACGTTCAAAGGAACAAGAAATGGTCAGTAGCACCTGCGGATAAAACAAAGCATGCAATCCCCAAGCCTACGATAAGTGAATGAGAAAAATGAATTAAACTATGACTAAAATAGGTCCAAATGCTCTAAAAATTTGATAGGGGCATCAAGACACCACCAGGAAGGCCTTGCAAAAAGAACAGTCAAGAAATTCCTCACCGATTTGAATTCGCTCCGGGGTGGGACGAATTCACCTGCAACAAAACGCCGAAAAGGTACTGTCCCAAATGTCCTACCTAGGAAGCTCCAAAAGACCTGCAAACTTGGGGTTAGCTAATTGGGGGAATTTTGGGAAGACCCAGATGGTCAGATTTTCCCAATTTGGCCTCCATAAATGGGAATTTAATGATGCTACCTGTAGATTAGTGGAAGCGAGCAAAGATAGAAATATGATCAAAATTGTTCAAAACGAGACGAAATTTAAATGACAACCTATCTAAGCATCATAGAATTGAATGCAAAAATGAAAGAAAGCAAGTCTACCATGGAATTCCCATCGCTCCGAAGGGGGCGATTAGGATTGTGGCAGTGTGGGAGGGGGCGCCCATGGGGCAGGCCGCCCGTCGTTTGAGGCTTGATTTCGGCACCAATCCACTTGGGATGGGTCCAAAACCTCTTGTGTGGTATTTTCAGCAAATTTGGTGGGATATTGTGGCCAAATGTCAGGTTTTGGGTTCAAGATTCGTCCTCCCAATAGTCACCCAATGACCTCCCCTCTAAAGGAGATCAAGGATGTGAAAGGCACAAATCCAAAAGGTGTGAGGTATGACAATAAAATGACAGCACTTCGTTGCTCTAAAATGCTCCTTCTCTGTATATTTTGGGGTGAGGAAACTCACCAATTTATAGACCTAGAGGTCTCTTGAAATGGGCATGCAGAGGCACCACTTGGCAATCATGCCTTCCTAGGGGGAAGGAGATTCCTCCCTGAATAGGGACTTCATGACTGCCCTTGTAATTTCCTCTAACGCTCGAAAATGCTCACCCATACTCCCATGCGATGAAGGAAGCGTTGAGTGGCGGATCTGAGCTGCCATTTGTCAAGATTTGACTTTTTGCCCATCAAACCTGCAATTCGCCCCACCCTAGAGCGAATCCAGAATTCATCCCTGGGTGGGGCGAATCCCAGTTTGAATTCGTTCCAGGGTGGAACGAATATTGAGCAAAGTTCCTAAAGGTGCCAAATTGATCTTTGACCTTCCAAAACTACTGTGAGAGTGGTTAGGACCACTGTTTAACCTCTGGGGGCTGCCCTTGGGGCTGTGTGTGTCAAAGCGATCAGTGTTTGCAGTCACATAATCGGATTGGTGTTGTTTTGGTGTCTACATGATCAAGTTCACCATTGACAAGTGGTCAAAAAAGGAGTCCCTAGACTCTGTGTAAGGAGTGGACTCTATGTAAGGAGTAAATTATCACCTAGGGTGATGCTATTGATTTTGTTCCTACCTCTCATTTTATCTGTCATAGTTTTTAGAAGGCACTGCCTGATAGTTAGCCTTTTGAGGTTGTGTTGCTTTTGTAGGCTTAGGGACGTTGATAGCAACTGGATTTACCGTAGTGGATTTTTGTTGTGTGGTCCTTATTTTGGTGTTCTTGGTCCATTCTTTCTTCTTAGGTTTGGTGATCTCGCCATCCTATATCTTGATCTCCTCAATGATTCTAGCTTGCGCTAGAGCTTCCTCTAAAATGGCATATTTTTGTAGCTATAATAGCATGAAGATCAATCTCAAACAGCTCTTTGAGAACATCTAAGTCAGGTCAAACATGGGAGGGAGGTAAGGCAGCTTTAAAAGCAATGTCCTCCACCAGTTCTCATATGCTACCATGGTTTCTTCCTCATATTGTCTGAGGCTAGCTAGGTCACTTAATGACACTTTTTTCTTAGTGTTGAAGGCAAAGCATTCGAGGAACACATCCACTAGATGATCCAAGTTACTAATGCTATGTTTCGGTAATTGAGTGAACCAATGTCAGGCAGGGACTACGAATGTGGTTATAAATGTTCTTAGTAACAAAGAATCATTATCCTGAATGCCAAAGCACTGGCTCAGGAATCTAGTCACATGCTCTTGAGCATCCTCCTCCCCTCTAAAGAGTGCCAACTGGGGTAGTTTAAAGTGTTCAGGGTATGGGGGTGTCGACACTGACGGATGCACAGGATGACTACGGAGTTGGCGTAAAGTGGGATTTTAGGGCCCAAAAGTATTGATCTCCATAGAATCTAAGTGCTCTAGCAGTGCTTTATATGCATAAGAGGATTTAATTTCTTCCTCCTTAGTTTGCTCCCATTATGGGTTGTGGGGAACTTGAGGCCTATGGAGGGGTAGCTGGATAGCACCCCCTCTACCTTGGTAGAGCATTTCAGCCCACTCTTCTCCTTGTTCATACTCCTCATAGGCTTCTTGAGGAGTGTCTGGCCGAGACCTATACACATGGGTGGGTGCCCATAGAAGGTGCCCATAATTATTTCTAGGAGTGGCCTCCCGCTCAGGCCTAGGAGGTCTTGGAGGAAATACTTGATAACGTCACATAGACCTATCTCGTACCAAGGGGTTGTGCCTCTCATACACTTCCACTTTATACATGCGAGGGGTTGGGACCTTCTCAGGCACATTGTTATGCAACAAATTCGACTGTCTGATGCTGAATGCGCTCTTTGTTAAGGTGATACAAATGCTCTAACTATTATTGATCTTGACTGAGCTGCATGATTTTCGCTTGGCATGTGGCATGTTTGGCAAATGCCAAGTCACTTTGTTCTACCATATCGTGTTTAGGAAGCCTATATGCCTCTCCTACATGTCTATATCAGTCATGGTGATCCGAGACCCTATGGGTTGCTTTCCTTGATTGAGGTTAGCTACATTAACCCAAGGCTATGGCTTCAATGGGTGATCCTGATACATAGCATGTGCGAAGGTGCATCACTCTTGCACTATGTACTACTCTTGAGGAACATGGTGGTCTTCCTCATACTCCCTTTCATATGCGTGCAAGGTGCGGGCATAATTTTCTTGCCTTGTCTAGAGAGCCTGATACTCTGGATTTGGTCTAGTGTTTCTAACATCAATACGGGATAGAGGAGGGATGACAAAATCATGTGGCCCCTCCCTATGGACCCTATGCTGCTCTAGCACTTCATCACTAGGCCACTCATAATGAGCATCGAAGGGAGGCCTCCTATCTATGTTGAGTGCTACATGTAGGTTCTCTTCTTGAAAGGACCTATGTTGAGTGGGAGTGCCTCTCAAAGAGGTGCCTCTATAGTCCTGTTATGTAATGGCATGATGTGGAATATATTGTGTGTCAGGCCGCCAAGGTAGGATGACCAAGTCCTCAAGACTATAACGGAGGTGACTTGCCCCCCTTTGTACACTTTCTGCAATGCTTGCTCATGATTGGGCTCGGCTACGGGTGTACACCATGGTGATGCTTACCTAAAGATGCATAGATTTTTATCTTTTTTAATATTTCTTATGCTACACTAAACAAGAAATATCACACACACAAAACAAGGATTATCTTGTTTAAATATTAAAAGTGTGCCCTAAACCCGGTTTAGTGTGTTTTTAATGTCCATTTTGAAAGCTTATGGAAACAACATTTAAATACAAAATGAAGGATCTTATGACTCCCAAAAATGATCGCCCCTTCGATATACCATTTCCAGACCGATATACCAACCTCTCTATATACCCGCCCTTATGTGAGGGAAACTATTGGTACGTGAGAGCATATGGTACATGTAACATAGATTGTATAGAAGGGGAATACCTCTGTCTATGACACCTACCATAGAAGAATTATCCTCATGCACTAGGAATCACCCCAGCTATACTTGGTTAGCTTTCATCAGGATTTATGTCTAGCAACAGTCATGATCGGGGTAATGTATACAGTATCTCAAGCCAAGGTGGTGATGAAATCCACCGTTGGTCTTACTCAAGGGTTGGGGTTTTATGACCAACTCCTTGTTGTTTAAACTTGCCACGTGGTGTGTGGGGTTCTTTTTAAGTTGCATAAATTAAGCAAACAAGCATTCAAACTCTCCTATGCAAGCAAATAACATGAGAATAGAAGGCAAAAATTGATAGAAGGTGTTTTAGGACCCCTACCTCTTCTCTACCCAAATAGGATGTCTTTGAATTTCTACCCTAAAATTTCACAAGAAGCTATTCGTATTGGGGTGATACGAATAACATATCTATATTCGTTCTAGGGTAGGACGAATTCCATCTCTGCACTCGTCACAGACTAAAACGAACAGCAGTCCAGGGTTTGAAAACTTGGTACCTGTAAGCAAAAACAAGCAAATTTGATCAAAAATTTAACCTTAAAAATCAAGGTACATAGGTCCCACTGTGATCACCACTGAAAGCACGAGGATATGGAAACAAAAAGGAAAATTCCAAGTAAGATGTGTCTAAATCCAAACTTAATGCCAAAATCTTATGTATTGAAAAATGCATGAAAGGAAAGAACATGAGCAAAGCGACACAAGATAAAATCAATATAGAATGGGGTCCTATTTATTGATGTGATTTTAAAGTCATGTTACAATACGTCTCCTTCCCTTTCAGGGGATAGGAGCGTTAAATATGTTTCTTATCACATCCATGGATAACAATCCTCCTTCTGTGTGCCCACATGTAAGATGGGAAAACCAAAAAATCATCGTCGCTTGTGTATATGAAAGTTGGTTCCTCACTAATCATCTAATGTTGAAAACCTACATTCAAGGAAATAGAAAATATCAGTAGCACCTGCAGACATAATAGAACATGTATTTCCCAAGGCCTACTGTTAGTGTATGTATGAAAATATTAAAGCGATAACCAAATGACATTATATCGACCTAAAAATTTAACAGAAGCATGAATATGTTACCAGGAGGTCACTGCAAAAGGAATAGTCTATAAATTCCTCACATATTTGTATTCGCTCTAGGGTGGGACGAATAGACCGGTAATAACTTGTCAAAAAGCACCCTCTTCAATGTCCTATCCAAAAATCTTCAAATGACCTGTAAAGTTGGGTTTAGCTAATTGGGGGTGTTTTGGGAAGACCTAGAAGGTTAGATTTCTCCAATTTGGCCTCTATCACCCAAATTTTGCTGGTGCCTTCTACAAGTTAGTAAATGCGGGAAATGACAAAAACTTGGTCAAAAATGCTCAGAATGAAATGAAATTTAAAATACAACCTATTTAAATAACCTAGAATAATATTCCAAAGAAAAATTATAGAAATCTATCACAAATTTCTATTCATTCTGGGGTGGGGTGATTAGGGCTGCAACAGTTTAGGGGGCACCTGGGGTAGGACGTCCACCGTTTGGGACTCTGTTTTGGTGCCAATCCACTTGGGATGGGTCCAAAGCATCTTATGGGGTGTTGTAGATAAATTTTGTGGAATATTGTGGACAAATGTTTGGGTTTGGGTCTTAGAATACACCTCCAATGATCACCCAATAACCTCCCTCAAAAAGAGATATCAAGGATGTAAAAGCACAAATAATGGGTGAGGATATATTTTAGTAGCACTTCATTACTCCAAAAGCTCCCCTATGTATCTTTTTGGGTGAGAAGACTCACCAATTTATAGACCTAGGGTCTCTTTGTTTTGAATGCACATGCGAGGGCGCCACTTGATTTGATTGTCCTATTTTGAGAGAAAATATTATTCCCTAATTTAGAGTCTCCTTGCATGAGGTATCTAAAATAAAGACATGCATGACTGAAGTCTCTCTTCTTGATTTGAAGTTGTTCCTCACAATTGCATGTCCTGAAGTTGTAGTTAACTGGTGAACCTGTCGAGGTTTGACTTTTTGCCAGTCAAACTTGCTATTCGCCTCACCCTGGGGCAAATGATGCTATTCATACCTGGGTGGGGTGAATACCAGTTTGTATTCATCTTAGGGTGGGGCAAGTAGGGAGAAAAGTGTCAAAAGGTGCCAAAATTGACCTATGACCTCCAAAACTACTTTTAGAAGTGGTTAGGACCACTGTTTAACCTCTAGGGGCTGCCCTAGGGGCTGTGTGTGTCAATGCGATCATCACTTGTCATCACATAATCGGATTGGTGTTGTTTTGGTGTCTACATTTAGTAGCCTAGTAGTTCCAAATAAATTCTATAAATAACCAAACCTAGGAATAAAACACCAACATGTTAGTTAGATCATAAAATTCAAGTTATTAAGGACAACATATAACTTTAGACACAAAACCATGTCCTGATAACTACAATATCACACTTGTCATAAACTATCATCATCAGATCATCGTCAAGAAGAAGAACTTAGAGCATTACCCATGAGATTTCTTTTTTTCTCTTTGAATTATCAAGTAGAGATAAATCCATTTCATAGATATTTTATTCAACACCTAATAGAGTAGGTTGTATGGTTGTAATTATAAAAAATAATTCCTTAATATCTTCCAATCTCATAGAGTTATTTTCATCATCCTAGGGAATTTCTTCCTTTATAATACCTCTAGGATTATTCTTCATATTATTCTCTCATCATTTTCCCTCTTTTGGTTTCCCTTTATGCATGTCTCTTAGGTATTTGTATGTCTCTCTTTATATATATGTGTGTGTCTCCCCTCTACTCTGTATCTATGTATATTTTCTTTTTTTATTCTTTCTGCCCCACATATTTCTTACATCAATGTTTTTCCCATCTACACATCCTTTTTGAATACTTTCTTGTAGCATCAAACCTTCAATTTTTATGATTGAATTTAAAGGATAATTACTAATTATTGAAATGGTAGATGTGGATGAATATGAGAGTTCATATTCATTAAATTTAGGTTTTATGTTTAATACATAAATTTCTATTTAAGTCATTTCAAAATTATTTTAATGAGTCTATCACTTAAGTGATCTATTAATTCCACATTCAATATATTTTATTTTTATCCTGTAATTACCATGGCAAGGCTCATTAGACATCCTAACATTTACATACAACATAGGATAACTTCATATTATAATTTAATTTTGGTTAATAATACTAAACAAGATAAGACAATCACAAGATTATGGTAATACAAAATCCATACATGTTTGTGTATTGTTTTATCCACCATCAGTTGTCGCCTTCAATACATATAAACAAAAAAAAAGTCCTTACTCTTCCACATCATAAATATATTCTATAAAATAATCATAATGGATGCTATTCTATAGATGTTATTTATTAAGGGATTCAAACAAGATACTTTATAAAATCATCATAATAGAAGTGTTCTATAAAAGTATAGAACAAGAGTCATCACATTCAATCCATCATAATACCTTTAAACAAGATACATTTATTTAATCCATATATTCATTCATATTCCATAAAGTGAAATCATGCATCATTATTGTTTGGATTATCCTAGCATTCATCTACAAGTTAGTTTATCAATGGGATAAATAATACCAATACTTCATGTCATATAACATTGTACAATTTATTTTAAGCATGGGTGAAGTACACATTGAATTATACTTCAAAACAGTTATTGGATATTATTTACTAGCCAACAAGTGCACTTATATATTTTAATCTCCTTTGTTATTTTTTTGTGAATGGAGACATGTTTGATCCTATGTATAAACCTTCATGCACCTTCAAATAAATTTATTATATTTCTAATTTCCTTTGATGAATAAATCACTTGATAAAAAACATTTGTATTACTTTGTTTTCATCCTACTAGATTGAATGAATTTCTACTCATTATAACCTTAAGGTACAATAGATTAGATTATTGGATAATATCTATACTTTGTTATCTACTATGATTTATCATTAATATTTCACATCTCCATCTATTTGAACAATATAATGATTTCTCCTTTGTAAACTATTGAATCTAAATTGATTTATCCTTTAGTTTTATAAATTTAACTTTTATGAATCACCACACTTTCTAATTTTTTTATTTATTTTTATGTTCATACCTTGTTAAAGGTACAAATTAACTAGGATTTGTAAATAAATAATATATTTGTTGAGGTTTCTCTAAATTTTATATTTTGATCATTCCTTCAATCACTATGTGTTTTGGATGTAGTACTTATTTAATATTAATTGTGGATTATTTTCAACATCTTCCTTGAGTCACTCTTTGGGGGATCAAGATCTTGGCTTTAACTTTAGATCTTATACCAAATGAAGAATTAGTACTTTTTCACATAACTATTAGGATTGAATATTATACTATCAAATTTCTCTAAAACTAAATATTATAAAAACATATAAGTTCTCTCACACAATAGTTTTAATATCTTAGTTTGCTTTGGTATTACTAATATTTTATAGTTATGGTTGAAAGATCCTTTATGTAAATAGTTTTTGGGGACCCTATAAAAAAACCACCCTTATAATATTATTATGACAATAAATAAATAAAATTCTCTCACACTTTTAGCATTCTAGCCAAGGTTATGCATAAGGGGTTGGACTCAAAATGTACTTGTAAAAAAATGATGAATCCTAATCAAAATCAAGGTGAATCATGGAGAATCCTAAGCAAATCAAATTGAGCATCTTCATACCAAAATTTGGCATATTTGAAGCCCTAAAATGTAAGGTCATATTTAGAGCCACTTTCAACCTTTTAAATCATATTATAACTTCATAAAAACAACACCATTAGATCAAGGTTGAAAAGATCATTCCAACGAGTATAAATATACCTATGTTTGGATATATATTATAGCGAATTGACCCTAATAAAAAATTGGTCCTGAAAAATTTTAGGCGAATGGGCTGACATCGAGGGTCCTCGTATTCGCCAATTTCTAATTTTGAAAGTCCTAATATTCATCCAATTGGTAAATATTATCCACTATGCATAACCCTGATTTTATCTATTCAAAACAAATACACAATCTTGTATAAAATATAAATAAACTTATATAATATATCTTGGCGAAAATACCACTTACATATATCATTGAATTGATAATTCTTATGACCAAATTATACATATATGATATAATATAATGCAATATATATAATTAATGATATAAGTGTAATATGATCTTATCAAGCCAAGGACAAAAGTGTTATAGACTGCTTTTAAGAACTAGTGACATAGACTACACACAAGTGTATATGTAAGCCTATGAGCTTCACTTATGTAATTCTATGATCATCTTCACGTAGTCACAAGGGATATTTTAATATATACACCCTTATTGATATTGGTTAAACCACCTAAAAAGTTTAATATATTTATTATATTATAATTTAACCTTCAGTTCAATTTATATTAGCTTGAGGTTTACATCCATTTGTGTATTTTGTATTATTATAAATTTCCTCTAATGATTGATGCATTGTATCAATTTGTGATAAGTGAGATTGTGTGGGTGCCTATGAGCATCCTCCCCTATTCCTTATATTTATTCATGTCATTTATATTTTTCTCTATTTTCATCCTTATGCTCTTCTATTTTGCTTTTCTTCCATTTTTCGCATATGATTATGATGAATGTATGTTTTAAAATATTTTTGAAAAGTATTATGAATTCCAACACAATATTATAGCCAAAACATGATAGATATCGATGAAATTCCAATTCCAATGGATTCCTTCAAGAATTTAGGTAGGAATATCAATTAAATACTTTTTATGATTTTGACATATAATGTCTTGTTTTCACTCTTTTACCTTTTCTATCGTATTTTTCAAATATAGAAAATGAATATTATACATAATTTTTTATTTTGTGGAAGCAAAGGACAAGGTAACATGACATGTTTTTCCTTTGGTATTTTTAAAGCTAGATTCATGAAAATATATCTTTTTTCTACCAACTATAATCATGTAGTATTGTTGTACAATGTTGTAGTATTGTGTCCAATATCATAGGTTTGAATTTCAATGACTTAGTTATTTTATTAAGGAAAAGAAAATTATATCTTTCTGCAAAGGACATAGGGTCTACCAATTATGAACGTGTGGCTTACATGTCCCATCTAACCTATTATAGACAAGAAGCTACATTTTTCTTACTCATGTACCAACCACTATGGCTAGTGTCATGGTTGATATCATTACCTATATTCAACAGGTCACATGTTCAAACCCATATAAACCCATTATTCCATGCTACTGTATATTATGACCATTTATTATTTTTCCCTCTATATAACCCCAATATTTGGGTATCTCACTTTCAAAGGTAGTGACTCAATTTTGAATATAAAGCAAGTTTTCTTGTTTAGAGAAAAGTATAGAGGATTACATAATGAAGTACATATTAGATCTAGAGGTATGATGTATGTGTTCCCTTAAAAGTTATTGCTAACATTCCTTTATTTCTCTTATATCTCTAGACTATATAGTGATATATTGATTGGTATGTTTTGCTATGATGTTTAGATCTTATGTTCAAAATCCCAAGAGATATTTTTCCCATATCAGTAGCCATTTCTAGAGAAAGCATTCATGAATAGGTAACATACTTTCTAAATACAACCATTCTTATGATGTAATTGAATGATTGATATTCTTCAGGAAAGGTCATGGGTTTAAATCCTTTTGATGTCAACCTATCATTTATACTATTCAAGAAGGATTTATAAATATCATTTATATATTACCTCTTCAAGTCATTGATTGGGAAATTTACATTGGGAAAAAGTTTTAAGATTCTTCCTATGATGACTATGTTTGAGCCTTGTTAGCTATAAAATTTTCAAACACCTTTTAGTTTTTATATATGAGGGAATCCTACCAATTAGACTAGTCAAACTGTCAATATTTAATTCACTATTTAGGAGCTCAAGGTGTTTATAGTGGCAAAAAGATGACCAATATTTTTCTACCAAGTAGTAGTTGTATTTTCCATCAAGTGGTCTTCTCTAATTTGATAATATTTTTTCTATGGTTTCTTATTTTTTTTTTAAATTATTTCAATTACCAATTCATCCAAATCTATAAAGGTCGTATATTTCATATATGGAAACATTTGGAGCTCTTTTCCTAAATCAAACAATTTTTTTAGCATTCCCGAGGTGTGACATCAATTTATAAATCTATTATAGTTTTTTTGGACTTTTACATGGAATGGTTCCTTTTGCACATGTTACTTATCTCAATTGACACAATTATAGCACCTAGTTAGTTTAAATGACAAGAATAATCATATGTAAGAATATTAGGTTTAATTTTAATGATGATACAAATGGTCTTGATGATTATTAACTTTCTAAGAAAAATGAAGGGCTTTATTTCTCCTTTATGTATTTTGCCATTTGAGATAAAGGACTAATTTTGTTTAAATATGCACAACATTGAATGATCTATATGGGAATATATGTTTTATTGAAAATAACAAACTATATATAGATATTTCCAACCTCAATATTCTAAATTTTGGTAATATTTAATTTTACATCACTTTGTATTCTAAAAGGATGACCTAGCTATGGTAGAATGAAAGAGAATTGGTGATTAATATTATGTAAAGCTTATCATTCAAAAATGTCTCCACATTTTCATATAAATAGATTAGTTATCTATGTGAATGCAATGATTATCACAGATCCATAACTTATATATATTGAAGGATAATTGAAACTTCTTACTCATTACGGTATTTGTATGGATAAGTATGGAAATAATTATCATATATAGGCCCATCCAAGGTCTTAAAGTCAGTGGAATATAAGTTTTTTTTGCCTAAGTAAAAGTGTAAGGCTTCAAGAAAGTCAAATACATGTGAATATTGTAGAACAAAAGTACATTTCACCAAAACATGCATAGTAAAATTAAAGTAAAAAGAAATACTTTTTTTGAGATATAGACACAAGCTTTCTTATGATGAGAATAAAGCCGAAGAAGGAAAATTAGAGTCCCATTAAGGCATCCATTATGGGAGGATGCTATGTGTAGTGCATGCTATCCTTTTTCTCTTAGATTATATTTTGGAGGTTTTGAAGTATGTCTAATCTCATATTATTAGGCCAAGATCAAAAGTATAAGTTGGTGCTTATAAGAACTATTATTGTATCCTATGGACAAGTGTTTATGTAATCCTATGAAAATCAATTATGTAATCCTTTGTGCATTATTTGTGTAATCTATTGGTTTCAATTGTGTAAACGTTTGGGTATCAACTATTTAATACTATGGGTATCACTTATATTACACAATAAAAGACTTTGTTATTATTTTTATAAATCAAAATTTCTTACATTACATTGCATAGAGTGTTTTCATCAATATATAACAATAATTCTAAATTTTGCTCTCCTCTAACTCATTGCAGATGCAATCTTTCACATGATTTAAATTATGACAGAGTCTCTCATGACGACATAACCTACTTTGAATATTGACAAATCTCACATGACTCTTCACTTACACATTTTATACCTATCACTCATGAATATTCACTTACTCACTTGTCACTTATCGCTCATTACTCTTCACTTACTCACTTGACACCTTTGACACTTGGTACCTTGAATTACATGACTAAAAAATATTATTCACAACTTGATACTTCCTAATTCTAAATATTGACAATTGTAATTCAAGGTATTAAATAATGTAATACCATCAACAATTAAAAATTTATAGGATGGAAAACAATGGGACTACAAATTCAACTATATACTCAACAACCCATTAGATTGAAAGAAGACTAAAAAATAGTTAAAATCAAGGAAATCATACCAACATGAAGGTCAAACAACCACACTATATATGCCAAGGCTAATACACAGGTTTCAATAAAAATATTTTTAAGAAAAACCATATAAAAAGCTTAACATAAACACTCATCACAAAAATATAGTCAAGAAGTGGAAGATATAATATTACATTATAGATTTCTTTATTTTTTTAATTATCAATTAGATAAATCCATTCAACAGGAGCTTAACTCAATGTCCCAACATATTTCTCCAATACCTCTAAATTGTCTTCTCCATATTGTTCTCCCAACTTTTAGCTTTTTATTGTTTTTCATTTGTGACTCTCTATATATATAGATATATAAATATATAGATAGACATAGTGTTCAAAACTTTTCTCCTATTGTTATTTTTCATCTATACATGTGTATGTCCCCTTTGTATTGTGTCTCTCTATGTCCCCAACTTATTTTTTTTCTTTTCTATCATTTCCTCCTTCATCTTCCTCGATGTTCTTACATCCTTGATTGCGTACCTATATATTCTTTTTCAGTCCTTCCATGTAAAGTTAAATCTTCATGTTTTTTGACAATGATATTTAAGAAATGAAATAAATTTTTATCAATATTAATGCCAATAGTTGTATTTAATACCTTAATTCCCTTCTAACTACATTCAAAATAATCTTAATGATCTTATTACTTAAGTGGGTCTTTAATTATACATTTAGTTTCTTTTATGGTTATGTTTTTCCTACCGTAAAGGCACATTAAATATCACCTATAACATGGGTAATTTCACATCACAATATGGTTCTAGTTAACAAGACTTGACATGTAAGAATGGGAATGCAAAATATACACATGCTTTTGGATTACTCTATATTTTATTAACTGTCGCCATTAACACCAAGAAAATACAGAAATACTTTCTCTTCCATTTCATCAATATATTCCATAAAATCATTATACATATACTATCTAGTTATGCAGATAATAATCATAATAATTACTATACATTATTTTTAATAAATGAATGTTTAAATTTATTATCATATTAAATAATAATAAAATGATTCATTATACTTCATATTTTTATAAATAAAATATTAAATAAAATTTGGTTCCATATTAATACCTATCTATTTATAAATAAATATTTACGTTTAATTTATTATCTATTTTATTTTGGCACTTGATATATATATATTTTTTAACTATTTTTCTTCTCCTCTAAACAAAAACTAAAACTGCCGCACTAGTTTTTTTGGGGGGCATTTAAGAGTTTTGATTTAAGAAATCTGAACTAAAAGGGAATAGGTCTGCCATACTTTATTTTAAAAATCATTCAGTTCAAAAGATCAAATTAATAACGCAACACGTGCCATGTAACCAAATCACATATATTACTATGTCATTAACAAGTGCTGAGCACAATGGATTATCAACTGAACTGTCGTCAACCACTTATAACTGCTTAGCGACCAAATCTACCATGGTCAATTTATTTTTCAAGCCACTAAAGATTGTCTGCAATTTTTTCATGTTTGCTAGGTTGTTATTGATTTTTAACTTTGGCAACTCCAGCGATGTTTCGAATCCACTAGTTGACGTCGCTGGACCGCATTATTGAGAAGGACACATTCATTATTGAGAAGGACACATCCATTACTAATCCTATAGAAAAAAAAGGTTGTTCGCTGTTAGGGGTACATACATATTGGACTCTTTCCGTTCCCAGTTTGACGGTGATATTGAGTGCTATCCATTTTATATTTCAAATTATCGTTGTTGCATTTGTTCGTAATGCGAAGAGGACATTTATGAGTTGTAAAAATTATATTAATAGAGAGATACAAAGCATTGTCGTCCATATCCACGCTTATCAAGCTTCTAAGTATTAAATTTCGAATATACGCTTAATGGTGATTTTAAAAGTGATGTTAAATTTCGAATGTACGCTTAGTGGTGATTTTAAAAGTGATGTACAACTGTTTAAAAGTATGGTTAAATTTGATTATATTAATAATATAATTGAATCAAAATTAATTATCCGAGGGGGCGCCACCATCGCACCGCGAAGGCGGAATTTGTGGTTGTTGGAAATTAATCGCCACCATCGCACCGCGAAGGAGGAATTTGTGGTTGTTGGAAATTAGTCGCCACCATCGCACCACGAAGGAGGAATTTGTGGTTGTTGGAAATTAGTCTAGAATTCATCGAACTCTCACATAGTTGATGGTTAGCAATTACATCTCATCTTGAATCGAGATGTACAAACTATTCACATCTGTGTTGTCTTTGTTTGGCGCAAGTTTGGTAGTTTCTTGAATAAATCATGTGCGTATATAGATAGTAAGAACATTCTTTTAAGATTTTCGACCATCTTATCTCACGTGGATATTTTGTGCTTGTTCATCTTCCCGTGGCTCTTTTGGATTGAGTCCCACCATAAAGTAGCATGCCCTTTCAACTTTATGATGGTACGCTTAACTCTTTTAGGGTCCTAGTTTGCTTCAAACTTAATGTATTTTTCTAGCTAGCTGATGTAATCCATAAGTCTTCTATATTTAAGCTCCCTACATAATTTGAAAGATCAAACCTCGACTTGTTACCATCCTTCACTATAGCATTCACAAATATTTTTCATCATAAGGTTTTATTAGGTCTCACTCTCATCCTCGACACCATCCCTCTCATCTTCGTTGATATTACCCACCACTACAACACCTTTATGTTGCATGGTCTCAATAGCCTTCAATCTGGCCAAGACAACTCTTATCGTATCAACTGGATCAGTGATCCATGGTCTAAGATTGTTTTTTCCACCTCCTCTTCCAAGTATACAAGCCATCTTTATGGTTCACCTACAATGCAGTCATAACCACATGAATACTTTGGATCGAACAACTCTTGCAAGCCAACACAACCACATGAATACTTTGGATCGAATAACTCTTGCAAGCCAACACCATAGAACATAAGCCTAAGCTTTGATACTATCTAATGCAACATCATATGTAGGTCAAATTAAAATAGGAATGTGGGCATAGGAGTACACAATGGATGTAAGAAGAATCAATGGAAATCAAAACATAAAGATTTTTATTATTTTTAATAGAAGAAAGAAAATATTCAACAACTACACATAGATCTATAGTTGAGATCCTTCGTGTTACAATCAAGCCAATTTACAACTTTTCCAAAACTATCCTGAACCAAAATCTCACCTAAATGGAATCCTCTTTTCCACAATGAACCAATATGCTACATATATTATTCATGTCATGAATCCAAGGAACCCTAATCCAAGAAACCCTAATCTAGGGAACCCTAATCCAGGGAACCCTAATCCAAGGAACCCTAATCTAGAAAATCCTAATCCAATGGTCATGTTGGACATTAGAACTATGTAGCACAAATACCATAGAATGACATGCACAAAGACCATAGAACTACATGCACAAAAACCATAGAAATGCTTATGCAAAGACCACAAAAATACTCACAAAGACCATAGAAATCTATGGCACCTATCACAAAAATATAGATTTTTGTGGTTGATGCAAGATTGCATGAACACATGGATGCTTCTATATTAGTTTAGATACATTGAAATGTATTTGATCTTGTTGACGTCCTATCCATTTTCCTTGCCAGAATTGTGCAAATTTTATAATAAATCATGAGGTAATAATTTTCTACCTACCTATCTATCATATGATAGAATATGAAGTATATTTTGTTTGATTAACATCTAAGCATTGATAAAATCTTTAAAATTTAAGTACTCAAAGCCTCCATGTATTTCCCTCGATGCAACAATGAAGCTCATGAGTCTTGACTATCAGTTTGCATGTTTGAGTCGCATTGTACATCTTTGACATTCAACATTCAAATTGTTTTGGTATGTGGTATGATTACCTTGAGTATTTCATTCCCTTAATATTGTGTCCATGCTTATGACTCATTAATTCATTGTCTTGCTTATGTTAACAAGTTTTGGACATTAAATCTCATTGGTTCTATTCTAGCAACATTGTGTTTCTTTTAATACACGTGTATAATACCTTGTTATTTATTTTTGGTACAAGGAAATTATTTTCTCTAGCTTTGGATTGATGATGGAAGCTTTATCTTGTAATAAACCAATCACAACATTAAATCCCACCAATGCATGGTAATTAAATATAAATTTTCTTTTGCAAATGAAAATCTATTTTTCATGTGGCACTATAAGTCCAAGGCCATAACATTCATTAGGAAAAGGTTTTGTTTATATGATTTTTAATTTTTTAGTGTTTCCTATTAAATATTTTTTAAATATTCATTTATAAAGTTATTTTCTATTAGAAATTAGGATTAATTCCAACTTTGGAGATTTTTGGTTCTTAAACAATACTTTAGCCATATAGTTTTCTACTATATCTACTTCATATAAAAATAGAATCATTAAGTTCTCCAATTATTAGTTGCATTCTAGGTTTTTTTAGGTCAAGGTCATTTATTTTAATATTTCAAGATTTTTTCATGGCCTATTACCTTTCTTCTAGTCATGGTTATTTTGTTTTAGTCTTTACAAAAGCAAAGGAAGAACTAATTTCATTATTAGTATTAAGCCCATCAATCTCCTCATATTAAACACTCCCTAATATAACACCTAGATACCCTATCAGTCTATATTCTTTATATCCTTTTTGAATGAGTCATTTGATAATTATAATTGTGTTGGCTCTTTTGTTTCACCCATTTTCTTATACTAAGAACTTAATCCAGGATTTTTGTGCCATCCACTCATTTTTTGAGACCACTTCTCATTAATTTATATAATGTCATCTAATATATACACCAATATAAGGCTAACCAACATGTGTACAAATCTTCCCAAGGATGACGTTTACATTCTTTTAATACATACAATTAAGAAATAATATTTAATATTTGGGATCCCTTTCCTCAATTGCTTCATTTTTTATTTCTCAAGATAACATAAATGATGTTATGCTTTCACCCTCTTATCACCATATCCTAATTTACATTCCTTTAATGATTATTATGAATCTCAATGAGATATAAAATACACTTTCCAAGCCAAAAATACCATTGCAAAACTCACTATTGGGATGCAACCACTACCGTGGCCCTAAAATTTCATGTGGTGTTTAGAGGTTCAATATCCTCCTTAGATGAAATATTTGTATTCCTCTAATATTTTATAGGTATCACCTATCCATATAAAGTCTCAATATGTAGTTCACCACCTCTTGTTTAATGTAGTAGAACTCATATATTCCATAATCCATTATTGTGGTATTAGATAAGGACCAAGGTACTAAAATTATTGAACATAATAATGCTAGTGATATCATACTAATTCAAAAATCTCATTTCATTAGAAAACATTACTTGGTGTATCATTCCAACCCTATTCAATTACAATTTCCTTCACTTTCACATACAAGGCACTATCTGATAACTCTTTTTAACAATGTACATATTATTATTGATTTTATTAGCTACGTAGGTGATTCCTACTATTATTGAAAATGTTGAGCTAAAATAAACATTGAAAAATGTAAGAAACCTTGAATGTCCAAATATAAAATCTAATATGTTATAGCTTTGTTTGTACTTTTGGCCCATCCACCACCTTCTACTTCCTTGCATCGTTCCCTTAATCAGTTACTGCTATAATTTGTTTTCTCTTGAAAAAAATTTCTTCATAGTTGCTTTTTGGTCTTCGTTCTCTAATAGCTCTTTCAACAATTAAATATCTTAGCAAGAATGCAAAATTCCTTCCTTGGTCCTATTAATATTATACATATATTGGATATGGTCTCCATCTCATTAGTACCTTAGCCATTTTTTGAACATGTTAGGTGGTTTGAGCATTACTCCTCTCATATGAGCTTTAGTGGGAATTTTTTATATCCTATTTAGATATCACCTCACTACTCAATTTATATTTTGAAAGAAAAAAATCTAAATATAGAATTTAACCTTCTTATTATTACTCCAATCCTTTACAATCCTTCATTCACTTCAAATTTAAATTCTACATGTATATATTAATTACCTCCAAAACTACTACTAGTGCTACCTTCCATTGATTCAATATTTTAGTATCATTTTGACCCCTCCAATGTAATGATCATCCCCACACAACCATTGGATATGGATTATGTAGAGCAAAAAAATGGTGCACCTAGAAAGGGTAAATGAGATGCATCTATTGTTCTAATTGATCTAAGCATTACGAAAGTCACACTTTAAGAAAGTATAAAATGATAAGTATATGAAATAAATCGGTGGGAATCCTTATATTAATATAGATGTCAAATATGTGATTACAAAATCTCCCCTTGAGGGATCTCAATTGATACACTCATTATAGTAATCAAAGGATCAAATCCTTTCAAGAATCCAATGTGCGCTTACATTGTCTTCCTCGCACTCACAATTGAAGAGTGGGCTTCCAATGCCACTGCAATATGTTATATTGATGTTCTAACTTACGTCTCCTTCCTCATTCACTATGATTCTTGGATCTACACACAAGAAACTAAAATTGATTAGTAGCATGTGCAGATTAAGATGAAACCATGAAGGTGCATGCATCAATAATATTGAAAGAGGAAAAGTGTAATAGACTATTCAAAATTGCTCCAAACTCTACCAAAACTTAGATTCATGCATATTATGTACTCTGTAAATTATCTAATTGAAAATAGTAAGGAAATTATACTCATATTTTTGGCCATACCAGGGTGAACCATTTAGGCTTGAAAAACACAAAGAAGAAAAAAAACTCCAAATTGCACCAAATTTGAAAAACAAGCATATATTCTACTCTAGAATTGACCTATGCAAAAACATTAACAAAATGGTGCTCCAATTTGTGGCCATACCAAGGTGAGTAATTTAGGACTATCACAATTTGGGGGTCATCCTAGGGTGGGATAGCCACCAAATATGGTGGTTTTTACCACAAATTCCTCTAGGATTTGGTCCAAAACACTCTCAAGTATATTATCATAAAATTTTGGGACCTTATTCACTCGAATGGATCAGTTTTGTAAAAAATTGCACATTTTGGAATCACTTGAAAACCTCCTTCGCTTGATGGAGATCTCAAGGAAAAATCACAGTAGGCTGGGGATAAATATTGACAACACTTTGTTGTAAATGTTACAATGACTCCACTCCAAAATTGGGTGGAATTGATCTACTTTACATCCCAAGAGGGCATATGGTCAAATGGGCATGCGAGGCAAGTTTCGCCATTTATCCAAAGGTTGCCATCCATTGGAGGAGGAAGGAATCTCCATTTTAGGCCTGCAATTTGCAACTTGGCATGAGAGTTATGTACCCTCACACTTGCATGATTGAATGGGTGGGATAAATGGTAGTATTTTTATTCCATTTTTCCCTCCTTTGATATTTTTAGGATATTTTTTTTTGGAACAAGAGGATTGAGTAATAAACAATTGAAGGGAGACGTTTTTCATAGGACTGCCCAAACTTCCGAACTCGTTTTGGCCATATCTCACTCATCCGGACTCGGATTGAGCTGAAATTTTGAGGGTAGATGCCTGAAAAACCCTAGAACGTCTCCACCAATTTTCATATCATTTGGAGCAACACAGATCCTAGCACATCCCTATGTGTGAACGACATATTTGGCAAGCGGCTATGCGAGGGTTTCATCTGGGTTGAGTGCAAGCAGCTCCAGAGGTTGGTTTTTAGGGCCTTCGGGCCCTAGCGGCCAATATTTTTGTGGTTTATGCTCAATATTTTAGTAGGAAATGTTGTAGGGGATACAATATGGGTTAGAAATTTGTCTTTCAACAGATCATACTGTGAACTTGAGTGACAACGGCTTCCAATTTGCTGCACAAAAGAAAAGTGAAAACCATACCTTTCCACGACGTCTAGGGCAAGGATTAAAGAGATCACGAAACAAGTTTCAAGTAGTTGATCAAAAAATGGCTCATATCTCAAGTGAATCTGGTGCTAAGGTGCACCCACAAAATAATTCTACTGTGAAAACCCCTATCAAGGGTAAGAATTTTGAAGACTCGGTCCCAAAAATGAATTTTAGGGATGCCCTTCGTGGTGGACAACCTCAGCCCAATGCTAATATCAATATTAGGGCTTCCCATAAACCTCTAAGAATGCCTAAGATTGATCCCGGGAAAACGGAGTCAGGATGTCCTTAAAGCAGCTGATGGAACTCCTATTGTTAAGCTTGATATGGGTAACATTCAGATTGGCATTGAAGATTTGGAAAAAAGAGGACTAATTTGTCGGTTCGTGGGTTTTCGTCCGAGTCTATCTGCTTTCAAAGTCTGGGCTGCAAAAAGCTGGAAAACTAAAGGTGAGTTACAAATCTCTATTTATCCAAATGGTTATTTTCTTGTTTTATTTGCTAATAATGAAGATAGAGAGAAAAATTTTCAAGGGGGTCCTTGGTTTTTTGGAAGGGCGGGGCTTTTCATGAAGCCCTGGCATACTAAATTTAAAGTCGAAGAAGAGATGCCTTCTATAGCTCCCGTGTGGGTTAGACTCTTTGGCCTCCCTATTGAATTTTGGAATCCTACTATTTTTTCTTCAATTGGAAACTCTTTAGGAACTTTTATGATGACTGCTGATTGTACTCAAAATTTTGAACATATTATTTATGCTCGGATTTGTGTTTTAATGGATTTTGACAAACCCCTACCTAAAAATATCACATTACAATTTGGGGAAGACACTTGGGAGCAAGTAGTGGACTATGAGAACATTCCTTTTCGTTGTAGAATTTGCCATGAATATGGTCATTTGGCCAATGCTTGCCCAAATAAAATTCCTGATCAAAAGAAAGAAGATATAAACTCAACAAGTTTCCAAATACCTAAGAAGAAGAACACTAAAAAAAAACTAGTTATGAAGGATCAATCAAAGTCATCTGCTAATATGTTTGAAATCCTTTCCACAAATGATGTCCCAAGTGAGGAAGAGGAAATAATGGAAACTGAAATCTTAGAAACACAATTTAAATATGAAGGGAAGAACTCGGAGACAAACCAACAAATCAAAGGTTTTCAATAGAAAAAAAAGGAGAAAATTTACACAAGAAAAACAATATTTCAAATGTCAAAACTTCAAATAATGCAAGTCCCAATATAGACTCCGTTGAACCATCTAGTAAAATTTTGGTTGTGTATGAGCATTCTTCAAGGTTAGAAGCCATCTCAGATTCAATTGGAATAAGTCAAGAAATAGGGAAAAAAATTGAAGATGGATTCTAATCAAAAAGTAGGTCGCAAGACCAATCAATATCATATGGTAAAAGAAGGTGAAAAGCTTGTAGAGGAAGGTAAGATTAATGCCCTTCCCAAATTTTTTAGCCCTGGTATTAATGAAGATCATCACTTGGAATATTAGAGGACTCAAAGGGAGTCTTTCAAAACAAAATGAAATTAGAAGAATGATTCAGGTAAATCATCCACATCTTGTTTTCCTTCAAGAAACAAAGATGTCAATGGAGGATATGGACTTAATTGCCAGTAAAATTTGGCCAGCTGGAAAAGTGGTTTCCCTCAGTTCCCAAGGGACTTCGGGTGGCATTGCTTGTCTTTGGGATCCAAAAGAGGTAGTTATTCACCATATGGTTGGCAGTTGGGGTTTGTTGGCTATAGCTATTCAAAGTAGACATTCCAACCAGATTATGCTCTGCATTACTTGTTTATGCTCCGACTTCTTTGGAGGAAAAAATAAGAAAGTGGAAGGATATTACTCATATTATCTCTCATTTTCCTAAATCTTGGATCTTGATCGGAGGAGATTTCAATACCATCCTCTCTCTGGATGAGAAAAGGGGGGAAATAGAAATTTGGACAAAAGCACTGACCTCATGAGCGAATATATTGCAAACCTCCATCTTGTGGATATCCAACCAGATAATGGCCTTATGACTTGGTCTAACAGAAGGCAAGGCTTAGCTTGTATAATGGAGAGATTGGATAGGTTTTTGCTCTCTAAAAATTTCTTAATCCATGGTCACATTCCTAAAGTGAAGACTCTTAATAATGTTGGTTCGGATCATTGGCCAATCATGGTGGAAATGTGGAAAACCAATGTGAGTTTCTCTCCTTTTCATTTTCAATTAATGTGGCTTAGAGACATTTCCTTCAGACCTCATGTGCAACAATGGTGGAAGGAAGGTAAACCTAGGCATGGGACTAAGATGTTCTGTTTTGCCAAAAGACTGCAATACATTAAATCCAAAATCAAGACTTGGAACTGGAAAGAGTTTGGGGATGTTCATAAAAAAAACATGAAGTTATTGCTCATCTTGAAAATTTGAATAAGAAAATCCATTTAGATGGCCTCACAGAGAAGAGAAGTGCAGATGAAATTAAACTCACAACTCAGTTAGAGGAATGGGAAAAAAGAGAAGAAATCTTATGGAAGCAAAAATCTAGAATTCAATGGCTCAAAGAAGGAGATCGAAACACAAATTTCTTCCACAAATCTCTTCTAGCTCGAAGGAAGATCTCACAACTTTATTTCTTCCTTAAAATCAGATTCTGGAGATGTTGTTTATACTTGGGATGGCATGAACTCTATTGTTGTTGATTACTTTTCCAATCTTTTTGTTGCTACTCCCCTTGACTCAACTTCACAATATAATGTTCTTCAATCAATCCCTTCTCTTATCACTTCTGAGGAGAACTCTATTTTGACTGCTCCTATTACTATCAATGAGCTTCAACAAGTAGTTTTTAAAATGCAAAAAGGGAAAACCCCAAGTCCTGATGGTTTTCCCATTGAGTTCTACCAAGAGTTCTGGGATATCCTTCATGTTGATTTATTAGAGGTGGTGGAAGAAGCCAGGAAAGCCAAAGAAATTTTGAAGGTTATCAATAAAACTTATATTACTCTTGTTCCAAAAGCTCAAGAGGTTGATCATATCTCAACTTTTAGACCTATTGCTTTATGTAATGTTCTTCTCAAAATCATTACTAAAATCATGGCGGAAAGGTTGAAGCCTCTTTTGCATAAGATTATTTCCCTAGAGCAAGGGGGTTATGTGGAAGGACGTCAAATAGTAGATGAGATAGTTCTTGCTCAGGAAGCCATCCATTCCATGGATATGCAAAATTCTCCTTCCATGTTCATTCGGTTAGACTTATCCAAAGCTTATGACAGAGTGGATTGGCACTTCCTTATCAAAGTTTTGAGGCAATTTGGTTTCTCTAAGGATTGGATGGATTGGATTATGGGATGTATCTCTTCAGTTTCCTACTTAGTTCTTATCAATGGCAGGCCTTCTCAGTCTTTCCCAGCTTCCAGAGGTATTAGGCAAGGTGACCCGCTATCCCCTTATTTATTCATCATTCTTGTTGAATGCTTGGGTAGGACTATAACCAAAAAGAGGGAAAACAAAACCCTTGAGGGAGTTACCATTGCTCATGGAGCTAGACCTATCTCTCATCTTCAATTTGTGGATGACTCTACTCTTTTAGGTAAAGCTACAGTTAAGGAAGCTTCTAATATTAAGCAAATCATTAGCTATTTTTCTAAGGCTATCGGGCGAGTTGATCAATGAAGACAAATCTAAAGTTATTTTCTTTCATCGCTCTCGCTAGACAAGAATCCATGGTCTTGGATAAACTAAGATATAAGAAGACCTCTCTTCCAATCACTTATTTAGGTATTCCCATAAATATTCAAAGGCAAAAAAATAAATATTGGAATTGGTTGTTGGACAAAGTCAAGAAGAAAATTGGAAAGTGGACCAACAAGTGGCTTTCTTATGGGGGTAGAATCACCTTGGTAAAATCAGTCCTTCAAGCTATTCCTATTTATGTTTCTTCCATTTTGAATATCCCAAAGGTTGTTCTTCGAGAATTGGATCAAATCAGTCATCGTTTCCTTTGGAGTGGTACTAAGGAGAAAAGAAAATGGGCCTTGGTGAAATGGGATACTTTATGTCTTCCTAAGAGTGAAGGGGGGTTAGGATTATGGTCTTCAATTAATAACAACAAAGCTTTAGCTGCTAAATTATATTGGAGGATGTTGCATAACCCCAATGCTCTTTGGGCCAATAATCTTCGTGCTAAATATGCTCGAGAACAAAAGTCCTGAAGACCTTGTTCGCTATCAACTTCCTACCAAAGGTTCTCCCATTTTAGCAGTTCTTAAGACTGGTGAGGATTTGATAAAGAAAAAATTATTTTGGATCATTCATAATGGTCAACATGCAAATTTTTGGATAGATTCTTGGGATGGTCACAAGCCTTTGATAACTCGGTTTCTCGATTGGAGGCCTTGGATGGAGGAGCTTCACCGAGCTAATTGGATAAAGGTGGCTAATTACTGTCGGTACCATACTAGTAATTCAAAGGTTGGTAGATATTGGATCCCTATTGAGGACTGGCCTATTCAAATCCCAGAAAGGCAAAGACAAGATATCCAAGGCATCCTTCATATGAGATCCCTCTCTTGGTCCCATGAAAATGATTGTTTTGGATGGAACAACACTACTAAGGGTGAGTATTCAGTTGCTCAAGGTTATTTGACCTTATGCCATAATAATCCCAACCATTCTTCTGACATATTTTCTCGATTGTGGGCTCAAAAGCTCTGGCCTAAGGTGAGGTTCTTTAATTGGTTGTTATTGCATCGTAGGGTGCTTACTGGTGAGCAACTTATGAAGCATGGTTTTCATGGCCCTTTTAGATGTGAAATGTGTGAAGAGAATGTAGAAAATATCAACCATATTTTTATTGAGTGTACTTTAGCCTCTGAGCTGTGGAGGAGAATGGCCACTTTACTTGGCTTACAGGTGGTCCAATTTTTTTACTTTTGAACAACTTTGGAGGGATTGGCCTAATCAAGAGGGTGTTGATCATTTTATTAGGCCATTAGTTTGGATGGGTTCTACCATTCTTCTTTGGAATATTTGGAATGAAAGGAACAACCAAATTTTTAATCAAGATAGGAAGGATATTCACTATATTTGGCAAAAGACCATAGCCAACTTAGTTGAATCAGTCCATCATCTCCTTAATCACCCCCAAAACTCCCACCAAATATGGGATCAAGTGATGCAAATATTGAAGATTAAACCTTCTAAGGGCAACCAACTTAAAGGGAATGTGAGTATTAGTAAGATGGATAGGAATAGAAATTGGCAACCTCCTCCTAAGGATTTTGGAAAAGTCAATACTGATGGAGCCTCTAGAGGGAACCCTGGAAAAGCCAGTGTGGGAGGAATTGGTAGACTTTCAGATGGCTCCCTGGTTTTTACCTTTTGCTGAGAATTTGGGTATTCTTTCCAATAACCTTGCTGAGGGGTATGGTATCCTCAGAGGCCTTCAGGAGGCTACTAAGGTTGGATGGGAAAAGGTGTTAGTTGAGTCTGACTCTCAACTTATGATTAATCTCTTGAAGAATCCTTCTAAGAATCATAAGGTGGATTGGAGAATAAAAAGAATTATTGAGAAGATTCAGTTAATCCAGATGGGATTTTTGAAAGTTGATTACAATCATGTGGTCGGAGATCAAAACAAGAGTGCTGATGCTTTAGCTAATTGGGCTTTGGACAAAGGTGATCTTACTTGTTATGGCCACCCTCCTATATGGTGGGCTTCTCAAATTAGGGAAGCTCTTCTTTCTATCATTTCTTTGGATGGCTCCAGTTCTGAAGGTACCTAGTTTCTTCTTGTTTTTTTTTTCGCTTCTCTTTGGTTCATTCAGTTTTTTTTAGTTCCCTAGCTCATTCTATTCTTTATTTTGTTTCCTCTGTTGATTCTTGCCTTAATAGTCTTCTGGTCTAGATAGGTCATTGTTTTGTTCATTTTTTATTTCATTTTTTTTGTTTTTTTTTTTTTTGTTTAGTTTTTTAAGGTGGGTGGGTTTTTTTATTTTGTTTTGTTTTTGTGTTCTTTGTGTTGTTTTTTGTTGTTCTTGTGTTTTTGTTGTTTTGTTTTTTTTTTATGTTTTTTGTTATTGTTCTTGTGTTTTTTTCGTTCTTGTTCTTGGGTTTCTCTTTGTTTGTGTTATTTCGTGTTTTTATGTGTGAGTGTTTTCTATGTTTTTTGTTTTTGTTTATTGTCTCGTTGTTGGTTGTTTTTTATTTTTATTTTTATTTTATTTTTTAATTTTTTAGGTTTTGGTTGTGTTTATTTTTCATGTTTTTTTTGGGTTATGTCTTTGTAGTGTTCTGTTGTTTTTGTCTTGTTTGTGTTTTGTTATGTGGTTCTTGTGTTTTTCTATGTGGTTTGTGTTGTGGTTTCTTTTATCTTATTGTGCGTGTTTGGTTGTGCTTTTGTTTTTGACACACTCAAGGAGCATGTTTTTTATTTTATTTTATTATTTTTGTTGTTATTTACTTATTTTTAAATTGGTTTTGTGTGTTTGTTTGCTCCTTGAGTATGTCAAAGGTGGTAGGCCAGGTCCGAGTCCTGGGCATTTTTGGCGGAATGGATACCCCTGCCTCCTTGGGTCTTACCCGAAAGTGGCATCCCTTTTGGGATGTTTTCCACAAATTAAAAAATATAAATATTTTTAGGATCCAAGGCCATGGTCGTCCCACCTAGGGATGACCACTGGTGTTCATCCCTAGGTGGAGAAGCCATAAATTATGGTCATCCTAGGGTGGGACGACCATGCCTACATGGACCAAAACTTAAAAAAAAAAATTTAGAACCTCCCAAAAGTGGTTAGGACCACTCTATAACCTTTGAGAGTTACCCAAGATGGCCATATGGTGTCAATTACACCTTGTATTGGTAGTCTAATCAGATTAATGCTATTTTAGTGTCTACAAATGCTCCTTTTTAGGATGCATTATGAGAAGCACAACCTAAATAAAAAACAGATGACTAAAATATCAAATTATTAAGGTTATTCAGTAACCTAACCATATTTAGATTCCCCAATCATGGAAAGAACATGCATTCTTGAATCCTTGCTTCTGACAAGCTAAGGAACTTGATTCAAGTACAACCTCTCTTGTAAGGCTTACTTGAAATTGGAATTTTTTTAGTCATGAGGAGGTGATGCCTCCTCCTTCACACTTCTAGAATACCAAGAATTTATTTAATTGAAAGTTTTACTTGTTTACTTCCCCAAGAAGGGGCATGATTGTCTTTGTCAATGATTCGCTAGATGAATGTAATTTGCATGATTTAGTGTTTGATTGTTTATTTTGATTATGAATTTGTTAATTATGACTACCCCATCAAGATATGAGACAATGAGGAAATGAACAGTGATAAAATTTATGAGTCGTTTGACCCATATGACTTAGTTGGGTTTTCTTTAACATTGCCCATTATAAAATGTATGTGTTTTTTGAGGATTTTGATGATTTTGGTGATACTTCATGGAAGAAAGGAATTGAATACCTTTTTCCTATGGGGCAGTCTAAAAATAGTGGTCTTATTGGAAATTTAAGTAGATACTTTTCAATTCATCCAAGAACAATTTGATTCCATATTGATCTAGAGTGAATTTTTGTCATATTTGACCTATTTTTGGTGGGGTTTAGACTCCTTTTGGTGCTTTTTTGTTATTTTTGAGGTGGTTTTTTGATGTTTTAATTATTTGTGAATTTTTTATTTTTTATGAGATGCCATATAATAAGGAAATGAATACCTCATTCTCATGGAGCATTCCAGCCACAATGGCCTTTTTGGGGACTGAAGTGAAGACATTTCAATTCGTCAATGAATAATTTGGTTCAAATGGTCTTATGGTAATTTACTCATCTTGTCAGATTGCATGGAGTACAATTCACTACAACCACCAAGTTTATAGGGTAATTTTCCTTTTGGTCCTTCAAAATTTGGTTAGTGATTTTCAAATTCTAGCACAGATAGAAAAATCATCCACTCAAATCTCTCCAAAATGTCCACAATAAATCTAGAAAATAATACCTTGTTTCTTCTTTTAATATTTTAAAAGAGGCTTTTAAAACCCTTAAATTTCAACTCATAATACAAATAATATGATAATCAATAAGTACACCTTATAGCTTCTAATTTTTAATCAATCAACAATACACTCTAATTTTCAACTCACAATGTACAGAATATAATAATCATTAAGTTCACCTTATAACCCCTAACTTTAGAATATAATCAAAAATTTGTTTTTCATACCTTGCTCAATATGTTGGTGCACTTCAAATTTCATTAACTGTCATCAAATCCAAGCAACCTTAGTGTGTTTCCCAAAATAATCATCAACCATCATTAAAAGCCAAGAAAAATACACCGGATGGGTTTTGACCCATTGACCTCTCCAACATAGCACTATCATGAGTGCCCTGACAACTATACTACCATGTTAGTTGGAACCAAAATGAGCACCCACTAATATATATCTATCCTCAGTGCACAATTTGAAAAACTCAAATACCCAAAATAACGTCAAGGGGTTTTGACCCTATAACTTCTCCAACACAATGCTATCACGAGCACGCTAACCAATTGTGCTACTGCACTGTTTGGAACCAAAATGAGCATCCACTAATATATATCTATCCTCAATGTGAAATCCAAAAAACTAAAACACCCAAAACAACATCCAAGGGTTTTGACCTTGTGATTCTTCTCTCAACAATGCTTACACAAGCAAACCAACCATTGGGCTACTCCATACGGGTGAGATCCAAATTGCATGTACATGGATTTCTCAATGCCAACACCTACAAACTCTAAAATTTTACTATCGCTTTTATCTCCACCGTTCACAAGAATCATGCTCAAGAATTATTAACAAAAATGCTTACGATAACTTCCAAATGTGAAAGGACAATGCATTTATATGCTTTGTCTTCGATTTTTCCAAGATCGACTTATATTTTGAAACCTGAAAATGTTGGCCCTTTTTGGATTTAAATGTTATAATATAAGCTTTATATTGTAATATCAAAAATATTATAATATTATTCTTTTAGATATTTGGCCTTTCCCTTTTAAACCTTGGTCCCAAACCACTTTTTTTAAATGTCTTGTCCCAATCAATCTCTTTGACCTTATTTATAATATTTAAATTAAATATTATAATTATTTTATTTACAACAATTTTATTTTCTTTTAGATATACCTCACCTTGAAGAATATTTATGCCTTGAATACCATGCAACCTTTGACATCAATCCTTTGACATCAATAAAAACTCTTGATATCAATTCTTTGACAACAATGACAAATTAATATGCTCAATATTACCAAAACAAGGTTGAAGAAACCTAAAATCCACTAGAAGAAAGAAATTGACCCGCCCGAACAACCCAAACCAAAAGGCCAACCACACAGGATTTTTGGAGGGATCAAGAACCTTACCCAAGGTTTTGAAGTGACCCCAAAAATATGCATAGGATTTTGATGATAACCTAGAGCCTTGAATAAAAAAAAATTGAAACCTCCTACACAAAGCCTAAAAATTCCCACCAAAGAGCGAGAAAGTAGAGCAACTAGCTAGAACAAACTATGCAATAGGTATATGACACAACCAAAAATTTCTAGGAAGAACCACAGGGAAAAAAATAGGGATGAAGACACTTGGAACCCACCAAAACTCCCCTTAGAAAAGGGTAAAACTAAAAAATGCATCGCACAAGAAGAACCATATTATCGACACCCACATCCAAAAACTACCCCCAATAATATTGTAAGGTCTCCCCCTAAAAATAGTAATAGTAAGGTGACCAGAGTATAAAATTCATGGAGTTAAACCCAAATAACCTACACAACAACCAACTATAAGAAGAACTAACATCCAAAATCAATAGAATGACTAAAAGCTACTTTAGAAGAAAACCACAACCACCCAACCAGAACCATAAAAAACCAATTCCACTCAAAGAAAAATCCTATCCCCATGGATGAAGGTAGAAGACTCTCCTAGTTTTAATATCATCCCACCTCTTGTAATATGAAAAATAGGCTATAGCTAAAACACCCAGCTACCAACTTGTCTAACCATCCACCCAACAATAAGGCTGGCTATTGAAGCTCCTTTAGCTACCCTCACCTTCCACCCATCCCCCCAACCATGATTCCTTCAATAAAACCACCCTTCCACCTAGTAAATCAACCTACTACTATGGATACAATAGCTAAACTAGGAAAATCCATAATCCAAAATGACCAAAACCAACAAACTTCCTAGCAATACATCCAACCTTTGTGTTTCCTTCAGCCCCAACCATCCAACCATCCCCCAAACTATGGTTCCATAGATTGGTCCAAACTTCCACCCAAGAGAACAACATGCAACTGAAGGTACATCTACTAAAATGGACATCCATCCATAAGGGCATCCACCGGGTTGTGGAAAATTCATTCCAAAAATTTGGCCTCGTAGTGTGCAACACCATGCAAACCTTCATAAACCTTTGTATGCCCTCATAGGTTCATAAAACACAGGTGCTTATAGGTTTTACCCTTGTATACCCCTAATGCTCATTAATTTATTGATTTCTAATTTAAATTCCACATGTATATACTAATTACCTCTAAAACTACTACTAGTTCTACCTTCAATTGACTTTATATTTTAGCATAATTTTGACCCCTCCTCTACCTCTAATATTAACTTAGTCTATTCTAACAAACAACATAGTTCTAGGTGCTAACTTCTCTCTCTATCTTCTACTTAACATCCTCAAGACCATTAAAGAATAGCTTTTACATGGATTGTTTGAATTACAATTTCTTATAAATAATTAGGTGACCAAAATAATTCCTCCAAATATATATGTAATCCCAAAATCTATTGTTTTATTCATTATGTATCACATTTTTTTTTTTATATAAGCCTACTCAAATGCTCAAGTGTTGCTAGGACAAAGCTTTGATACACCATCTAGCACTATTGCTTGAATTTCAAAAACTGCAAATAATATTCTTACTATCTTATGTAGTTGTTATACCTTCTCACGTAGATGGTATATGATGCTATGCAAATTAGCTTATAGAAAAATAACACAAAACAACACTTACTTATATTATGCAATTATTATCAAAGAATAGTAATTACCAAGTCCTTGGCATCATCTAATTATAGCAATAATAATTAGAACTTATAAATTCAATGATATTTATCCTACCATTACACCAAAACATATAGCATTAGTCTCTCATGGGTTATGGCACTGATAAAATTATGGATTGAAACTCAATTCAACTTGCAATGGCTCATTTTAATACCAACTACCTCATCTTGTAGTGTCTTACTTCCTCTAGAGATATACTAAATTATTTTCCATAGATCCTTATATCATTTAGATTTCTAAGCCTTCATATATAGTAACCAACCTCTATTTCAAACTAACACCGTATGTCTTGGTGGCAATGGAAACTAATATTAGTAAAGCTTCAATTCAATCATTGATATCAAATTGAATAACCTTGACACTCAAACCTTAATCTAATGTTGTACTTTTAGTCTCATGTTGGTATTAGTGCAAAATAGCATAAGCAACCTACAGAAGAGTTACACCTTATTTTAGGATTCAACATTAACCCTTACACCATCACACCATATCCATTATCCTATTATGCCACTCTTCAATTTTACAGTAATATGAAGTACCTATTGAAACTAGATCAAGAGATACAATTATCTCTTTCTAGGTGATAACCTTATACATTTGTACCAAAATTCCTAGTCTTGGCATCTATTATTTTCATAGCAATAAGTACCATATTTACAATAATGCATCCCACTATGGCACCCATCCTTATTCTAGTGTCTACATAAACAACACTATATGAGAAAGGATGTTTGTTGATGATATTTTCTAGGGTTAAAATCCATTAAACAAATCCAAATAATAAGAGTTCAACAACTAACTCAGCTAAGAATTTTATTTAATTTTATGGGTTCCTCCCTAGATTGAATACTATCTTCTGAATGGCAAGGGATATGCTTACCCTTTTTAGATAAAACAAGTCAAATGATTGGATTAGGATTATTTCAAATATTGGGAGTTATAATGGGAATGTAATAGGTTTTCCATGACTATATGAATTGGTGCTCCATAATGATGAACCTAAATGGATGAGCATCAAATATCATAATCAAATGCTAATGTGTTATGCTTGGTTCCACTATCTATCTTATAATTTACTTTCAAAAATCATCTCTATTTACTCTTTTAAGAGGGTAGGTTCTTGTAATTCATCAAACCAGGATCACATTCAAGCATGAAATATGATTCCCTTTTATTTTATTTGAAAATATTTGTCTTTTGTTATATATGTTCCCTTTATATGGATAACTATCAATATGATATTTAATATTTTAATCAATTATAAATGATATTTATACCAATATTTATAATAAAATATACATTTAATCATGACTAGATACTTCCATCTATGTGATTATTTTATCATTTTAGAATACAATGTAACACAATTTAATGCTAGTTGAACCTCTTATATAGTATTTGATACCATCACACTTACTCAAGTAGGATTTGACCACTATGCCTACAATAATAAGATTGGTATCATGTGTAAATGAGATAATGATATTATAACTAATGCTTCTTGCATCCATAGCCATATATGATGGACTATAATTGATATAAGGCTTTACCAGACTACCTCCCTCTAAGCACCATTTGTAAAAAATAGTGAATAATAAAAAGGCTTTTGATTAACATTTGGTCTAACTAGAACACTACTAGTAATAAATACCTAGAGCTTCTCCATGAGCACAAATAGACCATAACACCACCATTAAGGTTCTTCTAATCATGATGACCTACAAATAAAACACCCACATAGTGGTTTGGTTTCCATGAATCCATCATCCATCTAGGCTTATAAGAATTTTATATATAGAAATATAGCAACATAAGTTTGAAGGAAAGCTCATAATGCATCAAATAAGATATAATGTCTTCACAATAAAATTGTAACATTAGTTCACACAACTTATAAAGCTAAATTTATCATCCTCACAATTTATTTCCATATATCATATCCATATATGTATAAGCCTTGCTTACTATGACAATTTTTAACATTCATGGTGATGACATTCATATTCAAATATATTTCAACACTTCTATCCATTTTCGATCCAAACAAAATACCCTTCTTCTAAAAGATCTTACATTTTCAAATAATAAGGACAAAACATGGACTTTCAACTAGACAAGAGCATAGATGATGAATTTATATTGAAATTTTTTATTTATGACAAACCCATAAGTTAGTTCAATTATTAAGAATCCATGTGTAACTTGTAATCACATTTTAAACTTCTTCATTTATCCTAAGATATGCCTCACATGCTCTAATATCTATTTATAAGTTATAAGCTCCACCAAATCCTCTCCTAATGATTTCAAACATGTAGAAGATATTATAATTTATGCCATGCTATCAACTTTAAATATCATACTATATATTGGATTGATCCCATGTTTGAAACCCAAATAAATTGTTCTCCACGTCTTATGAAATGCATAGAATATATATAAATTTATCAACAATGGTACCCGAAGATTCATTTACATGTTTCATAGTTCACTAGCATAACATTAATACACAAACCTACATGCAAATTACATTGTGACTGAAAGCACGAGGATATAGAAGCAAAAAGGAAAGCGAGTATGCGAAATGCAAACAAAGAAACCGAACTTAGCGCTAAATCCTAGAAACTTGAAAGCGCATGAAAAGAGGGACAAGCATGAGCGAATTGAAATGAAACAAATGTGAATAAATAAGACAGCCCTTTTTATTGATATGTTTCAAACTTAGTTACAATGCGCATCCTCCCCTTCCAAGGGCTAGGAGCGTTTAAGCATGTGTTACTTGTTACATCCATGGGTGTCTTTCCTTCTTTTGCGTGCCCACATGTAAAATGGGTGGAACAAACATCGCTGCCACTTGCATTGATGATTATGGACTCCTCGCTACTCCTCCGATGTCCAAACCCTACATTCAAAAGAACAAGAAATGATCAATAGCACCTGCGGATGAAACAAAGCATGCAATCCCCAAGCCTACGATAAGTGAATGAGAAAAATGAATTAAACTATGACTAAAACAAGTCTAAATGCTATGAAAATTTGACAGAGGCATCAAGACATCACTAGGAAGGCTCTACAAAAAGAACAGTCAGAAAATTCCTCACTGATTTGAATTCGCTCCGGGGTGGGACGAATTCACCTACAACAAAATGCCGAATAGGCACTATCCCAATGTCCTTCCTTGGAAGCTCCAAAAGATATGAAAACTTGGGGTTAGCTAATTGGGGGCATTTTTGGAAGACCCAGATGTTCATATTTTCCCAATTTAGCCTCCATCAATGGAAATTTGATGATGATACCTATAGGTTAGTAAAAGCGAGCAAAGATAAAAATATGGTCAAAATTGTTTAAAACAAGACGAAATTCAAATGACAACCTATCTAAACATCATAGAATTGAATGCACAAATGAAAGAAATCAATTCTACCATGGAATTACCATCACTCTAAAATGGGGTGATTAGGACTGTGGCAGTGTGGGAGGGGGTGCCCATGGGGCAGGCCGCCTGCCATTGGAGGCTTTATTTTGGCACCAATCCACTTGGTATGGGTCCAAAACCTCTGGTGTGGTATTTTTATAAAATTTGGTGGGATATCATGGCCAAATTTCAGGTTTTGGGATCGAGATTTTCCCTCCCAATAGTCACCCAATGACCTCCATCCTAAAGGAGATCAAGGATGTAAAAGGCGCAAATCCAAAAGGTGTGAGGTATGTAAATAAAACAACACTTCATTGCTCTAAAATGCTCCTTTTCTCTATCTTTTAGGGTGAGGAAACTCACCAATTTATAGACCTGGAGGTCTTGAAATGGGCATGCAAAGGCACCACATGGCAATCATGCCTTCCTAGGGGGAAGGAGATTCCTCCCTGAATTGGGACTTCATGACTGACCTTGCAGATGCCTCTAATGCTTGAAAACGCTCACCCATACTCCCATATGATGAAGGAAGCATTGGGTGGCGGATCTGATCTGCCATTTGTCAAGATTTGACTTTTTTCCCGTTAAATCTACAATTTGCCCCACCTTGGAGTGAATTCAGAATTCATCATTGTGTGGGGCGAATCCTAGTTTGAATTCATCCCAGGGTGGAACGGATACTGAGAAAAGTGCTTGAAGGTGCCAAATTGATCTCTGACCTTCCAAAACTATTGTGAGAGTGGTTAGGACCAATGATTGACCTCTAGGGGTTGCCCTTGGGGCTATGTGTGTCAAAGCGATCAGTGTTTGTAGTCACATAATCGGATTGGTGTTGTTTTGGTGTCTATAGATGCCCCTTTTTGGGATGCGTTGTGCATGGCACAACATCGAGAAAAAATAGATAGCCAAGGCATTAATGATTAGGGTTTCTCAGTAACCTAACCAACTTTTGATGCCCCAAGTATGGAAAGGGGATGCATTCTTGAATCCTTGCTTCTGACGAGCGAAGGCACTCAATTCAAGTGTTAACATTTTTCGGTGAGGTGTTACTTGATCTTGGACATTGATCGGTCATGAATAGGCAAAGGGCGCAACATTTTGTCTATGAGAACCTTGAGTTCATGATTCATGAAATGCCAAGTGATTTGATCAGGTTGTGATTATTGCTTGTTTACTGCCCCAAGCAAGAGCGTAATTGTCTTTGTCAATGATTCTTTGAATGCATGTTGTTTTCCTTAATTGGGTGTGTATTTGTTGATTGGTGACTAAGTGTGACTACCCCCTCAAGCGACGAATCGATGAGGGAATGACCTTCATGAGAAAAGTGATGAGTCGTTTGACCCAAGATGACTTGTGCAAAGGTGCCTTTAGATTCTTATCCTTGAACGTGTGTGCAGTTTTTTGACATTTAGACCTGTTTTTGGTGGGTGTTAACCCTTTTTGGTGACGCTTTTTGGAGCTAAAATTGGCAAAAATCCCTCCTCCCATGGAGTGGTCAGGATATGGTAGCCTTCTTAGGGAGTAGGATAGTGACAATTTGTAACCCCAATGTCTATTTTGGATGCCAAGAATGTCAGGCGCGAAAGCACTTTCGTTCGGCAATGTTATTACTATTTTTGGGTGGGTTTTTTGACCCTTTTGCTGATGTCGTTTGGGGATGAAATTCTCAAAAATCCATCTTCCCGTGGAGTGGTCCGGCTATGGTAGCCTTCTTAGGGAATAGGATAGCAAGGATTTGTGACCCCGACATCTGTTTTGCATGCCCGGGATGTCAAGTGCCAAAGCACTCTCATCGGGCAAGTTTATTAGCTATTTTGGTGTATTTTTGTTCAATTTTTGTTGTTTTTTGAAATTTTTGCCCTGAATTCATTCTAGGGTGGGATGAATTCTAGCTTAGTATTCATCCCAGGGTGGGACGAGCGCTAACCAGAGTGCTCTTCCCATGGGGGAACAAATATAAGCTTAAAAGGATTATTTAAAGGCCAAAACTAGGGTTTGGGCTCATTTGCATCTAAATTTTCTTGCGATTTGGAGCTCTAGGGAGGAGGAGGTTAATTCTGCGAAGTGAAGTGCTGTCGAATTTCTCTTGACATCATGAGTGCACAAACAGGATCGAGCGGCGAAGCCGAAGCGAGACCAGTAAGTGCTCCTTAGCGTTCTTGCTTTCATTTGTTATGTGTTTTTAAAACTGAAAGTTATTTGTTTGTTTTTCTTTGTTTATGTTGCTTTTCAAAATTAAAATTGAAACCCTAAAAATGAGCTAAACACAAACCAATTTTTAGCTTAAAACTGAGTGAAAAACATAGTTAAAATCAAAGTACAAAAAAAAATTATTTTGCTTTTAACTAAAACCCTAGGATAAATAGAACGTAAAACCCCAATTTTTTAGGTTGGGCTTGTCAGTTTTAAAACGTAGGTGAAAACCCTAAGTTAAAAACTATTATTTTTAATTTTCTTTTGTTTGTACAAACTTTTTTAAACTTAAAATATAGAAATCATGAGACTGAAAACTGTATAAACCTTAGGACTGACAAATTAATTTTTTGAATTTTTCGTTTCGGTTTTAAATTTATCAGTTAGGATTAGAAACCCTAGGACTGACAAATTAATTTTTTGAATTTTTCATTTTTTTTTTAAATTTATCATATTAGAAACCCTAGGACTGAAAAATTAATTTTTGTAAATTTTTGTTTCGTTTTTGGCTGTACAGTTTTAATGCCATATTGTATATACGTGTTAGGGTTGTAAAGTTTTTTTTGTTGTTTTTAATGTTTGTGTGTTGTTTTATTTTGCAGGTTGTTAAGATCCAGTACCGCGTATCCACTGCTTTTGTTGAAGTGCGAGGGGGTCTAACTGTGGGTGACTGGGAGTGGCTTGATACCCTTGGGCTCAAGCAAGTGGCTTGACTTGAGCCTGTGGTCGGGGATCGGGCCTACCTGATGGCCCTGATCAACCTGTGGGATCCCTGGACTAACACCTTCCACCTCCCAACAGGGGAGATGATAGTGACCTTAGAGGATGTCTATCAGCTTATACGAATTTTGATAGATGGACTATCTATCAGAACATCACTGTATGATCAACGAATAGCCGTACTGATACGATGCTTCGGGCATGGGGAGGAGCTGGGTGTGGAGAGCTTGGTGGAGAGGGCAGAGGGTGACTACCAGATTGGCAAGATTTTGGTTTGATGGTGGTTGGAGAGGGGGTTTTTGGGAGTGAGGCACGCATTCCTTATGGGCTTCATTTCAAACATACTACTACCTAAATCGTCAGGTGCGAGGTTCCCATGGAACCTACTGGATGTGGTTTGGTGATTGGTAGAGTGCTTGACAGAGGCACCGCTGATCATGAGGTGGGGGCAGACGTTGTTGGCATAGCTCTATGGTGAGCTATACGAGGTCCGCTGTCGGAGGTGGAAGGGGATTAGTTGTAGCTATCTATTGCATAGTTGGGCTTGGCAACACATAGCGGTGGAGAGGCCAGCCGAGTTACCATGGATGACTCGGGAAGAGATGGAGGATAAGGATATAGGCTATGTGCTCTATGGTGGTGGTATAAGGAGCAAGGATAGAGTCAGTGATGGGTAGGTGTTGTAGGGCACTATGCTGATACCCTCACTCGGTTGACTCTAGGGGAGGTGTTTTGGCACCCCTATTGGGACTGTACAGCCTGGTCGGAGGTTGGAGAGTGGCTTCGATGAGTACGTAGGGAGTGGTGGTTGATTCGGCGGTATGGGACCGATAATGAGTTCTTCCCTTACATTCATGTGACATGACAATTTGGGATGCACCAAGGGTTTCCTGGTGAGCCTATGGTCTATTGAAACCAGGGGGATGAGAGGACTCTGGATCAACTAGTCATCTCACCACTAGGTGAGGATTCAAATGCGATGATCAACGTCTTAGACATGGATGACATCGGGACTACCGTAGAGTATGACCAGTGGTGGGTACTACAGCAATGGCAGGGAGAGGGGCCACTGGGAGGTGCAGAGGCGGTAGCAACAAGTGGGGAGGTTGTCGAGGCACTAGGAGATGATTAGGGAGCTCCTTGGGAGGATGCAAACATGGTGGAGGTGGAGGATGAGGATGTGGATTTTGGGGTTCCAAATTAGCTGAAGAGGCAGGACATCATGGAGCAGTGGGAGCCAAAGTAGGCTACTATTCCAGATATGCCTATTCCTCGGGAAGATGTAGAGGACATGGAGCCTAGGCTATGCACTAATATTGCATGGTTGGAGGGGTTGTTGTGGAGGCACAATGAGGAGCTGGGGGATGTGCTACAAGAGAGGGATCTCCTGCACATACAGCTGGTGGAGCGAGAGCATGCATTGGCGGCCTATCATCGACAAGATTGGGGTACTAATTTTGCATGAGAGAGGGATCTCCTACGGACGTAGTTGGTGGATAGGGATAGGGATTTGGCATGGTGTGAGGAGAACTTGGTGACATATCACCAGCGGGAGATGGAATCAATGTGGCAGCAGTTAGAGCTAGAGGCAGAGATTAGCCACCTTGGTGGGCGGGTCCCTACGTTCAGTGGAGGTAGATCATTATGCCGCTCAAGAGGGAGTGAGACTAAGTAGTCAACATCCTCTCGATGCAGGTGATTGGATGAGGGGGGGTGAGTAGGCATGATGCGGGGGCTAGCAGAAGCCACCCTAAGGGGTCTCATAGGACCCACACCATGGGGGGTAGTTCCCATTGCACCGATATTGTGATCATGGTGGTCAACACCCTAGGCTTGGGGGTTTTTGAGCTATTGGATTTTGTTGCGAGGTCAGAGGACCAGTTTATTGTAGCCTGCGGGCATTTTTAAGATATATACAGATGACTTGATTTTGCTTATGCGAGTGTTTATTTGATTTTTGCATGATGAATGATGAGTATGGATGTATGCATGTTAATTTATTTTGATGGATGCATATGTTATGATGAATGCAAATGTTTTTTATTTATATGTGATATGCAATATGGAATGGATGAATGGAATTTGTGTTCTTTGGCGAGGGCACCATAGACTATTTAGACCTTTGTGGTTTTTTACGATTGCTGATGGCAATGCAGAGATGAAAGATAGCACAGTTGGTTTAGGAATGTAACTAAGGTTTCCTAAGACTCAGACGGTTTTAACTCACTAGCCATGACTGTACTTTATCTTCCAAGACTTTTGGACAAGGTAGGAATCGGAATTGTCTTAGACCAAGTTATTTCACATCCCTGTGTGTGCAATTGAGTTCGTTTATGTGGTATTGGTCAGGATACCACCAGTGCCAGATAGGCTGTCGACCAAACCTATACTAAGGAACACCTAATTAGCTCCACTAACTCCTTTGTTGTATTTAGCCAAATTAATCTATGGTGCTATCTAGGATACCATAGGCTAGCTCATCCACATGCAAACATTGATCTGTACATGAGTTAATGTGACAAATATATCGTCATGCGGGAGGTTTACCACCGGTGACTGATAGGCTATCCACCAAACCGATACTGAGGTTTGCCTCATGACCTGTCAGAATGCTGAGAGTTCCAGGGATTCAAGTTCAACTTCCTTCTTTTCTTCAATTTTACTGGGATACTTGCTCTCTTGTAGTGATAAAAATCACTGTTTATTTTATTTTTATTTTTCTTTTGAGCAAGGGATTTGAATTTCGAGTGATGATAATCACTATTGTATGTGCCTTTTGATGTATGCACTTTGGTGGTGATGTCAAATTTTTGGAGTTTTGACTTTTTGCAAAATTTTATGATGTTTGCAACTTTTGAGAACTTGGGAGTCTTGGGGAATTGGGTAGGGAAGATGCTTGTCCTTTTGCCAACTTTCAGCATTCTTGGGGTCATTCGCACAAGGGGATGAGCAAGATAACTGTTTCGCTTATGGTGACTTGGATTGTTGTGCAGGTTTCATATTTCATTCACACAACTTGGGAATTTTTATGTGTTTTAATTTGTGTTGGGATGCTACGTAACAAGGTGTGATCCAAGTAGAACTATACCTTCTTAAAATATGTTTGACTTAGTACAGTACGTGGCTAGAAAGAAAAATGATGACTGAAGGACGAAATCCCTTGATACATTAGAAGACCACTGACTCTGGTATGGTAAAAATAAGTGAATGGCGTTTATGTTTGATGGACTGCTTATAAAATGGAGAAATGTGGAACAAGATGGATTGGCGGAGTGATTACAGTCTATGGTGCCTTTGACCTGTATGACCACAAATGTGCAATGTACGAATGTGATGCTTAATGCAGCTACATATTTTTGTGTTTTTGATGGATTGATTTTTTTTTTTTGAAGATGAGATGTAAAAGAGCTCTTTATTGCTATGATGAGTTTGAGCATGCTTGGAAATGAGATGCAATTTTTTGTTATTTTTGATGATTTTGTTGTTTTTGAATTTTCTTATTTTTGACCAAGTGGTAATGGGTACCGTTGGGGTTTTTCGAGATTGACCAAATGATTGTAGGAATCCTTGGAGCATTTTGGGGTTGACCAAGAAATTGTACGAATCATTGGAGCATTTTGGGCTTGATCAAGCAATCATAGGAATCCTTGGAGCATTTTGGGATTGACCAAGCGATTGTGGGAATCCTTGGAGCATTTTGGGGTTGACCAAGCGATTGTGGGAATCCTTGGAGCATTTTGGGGTTGACCAAGCGATTGTAGGAATCCTTGGAGTATTTTGGGATTGACCAAGCGATTTTGGGAATCTTTGAAGCATTTTGGGATTGACCAAGCGATTGTGGGAATCCTTGGAGAATTTTGGGATATGGCTACTTTAGATATGGAATGGTCGCAAATGACTGATGTTTAAGGGTTCTGGTTTTTTGATTCCATCAAGAGAGGCTAGCCGATATGTCCCGGGTCATATTTTTCTATCAATTACATATGGACCTAACCAATTTGCAGTGAACTTGTCCCTTACATGGGACAAAAAACTAGAGTTCTGTTGGTTTTCCTTCAAGACCAAATCACCAATCCAAAAGTCCCTCAGGTGGACTTTCATGTTGTATGCTTTCTTAAGTCACTCTTGATAGATACGTAAATGCTTGAGAGCATTAATGCATCGTTCATCAAGCAATGTAAGCTGGTTTAACCGGGCCTACCATGCGGTGTCATCATCGATGAACTCTTGCATTGATATGAACAAGGAATTTCCAACTCGAGAGGCATGAATGCCTTATAGCCATACACGAGCAAAAATGGAGTGGCCCCAATGGGTTTTTGAATGCTAGTGCGATAAGCCCATAGGGCAAGTGGGATTTGGATGTGCCAATCCTTATGACTATCTACGACGGTATTTTTAAGGATAGCAACTAGCATTTTGTTTGACGCCTCTGCTTTCCCATTTGCCTACGAATAATAGGGTGTCAAAAAATTGTGCTGAATTTTATACTTTGTGTTCAAAGCACGCACATATTTTTTCTTGAATGACATCCCATTATTCAAGATTATTTTGGATGGAATACCAAAACGACATATGATGTTATGAAAAATGAACTCCATAATGTGGGGTCCTATCATAGAGGTAAGCGGAACTGCTTCCACCCACTTGGTGAAATACTCTATGGTCGTTATGATAAACATGTGACGACCTGACAATGCAGGGGAGATCTTTTCGATTAGATCTAAGCCCCACTATGAAAATGGCCAAGATGACTGGATCGGCTACAAGGCTTGGGAAGGTATGTGTGTCAAATTAGCATGGTGTTGACACTTTACGCACTTCCTCACATATGCACAACAATCTCACTCTAAAGATGGCCAATAATAGTCCATGCAAAGAATGTGCTTTGTGATGGAAATACCATTGAAGTGGTCACCACATGTACCATCGTGTGCTTGGGTGATCGCCCTAGTGGAATCTTGCTGGTCCAAGCAACGAAGGAGGATTCCTTCATAGCTACAACGGTACAAAATGTCTCCTAACAAGACATACTTAGTTGATTTCTACTTGAATGCTCGTTTTGTGGAATGTGTCAATCCAAGAGGGAGGTTATCTAACTTGAGGTAGTCCCTTATGGGTGAATACCAATCCTGTTGATCGAAAGCCTCGATGGTCTGAATAGCCAATCCCACTTTAAGTTCATCCCTAGCAAATGCTGAGCGGGAGAGAACTTGTAAGAATAGCGTTGTGTTGCTATTAATGGGAGTATGGGAGAACAAGGACCCCTAGTTGGCATGTTTCAGATGATCATGGATTTGAGAAAACTTATCCGAGGATGGTTCAATCTGGATCATGTGGATTCCTGGCACCAAGTCAAAACTTGCACGCTCCATCACGGATTGTGATAGTGTTTTGACTTGAATGGTTGTCATTTCACCAAAAAGGTCTTGCAAGATTAGTGACCCCAAGCAGGCCATAGTGTCTGCAAAACTATTCAATGATTGAGGGAGTGCCTCGATGTCGTACCACTCAAGCTTCGCTAGGAATTTGTCCACAAGGGCTTTATAAGCCTACAGAACTAGGTATTTACATTGAAATACCCCAGTGACTTGATTAACAATTAACAACGAATCACCAAATATGTTTAGTCGTTTGATGTTCATGGTGATTGCTATTTGAAGACCTATGAGCAAGGCTTCATACTCTACATTATTTTTGGTGCACGAGAAGTCTAATTTAAAATACAGGGGTACGGGAGCCCCTTGCGGTGTGAAGAATACAATTCCCGTGCCACCACCTTGCTCACATTTAGAACCATCGAAGAATAAGGTTATGTCGGCCTGTGACTCAGGCTCATCAAAATCTAGAAATTTTGAGACATGGAAGACCCCATCATCGGGTAGTTCTATGACTAGAGGCTAATCGTCTTCAAGAGAAGCCTCTGCTAGTTGATTGTCTATGACCTGTCCTTTGATGGATTTTTGTCCAATAAACTCTATGTCAAATTTCATCAACAACATGATCCATTTCTTCGTGCGACTACTATGATAAGTACAACTCATCATATATAGCAATGGATTCTCCTTAGACACAACATACGTAGTGTTGCTTAGCATGTAGTTCCATAGCATTTTGGTAGCAAACACCACTACCAAGCAGAGTTTCTCGACGTATGCATAGTTAAGTTCATAACTGACCATGGTGCGGCTAAGATAATAAGTAGCCTGTTCTTTGTGAAGTTCATTCTTCTGGGTGAGCATGGCGCCCAGTGCCACCTTAGTAGCTAAGATGTATAAGTAGAATGGCACGCCTAGTCTAGGTGGTGCCAATACTGGTGGTAAAGCCAAGTATCATTTTATATCATCAAAGGCTGATTGGCACTCGTCATCCCAGTGAAAATCTACCCCCTTGTGCAATAATTTGTTCATGGGTTAGCACTTGTCAGATAGCTATGCTATGAAGCACTTAATTGATGCTACCTTTCCCTGTAGACTTCTGAGCTGCTTAATGGTAGTTGGGGGCACCATTTCAAGGATTGCCTTGACTTTGTTTGGGTCCACCTTGATGCCTCGCTTTGAGACTATGAAACCCAAGATTTTTCTAGATGTGACGCCAAAGACGCACTTCTTGGGATTTAGTCTGACTTTATGCTCCATGAGGTGATCGAGGATCTTGCTTAAATCATCGAGATGATCTGGGTGCAAAAGAGATTTGGCAAACAATTCATCCATGTAATCTTCCAAAGTTTTATGCATGTAATCATGGAAGATGTACGTCATGGCATGTTGGTAGGTGGTGCCAGCATTTTTAAGGCCAAAAGGCATAACCTTATAACAAAATGTCCCCCAAGGCATTATGAATGCCATTTTTAGTTGGTCCTCGGGATTGATACAAATTTGATTGTATCCCAAGAAACCATCCATGAGGGATAGCATTTCGTGACCTGTTGTAGCATCTACCAATGTGTCAATTCTTGGAAATGGGAAATCTTCCTTAGGAATTGCTTTGTTTAGATCTTGAAAATTATTGCATATGTGAATCCTCCCATCGGGATTTTTGACGGGCACCATGTTGGATAGCCATGGCGAATAATCCACGTAGATGAAAAATTGTGCATCCAACATCTTTTGCAATTCATCTTTGACCATCAAGGCCACTATTGGGTGCATCTTACATAGTTTTTGCTTGAGTGGCTTGACTGTCAGATCAAGCGTTAGATTATGCATGACTAGCTATGGATCTAGCCTCAGCATGTCTCTGTATGACCATGCAAAAACATCCTTCTTCTCTTTGAGAAGGGCAATGTAGTTGACTTGCTCGTTAGGGGATAAGCTTACCCCCAGCTTGATAATCTATGGATTCATTGGATCCAAGTCGATGTCTATGTTAGTCATCTCCTCAAGCGACATGTGGGATCCATCCTCCAACTGATGTGGAGTTGGGATCAAGTGGATATCATTTGTTGAGTTTAAATCTGCATTGGGAACCTTGGGTTCCTCTTCGGCATGAAAGATATCCTAAATTGTCCCTAGGGTAAAATGAGGAATTTTACCGAAAGGCCAGTACTCTGATGGGGATGGAGGTGAATTGATGTGATACCAATCAATGACATCTATGTCTAGATGCAAGGACCATGCTAGATCAGCCGGATTGCTAATGGGTGCGGTTAAGTCAATGGAGATCATGTTGATGAAATTATTTTGGTCTCCATTACCATGAGTGTGATGACTTGAACACTCTAGATGTTCTCTATGCTCTGGATCTAGCTCTAGAGGTATTGGCATGAATGGATCAGCCCTATGTGCTAATAGGAGGACAGGGCCTTCCATCGACACTAATATCACCCTAGGGTCTTAGAGTGGAAGGTGCTCTTTGTAAACCTGGAGTAGCGGATCCAACACTTGATCCCACCCCAATCGGTCTATGTACCAATCGTGCCCTGGCCCTATGCCCATATTTTCAAATATGTAATTAATCTCCAAGTGGTATGGTTGCGGCCTCTACTGCATGTGATTAAGATATGTTATTTTTGTTTCATCTTTGTAATCACTATCGGAGATCCAAAAGCCCTCATTGGTTTTGACAACTATTTGAGGCATTACACGCTCATCCTGCTTGAGCAAATTAATCTGACCCCATTATGGTTGTTCCACTCTCCATGGGGGGACTCGATTCTCTTGACGTAGCATTGGCTCGCTTGGAGCTACTAGGGGGAACAAGGTTAAGAGGCTCTCTTGATAGTCATTCATGGGAATCACTTGCGAGTGATCACTATCGGACTCGAAGGGATCGTATGACGTTGGTTCATATTCTGATTCATCCTCCAAAGATCCCTCTTCACACTGTTGATACCTTCCTTGAAAGTGAGTCCTTGAAATTTCACCTCTCTCTAGCAAAGGAGAAGGGTTATTGAGGTTAACAAGGGTGGTTGTTAACCGTGGGAGGTAATCTCCCAATTTATACATTGCATTTGTGTTGGCATAAGGATCTGATGACAATCCACCCTTATTGCCTATCCCTAGGCCTTGCATGTTTTCCACCAAGATGTCTAAGGGTAGGGGGTGGTTGAACCCTACTCTCGACTTGTCATAAGGCATTTGGTATCTTGGCTGGAAAAGGACATGCACTCCTTGCTCATACCTGCCTAGCCCATATCCATGCAAATTGCATTGGCCCAAATATCTCAGAGAAAATTTTGGGTTAGACAGATAGTTGACATCTTCTGCAAAAGGCTCTTCATCTTCATCCTCTTGCATGCATGTCTCAGTACCATGATCAAGACCCCCATACACAAAATTTGTCTGGTTTGGCGGGTAGCATAAGGGAACAATTGTACCGATGGGGAGGCAAGGTCTCCCCATGTCCTACATAGACTCTAGCATGGTCGTTGCTACAACATTCTACACTAGATACTTCCCCAGGCCCGTAATAGCCATTTCAACCGTAATTGTTGGTGGTTGAGATGGAGGGAACGAAAGCTCTTCCTGATTCCACTCCATTTTTGGTGGACTAGGAGCCTCAACTTCCATTGTGCTAGGCATCTCTTCGGTAGATATGGTTGATATTGTTGGTAGTGCCTCTTCTAGGGGTTGAGCCTCTTATAGGGTTTGCTTCCCTTTGTCCTTCTATTTAGCCATGATAGGTGGCGTTGGTGGTGAAGGAGCTAATGATGAAGATGCAATTGGCTGGGGTTTTGATGGATTTATCACCAGTGGTGCTTGCAACATCGAACCCTGTCTAGATGGATTTAACTAAAAATCCAAGTGCATCGATGGGAGGGTCGATTGTGGCATCATTTGCATCGCATTACAATATTTTAAGGGTTCTAATTCCGTCGGGACTACATGTACTTCCCATTCAAATGTATACTTCAAACACTGATGAGCTATTGACGGGACACACTTCATGTCCCTAATCCATGGCTGCCCTAGCAAGATGTTATAAGCCATCTCGCATTCCAAAATATGGCACAATGTAGGTATCATATTTTTTCCTACCTGAACGGGTAGAACAATTGTGCCAACTATAGAGCATATCGCATCATTGAATGCTTGTAGTGTGTAGGTGGAAGTTGTGATGTGAGAGGCTGGCAACTTCAGATGTTTCAGTGCTGTTGTGGTAATGATGTTACTGGATGAGCCAGTGTCTATCAACACCCTCTTGTATAAGATCCTATTGAACTGTGCAATAATGTGCATGGGTGGATCTGCCATGTCATCAGATACTGATTTAACCTCATCCTATCGAAAGGTGATGATTGGATTCATGCATCATTTGACATGTCCCATGAAATTGTTGAAGGAATTCGCTTCATGGGGCTACAACTCGATGGCTTTCAATATCTCAATTAGAGCTTCTCGATGGGGTGTTGATTGTTGTATAAGCTCGTATATGGAGAGCCTAGCCGACATCATCCTCAAAATCTATGTGAGTTTGGTCCGAATCGTGGTCACGGGTCTATGCGGAGGTAGCTGCACAAGGTGCTATTGAGGTTGTGATGATGATGGAACCTCTCTTGTGGCTACCTTGGGGGCAAATCTTGGGTATATCTTGTTCCTAGTCACTATGCTTATCATTCCTACATACCCCTGCATGGGGCAATGCTATTGCACCTCATTGATTTGAAGGGGTTTTTCCTATGCCTCATGGGCAGGCAATGGGTGTTTGAAAACTCCCATCTATTGGTTGTTTGGTGCTACGGGGTTGTGCATGGCCAATGTATTATTATCAATTAGGTCTTGTATCAATCCTTTGAACTTCCAACATTCATTCAGGTCATGTCCCCTCCGCCTATGGAACCTGCAATACAAGTCCTCTTGGTATCCCTTAGGCTTGGGAGCGTTAGGATCTATGGTTTGAATCTTTGGAAGGTTGATCAAGTTTGCTGCTGACAAGCGGTCAAATAGGGAGTCCCTAGACTCCGTATAAGGGGTGTATTGTCACCTAGGGTGATGCTACTAATTTTGCTCCTGCTTCTGGTTTTCTCTTTCATAATTATTAGGAGGCACTGCTTGATAGTTAGCATTTTGAGGATGTATTTCTTGTGCAGGATTAGGAACATTTATAACAACTTGATTAACCGCAATAGGTTTTTGTTGTGTATTCCCTATTTTTGTGTTCTTGTTCCATTATTTCTTCTTAGGTTTGGCAATATCACAATCCTGTATCTTGATCTCTTCGATAATTCTGGCTTGCGCCAGAGCTTCCTCTAAGGTGGCATATTGCTGTAACTACAATAGCACAAAGATCAATCTCAAAAAACTTCATGAGAACATTTGTGTAAGGTTAGACATAGGAGAGCGAGGTAGGGTAGCTTGGAAAGCAAAGTCCTCCACCGATTCCCATAGGCTGCCATTGTCTCTTCCTCATACTGCCTAAGGCTAGCCAAGTCACTTAGTGATGCCTTCTTCTTGGTTTTGAAGGCAAAGTGTTCAAGGAACACATCCACTAACCGATCCAAGTTATTGATGTTGTGCTTCAGCAACTAAGTGAACCAATCCAAGGTAGGGTCCACAAATGTGGTTATAAATGTCCTTAACAACAACACATCATTGTCCTGAATGCCAAAAAATTGGCTCAAGAATCTGGTCACATGCTCTTGAGCATCCTCCTCACCCTTAAAGATTGCCAATCGAGGCAGCTTAAAGTGTTCAGGGTAAGGGGGTGCAGGCACTGACGGATGCACAAGATGACTATGGAGTTGGCATAACGTGGGCTTTTGGGGCCCAGAAGCTTTGGTTTCCATAGACTCTAAATGCTCTAGCAGTGCTTTGTATGCATCGAAATATTTAATCTCTTCCTCTTTAGTTTGCTCCCATTGTGGGTTGTGGGAGACTTGAGGCCTATGGGGGGGTGAACGGATAGTGACCCATCCACCTTAGCAGGGAATTTTGGCCCACTATGCTTCTTGTTTATACTCCTCATAAACTTCTTGAGGAGTCTCTCGATGAAACCTATGACCCTGGGTGGGTCCCCGCGGAGGGTACCCATCGTTGTTTCGGGGAGTGGCCTCCCTCTCAAGTCTAGGGTGTCTCGAAGGAAAAACTTTATAAGGTCACTGAGACCTATCTCGTACCAAGGGATTATGCCTCTCATATGGTTCCACTCTTTGGATGCAAGGGGTTGGAACTCTCTCAGCTAGGTTATGAAGTAGCTCATCTATTTGGCACTGAATGCACTCCTTGCTAAGGCAGTATAGACACTCTAGCTGTTGTTGATATTGCTCAAGCCGTGTGATCTGGACTTGGTGGGCAGCATGTCTAGCGATGTCTAGGTCAATTTGTTCTGCCATATTGAGCTTTGGAGGCCTAGATGCCTCTCCTATGCATTTACCTCGGTCACAATGATCTGAGATCTCAATGGGTCACTTCCCTCTGTCAAGGTTGGCGACATTTACCCAAGGCTCTGGCCTCAATGGGTGACCATGGTACATAGTGAGTGTGAAAGCGCATGGCTCCCACACTATACATTGCTCTCGAGGAATGTAGTGGTCTTCCTTGTTCTCCATTTCGTATGTGTGAAAGGGATGGGCGGATTTAGCTCACCTTGCTTGAAGAGCCCTGTGCTCTGGGGTTTGTCTATTGGTTCTAACAGTGATGGAGGGCAAAGGAGGGATGCCATAGTCATGTGGCCTCTCCTCATGGACACTATGCTGCTCTAGCACTTCATCACATGGTGGCCACTCATATCTAGCTTCTAAGGGAGCTTTCTTGTCTATGTTAAGTTCCACGTGTAAGGATTCTTCTTGAAAGGGGTTGTGATGAATGGGCGTGTCCCCTAGAGGGGTGTCCCTATAATTCCACCTTAACATGGAATGATGCGGACTCTCTTATGGGTCAATCCACCAAGGCGGTATGACCAAGTCCTTAGGGCTATAGCGGAGGTGACTTGTGCCCCCTTGTACACTTTTCATAGCTTTTGCCCTTGATTGGGCTTGGCTACGGGTGTACACCATGGTGTTGCTTTGCTACAATATAAATGGATTTTTATCTCTTTTATGATTTTGTATGCTACACTAAACAGAAAAGAGCACACACATCCGCTAACAGTGATTAACTCATTTAAATATTGAGAGTGTGTCCTAAACCTGGTTTAGTGTGTTTTGTTTTTGTTTTTTTTTTTTGAAGGTTTTTGTAAAGAACGTTTAAATGCAAAATGAGGGCTCTTATGACTCCCAAAATTGGTCACCCCTTCGATATACCATTTCTAGACCGATATACCAACCTCTCTATATACCCGCCCTTACGTGAGGGAAACTATAGGTACGTGAGAGCAGATGGTATGTGGAACATAGGCGATACGAAAGGGGAATCACCATGTTTATGACACCTACCATAGAAGACTTATCCTCATGCACTGGGAATCACCCCAGATACACTCGATCAGCTTTCGTCAAGATTTACGTCTAGCAATAGTAGCGATCGGGGTTTATGAATACAAAATTCAAGCCAAGGTGGTGATGAAATCCACCGTTGGTCTTGATCAAGGGCTGGGGTTTTATGACCAGCTCCTTGGTGTTTGATTTTCCATGTGGTGTATGGGGTTCTTTTTATTTTGCATTAAACAAAGTAAACATGCAATAAGACCTTTTATATGCACGCAGAAGGAACCAAAAAAATAGAAAAGCTAAAGACAGAAAATGACAAGAAAAGTGCATAATTCTTACCTCTTCTCTGCCTGCATCTATCGGTTTTGAGTTTTTGCCTGAAAAATTCACAGACTAGAATTCGTCCTGGGGTGGAATGAATTACAGGACTGCATTCGCCCCAGGGTGGGACAAATTCAAATTCGTCCCTGGGTGAGATGAATTATAGGTTTGTATTCGCTGCCTGATGGAACGAATAGCAGTCAGCGTATGAAAACACGGTACCTGCAAGCAAAAACAACCAAACTTGGATCAGATCCCTGATATTAAAAATAGAGGACAACATCCCACCATGATTGCCATTGAAAGCATTAGGATACGGAAGCAAAAAGGAAAGCGAGTATGTGAAATGCAAACAAAGAAACCAAACTTAGCGCTAAATCCTAGAAACTTGAAAGCGCATGAAAAGAGGGACAAGCATGAGCGAATCAAAATGAAACAAATGTGAATAAATAATACAACCCTTTTTATTGATATGTTTCAAACTCGGTTACAATGCGCATCCTCCCCTTCCAAGGGCTAGGAGCGTTTAAGCGTGTGTTACTCGTTACATCCATGGGTGTCTTTCCTTCTTCTACGTGCCCACATGTAAAATGGGTGGACCAAACATCATCACCACTTGTGTTGATGAGTCTAGACTCCTCGTTGCTCCTTCGACGTCCAAACCCTATTTTCAAAAGAACAAGAAATGATTAGTAGCACCTACGGATGAAACAAAGCATGCAATCCCCAAAACTACGATAAGTGAATGAGAAAAATGAATTAAACTATGACTAAAGCACGTCCAAATGCTATGAAAATTTGATAGAGGCATCAAGATATCACTAGGAAGGATCTTCAAAAAGAACAGTCAGAAAATTCCTCATCGATTTGAATTCGCTCCGGGGTGGGACGAATTCACCTACAACAAAACGTCGAATAGGCATTGTCCCAATGTCCTACCTCAGAAGCTCCAAAAGATCTAAAAACTTGGGGTCAGCTAATTGGGGGCATTTTGGGAAGACCCAGATGGTCAGATTTTCCCAATTTAGCCTCCATCAACATGAATTTGATGATGCTACCTGTATGTTAGTAAAAGCGAGCAAAGATAGAAATATGGTCAAAATTGTTTAAAACAAGACGAAATTCAAATGACAACCTATCTAAACATCATAGAATTGAATGCAGAAATGAAATAAAGCAATTCTACCATGAAATTCCCATCTCTCTGAAAGGGTGCAATTAGGACTGTGGCAATGTGGGAGGGGGTGCCCATGGGGCAGGCCGCCCACCGTTGGAGGCTTGATTTCGGTACCAATACACTTGGGATGGGTCCAAAACCTCTAGTGTGGTATTGTCGACAAATTTTGTGGGATATCATGGCCAAATTTTAGGTTTTGGGATCGATATTTGTCCTCCTAGTAGTCACCCAATGACCTCCCTTCTAAAGGAGATCAAGGATGTGAAAGACGCAAATCCAAAAGGTGTGAGGTATGTAAATAAAATGACAACACTTCATTGCTCTAAAATGCTCCTTTTCTCTATATTTTGGGGTGAGGAAACTCACCAATTTATAGACCTGGAGGTCTTGAAATGGGCATGCAAAGGCACCACATGGCAATCATGCCTTCCTAGGGGGAAGGAGATTCCTCCCTGAATTGGGACTTCATGACTGACCTTGCAGATGCATCTAATGCTTGAAAATGCTCACCCATACTCCCTTACGATGAAGGAAGCATTGGGTGGCGGATATGAGCTGCCATTTGTCAATATTTGACTTTTTTACCGTCGAACCTGCAATTCGCCCCACCCTGGAGTGAATTTAGAATTCGTCCCTGGGTGGGGTGAATCCCAGTTTGAATTCATCCCATGGTGGAATGGATACTGAGCAAAGTGCTTGAAGGTGCCAAATTGATCTCTGACCTTCCAAAACTACTGTGAGAGTGGTTAGGACCACTGTTTGACCTCTAGGGGCTGCCCTTGGGGCTATGTGTGTCAAAGCGATCAGTGTTTGCAGTCACATAATCGGATTGGTGTTGTTTTGGTGTGACCAAGAGGACAACCATGCATTTAGTAGCCTAGTAGTTCCAAACAAGTTCTATAAACAACCAAACTTAGGAATAACACATCAACATATTGTCCAAACCATAAAATTCAAGTTACTAAGGATAACATATAAATCTAGAAAAAAAAACCATGTCATGAAAACTACAATATCACACTTGTCATAATTTCTTATCATGAGATCATCATCATGAAGAATAACTTAGATCATTACCCATGATATTTCTTTATTTTATTTATGAATTATCCAATAGAGATAAATCCATTTTATATATTTTTTCTTCAACATCTAATAGAGTAGGTTGTATGGTCATCATTGTTAGATAAAATTTCTAATATCTTCCAATATCATAAAGTTATTTTATTCTTCTTAGGGAATTTATTCCTTTGTAATACCTCTAGGATTCTCCTTCATATTATTCTCTCAAGTTTTTCCCTCTTTTTATTTTATTTTTTGCATATCTCTTAGGGGTTTGTATCTCTCTATTAATGTGTGTGTGTGTGTGTCCAATCTACTTTGTATCCATGTATCTTTTATTTTTTTCTTATTTCTACCCCACATACTTCTTATATAATTATTTTTCCCATCTACACATCCTTTTTAAATAGTTTAATGTAGGGTAAAACCTTCAATTTTTATGATTGAATTTAATGAATAATTACTAATTATTGAAAGGGTAGATATCAATTAATATGAGAGTTCATATACATTAAATTTAAGGTGTTACGTTTAATACATAAATTCATATTTAAGTCATTTTAGAATTATTTTGATCCTATTACTTAAGTGGTCTATTTAATAACACATTCAATATATTTTATGCTTATCCTCTACTTACCATGGCAAGGCTCATTAAACATACTACCCTTTACCTATAACATAGGATAATTTTACATAATAATTTAGTTTTGGTTGACAATGCTCAACAAGATAAGGCAATCACAAGATGATGGTAATACAAAATCCATACATGTTTTTGTATTATTTTATCAATCATTAGTTGTGGCCTTCAATACATACAAAAAAAAATGTCCTTGCTCTTCCATGTCATCAATATATTATATAAAATAATCATAATAGAATTTATTCTATAGATGTTATTTATTAAGGTATTCAAACAAAATATTGAATAAAATCATCATAATAGATGTGTTCTACAAAAGTATAGAACAAGAATCCTCACTCAATCCATCATAATAACTTGAAATAAGATACATTAGTTTAATCTATATATTCATCAAATAATCCATAAAGTGAAATCATGCATCACTATTGTCTAGATTGTCACAACATTCATCTACAAGTCTTAGTTTACCAATGGGGCCAATAATACAAACATTACATGTCATATAGCATTGTACAATTTATTTCAAGCATGGATGAAGCACACATTGGATTATACTCCAAAATAATTTTTGGACACTATTTACTAACCACCAAGTGCACTTATATATTTTAATCCCCTTTTCTATTTTGCTATGAATGGACACATGTTTGCTTCTATGTATAAACCTTCATGCACCTTTAAATAAATTTACTATTTTTCTAATTTCCTTTTATGAATATATTACTTGATAAAAAGCATTTGTAATATATTATTTTCATCCTACTAGGTTGAATGTATTTCCACTCATTATAACCATAAGGTACAATAGAGTACATTATTGGATAAAATCTATAATTTATTATCTACTATGATATACCATTGGCATTTCACATCTCCATCTATTTAAACAATCTAATGATTACTCCTTTGAAAACTATTGAATCTAAATTGATTCACCCTTTAGCTTTATAATTTTAACTTTATGAATCACCTTAATTTCTAAATTTATATTTTTTCAATGTTCATAGCTTGTTAAAGGTATGGACTAACTAGGATTTGAGTCTAAATAATATATTTTTTGAGGTTTCTCTAACATTGATATTTTTACCATTCCTTCGATCACTATGTGTTTTGGATGTACTTCCTAAAATATTAATTGTAGATTATTTGTCAACATCCCCCTGGAGTCACTCTTTGGGGGATCAAGATCTTGGATTTAGCTTTAAATTTGATTCCAAATGGAGAATTAGTACTTTTTCACATAATTGTTAAGGTTGAATATTCTACTATCAAATTGCCCTAAAGCCAAATATTACAAACGCATATACATTCTCTCACATAATATTTTTAGTATCTTAGTATACTTTGGTATTGCTAATATTTTAAAATGATGGTTTAAATATCCTTTAAGTAAATAGGTTTTGGAGACCCTATCAAAAACCCACCCTTATAATATTATTCTAAAAATAAATAAATAAAATTATCTCACAGGTTTACCATTCTAGCTATTTAAAACAAATAAATAATATTGTATAAAATAAAAATAAACTTATATAATATATCTTGGTAAAAATACAACTTACATTGAAAGCACAAGGATACGAAAACAAAAATGAAAAGCCGAGATGCGATGTAAACGAAAACAAAAGACAACGCTAAATCCTATGAATTGAAAGTGTATGAAAAGAAAAAGGCATAAACGAATCGAAACCAAATAGAAAGCCAATATGAAATACAACCCTTTTTATTAATGTGCTTTAGAACTCGGTTATAATCCATCTCCTCCCTTTTCAAGGGCTAGGAGAGTTATATGTGTTCTTGTCACACCCATGGATGTGATTCCTTCTTCCGTGTGCCCACATGTAAAGTGGGCGGAACAAACGTCGTCATCACTTGCATTGATAAGTATTGACTCCTTGATGCTCCTATGACGTTAAGACCCTATGTTCAAAGAAACAGAAAATATTCAATAACACCTGTAGATGAAATAAAACATGCAATCCCCAAGCCTACGATTAGTGAGTTTGAAAAATGAATAAAACGGTAACTGAAATAGATCCAAATGAACTAAAAACTTGACAGGGGTATGAGGACATTACCAAGAGGGAACTGCAAATGGAACAGTCAAAAAATTCACCATAGATCTGTATTCGCTTCGGGGTGGGACGAATAGACCTACAACAAAATGCCAAAAAGCACTATCCCAAATGTCACATTCGAGAAGCTCCAAATCGCCTGTAAAGTTGGTATTAGCTAATTAGGGGTGTTTTGGGAAGACCCAGAAGGTCAGATTTTCCCAATTTGGACTCTATCACCAAGAATTTTATGATGCCACCTGCATGTTAGTAAAGGCGATAAATGATAGAAACATGATCAAAATTGCTCAAAACAATGTGAAATTTAAATGACAACCTATCTAAGTAGCATAGAATCAAATGCAAAAATAATAGAAGGGAAATATGCCATAGATTTCTAATCACTCTAGGGTGGGGCGATTAGAACTGCAGTAGTGTGGGGGGCACTTGGGGGCAGGACGCCTACCGTTTGGGGCTCGATTTTGGAACCAATCCACTTGGGATGGGTCCAAAATCTCTTGTGGGGTGTTGTCAAAAAATTTGGTAGGATTTTATGGCCAAATGTCAGGTTTTGGTTTCGTATTTGCGCTTCCAATAACCACCCTATGACCTCTCTTCCAAAAGAGATCAAGGATGCCAAAGGCACAAATCAAAAGGTGTGTGTGGAAGTAAAATGGTAGAACTTCATTGCTCAAAATGTTCTTTCTTTGTATATTTTTTGGTGAGAAAACTCACCAATTTATAGACCTGGAGGTCTCTTGTGATTGAGCATGTAGAGACGCCACTTGGCAATCATGCCTTCCCAGGGGGGAGAAGATTCCTCCCTAATTATGGGCTCCATGACTGCCCTTGTAACTGCCTCTAACACTCAAAAATGCTCAATCACACTCCCATGAAAGGAAGGAAGAGTTAAGTGGCAGATCTGAGCTGCCATTTGTCAAGATTTGACTTTTTACCCATCAAACCTACTATTCACCCCACCTTGGAGTGAATATCGCTAATCATCCCTGGGTGGGATGAATAGAAGTTTGTAATCATCCCTAGGTGGAACGAGTATGAAGCAGAGTGCTTGAAGGTGCCAAATTGACTCTTGACCTTCCAAAACTACTGTGAGAGTGGTTAAGACCACTGTTTAACCTCTAGGGGCTGCCCTGGGGGCTATGTGTGTCAGTGCAATTAGTGCTTGCAGTCACATAATCATATTGGTGCTGTTTTGGTGTCTATAGATGCCCCTTTTTGGGATGCGCTACGCATGGTGTAGTGCTAAGAAAAAAAATATAACCAAAGCACTAATGATTAGGGTTTCTTAGTAACCTAACCAAATTTTGATGCCCCAAGTATGGGAAGGGCATGCATTCTTGAATTCCTACTTCTGATGAGTGAAGGAACTCAATTCAAGTGTTACCCTTTTTTAGTGAGGTGCTACTTGAGCTTGGACATTGATCAATCACGAATAGGCAAAGGGTGCAACCTTTTGTATATGGGAACCTTAAGTTCATGATTCACGAATTCCAAGTGTTTTATTAGCTTGTGATTATTGCTTGTTTTCTGCCCAAAGCAGGAGCGTGACTATCTTTGTCAATGATTCTTTGAATGTATGCTATTTTCATGATTGGGTGTGTATTTGTTGATTGTTGACTAAGTGTGACTACCCCCTCAAGCGACGAATCAATGAGGGAATTACCTACATGAGAAAAGCGACGAGTCACTTGACCCCAGATGACTTGTGTAAGGGTGCCTTCAGATGTTTTATCATTGAATGTGTGTACGGTTTTCTGACATTTAGACCTATTTTTGGTGGGTTTGAACCCTTTTTGTGATGCATTTTGGAGCTAAATTATCAAAAATTTGTCCTCCCGTGGAGCGGTCCGGCTATGGTATCCTTATTAGGGAGTAGGATAGTGACAATTTGTAATCCCAACATCAGTTTTGGATTCCAATAATGTCAAGCGCAAAGGCGCCTTCGTTCGGCAATGTTATTGCTATTTTTGGTTGGGTTTTGACCCTTTTGGTGACACCATTTAGGGATGAAATTCTTGACAATCCATCTTCCCATGGAGTGGTCCAACTATGGTAGCTTTCTTAGGTAATAGGATAGTGAGGATTTGGTGACCCCGACATCTATTTTGCATGCCCGGAATGTCAAGTGCAAAAGCACTCTCATCGGACAATTTTATTGCTTGTTTTGGTGCATTTTTGTGCAGTTTTTGCTATTTTTTGAAATTTTTGTTGTGTATTCGTTCCTGGGTAGGATGAATACCAGTTTAGTAATTGTCCTAGGGTGGTACAAGTGCTAACTAGAGCACTCATCCAAAAAGTAACGATTATAGGCCTAAAAAGCCTATTTAAAGGCCAAAATTAGGGTTTGGGCTCATTTGCATTCGAATTTATTGGCGATTTGGAGCTTTGAGGAGGAGGTTGATTTTGTGAAGCGAAGCAATGCTAAATTTTTCTCACCACCATGAGTGCACAAAATGGATCAATCTATGGAGCCGAAGCAATACCAGTGAGTGCTCTTCATCTTTATTGTTTGTGTGTGGTACAATTTGAAAACCGCAATTGGTTTTTGCTCTTTTGTATTTTGTTTTTCAAAGTAAAATGAAAACCCTAGTTAAATGTGTGTTGTGATGTGTGACTTTTAAGTTGTATGGCTTCATTAAAACTTAGGTTGAAACCCTAGTGGAAACCATGTGGATTTTGCATTTGTGATAAACTAAAAGAAACCCTAGTCTAACAAAAAATCAAAACTTAGCTCACAACCTAGGTTAACCCTAGTTAAACAAATATCAAAAGTTAGTTTAAAACTTAGCTGAAAAACGTAGTTTAGAACGTAACCTAAAAATTTTGCTTAACCCTAGTTATTTTTTGTTGTTTCGTTTGTGTTTTTAATTTATTAGTTTATTTTTTATTTTTTGTTTTTAATTTATCAGTGTAGGGTTAAAAACCCTAGAATTGACAAATTATGTTTTTGATTTTTTTTTTTTGTATTTTGGTGTTTAATTGATCAGTGGACCGTTAGATTTAGAAAATCCTAGGAACTGAAAAACTATTTTTGAAGTTTTTGGTTGTTTAATTTATCAGTTTAGACTTAGAGTAAAAACCCTAGGAACTGAACAATCGTTGATGAATTGAATTTGTGTGAATTTTGTTGTTCGTTATTTAGCTATTTTTAGCTGTACATTGTTTTATGCATTGTTGTATATTCATGTTTTTGCTGTACAATTTTTCATAGTTTTTAATGTTTTTGTTTTATTTTCTTTTGTAGGTTGTGAAGAGCCCGTATCATATGCCGACAGTTTTCACTGAAGCATGGGAGGTGTTGACTTTGGATGACTGGGAGTGGCTTGATGCCCTTGGGCTCAAGCAAGTGACTCGACTGGAGCCGGTGATCACGGATCGGGCCTATATGATGGCCCTGATCAACTTGTGGTATCCTTGGACTAATACCTTCCATATACCAATAGGGGAGATGATAATTAATTTGGAGGATGTCTATCAGATTCTGTGGATCATGATAGATGGATTTCTGATCAGAACGATGCCATGGGATTAGTGGACAGCAGTGCTGACACGTTGTTTTGGGCATGGGGAAGTGGTGGGTGTGGACAACCCAGTGGAGAGGGCAGAGGGTGACTTCCAGATTGGTGGTATCGTAGTATGGTGGTGGTTTGAGAGGGGTGTGTTGGGAGTGAGGCACATAGTACTAATGGGCCTCATTTCCAACATGCTACTACCTAACTCTTCGGGTGTGAGGTTCCCATGGAACCTACTGGAGGTGGTATTCAGGTTGGTGGAGTGTTCGACCATAGAGCCCCTGATTATGAGATGGGGTCAAACACTACTAGCACAACTCTATGATGAGTTGTATGAGGTCCGCTATCAAAGGCAAAAAGGTATTGGGTGCAGCTTCCTATTGTAGTGTTGGCCTTGGCAGCACATAGCTGTGGAGAGGTCGATGGGGTTAATGTGGATGACTCAGGCAGAGATGGTGGATAGGAATATAGGTTATGCATCTCTATGGTGAAGGTCTAAGGAGCAGGGATAGAGTCAGCGATGGGCAGGTGTCGTAGGGCACTATGCTAATGCCTTCACTCGGCTTGCCCCAGGGGAGGTGTTCTGGTGCCCCTATTAGGATTGTCCAGCATGGCCTAAGGCTGGAGAGTGGCTCTGATAGGTTCATAGGGGGTAGTGGCTGATTGGGCGACATGGGACTAAGCAGGATCTCTTCCATTATGGCCAGATGACATGAAATTTTGGGGTGTGCCAGGGGTTTCCTGGTGAGCCCGTGGTTTATCAACATCGAGGGGATGAGAGGACTCTAGCTTGGACAGTCATTGCACCTCTAGGTGAGGATTCAGATACTGTGATTAACGTCTTGGATGTGGACGACGTCGGGATTACCATGGAGTACAACCAATGGTGGACCTTGCGATGATGGTGAGGTGAGGGACCTCTAGGTGGTGCAGAGGTGGCAATAGCAGGTGATGAGGGTGCAGAGGCACAGGTGATGGTTGGGGGGTTCCACTGGAGGATGTGGATATGGTAGAGGTGGATTATTTTAGGGAGGGTGATGTTGGGGTTCCAGAGCAACTAGAGATGCAAGACTTTTTGGAATAGTGGGAGCCAGAGCAGCCTACCATTTTGGATATGTCGATGCCTTAGGTAGTCTCAAGGGATACTAAGGTAGGGTTTCATGTTGAGAATGCATGATTGGAGGGGCTGCTCCAGAGGTAGTATGAGGAGCTCGAGGATGTGCCACGGGAGAGGGATCTCCCATGAACGTAGTTGGTGGAGCGGGAGAATGCATTGGCTACGTACTACCGATGGGATGGGGATATCGATGTTACACGGGAGATTGATCTCCTGTAGACGCAACTAGCAAATAGGGATAAGGTATCATCACAACGTGATGAGAACTTGGCCATAGTTCATCAATGAGATATGGAATTGACTCGACATCGATTTGAGATGGAGGTAAAGATTATTCACCTTGGTGGGCGAATTCCTATGTTGAGTGAAGGTGGATCATCATGCTGCTCGAGAGGGAGTGAAAAAGAGTAGTCAGCATCCTCTCAGTGTAGGTAGTTGGATGACGGGGGCTCTAGTATGCGTGATGCGGGGGCTAGTAGTAGCCGCCCTGAGGGGTTCCATAGGACCCAAACCATGGGGGGTAGTTCTCGTCGCATGGATCCTATGTGATCATGGTGGTCGATGCCCTAGGCTTGGGGATTTTGAGCTTTTGGATTTTTGCGAGGTTAGGGGAATGGTTGATTGTAGCCTATGGTAATTTTTGATAATATATATAAATATGACTTTCTTTTATTTATCCATGTGTCATGATTTGATGTTATGCACAATGATTTATGAATGTGTATGTATGTATGTTAATTTACTTTTGATGGATGCATAGGTTATGATGGATGCAAATGTTTCTAATTGCTATGAGATGCAAATGGAATGGATGAATTGAATTTGTGATTTTTGGCGGTGGCACCATAGAATTTTTAGAACTTATGGATTTTTGTCCTATGTGATTGCTGTGGTAAAGGAATTTCTATGTATACATGTTATTTTTTTGTATTTTCTAATGGTGGTGCGAGGGTGAAAGATAGCACGGTTGGTTTGGAATGTAGTTAAGGTTTTCTGAGACTCAGATGTTTTAACTAACTAGCCATGAATGTACTTTATCTGATAAGAATTTTGAACAAGGTATGAATCAGAATTGCTTTTGACCAAGTTATTTCACATCCCTATGTGTGCAATTGAGTTTTTTTATGTGGTATTTGTCAAGATACCGCTAGTTCCAGATAGGCTCTCAACCAAACCTGTACTTAGGATCACCTAATTAGCTCCACTAACTCCTTTGTTGTATGTAGTCGGATTAATCTTACGATGTTGTCTAGGATACCATAAACTAGCTCATCCACATGCAAACATTGATCTGCACACAAGTTAATGTGATAGATATACAGTCATGCGGGAGGTTTGCCACCAGTGAATGATAGGTTATCCACCAAACCGGTACTGAGGCTAACATCATGACCTTCTGAATGCTGAGATTTCCAAGGATTCAAGTTCGACTCACTTCTTTTCTTCAATTGTATTGGGATACTTGCTCTTTTGTAGTGATAAAAATCACTGTTTATTTTTGTTTTCTCTTTTGAGCAAGGGATTTGAATATTGAGTGATGAGAATCACTATTGTATGTGCCTTTTGATGTATGCACTTTAGTGGTGATGTCAAATTTTTTGGATTTTTGAATTTTGCAAATTTGTGATGTTTTGAAACTTATTGAGAACTTGGGATTCTTTGGGAATTGGGTAGGGAAGATGTTTGTCCTTTTGCCAACTCTCAGCATTCTTGGGGTCATTCGCACAGGGGTATGAGCAAGATAACCATTTCACTTATGGTGACCTAGATTACTTTACAAATTGCATCCTTCATTCACACAAATTGGGAATTATTTTATGTGTTTTATTTGTGTTGGGATGGTACGTAACAAGGTGTGATCCAAGTAGAAATATACCTTTGTAAAATCTATCTGACTTTGTACAATACGTGGCTAGAGAGCTAATGATAGCTGAATGACAAAAAATCTTAATACATTAGAAGACAACCGACTATGATATGGTGAAAAGGATGTGCATGGCGTTTATTTTTGATGGATTTTTTATAGAGTGGAGAAATGTAGAGGAAGATGGATTTTCCGAATAAGTACAGTCTATGGTGCTTTTGACCTTTATGACCACAAATATGTAATATATGGATGTGATGCTTAATGCGGCTATTATTTTTGTGTTTTTAATGGATTTATTTGGGTGAGTATGAAGATGAATGCAAAAATAGCTCTTTATTGTTGTGATGATTTTGAACAAGCATGGAGATGAGATGCAAACTTTTGTTATTTTTGATGATTTTATTGTTTTGAACTTTCTTATTATTGACCAAGCGATTGTGGGAATCCTTGGAGCTTTTTGTCTTGACCAAAGGGGTAATGGGCACCTTTGGGGCATTTTGGGATTGGACCAAGCGATTGCGGGAATCCTTGGAGCTTTTTGGTTGACCAAGCGATCATGAGAATCCTTGGAGCTTTTGGTTTGACCAAAGGGATTATGGGTACCTTTGGGGTGTTTAGGGGTTGACCAAGTGATTGTGGGAATCCTTGGATTTTTTGGTTTGACCAAAGGGATTATGGATACCTTTGGGGTGTTTAGGGGTTGACCAAGAAATTATGGGAATCCTTGGAGCTTTTGAGGGTTGACCAAGCGATTTTGGAAATCCTTGGAGCTTTTGGTTTGACCAAAGGGATTATGGATACCTTTGGGGTGTTTAGGGGTTGACCAAGAAATTTTGGGAATCCTTGGAGCTTTTGATTTGGGCTATGGCTCTTTTAAATATGGAATGGCCTCAAATGAATGATGTTTAAGGGTTCTAGTTCCCTAATTCCATCAAGAGAGGCAATCTGGTATGTTCCAAGTCCTATTTTACTATGGATGACATAAGGACATAACCAATTTACCATGATCTTGTCCATTAGATGGGGCAGCAAATTAGAATTTTGTTGGTTCTATTTTAAGACCAAGTCACCAACCTGAAAGTCCCTCAGGTGAACCTTAATGTTGTATGCTTTCTTAAGTCGCTCTTGATAGATACATAAATGCTCAAGAGCATTAACACATCATTCATCGAGAAATGTAAGCTGGTCTAATTGGGCCTGCCATGTAGTGTCATCATCGATGAACTCTTGCATTGATATGCGTAGGGAAGGAATTTCCAACTCGAGAGGCATGACTACTTTGGAGCCATACACTAGCAAAAATGGAGTTTCCCTAGTGGGTGTCCGAATGCTAGTGCGATAAACCCATAATGCAAGTGGGATTTGAATGTGCCAATCCTTATGACTGTATGCGACTGTATTTTTGAGGATGGCACCTAACATTTTGTTTGACGCCTCTGCTTGCCCATTTGCGTATGGATAATAGGGTGTCAAAAAGTTGTGCTAAATTTTGTATTTTGTGGTCAAAGCACGCACATAATTGTTCTTGAATGACGTCCCATTATTCGAGATTATTTTGTATGTAATACCAAAATGACATGATATTGTATAAAATGAACTCCGAAATGCAGGTTCCAGTCGTAGAGGTAAGAGAAATTGCTTCCACCCATTTGGTGAAGTACTCTGTGGCCGTTATGATAAACGTGTCACAGCTTGACGATGTAGGGGAGATATTTTTGATTAGATCTAAGCCCCACTACAAAAATTTCCAAATTGATTGGATCGGCTACAAGGCCTTAGAGGGTACGTGTGTCAAATTGGCATGGTGTTGACACTTCACACACTTCCTTACATACGTGCAACAATCTCACTCTAAAGATGACCAATAATATCCCATGCAGAGAATGCACTTTGCGATGGCCATACCACTGAAGTGGCTACCGCATGTACCATCGTGTGCTTGGGTGATCACCCAAGTGGACTCCTGCTAGTCCAGACAACGAAGGAGGATTCGTTTGTAGCTACGACAGTACAAAATGTCTCCTAACAAGACATGCTTTTCCACTTTCTATTTGAATGATCTTTTTGTGGCATGTGTTAATCCAAGTGGGAGGTTACCTAACTTGAGGTAGTCCCTTATGGGTGTATACCAATCCTGCTGATCGAAAACCTCAACGGTATGAATAGCAAATCCCTCTTGAAGTTTATCCCTAGCAAAAGCTAAGCGAGAAAGAACATGTAAGAATTAATGGGAGTAGGGGAGAACAAGGACCCCTAGTTAGCTTGATTTAGATAATCGTGGATTCGAGAGAACTTGTCCATGGACGGTTCAATCTAGATCAGGTGGATTCCTGGTGTTGATTCAGAGCTTGCACGCTCCATCACTGATTGCGATAATGTTTTGACTTGAATGGTTGTCATATCACCAAAAATGTCTTACAGGATTAGTGACCCCAAAGAGGCCATAGTGTCCGTAAAACGATTTGATGACCGAGGGAGTGCCTCGATGTCGTACCATTCAATTTTTTCTAGGAATTTGTCCACAAGGGCTTTGAAGTCCTGTAGAATGAGGCATTTACATTGGAATTCCCATTTGACTTGATTGACAATTAACAGCGAATCAACAAAGATATTTAATCATTTGATGTTCATGGTGATTGTTGTCTGAAGACCTATGAGCAAGGTTTCATATTCTACATTGTTGTTGGTGCACGATAAATTTAATTTAAATGACAGAGGCATTGGAGCCCCTTGCGGTGTGAATAATACAATTCCCATGCCACCTCCTTGCTCACATTTAGAACCATCAAAAAATAAGGTTATGTCAGCCTGTGACTTAGGCTCATAAAAATCTGATGATTCTGAGACATGGAAGACCCCATCATTGGGTAGTTCTATGATCATAGGTTGATCATATTCAAGAGGAGCCTCTGCTAGTTGATCAACTATGACTTGACCTTTGATGGATTTCTATCCAATGAACTCTATGTCAAATTTGATCAACAACATGATCCATTTCACCGTGTGGCTACTATGATAAGTACGACTCATCATGTACCACAATGGATTCTCCTTAGACACAACATACGTCTTGTTGCTCAACATGTAATGGTGTAGCTTTTTGGTAGTAAACACCACTACCAAGCAGAGCTTCTCGATGTATGCATAGTTAATATCATAACTGACTAGGGTGCGGCTAAGATAGTAAGTAGCCTATTGTTTATGAAGTTCATTCTTTTGGGCTAACATGGCACCCAATGCCACCTCAGTAGCTAAGATGTATAAGTAGAATGGAACTCCTAGTCTAGGTGGTGCCAATATTGGCAGCGAAGCTAAGTATTATTTAATGTCATCAAAGGTTGACTGGCACTCGTCATCCCAATGAAATGCTACCCCCTTGTGCAATAATTTATTCATGGGTTAGCACTTGTCAGATAGTTGCACTATGAAGCACTTGATTGACGTGACCTTTCCCTGTAGGCTTCTGAGCTACTTGATGGTAGTTGGGGGAAGCATTTCAAGGATTGCCTTGACTTTGTTTGGGTCCACCTCGATTCCTCATTTTGAAACTATGAAACCCAAGAGTTTTCCATATGTGACGCCAAATACGCACTTCTTGGGATTCAGTCTAACTTTATGTTCCATGAGGCGATCGAGGATATTTCTTAGGTCATCGAGATGATCTGGGCGCAAAAGAGATTTGACCAAAAAATCATCCATGTAATCTTCCAACATTTTATGCATGTAATCGTGGAAGATGTATGTCATGGCACATTGGTAGGTGGTGCCAATTTTAAGGCCAAATGGGATGACCTTATAACAAAATGTCCCCCAAGGTGTTGTGAACGGCATTTTTAGTTGGTCCTTGGGATTGATACGAATCTGATTGTATACCAAGAAACCATCCATGAGGAAAAGCATTTTGTGGCCCACTGTAGCGTCTACCAATGCATCAATTCTTGGCAAGGAGAAATCATCCTTAGGACTTGCTTTGTTTAGATTTTGAAAATTAGTGCATATGCGAATCCTCCCATCAGGCTTTTTGATGGGCACCATGTTGGACAACCATGGTGGAAAATCCATGCAAATGTCAAACTGTGCATCCAACAACTTTTGTAATTCATATTTGACCATTAAGGCCACTGTTGGGTGCATCTTACGTAGTTTTTGCATAACTGTCTTGATTTTCAAATCAAGCGTTAGATTATGCATGACTAGCTACGAATCTAGCCCCGACATGTCTTTGTAGGACCATGCAAAAACATCCTTCTTCTCTTTGAGAAGGGCAATGTAGTCATCTTGCTCTTTGGGGGATAGACTTACCCTCAGCTTGATAATCTATGGATTCATTGGATCCAAGCTGATTTCTACGTCAGTCATATCCTCGACCGACATGTGGGATCCGTCCTCTAATTGGTGTGGATTTGAGATCAAGTGGATATCATTTTGTGAGTTAAGATCATCATTAGGAACCTCAAGTTCCTCTTCAGCATGGAAGACATCCTGAGTTGGCCCTGGGGTAAAATGAAGCATCTCATCGAAATACCAGTACTCTGATGGGGATGGTGGTGAATTGATGCAATCTTAGTCTATTGCATATATGTCTAGATACAATGACTATGTTGGATTAGCCAGATTGTGGATGGGGTCAGTTAAGTCAATGGAGATCATGTTGATGAAATTATTTTGGTCTCCATTATTGTGGGTGTGGTGACTCGAACATTCTGGATGTTCTTTGTGCTTCGAATCTAGCTCTGGAGGTATAGGCATGAATGGATCAGCCCTATGTGCAGATAGGAAGACAGGGTCGGCCCTCAACACTAATGTTGTTATAGGGTCCCTAGGTGAAAGGTGCTCTCCGTATACCTAGAGTGGCAGATTCAACACTTGGTCCCACTGCACTGGGTTAATGTACCACTCATGCCCTAGCCTGATGTTTAGTTGGTCGAATATGTCATCAATCTCCAAGGGATATTGTTGTTGTCACATATGATCGATATAGGCCATCTCAGTTTCATCTTCATTATCGCTGTTAGAGATCCAAAGGCCTTTGTTGGCTCCAACAACTATTTGCAACATTAGAGACTCATCTTGCTCAAGCAAATTGATCTGGCATCATTGGGGTTGTTCCGCTCTCTACGATGGGGCCTGATTTTCTTGTGGTGGCCCTTACTCGATGGGGGCCACCAAAGGGAACATTGCCAAGAGGCTTTCCCGATAATCATCCATGGGGGTCACTTGTGAGTGATTGTTGTCTGATTCGAAGGGGTCCCATGGTGCTACCTCATATTCTGACTCATCTTCTGAAGATCCTTCCTGACCTTGTCTATACCTATCTTGTAGGTGATTTCTTGAACTTTCTCCTCTCTCAAGCGAACGAAAAGGGTTTTTGAGGTCAACAAGTTTGGTCGTCAACTCTTCCTGAGTCCACTCCATGTCGGGTGAACTAGGATCCTCGACTTCCATTCTACTCGACATCTCCTCAGTAGAGATGGTTGATACTGATGGTGGTGCTTCTTCCAAAGGTTGCACATCTTCTAGAGGTTTCTTCCCTTTGTCCTTCTATTTGGCCACCATAGGTGGAATTGTTGGTGAAGGACCAGATAATGAAGATGGACCGGGCTAGGGGTTTGATGGACTTGTTAACGGGGATGCCTATAGAATCAGACCATGTTTAGATGGATTCAACTGAAAATCCAAATGCATTGATGGAAGGGTCGATTGTGTCATCAGTTGCACTGCATTGCAATATTTGAAGGGTTTCAAGTCCACAGGGACTACATGCACCTACCCTTCAAATGTATACTTTAAGCACTGATGAGCTATCAAAGGGACACATTTCATGTCCCTGATCCATGGCCGACCTAGTAAGATGTTATAGGCCATCTCACCTTCCAAGATGTGGCACAATGTAGGTATAGTATTTTGTCCCACTTGGATGGGTAGGAAAATTGTGCCAACTGTCAAGCATATTACATCATTGAATGTTCATAGTGTATATGTGGAGGCCACTATGTGAGATGGGAGCAACTTTAGGTGTTTCAAGGCCACAGTTGTAATGATATTACTGGATGATCCAGTGTCGACTAATACCCTCTTGTACGAAATCCTATTGACCCATGCGATAACATGCAGGGGTGGATCTGCCATGTCACTAGCCACTGATTTCAATTCATCTTCTCGAAAGGTGATTACTGAGTGCATCATTTGACATGTCCCACAAAGTTGTTGAAGGAGTTTGCTTCATGGGGCTACAACTCGATGGCTTTTAGTATCTCCATGAGAGCCTCCCGATGGGGCATTGATTGTTGTATGAGCTCATAGCCTAGCTGATGTGGTCCTCAAGCTTTGGGTGAGTTTGATCTAAATTGTGGCCACTAGTCTAAGCAAAGGAGGTGGTGCAAGGTGTTTTTGCAGTTGTGACGTTGTAGGCACCTCTCCTGCAGCTGCCGCAGGAGCAGTTATGCTCGGGTACCTCTTGTTCTAAGTCACTATACTGATCATCCCTACATACCCCTACATGGGGAAGTTTTGTGTGACCTCATTGACTTGTAGGGTCTTTGCCTACACATCATGGGCAGGCAAGGGGTCTTTGAAGACCTCCATTTATTGATTTCTTGGTGCTACAGTATTATCTATCGCTAATGTCTTGTTATCAATTAGGTCTTGCACCAAGCCTTTAAACTTCCAACATGCATTAAGGTCATGTCCATTTCACCTATGGAACCTATAGTACAAGTCTTACCTGTAACCCTTAGGTTTTGGCATGTTGGGTTCTATGGGTTGAATCTCAGGTAGGTTAATCAAGTTTTTCGTTGACAAGCGGTCAAATAGGGAGTCTCTAGACTATGTGTAAGGTGTGAATTGTCACTTAGGATGACGCTACTGATTTTGTTATTGCATTTGATTTTCTCTATCATAACTGTTAAGAGGCACTGCCTGATAGTTAGCCTTTTGGGGTTGTGTTGCTTGTGCTGCTGTTGGTCTTGCTCAAGATGCATAATCTATGCTTGGTGGGTGACATGTCTGGCGACTGCCAGGTCAATTTTTTTCATCATATTGAGTCTATGAGTCCTAGATGCCTCTCTTATGCATTTATCTTTGTCACGATGATCTGAGATCTCTATAGGTTGCTTCCCTCTATCGAGGTTAGTGGCATTCACTCAAGGCTCTAGCCTCAGTAGGTGATTCTGATAGATAGTAGGTGCGTATGCACATTGCTCCCACACTATGTATTGCTATTGAGGAATGTAATGGTCTTCCTTATGCTCCATTTCATATATGTGAAAGGGGCGGGCAGAGTTGGCTCACCCTGTTTGAAGCACCTTGTGCTCTAGATTTTTTCTATTGTTCCTAATAGTGATGGGGGGTAAAGGAGGGATGACATAATCATGTGGCCCCTCCTCATGGACCCTATGCTATTCTAGCACTTCATTACATGATGGCCACTCATACCGAGCTTCTAAGGGAGCCTTCCCATTTATATTGAGTACCACATTTAAGGACTCCTCCTGAAAGGGTCTATGTTGGACGGGAGTGCCCCGCGAAGGGGTTCCCCTATAGTCCCATTATGAAATGGCACAATGTGGGCTCTCTTGTGGGCTAGGCCACCAAGGTGGAATGACCAAGTCCTTGGGGCTATAGCGGAGGTGACTTGTGCCCCCTTGTACACTCTCCATAGCTTCCGCCCTTGATTGGGCTTGGCTACGGGTGTACACCATGGTGGTGTTTTCCTACAAGATGCATAGATTTTTGTTTATTTTGTTATGATTTTTTATGCTACACTAAACAAAAAATATCACACACACAAAACAATGATTATCTCGTTTAAAGATTAAAGGTGTGCTCTAAACCTGGTTTAGTGTGTTTTGTAGTTTTTTTTGATAGATTTTGTAAAGAACATTTAAATACAATATGATGGATCTTATGACTCCAAAAAATGGTCGCCCCTTTGATATACCATTCCCAGTTCGATATACCAACCTCTCTATATACCCACCCTTACGTGAGGGAAACTACTGGTATGTGAGAGCAGATGGTACATGGAACGTAGGCGGTATGGAAGGGGAATCACCCTATTTTTGACACTTACCATAGAAGACTTATCCTCATGTTTTGGGAATCACCCCAGCTACACTAAGTCAAATTTCATCAGGATTTACATCTAGCAACAGTAGCGATCAGAGTTGTGAATGCAAAATTTCAAGCCAAGGTGGTGATTTACGTGAGGGGTTTTATGACCAGTTCTTTGTTTATAAATTTTCCATGTGATGTGTGGGGTTATTTTTATTTTGCATAAAATAAAGCAACATGCTATAAAAAAAAAACTTTCCCTAAGCAAGCAAGTAACCAAGAAATAGAAAACTAGAAGCAAAAATTGACAAAAAGAGTTTAGGACCTCTACCTCTTCTCTGCCCAAATATGTTGGTTCTGAGTTTCTATCTTGAAACTGCATAGAGAGCTATTCGTCTCTGGGTGGGACAAATAACATAAATGTATTCATCATAGGGTGAGGAAACTACCCATTCGTCCCTGGGTAATACGAATTCCAACTCTGTATTCACCACAGGCTAGAACGAATAGTAGTCCAACGCTTGAAACTTGATACCTGCAAGCAAGAACAAACAATTTTTAATCAGATTTCTGATCTAAAAAAATAGAGGACAAGGGTCCCACCATGATCGCCACTGAAAGCATGAGGATATGGAAACAAAAAGGAAAATTTGAGATGTGATGTAAACGAAAACAAAAGACAATGCTAAATCCTATGAATTGAAAGTGCATGAAAGGAAAGAGGCATAAACGAATCAAAACCAAATAGAAAGCCAATATGAAAGACAAACCTTTTTATTAATGTGCTTTATAACTTGGTTACAATCCATCTCCTCCCTTTTCAGGGGCTAGGAGCGTTAAATGTGTTCTTGTCACACCCATGGATGCGATTCCTTCTTCCACGTGCCCACATGTAAAGTGGGAAGACCAAACGTCACTGCCACTTGCATTGATTAATCTTGAATCCTTGATGCTCCTCTTATGTTAAGACCTTGTTTTCAAGGAAACATAAAATAGTCAATAGCACCTATAGATGAAATAAAACATGCAATCCCTAAGCCTACGATTAGTGAGTGTGAAAAATGAATAAAACAGTAACTGAAATAGATCCAAATGAATTGAAAACTTGATAAGGGCATGAGGACATTACCAAGAGGGCACTACAAATGGAACAGTCAAAAAATTCACCACAAATCCATATTCACTCCGGGGTGGGACGAATAGACCTGCAACAAAATGCCAAAAAGCACTATCCCAAATGTCACATCCGGGAAGCTCCAAATCACCTACAAAGTTGGGGTTATCTAATTGGGGGTGTTTTGGGAAGACCTATAAGGTCATATTTTCCCAATTTGGCCTCTATCACTAGGAATTTGATGATGCCACATGCATGTTAGTAAGGCGAGAAATGATAGAAACATGATCAAAATTGCTCAAAACAATGTGAAATTTAAATGACAACCTATCTAAGTAGCATAGAATCAAATGCAAAAATAATAGAAGGAAAATCTACCACATATTTCTAATCGCTCCGGGGCGGGGTGATTAGAACTGCAGTAGTGTGGGGGGCGCCCGAGGGCAGGACGCCCATCGTTTGGGGCCCGATTTCAGCACCAATCCACTTAGGATGGGTCCAAAATATCTTTTGGGGTATTTTCAGAAAATTTTGTAGGATTTTGTGGCCAAATTTTGGGTTTTGGTTTCGTATTTGGGCTTCCAATAACCACCCTATGACCTATCTTCCAAAAGAGATCAAGGATGTGAAAGGCACAAATCAAAAGGTGTGTGTGGAAGTAAAATGGCATCACTTTGTTTCTCAAAATGTTCCTTCTCTTTATCTTTTGTGGTGAGAAAACTCACCAATTTATAGACCTGGAGGTCTCTTGTGATTGAGCATGCAGAGGCACCACTTGGCAATCATGCCTTCCTAGGGGGGAGAAGATTCCTCCCTAATTAGGGGCTTCATGACTGCCCCTGTAACTGTCTCTAACACTCAAAAATGCTCACTCACACTCCCATGCAAGGAAGGAAGAGTTAAGTGGTGGATCTGAGCTACCATTTGTCAAGATTTGACTTTTTTCCTGTCAAACCTGCTATTCGCCCCACTCTGGAGCGAATACCACTAATCATCCCTTGGTGGGGCAAATAGAAGTTTGTAATCATCCTTGGGTGAAACGAGTATGAAGTAGAGTGCTTGAAGGTGCCAAATTGACTTTTGACCTTCCAAAACTATTGTGAGAGTGGTTATGACCACTGTTTAACCTTTGGGGGATGCCCTGGGGGTTGTGTGTGTCAGTGCGATCAGTGTTTGCAGTCACATAATCGAATTGGTGTTGTTTTGGTGTCTACATACATATATCATTGAATTCATGATTCTTATGATCAAATTGTACATATATGATGTTATATAATGCAAAATAATTGATATATTTATTGATATGTGTGTAATATAATTGTATTAAGCCAAGGCCAAAAGTGTTAGAGAGTGATTTTGGGAACTAGTGGTGTAGCCTACATGCAAGTGTTTATGCAAGCCTATGAGCTTCACTTATGTAACTCTATGATCATATTTATGCAATAACCAAGGAAATTTTAATATATACACCCTTATTTATATTGGGTAAACCACCTACAAGGTTTAATATATATTTTACATTATAATTTAATCTTCAATTCAATCTATATTAGCTTGAGGTTTACATCCATTTGTGTATTTGGTATTATTATAAATATCCCCTAATGACTGATCCATTGTATCAATTTGTGATAAGTGATATTGTATAGATGCTTATAAGCATCCTCCCCCTATTCCTTATATTTATTCATGTAATTTATATTTTTCTCTATTTTCATTCTTATGCTCTTCTATTTTTCTTTTCTTCCATTTTTTGCACATGATTATGATGAATATATGGTTTAAAATACTTTTGGAAAGTATTATGAATTCAAACATGGTATTAGAGTCAAACCATTATAGATATGGATGAAATTACAATTCCAATGGATTTCTTCAAGGAATTTTTGTAGGAATGTCAATTAAACATTTTTTATGATTTTGACATGTAATGTCCCCTTTTCACTCTTTTGCCTTTCCTATCGTATTTTTCAATTAAAAAATGGAATATTATATGAGGTAACATGACATGTTTTTCCATTGGCATTTTAAAATCTAGATTCATGAAAATATACACTTTTTTAACCAACTATATTCATGTAGCATTGTTGTACAATGTTATAGCATTGTGTCCGATGTCATAGATTTTAATTTCAATGACTTTATTATGTGTTTAATGAAAATAAAACTAGTTCTTTCTACAAAGGACATAGGATATACAACTTATGAAGAGGTGGCTTAAATATTCCATCTAATAAGTTATATAAAAGAAGCTACCTTTTCCTTACTCAGGTCCCAACCACTATGGCAAGTGTCGTGGCTAATATCATTTCCTATATCCAATAGGTCACTAGTTCAAATCCCTATAAACCCATTATTTTATGTTACTCCCTATTATGGCCATATATTTTTTTTCCCTCTATAGAACCCCAACATTTGCATATCTCACTTACAAAGGTATTATCTCATGTTTGAATTAAAAACATGTTTACTTGTTTATAAAAAACTATAGAGGATTACATAATGAAGTACTTATTAGATGTAGAGGTATGATGTATGTGTTCCCTTCAAATTTATTGATATCATTCCTTTATTTCTCTTATATATCCATCCTATACCATGATATATTTATTGGTATGTTTAACTATGATATTTAGATCTCATGTTCAAAACTCCAAGAGATATTTTTTCCCTCTCAGTAGCTATTTCTAGAGAGAATTCATGAATAGGTGACACATTTTCTAACTCCAACCATCCTTATGGTGGAATGGAATGAAAAATATTCTTCATAATAGATGAACGGTCACGGGTTCAAATGATTTTTATGTCGACCTCTCATTTATACTATTCAAGAAGGAATTACAAATATTATTTATATATTACCTCTTGAAGGTATTCATTGGGAACTTTACTATGGGATAAAATTTTAAGGTTCTCCCTATGATGCCTATGTTTGAGACTTGTTATCTAAATTTTTTTAAATATATTTTATTTTTTATATATAAGGACATCCAAGGTCTGAGGTGTAGACCAATTGGTTCGACTAAACCCTGTAAGGGGCAGAGGTTCAAGGTTCAAATATTGAGTCTCTCTAAATCAAACACTTGTCTCTTTCCTAGTGCTTTCAGTGATATAAGAGGTTTAAAATGATTTTGGCATGGTGGTTATATGGGTGAACTATTCAAATATCTATGTGGTGACTTTCAGGGTGGACAATACAAAATACTATGGTGGTCATAAAATCTAGACAACCTACTCGAATTCGTGGCAGCTACCGATTCCACCATGTAAATTAAAAATAATAATAATATATATAGATATATATGAGGACATCCAACCAATCGAACTAGTCAAGCCATCAATATTTAATTCACTACATAGGAACTCAAGGTGTTTATAGTGGTAAAAAAAATAACCAATATTTTTCTATCGAGTTGTAGTTGTAGCATCCATCAAGTGGATTTTTCTAATTTGACAATATTTTTTCTAAGGTTTCTCATTTTTTAAAACTAATTCAATTACTAATTCATATAAATTTATAAAAGTCATAACTTTCATATATGGAAATATTTGGAGCTCTCTTTCTAAATTACATATTTTTTTGAGCACTACCTAGGGGTGACATCAATTTATAAATATATTATAGTATTTTGTGGAATTTTATGTGGAATGGTTCCTTTCACACATGTCACTTATCTAAATTGACAAAATTATGAAAGCACGAGATTCCGGGCGAAGGAAACACTAATTGCGATGCATTCAAAATCAAATGCGCTTAAGTCCTAGAAATGTAAATTACATGAAATGAAAGAGATGCATTAAAACGAGACACAAGCAAATGGAGAAAACATAGCCCTTTCATTAAAATTTCTTGATCTCTGTTACAATGACGCCTCCTCCATTTTCAGGGGCTAGGAGCGCTAAAAGAATTTGATTACAATCACTTAATGTTCCTCTTTCCGCATGCCCATGATTGAAATGGACGGGCCAAGATGATGTCGCCGCTGATGTCGATGAGTTCTTCACCTCTGCTGCTTCTCCTACGAACAAAGAAACAACCAAGATGTCAGTAGCACCTATCGCAAATGGAAAGTGTTCGTTCTCTAGAATTAACGAAATATGCATGTAAACATTTGCCTAAAACAGTAAATACAGTGAGTCCAAATGGCTTGAAATCTTGACAGAAGATAGAAAAAGTTACCAGAAGGCCATTGCCACTGAGACAGCTGGCCAATCTACCTTCAACTGGAATTTGTCCCTGGGCAGGACGAATTCTGACTGCAATTCGTCCCTGGGTGGGACGAATTCTTCTATGTTGAAGAAGTCGACCTACTGTTGTTCCAATGTTGATTCTTGAGACTTGCAAAATGCCTGAAAACAAGGAGGTTATGTAATTGGGGCCATTTTGGGATGACCCAGATGGTCGGATTCTCCCAATTTGGCCTCTACCCTCAGGAATTTGATCTCGCCACCTGCAAGTTAGTGAAACAACAAAGCGACACAAAACATACTAGAATCTGATCAAAAGTTACAAACTTGCAACTATGAGTTAACCAAACATGATAACACAAAATGCAACCTGAAAAAGTAATCTAGAATGCTCTAAAACTTAGAAAGTGTGGGGGTGCCCAAGTGGGCCTCCCACCGTTGGCACTTGATTTCGGTGCCAATCCACTAGGGATGGGCCCAAAACCTCTTAGGATTGGGGGGTCGGTGAATTGGTTGGTTTAGGTGTCCATGTGTTGGATTTGGGTCAGGTTCAAGCTTCCAAAAGCCACCCAACAACCTCCCTTGCAAAATATATTGGTGGATGCGAGAAGGTGAACCAAAAGGGATGCAAGTGGGTCTTCAACTCGGCAGCACTTCGTTGCTTGAAATATCCTTCAACCTATATTTTGGGTGAGAAAAGTCCCACCTTTTATAGACCCATGGGGTCTATTTTGAGAGGGAAGCATAGGTGCCATGTGTTGGTCATAGGTGCCATGTGGCAGTCATGTCTTCCCATGAGGGAGGGGAGTCCTCCATGACTTGGGCTTTCATAACTGCCCTTGTGATAGTCCTCTAACGACCTATCTGTCCACCCACACACGCGTGCGAGGCAGGAGTCATCAACTGACTGTCCTAGGCTGCCACTTGGCACCATTCTTCTTTTTGTCCGTTAAACTTGGAATTCATCCCACCCAGGGACGAATTCAGAATTTGTCCCTGGGTGAGATGGATTCCAATTTGAATTCATCCTAGGGTGGGACAAATTTGGAGTAGGTTGTTCGAAGGTGCCAAATTGCCTTCTGACCTTCCAAAATTTCTATAAAAGTGGTTAGGACCACTGTTTGACCTCTGAGGGCTTCCATGGGGGCTGTGTTTGTTAAAGCGATCAGTGTTTGCGATCACATAATTGGATTGGTGCTATTTTGGTGTCTATAGATGCCCCTTTTTGGGAAGCGCTGCGGGTGACGCAGTGCTGAGCAAAAATAGATAACCAAAGCACTAATGATTAGGGTTTCTTGGTAACCTAACCAACTTTTGATGCCCCAAGCATGGAAAGGGCATGCATTCTTGAATCCTTGCTTCTGATGAGCTAAGGAATTTGATTTCAAGTATTAACCTATTTTGGTGAGGTGTGACTTGAACTTAGACATTGATCAATCATGAATAGGCGAAGGGTGTTTTATCCTCAGGGGGAACCTTGTGTTCATGATTCATGAAATGCAAAGTGTTTGATTGATTTGATTGTTGCTTGTTTACTGCCCCAAGCAAGAGCGTGATTGTCTTTGTCAATGATTCTTTGAATGCATGTCGTTTTCCTTAATTGGGTGTGTGATTGTTGATTGGTGACTAAGTGTGACTAATTGCATGAAATGAAAGAGACGCATTAAAACGAGACACAAGAAAATGGAGAAAACATAGCCCTTTCATTAAAATTTCTTGATCTCTGTTACAATGATGCCTCCTCCCTTTTCAGGGGCTAGGAGCGCTAAAAGAATTTGATTACAATCACTTAATGTTCATCTTTCCGCGTGCCCACGATTGAAATGGACAGGCCAAGATGATGCCGCCGCTAATGTCGATGAGTTCTTCACCTCTGCTGCTTCTCCTATGAACAAAGAAACAACCAAGATGTCAGTAGCACCTATCACAAATGGAAAGTGTTCGTTCTCTAGAATTAACGAAATATGCATGTAAACATTTTCCTGAAACAGTAAATACAGCGAGTCCAAATGGCTTGAAATCTTGATAGAAGATAGAAAAAGTTAACAAAAGGCCATTGCCACTGAGACAGCTGGCCAATCTGCCTTCAACTGGAATTTTTCCCTGGGCAGGACGATTCGACTGCAATTCGTCCCCGGGTGGGACGAATTCTTCCGTGTTTAAGAAGCCGACCTGCTGCTGCTCCAATGTCGATTCCTGAGACCTGTAAAACACCTGCAAACAAGGGGGTTATGTAATTGGGGCCATTTTGGGACGACCCAGATGGTCGGATTCTCCCAATTTGGCCTCTACCCTCGATAATTTGATCTTGCCACCTGCAAGTCAGTGAAACAACAAAGTGACACAAAACATACTAGAATCTGATCAAAAGTTACGAACTTGCAGCTATGAGTTAACCAAACATGATAACACAAAATGCAACCTGAAAAAGTAATCTAGAATGCTCTAAAACTTAGAAAGTGCGGGGGTGCCCAAGTGGGCCTCCCACCGTTGGCACTTGATTTCGGCGCTAATCCACTAGGGATGGGCCCAAAACCTCTTAGGATTGGGGGGTCGATGAATTGGTTGGTTCAGGTGTCCATGTGTTGGATTTGGGTTAGGTTCAAGCTTCCAAAAGCCACCCAACAACCTCCCTTGCAAAAGAGATTGGTGGATGCGAGAAGGTGAACCAAAAGGGATGCAAGTGGGTCTTCAACTCGGTAGCACTTCGTTGCTTGAAATCTCCTTCAACCTGTATTTTGGGTGAGAAAAGTCCCACCTTTTATAGACCCATGGGGTCTCTTTTGAGAGGGAAGCATAGGTGCCACGTGTTGGTCATAGGTGCCATGTGGCAGTCATGTCTTCCCATGAGGGAGGGGAGTCCTCCATGACTTGGGCTTTCATAATCGCCCTTGTGACAGTCCTCTAACGACCTATCTATCCACCCACACACGCGTGCGAGCGAGAGTCATCAACTGACAGTCCTAGGCTGCCACTTGGCGCCATTCTTCTTTTTTCCCATTAAACTTCGAATTCGTCCCACCCAGGGATGAATTCAGAATTCGTCCCTAGGTGAGACGGATTCCAATTTGAATTCGTCCCAGGGTGGGACGAATTTGGAGTAGGTTGTCCGAAGGTGCCAAATTGCCTTCTGATCTTCCAAAATTGCTATAAAAGTGGTTAGGACAACTGTTTGACCTCTGAGGGCTGCCCTGGGGGCTATGTTTGTCAAAGCGATCAGTGTTTGTAGTCACATAATCGGATTGGTGCTGTTTTGGTGTCTACAAATTATAACACCTAGTTTTTTCAAATGACAAGATTACTTAGATGTGAAAATCTTAAATTTAATTTTAATGATGATACAAAAAGTCTTGATGATAATTTACTTACTAGGAAATAGTAAGAATTTCATTTCTTCTTTATTTTAGTTGAACCACATGTACTTTTCCACTTGAGAAAAAAAAATTGTTTAGATATGCACAATATTGAATGACCTATATGGGAATATAATTTCTATTGAAGCTAAAAAATAGATATAGATATTTCCAACCTCAATAATTTTGGTAATATTTAATATTATATATATAACTTCAAATTCCAAAAGGATGACCTAGCTATGACACGATGAAAGATAAATGGTGATTAATATTATGTAAAGCTTATCATTCAAACTTATCTCCACCATTTCATAGAAAAGTATTGGTTGTCTATGTGAATGCAATGACTATCATGGATCTGGAACCTATATATCTTGAAGGACATTTGAAACTTCTTATGTATTACAATATTGCGACGAAGAATTATGGATATATTTCTCATATATAGGCCCATCCAAGGACATAAAGTCAATGGAATGTAAGATTTATCTATCTAATAAAAAGTGTAAGAATTCAAGGAAGTCAAATACATGTGAATATTATATAAGGGATGTAAATTTTACAAAAACATACATAGTAAAATTAAAGTAAAATAAAACAAAATTCTTGAGATATAGATACAAGATTTCTTTTGATAAAAATGAAGTTTAATAAGGTAAGTAGAGTCCCATTAGGGCATCCATTTTGGGAGAATTTTTCTTCTAGTTTATCCTATCCTCTTCCTATTATATTATATTATGGGGGTGTTGGTGTATGTCTAATCTCACCTTATTAGGCCAAGGCCAAAATTATAGATAGTGCTTATGAGCACTATTGATGTAGCCTATGGGCAAGTGTATATGGAAGCCTATGAGAATAAATTATGTAATCCTTTGTGCATCATTTGTGTAAGATTTTGGTGTCAATTATGTAATTCTTTGGTGTCACTTATATTGCATAATAAAATACTTTCCTATTATATTTATATAGCAAAATTTATTACATTACATTGCATAGTGTGTTTTCATCAATATATAACAACAATCCTAACTTTTGTTCTCCTTTAACACATGAGATATGTAACCTTTCATATGAAGTAAATTATGACAAAGCCTCTCATGATTACAAAATCTCCTAATTTTAATATTGACACATATCACATGAATATTCACTTATATACTTGATACCTATCACTCATGACTCTTCAATTACTCACTTGACACTTATCACTCATGACCCTTCACGTACTCACTTGACACATTTCACTAACAGCTCACACTTGCACACATGACAAAAATATATTCTTCACAACTTGACACCTCCAAATCTAAATGTTGATAATTGGAATTCAAGGTACCAAATAATATAATACAACCAATACTTAAAAATCTATAGGATGGAAAACAATGGGACTAGAAAGTCAACTACATATTTAAAAACCCATTAGATTGAAAGAAGCCTAAAAAATAGTCAAACCAAGAAAATCATATTGACATGAAGGTGAAACAACAACACTAAATATACCAAGGACAGCACATGGTTTCTAACAAAATTTTATTTTAGAAAAACCATATAACAAACTTAACATAAACTCTTATCACAAAAACATAGTCAAGAAGTGGAAGATATAATATTACATAGTAGATTTCTTTATTTTTTCTTATTATTAATTAGATAAATCCTTTCAATAGGAGTTGATCTCAATGTCACAACATATTTCTCCCTCTCCAATACCTCTAAATTTTATCCTTCGTATTGTATTCGTCGTTTTTCTCCTTTTATTGTTTTGCATTTGTAACTCTCTCTCTAATTCTACCAAATTTTCTCCTCTTGTTATTTTTCATCTCTCTCTTTATCTCTCTATGTGTGTGTGCATCCCCTTTACATTGTGTCTCTTTGTGTTCCCAACTTATTTTTCCTTTTCTACCCTTTTCTCCTTCATCCTCCTTCAAGTTCTTACATCCTTGTTTCCTTACCTATATATTATTTTTCAATCCTTCCACGTAAAGTTAACTCTTCATTTTTTACGATGGTATTTAAAGGATGAAAATAAGGATTTTTGTTGTGTTTATTGCCTTAATTCCATTCTAATTACATTCAAAATAATCTTAATCACCTATTTATTAAGTGCGCCTTTAATTATACATTCAATTTTATATGGTTATCTTCTTCCTACCATGTAAAGGCACATTAAACATCACCTATAATATAGGGTAATCTCATCACAATTTGGTTCTAGTTAATAAGACTCGACAAATAAAACAATCCTAATGTGATGGGAATACAAAAGATATACATACTTTTGGATTATTCTATTTTATTAATTGTAGCCATTGACACAAAGAAAATATAGAAATGTTTTCTCTTCCATTTCATCAATATATTTTATAAAATCATTATAGTAATTATTATACATAAATAATAATCATTTATTAAAAATAAATGAGTGTTTAAATTTATTATCTGTGGTGGTTGTGTGTTAAATTCTCTATCGATAAATATAGCACTCAGCTTTTATAAAGATCATGATTAGAAAAAAAACCGCTTTTCACACTAACCAATTAAAAGAAAAAATTATCATCATAATAAATGATAATAAAACAATTCATTATACTTTATTTTTTATAAATAAATATTTAAATTTATTTTTTTGTAGCTTTTTTATTCTTCCCTTTTTATTTTCACGCTTCGTATTATTATTTTTTTAAAAACTACTTCACTAGTTTTTTTTTGGGCGGGGGGGGCGGGTTGTGGCATTTTTCAAACTGCAGAACAATTTTTTTAATTTAAGTGTTATGAAAAAAACAATACCAAGCATTATTCGAATTTCAAACTGCAGAACAATTTTTTTATGATTTTTATATACGTTTTAGTTTTGTCCAGAAAATATAATAGGTTAATAGCAATAGTAAAATACATCAATTTAATTTTTGGAACAATTTTTTTTATAATTTTTATATACGATTTAGTTTTGTCCAGAAAAGATAATAGGTTAATAGCAGTAATTGGTTACTTCAATTTAATTTTAAAGTCTCGTTGAAAGGTTAAAGTAAAGTCAAATCATTCAACTAAGTTCCATTCTACATTGGTAGACGGTGACTACCTTGTCAACTTTTAACTTTTTCATATAAGAATTTTGCCATTTTACCACATAACGAAATCAAACAAAAGCACGGACATTATTTATTGGTTACAGGTAGTTTTTGCATCCGGGCCTATCGTTGACATACTTCTCTACTTTGTTATAAGGTTGAGTTTGTAAGATGTTTAAATTTTCAATAACATTTGAAATATAAAGTTCTTTAGTTTAAGAAGTTTTTGTTGTCCACTTTAACATAGTAAATGGTGTAATAACAAAGACATGGCAGAAATAACTGCCTCAGAGTATTATTTTAACTGTTTTTACTTGAATTTTGTTGATTATAATATATATCTAATATATTGAACTCAAAAACTAGAATTGGGCGAATCCTATAACTAGTAATTGAATATAAATTATGAGCAGACTTGCGCGCCTGGCAGCAAACAATATTACAAAGGAATTGTCAATACACTGGAATTTATTCGCGTCTTTTTATTTAGCAAAGAACCATGTAAAGCTTATTTCATAGAGAGTAAAACGATTTTTATTAAAATTAAAATTTATTTTAACACAAGCGCCAATCATTATCATAATTTGCTATATTGTTAACCGGTTACTATGGAACTAATTGTCGGAAATTCCATGCTGAAAGATGTAAAACTCTAAAACAGAGAACATGGGAAATTTCAGTGACATGTAAATTGAGGACGATTGGTTGGTCTGAAACATAGAACATAGAAGACGTGCATCTGTAAAAGGAATGGAGCCTTCTGACTATATTAGAAAATCTTACTAATTTAAATAATAATGGCCACATGAATTACATAATAGAGTTTAATTACGTCCAATACAGACTAAAATCAACTTTAATTATGCTGAACGCTGGATATCAAGACAAAGTTCAAGAAATCTGAACTAAAAGGGAATAGGTCTGCCATACTTCTCCTGGGGCCTCTGAGGCCATGGGACACAGCGGGATGAAGTGACGATAGTATAATAAGTACGACTAACATCATTGTGACTAATACGAGGCATCTAGAGAAAGCCATCTTAGTATAGTATATGCTTGCTTTCGAGCTGTTAAACTCAGACAACAATGCAATTTAAACGGGTAAGAATAACTGAGAACTTAAGGAATATATAGAATTTATCCTAAATATCAAGGCGCTTTAAATAGCTTGCAAATTGCTGATGGCGACAAATTTTATCTATTAAGATGGAGCCCGCTAACCGCTAACAGACGACGATAAATTTTTTATTTTTAGTAGATTGTACAATAGATGAGGTTGACATTGCCAATTGCCCATTAAATGTATTATGTCATCCAAACATCATTGATCTTGCTTCAAGTCTGTATTTATTTAAAATCATTCAGTTCAAAAGATCAAATTAATAACGCAAGACGTGCCTACGCAACCATTCAACTAAATCACATATATTACTATGTCATTAACGAGTGCTAAGAACGATGGATTATCAACTGAACTGTCGGCAACCACTTATAACTACTTAACGACCAAAACTACCATGGTCAATTTATTTTTCAAGCCACTAATAACTGTCTGCAATCTTTTCTTGTTCGTTGGGTTGTTATTGATTTTTTAATTTGGCAACTCCAGTGATGTTTGGAATACACTAGTCGACGTCGCTGGACCGCAATATTGAGGAGGACACATTCATTAGATAATAATGGTCTGTTTCTTTTCTAATCCTATAGAAAAATGGGTTGTTCGCCGTTAGGGGTACATAGATATTGTACTCTTTCCGTTCCCACTTTAATCGTGATATTGAGTGCTATCCATTCTATATTTCGTTGTTGCATTTGTTCGTAATGCGAACATTTATGAGTTGTAAAACTTATATTAATAGAGAGATACAAAGCATTGTCGTTCATATCCACGCTTATCAAGCTTCTAAGTATTAAATTTCGAATATACGCTTAATGGTGATTTAAAAAGTGATGTCAAACTGTTTTAAAGTATGGTTAAATTTTATTATATTAATAATCTAATTAAGGTCTAGATCAATTGGTTCAACCAAACTTCAAAAGGGTGATGGTTCAAGGTTTAAATCTCGGCGGACTGAATGCTTGTCTCTTTCCTGATGTTTTTAGTAGCGTAAAATGTTTAAAATGATTGTGGCATAATGTTTATAGGGGCGGACTATGCAAAGAACTATGTGGCGGCTTTCAAGGTGGACATTACAGAATACTATGGCAGCCATAAAAGTCGGACAGCCTATCTGGATTCATTGCGGCTACCGATTCCACCATGTAAATTCAAAAAATAAATAAATAAAATAATCTAATTGAATCAAAATTAATTATTTGAGCGAGTGCCACCATCGCATTGTGAAGGCAGAATTTGTGGTTCTTGGAAATTAATGGCCACCATCCCACCAGAAAGGCTGAATTTGTGGTTGTTGGAAATTAATTTAGAATTCATCGAACCTCACATAGTTGATTGTCAGCAAACACATCTCATCTTGAATAAAGATGGATAAACTATTTACATATCTCGACACTTTCTTTGTGTTATCCATTGTTAATCCTGTCTAAATGCATATTTTATAGAACTCCTGTGTATATGCTTACATGGTGGTCCCTTTTTGGCATAGGTTTAGGATTTTCTTGAACAAATCATGTGCGTAGTTAGATAGTAGGAACTTTCCTGTAAGCTTTACCACCATATTATACCAGGTGGATATTTTGTTCTTGTTCCTCTTCGCATGGCTCTTCTCGACTGACTCCCACCATAAAGTAGCATGTCATTTCAACTTCATGGTGGTGCACTTAACTCTTTTACGGTCCTAGATTGCTTCAAACTCAGTATTTTTCTAGCTCAATGATCCAATCCACCAAGTCTTCTATATTTAAGATCCCTACATAGTTCAAATGATCAAACCTCGGCTTGTTACCATCCTTCACTATAGCACTCACAAAAAAAAATTCATCATAAGGTTCTACGATATCTCACCATTATCCTCGATACTATCTCTCTCATATTCACTGATATTACCCACCACTACAACACCTTTGCATTGCATAGAATTAATAGCCTTCAATCTGGCCAAGACAACTCTTATCGTATCAAATGGATAAGTGATATATGGTCCAAGATTGTTTTTGCTACCTCCTCTTCTAAGTTTACAAGTCACCTGTATAGTTAACCTACAATGCAATCATAACCACATGAATACTTTAGATTGAACAACTCTTGCAAGCCAACAACATAGAACAAAATTCTAAACTTTGATACCAACTAATGCAACATTATATGTAGGTCAAATTAACAATAGGCATGTGGGTATATGAGTACACAATGGATGAGGGAAGAATTAGTGGAAGTTAAAACATAAAGAGTTTTTATTATTTTTAATATAAGGAAGAAATATTTTAATAACTATGCATAGATCTATAGTTGAGAGCCTTTGTGTTACAATCCAGCCAATCTACAACTTTTCCAAAACTATCCTGAACCAAAATATCACCTGAATGGAATCCTCTTGTCGATAATGAACCAATATGCTACATATATTACTCATGTTGTGAATCCAAGGAACTCTAATCCAATAAATCTTAATCCAAAAAACCTTAATCTAGGAAACCCTAATCTAGGGAACCCTAATCCAAGGAACCCTAATCTAGGAAATCCTAATCCAATGGTCATGTTGGCCACTAGAACAACATAGCACAAAGACCATAAAACTACATGCACAAAGTCCATAGAACTACACATGCAAATACCATAGAACTACATGAATAAAAATCATATAATTGCTTGTGCAAAGACCACAAAACTACTCACAAAGACCATAGAAATTTTTGGTATCTATTACAAAACTATATATTCTTATGGTAGATGCAAGATTACATGAAGACATGGATTCTTCTACATTAGTTTAGATACATTGAAATGTATTTGAACTTGTTGATGTCTTATTCATTTTCCTTGCCATAATTGTGCAAATTTTTCAATAAATCATGAGGTAATAACTTTCTACCTACCTATCTATCATATGATAGAATGTGAAGTATATTTTGTGTGATTAACATCTAATCATAATCAAATATTTTAAATTTAAGTACTCAAAGACTCCATGGATTTTCTTTGATGCAAAAATGAAGCTCATGAGTCTTGGATATGAGTTTTCATGTTTGAGTCTCATTGTCCATATTTGGTATTCAACATTCAAAATTTTTTGGTATGTGGTATTATTACCATTTTGTATTATATAAATTAATATATTGGTATTATATAAATTAAGGTTAGCTGTATATGGGTGTATATATTAGATGGTATTTTATAAATTAATGATAAGTGGTCTCAACAAATCAGTGGATGGCACAAAAATATTGGATTAAGTTCTTAGTGTAAGAAAATGGGTGACATTAAAGAGCCAACACTTTTATAATTATCAAATGACTCATTCAAAGAGGATATAAAGAATATAGACAAATAGGGTCTTTAGGTGTTATATTAGGGAGTGTTTAATATGATAACATTGATTGGCTTAATACTTATAATAAAATTAGTTTCTTCCTTTGATTTTGTAAAGACTAAAATAAAATAAGCATGACTAGAAGAAAGTTAATAGGCCATGACAAAATCTTGAAATATTAAAATAAATGACCTTGAAATAAAAGACTTCACAATTAAAATAAATATAATTGTGAATTCTTTTATCATGCAATGAAAGTGATATTCATAGGGTTACATAGATGATACCCAAAGGCTTACATAATTGGAACCAATATCTTACACAAATGATCCACAAAGGATAACTTAATTGATTCTGATAGGGTTACATAAAAATTTGCTCATAGGCTACATAAATAATTCTCATAAGCATTATCTAGTACTTTTGTTCTTGGTCTAATAAGATGAGATTAGACATACTCCAATACCCCCATAATATAATCTAAGGAGAAAAGGATAGGATAGGTGAAAGTATAACATCATTTATGCTTTTTTGAGAAATAAAAGATGAAGTAGTTGAGGAAGGGTCCCCAAAGATTAAATATTATTTCTTAATTGTATGTATTAAAAAATTTAAACATCGTCCTTGGGAAAATGTGTACACATGTTGCTTGTTAGCCATATGTGGGTGTATACATTAGATGTCAATATATAAATTAATGAGAAGTGGTCTCAAAAAATGAGTGGATGGCATACAAATTCTAGATTAAGTTCTTAGTGTAAGAAAATGGGTTACACAAAAGATCCAACACCTTTCTAATTATCAAATGACTCACTCAAAGTGGATAAATAATATATACTAATAGGGTATTTAGGTGTTATATTAGGGAGTGGTTAAAATGAGGATCTTGATGGGATCAATAATGATAATAAAATTATTTTCTTTGTTTTATTTTGTAGAGACTAAAACAAAATAAACATGACTAGAAGAAAGGCAATAGGCCATGAAAAAATCAATAAATATTAAAATAAATTACCTTGATCAAATAAAACCTAGAATGCAACCACTCATTGGAAAACTTAATGATTCTATTTTATATGAATTAGATATAGTAGAAAACTATATGGCTAAAGTAATTTTCAAGAACCAAAAACCTCTAAATTTGGAGCTAATCCTAATTTCTAATAGAAAATAATTTTATAAATGAATATTTAAAAAAATATTTAATAGAAAACACTAAAAATTTAACAAGTTGTAGACACCAAAACAACACCAATCTGATTATGTGACAGCAAGCATCGATTGCATTGACACACATAGCCCCTAGGGCAGCCCCTAGAGGTTAAACAATGGTCCTAACCACTCCCAAAAGTAATTTAGAAGGTCATAGGTCAATTTGGCACCTTTTTGGAACTTTTCTCCCTACTCGTCCCACCCAAGGATGAATACAAACTGGTATTCATCCCACCAAGGGATGAATGTTTAATCGAAATCATATGGTACTAATTGTAATGCAAAGCATTTTTTTGGATGCAAATGATTCTTAAGCAATTGTGTTTACATTAGAAAGATGTAGTTACTCAATTTTGAGATAATCAAGGTGTTATTCAACTACTTTAAAATGCAGTGCATCATGAATAGATAAGGCATGATATTTATTCATGAAAATTGCTTGATCTAATGTGTGTGCCTTCAATAAATTAGCTTTCAAATATTCTAACCTTGGTCATGCTCAAGGTCAATTTTTATATACTATTAAATAACCTTGGAGCGGAAGATGTTCCTCTTGATGGTGGATATTCCATAGCACCATAAGTATATCTCTCTCCTTGAAGGGTGTTAAGATGCAGTTAACCTTTAGTTGACATTGTATTATGTTGTGCATATTTTCATGATGAGACCATGCTAATTGTTGAACATTATTATTGAGATTTAATGATATATGAGGATGACCCTTAGTGACATCTTTGTAGTTATATTATGTATTGTTTATATCTCATATTTTAATATTTTATATATTACTAGTGAAAGCACGAGATTCCGGTCAAAGGAAACACCAAGTGCAATTGCATTCAAAGTTAAGCACGCCTAAGTCCTAGAAATATGAATTACATGAAACGGAAAAGAGACATGTTGTAAGAGACGCAATCAGATAAAGAAAACAACCCTTTCATTAATTTCTTTCGATCTCTGTTACAATAATGCCTCCTCCCTTTTCAGGGGCTAGGAGTGCAAATAGGGTTTGATTACAATCGCTGAATGGTTCCTCCTTCCGCGTGCCCACGATTGCACTGGGCGGGCTAAGATGATGTCGTCGCTGATGTTGATGGGTTCTTCGCCTCTGCTGCTTCTCCTGCAAACAAATAAATGATCAAGACGTTAGTAGCACCTACTGAAAATGAAAATCATTCTCTCTCTAAAACTAACAAAATATGCATACGAATATTTGCCTGAAACAGTGAAAACAGTGAATCCAAATTGCTTCAAAACCTGACGGAAAGTAAGAAAAGTTACGGAAGGCCATCGCCATCGAGGCAGCTGGCCAATCCACCTTAAACTAGAATTCATCCCTGGGCAGGACGAATTCTGACTGTAATTCGTCCCTTGGTGGGACGAATTCTTCTGAATAGGAGAAATCGACCTGCTGCTGCTCCAATTTCGGATCCCGGGACCTGAAAAACTCTTGCAAATAGGGGGGTTAGGTAATTGGGGCCATTTTGGGACGACCCAGATGGTCGGATTTTCCCAATTTGGCCTCCTCCCTCGGGAATTTGGCCTTGACACCTGCAAGTTAGCGAAACGACAAAGCAATACAAAACACCCTAAACTCTGACCAAAAGCTACAAAATTGCAATTATGGACTAATCAGACCTAGTAACACAGAATGCAATCTAAAAAATAATCTAAAGTGCTCAAAAACTGAAATTAGAACTTGGGGGTGCGGGGGTGCCCAAGTGGGCCTCCCACCGTTGGCCCTCGATTTTGGATCCAATCCACCAAGGATGGGCCCAAAACCTTTTAGGATTGGGGGTCGGCGAATTGGTAGGTTCAGATGTCCATGCGTCGGATTTGAGTAAGGTTCGAGCTTCCAAAGGCCACCCAACAACCTCCCTTGCAAAAGAGATTGATGGATGTAGGAAGGTGAACAAAGGGGGATGCAAGTGAGTCTTCGATTCGGTAGCACTTCGTTGCTTGAACACTCCTTCCACCTGCATGTTTTGGGTGAGAAAATTCCCACCTTTTATAGACCCAAGGGGTCTCTTTTGGGAGGGAAGCACAAAAGCCAAGTGTTGGCCATGGGCGCCATGTGGCAGTCTTGTCTTCCCATGAGGGAGGGGAGTCCTTCATTGACTTGAACTTTGATAAATGCTTCTTGTAACAATCCTCTAACGGCCCCTCTGTCCACTTACACATGCGTGCAAGGTAGGAGCCCTTAACTGACTGTTTTGGGCTGCCACTTGGCACCATTTTCCTTTTTGCCCGTTAAGCTTAGAATTCGTCCCACCCGGGGACGGATTCAGAATTCGTCCTAGGGTGGGACGGATTCTATTTTGAATTCGTCCCCGGGTGAGACGAACATCGGGCAAAGTGTCCAAGTGTGCCAAATTGCTTCTTGACCTTACAAAATTGCTATGAAAGTGGTTAAGACCACTGTTTAACCTCTAAGGGCTGCCCTGGGGGCTGTGTTTGTCAAAGCGATCAGTGTTTGCAGTCACATAATCATATTGGTGCTGTTTTGGTGTCTACAACTAGAGGTTATTTATTCTCTAGTGTGAGATATTATTGTTGTCTAAAGACACCTTCCCATATTTTGTGCATCATTTTATTGATAAATTTTATCTTTGATTTTAGTTATTGGTTGTCTTAATAATACATTTATTTTAATTCATTCCTAATGATATTGGATATTTCAATTGTTTGTAAAATGAATTTAGATAATATGAAAAGTAAATAAATTAGCATCATGAATCAGTTAATATATATTGAACAAAATATCGCATGTTTAACATAGATTTCAAATCAGACAATAACCCAGGTGTTGTAGGTGAGGTGGAGAGGAGAGGGAAATTCTCCAAGAGAGGTCCCAAGTTCAAATATCCACCCTACCAAAAATGTGAATTGGGTATCCAAAATCCAATTGATAATGTTGGTGCAGGCATGGTCGAGTGTGACTCTCGGGTGACTTTGACGGTGTAGAACCCCCTGTTTGTGGTATCTCAGACCAAGGTGGCCCCGCAATGGGTTTTTCACTTAAAAATAAAATAAAAATCAGACAATAAATAATTTTAATTGTCATATTTTTATTTTATCTAATTTTATAAAATTATAAAAAAATATATTTTTTAATATTTTTAATATTTTATTAAAATTCATTACAAAAAATTATGTTAAAAATCCATCCTAACATCAAGATTATTAAATTTCAATCCAACCATAAAACTTAAAATAGCTATATAAATGTGAGAAATTTTAAATAAAATGAACAAAAATTATAAAATTTCTAAATAATTTTAAAAGATAACAAAGTTTATATAAAAATTACAATCTTAAAAAAAAATCAATATTAAATAAATAAAATACAATGCATTTGATTCGTTTGAAATTTAAGTGACAAACTAGTACATTAATATTAATATATATATATATATATATATATATATATATATATATATATATATATATATATATATATATTCCTTTTTAAAACTACCAATCTATATTAAAACATGGGATTGGAGTAGGACCTATCTAGATATTAGTAGTAAAATAACATAACTATTTAATACTTAAAAGAAAATCAATGGGAAATGCTTGCAAAATAAGATCAGAGTTGAAGATGGTGGAGGAAGTAGGTGCACACAACCATGGAAGTCTAGAGGGTAGAGGATCCAAGGCAGGATCTATCATGGATGAAGCAGGTAAGGATCTGATTTACGGGATCTTGGTGCATAGTAAGGAGCCCCCTAACAAATAGGGACTAGTGGATGGCCCTTTCATTGGGAATGGTTCCATCCTGATCAAAACCTTGGTAGATTCTTATGCCTAGCTATCCTGGTAGGCAAGTTCATCGAAGGCCACCCAGACATGGAGACCATTTGAAAATGGGCTTATTCAAAATGGAGTACTAGTAGGAACGTGGAGATCATAGCCCTATCCAGGGATTTTTTCACCATCATATAAATAAACCAAGAGAATTTTTGTAATATCCTCTCAGGAGGACCTTGGTTCCTAGGTAGAAGGAGCCTCTTCCTCCATAAATGGGCTAAATATTTTGATCCTGAAACCCAAAACATCAACATTACCCTGATTTGGGTTAGGTTGCCAAACCTCCCTTTCTAGTTTTGGCATGAGGATGTCCTTAAAGGGATTTCCAAAACCATATGTGATCTTATAGTCAATCTATCCACTAAAGTATGATCTTAGATGGTCCATGCTTGCATTTGCATCAATGTCAATATGAAATCAGAGCTCCCCACCCATGTCAACCTCTTTCATGGATCCTCTCTCATAAGGCATCAACCTTTGGAGTACGAGAATAAACCTACTTTTTGTGTGCATTACCACTCCCAAGTACACTTAAGGAATTAGTGTCCCACCTTAAAATCTCATTCCCAAGCTTTTAAATATCCATAAAAAGGTACAAATTATAGACCAAGTCCTTCGAAGGAGTAGCCACAAAACCCTCCTACACCAAAGAATGGTCATGGGGACCCTCATTGAGGAACCTCTAGCCATGGCCTATCAAGAGAGTGATGAAATAATAGCCCCAACACAAGGTCAAGAAGCCCCCTATGAACTCGAAGATAAATAAATAGCCAATTCTGGTGATGAGGCCAATCAATACCACGTACCTCCCATCCCTCCCATAGTTACTTCAAACTTGATTTTTGATGATCTTCTAGTAATAGTTCATAAGAACCCTTCCTAGTCCTCCCTATCCCCATCCCCGAATAGATCTGTACCATCCTATATCCCTATCATTGAAGATGTGGGAAGCCTTATGTCAATCCATCTCTAGTCTATGAGATTTAGCCCAAAAAACACCAGAAGAAAAAAATATTCCATCAACTTTCACATCAATAAAAAAGGGGGATACCATCCATCATGAAGTAGTGGAATAAAGAGATATAAAAATATATAGCTAATGGAACCTAATACATAGTAAGATATCATATGTGTAGAAATAAGAACTAAGAGGAAACAAACCTCCCCTTTAGCAAATGAAGGGAGGCAAAAAAATCCCTAAAAAGTTATAAATGAAGATCCTCTCATGGACTGTGAGAGGTCTAAATAGAGCAGCCAAATAATACCTCATTGCTAACCTCAGGAAAAAATGCAATCCTACTATCCTCATCCTCCAAGAAACAAAAAATGATGATGTCTTCTCCCTCAGATCGACCAAATCAATATGGATTAGGGGATATGTCCTCATCAGCCTCACCCAAGGATCCTCATGAGGGCTAATGTGCCTGTGGGACCCTCTTCAGGTTGGATTGAGGCTTTTATCTTCCTCCAATAGAATCATAAATGTCCTATTCCATTGTAATACTAGCAAACCCTCCTAGATACTATCCAATGTATATGCCCCAAATTCCCCCTTTAAAGAGCAACACTATGGAACACCATTAGTTAGATAAGGAGCACTTTTAGCACCATCCCTTGGATCATTGGTGGATACTTTAATAGTCCTATGTACCCCTTAAAAAAAATAAGGGGAAATCAATTCCACTAACAGTAGCATAGAGGATTTTATGGACTTCATGAATCTCAATGAGCTCATTGATGTTCAACTCAAAGGATCGAAGTTCACTTGGAGTAATAGAAGAACAGGAAGTAGGATTATTCAGGTAAAGCTTTATAGGTTCCTCATATCTACAGAGGCTATCCTGATCTTTGGGGATGCATCCCTCCTTACCCTCCCTAATATTACCTCATATCATAGTCTTCTCCTATTGGAAGCAGGTAAACATCCATCCTTCAAGACCCCTTTTCGCTTTGAATCTATGTGGCTCCATCACTAGGATCTTAGGACCCAAGTCACCCTCTAGTGGTAGTAACCTATCTCAAGGTCCCCTACCTTCCAATTTTTACAAAATCTCAAGTTGGTCAAAGAGAAACTAAAGGTGTGGAATAATGAGGTGTTCGAAAACTTCTTTTCTAGCAAGCAGGCCATCACAAGAAAAATCCAAGAGATTGAAATGTAGATCAAAGTTGGAGATCAAAGTAGCTCCACTAGGGATGAAGAAAGGAATCTCCTTACCAAGTACCACAACATTCTAGCCATGGAGGAATTTTTTTGGATATAGAATTCCAAAGACCTCTAGATCAAATATGGTGACTATAACACTAGATGCTTTAATGCATCCACCATGAGACATAAATGATCGAATAAAATCCATGAGATCACTCGTAGCGATGGATCTAGCACCAAGGACATATTTGAGATCAGGTCTAAATAAATTTCTTTCTTTGAATCTCTTATCGGCAGTCCTCCTAAGTGTTATGACCAAGCCAAGTCTGACCTCCTGGCAAGCATCCCATCCTCTATCACCCAGTTAGCTAACTCCATGATTATCAGCCCTTTTTCCCATGATGATATCAAAGTAGCCTTATTTTCCATGCAACCAAATAAATCTCTAGGACTGAATGGGTTTTCTTCCCATTTCTATCAAGCCTTTAAGGATATTATGGGGTTGGATGTGTGTGAAGCCATCAAAGATCTCCAATCCTTTTGATCCATCCCTCGAGGTATTATTTCATATTTATAGCTCTCATCCCCAAGTATCCCATTTGTAGATCCCTATCATATTACCAACCCATCAACCTCTACAATATTGTCTACAATATCCTCACCAAGGTCATGGATAACAAGGTTAAGGTGATCCTCATTCTCATCATTGATCCTAGCCAAGGTAGCTCGATCAAAGGTAGAAACATTCTAGAAGAGGTCATCACCATCCATGAAACCCTACACTTAGCCTCCCTTGCAAAAAATCTAGCCCTTTTTATCAAGCTCGACATGAACAAAGCCTTTGATAGATTCAGTTGGGATTTCCTCTATGATATCCACCTCAATTTCAGCTTTCACGCATCATGGGTTGACCTCCTTCATAGTTGATATTCCTCTTTGTGGTTCTCTATCCTTGTTAATGGTTCCCTAATTGGATTCTTTTCAAGTGTCAAATGCCTCTGATAGTATGACCCACTATCCCCCATCCTTTTCAACATCTTTGCGGATTCCCTGAGCATATCCATCAAAGTTGCTTGCCAGAGGTAAAGAATTTCTAGAATCCATGTGGCATCAAGAATCAATCTAGTTACACATAAGAAATTTTTTGATGACACCATATTATCCACCCAAGCTTCTATTAGTCAGGTCAAATCCATCAAGCATATCCTTTTCCTTTATGATTTTGTTTTTTGGGAAATAGGTTAACTTCATCAAAAACAAAGTATTTTTCATCAACACCCTTGTAGCTCGCTAATCCAAGATAGCTCAAATATTGGGTTGCACCATTAACTCACTCCCATATTCCTATCTTGGCCTCCCCTTGTTCGGTGGTAACCCAAAGGAGCTCATATGGAACAATGTCCTAGAGAGAATAAAAAAAAATCTAGTGGCCTGGAAAGGTAGAATCTTGCCCCAAGCTACTGAATAAACCCTCACCATGGCTTTTCTCCAAGGTATACATGTCTGCTTCATGTCAGTATTCAATATTCCCATGATAGTATATCATAATATCGAACAACTTTATAAAAGGTTCTTTTACTCAATAAATGATGAGAATACTAGAATCCCATTGTCACCTAGGACATCGTGTGTAAAAGTAAGAAACAAGGAGGCCTAGGGTTCAAGAAAATTGCCAAAATAAACCTTGCACTGCTATAAAAGCATACATGGAGGATCCTAATTAATGACATAGTAGAATGGGTGTAGATTGTCAAAAATAAATACCTTGCCAACCACTCAATCCTCGATGATGGGATCCCCCTAAGTGGATCAAATTTTTGGAAATCCATCACTCACACCCATTAGTTGATCCAGAAAGACTTACGATGGATCCTCGGTGAAGGCAAACGCATTGATTTTTAGCATGATAGGTGGATCCAGGATGAATCCTTGATTGACAATATAGATATGGTGGAGCTCAAACCCTTCACTAATTTTATCATGGGGCTAAGGGTAGCTGAATTCATAAACCTCTCCAACGAAGTCCATCAATGGAAATCAAACAGTGACGATGACCTTGGCGAGGTTTCTATCTCCCTATCCACCTTTTTGAACTCAACCACCATCCCTATAGGAGAGGGATCAAACATACCTATATGGAAGGGGTCTGAGAGTGGAGCTTTCATAGTCAAGTCAGCGTATAGCTTTCAAATCCTCTCTCTTGTCCCAACCACCCCTTTCAACCTGATTTGGAAGAAATACTTGATGCCTAAAGTAAGATTATTTTCCTAGATTGCTATTCAAAATAGAGTACTTACCATAAAAAAATTTCACAAAAGAGTCTTCTCGATCCCCAATAGTTGCTACCTATGCTTGGTTGATTGGGAGTCCATAGATCACCTATTTTTGAGATGTGATTTTTTATCCACTATCCTTGATTCTATGTTGAAGTTCTTTCTTATACAATGGGCCCACCCCAAGTCCATAAACGATATATTTCACCAATGGACCAACCCTTTCCACAATATCAAGATTTGGTTCCTCTACGATGTGTGCCTCCACCACTTCCTTTGGAAGAATTATCTTGAACATAACAACAAAGCCTTTGGTGACTCCTACAAGGACCTTATATCTATAGCATCCAGGGCCATTACCTTTGATACTAAAAATGCCAAGCTTATCTCTTACTCTTTCACCCCTCAGTTGATATTATAATCTTCCATTTTCAAATCCCTTAACATCCCCTATCTAAGTTAAACATCCCCCCTATACCGGTACACCCATAGCAAGCATCGAGTGGGAGCCCTCCCAGAAGGATGTATTAAAATGTTTTTTTATGGATCATCTAGAGGAAACCCAAGTTCTGCTAGATTCAGGGGAGCCATTTGCGATCACCATGATGAGTTGAACCTGGTGTATGCTAAATGCCTAGGTGTCCAAACCAATCATGTAGCTAAATCCAGAGCATTATGGAGAGGCCTCTCCCTCCTCTCAAAGGATCCTAGATGTTTAACCATAGAATAAGACTCCATTAACATCATCAACTACCTAGCTAATTCCAATAGTCCAACATGGAGGGTGAGCAACACAATTTAAGAGGTCAAGAAAATCTTACAGTCTAGAGGCCTTTCAAAGGCTCAACATAAGTACAAAGAGGCCAATTCCCTCATGAAACGCCTGGCCAACATGGGAAATTTACTCAAATAGATGTTTGTGTGGCACCAAGAATTTCCTCAGGATATCCTAGATGCGACCAATCATGAAAAACCAAAGGAAGTTAATCGAGAGTGACATGGGTCAGAGCTCCACATCAAAAAAGAGTAAATATGAGGGTACCTTTTCTAACCCCAACTTATGTGTCTCAACCATATCCCATTGGGCCCTTTCTCACAATAAAATGGTTGGACAACTCAACAAATCAATCCACATTAGAATCAAACCAACAAGGCATTCAAATCTAGGTAGTGCCATCCATATATGTACCTCTGATGAGCTCACTGATCCAAGCATTGGAAACTAGAAAGTGTGTGCTCGTACCATTCGTCCCTTTTGTCAAGCAATATACACCAAAGGTAATCATATGGTTTTCCTCCCATGGCATTTCCATTGGCCCAGTCATGTTTCGTGAGGTTGCTATTTGAACTCTAAGTGACACACAACTTGTTGAGGCCCTTTCAAATCCAACCATCCACCTCCATCATTTTTTTCCCTCGCCACCCTAAAAATGTGTCATCCTTTATTTTCAGTGTTACATCCCCATGCAGATGGTGGCTTCTTGTAGAAGATCCCCCTCTCCATTCACACCTCACTTCTTGTTGGAACCGATTTTTGCATCCATAGGATTCGATTGTCATGCTACAAAAATCCATTTGAAAACAACGAGCTATTACAGGCTCTGGTCAACCTACCTCTTTGTTTTGATAAACATGAATATTGCTAAAAGAAAAATGCAAAATGGGTAAGGAAATTCCAGTGGTAATTCTATGATAAAACGTTTATTACATGCTCCATATTAATGTAACACTATATGTATTAAAATGACCAAGCAATAAAATAACCATTTGTTATACCTTATGTATACTAATGCCTAGATTCATTGGGCTGTTATAGCAATTTAATAATAATTTTGACATGAACAAAGAGAAGGGTGGAAAGGAAATTGGTGCTCTTAGACTTATTTGAATATCATAATAAAACTAAAATTTGACCAACGAAAGAAACACATATAATGCATTTAAATAATGTAATCCCTTATACAGTGACACATAGTACCAAGACAAAGATATAATAGAAATGAAACTCGTAATTGTATTGATTTCATAAAATATTACATGCAGAGTGGGTAGGATGCCTTTTAACTCTATTTTTCTCAAATAAATACATCAATACAATGAATAAGACTCTGTTCAAATAATGTAACACATCTCTCCTACTCTTCTTATTCTAATCTGGTAACAGTAGAGTCTTTTAATCTTAGGTTCAATAGGACAAGAAATAATCTTAGCTTCTTGAGCACTTTTCTATCAAAATCCTGCATAGTAAAGGGAAGAAATAAGAATAGATGTGAAAAATAGACACAAAAATGAGATACAACAACACAACTCTAAAGGGCACTCAAGTATACATCTTATAAAAAACATTATTACCTAATTGCTTGATGATGATTCTGAAACTGGGCACTCCTTATAGGCTAGGTTCTTGAATCTATTATTTTTAGTTTATTTTTAGCCTTACATTTTTCATCTTCTAAGTTGATATTCAAAACTGGTACAACTGGCTTCCACTATCTCCCTTTTTTTTATGTTGTACACTTTTCTTTGACCTTTTCAAATTTTAGCTTATTTCAACCAGTTATGGTGGTGTTTGGAGAGTATTTTCTTTCTTCTACTACTTTTTCAATTGTTTTCTCTTCAACTACTTCCTCTTGAACTATCCCCTTTTGCGTATTTGACTCTTTTTCTATTTCGAAGACTTTTTATGTTGGCATAGGTCCTTTTTTAGTTGGAATATTTGAGCTCATTTCTGGTTGTTGACCATATGTTTCAACCTTTTTCTCTTTTTGACCTAGTTGCAGCCACTTTATTTGTTCAGTAATTAGTCTCCAAACTTCTATGTCCAAGGTTGCAGCAAACTTTAGCATATTCATTTCCTAAAAAATTCTATTTTCCTGTATGGCAAGGATGAGCTTGTTTCTCTCAAATTGTATGAACAACATCTCCACGGTATTTACGAGCTTGTGCCTTTGGAGTGTCCTTTTGTGCCAATTCTTCTTGTTGTTTATTTTTCAATGCTTTCATTTTAGATTTTTTCTTCTTTTATTTTTTCAATTGATTTCTTAATTCTACATTTTTCTCGACCATTTGATCCATGGTTTGATTTTGCATTACATTAACAACTTTGAACACATCGCCTTCCTTTCCCAGTACTGATGAGACTCCCATATCCTCATTAACTATGAAGACAAGTGGGTCTTGCAGGTCAGGAATATGTACTTCTACTACATCTGACACATATGTTTTTAATTGTGATTCATATGTAATTTATTATCCTATATTTCCCATTCCTACCACTACTTGTAACTCTTTTTCATTTGCAGTAGTAAAAGTAGTTTACTCATCTCTCGTTTCCAATAAAACATTTGTAGAATGTAAAGACAATTTAGGCTTCTTATTTTCTACAGTGGTTATCTCTATTTGATTCTTCACTTGGTGACTTTGGAAAAGACCCCCAAATCCACTTGTTCTTCTCATATTCATTTGTATCACTGATGGAATTTTAACCTCCTGCCCTTTTATTTTGAGAGAGGCAGTGATGGCCATGGGTGCCAACTTCTTCACACTTGTTATAGCTAATACTCTATCAAAAATGGGAATTATATCTTATTCTAGGAGTGAAGACTTCTGAACAGGTCTGGTCACAATTTCTTTTCCTTTAGCTGCACTTGAGTTTTTGGAAACCTCTTGGAAAGTGCTTGGTGTTGCCTTTATTATGAGATGATCATCTCCATGAGGTGTGACCTTTTGCTCTACTATTTCTATAGTATTAACATTGACCTCCATTTTATCAATACCTTATTCTTCTATTAAATCCAATAAAGGGTCTTCCTTGATAGCTTGTGTAGCTCCTGGTAAAATAGATGCTATAGGTTATACTAAAATTTCTCTAGGCCTTCTAAATTCTACAGGGTAATCATAGGCTTCATGAATTTGTGTGCTGCCCTGTCCTTAGGAGGGAATTCATTTCATGCAACCTGCAAATCAATTCCATTTTCCATGGATTCCAATAATCTTTCTTTATAAGCATCTTTTCGATGTTGTATTTGAGCATACTATCATTTCTCCATCATTGTACTGTATATTTTTTTTGGTTCATAAAACCTACTGCGTTCCAGCTATATCGACTAGTGGATTGGAAACATCACTAGCGTGGAGAAAGTTAAAAATTAATAACAAAAATAAATTGACCATACTAGTTTAGGTCGTTAAGTAGTTATAAGTGGTTGGTGAAAGTTGAGTTGATAATCCATTGTTCTTAGCACTTGTTAATGAAATACTAATATATTTAATTTAGCTACAGGGTTGCCTAGGCACGTCTTGATCTTTATCACTGAATAATGTTAAATAAATAGAGGCGTGAAGCAAAATCAATATATTTTTTTCGGTTGATGTAATACATTTAATGTGCAATTGGACATGGCAAGCTCATCAATTGTACAATGTACTAAAAAAATATTTTATCGTCGTCTGTTGGCGGGCTCCATCTTAAGAGATAAAATTTCTCACCATCAGTGATTTGCAGGCTATTTAAAGCGTCTTGCTATTTGGGATAAATTCCATCCGATATAACTGACACTCTACACCCTCATCCTAATTTCCAGAAGCCCATTCTATCTATTCCATCAATTCTCAGTTATTCTTACCCGTTTAAATTGCATTGTTGTTTGAGTTTAGCAGCTCGAAAGCAATCATATGCTATACTTAGATGGCTTTCTCTAGATGCCTGGTATTCGTCACAATCATGGTAGGTTTAGTTCTTATACCATCGTTAGTTCATCCCGCTATCTCACATGGCCTCAGAGGGTCTAGCCGGAAAAGTAAGGCAGACCTATTCTTTATAAATTTAAATTTCTAGAACGTTGTGTTTATCGCAGCGTTCATCATTATAAAATAGATTTTGCTTTCAGTAAGCCGTAGTTAAACTCTATTATGGAGTTCAAGTGGTGACTATTTTTGAAATTACTATGAATTTTTATTATTACAAATTATGAACGTTAGTTTCTAGACAATGTCAACAATAATCTCTTTGGGGTTTTGGGTTTCAGGAGGAAGAGCAGATATGGAAATCGTCACAGCACATTACCCTAAAGGCATTTTCTAACATGCTCTGAGAAACTCTACCACTGATCAATCTTTGTCAAAGGTTTGTTCTGAATCGCTGTGATTTTTTCGAGGATGTTACTTTTCGCTTTTATTTCTATAGCAATTACTGAACTATTCTCTTGAGTTAGCTGACCGACCACCACAGCCATCCGCTTCCTTTACAAGTTCAACGCACGAGGAAGAATGCGGAATGTAAAACTTTAAGGCAAAGGAAGGTAAATCCCAAATTTCAGTGCAAAAAGGAGATTCCAGGAGGACCAGATCCCCAACACCACTCTTGACACGGAAAGTAAATATATTCAGAAGACTCCAATTGCTCTTACATGTGCTCTGTTTCAGACCAACCAATCTTCCATAATTTACACCTCAGTGCAGCCGAACCGGTGGAGTTTTGCATCTTTCAGCATAGTATTTTCCACAATTAGTTCCATATAAACCAGTAGCAAATTATGATAATGATTTGAGGCTTGTGATAGCCCTCTATTAATTAGATTTTAAATTTTATAAAAGTCGTTATACTTTCTATGAAATAAACTTTACATGGCTCCTTGCTAACTAAAAAGACGCGAATACATTCGAATGTATCGCTAATTCCTTTGTAATATTGTTTGCTGCAATGCGCACAAGTCTTGCTCATTATTTATGTCCATTTACTAGTTATAAGACTCGGCGACGTTTTGTAGTTCGATATATTATATATTTATGATAATAAATTTTAGGCAATTTTTTTGTGTCAGGTCTTTTTTATTATATTATTTATTATTATGTTAAAATGATCAACAAAACTTTTTAATGAAGACTTTATATTTTTAATAAAACACAACCCACCCATACCATTAGTTAAAAACTTTATATTTTAAATGTTATTTAAAATTAAAATAATTTTAATTATTATTTAAAATTTAAAATAGAAAACCAAATATTTAAAATTTGGTTTCGGCACGTGGGTCTCTTTTATCCTCTGCTTGGCGGATGTTTTGCTCCTTCCCGAGATGTTGTAAACCGTGGGCTATTCGTCCGGTGTAGTGCCCTTTTAGGCGCGGTGTATTGCTGTGGGATGGTTGTCCTTTGCATTGCTTTTGCAGGAGTGGTTGTTTAGTGAGATGTTTTTTTTGGTAGTGTTCTTTCGAGAATTATTGTATAGAGTTGTAGGATCATTTAAAACCCTTTGTTTTATTCATAATAAAAAATTAAAATACAAACGCAACCTTTAAAACATGTATGTCCAAAGTAGTTGTGATGCAAGAACTACTTGTAAGCAATAAATAATGTCCATGCTATCGTTCGATTTCGCTGTGCTAAAATGGCAAAATATGTTATTGAGGTTGAAAAAAAGTTTAAAGTTAATAACTTGGTCCCCGTTTACAAATGTAGAATGGAACTCAAAAAGCATTGAGCAATTTATTTTCATTGTTTATATATATATATATATTTTTTTTGATATGTACAATCAAATACATATACTCATCTTTTTATATATTTATTTACGATGTGGTTTGAATCTTGGATCTTTTAAAGAAGAGTTAAAGCACCAACAATTAGGCTGCACCCTTTGGGACTGTTTTATATTCTGTTGTATAAAAGATTTTTATAATCTTTTTTTTTATTAATTAAAAATAAAGTTAATAGGATTTTGATTGTCTAGAAAATTTAAAATTAAATGGGGACAATATACTAAGAAGCAATAGACTAATATCAACCTACTTATCTCTTTCTAAGCAAAACATTAAACGTTTTTAAATTATATGTTAAATATTTTAAATTCTATGTTAAATATTTTAAATTCTATGTTAAATCATATGTCAAAGGCAAATAGTTTGGAATTGGAACTCAAAAGCATTGAACGATTTATTTTTATTATTTATTTATTTTTTATATTTTGTTTTGTTGTATAAAGGATTTTTATAATCTTTAGTTTATTAGATAAAGATAAAGTTAAGAGGATTCATAATTTTTTTGGAAATTGATAAATCAACCAAGATAGTATACTAACAAGCAATAGACTAAGGTCAAGGTATTTAGGATCTTTGATTTGTTTTTATTATGGGATAGGGCACACGAAAAGAAGGGTGATCATGATAAACTTGATAAACTTTGGTTATGCTCCTATCAAATTTTAGAGAGTCTTAGGGAAAATGCTTTTAAATTATAGAATTTAAGTGGAGAGAGTATTCCTCTACCTGTTAATGGGTAGTTCTTAAAGCACTATTTCTATCCCTGAGATAGAAAGCACATCCATCACTTGTATATATATTCATATTTTGTACATAGGTTTTTATTTCATGAGATTTCTTGTACATTACTTTGTTTTTTCATTTTGTTTTCTCTCTTACATAATTTTGTATTTATATCATTTGGATACAGTCATCACTCATTTGTTAGTTTGGTTGTCTTTTTATTTTAAAAGTTATTCGTTCCATTTTTTGGTCTTTAAATAATGTAGGATCATGCCAAAGTTATGTTTTGGTTTATGTTCACTTTTGTTTACCTCATGTTTTGGTTTTGGTTTTCCATATTGTGGTATCGTTCCATAGTTGCGATAAATTTTTGGTCACTTTGTAGGAGTTATTCCTTAGTCATGGAGGATGAATAATTAGTTTGAAGTTAAATGAAATTGAAGTTATTGAAATTAGATTATTTAGTAGTTATTATTGAATTGTGGATTAAAATAGTGGATGTTGAAATAATATGATAATTTGCTAAAGCTTCACATGTAAAATCGCATTTAAATGATATTTTTTTGACTCCTAAAGGATGAAATCATTTTGGTTGGTTGAATAGGTGAATTTTTTTATAGAATCCATCTTAAGCCTTAGATGATCTCTAACCCAAGCGGCATATATGATATTTACAATGTAATCAAATACTTATAATAAAAAAAAAAAATAGAAATCAATCTAGTGCTCGAGTGATTCAGATAATATCTATCGGGACTATAGACTCTTGGTTGTTAATAGAGCAAGGTCTAGATGAAATCAAGGTCATATCCACTGGAGCTATGGATTCTTTATTGGTAGTGGAGCAATGCATAGACAATTTTTTATGAGTAATATTTTTTATAGCCAGATTGTAAAATAGATGAGGAAATTTTTATGGATTCAAAAATAGGAAATGAATTCACAAAATACATAGTAGGCTGAAGCGAATAAGGTATTTATTTTTAGTGGAAGTAATTTGAACCCCATATTTCTTGGGTATTGTTAAATTATTTATTTTTCTAACCTTAATTTTTTTTTATTTCAAATTAGGTTTGTTATCCAAAATACTCTAGAGCATTTTCTAGTAGAGTCATAATTTTTTGTTGTCATTGCATAACTTACCCCAAATTTGGGGACACACCTTAAATTTTGATGTTTATGGAAAATTTTGTTTACATTGAGTGATTGGTTGATTCTATCATGGTTTTAGTATTGGAAATTTTTGGTGAGCAATATCATTTTGTTCTCATATGTTTAACCTCATAATTTTATAATAATGTCATCTCATTTTGGATCCCACATTGTTTGTGCTCTTAATATTTATCTAGTGGCCCTGTTGGTGTCATATAAGCTTAGTACAAATATTATATCGAATCCATTCTTGAATCCAACTCATTGTTTATATTTCCTATATAAAAATTAAAAAAACAAAGAAAAAAAAAAAAACAAACAAACAAATTAAAAAGATAAAAAATATGATAATAAAAATAAAACAAATAAAGTAAAAAAATAAAAATATGATAATAAAAATATAAATATAAAATAGCAAGGGAATTATCACATTAAATAATTTCATGTTATATAAAGGTCCACTCTGTAATTTGGAGTTTTTCCACCTCAAGAATATTTATAAATTAATACAGATTTTGTTTTCATAAAGTAATTTAAAATTAAAATGTTTGTTTTATAAATTTATTTTAAATTAAAATGTTCAACTAATTTTGTGTCCATATGGTTACATTAGAAAAATAGGAATGATTTTTGAGGTGAACCTCAACCCGATCAACTATCGAATGTGGCGCATGAGCACGATCAATGCGGGACATGGATTTAAAGGAGCACGATCAACCCAAGTGGTATATTTTTCAAAGCATTTCCAAGTGGTATATTTGAGGTGAAGCATGATTTTTTATGTATCACCAAAGGGCTAGTAGAGTCAATTACATCAATGTGCATTGGCATTGATAAACACCTCCTTCTGCGTTCACTAGATGTATGTGGGAATATGTTTCCAGTAAGAGCCTTTGAATAAGCTTCCATAATGGCTACATTCGTAGGTTATGGGTAGTGCCAAAATCTCCATACTATTTGCATTAGACCACAAGACATTTATGGTGTTAGAGGAAGATGTCGATCACTGGTGTATTATCATCCTTTGTGGTAACAAGCAGAGACATATTCACATCGATGTGCATGTTATGAATCATTATATTGATTGTGTTTCAAAAATTAAAGTCATCAGCTCATGTATACATTATTACCGATGATCGATATTGGGTTCTTATCTCGAATGGTGAAGCTACCATTTGATAAGATATATGTGAAGAATCAAAAAGAGGTGTTTGTAAATTTTCATCATTGTGAAATAGTTGTACCCAACAAGACATAGTTCTTGAACAATGATAAAATAGGAGAAAGGTCCACAATATTTTTCACCCTATGAGGTTATTCTTGCAATACTTGAGTGGGCAACATCATGTGAAATGATGGTATATATTAGTGTATGATAGAATCGAAGAGGCCAAAGTAGATGATCAAATAATATACCTCTTTCATGGATTACACTGTACTAGATGCCATTGGTTAGTAAGTTCATTGTTAACATGTTGAATATGAGGCTATGACTAATGAGTTTACATCTAAAAATATTCAATAAAATTAAACTAATTGGTATTTATGGTATAGTTTGATATAGTGCATGTTATGTGCATCTGTGCGTCAAGGGATGCCACTATTGGTACCATATGATTTACATTGTTGCTTGGACAATTTTTAAGCTTCATATACTATAGTTTATTATGTTGGTGGTGTGAGTGATGACAAATGCCTAGAGGTATGGTTGATGTTGAATGAACATTGTATACTTCCACTGTTGTCGTTGACAAACTATGTTGCCAATGCTACTTGTGAATGGTGATGAACTACGATAGGCAGAAAGGATAAGTTTAGAATCTGGTTGTGTTCATTATTGGAAGTATGAAATTAATGAATCAAATCTCTATATGTGTAGAGATCTTCATATAAATAAATGCTAGAATAAAGGTGTCAATTGTTACTATGCCACAACACATCATGAAGGTAAATGGTGCAATCATAAAAAATGTTAGCAAGGAAGATTTAATGAATGGAGGTAAGAGTTACAAGTCGAGCAAGTTTTCCATCACACCTATTACCAAAACAGGTGAAGGAAAAGAATAGAGAATATGGAAGGAGAACAAACTCATTGAAAAAGGTATTACAAAACCAAACAAGGAGGAAAAGGTAAATGAAGAGTTTTTTTTTTAGTTCAATAAACCATTCAAACTCACAAAATAGGGTTAGAGACTTTGGGCATCAAAGGAATGTTGGAAACCTGAGTTGTGGAAGAAAATTTTCCTCCATTTTTGTTGGACTGGACCAAATTTCACCCATTGGAATCAATTTAAGTATGGCATTCAACAAGTGTATTCATTTCAAATATTTCATATTGGCAATACATTAAAACATTTGATGAGTTTTATGCATGTGAATGGTAGACTTATTTTTTTTTTTTAATATAGTGTTTTTTCTTGTAGAATATTGCACCACATTAACTTTGGACTGTGTGAAACTAGTCGGATAAATATTGGTTTAGTGTAGGATATTGGTTTATGCATTATCGGTTCAAAATTTAAAAAAGTTTCAATAACTTGTTATTTTATTTATTTTTCTCTAACCCTAGACATTTTACATTTTTTCTCAGAAATTACAAAATACAAAAATAAATAAATAAAATTTAAAACCCCCAAAAATGAAATATGACAATTTCAAGAATCAAATTTCAAATTCTCATTTTATGCAAGTTCACAATTTTAATGAAAATTTGAGATTTCAAACTTTGCACATTTTTTTCAATCAATCCAATTAATTTCATTTTATGAAAATAGAAATTTCAAAAAAATCCAACCTTTCATTAAATGAATAATTAATATGATATTCCAAATTTCCGACATTGCAAAGTTATATTTTAGTCATTTTCATTTTCAAGAAGTCTTAACAATCGAAGATGAAAATTGATTAACAAAAGAAGATAAAATTTGTTAACAAAAGAAGATAAAATTTGGTTAACAAAAGAAGATAAAATTTGTTAACAAAATAAGATAAAATTTGTTAATGAAAGAAGATAAGATTTGGTTAACAAAAGAAGATAAAATTTGTTAACAAAAGAAGATAAAATTGGTTAACAAAGAAGATAAAATCAGATTAACAATTTGAGACCAAATTGATTAAATATCCATTCAAAGATTGTTATTTCAAAGTAGATAGTTGATCAACAATGTCATTGTTTCACAAATTCCATGAACAAAAAAGTCTTATGTAAATCAAATCAATACCAAAAATAGGCCCCTTGTTAATAGTTATATGCAACACTAAGATATCCAATTAATTTTAACATTTCACATTTTACTAAGCATCGTAATGAAGTTTAACACATTAAAATAAACCTTGTGGAAATTATAAATATTTCCTTACAAGAGAGGATATCCGAGCAAAATCCTGATTGTGAGTATACTTTGCAACTGGGCAAAAATATCACTAAAAAAAACCCTACAGACAATGAAAGTCATTGAACCATTAAGAAAACAACTAACAATGTTAGAGTGAATGACCCCAAAATGGGGTCAAACAATAAATATAGGAAAATCATTAAGTTCTAAAAAAAAAAAAAATCAATCCAAAAGAGAGGTTTGTGCAACCATAAGACAAGAATTATTCTTAAAATAAGGATAACATAGAAATGATTTAAAAATATAATCTTACCAATAAGAAAAAAATAAAGCATATTGGGGAAAAGGATTAGACCAATGTCTACTGTAGAATACCTCTAAGGAAGTATAACGAAGCACCACATGCACATTGAGCAAGATGGAAAGAGTGAGAAATGGATAAGGCAATGGTGGTATTTATAGAAAAATGGGCTACCTATTATTAATTGTGTTTTCATGAGTAAAAAAATCTCTAGATAGAATAATTAGATGTGGATTGAGGAGGAAGTATATAATATATTGAGAAACATCCCGCAATACATAGTAAAAAGTCTTTGGAAGATGAAAATATAGATAGGACAATAAGAAAAGGTCTAGATGACATTATTTTGAATCAATAGGAAGTAACATTTTGTACGTGAAGGTCCATGTGAAATAATGCTCATGGGGACAGGGAAACAACAAACATCAAAACTTTATGCCCATATAAATTTATTTCATAATGATTTTGACAAATATAACAAATGCTCCTAGATGACATTATATGAAGGTATATATGGAATTATGTTGAATGAATAGGAATTAAACATCTATACTCAAAAATCCATGTGAGAGGATTCTTATGGGGGTATGGAAAAAACAAACATAAAAAATCTATGCCCATACAAAATTATTTCAACATTGATTTGTCTCTATAAGAAATGACACATTAATCCAAAGATATCTATACTGAGATAATGTTTATCATAGCTACAATGGTTGACATGAATGAGGTCCATAGTGTAGAGGACCCCAATCCCGCTAACAATGTTATTAAAGCTCAAAATTTAGATCTAACCATTGAAAAATATGACTTGTACATCACGAATACACTCAAATCTATAAAATATTCTATACATGGCTCTTATTATTTTTATGGTTATGGAGGTTGTACCCCTCCATTGTATGTCTCTTCAAGAGAGTATTGGTGATCTTGAGTGCCTTATGATCCTAGGGTACCATTATCGACCCTCAACCACTTTGTAACCACCAATGATGTCTCTTAGTTCCAATGTTAAAAACTATCCATTTGTAAACACTCAAATATTTTGTTTCTCTCTGAATATATATTATGTGGCTAGTCCATTATGAAAGGGTTCAACCAGGATCTCTTCTATGATATGACTCTATGTCTATACCTCTCACTAATGCCATTTATATGATGAGGATGTGGCCATGATAGAATAATTAGACTATGATCATACCTAGTGTAATTACTATGACTAATTTGACATTGTAGGCTCCATTGTCTAAGATACAAAAATTCATGTAAGATTAACAAATTCGTCCTTTTTAGCAAGGATTTTATTTATTTTTAGTTCTAGTTCCATTTATCACTCCATTGACACTCACTCACCTTCATATAGTGGAAATTTTATTACATTCTTGGTATTAAAATGACTCCATCTAGATAAGGTATTGCCACAATTCCTAAGTCTTTAGAGTATGTTCCAACATAAAAAAAACTCCACTAGCTCCTAGACACCATGCACCTGATACTTATTTGACCACCTCCATTGTGACCCTCATGCATTATCTTCCATATATTGTTTGAAGGATGTAGAAAAATCTTTTGTATCCCCAATGCCCCTTGGACCTTGTCTTACTTTCTCCCCATCAACACAACAACAAATCCTACCACATTTAATGTAGTAGTATTGTCTATAACAAGTCATAACCTTCTCCCCTCTACTATAGATCAATGCATTTACAATTTTCTAACCCAAAATTATTTTATGCCCTCATCATGCACCCTCATTATAAATGATCTCATTGCATATCCCTCGCACACCTTCATCCCATGCCATCATTCTCATGACCATTTTATAGATTCCATGCAATCATTATGATGACCCTCTCATGGATCCCATGCCATCATTGCAAGAACCCTCTTATGTCTCACATGTCAACCTATCTCGTAATCCTCTAATGTAGTTTTACACACATTATCGCTTGCCTACTTTCATGTAGGATTTTGAATAGTCGATGCCACCTCCCTCTACTAAAATGGATATCATGGTTGTGAACCACTTGTGCATGACCCTTCCATATCCATCCTATGTATGTAGATAGTTGACATGTTTTCTCTTACTCCCTCCTTGGCCTTGTATGTAGATGGTCACAAACACATTTATTAATATAATATAATTTGAAATATAATATCGATAGCACTCAATACCATCATTAAAGTGGAACGGGAAGAGTCCAATATCTGTGCACCCCCAACGGTGAGCAACCTTTTTTCCTATAGGATTAGTATAGAAACAGACCGTTCTTATCTTCAAAAATTGTCCTCGTCAAAAACTGCGTTCCAGCTATATGAACTAGTGGATTGGAAACATCACTAGCGTGGAGAAAGTTAAAAATTAATAACAAAAAGAAATTGACCATACTAGTTTAGGTCGTTAAGTAGTTATAAGTGGTTGGTGAAAGTTGAGTTGATAATCCATTGTTCTTAGCACTTGTTAATGAAATACTAATATATGTAATTTAGCTACAGGGTTGCCTAGGCACGTCTTGATCTTTATCCCTGAATAATGTTAAATAAATAGAGGCGTGAAGCAAAATCAATATATTTTTTTCGGTTGAAGTAATACATTTAATGTGCAATTGGACATGGCAAGCTCATCGATTGTATAATGTACTAAAAAAATATTTTATCGTCGTCTGTTGGCGGGCTTCATCTTAAGAGAAAATTTGTCACCATCAGTGATTTGCAGGCTATTTAAAGCGTCTTGCTATTTGGGATAAATTCCCGCCGATGTAACCGACACTCTACACCCTCATCCTAATTACCAAAAGCCCACTCTATCTATTCCATCAATTCTCAGATATTCTTACCCGTTTAAATTGCATTGTTGTTTGAGTTTAGCAGCTCGAAAGCAAGCATATGCTATACTTAGATGGCTTTCTCTAGATGCCTGGTATTCGTCACAATCATGGTAGGTTTAGTTCTTATACCATCGTTAGTTCATCCCGCTATCTCCCATGGCCTCAGAGGGTCCAGCAGAAAAAGTGAGGCAGACCTATTCTTTATAAATTTAAATTTCTAGAACGTTGTGTTTATCGCAGCGTTCAGCATTATAAAATAGATTTTGCTTTCAGTAAGCTGTAGTTAAACTCTATTATGGAGTTCAAGTGGTGACTATTTTTGAAATTACTATGATTTTTTATTATTACAAATTATGAACGTTAGTTTCTAGACAATGTCAACAATAATCTCTTTTGGGTTTTGGGTTTCAGAAGGAAGAGCAGATATGGAAACCGTCACAGCACATTACCCTAAAGGCATTGTCGAACATGCTCTGAGAAACTCCACCACTGATCAATCTTTGTCAAAGGTTTGTTCTGAATCGCTGTGATTTTTTCGAGGATGTTACTTTTCGCTTTTATTTCTATAGCAATTACTGAACTATTCTCTTGAGTTAGCTGACCGACCACCACAGCCATCCGCTTCCTTTACAAGTTCAACGCACGAGGAAGAATGCGGAATGTAAAACTTTAAGGCAAAGGAAGGTAAATCCCAAATTTCAGTGCAAAAAGGAGATTCCAGGAGGACCAGATCCCCAACACCACTCTTGAGACGGAAAGTAAATATATTCAGAAGACTCCAATTGTTCTTACATGTGCTCTGTTTCAGACCAACCAATCTTCCATAATTTACACCTCAGTGCAGCCGAACCGGTGGAGTTTTGCATCTTTCAGCATAGTATTTTCCACAATTAGTTCCATATAAACCAGTTAAAAATATAGCAAATTATGATAATGATTTGCGCTTGTGATAGCCCTCTATTAATTAGATTTTAAATTTTATAAAAGTCGTTATACTTTCTATGAAATAAGCTTTACATGGCTCCTTGCTAACTAAAAAGAAGCGAATACATTCGAATGTATCGCTAATTCCTTTGTAATATTGTTTGCTGCAATGCGCACAAGTCTTGCTCATTATTTATATCCATTTACTAGTTATAGAATTCGGCGACGTTTTGTAGTTCGATATATTATATATTTATTATAATAAATTTTAGGCAATTTTTTTGTGTCATGTTTTTTTTATTATATTATTTATTATTATGTTAAAATGATCAACAAAACTTTTTAATGAAGACTTTATATTTTTAATAAAACACAAACCACCCATACCATTAGTTAAAAACTTTATATTTTAAATGTTATTTAAAATTAAAATAATTTTAATTATTATTTAAAATTTAAAATAGAAAACCAAATATTTAAAATTTGGTTTCGGCACGTGGGTCTCTTTTATCCTCTGCTTGGCGGATGTTTTGCTCCTTCCCGAGATGTTGTAAACCGTGGGCTATTCGTCCGGTGTAGTGCCCTTTTAGGCGCGGTGTATTGCTGTGGGATGGTTGTCCTTTGCATTGCTTTTGCAGGAGTGGTTGTTTAGTGAGATGTTTTTTTTGGTAGTGTTCTTTCGAGAATTATTGTATAGAGTTGTAGGATCATTTAAAACCCTTTGTTTTATTCATAATAAAAAATTAAAATACAAACGCAACCTTTAAAACATGTATGTCCAAAGTAGTTGTGATGCAAGAACTACTTGTAAGCAATAAATAATGTCCATGCTATCGTTCGATTTCGCTGTGCTAAAATGGCAAAATATGTTATTGAGGTTGAAAAAAAGTTTAAAGTTAATAACTTGGTCCCCGTTTACAAATGTAGAATGGAACTCAAAAAGCATTGAGCAATTTATTTTCATTGTTTATATATATATATATATATATATATATATATTTTGATATGTACAATCAAATACATATACTCATCTTTTTATATATTTATTTACGATGTGGTTTGAATCTTGGATCTTTTAAAGAAGAATTAAAGCACCAACAATTAGGCTGCACCCTTTGGGACTGTTTTATATTCTGTTGTATAAAAGATTTTTATAATCTTTTTTTTTATTAATTAAAAATAAAGTTAATAGGATTTTGATTGTCTAGAAAATTTAAAATTAAATGGGGACAATATACTAAGAAGCAATAGACTAATATCAACCTACTTATCTCTTTCTAAGCAAAACATTAAACGTTTTTAAATTATATGTTAAATATTTTAAATTCTATGTTAAATATTTTAAATTCTATGTTAAATCATATGTCAAAGGCAAATAGTTTGGAATTGGAACTCAAAAGCATTGAACGATTTATTTTTATTATTTATTTATTTTTTATATTTTGTTTTGTTGTATAAAGGATTTTTATAATCTTTAGTTTATTAGATAAAGATAAAGTTAAGAGGATTCATAATTTTTTTGGAAATTGATAAATCAACCAAGATAGTATACTAACAAGCAATAGACTAAGGTCAAGGTATTTAGGATCTTTGATTTGTTTTTATTATGGGATAGGGCACACGAAAAGAAGGGTGATCATGATAAACTTGATAAACTTTGGTTATGCTCCTATCAAATTTTAGAGAGTCTTAGGGAAAATGCTTTTAAATTATAGAATTTAAGTGGAGAGAGTATTCCTCTACCTGTTAATGGGTAGTTCTTAAAGCACTATTTCTATCCCTGAGATAGAAAGCACATCCATCACTTGTATATATATTCATATTTTGTACATAGGTTTTTATTTCATGAGATTTCTTGTACATTACTTTGTTTTTTCATTTTGTTTTCTCTCTTACATAATTTTGTATTTATATCATTTGGATACAGTCATCACTCATTTGTTAGTTTGGTTGTCTTTTTATTTTAAAAGTTATTCGTTCCATTTTTTGGTCTTTAAATAATGTAGGATCATGCCAAAGTTATGTTTTGGTTTATGTTCACTTTTGTTTACCTCATGTTTTGGTTTTGGTTTTCCATATTGTGGTATCGTTCCATAGTTGCGATAAATTTTTGGTCACTTTGTAGGAGTTATTCCTTAGTCATGGAGGATGAATAATTAGTTTGAAGTTAAATGAAATTGAAGTTATTGAAATTAGATTATTTAGTAGTTATTATTGAATTGTGGATTAAAATAGTGGATGTTGAAATAATATGATAATTTGCTAAAGCTTCACATGTAAAATCGCATTTAAATGATATTTTTTTGACTCCTAAAGGATGAAATCATTTTGGTTGGTTGAATAGGTGAATTTTTTTATAGAATCCATCTTAAGCCTTAGATGATCTCTAACCCAAGCGGCATATATGATATTTGCAATGTAATCAAATACTTATAATAAAAAAAAAAATAGAAATCAATCTAGTGCTCGAGTGATTCAGATAATATCTATCGGGACTATAGACTCTTGGTTGTTAATAGAGCAAGGTCTAGATGAAATCAAGGTCATATCCACTGGAGCTATGGATTCTTTATTGGTAGTGGAGCAATGCATAGACAATTTTTTATGAGTAATATTTTTTATAGCCAGATTGTAAAATAGATGAGGAAATTTTTATGGATTCAAAAATAGGAAATGAATTCACAAAATACATAGTAGTCTGAAGCAAATAAGGTATTTATTTTTAGTGGAAGTAATTTGAACCCCATATTTCTTGGGTATTGTTAAATTATTTATTTTTCTAACCTTAAGTTTTTTTTATTTCAAATTAGGTTTGTTATCCAAAATACTCTAGAGCATTTTCTAGTAGAGTCATAATTTTTTGTTGTCATTGCATAACTTACCCCAAATTTGGGGACACACCTTAAATTTTGATGTTTATGGAAAATTTTGTTTACATTGAGTGATTGGTTGATTCTATCATGGTTTTAGTATTGGAAATTTTTGGTGAGCAATATCATTTTGTTCTCATATGTTTAACCTCATAATTTTATAATAATGTCATCTCATTTTGGATCCCACATTGTTTGTGCTCTTAATATTTATCTAGTGGCCCTGTTGGTGTCATATAAGCTTAGTTCAAATATTATATCGAATCCATTCTTGAATCCAACTCATTGTTTATATTTCCTATATAAAAATTAAAAAAACAAAGAAAAAAAAAAAAACAAACAAACAAATTAAAAAGATAAAAAATATGATAATAAAAATAAAACAAATAAAGTAAAAAAATAAAAATATGATAATAAAAATAAAAATATAAAATAGCAAGGGAATTATCACATTAAATAATTTCATGTTATATAAAGGTCCACTCTGTAATTTGTAGTTTTTCCACCTCAAGAATATTTATAAATTAATACAGATTTTGTTTTCATAAAGTAATTTAAAATTAAAATGTTTGTTTTATAAATTTATTTTAAATTAAAATGTTCAACTAATTTTGTGTCCATATGGTTACATTAGAAAAATAGGAATGATTTTTGAGGTGAACCTCAACCCGATCAACTATCGAATGTGGCGCATGAGCACGATCAATGCGGGACATGGATTTAAAGGAGCACGATCAACCCAAGTGGTATATTTTTCAAAGCATTTCCAAGTGGTATATTTGAGGTGAAGCATGATTTTTTATGTATCACCAAAGGGCTAGTAGAGTCAATTACATCAATGTGCATTGGCATTGATAAACACCTCCTTCTGCGTTCACTAGATGTATGTGGGAATATGTTTCCAGTAAGAGCCTTTGAATAAGCTTCCATAATGGCTACATTCGTAGGTTATGGGTAGTGCCAAAATCTCCATACTATTTGCATTAGACCACAAGACATTTATGGTGCTAGAGGAAGATGTCGATCACTGGTGTATTATCATCCTTTGTGGTAACAAGCAGAGACATATTCACATCGATGTGCATGTTATGAATCATTATATTGATTGTGTTTCAAAAATTAAAGTCATCAGCTCATGTATACATTATTACGGATGATCGATATTGGGTTCTTATCTCGAATGGTGAAGCTACCATTTGATAAGATATATGTGAAGAATCAAAAAGAGGTGTTTGTAAATTTTCATCATTGTGAAATAGTTGTACCCAACAAGACATAGTTCTTGAACAATGATAAAATAGGAGAAAGGTCCACAATATTTTTCACCCTATGAGGTTATTCTTGCAATACTTGAGTGGGCAACATCATGTGAAATGATGGTATATATTAGTGTATGATAGAATCGAAGAGGCCAAAGTAGATGATCAAATAATATACCTCTTTCATGGATTACACTGTACTAGATGCCATTGGTTAGTAAGTTCATTGTTAACATGTTGAATATGAGGCTATGACTAATGAGTTTACATCTAAAAATATTCAATAAAATTAAACTAATTGGTATTTATGGTATAGTTTGATATAGTGCATGTTATGTGCATCTGTGCGTCAAGGGATGCCACTATTGGTACCATATGATTTACATTGTTGCTTAGGACAATTTTTAAGCTTCATATACTATAGTTTATTATGTTGGTGGTGTGAGTGATGACAAATGCCTAGAGGTATGGTTGATGTTGAATGAACATTGTATACTTCCACTGTTGTCGTTGACAAACTATGTTGCCAATGCTACTTGTGAATGGTGATGAACTACGATAGGCAGAAAGGATAAGTTTAGAATCTGGTTGTGTTCATTATTGGAAGTATGAAATTAATGAATCAAATCTCTATATGTGTAGAGATCTTCATATAAATAAATGCTAGAATAAAGGTGTCAATTGTTACTATGCCACAACACATCATGAAGGTAAATGGTGCAATCATAAAAAATGTTAGCAAGGAAGATTTAATGAATGGAGGTAAGAGTTACAAGTCGAGCAAGTTTTCCATCACACCTATTACCAAAACAGGTGAAGGAAAAGAATAGAGAATATGGAAGGAGAACAAACTCATTGAAAAAGGTATTACAAAACCAAACAAGGAGGAAAAGGTAAATGAAGAGTTTTTTTTTTAGTTCAATAAACCATTCAAACTCACAAAATAGGGTTAGAGACTTTGGGCATCAAAGGAATGTTGGAAACCTGAGTTGTGGAAGAAAATTTTCCTCCATTTTTGTTGGACTGGACCAAATTTCACCCATTGGAATCAATTTAAGTATGGCATTCAACAAGTGTATTCATTTCAAATATTTCATATTGGCAATACATTAAAACATTTGATGAGTTTTATGCATGTGAATGGTAGACTTATTTTTTTTTTTTAATATAGTGTTTTTTCTTGTAGAATATTGCACCACATTAACTTTGGACTGTGTGAAACTAGTCGGATAAATATTGGTTTAGTGTAGGATATTGGTTTATGCATTATCGGTTCAAAATTTAAAAAAGTTTCAATAACTTGTTATTTTATTTATTTTTCTCTAACCCTAGACATTTTACATTTTTTCTCAGAAATTACAAAATACAAAAATAAATAAATAAAATTTAAAACCCCCAAAAATGAAATATGACAATTTCAAGAATCAAATTTCAAATTCTCATTTTATGCAAGTTCACAATTTTAATGAAAATTTGAGATTTCAAACTTTGCACATTTTTTTCAATCAATCCAATTAATTTCATTTTATGAAAATAGAAATTTCAAAAAAATCCAACCTTTCATTAAATGAATAATTAATATGATATTCCAAATTTCCGACATTGCAAAGTTATATTTTAGTCATTTTCATTTTCAAGAAGTCTTAACAATCGAAGATGAAAATTGATTAACAAAAGAAGATAAAATTTGTTAACAAAAGAAGATAAAATTTGGTTAACAAAAGAAGATAAAATTTGTTAACAAAATAAGATAAAATTTGTTAATGAAAGAAGATAAGATTTGGTTAACAAAAGAAGATAAAATTTGTTAACAAAAGAAGATAAAATTGGTTAACAAAGAAGATAAAATCAGATTAACAATTTGAGACCAAATTGATTAAATATCCATTCAAAGATTGTTATTTCAAAGTAGATAGTTGATCAACAATGTCATTGTTTCACAAATTCCATGAACAAAAAAGTCTTATGTAAATCAAATCAATACCAAAAATAGGCCCCTTGTTAATAGTTATATGCAACACTAAGATATCCAATTAATTTTAACATTTCACATTTTACTAAGCATCGTAATGAAGTTTAACACATTAAAATAAACCTTGTGGAAATTATAAATATTTCCTTACAAGAGAGGATATCCGAGCAAAATCCTGATTGTGAGTATACTTTGCAACTGGGCAAAAATATCACTAAAAAAAACCCTACAGACAATGAAAGTCATTGAACCATTAAGAAAACAACTAACAATGTTAGAGTGAATGACCCCAAAATGGGGTCAAACAATAAATATAGGAAAATCATTAAGTTCTAAAAAAAAAAAAAATCAATCCAAAAGAGAGGTTTGTGCAACCATAAGACAAGAATTATTCTTAAAATAAGGATAACATAGAAATGATTTAAAAATATAATCTTACCAATAAGAAAAAAATAAAGCATATTGGGGAAAAGGATTAGACCAATGTCTACTGTAGAATACCTCTAAGGAAGTATAACGAAGCACCACATGCACATTGAGCAAGATGGAAAGAGTGAGAAATGGATAAGGCAATGGTGGTATTTATAGAAAAATGGGCTACCTATTATTAATTGTGTTTTCATGAGTAAAAAAATCTCTAGATAGAATAATTAGATGTGGATTGAGGAGGAAGTATATAATATATTGAGAAACATCCCGCAATACATAGTAAAAAGTCTTTGGAAGATGAAAATATAGATAGGACAATAAGAAAAGGTCTAGATGACATTATTTTGAATCAATAGGAAGTAACATTTTGTACGTGAAGGTCCATGTGAAATAATGCTCATGGGGACAGGGAAACAACAAACATCAAAACTTTATGCCCATATAAATTTATTTCATAATGATTTTGACAAATATAACAAATGCTCCTAGATGACATTATATGAAGGTATATATGGAATTATGTTGAATGAATAGGAATTAAACATCTATACTCAAAAATCCATGTGAGAGGATTCTTATGGGGGTATGGAAAAAACAAACATAAAAAATTTATGCCCATACAAAATTATTTCAACATTGATTTGTCTCTATAAGAAATGACACATTAATCCAAAGATATCTATACTGAGATAATGTTTATCATAGCTACAATGGTTGACATGAATGAGGTCCATAGTGTAGAGGACCCCAATCCCGCTAACAATGTTATTAAAGCTCAAAATTTAGATCTAACCATTGAAAAATATGACTTGTACATCACGAATACACTCAAATCTATAAAATATTCTATACATGGCTCTTATTATTTTTATGGTTATGGAGGTTGTACCCCTCCATTGTATGTCTCTTCAAGAGAGTATTGGTGATCTTGAGTGCCTTATGATCCTAGGGTACCATTATCGACCCTCAACCACTTTGTAACCACCAATGATGTCTCTTAGTTCCAATGTTAAAAACTATCCATTTGTAAACACTCAAATATTTTGTTTCTCTCTGAATATATATTATGTGGCTAGTCCATTATGAAAGGGTTCAACCAGGATCTCTTCTATGATATGACTCTATGTCTATACCTCTCACTAATGCCATTTATATGATGAGGATGTGGCCATGATAGAATAATTAGACTATGATCATACCTAGTGTAATTACTATGACTAATTTGACATTGTAGGCTCCATTGTCTAAGATACAAAAATTCATGTAAGATTAACAAATTCATCCTTTTTAGCAAGGATTTTATTTATTTTTAGTTCTAGTTCCATTTATCACTCCATTGACACTCACTCACCTTCATATAGTGGAAATTTGATTACATTCTTGGTATTAAAATGACTCCATCTAGATAAGGTATTGCCACAATTCCTAAGTCTTTAGAGTATGTTCCAACATAAAAAAAACTCCACTAGCTCCTAGACACCATGCACCTGATACTTATTTGACCACCTCCATTGTGACCCTCATGCATTATCTTCCATATATTGTTTGAAGGATGTAGAAAAATCTTTTGTATCCCCAATGCCCCTTGGACCTTGTCTTACTTTCTCCCCATCAACACAACAACAAATCCTACCACATTTAATGTAGTAGTATTGTCTATAACAAGTCATAACCTTCTCCCCTCTACTATAGATCAATGCATTTACAATTTTCTAACCCAAAATTATTTTATGCCCTCATCATGCACCCTCATTATAAATGATCTCATTGCATATCCCTCGCACACCTTCATCCCATGCCATCATTCTCATGACCATTTTATAGATTCCATGCAATCATTATGATGACCCTCTCATGGATCCCATGCCATCATTGCAAGAACCCTCTTATGTCTCACATGTCAACCTATCTGTAATCCTCTAATGTAGTTTTACACACATTATCGCTTGCCTACTTTCATGTAGGATTTTGAATAGTCGATGCCACCTCCCTCTACTAAAATGGATATCATGGTTGTGAACCACTTGTGCATGACCCTTCCATATCCATCCTATGTATGTAGATAGTTGACATGTTTTCTCTTACTCCCTCCTTGGCCTTGTATGTAGATGGTCACAAACACATTTATTAATATAATATAATTTGAAATATAATATCGATAGCACTCAATACCATCATTAAAGTGGAACGGGAAGAGTCCAATATCTGTGCACCCCCAACGGTGAGCAACCTTTTTTCCTATAGGATTAGTATAGAAACAGACCGTTCTTATCTTCAAAAATTGTCCTCGTCAAAAACTGCGTTCCAGCTATATGAACTAGTGGATTGGAAACATCACTAGCGTGGAGAAAGTTAAAAATTAATAACAAAAAGAAATTGACCATACTAGTTTAGGTCGTTAAGTAGTTATAAGTGGTTGGTGAAAGTTGAGTTGATAATCCATTGTTCTTAGCACTTGTTAATGAAATACTAATATATGTAATTTAGCTACAGGGTTGCCTAGGCACGTCTTGATCTTTATCCCTGAATAATGTTAAATAAATAGAGGCGTGAAGCAAAATCAATATATTTTTTTCGGTTGAAGTAATACATTTAATGTGCAATTGGACATGGCAAGCTCATCGATTGTATAATGTACTAAAAAAATATTTTATCGTCGTCTGTTGGCGGGCTTCATCTTAAGAGAAAATTTGTCACCATCAGTGATTTGCAGGCTATTTAAAGCGTCTTGCTATTTGGGATAAATTCCCGCCGATGTAACCGACACTCTACACCCTCATCCTAATTACCAAAAGCCCACTCTATCTATTCCATCAATTCTCAGATATTCTTACCCGTTTAAATTGCATTGTTGTTTGAGTTTAGCAGCTCGAAAGCAAGCATATGCTATACTTAGATGGCTTTCTCTAGATGCCTGGTATTCGTCACAATCATGGTAGGTTTAGTTCTTATACCATCGTTAGTTCATCCCGCTATCTCCCATGGCCTCAGAGGGTCCAGCAGAAAAAGTGAGGCAGACCTATTCTTTATAAATTTAAATTTCTAGAACGTTGTGTTTATCGCAGCGTTCAGCATTATAAAATAGATTTTGCTTTCAGTAAGCTGTAGTTAAACTCTATTATGGAGTTCAAGTGGTGACTATTTTTGAAATTACTATGATTTTTTATTATTACAAATTATGAACGTTAGTTTCTAGACAATGTCAACAATAATCTCTTTTGGGTTTTGGGTTTCAGAAGGAAGAGCAGATATGGAAACCGTCACAGCACATTACCCTAAAGGCATTGTCGAACATGCTCTGAGAAACTCCACCACTGATCAATCTTTGTCAAAGGTTTGTTCTGAATCGCTGTGATTTTTTCGAGGATGTTACTTTTCGCTTTTATTTCTATAGCAATTACTGAACTATTCTCTTGAGTTAGCTGACCGACCACCACAGCCATCCGCTTCCTTTACAAGTTCAACGCACGAGGAAGAATGCGGAATGTAAAACTTTAAGGCAAAGGAAGGTAAATCCCAAATTTCAGTGCAAAAAGGAGATTCCAGGAGGACCAGATCCCCAACACCACTCTTGAGACGGAAAGTAAATATATTCAGAAGACTCCAATTGTTCTTACATGTGCTCTGTTTCAGACCAACCAATCTTCCATAATTTACACCTCAGTGCAGCCGAACCGGTGGAGTTTTGCATCTTTCAGCATAGTATTTTCCACAATTAGTTCCATATAAACCAGTTAAAAATATAGCAAATTATGATAATGATTTGCGCTTGTGATAGCCCTCTATTAATTAGATTTTAAATTTTATAAAAGTCGTTATACTTTCTATGAAATAAGCTTTACATGGCTCCTTGCTAACTAAAAAGAAGCGAATACATTCGAATGTATCGCTAATTCCTTTGTAATATTGTTTGCTGCAATGCGCACAAGTCTTGCTCATTATTTATATCCATTTACTAGTTATAGAATTCGGCGACGTTTTGTAGTTCGATATATTATATATTTATTATAATAAATTTTAGGCAATTTTTTTGTGTCATGTTTTTTTTATTATATTATTTATTATTATGTTAAAATGATCAACAAAACTTTTTAATGAAGACTTTATATTTTTAATAAAACACAAACCACCCATACCATTAGTTAAAAACTTTATATTTTAAATGTTATTTAAAATTAAAATAATTTTAATTATTATTTAAAATTTAAAATAGAAAACCAAATATTTAAAATTTGGTTTCGGCACGTGGGTCTCTTTTATCCTCTGCTTGGCGGATGTTTTGCTCCTTCCCGAGATGTTGTAAACCGTGGGCTATTCGTCCGGTGTAGTGCCCTTTTAGGCGCGGTGTATTGCTGTGGGATGGTTGTCCTTTGCATTGCTTTTGCAGGAGTGGTTGTTTAGTGAGATGTTTTTTTTGGTAGTGTTCTTTCGAGAATTATTGTATAGAGTTGTAGGATCATTTAAAACCCTTTGTTTTATTCATAATAAAAAATTAAAATACAAACGCAACCTTTAAAACATGTATGTCCAAAGTAGTTGTGATGCAAGAACTACTTGTAAGCAATAAATAATGTCCATGCTATCGTTCGATTTCGCTGTGCTAAAATGGCAAAATATGTTATTGAGGTTGAAAAAAAGTTTAAAGTTAATAACTTGGTCCCCGTTTACAAATGTAGAATGGAACTCAAAAAGCATTGAGCAATTTATTTTCATTGTTTATATATATATATATATATTTTTTTTGATATGTACAATCAAATACATATACTCATCTTTTTATATATTTATTTACGATGTGGTTTGAATCTTGGATCTTTTAAAGAAGAATTAAAGCACCAACAATTAGGCTGCACCCTTTGGGACTGTTTTATATTCTGTTGTATAAAAGATTTTTATAATCTTTTTTTTTATTAATTAAAAATAAAGTTAATAGGATTTTGATTGTCTAGAAAATTTAAAATTAAATGGGGACAATATACTAAGAAGCAATAGACTAATATCAACCTACTTATCTCTTTCTAAGCAAAACATTAAACGTTTTTAAATTATATGTTAAATATTTTAAATTCTATGTTAAATATTTTAAATTCTATGTTAAATCATATGTCAAAGGCAAATAGTTTGGAATTGGAACTCAAAAGCATTGAACGATTTATTTTTATTATTTATTTATTTTTTATTTTTTGTTTTGTTGTATAAAGGATTTTTATAATCTTTAGTTTATTAGATAAAGATAAAGTTAAGAGGATTCATAATTTTTTTGGAAATTGATAAATCAACCAAGATAGTATACTAACAAGCAATAGACTAAGGTCAAGGTATTTAGGATCTTTGATTTGTTTTTATTATGGGATAGGGCACACGAAAAGAAGGGTGATCATGATAAACTTGATAAACTTTGGTTATGCTCCTATCAAATTTTAGAGAGTCTTAGGGAAAATGCTTTTAAATTATAGAATTTAAGTGGAGAGAGTATTCCTCTACCTGTTAATGGGTAGTTCTTAAAGCACTATTTCTATCCCTGAGATAGAAAGCACATCCATCACTTGTATATATATTCATATTTTGTACATAGGTTTTTATTTCATGAGATTTCTTGTACATTACTTTGTTTTTTCATTTTGTTTTCTCTCTTACATAATTTTGTATTTATATCATTTGGATACAGTCATCACTCATTTGTTAGTTTGGTTGTCTTTTTATTTTAAAAGTTATTCGTTCCATTTTTTGGTCTTTAAATAATGTAGGATCATGCCAAAGTTATGTTTTGGTTTATGTTCACTTTTGTTTACCTCATGTTTTGGTTTTGGTTTTCCATATTGTGGTATCGTTCCATAGTTGCGATAAATTTTTGGTCACTTTGTAGGAGTTATTCCTTAGTCATGGAGGATGAATAATTAGTTTGAAGTTAAATGAAATTGAAGTTATTGAAATTAGATTATTTAGTAGTTATTATTGAATTGTGGATTAAAATAGTGGATGTTGAAATAATATGATAATTTGCTAAAGCTTCACATGTAAAATCGCATTTAAATGATATTTTTTTGACTCCTAAAGGATGAAATCATTTTGGTTGGTTGAATAGGTGAATTTTTTTATAGAATCCATCTTAAGCCTTAGATGATCTCTAACCCAAGCGGCATATATGATATTTGCAATGTAATCAAATACTTATAATAAAAAAAAAAATAGAAATCAATCTAGTGCTCGAGTGATTCAGATAATATCTATCGGGACTATAGACTCTTGGTTGTTAATAGAGCAAGGTCTAGATGAAATCAAGGTCATATCCACTGGAGCTATGGATTCTTTATTGGTAGTGGAGCAATGCATAGACAATTTTTTATGAGTAATATTTTTTATAGCCAGATTGTAAAATAGATGAGGAAATTTTTATGGATTCAAAAATAGGAAATGAATTCACAAAATACATAGTAGTCTGAAGCAAATAAGGTATTTATTTTTAGTGGAAGTAATTTGAACCCCATATTTCTTGGGTATTGTTAAATTATTTATTTTTCTAACCTTAAGTTTTTTTTATTTCAAATTAGGTTTGTTATCCAAAATACTCTAGAGCATTTTCTAGTAGAGTCATAATTTTTTGTTGTCATTGCATAACTTACCCCAAATTTGGGGACACACCTTAAATTTTGATGTTTATGGAAAATTTTGTTTACATTGAGTGATTGGTTGATTCTATCATGGTTTTAGTATTGGAAATTTTTGGTGAGCAATATCATTTTGTTCTCATATGTTTAACCTCATAATTTTATAATAATGTCATCTCATTTTGGATCCCACATTGTTTGTGCTCTTAATATTTATCTAGTGGCCCTGTTGGTGTCATATAAGCTTAGTTCAAATATTATATCGAATCCATTCTTGAATCCAACTCATTGTTTATATTTCCTATATAAAAATTAAAAAAACAAAGAAAAAAAAAAAAACAAACAAACAAATTAAAAATATAAAAAATATGATAATAAAAATAAAACAAATAAAGTAAAAAAATAAAAATATGATAATAAAAATAAAAATATAAAATAGCAAGGGAATTATCACATTAAATAATTTCATGTTATATAAAGGTCCACTCTGTAATTTGTAGTTTTTCCACCTCAAGAATATTTATAAATTAATACAGATTTTGTTTTCATAAAGTAATTTAAAATTAAAATGTTTGTTTTATAAATTTATTTTAAATTAAAATGTTCAACTAATTTTGTGTCCATATGGTTACATTAGAAAAATAGGAATGATTTTTGAGGTGAACCTCAACCCGATCAACTATCGAATGTGGCGCATGAGCACGATCAATGCGGGACATGGATTTAAAGGAGCACGATCAACCCAAGTGGTATATTTTTCAAAGCATTTCCAAGTGGTATATTTGAGGTGAAGCATGATTTTTTATGTATCACCAAAGGGCTAGTAGAGTCAATTACATCAATGTGCATTGGCATTGATAAACACCTCCTTCTGCATTCACTAGATGTATGTGGGAATATGTTTCCAGTAAGAGCCTTTGAATAAGCTTCCATAATGGCTACATTCGTAGGTTATGGGTAGTGCCAAAATCTCCATACTATTTGCATTAGACCACAAGACATTTATGGTGCTAGAGGAAGATGTCGATCACTGGTGTATTATCATCCTTTGTGGTAACAAGCAGAGACATATTCACATCGATGTGCATGTTATGAATCATTATATTGATTGTGTTTCAAAAATTAAAGTCATCAGCTCATGTATACATTATTACGGATGATCGATATTGGGTTCTTATCTCGAATGGTGAAGCTACCATTTGATAAGATATATGTGAAGAATCAAAAAGAGGTGTTTGTAAATTTTCATCATTGTGAAATAGTTGTACCCAACAAGACATAGTTCTTGAACAATGATAAAATAGGAGAAAGGTCCACAATATTTTTCACCCTATGAGGTTATTCTTGCAATACTTGAGTGGGCAACATCATGTGAAATGATGGTATATATTAGTGTATGATAGAATCGAAGAGGCCAAAGTAGATGATCAAATAATATACCTCTTTCATGGATTACACTGTACTAGATGCCATTGGTTAGTAAGTTCATTGTTAACATGTTGAATATGAGGCTATGACTAATGAGTTTACATCTAAAAATATTCAATAAAATTAAACTAATTGGTATTTATGGTATAGTTTGATATAGTGCATGTTATGTGCATCTGTGCGTCAAGGGACGCCACTATTGGTACCATATGATTTACATTGTTGCTTAGGACAATTTTTAAGCTTCATATACTATAGTTTATTATGTTGGTGGTGTGAGTGATGACAAATGCCTAGAGGTATGGTTGATGTTGAATGAACATTGTATACTTCCACTGTTGTCGTTGACAAACTATGTTGCCAATGCTACTTGTGAATGGTGATGAACTACGATAGGCAGAAAGGATAAGTTTAGAATCTGGTTGTGTTCATTATTGGAAGTATGAAATTAATGAATCAAATCTCTATATGTGTAGAGATCTTCATATAAATAAATGCTAGAATAAAGGTGTCAATTGTTACTATGCCACAACACATCATGAAGGTAAATGGTGCAATCATAAAAAATGTTAGCAAGGAAGATTTAATGAATGGAGGTAAGAGTTACAAGTCGAGCAAGTTTTCCATCACACCTATTACCAAAACAGGTGAAGGAAAAGAATAGAGAATATGGAAGGAGAACAAACTCATTGAAAAAGGTATTACAAAACCAAACAAGGAGGAAAAGGTAAATGAAGAGTTTTTTTTTTTAGTTCAATAAACCATTCAAACTCACAAAATAGGGTTAGAGACTTTGGGCATCAAAGGAATGTTGGAAACCTGAGTTGTGGAAGAAAATTTTCCTCCATTTTTGTTGGACTGGACCAAATTTCACCCATTGGAATCAATTTAAGTATGGTATTCAACAAGTGTATTCATTTCAAATATTTCATATTGGCAATACATTAAAACATTTGATGAGTTTTATGCATGTGAATGGTAGACTTATTTTTTTTTTTTAATATAGTGTTTTTTCTTGTAGAATATTGCACCACATTAACTTTGGACTGTGTGAAACTAGTCGGATAAATATTGGTTTAGTGTAGGATATTGGTTTATGCATTATCGGTTCAAAATTTAAAAAAGTTTCAATAACTTGTTATTTTATTTATTTTTCTCTAACCCTAGACATTTTACATTTTTTCTCAGAAATTACAAAATACAAAAATAAATAAATAAAATTTAAAACCCCCAAAAATGAAATATGACAATTTCAAGAATCAAATTTCAAATTCTCATTTTATGCAAGTTCACAATTTTAATGAAAATTTGAGATTTCAAACTTTGCACATTTTTTTCAATCAATCCAATTAATTTCATTTTATGAAAATAGAAATTTCAAAAAAATCCAACCTTTCATTAAATGAATAATTAATATGATATTCCAAATTTCCGACATTGCAAAGTTATATTTTAGTCATTTTCATTTTCAAGAAGTCTTAACAATCGAAGATGAAAATTGATTAACAAAAGAAGATAAAATTTGTTAACAAAAGAAGATAAAATTTGGTTAACAAAAGAAGATAAAATTTGTTAACAAAATAAGATAAAATTTGTTAATGAAAGAAGATAAGATTTGGTTAACAAAAGAAGATAAAATTTGTTAACAAAAGAAGATAAAATTGGTTAACAAAGAAGATAAAATCAGATTAACAATTTGAGACCAAATTGATTAAATATCCATTCAAAGATTGTTATTTCAAAGTAGGTAGTTGATCAACAATGTCATTGTTTCACAAATTCCATGAACAAAAAAGTCTTATGTAAATCAAATCAATACCAAAAATAGGCCCCTTGTTAATAGTTATATGCAACACTAAGATATCCAATTAATTTTAACATTTCACATTTTACTAAGCATCGTAATGAAGTTTAACACATTAAAATAAACCTTGTGGAAATTATAAATATTTCCTTACAAGAGAGGATATCCGAGCAAAATCCTGATTGTGAGTATACTTTGCAACTGGGCAAAAATATCACTAAAAAAAACCCTACAGACAATGAAAGTCATTGAACCATTAAGAAAACAACTAACAATGTTAGAGTGAATGACCCCAAAATGGGGTCAAACAATAAATATAGGAAAATCATTAAGTTCTAAAAAAAAAAAAAATCAATCCAAAAGAGAGGTTTGTGCAACCATAAGACAAGAATTATTCTTAAAATAAGGATAACATAGAAATGATTTAAAAATATAATCTTACCAATAAGAAAAAAATAAAGCATATTGGGGAAAAGGATTAGACCAATGTCTACTGTAGAATACCTCTAAGGAAGTATAACGAAGCACCACATGCACATTGAGCAAGATGGAAAGAGTGAGAAATGGATAAGGCAATGGTGGTATTTATAGAAAAATGGGCTACCTATTATTAATTGTGTTTTCATGAGTAAAAAAATCTCTAGATAGAATAATTAGATGTGGATTGAGGAGGAAGTATATAATATATTGAGAAACATCCCGCAATACATAGTAAAAAGTCTTTGGAAGATGAAAATATAGATAGGACAATAAGAAAAGGTCTAGATGACATTATTTTGAATCAATAGGAAGTAACATTTTGTACGTGAAGGTCCATGTGAAATAATGCTCATGGGGACAGGGAAACAACAAACATCAAAACTTTATGCCCATATAAATTTATTTCATAATGATTTTGACAAATATAACAAATGCTCCTAGATGACATTATATGAAGGTATATATGGAATTATGTTGAATGAATAGGAATTAAACATCTATACTCAAAAATCCATGTGAGAGGATTCTTATGGGGGTATGGAAAAAACAAACATAAAAAATTTATGCCCATACAAAATTATTTCAACATTGATTTGTCTCTATAAGAAATGACACATTAATCCAAAGATATCTATACTGAGATAATGTTTATCATAGCTACAATGGTTGACATGAATGAGGTCCATAGTGTAGAGGACCCCAATCCCGCTAACAATGTTATTAAAGCTCAAAATTTAGATCTAACCATTGAAAAATATGACTTGTACATCACGAATACACTCAAATCTATAAAATATTCTATACATGGCTCTTATTATTTTTATGGTTATGGAGGTTGTACCCCTCCATTGTATGTCTCTTCAAGAGAGTATTGGTGATCTTGAGTGCCTTATGATCCTAGGGTACCATTATCGACCCTCAACCACTTTGTAACCACCAATGATGTCTCTTAGTTCCAATGTTAAAAACTATCCATTTGTAAACACTCAAATATTTTGTTTCTCTCTGAATATATATTATGTGGCTAGTCCATTATGAAAGGGTTCAACCAGGATCTCTTCTATGATATGACTCTATGTCTATACCTCTCACTAATGCCATTTATATGATGAGGATGTGGCCATGATAGAATAATTAGACTATGATCATACCTAGTGTAATTACTATGACTAATTTGACATTGTAGGCTCCATTGTCTAAGATACAAAAATTCATGTAAGATTAACAAATTCATCCTTTTTAGCAAGGATTTTATTTATTTTTAGTTCTAGTTCCATTTATCACTCCATTGACACTCACTCACCTTCATATAGTGGAAATTTGATTACATTCTTGGTATTAAAATGACTCCATCTAGATAAGGTATTGCCACAATTCCTAAGTCTTTAGAGTATGTTCCAACATAAAAAAAACTCCACTAGCTCCTAGACACCATGCACCTGATACTTATTTGACCACCTCCATTGTGACCCTCATGCATTATCTTCCATATATTGTTTGAAGGATGTAGAAAAATCTTTTGTATCCCCAATGCCCCTTGGACCTTGTCTTACTTTCTCCCCATCAACACAACAACAAATCCTACCACATTTAATGTAGTAGTATTGTCTATAACAAGTCATAACCTTCTCCCCTCTACTATAGATCAATGCATTTACAATTTTCTAACCCAAAATTATTTTATGCCCTCATCATGCACCCTCATTATAAATGATCTCATTGCATATCCCTCACACACCTTCATCCCATGCCATCATTCTCATGACCATTTTATAGATTCCATGCAATCATTATGATGACCCTCTCATGGATCCCATGCCATCATTGCAAGAACCCTCTTATGTCTCACATGTCAACCTATCTCTAATCCTCTAATGTAGTTTTACACACATTATCGCTTGCCTACTTTCATGTAGGATTTTGAATAGTCGATGCCACCTCCCTCTACTAAAATGGATATCATGGTTGTGAACCACTTGTGCATGACCCTTCCATATCCATCCTATGTATGTAGATAGTTGACATGTTTTCTCTTACTCCCTCCTTGGCCTTGTATGTAGATGGTCACAAACACATTTATTAATATAATATAATTTGAAATATAATATCGATAGCACTCAATACCATCATTAAAGTGGAACGGGAAGAGTCCAATATCTGTGCACCCCCAACGGTGAGCAACCTTTTTTCCTATAGGATTAGTATAGAAACAGACCGTTCTTATCTTCAAAAATTGTCCTCGTCAAAAACTGCGTTCCAGCTATATGAACTAGTGGATTGGAAACATCACTAGCGTGGAGAAAGTTAAAAATTAATAACAAAAAGAAATTGACCATACTAGTTTAGGTCGTTAAGTAGTTATAAGTGGTTGGTGAAAGTTGAGTTGATAATCCATTGTTCTTAGCACTTGTTAATGAAATACTAATATATGTAATTTAGCTACAGGGTTGCCTAGGCACGTCTTGATCTTTATCCCTGAATAATGTTAAATAAATAGAGGCGTGAAGCAAAATCAATATATTTTTTTCGGTTGAAGTAATACATTTAATGTGCAATTGGACATGGCAAGCTCATCGATTGTATAATGTACTAAAAAAATATTTTATCGTCGTCTGTTGGCGGGCTTCATCTTAAGAGAAAATTTGTCACCATCAGTGATTTGCAGGCTATTTAAAGCGTCTTGCTATTTGGGATAAATTCCCGCCGATGTAACCGACACTCTACACCCTCATCCTAATTACCAAAAGCCCACTCTATCTATTCCATCAATTCTCAGATATTCTTACCCGTTTAAATTGCATTGTTGTTTGAGTTTAGCAGCTCGAAAGCAAGCATATGCTATACTTAGATGGCTTTCTCTAGATGCCTGGTATTCGTCACAATCATGGTAGGTTTAGTTCTTATACCATCGTTAGTTCATCCCGCTATCTCCCATGGCCTCAGAGGGTCCAGCAGAAAAAGTGAGGCAGACCTATTCTTTATAAATTTAAATTTCTAGAACGTTGTGTTTATCGCAGCGTTCAGCATTATAAAATAGATTTTGCTTTCAGTAAGCTGTAGTTAAACTCTATTATGGAGTTCAAGTGGTGACTATTTTTGAAATTACTATGATTTTTTATTATTACAAATTATGAACGTTAGTTTCTAGACAATGTCAACAATAATCTCTTTTGGGTTTTGGGTTTCAGAAGGAAGAGCAGATATGGAAACCGTCACAGCACATTACCCTAAAGGCATTGTCGAACATGCTCTGAGAAACTCCACCACTGATCAATCTTTGTCAAAGGTTTGTTCTGAATCGCTGTGATTTTTTCGAGGATGTTACTTTTCGCTTTTATTTCTATAGCAATTACTGAACTATTCTCTTGAGTTAGCTGACCGACCACCACAGCCATCCGCTTCCTTTACAAGTTCAACGCACGAGGAAGAATGCGGAATGTAAAACTTTAAGGCAAAGGAAGGTAAATCCCAAATTTCAGTGCAAAAAGGAGATTCCAGGAGGACCAGATCCCCAACACCACTCTTGAGACGGAAAGTAAATATATTCAGAAGACTCCAATTGTTCTTACATGTGCTCTGTTTCAGACCAACCAATCTTCCATAATTTACACCTCAGTGCAGCCGAACCGGTGGAGTTTTGCATCTTTCAGCATAGTATTTTCCACAATTAGTTCCATATAAACCAGTTAAAAATATAGCAAATTATGATAATGATTTGCGCTTGTGATAGCCCTCTATTAATTAGATTTTAAATTTTATAAAAGTCGTTATACTTTCTATGAAATAAGCTTTACATGGCTCCTTGCTAACTAAAAAGAAGCGAATACATTCGAATGTATCGCTAATTCCTTTGTAATATTGTTTGCTGCAATGCGCACAAGTCTTGCTCATTATTTATATCCATTTACTAGTTATAGAATTCGGCGACGTTTTGTAGTTCGATATATTATATATTTATTATAATAAATTTTAGGCAATTTTTTTGTGTCATGTTTTTTTTATTATATTATTTATTATTATGTTAAAATGATCAACAAAACTTTTTAATGAAGACTTTATATTTTTAATAAAACACAAACCACCCATACCATTAGTTAAAAACTTTATATTTTAAATGTTATTTAAAATTAAAATAATTTTAATTATTATTTAAAATTTAAAATAGAAAACCAAATATTTAAAATTTGGTTTCGGCACGTGGGTCTCTTTTATCCTCTGCTTGGCGGATGTTTTGCTCCTTCCCGAGATGTTGTAAACCGTGGGCTATTCGTCCGGTGTAGTGCCCTTTTAGGCGCGGTGTATTGCTGTGGGATGGTTGTCCTTTGCATTGCTTTTGCAGGAGTGGTTGTTTAGTGAGATGTTTTTTTTGGTAGTGTTCTTTCGAGAATTATTGTATAGAGTTGTAGGATCATTTAAAACCCTTTGTTTTATTCATAATAAAAAATTAAAATACAAACGCAACCTTTAAAACATGTATGTCCAAAGTAGTTGTGATGCAAGAACTACTTGTAAGCAATAAATAATGTCCATGCTATCGTTCGATTTCGCTGTGCTAAAATGGCAAAATATGTTATTGAGGTTGAAAAAAAGTTTAAAGTTAATAACTTGGTCCCCGTTTACAAATGTAGAATGGAACTCAAAAAGCATTGAGCAATTTATTTTCATTGTTTATATATATATATATATATATATATATATATAATATTTTGATATGTACAATCAAATACATATACTCATCTTTTTATATATTTATTTACGATGTGGTTTGAATCTTGGATCTTTTAAAGAAGAATTAAAGCACCAACAATTAGGCTGCACCCTTTGGGACTGTTTTATATTCTGTTGTATAAAAGATTTTTATAATCTTTTTTTTTATTAATTAAAAATAAAGTTAATAGGATTTTGATTGTCTAGAAAATTTAAAATTAAATGGGGACAATATACTAAGAAGCAATAGACTAATATCAACCTACTTATCTCTTTCTAAGCAAAACATTAAACGTTTTTAAATTATATGTTAAATATTTTAAATTCTATGTTAAATATTTTAAATTCTATGTTAAATCATATGTCAAAGGCAAATAGTTTGGAATTGGAACTCAAAAGCATTGAACGATTTATTTTTATTATTTATTTATTTTTTATTTTTTGTTTTGTTGTATAAAGGATTTTTATAATCTTTAGTTTATTAGATAAAGATAAAGTTAAGAGGATTCATAATTTTTTTGGAAATTGATAAATCAACCAAGATAGTATACTAACAAGCAATAGACTAAGGTCAAGGTATTTAGGATCTTTGATTTGTTTTTATTATGGGATAGGGCACACGAAAAGAAGGGTGATCATGATAAACTTGATAAACTTTGGTTATGCTCCTATCAAATTTTAGAGAGTCTTAGGGAAAATGCTTTTAAATTATAGAATTTAAGTGGAGAGAGTATTCCTCTACCTGTTAATGGGTAGTTCTTAAAGCACTATTTCTATCCCTGAGATAGAAAGCACATCCATCACTTGTATATATATTCATATTTTGTACATAGGTTTTTATTTCATGAGATTTCTTGTACATTACTTTGTTTTTTCATTTTGTTTTCTCTCTTACATAATTTTGTATTTATATCATTTGGATACAGTCATCACTCATTTGTTAGTTTGGTTGTCTTTTTATTTTAAAAGTTATTCGTTCCATTTTTTGGTCTTTAAATAATGTAGGATCATGCCAAAGTTATGTTTTGGTTTATGTTCACTTTTGTTTACCTCATGTTTTGGTTTTGGTTTTCCATATTGTGGTATCGTTCCATAGTTGCGATAAATTTTTGGTCACTTTGTAGGAGTTATTCCTTAGTCATGGAGGATGAATAATTAGTTTGAAGTTAAATGAAATTGAAGTTATTGAAATTAGATTATTTAGTAGTTATTATTGAATTGTGGATTAAAATAGTGGATGTTGAAATAATATGATAATTTGCTAAAGCTTCACATGTAAAATCGCATTTAAATGATATTTTTTTGACTCCTAAAGGATGAAATCATTTTGGTTGGTTGAATAGGTGAATTTTTTTATAGAATCCATCTTAAGCCTTAGATGATCTCTAACCCAAGCGGCATATATGATATTTGCAATGTAATCAAATACTTATAATAAAAAAAAAAATAGAAATCAATCTAGTGCTCGAGTGATTCAGATAATATCTATCGGGACTATAGACTCTTGGTTGTTAATAGAGCAAGGTCTAGATGAAATCAAGGTCATATCCACTGGAGCTATGGATTCTTTATTGGTAGTGGAGCAATGCATAGACAATTTTTTATGAGTAATATTTTTTATAGCCAGATTGTAAAATAGATGAGGAAATTTTTATGGATTCAAAAATAGGAAATGAATTCACAAAATACATAGTAGTCTGAAGCAAATAAGGTATTTATTTTTAGTGGAAGTAATTTGAACCCCATATTTCTTGGGTATTGTTAAATTATTTATTTTTCTAACCTTAAGTTTTTTTTATTTCAAATTAGGTTTGTTATCCAAAATACTCTAGAGCATTTTCTAGTAGAGTCATAATTTTTTGTTGTCATTGCATAACTTACCCCAAATTTGGGGACACACCTTAAATTTTGATGTTTATGGAAAATTTTGTTTACATTGAGTGATTGGTTGATTCTATCATGGTTTTAGTATTGGAAATTTTTGGTGAGCAATATCATTTTGTTCTCATATGTTTAACCTCATAATTTTATAATAATGTCATCTCATTTTGGATCCCACATTGTTTGTGCTCTTAATATTTATCTAGTGGCCCTGTTGGTGTCATATAAGCTTAGTTCAAATATTATATCGAATCCATTCTTGAATCCAACTCATTGTTTATATTTCCTATATAAAAATTAAAAAAACAAAGAAAAAAAAAAAAACAAACAAACAAATTAAAAATATAAAAAATATGATAATAAAAATAAAACAAATAAAGTAAAAAAATAAAAATATGATAATAAAAATAAAAATATAAAATAGCAAGGGAATTATCACATTAAATAATTTCATGTTATATAAAGGTCCACTCTGTAATTTGTAGTTTTTCCACCTCAAGAATATTTATAAATTAATACAGATTTTGTTTTCATAAAGTAATTTAAAATTAAAATGTTTGTTTTATAAATTTATTTTAAATTAAAATGTTCAACTAATTTTGTGTCCATATGGTTACATTAGAAAAATAGGAATGATTTTTGAGGTGAACCTCAACCCGATCAACTATCGAATGTGGCGCATGAGCACGATCAATGCGGGACATGGATTTAAAGGAGCACGATCAACCCAAGTGGTATATTTTTCAAAGCATTTCCAAGTGGTATATTTGAGGTGAAGCATGATTTTTTATGTATCACCAAAGGGCTAGTAGAGTCAATTACATCAATGTGCATTGGCATTGATAAACACCTCCTTCTGCGTTCACTAGATGTATGTGGGAATATGTTTCCAGTAAGAGCCTTTGAATAAGCTTCCATAATGGCTACATTCGTAGGTTATGGGTAGTGCCAAAATCTCCATACTATTTGCATTAGACCACAAGACATTTATGGTGCTAGAGGAAGATGTCGATCACTGGTGTATTATCATCCTTTGTGGTAACAAGCAGAGACATATTCACATCGATGTGCATGTTATGAATCATTATATTGATTGTGTTTCAAAAATTAAAGTCATCAGCTCATGTATACATTATTACGGATGATCGATATTGGGTTCTTATCTCGAATGGTGAAGCTACCATTTGATAAGATATATGTGAAGAATCAAAAAGAGGTGTTTGTAAATTTTCATCATTGTGAAATAGTTGTACCCAACAAGACATAGTTCTTGAACAATGATAAAATAGGAGAAAGGTCCACAATATTTTTCACCCTATGAGGTTATTCTTGCAATACTTGAGTGGGCAACATCATGTGAAATGATGGTATATATTAGTGTATGATAGAATCGAAGAGGCCAAAGTAGATGATCAAATAATATACCTCTTTCATGGATTACACTGTACTAGATGCCATTGGTTAGTAAGTTCATTGTTAACATGTTGAATATGAGGCTATGACTAATGAGTTTACATCTAAAAATATTCAATAAAATTAAACTAATTGGTATTTATGGTATAGTTTGATATAGTGCATGTTATGTGCATCTGTGCGTCAAGGGACGCCACTATTGGTACCATATGATTTACATTGTTGCTTAGGACAATTTTTAAGCTTCATATACTATAGTTTATTATGTTGGTGGTGTGAGTGATGACAAATGCCTAGAGGTATGGTTGATGTTGAATGAACATTGTATACTTCCACTGTTGTCGTTGACAAACTATGTTGCCAATGCTACTTGTGAATGGTGATGAACTACGATAGGCAGAAAGGATAAGTTTAGAATCTGGTTGTGTTCATTATTGGAAGTATGAAATTAATGAATCAAATCTCTATATGTGTAGAGATCTTCATATAAATAAATGCTAGAATAAAGGTGTCAATTGTTACTATGCCACAACACATCATGAAGGTAAATGGTGCAATCATAAAAAATGTTAGCAAGGAAGATTTAATGAATGGAGGTAAGAGTTACAAGTCGAGCAAGTTTTCCATCACACCTATTACCAAAACAGGTGAAGGAAAAGAATAGAGAATATGGAAGGAGAACAAACTCATTGAAAAAGGTATTACAAAACCAAACAAGGAGGAAAAGGTAAATGAAGAGTTTTTTTTTTTAGTTCAATAAACCATTCAAACTCACAAAATAGGGTTAGAGACTTTGGGCATCAAAGGAATGTTGGAAACCTGAGTTGTGGAAGAAAATTTTCCTCCATTTTTGTTGGACTGGACCAAATTTCACCCATTGGAATCAATTTAAGTATGGTATTCAACAAGTGTATTCATTTCAAATATTTCATATTGGCAATACATTAAAACATTTGATGAGTTTTATGCATGTGAATGGTAGACTTATTTTTTTTTTTTTAATATAGTGTTTTTTCTTGTAGAATATTGCACCACATTAACTTTGGACTGTGTGAAACTAGTCGGATAAATATTGGTTTAGTGTAGGATATTGGTTTATGCATTATCGGTTCAAAATTTAAAAAAGTTTCAATAACTTGTTATTTTATTTATTTTTCTCTAACCCTAGACATTTTACATTTTTTCTCAGAAATTACAAAATACAAAAATAAATAAATAAAATTTAAAACCCCCAAAAATGAAATATGACAATTTCAAGAATCAAATTTCAAATTCTCATTTTATGCAAGTTCACAATTTTAATGAAAATTTGAGATTTCAAACTTTGCACATTTTTTTCAATCAATCCAATTAATTTCATTTTATGAAAATAGAAATTTCAAAAAAATCCAACCTTTCATTAAATGAATAATTAATATGATATTCCAAATTTCCGACATTGCAAAGTTATATTTTAGTCATTTTCATTTTCAAGAAGTCTTAACAATCGAAGATGAAAATTGATTAACAAAAGAAGATAAAATTTGTTAACAAAAGAAGATAAAATTTGGTTAACAAAAGAAGATAAAATTTGTTAACAAAATAAGATAAAATTTGTTAACAAAAGAAGATAAAATTTGGTTAACAAAAGAAGATAAAATTTGTTAACAAAAGAAGATAAAATTGGTTAACAAAGAAGATAAAATCAGATTAACAATTTGAGACCAAATTGATTAAATATCCATTCAAAGATTGTTATTTCAAAGTAGATAGTTGATCAACAATGTCATTGTTTCACAAATTCCATGAACAAAAAAGTCTTATGTAAATCAAATCAATACCAAAAATAGGCCCCTTGTTAATAGTTATATGCAACACTAAGATATCCAATTAATTTTAACATTTCACATTTTACTAAGCATCGTAATGAAGTTTAACACATTAAAATAAACCTTGTGGAAATTATAAATATTTCCTTACAAGAGAGGATATCCGAGCAAAATCCTGATTGTGAGTATACTTTGCAACTGGGCAAAAATATCACTAAAAAAAACCCTACAGACAATGAAAGTCATTGAACCATTAAGAAAACAACTAACAATGTTAGAGTGAATGACCCCAAAATGGGGTCAAACAATAAATATAGGAAAATCATTAAGTTCTAAAAAAAAAAAAAATCAATCCAAAAGAGAGGTTTGTGCAACCATAAGACAAGAATTATTCTTAAAATAAGGATAACATAGAAATGATTTAAAAATATAATCTTACCAATAAGAAAAAAATAAAGCATATTGGGGAAAAGGATTAGACCAATGTCTACTGTAGAATACCTCTAAGGAAGTATAACGAAGCACCACATGCACATTGAGCAAGATGGAAAGAGTGAGAAATGGATAAGGCAATGGTGGTATTTATAGAAAAATGGGCTACCTATTATTAATTGTGTTTTCATGAGTAAAAAAATCTCTAGATAGAATAATTAGATGTGGATTGAGGAGGAAGTATATAATATATTGAGAAACATCCCGCAATACATAGTAAAAAGTCTTTGAAAGATGAAAATATAGATAGGACAATAAGAAAAGGTCTAGATGACATTATTTTGAATCAATAGGAAGTAACATTTTGTACGTGAAGGTCCATGTGAAATAATGCTCATGGGGACAGGGAAACAACAAACATCAAAACTTTATGCCCATATAAATTTATTTCATAATGATTTTGACAAATATAACAAATGCTCCTAGATGACATTATATGAAGGTATATATGGAATTATGTTGAATGAATAGGAATTAAACATCTATACTCAAAAATCCATGTGAGAGGATTCTTATGGGGGTATGGAAAAAACAAACATAAAAAATTTATGCCCATACAAAATTATTTCAACATTGATTTGTCTCTATAAGAAATGACACATTAATCCAAAGATATCTATACTGAGATAATGTTTATCATAGCTACAATGGTTGACATGAATGAGGTCCATAGTGTAGAGGACCCCAATCCCGCTAACAATGTTATTAAAGCTCAAAATTTAGATCTAACCATTGAAAAATATGACTTGTACATCACGAATACACTCAAATCTATAAAATATTCTATACATGGCTCTTATTATTTTTATGGTTATGGAGGTTGTACCCCTCCATTGTATGTCTCTTCAAGAGAGTATTGGTGATCTTGAGTGCCTTATGATCCTAGGGTACCATTATCGACCCTCAACCACTTTGTAACCACCAATGATGTCTCTTAGTTCCAATGTTAAAAACTATCCATTTGTAAACACTCAAATATTTTGTTTCTCTCTGAATATATATTATGTGGCTAGTCCATTATGAAAGGGTTCAACCAGGATCTCTTCTATGATATGACTCTATGTCTATACCTCTCACTAATGCCATTTATATGATGAGGATGTGGCCATGATAGAATAATTAGACTATGATCATACCTAGTGTAATTACTATGACTAATTTGACATTGTAGGCTCCATTGTCTAAGATACAAAAATTCATGTAAGATTAACAAATTCATCCTTTTTAGCAAGGATTTTATTTATTTTTAGTTCTAGTTCCATTTATCACTCCATTGACACTCACTCACCTTCATATAGTGGAAATTTGATTACATTCTTGGTATTAAAATGACTCCATCTAGATAAGGTATTGCCACAATTCCTAAGTCTTTAGAGTATGTTCCAACATAAAAAAAACTCCACTAGCTCCTAGACACCATGCACCTGATACTTATTTGACCACCTCCATTGTGACCCTCATGCATTATCTTCCATATATTGTTTGAAGGATGTAGAAAAATCTTTTGTATCCCCAATGCCCCTTGGACCTTGTCTTACTTTCTCCCCATCAACACAACAACAAATCCTACCACATTTAATGTAGTAGTATTGTCTATAACAAGTCATAACCTTCTCCCCTCTACTATAGATCAATGCATTTACAATTTTCTAACCCAAAATTATTTTATGCCCTCATCATGCACCCTCATTATAAATGATCTCATTGCATATCCCTCACACACCTTCATCCCATGCCATCATTCTCATGACCATTTTATAGATTCCATGCAATCATTATGATGACCCTCTCATGGATCCCATGCCATCATTGCAAGAACCCTCTTATGTCTCACATGTCAACCTATCTGTAATCCTCTAATGTAGTTTTACACACATTATCGCTTGCCTACTTTCATGTAGGATTTTGAATAGTCGATGCCACCTCCCTCTACTAAAATGGATATCATGGTTGTGAACCACTTGTGCATGACCCTTCCATATCCATCCTATGTATGTAGATAGTTGACATGTTTTCTCTTACTCCCTCCTTGGCCTTGTATGTAGATGGTCACAAACACATTTATTAATATAATATAATTTGAAATATAATATCGATAGCACTCAATACCATCATTAAAGTGGAACGGGAAGAGTCCAATATCTGTGCACCCCCAACGGTGAGCAACCTTTTTTCCTATAGGATTAGTATAGAAACAGACCGTTCTTATCTTCAAAAATTGTCCTCGTCAAAAACTGCGTTCCAGCTATATGAACTAGTGGATTGGAAACATCACTAGCGTGGAGAAAGTTAAAAATTAATAACAAAAAGAAATTGACCATACTAGTTTAGGTCGTTAAGTAGTTATAAGTGGTTGGTGAAAGTTGAGTTGATAATCCATTGTTCTTAGCACTTGTTAATGAAATACTAATATATGTAATTTAGCTACAGGGTTGCCTAGGCACGTCTTGATCTTTATCACTGAATAATGTTAAATAAATAGAGGCGTGAAGCAAAATCAATATATTTTTTTCGGTTGAAGTAATACATTTAATGTGCAATTGGACATGGCAAGCTCATCGATTGTATAATGTACTAAAAAAATATTTTATCGTCGTCTGTTGGCGGGCTTCATCTTAAGAGAAAATTTGTCACCATCAGTGATTTGCAGGCTATTTAAAGCGTCTTGCTATTTGGGATAAATTCCCGCCGATGTAACCGACACTCTACACCCTCATCCTAATTACCAAAAGCCCACTCTATCTATTCCATCAATTCTCAGATATTCTTACCCGTTTAAATTGCATTGTTGTTTGAGTTTAGCAGCTCGAAAGCAAGCATATGCTATACTTAGATGGCTTTCTCTAGATGCCTGGTATTCGTCACAATCATGGTAGGTTTAGTTCTTATACCATCGTTAGTTCATCCCGCTATCTCCCATGGCCTCAGAGGGTCCAGCAGAAAAAGTGAGGCAGACCTATTCTTTATAAATTTAAATTTCTAGAACGTTGTGTTTATCGCAGCGTTCAGCATTATAAAATAGATTTTGCTTTCAGTAAGCCGTAGTTAAACTCTATTATGGAGTTCAAGTGGTGACTATTTTTGAAATTACTATGATTTTTTATTATTACAAATTATGAACGTTAGTTTCTAGACAATGTCAGCAATAATCTCTTTTGGGTTTTGGGTTTCAGGAGGAAGAGCAGATATGGAAACCGTCACAGCACATTACCCTAAAGGCATTGTCGAACATGCTCTGAGAAACTCCACCACTGATCAATCTTTGTCAAAGGTTTGTTCTGAATCGCTGTGATTTTTTCGAGGATGTTACTTTTCGCTTTTATTTCTATAGCAATTACTGAACTATTCTCTTGAGTTAGCTGACCGACCACCACAGCCATCCGCTTCCTTTACAAGTTCAACGCACGAGGAAGAATGCGGAATGTAAAACTTTAAGGCAAAGGAAGGTAAATCCCAAATTTCAGTGCAAAAAGGAGATTCCAGGAGGACCAGATCCCCAACACCACTCTTGAGACGGAAAGTAAATATATTCAGAAGACTCCAATTGCTCTTACATGTGCTCTGTTTCAGACCAACCAATCTTCCATAATTTACACCTCAGTGCAGCCGAACCGGTGGAGTTTTGCATCTTTCAGCATAGTATTTTCCACAATTAGTTCCATATAAACCAGTTAAAAATATAGCAAATTATGATAATGATTTGCGCTTGTGATAGCCCTCTATTAATTAGATTTTAAATTTTATAAAAGTCGTTATACTTTCTATGAAATAAGCTTTACATGGCTCCTTGCTAACTAAAAAGAAGCGAATACATTCGAATGTATCGCTAATTCCTTTGTAATATTGTTTGCTGCAATGCGCACAAGTCTTGCTCATTATTTATATCCATTTACTAGTTATAGGATTCGGCGACGTTTTGTAGTTCGATATATTATATATTTATTATAATAAATTTTAGGCAATTTTTTTGTGTCATGTTTTTTTTATTATATTATTTATTATTATGTTAAAATGATCAAAAAAACTTTTTAATGAAGACTTTATATTTTTAATAAAACACAAACCACCCATACCATTAGTTAAAAACTTTATATTTTAAATGTTATTTAAAATTAAAATAATTTTAATTATTATTTAAAATTTAAAATAGAAAACCAAATATTTAAAATTTGGTTTCGGCACGTGGGTCTCTTTTATCCTCTGCTTGGCGGATGTTTTGCTCCTTCCCGAGATGTTGTAAACCGTGGGCTATTCGTCCGGTGTAGTGCCCTTTTAGGCGCGGTGTATTGCTGTGGGATGGTTGTCCTTTGCATTGCTTTTGCAGGAGTTGTTGTTTAGGGAGATGTTTTTTTTGGTAGTGTTCTTTCGAGAATTATTGTATAGAGTTGTAGGATCATTTAAAACCCTTTGTTTTATTAATAATAAAAAATTAAAATACAAACGCAACCTTTAAAACATGTATGTCCACCGTAGTTGTGATGCAAGAACTACTTGTAAGCAATAAATAATGTCCATGCTATCGTTCGATTTCGCTATGTGCTAAAATGGCAAAATATGTTATTGAGGTTGAAAAAAAGTTTAAAGTTAATAACTTGGTCCCCGTTTACAAATGTAGAATGGAACTCAAAAAGCATTGAGCAATTTATTTTCATTGTTTATATATATATATATATATATATTTTTTGATATGTACAATCAAATATATATACTCATCTTTTTATATATTTATTTAGGATGTGGTTTGAATCTTGGATCTTTTAAAGAAGATTTAAGGCACCAACAATTAGGCTGCACCCTTTGGGACTATTTTATATTCTGTTGTATAAAGGATTTTTATAATTTTTTTTTTTATTAATTAAAAATAAAGTTAATAGGATTTTGATTGTCTAGAAAATTTAAAATTAAATGGGGACAATATACTAAGAAGCAATAGACTAATATCAACCTACTTATCTCTTTCTAAACAAAACATTAAACGATTTTAAATTATATGTTAAATATTTTAAATTCTATGTTAAATCATATGTCAAAGGCAAATAGTTTGGAATTGGAACTCAAAAGCATTGAACGATTTATTCTTATTATTTATTTATTTATTTTTTTTGTTGTATAAAGGATTTTTATTATCTTTAGTTTATTAGATAAAGATAAAGTTAAGAGGATTCATAATTTTTTTGGAAATTGATAAATCAACCAAGATAGTATACTAACAAGCAATAGACTAAGGTCAAGGTATTTAGGATCTTTGATTTGTTTTTATTATTGGATAGGGCACACGAAAAGAAGGGCGATCATGATAAACTTGATAAACTTTGGTTATGCTCCTATAAAATTTTAGAGAGTCTTAGGGAAAATGCTTTTAAATTATAGAATTTAAGTGGAGAGAGTATTCCTCTACCTGTTAATGGGCAGTTCTTAAAGCACTATTTCTATCCCTAAGATAGGAAGCACATCCATCACTTGTATATATATTCATCTTTTGTACATAGGTTTTTATTTCAAGAACATTCTTGTACATTACTTTGTTTTTTCATTTTGTTTTCTCTCTTACATAATTTTGTATTTATATCATTTGGATACAGTCATCACTCATTTGTTTGTTTGGTTGTATTTTTATTTTAAAAGTTATTCGTTCCATTTTTTTGGTCTTTAAATAATTTAGGTTCATGCCAAAGTTATGTTTTGGTTTATGTTCACTTTTGTTTACCTCATGTTTTGGTTTTGGTTTTCCATATTGTGGTATGGTTCAATAATTGCGATAAATTTTTGGTCACTTTGTAGGAGTTATTTTTTAGTCATGGAGGATGAATAATTAGTTTGAAGTTAACTGAAATTGAGGTTATTGAAATTAGATTATTTAGTAGTTATTATTGAATTGTGGATTAAAATAGTGGATGTTGAAATAATATGATAATTTGCTAAAGCTTCACATGTAAAATCGCATTTAAATGATATTTTTTTTGACTCCTAAAGGATGAAATCATTTTGGTTGGTTGAATAGGTGAAATTTTTTATAGAATCCATCTTAAGCCTTAGATGATCTCTAACCCAAGCGGCGTATATGATATTTGCAATGTAATCAAATACTTATAATAAAAAAAGAAAATTGAAATCAATCTAGTGCTCGAGTGAATCAGATAATATCTATCGGGACTATAGACTCTTGGTTGGTAATAGAGCAAGGTCTAGATGAAATCAAGGTCATATCCACTGGAGCTATGGATTCTTTATTGGTAGTGGAGCAATGCATAGACATTTTTTTATGAGTAATATTTTTTATAGCCAGATTGTAAAATAGATGAGGAAATTTTTATGGATTCAAAAATAGGAAATGAATTCACAAAATACATAGTAGGCTGAAGCGAATAAGGTATTTATTTTTAGTGGAAGTAATTTCAACCCCATATTTCTTGGATATTGTTAAATTATTTATTTTTCTAACCTTAAGTTTTTTTAATTTCAAATTAGGTTTGTTATCCAAAATACTCTAGTGCATTTTCTAGTAGAGTCATAATTTTTTGTTGTCATTGCATAACTTACCCCAAATTTGGGGACACACCTTAAATTTTGATGTTTATGGAAAATTTTGGTTTACATTGAGTGATTGGTTGATTCTATCATGGTCTTAGTATTGGAAATTTTTGGTGAGCAATATCATTTTGTTCTCATATGTTTAACCTCATAATTTTATAATAATGTCATCTCATTTTGTAGCCCACATTGTTTGTGCTCTTAATATTTATCTAGTGGCCCTGTTGGTGTCATATAAGCTTAGTTCAAATATTATATCGAATCCATTCTTGAATCCAACTCATTGTTTATATTTCCTATATAAAAATTAAAAAAACAAAGAAAAAAAAAAAAAAAACAAATAAATTAAAAAGATAAAAAATATGATAATAAAAATAAAACAAATAAAGTAAAAAAATAAAAATATGATAATAAAAATAAAAATATAAAATAGCAAGGGAATTATCACATTAAATAATTTCATGTTATATAAAGGTCCACTCTGTAATTTGTAGTTTTTCCACCTCAAGAATATTTATATATTAATACGGATTTTGTTTTCATAAAGTAATTTAAAATTAAAATGTTTGTTTTATAAAGTTATTTTAAATTAAAATGTTCAACTAATTTTGTGTCCATATGGTTACATTAGAAAAATAGGAATGATTTTTGAGGTGAACCTCAACCCGATCAACTAGCGAATGTGGTGCATGAGAACGATCAATGCAGGACATGGATTTAAAGGAGCACGATCAACCCAAGTGGTATATTTTTCAAAGCATTTCCAAGTGGTATATTTGAGGTGAAGCATGATTTTTTATGTATCACCAAAGGGCTAGCAGAGTCAATTACATCAATGTGGATTGGCATTGATAAACACCTCCTTTTGCTTTCACTAGATGTATTTGGGAATATGTTGCCAGTAAGAGCCTTTGAATAACCCTCCATAATGGCTACATTCATAGGTTATGGGTAGTGCCAAAATATCCATACTATTTGCATTAGACCACAAGACATTTATGGTGCCAAAGGAAGATGTCGATCACTGGTGTATTATCATTCTTTGTGGTAACAAGCAAAGACATATTCACATCGATGTGCATGTTATGAATCATTATATTGATTGTGTTTCAAAAATTAAAGTCATCAGCTCATGTATACATTGTTACCGATGATCAATATCGGGTTCTTATCTCGAATGGTGAAGCTACCATTTGATAAGATATATGTGAAGGATCAAAAAGAGGTGTTCGTAAATTTTCATCATTGTGAAATAGTTGTACCCAACAAGACATAGTTCTTGAACAATGATAAAATAGGAGAAAGGTCCACAATATTTTTCACCCTATGAGGTTATTCTTGCAATACTTGAGTGGGCAACATCATGTGAAATGATGGTATATATTAGTGTATGATAGAATCGAAGAGGCCAAAGTAGATGATCAAATAATATACCTCTTTCATGGATTACACTATACTAGATGCCATTGGTTAGTAAGTTCATTGTTAACATGTTGAATATGAGGCTATGACTAATGAGTTTACATCTAAAAATATTCAATAAAATTAAACTAATTGGCATTTATGCTATAGTTTGATATAGTGCATGTTATGTGCATCTGTGCGTCAATGGATGCCACTATTGGTACCATATGATTTACATTGTTGCTTAGGACAATGTTTAAGCTTCATATATTATAGTTTATTATGTTGGTGTTGTGAATGACGACAAATGCCTAGAGGTATGGTTGATGTTGAATGAACATTGTATACTTCCACTGTTGTCGTTGACAAACTATGTTGCCAATGCTACTTGTGAATGGTGATGAACTACGAGAGGCAAAAAGGATAAGTTTAGAATTTGGTTGTGTTCATTATTGGAAGTATGAAATTAATTAATAAAATCTCTATATGCGTAGAGATCTTCATATAAATAAATGCCAGAATAAAGGTGTCAATTTTTACTATGCCACAACACATCATGAAGGTAAATGGTGCAATCATAAAAAATGTTAGCAAGGAAGTGTTAATGAATGGAGGTAAGAGTTACAAGTCGAGCAAGTTTTCCATCACACCTATTACCACAACAGGTGAAGGAAAAGAATAGAGAATATGGAAGGAGAACAAACTCATTGAAAAAGGTATTACAAAACCAAACAAGGAGGAAAAGGTAAATGAAGAGTTTTTTTTTTATTTCAAAAAACCATTCAAACTCACAAAATAGGGTCAGAGACTTTGGGCATCGAAGGAAGGTTGGAAACCTGAGTTGTGGAAGAAAATTTTCCTCCATTTTTGTTGGACTGGACCAAATTTCACCCATTGGAATCAATTTAAGTATGGTATTCAACAAGTGTAGTCATTTCAAATATTTCATGTTGGCAATACATTAAAACATTTGATGAGTTTTATGCATGTGAATGGTAGACTTTTTTTTTTTAATATAGTGTGTTTTCTTGTAGAATATTGCACCACATTAACTTTGGACTGTGTGAAACTAGTCGGATAAATATTGGTTTAGTGTAGGATATTAGTTTATGCATAATCGGTTCAAAACATAAAAAGGTTTCAATAACTTGTTCTTTTATTTATTTTTCTCTAACCCTAGACATTTTACATTTTTTCTCAGAAATTACAAAATACAAAAATAAATAAATAAAATTTAAAACCCCCAAAAATGAAATATGACAATTTCAAGAATTAAATTTCAAATTCTCATTTTATGCAAGTTCACAATTTTAATGAAAATTTGAGATTTCAAACTTTGCACTTTTTTTTCAATCAATCCAATTAATTTCATTTTATGAAAATAGAAATTTCAAAAAAATCCAACCTTTCATTAAATGAATAATTAATATGATATTCCAAATTTCCTACATTGAAAAGTTATATTTTAGTCATTTTTATTTTCAAGAAGTCTTAACAATCGAAGATGAAAATTGATTAACAAAAGAAGATAAATTTTGTTAACAAAAGAAGATAAAATTTGGTTAACAAAAGAAGATAAAATTTGTTAACAAAATAAGATAAAATTTGTTAATGAAAGAAGATAAGATTTGGTTAACAAAAGAAGATAAAATTTGTTAACAAAAGAAGATAAAATTGGTTAACAAAGAAGATAAAATCAGATTAACAATTTGAGACCAAATTGATTAAATATCCATTCAAAGATTGTTATTTCAAAGTAGGTAGTTGATCAACAATGTCATATTTTAACAAATTCCATGAACAACAAAGTCTTATGTAAATCAAATCAATACCAAAAATAGGCCCCTTGTTAATAGTTATATGCAACACTAAGATATCCAATTAATTTTAACATTTCACATTTTACTAAGCATCGTAATGAAGTTTAACACATTAAAATAAACCTTGTGGAAATTATAAATATTTCCTTACAAGAGAGGATATCCGAGCAAAATCCTGATTGTGAGTATAGTTTGCAACTCGGCAAAAATATCACTCAAAAAACCCTATAGACAATGAATGTCATTGAACCATTAAGACAAAAACTAACAATGTTAGAGTGAATGACCCCAAAATGGGGTCAAACAATAAATATAGGAAAATCATTAAGTTCTAAAAAAAATTAAAATCATTCCAAAAGAGAGGTTTGTGCAACCATAAGACAAGAATTATTCTTAAAATAAGGATAACATAGAAATGATTTAAAAATATAATCTTACCAATAAGAAAAAAATAAAGCATATTGGGGAAAAGGATTAGACCAATGTCTATTGTAGAATACCACTAAGGAAGTATAATGAAGCACCACATGCACATTGAGAAAGATGGAAAGAGTGAGAAATGGATAAGGCAATGGTGGTATTTATAGAAAAATGGGCTACCTATTATTAATTGTGTTTTCATGAGTAAAAAAATCTCTAGATAGAATAATTAGATGTGGATTGAGGAGGAAGTATATAATATATTGAGAAACGTCCTGCAATACATAGTAAAAAGTCTTAGGAAGATGAAAATATAGATAGGACAATAAGAAAAGGGCTAGATGAAATTATTTTGAATCAATAGGAAGTAACATTTTGTACGTGAAGGTCCATTTGAAATAATGCTCATGGGGACAGGGAAACAACAAACATCAAAACTTTATGCCCATATAAATTTATTTCATAATGATTTTGACAAATATAACAAATGCTCCTAGATGACATTATATGAAGGTATATATGGAATTATGTTGAATGAATAGGAATTAAACATCTACACTCAAAAATCCATGTGAGAGGATTCTTATGGGGGTATGGAAAAAACAAACATAAAAAATTTATGCCCATACAAAATTATTTCAACATTGATTTGTCTCTATAAGAAATGACACATTAAGCCAAAGATCTCTATACTGAGATAATGTTTATCATAGCTACAATGGTTGACATGAATGAGGTCCATAGTGTAGAGGACCCCAATCCCACTAACAATGTTATTAAAGCTCAAAATTTAGATCTAACCATTGAAAAATATGACTTGTACATCACGAATACACTCAAATCTATAAAATATGCTATACATGGCTCTTATTATTTTTATGGTGATGGAGGTTGTACCCCTCCATTGTATGTCTCTTCAAGAGAGTATTGGTGATCTTGAGTGCCTTATGATCGTAGGGTACCATTATCGACCCTCAACCACTTTGTAACCACCGATGATGTCTCTTAGTTCTGATGTTAAAAACTATCCATTTGTAAACACTCAAATATTTTGTTTCTCTCTAAATATATATTATGTGGCTAGTCCATTATGAAAGGGTTCAACCAGGATCTCTTCTATGATATGACTCTATGTCTATACCTCTCACTAATGCCATTTATATGAGGAGGATGTGGCCATGATAGAATAACTAGACTATGATCATACCTAGTGTAATTACTATGACTAATTTGACATTGTAGGCTCCATTGTCTAAGATACAAAAATTCATGTAAGATTAACAAATTCATCCTTTCTAGCAAGGATTTTATTTATTTTTAGTTCTAGTTCCATTTATCACTCCATTGACACTCACTCACCTTCATCTAGTGGAAATTTGATTACATTCTTGGTATTAAAATGACTCCATCTAGATAAGGTATTGCCACAATTCCTAAGTCTTTAGAGTATGTTCCAACATAAAAAAAACTCCACTAGCTCCTAGACACCATGCACCTGATACTTATTTGACTACCTCCATTGTGACCCTCATGCATTATCTTCCATATATTGTTTGAAGGATGTAGAAAAATCTTTTGTATCCCCAATGCCCCTTGGACCTTGTCTTACTTTCTCCCCATCAACACAACAACAAATCCTACCACATATAATGTAGTAGTAGTGTCTATAACAAGTCATAACCTTCTCCCCTCTACTATAGATCAATGCATTTACAATTTTCTAACCCAAAATTATTTTATGCCCTCATCATGCACCCTCATTATAAATGATCTCATTGCATATCCCTCACACACCTTCATCCCATGCCATCATTGTGATGACCATTTTATAGATCCCATGCAATCATTATGATGACCCTCTCATGGATCCCATGCCATCATTGCAAGAACCCTCTTATGTCTCACATGTCAACCTATCTCTACTCCTCTTATGTAGTTTTACACACATTATCGCTTGCCTACTTTCATGTAGGATTTTGAATAGTCGATGCCACCTCCCTCTACTAAAATGGATATCATGGTTGTGAACCACTTGTGCATGACCCTTCCATATCCATCCCATGTATGTAGATAGTTGACATGTTTTCTCTTACTCCCTCCTTGGCCTTGTATGTAGATGGTCACAAACACATTTATTAATATAATATAATTTGAAATATAATATCGATAGCACTCAATACCATCATTAAAGTGGAACGGGAAGAGTCCAATATCTGTGCACCCTCAACGGTGAGCAACCTTTTTTCCTATAGGATTAGTATAGAAACAGACCGTTCTTATCTTCAAAAATTGTCCTCGTCAAAAACTGCGTTCCAGCTATATGAACTAGTGGATTGGAAACATCACTAGCGTGGAGAATGTTAAAAATTAATAACAAAAAGAAATTGACCATACTAGTTTAGGTCGTTAAGTAGTTATAAGTGGTTGGTGAAAGTTGAGTTGATAATCCATTGTTCTTAGCACTTGTTAATGAAATACTAATATATGTAATTTAGCTACAGGGTTGCCTAGGCACGTCTTGATCTTTATCACTGAATAATGTTAAATAAATAGAGGCGTGAAACAAAATCAATATATTTTTTTCGGTTGAAGTAATACATTGAAGTAATACATTTAATGTGCAATTGGACATAGCAAGCTCATCGATTGTATAATGTACTAAAAAAATATTTTATCGTCGTCTGTTGGCGGGCTCCATCTTAAGAGAAAATTTGTCACCATCAGTGATTTGCAGGCTATTTAAAGCGTCTTGCTATTTGGGATAAATTCCCGCCGATGTAACCGACACTCTACACCCTCATCCTAATTACCAAAAGCCCACTCTATCTATTCCATCAATTCTCAGATATTCTTACCCGTTTAAATTGCATTGTTGTTTGAGTTTAGCAGCTCGAAAGCAAGCATATGCTATACTTAGATGGCTTTCTCTAGATGCCTGGTATTCGTCACAATCATGGTAGGTTTAGTTCTTATACCATCGTTAGTTCATCCCGCTATCTCCCATGGCCTCAGAGGGTCCAGCAGAAAAAGTGAGGCAGACCTATTCTTTATAAATTTAAATTTCTAGAACGTTGTGTTTATCGCAGCGTTCAGCATTATAAAATAGATTTTGCTTTCAGTAAGCCGTAGTTAAACTCTATTATGGAGTTCAAGTGGTGACTATTTTTGAAATTACTATGATTTTTTATTATTACAAATTATGAACGTTAGTTTCTAGACAATGTCAACAATAATCTCTTTTGGGTTTTGGGTTTCAGGAGGAAGAGCAGATATGGAAACCGTCACAGCACATTACCCTAAAGGCATTGTCGAACATGCTCTGAGAAACTCCACCACTGATCAATCTTTGTCAAAGGTTTGTTTTGAATCTTTGTGATTTTTTCTCTTTGATTTCTATAGCAATTACTGAACTATTCTCAAGTTAGCTGACCGACCACCACAGCCATCCGCTTCCTTTACAAGTTCAACGCACGAGGAAGAATGCGGAATGTAAAACTTTAAGGCAAAGGAAGGTAAATCCCAAATTTCAGTGCAAAAGAGACATTCCAGGAGGACCAGATCCCCAACACCACTCTTGAGACGGAAAGTAAATATATTCAGAAGACTCCCATTGCTTTTACAAATGCACGTCTTTAATGTGCTCTGTTTCAGACCAACCAATCTTCCATAATTTACACCTCAGTGCAGCAGAACCGGTGGAGTTTTACATCTTTCAGCATAGTATTTTCCACAATTAGTTCCATATAAACCAGTTAAAAATATATCAAATTATGATAATGATTTGCATAATTTGCTCTTGTGATAGCCCTCTATAAATTAGATTTTAAATTTTATGAAAGTCGTTATACTTTCTATGAAATAAGCTTTACATGGCTCCTTGCTAACTAAAAAAACGCGAATACATTCGAATGTATCGCTAATTCCTTTGTAATATTGTTTGCTGCAATGCGCACAAGTCTTGCTCATTATTTATATCCATTTACTAGTTATAGGATTCGTCGACGTTTTGTAGTTCGATATATTATATATCTATTATAATAAATATTATGCAATTTGTTTTGTGTCGTGTATTTTTTATTATATTATTTATTATTATGTTAAAATGATCAACAAAACTTTTTAATGAAGACTTTATATTTTTAATAAAACACAACCCACCCATATCATTAGTTAAAAACTTTATATTTTAAATGTTATTTAAAATTAAAATAATTTTAATTATTATTTAAAATTTAAAATAGAAAACCAAATATTTAAAATTTGGTTTCGGCACGTGGGTCTCTTTTATCCTCTGCTTGGCGGATGTTTTGCTCCTTCCCGAGATGTTGTAAACCGTGGGCTATTCGTCCGGTGTAGTGCCCTTTTAGGCGCGGTGTATTGCTGTGGGACGGTTATCCTTTGCATTGCTTTTGCAGGAGTGGTTGTTTAGCGAGATGTTTTTTTTTTGGTAGTGTTCTTTCGAGAGTTGTAGGATCATTTAAAACCCTTTGTTTTATTAATAATAAAAAATTAAAATACAAACCCAACCTTTAAAAGATGTATGTCCACCGTGGTTGTGATGCGAAAACTACTTGTAAGCAATAAATAATGTCCATGCTATTGTTCGATTGCGCTATGTGCTAAAATGGCAAAATATGTTATTGATGTTGAAAAAAAGTTTAAAGTTAATGACGTGGTCCCCGTTTTCAAATGTAGAATGAAACTCAAAAAGCATTGAGTGAATTATTTTTATTGTTTATTTGTTATATATATATATATATATATATATATATATATATTTTTTTTTTTGTTATGTACAATCAAATACATATACTCATCTGTTTATACATTTATTTACGTTGTGGTTTGAATCTTGGATCTTTCAAAGAAGAGTAAAAGCACGAACAATTAGGCTGCACCCTTTGGGACTGTTTTTTATTCTGTTGTATAAAGGATTTTTATATATATTTTTTTATTAATTAAAAATAAAGTTAATAGGATTTTGATTGTCTAGAAAATTTAAAATTAAATGGGGACAATATACTAAGAAGCAATAGACTAATATTAACCTACTTATCTCTTTCTAAACAAAACATTAAAATATTTTAAATTCTATGTTAAATCATATGTCAAAGTCAAATAGTTTGGAATTGGAATTCAAAAGCATTGAAAGATTTATTTTTATTATTTATTTATTTTTCATTTTGTTGTATAAAGGATTTTTATAATCTTTAATTTATTACATAAAGATAAAGTTAAGAGTATTCATAATTTTTTGGAAATTGATAAATCAACCAAGATAGTATACTAACAAGCAATAGACTAAGGTCAAGGTATTTAGGATCTTTGATTTGTTTTTATTATGGAATAAGGCATACGAAAAGAAGGGTGATCATGATAAACTTGAAAAACTTTGGTTATGCTTCTATCATATTTTTTAGATTCTTAGGAAAAATGCTTTTAAATTATAGAATTTAAGTGGAGAGAATATTCCTCTACCTATTAATGGGCAGTTATTAAAGCACTATTTCTATCCCTGAGATAGAAAGCACATCCAGCACATCCATCACTTGTATATATATTCATCTTTTGTACATAGTTTTTTATTTCACGAGCTTTCTTGTACATTAATTTTTTGTTTCATTTTGTTTTCTCTTTTACATAATTTTGTATTTAAATCATTTGGATATAGTCATCACTCATTTATTTGTTTGGTTGTCTTTTCATTTTGAATTATTCATTCCATTTTTTTGGTCTTTCAGTAATGCAGGTTCATGCCAAAGTTGTGTTTTGGTTTATGTTCACTTTTGTTTACCTCATGTTTTGGTTTTGGTTTTCCATATTTTGGTATGGTTGTGTAGTGACCATAAATTTTTGGTCACATTGTTGGAGTTATTCCTTAGTCATGGAGGATGAATAATTGGTTTGAAGTTAATTGAAGTTATTGAAATTAGATTATTTAGTAGTTATTATTTAATTGTGGATTAAAATAGTGGATGTTGAAATAATATGATAATTTGCTAAAGCTTCACATGTAAAATCACATTTAAATGTTATTTTTTTTGACTCCTAAAGGATGAAATCATTTTGGTTGGTTGAATAGGTGAATTTTTTTATAGAATCCATATTAAGCCTTAGATGATCTCTAACCCAAGGGGCGTATATGATATTTGCAATGCAATTAAATACTTATAATAAAAAATGAAAAATGGAAATCAATCTAGTGCCCGAGTGATTCAGATAATATCTATCGGGACTATAGACTCATGGTTGGTAGTAGAGCAAGGTCAATAAGAGATCAAGGTTATATCCATCAGAGAAATGAATGCTTGATTGGTAGTGGAGCAATGCATAGATAAATTTTTATGAGTAATATTTTTTATAGCCTGATTGCAAAACAGATGAGGGAATTTTGATGGAATCAAAAATGGAAAATGAATTCACAAAATACATAGTAGGCTGAAGCGAATAAGGTATTTATTTTTAGTGGAAGTTATTTGAACCCCATATTTCTTGGGTATTGCTGAATGATTTATTTTGCTAACCTTTGATTTTCTTTATTTCAAATTAGGTTATTTATCCGAAATACTCTAGAGAATTTTCTAGTAGATTCATCATTTGTTTTTGTCATTGCATAACTTACCCCAAATTTGGGGACACACCTTAAATTTTGATGTTTATGGAAAATTTTGGTTTGCATTGAGTGATTGGTTGATTCTATCATGGTCTTAGTATTGGAAATTTTTGGTGAGCAATATAATTTTGTTCTCATATGTTTAACCTCATAATTTTATCACAATATCATCCCATTTTGGATCCCACATTGTTTGTGCTCTTAAGATTTATCTAGTGGCACTTTTGGTGTCATATAAGCTTAGTTCAAATATTATATCGAATCCATTCTTGAATCCAACTCGTTTTTTATATTTCCTATATAAAAAATTAAAAAATAAATAAAATAAAAACAAATAAAATAAAAATAAAACAAATAAATTAAAAAATAAAAATATGATAATAAAAATAAAACATATAAAGTAAAAAAATAAAAAATATGATAATAAAAATAAAAATATAAAATAGCAAGGGAATTATCACATTAAATAATTTCCATGTTATATAAAGGTCCACTTTGTAATTAATAGCTTTTCCACCTCAAGAATATTTATAAATTAATATGGATTTTGTTTTCATAAAGTAATTTAAAATTAAAATGTTTGTTTTATAAAGCTATTTTAAATTAAAATTTCCAATTAATTTTGTTTCGATATGGTTACATTAGAAAAATAGGAATGATTTTCGAAGTGAACCTTAACCCGATAAACTAGCGAATGTGGCGCATGAGCACGATAAATGCGGTACATGGATTTCAAGGAGCACGATCAACCCAAATGGTATGGTTTTCAAAGTATTTCCATGTGGTACAGTTGAGGTGAAGCATGAGTTTTGATGTATCACCAAATGGATAGCAAAGTCAATTACATAAATGTGCATTGGCATTGATAAAAACCTCCTTGTGCATTCACTAGATGCATGTGGGAATATATTACCAGTAAGAGCCTTCGAATAACCCTCCATACTAGCTACATTCACAGGTTATGGGCAGTACCAAAATCTCCATACTATTTGTATTAGACCACAAGATATTTGTGGTGCTAAAGGAAGATATCGATCACTGGTGTATTATCATCCTTCGTGGTAACAAGCTGAGGCATATACACATTGATGTGCATGTTATGAATCATTATATTGATTGTGTTTCAAAAATTAAAGTCATCAGCTCATGTACACATTATTATCGATGATCGATATTAGGTTCTTATCTCGAATGGTGAAGCTACCATTTGATAAGATAAATGTAAAGGATCAAAAAAGGTGTTTGCAAATTTTGATCATTGTGAAATAGTTGTACCCAACAAGACATAGTTCTTGAACAATGATAAAATAGGATAAAGGTCCACAATATTTTTCACCCTGTGAGATTATTCTTGCAATACTTGAGTGGGCAACATCATGTGAAATGATGGTATATATTAGTGTATGATAGAATCGAAGAGGCCAAAGTAGATGATAAAATAATATACTTCTTTCATGGATTACACTGTACTAGATGCCATTGGTAGTAAGTTCATTATTGACATGTTGAATATGAGGTTATGACTGGTGAGTTTACATCTAAAAATAATAAATAAAATTACAATAATTGGTATTTATGGTATAATTTGATATAGTGCATGTTATGTGCATCTGTGTGTCAAGGGACGCCACTACCGGTACCATATGATTTACATCGTTGCTTAGTATAATTTTTAAACTTCATGAATTATAAATTATTATGTTTGTGGTGAGCGATGGCAAATGCCTAGAGGGATAGTTGGTATTGAATGAATATTGTATGCTTCCATTGTTGTCATTGACAAACTATGTTGCCAATATCTGCTTGTGAATGGTGATGCACTATGAGAGCTAGAAAGGATAAGTTTAGAATTTGGTTGTGTTAATTTTTGGAAGTATAGAATCAATGAATCAAATCTCTATATGCATAGAGGTATTCATATAAAGAAAATCCAAAATAAAGGTGCCAATTGTTACTATGCCACAACACATCATGAAGGTAAATGGTGCAATCATAAAAAATATTACCAAGGAAGTGTTAACAAATGGAGGTAACAGTTACAAGTAGAGCAAGTTTTCCATCACACCTATTACCACAATAGGTGAAGGAAAAGAATAGAGAATATGGAAGGAGAACAATCTCATTGAAAAGGGTATTACAAAACCAAAAAAGGATGAAAAGGTAAATGAAGAGATTTTTTTGAAATTTTAAAAACCCATTCAAGCTCACAAAACAGGGTCAAAGACTTTGGGAAGCGAAGGAATGTTGGAAACAAGAGTTGTGGAAGAAACTTTTCCTCCATTTTTGTTGGACTGGACCAAATTTCACCCATTGCAATCAATTTAAGTATGGTATTCAGCAAGTGTATTCATTTCAAATCTTTCATGTTGGCAATATATTAAAACAATTGATGAGTTTTATGCATGCGAATGGTAGACTTTTTTTTTTTTAATATAGTGTGTTTTCTTGTAGAATATTGCACCACATTAACTTTGGATTGTGTGAAACTAGTCGGATAAATATTTATTTAGTGTAGGACATTGGTTTATGCATATTCGGTTCAAAATTTAAAAAAGTTTCAATAACTTGTTCCTTTATTTATTTTTCTCTAACCCTAGATATTTTACATTTTTTATCAGCAATTACAAAATACAAAAATAAATAAATAAAATTTAAAACCCTTGAAAATGAAATATGATAATTTCAAGAATTAAATTTCAAATTCCCATTTTCCGCAAGTTCACAATTTTAATGAAAATTTGAGATTTCAAACTTTGCACATTTTTTTCAATCAATCCAATTAATTTCATTTTATGAAAATAGAAATTTCAAAAAAATCCAACCTTTCATTAAATGAATAATTAATATGATATTCCAAATTTCCGACATTGCAAAGTTATATTTTAGTCATTTTCATTTTCAAGAAGTCTTAACAATCGAAGATGAAAATTGATTAACAAAAGAAGATAAAATTTGTTAACAAAAGAAGATAAAATTTGGTTAACAAAAGAAGATAAAATTTGTTAACAAAATAAGATAAAATTTGTTAATGAAAGAAGATAAGATTTGGTTAACAAAAGAAGATAAAATTTGTTAACAAAAGAAGATAAAATTGGTTAACAAAGAAGATAAAATCAGATTAACAATTTGAGACCAAATTGATTAAATATCCATTCAAAGATTGTTATTTCAAAGTAGATAGTTGATCAACAATGTCATTGTTTCACAAATTCCATGAACAAAAAAGTCTTATGTAAATCAAATCAATACCAAAAATAGGCCCCTTGTTAATAGTTATATGCAACACTAAGATATCCAATTAATTTTAACATTTCACATTTTACTAAGCATCGTAATGAAGTTTAACACATTAAAATAAACCTTGTGGAAATTATAAATATTTCCTTACAAGAGAGGATATCCGAGCAAAATCCTGATTGTGAGTATACTTTGCAACTGGGCAAAAATATCACTAAAAAAAACCCTACAGACAATGAAAGTCATTGAACCATTAAGAAAACAACTAACAATGTTAGAGTGAATGACCCCAAAATGGGGTCAAACAATAAATATAGGAAAATCATTAAGTTCTAAAAAAAAAAAAAATCAATCCAAAAGAGAGGTTTGTGCAACCATAAGACAAGAATTATTCTTAAAATAAGGATAACATAGAAATGATTTAAAAATATAATCTTACCAATAAGAAAAAAATAAAGCATATTGGGGAAAAGGATTAGACCAATGTCTACTGTAGAATACCTCTAAGGAAGTATAACGAAGCACCACATGCACATTGAGCAAGATGGAAAGAGTGAGAAATGGATAAGGCAATGGTGGTATTTATAGAAAAATGGGCTACCTATTATTAATTGTGTTTTCATGAGTAAAAAAATCTCTAGATAGAATAATTAGATGTGGATTGAGGAGGAAGTATATAATATATTGAGAAACATCCCGCAATACATAGTAAAAAGTCTTTGAAAGATGAAAATATAGATAGGACAATAAGAAAAGGTCTAGATGACATTATTTTGAATCAATAGGAAGTAACATTTTGTACGTGAAGGTCCATGTGAAATAATGCTCATGGGGACAGGGAAACAACAAACATCAAAACTTTATGCCCATATAAATTTATTTCATAATGATTTTGACAAATATAACAAATGCTCCTAGATGACATTATATGAAGGTATATATGGAATTATGTTGAATGAATAGGAATTAAACATCTATACTCAAAAATCCATGTGAGAGGATTCTTATGGGGGTATGGAAAAAACAAACATAAAAAATTTATGCCCATACAAAATTATTTCAACATTGATTTGTCTCTATAAGAAATGACACATTAATCCAAAGATATCTATACTGAGATAATGTTTATCATAGCTACAATGGTTGACATGAATGAGGTCCATAGTGTAGAGGACCCCAATCCCGCTAACAATGTTATTAAAGCTCAAAATTTAGATCTAACCATTGAAAAATATGACTTGTACATCACGAATACACTCAAATCTATAAAATATTCTATACATGGCTCTTATTATTTTTATGGTTATGGAGGTTGTACCCCTCCATTGTATGTCTCTTCAAGAGAGTATTGGTGATCTTGAGTGCCTTATGATCCTAGGGTACCATTATCGACCCTCAACCACTTTGTAACCACCAATGATGTCTCTTAGTTCCAATGTTAAAAACTATCCATTTGTAAACACTCAAATATTTTGTTTCTCTCTGAATATATATTATGTGGCTAGTCCATTATGAAAGGGTTCAACCAGGATCTCTTCTATGATATGACTCTATGTCTATACCTCTCACTAATGCCATTTATATGATGAGGATGTGGCCATGATAGAATAATTAGACTATGATCATACCTAGTGTAATTACTATGACTAATTTGACATTGTAGGCTCCATTGTCTAAGATACAAAAATTCATGTAAGATTAACAAATTCATCCTTTTTAGCAAGGATTTTATTTATTTTTAGTTCTAGTTCCATTTATCACTCCATTGACACTCACTCACCTTCATATAGTGGAAATTTGATTACATTCTTGGTATTAAAATGACTCCATCTAGATAAGGTATTGCCACAATTCCTAAGTCTTTAGAGTATGTTCCAACATAAAAAAAACTCCACTAGCTCCTAGACACCATGCACCTGATACTTATTTGACCACCTCCATTGTGACCCTCATGCATTATCTTCCATATATTGTTTGAAGGATGTAGAAAAATCTTTTGTATCCCCAATGCCCCTTGGACCTTGTCTTACTTTCTCCCCATCAACACAACAACAAATCCTACCACATTTAATGTAGTAGTATTGTCTATAACAAGTCATAACCTTCTCCCCTCTACTATAGATCAATGCATTTACAATTTTCTAACCCAAAATTATTTTATGCCCTCATCATGCACCCTCATTATAAATGATCTCATTGCATATCCCTCACACACCTTCATCCCATGCCATCATTCTCATGACCATTTTATAGATTCCATGCAATCATTATGATGACCCTCTCATGGATCCCATGCCATCATTGCAAGAACCCTCTTATGTCTCACATGTCAACCTATCTCTAATCCTCTAATGTAGTTTTACACACATTATCGCTTGCCTACTTTCATGTAGGATTTTGAATAGTCGATGCCACCTCCCTCTACTAAAATGGATATCATGGTTGTGAACCACTTGTGCATGACCCTTCCATATCCATCCTATGTATGTAGATAGTTGACATGTTTTCTCTTACTCCCTCCTTGGCCTTGTATGTAGATGGTCACAAACACATTTATTAATATAATATAATTTGAAATATAATATCGATAGCACTCAATACCATCATTAAAGTGGAACGGGAAGAGTCCAATATCTGTGCACCCCCAACGGTGAGCAACCTTTTTTCCTATAGGATTAGTGTAGAAACAGACCGTTCTTATCTTCAAAAATTGTCCTCGTCAAAAACTGCGTTCCAGCTATATGAACTAGTGGATTGGAAACATCACTAGCGTGGAGAAAGTTAAAAATTAATAACAAAAAGAAATTGACCATACTAGTTTAGGTCGTTAAGTAGTTATAAGTGGTTGGTGAAAGTTGAGTTGATAATCCATTGTTCTTAGCACTTGTTAATGAAATACTAATATATGTAATTTAGCTACAGGGTTGCCTAGGCACGTCTTGATCTTTATCACTGAATAATGTTAAATAAATAGAGGCGTGAAGCAAAATCAATATATTTTTTTCGGTTGAAGTAATACATTTAATGTGCAATTGGACATGGCAAGCTCATCGATTGTATAATGTACTAAAAAAATATTTTATCGTCGTCTGTTGGCGGGCTTCATCTTAAGAGAAAATTTGTCACCATCAGTGATTTGCAGGCTATTTAAAGCGTCTTGCTATTTGGGATAAATTCCCGCCGATGTAACCGACACTCTACACCCTCATCCTAATTACCAAAAGCCCACTCTATCTATTCCATCAATTCTCAGATATTCTTACCCGTTTAAATTGCATTGTTGTTTGAGTTTAGCAGCTCGAAAGCAAGCATATGCTATACTTAGATGGCTTTCTCTAGATGCCTGGTATTCGTCACAATCATGGTAGGTTTAGTTCTTATACCATCGTTAGTTCATCCCGCTATCTCCCATGGCCTCAGAGGGTCCAGCAGAAAAAGTGAGGCAGACCTATTCTTTATAAATTTAAATTTCTAGAACGTTGTGTTTATCGCAGCGTTCAGCATTATAAAATAGATTTTGCTTTCAGTAAGCCGTAGTTAAACTCTATTATGGAGTTCAAGTGGTGACTATTTTTGAAATTACTATGATTTTTTATTATTACAAATTATGAACGTTAGTTTCTAGACAATGTCAGCAATAATCTCTTTTGGGTTTTGGGTTTCAGGAGGAAGAGCAGATATGGAAACCGTCACAGCACATTACCCTAAAGGCATTGTCGAACATGCTCTGAGAAACTCCACCACTGATCAATCTTTGTCAAAGGTTTGTTCTGAATCGCTGTGATTTTTTCGAGGATGTTACTTTTCGCTTTTATTTCTATAGCAATTACTGAACTATTCTCTTGAGTTAGCTGACCGACCACCACAGCCATCCGCTTCCTTTACAAGTTCAACGCACGAGGAAGAATGCGGAATGTAAAACTTTAAGGCAAAGGAAGGTAAATCCCAAATTTCAGTGCAAAAAGGAGATTCCAGGAGGACCAGATCCCCAACACCACTCTTGAGACGGAAAGTAAATATATTCAGAAGACTCCAATTGCTCTTACATGTGCTCTGTTTCAGACCAACCAATCTTCCATAATTTACACCTCAGTGCAGCCGAACCGGTGGAGTTTTGCATCTTTCAGCATAGTATTTTCCACAATTAGTTCCATATAAACCAGTTAAAAATATAGCAAATTATGATAATGATTTGCGCTTGTGATAGCCCTCTATTAATTAGATTTTAAATTTTATAAAAGTCGTTATACTTTCTATGAAATAAGCTTTACATGGCTCCTTGCTAACTAAAAAGAAGCGAATACATTCGAATGTATCGCTAATTCCTTTGTAATATTGTTTGCTGCAATGCGCACAAGTCTTGCTCATTATTTATATCCATTTACTAGTTATAGGATTCGGCGACGTTTTGTAGTTCGATATATTATATATTTATTATAATAAATTTTAGGCAATTTTTTTGTGTCATGTTTTTTTTATTATATTATTTATTATTATGTTAAAATGATCAAAAAAACTTTTTAATGAAGACTTTATATTTTTAATAAAACACAAACCACCCATACCATTAGTTAAAAACTTTATATTTTAAATGTTATTTAAAATTAAAATAATTTTAATTATTATTTAAAATTTAAAATAGAAAACCAAATATTTAAAATTTGGTTTCGGCACGTGGGTCTCTTTTATCCTCTGCTTGGCGGATGTTTTGCTTCTTCCCGAGATGTTGTAAACCGTGGGCTATTCGTCCGGTGTAGTGCCCTTTTAGGCGCGGTGTATTGCTGTGGGATGGTTGTCCTTTGCATTGCTTTTGCAGGAGTTGTTGTTTAGGGAGATGTTTTTTTTGGTAGTGTTCTTTCGAGAATTATTGTATAGAGTTGTAGGATCATTTAAAACCCTTTGTTTTATTAATAATAAAAAATTAAAATACAAACGCAACCTTTAAAACATGTATGTCCACCGTAGTTGTGATGCAAGAACTACTTGTAAGCAATAAATAATGTCCATGCTATCGTTCGATTTCGCTATGTGCTAAAATGGCAAAATATGTTATTGAGGTTGAAAAAAAGTTTAAAGTTAATAACTTGGTCCCCGTTTACAAATGTAGAATGGAACTCAAAAAGCATTGAGCAATTTATTTTCATTGTTTATATATATATATATATATATATATTTTTTGATATGTACAATCAAATATATATACTCATCTTTTTATATATTTATTTAGGATGTGGTTTGAATCTTGGATCTTTTAAAGAAGATTTAAGGCACCAACAATTAGGCTGCACCCTTTGGGACTATTTTATATTCTGTTGTATAAAGGATTTTTATAATTTTTTTTTTTATTAATTAAAAATAAAGTTAATAGGATTTTGATTGTCTAGAAAATTTAAAATTAAATGGGGACAATATACTAAGAAGCAATAGACTAATATCAACCTACTTATCTCTTTCTAAACAAAACATTAAACGATTTTAAATTATATGTTAAATATTTTAAATTCTATGTTAAATCATATGTCAAAGGCAAATAGTTTGGAATTGGAACTCAAAAGCATTGAACGATTTATTCTTATTATTTATTTATTTATTTTTTTTGTTGTATAAAGGATTTTTATTATCTTTAGTTTATTAGATAAAGATAAAGTTAAGAGGATTCATAATTTTTTTGGAAATTGATAAATCAACCAAGATAGTATACTAACAAGCAATAGACTAAGGTCAAGGTATTTAGGATCTTTGATTTGTTTTTATTATTGGATAGGGCACACGAAAAGAAGGGCGATCATGATAAACTTGATAAACTTTGGTTATGCTCCTATAAAATTTTAGAGAGTCTTAGGGAAAATGCTTTTAAATTATAGAATTTAAGTGGAGAGAGTATTCCTCTACCTGTTAATGGGCAGTTCTTAAAGCACTATTTCTATCCCTAAGATAGGAAGCACATCCATCACTTGTATATATATTCATCTTTTGTACATAGGTTTTTATTTCAAGAACATTCTTGTACATTACTTTGTTTTTTCATTTTGTTTTCTCTCTTACATAATTTTGTATTTATATCATTTGGATACAGTCATCACTCATTTGTTTGTTTGGTTGTATTTTTATTTTAAAAGTTATTCGTTCCATTTTTTTGGTCTTTAAATAATTTAGGTTCATGCCAAAGTTATGTTTTGGTTTATGTTCACTTTTGTTTACCTCATGTTTTGGTTTTGGTTTTCCATATTGTGGTATGGTTCAATAATTGCGATAAATTTTTGGTCACTTTGTAGGAGTTATTTTTTAGTCATGGAGGATGAATAATTAGTTTGAAGTTAACTGAAATTGAGGTTATTGAAATTAGATTATTTAGTAGTTATTATTGAATTGTGGATTAAAATAGTGGATGTTGAAATAATATGATAATTTGCTAAAGCTTCACATGTAAAATCGCATTTAAATGATATTTTTTTTGACTCCTAAAGGATGAAATCATTTTGGTTGGTTGAATAGGTGAAATTTTTTATAGAATCCATCTTAAGCCTTAGATGATCTCTAAACCAAGCGGCGTATATGATATTTGCAATGTAATCAAATACTTATAATAAAAAAAGAAAATTGAAATCAATCTGGTGTTTGGGGGGAACGGAAAATATCTCTGGGGAGTATAGAGTTTTGGTTGGTAATAGAGGCAAGGTCTAGATGAAATCAAGGTCATATCCACTTGGAGCTATGGATTCTTTATTGGTAGTGGAGCATGCATAGACATTTTTTTATGAGTAATATTTTTTATAGCCGATTGTAAAATAGATGAGGAAATTTTTATGGATTCAAAAATAGGAAATGAATTCACAAAATACATAGTAGGCTGAAGCGAATAAGGTATTTATTTTTAGTGGAAGTAATTTCAACCCCATATTTCTTGGATATTGTTAAATTATTTATTTTTCTAACCTTAAGTTTTTTTAATTTCAAATTAGGTTTGTTATCCAAAATACTCTAGTGCATTTTCTAGTAGAGTCATAATTTTTTGTTGTCATTGCATAACTTACCCCAAATTTGGGGACACACCTTAAATTTTGATGTTTATGGAAAATTTTGGTTTACATTGAGTGATTGGTTGATTCTATCATGGTCTTAGTATTGGAAATTTTTGGTGAGCAATATCATTTTGTTCTCATATGTTTAACCTCATAATTTTATAATAATGTCATCTCATTTTGTAGCCCACATTGTTTGTGCTCTTAATATTTATCTAGTG